>JAWUZG010000221.1:14418333-17092500 GCA_036785705.1 Acanthornis magna | reverse complement strand
ACCAAAATTCTCTGTTGTAAAAGCAATGCTTACCTGCACATAAAAAATTACTAAAGATTTGGTCTCAAAGGAATGAGAAAGATCATCAATGGAACTTCTTAAACTTGACTACGTCCAGTCTTCACTTTCTCTGTAGTAAACTTCTGCCAGGAAGTTCAAAAGTTTATCTTTGAAAGGCTATTGAATTGGGATTATTCATCCTGGAAAAAAAGGAGGCTTCAGGGTGATTTAGTTGCAGCCTTTCAGTACCTGAAGGTACTTTCCTATAGAAAAGATAGTATTTGGAAAAGGTGCATAGTGATAGAACAAGGGGAAATGGCTTCAAACTAAAAGAGGATAGATTTAGCCTGGCTATTAGAAAGAAATTCTTTGCTGTGAGGGTGGTGGGCACTGGAACAGGTTGCCCAGAGAAGCTGTGAATGCCCCATTCCTGGAAATGTTCAACACCAGGTGGGATGGAGCTCTGAGCTAAGGGAGTTGGAACTCGATGATCTTTAAGGTCCCAAACAATGCTATGATTTTGTGATTCTGGGAAAACAAAATTCTTCACTCTGAAGAACAGGAGAGAAAAGGGGGGCAAGAACAGAACTATATGGTAGATATCAAAAATTTTCCCTTGTTTTCTTACGTTAGAAGCTTAGATGTGATGATTATGAGGAGGAGGTAATTACTTTGTCTAAGGTTAGTTATTATCTGGTGCAAAATACCACAAAACTCCAGCAACAAGTTTTTGACACTTCCATACTTTAGTGCACATTTGAAACAACATCTAATTGCAAATTGTCAAATAAATTGAAACAAGATATGCCATGTAGGCCAAATTTCTCTTCTTTTTCTGAGAGAATATAGGAATCTTAGAATATTACTAACTTAATTTTTTAAGTTTGAGCATTCAATTTTTTTTGATTCGTTAATAGAAAGAATCTTTTTGATGTATTTGCAATTCTGTTAACAAATTGCTACATATCCTCGTTGTTCTTTTAAAATTGATTTTATCGTAGGTTCTGAGTTTAATTACAAAAAAGATGGAATTTCTAAAAGCAAAATTGTACTTTATTCCTAATCCATTTTAGTGCACTCCATCTTATTAGAAGAGGCAGTGAATTCTCAGTATAAATTGAAAATTAAACAGCAGTGACTTCAGAATGTAAAATACAAAGACCTGGAATCTGAAGCCTATTAAAGAGTATATGTTTTCTTAAAAAACTTTCAGGTAACAGTTGCAAAGCCATAGATTTTCAGCAAATATCAATAACATATGAGATAATTTAGTACTCTCTGACATTTGTACTAACAAGTCAGACATTGACTGACAGGTGTTTATAATCTTAGATCAGGTAATCTGTTCATAACCTCATTAGTGGCCAGGACTGGTGATGAGTCTCAAAATCCATTAAAAACTAACAAAATTCATTTCTTGGAGCAAAGGACTTTTCCTAGATAGGCTTGAGCTAACCAGAAGAACTTTATATTTACTATAGAGTCAAAAGTTTTTCGAAAGTACTGGCAGGTTAAAAAAATTCATTTATTCAAAACCACAATGGGCTATTGCTCTTAGGCAATAACTATAATAATAGTCTTGGTAAATTTTAATGTTTGATGTAAAAAAATTAAACCCTCCAAAAAATTCAGCAAAGGTACAAAGCTATTGAGGAAAGTCAAGTACCACATTTTCATTCTCTCTCTGCTATGAAAACACATTGTCTACATGATAACCTCTATGGTGGTTAATTATATATTAAAAATGTTTTCTGGGAGAATATATTGTGACTTGACATACTTGTGACCTGACATACTTGTGACCTTAATCTGTACATACTTTTTTTGATTAATAACTCAGAAAATCTTGCAATTGATGGTTGTAAGTTAGGATAAACAAAATTTTCTATTTTTTCCTCACTGATGATTCATATTTCCTTTTTTTCACTTGGGAATAAGACTTTAAATTTTGAAATTCAAAACACACCACATTATTTTTGCAAACAATTTCACTTTAGAAATAATTGTCTGCTTCTCTTCTGCTACTGTATGCAACAAATATCAATTTCCTTCTCTTCAGTACATCCTGGATATATTTTATTATAATAGGGATATTTTATGGGTAATATTTTTGCCTGAGAATGATTAGACAGTTTGAGATAGAGAGTAGTTCTGGGTTAACTAATTTTATTTCTGCCAGTACAAACCTTTGTTATCTTTGTGGAAAATTAACTACCCCTTAAAAGACATAACAATGTCTTCACTGAGATAATTTTTAATATTTTGTTTGCTCTCTTGGTCCATTTGTGACCCTTCAGAGCCACACAGAGGTCCAGGAGAAGAGGAGCAGAGAATACATTAATTTTAGCTGTCCAAGTGACAGCAAGGAAACAAGAAAAAAAGACAGCCAGCCTGGGACCACCAAGCATCCAAACCCCATTTGACTCAAGATAGCTGGGAAAAACATGCAAATCAATCACATCAGCCCAGCAGGAGAATTCTACAACCAGGAAGAAGGGAAATGTACCACTGAGGAAGTTTCTGAAATATTCAGCCAGATACTGATTTTGTTGACTATTTGCCAGGTAACAGAGAATAAATAACTGTGTTGGTCATATATCCACGAAGTAACAGTAGGAGTTAACTAGAACTCTTAAATAACCAGTATTAATAGAATATTTTTAGTATGGTTAGAAACAGAAAATGGTTCTTATTTAAAGTTTATGATGCTGATTTTTTTCTTCCATTGCCTGCAAGAAATTTTCTGACTCTCCTTTTTTAGTATTAATAATGGCCTAAAACACAATTTCACAACAGAAATCTTTGTCTTAGTCTACCTTGAATTCCTTGCTTACACATTTGGTTCTGAACAGGCCCCTGCAGTTTGCAGTCGCCTTTTTAAACTCCTTGTCAAGAAATATTTCCAAGAGGATAAAAAATTTCAGGAGTTGTTACTGCAATAAGCTCTACTGGAAGCCAAAATCAGAGTGGCAAGCAATGTGTCTGGGCCCTGGAAAGGAAAAGGGAAGAAGCATTAAAAGAAAATCACCAGTAGCAATCTGAACTGTAAATTATGCTGTCAATAGTGATCCCAAGATATGAGTACTAAATAGACTCTTCATCCCTCTCTATTTCACCCTTTCTTAGCTTTAGAAAAAAGCCTATCAAAGCTTACAGACATCTAAAAAAACCAATTTAATTCCAGCACTTGATCACAAGAAGGGAAAACTTTACACTGAAGTTAGGAAAAATCTGTGCATTTTCATCTGACAAAGTAAGAAAAGGGAAAAGAAAGTTCAGAGCAGGAGCTCTTGAGGCCCTCCTGTAATTTTTTACTCTGAGAAAGGATAACGTGAATCACAAGTGTCACCTAAATTCCATGGCTCATCAACATTCACAGTATAGATCAGACAAATTTTGTTTACTTTCATTCATGTGATGAACACTCAGGCACCTAGGACTGGATGATTTAACAGGGACACCCTGTAACAAATCCTTTCTGTAAAACAGGATCAGAATATCAAAAATCTATTCTTGCCATGGTAGTTAAACAGAGAGATGTGAGAACTAGAACCTCTCTCTTGCACAAGACATTTTGCCAATGACAAAAAGAAGTAAACATGGTCAAACCTTGTTATTCTTATATTGGGAAGACCTACTGGTGACTGAAATGCATCTTGTTAACATCACTTTAAAAAGAAACAATAACTTGCATTAAAATTAACAGTGCTGTACAATTACAGGTCCAAACCTAAAGAAAAAGCCATGGGGATTTCTTTGATGTAAACCAGCCATGCTGCGGAAAACTACTTTTAGACTTTTATTTCACATAAAAACACTTAGAGCTCACAGCTATCAAAGTCCTTACACATAAAACACAATTCTCTCTCAAACTGTCATTTACAGTGCATTTTGTTGCCTATTTTACGCACTTATATTCCAGAAATTAAAAGATATAATGTCAGGTTCACATTGAAGTAAAACTCACATTCCTTAGTGACTAATGCGTTTAATTGCCTTCCAGAGCAAACATGATGAACGTTGAAAAACATCCTTTCATTTTAAATGAAGAAGTGGATTAAGGCTAATTGGAGTCTTATCAACCAAATGTTATCTACACATGAGGGACTGACTCTCTGCCTTCTTTCAACAGTTCTTGCTTTAAGTTAGATAATCTCTAAAACTAGTCTTCCTTTCACCACATCTCAAATCCCTCTGCCCTATTTTTTCAGCCATTTCCAAAGGCTTTAGCCCCACTTTTCTGAGCCCAAACTTAAAAGTTAAACAGCACATGTAATGTGTGGCTCGACAAAGTTTGATCAAAGCTATTTGATAAATACATATTAAATGTATACCTCCACAATAAAATTTAATTGTTGTTAATGAAAACATTTGTATATCATTTATCATATACAATTTATTAGAAAATATTTTTGTATAATAAATAGATAAACTTCTATAGATAAAAACCTTAAAATCATAATTGATTAATTTTTTTATTGTAGTTCTCTTACATTTTTAATTTAATTTTTTTTGCCTATTAGGAGGAGTCTTCCTGTATTCTTCATTTTTAAAATGTTTTGACAGCTTTGAATTTTTTTTTTCCATCATTGTCTTACATTATGAAATGGGGTAAGTCTAGCCGTTTCATGCAGCTCTTTCAGGATCATTTATTAGCCATTTTCCAAATAGAAACGTTTTGTCAAAAGATCTTACTCAGGTGCATTAATGACAATGAACAAATCTTTACCTTCATCTTGTAGTCCTAAGGACTTTAAAACTAATTTATATTGCATTCAGACTTTGAAAATGCTTTTTAAAAATTAGTTCTTAATCTTTTTTTTTAAATGGAGATGTTCTTTTCCTTCTTGTGCACGTCTCTCATATTTCTTTTTATTTTAAATTGTATTTGAAGTGAATGTTACCACAAATAGGTAAAGGTGAACATTTTATCACAGGAATTTCACTGAAGTGTAGTCCTAAGTCACAGTACTGTTTCCAAGTCTCACAGAACTCTGCAGATGTTTTAGGTGTTTTTAGATACAGATGAAATAATGCATTAGTCTTTCTAACATTCTTTCAGTCTTTCAGACTCATTCCAAGTCTTTGGGTTCATCATATTTTTAGCACTTTGAAGTATCCTGCAAAAATAACTCCTTTTGTTAATGCTCCATGCTTCAGCTTCAAGGGTAACGCCCATCTCCAAACTATTGGTGCAACTACGGAGAAATTATTGAGCAAATTTATGGTGCCTGGACAAAAATCTGTTTCATGTTCCCTGAGAAGCTGAAATTACAGAGAAAAAATACAGTCAGAAATATTGTGACTCTTACTACTTTTCTTTCTCACTGCAGCCCCTGCACTATAATTCAAGAAATATACACAAGCGGAGAATACCAAGTTTGTTAAAAAAACAGTGAATTGCTCATTTATTTAGAATTCAAGGTGTCACCTTCAATGGTGATTCTTTTCTCAGGAAGTACCATAGTTAAAAGTTCTGAAATATGCACTCAATCGTTGTCAGAAAGAACAGACAGAACATCTAAATTTTTCAAAATTTAGAAATAATCTGTGGAAAATTCTTCTTTCTAGCTTAGGTTGCTAGGCTGTGTCCTCCTGACTCCAGAGTGTCTGTAAGACATCTTCCAGAGCTGTCAAAAGAGTTCTTTTAAATGCTTTTGCTCTTCTCACCATCTACTTAAGATATAGGTAAAAAAAGGGATACAGAGAATGGAATAATTTTACTCTTCTCTAGCTACCTCCAGATGACATAACAGAAGAAAGAAAAATATGGGAACATTAAAGTTGAAAGTGATGAAAGACTGGGAGCCTTTGAGGCTGGTCCAGGGAGCAGTGCAGTGGCCAGAAAGCCACTTCCCTTGGAACAGCCTTGGCTGAGCAGATCTGAAGACAGAGCTTTCTGTGTAATTTCTTTACTTCTGCATTTTGAAGATTGCCTTTTGGACCACATTGTAAATCACTCATGAACAATCCTAAAGCCAAAACAGAGTTTCCTGTTGAGAAAAAAAAAAAAATAGTCAACCTTAGCCATCACTCATCTAAAAAGTTATCTCCATTTAAATTATAAATCCTCTGCTGGAAGTGATCACTGAACTTTGTTAGTGTTTTACATTGAGGAAAAAAGATGGATTTCAAGAGGTTCAATGGAAAAATACAGAGTTATCTAGTTCATTTTCTGCTCTTTTTTTCTATGCTTAAAATTGGTTTGCAGGCTTTAAGAGTACAGAAATATCAATGCAGTCTTCATTGTTCTGTCTATAAAGCCATTCTGTCTATAAAACTTTCTTTAATACCTTTCTGTACCAAACAGTGGTTTTATAATTTTTAAATCCAAAAAATAAAAGCTATGTTTTATTGAAACACATTTTAGATTACTGATATATGAAAGAATTCCCTACCAGAAAGAAATTAGATGCCATGTGTAATTAATTCAATAGAATTTTCCAAAGGAAACCAGTTTTCTCATGGCTAAGTGGCATTTTCACAAATTGAGTTAGGCATCAGCCTGTACTAAATTTGGGAGAAATGGATTTCGAAAAAAGTTATGAATTCAATTGTTGCCCTTTGCCTTTTGAGCTCATCTAGAAGCTGACAAAGATTTAGTCAATACTTTTGTATAAATAAGTATAGATAAATAAGATGTGAAATGATAGCATTTCCAAAACATAAGAGATTCTCTTACTTCCCTGCAGCTGTTTGGTTTAAAATTCAAGCTTTTGTATCTGCAAATCCCAGAATCCCTTTATCTTTCACCTTTTATTTGGCATTAATAGGAAATCATCTTGTGGTCGGTAGTTTACATAGTTCTGTAGCAATACAAGCACAGGGACTTAAATAAGAAACAAAACTGTAATAAGAAATATCTTTTTGCTCTGGATGAGATCTGATCCTAAAGAAGCAAATGCCAGAATTTCATTTGGCTTCAGTGGTGCTTAAGTTTTATTCTGGAGGTATAAAATGAAAATTGCAACTTTCTAGGTATCTCTGGAAAAATCTCCTGAACTGTCCATGGCATTTTTACAAAATCCAAACCTGACAATCCAGTCTTAAATTGTTAATAATTTCAATTTATTTTTTAAGGAAAATGTTCATGAAGGAGAGAGATTATTTTACATGGCAAGCTTGAGCGGCAATTGTAGAGCTGCCTTCATCTAGCGTTTAGGAGTTAGTGGTATATTGTTCGTAAACCTTACTGCTCTGCTGCCCGCTCTGTACCAATGCTCCAAAGACAGCAAAGCAAACAACTCAACTGAGTGAAGGGCATCTTTGTGCTTCTTCTCACTCTGCTATCCACTTTAAGTTAGGAATGGTGTAGGCTTGGCCATTTGTAATTCCTGTATCATACCTTGAAAAAATGACTCCTTGTGCTCAGCTCATTTCCTAGTAGACATAGTCGATGTGCCAAATCCACCACCTTAAAAGCCAGCAATTGTTCCTCTAGATGAAATTTCCAATTTCTTATAGAGAAGCCAATTACTAAATTGACTAAGCAATTTTCATTCTCATGTTATCTTTCCAGGTGGTCCTTCCAGGTCTTGCTTGAGAGACACCTGAAAGGCAGCCAGAACTGTTACTCTCTCCTTTTCACGTCCCTTTAGATACATCAAGATTAGACGTCCTTTTTTGGCAGTCTTGCCCTTTATCCACTAAACATACTGCTAAATGCTGTCCAGGCAAGGCTTGTGCAGGTACTAGTAAATAAATTTTACATTTGAACATTTTAATTTGCTTTGGCATGGCTTTTTGTTTGAATGCTTCTCTCCCAAGGACAGCAAATTGAGACAATCTCACTCAGCAAAGTGAATTAGAAATAATTAAGAGAAAGTAGGACAGGTAGTAAAATAAGTATAAAACTGAAGTCTGAACCTGCAGCTTTACTGAGACTTAAACCTATGTGGGAATTAAAAAAAATTTAAAATGATTGAAACACTCATTATGTGACAGTCCAGAAATACTTGTAATAAAGAGTGGGTTTTTTGTTTCTTAGCTTTTTAAGAAAGTATTTTCACTAAAACTGGCCAGAGTTCTTTGAATATTGAAAACAGTTTTCTTACATTGTAGAGTAAAAAAAGCAACCATTTGAAAGTTTCCCCAGACAGTTGTGGCAGAATATCCATTCTGAAGGGCTGGACATTTTACTTAACTTTTTTCTTCCTTCCATAATGTAAATTCTTTTCATCAAAATTTATATTTAATGTGAAAGATTTCATGTTTTACAAAGAATGCATTTTGATGGACAAGAAAACCCCATGCAAATTTTTGAAAGTATTGTCACCAATTTTGCTGTGGAGTACATTGTAACTAATCACTGTGATTCAGTGTTCCAGAAAAGAAAGTATTCTAGCTAATATATTCCAAATGCACTACTTTTATTCCATGAAAACAATACTTCCAAAATGAAAAAGTCCCCATGGAAAATTTTCAAAGACTACCCACTTCAGAGTTAGAAAAATGAAAGCACAGACAAATGTCACATTCTTTTACTCTTTTTTTTCTTTCCTTATCATAGGAAAATTACATCTAGATAATGGCAAAATGAAACCAAAATAAAATGTTTTAATAAATAAATATTTAATAAAAATGGTGACAGAGTAATTATAAATGGTTATTGTCTGCATTGCCTGCTTGGATTTCTTTTAAAGTGGTGGAGTACATGGAAGGAAAACTGGATGTCTGGGAATTGAAGAAGCTGAGGCTATCATTTAAAATCAATGGAGATGCATTGTTTCCCATACTGAGGTGTAGCCAAAAAACCAGATGTGGCCTGGATTGCCCACTTAAGTACAGGAAAAATGTTGGGGTTTGCTGTTTTGGTCTCTTGATTAAGCCAATGAATCCGTAACAGTGGAATGACGCTGACTTGCTAAAGTTCCCTTAACTAATGGACTGACAAGGAAGTACTAAATATTATATTTAGATTATTTTTCTATTAGTAGGAGTTGCTAATTAAAAAAGAAAGAAATTTTATGAACTTCTATATGACTAACATTAAAATACTTGTTTTGTTTGTTTTATGCCTCAATTGATTTGGTGCATACTACTTTCTTGTGTTCTGAGGAGTTGGAGGGCTTTTTGCTGCTGGTTTTTTTTTTCAGTAAAGAGCTTTTGCACACCAGACTTCATTTTTCCACCCTGCTGCAGCTGTAATTCATGTTCATTAAAAAAAAGAAGAAAAAAACCCAAGAAAAGATAAAAAGGGAATGAGAGAAAGAGAGCTTAAAGAAATGACACTTCTACTTCTTTGGAGTATTTAATACTTTCTGATATAATTACCTTGGTTAATAAAACATTTATTTTGAAAATTAAATCCAGGGCCTAATTTTCCTGGAAACAATTATAAATGAACATGTTATGCAGCAATCACACCAATTATGTATGAGCTACAGAAACAAACACACATGACAGAACAAGCAATAACTAATAAATGCTTAGGAAATACAAAGGTAAGGTACTTCATGAACACCATTTTTCTACTTCAGGCAAAAACAGATGGTATCTAATTTCTCTTAGTATCTTATGCAACACCCGAAGATACCAACTAGATTTTTTTGCTTATACTGACAAACAAATCACAAACAAATCACTGTTTGTGCTTTATTCACCTTTTTAAAAATACTTTTCATGTGTATGAGAGTATAAAATTCTAGAAGCTCTTTGCTCTCTAACACTCCCTGTTAGCCATAGAAACATTTGCTCTTTTTTGAAACCAAGTCATACAATGCTCACGTCTACATATTGATTAGGATTACAAAAATGTTTACAGTTCCAGTTTAATAAGTCATCTAATGGTTAGGGCCTACATACAGCAGTTCTCATGAAATTTTTATCCTAAATGGGGAAAAAATAGGAAACAATCAGTCCATGTGATGGAAATGTTACAAATTCAGCTCTCCTATTGAGACTGGCATTGGTGTGAACTGCATGGAAAATGATCTCTTTTGGTTTTGCATTTTACTCAGAATAAACTTAAGGTCTGGAACACAGGCTTCCTGATGAACCATTTCTGAAATGCAGAAGGGATGAGGTATGGGGTTTCAGACAACAACTATAGCTCATTTCTTTGAGTTGGTTTCCTCAGCTAATGTCTAGACACATAAAAGGAGACAGCTATTGAAATGCTGAGCACTGCACTGATTAACTTTTAAATGACTTGCTGCCTAGCTTGAGATGGATAAACAGGCTCCAATGAATGGAGAGAATAATGACCAAAACTGGAATCCATGGGAGCCAGATTGTTGTGCATGGAGTTGTTTAAAAATACCTAGAAGCAAATGGTGAGGATCAGTGATTGACTAAAGTCCCTTTCAGGGAGTGACATCAGGATCTGCAATTAAGAGTTATGCTTCAAGGGTTTCAGCATCAATATGTGTAAGAAGGAAAGAGTTGCCTGATGGAGCAGGATCCTCAGAACTACCGGGGCTGTGACTGAACCCATGTAGAGAAGGTGTTTTTACAGGTCAGTCTTGAAGTATTAGGGTGACTAGGGACAAGGGAGTAGCTTGAGGGGTATGTAGATCCTTTGAAAATTACCCAGTGGCAGTTGGGTACCTGCAGGTTACCTGAGTTCCTTTGTGTTCACTCCTGTCTGAGGGGAAGGTGGATATGTCTTTCTCCAGTTTAGCATTCACAGCTCCAAGTTTGATCCTGGACTTAACGTGGCTGCATCAGACTTTGAGTAAATATCTCCGTCCCAGTCTTTACTCAGTTGGTTGAATTACAGGAGACCTGTGGTCTGTTTGTCACAGTCTCTGAGTTGGCTTTAAACTCACAGCTTTCTTTTCAGCCTGGAAACTAGTGAAAATGGGTTTTCAAAAAAAATCTCATTCTTGATCTCCTGCATTTACAACTGATGGGGCAAATATACCTAACGAGCTCACTGGGACTAAAGTTTGCTTGACACAACTGTTGGAAAAGTTTACTGTAGAGTTTCAAATGCAATTCCTTCTAGCCTAGAGGGCAGGGACTCTGCTGAAAAAGTCCAATGAAGCTCTAGAGAGATTCTTCTAAATTTATTATCACAAAAACTTTGGTATTCCATCTCAGAATAATGAATAAGGATATTATTGAAAAGATTTACAGGCAAAATAATGTCAATGCTTCATAATGCTTAACTGACAAAATCATTAACTTGTCCTTGTTAGCAGATTAATTTACACATCATCCTTGGAGCATGACAAGAATCATTATCTACATTTTACTGATTGAGAATGATTACAGCCCACATTTTCCAGTATGATCCCTTTTTTGCATTATTCATTTTCTGAGGTACCAGATCCTGGTCTCTTTTAGATGAGTTTATTTTCTACTACAGTTAAAGCCTTAAGAAATTTCTTGCTGGATATCCAAAACGTTTTGAAAATTAAATTAGTTAATACATTTAAGAAATTTATTTAACATATCTTTTGGACCATAGTTAAAGAATTAGGAGTAAAATGGTGCTAGAATTCAATATGGTATGAATTTGAGGCCCAGCTGCTATAAACTGATCTTATCTTTTAGGTCTTTTGTAATGCAAAACATTAATAAAGAAAGCAGATTAAGTTATTGTAGGGAAAAAAATCTTAGAATTTTCTCATTTAAAGGGAGAAGATATGGTGACATATCCTAAGTCATCTTGAGCTATGTCATAGAACAGGATCTAAAATATGAAAATTGCTGATGTCATAGAACAGAGTCTACAATCTTGAAGTTCTTCTTGTGGCCAGGATGTGGAAATGCAAATATCCCATCTTGAATTCACTGCATGTAACAATGAAAATAGTGACCACCACAATAAACATACAAACAAAAAAGAAAAACAAAAAAGTAATAATTCATGTGGATTTAGAATTCACATCCTAACTATTTCTGCATTTTCTGGAGTTTGATAACATCAAGTTTTATATTTCTGAGATGGAATCTTGTCACATCAAAAAATGTGGCATTCCTTGCAACCAACAAAGAAAATTGCTATTCCTTGGCTATCCCGTGTCTTCACAGACTCTGAATTTTGACTAACAACAAAATAAATGTTATCATATGACTCACTAATGAAGCCAAAATATGCACTTTCTAAATTTGATTTGGCTGGAGGATCCAGCTGGGAGCAGTGATAAACACACAGTTTTGTATGTGCTGCTCCCACGCCTTGTTAGTGCTTTGAATAAACTCCCTGAGCACAGTACATAAGTCTTTTCACAGAAACCTGTGCAACCTACTTGAAAGATTTTGCCTTTTTGGGCTTTCCCTCACTGTGTCTCACTAGAAAAAATTTTTTTTTTTTTTTTTTTTTTCAACCTTGTCTTCATACCTTATGCTGACAAGAGTGGTTTCTATAAGAAATTTTGGGGGACTTTTGGACAATGAAAAAGGGAATACTAAGAAAAAAGAGAAGGGAAAACTTAATTATGACATTTGCATTTTTCTGCTCCTTCAGATGAATAAAACAAAATTATGGGAGTGTGCATTGAAAGGAATAATAATTATTATTTTTAACATAAATTTATTTATATTTAAATAGACCATTTAAATTGTTAATAATATTTGTTATAGCAATAATAATAATTTTCCAATAATATATGCACATGGGTCCCTGTGAAATCAATATATTTTATTGTAATTGAAATACTTTGTTATAATTGTAGGCTATTCTTAAAAAGTAAATAATAGTCTGCTAAAAAATGCCACAGCTGTGAGAGATGAGGATTTCTCCTTCTCCCAAAGTAAAAGTCCTCCTGCCCAGTTGCAGAGCATTTTTTCAGGACCCATCAGCGTGGTATTGTAACTAAATTAATGTATGGCATGACTGGAAGGGCCATATAGAGAGACAAAGGTCTCAGCTGTGCTCCCTACCTGAGGAAAGGTAAGTGTAGGTGACAGCTGTAGCAGCTGTAGGTTTCAGTAGGTTTCACAAATCCCTTATGCAATTTGGGAGGGAAATAAGGGCTCTTTCATAGACTACTCGTTTCTGGTATTGAGACTGTGTCATCTTTTTTTCCTTTTTCTTGCTTTTGGGAAAGCTGTGTACAGTGTCTCAGCCGCCCCCCATGAAGAGACAGCTGCTGTTGCTATTTCAATTACATTTTGTTGTTGTCATTGTTGGTGTTCTTCGTTTGATTCTTACTGAACAGAACTGACAGTTTGACTTCACTTGCTTTTGAAATGAAAAGCTTGTCCAATGCATCCTGCAGGAGATAGTTTAATGAATCTGAAGAACTAAAATTCCCCAGTCTTTATTGTCATGAGTATTTCACATCTAATCTGTAGGAGGCGGGTGTAAAGAAAGGAGAATAAACAAAGGGAATGGTGTACGAATTCAGAGACTCATCAGATTCATTTTTACTCTGAGGCAGACTGAGGCCATGGAGACCTGCTCTCAGTAAGGAATAAGCAATCACATTAATGAAAACGAGCAAAAGTGAAATATCACTTTCTAGTTGGAACCAATCACAAAATTTTCACTGATTTGTGTTGTAGCATGATTTTCCTGTGGTATTTTTTCCAAGGGTACTTTTTGGGATTCAGGAATAAACTGAAGACAGCTTCCAACAGGATAGAAAGAGAAACTATTTCCCCATGAGGACAGTGAGGCAGCACGGCAGATCACCCTGAGAGATTGCACCACCTCTGTATCTGTAGAGTTTCAAGCTCCAACCTGTCCAAAGCAGGAGAAGTCTGGACTGACCCAGAGCTGGTCCTGCTTTGGGCAGGAGGTTTCATTAGAGACGCCCTGAGGCCCCTTCACAGCTTTAATGGTTCTGTAATTCCTCAATAGAAATAATACCAAAGCTTTTTCAGCAGTCCTCGTTAGTAATGAGTTTACAGATATTCATAAATACACAGAAATCATCTCACTAGAACAGTTTCTCAGCATGAATTGGAAATCATTGTATTTCTTCTCTTTTGCCAATTTTAATGATTAACAATCATTTTGATTCTTTTAACTTGGAATCTAATGGACTTTTAAATAAATCGTGCTAGTCTATCAAAAGTCTTCAGACTGGTAGCTTGGCAAGGGGCATGATGGAGAACATCCTAGATGCTCTGTTTTGGTGGCAATTTGGCAGTGAAAGTGCAAGAAATAGTTAAAAATTGACAAAGCAGAGAATTGCATTGAAATTACCTAGGTTAAATTGGTAAGATAGAGTCAATCTCAAAACAGACTTTGAGATATATGTACAAATTAGTTGAGAGGAAAAGTATGAGAAGGTTTGTAAGAAGGCCAGACATTGGTTCAGCTCATGGTAGAATTTACGTGCTAGCTTTGTTTCAAGAGATCACACAGTGACTGATGCTCCTCAGAAGGCAAAAGTAATAAATATGTGGTTTCATGGCATGAAAGTTAGAACCAGATAATGAATTCCAGATCTGCATCTTCTAGCCAATTTTATTAGAGTCAGCTGCTCTTGGCTTTTGCTTTGGTCTCAGCTGGAGTCAGATATCCCATATCTCCTGATAAACCATAACTCATTAAAATCCTTTTTGTCCTTAATATAGGCTCCATTTTAGTCTTGTACAGTTTGGGTTGTTGGGTGTTTTTTTGAGGGGTGGGGTGATTGAGGGGGAAGGATAGTGGGGTTTTGTTGGGTTTTGGGTTGTTGGGGGAGGGTTTCCCCCCTGAAGCTGACATGACACACAACAATCCAAAACATTTTATTTTCTGCAAAACAGCAGGAATATCCACTATCTGTCCTTGTCATACCAATCTAGCACATCTTGTGCTCCAAATTTTTTGCAGTCTGTTTCTTCAATAAGCACAGTTTATACAGATTTACATTATGACTCTTGCCATTGATGAACAGGTTATCATTTCTCTCACTAGAGGGGTACAACTTTGTGTGTCAAACATCTTCTGTCATTCAGCTCCAAAAAGCACATCTATTGTGTCATTAGTACTGTGGGGACAAAAAAGAAGAACACCCAAAAAACTAAGCAAAACCAAGTGAAAAAATAGCAATGTACTGAGGAAAATCAGAACACAGACAGGCCTTGAGTCAATATGGCCACTGGGTGTCATTGTTTACTCCACCATGTAACATTTATCTCTAAACACGAAATGCAGATGGATGTAGACAAGTCTGTTCAGTCATTGTCTGAAATTGGTGATCTATTTATTAACTTGCTACGGGTAAATGCTTTTACTCTTTAAATGGAATAACCACACATATATTAAAAAGTCATCTGTCTTGTTTTGTCTTGTCCAATATTTCTTAGACATTGAAGCTTGTTTTTATAAACATGTCCATTACTCCTTTTTTTTTTTTTTTAAGGAAGTAGCTCTTTTTATAAATACATTTAATTTATTGTGGAAAAGAATGACACTAGATCAATGATATTGCAAATTATAGTTCAAAGAACAGACAAACTAAGATGCTGACAGTGGAAACATTTATTCTTATGAGATCTATCGTTTATTTGGAAAAACCAGCCTACAATGATTTGTTTCTATTACATGATATTTCAGGTTTTTTTGAAATAAGATGATTTGCTCCTGAATAGTCCAACTAGATTTCTAGGTCTGCACAATGAACTGAATTGCATTTTCCCATCAATGAATCATGAATAAAATAAAACATGGTTAGACTTTCAACTGGTAGCTTCTTTATGTATTGTCAAACACGATTTTACTAAGTCTATACTGAGCTAGAAGTCCTGGGGAGCAACATGTCAATTAAATCAGTTCCTTTCCAGTGTGCTCAACAGCTTTAATAGCAGATGGATAGGAAGACCAGCTCATAAGTAAAAAGGATAATTCAGTCTCCAGAGTCATTTAGTCTCTTCTCAGACAGCAGTAGACAGTTTAGTAGATCAAATGTGAGTAGATTGGAGTACCTAGATTCTTCTGACTGCTGCATGATATATTTGTAGAATGAATCATGTTCTGCATTAAATAGTCAACATTTGCCAAAATTCAGTGCTTCCAGACATCTGAAACACATCTCATACTTGCTCAAATAAATAACTTCAGCACTTCAGGTCACTTGCTCACTTTAAATGACAACTGTTGATTTTTCTATAGCTGTGAGAATATTTTGTAGCTGTTTTATGTTGTTGTCATAAGATAAATTTTTACAAAATGAAGGAAAGACAAAGGCTTGAAATAGTTATGCTTAAAGAGAGCAAAGGAGAAACTGAAAACAGCAAGAAAAGTATAAATTAAATAGAATGAATAATAAGAGTATCACTTCTATCTTTACTTACTAAGTGTATCAGTGCTAAGGTATTTTTTCATAAGTAAATGCCAACTACTATACCTAAGAGCAAGGGATCCAATGGACTGAATTGTCTTGAGAAATAAAGGACAAAATGCAGGTTCTTCTCCTGTTTACCACTTTCATGCTCCGTCTCCAGGACTGTGATGTGTCTGAAGGCCAATGGCAAGTTGGCTCACATGATAAAAACCACTGCAGAAGTAACCAGAGAGCGAGAGAGATGAATGGAACTGGGAGAATGCTAAGGGAAACACCAAGACGAGGAGGAATACAAGCCAAGAAGGACAGACTAAGGTATTCATTTAACACAGGTTGTGTGCCTGAGACAGTATTTTTGTCTACTCATTTTCTCACTAAAGTATAGGTCAATCTCCATACACAGAAAACCACATTTTTAACCCATTTCAAATTATTTCCTCTGAAGAGGTTCCCTTTTAATTTGAAGATAGTCCCACCATTAAACATTTCCATTTTTTTCTTTCTCAGTGGAATGGAGAGGAGGTTTTTTAAATAAAACACATTGTTTATTTATCTTTTCTGTTTTAATTTTTTAATTTATTTGCATGCCCAATTAAATATGAAGATTGGAAACAGGTATGGATATATTTTTCTCATTCTTTTAGCGATAAACTAGATTGAAACATTTATGTTTTCCCTCACTGTAGCTGGTTCATGATAATGTTATTGAATCTTTGACCATAGTTCTGGAAGTAATTCTCAAGGATAGAAGTTCCTTAAAGATTAGAATTATTTAGTATGGAACATTTAACATTACTATAGTTTCATTGTCACTACATATTAGAAGCCCCTTCGTGTTTCTCTGGGTCTGTTTTTCTCAGTTTAATACTCATGAGAATACACTTGGGAATAAAGCACACAGTAAAACCAGATTATATCTTAAATAAAGAAAAAAGTCTTCCACTCCATTATATTGAATCAGTCTCTAGATTAGAAATGGGAGGATTGAAAATATTTGTGACATTATGAACATTATGTCAGTTTTAGAACAAAGTTCTAAATATTTATGAGAGAAGCTTAAAAAAGCAGCCCTCATCGCTTCAGCTCCATGTGGATCTTGTTTCTGCTGCACAGAGGATGGTTCACACACTCTTAGCTCTCTACCTTCTGTAGCCCAGACTAATTATAGAAACCCTCATCAATTGCTCTTAAAGAACCACTAACTAGAAGACAGCAAATTATTCTCAGAAGAGCACTCCTGACACAAGTTTAAGATGTGGATTGAACATGTACTTTGTGTGTACTTTGTGTGTGTGCTTTGGTGAGCCAATCGAGAATTCAACGGTGCTCTCAGGTTTAATAAAAGTATCAAATGAGCAGCTAGCTGTAAGGCAGTTGATGCTATGAATTATCTCATCTTAAAGGTGTCTTGAATAGCTATTTTTTTTAAAGGAAGACATTTGGAAGGTCAAAGTAAGAAATTTACATATCTCATATGGTATATATATCTCACAGAGATAAAGATAAAAACAGAAGAGCTGATGCTAGAGTAATGCTGAAGACCAAGTTCAAGGAATAAGATTAAATAATCATTGTTATTTTCCGGATAACATTAGCAAAAGAGAAAAATATTATCTAGTGTAATTATTGTACTCCTCAGTCAGAGAGATTATCTCAGAGATAAGCAGAATATTTGACCTGTCCTCGTCAAATAGACATGTTCAGTCATCTCTGAATTATTGTTTTATCAAATGAAAAGACACCAAGTGCTTTCATCAGCATCTGACCTGGAAACACTAGGCTGACAGTGCTGCACTTCACCTATTAGACTGAGCTTCCAAAGAGTTGTTTAGTGTCAGTATGGGTTAAGGATCCAAACAAACATCTCTGTCAATTCCCCCGTGGAATTTTCATTTTACTCCCAGACATTAAAACAACTGATGGTGGGCAAAGAGCAATTGCCATTAGTGTTCTGTGTCATTGACGCACTACCTAACAAATAAAGATACAATATCCTTTGAACTCAAACAAAAGCTTTTGTAGAGGCTTGCATCATCTTTACACTCTGCTGCTGCTCCATAAGCAAAGAACATACAAATAGTTAAATGCTGTTTTCTTTAATTTTTTTCTCATCGGTTCATTTAAAAGTACACAGGAGACTTGTAATCTAGCAGCTTTGCAAATGAGGAATAGATTTATTTTCCATGCAAGCTTAAAGTGTTTCTCATGGATAATGATTGAAATACCAGGGCCTTGGAAAGTCTTTTCTTTATATGCTCTTTTTAAAAAATGAGCTTCTGCTCCACATAGCTGAGAGCGTGTGTGTATACCTGAACATGTCTACACTTCTTAATGACAATATAATTCCAAAAGCCTGTCTAACTATTATCCATATATGTGTTTGTATAAAGATGCAGTAGAATAATTTCTTAGTTTTATTATCCCACAAAAATACTGCCTGCTTGTATTTCTCTGACAAACAGGAAAAATTAAAGACCTTAAAAGAATATGAGCAATTTTCTCTTTCCCTCCCTCCTTCTCTCCCTCCCTTCTTTCCTTACTTGTAATACACTTCTATTCTTTTTAAACCATCTGTGCTATTGTCTCCAATGGTAGCAAGATTAGGTATTTATACACTTGCTAGCATGATAATTAATAATTAAGCTGCCATAGCTGTTGTAGCCACAACTCTTATTTCCATGAAAAAGAGCAGCTCTGAGAAACCCCAAGTAAAATGGATTAAATGCTATTTAACCTTTTAAAACAGAAATACAGGACTTCAAAAAGTAGAGATTTTAGGCAAGGCATACTTGCCCACTTCTTTGACTTTCTGTCCTGAAACAAGTTTGCAGTAATTGCCTTATAGCTTTCTTCACAGAGTGCAAAAGACATGCAATAGATACCTGAACTGAGGACATAAAAGAATAAGTTATAAAGAATATTTATGGATGAAAGGTAGTTTCACCACTTGTACGGAAGTGAAGTGAAGAGAATTGTAACTACCGTAAATTATTCTGATACTCTAGTCTTGGAAAAATATACTTTGTGAATATTTTGGTTCTCTGAGTTCCTTAATGCAAATAGGTATTCTCATACAATGAGCAAATACAGGATCTGACAGATCTTCAAAACAATAATCAGTGAGCTATGAAATTAATTTGCTATTAAAAAAAGAGATTAAAAATATCACAAAGTTACAGACTGGTGGCCTAACTTATCTATAAACCTTTAAGCTTAATGGAAATCGTAAGTCTTAATTTTAAAAAAATTTGCGCTGATGACCACCAAAATGCTTGCATAATCTTCTCTATAAATCAAACATATTTGGGGTTTATTCATGTTTATATCACAGATTTCCTGATTATATGTTGATTTTCTTCTAAGATCCATAATGTTCTTATAAAATAAATCAGTAAAATCCAACATTTATCATTCACATCATCTGTTCAAAACAGATGCAAATGAAAAGCAAATTCTATTAAACTACCATAAGTGCTTTTTAAACAGTAGAAGTGCTTAGAGGTAGAACAGCAAAAGCATTTGGTGAGCATTAAGGGGTAGCTAGATTGCAAAATGCTGCTTGATCCCCATAGAGAGTACAATAGTAACTTATGCTCTTAATTGCATTCTATTTTATTCAAAAGCATGTGTTGTATTCATTTTATCTAAATGGATGTGTTGTATGCCTCTCTGTATAGTAACAACGCTGCTTCAATCAAAGACTTCAAAATACAGAGCTTTATTTGATGGTGTAGTAGTTGAAGATTAGAAAGGATAAAAGGATGATCTTTCATATCAAGCTTTATGGCATCAAATCACATGGATTTAACCCATATTTTTACTTGCATAGGAACTATGGTGGAAGAAGACAGTAAACTAAAATTAAAAAATTGTTTTCTTGTTTCATGTGACAGGAAAGGAATGCATCACTTTTGTTAACGAGCATTTCACTCACTGGATAGCTTAATTTTAAAAAGGTCTATATAATTTTATGACTATGAACAACATTTGTTCAATAACAAGCAATGAGGATGTAGTCTCATGCTTTGTTATACACAATGGTCACTTTCTGGGGTCAGTGGAAAAACCCTTCTCTGTGCAAAGTAATACACTTGCCATAGCTTGTCTAAGAGCTTGTCTTTTGTACCACCAGGAACATTTACATCTTTCTAAAACAGTAGTTTACCATCAGTGAGTAACGACTCAGACATGATATCATGAGATACACTGGACATGATGGAACAGTAAATGGCATATTACAATTTTTTAAAATTCTTTTGGTCTGCTTTAATTTAATATGATTTTACAGCTTTTACAGTATGATAATTTTTTTCCCTTAGTTATAGAGCATTAATTTTCCCCTCTCCTAACATCACTGCCACTGGCCACTTAAAGTCCTTGGGTAAATGGAAATGAAAGGAGTATGTCAGTGGCAGGATAAAGAGGGGTTAGATGGTCGTAAGACAAAGGATTTCCAGCCTTCAGCACATGACTCATGTTCTCATGGAGGTCTACTCCACGTGACAAGTGACTTGAAATAAAAACCAAAAAAGAGTCCTTTCAGTATTTTAATATTTCCTATAGCAGAGCTTAGAGAAAGTATGGAACTAGAAACTTGAAGCAGAGTTATGCGGCTCAACTCTGAATTTTGAAACCCTTACTTCTTTAAACGTTAGAAAGTGACACTTGTATTAGAATATCGTATATTGTTTAAAAGCAATTCTACTGTCAGAGAACAGTATGTTCTCTTTAAACTATTCCTAGTTCTCTTTAAACTATTCCTAGTTCTCTTTAAACTATTCTAATCTATTTTACTGAGTCGTGAATTGAAGTAACGAGTCATATACAGTTTGGCCTGGATAGAGTCTCTGTAAGAAATCATTCAATATAAAGGGTTAAAATTAATTTACTTCAAATTAAATACATGAAGAAAGCTATTACTTATAACAGATTTCTGATATTGTGTCAATACCTAATTTATTGTTCTGGTGCTGTGTTGGCTCCATTCAAAAGAAAAACTGTTAATTATGCAGGGTTTTAACATCCTATGGCTGTAGTTCTTGGATGTCCTTAATTTACACCACAGCCCTGAAAATCCAGGACACATAGCAGCTGCTTTTAGCTCTTCTATCCTCTTGGATCTTCTGTCTTCTTGTTAGGAAAACCAGTGATAGACTGATTCTTTAAAGCACTCTCAGGCATCACCCTTTATCCTTAGTGCAGAAAAAAAACATATTTGGAAGTGTGAACAAGTTTTGAGCAAGTTTTTCTTCCATGTTGATAATAAATATGCTAAAGAAAAATTAGCTGTGCAGGTGCCATGAATACATAGAGTACAGACTGCAGTGTCGGGGAGATTCCTGTCTGTCCATGAAGGGAGCTTCAGAAAAATCTGTCCTGTAGATGAAAGGAGCCTGGACAACAGGCTGTATGTATCCCACCTTTACACCCAGGACTCAGAGTCATCTAACCGTCATCACCAAGAAATATTTCTCATCACCTAGAGTCTCTGAGACACGGTCAAGGGGCTGACAGAGGGGGACAAGGGGTAAGGGCGACCTGTGCTGTTCTGAAGCACCAGCAGGAGACTGCAGGAGAAAAGCTCGAACTCAACAAACAGCTCTATCTGTCTGTGTCACAGCAACTGAATCTCAAACACAAATAGGGTTCTTATTGATTTCATTTGTAGTGTGTCACTGTCACTTTCAGCATGTCTAAATAGAACTTAAGCTGTCTGAGACAAATATTTTAACACAGAATTCTCCAGGAAGCTTCAGCCCAATAATATAATAATGCTTTAGTACTTCATGTCTCAGGAGGCAGTTTGCCATGCATTAAGACAATCATTCAGACAGTTTAAAAGAGGGTATTCCTTCTAATATTTTCCTGGTTGCCAGGATAATAGGCAAAAAAAGACACTGCTCTCCTTGTTTCATATCAATCTTAGGCCTTCATCTTTTCACAGGCAGAGTGTAATTCCAAGCAACTCCTACTGTGTTCTAACAGTGTCAAGGCCACTGTAAACTGAGCAACTATAGGCAACAGAACTAGCAGAGTAAACTATGAGCTTTTAAACGATTTTATAAAGTATGAATTGAAGCCAACTTACATGTACTTTTCACCCCAAATGCAGTGTGGTTTCTTGCTGCAATTAATATAAAATAAATTGTGCCAGTCGTTTGCAATTTTAAAAATATTCTGTCCTTTACTGTTTAATTCTGAAAGGAAACTCAATCAACCAAGATGTTGCACTAAAGCACAGGGAATGAGGAAAAGAAACAAGCCAAGAGCTGAACTGGAAACCTCTGTTCTGATGCATCGCTTCAGCGTCACTGAGTCCTACAACACCCTCACTTTATGCTCTTGTACTTTGAAAGTGTACCTGCATATGTTTCAACTTTTCTTTAGAAGGTGCTCAAGCATTTTAGAGAATGGCAAATTTGCATTATTTTCTTCACTCTGTTTCCTCCAAAGTCAAGGATGAAAGCAGTTGACTTCCTAAAGTCAGTTGAGAGACTTATATTTATTTCTGTTCCAGACATAACAGTTGAGAAACTGATGTATCAGTAAATCCAAATAATTAATCCCTTAGATAGAGTAAACTCTAAGATCATAGTCTGGTCTTTTAACTGCAAAGCAATTCCTGTGATGTCAAAGAGACTGCTGATATGAATAAAGAGTACTGAAAAGGTATGAGCATCAGAAATGTTTCCAAAGAAATAAGAAATTATTCCTATGGAGTATACTAGGTTTTATTTGCAGAAAATTATTATAAATCAACTTATTACTTTTTGTTTGTTTGTTTTTCTTTTCTTCCCTCTGGATATCTAGATAAAATAGCTTTCATATTTCTTTTAATTCAGCATCTAGCAGCTTAACTTTGCTAGTTTACTTGAGTCTTCCTTACCACAGTTTGTATCTGCATATAAGTATCCCCAAAAAATTAGGAACTAAGATTTCAGATACCTAAATGGCATGATGAGATTCAAAGTAAAATAATTTAGAGGATTTTAGTTTGAAGGTTTTCTTCAGTTTATTTTTAAACTTTTTAAACTTTATTTTTAAACTAAATTTTAGTTTATTTTTTTCAGCTTTTGTGTTATGAAATTGTTATGTTCAGGGAGAAAGTAAAAGGTTACCATCCATTATATGCAAATTATGCCTCACTCTCCGCAATTATATCCCAATTTCTGTTTCCTGAAGCACCTCTCCCTGTTTTAATTTCTCTGAGTCTCTATTTGATATTAAGCCCCATGTTCAGGTAAAAGAAAAAGTAATTTGAGTCTAATGTTATAGCCTAGTATATGTAACCAAAGTATAGGTGTGTCCCCAGGAGATGGATGGCTAAGAAAAGGATGAAGAAAAACTGGCTCCTTAAAAACTATCTCACCCTGCATATGACTCACTGCTGCTATTGAACTGCACAGCATATTTTTTTAAAAATGAGCCAAAAATGCAGTTTTTCAGAAATGCGGCAACATTTGGTAGCGTAGTCAAACCCTAGAAGAGTGTGGCCAAGAAGGTTTTGAGGTCTCTGTTCATGGAGATATTCAAAACCCAGCTGGACACAGGCCTGAGGCAGAACCTTATTTGAGTAGAGGGCTTGGCCTGTGTGACATGCAGAGAAGATTCCCAGCTTCAGCTCTTCTATAATTCTGTGATTTGTTAGCTCTGCCAAAGCTTACAGTAGTTACTGATCTGATTTGATTTTAAAAAGTTTATTTCCTGATGAATTCAAAGGTGTTTTTGCCTCTGAACTCCTGACCTGTCACACAGGCTGAACAGATGAAAATGAAGCTGAAGACTGCAACCAGAAATCAATATAGAAATAATGACCATGCCTGATGATGTAAATATGTGTTAGCCATTCTTCCAGCTCTCTGGAAATGGAAAGCAAAAAAACCCACCACCAACCAACCAACCAACCAGCCAACCAACAAGCCAACCATCCAAACTTACAGCCTGAAAAACCTTTGTTAGAAATAGGTTCCGAAACATTGCCAATGAATAAAAGGATATTTTTTCCTATCTATATTTCCTTTGTGCTAAAAGACAAAGTGCAACTGTGTTTCCCAAGATGAACTCTAAGACACTGGAAAGGATCCACTGGAAGCTTGCCATGATTGTGAAGAGCATGGGACACACAACCTCATAGGAATGTTTGAGGGAGCTGGCTGGTTAGGAATTCTAAAGTGTAAGGAGTATGCCTGACGTTGGTTTGGAGTTATGAAGGCATAAAGAAAACTCTTTTTTTAAATGGGAAACAGTAAAAGGAAGTGTAATGGTCACTTATGTCACTCAGGAACTTCAGGTTAGGGAAAAAAGATGTTCGATAGGAGAGTAGTGAACACTGCATCAGATTTCTAGAGCAGATCTGGACTCCCCACACTGGAGATTTTCAAGACTCAGCTTGACATAACCATGGATGCCTTGGTAAGCCTACACTAGGTCAGATGTACACACCTAAAAACCATTGTTTCTTCACGTGACTTGAAAAAACCTGTAACTTTGGGATTTGTAACACAGACACTGTAGCAACTAAATCCCAGACAATGCAGGTGTTTGTCTTAAATAGGGACTACCAATAAGAATCTTTAAAGGAAAACATTATGTGACATAGCCCAGACTGCCTTACAGTGCCTAAAAATATACAGATTTATCTAAAAGACATACTTCTTTTCTTTAAATTCTGTTCTATCAAAGGGCGACTCTCAGCATAAGAAGGCAGACTGACAAGAAATAGATTTTCTGACCACCGAAAATGAAAAATCAGGGTTTTTTGAGAGCTGTGAGGAAACAAGATAGGAAGAAAGACTCCAACTGCTCTAGTGTTGCCAGGAAGGAAAAAAAAAGTTAAACTGGAAAAAGTAAACGAATGAAACTCTATTAAATTAATGGGTTTAATTAATTTTATTTTTTGTTCAGATATTCAGTGATGTTTGAACGTCATTATTTTAATAGTATCCTTTTAAGAGGCTGAAAAGCTAATGTGAAGGTACCATAAAGGTATTTCTGACATGCACAGCCATCTGAGTTATTCACAGAATCTAATTTTAAGCACGGGACTTCCACTCCTTAACAAGGAGCTAGTCTTTTTATGCCTCTGTTGTTCAATGCAGGAAGGAGATCCCTCTCAAAAACAATTCAGAATGGCTACACTGAAAGATCTCCAACTCTATAATGAAGACAGACTAAAAGTAGCCTGTTAACTTATGGCCCTGAGCAAAACAGACATTTAAAGTTTAACCACTTTCAAATGACACTTGCATTTTCAAGTACTTATTTTATATCTGTACATAAGTGCATTAGTATTTTGTTCCACTAAGAGCTCTAAAATGTATCTCTCCATTGTGTCAGCAAATTTTATAGTTTATTTGTATAAACTGTACCATAAACATATATGACACATTTAAATGTGTCCAGATTGGAAAACGTGACTGGTGGTGTACTTTAGTAGTCTCTCCACATGTCCACATGCATCTGAAGCCAATAACAAAAGGCTTTCCAGCTGGGACCAATAGTTTACTTTCCATAATTTTTCATTAAATTCTACCCAAAATAATATTTATTACACTAAAATTCATATTAATTTGTTGTCATATATTCTTATTGCATAGTCTTCAAAAAATTTGATCTTGGATTACCCTTGAAGTTTACAGTCTAATAAGAACAGTTCTGTGAGTGAAAACATACAAACATAGAAAAGCAAGCCAGTAAAATGGCCTGGAACACCTAAAGGCTAAATAATTGACCAGAGTGAAAACTTTTAATTTCCTGAAATATTTTTAGTTTTGAAACAATTCTCTAAAGCAGTTTTTGATGATTAGATGTTTTTCACATAAAGTACGAAAACATATTTTAGCCCATTAGAATAACAGAATTATATACTGAGGCAGATTATTCTTTTGAAATATACAAGGAAGATAATGAGTAAATTAAGATGGACAGATGAACTTGGTTTTGAGTGCTTTTCTGGACAAGGGACCATCAAATATATTCTTACACAGAGAATAAGACTAAATAATGTAAATTCCTATTTCCCTTTGTATCTGTCTCTCACCTTCTTTTTAATCTTTTCCTCTCCATGGTTTTTCTATAACTGGAAGCTGTCCCAGTATGTCTCCTTTAAGTCACTCTCAAAGCGTCTTCAGATAAGATTAATCCAAGTATAGAAGTTAATTTCTGAGTTACTGACCTAGAGTGCTTTTAGATTCAAAGTGAACATAACCACTTCTAACTTGAAATCATAGAATGGAAGTCTGAAAAAAGCTGAGTGGATAAAAGAAAGTTAGTTCATTGACTCTGTGAGGAAAGGGCTCAGCTTTGCTACTGTTGCTGAAACTGAAGATATTGGAGTAGAGGGGAGAGAGAGAAGGAAAAGGCTGGATTTACGGTATAACTGCTGTTATATGGCATATAATGAAAGTGGGGAAGCTTTGCCTTATAAATAAAGCACAGACTGATCAAGCAGTGACATGGTTAGCATCACTAAAAGGTAGGCATGAATTGGTCTACACTGGAAGGAAAAAAACATCATTTATTTGCTACATGTGGCCAACCATTACTCTTCCAAATGACGGTATTCCTCCCATGTTTGAAAACTGGATGGGGATAATCAATACACACTTTATTTTTACCAGATAAGTAGTACCACATACAGAAATTTCTTGCAAGGCATGTGTGTTGTATGTAACATATTTAAATTAACAATCTCTCGTGTCCCAAATAAATTTTGAAAAATTATCCTGAATAAAGACTGAAAAGACAAAGTCCCACTCCTATTCAGCTCTTTTAAATTGTACAATGTTGCAGTGGATGAAACCATCGAGGAGAACCCAAGAGGTAACCACAGCAGAAGCAAACTGGTAGGACAACTCTGAGGTGCGAAACACCCTCCTGAGGGTCTGCTAAATGGTCTCTCCCAAAGGTTATGTTAATCCTCCTATGTTGATTGGTTGTTGTTGTATCCCTGATTCCTCCCTTCCCTTCCCCTCATTGGTTCTCATTGTATCACACACTCCACGCCTCCCTTCTTCCCATTGGTTGTCATTGTATTTTCCCGCCTCCTCCCCAACCCTATTGGCCCTTCACCCCTATATCCGTGGTCATGAAGAGTGCCTCAGCCTCTTTTGCTCCTGGATCCCTTCGGAGGCGTAAAGGCCTTTGAAATATATCCGGATAACTGAGCCCTCTGGAGTTCTGTATTCCTGGTAACGCTGAGCCTATCAAAGGCTCTGGGGTGTGTGGTGTGTTTGTGTTACCCATCAGCATGAGTGATAGAAAAGGTCTGCCTGCATGCTGTAGAATGCAGTGGCCCCAAGGGTCTGGCTTGAAATCGGGACGCTCTTGGATCACGCAGGAGACCACGTCTCACTCTACCACCACCCCTGCGTTAGTACAATAGAACTGAAGAAGTGCTTTGTGAAAAACTGAAATCAGTAATTAAGGTAAAATGAAGAGCTCAATGTGCTTTATGGAACCCGAAATTATCACTCTTTAACAAAAGTGCTACTACCCATCCACATTACTTGAGACTATTAGGTTTACATGAAATTTTGCTGTGGTTTTCTTCTCAGCTGAGAAGATGAATTGACAATAACTTCTGCAAATCTCCGAACTGGTCTGCTTTTGCCCTTGCGAAAGTTTCAGAGAGCCAGTAAAAAAGAAGCGAGCTGAGACAATTTAGTACAAAGGTGATGCAAGGGCACTCTTTCCAATTAGTCTGAAAAAAAAAGCATGGGTTTAAAAAACCCACACCAAAACATGTAAGATCTTTATATTTCTCTCTGTTTTCCTCTTTAGAATTAATGAGACAAAGTAAGCATGATTTTGTCCTTGATGGTAGGTGATTTATGATACAGATTGAATCCTTGTTGTACATTCCTGAGTATTAAATCAGGACAGAATTTGAATTATATGATTTTTCCCCCATATATATATTGACTTGTAGCAAAATAATTTCTTTCAGGTTAAAACAAAGGACAATATAAAAGCTATCCATCACTCAGGAAGACAGCTGTTGATACAGATTGCATAAGGTAACAAGAAGGAGAAGTTCAGGGTTTTGTGGAGGTTGATGAATGACTGAATATTTTTTGCTTCCATGTTTTTTATGCAATTTTTTTGCTTGCAAAAGTGAAACAACCCTAAATGGTGGCAGTTAACATGGCAAGTCACTTGGTGTAATATCTGACAGAATGCTTCAAGAGTTTTTTTTCTGTGGTGAATGATATACTCTTGATTTTAAAAAATTACACCACTGCATAAAAAAGGACTATATGCACAGTATGCTATGCAAAATATATATGACAATTGTACTGAATTGTTTTGGAGGAGGCAATGTTTTGCAATAATGCATCCTTGATGTTCTTTATTATGTTGATATGTTTCCTGATTAATATATATATAACAAATATAAAAGAAAATGCTCTATAACTTGCTACTTTAAAAGATTTTAATAATAACCTAGGTTTGTGACAAACCCACACAGGACCCTAGTTCATCTAAAATATAGAAAGTAAAAAAGGAAAATTAAAAATGTCATCAAACATAATATAGAGAAAATTAGGAAAAAAATACGGAATTTGGTCTTCACACATTTGAAAATATAGTGTATAATAGATGTTCATAAAAGAAACAATAGGATATATTGCCACGAGTTTAATTTTTTTATGGTGTGAGTACCAAATTCAGTTACATATATCTTGCATTTTGATCTGTAGATGTCATTACAGATTTATGCCAAAAATAGTAAGTGAACTTTTTTAGAATCATCAAAAGGATTACTGAATAATTAAGACTGGTACATACTCCTGGAAAAAAAAATTCCTTAAACTGATTTTTTCAGTGAGTTGTGAATGATAGTCATCTACAAATTAGTCAAATAGTAGAATTTCCATGTTGTTTGCTGTTTTAATCCTTGTTTGTTTTTTTTTTTCCTTTCATAGATATTAAGATCATTTTCCCACCTCATTTAGTATTAAGATCCCCGACAGTACACTAGGACAAAGGCTGTTATATACCTCATGGCATAATTCAAGGTCAGGGATGTATCCTGTCTGCACTTCATTGCCTAGACCGTTTCTGCTGTACCAGAGACAATAGAAATTAAACAGATGTGACAAGAAGAGAAAGGAAAAATACCTCAAATGTAACAATGAGGGAGAGGAATTAGTCAAATTAGTATCAAAAATATACTAGTGTTATAACTGTCAGAAATTATGTTTTAAAAGATATATATATAGTCCCAGATTCTAAACTAAAGCAAATTGGTATGGTTGTCAAGACACACTTCTAATTAATTAGCTGCTAAATGAATGACCTAAAATTTACAAAGTATTCCATGTTGAGAAAATCTAGTCCATTTTATATTATTAACACAAGCTTTCAGGAATTAAGAAAACTGGTCAAAGGTGTTTTTCTATGGCTTCTAGCTAAATTGAATCTGTTGCGTAATTAATTTTATCTTTGATTCTTTCAGCACCTTCATTCAGCTGAGAATTTGATCATGGTATTTTTGGCTACTAAGCCTATTTATGGACAGTTGGAGATTGGGGGGTTTTTTTTGCAATTGTGCGTTGCCAACAACAATGCACTACATTTTCCAGTGATATTAAAATAAATTAAACAGATGCCTGACATAGACATAAATCTGGTCCCATAATGTTACAATATCTTTGTTATATTATCTATGCAGGTTATGCTGTAGTTGAACATCAGTAGTGAGTATGTAACTTATAAAATATGTGTCATAAGACAACCCTTCTGAAGAGGTATTCAATGAAATTATAACAAATTCAAAATCTTGTCTTTCCTCTTTAACATTACTGAGTCATCAATAGAAAAAAAGTATTTATTTTCCCACTTTTTATATGATTAGGATCTAATCTGAGAAGACTTTTTCAGAAACACTTATTTTGGATTTCTTGCACCAATTGAATTTTGCAGCAGTTCATATAGCTGAGCAGCTGTTCTGCTGCTCTGGTTTTGAGATGGAGTAACAGAGTTGGCTTAAAAATCAGGAAAACTGTAAATTCTCATGAGCTTCCTTCAATTGTAGAAACTAATGACTCATTGCTTATTACTGTTTAGAATTTTGAACTCAGTTATGACAGGGTTCATACCTATCTTAGAAGTTGTTTTTATACCTCTGTAGTTCACAGATAAAATTTTTAAAATAAATCCTTCTTGGAATACTCTCTCATCAAAACCAGTATTAAATTTTCCTTGACTTAAATAGAAAGGAAACCAGACTGATAAAAAAGGAGCATTTGATAATAATATTTCAGTTAATTTATTCTCAGTTTGTATAGATTTAGCTGTCAGGAGAAAAACACCGTATTTATCTTTCATCAATTCTAGAAAAAAAAAAATACGCAAGAATACTGTGTTAAGAGGATATAGTCAACACTCCTTGAAATCAATGTGGATTTTAAAATTGAATACAGACTGGTAGTCTGGACCTTAAAGCAGCAGAGACAGCAATTAAAATTTGAGGACTAAAAAGCAGATAGAAAAATTATGGGAGTTTTCCAACTTCTATATTCTACCATTCTCATTCTCACCAGTACTCCATACATAACTTTGAACTGTAATGAAAACTTAACTTGCAGTATATTTTCGAATATTTGTTTTTTCTGTCCTTTTTTTTCCCATCTTGTATACTTTGGGACATGAACTACAGAGCAAATTTCTTCACTCTTTATTTTGTTTTGGTTTGTTTTTTTTTAATTTGGAGTAAAATTTTCAGAGAAACTAAAGTGCTTGAGTCCATGGAATTCTAACTATGTATCAAAACACTAACATTACATTAATTTCTGGAACTGAAAAAGATCTCAACCTACTGGTGCAAGAACCTTCATTTTTCAGATACTTTCATTGTAATTTTTTTTATTTCCATGTCCTGTCCTTTCCATGACCTGATAACGAGCTATCCCTACTCCATATGAAAACATTTTCATAACCTCTTTGAGCTAGGAAGCTTATTCAAATAACTAGTTTTCATTCATTCATATACATATTCATATGGTGTATGTACTAGCTTTTGTTCCAACATCCCCTGTATGTTAAGTTGTTTTGATCTGTTTCCTTTTCCTTCTCTAATCCTTCAGTCATTAAGAAATTACAAACATTGCTCATATCCCTTTTGGCTTTTGTATTTGTCGGCTGAAGAAACAATGTCCTTTTAATTGCACATTCTAAATTAGAGTTTTCATCCCCTTTATCATTCAAGTAATTCTTCCTTTTGTATTCTCACAATCCCATCCATTTTTTTTCTTAAATCTGAATTGAATTGTATGTGTGCTATTTCTGATATCTTCTCAGCAGTATGTATGCCTCCCTTTTATTTTGGATGTCTCTGTCAGCTCTTCAGCATTGCCTTTATTCAGACTTGTATTGTCATGGGAATACATAGCCCTCTATTGATCAGCTACTACAACTGTTTAGTTTTTCAATCAATTGCTCCCAACAAGAAAGAAAATTCTGCGTGCAACTTTTCATTTTTTGTTACTGATTTTCAGCTTGTATGGTTCAATCTGGTCATAAATGGTTTGGATTGGAAGGAACCGTAAAGGTCATCTTGTTCCAACCCCCCCTGCCATGGGCAGGGACACCTTCCACTCAACCAGCTTGCTCAAAGCCCCATCCATCCTGGCTTTGAATATTCCAAGGATGAGGTAGCCACAACTTCTTTGTGCAACTCGTTCCAGGGTCTCACCACCCTCATGAAAGAATTTCTTCCTAATGTGCAATCTAAAGTTGCCCTCTTTCAATTTAAAGCCATTACCCCTTGTCCTATCACTTCATGTCCTTGTAAAAAGTCTCATTTCAGCTTTCTTGTAGGCTTCCTTTAGGTACTGGAAGGTTCCCTAGAACCTTCTCTTCTCCAGGATGAACAATCACAGCTTTCTCAGCCTGTCTTCATAGGAGAGATGCTCTAGCCCTCTGATCATCAAAATCATTCACTTTTTCCTCTTTTATTGCACTCTTTTTCCTATATAAGTTATCCTTTCTGAGTTGCTACTGTCAAAATACATGAGTATATCCCAGTTTTGGAGAGGGTTTTTTGTTTGTGGTTTGTTGTTTGGTGGTTTTATAGTATTATTTAATCTAAGTGTCGCTGAGTAGAACTATTAGTGTGTCTTCTAATGGCTTCCGAGAAAAGATATTACCAGTCCAATGGTCCTGTGTTAATTTATACATCTAATTAACTGTAATGAATACAAGACCCTTGCATATGTAAATACTTCAGTTCTTTATGGTCTGTGTGTTTGGCAGTGCTTAAGCTTCTTGGTGCCAATCTTTATTAATGACTGTAGTGTAGATATTCGTAATAATTTACTATAACTTTGACTTAGGGAGTTGTTCAGGATTTTCTGCATTTGATTTTCAGTTATACAATGTATATATTGAAGATTGTATAGTGAAAGACAGAAATTTTAGGGCAACAGCCCATAAAAGTACAAATCTCTCTGACTGAAAAAAAATTAATATTGATCTGCAGAGCAGAATTCGGTTTTAGCTATACCCATTAATTCTTGAATTTCTTGGAAATACACTCCAAGGAATTTGTCATTTTAGTATTCTTACCTAATGGTTAATATTGCATAGTGAATGGTTTGTTAGAACATATGTTTTCTCTTTTCAGTAGCTTTTTAGTCTCTGTTCCAGCATTGCCTTCATTTCTGATATATTCTCTGTCCTCTGCTATAATGTAGAGAGGCATAATAAACCTAAATTCTTAGCACTTTCTAGGGTGAATATTATTGTCAGGTTATGGTTATACATATTCCTTACAGCTGGGACCTTCACTCCGATTCTCACTACACTCAAGAGATCTCATTTGGATCTAATTTTGGCTTAGGTTGGGTATATTTTCAGCAAAGCCCAGTGAATATATTTGTAATGAAGGAACACACCATGCTGGGTGGGAGCTGACATAATGCAAACAAATCTGTTGTCTTCAAAATAGCTGTAATATCTACAAATCAGCCTGAAAGTCACTGTGTTTTAGATTTTCTTGCTGTTGATATTAAGGAAGTTTTATTTTCTGAAGCTTAGTGAATATAATAAATGCTGCCAGAAAAGATTTCAACAAATGGTTTTCATTACAAAAGTTTGAATGACAAGTATAGTGAATAGCAATAGTAATGCAAAAAAGATTATGCCCTCTGGTAGCCAAAATATTTATTTCTAATCTTCTTTTTCATGGAAAGAAAATTACTTGCCCTATATTATGAAATTTGATAAAGGTGTAAATCCAATATGAGGTATATAAACCTGCAAGCTGTGTAATATAGCCCCTTTTCTTGTGTATATTGTTGTACTTAGAATTATATCACAGGACAATTCATGCTGTGAGGGACTTCAGGAGGCCTCCAGTCCAATTACCTGCCCCAAAACAGGGCCAGCTGTGGTATCCTCACAGCCTGGTGTAGCCAGGCCTTGAATGCCACCAAGGAAAGAGATGACACAGACTCTCAGGACAATCTTCCATGCTGCATCTTTGTCCCTATGTGGAAACAGGATCTTCTAAACATAGCCTGAACCTTTCCTTCACACATGTGTTTCATTTCTCTCCCCCACCCCGCTGTGCCACAGCCCCCTCAGTCTCTTTGGTGACCTCCTGTAGGTGCTGTGAGTCTGTGCGGGGCACAGGAAGGGATCCATTCTTCAGCCTGATCCAGCCCTGCTCTGACAGTTCCTCCCCATGAGGCAAATGCTCCAGCCCTCACCACCTTGGGGCCTCCACTGAGCTTCCCACCATTTGCCTATCTCTCTGCTGTGCTGGGGGCCAAAATTTGATGCAGCCTTGAAATATATAATCTGAAAAATATCACGTATTTTTGGGGTTCACACTCCTGTCCTTCAATCTACAGACCATGCCTCTGTTCCTATAGCTCAGGAGCTGTTTGCCACCTTTACTCTTAAGGCACACCCTGGGGTCATGTTTGCCTCGCTGCCCACCACCTACTACTAAAAACAAGTTGCTCAAAGCCCCATCCAACCTGTCCTTGAACCACAAACCTTTCCAAGAAGTCTGATGCTCTAATTAGAGATACTGCAAAAGGGTCTTTTTTCCAGCTTTTTAGAAAATATCAAATAGACAATTAAAAACTTTCAAGACATTTTGAAGACAAACTAACCTCTTAATTATTATCCTGTCTCATTATCTATCTCACAGTCAAAACAAAACAGTTACTAGCAAGTCCAAATACACTGCTTGAGACTTTATCATGGGTAATATGGTTGCAGGAAAACTATGGAAATGACCTTTTCAACATTTTTCTTGAAATATTCCCTTGAACAGCTAAAATGATAGAGCACTGGCAGTCAACCCAAAAATCAAATGAGATCCATTGAGCGTAGAAACTGAAATAAGACCAGAGAACCAGGGAAAATTACTCAATAGACCATTTTAGTCCCAGGCTTGTAGACAGTGACTTGAGATGGCAGGTGAACTGGTGTGAAAAAACACAAACTCATCCTTAAGCTTTCTTCCAAAGCTTAAACCAAAATACTATTAAAACTCTGAACCACTGCTTTGTGAAATACCTAAGAGAAAACACCTTTTACCTCACTCATTGACTTTGTGTATAAATGCATGCCTGCTCACAAGGCATTTATTTTCATAATAGCAGTGCAGATTTATCTACATTTTACTTACACAGTTCTGGTTTCAGTCTTCATGAGTTGTAATCTACATTACTAACATTATTGAAAAGGGGTTTATTCTGACATTCTGACAATATAATTTGTATATTATATAAATAATGACACTGACATGACTAGAAGTATTTTTCTTCCAAGCTTGTAAAATTATTCTCTCTTGGAATAAACTATAATCATTATCACAATTATTTTTGTGCTGATGGCATAGTACTAATTATAACAGAAAATATGGCAAAACCCAAAATAATATAAAATAGAATATTGTTTAAAATCAAAATCGATGAATGTATTTGGTGTAGGTGTTGATGTGTTGGCAGCAGGGCAGAGCTGCGGGCGTGTCCTCTGTGGGAATAAAGCAGGGATTGCCCCGTGCTGGACCTAGCTGGTTCCAGATGGCTTTAAGCCAGAGACACCGCAGGACACAGAGGAGCCCGTTCCCTGTGCCAGCCTTCCCTCCCTTCTGGGTCTTGGTAGATCTGTCTGGAGCAAATGAGTGAGGTGGAGCCTGGTGAGGGGGAAGGAAAGCTGACGTGTTAATGGTTGTTTCTTACTAGCTGAATCTATTTCCCCAGGACAAATCTGCTTTGACATTTGTCCAGGCACCTACAACGTCTGCTCTCTCTGCTCTCTCCTGCCACAGCTGGGTGGGGGAGAGGAAAAAAACTAACACAAACACACTAGAATCATGAGTTAAGAAATTGATGGGGAGGACGCACTGAGAAAAAGCGAAAAACAGGTTGACACCATAAAGTTGCAAAGTGATTGATTAACCTAACAGAGTCGGAGGATAAATCAGAGGTTAAAAAAAGGTCTTAAGACACCATTTTTTCACTCATCCCCCTTCCCTCTTAAGACACCATTTCTCAGCTCACCCCCTCCCTCCTTCCAACCAACAGCTCTATGGGTGGGGCGGGGAGGCTATGGGGGTTTTCTTTGGTCAGTCCATCAGGGAGAAGTGTTCTCTACTAAGCCATGGGGTCCTTCCCATGAGAGACAGTCCTTTGCGAACTTCTTTGGCGTGGGTCCAAATCTCACTTGTAGTTGCCTGTGGAGAGCTTTGAGCCTTTGACTCAGCTCTCTGCACTGCCTTAGCCTGAGGGCAAAAGCACTCAGAGATAGGGAACCCATCTCTGGGTCATGGTGACCACCCAGTGTACTATCCAATGTACCCTGCTTCTCTATGGTAATGCCTTGTACCCAACTGGTCAACCGACTCCCACCCCACCCCCTGCCTTCCCCATAAAAGAGCCTGTGCCTCGGCCTTTGGGCAGGGTGCAACTGCCGTCCCTGACCTTTCCCTTCACAAGAGCTGCTGACAATAAAGGTTATCTTGTGGAACTGCTATATGGCACCTGCCCCTCCTCTCTCGGTCCCCAAGTCGCCCTTTGGGTGTTTTCACAAGAGCTGCTGAAATCACTTGTAGCAGAGAAAGCTGCTACACTTGCTGAAATCACCCTGTTGCTTGGGGGGTTGCTGAAGCCTTTGGAGAAGCTGTTCTTGAGGGGACGCTTCCTCCAAGGAGGCTGCAGCACACCGGGACATCCCCGGGCCACCTTGCTGAAAGCAACAGTTGCCCACCTGAATTTGCCCGCTGCAACACAAGTTCTTGTCCATAGGGTGCAGACTTCCAAGCCGAGGCCAATCTGTTTCCATCCCGGGAGAAAGGCCTTTCTCTCTCTCCTGCAAGGCCTTTGCAACTCTCAGTCTCTGGGACTCCCACTGGATCACAGCTTCCTGCAGGTCTCCACCTGCTCCTCTGGTGTGGGCACTTCCCCATGGGCTGTAAGTGGATCTGTGCATCCCGCTGGATGCCATGGGCTGCAGGGGGACCACCTGCTCCCTCATGGTCTTCACCACGGCCAGCAGAGGGTTTTCAGCTCTGGTGCCTGGAGTAGCTCCTCCTCCACCTTCTCCACTGACCTTGGTGCCTCCATGTTGTTTTCCCCTCACATATTTTCACCTCCTCCTCCTACTCTGACTAAAAAGAAGTGTGTGCTCACATTGTTTTTATTTCTTCTTAAATATGTTATCACAGAGGCATAACTAACCTCTCTAATTGGCCAGCAGCTTGTCTGTCATCTTCAGAGCCATCAGAGATTGGCTCTGCTGGACGTGGTGAAAAACTTGCAAAACCTTCACACAGGACACACAGGAGCCATCTTTGTCCCACTCCACCCACTAGCAAAAACTGGGCAAAGCAAAACCAGTACAACCTCGATGGTGTTGCAAGCAATATCTTTCTTTTTCTCAACCCAATAGATTTCTCATTCTTGTTTTTATCCCATCTCTCTTCCTCCATCTTGCTGAGGAGACAGAATAAAAGACCTTCTGGGTGGTCATTTAACAGTCATCTAATGTTACCACAGTAAGGAAATGTTCTACCACAATGAGAAAATTATTAACAATCTTGATGAGTATTCATAACAGGCAACATGACTGGTTTTTACTTTTATCTTTAAGTGTTTGTGGATTCCTTTAGACAACATGAACAATATGCTTATTTCTAGTCTCTCCTGATCTCCTGGCATACACCCACCTTCTGGGGATAGCTGAAAGATATATATAGTAGGAGCTTATGTTTTTTTATCTCCAACTTTTAATTGTCTACTTGATTTTTCCCATTCAGTCAATCACCAGCCCCAGAGGATGTTTTCTTAGAACATTCTAACTCAATAAAATGTAGCAGTACTTGACAGAGTTTTGCTGTGGTTTGACAATGGAAAGATTTGTTGCATTTAATCACATGAAAATTTCATGGAACTTATCTTCCTTGAAGTACATAAGAAGCAGAATCAGATGCACACCAATATGAAAGGCACAGTGTTGTAATTGGACTTTAGCAGAAGTTTTAACAATATTCCAGTGTAATGTCTAAGCTCAACTGATTCTCAGGACCCCCAACAAGATAAAAGTGTATGTTAATTGTTCGGAAAACTAAAACATAATGGTAGTTTCTCTGTTTTGGGAAGGAAGGGAGTGGGTTTTGTTGTTGCTGTGTTGAGACCTCTTTAAGTATATGCCTTTAAGTATATGCCTCTTTGGCATGTTGCAAGCTAATCTTGATCTTTCAGACTCCTTTGTATTGTTAATACTTAACTGAACCAAATTCAAGTGTTATATTTAATTCATCTTTTAATTTTACTTAAACTTGTGCAAAGACTTTTAAATTCCAAGTTGTATCACTTTTTTTCTCTGTTCTCATATTTTAAAAAAGGAATTTTTCAACATATCAAACTAGACAAACTAAACAAAGAATGAAAGTATTATTACAGACAATAACCATAAAAAAGGAGAAAAGTTTTCATAATATTTTGATATTTAGTTTTCTTCTTCACTTTCTTATCTGGATATTTTACTTCAAGAGTTTAAGTTCTCCAAAGCAGTATTTGTTTCAAAAGGGAGAGAAAGTATGAGAACAACAAAACATCACTTGTCTAAAATCTGATCACTTATATCTTTGAGTTTGCTTTCAGGATGAAACTCCTGGAACATAAAGAGACATGCTGTTTTCTCAGTTTCCTTCACAAGGATATTTATTCCATAAGTTAGAAACAAGAGCATGGAAAATAAATATTTTAGTTTTATAACCTTTTCTATTCTTTTTTTTTTATATTCTTAATGGTAATACTGCCAGTGAACTTTTTAGTTTTCCTAAGTTGAAAGTATGGAAAACTTGTATTAACAATGTAAATATCAAACAGAATAGAAAACATCATAAATTACTTATGCACTGAATCACTCATGAATGTATGTTGTACAACTTAATTATGTTTTTTAAAATGGATCAGGGAGAGCAATCTGTGGACCAAATATAAAAATTCATCTTAGGGGACAAGACTACATTGCTGTGATTTTTTGTTGGATGATATAATATGCTATTTTGAATTCAAGTGAAAAAAAGCTGCAAGAACATCAGTTAAGGCTATCAAACCTGAAGCTGCATACCACAATAAATTAAAACAAAAGCAAAAATCTTGGTTTTTACAGCAATACACTTCTTATATTTTCTTAAAAAGGCATGTGCTAATCTGTCAAGCTTTCATATTTTAAATTAAAATTAAAATGTATGGCATTTTTTCCCTTAAAGAGATGGAAATAAAAAAAGTAGAAGCCTCAGACAATGGAACATGTTATTAAATCTTGTCATTTCTTTTATTTCCTCAGAATAGCTTTTTTACCCAGCAACTACTTATTTTGAATACAATAAAACAATTTTTAAGTGTTATAACATGATCTATATCGAATTCCAGGACTGACGTGGCTCACAAAATAGTTTCATTGGGATACATTTGCATTTTTAATCTAGAGCAAGATTAGGCTGTAAATACAAATCTGATGAAGCATGGAAGGTTTTGCTTGCATTTATACATAGACACACTTAAAGCATTTTTTTCATAATTGATAGTAATTCACATTGTTGTAACAGTTGTCAATTATTTCTACAAAATTATAACCTTTAATAATATGTATTGTAGTAGAGTCCTTGAATTCAGTCATGAGGAATCATACAATATCTTTTAAACAATAAAAAAGTTAAATTATAACTTTCAATGATGTATTGTAGTAGAGTTCTTGAATTCAGTCGTGAGGAATGATACAATATCTTTTAAACAATAAAATGTACGTAATTTAAATTTTATAGGGAAACTTTCTGAAGGCTTCCTGTTGCTTACTAAACTTGGCCCAGTGCTAAGATGGTGCTGTGCTTTGATTGTTATGATTGCTGCAAATGAGTGGATTGGCCACTTAAACACTGCGAAAGGTATTGGCAAAAGCAAGGTTTAATATGAAATTGTGGAAATGCAGCTTTACAGAGTTCAATTGCAAGGTTCACTGTGTTACTTAGTACACAGGTTGAGGCACACAGGAAGATCAAAATAGAAACAATTTGGAAAGATTTGCACTGAAGCTGAGAATGCAAAAGAAGAGAAAGGATGCAAAAAATATGGATGCAAAGATAAGGATGCTAAGCATATAGATGCAAAGATAAGGATGCAAAAGGGTTTAACAGCGCTTAATCACTGAATACTTTAACATTTAGAAAGTGATTCAATAGAGTTCACTACAATTATAACATTGACTTAACTATAGATTTGAGATAGTAACATTCATATCATAACCAATTTACATGCCAGCAGGTAAAACAGTGTGTACACCTATTTCTATGTGTGTAAGGGTACATATGAAAAATTCCCCTCAGGTTTACTGAAATATTCACATCATATCCCAACAGGCAAGGGCTGCATCTTGAGGAGTGTGGAGATGTGTGTGAGGGGTAACCATCCAGGCCTTGGCATCTGGAATGGTTCTTGGAGTACTGCAAGCTTGCAGGTTTGTGAGCTCTGAGAGGTGCTGGAGCAGCCTGCTGCGGTCCAGAACAGCTCAAAGGGCCTCCCTGAGGAATGCTGTCTGTAGGGTCACAAGGTAATTGACTTTGGTCATCAGTAGGTTTCCATCCTGGCCATAACCCAAGCCCATAACTACTGAGGTATTTTCCCAAAGCCTTCTGCTATGGCTACATTTCACAATGGTACTGCCCCACTCAGGATATGTTTCAGCTACATGGTTTACTAAGACTACAAAGAATAATTGCTTATCCTTTGTTTCCCATTTTCTTTGGGCATATATGATGTTTCTGGTAGTGCGTTGTTCCCACCTCTACCATCTAAGATCTCCTGGTATGACCAGGGAGTGTTTCACAGCTCAGCAGATATGGCCAAGGGATACTTCACCACTTGGCTAGTTCAGTCAGGGCTCATCAGGAGCTTCTGAGTTCACAGAGCAGGCCTGAGGATGAGGGCTAGGGGCAGGACCACCACAGTGATATGAACTTATAAATTATAAGTGTCATAATTTCACTTCTGTAGTTACAGAAAAAAGAAATTTTCAGCAAAATGAAATGGGATACTTGGCAATAAATATGTCAGGCCACATAAGACAATGAATTTGCAGTCTATGGGGCATTAAGCAGGCAGAATTGAGTTCAAATTCTACCTATCACAGCATTTGTAATTCAGAATAAAACAGTTTCAATATGCAAATTGGAAGGGAGGCACTCAAAATGCAGAGGAAAGAGTACTATAGGCAGAAGAATACATTGTTACATGAAATATCAGGATTCAATGCCCTATACTAGTTACTGGTGAGGTTGTACCTGAAGTACTGTGCCCAGTTCTGGGCTCAATGACCTTGGAGGCCTTTCCAACCGCAGTGATTCTATCATTCCTGATTCCATGAGTCTGTGATTTAATGCGTCTATGAACAGCATTTTACAGATTTACCAAACCAGACAGGAACACTTCCTAGACCAAAGACTGAAAAGGAGTGAAATTCTATGTCAATATTATTTTTGAACACTCAAAACAATGTCCTTTATAATTCTCCAACATATATTCAAATGCTAAAAAAAAAATAAAGAAAAAGGAATATGTATATGCATTTCAGTACTGATAGTCACAGAATATAACAACTCAACGCTGGCTTTCTCAAGAATTTTGTTTCATATACTTGATATACTTTACTGGTTTGAGAATATTGGGAATAAAAAAATCTGCAGGCCATTCAGTAGAAATGTGTAAAAGCCTTTGACAAAGCAGCATAATGTTTACTTGAAGCCAGAAGTTGTCATCTGAGAGGAAAAAGGGTCCTTCAATTAGTGAAATAAGATCAGATGTGTGAATCACAGCTCTGCAGAAGCTAGATTTACTCCCTAGAACAACAAGGTAGTCACTACTAGCAGGTAACTCATAAAGAAAATATTTTAGATAATTCATTCTTTTTCAAGAAGGAATGCCAAATAGCAGCCATTAAACACACTGTCTTTCATCAGCTGTGCATATAGCTAATATACAATGATCCTTTTTATCATGATTTAAGAAAAATAAGATATCTTTTAGATAGAGAACTCTGTAACTGGTTTTCTCACCAATATTGTCAACACCAAAAAAACCCACAGAAGTAAAGATTTTTTGAGCAGTAAAAGAAAATAAAAATATGTTCTTGGGTATAAAGAATTGTTTTATCTTTTTAATAATGTTTAGATCTGAGACATGTACTTCTTCTTGTTAAGCAGTATTAATAGATTTAAGTGATGGCACATGGACCTAGCATCAAAACATGTAGTTTCCTAAATAATCAGACACCGGGTAGCTATTAGCATTTTAATTCTTCAAAGACTGTAGGGAGCTGGGTGAAACCTTGAAAAATTAAATATGCATCTCTAAATGCCTCAACAGCTTTGAAAATCTTGTCCAGATGTAATATTTTCAAACGGGTGTCAGTGGTCCTATATGTTGCTGAAATACAGTAATTTCTACATAATATAGTTCAGTTTGAAAGGGAAAAAAAAATGACAACAAAAATAAGCAAAAAAACCCCTAAAGCAAACAAAAAAACCCAACCCAAAACAGAAACAAAACCAAAATCAAAATAACCCACAACCTTGTTAGGTCAGCAATCCCTTCTCTACATTGTACTGAGCTAGGAACAGATTTAGTCCTCAGCACACTGGCGACTTTGCCTTTCCTAAGTCTACAAAACAGGCCCACGGAGCCAGGATTTGAGACACTGGTTCTTGTTAATGTGTTGCAAAGCCACACCCAGTTGCTAGTATAAGCTATCAGTTGCAAGAAAACTAGAAAAAACTGACTGGGAATATTTATTAACGGCTTATTCAAGTGCGTCTTCTGAAAAATTCCCTGTTTTTTGGCCACAAAAGACCACTTCTGTGTAACTCCACAGAAGCACAGCTTTGCTAACACCCTTTTGCTTCCCTGGGACCAAGAACAAAGCCATCAGTCCTTTGAAACAGCAGGCTGAAATGATGTAAGAGGAGAAGTTGCATGATGCAGAAGGAGAAGCTGGAAGAAGTCCCAAGGAGGCAATGGAGGCACCCGATTGCTGTCTTCAATAACCTGTGGATTGCTATAGGAAGGCAGAGCAAGAGGCTTCCTGGAGGTACACGAGCAAAAATAATGGACCCAATGAACACAAGCTGCAATCAGATGAACTGGGATTCAATATAAGAAAAATGTGTTCGTAGTGAGGGTGGTCATGATGCCTTTTTCACTGGTCCTGGAATTATGAGCCAGTCACAGTTAGGGTGGTAAAAAGGGGTTATCTTTGTATAAGGGTCTTTAGGGGCACAATTTGTCAGGTGGAAAATGCCATAGATGCACACCCCGCATAAGGCGTGCAGTTTTATAGATTTTGCAAATTAGCATATCTGACAAGAATCCCTAGTAAGAAGTACACTTGGGAAAGTCATCCCTTGGTTCTCGCACCTTCTAGATTCTTCCCCCTCAGATGAGGACTAAACTTTGTTTATAGGGAATATGTGTCGAAGAGCTGGTCTCTACCCTGGTTTCAAAGGAGAACCAAGATTGCATAGGAGCTTCAAACCCCCAGCTTGGAGGCTTTCGTAATGTTATGTCTTTCTGCCTAGGAAAATACTGAAGCTAAGCAATAATAGGCTACAAAGCTACAGATATATGTGCAAAGAATACAGAGAATATATAAGAGAAAAAGGAAAAAAATCATCATGGCATCAGTCAGACTCTGCAACAGATTTCCGTACAGGTTGTGGGATCTCTGTCCTCAGAAACATTCAAAACTTGACCTGACAGTGCCCTGAGAAACCTGGTCTGACTGTTATCTCTTGAGTAGCATGTTGACTCAGATAACGTTCAAAGAAACCTGAATTATTTTATGGTTCTATTGTTATATGCATTGATAATACACATTTAAGTCCTCACTATGAAAACAGAACTGGAGTTTTTAAGCTTATCTAAATAATTACTATTTATTCTACACTTCCATGGCTCTACAACAACTTTAGTTAATGAAGAACATTTAAAACTAAATAATGGTTTCCAAAATTACTAACTTTCAATCTTGTATGGAACTAGATGATCTTTAAGGTCCCTTCCAACCTAAATTTTTCTATGATTCTATGAATATCAACTTTTTTTTTCTCTCTTCCCCAGAAAAAGGGAAATTACGTTTATTTCCCCTCATGTAAAACAAATTAAAAAAAAAATATTTTTCTGTGTTTTTTCTACTTAAATATTGCAACATAGACAACAAAGCCCCAGTTTTAAATTATTTGAAAATTACATTCAAATGTTATTAAAATTATCAGTTACCTGAGATGGTTCAGTCCATAGCCTACTGAAACCAGATTCCTGGTAGCAGCTATCTGGGGGCCTGAGTGGAAGAAATGGAAGGGCTGAACCCATCATATTTATTCTATAACAGCACAAGAAGTCTTATGAAAGAGGAAAAAACATGTTCAGAGGACAGGTTTTCACTGGCATATTGAAGGGCATACAAACCTGGTTTCCTGAGGTTTTGTCCTGGTCCAGCTGTAGTTAATCAATTTATTAATGCCTGGCTGATAAAAAATGTTATTATTAAATCTGGAGATTTATTAAATCTGGAGATCACACCAAGAGAATTGCCAGGAGTATGTACACAGAATTTAATACCATCTTGGAAATCAATGTGAAAAAGATAAAATTCACTACAAAGAATATATTGCTCTGCAGTCAGATGTGTTACACTGGGAAAAAATCAGTCTAAAACTTGAACGATACTGATGTCAGTCTTTTAGAAAAAGACCTACAGGTTACAGCAGATCACAAGAACATGAGTCATCAATGTCACACTCCTTTGAAAAGTACAGATATTATACAGACAAATGATCTTTCTGCTCTGCTCTGCACTGACGAGACCTCAGCTGAGTATTTCTCTGATTTTTGGCAGCCCTTCAAGAACCTTCTGAAACTATTGGAGAGACTCCAGAGAGGTTTATAAAAAATTACTACAGGAAAGATTGAGCAAAATGGCAATGTTTAAATTAAAGATGAAAAGACCAATGTGTTATGTGACAGCAGTGTTCAGGTACAAGATGTGCTGAACAATTGGATGGTTTTTGTCTATATCAGTGCAGATAGGACAAAAAAGCAATGGGCTATAAAACCACTTGAAAAACACCAGTGAAATATTAGAATATATTTCCTGGGGCACATTGTGGAGCCTCATTTATGAGGAGTTTTCAAGGAATGTTTAACAACTTTATGTTCTGCCTGATAGGGCAAAGAGGGTCAGTTGAAAACCTGGGTTTGGCCTGCTCTGTCTCAGGAAAGTGCAAATCAGTCAGTCTTTCACTCTCAGTAGTGGCTTCTGGGGAGAAGGTGAAGGATATTCCAGAGGATGGGAGCCCTCAAAATAACAGTAAAACCTGTTTTAGAATTCACACTCCTTCTCATCCTTAGCTCTTAAAGGGAAAGTGGTTTGTTTACTTGCAATGTGAGTAACAGACCTAATTTTTCACTGCTTTTTAACATCAGCTTGCCTATTTTATTTATGAGGGTTAAAATACTATGCTATCTAAGATAAGAGAAGTTGTTAGTGGAAAGAGAGGGGCAGAAATGTTTCCTTCCCTCCCCCACGTTTAATCATGTGTGTAGCAAAGAGTCTAAACCAAGACATTTAGGTTGGTTTGACTATCAAACCCCAGTGCTCAGAATAAAACACTGAACTGGCAAAGGAGTTGGTTTTTTCATGCTTTTGCATAGCCATGGGGAATTTCAGAAATGTAATGAATAATAATCTGGCCCATGCCAGAGGGATGTCAACTGTTCCTGAAGAAGAGCTGTATTATCTTGGGACAGGACAAAAAAGTTACGTGTGGAACTGCATGTTATTGCAAATAATCCTCTTGATTATCAATTTTACACAATTGTATTAAAACCCATGAAGAGATGCATCTTCAATAAATACAGGACACAGCAGGCACCATGGACACATTTTTTATAAGAGATCACCACTTTGTTTGATTAAATTGACTGCCTGATGGTGAGGCTTCCAACAGATAAACACAGCCAAGAACTTAATCAACAAACTGCATCATATTTGCATCTATTCCACATTCTGTCTACTTAGAGAAGGAACAGATGCAGACTCAGTAGGAGTCAGAAGGCAAGGAATCAATAGGGAAATACTCTATTAAGAAGAAATTTCTGAATTTATAATCCAACCTTGACCTAAATATGTTTAGATTCTCAGTCTGATAGTTCTCTCAAACTGCTGGTTTCCAAAATCCATATTCTCTCTATTTAACAATGTCCCTTTGCTGGCATCATTAGTCTAAGTGAAATGCTGAAATAAATTCTCTTTTTAAGCCCTTCTGACATATGCTAGTGCAGATGTTACTCTAAACAGGAACCTCTGCCTGTGGCTTATTTTAGTGGTTAGCCTACAGCTGCTTTATAAGGATTTGCAGCCCAAAGTAAGTAAGTAAACAGGTCTGTTTCAATCCATCTAGGGCACAAAATTATAACTGCCAGACTCCTTTATGAAGGAGTCACCAGCTGCAGGATCTTTGAACGCACATAGGGAACCACATTGTCCTTTATTTTGGCATTCAAAGTTGTGTATAGGCTTGGGCTGGAGATGGCTCACCCCACGTTCACAGAAGCAACTGTGCAAAAGACACTGAATCACAGACTGGCTGTGTCAAATTGCCTCCTGCAGCTTCCACAATGTTTTGCCACAACCTGCATTCCTGGAAGCTGCATCACAAATGCAAGGTACAGCAAATGGCTCCTCCTCTCTGTGCCAATGTGCATGGGCTCCATTGTTGGCCTCCTGCTTTCCCTCCCCTTTTTCACAGCCCAGCCTGTCTGGTCTTAGTTTGGCAGCTTATCCCTGAGTAGCTGCCAATAAAAGTTATGGGGATGAGCAAGGGTTGGTAGTTACAGGATGGTCCTCCCACTCAGTTCTTTTCGGTGAAACGAGAGGCAAGAAAGAAAAAAACATTGTTTTATGCATTGCTTTCTTCTTTAACAATTTCTTAGCATTGTTACTACATAAAAGCAAGAACAATTCAGGAAGAAGATCTTTACAGAAAATTGCAAGGAAAAGGCAGCTTTTTCTTACTTGAAATTTAGCCAGAATAAGAAAAAATATGTCCAATATATTCTTCTGGAAAAGAAGGATCTGCACAGAATATTTAGTTACATGTATATGCTCAAAGCACAGGGATTTATGTAGGAAAACATATCTAAAATATACACCTGTAAATACACCACACTGTAAATATGCATGTTTGTATATATCTGAGTGAGATATATAGTCTGTACATTTATTTTATTACATCCTATTTTGTACTTTTTCCTTTATATACAGCATAAAAAATAAGTCATTTTGCTAAAAGTGAAAATTGTATCATCAAGAATATAAAGATTTGGAAATGCTGATTTTCTTAATTTCCCTAAAGAATGTATTCCAGTTGTTTTCAGAAATCTGGTGGAATACATAGAAAGGATTTTACTGGTTTTAGGGAAGTAAAGGAAATGTGTTCTTTTTTGATTGATTCTAAGGAAATATAAGGCATAAATTTTTCAGGAGTCTGTTTTCAGTACTAATACAAAAATGGAAATGTTTCAATTGGAAGGGACCTTAATGGTCATCTAGTTCCAACTCCCCTACCACAGGCAGGGTCACCTTCCACTATGCAAAAGCATAAAAATGTGTATTATATGCAAAAAATATAAAAATGCATAATGAAAAATTAAAATAAAAATAAATGGAACACACTAAAATATTTTTTCTAACCAAACAGCTGAAAATCCTGTGGATATCATCAGCAAGGAGTACAGCAAATCCAATAATATGATCATGACATGCATGATTAATTATACGATATTTTCTGAAGGGAACACAGTAGGTTCATTATTTCAGTATTTAGGAACAAAATTGACCATAGCAAAGTTTTTGTCCTTTCAGAACAAAATATTGTATTATTTAGATAGCTCCTGTTTCAGGGAGCCAAGATTATTTTTATTTTCACTTAAGCTTCTTTTGATAGAAGTAACAGCAGGTTTAGATAGATCTCATTTTAATTTACTTTCTCTTGTTTTTGTTTTAACCTTTCCTGCATCACTCCAGAGGAGAGATGCTGTAGCTGAACACAGCTTCGGTCTGTTATTCTGTACTTACACGAAACCTCCTTTCTCTTTAAAAGTAATCTCAGGAAAAAATAATTTGAAGTACTCAGGGTTTATTAACTTGCTGACTCAAGATTCAAATGTTATTGGGTTGCTCTCATAAGCTACTTGACCTATTGATGAACCAAAGTACATGTTCAGATTAAAGTGAATGTCTGAATCTAATCAATAGTTTGAAATTTTCTGCTACATCAGGTTTGATGATGGCTTTTCAAGCTGTACTATATCCTTTTGACAGATTAAATAAGTGTATTCATAGATCTTGTGGCTTTGACAAACTAATCACTGGAAGGTGAGATATATATCTTATGCACCCAGAAGATCTTTGCCACATTGATTAGTTACCTCCAGGCACTGCAGCAAGAAAGCTTCACATTTAATGCCTGACTACTTCTGTCATAGGTGCCAAAAATACTGTGATAAAATGGTTTAGTGGGTAATGCTCAAACTTGTAATAAATAATTCTGATCACTGATGCCAAAAAGGAAATGGTTTGAGGATCTTGGTTATTTTTAATAGTACTTTTTTTATTTGACTAGTATTAAATTCAGTTGATGTATTGTTTACAGAGGGATGTAAGTATAAGAGTTGGGCCCATCACTTTCAAAGTCTAGTCAATGTGAAACAGTTGTTGCTGGGTTGTTAGACTGTTCAACTCATGGAGCCTGTCACTGCTCAGAAAGATGTGGAGGAATATGTGAGGTTGATAAAAGACAGCAAACACAGATGATAACACCAAGTGTGCAATGTATTTGCTAAATGTTGTGAAGTGGGTTGCAATACCCCAAGTGAAAGATTGCACTACCCTTTTTTCTTTCTCTCTCTCCCTCTCCCTCTCTCTCTCTCCCTCTCTTATTCAGACATAAAAAAATAATTTCATAAACTAAACAAACTTAAAATCCTTTGTAGATACCAAAGTCCATATGATAGACTACAGTAGTAAATAGCTGAATGGCAAATGGTTTCCTGTTGTAATTAAAATATTTCATGAGATTCTCCTTGTTGGTTGGTGACATAGAAAGAGAATCCTCAAACCATAAGAAGTAGTTTAGGCCTTTCAAGACTTTCTCTGTCCACCGAGTCCAAAAGAAATATTGAGAGACCTACCCAGCCTTCAGCAATGCAATTATATTTTCAAAACTGCAAAGGTATTTGGACTTGATATACTTATAGGAAGAATTCAACTGTTTGCTTTTTGTAGATGAGCATTTGTGATAAACTAATTTCTTCTCTGTCATTCCCTGTTTTGAACAGGATTCAAATATAGAGGCATCTAAAGTAATAGTGCTGGCAGTCCATTAGTGTTAGAAACACAACTGATGTGGTTTAGCTCTGAACATTTCTGTAAAGGAATGCTGTAATCTTCCTATATTGCACATCACCTCTAACATTTTCAACCAAGTACAAAAGAACACTTGTATGCCAGTGACTGTGCACTGAGAGCAACTTCTTAGAAAGACTTTTAGCTCTAAGTAGATCAATTTTCTGCTGCTACAGCAATTTCTGGATTAGTATAATCTTGGGGAAAATTAAGAGAATGTGTCAACCAAACCCTGGAAAAAGACAGATTTAATTTATGACAATTTCAGGGTTCATTTTCCTTGGATATGTGATTTCGCCAATACCAATAAAAAAGTAATTCCTAGCATTTCAAATAACTTTACTAGGATTTTGACGGTAGACTAGAGCCTGGATACTCAGACCCTGCAGCACAGATATTCCTATAGTCCTTGTGCTTGCTACTTTGCTGTGGGAGATAAGGACTGGAGCTGTAACAAATGTATAAACCCTGGTCCAGCGAGAGGTAACATAAATTCTTGTTTGAATGAAGCAGCACACTGAAATGAAGAATGAAGGTCTTTTGTAGTGCTTCTGACTGGAAATACAAAATCACGTAACCTTGATCCTTTCTTTGAATCTTTCAAATTTACATTGTTTGCTAAACCGATAATGAGAAGGGAACTTTCAGAACCATCCTTTTAGATTATTCTTCCTTGACTGCAAGCCTTTCTAGGCATGTGAATCTTTTTCCCCGCTGTTATTTGTGAGAAAAATACAAATGGACTATCTCATGTGCATACAACACAATTAGGAGCAAATCCTAATCAGCAGCACGCACATGTTCCATTTTATTATCTCTGCAGCCTTTTGAGATGCATACATCTAGCCACAGAAAAGTCCTTCCATGAAGACCTAAGTCTGGAGTCAAGATACATTAGGCAGCTATCTGACACAAGGAATTAGCTATTCTTTATCTGTCTGCCACAAAACAAATAATACAACGGGTCAGGCTCTGGATTAAATCTTCACCTATGGAGTCAGTTTGCTAATTCCAGAATGATTCCGCATACTCAGCTTGCAATTGAGCCTACACTTGAGGAGCTCAAAGCAGAAACTGACCATGAAGAATAAGCCCATAGTGGCTTAAATCCCTCCATGGCATGGAATAATTATCTCTGAAGCAAATCTTACACCTATTTCTTGTCACCTTAAAAGGAACCAGAGCCATCTGTATGATCTGCTTGAGGTGTTTTATATCAGTTCCTCTGCTTCTATGACTTTTCACAGGTGGAGACAAGCATGTAGGGTACTCCAAAATATACTATCAGAACATACATAATTTCCAGTTTATGCACTGTAGCACAGTAAGTAAGAATGCGAAGATGGCCTTATGGTGAATATTAGCAGGGCTGGTCAGTGCTAATCTTCTAAAGCAGAAACATGTGCCTTCCTAGCCTTCCAAATATATGATTTACAGACAAGAAAAGACAAATGTTAAAAAGAGTTCTGACTTAACAATTTTCTAGACGTAACAAGAACAATCCCAATATAAATTTTAAGTAAATATAAAGAGGAAACAATAAGAGGAAACCAACCCTGTATATACACAGGTAAAAAAAGACATACTTGCATCCTTTTTCTCTCTGTGTAGTAGAGGTTTCTACTCCAGGTTCAAACATGATCTAATTATAACCTAAGTTATTATCTAGTTGGTTCCTTGCAGTATTTTTAAATGATTTTGTTTTCTTATTTACACTGAAAATTAGGTCCTAATTGTATCTTTCCAAATGATAATAGCATTTATTTTGAGAATTGCTGCAAATTGTCTGTCACATTACTGTGTGTGGCTGCATCCAGAACTAGGACATTTCATCCTGATAAAGGTAAAATGTTGATGTCAAAAAAGCTAAGGGATGTGTTTAAAACTTAATTCCAAAAGACAAGTTATACTTTGAGCTGTATTTGTTTTCTTTATATGCAATAGCAAAGATTCACATTATCTATTGGGGTTAATCAAAATGCAAATCAGACCTGCAACTCATGACACCATGTCAAGATATAACTGTAATTTGCCTTGTTCATGGAATAAATCCTGGCATGTTAAAAATATTCACTGTTTGGAATATAACATTTTGACAAACCAGCTCTTCAAGGAGAAGCCTTTTATTTTCCTCTTCTGTACTTGTAGGAGACTATGATGTCCAAAGTTACCACCATAAAGAAATTTGCTCATAGCAAATAAGGCTACTAGTCTGGACAAACCTATTCTTGGAGCCTTGAAGTTGTCCGGAAACTCAGATCAAATCATAAAAAATGGAAAATGAAAAGAAAACCTGCCAGATTGTATCAAGAATGTACTGCTGGGAGGTTAATTCCTAGCTAGTGAGTTTAATGAAAAATACTGTAATACGTATAGTTTTTCAGTTTTATTGAGGGTTCTTAACTTTACACTATTTGTTGAGTGGTAGGTTTGGTTTCAATTAAGTGGTAATTTGCTTTACATGCTCTTCCTAGGTGGTCTTGGAAGACCAGTTGTTTTATTAAACAGAAGCACTCTGAAAAGACCAGGCTTGAAAATAATTTTAAAATTTCAGTTTAAAAAGACAGTCTATGATTTTACAAGTTACACACTTTTTATTGAGAAAATTACAGCCCTTTACAGGTGATTTAATTGAAATTGTCTATGAATGTAAGGATGCATTGCCATTATATATTGCCAGCATATAGGAATTCATTCCTGCTTCTCATTTTTCCCATACCTTGAGATGAAAAGGAACCATGTAACACTGTAGAACTGTGCTGAAAGTGAAGTAATTTATCCAACTGGATTTCAGATTTTTTAGTGGGAACCCAGTTCAAGCTGCATACACTGTTTGGTTCAGAAGGCAGACGGATCCTCTATTTACCTCTATTTGCATTATTTGAATATAAATGTGTTCCACCGATATAAGAGGAAGATTCATGAGGTGTCTGTAAGACTGGGATTGAAACCCACAGAAGTTTTCCCAGTCACCCCTTCTGAGAGCACAACATGTCTCCTGGATAAGAGATGCTTATCAGTTTGTTCCCACAGGACTTGCCTGCTGATGCCATACCTGGGTTTCACTGTGCCAGGACACAATTGGTTCATTGCAAATCTGGGCTGAAGTGCAATGACATTTCTCTTGCATGAGCAATTTGGAGAGTAGAGCCTATGGCAAACCAGGAAACAAAGTGAGTCACCATTAACAACATGAAAAAATATTTTTTCCATTATTTAGGATCCTTAACTTCAGCTATTGCCACCTGAAAAGGCAACCAAGTCCCAGTCTTGATCATGCCATAGGCAAAAATTGTGCTGGCCACTGGAATCCTTACTTGCAATAACAGATATCATCAATACTGTTCAGAGGACAGCTTTCCTTCCATTTCCTATTAAAAAGAACATACAAATTCAATGTTCATCATTCTTACTATACAAGACAAAATGTTTAGGGGATCAAAATAAACTGCATCTATTTCCTGTAGTAGAATTGAAGGAAAGAAGAATACCTTCTGTTCCAACATATTCTAGCTCTCTCTTTTAATTCCCCACATGTCTTTAGAGAAGGCAGTTGGTCTTTCTTGGCATAATTTTCCTTCCTGGAAAGTGAAGATAAGGAGTTTTTCTTTTTTCTCTTACACTCCAGTGTACTAAATTTTTAAAATATTAACATACCATAGCATTAATAACAGTAAATTTGACACTCTGTAGCTAGATATACAGCAACTTACCATTTTGTTTTACAGAAATGACCCTCACATTCTTCAAAGGTTTTATTATAACTAATTTCAAATGCTTTAGCAATTTTTTTAAGCTGTAAAATTATGCATAAAACAGAACTTGATTTTTCTTCACATTTTTGCACTGTCTAGATATTTTATTTAATTTTCTTACTCTTTTACAGATGAAAGTACAGTCATTGATAAAAGAGTCTGTAAGTATATAGAAGGGAGGTCCTGAGCAGGAAGCCAAAGCAACAGGTCATTCATATATCCAGAAGGATTGGAAAGAACATAGGACTGTTTTTTTCCTTATGATATATGTTTGTACTACTGCCTTTGCTATATTAATAATCACATACTTCATAACTTTAATAAATAATCTGCCTCATTCAGGAATATTTTTTAATTTTAATGTTTATCTTAGGAATATTTAATATATTTCTTTAATTCTCCTCTGAAAGACTCAAAACTGTCTGCAGTTAGAGATATCCTTTCTCTTCTGAGGAGTTAGCCTTGGAGTCTGGATTTTTTCTCTTTTTTTTCCTGAGGTATAGTCCACATCTTCACATCATCCAGAATTTTCACATAAATCCCCTGTTATTGTTGGAACATCTTCATTCTTGCCTTTCCTCTTTATCTGGCATATTACAATGAATTTTTTAGTTTGCAGATGTGGCCTGTAGTCAGCAGTATGTGGGGCAGCAGCAGCACACAGACCAGAGGCTCTGAGGACTTTTACAGCTTAAATTCTTTATCCTGTGACAACAGAAAGAAAACCTCAGTTGCTGAGGCATTTCTTTCAGTCCTGTGGGTTTGGATGGTGTGATACTGTCAATGTTAGGAACTGAGAATCCATTTCTAGTACTGTCAGCTTTTTCATGTACCTCTTACTTTTTCTGTCCTCATAATAAGAAAGATAACAATAAAAACATTCAATAATAAAAAGAAAAGTCAGCAAAAAATTCAGAATAAAAAAATAAGATCAATAAATCACCAACAGCCTGTGGTGTGAAAATGGCAATTCCTTGTCTTGTCCACTATGCTTTCTTTGTGCCTGGAAAGATGGTAGTCAACAATATTTTTTAGTTCTGTTTTTAATATGAACTGGACTAAAAATGAGATCGTTTCATTAGCTTTTCAGTATTGACAGTGCAAAACAGATATGTAACCTATTTAAAGTCATAATACAAGTAATAATGGAAAATGTAACATGACTAATCAGCTACTGGTTTAGGTTCACCACTTATTAAAACACTCTTTCCCATTGTCTTTCTTGTTGCCATTTTCATATGTGCTTCATTTTAAGTTGTTAAAACCAACATGACTTTTAATTCTATAGAAAGATGAAATTGTAAAAAACCCAAGAGTGTCAGGGCCCCACAGGGAACAGTTGTCCCTTGGCACCTGGAAGCCAAGAGCATCCCTAGGACGTAGATCCAGCAGGACTGTGCCCTTCCTACACAAGCCTTGCCTGGCAAGACACAGCACAGGAGCAGGGCTGGGTGGGGACAGTGACCTGGGCCAGCTTAGAGACCTGTAAAACTTCAGCAGTGCTGTGGACCAAGGTGTGGCCAGGATCCAGCCCACAGGTTTGGGTGAGGATGAAGACTGGTGAAATGAGTGGCCAGGGACCAAGGCACCTGGACAACAATGTCCGGGGTGGAGCCACAGGCAGGTGACCTTCCAGTTTGAGGGTGTGCCCAAATCCCTGAGCTGTTATAACATATTTTGCTATACCACTACCTGGAGCCCTGATTGCAGCATTGGGAATTGAACCTCCTGGCCACAAGTGTCCTATAGACCGAAAAAAAGCCTGAGAGCAGAAAGACTAAAATGACACTTAAGAATACAGCAGCTTGATCAACATGACCCAGCCATACAAAGGCAAATGCAAAGGAAAAATTAATTAGGAGTTGGGACCCACTAAACACCTGCATCTGTTCTGTCCATTGCAGAAAATCAAGGTGCTTTCCAGATCAAGCTTGTTGAATTTTCAAGTGAATAGGTCACTGTTTTAAAACTTTCTGAGCAATATTTAATCTCAAGTCAGGTTGTTTTGTTACTTTTGCAATGTCTTTTTGGGGAATGACTCCCTCTCTTTGGATGTATTAAATACTTAGTAAAATTTCAGATTTGTTTGGAAGATTTGTGAATGTTTATTAATTCTCAAAATATATTTCCATGTAGCAAAAAGCATGTGCTAGACAATTCACTTTTGAAAATGCTAGTGAAAATTATTTCAATAGAATAGAAAATACTAACTATATCAAGCTAATATCTTTTCCAAAATAGTCTAAAGGAAAGGAAATTGGGTCTTTGGATAAAAAGATCTTGTTTTAAAATAGTTATATCATAATATTTTCTTTTGCCTTTTTTTGCACAAAAAGCTGTATCCAATGGTATTGATATCTGTACTGTGGCAAGAATAGCTTACAGGAGGTTAAAGACACACAGAAGGTATATAGTTAGTACTACTATGAAAATAATAGGTCACATTTGCAACAAATAATGATTTTTCATGATCTTCAAGTATATAGTATGGAAAAAAAAGAAGAAAGTAAGGTTTAAAATGAAAAATAAGCATATCAGTGCTCATAAATATTCTATTTAATTTAATAGAAATTAAATATGTTTAAAGATACACTGTCTTCCTCATGTTTCGTACCAAGATGTATTGTTCAGAGTAAAAGAAGAAAACAATAATTTCCTCCATTTATATATTTTCCTTCCAAAATTCCTCATCACAGGGCTTTCAGATGGAAAAGCAAATGGGAATTCATATTCTTTAAAGTAATAATCTATCAACAACCTTCATGGGTCCTTTCCAACTTGAGATATTGTACAAGTCTATGATAAAAAAATGACCCAACAACTTTTTTTCTAATAAAAAAGCTGCAAAATAAAAGGAAGGCAGATGAAAGGAGTTCAATTTTTCCAGTCTCAGTTGACAATTGAAGCTTAAACCACAAAATTTACTGTCACATGGAATTTCACTTTCAGCAAGTACCTTGAAAATAGAGCTTCTGAAAACAAAATTAAATATATTTTTAAAAGGGTTTTAAAACATGTCCTGTGAGCTGTGGGAAGAGTAGAAACAGCGTTATTAAATATGATCAGGGCCATGTATTACCTCTGAGACTGGGGCTGCACAAAATATAGCCAAAACATAATTTATGCAATATTAAGTTTTTTATTTTCCTATTTTTTAATAAGAAATTGCATAATAACCAATGCATTTTTCATAAACAGGTAAAAACAAGGAACTTACTATAGAAATTGATGATAAATTTATAACACCAAACATTTTATTGGTGTAACAATATGTCAGGAAAATGTGGCACGATGAAGAGTACCTCTAAAATACAAGACCTTTTTGATGTTAGCTGTGATACCAGAGCCTAGTGAAGAATTCTCCACTTCTATGACTTTTTCTATTTCCACCTGCTCAGTAAAGGCATCGGGAGCTGTGACATGTCCTGATTTAATAGCAGGACTAAGAAGCTTAGAGTGACTCTATTAGCAACGTGCTCTTCTTTTAATATACCCCAGGTCATATTCTAGCACTCCATGGTACAAATCTGTGTTGTACCCAGTCTGATGTGGGGTCTGGGCTGCAGCATAGACAGCAAACTCACTAGCTTTAATCTGGCTTGCTAGATAGCAGTGAAACTTGAAAACATGGATATCTGAGCAAATATGTTCCCAACAGTCATAACCAGGATTATGCACACTAAAGTTTGTGTTCTGCTGAATGAGGAACTATTGTATAGGTGTGTGTACACTCCAGTGTTAGTCTGGAAACAACCTCTGGAGCTCTCTATCCACTCCCAACTTCATCTGCCATGTAATTGCTAAGCCACTGACCTGCTTTAAAATATATCTGGTTTAGCTATAAAAATATGGTAAGCTTCAGCTCCTAACTGAGCCAAATGAAATTTGGGTATGCAAAACGTGAATGTCTATTACACATGAACCAGCTGATGAAGCTCAGCTGCCCTTCTGTGGGTGTCACCTACTGTGTCAGCTGTTTCCATATCTGGACAAGGAATGGGGATAACCAACACCTTATAACTGAACATGTGCTGATTTTGTGCTGAACGTGATTATTACACTGACTGTGTAATGAGCTTGGGTTGACTATACTTAGATGTGTCTGACAGATGTTAATGGTAGCTAAATTTCACTGTCTGGATGAGAAATCATGTTAATTTTGGATCATACTACACAAATAAAAATACATAAATGAGACCCTAACTCAGGCAAAGTCCGGACCTGGCTGCCTTTCTTTAAGTAAAAAAACCACTGTAGCAGACGACAGAATAACTTTCAGTTATTTCTATATTATAGGTACTTTCTCTAATTAATATTTTCTTTGCAATTAAGGAGGAGAAAGTTATGTGTTTGCTTATAAAACTGCTAACAGGATTCAAAGAGCTTCAGAAGCCAACTCAAATATATTTTTTATATAAAAAAATTAAAATGAGGCCTTTTCTAAAACTATTAATTAATTCTATCATTCTGCAGTTACAGAACATGCCCTGCATCAGGCTGAAGTCCATCTTCAAGACTGATTGCTCAAGAGGGGGAACAGTACTCTTAACTTTCTCACAGAGAGGGCAGGTCGAGGTCAGTGTGCTGTTCTGCACAGCACGGAGCATCTGTAGCCTGAATGCTCCCTGGATCTGTAATGAGCTACTCAGAACTCTGCTGTGGCTCAGTGCAGTCAGGAAAGGATCATGTGCCTGAGTGCTATGCAGCCCACCTAAGGTCTGACCTTACTTTTGTGAAGTGAGGGAGGCTTTTTTCATTAGCTTAAACAAGAGGAGGAGTACTGTAATGAACTGGGCATTTGGCTAAGGATTAGCCTCGACTGAAATACTGCAGTGTATGCAAAGGTCTAAAATCAGCATTTTTTTAAAAAACAAGCAGTTCATCCTCCCACAAAATATTCCATTTATATGGATTTAAGAGATATGCTCTTCATAATAAATGCCTTCATCAAAACAGGAAATATATTCATCAACAAAAACTCATCAGCTGGTGGTTTAACAGTGCAAAGCATGAAAAGGTTCTGCCTCCTTCTGCCTTTTAACTATTGGTGTCCATTATATTTACAATATAATTACAACACAGAAACTGGGGATTGAAGTAGGATGAATTTCTTGCTCTGAACAAAGCAGACCTCTTCCTTCTATTCCCATGAAATCCATGGATATTTCAAAATGTATTAAATTGCCAGGGAAATGCTAAACCATGCTTTCAGGGCACAAGTCAATACTTAGTACTCAGTAAATACATGTTTTATTTTGTCTTTAAATTATTGACACACAGAATAAGAAAAAAAGCAGGTTGTTATGCTTTTTCAGGATAAGGATCTGACCTCCTTTTTTATGTTTGTTTGTGTAACATCTGACACTGGGATTTTTGAGCACTATAAGAAAAATTGTACAAAGCATATAACTTATAAACCCTTGCACACAAAAGATTTAAAACACTGAAGATTTAACTGTGAAACAAAGCTTGTGCAAGAAATGTTTACCTTTTTATATTAGCTATTAGCAAGAAGATGCAATTTTTCATTGATATCAGAATATAAAATTATTTCGGATTCATCCACTTCACAAAACAAAGGTGTCTTCTGGCATTGGCTCTATTTTGATGAATGCACAATGCTTCTTTTTACTTATTTTTTTCCTAAGAGCAAAATGAGAAGTGGAATATGAATCAAAAGGGGAAAAGTTAAACTTTGCAAATAAAGATTTATTGCTGCATTTTTATGCTAAGTTTTGCTGAAAACTTTATGATCTTTATAGTTTTTGATTTGTTTACAGGCAGAGTCTCTAGCATTGGCACCCTGACATTTGTGTTTAATATAAGCACTGTTTCCTGACACCTTCTGGAGAAAACACTGAAAATAAATAAAGACAGAAGATGCACATTTTAAAAAAGCCATGGTTGAATATGTGCAAATGGGATTTCATAATGGCTATTTCAACAAAAGACAAAATGTGTTTGTTTGAATCCATGAAGCATTTCTCCTTCACTCCCCTTAAGACACAACCTATTTCATGTAGTTCAGCTGAATACATTTTATGGTGGTATGGAATTGAGAAATGCCAGCATCAAAACTTTAATAAACACAGTGTTGAATCTTTGAAAATGAAGCTGTCAACCATAGTTTAGCAAGCATGGCACATTTGAAAAGAAAAATATCAGAGTAACACAGAAATTGTTTAAAGCCTAATTTTTCTTACAGCACAGGATTTTATTCAGTGCTTTTTTTTCCTATTACCACTAACTTTATTTGTTTCCTACCCTAGATGATGGTCCTGAAGTGCATAGTTTTCTACAGTATTGTATGTGACTGATTAGAACTGAAGTCTGACCTGCTGTGTGCCACTTCACAGTGGCTTCTCCTTTGCAGTCCGAAAATACCAGCCTTGCCATGATTGGTTCAGGCTTACTGTTCCTTCTAAAAAGAAAGATTTTTGAGGTGTCAGAAAGCCTGTCTCAGATTTGGAATTCTTATTTTGAGAGTAACTTCTATATTTCATGATGTTTGGATAAGTTTCACAACCCTTTTGGAATTTAGTTTCTTATTTCTGAACAAAAGTTTGGATGAGAGTTTCCCTCCTTATTGGGAACGGGAAGAGATAATGGGGGAAAAACAAGCATTTTGTTATTTTGAAATAATTTTTTCTTTTCCTAAAAATACTATGTAAGAAAAAATGCCCTTCATAGTGGTTATTTGTTCTTAATAAATAATAAGGTATTGCATACAAAAAATGTTGCAGTGTACATTATAAAATGCAAATCATTGGAACAATACACCCCCCCATCTCTAAGAAAGAATTTGAGGGTTTTATGCTGCAATTCCAAGGGGAAAAATACTCCAATGCACAAAAGAAATAGAAAATATTATTTTATCGTTCACCTGAAGAGACTTCATGGTACCCAAAAAAGGAAAAGGGAAAAGAAAATTAGAACCAACTATCTGTTAAAGCACTAAGAAAACAAGACCAAAAAATATTTTCTCTCTTCAGTTTCCACTATAGGCTCTTGAGTATCTCATAAGCTGCTACGTTGCACTTGGTTTCCTATCCTTGTGGTAAAGACCACCACCACTGACTGCCTTTAAATCCAATATTTCTGCTACTTTTTGTCTTCTAGTTGTCTTCCCTTCCAAAGAACAGTTGATTGCATATGTCACTGCCAAAGTGCAGCTAAAATTTCATCGATCTGAAAACAGTTGAACCCTTAAACTTTATAAAGCAGGAGCTATTGTAAGAAACAATAGTTTGTTGGGGTTTTTTTCAATCAGATCCCCCTCAATTCATTAACTATTAGAGCCTCTTAATGGCATGATTTTGGAAGTCATAAGTGATTTAATGTGTTCTTAAATAGCAATGTTGGGAAGGTCTACTCTCACATGGGGTAATTAGACCTTCCCTGTATAAATAAGAGCTTAGAAAATCAGATCAATTATTCTAATGCAAACCATTAATGTAATCACAACTTAGAAATGAACACTTGTATAAACAGAAACAATTTGGGTAATATCTGGTGGGTAGCCAATATCATGAGAAGATCTGGGCAAATAAAGTAAGTATTAACCAGACTGGATAGCAGCATATCAGTGTAATGTTGTCTGGTGTCAATAGCAGAAGAATGAAATATTCATCAGGGAAGACACATCAAATTTCCACATTGCTAATATTTGTCACTCTTTAATTGTCTTAATCAGCCTAAAACCAGATGCAGCTTGCATTACTTCCAATGGCTTAATATTGTTTATGGCATTATTTGAAAGGTATTTCCTACTGTCTTTCATGTTCTGATGTTTCTGGTCTGCTATTTATGGCTACCAGCTTGTCTATTTCTGTCTGTATGTGGCTGTAACACTATGGAGGGTGCTTGCTAAACAGTTTATCAATTTGATATTAAGCTAAAATAATTACACCAGCATGGCTGTGTAATGAAACAGGGTCTGAAAATTATTCAAGCTTTTGGGAAACTGAGCTCAGCTAAAATGAGTAATGGCTGTTTCCTTTTTCTGCTATGAAAAGATCCCTAAATTTTTGCAGTCCCTATAAGATCTTCACACCATTCCTGCCACAGTGAAGGAGTAATTCCAAATATCAGCTACCAAAATTACCTCTAAAAAATTTAAAGGGAGAAAAAAGAGACCATCTCAATTAGCATAATGGGGAATAAAAGAGCTAAGATGCAATCCAGTAGCCTGGACTCTTATTTTATCTCTGCAACTGTAGTTTTCATGTGTTCACCTCAGTAATTCAATGTCATCTTACATTTTAAGTTAAGTTTGTTCTAAGCCCAAAGCAAAAAAAAACCCAAGCAGACAAAAATCACAGCAGACAGGACATGCAATGTAATGATATCAAGCAAAGCTCTCTTGAGACTTAAAATCTAAATCCCATTCAATTATTCCAGAGATGAAGCAATCCCTTAGAGAAGAACATAAGTTTAGTGTTAGGTCTATGAGGTCATGTAGATGTACTCTGAAATTACTTATTAATTCAAAAGGTATATATGTGCAGTTACACATTTCCATTCACCCTTCCTTCAGTTTAGACACAGAACTATAGGGAATGAGAAATACAAACTGAAGAAACACCAGCATTTATATTATTCCCTTTTCTATTGGAGGAAAGATGGGATTTTATATCATGATCTGAATGCCAGCAAACCAGAGAACAGCTTCTGAAAGGCCTTCAGAGAGCTGGTGCTCATCTCAAGGAGCCCCTTTGCCACTTCATCAGCAAAAAAATGTAGGTGGGCTTTCAAGTGCGTAGCAACAGGCACATAGAGTATTGGCTCCTAATTTTTTTCTGAGGAAGCAGGAAGAAACCGAAGTCTAAGCAATCCTCCTTTCAAAAATGTAATAGATGGCAGGTAACTTTCATGGGCAAGATGTAGCTACAGTGCTAAAAAGGGTCTTGTGAAATGATGCAGCCTCTCCTACAGGGAGTGACACCGAGCACACAAGGCAGGCAGCGGTCTGTAACAAGCTGCTTCCTCCTCTCCCCACTTCTGCAAATCCTGCCCTAGTTTCTCTTCTAGCACGAGGCTTTTATAACAGGCTGTTGCATTCTCTCTTGCCAGCAGGATCTGAAACTGTTTAAAAGAGGGTTTGCTGGGGAGTGGTCTCCACTAATTTGGATTTGAAATGGTAAATCTATAAGTGATGTTAGTAAACTCAGACAATAATGCTGCAGTCAGTAGACACAGCAGAACTGAAATGGTCCTTGCACAGCAGTATTGCTACATGCAGAAATTGAAGTTAATGAAACAGCATTCTGGGACTGGGAACTCTATCAAAAATTTACAGGAAAATGCCTGTAGTAAAAGGCCTAAATATGGTCTTTATTACAGTTTCAGGTGTCTTCCCTTCATCTGTTACAGCCACCAGGCTGCAATGAAGAAAGTATTCCCTCTCCTATAAGCTCTCTCCAAGAGATCAAAATGAACCCAGTGGAGCAGGTTTGCAACCATTTCCAATGAGGTCTTCACAACAGCAAATGACATTATCATACTGATTGCACTGAAGGCACTGATTGCCCTGTAAACCAGCACAGACATTTTGTCTAAGAACAGTTGTTTTTTACAGATATCATATGCAAGTTACAACCAGCCTGAAAGGGCAACTGAAATAGTAGAGTTGTCTCATATATTTTTTGTAATCTTAAACAAATATAGTAGATTTGGTGATTAATCATAGAACCATCTATATGTTAATTTTCCTCATATTGCATTATATATGATCCCATGAACTTGAAGCTTCTAATGCTGGAGTGGTGACTGATGACTCTTGATCATCCTTGAAGTCAACTCTCTGCAAAGACCCCTACTAGGTAGCAGGAATGGATGTCCAAAGCATGTACCGTAACCTAACATAGCCTCAAAACCTACTATCACCTCAGTGATCAAAGCTCACCTAAACTGCAACAGAAAAATCTTAAAGATTATTTTCTGCAGATAGTGCAGCATTTTCACACTACAGCTGGACACACAATTTACCCTGTGTCTTTCAAGACACCTCTAGAACAAACTAGAGAACATAGCTTTCCATTTCATTGCTCTTGCTTCCTTTGAATCACTTCTTTCTCTTTTTTTCTAACCTCGGTTTACTGTCCTAATTTCTTTAACACTTCCCTTGGCTTCTGTTAAGTTCTCCAAAAGGTTTATGTGCTTTCTTGCTAGATAATTTCTTCCCAGCTCCCATGGCTCTACTTTTAATAGCACTGATACATTTCTCTGTGTATTTCTTGGTCTACATTTCTTCTGGGTCTTTGATTTTTCACAGCAAATGGTGACTTTTATGAAGCCTGGTTATCACTGCTACAAATTCACTGCAGAAAGTAATCAGCCCAGCCGCTAAATATGATCCTAGAGTATTACAAGGTCTCCAGTGCCTTTTTGAATGCTAGTATATATAATTAAGTCCTTTTGTACATTTTTACAATACCTGCAGAAGGTGCAAAGGACATTAAATATCAAATCTTTTTCCTAGTATCACATAATCTGGTTTTGTTGGTTTTTTGTTGGTTTTTTTCTGTAGACTTTAAATAAGATTTTCCCTACTACTTTTGCCATTAATTTGCTGTGTGGAGTTGTCTGATGTCAATTCTTCATGTCTCAGTTTAACGGGTGATAAAAAGGCTGGGAAAATATAGGCTGTGCTTAATTAAAGTGTCACGTTAGTCTTCTCATGACATTATCTTCTAAAAATATGCCATGTTACTAATCCATTTGGAAGAGAAGAATAAACTGAACAAGACAGGGAAGATTGATATGATGGATTGTATTGATCCACTAGTGCAGTGTACCACAAGACTGAAATAGACTGAAATACTCATATTCAGTCACTCCCATTAGATACCATAACCACTGCCAAATTCTTTTTTTAGAAAGGAAATCATAGAAAACAATACATCAATAGCCTACAAGACAAAATTACCAAATTATTTGTGCATTTTGATACAATGTATGACTATAGGCCACTTGTGCTGTAATACCAATATATTTTTGAAATAGCATCAGGACATCGTGCTGGAGCAAGCAACAGAAAGATGGTTCCTGTCCGAAAGAGCATTCATCCTAGCAAAAACAGTGTGAAGATAGCTAAAGGAAATAATGATTACACACATTTTACCTATCAGTGATTACAGGAACTCTATACCCACCATGTACTCATCACTGAGTGGTTTTTACCAATCATAATATAGCTGTGTTTTGAAAAGAGACTACAAGAAAATTAATAGTATGGTGTTCTAATTTTCTTACAGAGAGTACTTTCTGTGCATAAAGATTGTGCTGGAAGAAAGTATAATAGTGTTTTTGAGAAAATTTGACAAATGGGCAATCTAGGTGAACATAGTTGGCAAGGTGGCACTTGATAAGATTTAAATCTGTTGTGCTAAGGAGGCATCTGCTGTGGAATGGCTCCCTCACAATGAGCTCTATTAATAACTTAGATTTGCCTGTGGCATATGGTGTTACAAAAATATATTTGAATGTTCACTTAGTTGCACACTAGACTGCCACAGAAATTAGACTTGATTAATGTTGCCAGTGGGACTACTACAGATTTTCGAGTTGCCTCTAGTTATTCATCAGGTGCCCCACGTCGGTCTGTGACTTCTATGAAAGCAAGACACTTACAATATGCTCACAGCCTTAGCATCCATACCGGTGCTTCTGTAGCTTAATAATTTTTGGTGGCATTGTATTTTGTTTTCTTTCTTGTTTGGGGATTTTTGCTGGGCTGGGGCTGGTCAGTTTTTTTGCATATTCCAAAGGTCACAGAAAACCCTAATCCTCAGGAATAAATCCAAATGATTCCAACATTGTACTGCTCAGGTTTGGACTGTCAGTTTATTAAGACAAAAGGCAACAGATGGAAACTGATGCACAGGACATTCCACCTGAACATGAGGAAGAACTTCTTTACTGTGCAGGTCACTGAGCACTGGGAACAGATTGCCCAGAGAGGCTGTGGAATTTCCCTCACTGGAGATATTCAAGGACCATCTGGACACTATCCCGTGCAATGTGCTCTGGGATAACCCTGCTTGAGCAAGCAGATTGGACCAGATAACTCACTGTGGTTGCTTCCAATTTTACCCATTTTTTGATTCTGTAATATCACAGTGAATTGGACAAGTATAGAAAAACTATCACAATCATTTTCCTGCCCCATGATCAGATGACTGAGGAGACCAGATCACCACTGAGATGCTGCTGACCCATTAGAGAATAGATCTCAATGCTGATCAGCTCCAGAATTTGAAATGCAGAATGACTCAGATGACATATTTCAGGTTTCCTGTCTGTCACAGTGGAGCACGTTACTGAAAGCAGATTGCAGAAGGCAGAGCGGTTAAGACATGCTGAAATACCTGGGCCACACTTCGTCAGATCACTTCTAACAACCTCTTAAATTGTCTCAAATACAAAACTAGAAGGACAGTCTTACCTCTTTCAGGCAATCCTCGTTGTTACTGAAATAAAAGCCTCATATTTGTCCAACAGACAGCAACAGACATAGAATGAAACTGATGAGCAAAATGTTGAATTGGGGTAGAGGACACATAATTCTTCACCATATCCTGGAGAATCTTCCATGATTCCACAAGGATCATGGCAATCCCATAATAGAATACCATGCCCTGTGAACTCTATGACTTAAAAAAAAAGGTTTACAAGTTATTCAGAAATTTGATGGGGTTTTAGTGGCCTCAGTGAGAACCTGCCTAGCTTTAATTAAGATTTCATTATTGTTTATTGGAATCACACTGTCAAAAGAAAATTTTTAGGGTGGGTATATGTATATATATAAAGGGGCTTATTTTAAGAGTAGGCTCATTTCATTTGACTTTGGTGATGAACACAATATTATGCAATATCATGAAGTGTCCAGTGTAGGCTACTTTACAAACCTAACTGAAAAATCAAGGCTTACCTAAAACCAGAAAGGAATGGTTTACGACTGCTTGATTCAGCTTTTGGCAGTGAAGTTCCTATACTGATCCTTCACAGATCACTGGGAATAATTACCCCACCTGGGGTTTGCTGGCATTGAGGCACAAGTTCATCATGATTGACTTCATATAGGATATTTTGTTTTTCTGACAATTAACCACCCTGGTTTTAAAATTTTCAACCACTGCCTTCAAATTGCCTTCTGGCATCGTATATGTTTAAGGGTAAAACATGGAAGAGTCATTTGACACTTAGAGTCAAACTTAGCATTTTTTTCCCCTTCAGGGCAGGAGCTGTTAAGGCAAAAACAACTTCCAGATCTGTGCTAACTTTTAATAATTTATTTAGAAAATTAAATATTCCCTTACATGTCTTTTAAACAAATACTTTTTGTTCTTGTTGTTGTTATTTAATTTTTCTGTAATTATTTGCAATAAAGAAGAGTATGCAGCAGTTACAGTACCTCAGGACACTATGTGGGAAATGTCTCTGCCACTTCCTTGGGTAGTTTGGACGTGGCTGACTGTAATTCAGGACTATTAGGTAGTCCTGTGAGCACTGGTATGGTTTCTGTGAAATCAAGAGTAGCCTCCATATTTAGAAACTACACTGATATTTCAGGGCATTGAGTAACACAGCAAGGCTGGACAGCATGTGAAAATATGCATAAACAGAGATTCTGCATTCAGGGTGACCAGATCATCATCCTTCATAGCAGTATGCAATATTTCTCTCTACTACAATTCCTTAGATGTATTACAAGGACCCAGGAGGGAGGCTCCCAAAAGCAATAACTTTCAAAGACCATTTCTATTATGGAATTAGCTCTCCAATTGTATTGGTACAGCTGAAGTACGTAAATTAATTTCATAGCTCTACTTGAAACTAGCAATGGCCAGCATTTAATGATGTTGTCTCTTCTCTTGCACCAGTAGCAAATGATCTGATGGTATGTAAGAAATGGGAATGTGTCTGTTGATATCCCCTTGATCTGGATACTGAGATTATTTCTTTCTTGTTTCTACCCTGCCTGCAAGGTAACTGCTTTCTTTCGAGTATAAAAAGGTTCCTGTAAAAATTTAGCTTATCTATACACAATAAATATTGTCCAACAACAAATAAGATGTTGATTGTATGCATGTTCTCCCAAGCCCATGATTATTAGGCATTACTCTTTTTATTTTATGATTTATTTTGTTACCTGACACTATGTTAGCATAGTGCCTCCCCACACCCTTTTAATTCCTAGAAAGGTCAATAACCACATCCAGCGGAAGTTTGTCACAGACCACCAGGTCAGAGTAAGGAGAGGGATGAAATCTACTATTAACCTCAAGATATATCGCTATCACAGAATCACAGAGTAGTTGAGGCTGCAAAGCACTTCTGGAGATCATCTAGTCTAATTCTCCTGCCCAGGCAGGCTGAGGTAGAACAGATTGCTCAGGTCTATGCCCAGTAAGGTGTTAAATTATCTCTAAACATGGAGACTCCACAGCCTATCAGAGCAGCCTGTTCCACTGTCTGATTATCAACAAGTAAAGTATTTTTATGTTCCATTCTTGTATTTCCCCATGTACCCTTTGCCTTTTATCCTGTCACTGAACACCATAGAAGAGAGACTGACTTTGGCTTCTTTACTCTTCCCATCAGGTATTTATACACATGGCTAAGATGCTCCTGAACCTTCTGTTCTCCATGCTGGATAGTCCCATGTCTCCTATTCCCTCCTCATATGGCAGGTGTTTCCTTGGTCATCTTGTGGCCCTGTCCTGGCTCTACTGCAGTAAGACCCCATCTTTCCTGTGCTGTGGAACCCAGCACCAGACCCACAGTTCCAGACTGATTTCACCATGGCTGACTATAGGGGAAGGGTCTACGCCCTCATTTACCCTCTACCTAATGCAGCTCAGGGTGCAGGTGGCAGCTTTTGCAGCAAGGACAGATTGCTGGCTTGTGTTCAACTTGATGTCCACTAAGACTGCAAGATTATTACTGCCAAACTGCTCTTCAGTCCATTGGCCCACAGACTGCCCTGGCACAAGGGATTACTCCCTGGGTGGAAAACTTGGCATTTCTCCTTGTTGAACAGATTCCCATCGTACTTATTCTCAGTTGTTCTTGGAAGGTTTCAAGCTCTGACCAAGCCCTGAGCAGCCTAGTTTGACCCCAGAGCTGCTTTGGGCAGGCGGATGGACCACAGACCTCCTGAGACCCCTTCCTACCTGAGTTATCGTGGTTCAGTGGCACATCTTCTAACTCAGGGTTACAGTCAGTGCTGCAATTCATGACATAGCATAGTTTTCTGAGCAAAGTTTTGGCTTGAAAACAGAGGATATGTATGAGGGACATCTACAGAAAAAGAACCAATTGTGATAATTGTATTTTCAATTTGTTGCAGAATTCACCTGTGACTTAAGCAAATAATAATTTCAAGAAAGGAACTTTGAGTGTGGTGTGCCTCCTCCCCTGTTCACTCTGTTACTTTTCTTAATTTAGTCTGTTTCAAATATAATTTCCTGTGGCTTAAAGAATGGCACCAATAAGGATATCTAAAACTACGTTTCATCTGTTTCACACATGTCTTACTACTACAGTGGATTAATAATTCTGCATAACTCTTCCTAAAATATGGGATTTGTATTGAATTTTTCTGACCTTGAGGACTTTTTCCCCTTGTTTGTTCCAACTCTATAGAGAGGTATTCATTATAATGAGAAAGACTGATATAAACCATAACTTTTCACCTCAGAAAATAACACTACAGTGCTTACTGTGCTACTACAAGATTTACAAGACTTCCACTCACTGCTACACCTGAAACTTAAGTAAGTGACTCTTCTCCTCTTTAGCTTGGTTTCCCATCCGTCGTACTGATATGGTCTCGGTTTTGTGTCTTTCAGGACTGAGGAGAATAGAAAGATGTGACAGCAAAGAAAACAATTTCTGTAAGGAGGAAAAAATGCAAAACCTGAAATCCTGTGCTGTCATCAAGAAGTGAAATCTGGTGTCAGCTGAAATGCCAACAGCAAATAATATAAGTGTTTTTATAGTATTTGCAGCTGACATATGTAGTTAAGGGAGTTTTCTACAGCACCTATAATTTATTGGGCTAAGTGATTAGGATGGTAAGTTATAAAAACATTAATACCACCTCCTTCACGAGGTCACATGAAAGATTACTGTAGGAAACACTGACACTTTTCCAGACACATGGAAAACAGGGTTCATAAAGATTGCACTGCTGGTCCAAAAGCAAGTTATCAGCAAAGACATTTTTTTTCCCTAAAACCTTGTTTGTGTTCTGTTATGAATCATTATTTCAGAAATGCATGTCTCTAGTTTTAAAAGCTCATTTGCCTGGTTTGTATGATATAAGGAGTAACCATAAGCATGAAATTCCTTTTGACTGATTGGAAAGCTGAAGAAGTGCAACTAAATCTTTTCAGCTGAGACCAGTGTAACATCTGCTTTGTCTGCAAATTGTTTCCTTTAACAGTTTGTTTTAACAAGTTGGAGCTTCTAACTTCAACTGCTGGGGTTTTATTGTTGTTATAACTTTATCACTTAATGGTAGCTTTTATGAAAATGAACATATGTATGTACAGGCAGTACTTATATAGGTATTTATCTTTGCCTCTACACAGTTATTAAACCAAGAAATTTTAAAAATAGTAGAAATTATACTTAAATATGTTTAGTGAGTTTTTTTTACCGATAGTAACGTGAACAGCAACCCCTCTTGAGCCTTAAATATAGCTATGGAACAATTAACAACCAAACTGCTGTCAGAATGAACTCCCTTTTCAGTTCTTTGCGTGCTCAATATATTTTGTTTTCATACTGAGTGAAAAATGACAAAACATGGTTTGTCTCCCTCTAAACTGCTTGCGAGTAGCTACAATAATGTGACCAAAGAGCAGGGAAAGTGCAAATTATGGGTACTTTTAAGGACTGCTGTGGGTCACCAAAGAAGTAAAACTCTAGTGAATGCCCACAGGAAGAAACATTAATCATAGCTGTCTACAGTACAGTCAAGGGAAGCAATCACTGTGGAGGATGCACTCACCAAAATCACAGAGAGGAATTCAATTTTGTAGTAGTCCTAAATCTGGTCCCAGAGTCTCAGTGACCATTAGCAGTTGGACTGCATTAAGAAAGAGCCTTCTGGTCTCGTTTCTGAGAGCAAACTTATTCACATGCTCTGATATGACTTGTGATATCAAGAAAAGCAGTGGTAATCAAAGGCCATGTGGGAGATGCACTTGAAAATTACACTTGTGACCCTAACCTGAAATGCTGAATATACAGACACATAGTCTATCTAATTTTTTTAGTCCCAGAATGATGCTTAAAAGGATTATTTCTAATAAAGTAATCATTTATTCTAGAAGTTTCTATTCTGAAACATTGTGATGTCAGTCTCCTTTTTAGATAGAGAAGTCCCCAAGAAAAAAACTGCAATGTGTTTTTTTAAATTGTGAGAATGTTCTCTTTGATGCAGGTTAATAGGCTATACAAGCTTTCAAATACTGTAGGTCAAGACCAATATTTAAAAAAAAAGGATATTTTAGACGTGGCTTAAAGATGCCAAAGGAAGTATCTTGTCTACAGAAGGCATTGGTTATTCCAGTTTCAGTTAAAACTATTTGCGAAAAGAATTTGCACTGTGGCTCTGTGTCAATAAGGACAGTATGAATCTGTTTTCTGCTCCAATGCATGTTCCTGAGTTTTTTTCCCCTAAAATGTTGTTTAAAGTTAGGGAAGGAATCCAGTAGGGAAAAGTGTAGGGAACTTTTTCTTTGGTTTGTGATTGCTTTTGTATGCTTGATTAGTTAGTTAGTTTTGGTATTATTTTTTGTTTGATATACTAATTTCTGAGGAATTATAACATACATGATAAAAATCATAGAATGGTTTGAGTTGAAAGGGACCTTAAAGATCATCTAGTTCCAGGCCCCTTGCCACGGGGAATGATGCCTTCCACATGAACACTTTGCAGGGAAGGGGCACCCAAAACTCTGGGCAACCTGTGCCAGTGCCTCAGCACCCTCAGAGTAAAGAATTTCTCTTAATATTTAATCTAAACCTTCACTTCTTCAGTTTTCATACACCACCCCTCATCCTATCGCCCTATGCCCTTGTAAAAAGTGCTCTCCAGCTCTCTTGTCATCCCCCTTCAGGCTGATATAAGGCTGATATAAGGATCTCCCTGGAGCCTTCTGTTCTCCAGGCTGAACAACCCCAGCTCTCAGTCTGTCTTCATAGGACAGGAGCTCCTTCTCTCTGATCATCTTCATAACCATTCTTTGAACTCACTCCAGTAGGTCCATGTCCTTCTTTATGTGGAGGCCCCAGAGCTGGACATGGCACTCCACGTGGGTCTCACAAGAGCAGAGGGGCAGAATTACCTCCATTTCCCCATTGGCCATGCTTCTTTTGATGCAGCCCAGGACATATTTGGCTCTCTGGGCAAGTGCACATTGCTGGGTAATATCGAACTTCTCATCCACCAACACCACCAAGCCCTTCTCCTTAGGGTTACTCCCACTCTCAGCCCAGCCTGTATTTTAACTTGTGTTTGTATGCTGTCTTTAGTGGTGTGTTTTCCACTCCTGGGCTAGGAAAGTTGTCAGTCTATAACTGCTGTAAAATTACAGCAAAACTACTTGGTTACAACAAATCATATAATAAGAAAATGAAGCTTAATTTGTTATTTTAAGGCTTCTGTCTTATGCACTATATTAATTACAACTCTAGTCAAAGGTAGTCCTCCATTTCACTAGCAACATGATTACAGTGCTACCAAAGATGAAGGCAAATTGTTAATTGTTAGGTTATTTGAGCGGGTTAAATAAGCTACTAAGAATCAGCTAACAAATATTATTTGTTCTCAGTTAATAATATGCTCAAATCTGATTGAAACTGTATATAAACAAACACAACAGGAATGGAGGTTTTAGATGACCACAAAAATTTCATTCTGACTCCTCTGTTTGTGACATGGACCCACTTTTACTTGAACCTTGTTAATGATTTCCAGCAGACTGGTGGACAGAAACTAAAAAATTATTTCCATCACAAGTTTTTCAACTTATTTGTTTATTATAAGACCAAGTGATCATTTTTGTTCTTCCCTCTTGCTTACTCTTTATGTGGTAAAGCAATTTTATTGCTGCTGGCAAGTGCAGAATATATCATAGGGTTCACAGGGATAGTTCTGCCAAAGATGAAACTGGAATTAGCTCCAGATCAGCTTATACCTAAAGCAGTGGCATCATATTTAGAAATCAGGTGTCAGTATCAGTTTAAAGAAACAAATTGGACTACAAATTTTCCCATGATGTTGTTCAGTCAAGTGTATAATTTGATTTTTTACATTCATTATAACATATGGTTGGAAGTGTCACATATGGTTGGAAGTGTCAGCCAAAAGTCAAATGGCCATTCTTCCCTCACCTCATATCCCAGTTGTCCTGATATTTTAATCATTTTCTAGTCTCCCACTGTGATGTTGGAATATTTCTGCTTGGATTTTCATATGCATATATGCATATTTATGTGTAAAGTATAATTTAATAAACTGTTAACATGCAGATTCAGAAAGTGGCTTTAAAGTAAGGAACAAACCTGCATTTTTCATATCTGCATCAGGAATTGAGAGTGTTTCTTTTAGTCTAATTTATTCAATAACTATGGCTTATAAATACTTTAAACATTGAACAGATGAAGCCTTAAAATAGTTATATGGAATGATTAAAAATAATCCTTATGTACTGTCACTGTCCTGAATATTATTACAGACTCAGATCCTGCAGGCATTTTATTCAATATATATGCGTTATCCTGCCTGAGGTTTTATGTATTACCTATGAAATACAGTCCTTAGTGGAAAACAGATGATCAGTCAACACAGTTACTAGTTAGAGTTAATATTTTCAGTATTTTTTAAGGTGACCTGTTGTCTAGTTACTATTAGAATGTTTGGAAATTGTGTACATCTCAAGCAATGACATCTTTGAAAATTTCGTCTGCAACTCCCGGAAAACTAGTCAGGCTGTACTTTGTATATTGAACAAAAGAGGAATTTGCCACAATATTTTCAGAACTCTTCATCAATCTGGATCAACTTCTTGGCTGCATGCAAAGTAAGACTTTAAATGAGCTGTTACATTTGGCTGTTAAAATTTCTGTGAAAGCCTTCTTTCAAACTTAGTATGTTGTTTATGAACACGACAAGAAATGGAGTCTTTTATTCATAACTTTCTTCTTCCGCTCTCTCAGGAAAGATTGTCAGATGATGAATAAAGAAAATAGACTGTATGCTTAGAGAAGGGAAGAGTGACAAAGGCTTGAAAAATGTGAAAACATAACCAAATATAGCATATGATATTTTCCCATCTTCTCTATGAAAAAAATTGCCACCTTTTACTTCTGTATGATGGCATGTTTAGAAAAGTGTTAGCTTAATTTTCAAGTTGTCCAATTCTGTCTTGTGCACTAGTTCACATAAGGCAAAAACTGATTTATTTTGGTCCTGGGGTGTTTCACTTTTTTTTAACTGTACATGTTGAAATGTCATGGTACTATCTTCACAGAGAGTTCATTATTACTGGACTAAGGACAGAAGCTATAGAAGAGAAAACATGCATAATCACCAGTGAATTCTAATAGATTGTTTACATTGGCTTTCTCTTTTGCATAATTTGCTAGTAACTGGTGGGTTTCTTCTACATAGAGCTCTGCCTAAACTGGCTTAGCCTAGGATAGCCTTGGATGACTCTGGATTCAGGCTTTTTATGAAAAATATTCACTATGAAATTTGCTGCAATCTCAGTCTGGTACTATTGGCTTGTTTTTGAAGGAGCCAAGAGCAGTCCAAGTATAAAATTCAGTGCAAAATGTTAAAGTATTTAGATTCATAGATATATAGATATAGATATAGATATAGATATAGATATAGATATAGATTAGATATATAGATATAGATATAGATATAGATATAGATATAGATATAGATAGATAGATATAGATATAAATTTTCTTTTGTACTCCTCCAAATCATTAGATTTCTAGCCCATAAGGTAGGAAGAGCCCATTCCTGGTGTAATGTGGGCTGAGACTGGTGATTCTACTCTCTCCAGCTCTCCTTCCCTCTCTGGAAAAGCATTCTTCAGTGTGAAAAATGGTGCAGTTATCATTTTTTCAGCTAAGTCTGAATATCAGCTCAGCCTCATCCTCTTATATAGCTTGTCCCAGTGCAGTTTCTTTTAAAATTATCTTTCTACCCAGTGTACTGAGTCCCTCAGAGATTTACAGCTATTGTGTCTTCATCACCACAATGCCAACAAATGAGCTGACTGAATATGAGTGACTGATCACTCTCTAGCTTCCCTCACAAGGAGTGACAAGTCAGACCTCTCACTTGTCATGTTTTCATAGATATAGCAGAGAGCATCTGAAAAGTATTCTTTTTTAAGCAATACTCAGGTGACGAGTTGTATTTTTAGCTGTTGACCTTTTGCCAACAGATCAAAATGTCTCTGGAAAATCTTCGTGGTACAGACAGCTGTGGGAAGAGAAAAAAAAGAAGATGGAAATGATTTCCAGGGACAAAGAGAGCGGTGGTCTATCAGCCTCATTAGCCTCATTGCATTGTCATTGCAAAGACACAGCTATGTCCTGTTGACAACAGAGGTACATACTAATTTTTTTATGCTGGTTTTTAAATGAGTTTCTGCTCCCAAAAAGTTTGGGAAGGAGTTTACTGGGTTGTTTGTTTTTTTTCTGAGGAATCTGAATTATGTTTTAGATTATGTGTACTTTTGATTGTGTTTAATCCACTCTGGACTCAACATGCATTTTTATAACACCTTCAGATTATTATATACAAGTAATTGATCTGGAATTTCTGGACAGATTTTAAGTGCACAAAAATGTTCAATATGTTTCCCTAGTGAGATACCAAGTTCATGTGAAATGCCCAATGATAAGGAATTCTCCCACGAAGTACTCAGACTTGGTAGTACCAAAAACTTGATTTAATCTTGGGCAATCCAGAATGATGATTTTTTAACCTTGCTTGTAGGTATAGTTCTTGTATTTCCTGTGGCCTTCCATTATACCTATAAAAGCATTTACATTGGTACAAAGCTAATGTGGAGAGTGCCGTTTGGGGGGTTTTTTTGGTTGTTTAAAAAATTCTTTGTTCTTGTTTTGCAGACCTAGTGCAAAGGTCTGCAACAGAGAAAGGCCAGACTGGGGGATATTTCTTTAAGAAACCTGGAGGAGGTACTAAGAAGGAAGGGTTTTTTGCTGTCAAGTTGAATAGGAGGTATCCATATATTACAGGCAAAGGTAAGATCTTTTCTACTCTCACAACAAAAAAACCACGAGATGACATTAGCACAGCACTAAGCTGATGGATTTGGCTGCTCCAGAGGCTTTGCCTGTTTTCTATATTTCAGCACCTTTTCAACTAAAAGTCCAGGTAAAATGTCAGATAGACGTGCATGCAATGAATACACAAAACCTGAATTTGAATGGCCTTCAATGTACCTAGTCTGCTTACTGCAGGTTTTTGTATTCATTCCAATGAACTTTTACATATACGATAAATTAGGAAAAGAGGCCATTGCCTCATTGCAATGAAACCTTCTTGACTTCATTATAACAAAATGTCTGACTTCAGGATAACAAATGTGCTACTTGTAGACAGAAAAATTGAACCAAAAATAAAAACGTGTAAAACTAATAAATCACAAAAATATGCCAATGATACACTCCTCATTTTATGCAGAACCATAGACACCCTCACGGCTGAGAGCAGTGCCTTCTGAAGGGACAGGAGCTCTGCCAACTCTGGCAGAGTCCCTGTGGGCTCTGTGCCTGGCTCTCCTGCCTGCCTGAACCCACATCCTCCACCTCTTTCCCACCCTGTGCCTCTCAGACAGCTCCCAGGGAGGAACAGCAGTCTCCCCCCAGGATCAGTGCAGGAATCTAATCCGAAAAAGACAATACTGAAAGCAATAAAAAAGATTCAAATAGCGGTTTATTAGGTAAAAAAATTGTCCTAGAAAAGGGGAAGCACATATATTTTTCTCATTATAATTTTATCTCTTAATTTAAACACACAAAAAAGCATATCAATGCCACCAGGATATCCAGTAATTAATAAGATCACTGGTAAATGCAAAGTGGCCTTACTGAATTTTGATAGGGATCATGTCTGTATCAAGCTAGGCGGCTTCTGTCCTAGGACCAGTTTTGCATTTTTGTTATGCCAAGTCTGTTTTATGTTGTCAACAAACCAGATCATGGTTTCAAATAATTCTGTTTGTGAAATTTCAGCATTTCTCTCCTGCAACATGCTTTGTAATTTGTTCTCCCATATTGCTAACAAAAAAAAAAAAACAACTTGGTGAAGCTTTGAAGTCTGTCATTTGGCTTGAGACTTTTGCAAGTCACTTTCCTTCTCTATTAGAAAGGACGCCTATATATTGTTACTTTTCCGTAAAGTCTCAATTTTCATCTTTTTTGTTATTTCTATTTTATTTTTACAATGTCATTTTTTATTGTGACAATGCAGACTTTGTTTGGAAAAAAACAAAAACACCACCAACAAAAACCCAACCCAACCCATCTTGCTTTGATCAGCCATAAAGTTACTTCACTGTGTGGGAGGGAAAGCAGATATCGAAGAACTTCATAGATGAAATAATGTGTTTGTACACTTCGTCTTTATTAGAATGGAAAAACTCCAAAAGAAATACATGGGGTTTCAGTTTTATTGCTCCCTATTTGATTTTGTCTCTAAGTTCTTAATAATTAATTCTACCTCATTGCTTTAATGTAGGTAATTCTTCAGAAATTCTACAAGTGAAATCTTATGCTGAAAACCTAATAGCTCCTTTAAATAAACAGGGATGTCAATAAAACTTTACTAAAAATAAATTAGCAATTAAAAATCCAATTCAGCAAAACATCTAATTACACAGTCTCTGTAAGCATGTGTTTAATCTATAAATCCCAGTAGAATTTAGGCATAAGTTTTGAAGTTAAGAAATTGTGGGCCTAAACAAATAATTTCTTAATTGCTATAAAATTGTAAAATAATAATATACTTTCAAGGAAGCTAAAACAGAAAACAAAGGAAATGAAACAAATACTTCCTCAATTGTTCTGCCTTGTTTAAGATACAAATAAAAAGCCCTGAATGGTTAAGTTTACGTGGGGGGTTTTATTTCAGTTTCACTACAGTAGGTTTTAGGGATATGATAAAGGAGAGGAAAAAAAGGTAGAAAAATACCTGGATTTCACTCCAAGTTGACTTAACTTTAAGCAATAAGATCCACTAGCAATTTGAATTTGCAGTACAATCTCAGGTACATTTAGAGGCAGATTTTTTTAATCAGGCCAAGATCCATTTATTATTATAATTTTCTTTTTTCACTAACTTGTAAAATATGCTGATTTTGGACAGAAGTAATGTCTTTGTGGAATATCAGATGGTCAGAAGTTAAACCAGATTTTTTGATGAAGTGTTTCCATGGAGTCACAAGGTATAGCCATAACGTGAAATATTGTTTTCTTCCATGGGAAAACCCCCACAAATATTTGTAGCTTTTCAATTGTACATGAGCTCTGAAACTTAGTAGGAAAATACAGATAATAGCAGTGTTTTTTAATTATCACAGTGTCTGGAAGGTCACAGCATTATTACGAGACTAACTTTCTAAGGGTGAAAAACCTGTAATATGTCATCATAGGATTTGCCCTGCTTTTTGAACTTGTCTTAGGGGACTAAAATAGACACACCAGTCCTACTGTGTATTAGTAACTTTATTTACCTACATGTTGAGATGTGATCTGACGCAGCTGCATGTTTGAAAACTGGGCTATCAGGCAGGAGATCAGATCAAGAGGACAGCTTCAAAGAGAAGGACAAACTTACAGATTCCTTGTCTGTGGATAAATGTCAATTATTCAAGCAGGACCCATAGAAACTCTCGATGTCAGTATCACAGGGTGAGTGAGCACCTAGCTGATGCTCCTTTCAAGTCAGATTTTTGATGTCTCTCATTACATAATCCATACCTGCTGCAACAGCAAGTTTGTCCATATGTCCTATTTTATAACCCATTTTCTTTTATTGCCTCCTGGGACTACTAAGCAAACAGAGAGAACAGGGAAAACTTTCTGGCTGGTACATGTGAAGTCTTCAGACACTTCAGAAGTTCCTTCACACCCCGTCTCACTTTACAGCAGCTATGGATGGAAAACAGCAACCCCTCTATAAACTCAACTGTAAGTAATGACCTCCATATGCTTAAATAGCTTGAGGAATATTAGCTCATTGGTGAAGATACTTAAATAGTGTGGTATGTGCAATACTTATATTCAAGTGAATTCTTACCAGAAATCTATGCCATGTTTCAAGTAACACAATTATATTCTCTACCATTAATAGAACAAAGGGCCTTGTAAACTGTGATGTACATTCAAGCTTTCTCTTGATTAGTTAAGGGAAATATTTGTTCCTGGCCCATTGTCAGCTCTGTGATTGTGTATCAATGATGATAAGAAACTTTCACTGAAGTAAAGCTTTTGCCTGCCTAAAGATGACTTCATTTTGTGATACAATAAGTGCTGGTAGTTCCTGTTACAAACTGCATGATTTCCTTTGTTTTCAGTAAGCCTTCATCAAGTATATGCCCTGTCAGAAATCAAAAGCCAGAACTAGAATTTATTAAAAAGTTAACATATAAAATATGAATTCTGAGTGCTCAGTGATTTCATGATGTTCTTTGTTTAGTTTGATCAGATGATCAAGAGAACAAGAAGGAAACACTCCTACAGAGACCATAATAATTATAATATTCATCTTGAAAATGTAAGGGATTGAGCTGAATTGCAGTTCAGTACAAATCTGAAAACTGAGTCTATTTTTACAGGTTTGGTTCTGGATTATGGATCAAGCTTAGAGGGGAGTTACTCTTGCGTGGTTTGGTTTTGATGGTTCACTTAACCAGAATCAGATGAGACATGTTGTGGTAACAGGCAGATGATGCAACCCCAGATGATTTTATTAGTGTGATGCAGGATGGACCCCAGGAGAAAACCATTCACTGATGCTGAATGTAAACATTCAGTGATGGTGAATGAAAGTTTGAGGAATGATTTAAAAAGGAAGACTTTTGCCTTTAAAAGTGCTTTTATCTAATCTTGAAAAACATTTTTGAGCATCTTGATTTTTGCACCTTGACCTGCTCTATGTGGCTGTCAAAGACACCCTTTGATAATCTGAACTATCACTTCAAAGCTGAGGAATCTATCAAAGGCCTGCATGAATTCACCAACCTCTAACTTATAAGCACTATGAATATAATTCTAGTATTAAATACAGAGTACCTGGTTTAAAACCAGAATGATAGATTTACACAATATATGAATATCCAGACAATTATCCAGTTTATAATTAGAATTACTATTCTTTAATTCCACTCCATTCTCAATTTTCTCCCCTTCCTCTTTCTAGTCACATTATTGGATCCTCAGCTTAGAATTTTCTTTTCCATCATATCTTCAAATAATCAGAGAAGTTCAGCTGAAGGCCATGGTTGGCACAACAGTACAACTTAGCCATGTGCTCCCCCAGCCAAATGGGAATTATTTTTTTCCTTGTATTTGAGCTTATTCTCCATTATCTCAATGTAATTATTCATTAAATGAATCCATAACAGAATTTTTTTTATTCTAAAAAAGTCACTACTATTATTCACTGTGTTCAAAAGTACATTTTGGACTCTGCTTTCCAAAATAATATTAAGATGTAAAATTGTTTAATATTAAAAAGCAAATGAACAAAAAAAGCCTACACATTGAACACCAGGCTCTGTTACACACCCATTTCTCCTACTACCCGAAGAAATTTTTATCCCAAGTGATGTCTCTAATTATAATTTTTTTGTATTTTCCACTTTTAAAAATAATCTTTCCCATTCTTAGCATTCGATGAATTAAGTATATTCTTCTCTAACCAGTGTAAGATAGGAGCAGAATAATTACATGGCAGAATGAAATTGTCCAGAACTGGCAGAGGGTTTCTTTATGTAGTAGTAGACTAATGAAGATTTTGGAATAAAATATGATATATAAAAGTGTGATGATTAAGGATAGCCTCGTTATCAGTTGGAAAGACAGAAAGGAGGTGTGTATCCTCTGAAAAAAATATCATTAAAATCAGTCCCTAATTTCTCTAGGGAGAAGGTGGAGAAGGTTTCTCAATATACAGGAGTAAGCTCAGCAGGATTCTCATGTGGTTATTATTTGGAAAACTTTGTCTTGTGTTTTTCCAGACAAATAATCAGTGAAGCCTGCATGAAGCCAGGAAACGTTACACATACCTTTAACACAGCACAAAGCAGTTACCTCAGTGATAACTCCTAAATGGCAGTTCTCTCATTGCTTTCACATGTGTGATAAGTTATCTGCTACATAAACCACCTACCCTGCATTTCTCATGTAGGTTTCTTAATGCAGAGAGAACCTAATACAAGTAATGATTACAAATGGTTATATCAGCCTTATGTTCTCTTCACTACCCCAGGAGGATTTCCACCAGTCGGGCAAATGACTGAAAAGTAAGTCAAATGTGCTTTTTAAAGAGCAGATATCTAACTTAAAGGTGAACTCTAATCTGACTAGAACCTTGCAAGGGAGCAAAACTCCTGTGAGACAAAAAAGAAAGCTAATTGAAAATTTCACTGTTGGGCCACATATGAGTGTATAGTATTAGAATTGGAGCTATTACGGTTTAACAATTATTAAATGTATTAGTCCATCACAGATTCAGTTTTCTCATAAACCTGAATAATCACAAATAAAGTGATATATTTTGTTTCTTATGTAGGGCTTCTGTTTCAGGGGAGGCCGTGTATATTGGAATGGATGTTCAGACCTTCAGTCGGAGAGAAAAAGACAGAATAGCGGACATTTAAATTAATAAAGAAATCCAAATTTCATTCTTGTTCTTTCTACAACTTTAGCTATCAGTGTATCTTTATAAAAATATACAGAAATATATGACACACAGAAGGCATGGACAGGAATAATCAATATATGCTAATAAACTCAAATTCTTTTTTTTTAGGTAATCCTAGTAGAAAATGTTGAATAACAACATTTTTTCTCAGATGTCCTTGCCTTCCTTCAAAGCTGCATTGCAGAATGAATCCAGCAACTGTTTGAGAATCGTTATAATGAACAGAAGTGTAGTTTCACCCCGGAGTATGCAAGTTGGGTTTGAAGTTGCCATTTGGCTGATCTTCTCTGTCTCCTGGTAGAAATGGTGTCCTGACAAAGTGACCATCTTCTCTTAGAATACAGTCATTCATAAACATAGAAGAGGACATTACATCCTGGGTAACTTTGGAACACCTTATTGATTTTAACCTCTGACAGGTTATTCTCGCACCTTGAATTGTTCTTAGTACTAAAAATACAATATAAAACTCTAAACACGTGGTCTTCACCCTTTCAATCTAATTTTTTTTTTTTAAAATATGTGATAGCTCATCATTTTGATCAAATTCTTCACTATTTACATGGACTTTTATTGCACCACATTTTCCTTTGATTAGGTTGTATTTAGTATATTTAAACAGATCGAGGAGAGAGTGGAAACAAGTCAGATCAGAACTGTTATCTTTCAACATCTCATCTGGAATTCCAAAACTGCTATTGACAATCTGTTCTTGCTGCACTGCTCCATTATAATATCTTGTCAGTCACACAGTTCACTTACCATGATCTTCCATACAAGTTCAAATTCTGTTCACATCTAACTGAAATAACTGAAATAACATACATAGCATTTCTGTTAAATTATGTGTGATATGCCATTACTGGAAAGAAGCCTTTTTTTTTTTTTTTTTTTTTAACTAGAAAATCATCTGTAGGGCTCTCTCATTAAAACAATTTCAAAACTTCCTGAATCCCAACATATAAGCTTTACATAAAAATGCTTGACATTACTGGAGATGTAACACTGACATTGACAAGGAATCTAAGCCATTGTCATTGCAAGCTGTCTTATAAAAGTGAAACTTATTATTAAATATGTATTTCAAGAGAGTCAAAGTGTTTATGGTTTTAGGGTATGCCAAAAATCTGCATAAATTTCAAAAAATTAAAAGAAGTGTCTATTAAAAAATTCAAGGGACAAAATTAATAATGCTGATGAACTGGAGAGACAGAAACATGCTGTGCACCTGTTAAGGAATTGCTGTTTCTAGACGAGCATATCCATGGAAGAAGCCCTCTAGCACAAAGCTTCAGCCAGAAACTTCTGAACGGGTGCTTGGAGTTGTGAGGAGCTGGCAGCTGGGCAGACTGGATTAGAAATGCAAATTCATAGCTTCCTCCTCCCCCCCCCCCCCCCCATTATCCTTCACCCTTTCTGTGCTTCTTAGACCTCTCCTTGGGCTGAGCATCTGGTTACTGCTGTTGTTACTCAGTTTGATTTGTTGAAGGCCAGAGGAGACTGCCAGGATCGCTTACCCTTTCCTCAGGCACAGCAGAGGACATCAGACTTCTTCAGGTTATCTCCCTGTCTAACCACCTAGTTTGTAGTTCACAAAACAATCTTGGATAAATTTCTATGACAGTCTGCATGAATTTGAAAAAATGCTCCACCATGGTCTTTGGTTCAGCACAGCATCTGCTCATCTGCTGTCTCCAAAATAAACACCTCTTTCACCTCTCACAGCCAGTTTCACCATAAGCAATCCTTTTGATGCAGGTGACCTTCTGCACCAAGGGAGGAATACCTTTTCCTACATTCCCAGTCCACTTCATGGGATGAAAATTATCTTAAGGAGGTGTCATTCTCTTTCAGTTTTATTGTTGTCATTTTTAATTCATGATTTTAACTAGTCCTTTTGCATTTGAAATCAAAGTTCATTATTGAAGAATGTCATGTACATTTGTGATAATTAAACAAATTTAAAGTCCTTCCATGAAATAAAAGAAAGAATGGACTGGACTTCTATTTCTCTTTTTCCTTTTTTTAAAAAATATTTTTTAGGTATCCTGCTGGTTTACACTAAAAAATAGAATAAGCAAAGGGGGGAGAAGGATTAATTTAATATTTAATTAAAAGTAGCTTAATATATATTAATTCTAACATAACGGTGTGCATCATCATCCTGCATGAGATGAATCTTATTCATTGTACTTTCCATTTTTATTGTTGGCTTGTTTGTTTGGCTAGGGTTTTACTATTTTACATTTGAATTTGTTTTATTTTGTTTCTAAATGATGTATTATACACCATGACAGGACCCAAGTGAGTGATATGAAGGGGAGTCAGGGGATGTTTAGGTCAGACATGAGGAAAAAGTTCTTCCCCCAGAGGATGGTTGGGCACTGGAGCAGCTCCCCAGGGAACCTGACAGAGTTCAAGAGGCATTTGAACAATGCCCTTGGGCACACGGTGTGACTCTTGGAGATGGTCCAGCGCAGGGCCGAGAGCTGGGCTCTATGATCCTTGTAGGTCCCTTCCAAATCAGGATAGTATGGATATGGTTCTATGTCTCAGTGCTATAAGGGCGAAAAAAGTAATTTTTTTTGCTTAATACTCATGACAAACCTAAGAAGAAAGATGCATAGAAAATCTGAAAATTTGTGAAAATTACCTCCTGCTAAGACACTGAAATATGTAATGCCAGTGACAACCTTTAAAAATTATAGTAGCCACTGAGGGTAATCATTCAAAGTTTGGATGGTGTATTGTCCTTTAAGTATATGAATATGTAGTGATCTCTTAATTTCTGAAGTATAAGAATGTCTAATAGCTAAAGCCAATAATTTTTAAATTTCATAAAACTTTTGCTACCATGTATGAATGAATTGTAAGCATCCTCTTCACTTATAGATGGGGACAAACTGAAGTTTCACTGTAAATCTAACAATCATTTCTAGTCTTGTGTGTTCCAATCAATTTTGACACAGCTATTTGTATTTTCTGGAAAGCATCAGGTATTGTCTGTGGAAATCATCTTAATGAATATAGATGCTGATATTCTTTATGTATATTTATATGCATGCATAAAGTTAGTGTTTGAAAGCAGATGTTGGAAATGCTGCAAAACCTTATTTCTCACTCTGTAATGCATTGCAGTTGTCAAACACTGTATTTTTTCAGGCCTAGACAATAGAGAGCAAGCAAGTGAAATACACACTTTGATGTTCCTGTTTCTCTGATCATTCAAATATTAAATATTGCCTATTTCTACTTATAAAAATGACAAAGTTTCACATTTTAGTATAGGGTTATTCATTCCTGTATACAATTTCCCTTTTAATAAACAAACTATTGCATAATTTAAAAGAGCCAGGAAAATGTGACTTTATTATTAGTCAAGCAATTTCAGCAAACACTATCCATAACCATAGTGTGTAGATGCAAAAAGTGGAAAATATGGTAATTTCCTCACAAAGATAATTTTCAGACTGGATCCTCTTTTTTTTCCCCCTAATCTAGAAATAATAGGGACAATTTAGACCAAGCTTTGATGTTCAGAAGTGCCAGTATCTTAGCTGTTAAGACAGCTGATAGCTTAATGCCTTTGGCTTATTATCTTTAATTTCAGAAATACTCATCTTCTCACTGTATAATGAGATTTCCCCCTCCATTAAAAATAGTCCAAACTAGCCTGTCTGTTAATCTAAAGATAAAACCTTAGGTGAATAAGACGTGATACACAGAAAGTGCTATAATGTGATGGGTATCAAAAATCACTTCAGGAAAAGTTTCAGACAGAAAATGAGAGCTCATGAACTACTCTGTGGCAAAAAAGCAATTACTTAAAATGGGGTATCTTAGTGCCCCTCCCTTTACAAAATTGCTTCATACTGTGAAAAGAATTATGGCAATTAATCAAAATAGAATTAATACCATGTCAGATAATTGCCAGCAAGTAGGGGATTGTAAGCACTACCACCTGCAAGACATGGAGTGGGGGAATTGGAGGTGAGCTTGTTTGGTTCCAATCTACTACATTTCCCTTTTAAAAAAAAACCTAATCAGAAAAAAAATATGCTCTATTTAGTTCTTAACAGCATTTTAAAAATTGAATTTATATCTATTTAATAAGGCTATATAACACATAAACTAAGCTTACTTAATGTAATTCTTTGTAACTGTTGGACTCAGAACATCCACTTTTATTTTGCATTGTCTTCAGTATATGTCATATCATCACAATTACACAGTAACATTTTTGTCCTTTTAATAAAGAACGTTCTAAAAATAAAAATAGCTGAGAAATTGGGGGTGGTTTTTGAGATGTCTGGATCAATTTGAGTGGAAGAGTTAATGTGGACAATGAAAAAGATGCTTAACGAGGTCTGAGTAGCCATTTGTCTCCTGTTTTCACTTGTGTATGAAGTCATATCTGCATGGTGTAAGACCCATAAGGCATTTCATGCAATACTAGAAAAGGGAACAACTTAGATTAAATAATAATAGAAAAGTTTTGAACCACAAAGCAACTGTCATTCTGAACACAAATAAGCTTTTATTCATTTAACTATTCTAACTATTTTCTACTTTGCTGTCTTAAACTCAATTTTACCCTGAACTACTAACTTTTGTATGCTACATAGCTATTGACAATTTTTTTTCTGAAATAATTGAATATAATAACTTTGGCAATTTTTATATAATAAAAAACCCTATGAACTTTACATTTATGATTTTCCTTTTATATTTGCTTTTTAACAACAGTCTTTATTATTTTGATTATTTCACTTCTAATTTTTAAAATCTAGACAGCTTGTGGAGTCTTCATATCTACTTTTAATTTTTAAAAAGTTACTGACCAGCAATAGAATTCTGCTAACTGATGGTATAATTGAATATTATTCTGTTCTTATGCATACAATTAAAAAAAAAACAAACCACAAAACTTTTTATAGTCCACAGTCACATATAATTCCTGTTTTAAACGAACCAAATGTTCTAACCGTATGGGACACTTCAGCAATTTAATCCAGCTCTGTAAAAAAACCTACTCTAAGCCTAACCCAGTTAAAGACCTCTGACAAAAGTAAAGAACAGTTGCCTAGAAAAGAGTATAAGTAATAAGGCTGAACCACTTCCAAAATTACTAACAGTACAACTTTTAGAAGGGAGCCTGAGGGCTTTTCACCAAAAATTTTCTAAGTAAGATGTAAAAGTACATAGTCAGATGTCTAAATAAGTGTTCTGATTTCCAGGTTTTCTATCCATGAAATGCTGAATAGAGAACTGCTTCTACTGGAATAAAATAAGATTGTGTGGTTCTCATATCTGGTGAGAAAGGAATAATTTCTGCAATTTCTTAATGGAGTAGTAATTTTGACTTCCGTTTTCTACATATGCCTCATTATAGTAAATTTTTAGGTATTCATTATAGTGATAAAGTGATGCACCAAATATGTGACCTCCATAACATATCCCTTATTGAAGAGGGTGGAAATGAGTCTATTCATCATTTCTACCAAAATACCCAAAAATATATAGGAAAGGGTTTGGTTTTTTTTTTTTAAACTTTGTTCAGGATTTAGTTTTGTTCCTTTGCTTTTCTTCTTGAATCTTCAAGTTATGATGTTTTCATAAGCTGAATTTGTCCTATTTTAAAGGGCAAGGAATCATTCCTAATGAAAGCTTCAACTAACAAAAGCTTCATCATCTTTTGGAATGCTCAGACAGTCCATATACAGAGGAAGGAGACAAATTTCTACATGTTTTAGTATTTAAGACAGGAAAAAAATTGCATCTGGATCATGACTGTTGAAACTAAAGGAAATCAATATATCCTTTTAGTGCTGTTCAAGTGTACTTCTATGTTGTAGTGTCTCTTCTACAAAAGAAATTAACATGTTAAAACACATGGTAAGTGGGTTGAGAGTCTTTTTAAGGAGCTTTACCTCTGAGGGTTAGTTCTTTAAACAGGCTTTTATAACTCTTCATATTTTTCCCCTAGCATGCAAGAAGTATCTTTACCATTCTTTTTCTATCCGTGGTATTCAATATGGTCTATTCATTTACCATTTAAAACAAATGCACATTAGTATCAGATTTACAGTGTTTTTAGCAATGACTGCGCACTAACCTACATACCATCCAAAGAATATTGGAGTATACTGAGCCTGTATAAGAACACTTTTGCTTTTCTTTTTTCTTTTTACTAATTTTGTGTAGATAGACATGAAAATTTGATTCATATCTGGCTTTATTCACTATTTAGCACACAGCAGCCAGATGAGCCACTTGGTGGGTGTGTTGTGTATGTGTGTGTATACAGAAGTGATTTTTATTGTAGGAATGGGCACAACACACACTCCTCAGGTTCTGCTCTAACAACTGGGTGAGAAATGACATGATTCTTTTACCACACGTTTCATGTAATAAACCTTAACTTCAAGCAAATGCAAGCTATAAAATTCTATTGATGGGTTTCCCAGATGTTGCCAGTTGTACCGTTTTAATAGACACCTTTCTTCTTTCAATACACTTTCCTTTTACTCTCTGACGTATATCTTAAACAGAAATGCCTGTCAAGAGACCAGCGGGGTGCAGATGATAAACCCTGATGTATCCTTTTACTGCACCTTGGATGCCATAAACTATACACAGAGATCAACTGATATATACAACCCTTACTATATATAACATTGTAGCAGGGCATTGCTGATAGGCTTTTATAAATAAAGAGCACTAGATATTTTCCAAGTGCAAAGGTCAACAGATTAATATACTATAGGTTTGTATTCTCTAGCTGGCATGTGTTTGCAGCTTGGCTATTACTCTTCTTTAAAGATGTCAAATGATACCACGAAGTTCACAATAAAATACAAGAATATGAGAAACTGCGTCTTCTGGGAAAGGGGTTTTCATTTTGAATAATTATTTTTTGTTTTAATAGAAAGAAAAAATATATTAAAAGAAGCCGAAAACAGAGTAATTTATATCATATAGCGACCTCACACACACAAATTTGGAAGTCTTGTGAATAACTTTCTCCCTTTTTTTTTTGTTTAAACCACACACTAGCTGCTAACAAAGGAAATGGAAACCTTACATATTGCTATTTTTCTTTCATAGTAAGGCAGAAATCTTTGGCCATGTTCAATGAAGCAAAGCATTTAGAAAATGTCATAAATAGAGAATGTTAATTCTGTGTACATGGTCTTACTTAGAAGTGGGAGTTGTCGGTTACGAATTAACATTTTATCGCTTTCTTAACAAAACCCATGTGCAGGTGAGTTTCTCATGAAGAGAATACAACTAAACCTAGACCTAAACACAATCAACATCTTCATACATTATTTTAAACATCTTCACAAATGTTCTGGTTTCTGGAATTGCAGCAGCCTCACCAAGCTTGCTGATGACCCTGAGCTGGGTCATGAAGACATGTCAGAAGGGTGAGCCATCTTCCAGAAACGCCTGGACAAGGCGGAAGAGTGGACAAACCAAGAACTCTATGAAGCTTAAGAAGGATTCCCAGAATTGGTAACAAGGCTTTATTAGGAGACCTATGGTAACTGTGCTTGATTCAAATCCAACACTACAGTAAATCCACAATACTAACATTCTAAGATGACAGTGACTTCTAGTTCCTGCAAACTAATTACAGCTATAGCGCTATTGTCATAGCTGTGTTGTAGCTACACCACAAAACTCTCTTCTGCCCCACCACCTGCCCTCCCCACTTTGAACATTTCTTTTATGTTATTCTTGTAACTTCTTTGGGTTTTCTATATTTTTTCTAACTTTTCCCCCATGAAACTAATTTTAAAATCTCCTTCTCTTTGTCCTCTCACAGTAATCTGTATTGAAACAATCATCTTCAGATCTCAGGGCCTTCAGAGCTCGCAAATTGAATTTTGTGACGTGGAGAAAATAGTCATCATCATCGACCAGATGGCAAGTACCTACAAGTGGACAAAATAAAACAAACAATTAAGCTGATTTAAACATTACAAATAAGACAAAAAAACCCTTATATCCCAGAACAACTGTCTGGGAAAATGCTCACTTGATGACTGAACAAATTATCACAACTGTAAAAGAAACATCTTTGCAGAACAAATAAAAATTCACCATATATGGCTTGTTACCAATATGATTTTACAACAAAAATCAAAAAGGAGATGCTTTTGTTGGAGAGCAATACAAATTATCTGATTTTTGAAAGTTATTTAGCTCCTGCCTTTTTCACTAGCATTTGTTAGGGCAGTGAGTGCACTGCTACTGTAAGTGATTACTTTCTTATAAGTTAAATCAAAATGTTACAATATGAGCTACAACTCTATCTTTCCTATTTTTTTTTTTCTATTCTGTTTAGGAAAAAAATTTATACATAGAAATGTAAGACACATCACACCAGATGTAGTGTTTTCCCTCTTCTGTTATCTGTATATGTGTTATACATACCCCTGTATACAACAGAATTCTAGACAAAGCTTAGTGTCTGAACAATAGTTTTTAAAGTTGGGGGGGGCTTTAATATTACATTTCATAGGTTATAATAGTATTAAAATGTATAAAACTTATGATTATGTGCATATTTTTATACAGGAATGCATGTTTCATGTTATAGAATGAAAAAATATTTACTATAGCATTGACCAAAATTATTTGTGTAAATTTATATCATTTACTGGAAGAGTATTAGCTAACTGGAAATTACTGACTAAGTAGTCTAACAAGAATGACATTGCTTGTTTCTCTAACTCATGGCTCTCACTAAATACTCATTGCTGTGCTGAAGGACCCTAAAACTTGTATTTAGAAAAATATGCAAGACTTATGCTGGACTTTAAAAGAGATATTTGATAACTCAAAGTAATTTTCTTCCTCAAAATCCCAAAGGAAGTATTTCACAAAGCAAAAACTAAATCTAGATTTCTTAAGCCCAAGTGTCTTGACTTAGCCCCAAGATCTGTTATATTCAAATCATAAACTTTCCATGAATTATTTCTTTTGGGATTGTAGCAGTATATTCCTTTTAAATTGGACATTTAGAGTCTTACCAAGCATCCCAGAGATGTTGCTAATGCATCTGACATTTGCCCTTATTACTATCAGTTCAACACTGGTGCTTTCTGACTTTAAAGACTTCACTGTACCTTGCACCAGTGCCAACTTAGTGTGCTTGTACAATACTCCATCACATTTATCTACGTGAATATATGTTATAGATTATCTGCAGCTCTACTGTACCGTATGTGGCTTACACACAACATATTATAATCATTGTGGCAATTTAATTTTATTCTCTAGAGCAGTTTAAATTTTAGCAGGAGTATAGAATGTCAAATAAATGTAGTTATAACAGTAAGAAACTGGAATAATGATTGAGTGAATTAAACACAATTTTACGGCAGCAAGCTGCTCAAGGAAAATATTTATATGTGATATGCCAAAGAACAATAACTGAGTCACCGCTAGGGTAAAAAAGGCCACTTTCTTGCCAGTTTTGAAACTAATTTGCATGATTTGAAGGCATGATGTTAGTCTTTTTACTCAGTGTGCTGTGATTCAGGGAAGAAAGCTCCTTCTCCTCCCTCCCTCTCCAGCCTTCCCAGCAGCAGCTGTGGAAGATCATTGCTGGATCAGGCACAGACTTAGTTGTAATCTTTGAGGGATAACTATCAAACTGTTACCATGAATGAAATTGAAGATTTTACATTCCCATATATTGCCACTCGAAATGGCAGGGATTGGAAGTGACAAAAGAAGATTCTAACACTATCTAGACAATTAATCAAAGTGATCACTTGCACAGTTCTAAACTTGCCCAAATTAAAAGCAAATAGCAAATGCACCTTCTGTTCTAGTCTACAGCTTTAATTAAGCACACAGCTCAGTCTGGAAGTTTGTCATTGCTCAAAGGCCCTGAGCACTCTCTCATTCCTGGATAAATCCACCTAGAAGCTTTGCTTACTGACATAATAGCTGACACATGGCTTCCTCCATGGACTAGGGCCAGTGCAGGTTATCCCTGTGAAACTGCTCTCAGTTCCTCTTGACCTTCCACTGGAGGCTGGAAATTTCAGCCTGTAATTATTCCTATCAGCATTTCCAAATGTAAGAGACCAAAAGGTATCTAGGACATGCTTCACTGAACATATGGGTCATCTAACTTTACCATCGAGGATTTCAAAGTAGAATAGGTAAGAATTTTATGCGCAGAGCACTTCAAGGAGAGCTGAAATCAGTCTGTGGTTTTACTGACAAAGAGAGACCACTGGCAGGAACCACATTTAGATTTCCAGCTGCTTTTATTTCAGTGGGATTTAGGATTGTAAAAAGCTTTGTATATCTGAGTCAAAATTCTCATGAGCCCCTCTAATGGAGAATATACAGTTTTTCAATTATGTTAGATCAGATAAAAAATCCTTTGTCCTTTCAAAAACTGTCACTGTATTTTCCCTGAAATGTAGATGTACACAGCATGATGGTTGGTTTTATCTCTTTCTGTGATGCAGTGGACTTTATCACACACAAGATAACGTTTTTGGCACAAGAAGGAACCAAAGTCTTTAAGCAGTACAAACTGAATCAACAGGACACATATTAATTACCCAGTCAGAAGTTATTGCTTCATTTGCAATTCATGATCATGAATGTATTTTACAACACTTGTAATCTAAACTACAACTGCGTGATTCTGATCTGTATTCACTGACTATTTTTAAACACACGTATATACATACAGAGCAGTATTTCTACTTTTGTAGGCATTATGGCTTCCTAGCCTAGGACAGAAAACTGGGGTTATTTACAACTCTTCCAACAACCTTTTTATTCTGCTCTTTCAACACTTTCATCTCTTCACAGCCCAGTCTAGCTTTAAGTTGTACTTACTAAACCTGGAACTGGAAATTCAAATATGTAGCAAAGTCTTGGGATGACAATCAGATGTCTACAATTGCAACATACGTTATTTTTTCATATGCTACACATAATTCACAGTAATACTACAACTTATCTTCTGAACAATTTCATATGTAGTTGTAAACAAAAATAGTGTGTCAAAAATCCAGACAATTGCCTCATTGTCAGCTTCAAAGACTGTCCCTCAAGTACAGTTTTTTGAACCATGGTGATCACACAGATAATAATCTCACACTGGCATTGTAAGAGTCTTTTATTTATACTCCATTGTTGTTATGCTTTTAACAGGTGAGAGTATGGCAAATTCTGCAGCTCTGTAGAGGCATACAGGTTTCAGCTGGGATAACTGGCATGATGCAATGTCTTGGAAAATTCAGGGAAATTTTAGGTATCGCTGAGCAGTTCTCACATAGCTTCAAGGCCTTCTCTCTTTTTCACATTGTCCCACCAAACAGGCTGGGGATGCACAAGGAGCTGGGAGGGAACCCAGTCTGGACAGGTAACCCCAACTGACCCAAGGGATATCCCACACCGTATGGAGTCATGCTCAGCATATAAAGCAGGGCGGAGGAGAAAGAGGGGACTTCAAGTTACGGTGTTTGTACTCACAACTAACCATTACAGCCTGCTAGTGGGAATTAGCTAATGAATTCCTGATTTTGCTTTGATGGTACATGCACCTTTTGCTTTATCTCAACCCATGAGAAAGTTAAAATCCTCTTCTACCATTCTCTCCCAGTGGGGAAGTGAGCAAGCAGCTGAGTGGGGCTGAGATGCCCACTGGGGTTAAAACACAAGAGAATACCTTGAAAGCCTTGTTTTAAACAAAAGGAAATAAAAATATATTTTAATCTGAGAGAAGAAAAAAATACATACTCCCAAAAAAGTATTACTTTAAAAATCCAGAATACTTCCATATGCTTAACTGATTTTCATGCTTTTATTCCTCCAGCTTCATGAAAATTAGCTCCATGAAACTTGGTATTTGCTATGAACCATAGAATACAGCCTTTGAACTAAGTTTGTTATTAAATTTCAAGAAATCCTATTTATTCAAATGATTTTACAAGCAAAAATGCCTTCGAGTATTTGATTCTACCCTTACTATGCACATGGGCATTTGAGAACTCAGCTTTTAAATCTTCACATGGAAAGACATTGACACAGCCAACATTATTTTCTCCCATCCCAAGAGAGATGTAATGACATTTTTGCCTCTAAGTAGGTCTCATGAGCAACAATGCAATCAAAATATTTGATTTAAACAGCAAACACTGTGTCTCTGATTAATAAGCACAGAATTGCACTGACAAGGTCAAAACAAAATAAAACCTACATAATTTGTTGAAACTATTACTGGTAGATACTACAGCCTGAAATTTCGTGCGATGCCACATAAGAAGTTTCAGTTTCATTGCTCGAGTGGATCTGATCCAAGTCAGCAGGGGAGAAATTCATCTTACCTAACCACAGGCATCTTGCCTCTAGATCTTGAATATAACTGAGTTAGTGTCCTCAGACTGCCATTCTGCTCACCAGAAAAATACAGGCACCACAGCCTCTGATTCACCTATTTTGGATGTCTTTTTCGAAATGAGATTAAATCCTTGATTTTTTTTTCATAGTACATAAAGCAAGATTCATAGCACATAAAAGGAATATAGACAGCTAACAAAGACATATGTTTAAGCAGCAGATATCTTTTACTCACATAATTCCTAAATATTTGTACTGCATTCAGTTTTAGCTTTGGTATCGTTAAACTCCCTTTCAGTTAACTTTTAGACATGACCATAACAGATATGATTACATTACATTAGTACCTTATGGTCAAGTTTTCCAAAGAATGGGCATAAAGAAAATGGAAACATTTTAGGCAAAACAGCTATAACATATCCTTGTTGGCAAGAGACTCTGGGGCAGCAGGAGATGTGAATGTCAGGATTGTGAACAGTAGGGGAGAAAACTCTTAAAAGGAAGGAGGTTGAACCAAGAAAAGAGATGACATATATATATCTTTACAGACCTCACCCCATAGAAAGAGACAAGGCTTTCTTATTTCCCAGTTAATTTCTGTTTGCTTGATTGATATCTAGGAACTTGAATAACAATTTGTCATGAATTTTGTCAATAGATAGAGTACAAATAAACAGTTTACTTTAAGTCCAGAAATGTTCTCTCACTTCCTGTCATTGGAGTGTGAAAATTACTGACAAAATACTGACAAAATACATGTGCACAATCTAGTTAGGGTGAAGATCTGTATTAGTCATCCTTTTCTCCTGCACACTAAAATTTGCTTCCTTTCTAAGAAAGATTCACTTAATTCCTTAGTATAAGTGCACAGGATATGTTCTGTGTCACTGCAAAGCTGGTCCAGAGAGTCTAGAAATGCAAGGTTCAAGAGAGCCATTAAACTACATCCTCTACTCAAAAGAGAGGGTGGCGTTATGAATAATAAATTGAAAACCTTTTATTTCTAATGTTAACTTAATGACTTAAATGTTTCATTTTATTGCAAGAAATACAACTCGGTGTAAGTCTATGACATGCTATGAAACAAAATCTAATCTTTTTTAAAGATATAAGCATTTTTGGTGAGAACTGGGACTTGAAGAGGTTTAAATATGAAAAATGACCTGACATCAGCAAGTGCTTTTATTCATTTGAAACTAGTGTTAAGCTTCACTTAATCATCATATTAAAAGAGTTCATGTCGTAGTAGGACATTGTTACTTTTTGTTAACATAATGAAGTGTTCTTATCTTTTGATTGAGAATAGAAGTTTTTTTCAGCACTTTCCTCTACTATGGTGACATAGAATTTAAGGCAGAATATAACATTATCCTGTGTGGATGTTCAGGCTGAATTGACACATTGATAATTGGTGAAGATGGAACAAACTTTCATGTTCGAAATCCTGAATCAATAAGCAAAAATGTTTGATGTATCATCTGGTTACATTATGAGCTAAAGAATGGTTTCAATTTAAGTGGCTCCCCTGAATGCTCAGTCAGTTTGCACTTAAGATACGTGTGGGAATTTTCTCAGAACTGATGAATGTGAAATATTCATAGCGGGACAAAAGCAAAACCATAACAGCCTTTGCCCTCATTTGGATTGCTTTCTGCTTCTTTGCCCAGTGACATCTGCAATCATAAAACGAACCATTATTTCTCTCCCTGGATCCAGTTCCTGAAAGCAGGGTTCCAGCTCTCTACCAGTATAACTTTCATTAAATTGTCACCTTTTGGCCAGGCTGACCCTGTTGACACCAGCAGGTCTTGTGATCAGCCTGTCCTGAGATCTTCAGCACAGTCCATGGGCCCAGAGTCCTCCCCTGCCTGACCCATCCTGTCACTGCTGGAGAAAGGGGGAGCAGCCAGGGGATATCACCGTGTTCCTGTAGGGTCAGCCCCAGCACCAGGGCATCCCTCCTCACACCTGCCTGCTCCTTTCCCTGGTTCTGCACTGCCCTGGCGGGGGAGGCACACTCTCCTTCTTCACAGCCAGGTGGTTTATTTGTTCTACCTGTGGAATGGGTTACACAGAGACTAAGGATAACCTTAGGGTCCTCTCAGGGCCATTTTCCCCCCTCCAGTCCCTTAGTTCTGTGCTGCCTTGTGTGAGCAGTGGCCTGGCTGTGCCTCCACCCCAGCCATGCCTGCTGCCAAGAGCCCTCCTGAGTGCGGCCGCTCTCCTCCACCTCACCGTTGTAACCCAGGACTGCAGTTACACAATGGCCACACCAAATGTGACAATCCCAGGCTGTACGATGTCCTCACCCAACCGCCACATCCTTGAACCCTTCAGCTGAGTCCAACCCCATAGGATGCAGCCCTGACCTGCCCAGGTCCCACAGCCATGCCCTTGCCCCTGTCCCAGCACAACAAGCCTTGCCTTTACCAGTGCACCTATAGGAACTCAGCAATGGCTGATGGATTTAGGAAAGTGGAAGAAACTCTGCTGCCCCACTAGCTGCATAACTGCCCATTGCCCTGATCCCAGGAGATCAGGTTCCCTTCAGGCACATCTCCGTGCCTTGACACATCCTAAATTAGTGCTTTTGAGAAGTACCTCAACAGCAGCACTGAGGCTGATCTCTACCTCTCTTGCTGGACCCCATGTGTTTTATCAGAAAGAAGCATGGGGATCTCAGCCTGGAAGGTTACAGACATGTGAGTGAGGAACCAGTATCCCTTGCCTCTCCTCCCAGAGCTCTCTGAATGTCTTCAGGGGCTTGGCCAGATTCACATAGCTGAACTGGTGAAGATATTACAATTTACTTCCAATCTGGCAAGGGAATGAGCAAAAATCTGCTTTCTGCTCCAGACATGGACACTATTCGTGTCCTGTGGTGCTACTTGTTCTCCTCAAACCTCCATCCACCTTCCAGCACTAACTGATTTCACTGCAGAGCTGACAGCCTTGCACGGAAATACATGGCCCAGTGACTGTGGAGCTGTTTTTTAAGAAAGCTTATCTCCCTCAGGAAGCACTCATGACTCCAGAGACTCCTTACCTTGTCCTGCCCCACAATTCCTGCTGCTAGGGCCTCACAGACAGCACCACCTTGCTCACAGGCAAAAATTGGAAGGTGCTCATTGGGAGTAACACCCAAATCCAGCACCCGTGAGTTGTGAGGACAATCCTTGCTGGCAGCAGAGTTTGCTGGCAGGGCCTTGAGGATACCACCGGGGTTAATTACCCCTGACAAATCTGCCAGGGCTCCCCTACCCTGCCCCTGACTTCATCTCAGGTCAGGGCAGGATTGCTCTGTTTTAAGAGTTCTAATTAGCTGATATTGTCAGTGGACGAAACAAACAGGATGAGCAGTAATGCCTGGATTTTTAATGTTTATTTCCAGAATTTTATTTAATACATATTTTATTTTAATCTCCTTTTATGCTAGAAAATACTATTCATTGCAATAATACTATGCCATAAGCAATAATATTAAAGCCTTTGTAAGCAAGCGTTATTTGCAATATAGTCAGTACTAGGTAATAGCTAACAAAAAAAAAATAGTTCTCAATTTACCATAACAGAAAATACTGGCAATAAAGTAGAAACCACAGAGAATGTCACTCTTATATTGAATTTCTCCATTCAATACAAATTTTAAGCTGTTTTTGCAAGATTGAATATCTTTATGTTCTCCATCTATAGCATGTCTAATTGTTTGCAGTTGAGGCTGTCTCAAAGAGGTTAATAGTAAAGTGCCTACTTCATCACTGCTAATCTCAGCACACAAGCTGCTCTCAACTTTATGAGATCCTTTTATTTCCTCCAACATTTGGGGTGGAAGAAGGAGAGAGAGGAAACAAGAGGAGTTTTCAACAGAGGTCTTTGGTAGTTGTCAAAGAGATGTGTAATCATCTAGACTGTGTCTTCTCAATATTTTCATCCTGGGCGAGTTCAGAGAATCATTGTTTGCCTGCAAAGAAAGCTACAGGGAGAGATTGTAGAAATTGCCTGCAGGCACTTTTCAGGAGTCACAGTCTCTTGTAGAAGATATAAGTGTCCTGTTTTGCTGAACAAGAAGTGGGGTGAATCCTGTCCTTATCCATTCAGGTGAATTCAGTACTCAAGAGAGCCCTCTCTACAGGGTATTGCCTAATTATACCTCCCAAAGACAAAGTAGTGTTGTGCAAATCACAATACCGGAACAACTGAAATAGGATTAAAAAAATTGAAAAGGAGTCTAATTCAGTTTACGCAAGTGCAAAGCTTGAAACTCACTTCATTTTCTGCAGAAATCATGTACAAGCTCAAGGAAGGGAAAGAGTAAGTAGGTGGAAAACTGGCTTAATGTTTTCAGTAGACTGCACCAAATTCTCATCAAATTTTGATGATTTCATCAAATACCAAGGCATATCTGCAATGTGTCGTCATAGGTTAAGCACATGCTTTCCTAACAGGGCTGAACAACCCAGCAGGAAGATCTGCCATGAATAGGACCGCAAAGGAAGGTGAATTCTACCTGAGACAGATATTTTTTTGTGAGATGAAGAAAGAGGCAGTGTTTAAAACAAGACCACTCTTCAGTCTTCCTGTTGCTTGACACAGTTGTTTTACCCACCAGCTGGGCAGCCTTTTTGAGATAACTGCTATTACTTACTTGGTCTTTCTTCTCAGCATAAAACACACCAAATTCTTTCCTTTTAATTAGTTATTTTGTGAACTACTATGATATTATTACAGACTGAAAGTCTTTGTATTGTGGCAAAGCCTCCTATAAAAGTGATCTCATCTTCTAAACAACAAATGTAATGCAACAATCTTTCATTGCCTGCCCTAAAAGGAAAAAATACAGTAACAAGCTGTATGTCAGAACTCAGGGCAACTACAAGCTGAGGTACAGCATGCTCAGGTCCCTTTAACATTCAAAAGCAGGGAAATATTCTACTTTTTTTTTTTATGCAGGAACTTATAGTTAAGTGAACCACCTCAAAACTCTCCAAAACAAAAGAATCCAGGACTTGCACTCTCTGCATCTGCTTTGGTTAAAACACATGTAGTGTTTTGCTGCCATGACAACAAAAAATGTCCATCCTGATTTCACCCTTGAGAGCATGGAGGATGAAAAAGCATTAAGTTCCTATAGCTATGGGATGACAAATGTCACAGAGAGGGTGAAAAATTTATCCATTGTTTAGAATTATAGATCTATTCTCAAGAAGAATGTACATCTATTTAATAAATTGTTCACAAGCAGTTGCAGTTAGTTCCTTAAGAGTATATCAAATTCCAAGCAGTTTGAAGAGAAAATTAGAACTATCTTCACAGTAGTTTGTTTTGATATATTTTTACTCACCAGAGTGATTTGGGGGATTTTGTCAGGAATAAATGGAAGACTGGCAAAGTTCCTCTTCGCTTCTCACGGAAAAACAGAAATTCAGCTGGAAAACATTAACACAAATTGGAAACAATAGTTTAAGGTGTTCCATTTGTAGATTAACATATATGTGCTTCACCATTCATGGCAGCTGCTAATTCTGTAAGTGGAAGTCAAAGTACAGGAGAGAATTAAAAAGGGAGGTAAGAAAGAGATTTGCTTTTGTTTGAAAGAAATAGTTTTTGTCTTTGTCTTGAAAGATGGTGTATACTGAAAGATTTTTTTAAGATCTTTATTATTATTTTATGTTTTCTTTTTGAAAGTCTAACTTCTGATAGTTAAAGTACTGGATATATAAGTAATACTGTGGGAAGGTTTTTCTCTGTGGTGTGGAATTTCATTTGTCCAAACCACTTTTCAAACCTGAGATTTTCAAAACACCTTCATGGCACATCAAGAATTCCTAAGAATTCCTAGGAAGTCTAAGCCAGATGAGCACTGTATTGGCCTAGATAGACACTATGTAGCCTGAGAAACTCACTGGGAGACAGACAATTAAATACAATTAGAAATGTATATTTCTCATGTATAGTACAATAGGACTTACACATTGAAGAAGTAAAATATTTCCCAAATGTAGGACAACTACTTACTGGCAAGACCGCCTGGAACTTCAGTCACCGTAAAGCAAGATATTGCTGCTCCTTGATAGGTAAACAGAGGTTTAACCAGATAACTCACAACTTTTTTTTTCTGTTGTGCACTGTTGGTTGATCCTTTCTCACTGCTGTATTTCTAGTATGCTTAGCAAAACAGAGATTCTTAGCTGGGATTTTATGTTGTGCAGTGTCACAAAGTGACTAATTACCTGACTTTTCCTTAAAAATAGCTCCTCTTCTGTGCTTACTCTGGAAGAACAAAATTGCAAAGAAAGTCGGGATTTCAGTAGAAAATTCGACAGCTACTAAGAATCTACTGAAAGCCAGGAACATCTGCAGTGGCAGATTCTCTTGTTTTTCCCCTCTTGTGGCATTCGTTGCCTGCTGGCAGCTACTCCAGATCTCCCTCTAGATTAGCCCAGTCCCCACCCAGACACTCTCTCACTCCCCTGCAGTGCTGTGGTGGTCAGAATCTGAAGGGCTAAAGACAAATTTAAAAAAACAAAACATTTTGGGTAAAAATAAATGCAATTTAATAGGAACATCTAAAACCTCACCATGTAAGCTACTATGAAAAAAAGTTAACTGCATCCCAAGCAGACTTTGTGCAGTTAATTTCAATGTTTAGGAAAGCTACTTTGAGCTTCAGGGGTAAAGTCAGGACAGGGCAGATTCCCCAAGACTAGAGAAAATGGGAGCATTTTCTTAGAAGCACAGAACAATGTAGGCGGGAAGGGAATTCAGAAGGTCACCTGGCCCAAGGTGCTGTTCCAGCCAAGGCTTCTCTGTTCTCAGGTTTGTTCCCCAGCACCTGCTCTAAATCAGATCCTCTTTAGCCATGAACTAGTAAATGTAAAGCATAAAAAATCTCCATGTGGCTCCCAGAAGAGATACTCAATGCCAGTATTGTGTAGATACAACACTATTTGTTTTGTTTTGTTTTGTTTTGTTTTGTCTTCCCAGTGTAAATGCAAAATTATAAATGAGCCAGGAACCTCACAGTCAAAACTAGAAATTTCTTTCCAGATTTCACACTTGTGCATACATGGAGGTATAAATAACTTCAGAATATGACTGCTTGTCATTAAGTGATGCTGAGAAATGTTTGTGATGAAATGTCTTTTATCCAAAATATTGTGTGTGACTGCTTTGCTAATCCCTGGATTAGTCAAAAGAATTTATTTTGAGGGAACTGGCTGATCATCGCAAAACAAGTTTATTACATAGCATAAGTTTAATCTAGGGTCGATTAAAGTAGAAAATTATTACAAATTGTTTTAAACAAATTCAAAAAATATGTGAGCAGAAGAGAAAATACCGGAATAGCTCTGGTCTTGTTTGGTTTTAGGGAGATTAGAGTTCACAGAAAGATGAATGTGGACAGCATTTGACCTTGTGCTTGTAATGTATCATGGAGGAGAATCTTCTGTTCCATATGTAAAATGTGTGACAACATTTTGTTAATTAAGCTAAGCATTCTTAATGATAGGAAAAATGTGTGCTGATGTCTTTACAAACAATTCCATGGGTGAGGGTATGGGTGCTAAATCTTTGAGATGGGTATTGTCTCTGTTTGTTACAGAGCCAGGCAGCCTGACTCCTGAAACAGACAAATGGGTCTGCTCAAGCCTGAGTTTCTGAACTTTGGGGGAAAATGATGGGTTCAAGTGGGAATATGTGGTAGGTGGTTTGGAAAGGCTGTGCCTTCCTAGTGCCTCAGCCAATGGAGAAAGGAAGAGGGCAAGTGCATCCAGGAGTTTAGGATAAAAGGCAGCTGCGCCCCCTCCCAAAACCTTGAGAGAGAAAACCCCACAAGCGTGTGCCCCAGTGGGATCTCTCCCTTCATTTGAATAAAGTTCCCTGACTCTTCTGTCTCCTTTATGGACACTGGCTTTTCATAGTGTGATTTTCCTCACAGTAACATTAATATTATTGCAAAATTAATAATATTGTCAGTGATACCTTATATAGATCAGTATTTCAAATAGTGTCCATTTTATTTTAATGTCTTTCTACCCAAAATCCTCTTCCAAAATGCAGCTACAGGCACTTCAAAAATTTAAAAAAAAACCAAAACACTCCAAACAAACAACAAAAAAACCCAAAACAAAACGTGTTTAAACAAATTATGATAAAGTTTTTCTGTTTGGAAGAAATGTGTTTGAATGGCAGGTCACTTATTACTGTCTTTACATCACATTGAGAAAATAGTATATGACAAAAAACCATTCTCAAATGGAGATGTGATTTGTCCAACAGTGCTGAAAGACCGGGGCAGCTTATTTTCAGGGGCATCTTTAGATGCTGCTATGGTTTTCTAAGACAAAAAATTATAAAAATTATTTCTAATATCACAGGTAGAACAGTTTGTATGCCAGTGTAAGGAATTCCAATCCCAGAAACTACTGGCTCTTTCAACATCTATGCAATCATGCTACTAAAATAAAGAACATAGTATTGTATCTCACAACTTTATAAAGCCTTCTTAAAATTCCCTTCTCCTTGATACTTTAAAGGATTTGAATCCCTCTTCTCCTCACAAGTGGCAGCTAATCCAAATTGTGCTGGGATTGGTCTGAGAATTAAATGAGGCAGAAGCACTCAGAATTTTCATTTCTAATTCTGATGGCCTATTTTTCTTACACAAATCCACTGTCTGTTTAGTACCACATGATTTTCATTTTCTCGTATAATTTCACAAGCCAAAATATACCATATGTCAGTTTGTTTCTTAATTGAAGCTGGTAGAGAAAACTCTAAGTTGTACTTTTCTACATCTTTAAGTTAAACATGAGTTCTCCTAAGGTCATATTTCTTTGATCAGCTACAAATCATGAAAAAAGTACTAATATGGCTACTGAACGACTAAAAACCATATTTCTTCACTATCATGTATTTTCAAGTCTCCAATATGATTCTTAGCCAACGAACCAGTGGGTTACATTTGTAGAGTGATAAAAGTACCTGCAAAATACCTACCAGAAGAAAAAGAAATCTGCAGAATAAAGCTGCATCTTAATTCATGCATGAATTAATGAAATCATAGATCATTCCTACTGTTGCTCAACGTGACACATGCATAAGATCATATCTGGTAAAAATCATAATTAGATACAATTTCATTACTAAAAAAAGATCATAAAATCATTTTCATTTCAGATTATATTGACAGGAATATAAGTGTATTTGGGCTATTTAGGTTTATCTGGACTTTTAAACAGCCTTCATTTACTGATAACTTTATGCCATAGTAGGAATTCAGAAATTAATTTAAGCTGAAAAGGTCCTGTACTTTCTAATGCCTCTTGTAGTTGGAATATTTAAATATGGGGATACAGTGTACCATTTCTAGATCAACAGTGCTGCTTCTGTTTGTTGTGTCACCCATTCAGAAATAGTTTAGTGAAGCCCCCAGGCTAAAAATATCAGACATCAATTGTATGGGAGAATGGTTTATCCTTATAATCTTCCAATATTAGGGAGTGTGCCTCTATAGCCCTAGTGGAGTAATACATTTTTATCTACCTACAAAGAGATTTTTGTATGTTTAATAACAGTAGGAACCTTGAGAGAACTTGGGAATTTCTAAATTTCAGTTGTGCTTCAAGTCATATTTGTTAGATTTTTTTTGCTAAAGGTTAGGAGATTTGTTTCAAAATGTTAACTGAAACAAAGTCTGTAAAATTTTATCCATTTGTACGTAGAGTCCAGGAGACATTTGCAGTCAAGTCTGAACGTGTTTTGATGAGCTCCTATAGCATCTTCAGTACTTTTAGACCACCAAATTTAATATTCTTTACACAAATGAAAGTTCAGACTAACACTTGAGATAATATGATCTAGTTTCTAGAATTTTACTAACTGTGTAAGGATTTACTTTTCTCCATGGCAAATAGCACAGTGGATTACAACACATTTTTTTCCCTGGTTTTTGATATTCTCGCATTTCAAGAAAACAAAGGGTGCTTTCAATCTTGGCAAAACATAAATTCATCTTTCAAGAAAAGTAGGCACATATTAACGTATGGGACAAGAGAAAAGCAGTGTCATTCCCCTCAAAGCCACCATAGAACACTTTTCTGTCCAGTAGGGATAAAATAAAATAATAAAAAGTATTTATTGACATTGAAAAAAGTTATTTTTGAGGTGATAGGGAATCTTGCTGCAGATGCAAGCCCAATGTTAATGAATCCATTTGTAAATGTGCAGTTCAAAATAAGGCAGAAATAAAACTAGATGTTACAGAGCCATTACCTTTACAACAATAGACATGGGTGTAGAAAAGATGCGAGAGAGCTGCAGCTGGAGATAATAAAATTCTCAACCCACATGTGGTTGAAACTTCTTTGAGCTTTCAAAGGACTCAACAATAAAGGCTCCCCACTGGGATTCCTGATGCAATACACACAACTGATATTTCCAAGAGAAAGAATCACTACATACTCAGTACAGATCCTAAGTGCCTGTGTTGACATATATTTGTCTAGACTAAGGCTGCTTCATCACTTGCTGGAGAATGTTTAAATTCTGAATTCAATTGTGAAATTAAAATTATCTTGTCCATGATACAGTATTTCACATCTCTTCCACTCCCTTTACCCTTTTTTCATGTTCTTCCACTGTCTTTTGAGACCTCCATAATTCTGTGGTGGAAGATGGATGTGGATGTATCTAAAATTCTCTAATGGAACTACTTCTTGTGTGACAGTTTTAAATAAAAATGATAATTCAGTTTCAACCCGAGTGACACATTTAACATACCATCTCTGTTTTACCATTTCACAACTTTACCAAGCACTGTTCATGCACAGTTACTATGCTTGTCCTCCTTAGACAACCATGACACCAATACTGCAAAGGAGGGAAGTGTAAGAAGTGGGTATATATAGAAGGATGACTCTTTTTCTATTTAAAGGACAAAGAGGCAAAGACAAGGAATTGGGGGAAAAAGGCTATGGAGTAGAAATAACAGAAGGAAGCAGAAGAAAATAAGAGAAAAAATGACAGAAAAAAAGAAAAACAGTCTTTCTGTCTTCTCATCACACGAGCAATAATAAGTTGCAGATGAGAGGAGTGGAAATAATTGTTTTAAGAAAACATTTAAAATCACTGTGGAAAAATAAAACCTGCAAAAAAATTTAGCTTTCTCTATTAGGATATCTCAGACTTATGACCCCGTGAAAAGCTGAAGTTGGCTTGATCTGCTTATAAATGAAATGAAGGTCCAGTGGGGCCTTTTTGTATTCAGAAAGGATATAATATATTTTGCTTTATATTAGCTTGCATTGCTATGCTGGCTGCACATCTCAAAATTAGATTTGCTGAAAGAAAATATGATAGTAATTTCAAGAATGCAATTTAAAGTGAAAAGACAACAGAACAATAGCTAAATTTACTTTTATATTGTTTACTTGAAATGTCTTTGAGTCTCATAAGTGTCATCTTGTACATATTATGGAAAACTTTTCTGATTATTATCTGCATCATAGAGTTATCTCTAATATTTTCTGTTGACTCTACAGAGATGTAGGTAAACCCCTGCTCTGACTCAATGGCACCAAATCATGGATAGAGACCTAGCAGATGCCAAAGGCAGGTAAAAAATAACCAGCTGGTCAAAATAATGCAGGCTAGAGCCTCTTTCAATACAGCAGGGAATAGCTGAGGTTGGAAGGGACCTCAGAATATCTTTAGTCTGATCCCTTGCTGAAAGCAGGGGCAGTTCTGGGGTCAGACCAGGCTGCTCAGAGCTTAGTCTATTTGAGCCTTTCTGCTCAATGCCGGTGGATCTTCAGCTTTCCTGACACCACTTCTATTTCACTGGGAAATATTTATAGATTCCTTCTGTGCAATCTGTTCCTGCTTCCAGCCCATGTGCTGCCTTTTTGCATCAAGGCTCTAGCTATCCCAGCCAAGCCAGTCTCCTGATATGGGTTGAGAAGAGATGATTAAGATTAATTTCCTTATAGTATTTGTAAGGAATAGGTTTTTCACAGCAGACAAAATGAAAAAAATACAAGACACACACACACAAAACCAAAACAAAAAATCAGCAAAAAAAAAATCCGGGAGAATACATGTCCTTACTTACTGAATTTGTTTCCTATTTAATGCCAATATAAACTACTTTTTTGATCATAGAATTCTCTGATTTCATGGGATTCAAATCTGATAAAATAACCTATTTTGCTGCGTGGTATAATTTTAGATCTTCGGTGACACCCTTGGTCATCTCAGTAAAACATTACCCAAGTCCACATTGCTATAAATAAAATTAGGCCCATGCTGCCTCAAATTAATATATCTGAAGCACAAATGAGGATGCTCTGTCAATAAAGAGCACAAAGTAGGACAGATAACTGGGGCAAGCTATAAATACCACACTTTCCTTCCCGAGCACAAAGATAGACCATCCTTGCAGTAGGACAGTGCTGTCCTTAAAGGCCTTCCATCTCTCCCAAGCTCCTCAGCCTTCGAGAGATGATGTCTATCTGAATGTCACTTATCAGTTTTGTGAATGAGCCAAAATCTGCTTTCCTGAAACGCAGAGTCTGCACCCTGTTACTCTTCTTCCTCACATACCTCAGGACCATTGTTTAACTTCGCTGTACCCAAGGCTGCTTGACACAGTACTCCAGATGTGGCATCATGAAGGCTGAGTAGAAGGATAGGATCATCTCAAGTTTATTAAAACAAATTATTTTAACTAATTTATTAAAATTAGTTTTCTATGTTTTTCAGCAAATATGAGTTAACCATTACACGGCTTCAAATGTGTTATTTACCAACTCTCATTGTAAAGAAAGATATTAAATATTCTGCAGTTCAGAGAGAGTGAAAAAGGGAAATCTTGAATTTTAGACAGCTGATTGTGCCTATATGCCCTTCAGGCTGCTGAAAAATAATCAAACCAAACAAAAATTAGATCTTAGATTTTAATTATAGATAATTTAGATGACCACTGCAAGCTATCTAGTTGGATCTAGTCAAATAAAAGAAGGAATAAGGCTCACAAAGCCTTCTCTTGTCCAGGCTGAACAATCCCAATGGCTTTCAATCTCTCCTCAGATGACAAAACAAAAATTAGAAACTACAAACTCAGGTACACTATGCATTTAATTGCATCCCTTCATGTTGTGACATGGATGGTTGGACTTGTTGCCATTATGGAGTTATAAATGTAGTTATAATTAACCCATCTTTGGTCCTGGAAGCACCTTTTGGAAAGTTGAATATTTTTTAAGTTAGATATCTTGATTCTGTGTCTTTTATAGCCTCACATTTCAGCAACCATATGAAGTTAAAGAGAAAGTGCCAATTCTGTACCTGGGAGGGGCCAACCTTGGATGTACAATCTGGGGAATGATAGGCGGGAGAGCAGTGCATGGAAAAGGACCTGTGGGTCCTGATCCATGGCAAGTTGAACATGAGCCAGCAGTGCCCTGGCAGCCAGGAGGGACAGCCCTGTGCTGGGGGGCATCAGGCACAGCATCGCGAGCTGGGCAAGGGAGGGGATTGTCCTGCTCTGCTGTGACCTGGGGCAGCCTCACCTCGAGTGCTAGGGGCAGCTTTGGGTGCCACAATATAAGGAAGATATGGAACTATTAGAGAGCATCAAAAAGAGGGTGATGAAGGTGTTAAGGGCCTTGAGAGGACGCCATATGAGGAGCAGGTGAGGTCACTTGGTCTGTTCAGCTTGGAGGAGACTTAGGGGAGACCTCACTACAGTTACAGCATCCTCGTGAGGGGAAGAGGAGAGGCATTGATCTCTTCTCTGCAGTGACAGTGACAGGACCTGAGGGAATGGCCTGAAGTTGTGTCAGGGGCGGCTTAGGTTGGATGTTAGGGAAAGGTTATTTCCCCAGAGGGTGGTTGGGCAGTGGAACAGGCTGCCCAGGGAAGTGGTCACAGCACCAACCTGACAGAGTTCAAGTGTTTGGATGATACTCTCAGGCACATGGTGTGACCTTTGGGGTTGTCCTTGTGTAGGGCCAAGAATTGGACTTTGATGATCCTTGAGGCTTCCTTCCAGCTCTGTGATTCTATGATTCTCTGCCTTATGGTAGAAATTAATTTTGTGTTACAGTGAATATACATTATCTGATATTTTTAGCTCTAATTTCTGAAGTTTAACATATTGTAATAATGCCTTTAATTTCACTAATCAAAATTAGCACTTAAATAATAATATAGATTTATTTTGTCCTACATAACTTCTTACATATTCTTTTGCATACACTTTTACTTACCTTCTCTAATATTAAACTAATATTATTTCACACTGTTTTAATAAATATTATTCTTTACTATATCTGCAGTGGTGTTGACATGACCAAGCATTACTTCTGCCTCTGGAAGACTCTGACCTGTTTGTACCCAAAACAATCAGGAAAGGTATTAATGTCTGACACTTTGGGGGGTCTGGGTGATAAATAAATATCTATATTTAAACAAATAATTTAATTTAAAAAATAAACCCAGTTGTCTAAGGTTTCTTGGTTGGCTCTGTATTTTCCTTATACTGTTGTGTTTCCAGTCTATGTGCACTTATGGTGAGATATTAATCTGACCACCCAGATGCAGACAGCTTCTGTGTAAGAAGAATGATTGTCCAGAAATAATAACTAGCAAAGTTTCCTGAGACATACTGCTTGCTCCTGCAGACAGAGAGTAAAGTTTTTTGACAAAACGGTTAAAGATTGCTACCAAGAGAAAACTAAAAAGCAAAAAAACCCCAAAAACCCTTATATTGCCTTTATTTTAGAGAGAAAAAAAAGAAAAAATAAAAAGAAAGATATGACTTGTCCAGCTGGAAAGAAGCTACTGCTATATAGAAAAATAATATACTTATTCTGCTTCTTTTTCTTCTATTTTTAATTGTTTCTGATTGCACTATAGTGTTCAAATCCAACAGGTCAGCATGTTCATAAGGATTCAATCTAGTTCTTTGTGCACTAGGGTATTTACTTGCATGTTCTTTGAACTGAGATTAATAGCTTAGCTAACCCTTTCTGATCCTGCTATTTTGAAATGCTTTTAGGAATATCTAGTTGAACACATTTCCCTATAGAGGCCTCCTCCACGTTCTACTTCTTGATGATTTTCACTGTTATTTTTTTATAAGTGAAAGGATATGGATCTTACTGCGTTCAGATTTCACTGCAGTTGACCTCCGCTGATAACAGAAGGAGAAAGTATGTGATTCTTTATTTCCAGATAAAACTGAACTTTCTCCGGGGTGAATGAACTTTTAATGGGAAAAACCTCAAAAGTCAAAAGAAATACAGGCGTATTTATAGGAATATAATAGGTATTTAAGCTATCTTGTGTTGACATTAATTTTCTTGCACAGTATTATTTCCTTCTTCTCTAGAAGGAAATATTCCCTCATAGAACTCACCATTTTAACAGAAAACTGCTGCAATGCCACTCCAAGCACCTGAGAGCTGAGTGAGCCTCGGGTGTACATGCATGGGGCGTGGGTAGGATGGGAAAAGCCAGTGACTCACAGAATCCTCTGCTTGATGTAAGGAGTCTTCACACCAGCGCTGGGACTGAGCCTTTTTGCTTCTAGATGAAGAAATATGTAATTATGATGTCTTGTGGGGCTGCTTGGAGGAAATATCCTCTGCTCTTTTAAACTAGGAGATAAATTCAGGTGTTCTTTCTGGCACATGAGCATACAAAGAGAATACGCAGAAAATCACAGCCTGCGCTTAATTCTGTGTCAGTAGAAGACAAAGGCAGTTTTACAGTTGATCTCAGTAGGAACAGAGAGAAGGAAATGTCAAATGCATTTTTGAAGCACCACTCCCTCATTTTATGTCGGTGGATCAAAATAAGAACTGAAATTTGCACAATTCAGAGCATAGACACACGGTATAAGAATTCCATTTCATCCTGCTGCAAACCCAGTTGTGAGGTATCATATTTCCCCAAACAGCAGATGTTTCCCAAAGTAACAAGTCTGGCACATCTCTAGGTGTGATCCACAGGCACCAAATGTCAACTACTGTGCATGTCATCTTACAGTGTACTACTGAATATTTTGAACTAAATACAAAGCTTGGACTTTTGGGTGCATAATGGTGGAAGAAACAGCTACATTTTGATAGTACATCTGCAGTCAGATGTCATTAAGGAGAGATAAATCTGCATCCTAAGGGAACACTGAGGGACAGCACAGAACAGCCATGGAAATGCCAGAGCCTTACTCAGTATATTTCCATATAATATACTTCCTGCAGGGACAACCTCCTAGGCTTAGCCCTTTGAGATGAAAATAAAATAAAATTAGGTAGGCTTCTTATGCTTGCTGTTAGATGCAAAGAGTGGAGATGGGATTTCTCTCATTGCCAGTGTGGATCACTGAAGTGAGCAGTAACACCCACTACAGAGGCAAATGAGTGAAAGCCATGATGAACATTTTCTTTATTTTCTTTCAATGAGGTCTTGTTATTTTGCATTTCACCTTTTGCCATAGGCACATTTTTTTTCCCCATATTTTAAGAAGAAATAAGTATTTTCTTTTAAATGTCACTTACAGTTTTTTTTTCTCAGGTCCAGAAAATGTCAGGGTTCTGCTGTACTACCATAACCTGTTATAGTTCCATAACCTGTTACAGTTTTCAATTTGTACTTCATAGTGACAGCTGCCAATCTGAAGGCTGCTTCTTCAACTGAAAGAAACCGCTATGGCCTTTTCATTACAGTAGAGAAATGGGAAAGAAAAGATCTCTTCACATTCATTCTTGAACATGTAGCAAATATATAGCTTATCAGGTAATTACAGATTTGTTCCCAAAACTGTTAAGAAACTCCTGGACCTGGGAAAGCAATGAAGTGGGTCAAGAATGGTCACAGTTATGGAGAAAGGCTAGTATGAGCTAATGCAAGAAAGAAGCACCCAGGGAAATCAAATCAGTCAGATTGGTGCAAAACACCTACCTGAAGCAGTTAATGTACAACAGGGATAGCAGTTAACTTTGTTGTTTGTGCACAGTATCTTTGGAGCAGCTTTTCCTTTTCTGCAGGGATGAAAATGTCTTTTGGCCAGAAGGTTTCACAGATTGAAATCAAACAGTACCATATTTTACTGCTGAGAAAATTCTATCTTCAGGAAATGATTTGGTTATAAGAGGGTTAGAGATCCTCAGAGAGCCCTGAGCAACTTTGCTGAAATCTCAAGATACTCACTGAACTGATGAAGAAGCCCATATCCAAGTGTGCAGAAGAGGACAGACATAAGTAACTAAGTAGCACAAAGTATGAACTTTTAAAAAAAAATCCAATTGCAATAAAGTCAGAGCATTGTTATAGATCTAGGGAGACAAACTAAATGCAGAATGGAATTATGTTAGCCAGACTATACACAGGACTTGGTAATTGCCAGAAAAATATCTCTTCCCCAATCCACCCACCTTCAACCTCCCCAAGAAGAAAACAGACCTGGTTCCTGTGTCAATTTCATTAAACAAGTTCAGAGATCCCTGAATGCAAAGCCCTGGGTAAAAACAGCAATCTCTTGCTTTCCAAATACCTGGAAATTCATGTAATAGAGGGAGAGGGAAAGTGTGTCTGTGACACAAGGCCTGCAACATAACACATTTGTTATGTGTTTCAAAGATACAATGAGTCTGGCTACAGCATCCTGAGGTACTAGAGGGGAGCAGAGGTCAGTCATTCAGCAGGATAGTGTTTGAGACTAATTCCTGCCAAAGACAATGCAGCTAGCTAATGTGCAGGTCACTATTGCTGGCGGAGTAACATATTGCTGCACTTGAACAGGAATGTTTTGCAACAGAACTTGAGAAGTTATATAAAAAAAGTCCATCTGGTATACTTGAGGGAGAGAAAGAAATCCTTCAAACACAATGTGACCATCGGCCACAAGAGAGAGGTTTTTGATAGCTGCTGCTTCTTGCCCCCAAATGGCTTCAGCATATGCTTTGCAACTCCATTGCTAGCAATTCACTGTGTGTCAGAAAAATGAGTCTAGAATTCACATTACTGATTTTTTAGTCAGAGTTGCCTTGGAGCATGGAAATACAACATCTGAATTAGGGTTGGATAGACAGAGAGCAGAGAAAAACATAGGAAGCATAAACCAGAGCCATTATGGGTGCTGCAGGCTTCCATTTGGACATTTCAAAACTGTGCTGCTGCATCATCACAAAGTCAGCATACAAATCAAATTCCACAGTATGCTGCTGATTAGTCACATTTCTATTGCCTAAAAAATATTAATACTTTTGTTTCACAGGAATGGGAGGCTTTTCTGAATGATAATACAGTACAGTAGAACACTTCAGCATGCCAAGAAAATTGTTAAAAATGCTATCCTGTCTTTTTACATGGTCTGCTATTGCCAAGTCAATGATAGTTTTTCTAACTGTGATGAGAAATTCCAATATAGGACAAGAATATGGGACACATAGGGCAATTGTAAAGGAATTGCCTTTGTGACAAAAACATAAAATGGAATGAAGACATTTATGCTGTTTCATGCAGTAGGGTGGTTACTTGCTGGCTTCTTTACTTTCTCCCCTTGGATTCCTACTTTCATTTTAACCTAGATTTTTAAAACATAAATAGGGTAAAGATTATACTGAAACAATTATGTTCATTCCACCCTCTCCTCCCTCCTCTAAAAATTTGACTTACACAGCCTGCACTTGCAAGTAAATTTTAGGCTGGAACAAAGAATTCTTGAAACAGTAACTCAAGAACAGAATTCTTTGTTCCTGGCTGAGACGTGATCATTCAGGAAATTTTCATGTGCTGTGCCTGTTGAATGTTGCCCTTGCAAGTAAACACAACCCTAAGCTTAGAACATCTGTCCCCTCAGGAAGTTATTATCAACACTGGGCAATATTTAATCCCAAAGATGCATGTCTAGTGCGTGACTGAGGAAAGAATACAAAAACTTACTCAGGAGATCACTGTCTGCTCTGGCAGTGAATCAGGCATCTACCTACTGAGAACATTGTGAACATCTATCAAATGGACAAATGCATGTAATCTGACTGAAAGTCACTTCTGCACTATAAGTACAAATGATTTATATTCAATATTCCTTACAGCTGAGTAACGAGCTGATATTGCATGCAAGTTTCTTCAAAATCCTTTCAGCAGGATGAAATTATGTCAAGACTTACCACAGGGCACTTCATACTAAACAAAATGTAAATTTGCTCTGTAATGTGCTCCATCACCAGCCCCCAGAGAGCAGGGCTCTCAGTTACAGGTGAAGGAGCTGGGTTGATGAGCCCAGCGGTAACCCCAAGGCTGAGCCATTCTTGGCCTTGAGCCCCAGCAAGCTGCGGAATCTCCTTCCAGTGAGGTTTTCAAAGATAAGCTGTTCAGACAAAACGCCATCTGCCCGAGTACAATTGCCCCAATTTCCACCAGAGGCTGGAGCAGAACATCCCCTAGAGGTCCCCTCCCCTCCCATTTCTATAATTAATTTTGCAATACAGATTGCTGTTCCTGTCTGTATGGTGAGGAGGAAAGAGGACACCAGAGCATCTGTGTATACTAAAAGGCAATGCTATCCCAGAAGCAAAATCTTCTGGCTCACTTAAACACTTAACTACTGTCAAGATGAGGCTTAAGAAGTTTGTGAAGCTTGTTTCATATGGTGTCTTTGATGCAAAATACTGCATTTGGTGATATTTCATATAGATATCATGTGTACTGCTGGGGAATTCATGCCTGTGTGTTTGAGTGCATGGGATTAGTTGCATTTAGAAATTTAGAAATTTAGAAATTTGTAATTGTTCACTAAATTTACAAATTTCTACATTTGTAATTGTTTACTAACATTTAGTAAGACCCAAGTATCATGATTTATCTGTTCAATTCCTGATATTAATGCTGAATATATAGTTTTGATTTTGCTGTTTAATTACATGACATTAATAATTCATAAACATCTTTGATACTGATTTGATCTAAGTTGTATGAGTTGAGCAGTTTTCTCTTACAACAGTGGTCACCTGTCAATTTTCTTTATATAAAATTGCCAAAACTCTATGTCCAAGATCTGATTTCAATCAAAAGACTCTTATTGCTTCTAACAGACTTTAGATCAGATTCAAAATCATGACAAGTGAAGGAAAATATATTAACAGTGAGCATATAGCAAGGGAAGCAAATCTTATTTAAAAGGAAGACTGCAATAGAGTGAAAGCCCTGGGATTCAGAATCAAATTAATACAATGATGCAACTTTTATATTCATACTGGCTCATGTTTGTCCACAACATAAAGTGCAGCTACCTATTAGGTGTTTTCTCAACATCACTTGCATTTTGCCTTCAGATTTTCATAAAAAATCTTGGAAAATGATCAATGAAAGAAAAGACACAATTTAAAAAAATCTGAAACCATTATAACATGGATTTTCATTTTCTTTTTAAAATATGAATGATATAGATATCTGTTTTTTACTTTGCTTTTTTGGAGAAGCCATACCTCTGATATCCAATACCCAAGTTATAAAGCAATTGGTAATTTAAATAATGATTTTACAAGAAAGTGATGCCTCTTTTTTGGCATGACTAACAGTTTTGAAGTTTCCACATGCTTAGCACACTTCAACTGAAGTGAAAGGAGTGGCTCATTGTCAGTTTTCTGGTTTTTACATGTTTACTGAACTATGAATTTGCCTGGTTTTGCTGTAGCCAGTCACTCACTTCCCAGAATTTGTCCAATACCACTTCTTAGGAAGTTTGTCTTTCTTTTATGTGGTGGGGGAACAGTATTCAGCCACATTCACCGCACTCTGCCAAAAGTCTCAGAAGAAACAATGGTGCTTTTCATTCTCAGAGACTACGCCTATACTAGCAGGGATAGAGGCGCTTCTGAATTCCTGGCTCTGAGCTGGAATATCCCCCAATTACCTTCTGTTTCCATATGGGGCACGACCTGGGCATGCACCAACCTCCCCTCTTCATGTCCGGTTTTACACTGAAAAGAAATGTGGCTTCTGCAGCCAAAGGGAAACCAAACAAGTCATCGTCTGTGGGATCAGGTTCCCAGACTCCTTAGAGAAGGATGCAGGCAAAATGCTGTAGTCACAGCTTTTTTTCTCTTTAGAAATCTGAGTGCCTAAACCCACGTATTCCTTGTGAATTCAATACTGAATGCCAGTTCTTTCATATCTAAGGTTAAAATGAACACTTTGAAGTAAAACACACAAATGCTTTTACCTGTGAGGTATTAATTACCACTCTAAGGACACGGTCATGTGGTCTAAAGAAACCAAGTCCCTGAAATGTGGCAAGTGACTGCTTCTCAACTGAGCCATTGTATCAGACAATGTGTGTGCATTTAGCTTTTCTTCTCAACTGTGAACTGAGACACATTCATCGAAGCTACAAAATCCAATGAGATATAGCTATTACAGCCACTGGGAAAATACGTGTGCGCTGCAAATCACCCTGAACCTTTTTCATTGAAATGTCAAGATTTAGGAATATTATAATAATTGGACCAGCCATAGGTCTTCTCCAGGGTGGCCTTCTCCAGTTCTCTTTCCCTTAACAGAGAGCTGGAAACCAACTATTTTAAATGTAAGCCCTTAAAAACCGTATCCCAATCCTTTCACTTTCTCTTGGATAACTGCCATAATTACATTGTTCCTATTCAGAAAGCATGGATCCCCCATATCTGTTAACAGAGTGTTTAACTGTATGGTGACATTCAGCTCTCTCAGAACATTTCAACCTACTACTTATATCGAATACTGCTTTTGCACTAACATTAGAGCAAATAATCACACTGTTTCCAAATCAGCACAATAAAACGAATAATTCCAGTGTTATGAATGGCTTATAAACTTTTCCTGCTTGTGAGATTAACTCTTTGGCCACCTTCTTCTCTCTTCTGCTTATGACCCTTTTCTACCTCTTTCATCTTCTTACTATGTGCACTCTTTGGAAGATACCTGGTTAATTAGGAGTCCTGTGGGATTTGACCTGCAGCTTCCCGAAGGCCACAGAACTCATCTCTCTTCTCTAGGTAACCTAACTCAAATTTTAATCCCAACACTTGAAGAGTTTTATTTTGGGGTTTTTTTTGTTTGATGGTTTGGGGTTTTTTCTTCCTTTTTTTTTTTTATTTGAATTGGACAGGAAAAACAAAGTATTAACAGAAAGCCTCCAAGGTACTGACAGGAGCTTGGTTCAGCAGCTTCCAGCAATTTTCTTTCTTGATGTGGTGGAGGTCTTAAAAAAGGAACTGTTCTTTATCTCCACAGGTTACATGTTTATTGATAATGATTTTCTATAAAGCTGACTTTGAAGTATTTGTGCTTTTCAGTCAAGAATGAATTATATTGTTCTTTTTTTTTTTCTGATAGTTTATCTTTAATATTACTTATCTACCTTTTTCAAGGGTCCTGGAAAGGTATGATTTATTCACATATTCTGCTCTTTAGTGACACCAGGCCTGAGAAGCTTTATCTTTCTGATATTGGTGAACAACTTTAAACAAGTCTGATGTCTGAGGCTGCTCCCTGTGATAACCTCTGTGATGCTGGAGTAACTGTCTTGGAGATATTCTTTTACTCACTTTCTTAACAAAACACTGGAGTTACAGATGAGGGTAAAAAGAGTTACCTTAAACAATTACAATATAAGAATTACTGGTATTCTGCCTAAGAACATTTTCAATCCACTGTTGTAAAGAAATTTTGACACTGTCTTTTTTATTGATTTGAAAATCAGCATTTCTATTTTTAAATGTTGGGGGCAATTCCAGAATCTGTGATAATCTTTAGAATTAGGAAAAACTATTTACTTGCAGTCCATTACTTAATCTGTTTTCCCTCATGTCTTGTGATAGCTGCAGCTTAGGTTTGCTATCCATGAATCACCACACTTTACTGCTTAGGTTTGTCCTGGAATACAAGTTTAATAAATGGTATGGTGGAACAGAAAACCCCTGTGGTGAGGGAGGTGTGAAACAAGATTTCAGGCTTGTCAAGGGTTTTTTTCCTCTTTGCAGGTCCTGTCTGAGTGGTCATTTTTCTCACTTCTTACAATATAGCACAGCTTATCCTTATAGCAGATGTCTGTGGAAATGGCATATTCTGTGATTTGTCTGCATATGGCACTATGTTTTCTTTTCCAAAACTTTTCATAATAGAAAGCCAATATGTAATTCAGTCATCCATTTTCTATCCAAGGTTATGACAGCCTATTATTTGTGTTTTTTTCCTGATTTAACTTTCTGATCTTTGTTTCCTGAGGAGCTGCAGGGGTCACTTGCTCTGTTCTGCCTGGACGACACCGAGGGGAGACCTAATTGTGGTCTTCAATATCGTCACAAGGGGAAGTGGAGGAGCAGGTACCAATCTCATCACTATGGTTGCCAGCGACAGGACTTGAAGAAACAGCATGAAGCCGAGTCAGGGGAGTTTTAGGTTGGATATCAAGAAAAAGATTTTCACAGCATGTAGCTGGGCACTGGAACAGGCTCCCCAGGGAGATCGCCACAAAACCAAGTCTGACAGAGTTCAACAAGTGTTTGTACAATGCTCTAAGGTACATGGTGTGATTCTTGTCATGTGCAAGGGCCACGTGTTCTTGTCCTGTGCAGGGCCAGGAGTTGGACTCAGTGATCCTGATGGAGCCCTTTCAGTTTTTTTAAGAAAGCTTATTACTCCAGAAAGTCGAATAGCATTTTAAATGTCTCTAACATGTACTCATTTTAACTTCCTGTTTAGGAAATTTAGCTTTACGTATTTTTACATCTACACCTATTGCTTAATATATCTGTTAGTCTCAGGCAAAACAGACTGTGGAAACATGATTAATTCTGCTATGTGTTTATTAACTTTGTCTGTAAAACTCTCTCTAGCCATTGGCTGATGGCTCCTAGAAAAAAAATACTAATGTCCTGGTGTAAAATACTCACTTCTTCACTATCAACTTCATTTAAGCTCATATTTCTGGGTTCTCATATTGTAGATTCTTAAAGTTGAAATGAGAAAGACTTTTCCCCCATCAGTCCTGCTAGTATCCCTAAAACAAAAGCCTGATTGTAATTAAAGGTCAGTGTCAAAACTTTTGAATACATCATCCTGACTTTTCACTGCAGCTGTCTAGTTGAAGCAGATCGCCCTCTCTAAATCCTCAGACTGCTAGAACATCCTTGAGACATCCTCAGTCTTGGTTTGGAGATATTTTAATATAGATTCTGTTGCAGAAGGAGATGGATGACAAAGCAAAGCAATAGGACAAAGTCTTAAGAGAGAGTTCAAGGACCACGTTTAAAACTCTTCTAAGGAGTTACTGATTTTTCTGTTCTTCACCTTAGTGACCTCACCTTTGAAACATAGCAAAGGAAGCCTTGGAGGAACACATTTAGTTCCCTTCCTCTTTCCCTAAATGATAAATTTAGAAGGCCAAAGCATCGCCTGGAAGTATCATCACTGTAACAGAAGTGAATCAGTAATGCAGAAGAAAGTGTCATTACCAGGTTGTGAGCGGGGTTTGTATTTTAATTCCAGCTTACTTCTGGATAAGTTATAATGTGTTTCTACATTTGTAGTAATTTTGCAAGCTGTTGATGTTTCAAAACAGTTATACATGAGAGAAATTGATTGGAAAGCATTCAAATCTTTTAAATTTTTTTTGAAGGAAAGTATTTGTTCACTTCAAAGTGAACATTCTTATCCTTCCCCCATGTTTTAAACACCTGAGTACAGACTGCCAAAGGAGCCTGGTGCTTCAGCAAGGCCCAATTCATGCTGCATTTTCCTTCAGATTTTGCCCATTCCAATTGTTTGTCACAATCAGTATTTGAACTATTTTGATGAAAGACAAACTGCATCCTGGAAATTTTTTTTTCTCTTCGTGTAGTGCTGCCAAGTATTGATATCTTTCTGGTTGTTCAGTCCCCTGCATCATTAGGAATATTGTAGATATATCATATATTACAGATCCACTGCCTTCTGCCACATGACTTCTCAGACCTTTGAAAGACTATGTCTAGAAAACAATTCAGTTATAAAAGAGGAGAGGATTTCATGTTTAGGTTGTTTGGGTTTTTTTTTAATTTGGATTGGAGTTTGGGGTGGTTTTGCTTTTGTCAGAATGGCAGGTGCATTTTTGATGAAATAATAGTTAGTGACAGGAATGTCAAAGTAATTCTTTTTTTTTTCCCTATAGTGCTCCTGAATTACACAGATTAATAGATGTGTGCCAAGATCAATTTCAAGCCATATATGCTTATGGCAAGTTAAAAAATTTTACATATATAAAATGCATTTAAAAGTGATGCTATCAAATCCATAATCTTTTATCCCTTTGTCAGTCAAAATTACAGTTCACAGCTATATCCTTGCAGGATTAATTTCTTTTCAATTAATTTTTAAACTGAGCGTGACCTGAAATAATTTCAAATAACTGATGGGCTGGAGGCTGTGTGGAATATGGGCATTTCATTAAGAAGCAAAGCAGACTTTGTATTCTAATATCCATAACAAACAAACTTTAAAAGAGTGAATACTAATATTCTCAAGAATTGTTTTGCAACAGCTATTAAGAAGGAAAACGTAATAAACTGGTGCAGAAATAAAGAGACAAAAACTCTCTTGTTATGTGAAGACTAGGTAAGGCACATTAATGTGCAAATAGAGCTTTTTCCTTTATTTTATACAGGAGGAATCATGGGCCAAACTAAGAATTGCCAACTCTGAACAGGGTACACATGAACTTTTCATTTGCCTTTTCTAAATTAAAAGATCGCACATTTATTATGAATTTAGTAACAGGGGAAAACTAGGGCCATGAGACTGATTTATCTGGTGGGTTCCTATTTCTGACTGACAAATGAAGCCTGATGCTCTTGAGGGCTCTGGATGACAGCACTGCCAGCAGCCTGCAGAGAGAGGGTGTTCTCTTTGGCTGTAGAGGAGCTGAGCTGGAGGAAGGAAACTCATTTCCAAATAGGAGTCATATGTGAAAGACTCTTTTCCTCTGAGAAAAGAGTGGTCAGCCAAGTTGGAGCATCTAAGGATGCGAGGTTTTAATTTGAATGCTCAGAGCTGCTTCTTTCTCTGTGCTGTTGTTTTCCACCCTACTAAGTGGGTAATGTTCAACTCACCTTTGTGATTTGAGGGAGGAAAAATTAATTGTAGCAACTGAATGTGAATGAATATCTGAATCTATTATGTTAACATGTTTATTGTTTTTATGCTCATCTGCCTTTTTATTTTTACAGATCAGGAAATAAAATAAGAATTTCACTTTCAGGTTTTTCAGCTTCACTGTTTCATCCATTTTTCTACAGTTTTTAGTGGGATTCAATTGAAAAAAACACACAAAAACAATCCCACAAAAAACTAGACTGGCTGGGGATACCAAGAATGATACTGTAACATTGAAAGTTTAAAAAATACATTCTTTTTTAATTTTCTAGGAAAATGTTCTTTAAGACCTTTAATTACATATGGTACATCAAGGCCAGGTTCAGCGTCTGTCTTCATTTATTGGATCGCTCCGTGCGCCAAAGCAGTAGGATATGACTTTGGAGCTACTCCTTCACAAATAACAGTTATTTGGCAAATAGCATATCCAGACATTTTCCCACTGCACTGGTGCCACAGACACTTAACACCATGTTCTGCTCTCCAGAACACTAAATTTTGCTATCTCTCCTGAATATCAGTTTTCATTTGGGGAATGCAGGTTTCTAGTATGTGCCTTTTCATCCAAAGTAGAATTATTTCTTTGTTATGTTCCTTTTAGTTGAGAATACAGACATTGATGGTTCTTCTTTGCCCCACTACATAAAATCCTTACACTGAAATAGTATAAAAAAATCTAGGAAAACTATGGAAAAGCCCATGCTTTATTTATTTATTTTTATATTTCTCCTGAAAGACGTCCTACTTTTGTAACTATTGATAGAAATCTATGTTTGTAAAGAAATAACTTGAAGATGCTTCCTACTCATAAGCCAAAAATCATTCCAAAGAGTAATAAAGTAACATGCCAAATGACTGTTTTTATGAGTACAAAATGGTTTTCACTTCATAATAGCCAATTCTGTTATTATCCTAAGATGCAATGTTTTACAGAGATATGAACTAAAAATAATTTTTGTAAACTGCTAGGTAAGGTTGGATATCCTAAAATAAATAATGAATGGAAATAGCATAGCCATGATGGTAGTTTAGAAAAAAATCTTATTTCTTTCTGAATTCCAGAAAGGTCTGTCTATCTCCCAGTGCCACTGGAGTAATGTAGCTATGGGATAAATGGGGCTTTCCAAAGTCCCAGCTCCCAGATGCTCACACTGGCACCAGGTAACTTCATATCAAGCCCAGGCCCGAGTCCTGCCTATCAATATAGGTGCTTTTTCAGGTGAAGACCTGAATACACATGGAGGGACTAACAGCTTCCTGGATGGGATGTATTTGGGGAATAAGAGCCCGAGGCATTCTCACCCAGCAGTTCAGACAGAGCCCTAGAGTCCAAAACATGAAATACACTGGAGCAGAAGTTTGAGGTGGTCCTTGCACAGCACTCCCAGGCTCACCTTCATAAAATTACAGCATAAGGGCCAAAAGATCATTTTTTCCCTAAAACAAAGCCAAGTAGAACAGCTCTATTTTTACTTTCTTGTGGTTTTCTCCTTCTTTGTTGGTCTTGCAAAGAGTGCAGTTACTACAAATGATAGTTCTGTTCTAACCTCTGGTTTTTAACTTATAGATCACAAACAGACCAATACTTCATCTGAGACAGAAAACATTCCTGGATGCTATGATGGAAAGAGCAGTTTCAAATTAATGTTACAATAATCAATAAAAACAAAGGAGAACCAGTTTATGATTAATGTCATAGATGTGAGAAAGTAGAGACCTACAGTCTGGCCTCAGTAATGATAACTTTTAGAAAATTAATTTATTGAGGAGGAGGGATGTCAATAATTCTTCATGCTTCATTATACTGGCAAGCACATGACCTACCACTGTAATTTGCAAGTGAACATGATGTCATTTTAATGAAACGTCAAGCGGGGCAATTCAGAAGGAAGTGCCTACTATAAAAGAGATATTAAATAATACTTAGCAATTATGGAGTGATTTTCTACTTCAAAGCCCTTCACAAACAGTCACTAATGAATTTGCATAACCTCTCTGTGAAAAGGAGGAGGAGGTGGAGGAGGAGGAGGAGGAGGAGGAGGAATATTATTGTTCCCGTCAGCAAGCACAGAGCACAGAAACAACTTGCCCAAGACTGCAGAGGCCATGAGCATCAAAGCCCAGGTCAGAAATTGGATCCTGAGGACAGCCAGACATATGGCTACATCATTACATTAGGCTCCCAGCCTAGCAGGCTACTTTAAAAAGTCCTTAATTCCTTTAAATAAAGGTTAGTACTGATAACTCAGCCACAACTACACAAAATCAGTTTATAATCACAATTATTTTGTTGTCTTGGCACAAGGCTGCTCAGACTAGGATCTAACACAGTGTCACCCCATGACCCACAAGCATTCACCCTCAGGTCTTCTTACACAAGGGGACCAAGACACACCATGGCCTCATCATGGCAGACTGTCAAAATGCAAACTGCTATGTCCATTGAGACCCAGAACTCTAGAAATACACCCATTTACCTCAGTTTAGAAATTTCCTCATAACACCCCCCACCCTGCCCCAGGGGTCTGCAGTACTGTAAAGAATGAATGTTGTAGCTGCTTGAATCTCCTGGGGTCTCACAGACTCACAGAACAGGTCATGTTGGAAGGGACCACGAGGGGTCATCTGGTCCAACCTCTCTGATCAAGCAGGGTCATCCTAAAGTACAAGGCAAAGGATTGTGTCCAGATGGTTCTTGAATATCTCCAGTGAGGGAGAATCCACAACCTCTCTGGCCAACCTGTTCCAGTGCTTGGTCACTGACCAGGAAAGAACTTTTTCCCTGTGTTGAGGTGGAACTTCCTGTGCATCAGTTTCTGCCCATTGCCTCTTGTGCTGTTGCTTGGACAAGATTGGTGCCACCAATATTGGCATCATGGAGCAGAGCCTTGTTCCATTCTCTTGACACCCTTCGTTCAAAAACTTATAGACATTGATGAGGTTCCATCTCAGTCATCTCTTCTCAAGGCTGAAGAGGCCCAGCTCCCTCAGGTTTTCCTAATAAGAGAGATGTTCCAGGTCCTTCTCCACAGAGCTGCTTCCCAGCAGGTCAGCCCCCAGCCTGTCCTGGTGCAGGAGGTTGGTCCTCCCCATTTGCAGGATCCTGCCTTTGCCTCTGTTGAATTTCAGGCAGTTCTCTGCCCATCTCTCCACTCTGTCAAGGCCCTTCTGAAGGTCTCTACAGCCCTCTGGGGTATCATTCACTCCTCCCAGCTTTGTGTCATCACTGAACTTGCTGAGAAGGCATTTCCCCTTCATCCAAGTCATCAATGAAAAAGTCAAACCATACCCAGGATTGAACCCTGCAGGACACCACAAGTGACAGGCCCCAACTAGACCTTGTGTCACTGATTACAGCCACCTGGGATCTGTCACTCAGTCAGTTCTCATCATCCACTCATCCAGTCGATACTTGCTGAGTTTGCTTATGAGGACACTGTGAGAGACAGTGTCAAAAGCCTTGCTGAAATCTCAGGAGATGTCTTTTTAAGTTACTATTTAGCAGCAATGCAGTCCACCATCTCTGCACAGTTTTCCCTCTTTAGTTTAATACCAAAACACTGGTGTTTGTCAAACCTCACTGCCATGTAAGACCAGCTGCCATTTGACATACATGTGGTGATTGGTTGACATTCCCTACCCTAATGGTAGTGGCTGCTCTTAAAATCTCAAACCATCATTACTTGCAATGATTGTGTCATTTTTCTTTTCCCACAACAGAAGAAAAATAGAAAAATCTATTTTGAAAAAGAACAAGTTTTCCCAATATCAGGAATTGTACTTTTTTTTCTTCTAACTTGGAGTAGCAACACCTATGTGTATGGATAGACATTCTGATTCACGTTAATCTATCTATGCATCTCAGTCTTGAGAATACAAGACAATATATAATCCTTGAAAATACTTCTAATATTTCACAACCATACGTTTGGGAATATATTTTACAATAAACATTTGAATGCATGTGTTGCATTAAAAATATGGCAAAGGCTTTCTGATGAAGCTTTTGAAGTATTTTGTATTAACCAAATAACAAGATACTCAGCCTTTCTTATCCTGCCTTTCCAATTCTTTCTAAAAACCCTGAGTTCTGCTTCTATATGAAAAACAGCCCTCTTTATTTGGACAGTTCACTGTGGAAAAGAAACAATCCCAACATTATTAACTGCAATTGAGTCCAAACATTTCTGAGGACCCATAAGTTTGGGTCTCACTGAAAACCTGCAGATATTTCTATACATTAGTCATCACTTTGCTTTTGTGCATATTCCTTGCAAAGTGATGAAATGGATCATGTTCAGGACACAACTTCTAATAACAGCAACCATTCTTCCACATGGCCACCCAAAACAGCAGCTGGGATAGATGGTGTAGAAATATTTAATACAGAATACTTCTGAGATATAGATATATATATAAAAACAAATATATAAACATATCAATTACAAACATATTAAATTTGAGGTCTTTTCCTTTCTTCCCCTTACTAAGAATGTAGAAACATTTGAAAACATTGTTTTATTACAAGTTTGTGAACTGAGTAGCATTTTAGACAGAATGTATTTGCATTGGAAAGATTTTAATCTTACTTCAATGTGATCATAACAAAGGAATTACAGGAGGTCTGCCTGAAATAAGGTGCGCTTATTTATTTGAAGGATAGACTCCACTGGTTTAATGATTTGTCCTCACTGGGAAAGATTTGTATTCTTTGGATCAGATGTGATAAAGGTACAGATGGAATGTATTTTAACACACATTTTTATGTTATTGTGTGGGGTACTTGGACCATATATGTACCAGAGAAGTAAGTATTTAATAACTCACCCATTAGCTGTCTCCTTACAAGAATAATGTAATTTAAATGGATGGGAGTAATATATTTTAAATACTTTTGGAAATATGTTCAGTGTGAATGTATGCCTCAGTATTATTAGTTTTCCCTAAAACTTGTATTTGTTTCATTGAAATCTAAACTGGAAAGTCCTGGAGCAGCTCAGTGTCTCATCTGCCTCTCCAGTTGTACCCTTCCAAGCTGCTGGAACTCATCTCTTCTCCTGGAGCCTCGAATAAACAAGCCAGAGAGGACTCACAGCATGGCTCCACAATGAAATATTTGACTAAGGTTAGGACATCTGGGAAGAGTTTGGGGACAGCTTCAGGTCTGGAACTATGCATTCGAAACAAAATAATTTTGTTTGGCACTTTTGGTCTTGATTTGAACTTTGCTTTCTGCCAGCTGGGTAAATTCATTCATGGCTGGGTTGTACTGTGGCGTCTGTGGTTTGCAGATGTGCATTCTTATCCATCGCTCTTCGTTGACACACCCTGTATTGTCTTCTTCTCTTGGAAGATGTCTCTATAGCTAAGGGGTTTCTCTAGGTTTGAAAGCATTCTGAAATATAGCCATTATTTTCATAATGTAACATTTACATGCAGTAGTTAGTATTAATTGTTGTTTATTCAAAACTATTTCAGATTCTGAACCATCCATACAACTGCCAAATTTTATCAATTTCCTAATGTTATTAGATTTTCTAAAATTTCTGAAAACTAAGACACAATTTTTCCAATTCTCTTGATTGGACTGTTTCCATTTTCTCAAAATCTCATTTCTTAAAAGTGAATTATAAATAGAGGGATTTTGGCTTATACTCAACTTTAGCTGTATTTTTAATGTGGTTGTAACAATCAAATCAGAGGCAATAAGTTGGGAGGAACATAGGAGAGGAAACAGCCTGATTCTAATTTTCCTTTCCCTTAACTGGGTTTTACAACACTAGAATGTAGCTCCCTTTTTTTTCATGAGTATATACAGCATATCTGTATAAACAAAAAATGCACATGGTGACATACATTAATTGACTAGTGAATTTGATGGTTGAAGGAAACTATGGTCAAAACTAAATATATATATCAAATTATAGACCCTCAAAGACACTGAGAAAAATGAAAATTAGACTCTAAATCATTTGAAGACCTAGGTAAAAATTGTATAAATGATGTAACTTTAAATGAGACTAATATATGATTTAATAAAAATTCAAAATTGCCTTATATAGTAAATGTATACAATTGTAGTAATAGTTTGCCAAAAGCAGAATATTTGAGAAATCATAGAGCTTTGGTACCATAGAATTAATGTCAGCAGTTTCCCTCTTCTGACCTTTGCAAGATTACTTCCACTTTACACTACTAAGAAAAAAAAAAAGATAATTTCTCCCTCCAGGAAGGTTATCATTCTGATGAGACCATTCTGTTCTGTTTGGTCATAGCTTATAGGACACCCACATCAAACTAACTTCTATTGCATATGATATTTTCCATTGTTTTGCAGAAAACAAACCCAGGGATATTTGTAACAGACATTTGTCCTTGATGAAAATACACTGAACCCAGTAGCAATGAAAAGTAAACATTCATCACTGAACCAATTTATTTTAGACAGCCTTTATAATCAACAGAATGAAAGAAGTGTTTGCAGGGTGGGATTTACCTCATCCCAATGACTCCTATGAATCTCACTGCAGGCATCTGAAATTAGACCAGCTGTATCCCAACCTCAGAGTCACAAGCTATGGTCTTTTTCAGATCAGAACCATCTGCAGAAGTGGGAAACTCTCTCTTATATGACTGTAAAACTGTGTGATACTTCACAACTGTGAACATTTAAGAACAGCTGCAAGGAACGAGAGCAGAGTGTTGCAGATAACTCATGTACACCACTGGCAATTTTCTTTATTCAACATCTATATTAGTCATGAGTGCCCAGTGCAGCCTTGCTCATTGAAACACCTCAGGCGCTAAGCTAAAATCCAGTGAGGCAAACACTAACCATGCCCAACCTGTGATATAAAGCCATAATTTGAGTATATCTCACTGAAAGCACTTTCTTTGCTCTCACATAATTCCAAGTTACGGGAACACTTCCATAATTTATCAAGCATATATTTTTGCACATTGTTAGGCTGAACTGTCTTAACTATAAATGTTAGACAGAACTTTCTGTTTCCCAGAACTCAGTTCTGGAAAATTTCAGATCCAAAAATAATAGTTTGAAATGTATAAAATATTGTTGTGTTAGGAATTGCTATTCAGTAGAGGACATGGAAAATGGCAGCCAGCACACTGAGAGCCTACCTGAGAGAGAATTTAGAAACTGAAAACCATCTTGAAATTTAGACGGTGGTCCATCACACCTGCTTTCCCACACTAAGTATATAAATAAATCTTCATATAATTTTTAAAGTCTGATAAACACTGTGTTGTGACTGCTCAGAAAAGGCTGAGAAGTAAGATATGGCACCAGTGGTTTTCCAGTAAGAGTCCAATGGCCAAAATGCTCCTTCAGGAGGTGGGAGAGGCTTAGTTCTAGATGCTGGCCCACTCAGGAGAGTTACATTTCTGTCTCTTCCAAGGACCATCATAATTACAAAACCACATAGTCTCCCAACCAAGAACATTTTCCTTCATCTTTTCCATCCAATTGAGTGATGTTTAACCAGTGCTAGAGTGGGTGCCAGACAGAAAGCAAACAGAAGTAAACTTGTTTCGGTGGAGTGGATAAGGAACACAAGTCTGAGCTCCAGAAGCATCCTTCCAAATTCTTCCCTGTGCCAAGTGCCCCCAAATGCAATACCCTTATTTTCCTTTATTCACCTTAGTGATTTTGTGTAGCTTCCCATGCATACATCCATTCCGGATGACAGAAACAACCCATAACAAAAGGTGTACAGGTAATGAATACTTCACCAATATTTATTTACTATTATTATTTCCCCAAAATTAAAGCATTTCAAAACATTTGAGATAATTTTTAGTTTAGTACATGGCAACTTATTGCTGATGGAGCAGTGATAGAAGTAAGTTCAAAACTTGTTTTTTTCTTCTGAGGGAACAAAAGGGTCAGCAGCAAAAGAATCTGTGATTTAAACTCAGCTCCTTTTATCAAAGGTTACATGGTTCTTATCAAATAAAAATACACCAAAAATGTTTTTGCTCTACTTTGGAAATAAAAAGGTATGAATACCGTAATTTAATATTAATTAAAAATACAATTAAAGATTTCTTTTAATCCATTTTATAGTTTTATCCTTAGATATTTCCCCACAGATCGATATATCCCCATGTAAGAACCAGCCACTCAAGTGTGCATGTTTTTCCCAGATTAATTATACTGGCATTTGATACATACATGGATCTTTCTCTCTTTAGGGAGTCTAAGTAATTTCTAAGGATACTGCTAAGTATATCTACAAAGAACTCCAAGGCCTAACTACCCAGAACATTTCTGACTCTTGGGAACCGGAAAAAAAATTGCTTTACTTAAATGGATATTAGTTTATGCGTAAAGAAAAGTTGTTTTTTTTGGTTTTTTTTTTAATATTAATTTTCAGGTTTACAACTGATGTCCTAATCATCCCCAGTTAGCAATGGACTTAATAGGAGCAAACTCAGTCCAAAATTCCAAACGGACACAACTACAAATTAGAGGAAAGTATAGAATTCAGTTCAGAAACTTCTCATGTGTTCAGAAATTTCTGGTATATTCAGAAGAATTAATGTTTGGATTATATTAATGTAATTATGTTAGCTATTTCTTTGGCTATTTTAAGTTTCTTACTTTCTGGAGAGAAATCAGATGGAACATGCTGACTTCTTAAATTCACTATTCACATGGTAGTTTGGATTTCAAAGGAGCTTGCTGCAAGATAGTACACTGACAGCCACGGATTCTCTGGAAGATTTTTTTAAAATCAGCTCTTTATTATGATTGCTTATGTAGCTTAGAACATCTGGTCAAAGTGAAGTAGTTAATGTACTATCTCCACAAGTTTGCAAAACATAAGTATCCTTTTACTCTCAGTAAGTGCTGTCTCTGTACTCATATATGCAGGGACTCATGTTGTGATAACGCACAGAGGCATCAGATGTAAAGTTTACAACACAACCATGGAAAAGAAACTTCAGTTAATATTTGATTATTACATAAACTTTATACCTCCTTCTGCCATATACTAACCTGCTGTGGTGATTGACATATTTTATTTCATCTCTTGGTCCCATTTCTCAAGACTGAATTCCCGAAAGAGATTTTTTTCAAGTGAGCATGTACAAGAGCTGTGTAGCTAAACTACAACACCATATGAAATCAAAAGACAGCTGTTGCACTAATGATTCCTTCACCTTTAACGAGGAATAAATATATCTCGGGTTCAAGTTCAGTTTTCAAAATATGTAATGATTTTCTGTGAATCCTCAGTTAGTTCAACACAAAGAATGAAAGATAAAATAAAGAATTAAATATCTGAAAGAAATGTGTCACAGTGTAATATATAAGAAGAAATATTTTACTTAGGCATAAAACTTTTCCAGAAAATTATAAATTCTAACTTAATCCTCTCATTGCCTTTTTAAAATGACAAAATCTATTTTAAAATATATTAGTATATTCAAATATTTATTCTTTGTATTAAGACACTCTGTCTCTTTTACAAGCCAACTTAGCATTTAGGCTTTACTCGAATAGTAAATGGGTGCATTCATTATGCTATATTTGAAACTTCTTTTATTTTCCTAGAAATATATTCTTTCCATACAGGCAAGATGACAGTTATAATAGTTATCAATATTTTTTACTGTTTTTTTACCTTCCCTGGAATATTTTTTTTAAACTTTATTACATCAGTAGGAAAACCTTAAATTATTTTGTGTACTTAAGTATAATACATATTTTTAATTTATAGAATATCCTTATCAGACAAACATCTTCAGAGTATTCAGGAGAAATGTGTTATAAATGATGCTTGGAAATGTCAAGGGAACAAGTTTTTATATTAGGAATATATGGTGCTACTGAAATTTTTCTCTTTTTTTTTTCACCAGAAGACAAGGATCAGGGGAGCATATTTTTCATTTTAAGCTTCAACCAGACTTCTAAGAATTGCTGTCTTCGAAGCACTCCCCCCCCACTTCCATCCCCATGTTGGTCTGCAATCCAGAATGAAAAAACATTCTTTGCCTGATGTTGGACCACTTTCTTCTAGGACTTTCATATTGTTCCTGTCAACAAATTACATGAAGTATCAGAAAAATCTCTTATAGACGGCTTCCATGAACCCATGACACTAATTTTCACTGCATCTTAAAACTGATCTACAAAGTTCTGTCCCCAGCTACTTCTTCAAGAAACGACAACAAACAACAGGAGACTCTTGTAAGAGGGGGAGAAAGTGTGTTTTCTAGCTACTTTTTAAGACTGATGATGTATTTTTCCTCTCTGTTGACACTAAAAGAGTTAAAACTAATAGAGATTCCTCTGCCTTGAAACATTTGTTCCCAACCTTCTGATTGATTTAGTAAACTATTTCTGGTTCTAAAATTTTGGTAAGTAGCCATGAATCTGGTTTCAATTGAGTGTCCCAAAGTGACAGCAGTTGGAAAGTCAGTCATTTTTGTGATGTGTCTGTGTCCCATGAGTGAGTCATGACCTTACTGTGTCTATTTGCAAGGGCCTCTTTCATGCTTTATGGTAGCTCAGATCACTCACACTCCTGAGTTGTATGCCCAACTCCCAAGGACAAAGTAGGAAGATGAAAAGATTGCACAGTACTTTCAGGCTGGTTTTTCATCAGAGAAGGTTTTATGAGAAAAGAGAGCGTCTTCTACATCAAACAAATAGTTTGATTTTGTGATTTATTCTTTTGTCTAATGTATTCTAAGTTATGTTTCTTTTTAACTATTACAACACACACTTTAGTTTAAGGAGACTGATTGTCTTCTAGAAAAGCAAGATTTTCATCAGTTTTTATAATAACTGTCCATAATTTTCAAAATTTATTTTGAATGAAAATATGACAAGTTTTTGAAGTTTTTAGGAGCAACAAAGAACAGATGTTTCCTGAGAGCATTTGCTTACCTTCTTCCTATTCAGTCCCAAAGCATTTTAGAAGTATAACAAACCTCTTTTGAAATCTGTACAAAATCAGCCAGGGACCTTATTGGAGATGTTGCCATCGTGCATGCTGACAAAAAACTTCACTGACATTTCAAACATTGTGAAGAACAAACCTGTTTAGGGGAAAAAAAACAAACATTTCAATATCTAATCTTACAGGGCTTAGGTCTTGGAAGGAACTATTTATCAACAGAGCGTTCATGTGATCTATTGATGAGATACCATCACATAAGGAAGTTCCTCCAAACATTTGGAATTATAGACAGAATCACAGAATTATCACTACAATATTGGAGAGGTAACATGCACAGACATTTTGCATTTTGAGCAATTAAATCCTTTCTAGTGATGTTCAGCATAGTGGTAGGAAGCCACCTCATCAGCCAGAAGGAAAAAACTTCTAGCTAAGGGTTAACACAGATACCTTTTCTAAATGAGCAGCAGTCACACCAACAAAAAAAAAACAAAACAAAAAAACTTGAGTCAATAACAGTAGAAACTAATGAACAAGATTTCATGGAAAGCTGATTTGGAAAAATCCTGTCTCAGACTAATAGAATACAACCATGATATCTAACAGATGTATTGTCATATTAGCTTAAACTCAAACAGTAAGTTTTATTATCCTTACTGCATACACAAGTATTTATTTTCATTTTTATTATGAATTTTCACAATTGAAAACAACTTATTAGAAAAGTCTTGATTTATAAAAGCAAGTTGACTTTTGGGGCTTGTTTCAGAACTATTGCATCACCACCAGATATTCTTTTATATAGAGAGTTGTCTTCACTAAATCAGTTGTGTTTGTGGAACTACACTACTAAATCTGGCTTTGCAGTTTATCTCAGCGACCTCCCCATGATCTCAGCAACCTCCTCATGATCTCAGAAGCCACTTAAAGCCCTAATGTACTATTTTTCCAGGTTTAGATGTGCAAAATCCCCAGGTGTCTGAATGGTTTACTTTATATGTGCACACCAGCTCCCTTGACCACTTCAGATAAAAAACTTTTTAAACCCAGCCCAAGTCCTATTGACATTTTTCTCTGCCATCATTTTAGCTCTACCTAAATGTCTATAACATTTGTCCAAGCCTTGCAGGTAAAGGACAGTGAAAACAAAGAGACAAGTGAGAGGGAGATAAGGTAAGTCTGGAGTTTTTGAATTAAAATTGAGTAAATCAAATTAAAACATTTATGAAACTAGACAGGGAGAGGGAGGCTAAACGGTGAACAAACAAGATTGGTTGCTTAAAACAAAGTAAATATCCTGGTTCAAAAAGCCCACGTTGTTAGCAAAAGGGAACAGAGAACGGCTGAAGGAGAACATGGGGAAAGTCAGGAGTGAGGTTTAGCTGTTAAGATTTCATATTTAGACCAACTAGTTCTTGGCAAGGCTAAAAGGCCATAAGATACGAAATATTGCAACTTGTGAGTCAGTTTTCTTGCACTTACCATGGAGATTTGCAATCTTCCTTGGAAGAACTTGATCCCAAAGGACATTCCCAGCGTAGATGGCTTCCCTGGGCATCTGTGAATGTCCTCATCAAAATGGCCTCAGACTTCACTAGATTCTTTTTGCCTGCATTCCTCATCACATTCAGCTATTTAATAAGGTTTGAATTCCAAAGAAATGTTTTTGGAGAATATGGCAAATTGTTTACAACCCTCCCCATGAACCTGAAAATCTGTATTATTTTCCCTTTGCAAGCAGGACTTGAAGCTGTGTGTGGTTTATAGTACCTAAAGGTAAACGTACATCTGGCACTCACCACAGGCTACTAGGAATTTCTAATTGCTGTCTGTCCTTGGTGCTTCCCAGAACAATGTCTTGTGGGCATCATGCTACATGGAAGTTGTTGGGAGCAGAGAGCAGCTGTACACTCAGAGCACTTCTGCAAGATGGAGTTTTGAGAATTGCAATGCAAACACAGTATTTTATTCAGGAGCAAGAGAAAAAGGTGTTCATGGCTGAACACAGGGGAGACCTGCAGCGAGCAAGCATTAATGAGCATCTTGCATGCCTAAGGCTGCCCAGCTGTCCATGGTAAGCCAAACAGATATTGTGCATGACTGTCTGCCCTGGGAATATTGTTCTCTAGATAAGAAGAATGGGATGAAAAGTGAGAGTTGCTTAATTGAACTTTAGAAGGCTAATTTAAAAAACTCACAATGATAACTTTTTTGAGTATTCATATCCCATTTTTAGCTTTTCTCAGGTAATCTAATATGCAATATAACAGGGAAATTCCAGGTGTTAGTCTCTCTGCTTTTTTTTTTTTTCTTCTATTAAGAAATCTATAGAACCTTCTAATTCCCCTAACCCTCCAAGTAAGCAGTATCTTTTATTTACCACCAGGTCCTCTTCTCTTCTAGGGCTTAGATGTATTAATCTATAGACTGCAAAAGAATTAAATGTAGCCAGTACATCAAAACAACCAAAGCAAGGCACCATATTGGTTTCTACCATCAGTACAAGTAACGCGGGGGTGGTGATGGAGTGAGATGTGGTCTCCTGCACGATCCGAGAGCGTCCTGATTCCCAGTCAGACTCTTCCGGCCACTGCATTCCACAGCATGCAGGCAGACTTTTTCTATCACTCGTGCTGATGGGTAGCACTGACACACACACACACCCCCCAAAGCTTATAATAAGCTCAATGCGTTTACCAGAGATACAGAACTCAGAGGGCTCAGTCATCTGGGTATGTTCTAAAGGCATTTATTCTCCAAAGGGATCCAAGGGCAAAAGAGGCCAAGGCGCTCTTCGTGACCACAGATATGGGGGTGAAGGGCCAATAGGGTTGGGGAGGAGGCGGGGAAATACAATGACAACCAATGGGAAGAAGGGAGGGGTGGAGTGTGTGGTACAATGAGAACCAATGAGGGGAAGGGAAGGGAAGGGTGGAGTCAGGGATACAACAACAACCAATCAATATAGGAGGATTAACATAACCTCAGGGAGGGACCATTTAGCCAACACTGAGAGGGTATTTCACACCTCAAAGTTGTCCCACCAGTTTGCTTCTGCTGTGGAACTCTGTCGGCTTCTCTGAGATGGTTTCAGCCACTACAACATGCAAGAGCTTGAGAACTTCCTCTCTCTTCCTTCTTAGCTTCTCAGCAAACTTAATAGCCCTTCTGCCCTACACTAGGTAGGAGAAACAGAGCTTGACAGTAATATGCATCCCATCCATACTTGTGACAATCAGAAACAAACCACTATGTATGAGGCAGCTGACAAGCCACCCCAATTTTGTCAAAAGTGGCATGAGCCATGGCAGTCAAATCAACCCTGACTGCCTTTAAGCAGAGTCCTGTAACAATTCCAGCTCTGTATTTGCTGCTCTACAGGATTTGCACTTTAATATGTCCAATTTCGTGCCTTTTATGTATTTAAGACATCACACTACATGCATTAGAAAGTCCCCAGAGCTGCACAATATTCGAATGCCAGGAGTGACGAAAAATTTGTCACTGCCCTTAAGCCTACTTGCCTAAAGGGTGGGGATTTACCACTTCTTCTAAAGAGCCATCAAACGCTTTATGTCCAGCAATCAGTTACATTCTTTTTCCTTGGAATTCTTTTCAGCTGGCATGAAATACTACTTTGAAAGATTGTGCTGTTATAATATAATATAATACAATACAATACAATGCAATACAATACAACATAATATAATTAATATAATTAATATGATATTTCAAGACTTCTTTTTAAGACATTCAGAAGAAAAAACTCTGTACAACAGACTAGAGGCTGAAAAGATACAGGGCTAAATCTGACAAATCAGATTTAATCAATATCCAAATTTTTCTTCAAAATAATTAGTAAATTATTGCCATCAGGCCACTAGGGAATATTTCAGTTGAAAAAACTGTGTTATACAAAATGTTCATCCTGAAATTTGGAAAAAAAATTTCCCCTCCTTTCATTTCAAGATGACTCTGGGATAATGAATCTACCTAAAATTAAACTGGCTATATAATAATCCCTTTTAAGTCTATCTTCATAGCCTTTTGTAGCCATGGACAGATTTCAGACAAATTTAACATTAAGTTGATATCTCAAGCATAATGAAGTTCCTAAAGATTAAGGAAATTAACAGCTTTATAGAAGTGCAAAAGTTAACCTGATCAATTGTACTGAGACTGAAGGAGAAGTGAGGGAGAAGCAGGCTGAGTTCAGCCACCTTCAGATGAGCAATCAGTGCTGATTAACCTGCCAATTAACTCTGCATATGCTAGCTCCTCAATAAGATACACAACCACAGCTGATTCTTGCTCAATGAAAGTGTTACAGAGACCTGAGAAAGGATGGGGTGTATTGCAGAGCAGAAGAGGTGGACTTTGGGCCCAACCCCACTGCAAAGTCAATTTTTTTATTATATTGCTCACAACTATATTGCTCATAAGATTGCTCTCAAAGAGCAAAGCAAAGAGAACAAAAATTAAAAAAACAACTGAAAGAAAAAATTTAAAAGTAATTGTATGTTAATTTGATATGAACTAAAATATTTGCACTGTTTGGGTTCAGAAGAAATGAGGAGGCTTATTTGTTTTAATATGACCCAAACCAAATATTTCTTCCAATTTTTCCCTTTTTCTACAGAATGAGTTATTCACACAGGGCTAAGTGCATTATGTAGCTGTCAACTATGCATCAATAGCTGTGTCAGATGCTCTGCTGTAAAGTCCCAGGCTGCAGTACAAACAGAATGCTTCCTGGGGTATTGCACACAGCGGCTGAACCACACAGAACCTGTTCCTGTGCCACTGCCGAAATATAATTTTATATCAAAAAGATGTGGTATCAATAGCAACAGTAAGTACAAAGCAATTCAGGAATCCTGATATTATCTTTATAAACAAAAAGTTTTAGTCTTTTTCCTGGGGTTTTTCTCTTTCTTCCCATTTGCAGGTTTGGGAAACAGCTCATAGAATGGCAAGTTTACAGAAAATTCAGGATGTCAAGATGACATAAGTACAAATCAGAATAATGGTTACCCAAATTAGATTATATGGATTTTTTTATTTACTGTGGATGTAAAATCAGCTCTACTATCTTGCCACTTGGGGCACAATGCTGGATGTATTGCAGAAATGGCATCAAGTTAATCTATCTTCAAAGAGATTTTGAAATGTGCAGATAATTTCATAATCACACCAAAACAGTATGGCAGTTGGATGTAAAAATTGTATAGGTCACCTGGAATTACAGATGGAAATGACAATTAGGTCAAGTTAGATATTGTTGTAAGTGTACAGGCATGATAGATTTTTAATTTTTGGTTGAGGACTATGATGATGAGAATAGAAATGCTATTTGTTTTGTGGACTTTCAATATGACATGTATCTCAAGTGACCCTTACAATGCAAATTTTTACATTTTCCTATCAGATATGCATTATACAGCTTTCTAAGAAGGAATGCATTCATTCAGTTGTACTTTAAACACACTGCAGGGAAAATTTCATCTTTTGTAAAATGAAATAAAATTTCCTGATACATATTTACTGTACAATTTTGTGTTGAAACACTGTCAGCTTTCTTTTTGTAGTGTTAATAGCCATCAGTACAACTCTATTTCGACTTTTTTTCTTGTAGCCACTTAAGCCTTTGCCCCAGATTGTATCCTACATCAAGACATTAACTTCAGAACTATTATCATTAATTTCAGTTTAAAAATCAATGACTTAGCCCATCAAGTTTTATTTCATTTTATGATCTTCTCTTTGGCTGTGTAAATTAAGTGAATCTAAAGACTGAGATGTTAAAACAATGCCGGACTTGGCTAAGTTATTTCTTCAGAAATCTGTCTGTCTGCCTAGCTAGTGAGCTTTGTCATTTTATGCATATGTTGTGAGAAGTCAAAAGGGTTTTAAAAAGTCTTAAAAGACTGAAGCACTATTTTTGAATATCTGTAATCTCCAAGCAATTATCTCTAAATAGAAGTGAGTTGCACAAGAAATAGCTGTTGTAAAGTACTCTGACATAGCAGAAGCAGATTAACTAGCTGGACTCTACTTAATGAAAAACATTCAAGTCACAATATTCAGCTAAGCCAAAAGCCTAAAACCAGAAATATACATCCTCTTTTTGAAGTATATATTTTGAGTAAGCAACCAATGTTATCTTGGCTAACAATACAGTTTTAAATTTACTCAGACACAATAAAATCAACTTTACCCTATAGAAGTTCATTAATGGAATTCCGAATAAGACTTCTAGGTGACATCTGTTGGGTTGAAAGGAGCAAAAGTTACACGCCAGTGAAAGTATCATGTTCCTACCTAAAGCCATGTAAAATAATATTTTTACCAAAAACCACTATGTTATTTCCTTCAATATAATTTTAATAGTAAAATTTAATAAAAATTGTCTTCCCTCACCAGTCAGAAATTGATGGTACATTGAAATTATTAACCTTAATTCATAATTTTATAGCATTTCCACACATCTGACAATTATTTATTACAATTTAATGGTAAAAAAAAAGCGCAGAATGCCAAGATAACCCAATCTAGTTAGAACAAATATAGTGAAATAGGAATGGGTTATTCATGTTGGAATGGTTAATTGCTGTTATTTGCATATTTATCCATAGTTCTGGTTGTCCAACTCTTTTCTCTAGATCACTGGGCTATATTAATCTAGTGAGAATGACTAAGAATGTAATTAAAACATCTTTATTTTTAAATTGGTCTTCTTCAGAGTTATTCTAAGAAAAAGGACATGTAGATTTTATATCAATTTTTGTATTATCACCCTTCTCAGAACTACATTTGAACAGAGTTATGTTGTTTGGCACCAGTTCAATCATAGGAATATCCCTCATTCTATGTAAATAGGGATAACCTTGGAAGGCTTTATTGATCACAGCATATCACCTTTCTGTGTTTTTCCTGTGGGAAAAAAAATATGCATCATACCAATGCCAAAGGAACTGTAAAAGTTTCCATATGGTTTTAACTATACAGAGTTCCTAAAATACAATTATATGTTTTCTTGAATTTAAGCCATTTAAATTGATTCTATTTAGAATGTCTTATTAATTTTGCATTCTGGTTATAGTCTCATTGGTCTTGTTTTAAGAACTTTTCTCCAAAATAATAAAAATCTCAGCCTGCTGTTAATTTGCTGCTTGTTTTATTTTTTCTCTTTTACCTCACACAGGACAAAGCCTCAAGCTTCCATTAAATGTTCATTTGACAGGGAAATGAATAATGTTTTTTATCTCTATCTTTAGAAATGCTGTAATAAATTTATGGGGAATGTCATTCTGTTCTGAAATGTAACCATGGTGCACCAAGATAAAAAATCTGCTTGCTTGGGAAAAATTATTAACAGACCATGAGAGAACAGCATATAACAAAAAAAAAAAAAAAAAAAAAAAAAAAAAAAAAAAAAAAAAAGGAAGATTAAAAATAGAGTCAGGATCTCATTTCATATCTTCTCATCGCAATTCAGTTTTGAACATATTATATAAGTTTGGTACATAACTATGAAAACCCCCAAGCTTTCTAATTCTTAAGTCTTAACAGACAGTAATTATGAAAAAACTTCATGTCTTGTGTTCCAAATATAATGTATACATATAACAGGGATAAAACTGTACATTGTATGTGTAGGCACACATAAATTTTTCTTAACATATGTATGTATAAGTTAATAATTTCATTTAATATTTCACATTAAAATTCTGCTCTTTACATTATCTATCACAAATTTGCTTATGTCTCATAACAGTTCAACAAGAGTTCAGCAGTTAAAGCTGGGAGTTCATCAGTCTGTTTTGAATTAAAATCCTCTAAAAATATATGTATTTTTTTAACGATATCAAATTTTGATTCATCAGAAAGGATTTATTAAAATATGACACAATAAAAACAGTTTTTCTAAAATTACTTCATTGAAATTTGGAAAGCACAATAAAATTTAACATGGTATGTTCATAGGAACATAGAATCATGGAATACCGTGTTGAAAGACAGATCAAGAATCATCTAATCCAATCTTTTCTGTCAAAAATATGGTCTAGACAAGATGGTTTAGCATGCTGAACAGCCATATCTTGGAAGAATCCCATGTTGGATAATATCACTTCCCCGGGGAGGCGATTCCAACTGCTGATTGTGAAAAATTCTCCTCTTGTGTCCAATCGGAATCTTCCCAGGAGTAACCGATAAGTAAGCAAAGGAGGTTTTAAGGGATTTTGTTACAGCCCTACTCTTAACAGGATTACCTTTGGCTTTAGACATTCTGCCAATTCTAGTCTTGCTAAAGCAGGCCTGCATGGAGGAGATTGATGTTTGTAGCTGAAAACAGTGCTGTAATTTTCACAACCTTGACAGAAGGGTCTTTCTCTCCCAAAAATGTCAGTGTCCATAGTCAATGATGAGATTTCCTGAATCTTGTGTAGAAATTAGAGAATTCTGCAGGCCCAAATTGAACTGAGACTGTCATAAGCATGTGTTGAAAGAAAACAAAATGCTTCCCAATCTTCCAGAGGAAGCAAAAGATCTTTTAACACCAGCTAAAGAATAATATGAAGAAAGTTGTAGCCTCAAGAATGGTATGAAGCTCTCAGCATGGACCCCAGTCATAAGGACATATTCCATGACTTATAGGATATATTCTGATTCCTCTGTACTGGGTTATGATTCACAGAATATAATTTTATCCTTTAAGAGCCTTTTTTCTTATTAGGTGTAAGTAATAAAGTGAAAGAAATTACTGGTTCTGTTATTTCCAAAGTCAAGGATTTTGGTATGGCTTTAATCTGGGCTACAAGTGACCTGATTTCATTCAGCAGACAAAAGCAGAAACACCTCTGTTATGCCTCATTTTATCAATCTCAGAAGTTTATTCTAGAATAAGAAGAGCAGCCTCGTGGCTGCTGCAGTAAAGACTTCTGTGATAGTACAGGGAAAAACTCCACACAGACATGACAAAAGTCAGAGGCCTCTCGGTCTGTTGAAGTGACAAGGTGAATCCCATATTTTACAGGGCAAATAATACGGGATTCACCCTGTCCTATTCAGGATGAAAATGCAAGTCAATCACTTGTTTGTGTTGCCTCTGCCTGATCTACTGACATACTGTCACTAGTTTTTCTCTTCTGCACTTGAGTTAAATATGTAGTGTATGTGTTCAAAGCTGCCAACATCCATAGAAAAGGAAAGTTTTTTCCTTCTTTTTGTGTATGTGTGTGTGTTGTGTGAGTGGAGATCTACCTTCTAACATTTGTTCATAATTCTTTTGACTGCTTTCTTCATCTGTTATCAATCAATGTGACAATTGGTAAATTCATCTGTTATTTTTCCTTGCACTCCCAGAGTTACAGAATTAATGTATTCACTGAAGGAAGAGAAAACATGTGAAATTCATTTTACTTGATTACTTTATAAATGAAATAAATAAATAAACATATTCAAAATTATTTATTTATTTCCTACTATGTTTGCTGTGTAATCACCTCATTTTTACTTGTGTCTGGGTGGACCAGTAACAGCATAAATCCCTAAATTAAACAATACTACTCTGAGGTTATATATTCTCTTTCCTGCCCCTTTGAACACATCTGCACACCAGATTACCTTTCCTACTTTAATGATGCTCTCCCAGCCAAACTGAGTAGGCAATGTGACTGCTAATCTTTGGAGGCACCAGATACCAATAATTCTTTCAACAGTGTAGTGGTAAGTATTGCAATTGCAGATTTGCCATTGACAATGGATACAACTCTCTCAGAATGATAGGTTTATATTAAACTCAGAAAATCCCATCATCTCCCATTTTCTAGTACAGCTGAGGAGTGAAAATTCTTCAGCCAAATATTTCAGGCTTGTCTCTGAAGTCTTAAATCCACAAGTTAGCAAAAATCTGCTGAATACACAAAGCTCATAATGATTTCAATAATATTCTGGATTTCTGGCACTTCTTAAGATTTATTTGCAATTCAAAACTTAATTTCAGGCAACAATATTTTTTTTTTAAAGTCTCTTTTCATAGACAAGAGTCTGCCACGCTGGTTTGTGACTAAGGTATTTCCCAAAAGGCTGCTTAGCATTTGTGCACTAGAAAAAGCTACAAACCACTTAGGAAAACAAGAAATACTATATTTTCATTCTCTGTTTTATAAAATCCCATTTCAAAGATACCATTTCCCCCCTCATTCTTGACAGCTTCCCCTTTCCACCCAATAAAATATTTCCTCGTAACATTCGTGCTTTTTTCCTTCTGTCCATATACATTTCTAATTTTTCAGATTCTACTTTTCATTCAGCTTTCAGTTGTCCATACAGAACCTTCCTATGGCAAGAGAAAATAATATTTAATATTTGTTGAGTGATGCAGGTTGCCAACAGGTTTTTTCAGTTGCTCACAGTTGTCACAACCTCTATTACTTTATTAGTATTTTATGTAAGATTCTCCAAACTACTTCAGCTTTGCTTCAAAATAGATTCCATTCATAGGGTTGCTGGTTCAATAAATCATCATTTTTCTTTTTATAAATAGATAACTAGATAAATAGGCAACTAGATCATGAGTTATGTCAGATTTGTAATATGTAAGGTTCAAAACCAGAGCCTGACTCATTGGGATACCCCAGAACACCCACTTTTATATTTATTTTATCTATATATATCTTGTTTTTATTACCAAAAAATTATTGCAGGCTTGATATAATTTCATAGCATAAGGAAAAAAGAAATGCTGATATCATTTTGTCTTCATCTTATACAGCTAAAAGTGGCTATAAAGAAAAAATCTGCATAGATTAGATGCATATCTAGTAAATAATAATAATAATAATAATAATAATAATAATAATAATAATAGCAACATCTAAATAATTTCCACCCAAATTCAAGTGATCAGGTTGTGCTCTCATTTAAAGTTCTCTCATTATCATATTGCTTAGTTGTTATCATAGAGTTTGGCTTATATTACTATAAATGAAACTAAAATAAAATTGATATTTCATAGGAATATCAATTTCTAACAATTATCATATTTTAAATAGAAATTTGAAATTAAAGTGAGTCATGGTATGTTCATCGATATGACAGTAATCATGACATTTGCTTTTACTACATGATATACTGCATACAGATAATAAATGATATTGCTAGTGAAAAAGCTCAAATCACAATCTGTTTCGTAAAATTCTTCCCCTATTGTAGATATGTCTATGGTTACTCATGGAAAAAAAGCAAATCACATTCTATTTAATACAATTCTTCTCCTATTGTAGATATGTCTGTGGTTTCAGTGGAGAAATAAGATGTCTAAGAATAATCATAGTAGGGACCAATATAAGCTGAACCACCTGGGATGGTTGATCTTCAAAAAAATCTGTTCTCACATGGAGTTCTGTAGACAACATTAAAAATGTGAAATAGCTAAAACTTCAGTTTCTAAGTGTTTAGTTAAAACTTCCTCTGATCAATCATGAAAAGTGGACATCTTATGAAAACAGTGCCTACAGACTACAGACAGTTTTCAATGTCTGTTCTCTTAATTGTTCTAAAATAATTTACTTTTTTTTTTCTTTTTTGAACACCATAAAATTTTCAGTCAGTATCAAGTACTTTCTGTCACTTTAGATTAATTACCTCACTAATCTGACTGATGTGTCTCAGGATATTCAAAGCTTCTTAGAATCAAGTTATGGTTTGTCCTGAGATTCCATTTTAAATCTCCAGCATACTTTTTCTGTAAGACCTCTGACTCCAGAGATAAAAGCACAGAAGGATTATAGGTGACAGTTAATCTGATAAGTATTTTAGGTTTAATATGATTGTATATTTAATATCCATGTGTTTAAATCTGAGTTATATTAATATGCAATTTTATTTTCCATAGTGATGCTATATATAAAAAATAGTTTTTAAATAGTTACTAAATTACACTATCTGGATAATGTTTTTCCTTCTTCATATCCCCTGGGCTTATGTAAAAATCTAGTAGTAGAGGATTAATTTTATTTCATATTTTCTGATGTAAAATTGATACTCCACTAAACAGTGGATTTATAGGTATCCCAATTGTAATATTTTCATCCTCAGATTGCTTATTTTGATTACCTCCCAGTTTCCTAAATGAACTCAGCTGCACCTTATCTAAAGCCAATTGAAATCAAGTGAAATATTTCATTTATTTTGATTAATTAATTTATCTTCACAATTTCAAAGAAAAATACACTAAACAAAGTTTTTCAATCAAATAAACCGTTCTATTATTCTATGTTTAGCATTGTGTTTTGGGAAAGAAAGAATTAAAGAAAGAATTAAAATTATCCAGTTTTTCTAATTATCTGAGAGTCAAGACACATAATTACTTTAAGGTTATTTAAATGTGATAACTATAAAGCAAAATCTTTGAATTAAGGATACAATGCAAATGTGGAAGGTATAAACTATTAAATCAATGGAATATGGTGCCTCAGTTTACTCCAAGGTCATGCATAACATATATAGGTAATGCATTAAATAGTAGATTTTCAATGTAAATATGAAATTTTATTGAAGACAACTTTTTCAGAGCTGTCTTCCAATATTACAGTGAAATACTTGTTTCACCCTGTAGGACACCATTTCCTGTTTTCTGTTGACTTAACTGATTAATCAGCTTGTGCATTGCTGTTTCTGTAAATAAAGTTGACATTAGTTGTAGTTTTAGCAATGAGGGAATAAAGAGGGGAAATCTGGCAATCTGAGACAGCTAGAGAGAGATAGATTAATACAGGATAAAAAGTAAAAATATCCTAGCAGTGAGCACAGTTTTTACTGAGCAAAACAAAACATCATTAAATAAGAATTTTTCTATAAATGCTCTTCTATTTTCTGAAACACAATATTAATATTAGTAATCAAATAAAGAAGTCACCTTAGGTCTATTTTCTCTTAAATTTATTTTCCAGTTTCCACAGTATAATTAAAAGTACATTTTCAAACTTCTTCTACAACAAGGTTATTAAGATCATGGACTGTACATGGATCATTGTAATAATCCTTATTTGACCTCCTATAAAACAGGTGAAAGGGCTTTCGTTTTAATATTCTGATATTTAAGTCAAGTGTCCATAGACTTATCTTAATCAGAAAATGGAAATAGAGATGAGGTATAATTTCTGTGTATACGTTTTACTCTGCCATTTGTCTTCAGTGTAAAAGTCCTTGACTTTTACTTGTTTGTATTATCCATCTTTTATTAGTTAACCTAAAGATTAATGGATAGGTTTGAGCACAAACGAATAGCTCCATGAGCATGCACATACTTCTACCTCGCTAACACAGGCTGACTCAGTGGTGCTAAAATATGTAATAGTTGTTATATTTGTTCACCTCTGCGAGTAAACATCCCATCACCATTGTTTATAAATTAAATTGCTGCTCTCCTTTTTTGTAGTTGTAGTTGTAAAAACATGTGAAATACTGTTTGGACCTCTTATCTTGTGAATATCTTCCACTTGCAGATGTAATGTGACCCCCTAGCAAGTATTAGCAATGTTGCTGATCTTGCTTTTATATGTTGGATATTTTCTTATCGTGGTCTAACCAGTGTACAGCAACAGATATCTCACAGTCTCTGTCTGAAACCACTTCTCATGATGCTTCATCCATGAAATCTCATCCTACATCCTTGGCAAATGGGTCACTTATCTTGTATGATAAGAAACTGCTGCTCCTAAGACTAGGATAACTTTGAATCAGTGATGAGTGTAACTCCAGTATAAATACCAGTGGCCATAAACAGTTTATCTTGACATGATAAAATATGTCCCAGCAAAATTATAGAATATCACAAGTCAGAACATGATTAGATTTTCATTTTTTATGTTACCATCTGCAAGTACTACAGAGTTTTGAAGTGGGGGAAAAAAGCAAATTTATATCCTGCCTGAAAGTGACTGATTTTCAAATGCTACAAAACCTGCATGTTACAGGATCATACAGTTTAGGTTTCTGCTGCATTCTTTTCGGTATTTAATCCTCCAAGGCCTTCCTTACCTCGTTGGCCCTTGATTCAGAGAACTTTTGTGACTTACAACAGCTGGAACTAGGACATACCATTACTTTGTCTATGATAAAAACTCATTTATATTTCTCTGTTTTACTTCTAGAAATGAACACCTTAATACAGTGAAAAATCCAGGCATTGTAAAAGGAGGTATTAGTGCTGCGTGAATTAAGCTGAAATATGTGTGTTTCTCGTGCATAACTAAAAGACGGCAACTTGCCCAGACATATCCAAATACTGTAGCTTTTCCACACAAGATCAGACATGATTGTTAAATCACAGTTTATTTTTCTATGAATCTATCTCATCCCTTGGGCTGTTCAGGCTACAGACAGTTTATATTCACCTTTGAAGACTAAACCTTCTGTTTCTAGGATATAAAAAGGTTAATGAAACTGATGATATTCTGTTGTTTTGCTGGAAAGAGGGTAGTGAACTTTAAAATGTCTCTCAATAATAAATACGCAACCCTTCACGTGGCTATCTATACAGAATATTAGACACTGTACTTATGTTGGAAGCCAAGGTTTCTTGAATTTTATGTATTGATCAGATAAAATTTGCTCCATCTTCACCCCTGAAAAAGTCACATAGCTGTTCAACATTTTCATAAGTATTCCCCCTAAAGTGTGGTCAATGGTAATTATTTTCTTCACAAAGTACCATGATAATGAAAGAATGCTCGTTACTTTGTTTGCTAACATCTTTGTTTTTGCAAAAGACCTATCTGTAAATCTACAGTTTTTCTGTGAGTGTGATGTCAATTGCTAAAATTATTTGTTATGTCTGAGTGATAGAATTGATAGCATGAATGGGATTTTCTAGCAGAAGAGATGCTGCGGGAAAAAGTCTGAGAGGAATCAATACAACAAACCTGTTAAATTCATCTTTGAATAAAGATGAGGCAAGCTGTGAACTTTAGGTTTCCTATCTCGACAATTTGGAAATTGCACTTTTTTTGTTGTTTCAGTATGATCCTTCCATCTTCTGCAACTCTGTTATTTGAAGAAGAGACTGTCACCTACTTACTACAAGCTCAAAGTATTTTGAGTCCATATTCCCTCTTTGCAACAGGGAGGACAGTTTAAATACCAGAATTAATTACAAATCTTGTGTACAGGGTGGATCATGGTAATCATGGCACCACAAAGAGATTTTTTCATGCCCCTTCTTCATCTTTAATATGTCTATATCTTCAATTCATACACCTGTATGCTTTCATAACAATAGGAGGTCAGGATGTCTCATTTACCTCCTTACAAACATTAAATTTGATTGAAATCCTTTTTTCTAACATGCTTTCTTCCTTCACACTCACAGCTGTACCTACAGAAGTGATGAATAAAATACTGAACATTACATTCATTTTCAGGCTGCAGAGTCTGAAAATATCCAGTTATTTTTCCTCTTGTAATGCTTCAGAGCCAAGGATTTTTTTGGTCATGTAACCCTGTCTCCCAAAGCTACAATTTCACTTTTAAAGCATATGACTTTATAAAGTTCACCTTGCTCCTGTGGAAAAAATGTTCAGAAGAGCTGTTTGCATTGCTAAACTCAGGAAATCTTCGTGAACAGGGCCACTCTGTGGAAGGTCCAAAGATGAATGGAAGGATCTGAGAATAGGTACATCACTACATGAAAAACAAGGGCTTGTAACGATAGGACCAGGTGGAAGGAATGGCTTTAAACAGAAAGAGAGCAGATTTGGATTTGATCTTGTGAAGAATTTCATTGCTGTAAGGGTGGTGAGGCATTGGAACACATTGCCTAGAGAAGTCATATGTGTCCCATCCCTGGAAATGCTCAAGGCCAGGTTGGATGGGGTTTTGAGCAACCTGGTCTGGTGAAAGGTGTCCCTGTCCATGGCAGGAGGGTTGGAATGAGATGATCTTTAAGGCGCCTTCCAATCCAAACCATTCTATGATTCTATAATTCTATGAAAAACAACACTACTGCTGGTTTCTGTACTTAGTGAAATATTTGCAAGGATTGTGAGCTCAGACAAAAGCTATAAGGAATTACAGAAGTCCAGACAGGAATTTGAATGACTGGATCACCACAGTCAAAAAGCCATCTGGCTTATGTGGTTTGGCTCTTTAATTAATCTCATTCTCTAGCTGAGAAATTCTGGAGGAGTAAAAAGTTCAAAGGATCACTCAGACTGTGAACAGACCTGACCATATAGGTACATATTTGGTTTTGAAGGTGATGTAATGTTATTTGCTAAGGTCTTTATGCAATCTTTGCCTGTTCTCTAAGAATATATGAAAGGGCTATAGTTGTTTTAAATCAGCTTCTGCCTAATATCCACATTTTAAAGAGAAGAGTTGGAAAAGAAAATATTCATGGTATGAAATATTGTCTTTTCTTTGGTCAAGAGAAAGTTATTTTTCAGCATCTCCGTTGCTCTCCATAGATTGAACTAAGAGCAATCCAGACATTTGACAATGAGTGGACCAGGAGATTGTTAGCATTAGGAGATAATTTGAAAGTATTTTCTTGTAAACAAGCTAGATTCTGAGTTGTTTTGGCAGACTGAAGATTTTCTGCAACAATTTAGTAGGAATTATTCCTGCTATAAATCATAAACATTAATTCAAAAACTTTTATTAAGTAATCTATTAAGATCATGAATATACACACACTTCAATGAAGGATATATATGACCAGTCTTTTGACTGACAGGTTGCTGCAGAATCCTTTCTGCTCCTGTCAAGAAATATTTGTTGCTTCAGGAATTGATACAGAGCAAGAAAATAGACAGTTTTATGCACCCCAATCATATTTTGCAGGCTTAAATTATATAGCTCTGCAGAAATAATCTAAACCCCACTTGTTTGTTTTACAAACAAGGAGACAAAAAAACGACAGCTACAGATAAAACAATCAGTTCATCTATTATGTCTGAGATTCTTCAAAGCCGAATTATAATGTGAGTCTCCTGTCCCACCACAAACTCTAAATGTCTGTTATATGAATAAGAACCAGTTATTAAACAAAATAAATAAACCAAAAAGTGCCAAAAACCCCACACCAAGCCAAACCCAGAGAAATACTTCATTCCTCTAAACTCATCATAAGAGCTCAACACGAACCCTGTGAAAGTCAGGTATACAGTCCACCGAAATGTGAATGAGGCCACCCTAAATTAGCATATGGGCTTATATAGATAACAAAGCCTATAGAACTAGCTAATGTAAAGCTACCTAAAATATACTAAACTGTCATGAAATTTAGAGGCACCTGTTAGAGGATGCAATGGACAGAGAATGTTCCTGAGCAGTAGAATACTCAAGCAACATGGTTGAACCTACATTTCAATTCAATCTTTACACAGATCACGTATGTTCGTAGATATTTAGTGGCTCAAGGAAAGTGCACTCCGAAGCACCTCCACACAGCCCATCTGCTGCAGGAACCTCTCTTTCCAAAGTGCCTTCCCACCCAAAGCACTTGTGTGCAGGAGGGAAGGTATTCCCTGGCATTCGCTGAAGGCTTCCAGCTGAACTCATGAATGCACCGGAGAGAGATTCTGTCCTGAGCACCACAAGCCAAAGGGGATCAACGTCCTGGGAGGTGCCACTGCAGACTCTTGTACGTGGGACTGCAGTCAAATGCCACAGCAAGGAAAAGGCCATGGTTTGTAAATTCAAAGGAAATTCATGCAAAGCAGTTCAATTAGTTGGCATTTTTGACTGGCTTCATCTTCTTAAAAAAATAATGTTGTACAATCAGCCAATCACTCATTTGAATAAGTAAAAGCTTTCTAATGCATATAAAATGACATATACAGCACAGTAATTTAAATTGTATGAATAACTGTAGTGATTTTAACTAGTTTGTGGCTGAAACATCTCTGAAACCAATCAAAAACACCAGAATATTTTCTTTTTTTTTTTAATGTTTTAATATGTACTGTGAGGCACTGTATTAACAGTATGACTTCTGAGATTGTATAGAGTACAATAATATTTAGCTAACATTGTATTAATTAACAGTGAACAAAAAATTGACAAACTCTGGACATGGAATACTACTGTGAATGACAATTAGGGATCTGCCAAAAATTACAAGCAAATGCAGCAGAAAAAGATGAAGACTTTACTGTTTCTCTCTTAAATCTGCTGTGTGGGAGGAGAAAAGGGACTTTCCAAACTGTGGAATTTGTATAGGGGAGTTTGTTTTTATTATACATTCTATTTCATCTCAAATTTTTGCAGGAGATTCTTCTGAAAGACATTCAGAAACACATATTTTAAATGAGCTATAATTTGTGTTAATGAACACGGTTTTATGCAAAAAAAACCCTTAAAAATCCAAATCCCTCAAGCTATGCGATGAACATCCAGTATTTTACAGCTCAGGAGGAGGCAAATGGCATTCTTATTACAACTTTAAAAATAATCACAAATACCTGAAATGTCCCAAGGCTTGAAAACTACTGTGCCTAATTTCTTTATCAGCATGTAAATAATCAGAAGCATTGTTTCCTTAACTATAATTCAAGCATCTGATTGCAACATATATGCTGAAAAACTGGAAAACTAAACTATGTTCAATTATTTTTTTAAATATGCTGATAAATTATTAAAATTCATCTTTGAAGGTAGTTTGCTGAAAAGACCAAACAACTTATATCTGTGAAGTGAATCATCTCACAAAGAATAAATGTCAGTGGGATCAGAATAATACAAAACATACTGGTAGCCAAAGTATAAGAAGTAAAAGAAGACAGTAAAACAAGTAAAAGAAGTAATAGTAATCTTCTGTATCATAATAGAGTTGTCAGAGATAAAAGATTCAGATCTGAAACAGCCTGGCCTGCATCTTGCTGTGTATATTATTACAAATACTGTAATTTTCAAGCTGTTGTCCCAGAGATCATGCTTACATTTGAAATAATTCTTATATGTGTCAAATGTCTTCCTGTTTTTTAAATCTTGGCTAATTTGTGTTATGCTGAAATGTCTTCTGCTCAGAATGCAGGGACACCTGACCAGTTGAAAAGTCTATGGGCCGTTGATCAGTTTGTGTTCTTTGAGGTACTGGTGGTCTGTTGTAAACAGAAATGAACATTTAATACTTTCTCTGGAAATCATTTTGTTCTGTGCTATTCAAAGTACTAATAAACCAGGATATAACAGGACAAAAATAATCTGCCGCTACAGAAGGAAAGCCTCTGAGACATTTCTCTGGTGTAGTAGGATTCCTCCAACCTTGTTTTAGGCATCTGCATTATAGCTGCTTTGGCCAAGCTTTAAGTCTAGCTGACTTGAGAGTCAACTGAGAGAAACCCTTATTTGTAAGGCATGATTTATCTGACTTATTTTAGCTCTGTGTGTTCAGATGATTTAAATTAGGCATTCCAAGAGGTTTTCCTCCATTGATTTTAATTCCATTATTTTATTCTGTGATTTTTCTAACAAGTTTGTAACAAAGCAACAAATATCATATTTCCCATTTAACTGTGATATCAATTCAAAATGTTACAATATTATTTTTCTTTGCTGCTTCAGATTACATGCATATGAACTAACAAATTAGATTTTCATTGCTAAGAAAACTATCTCTTGTTTAATCATGTACTCAAGAACCCAGTTTAATTTTCTGTCTGGCTCTCCAGGAGCACTGTGGCTTGGTGTGATAAAAGATAAGCATGGAAAGAAAATCTTAAAGGCTTCTTTTGATGGAACAACAATATTTAAGCTACATGCCATGAAATCAAGTTATATTTTATTCAGAGCTGGAATATGTTTGAATACTTGATCAGCTTCATCTCTCTTGGTCTAGTTTTCCACACACTAGAAATTTAAATTTCAATTTTTTTTTTTTTATTTTTTTTTTTTGCATTTTAAGACAATGAGAAACAGCAATGTAATACAAAACAAAAATAAGGTTTTTAGTCAATAAATAAGACGTTATAAACTAAAACTCCATTATTAATGGAAAGAAGATACAGAAGGCAGGAATACACCATGAAAGAATGCCCATGACTAACTGATTGCTTTAAGCTCCTAAGTATAACTTTCTCAGACTTTATGGCATGTATGTATGATCCCCCAATCTGTTCTCTCCAAACTGTTAAGTAAAGTCATATGGATTGAACAACCTTAAACAACTGCAGATGTCAGCTTGCTTTGTTTTTCAGATTGAGTTGTGACAATGTCTATTTTCTTAGTGATTTTGATCTACATATGTTAAAATTAAATATCTCTACACCAATAACAATAGTTGGTGTAGAGATATTTAACTGTAAATTATCATATTTCTATTTAAGCCAGTAGAGCTAGGACAACTTAATTTATCTGAGGATTCCCAAAAGTTCATAAGGAGCTATTACAGCAAATCTGGGGACTGAATTAAGTCCCTGGAGTGTGTAATAAATAGATACAATCAACTCAAAACATAAGTCTCCAGGCAGATTAGTTATAAACAGTTTCATATTGATAAAAAGATAAATGAATAGTCAAACACTGTAGGAACAAAATGAACACAATGTACGCTAATAAACAGTAGAATAAAATATATAATTACTCACTGGTTTCCTGTCAAACATCCAATCACTAATGGCACCAGAGGGGACAGAATTTTTTCCTTTGGTTTTCCATACCAAATATCAGCTACTTTAAACTGTCCCGTTCTGCTTTGCAAAAATGTAAAACTACTACTGTCAAAATTAACATAAAGATCACAGCAGTGAAGCAGTTAAAACACTACTGGGAATATGTCAATCAGATGGAGCATTTAGATGAATTTTATTTTTTATATTCTCTCCAGGATATGTTTTACAAGAAATTCTGTGTGCTGATAAAACCACTCCATCCAAAGGAAAAATTGAAGCCATATTTCTCTCTGAGTGTAGTTTTGAACTTTGGAAATGGAGTTTTGTAAATAAAGAACAATTGAGATCTTGTCATTCTTCAACAATAGCAGTTGAACAGTTGAGTTTTCCCTTACAGTGAAACCAAATATTAAAGTTGTCTGGGCCCAGCACATCTTTCAGTAAGTACTCATAAAAACCTTGAAAAAACATATTTCCTATTTTTCAATAATGCCACCTGAAAAAGTTGTTGTAGTTTGGCACCAAGACCAGAAGTACTACTGCCCTCTTCTAAGTCATATTCCAGAAGCCCTGGGATTTTGTTTATCCATCAATGAAAACTAATTATGCTCTGGATTTAAAAAAAATGCGAAATGTGCATCTGGTTATCCTGCAACACAAATCACCTACCACGTCTCCTCATGAGCAATGGCAGTTACTTGTCGTTCTATTGAGAAATCTTGTCCTACTGTAGAGAAAGAGGTGAATGAAAGCTAAGAAGGGAGTGATGCTGACAGAAACAAAGCCCCAGAAGTCATGGTTGTACACCTTTATTCTCAGACACAAAGTCCCAGCAGTCATGGTTGTACACCTTTATTCTCAGACACAAAGTCCCAGCTCAAGTGACTTGAACATTCAGGTGGCTTTTTGTACTTTTCTTTTTAAGTACAATGCAGATTCTCTGGAATTCTCTCAACAAACAGGATAGAGATGTTCGTACAACTTTCAGAACTAATATTCTCTTATGAAGCTGGATGCTTCATCCCAAACCCAATGAATTTCAAATCAGAAAATGTGCCTCAGTTTAAGCAGATATGTCAGCTTTAAGCCTTCAGAATTCACATGTGCATACTTAAATTTACATTAACAGTTAAAATCAGTAGTATGATCCAAAATTTAGAATTTTGAGCATGAGATCTTCCTTTGAACTAAAGATTTTTTTTCAGGTGAGCATCAGTACTTGTGCCACTGAACACTAAACAATCCAAGTGAAAAAAACCCACTGTTTTTACAAAGCTCTCTTTTCTTCTGTGCTCCTCAGAAGAAAAGTTAATCAACACTAAAAAATCCAAACCTAGGAGGCAAATATTTTCCATTTATTCTTTCAAAGTTCCAGGAAAATGAAATTCCTTGTCTTAATGTATTGGGCTTGTGAGGCAAGGTTTTTGATGTGAGGGGCTGGAAGAGTGACTTCCGTGAGAAGCTGCCAGAAGATTCCCCCAGTCGTGTTGTAGGTGTGATTCAGAAATCATTGCAATCAGGAGCACTCAAGTAATAGTAATGTGTTTATCAGACTAAACACTATGTATAAAACTATGCATTCCAAATAACACTGTGATATGTGGCTTGACGTATCTGAAGATGTAGTAGGGAGGATATCCTTTCATTTCAACAAGGACAACTTCCAAGTTCCAGTCAGCAAGAAAAACACAGGGGATTTACTTTTCCCACCTTACGTGGCAGTACTTCAGTTCTTAAGACAAATGGGCTAAAGGCAAATTATTGGAATAACTAAATCCCAGCAAATGAGAAACAAGAGAAAGTAGGATTTATTTTTTTTTTAAATAATAGACCATGTGCACACATTGACATTTTGGTACCCAAAAAATGTCAACCTCTTCTTTCCCTTGAATTCAAAAAAATGCATGGACAAGAGAAATTGGTGTGTTGCTATATCATGGACTCTTTAGCCACAAAACCTGAGCCTGGCCACATTACAAACTAAGACAATAATCCAGAGTTGTCAGTCACAAATCCAGTTTAATTGTTCAGACAATATAAAGTTATTTATATTGTGACAATTCATTAAAGACACATTTTGTATACCTACCGATCTGTCATTTGTTACAGCTTATTACAATAAGAAGACATTAACCCAAATGAAATAAAGCTTATGTAATAAGATTTTTCTTATTTGTAGAGTTCATCAACCCAATGAGTTTCTCCTTCAGAAAGGCATTACTCTGGGACATTAAGTGAATGAATACAAAAACATTTGCATGGATTCATCTTGGAAAGAGACCTAATGCACGCCCACCTTTGCAGCCATAAGGTTACTTCTGGGTTTGGTAAAAATTTCTGTCAAATTTAGCATGATGATAATTCTGTAGGAATCTGGCACCTGTTGCACTATTCTGGAGAGGGTCGCTACTCAAACTGTGTTAAAATAGACAAGTATTACCTTCTATTAAACACTACGTCCCCAGCAATGTCATTGATTTCTCATGGTTCTAGCATCAAAGCAAACAATGAAGTTTGTATTTTCTTTATGACGTATAAAGTCATGAAAACTTAATAATAAGATTCTTAGGATGAAGTCTTTCCCAACACCACATTTTAATGTTTTTGAAAGTGTCTCTTTATACAAAATAATGTTCTTTTTTTCTCATTACAGGAAATCAAAAGCTGTAACTACTAAGCTGTGGTCCAATAACAACATCTACTATTTTCAGAAATGTGTGTTACAGTACAACTAATAAATACCAAGGATTGAGAAACTTTAGGTGTTCTGAGCTTTGAAAGGATTCAGTGAGTTATTCTCTGGCAATGGTACAGGATACTTGTTTTTTCTGGGAGCCTTTGAAGTATTCAGACTCTAAACAGGTTAAGCTAAGTCAGAATATAACCTGAATCCTGTCTAAAACACTTTTATGTTTTGCCCACATTCTACCAGCCAGAATAACATCAGTTTAAAACAAAGTTTAATCACAGTTAGTAAAGGAAAGCAAGTCTATTTCACTTACCAAAGCCAGTGTGATTTTTCTTAGATTTATTTTTCTCTTTTCCTAATGTTTTAATAAATCAAGTTGAAATTTTGTTTTAATATTCCTAAAAATACATGCACAAAAATCACTTGAATACCTCCTTCTTTACCAGTAGAGAGTCAAGTTTTTGGGGAGAGATTTTAAATCTGCTTTGAGATTTTAAGGGTGTCATCAACAATTTCAGATATATTCAGATATACATGATCTTCAGAACATATCAAAGTTGTTTCATCAGCAGTCCACTCTCACAAAATTTTTTCAGGTGAGAAGAAAATAAAAAGTAAGTGACAGACACTGTAAATCAGATAGATTTGATTTGCAGTACAAGTCTAGGGCAAGAAACTGAGAAGCAGGAAAACACGATATATTTCGCTGGTGGAATCAATTTATGTGATCTGAAGCTTCAGCAGAGTGAAAAAGGACCAAGCAAGGAAAAGGGTCAGAAAGCAGCTGAAAAGAAATCATAGTCAGTGCTCAAAGAGATAAGGAGTTAAGAAGTTTTCACGGGAGGATAACAGCAACTGCCTGGTAAAGAAGCTCAAGGGCATCTTCCAGCCTTCCTCCTGATCTTCCTCCCATGATGGCTCTTTGTGTGGGCTGCAGCAGGAAAATACAATTTTCCATGAGTATGGGTGCTATCACATATTGTCCCTGGCAACAGGAACAAGCAAAGTGCTTGACTAAAATTACCACTGTCACTTTAAACTGGTTAGATGATGCTATGCCCTAAACTTTGCTAAGAAGCATTGCAGAAGGCAAGAAATGACTGGAAAAAAGAGGTGGGGAGAGCAAAAGGAGGAAAACAAGGAAACCAGGTGTAGGAAGGTGAAAAATATTGTTCTGCTGCCTGGAGAGATGAAATTAGAAAAAAACATTAAGTGAGAAAAGAGTTTCCTAAAATGTGCAATGTATATCTCCATAACATGGAGAAAGGTTTTTTCTTACTTGCTTAGGACACCGCAACTTTTTTCGTGAAAAGTGATCCAAAAATCATAAATTCTGATATGGTTTGATGTCTCGTAAAAGCTTCCATTGAGCAGTAATCATAAAGCTGGTGTAAAGTCAGCAATTACACCTTTGTCCACAGAAGGAATATAGATGAAAGAGAAAGAGAAGCCTAAAAGCTGTTTCACTAGAGGTAGTATCTGGAGAGAAAAATAATCTGCAAGAAAGGTAAGGCAGAAAAGAAAAAAAAGTTGCTGCCATGGTGAGAAATAAAGATGTTCACAAGTCCATGTTTTTCAATATGGACTATGAAAGACAGCAATAAAAATTTGGCTGAGCCCATGACACTTTGGCATATCCCAATCATAAATCTCAAATATTTTTATTCTTTTCCTTTAATTTTTCAGCAGTGCTTTTAGTATATCTCTGTGGAGGCAAACACATAAAATTATTAGTAATAGGTAGGATTTTTTCATAAGGAAATTCCCTGTACATATCCTACATAAAATTTTCTGATTTCTCATTTTCCTCCATTATATTTACCTAGTCTTTCTCTCTACCACTTGGTTCCCTTGTGCTCCCTCATTACTATTAAAAACATTATTTAAGTACCTTCATACATAAGACCTTCCTGCCCTTCATCCTTAAGGTACACTCACCAAATGATTCCTAGAAAATTAATATTTTCTCACACTGTGATATATAAGTTCAATGTGATGTCATCAGCTGGGAAAAAGAGATGGTTTCTACCTGTTATGAAAAGCATATATTCTGAGTATGCCAGGAGAATTGTAACACATTATCATTAGATAAACAGAGAAGGGAAATCTTAAATTTTCATTGCCATGTTTTTAAGATACTCCAGCATAATCCAAAGAAGTGCGAATTCACGTGTAATAGCAACAGTTGTATTCTTCTGTAACTGCCATCCCTAGGATAGCTCCTATTACAGGTTAAAGAACATCAAAACATCTTTTGTGAGATGTATAAATACATCTTATTCTCCAGGAAAAGGATAGGACAGGTTGACCAGTAGTAACTTCTTGAACATTCTAATAGTGTGAGAAGAGAGGAAACATTGTTAAGCATTGGTTTGGGGCAAGATTTTTTTATTTTTTTAAGAGATGAATGTATCAAGCCAGCTGTCTTTTTTTTTTTTTTTTTTTTTAAATGATTTAAATATTTAGATTATAACCTAATATAACCTTATAATCAAGTTATAACCTTGATTCCTAAGTTACTGGTCTCAGTTGGCAAAGGAAATCAGTGCAAGAAAAGATATCACTCGATGTCTGGTATGAACTCATCTCTTATCTCAGATTTTCCCTGCAGGACTGGGCACCTACTGTTGCACCTAGAAGAAGGAAGCTCAGATTTCATTGTACTGTGGGTTGTAGAAACGGAGATAAATTGTCCCAGTCTTGACAAGTAGAGGTGTCATGGGGAAAGTCTTCAGGAAACTTTTCTTGCAGAGCAGTGGGTTTTCTTTGTGTCTGCCTCACAATCTGTGGCCCTAGCACTCAATTTTTCCAGCCTTGGGTAAGAAGACACCCAATTTTGGGGTACACATTTTCAGGGTTGTGTCCTTTATGTACAGAACCAAAATTTTTAGAAAAGCATCATCTTACCCAAAATGTCTCTATGTTGTTCTATTTTCAACTTCAGGCAGCTGACAAGCTGTTATTACCTATCACAATTCACCCCAGCTTTAAAATAAGAGTGATGGATGCTGCAAGTAATACAGCTATGACAGAACAGAGCTCACTGTGCAGCCAAACCTGGCTGAAAAGCTAGGTAAGAGCTCTGGCAGCAAGTCTGAACTGAGCTTCAAGCCACCCCAGCAAGTTCTGGGAACTGTGACATGGCTCTACTTTATCTATCACAGGCTCAGTGCTGTACCATTGTTCCCAAGCCTGCTCAAAATCTCAGCCATCCTCTGTGTTATAAGCTGCTGCTGCCTCACTGAATTCCTGCTTCACCTGAGTGCTTCTCTTTCTCCAGCCAAGCACATGACATTTAGAGGTTGTGGGAATTCACGTCTCAGAGTGGAAAATTTAAGTGGCTCTCAAGCACACTCAGATATCAAAAGCAGACATTAGAATACATGTGCAGAACAATGAGTAAAATTGCACAGGGCCGTGGAAACTTGCATTTAATGCCTGGGGTTTTTTATGTTGTGACAGCATATAAGCTATGTTGGCATCCTTTTTTTTCTTTTCCTAAGCTAAATGTTAGAAAGAGACAAAGCACAAAGAAACAAAGAGTAGTGCAGAGACAAAAAAATGTTCTGTAAATCTAAAATACGGCCAGTTTTGAGTCCAATCTCTGTTTTCATGTGCTTTGTATTCATCAGCTTTCCTTGCCTTTACAGTGTCCTTCTGAAAGCATAATTTCCTAAAGAATTTGTTCCTCTTTAAAGGTCAGACAGCTGGGTTGCTATCAGACAAAGAACATTTGCAGAATAAACTCTCACATGAATAGATTCAAATGTCTCGTACATGTGTAGTCAGTTCTTTCACACAAGAGAGGTCAAAGTAAAGCAAGATTTCATGAAGAGATAGAAACATTTTATGGAAATACAGTTTATATTAAATTCTATATAATTTATATAATCCTCCCTCTGTAATGCTGCTTCCCACCTGGAGCACTGCACCCAGCTGTGGGGTTCCCCACCACAGGAAGGACATGGACTTGTTGGAGTGGATCTCCCAGATGAAGGCCACCAAGATGATCAGAGAGATGGAGCACCTCTCCCATGAGAAAATGCTTTGGGATTTGGGATTCTTCAGCCCAGAGAAGAGAAGGATCTGTAGAGACCTTATAGAAGAGTTCCCATACCTAAAGGCGGCCTACAAAGGGGTTGGAGAGGGACTTTTTACAAAGATATGTAAGGAGAGGAGATAAAGGCTTTAAACAGAAAGAAAGTGGGTTTAGATTAGACATTAGGAAGAAATTCTTTACTGCGAAGGCGGTGAGACACAGGAAAAAGCTGCCCAGAGAAACTGTGGATGCCCCAGCCCTAGAAGTGCTCAAGGCCAGGTTGGATGGGGCTTTGAGCAACCTGGTCTAGTGGAAGATGTCCCTGCCCACAGCAGGGGAGCTGGAACTAGACAATTTTTAAGGTCCTGTTCAACCCATGCCATTCTATAATTCTGTTATATTTATACGTAAACACCACCATTAAGAGTAGAAACCAGGAACAAGATACAGTTTTTGAATGATCACTATCAAAGTTGATAGTAGATTTAGAAAAGGTTAGGAAAAGGGACAGATGACTGCATATCCCACCACTGACTTATCAAAAGAGTAGTAGTGATGAGCATTAGTGCAGACAGAGCTAGCAACAAACAGATCTGCAGGAGGAGAAGTAATTATTAAGAAGTAGAGTGACCAAGCTATAAAGTAGGAATGAGCTGGACAGCTAGGAGTGTGCTTCTGCAAGCCCCAAGAGAAAGCTGACTAAAAAGAGAGAAAGATGATACATGTCAGTGGGGTGTAAAAGTTTGTACCTGAACATGTGAGCTGTTCATGAACACTTCTATTTAGTAGCTTTCTGTCTTAATCAAAACAGTCTCCAAATTTGAATAAATTGTTTTAGAAATATATCTGTCCACTTAAAAACAGAAATAGCAACAAGAATAATAAAACCTTTACTGTCTCTTGGAAACACATACTTTGGAATTTCTCTCGCACCCATCCAATAAACTGCTCTAGAAAAACAAAGAAGTTTATCACAGGGTTATTATTAGCTTTGAAACAATGACAAGTAAAGCTGATAGCAAACTAATATGCATTCTTAGGAGGATGAATAATAAAAAGAAGAAAGAATAGAAAAAAGCATGAAAAAAATGTGGATTTATTCCCTGCTTCAGGGAAAATATATCTTACTAAACAATAAAAACCTCATTCACAGAGAAAATACTGCTTCCAATATGTTTTATTTGAGCATATTCTCATTTCACGGTAAATGAGTAATGCAAAATATAAATAGAAGTATTCCAGTTGGTTGTTGAAGCTGCTTACTTTTTTTACCTTTTGTAGACATTGAGACCATTAGTCTGTACAACTGCATCTCCTCTCAAAATTTGGGAGTGGGGGAGCCCCATACCCATAGTGTTGAGTTCCATATAAATTAAACCCTTTCTAGGACTATCAAAAAACATTTTATTCTTTGTACATTCCCAGTCCTACTGAAAAACTGTAGTTCCTGACTTAAAGCCAAATCTGAACTTTTTTTTAACAGCTGGATACCCTTGTGACTAACCACTCAGGAGTGGTATTATTGTGTTCAGTGCCAAACTCCTACAACATGCAGATAGAAGTGGTTTTTATTTCCTTCAGTTTCTGCTAAACTGACATGCATTCCACTCTCCTGACTGAGGCCTTTTTAAGTGGTAATTTCTTTAACAGCAAAGAAAAATCAATTCAAATTAAGATAGGAGTGTGAGATCAAACTTTCTCATCATGTATTGCAAGCAATAAATCATTAAAAAGTTAATAACCCTAAATGGCGTGGTATTTGGTGATCACCACAGTGGCATTACATTTAAAAATGGTAGAAAGAAGAGAAATATAGTCCTGCTGCCTAGAGAGATGAAATTAGAAAAAGACATTGAGAGAGAAAAATTTTAGGAAGATGCACAGTGTACCTCTCCGTATCACAAAGATTTTTTTTCTTACTTGTTTAGGACACCTCAACTTTCTAGCTAAAATTGCTCCAAAAGTCATAAATTCTTATATGGTTTGATGCCTCACAAAAGCTTCCATTGAGCAATAATCATAAAGCAAATAATCCTACAGCATAATCTGTACTCACAGTGCAGGCTTGCATGCTCTGTCTTTTACTGCTTAGCCTAACCTTCAAACACCTGAGATGTCTCCAGCACCTCCCTGACTGCCTACCTGTCTTCCTGGGCTTTGGGCAGACCTCACTGCCAGGCAGGCTTAATCCGCAGCTCTGAAAAAGCCCCAAATCTCCTTTACACCCAGATCGTAGGTGTCATAGATACAGGATGTGAAGTCTGTCGTGTAAGTTAAATGTCCTGTTTTACTGCTACCTCGTGACCACTCCATCTATGCTACAACAGATAACAGTGAGGAAAGTGATAACAATCAGCAACGTGATATTATTCACAGTGTTGAATACAAGTTTTGAATGGATCACCACAGAAACTAAATTTAAAGGACATAAATTCCACAGATTTTAAATAGCCATTCTGTGATATCCAAATAAATGTGAGATTCACAGGAAAGTAGGTCAGGAAAGGTCTTCAAGTGCAGCTATCATGCATAAACACGAAGTTCTTCCTAAGTAACACACACAAAGGTCATAGTGAAAGGTGAGCAAGGATGTGCCTCTTATCTTTTTGAGAAAAAGTTCCCGTGTCTTTTTGAAGTGAAAGAATTTGCATCAGCCAAAGTGAAAAAGACAAGCCATCCAGCATAGAGACAGTTTCAACACTGTTGTGCCTCTGTTACAAGGTCCTGTGACCTGGAGATTTCTCTGAAATAAACTAAGCAGCATGTTTATGTAGACTACTTTTCAGTGTGGTCAAAAAAGATGTCTTTAGGTTTGGGAGTGAAAGAAAGATTTCTGGAGAAAGAATTAACATACAGTTGTGTTCAGCAAAGAAAGATTTCTTTACTTATCAATGGTATAAATACGACCAAAAAGAGCTGTTAACTGTTGTTAGTTGACCTTTGGTGGGCGCCTGGCATCCCCATCTCAGCTGCACAAGGGAGAGAAAATATAGCAAAAGGCTCATTCTTATGTTAAGGTCAGGGAGTTACCCTCACTCACCAATTACTCTCATGGTCAAAACAGAGTCAAGTTGGGAAAGTTGGTTTAATTTATTTCAACCAAATTAGAGTAGGGTGATGATAAATAAAACCAAATCTTAAAACACCTTCCAACCACCCCTTCCTTCTTTCCAGGCTCAACTTTATTCCCTATTGCTCTATCCTCCCTCCAGCATCTGCACAGGGGAATGGGGGTTGTGGTCAGTTCACCACACATTGTCTCTGCTGCTCCTTCCTCCTCAGCAGGAGGACTCCTCACACTCTTCCTCTGCTCCAGCATGGGGCCCCTCCTACTGGAAACAGTCCTCCATTAATTTCCCCAATGTAAGCCATTCCCACAGGCTGCAGTTCTTCACCCACTGCCCCAGCACTGGTCCCTTCCACAGGATGCAGTCCTTGAGGAGCAGGGTGCTCTAGCCTGGGCCCTCACAGGGTCACAAGTTCTGCCAGCAAATTTGATCCAGCATGGGCTTCTCTCTCCACAGATCCACAGGTCCTGCCAGAAGCCTGCTCCAGCACGTGCTTTCCAGGTCACAGACTCCTCTGGGCATCCACCTGCTCAGGCATGGGGTTCTCCATGGGCTGGAGGTGGATCTCTGCTCCAATGCTGACCTCCAAGGGCTGCAGGGCCACAGCTGCCTCACCATGGGCTACATCATGGGCTGCAGGGGAATCTCTGTTCAAACATCGGGAGCAAATCCTCCCCCTCCTTCTTCACTCTCCTCTCCTCTCCTCTCCTCTCCTCTCCTCTCCTCTCCTCTCCTCTCCTCTCCTCTCCTCTCCTCTCCTCTCCTCTCCTCTCCTCTCCTCTCCCAGAGAAGATAACCACATGATATACTTTAAAGCAAATATTGCTTTAAAATAATCCTCTTGTACAGTATAACTCCATAGCATAGACCTCATAGACCTTTCATGAGTTTATAATGTTAGAAGCCATCAATATTTTAAAAATAATATTTTTATTTAGTTTAAAAACTTCACGGATGGAATGAGGCATGTACCTTTTTTTACTAAAATGTTTAAAGGTTTTGTTTTGAGAAATTCAGTCTTGTATTAATCTATATTGCTACAAAGAATGACTGGTACATGATCAAAATTACTGACATGCTGTTTCATTTTTTTGAAAGGAAAAAAATGAGGATCTTCCTAGAATTTCAGTGGGGACATGAATTCTTTAAGCATCTCATAAAAGGAAATACTCAAGTATGTGAATTTGATGGGACTTAGACTGAGTTCATTGGCAGGTCCAAACGAAAATTATTCATGAAAATAGAGCTTTCTAGGTAATTTGGAAGCTTTCAAGGCTATATTTGTCACTGTGCATGAATTTAAAATTTCCAAAGTTTTAAGACCAGATTTATTCTGCTGAGAAATTAATATACTTCTAATGTGAAGAAGGATTATATATTTCATAGCCTTTTCAAAGTTACTGTAGCTATTTGGAGTCACTTAGAATTTTGTACATTAGAATAATCTCCTTGGAGAAAGATTAGTAAACGGCATGCCAGAGATAAAGCCAAGGGTTCCACTCCAGATCAAGTGATTCTAATGATTATCACCCAGATGTAAAAAAAGCATGGATATTACCATCATGGAACTACATACTAATTGCAACATATCCAAGAAACTAGAAATTTTAGATTATTTTGCTATAGAAACATTTCACTAAAGAGTCATATGGCTCAAAGACTGCACCTTTGACTTTCTTTAATCTGTATGAGTTTGTACTAGCTGAAGATCAGATTCATCAGATTTGATTTCCCATGCATTCTGGGTCTTGGTTTTAATTTAATTGCTCAACCCTAACATTACAATAAAATAGCTGATTTATAGCAAGCCCATTTCTTTTAGATGTGTAGTTTAAAGTTGTTTCCTCTAAATAGAGGAAGCCTTCTCATATAATGAATTCTCTTTTACCTCCAATAACAACTAAAATCCATTAACTTCATTGAAACTAGTCATGTGTAGAACATTAAGCATGTGTATATGATTTTTGCAGAATGGATCTAATTTTATTCTCATTAAACTACAAGGGTGCATTTTTGAGAAAAAGGGAAATTGGGAGAAGTTTTTAAAATTGTGCTCTTTTTCAGCTGGGGTAGAGTTAATTTTCTTCACAGTGGCTAGTCTGGGGCTGTGTTTTGGATTTATGCTGAACACAGGGTTGATAACATAGGGATGTTTTTGTTATTGCTGTGCAGGGCTAACACAGGGCCAAGGCCTTTTTTCCTTTTCCTACTGCACAACTGGTGAGGAAGTTGGGGATGCATGGGAGATTGGGAGGAGACACAGCCAGGACAGGTGACCCCAACTGACCACAGGGATATTTCTGACCATGTCATACAGTCATCATGCTCAGTATATAAAGTGGGGGAAGAAGGAGGACAGGGAGGGACGTTTGGAATGATGGCATTTGTCTTCCCAAGTCACAGTTATGTGTGATGGGTCCCTGTTCTCCTGGAGATGACTGAACATCTGCCTGTCTGTGGGAGGCAGTGAATTCTTTATTTTGCTTTGCTTGTGTGTGTGGCTTTTGCTTTCCCTATTAAACTGTCTTTATCTTAAGCCACGAGTTTTCCTGGTTTTACCCTTCCAATTCTCTCCCCAGTCTCTCTGGTGGGGAAGTGAGTGAGTGGCTGCGTGGGGCTCGGCTGCTGGCTTGAGGTTAAACCACAACAGCCCTTTGTGGCACCCAACATGATACTCAAAGGGTTTCAGATAGTGACAAATTTGACTGGGATACACTGGTTTGAATTTATAGGTTAGAGCTGTTTGGTCTGTAATGAGCAGGCTCCTGTGCTATGGGGCTCACTTTCCTTACAGTATATTAGAGTCTAGTGCTTGTTAGCAGCCACTTTTTGCTTTTGCTGTTTGCTGTAGTGCTGTACTGCTGCTCACTGACTGAACTGTGCCTGGGAACGTTTTGACAACAGACATGGCAATGTTTCTGGGCTGGCAGCTGGCCAGACTGTTGCTGTTGTTTTCTGTGCTGCTTTGCCAGACAGGCTGGAGCTCCAGTGTGAACTTGAGTTGAAGGGACTGTGACACGTGAAGGAGTCCACGTTGGACCAGAGATTCACCTGAAGCCTGTACATGGCCCCACCCCAGAGCCGGTGGATGCCTGAAGGAGGATGTGAATAATGGTCCTGTGAGAAGCCTGGGCTGGAGCAGGTTTGCTGGTGGGACTTGTGACACCACAGGGAGCACATGCTGGAGCAGTTCGTGAAGAACTGTACCCCATGGGAGGGACCCACGTTGGAGAAGTTCAAAGAGGACTGTCCCCTGTGGGTGGGACCCCACGTGGGAGCAGGGGAAGCAAAGATTCCCTTGGAGCCCATGGTGAAGCAGCTGTCCTCCCGCAGCCCAGGGAGAACCAGCACGTGGACTATACCAGTGGTGGGCTCCAGCAAGAACACTTCATTTTTAGTCAGGCTAGGAACAAAGAAAGGAGTTAATTCCAATGTTAAACCAGATAATCTGGTCCAAAAGGACCAGGGTGGAGATTGCAGTGGAGGGGCCTTTAAAATGTGTAAGCCACAATTTGAGTTGTGTGTTACAGGAATTACTGCAACCTGTGTACTCTATTGCACTTGGATAGTCAGCTCAAAAAGCAGTTGTAGTTTTTAATTTCAAAATATCTGAACTGTCCTGTGAGACAGGATTAGGATTCAGAACTGTCCTACATGAATTGAATGCACTGTGAAGTCTGCTATGCTGCTCAAGACCAAAGGACCTGTACTATTTTAACCTTTAGTGTGCTGACAAGGTGCTGTCTTGCTCTCAGTTAGCAAGATAACTTGCATTCCAGAGATGCCCATGAGTGCTTTAGCAAGAAGTTCTCTTGAAACAACAGAAAGGGAGCCACAGAATCCATCTAAATTAGATGTAAATTCTCAGATGTATTGTTGAACTGTAGCAGGATTATTGGTGTGGACAAAGAGGAGATAAAAATAAGAAAGAACATTTTGTGACTTCATCCAGATTTGTTTCCAATGCTTTGGGTGTTAATATTGCATAACAAAGTTTTGCTCTGGGAAATTACAAAATTTTTAACTGTTTTTTTCTGACTTTTCACCAAGTAAAACTGTTTTACCAGTGGATCAATAATCCAAAACTTTTCTCTAGCTCACAGATTCAGACAGAATTTGGAAAAAGCATTTTTACTGTACAATGACAATGAAAGAAAATATATTCCAGAACACAGCTTTAAATTACAGAAATGACATGTTTGCTGCAGTAAAAATATATAGTAGCTCAGGAAGGAGAGGAGGGAGGAAATTACACAAAGATATGAATATATTTTAATTCTGTGTAATTTTGCATCAAGTGGAGGGAATTAAAATCTCCTTTTATCCAAAGTAATATTATACTGCGTATGAAAAAATAACCTGAAGGTCAGATAATGCTAAATGAGGATCAGTCTTCTCCTGCAGCCTCAGTACAGAAAGGTAGCTTTGATCTTCCAATTATTTACTCAAACTGCCAAGGTTTTTTTAGGTCCTTGAAGGCAGAGCAGATTTCAGTTGCATTCATGTCAGGGGCCAAGGCTGAGCCTTAACCCCAGATGGGGATTGAAGTCACAACCTTCCAGTGCAAGGATAGGTTTGACTCCAGGTCACTTGCTCAAACATTGTGTCATGTACAAAGTTGCATGCACCAGACTAAATTTATCTACTCCATCTAGTTTATGCTCCTGAGTCAAGCCCACACAAACTGTAACATTCAACCCACTTGAGGCTGTTTTCACTTTTGCAAGACATTTTCTTCCTCAACAGGTATATTTACTGCTGTATTTTTAAAGAAGCCACTTTTTGTACAAGTTCTCTGTTGTATTTGACAGGACTCACCATCAGCTGCTCTTCATAAGAGAAGTGTAATCCATTTGGGTTTAAACATTAAAAAAAGAGTCCTCCATTTAATTCCCTGTTCATCACTCTGAATTTATTTTCTGAATAGTCCACCTTAAAAATTAGCTATGCAAATCACTTTCTCACTTGTGTACCTCTTGGTACAATCTATGGTGAAATGCCATTTCTAATGCCAGGCCTTTCTGTATTTCAACAATTTCATATTATTCTGGTCTTGCCCGCACTTCCCATACCAGCATATCTTCTGGAGTATAAGCCTTCCAGTTCAGTCTCAGTCCTCAAATTCATGCTTTATAGAAAACTCTCCATGAAGTCCTGCGGTGTTTTTAAACAATCCAAGTGTCAGTGTCACCAGCTCATGCCAGCGAGTGAAATCTCGCCTTTGCCAGAATCCAGAAGAGGAAAGTTTGGCCCTTGAGGGCATTACAGCAAGATCAGCAAGAGTTCACCCTGAGTCAGAAAGGGATATGCGGCTGAGTCCACCAGCCATGTGCCCAGCTGAAATGTGTAATGCACTGCCACAGTCAGCAGGGATGTGAACTTTGTTCAGTTCTGTTCAAGAACAGAGGGAATTAGGTTTGGGGGAAAAATAAAGTGAAGACAGTTTAATAGTTGTAATTGAGTTCATAAATTACATCTCTAAGTATGTATTTCATGGAGCTACTTAGACAAAATGGTTATTACTTAGCCATTAGATTTTTTTCTAAATAAAATATACTTGAAAAACATTATTTTGCATTTTTATAAACTATGAGTTACATTCTGCTATCTAGCTAATTGTTTAATTCATGTAATGCAAATAGAGCTTTTTCATTATGACAGGACAAAATACAACCTTATATAGCCTTAATTTTCCCGTCAACAAGTTGCATTTTTAAGGAAAAATAAATAGCTTACATCCTTTGATCAGTGAAGGGATTTCTTATGCTCAGACACAGCATTAAGTTACAGTTCAAACTCTCACTTTCATGTGGGAGATATGAATACGAAGAAAAATTGTACTGATCCTTTTTATTAAAAGGAACTATTCATCTAAGCACTGTGTTTCAGTGTCTGAGGGCTGCAAAGAGTAACATTCTTCCCTGTTCAGCTGTAAGTCACAAGCAATGAGGAAAAACTCCAAAGATACACAAAAGATGTTGGTCAGACTGAGTAGGATCATTATACCAACTCATACTTGGTTCAACTGGCAAAACAGAATACTGGCCAAGTCCCACAGATGCCAAGAACTGAGAAAGAAGGCTTTGATGCACAGTCTACCCTTATGATTTTAATTTGTATTTATTTAGGAAATGTATTACAGTCAGCTATGTAGAACACTTTCACAATACTCTGTTTCATTAGAGCTATGTTCTGAAGCTGATGCAATCTGGGCATGAGCTAAAAAGACCATGAAAAAAATAATTCAATCAGTAGAGCAAAATGCAAAATGTGCTTATTCAGTGGTTTCTTAAAAGGACAAACCATATTTTGGTTGGAAGTAGTGTGTAAATTTCACTTCTTATTAAAAGAATTTTTTTGGTCTCTTTAATCTTTAAGAAACAGTAGAATTGAATACTTTTATAGTTCTATCCATGTGGAAAAATACAAATTCATATTTAGAGCAGATGATTCTCAGGATGTTGAAGGAAATGCTTGACACATATTCACACACTTAGAATAAGTATTTGAATACTTTAATATCAAAACTGGTGAGCAATTTTCAAGCTATTTAAATGTAGCTGGCCACCACCAAAGAGAAGATAGCAAGATTTTGTTGATACATACTGTGGGAAAGACACAATGGCACAGTCACTGGCACATGATGTAAAACCTACTCTGCACTTGAGGCAGACTCCAAATGGTAGCTGTATATAACTGTACCATTAGTACCATTCTGCCTCATTCCACAGTACTTGGGGATTTCCTACAGTGTTTTCAGACATTAAGAAATTCACCACAGAAAGGCAGAACTCAATACTTCAGAGCTTCAGACAAACATAAATCATATCTGATAAACATCCCATGGAAAAGACCTGTGGATGTGCCATTTCCCCCTAAAAGGATAGCTTCTGATGAAACCCATCTAAACATCTGAGCCAGTTCCTTCATGGCTTCTTCACAACTGATGGAGAAAAACAATTCACCTAAGATGTGTCCCTCTTAAATTAAAAAAATAAAAATAAATAAATAACCTTAACAAAATTAGTCAGATATGTTCTCTCCTGAGAGCTTTCTTCAGTTGAAGGTTTCTTTGATGACTGATTCAAATTTAGAGCCACGTTTAGGTGAGATAAATGCTACCTTATGTGTGAAAACCATCAGATCAAGATGTAACCACTAATGAAAAATTATGGTTGTAAGCCTATTCTTCCGAAGAAATTTTCTGAGAAGGAACAAACAAACTTTTCATGAAATCAGAATTGATCCCAAAGTTATAAATCAGCTGTTAGTTTTAGGTTTTTAGGTTTTTAGGTTCTTAGGATTTTAGGTTTTTAGTTGTTATGGAAAACTGACTTAAAACACCATTGCACTGTCTGTGTTTCTGATAATCTAAATCAACTTTTTCTTTGAAGACAATCTTTATTCCAGTTGTTCTCAGACTGGGACTATTTTGGATAGTTTTAAATTTTTCCAGTCCTCTGAATCTCTCACTGGCAGTAAGCAGTGCTGTGGACAGAGAGCCTGAAGCTCTCATAGAAGACAACTAATTTTTATTTGTTGTTTCAGTCACCAGTAAGAAAAGCATATACGAGGTATTTCTATTACACTTTGATGGTTCAGTAATTATATCTTCCTGCTGGTCATCTTCACAGAATGGCAAACAGCTATGGTAGAAATGTATCTGACATCAACTAAAATGAGTAATTTATTTATTTGTATTGCTCATGAGAGTTTCACCCCTCTTTCTAAAAAGATAAATTAAGTAATGATTACCTTGCAATGCTGACTATGCAAAACAATAAGGGCACTTTCTTTCTTCTTGGGAGGCTGGGAAGACAGAGGCATTAGTGGTTATGGTTACCTCTTTAGATTTCACAGGCAAGGGCATATTAAAATGTGCATATAGCAGCAGATCTAGTTCTATGGAAGAATATGAAGAGCACAACTTTGGTCAGAGTTCAGGTTCACTTAAAAATGCTGTCCCAAAACAACAATGTAAGTCATAGGCTAGTCAGGACAGATTTCTTAAGGGAAGTGGTTCACCATAATAACTTGATAGCAGTGTCACATCAGAAATATTTTGAAAATGTAATTTTAACCAAGAATGTAATTTTAACCAAGAATGTAATTCTGAGATGTCAAAAAATGTTTTGTCTAAGGATGATTCAAACATCACAGTTGAAACAACAAGAAAAATGAAAGAGAAAACTTGACAAGACTGCTGTCTCATATGAGAGTATGTTGTGGCTTTCCCATTGGTTTTAGCATCAAATGAGATGAGGAATAAATCTCCAATTTATCCTAACCTTGATCCAAAGTCCATTGCAATCAGAGAGAAGATTGCTGTTATTTTCCTGGGTGTGACCCTGGGTTTAGGGATCAGGACCTATAGATCACTGCTTGTGTTTGGGAAATCTCTCCCTTCCCATTGCCTGTATACCAGCCCCTGACGAATAAAGGGAAGAGAGAAAAACATAAAGAGCTGGCTGTCATGGCATGCTACAGGGATTGACAGTGATCTGGTATTTTTCCTAGTGGCAGATAGCAGATCTCGAATACCAGAAGAATTAAACTACTCTACTCCTGTTTGCTTTTCCTGATAAACACTCTAGCAGTGACTAGATGGTCTCATCAAATGATAACAAGTTCAGCTCTGTGGAGTAACTGGGACCCTGCGTGTATTACATTATTTACAGTACCTATATTGGGCATTTTTCTGTGGCCACAAAAATTATAAAGCATTATTAATATTAAACAGACAACCAGGGAAAAGTAGTATAATTTGAGAGAAAGAAATATGCCCATTTAGCTCTAATTTTCATTTCGTTGGCTTTTAGCTGGGCCACAGAGTCTTGTACAATGCAATTGTAAAACTACAGCCCTGGGGATGGACCTGGCTGCTCAGGGCTTGCACCAGTCCTGGGTTGAAACCTTCCAAGGACAGAGACAGTGCAGCCTCTCAGGATGAGCTGCTCCACTGCCTCACTCTACATGGGAACACTGAGGAAAAATTTCTCCTTATGCCCTTCATAAACCTGTTGCCATCTGTATTTGTTTTCTCTCACCCTCCCACCCTACCCCGCTGTGAGGAACCCATCTCCTCAATGACCCCCTGTAGACAGGTGATTAGTTACCCCTGAAGCCATCTCTTCTCCTGGATGACCCAGCCTAGCTCCCCAGCCCCTCCTCACAGGAAAAGTCATTCAGTCCCACTGCCTTGGGGACCTACCTCTGGACCACATAATTTCTACTGAGTAAAAACATTCTCCTGAGGATGCTGAATCTTTCCTTTCCCTAGAAGTTACAATATAACTTAGAAAAACCCTTTCATGAATTGTCTGAGTTTCTGTGAGTGAAGTTTCATTCACTTAGGTCACTCAACACTGTATTTGTACAAAGAATATTTAAATACCAAACTAAAATACACAAAATTTTAAGTTATAAATTTAATTTATAAGCAACTATCAATTTCAAAACTACATCCATCCCATTCCAGGCACAAAACTACACCAGAAAATGTCTGCAACTGCAAATTACACGCACATGGCTACACTGTAGATTCCCTCAAAACATTTTAAGCTGCTACATTATTTCATTGACACCTCTCACAGTAAACCCTACCCTGAAGCTCTTCCATTCAGTTCCAAACCTTCTGAGAAATTTTGCCACTCAGCTATAAATATCTGGTAATTGAGCCAACTGAGAAAATGCTGACATAACATCAATGTTTGTGGGATACAGTTAAAATGAGAAAGACCTTGGATAGGGCAATCAGTGTCACTTGAGCACATGAATTCAGTCCCTGAGGAGCCATAAACTGTGGAATATATTTAAGGACCCAGAATAGAAATCTCTCTTGAGAAAAATGGAAAATTTGGGTAACTGTAAAAATAGTTAAATTAAGTGAATTATGGGTATTATTAATAGAGAAAAAATCCCTTCTTCTCACTGAAAATAATTTTTCAGTTATTAGTCTAGGAAGAAACGATAGCAAAAATGTCTTTTCTGCTGTCAAAATGCAAAAAGAATTCCCATGGTTGGGTGTGTTACTATGGGTTCAAGAAGTGTGTGCATGGGAATCTCATGTGGTTTAACAAGACCAAGTGCAAGGTGCTGTACCTGGGTTGGGGCCACCCCTGGTATCAACACAAGCTGAGGGATGAAGGGATCGAGAGTAATGATTGAATCAAATCATGTTTTCTCACATCTATTCTTAATGGAATTGTATGATGCAGCAATTTGATGTTCATAAAGAACCTGAGAGTTTTACTTGTTCAGGATGCCCAGATGAAAAAGTTAAGACACAGAAATTACTTCCAAAATTGGACAAACACAGGTCATTCTTTATAAAGATAAATAAGATATATAAAGAAAAATATCTTCCACCTATATGTTAAAACAACACTGTACAAATATACTATACAACGCAATACAAATATTCACAATATTCTCATTATTAACAGTATTATCAAACATTGGAAGATATGGAACATGCTTATGCCAATGATGTCAAAAATCAATGGCTGCTTCTAAATGTGCTATGAAATGGTCATTATATATTATGTCAAAATCAAGGTTAGAAAAACCAATTTTCTAAAAAAATATATAAATTGTTAATTAAAGTGTTTAAGGAAAAAAGAACCAGTGACTATTAACAAGTCAGTGAATATCACACATTCCATGACAACCTTAAGTTAAACTATGGCACATACTCCTCTTGTAATCTTTAGGCTTTAGCTGTAACTTGCTAAATTGGTGTGATTTTAATAGAATTTATAATCCTTACATTTATCAGCAGAAATAATGTTAACAAATGTGTCAACTGTTGCTTTTTAAATCCTGTAAACTCTGTTTGCTTAGGTTCAAAACTGATTTCCTATTGTAGGAAAATAATAGAGATAGAAGTTAAACTATTCACAGAATTCTTTATTAAAACATAGTGGGATGAGGCTATTATCATGGAAATTAAATATACGAAAAGAAAATCATGGAAATTTATCCTAAAATATATCCTCTTACATTCCAATCGAAATCTGGAAGAAAATTTTTACTGGATGATAGCTACACAGAAATGGCATTAAACAATAAAAAAGATTATGAAGAATTTTAGCAAGTTCCAATTCAAATAAACCTCTGACAAATATGACATTTTATGGTAAGATTAAAAATAATGGACACAGAAAAATATCATTTGCTTAGCAATTGTGAGCACAGTCTTTCTCATACATTTATGATAGTTCTACCTAAAATATGTATTTTCCTTCTTTAAAGAGGTCAACTTCAGTGTTTATGAGGAAAACCCAGTAGATACAGCCTATTTAAGTATCTAAAAATAATTTGTCAGGCCTTTCTTATAGATCATTATGGAAACTGAGCACTGACAGAATGAGAACCAAGTTCATGAATAGATATATAAGTGGTTATAATGGAGAAAAATTACTATCAAAGTTGTATACTCCTGTTCCGGGATAGAAAAAGCTTGTTCATAACCCTAAGGAATGAGTATGTAAGCACAGAGTAGTAGCAATATATACCTTCTTTGAACAGGTTAGTATAGACTAATATTTGACCTAACCCAGCGTTTTGGTTTTAGATCAGGTGAGCTTTTAAGCTGTTGTTGTTATTCACTATGTTTGTCTTGGAATTCATGGAAAACAAACCTCCAGGATTACAAAACACATAGCTAAAGGAATGAACTCACAGAGATCTCCTGTAAGTGTCACAGTCACTGAGCTGTTGAGGGTCTGGACATTAATGATAACAAACTCCCTCTGTTACCACACTGAAATTGTATTCAACCTTCTTTTATTGTGACCTTCCATGTCCTTTTATTTTACTTTTTTTTTTAATATCTCAGTTTCTCAGTGACCTATTACTCTTCACACTTCTCACTGAATATTCCTATCTATTCTACAAAGGATCAATTTTTTTCAGTATTTCTTTGCCTGAAAAATAACCCAAATCCCAGATTAAGAAGTACATGTATTTTAGAAGCACATGCCAAAAAGCTCTAATTGCTTCCTCAATTTCCTGACAATACTGAACGCCTGGCAGTGTGTAGGTACAAAATGAGAATAGCAGAGGTAGTAAAAAGAGTAATTACAATTTTTGTAGCTGGCCACTATTAAGGTCATAGTTCCAAGAATATCAGCAGTGGACAGCAGTTTATAGATTTGTCTGCAGTCTTCATTTCTCTGTTTTACTTAAGCTTTATGAGAAAATACAATGCAAATAAGGCTTAACAAAGCATACCAGTAATCCATCTGAGTCTGGGAAAGTAATAAGTGCTAGCAACATATTAATCTCACAGAAGAAAAAAAACCCTAATAATGAAAAAAAGAGTATCTGTGAAGTTGAATCACTTACCCTGACATTTTTGGTTTATAATATGCATTCCTTACCAATATTGTTTGATTGGACTTTGTCATGCATATAAGATTTTTTGCTGCCTCAATTCATAATCTTAAATAAAGGTTTAACTTTACGGCTCTGACGGAGTTGTCACTGTTGCCTACAAATTCTGCCATGATTTATAAACTAGCTTTACAAACTGACTTTCCATGGATATATCTGTGTTGAATCTCTTCTTGCTATTCAGCATCTCAGTATATGTAGACAAAGGTGAGTTTCATGACAAAAAGGGGATAGTTCAGAGGCAGTGATTCAGAAATTGCATGCTTGTTTATTTTTCTAATATTACTTTAGGCCTTTTAACTATCACAGTTAAGGTGTGTATGCTGCTTAGTAGCTTTTATTTTTATTTTGAGTAAATATTATGCCCAGTTTCTCAGACAGAGCACTGTCTAAGTTATGGTGCAACATCTGAAGGAATTAGTCACCTGAATTCTTAGGTCATTTAGATACCTATCCAGCAAGCCAGCTGTATTCAGCAAAATTTAATTTGAGACTAATCAGATGTTTAAATTTTGATCTTTCAATGAGGTGAAATTCTTATCTGTAATTGAACCTTTAAAACTATTTCTTGTGTGCCAGTCAGCATTTTTACTTATGAAATTCAGAAGAGTTAGGTCAGCATTTATCTAAATTGGGTAAAACTGAGATAGAATTACACAATTGTGATACATTTTTATCTTCCCAAATTACCCTCCCAGGTGGTTACAAGTACAGATATACTCAAACTAGCTCATTTAAAACTTCAAATTAGGGGGCAGTCAACTGGTGCTCAACCTGAACCGAAAAATCCACTTCAGCAGGATGAGTTATTCTCCTCTGAGCTCTGCTCTGCTGTGAAAGCAGCAGCTCAGAACCAAGGAGACAACTCAGACAGGCACCAGAGAGGGGTACACAGAAGTGCTAAGGAGGGGATTGCATCTGAAATCTTGCAGCGCCCCTGGATCTTGCCTTGTTCTGGATCTTTATGTGCATAGGCGATAAATGCCCCTCACTGCCAGCTGTACACCTCAGGTACTGCACCCAGGAGCTCAGGGGGTGGCCAGAGCTCTCCAAACCCTTGGTGTGATACCTCCTCTCACAGCAATTCCTCTGGACAGGAATCACTTCTGCTCCCACCTTCCCACACACCTTCCCAGCTAGACCCAACTGCTGCTGAGACATTGAGCAACTTCCACAGCAGTTCACAAAGTGGGTATCTGCCCCACTTTTTCGAAGTTTGCTAGCCTCACACTGCCTCAATATTAAGTTTAAACATTCATGTATTTTCTGTGTTGTCTTTGATCTTGCAGTAGCAAATGCTTATTTCCTTCTAACATGCATAGTTGAATTAGGTGGGAAGGGGAAAAAAGAAGAAAAAAGGAAAAAAACCCACAAGATATTTCATTTCCCTTCTAAACCACACTGAGAAACCTTCTCTATATTGACAACTGGGGAACTTTGTGAGACAGTTTCAGAGCTGATTTAGAACTACACAGTATTCTGTCTTTGAACTTAAAAATTAATCTGACCTGAGTTTTTTGCTTCAATGTTAGATGAGCTTCTCCTATAATAATGTTTACAGGAAGTAAACTTGAAGTTACTCCATCAGCTCCTGATGACTTGGAATGTCAAACTATTGACTGCGAAGATTTGCCCAAAGATGCTACAGATTTAATCAAATGGTTGTTAACCACTGTACCCAAATACTTTCTTAATGCATTGCCTCAAAGACAATCTCAAACTCCAAAAGAAGATCTGACTTATTTCACACAGCTGCAAATGAATGAATTCTTACCTTGTGTGAATGTGCCAGAGAATATTAACATTAACCTTTGCACTTAACTCATAAATATGATAAAATAGAGCCTATATTAATTATTCCCCGGCTAGGGTGCTAATTATGACCCAGTTGTCATAGAATAGAATAGTTTTAAATATGCTAAAATATTCTTTTCTATCTTTCTTGAAATTTCAATGCTACCCCTGAGAAGTTTGTTAAAGACATTATAATACATAGCAAGAATGTTGATATGTGATGTTTTCTATCATTTCTTTCAAAGTCAGGACAATCTTTCATTGTATGTTTGCATATTGCTCCATACAAACAAGGCCTGATTTCAATTACAGTTGCCAGTCACTATTCTAATTACTCATAATGGAATCAGGCAAAACACATGCTTTTTGGAGTTTCTATAGGTTTCATTAATGGTATACATTAAATATTTATATTAGCTCCTTTCCATATCCACATGGGTAACAATACCATAAATGAGTACCATATGAGTCACCAAATCTTTTCACTAATTGCAGTAATACAATATTCCAAATGCTGCCTGTGTTTCCAGGTGAATCTCTGTACTGCAATACACTTGTCATTTGCAAGGACTGAGCATGTGGAAGGCTTGGGTGTCTCTGGTGGGGCACAGCAATCCCTTCTACTCAACTAATGCATATTTAGGAAGTTACATTCTACTGATTTTTAACAGGACCAGGGATCTTCAACTTTTGGCCCTCAGAAGTAGTTGAGGACTTGATGGAAATTAATCAAGTGTAATTGGGCTCGTAGACACATGAAAAGCTGTGCCCAAGTGTTTAGGCTACTCCTGAGGACAGATATTTAAAGGATTGTAAAAATAAATAAACAAAATAAAACCATATTTATTATTGTCTCCTTCATTTAAAATGTTATATACTGGTTTGAACCTTTTGTCCAGAAACTAAAGGGTTTAGTTCCTGTTTCAGTCTAAGTATATTCAGATCTCCCAGCTACCAGATCCATTTTTGTCTTGAATTAGACATTGAATTAATTTAAAAAGACAACCACTGGAAAAGGAGAAAAAAAACCCAAAAACAAAAATAAACAAAACAATGCAAAAACAACAACCAAAGAGAATCCAACAGCACAAAACCCTCCACCAACACAACCCTCTCTATCTGGGTGGCAGAAACCATACTCAAGAGTAGGTGAGATGAACCCTACTACAAAGCTGTGGCTTCTGGATGCCCCAGCTCTGGTGAGAGTTCCCTACCTGGGGGCATCTTATCCCAACCTGCACACTGATCCTCTAGAAGCAGCTCTAAAGTACTGGCTACGCAATGATGTATATTTCCCTCTCTTTTGTAATTTGTCAAGAATAATCCTCTTTTTTTCCTGTGAACTTTTAATTGCAGTGCATAATATCATGTATATTGGCAATGTTATTTCAAGTGACCAAATGGAGTTTGATTTAGAGGTTTTAATTTAGATCTAGCTAGATTTAGGTGAGTGCTAGGAAACCAGCTTTTGAAACCATCTTTTGAGGCCAGGCAGTCCTGCTAAAGTGCATAGAGAGCTGCAGGCACAGGGGGAACTCACTTGCCAGAGGGTTTCCTGTGTCAGGGAAAGGTTTTCTAGATCATACTTTTCAATGAAAAAGCCTAAAATTGCTTTGCATTTGACCATAAGTCACTAAGATATTATTACCAGAGTTACTGTATCAGACTCAGAGGTGCTCTCTAAATGAAAAAACAGTGCTTTTATTTCTCCTCTGGAATGCACATGTGATTGCCTTTATTCAGTCTGATGTCTTTATGCAACCACAGCAGTTTTTTCATTTCTGTTTATTCCCATATGGTTTGTTAATTAACTTTTCTTTGGAACTTATGAAAAGCGTTCTCCATATTTGCTGAATCTTTTAGTAGGAGTGTTCTCTCTTCCTTTGCCAAAGTATACATAGCTTAACAGGTTTGCAATAACCAATTCATAGTGTTAGCATGTGGTGGAGTATTAGATATGCTTGGTACACAATGCAAATAACAATAAAAAACTATAGTTTGAAAGCTGACAGCAAATAAATAGCTTGTTTTGCTAGAAATTCTCAGCCTTGATAAAAACCATAATCTGCTTAAAACACCAAGAAATCAAGTTAGCTTTTTAATATCATCTGAATGTTTGTATTTCATATTTTGATGTTCTTTTTCTGTATGGCCTTTTTAGAAAATATATTTTAAGTCAGATATAACATAAATATAGCTGCAAGTCTTTTTAAAATGTATTAAACCACTTGAGGTTATACTGTGGAAAACTTTGTTTTTCTGGATTTTGAAGCCAGTCTGACTTTTAGATGCATAATGTGAATGGAAGTGTATACTAATTTACATGTAATTAACACTGACATTTTGTAAGGCTAATACAGTTTTATGCCTCTTTTGGTTGTCTGTTGTAAACAATCCCATAAAGAGAGCATTCTGACATAGTACAGAACATACTGTGCTCCTGATTTTCACAAAATACATATCTATTTTTTGCGATGAATCTACTGCCATCAAAGAAGCACGAACAGAAACAGCCACTGCTTTGCTTTAGCTCCACTGGGGCTTTGTACTTCTATCATATGTTACCCTCTATCCTTTTTGTCATTTAGACTTGGATGAAATGAATACCAAATGCCACTAAATACGAGTGGAAACCTTTCACATTTATTCTGAAGTGGCTACAAAGGGTACTGAACAGTAGAGAATCAGACTGAGATTAAGCTTCTGTTTAACTTGCTATATAAATTCAAATGAAGTATAACTTTTTGAATTGAGAGTGAAAAGGACATAAAAATAGACTTCAAAGAGGGAAAAAGTGAAGAAAAGTTAACTCTCAACTGGAATTTCTGTTATCGCAATTGGTCTTTCTCCCTGTGAATCACACCATGAGCATATGTCTCTCAGAAGAGCCTTGCTGATTGCTACGGAGCTGTAAGATTTGCATCAGCTTAGGATGTAACCCAGTATTTAAGTGTGGTATCTGCTAACAATTAGCCATTAATTATTTTACACAAACAAAGCCAAAGACATATTATTCTAGTTTCCTCCATAAAGCTCCTTTTGCTTGCCTAAAAACAGATGCCTTGTATTTCCTCTGCCAAAACTGATGTTATACTGGCAACAGAGCAGGGAATCACACGTTCAAATTTCATGTAAAAACACTACTTTAATTAACATCTGGCCACTCCCAGAGACAAAACACTAGACAGTAAGGATCTCAAGAAAGACTCACAATGACAAGCCCTTCATTTCTAAATACTTCTCTTCAGTTTATGTATTTCACAACTATACTGAGGGTGGTTGGCAATTAATTTTTGTGGACCACAAAACTACAACTTGTCCAATATAGCTAATGTTCAGCTAAAAGTCTTTTTGCTTTCTTCTAGCTTTTAATGGCCACCAGAATAAAACCTAAAGAACACAGTTGTATGGAGAGGGATCAAACACTAAATACATGCGAGAGAGGAAAAAAGGAGGATACACAATTTTATCCACTACTGAGATCAAATAACAAACACCTGGTTAAGACAGGGAAAAAGTGTGTCTCTGGTGGTTTCTTCCTTTACACCAGAAAAATGTTGAGGCCTGTCTCAGGCACACTGACACCAGCCAATCTGGCTATTAGCACAACTCTTCTAGTGAAATCATAAGTCTCTAGTGTTTCCTTCTTTTCCAGCCATAAAAAGGTGAGGCTTGGCTCACACTTTTATCAAGCACTACATTTAAATATTGTAGTTTACTTTTTCTTTAGGGAAGTCACCCACCAGGGTCACCAGGCCAATCAAAGCCCACTTTTAATCATTGGAAGTGGGAAGAAAGTAGGAGTGAGAGAGGAAAAACAGACATATATGTTGTTAGTGACATTTCTCAGCTTTGTAACCTATTTTCCCCTGAGACTTCTATGAGCTTCCCAGCGTCTTAAAAAGGATGATTCCCTGTCCCCCAACCTCCCATTTCCAAAAAATTGAGCCAAATTTTTCCAAAGAAGTTCAGCAAAGTCTCTATCCCTTTATCCCTGCAGTTCAATTATTCTGCCTTTCTTTTCTTTCTTTTCTTCCAAGTGGTGTCTCACTGTCTGGTCCATGAAAGCCTCCCCTCCCACCCTTTGGCAGTGGGAGCATAGTACCTGAGTGACACTCTATCAATAATCATTCTAGCTGCTAGAAGAAGACCTTCCTTGTTTCTTCCCAGCTGGCAAGAGTAGGAATGCACCCAAAGAGTTTACATCTGCCTTGAAGTTTGTATGAGATATTAAGCTAAATAAAAGCATTTTTCAACTGAGACAACATTCCCTTCCAGCATCTGCTATTTTTCCTCATCCCAGGTATTAAAACAGCATTGCTCCAAACTGTTCTGTATTTCTAAATGACATGGGTGAAAATAAACTTTCTAAAACACACATTGATTTCCATCATAACAATTGCAATCACAGTTTTGACATTTTCTTGTAGACAATTACTAATTATTGTCCTGGTCTAGAAACACAAATGACTCTTGAGTTCAGTCTCTTTTAGTCACCCATAAATTTATCCACCTTAAGCTGTATCATAGTCCTTTGTCTCAGGTCCCACTCTCCATCATTCTGCTGCTAGAGGAACTAACCAACCGCTACTCCTCCTTTACAGGATGCAGCATCACAGTCTGTCTTGAGGCTGTAAATCAACACCTCATCGTCAAAACAGACAAGAGACCAGCACACAAACTAAAGTAGAAGATTATGCTGTTATTTTGAATGATGAGCTTCCCAGTAACTGCAGTTGGATTTAAACATATGATCCATTAAATACACATTCTTTAACCTAGAGTACCCTTTGATGTTTAACTGCAAGGGATTTTTATGACTGAATTATGACATAATGCATAAGGGTAATCTACAAAAATGAAAAATGGCATAAACTTAACAAAGAAAAGAATGTAGGAAATCTGAACCCACTGTGAGTCTGGATTCACTTCTGTTGTCACTATGCTCTGTTTGCACGATCAGGCTAAGATAAAAGCAAAGTAGAATGTTCTTCAGACTTAAAAGATTTGTTCCTCATTTAGGAAAGGGATGATGCAAAGTGAGAGATTTTTCTCATGAGTAATCTCTATAGAGGTTTTATTTCTTAGAAGCCAGACAGCAATGCACTTCATGCTATCAGCTTTCTCTTGAAGAATGGTAATACACATTTTACCCTGCCTTTGAATTTGCCTTCTGGTGCATTTCTGTTCTGTCTGGCAACTAACTGTGTCACAGACAATGCCTGCATATTTGGGGTTTGTTTTAGATAGGCAATTCCAATGTTTCTACAATGTTTTGGCAGAGATTTTAGGTGGTTGATTGTAAATCATGGTTTGCCACTTAGACTCATATTCAGAGAGTGGCTAATGGCCTCTCTCATTTTGCAGAAAAGATGTAGCCTTCCTCTCTTCAAGATCAGAGAAAAATCCAATTAATTAAAGTATTTTCTTATTCTCAGTCACCTGACTTTTACGTTTTGGGAAATTCATACCCCAGGTCTTTTTCCCCAAGGTAACATGATCTAGAAAGTTTGTTCCAGACATCCACCATATTTCAATGAGCTCAAATCCCTTTACTAGTCTGTTATACCACCTGACTCCAAAACAGCTCTCTCTGAATTTGCTGTTTATGGGTAAGTCAGAGAAGTTCTGGTTCCTGCTTCTTTGCATCTTCAAGTACCAGGTTCCATCTCACTGCTCTAGACTGCTCAAGGGTAATTCTTTGCAGACTATTTTATCCATCTAGACCATGTCTTGATGACACAGCAGATCTCCATTCCCCTCAAAAGAGGGGTAGTCAACTCCCACCTCAGAAGTCACCAGAAGCTGTGACCCAATTTTCTTGAATGCAGATTAAAACTTAATACAATAAATGGCAACATTTCAAATAAAATGGCACCTTACAGGAAAAGAAAGTGCCACCTCTTAGTATATTTCAAACTTGTATATCAAAAATGTCCATTTTTACTTCCAATAACCCCATACTTCAATTTTCATAACCTTCAGCTTTGTTTTGAAAATGATACTAAAGTTAACATATTTCAATACATTTTATCATTAATTCATAAAACTCGTTACAAGTACAGTTGCTACAAATAACTTTCCTGAATTATGAGTACTATAAAGAAAAGGCAATTATTTTTTTCACTGTAGCACATTCTGTTAACTGCAAGTAAGTAAGCAAACAAAATGATGGCAATAGAAAGAAAAAACATAATTAAATTGATTTGAGTTTGAAGCTAAACCTTAGTGGGATTGGTATTTAACCAGTTTCTGTAATGTGACCAAGTGTGTTTATACAGTACTCTTTCAAATGCAGTATTTAAGGTAATAATAATAAATTCTGTACGTAAATTCTGTACATGCAATGATATTTAGAGACGTTGGATCAGGACATAGACCTGCACTCCATTTCCTGTGCATATTTCTGAACCAGAAAAATATGAATGCAAGTAGACATATGTGAACACACATGCAAAATCTCAGCATATAACATTCCTCATATACATCATTCATAGCCAGTCTTTTGTCAAGACTCAACCCTTCAGTAGTGCTTATGAGCTCTAGTAAAGTTAGCATTTTATTCAGAGATACAGCTTAATCTGGTTACACTAATTATGCCTGCTGAAATCCCTAAATATGAGACCCAATACAAAGTATATCTTTTCACACATATTGCTTCCTTTGCCTCGATAGTTTTAGTAAGATTTACATTCACTACCTTTCAATTATTTTTGTTGTTATTTTTTACCCTTACACATTCTGTGATAAACACTGACATGTATGAGATCAAGTAATTCAAATTTTTTGCCTGTATCGTGGGAAAAAAGTAAGCAACCCACCTTTGTTTTAATACTGTTCTGAGAGAAATTCAAGTGGTCACTGAAGAACAGCTTCCCAGTCATGAAAACTTTCATTCAGCATGTCATATCAATTTTATCCCAAATAAGTCTCAGAAAACACTTGTTATTCTCCTGTGTGGATGTTTCTCTATATAAACAGAAAATTGAGTGAAGCTTTCTATTTTCTCTTTTTGAACGTTGAACTCAACTTGCAGTCATGATTTTTTCCTTTTACATGCTCTTTTGCATTTCATAGACTTCTGTGTACGGTTGTCCTTAGAGCTGATCAGTGCATGTCAGCCATACACATCCTGAAAATTTTTTTATGATGTTTTAGGCAGTTATCCTGAATTGGTGCTGAAGTGCCACCATTGCATTCACTGCCGTGAAGTTCCCAATCCATACAGGGATACACTTTGCCTACATAAAAAACATAATTCTGATCTGTCTCATGACCACCTTGTCAGCTCTGTACCTGTTACACCTGTTATATTTAAGTAATAAAAGCCAAATAATATCCTTGTAGCGAAAGCTGATGAAACAGATTAACCTAAGTGCCATCACATACGTTGTGATGTGATGCGGCAGGACAACCAGGGAATCAGGTCCAGACAACAAGGGGTTTCAAAATGTAGGTACTACTTGACCAATCTGATCTCTTTCCTGTGAAAAAGTGACCCACTCAATGGAAGAGGGAAAAGCTGTGGACATTGTCTACTTAGATTTCAGTAAAGGATTCAACACCATCTCCCACACATTATCCTGGAGAAAATGGCTGGACAGGGGTGCTCTTCACTGGGTGATAAAACTGGCTGAGTGGCTGGGCCGAGGGAAGGGTGGTGGATGGAAGTAAATCCAGTTCATGGCCAGTCACTGGTGGTGTACCCCACAGCTCACTATTGCGGTCAGTCCTGGTTAATATCTTTATCAATTTTTTGGACAAGGGAATTGGCAGGATCCTCAGTAAGTTTGCACCAAGTTAGGTGGAAGTGTTGATCTGCTGGAGGGCAGGAAGGCTCTGGCAGAGGGACCTGGACAGGCTGGATCCGTGGGATGAGTACAACTGCATAAGGATCAACAAAGAAAAGTAACAGGTCCTTCCTCTGAGTTACAGCACCCCCCAGCCCCATGCAATGCTCCAGGCTCGGGGAGCATTTGCTTGAGAGATGCTCAGCTGAAAGGGACTTGGGGGCATTGCTTAAAAGCTAGCAGGACATGAGCGAGCGTGTGCCCAAGTGCCCAAGACGGCCAATAGCATCTTGGCCTGTATCAAGAATAGTGTGGCTAGCAGGACCAGGGAAGTGATTGTCTCACTGTACTCAGCATTGGAGCAGCCACACCTTGAGTGTTCTGTGCTCCCCACTTTAAAAAGTACATTGAGGTGCTGGAGCATGTTCAGAGAAGGGCAATGAAGCTGGTGAAGAGTCTAGAAAACATGTCCCATGAGGATCAGCTGAGGGAACTGGGTAGTTTAGTCTGGAAAAGGTGGGGGAGACCTTATTGCTCTCTACAGTTACCTGAAAGGAGGTTATAGTGAGGTGGGGGTTGGTCTCTTCTGCCATGTCTCAAGTGAAAGAACAAGAGGAAATGGCCTTAAGTTGTGCCATAGAAGGTTCAGATGGGGTATTAGGAAAACAACTTTCATTGAAAGAGTGGTTAGGCATTAGAATAATTTGCCCAGGGAGGTGGTAGAGTGACCTTCTCTGGAAATGTTCAAGAGGCATCCGGATGTGGCACTTAGGGGTGATTATGGTGGTGTTGGGTTGATGGTTGATGGTTGAACCAGATGATCTTGAAGGTATCTTCCAACCTTGATGATTTCATGATTCTCTGTTTCTGTGATTCTGTGAAATTGTTAAGACTGCAGTAAATATACGGGAAAAAATATTACGCTTGGTATACATTAAACTGAAAACACATACCAATTTATTTCAATTTATTTTTTGTTGAAGTCTTTCTTCATGTAATTTCTTCAGATACTTTGGCTTTTTATTTTACAAGTCCTCTGTAAATGCAAACTGTGTTTTTGTGAAGAACTGAGCAATGACAAGTTTGTTGAAATGAATGAAAAGACCTTTCAGTGACTCATTGGGCCTTCCAGATTTTTGTCCAGTTCTGGACAGGTTTTCTAAAGAAGTCTCTATCCCTATTTATCCACAAGAGTGTACTGCATAGCTTCAGATAAGAAAGTACTACTGAACTATAATGGGAGTTATTCCTTTTTCCTATAATTCAGCACCATCTCTGAAACCATCTTTCTAGATCTTTCTCCAGTTTCTTAGGATTCAGAAGTAATGCAAGACTTAGAATGCATTCTCAGGGCTGGACTTCTGCCCTAAATATAGGTTGATGAAGATAGGAAAAGCCATCAAAAGTTTTCAGAGGTAGCTATATAGTACAGAAGTTGAGTTTGTTATCCTTTAAGAGCTTCAGTCAAGAATTAGAAAACTGACTGCATCTTTCAGAATGGGAAAAAAATTACAATATAAATTATCATTCACAGTGCTTCTACTAGGGCAATTCAGTTTCTTACTGGAAATAAACATAAACTCATAAAATAGTTTGAGTTGGGAGAGACCTTAAAGATCATCTTGTCCAACCACCCTGTAATGAGTGGGACCATCTTCAACTAGATCACGGTGCTCAGAGCCCCATCCAGTCTGACCTTGAATGGTCCCGGGGATGAAGCATCTACCACCTCTCTGGGCATCAGTGTTCCATCACCCTCACAGTAAAATTTTCTTCCTTATAATAAAAAATATTTTTAATATGTAGTCTGAATGGAATCTTGGAATCTTCCATAGTCCTCTATCTTAATACTTATAAATATATAACAGCAATTTTCTTAAACCTTTGAGCTCTGATGAGTAATGGATAAGTAAAGAGAAGATATGTGGATCCCAGCAGTGATCCAAAATAATCTGGGATAGTGATTTTTTTTTCCTGTGTTTGCAAGCTTTCTGATCCAGGGGTATCGTCCCCTTTCATGATAAGAAACACATCTCTTTAAGGATGGTTCCAATATCATCCAGTGATTTCAAAGTGATTAGTAGATGTCCACATCATTTGGCTTATTAATAATGACACCTTAGAGTATTGCTGCTACAATATGTCATTTCAGTTCCAGAGAATTCTAGGAACTTTATCTTCATTTGAATTTTCCCATCTCTGTCATATACAGTTCCAAAAATTACTTCCAATTGCTTGACCTCAGAAAATGAGCCCATTTCAGAAGAATGTCGTGCACAATTTACTGCTCTGTTTTGTCTTTAAGTTCATTTTTTCCCCACATCTGTGTTGTTTCCCAAGGTGTCCAGAGCCAGCTGGATATACACTTGTTAGAATATATTCATCATTCCGTAAGTATTAACAATCATCAAGATCCACAGACAAAGCAGTATTTCTTCTGTATTGGTTGACAACATTTAAAAATGGCAAGGACCTAGACTGTGAGGAATGAGACACAAGGATAGAATTTACAGAAATATTCTCATTTGACTCCAGATTTAAAAACCAATAGGTTCATATCAGTGGAACAGAAACAAGGTGCAATCATCCAAACACATGCATATTTATCCCATGCCTAAATCCAAAACACATTACTGTACACCAGCGGCATCCTCAGTAGGTCCCCAAGCCCCAAAGTAAATGTGCACTTGAGTAGAAAGCCAGTCCTGTGTGGAAAGGAATATTTACATCAACTACCATTATGAAACTGATTAATAGGTCTCAGTGAGGAGGATAGTCTTGCCAGTATCCATACACAGACACTGAAAAGAGGTAGACTATTCCAAATATTTTCCTGCCCTGAATCACCATATCTGTAGGAAAGAAATGGATAAACAAAGTTAGGTGCCTAAAATTAGGCTGTGGAGATTCCTCATTGCAATCCAAAGGAACTTAACCTGAATAAGCAAATCAAACATGGTGAAATTTCCAATTTAAGAAAAATTAGATTGGATGAAACCAAAAAAAAATCTGGAATAATTTTATGACTGTATATGAGCCCCTGCTCCTAAAATTGACTGCTGTACCCAACTTCTGATGAGGAACATAACAACAAACATTCTGGCCGTGATTCCGTAGTCCCTGCATTTTCTGTAAATTTTGCCTTTGAAATTAAAATGGCAGATGACAATGCAGAATATGGAAAAAGGCAGAGGAAGGTTAATTAATCTACAGAAGAAAAGAATTTCTAATTACTGTTCCTTAAAGCTTCCTCTGGCTTTCCTTTCAGTGTCCTTAATGAAATAATAAACGCATTTTTACAGGTGTGCAATAGCACAAAATGTAGAAATTTAAATATCATCTAAAACACCATGTTTTTTCACAAGGAGACTCTTGGAGAAGAAAATCTGTGGATTATAGTAGGGGAAGCACGAAGAGTCAATAGGGTTTACAAATCCCCAATGCATGGGTTGATTCAGCATGGGTAATGGGTTAAATTTCTACCTCATTAAATGAAAAATTTCAGTGTGCCGTCTTTTATACTGGCTGATGAAGGAAGAATCAGCCTATTGGACAGATGTTTTCTTTGTAGTTTGTATTTTTCTCATAGGCGCATGTGGTGCTGTGTTTCTAACTATAGATAAATGTTTCAAGGGTTTTCCTACCTGCTGACAAGAATTACATAGCAGGTCAAATTATCCCTTAAAAACACATGAATGTCCTTCACTCAAGGAGATATATAGGTCATGGAAATCCCAGGCACACCTACAGGCTGAGCAGAGAAGTGATTGAGAGCAGCCCTGTGGAAAAGAACTTGGGGACAATGGTTGATGAAAGCGCAACATGAGCTGGCAGTGTGAGCTCACAGCCCTGAGCGGCATCCAAAGCCAGCAGGGTGAGGGAGGGGATTCTCTTCCTCTGCTCTGGTGAGACCACACCTGGAGTGCTGCATCAGCTCTGGTGCCCCCAATGTAAGAAGGACATGGAACTGCTGGAGCAAGTCCAGAGGAGAGCCATGAAGTTGCTAAGACGAGTGGAGGACCTCCTCTACAAAAACAGGCTGAGAAATTTGGGTCTGTTCAGCCTGGAGAAGAGAAGGTTTTGTGGAGATCTCATAGCACCTTTCAGTATCTGAAGGGGGATGACAGGGAAGCTAGAGAGGGAACCTTCACCAGGAACTGTAGTGATAGGACAAGGAGTAATGGGTACAAACTGAAAGGCAAAATTTAGGTTAGATATGAGGAAGAAATTTTTTACTGTGAGGGTGTTGAGATGCTGAAACATGTTGCTCAGGAACACTTTGGATGCCCCAACCCTGTCAGTGTTCAAGGCCAGGTAGGATAAAGCCTTGAGCAGGTTTGTGGGACGTGTCCCGGCCCTTGGCAGGGAGGGTTGGGACCAGATAATCCTTAAGATCCCTTCCAACCCTTAACATTCTATGATTTTATGGTTATAAACCATTATCCTGGCATAGATTTAGCAGAAAGAGACCTTCTGAATACCTGTTGGGTGAAGTAATCCAAAATTACCTCTTAATTTGCCTTACAGTCTTCTAAGTAAGTTCTTGCACAGGGATACAGGAAAGAAAGGCGTGTCATTCACTGGTGGGCTGAAAGCTGAGCTGATTTAAAGAGTTCCAAATCTGAGGATTCTGGAGAATATCTTTTGCAGACGGGATCAAAAATACCTGATGTTCTTCTTAACATATATGCACAGATTAGGGAGGGGGTTGAAAAGTAATGTAATTTCCAATAAATAATTCCCAGCACTGTGTATGACTGATTTTAGATGCTACAGCTCTGGGGATTAGAAACCTGTTGCTGGTGCTATCAAAATGCTGTTATGATGACCATCATCATCTCTACATATTCCCATTTCTGCCCTGTATGAAATCTAAACTGGTTGGTTTCATTATTTTACCCCCTATGTGCATCATATTTAATGCGTGATGTAGTACTCCCACCTTAATTTTACAGGCATTTTTAATTTTCCTAGCTCATTAGAAAACAATTAGGGAAAAAAGGTAAAAAAGGACAGAAAAAAAAAAGAAGGCTTTGTGATTCTTAGTCACTTCCCAGAATTTCTGTGGACACTGTTTATTTTGCTAGTGTCAGGCAGATCCCAGTGATCTGTGTTGTACAGCTGGTCCTCCTATCCCTCCTCCCTCTCCATCTTTTCAGAGGCATTTATAGATATTAAGACAGAAGGATATCAATTTCTAGCTTCTGGAAGATACAGTCTCCCAGAGTTTCATGTGGCTGAGAGTCCTATATGCTTCCAATGCTCTCCTTACTTCTTTCTAAGCCAAACCCAAGCTATTTTTTTCTGTGCACTTCCCATTTTAGATTTCTGTTTGCAGAGGAAAAGATACCAGCATTTAAGCTGTCTTTACGCCTGCATGAAGTTCTCTGTCAGCTGCTAGTGGTTTTAGAGCAGTTTTGGAAACATTGCTGTATTTGGGATGCTTTGCCAACATAATGCATGGAGACAACCACAGCTCTCTGACAAGATGGGTAGTAGGATGAAATTAAGAAGTGAAATGACTAATTATCATTCCTCAAAATAAAAGGAAAACAGGTCCCCAAATGAAATGACAGGCTTAAAATGGAACAAAACTCAGTTGTTGAATTCAGTGTCACGAGATACTATGTGGCCAATATAGTGAAAACTTCAAAAAGTAGAATCCAAAGATAAGCTTCATCAGAGGCATCCGAATAGAGTAAGCAGAATGTCACCTCCACTTCAAAAGGTTTTTAACTTGCAATAGCCAGAAGCTGGGCTGTATGATTTGTTGAGCAGAGTCAGCAGTTCAGGGTACTGAACTAATGAAGCTTCAGTCTGAACCAGGTAGACACACTTCACTTTCTTACCTTGCATTCTGGAATGTAAGCAAGTAGCATATTCTTCTTTTAATAGAGTTGCTGTGATGGGCACTGATCTTTAGCTAAACAAGTCTGCTTTTACCCTGGAAAGTAATGCCTACAGGCATAATGCCTGTATCAAATCGAGAATGTGCCATGCAGGAGTACAGTTTGTGGCTGGCACTGAATACCCGTATCTGTGTGGTACCAACAGCAGCCAACTCACATTTTTGGACTGCCTTCAGAGCCTCCTGTTGGCAAGCCTTGAACATTTTGCACTTTTCACAGCCATCAGAAGACAATTCTGTAGGCTTCTACATTTATTTAAAGCAATTACGTTTAGTATTTTTTTTAATACCCTCACCTTGTTTCCACATTTATTGCAAAACATCTCGTCTGCAGCTGATTTAAGTTTCTGAATCTTCTTCTTTATCTGGCTGTTATAGCTTCAGTGATTTCTTGTAAGGTTTTTTTGCTCTCCTCACACATTTTTAAGTAAGCATATGTTGTTCTGAATAGGACATAAAATATTTCTGCACTATGACCTCTTCTGTCAATCCACAGCAATGCTAAGAGCAATCTCTTATTTTCTAATCTAAAAATCAAGGGTCTCTTTCTTTGTTCACAGTATAGCAAGAAAAAACCACCAAAATGGAATATATTTCAAGTGTTTCACTGAATAAGCCATTACCTTGAATAAGGCTTTTGTAATGCCAATGCCCTGTGACTCATGTAATTCAGATGTGAAGCTAATATGCTGTTTGAAAATGTACCCGCTGCTGAGATGATTCCTAAACAGGGAGGCAAAGAAGTGATTATTAGATAGGACAAGACATGAGCTGAATTACTGAAATGTGCAATAAAGAAATCTCAGCCTCTACAATTTGCCTGTCAAAAATGAAGCTTTTAATCAATTTAATCAGTGTAACAATACATTAGCTCAGCAGCCTGCCATCTCAGCATGTAATTTTAACTATAAAGAACATTCTACAAACACTATAAAGATTCAAAGTGCTCTTTAAAAAGTCTCTAAAACATAAACAAGGTTTTTAATAGCCTGTGTCAGCAGGACTAGAACAAATCACAGGAATGTAATGAAAAAAGATTTTTCTATTTTTTCTTATAAAGGGATTCTACAGCCCTTGTTAGATAATTTGACTCCACCCTCATTCTTCTGTGGAGGCAAAATTTAACCTTGATTTGTCATCTTCTCTCCAAAATCTCACTGTTTTCATGCCTCATGGAACTACTTATACTAATCTTCATTAGTTCTCTCAGTGTGCTGAAATCATCCATTCCTAATTCCAGCAGTGTCCTGGCATACACACTAAAACACAAAGGAATGTTATAAAACAGTATTAAGGGCAGTAAAAAAATTCACCTTCAAACTGCACTGTTAGAATAAATTTTCTTAAGAAAGTATTACTGTGTATTATCGGTAAGCTGAAAGAAGATGAAATCATCATTTATATTATTTAGTTGTTTTAAAACATTTCAGTGACGGAATTACTGAAATTAACTTCCCTCATGTTTCCATTTTGCCAGTGGCTGACTGCCGAAATTGCCTCCCCAAGCCTCCCACACACACAAAAGTCACCATGTAAAGAAAGCTAAAGGATCAGACGCATATACAAAATGGCTTGAGACAAAAAATGGCATACATAAACACATTTTTCTGCATGATCATGAAAGCTTACTGTAGTATTTTAATGGAGTGTGGTCTGCAAAATGAACTTTAGGTTCATTTGTGTGTCATACAGTTTTCTGTGTCCAGGAAACTGCAAACCATTTGCTGTTCTTCCACCTTCTGATGCACCTTGCTTACCCACAATTATGGGAAAGGATGTCTATGGCTTTAAACTTTATGTGATGACTTCTCTCTTTTGGAAGTTAAACAAGGGAGCAGTGACAGAACCTTCCACAGGAATGGAAAAGCATTCCGAGAATTGCCCTTCTATCATGCTGAGTGTGAGAAAAGCCTAATTCAAACTAGCCCCCAAAGAAAAGTATTTGTATCCTTTTTCTGTAAAAGGGGAAAATTAATTCTCAGTTCCCAAAGAAGGAGACAGCATGTGCGAAAGGGCAGCAGCTGCACCATCACATATAAACCTTAGAAGTCTATCCAACTGGAGAAACAGATGTGAATTTGGAATAACTGTAAGGACACTTCCCCCTCAGTGCACTAGTAATAGGGACAAAAGGAAGCAGCAGATTAAATTCCAGGACTGTTATTTATGCCTAGGCAAAGCATATATGTGAGCTACTACATGAAAGAAGAGGCATTGTACAGTTCTGTGAATCTGTCTAATCTGCAACAGGTTTCCTCCCAAATCAGTAGTTTTCAAGTTTAATAGAAATGTTCACAAAAATAAATTTGTGGAGGTAAAGTACACAGGACAATATATATCGTAGTCAGTGCACAGGTTGCTTTGAAAAAATACTCTCATATCAAGATGAAGCAACTGCTCAACCTGTAAAGTGCAGTGGGATCCTGGCACGTTTACTGCTTCATATTTATCGTGCAAGTCAGTAAGCTGCTTTGAGAAACCTCTGATCTTGCCATCAATTTTATAAAACAGATTTTTCTGGGGTTCAATGAATCCCTGAAGTTTGCTGCTCACTTGCAAGAGGCTACTAAGAAGTCTGGGTTTCATTTTGTTACTTCTCTCTTATGTAGCTCTTATCATGTGAGTACATATGAGAATGTCTGTCAACATTGGTGAAAACAGCCAGAGTGCATTTACTTCCTAAACCCTTTTAGAGGAACTCACATGTGGATATTTTATAAATTTTAACAAGGTTGTTTAACCTTGAGCAAATCATTCACTTCAAGAAGTTTGCGTGGTCTGCTCACGTTTCAGAGCTTTGCATTGTAAAGTAATAAATACACAAGTAAAGTTCTCCTAATAGCCATTATTATACAACTGAAATGGGTAATCAAATCCAACAAGATATTTCCTATTTACATGCTGTATTAATTTGATTGACCATAAACAATGTGTTAGTCCTGTCAAAATAGATCCCAGAGTACCAAAGCCACATCTGGTAGGGAATTCTAACATTCTAGACACTACATCTCTTGTTAAATAATCATGCTATATATCTATCAACAGCTAATTATTTTAGACAGCTAATCAATTCAATTATTAGCCAAATATTTCAAATCCTTGGCTTGGTAAATCTTCATTTACTCTAACATAGTCTGCAGCTATACAATGTGTCCTCTCTGGCAGAGGAGTTAGCTAAAGAAGTCCATTTCCCCCTCCTTATTTTAGTGTTCATTCTCACGCTAATGCTATATTCATCATCCTATATACAATTGCTCATGAAGCCACAATATAAACTAGGTCACTTACATTATTTTGATTTCAAAAAGAAACACTGAAAAACATTACTGTATTTCTGCTTAGAGTGCAGAACAAGTGAGAATACAAAAGATTTTGGTGGAGGACAAGAAAGTACTCAGCAAAAAAAAAGCACATCTAGATCTTGGACAGCAAACAGCCTAAGGATTTGGAAATACACGTGGCTCATTTCCCAGGAGAATACTTTTGTTACCTGCATACAAAATATATGGAAGGAGCCAGAATTCAATCTGGTAAAAAATTAAAGAGCACAGGGCCAACAGGATTGGCAGTGGCAGGTTAATTTTCTGGTAGGATCTCTCTGTCCTAAACTGACGGAGTCTGAAGAGTTACGTGTCTTAGTATGGAAAGGATTAGACAGATCAGATATATATTTATATTATATACCCTTAAAATACTATGTCTTTAAGTGCATAAAATCTTATGTATAAGCAATTGAAGGCTTTAAGAATTTTCAAGTTACACTACACTGTAGCAAAAAAATAAACCTGTATTAGGCTGGTTTGTTTGCTTGCTTTTAAAGGGCCTAAATTCCAATACAGTTGCAGGAAAGATTGTCAATCAATATTCTTTAGCCATTCAGCCTTTCAACATTTATATATTGTAGACATCTTTCTAGCTTTTATCCAGCAGGTATTCATGGGAAAACTAATACAAAAGATACTATAAGTTAAATAGGAACCTGGTAGTTGTCATGCAAATGCTAGAATTACTGGACTTTTATTCTCTAGAAATGACAGCTACAGACAAATATGATGTGACTTACATGTCAGGGGCATCATGATATCAACAAAGAAAAATCTTCAAATTAAGACTTGGAACAGTAGTGTTCTAAAAGCTATTGGTTTTTCTTAGGTCCTTATTAATCCGCTTAGAATATATCTGGTGGCTTTGGTTTCAATCCATTACATGCACAGCAAACAGTGAGATTCTTAGAGCTATACATGAAAAAGGCAAAAGTAAGGGAAAAAATATTACTCTTTTCTTAAAACCTGCTATTTATCACAGCTTCTGCAGCCCTGCTATTTAATGCTGTTCCTACAACTTCTGATCATTTTGTGGTGTGATCCATTTATTCCATCTTCCATTCTATTGAGGCATTTGAACAGAGATCCCTCCTCCTCACTGGAATGTGGAGACATCTGTTTTCTAGGGTCCTGCAAAACATTACACAGAGCTCTCCATGGATCTCTGGCTCTATCAAAGTGGCCTGACATTCACACTCTGACCACGAGTCTTCAGGTCATTTAATTTATAACTTCTTTCAGTTCAGGACTTTCTTCTCATGTCAAATCTTTCCTTAATATAATCTGTCAAAGATGATTCTTGGTTAACAGTTTTGATGAACATGACAACTGTGTATATTTTAATGTAATAACAAAAATTGAAGGTTTTCTGTTATGGGGTAAGAAAAATCTAAAAGCTCAAAAACCACCATGTCTAGACATTCCTGTATATTTTACTTGCCGAAACTACAAATAATGCTGGCTTAACAGCACCTCAGTTAGCATCCTGCTTCAGAATCAGCAGTGCAGAGAAAATGCAATTCTCATTTTACAGCAGATACATTAAATTTATCTTCACATTCATTCATACAGTAACAGATACAAAACATGTCCATATGTACTCTGTTCATTAATAAAGTTCTATTTCCACTGACATAGGCATTAATTTTTTCATTGGCTGATTTAGGGGAAAGGGAAGGCAAGCTGCAGCCAAAAGGAGGCACAATGATGCAGCACATGGAACATTCCAGCCCCTGGCTGCCCTGCTCCTGGCTGGGCTGGGATGAGTCCTGGCTGACAGGCCCTGCCCTGATGCCCTCCATGGAGGGTCCCATGAGCCCTGAGATGTCCCGGCAAATTAAATTAATGTGCAAAGAAATTTATCATTCTTCTAGAATTTAAAGTCTTCTGGTAAATCTTCTTAATGCAAGTGATTAAATCTCAATAGATTTGTTCTTGGGTTTTGGGGTTTTTTTTAGTATTTATTTTAAATAGCAATAAAGCAGAGGAGATTGTATTGAGGGTTGGGGTTTTTTCCCAGTCTAGAAATATTTGATTCTTTACCTACCAAACTACTTTAACATGTTGCTTTGTGTACTCATGGACATAATGGACTAAATAATGCATCCATAAATTGAAAAGAATGTATTTTAAAAAAGTCAAGTAACATTCATTACAGATTTCCATTAAGCTAAAAAGTACAAAAAAAAAAAATTAAGGATTTCTACTAGAATGAAAATATGCAAATTGCAGAACAAATAAAGTATTCTTGCCAGAACAATAATCAAAAAAGTAAAAGAGCAAGTTTACCTTCACATATAAGTTGAGTTAAAGATAATAAAAAAGCCTGTCACAAAACGATAATGAAAGTAGTGAAAATGATAAATAAAATTATGCTAATATGAATTTTTAATTGACCAATGGAAAGACAATGAAGACATACAATTCAATTTGCAACTTGGTGTTTCAGAAGAGGGAAATATATCCTCTTCAAGCAGGTGTTTGTGTGGTGATTCCCAGCCTGCAACATAAAAAATGTAGTTAGCTTAAATATGGGTATAAATATATTCAAAGTTAACACGAGTATGATGCACTATTTTAGACTTTGTCTTAATGTTTATTAAATGGAATATCACATTATATTTGAGAAAGGATAAACTCATTCAAAAAATCATAAGTTTACTCAAAATGCATAGTGTGCTTTCTCTTCTGGGTTATTTCCTTTCAAACAAGAATGCAACTTAACCACGCCTTCTTAAGTAGAAGCATATATGAATCATATTTATCTTTAATTAATATCAAAAATTATTCCCAAACAGTCATTCAGCGCCATCATAAACCACAAACATACATCCTCCTCTTAGTTATACATGTAGTCCCAATGTTTTGAGAGGACTCAGATCAAGGACTACTGTAGCTCTAGGAGAAACTGACATGACTGTTCAAAACTGAGCTTCTTCTAAAACAGCAATGGGCACAGGTATTGTCCAGGACACCTCTGTAGAGCAGTAACAGCTCTAAACATGTTACACACAGAGAAAAAATGTAAGTGGTAGTCCTCTTTTTTGCCCCAGTACACCAGTTTATACAATAAAGAAGCAAGAAACCATGTTAATCTTCCGCATCTTCTGTCCTTTCTGACTCCTTTTGTCCAGCAGACCCATCTCTTCTTTGAAGACATCCACACAATTCCAGTGCAAAGCCTAGGTTAATATTCATATTAACTTACATCCCAGACAAAAGGAGCCATTTGCTTACTTTTTCATTATAACACATACAAATTTATGTTCCATATTGAATTATCCAAATCCATACGAGAAAACAGTTAATATGGTTCATAATATGCTAACAGGAGTCTAGTCAATACATCATGTAATTACTGAGGCATTTGCTTTCCTCATCTCCCAGTTACTGTAAACTGATTCTGCTGGCAAAATAATAGATTTAAGAAACTTATCTTATTTTTGTTTCAGTATAAATCAAAAGAAACCTGATGAAATCAAACTAGTTTTGCTGATGTGAGATGGGTGTGAGGGGACACACAGAAATGAAAACTGAAGATCTAACTTAAGTAACAAAAGCTTTTTGCAGTGCACATATATATGTGCCTGCAAACATGTATGTATATTATTTGGAGATAGGCAAGTAGATACAAATATATATATATGGGATTTTTTACATATATGTATATATATGTATATATATATATGCACATACGCACACACACACACACACACACGTACTGATGGATGAAATTTTTGGTCCAGTCTTCTGGCTGGCCAACTGCTTCAGATTCCATTTGAAGAAGCTAAACAACTGAGGATCAAAGGTGCTTTTAAAAAAATAAAACCTACAGGTCAAATGGGCACACTTGGAGCACAAAGAATGTTAACGAAAAGAGCACGGATGAAGAACTGCTCGTTTTCAATCTAATGTCCAATGAACCCAAAAGCTTACCAACCACTACAAAGACAGGTTATTGGGAGTAATTTTTTTTTTTTGTTTATCTTCCCATATGTATACAAATCATGTAAAGATATAAAGTTCATTATAGGTTAAAATTATTACCAATTAATACACTAAATTATATTTTCCAGACTTCAAAAAAGAGAGAATACTCTAGAAGTGCAATTAACATTTTAAGCATATTCACTGTACATATTGCAGCAATTATTATTAATGCACCAGTACAATACTAAAAAACATTCCATCATGCTAGAAGAAAGAAATCCCATTGTAACAAAATGACCGTTAAGTTTCAAGGGTTTACAAATGCTTATAGTGTACAGCCCTCAGACTTGAGGCCAATCATCAAACAAAAAGGCAAGAGAGAGTCTTTGCAACAGATAGATCTGGAAAAGTTTGGTACAAGTTCAAATGGTATAGAGTTTCCCTTGGAGAGATGCATGAATAACACATGGAAAAATGTAATAAAAAATTAAAACTTAAGTGCTATGGATAATGAAGCACAACATGTTTTGAACTATTCAGATAGGTGTTCACTGTTGGTTGTAGGAATCACATACTAATGGTGCCTAATGGGAAAATTATTGAGAGAGGAAACCTGAAAATCTGTCTTTCAGGTAGGCAGAATTGAGATGAGTTCTATTCTGAGATGGTAACTCCAAGTACGTGTCCCATAAAACTGCTAATGAAAGCACTAGTTGGTATTTTTCTCATTACCATAAACTTAATAGGAAACAGATAGTTTCCATTAGTTCATTTCAGTAACAGCAGTCATTGAAAAGCTACAGATTGTAATGACTTTGAACCACCTATTCATTTAGTTGAGACCTGAACAACTGACTAGACTTCTAAGAAATTAAGATTGCAATGTACATCCAAGTCACTCATTTTTCGTGATAACTCCTCTGATTTTAAAACCAGGCTTCAGCTAAAACTGGTATATTTCTCACTAAGGGAAAATATGTTGCATCAATTAGGCTGATTTCTGAAAAAGAACAATTCATGTCTGGTTGATTGGCCCACTCTTAGCTACTAATGTATAGCAATAGTCAAAGAGTTACATTTAAAATAAACATTTTGATAAGTGCTAAGATGCGGTCATGAAATTTGTTCCAAACTCCTTATCTGGTGCACACATCTGGTCATGAAGAGAGCATTGTGCAGGGATAGTTTTGTAAACACTTTACATCCACATTTAACAGGGTCTGACAGACGATATAAGTAAAGCTGTGCAAACACTTAAAATATAGCCCAGCTGCAGCAACTGTCTCTGTGAAACCTGAAAAAAACCTGATCAAAATACAGGGACAAGTCAGCAGCAGCTGAGAAGAAAGAGCTTGAGAGGCAGAAGAGATATGCTTGCAACCCAGAAAGCCAATCGTGTCCCAGGTGGCATCAAAAGAAACCTGGAGAACAGGTTGAGGGAGGTGATGTTCCCACCCTGCTACACTCCCATGAGACCCCACCTGGAGTCCTGCATCCAGCTAGGGACCTTCCAACATAGGAATATAATGGACCTGGTGGAGATCAGAAGAGGGACACAAAGATGACCCAAGGACTGGAGCCCCTCTCCTGTGAGGAAAGGCTCGGTTGAGGTTGCTCAGACTGGAGAAGAGAAGGCTCTGGGGAGACTTTTTTGTGGCTTTTCAGTACTTAAACAGAGCTTATAGGAAAGATGGGGACAAAATTTTTAGCAAGGTGTGTTGCAATAGGACAAGGGGTAATGTTTTTAAACCAAAAGGAGGGTTGATTTAGATAAATACAAAAGAATTTTCTTACAATGAGGGAACTGGAGAAGGTTGCCCGGGGAGGTGGTAGATACCCCATCCCTGGAAACATCCAGGGTCAGGTTGGATGAGGCTTTGAGATACCTGATTTAGCTGAAAATGTCTCCACTCTTTGCAGAGTGATTCAACTAGATGACCTCTAAAAGTCCCTCCCAGCTCAAATTATTCTGTGATTCTATGATAATTCTATGATGAAAAAGGATTATTTTACCCCACAGATTGAGAGAGACCCCAGTTCTCAGTGAGAACCCAGTCTCCAAGCCTGACAAACTTTAATGTGTTCCGCCAAGAGGTACTGATGATGTGACATAGAAAATGAAGATTGGATCAATGGAAAAGCTACCTAATTTCAGCAGTGCTAGTTGTGGGCTCTGGACCTTGACCTGTACTGTCAAACAAGCAGAATCCCTGGTATGTCCTGTGTATATTTTTGGCCTTCAAAAACCATTCCGAGGACTAGACAAGAGTTGACATGGGCTAGGAGCCATCAACAACAAAGTTTGGGTGCAACCTCCTATTTTTGCAGGACAAGGTTGCTTAATGTAACCAATGGGGTCTGCTCCACATCAGCTCTTCCTGTCTGTCTTCAGCACACAAGTACCATCCCCAACACATTCAGTGTTCAAGAGAAACAGACTGTGCAGCAGACACATCTTGCTGCAGGGAGATTCTGATTAAATAAAAGGAAAGCTTTTTACAGTGACAATGGTCAAACATCGGCCCAAGTTACTTTGAGAAGCTTTGGAGGATCTGCCTCCTTGAAGGTCTTCAGGATTTGAGAGAGCTCTCATCAACCTGATCTGCTTCAGGAGAGGAGCAGAATTAAATTATGTCAAGAGGTCTCTTACAACGTAATTATTCTGTGATTTTGTGATTCATGATCTGTTACAAAATCCACATTAGTCTGTACACACAGGTAAGGATAATTTCATCCAACAAAACCTATGATTTCTTAAACTGGCACTATATATCAGATGGAAGAATTTTAAATTCATTTTATTAGAGTAATTCACATAATTTGAGTCCCAAGCAAAACCATTATTGAAAGATGAAATGACAATTATATTACATAAGAGAAATAATAGAAGTTTGTGTATTAACAGACACGTCCAATCGGTACATAAACTACGTCTGGCAAAAATGTGTGAAAAAGTATGAAAAAACATTAAGTTCAGCTGAAAAGTATCTTAACAGCCCTCCATAATAACCAATTCACAACATCTCTGACACTAGAAAACAGGCCTGCATCTTCTTCATGTATGAAATTTTATATGTACACTGTTATTCTTTTTAAATTGTGATTTCAATTAGATTGGTATCTTGGGGTCCTCCTTTTTCTGAGCAGAGTTTTCAAAAGTCCTGAAAAACCTCAATAAAATATGACCCATTTTCAAATGTTATTTACCTAGGAAGTATTTCCCACTGGAAGTCAAAATGGCTATTAATTTATACATTTTATGTAACATAATTATATGTGTTTGTCTACATGTATTTCCTCCTACTGGATTCTTCGCCGTGAAGTTGTACAGAAAGATTATATATGTACTATGTTAGATGGAAAGATAATGATTTAGATTGTAAAGATAACCCCAAGCAGTCATTGCCAAATTCTTACAAGACTTAAACAACTATTGTGGAAAACACAAATATCTTGAAATTGTGTCTTGAAGTAAATATTCTTTCATGCAGATTTTATTGTTACTTTTCCATGACATGAAATAATTAGAAAAACAGAAACATTAATGTGAAATTTATATTTCTTATATTAAATGTGCTGCCATCACTTTCTAGACTGATCAATCCAAAATACAAGATAAATTGTCCTTTCCCATGAATCATTTACAAAGTGTACAAAAGGTATTAATGATCGTATCACTTCATGCTTGCAGAGACCTTGCTCACATGGATCACTGGGAAAATAAACTACAACAGGAACTGTGTCAATGCAAATATGACATCCTTAATCTGCAACTCTGCAAATGAACCAAGTCCACATACTGGTTACAAGCATGTTTTTCAACACTGGCACTGTTGATGACTTTAAAAAAAGTTAATTAATATTAAGGAGTATTAACCTCAGTGATTTCCCTTCCAATATAAACAAGATTTCACACAGCAGAGATTCTAAAGCTGAATAGATAAAAAAGTATTTCACTGTTTAATCTAGGAGAAGGAGTATGCAATCAGCATAAAAGAGAGACCTAAAGGCTGAGGTCTGGTAGAAACTGCTCTGCTCTGTCCTGGAACACTTCAGTTCAGTTCCCCCCTATCTCTCTTCTCAGAGTACCTTTGGTTTGGCTTCACTCCAGTAGTCCCTTCCTGACATATTTTCCCCCTACAACTTTCTTCATTAATTTGCATACCATTCTTCTCCTTTTACTTTATTTAAGCACTTAGACGATAACATCCTACAGTTTCCCTTCCTGAATTTATACCTGTGGAATGGTGTTGTCTGCCACAAAACTAAACTTTCAATGTGTTTTGCTTCTGGTTTTTTTTAATCTTTCTTTCGGTATTTCTTTGGACTGTAATGAGGTTAGGAGAGGCGTTATAGTAACTAATGCAATGTGCCCCCATTCTTGATACTTTACAAGTCACCAGGAGTTGATAATAAAATTTGTGAATATTAATAAAAATTTATCAAATGTATTACTTTCAAGACTAGGAAATAAAATCCTGGCTAGCTTTGCAATACATGCCTACAATCAGCTTGACACAGTTAGTACTATAAAACACAGCTTTTCAGGAGAAACACTGGAAAGGTTGTTTCACCTGGAGGAGAAAGCTGGTAAAAAGTCTCTTTGTGGAGAAATAAAAACATAAAGAACAAGAAAGAAAAATTACTGAATCACCAAAGTCTTAAAGAAAGAGTGTATTTTTTAATATACAAGAATATGTATAAGAAAAATGCATCTGCTAAATTACGTATGAAACACATAGGTTTCAAATAGAGATCCAAATTCTAGTCTGTCTGTAAAACCTGATCATTTTCTTCCCCACCCTTTGATTATGTGGCTTTAGAAATGTATTATGCTGCCAAAGAGGATTAAACTGGATTTGAGATCCACGATGGTCCTATTATTTCAAACATTTAGAAGCAGCCTTTTGTTTTCGTTCAGCATTAAGCAAACTGACAACCTTCACCTTACCCTTCCTGCTGTGGTATACTGTGTAATGTCTGTAGTCTACTTAGCTGGGACTGATTTTCATTTTCAACATTACAGAGAAAGACTATGAACGTTCAGTTAAAGCTTATGTAAAATATAGCTTAGTCTATCTAGCAATTTTAATCTTGGCCCCAATCCAGCAAAGCTCTTAATATTTCTTAATATTCTCATTACATTCAGCAGAAGAATTCAAATCAAATATATAACTAAGCATGGAGCCAGTTCAAGGTTTTCAACATAATCTTTGTTATAACATTGAAAACAGGAAGAACAAAATAAAACAGAACATTGTAGATCAGGAAGGACATAAGAAACATTTCTGATAATAGGTTAAAAAATAAGAGTACATGAGTTTTTTTCTAATTAATGTAACTTGGATATAGACTCTTAAAGTAGAACTAGTTGTACGCTGTTGATACTGATCTCTGTTTGAAATGTCCCTCTCTCATCTGGAGAATAAGACAGTTTCCAGTGGATAATGCCAGGCTAAAGTTCTCTCTGGATACCTTTGTACTGTATTAAAAAAAGGGCCAAAGACTGAGGTCAGCACTGGACCATATGACCCTTAAAGCCTAATTGTTAACAGCACTTCCTGGCTCCTTTTTGTTTTGGAATACTCCAGCTTGCTCTCTCCAAGACAAATTTCTTACAGAGGTGGCTAGCCCTAAGCATTGTGGACCAGAGCCAGCTGGCAGCAGCCAGCCTTTCAGCAAAAGATCAATCCCTGGACTTTAGCAGTATAGATGGAACTTGAACTTTCATGGCTGGGAAACAGCTCAGTAAATTAAGCTCCCTTTGCAAGGTGCCTTGCTAAAGATCACTCCTTCCTCTTTTTGTCTTCATGATCTCTCTTCTGTTGTAAAGGTTATGAAATCTTTTTAACTCTGTACATGGGTTTCTCAGTCTCTCTTTCTGCAAAATAAGGTTTCTAAAATAGGTTATCATTCCTCTGCCTCTGGTTTGATAGAACTCCTGAAAATCTTGAAGAAAAAATTACTTTGAAAAGGACCAGTTTAGGTTTTAAGTAGCCCTTTCTCTAATTTACAGGGTTAGATAACGAAAACATAAAATTAGAATCGGTATAGTATCACCAAGTTCAGAAGTTATTTTCATTTTTCCTGTCTTTTTCTTGACTGAGTCCCAAAAGTATAAATAAAACCATGACAGCAGACAAATGTTTCAGTTTGTTGAATATTGTGTGTTGAATTCTACAGTCCCAGATAAGTCTTATCTAATGATTAATGACCAACAAAATGACACTAAGTTTTCACACTCTTGATTTGAAACACTTAAAACATGGCTAAACAATAAGGAAAATAAGCCCAAGAGAAGAAGATAAACTTCCTTGGATGTCCTGATGAGATGCTACATAATTTCCTTAAAGATATTTCCAACAATCATATATTAGCTACCTCAGTCTGTTTGAAATTCCCATATAAATTTTTTTTTTCTTTTGTCTTGCACAGAAAAGAAAGCCACTCTCCACCTCCAATTGTTCTCTAACCTATGGAGTTATGGAATTTATGAATAAGTTTTGCTGTAGTTTTGGACGCAAATTATTTTTGACTGTGACAGGGAGCAAATATCTTCTTTGACTGATTATAATTTGAAAAACAGTTTTAAGAGCAGTGAACATACTGAGGAACAGCTCACACAAGTCCAAGCAAAAACAAAAAATAAATAAAACCCAAAGTTGTTGCTCTTGCAAAAAGAAAAAAAAACAAACAAGAAAACAAGGACTTTTAGTACCTATCACTTTACTCAAAAGGACTGGGACAGTAATATGGTGTCTTAAATAAATGGAAAATATCTCAGTAAAAGGAGAACTCAGGTATCACTTCATTTAACTAATTGGTTCGTAGGCAGAATAACATGTTTATCTTTCACTCACATCACAGTGAGTGAAAAAGGCTGAAATAAATTCTTGCCATTCAAAATTACATAATGGTAACAGTGGCTCTGAAAAATCATGAGTGATTATTCTTGAGCAGTTCCTGGAAAGTTATATGTGTAATTATGGTAGGTTAAATAAACAGATTAACACAAGGAGAGGGGTTATATGAGTACCATATATGGGTGATGACATTATTTTCCCTTAATTTATTGACTATTTTAACTTGTCCTTTATCAAAACTATACCAGTCATGAAAGATACAATGTTGACTTTAAGTATGTCTATCAACATTTGTCAAAACACTATTGTATAGGACCACTAATGGTAATGGTCTTGGTAGACAAATATTACTGATAAAATGCAGTTAAAGGAATCAAAAGATAAATAATCTCATTGCTATGAATTTTGCAGGCCAGGAATCTAGCAAAAATAGCATCATGTATACATACTTCAGGAACTGTTCATGAAGGATTCAAATGAAAGTTTATATGTCAAGACATAAAACGTGAAATGTCAGTCACATCATTGAATTTCTTGCTTAACCGAGCAGACAAGCAGCAACACTGATTTCAGTTTCTGAGAATATCTGGCATTAGGTACAACTTGGGATGCTGCTAAGGATCGTGGAATATGATATGCAATGTTCTGGACAGTAACTTTCACAGAAATGTTTTATTTTTGCAAGGCACTAAGTCAAAAGGACATAAACACAGCTTATCTACCCTACCGTCTCGAACTGAAAAGGCACACCAATTTAATTCAGTCCAGCTGATCAGATAGGAACTAAAATTCCTTCTGGAAGGAAGATCATCAGAGAAGTTTAAGGTCAGATAGAGTGAGAAAGCCAAACTTCATAAAGAAAACAAAAGTTCCTAAGCAATATAAAGGGATACTGATGAATCAAGCTACCCAAACTCAGCACACAAAAAATAATCATACATATACTACCTCAAAATAATAGATCATTAAATGTCTGGTATTCAGTCAGGATCAAACCATGGAACATATACTTATTACTAGTCTTGGAACTCTACCAAAGTAGCAAATAGAAGAGATAAGCAAGTTCAAAATGTTCCTTAGGTGGGTGTTTCTATACTCAATCAAGATGAAATGAAATGATGAGTCCATTTCAGCTCTGCAAGACAAATGTCACCTTGCAGAAAGAACAATGAAATTTGTTCAGGAGTGTCTCTGTTGAGCCAGATGCAGTATCATTGTTTTTTCAAAGCAATCAAGATGACAAAGAAAGATTCTGATGACAACAGAAAGCAAGGCTATTGCTGCGGTTAGTTTAACTCCTTCTGTGATATGCTGTAACAGACAGAACAACACCCATGCACATGGTGAGGTGCCAATGACATACAGCTTCTATGTGTAAGAAAATATGCCCAGAATTCCAGAGCTCAGATTACTGAAATAAAATGTTTGCAGATTTGTGAATTGTTCTTTTTACTTATAAATTTTTAAGAAGTATTTTTCGCACATAGTGGCACACAACCACTATAATAAAGGTAAACTGTACAAGTTTCTCAGCTCCTCTTATATATTACTATGATTCCTGTTGGGGAGGGAGAAGGTCAAAATTTCCTTATCCATCCCCCTCTAGCTGTCTTTTACCTTGCTGATCTACTTGTCAAGTCACCACACAACAAGAATAAACAGAGGGTGAGGATTGAATGAGAATGGAGCAGATGAAAATGTTTTACTTTACGAAGAAAAAGTTGATAACCTAGGAAAACAGATTATGATCTCCCAAGCTCATTTTAGCAAGCAGATATATAATATAAATGTAGCAATGCATTTAAACATAAACGCATTTGCCATATGCACAGATTTTCAGAGTTACTGCAGTTTCATATTTCAGAGTTATTGAAGTTACATATTTTAATTGTGAACAGAAATACCAAAATGGCTCTATGCAGCTCATACAGACAGGGGCTTTCTGTGGCCTTAAGCATGCAAGCAAAACTTCTTTACCCCCTTTGAGAGTTCTTTTTTCCTTTGGTTAGCTTTTTGCACATTTGACCTCTACCCTAAAGCTTGCTGCAGAAAGACCCCATCACACCCTTCTTGAGTTATGAAACAAACATGGAAAAAATTTCCTTCTTTAGATTCTTTTATACTTCATTCATCTTACCATTGTTTTTGCTCTGCAGAGATATGTTAAGCTTTTTCCAAGGCCCCCAAGCAGCACAACAGCATTACAATAACATTTGCTGAAAGGTCTCAGAAAGACCTCCTACACTGCAATTCCTAGTTGGCTGGCACATCTATGAGTCGGTTCTTTCAAATCATGTGTCTCAGCAAGTTTGAGACACACAAGCTCATTCATAACATGTGAGCTTGTTGAGTTTGGGGGCTCATTTGCTTTTATCACAGGTTGACATGTTGTTGAAATTAATCACAGGTTGTTTTCCCTAATGGCATCTGCAGGGAAGTTGGGTATTTTGGAAATCCTATTGTGATTTTGTATAAAATATTCATGTCAATAGCAGCTGCTTTGTCTTATAATGCTGTGCAGAGTTAAATAGTAAGGCAGTTAGTTATATTAGGAAGTTATTCAGGCAAATTACCATATGATTTGTTATATTGTGATACATTGTATGGATGAGCCTTAATTATGATTTTAATTATCTTTCAAATGCAGGGTTTATTTACATACACTTCTTTTTTAGAACAAGCAGCTATCTATGGCTCAAAGTTTCTCAAAGTGCCCATGCACATCCTTATCACCTTGGTGGAACCTCATACCAGTAAATCAAACCCAGGCTGTTCTGAACTGCATTCAGACCAAGCACATTTACACCTCATGACAGATCACTGGACTACTGTGTGAACTAAATTAATAGTTCCTAGTGTATGAAACCTGAATTCTGTCCTTCAGCTGCAGAAACACAACAGCATAGAGCTTCAAGCAGAAATCATCTGGTGGTGTTTGTGTTCATTTGTTTCAGTCCAGATCACTTGCCCGGTAGCTGCTGAAAGCTCTCCAACGTTCAAAGAGCCTAAAAGGAGTGCTTGGGAAGAAACTTAAAATTGTTGCATCTTTAGAATGTTATTCTCATCAATAGCTTCCCCAAGCTACTATTGATTTAAATGGAAAATAGATCATTCCCTAATAGTGAATTAGGGATTCATTTGTTGCCTGGAAGCTTGGCCAGGAATAATGGTCAGACAATGAATATCATAACTGATGAATATTCAAAAACTGGCAGGAACCAGGCTAAAGAGAGGAAAATGAGAGGTGTTACACAGACAAGGAGGTGGAAAGTAAGTTGCTAACTTAGAAGAGGAAGGTCATGTAAATAGGGCTTTGCACATATCAGAATTAATGCACAGAACAGGCCGCTCTATATACACCTTGCTGTTATTTGCAACATTGAGAAAGAACAGTCTTTCATGGATCTCAAGCAATTTATAAAGAAACTGTTCTGCCCTGAAAAAAAAACTGAAAAATATTAATCACACTCAGTTTTGTAACAGTCAAGGACCTGATTCACCTGACAATGTGTAAGAAGTCACCTATGCTGTGTAAAGTGATTACACGTAAAACTCTTTCCCCATTGAACATTCCCTATTTATGGTTAGGGTTTTGTCTTTTGTTGGGGGAGATTGCTGGGGTTTTGAGGTTTGTTTTTTGTTTTTGTTTTGTTTTGTTTTTTGTTTGCAGGGTTTTGTTTGGTTTGGGGGTTTCTTGTTTTATTTTTTAGTTTTGTGGTAGGGTGGGTTTTTTTTTTGTTTTGGTTGGTTGGTTGGTTGGATGGTTTTGGGGGGGGGGGTTTGCATTTATTTAGCAAGAAAAAAGCCCTACTTTAACATCACATCTTATCAGTTGGGAAATCTCTTATCCTGTTTAGAAGTGTAGATTACAGAAATCCACCTGCAGAATTTGTACAATGCAATAATGCTGGGAATATTTTTTTTATTATTGCATTGTATTACTTCATTTTCTTCTAAACAGGAAGAAACAGCATGGTATTAATGTACTAAAACCCCCACATGATACTTCTATACATTGGGAAATTAGAAAAACAGACAGCTCCTTGATGTTTGAAATGCTGCATATTCCAGTTCAGATTAAAACAGCTGAGGCATTAAAAACAATCTTTAAGACATTCAGATTCATACTGCAAGTGATGACAGATTTATATTTGGGCTTCTATATGTGTGTCCTAAAATGAGACTCAGATGATGGAGTAAACTGAGCAAAGAACACAAGATGGGCAACATAAAAAGATGTTCCCTAGGACAGAATTTATATGATCTACAGTTAAACATAAGCATCATAATAACAATAATAAGCAGAGCCTAGCAAGCTGAAGAATTCATGCTTGCAAATGTGTCCCACATGTCTAATTTTGAAATTGTGAAGACAATTTTCCTGCTTTGTCTTTTAACAGGATGAGTTAATACCTTGTTCTTTAATGCAAGGAATGCCAATGTGGTCTAAGTGCATGTTTGCTGTCTCACCTTAGTGGTAGAACACTCCATTTTGTCTCTGTCTTGTCCTGTTTATCCATTCTGGCTGTTTTCAGACTATAAATCTAAAAAACTGATTTTCTACTCTGCTTATATTCCATATCAGGCTTATATGTAATGGAGAATTTGAGGAAACAGGTGGCTGTAACTGCTTTGATAAAACAGAGTTTCAACAGAGAAAGTGGCTTGTCAGAACTGAAACTGAGTACATTCGCCACTGTAATACAGTGGAGAGAGATATTCACCAGAGGAAAAATATAAGACTGACTAAACCTGCTATCACTCATAGCCATTGAAATTAGTCAAATTTGTAAAGCAAACTATTTTAAAACATAACACAAATGAGAACGATAGTGAGAAATGTGGGAGTGAATTTTTTTCAGATTGAAAACATACTAAAATTGACCTTCCCAAATTCTAGGTAAGTGCTACAAACATAAACACAGTAAAAAAACAAAACAAAACAAAACAAAACAAAACAAAACAAAACAAAACAAAACAAAACAAAACAAACTTCCTCTTCTGTATTCTTTTCTGAAAGTTTAAAAAAACGCTATTTATAAAATCCCCCAATATTGGTTAATTTTTAAAAGCCATCCCAGTCTGGAGCAAGTTCATTATTATAAACTCAAAAGACAAGACATGAAAAGAAATAGGGTAAAAAAATATCTCCTATTCTTAATGTTTGCTGCTGGCTTAGTTTAGGTGGGCCCTCACTCACCACGGTGCTACTTCTGAACGCAGTTCTGCGCCACATTGCCCTCATACTTTACTTAGAGATAATTTTTTGCAGGATTTTTTCCTCCATCACAGACTTTGCAGATAATGTTGAGCCTCATAGAGATCCTTGTTGTCCTTTGATAGATATGACTGTAGAAGTCTTGATAACCTTCAACAGTACATTGTCTGATGTGTATAGAAGTATTTCATAAAGAACCGGATGAAATGCTCTTCAGTGTTGTTTCACCATCAGGGCTTTGTGGTTGGCAGTAAGTCATAATTTGTGAGAACAGAATGCAGCTGCAGAAAATATTAAGTGTTCTGAAAAACGTCATTCTAATTATATAAATTCTTTGTTGTTTTTCTTGCCAAATTTCCCAGCCAGAATCATTGGCCCTATTAATCGCCAGTTGAAAATAGTTATCTCATTACTAGTACTTAAAGTGGGTCTCTGGATATGACTATGTAGGTTCACTGGGAGACCTGCAATGTCCCTTCCAACAGAAATCATTCTATGATTCTTGTGTTTATACTTGACTAATGTAACGTGAACTGACCAAAACTTGGTGTTTGCTGGAGGTTATTTCTAGCAAGAACAAAACTTTTTTTTACCCTGTAAACCTACAGTGATCTTCTAAGGCAGAAGATTCTCTAATATGGGTGGTCCATTTTACAGGATTTCCAGCATCTAGAAGAATCTATCTTTGCTCTTTCCATTTGGAAAGTTACAAAGCCAACATACAGGTGGCCAGGAAAGACTGGACTAACCTTTTCTAATTATGAACTAGCTGGGTCACTGGGAATGCCTGCTGGCATACATTATATTATGCAAGGCAACTGTTGGATGGTAATACAACACTGGCCACAGTCGATTTTTAAACACATGTGGATTTGCACGAATCCCTAAGTATATGACAAAAACATACATTATGTACCAGAACTGTGTACTATTGGATCATGAATCATTCAGGTATCTCTGGTCTAATACTGATCATTTGTAGCTCCTGCATATTCTCAACAGGAACTACAGAGTAGCATTTTATATTTCTTCCAACAGCCACCATGTGTTTCCAATAAGACCAGCAGTCTGCAGGTGCAGTTATCTTTTGCAGTACATAAATTTTAAGGAGACTGAATTCTTTTTCTCCCTTAACAAACACCTCTGAGACTTGCCATGCAGTTGAGACCTTGCCATTGAGGTGTCACCTCTGACCTGCAGTGCAACATGCCGCAGAAGAAAGCAACCTCCCTGGTCTGCACAGAACACCTGCCTGAAACATCTGCAAGCAGCCGAGTCAGCAATTTAATGAACTGGCCTCCTCACAGCCCTGGGATTGCAATAGCTCTGCAAGGATTCTTAAGGAAGCCAAAACTAAAAGTGCTCAGGATAACATGATTTACATCACCAAAATGCTGGCCTTTGCAAACTCAGTATGATCAAGGCTTATACTTCAGTTTGATGTTGGCTGTTAAAAACACCAGTCCCCTTGCCTGTTACATGCTAATACTCTATGTGCTTAGTGGCTTAATTCTCCCTTTTACTTAAGGACTTGCACCCATTTAGAATACCCAGTGGAGGAAAAGCCCACTGTAGAATTTTGGAAAGAAAACCTCTCTTTTCCTGTTTCTCCATTTGTGATAGTAATGCTTGTACTCCTTACGCAGCTATTTGAGATCCCAGGATAAAACTGTTTTTTCTTAGAGTTTGCACAATCCAGGTCACTGTACAGGGTTCATATGTAAGGCCGCATAAAATCTAGGCAAGGTCCCACAGATCTGTGTTGTCCATCAACCTTGTTAGGAACTCCACTGTGAAGATCATCTTCAGGGGTTTTTTTTTGGCAGGGGCAGAGTGTTGGTTTGTTGGTGAGGGGAATGGTTCCTGAGAGGTAAACAGTATACAATGGCACACATTTTGACATTTCAAAGCATAGTCTGCTTGGGAAAGTGTTCTGCTGTGGGAGCACACAAAGATCCTTCAACATGCTTGTGGGTGACCTCTCTCTATCTACAAGGGGCTATGTGTATGCACGATGAAATAAATGGCAAGAGTTCCACAGCTCTTTAAAACCTGTCTGTGCTTTGTTACAATCCAGGCAGAGATAAGCTTAGCAAGTATAGGAATCATGCCATATTCTGAGCAATGCATCTCCTTCTGAAGTTAATAATTCTCACTTGCTGAAGACCTGAAGTTACACTGAAATTAAGGAACAATACCAGTAAGCAAAAAAGACTACCCAGAATAAGGTCCAACACGCCTTTGCTGTAAACACAATATAATTATGCTTCCATTGCAAAACTTATAAAACAATTTTCTGCTGAGCCTTTGCCAAATACAAATCTTAGTTATCTAGAGCATCCTAATTGAGTCATTAGCTTTTCCCACTTATCTGATGATTTCTAGGCTTATCTTTCCTATTTAGGCACAACTTTTCTTCTTTCTACTGCAAAAAGTGCATGACATAGTTCATCGCTTTCGGCATACTAAGACTGATAAATCTCTAAGGTCCCCAAGATTTTAAATGTGGCAAGCTTGCCCTTTGTTAACCTTGGTGTTTAGAGGTTAGGTTCTTTATATATTGCAAACTGCAATGTCCAGCCTTATTTCCTCAGGTAAATTATTTTATCTGAATCTCTTAAAAACTGGGATTTATCCAGTCATCCTCTATGGTAACACCTGTAATGCTGATAACCTCACTATTCCAGAGAAGTCAATCTGCTGAAGAAACTGAAGTTCCCTCTCTGTTAACTCTTGAGACTCATTTGAACGAATGTAAGGCACAGGGGTGGCATAGCTCAGGGCTCCAGAGGCAAGTTCATTTTAACACATTGCAATGTCACAGTATGAGAACAGATCACTTTGTGCTTGCAGGTTCTCAAGATACCCCACTCAATACAAATTGAATCTTAAATAAGTTTGCATATTGAAAACTCTTTAATATCATGGAAGGAAAAAAATCCATTAAAAATTTTTGTTTATTTACATAATCTTCTGCAGAAATTACTTTCCAGCTCAGTTTTTAATGTACCAGACAGTCATGGTTTCTGGTAAGTATCCCTAAATTTCTCTTCCCATTGTTCTGTTGTAAGAATTACTCTAACTTAAGTAGGAACTCCTTTACTCTGATGGAAAAGATGTGGGCATCCAAGAAGAGAAATGTCTGAGAAAGAGTAGATTTACAGGTTCCCAGCTAATTCCATTTCGGAACAGTCCTCTGTTAATGCCTCTCTTTCCCACCCCAAAATTGGGTCCAGTGAAAATTGTATCTGATAAGAATCCCTAAGAAAAAAACCAGAAAGACTGTCTTTCTCAAGTGAATCTCTAGACTCACAAGAGTGATAATTAGGATGGTCTGCAGGACATGTATGCACTACAAATTATCTAAATATACATCAAGTATTTCAAAAGAGTATGACTGACTTTATCCATATCCATGTCAGATCCGAAACAGGTTTTTAAATCTTCTTCTGAATAGAAGAGTCATCCATTCTCTAGAACTGAAAAATCCTAATCCCATCATTAAGACTCTACCTCAGGGATCACTGCTGGCTCCCATAGTGTTCAGCATCTCCATTAGTGATCTGAATGACAGGACAGTGTGCACCCTCAGCAAGTTTGCAGATGGTTCAAAACTGGGAGGAGTTCTTCAGACACCAGACAGCTGTGCCATCATTCAGAGGAACCTCAAAAGGATCTAGAAAGGAACAGAGAAGAATGCACAACGTTCAACAAAAGGAAAAATAAAGTCCTCCACCTGAGGAGGAATAAGCCCTGTACTTGTACAGGCTGATGGTTAAGTGGCTGGAAAGGAGCCTGACAAAGGAAGACCTTTCAGTCCAGGTGGACAAGATGTTGACCATGAGCCTCTGGTGTGCTCTTGTGGCAATGAAGGGCAGAAACAACCCAGACTGCATTAGACAAAACATTGCCAGAAGGTCCAAGAAAGTGATCCTTCCTCTTTGTTCAGCACTGAGGAGACTTATCAGGAGTGCTGGGTCAGTTCTGGGCTCCCCATAACAAAATAAATGCAGACATAGTGGGGTGAGGGCAGCAAAAGACCACAAAGGGGATTAAATTAATTGAACACTGTATACATGAGGAGAGGCTGAGAGAGCTGGAACTATTGAACCTGGAGAAGAGAGGGTTCAGGGAGGATCTTATCCATGAGTGTAATTATGCAATGGGGAAAATAAAGTAGAGTGAGACAAACACTTCTCAGTAGTATCCACTGAGAGGACAAGGGCATGACCATGAACCTGTGAACATCAGGGACCTTTTTTTACTGTGAGGGGGACTCAGCACTCTAACAGGCTGCCCAGGGAGTTTATGGAGTCTCCATCTTTGGAGATACTCAAAAGCTAACTGGACACAGCACAGAGCAACCTGCTGTAATTGACTCTGCTTGAGCAGGAAAATTGGACTAGACAATCCCAAGAGACTAGGCAGTCCAAATTCATCTGTTCAGTAAAATTTTGAGTAATCCAGCCTTTTCATGTTAAAATTAAATGTCGGTTCTGGGATCCATTTTCAGATTACATGGGACAGATGGCCAAAATGGCTGATCTCAGTATTCTCTGACCTCAGTGTTGTAAACACTGACTCAGAAGTGGTAATAGCAATGTAATTTCTCTCTCTGTGCAATAAATTATTTGACTACATGAAGCATAGCAAGTCAGATGAAGAAAACCTCTCTGTCAGGTTGCCACTTATCCACCCACGCTTCAGGTTGCACGTTAGGGAAATGGGGAAACCAGAATCTACTCTTCAGTTAGTTAAGGCTCATATAAAACCAAAGAGAAGTTTTTGATGCTGGAAGGAGGCTACCTGAAAGAGAGGACTAGACAAAATTAGGAGTATAAAAAGCAGACAAATGTATTCAAGGCCTTCAAGGAACTCCTGGGACGACACCCAAAATGGACACTGGGTCATGAGCCCTTCATCTTTTATAAATTCTGTTTTATTAGCATATTGGCCCCTAATTCTTCAATCACACCATTAGGTGATGATGTTTACCTCCTGCTTCCCCCCAAGACACAGTTGTTTACATATTTTCAGGCCCTAGGGCAACGAATGTGTCCTTGAATCCCTATTCAGAGGGATTTGTTTTGGCTAAAGGAACCGGGAACAGAGGTTTTCATCACTTTATAAGAAGCACAGAACCACACCAAGTTACAGATACATGAAGAGTAAAAAACTAGAAATTATTAAGGCATCAGGTGCTTCAATCTATTAATTTTAAAAATTGGGCAAAAGTAGTCTAGCTTCTAGGACTTGTATTAACGGAGACACAAGAACTTTTTGAGCAAGCACGGACATGATAAGGCAGTAAAGCTCTTCTTCCTCTTCAGGCAGCCAGGAAATTAATTGTCTCCTTGAGCATAAACTAAGGTGGAATAACTCTCTTGGCTGTCCAGGGTGATTCTGGAGGTACATGCAAGTTTCATATAAGCTACCTGATCCTCAGTTATTAACGAAGTAACCCTTCTGCCCCTGTCGGCCCTATAAGTGAAGTAATGCTTCCTTTTGACTTTATTTTAAAAATATATACCTGTTTATAAAAGCACAACACATGTTTAGATTCTCTTTTTAATCCTTTAGAAAATTTACAGGTTAAAAGAGACATTTACTGATGGCAAAGGCGGTGTTTCAGTAACCATTATTGTCATGACAAAATGAAACAAAACCCTTTCACAGACTTAATTTCAACTAGTTTACTTTTCTCAGCTTGCAAGTTCTTCAGTTCTTTTAAAATTATACCACATAAAGCAGAAAGAAATAGTCATTGCAAACTAAATCGATAGAATTTGACTGTAAAAAAATACAGAAATGAAAGACCATATTGTGAAAATGGTATGAAGTAATTAGCACATTGAGCTGTTCTGAAAGCTGCTGGCACTGTTTAGAGATTAAGTCAGTCTCTGGCATTGCTGATCATTATTATTTCAGTGTTGCACTTTTAAAGGAGGATTTTCATGAAAGGCTATGGGATTAGTAGTTGGGGAAGAAAAAGTTTGTATTAGGAAGTAGGTTTATAATGAAAGCCCGTGTTGTTTGCAATGGCAACAAAAGCAGCATAACTCTGGAAATGCAAATTGCTAGATATACTTTATGCTGAGCTTTTACCTGAAAGCACGACTTTGAACAACAGCCAGCTCACCTTGAACAGGGAAAAAAAGAATCTTTTCTGTTGCAAAAGAACAGAACAAAATAATCCCAAAGCAGGTTCAAGATGTAGCTCTGAGAAATTTGGCAATCTTCTTGAAAAGGAGTTTCAAAAGAATGTGTTGATTCCTGGAGATGTGTCTCAATCTATTTCCTGATTCTCCAGTATTATGTTTTCTCTTTGGAATTTGAATGAACTGTTGACTTTCTTCTCACTGAAAATGGAATTTTGAATTTTATCACTTGTTAGCTTAGATATAGGCAAAATATTTGGCAATCAGCAGGCCTGCTAATGCTTAAGGTCTGAGTTACCAGGTACAGATTTTAGCAGGACAATAATAATTAATATTTGTGAAGCAGTTGATGAGAACAATGTAGGCAAATCACACTCAGAATCAGCAAACTTTTCCTTCTGTTTTCTGTTTTCTTAGGTTAACATTAAATGCAGCTGTCTAAACACAAATATATATTGAAAAACTAGGTACTAAAAATGAAATAGTCTTGCATAAACCAATTTCTGAATTTAGATGGTACGCACTAATTCACAAGAGATATGTTGCTGTGTGTTCTCTGTATATCTAGGAAATACTAGGGAATCCCTAGCTTACTTCAACCAGTTTAAAAGATAATAAGAAATTCCAGATCATCAGAAACTAGGGAATAAACATTACAAAAATATGTTTGTCATGGCCTCATTCCATCTGATCTTGTTAAAGAAAAAGGTTAGCTTTTGGAGCATTCATATTTTCTTTTACAGGAAAGCATGCAGCTTCCTATCAACACAAAAAGTCTGTTTCCATGTGGACAGAGTTAAATGCGGCTCAACTCTTGCTGTTCAAGGAATTCTCTCTTTGGTTTATTCTCCAGATTCCAATAGAGACCATTATAATAATTTGAAATAATGACAAATCTCAATGTCACCAAATCAGATATTGCAAATGCAATGAAAACCAGTTTCCTTCAGGACAAGAAACATTCATTCTGCAGGTATCTTGCAAAGAAATTATTTCTTAGGATACAAAATTAAAGACAAAAACAAAAGCTATGTTTTTTCTCTATTTGATATGTTGCCCTAGGCAATCCTGTGAACCTTGATAATTTTGTAATATTTCTGTCACTCTGTTCTTATTCCTTTCAAAACTGGTGGGAAGTAAAGCAATTTGGAGTAATCAGATGTTTTCTGTTAGCTTCTTTATGCCATCAGCACAAAAAAACCCCAACAATCATTACAGAACTTTACTTTTTATTCAGATGAAGTTAAGTCTGAGATTTCCCATTTTACAAAAAAACCCCTGTATTCTCTGCCAGAATGAGGCAACAATTTTATCTCTGAACATAAGGTGAGAAGTTTTTTAAAATGCAAATATATGTAAAGAAACACTTCAAACAGATTTAAGCCATAAACAAAATTATTCTATTCATGACTTTATATTAAATCCTTATTAATATGGTAATGTCTTATTTGGTACAAATGCAGTGCTTAGAATCAAAGTAAAGATTAAATAAAAGTAAATTACTCTGTCACAGCCTCAATCTTTTATAGATACTTTCCAGGTGACTAGTACGCCTGAATGTTAAACAAGGCAAATTTGGACCATTTGGAACTACTTGGAAATCCTTTCATCATTTTCTTAAAAGAAATGTGTCCCAAATAGTTCAGCACATCATTCTCTGGAAACCATTTAACTAATTTATAGAAACAAGACCACTGTTGAGAGTGTGGCCTGCATCTACCAGACATAATGATGCTGCCTTATGTTTTGCTCATTCTGGAAACAATCAGTAACACACGTGCCAGGAATAATATTTACTACATGTTCAGAAAGTACACAAACACCACAGACACATGCATCTCATTGACTAGGTGGGGAGTATAAATCTACAACAACAAGAATCATATCCTGATATACATAAGATACTTTATTTCGGTGGCTGGCAGTTTCACATCATTTTTTTATCTAATGCATCATGGTTCGAAAATACCAAGGAGATAAAACATTTGAGAAAAAAAGGTGGCTGTGGTGAACTGAGAAGAGAAAGATATAGAGAAAAAACAAAAAGGACAAATAGAAGACAAATGAATAGTTTTCTGTGACAAATTTTCAGAGCCACTAGATACATCAAGCCGATATCAGTAACAAAATATCCCATTTCTATAAATTCAATGTAATATGCAGCCTGATTATATCTGTTAGAAATTAAACCAGGATTTGTGAAAACAATCTACTTTCCTGGGACTACTCATGGGATTAAGTGTTGTACAATTTTGGGAAATGCAACAAAATCAATTCCTTAACAATTTTTCTTCATAAATATTATTGACAGGAACTTGCTTCCCTTAAATCTCCAATAAGCATTTTAGAAAACTGGCCACCTTTTCTACCTACTTCTAAAGCTTTTTCGTCTCCATTAACAGGGGGAACTGGGGAACATTTCCATATACAAAAGAAAAAGAATACTAAAGGCTATATAAGTTGTACCTGACTAGAAATATTTTGTTAGTGCCTTGTTAACTGTTACATGTTCTTGTGGGCTACAAAACACCTTTTGCTCTTTAGTTTATTCTGCCAGTGAAGAATCTCAGCTCTCGGTGGAACAGGAAGATACTCTTCCTTTGTGGATGATGGACAGCACAACACACTACATTATCGACAGCAGTCTCTTGCTCTCCTGTCTAGTTCACAAAGTATTTATGGGGATGCATCCTCCAGTGACAGGATTGGCAGCACAGTCTTCCCTTTAGCCCTTTGATGTGAGAAAGTATATCTCTTTAGTAATGTGATTTACTTTAGTATACATTCAGAATAACTACACATAGGCCAATAGGTTGAAATAGATGTAAATCAGAATGTTTGAGTCAGATTTAGTAGGTGAATTAATCAGTAAAATGTACTTTAACACTGAGGCAATAGACAGAAGCCACAACTGACCTACTACAGACAGGGAACAGAAGTTACTAAGGGGCCCATGGGTTGCCTTAGCATAAAATCAATGATGGTTCAGATTTGATCTCACCAGATGAAAGGATTAGTGCATCTGAGAAATGTCAGAGAAAACAAGATTACGGTGCATGTGATACATAAAGAACTGAGGGTTAAGTATGCAGGGGGCCTCTGCCAGGTCAGTGTGCTGGATCTGCTCCTTTTCTCTGAAGGCAGAGTAACTTTCTAGCAAATCTTCACTAAAAATGCACTACTAACACTACTGCGTTATGGTTCATTTTAGAAGAATTAGAAATGTTATATTGACAGTTGCAGCTTTAAAGTGTGATTAATGCAGAATTAGATGTAGGTAAGCTAACTGAGGACTGGATGGCTGTAATAAGAAACACAGCCCCACGTGGACTAGGGGTGATTGATCTGTTGGGATGATTGTAACTGGCTCTACTGGGACTGGAGGATACCACCAGCCCACCTGGGCTCCCCCCACCTTTCCCAGGGCCCAGGCCCCCATATTGGACCCCAGGGAGGCTTGGTCACAGTCATGCTGCTGAGAGTTCATCACAGCGCTTGTGCTCCCTGCTTCCTGCATCATCATTACTGCAGTGTGTTTTTTGTCCTAAAATCTCTGGAACAATGACAGGACTGTGCAGTACCCCACTAGAGTGGTTTTACTATAAAATGAGACTGGGGGATAAGTGACGCTGCCTGAGCTGCCCTGTGGAGGGGTGTTAGGGTGAGCAGGAAGGGGGACCTAAACGGTGTGGTTTAACATCCTTGTTCCATCTTTTCTCCACTGCCTCTGGAGAGTAGGTCAACAGAAATTTATCTAAACTCTGGGCTTTGTCCCAGGCCTTGCCAGTTGGAGTGATCCTATCTAGGGTAGGAAATAAACCAACAATTAAGCAGTGCTGCTGGTCAAGCATCTGGTACTGAAACTTCCTACAGAGATGTGTTTCATAGTCATGGAGGTAACATATATATCTTAATTACCAATCAATTGACATACATACCCTGACAGTGAATTTATGATGCTTTTCCTAATTCCGCTTTACCTATCACAGGATCACAGAATGGCTGGGGTTGGAAGCGACCTTTGGAGGTCATCTGGTCCAAGCCCCCTGTTCAAGTAGGACCATCTAGAGTTCATTCAGACTGTATGTAAACAGCTTTTAAATATCTCGAAGGATGGAGATCCCACAATCTCCCCAGGAAACCTGTGCCATTGCTTGGTCACCGTCCCAGTAAAAAAGTGTTTTCTGATCTTCAGAGGGAAATATAGCTTAATAAGTTTGGGAGATATAATGGAACACATATTTTCCTCCAGTTAGAGAACAGCATTAAATTCAACCAGTATCTCAATCTTCCACCCTTCAACAGGTGCATCAGTCACTAAGAACTATGTTTGACATTAAAGAGGACTTAGTTCAATATATATTAGCATTTTAAAACCTTATGTCAGACAAATTCTTTTCTCAGAAGTATTTGTGGTAACATAAGCAACAATAAATTTACTCTAGTTTCACCTGAAAATCTACTTTGGTATCATATTTTAGCTACATACAAAAGTAAGAGAGTCTTCACATTTCAATTTACGTAATTCCTATATTACTTAAAAAGAAAAATAAAATATAAAAATCAATGGCACAAATATTTAATAATATTTATATTTAGCTATTATTGTGCATATATATATACACCCTTATGATACGCATTTGTACACACATACACACATATATTTATATATACACCTGCTGTTTCTAGATAAAATGAGTCTTTATTGATATAAGCAAAAGTTATCAGGGAGAATCTCTAACCTGGGTCAAGCTGATGAGGCAAAACTAACAGGTCATGAATGTCAAGACCTCTTTCAATTAACCCCACACCATGTGAATGGTATTAGGTAGTTACTGGTTTAGATGTGTCAGGGTGGATTAACTGTGTCTCTATTAGCATTTAGACAATGAAGTAGTTATGAGTGAAACTTAGAGTATACTACTGCAGTTTATTACCTGTAACATGGTAAATACTTCTACTTGAAATATTTATAACTATGTAAATTTCAGCTTTCAGGCAATAAATTAGCATGATGGCCAAAATGCTGCTTTCAGTCCTACGAACTTCCCTTCAAGCCTTCAGAGTTAGAGGTAAGAGCAGTATCATTTAATAAAAGGCCTAGCTACAGGCCTTTATCCAAAGAACATTGAAGTCAATGATTGACAAGGATGCTAACTGATGAAAAAAATATGTGTAGCCTTTGAAATTATTTACAGATAATAAACTTTAAACAAACACATATTATTAATGTAAATATTTTAAATTTATTCAATCTAACACCATAACTATTTTTTTGTGGCTAATTTTTTGCCTTTCCAACACCCATTGGTATCTTGGTTTTACTTGTTGTTATTGGAATTATGTTCATAATTCCAATGTTATAAGCTTTGTGAGCAAGGCTACAAACATTTTTTCACTGAATTAAGGCTCAGATTTGTTTTACTCCTTTCCCTACTAGTATTCATTGGTTAAAAAATTTTAGTTTCCTCCTACATGTAAAGGGGGAAAAAACAAGAGACAAGAGAACTGGAAAAATGGGAATGTTTCGAAAGTTTTGTCTCTTCTTGGTTCTCACAGACTTTGGATGCACCAGAGCTGGGTACACACAGAAGTGCAGTTGCAAGCATTCAGGGGCATGATTTTTACTAAGGCCTTGCTTGATCAGAAAATTGTGCTTCTATTAGCAACTAAGTTTAGGCCAAAAGGTTATTTTTGTTATCCCATTTTCAATGTGAAGTTATAAAGTATCAAAGCTACATAATTACAGCTATAAAATTCAACAGTCTGCATGTTCATATGCACAGGTTGCTGTCCTGATTTGGGTTGGGATAGAGTTCATTTCCTTCGTAGCTGCTGGGACAGGGCTGTATTTTGGATTTAGTACGAGAGTAATGTTGATAACGCAGTGATGTTTTAGCTGAGCACTGCTTACACTAAGTCAAGGACCTTCCAGTTTCCCATGCTCTGCCAGTGAGCAGATGCACAAGGAGCTGTGAAGGAGCATGGCTGGCACAGCTGACCCAAACTGGCCACAGCGATATTCCATACCACAGAACATTATGCTCAGTATATAAACTGTGGGGAGTTGGATGGGAGTTACCAATCACTGCTTGGGGACGGGCTTGACATTGGTCACTGGGTGGTTTAGCAATTGTGCTGTGCATCACTTGTCTGTCTTGAGGGTTATCTCCCTCTGTTCTGCTCTTTTTTATTACAATTGTTCTAAGTAGTAGTAGTAGTAGCAGCAGCAGCATTAGAATTATCATTATTATCATCGGTTTTTACTTTGTTTCAATTATTGACCTGTTTTTATTTTGACCCACAAGTTCTATTTTCTTTTCTTCTGTGATTTTCCTCCTCATCCCATTGATGGTGGGGATGGGGAAATCACTTTGCTGTGGCACTTGGCTGCCAGTTGGGGTTCAGCCACTACGATGCTATAAGTAGATCCCTTTTGTGTGATGGTTTTCTCCCAGTTATGACCCCTGAATTGTAGTCTTCAGTCTCTGCAGCTGTCCCTGCCTCTGCTCAGGATAAGGTTATCAGAACTCATCTTTCCCAGTGAGTAGGTTCCTGGTCCAGGGCCTATCTGCTGTGGTGTGAGCACCTGTTGTGGTGTGAGACACCAGTCAGAAATATGCTTCTTCCTTTCACAGGAGAAGGTACATGAAGGAGAGCCCTGGTACAAGGGGTAGCAAAAATACTCGGTTGATGGTTGTGTGCTTTGATAACAGCAAAGAATTTATAGCCTAAGACCTCGAAAATGAAAAGTGGGAAGAGAAAATTCAGAGCAGGTGAATAGATGCTTGCAAAAGAAGAGTAGTGGTTGTGTTTAGGTACCTGGAAGAAATCTGAAATTCAAAGGTCCTTTAAGTCTTGGAGCAGGTCTGCCCCTCTGAGCGAATTAGGGCAGTGGCCACAGTAAGGGCTCACATGGCAACTACTGCTTCTTTGAAAAGGAGAATGTAGTTTTGCATCAGTTTTGCTAAAGTCACTGATGTTACATCCATGACATTAGCATCACTTAATAGATGTGCTCACAAGAAGGAGTATAGCAATGTTAGTAGGAGGAAAGGAGTTTACTTCAACTAGAACAGATGCTTTGCATGTTTATAATACAATAAATTAGATCGAAAGACTCAATTTTTCAGAGCACAACAAAAAGCTTCTGCTTGGATTAGCTCTCATTCAGTTTCTCATCTATATGCAAACACCTAGTGCAGAAACAAAATTAAAGCACAACCATGAAAAAGCCTCACAAAACACCTCCATATCCATCCCATTCTGATTTTTCTGGTTTTTGCTCCTGTACCTCAAGATGTCACTCTCAATGGAAATTTAGGGAATATATGTTGCCTTAAAAAGGCTCTCCATCCAACATTTTTGAACCTGAAAAAACCAGTTAATGAAAACTAAAATCTTTGCCTCAAAAAATTTGAATTTCTATGTATCTATAATCAAAATGAGAATAAAATTGCCAGTAAGAGGAAAAGGACAAAGAACTATATCACAGACCAGACTTGCAGCTGCGTCTCCACCATTGCAAGGAGGTATTTGAACAATAAAATTTTACTTTTTATGGGCTGGATGTCTGTTTTTCTATGGCCAAGCATGTTCCCATGTAGAATAAACTATGGAAATTCTCCAAACAATCTTTATTTTTTTGGGGTAGAGGGTTTGATAGAGAGCAAGAGAGAGAAATTATGTTCTCAGTTTGAGCTGTGCTTTACTAGCTACACTGAAGTAAAAAATAATCTCTTTCCCAAAATATGTGAAGAGAAACAAAGTGGCTTATAACAATCCTTGCCAATGTTTTATTGCAAACACTAATGCAGCAGGATTATTGACCTCTTTTGACCTTCTGACCTTGGTTAACTACATCTTTAAAAAATACCATTTACTCCATGCATTTTTCTCCATTAATGGCAGTAATTTTTAACCTTGTGGTATTTGTTCAGCATAGTTCAATCAGGAGTAGGGAGAAAATAAATGTTGTAAGCATAGGTGGTGGCATTATGAATGCTGAGTCTTATCATTGAAAAAGATGTTTACAGATAGTATTTTATTTCTTTTTCTTTATTTAAACTTTATATTATTTTTTAAAAATATTATTCCTATCAGTTTGGGAAGAGTATAAAAAATTGTTACTTTTATTTTTTAATCTTCATGATTTTTACAAAAATTGTGATCAGAAATATAATTAAAGTATATGAGCAATTTGCTTATATTTTTTGTTAATCACTTAAATTAAAACCATACATATGTCATAATGTGTTGTTGACCTTTAGAAATACAATCTCTTCTTTCACTTAATGTCTCAGCTTCTTGCTTAGGTGTTGGCTTTAGTGACAGAAAGCACAAATTTGATGGCAGAATGAAGGGCCGAAAGCACCTAAATAATTATAATCATTAAAAAGTTTCATATTTGTCTTTGCTCACCGTGCATAGACTTATATTTTAGCTGAGACAGAGTCAGCACTTCTATGTATTTTAAATATCAGAATTATTTTAGGAAGCAAATTTCCATTTCAAAGCTTTTCCTTTTTTCTTCTAAGAGTGTGTCACAAGGATATATTTCTCCCTGTCCAGTACTTTACACAAACACTGACTTTATCAACATTCAATCACAGGGGGCTTTGCCCCTTTTTCAAAGCCAGAGAAAACAGTACTGCACTACTTCAGTTGTACTGCTCCTCACAGAAATTCTTTTTTTTTTAAATATGCAAGTATAACACTCCATTCATATTGGTGTTAATTTTTGCATGTAAATATGTTGCCTTTACAGTCTCAGAGCTAGAATATCATGAAACCCAGAAGTGATAAAATGTGGGCAGCGCTATAGGAACATCTCCATTCCAATACCATTGATTCACTGAGCTGTGAGGAGTAGTCATCTTCCAACTAGGACATTAGTTACAGAAGATATTATGGAGGGAGGCCACCAATTTTTTTTTCTTAGAGAAGTACCAACACAAGACTCAGCAGCATTTGTGATGTCAAAACCCACGTATTTTCTGCTTTCATTACAGTGTTGACAACATCAGAGCTACCAGGGCCTGTGAAGAGTAATATAGTTAGTAGTTAAAGATTTTTTATCTGTAACAAATTATGAGCATGGTCCTAATAAAATTTACTGTTTTACAAATGGGAAATTAAAATCCATCATATATTTCAGGGTGAAACAGACAAGGAATCAGGTAATTTGAGATTTTATGTCAGTCTAATGGCACTTGTGAGCTAAACAGTTATTTAACTGGGGGAGAGTTGAAGACAGGATAACACACCCACCTTTGCAGGTTTTTCAGTCAAAAAAAAAAGAAAAAAATGTCTTTCAGATGTGTATTGTGGTACTGCAACAACTGATTGACCAAAACATTCATCAAACCAAATATTTATCTACCTGATAAGACAGCCAATTTTGGGAAAGTATTCAACTCTTCTCTAGACTAAAGTATTTGCTGTATCATGAATTAATATGAATTAAATTGCTCAGTCAGTATCTCCTTAATCTTGGTTGCCTTTTCAAAAAGGGAAAAAAAAAAGGCATTGTTTTCCATTAGCTGTAATGTAATATGATTTGACTGATGTTATGAGTTTTACTGCTATGAGATCAATCTATTTCTTCCAGAAGTATTCCAAAGCACTGTGTGTTTCATCCTTGGATTAATAAATAATTATGCAGGACAAAAGGGGATGGAAAAGTAAGTATTTGAGAAACTAAACTAATCAAAGTGGTTTCTTTTAAAAATAGCTGGATTTTTCTATACCAGACCAAAAAACCTTAACTCCCACCTTCCAGGTTGCATATTAAATGCTGTTTAACTTTTTTACTGAAATACCAACAAGCAAGACATGCAACCTTAGCAATTACAAAGTACAGTGCAGCAATTTCTTGTGCTGATTAATGCTGATTTTTTGGTATGTTGCTCTTTGAATCCAAGGGTCATGCCTTCCAGTGAAATTCTAGTGGAATTCTTAACTTTTTTTTTTTTTTTTCTGAAATACTGCAGTGCAGAAATACTGAGATTTTTTTCAAAAATCTTAAGCTCCTTCAATGCCATTCAAAGCATTAAATCCCAACCTCTATATGGCCCTATTTTACCAGTTTGTGAAGTGGAACTAGACACCTTCATTAGCCTCTCAGCTAAGTATGCAAAACCTTAGTATTGGCCAGTCCTCCCAGTACAGAGCACTCTTTATTAATAAGCTGGGAAATATTCAGACAGAAAATGTGCCATGCTCTCAAATCACTCCAAAAATCCTCTCTTGCATCATAATATCCCTGGATTCCACCTCAGGCTCATGCAATTTAGAGGCTGCTTCAAGGATTCAGGGGAGAACAGTCATTGATTACTTCTTTCTTCTTTTGTTTTATTTTCCTTTTGTCCCTCCCCTGGGTTATGCAAAGCAACAATTTATAACAGAATCTGGATTAAACTGCTCTGGAAAATCTCCAGTTCACAAAGCATAATAGCTATGAAATACCATCACACTGTTAATGGACAGAAACAACTATGTTATATATTTCTTTTGAAATAACAGCACCAACTTGAATAAATATTTCCTTATATGATTAATACATTAATCTATTATGTAATGAATATCAGTGCTCATACTTTGGTAGTAAATGTCCTTACAGTAACCTGTAAAAGACGTAATGTATGGTAATATCATTTAAGCATGCTTAACTAGTTATGTTATAGAAATATCCTAAAATGCTACTACACTCAATAGTATTTTCATAATTCTAGAATGATTTTTTGGTAGGATTTTTTTAATGTAATGTAAAATATTTTATGTAGTTAAAATATTTTTTATTGGAGCATTATCATGAACTGGGTCATGATACTGCTCAAAGATGGCATCTGCAGTTCTGCAAACATCTGTGTGGTTTTTGCAGCCACCTGAAAACCATTTTTATGATAGCAAGACTGACTTCCAGCTTCAGTAGTTTGATTTGAACAATGAGCACACCTTTAGCATTTAGCACACGCCTTTTGCTTAGATTTTGCTGAATAAACAATTAACAACAGCTTTAATAAGAAGGGGGTGTTTCTCAATTCTGCAGTTAATTTGCCTACTGAAGGCAAGTTTCTTATTAGTTGTGAGGAACACAGATTTAATATTCAGTGATGACTATTTTTAAGCAAATTCAGTCAGTCTCTAGTCTACCAAAATCTTATAGTATGCGTGCTTAGAAAGCTTTAAGGGGGGTAGTGTCATGTGCCTGGAAGCCCACTTTAGATAGCAGTAGTTCAAAGCATTTACATCAAAGCCCTAATTTTTTTGCCACTAAAGATTGTGAAGGTGAGTTTGGCAGACACATCTTCAATTCAAAGCCAAAGACAAATCTATGTATCTCTAGGCTTGTTCTCTTCACGTTTTCATTAATTCCAAAAAATGTATTGCTTTAGGCTTACTTTATGCTATAGATAACAGAATCACTTCAGCAGGAGTAAGAATTCTTTAAATCATCCACAGAATTATCTTAGATAAGACATTGAAAAATTTTGTGATGCGTATTTTGCTATTAAAAAGCCCTTCAGATTTGTCTTCCTCTTTTACAAGGAGAGCCATGTCCTCACTGGTAGAAGATAGTTTACTATTATGCTCAGCAATGCTGATGGTACTAATTCTCCAAATTATTCTGAGATGGGTGAAGGAGTTATGAAAAGGGAAGAAGAAAACTGAGTGGGAATCAAGTGATAAAAAACCATATTTTAGCATTTCCATGGCTCTGGACTATAGAGATTTTGTGGATAATTATAAAATTTCTATTTTTGAACCTGACACACCTGCAGTGACCCATGCCGCCCCCATTAACAACCATGGACCATCAGTGTTGGTTTCTCAGCTATGTGTGAGAAAGGATAACAAAAAGAAGAGCATATTTGTTGATGGGGTTTGTTATCTGTGGGAGTTGCAGTGACAACTATAAAGGAATGAAGAAAATAAGACAGAAGATCAGTGAAAAATAAACTATATATAAACTGCCATTAGAACATTCCGGGTAACAATCTTCATTTCTTCAGGAGGAAAGGAAAATCTTAAATTTAGACAGCCTTATTCTCCTATGTTTCTTACAGACTATTCATAGTCACAGCTAGAATACATTCTAACCATACCAAGCTATGGTTCTGGTGGGGAGGTCAGTGTTAAAGACCAAGAAGGAAAAAGGGAATTCTCTCACGAGTTACCTTGAGCATAAAAACCTTTGCATTTGGGGTTCCAGATGATGTGGGTGTCAGCTATGGAGAATCATGCAGCATGAAAGCAACTTTTTTTAAAAAACCCTCTTCCAAAATGCTAGCAGAGTTGGGAAATCTTATCCAACATGTAGAGTTGCTGTGCAATACTTGTGGGGTAGCCATCCCTCCAGCTGAAGTGGGATCAACGTGCAGTCTCTTCAAAATGCCTGGAATACTGATGTGTTAATTACTATTAATGCTACTACTACAATTTGTAAGTGAAGTCTGAGGTACCTGGAGTCATCTGTGGCTGCAGAAGTTTTGTTCACTGGGTTTTCCCAAAGCTTGGGGTGTGCATGTGTAACAAGTCAATGAATCTAACCAACACCATTACTTATATCCCTACAAAAGGTAGACACTCAGACAGACACTTTCCCTCCAACTTGAAAGGAAAGAACACAGGGGAGCTAAATTTTTTGGTCTTTCCATAAGCATTAAATTCTCACTGGATTTTCTCAAATTCCAAGGCCCTGTTTGCCCTTACTAGAGACTGCTCTATTTCACACATACAAGAATCCTCAAAGGATGAAAGCTCTGCTGATGCTTAGGGCAAAAAGAAAAGCTTGTTCATTTGTGGTGTTATAAAAAAAGCTTAGGCCAGAGTTTTTAAGCACACAGGACAATACTCTCAGTAGCATTGTTAACCACAGAAAGTTACAACAGGAAAGAAGAAGCAACTCAGTGGGATAATATAAACACATGCTGGGGAAGTAAGGGATGCTTTTAAGAAATGAAGTTAATGTTTTAGGCTAATGATCATTTTCTGGAAATTCTTGGGAGGTCTAACTGTTTTCTGAGAGATCTTTGGTTTCTCAGGATTGCAAGGCTTCTGAGTTCCCCCTCACACACACACACGCACACACATACACACACAAAAAAATAAAGCCTGTGCTATGCACTATAGAGTTGTGCAAAGAAGTGAAGCTCTCTGTAGAAATTTCTCTGCATTCCAGTGAAATCAGTGTTGGAACACCACCGAGGTCCTGGCGTCTGTGTTTTTAGTAGGTGGTTGGATTGAAAAAAAGTCTTTTGGGAGGCTCTACCCAAAAGACACCTATAGCAACAGGGATTATCACTGACAAAGTTGTGCATTTGCCTCACCGCACACATGCATGTTTGTTTACTAATGGAGTAATTTGATTATTTTTTAAAAGGTGTACTCATTGCTTGGTTGGTTTAATAATCAAGGATCTGAAAAGCAGAGTTTTTATACGGTAGGGTTTAGATTATCTGCCTTTATGCTTGTATTTCGTTTAGTGCTCTCTCTTCTCAATATCCTATTAATCCACTGCTGTTTGAATCTGTCGCCTCCTCTGCCCTGCTTTTGGTGCTGTTTTCCTCCCATCTTTCACCACACTTTGTTTGTTACAAATAAAATGTGATCATAGTTACACACCTGCTGTTCTCCTTTCATGATAGCATCAGAATACTACTTTCCCAGCAATGTGAAACCGACAGCAGGCAGAGGTTTTTGTTGGATTTTTCTTCTTTTTTTTGCAGATCTTTTTGAATATTTGACATTAAGTGAAAAGCAGTCTTTTACTCTTACAGTACTGCTGTTTTGAACAAGCAAGGTTTCCATTTCTTTAAAGATAAGAACAAAAAACCTATTCTTTGGGCACATCTTTGCTGTTCTGCTCTATAATGACAATATTGACTCTTCTCATGCCATTAGATCATCTACCTTGAGGCCAGTGCAGAAAAGATGCTTAATTTGCCTCTCACCTAACCTTGACATTTATTTTAAAATATGTTATATGTTATGGGAAAAGCACATATATCATTATCCCCTCCATTTCAGATTATCTAAAATGCATATCCCTGCTCATGCTGCCTTTACCCCTCTTTTCAGTGACTTATTTCAGAATTGCATCCTCTATTTAATTCTTAACTACTGGAAGTTGATACTTTTTCTGCTTTTAGTTTTGTTTGCTCAGCTCTACCCTAACTAATTCCTTGAATATACCCCATGACCATCTCTTTCACCTTGCTTGTACTGTTAACAGCTCCAGCTCTCTATTTATTGCCCTATTTTCAACCCATTTTTCCAACTGCTGTCATATGTTTGCTGTTGCCATCTGCTTGCTGCACAATTACATCTCAAAAATCTGTCTGTGCTCACATGAGTTGCAGAAGGAGAATTCTTTTTGTTGGTTTGTTCATAAGTTTATTTACCATCAAAGAAAAATGAAAAACTACCTGAAGTGATTACCTCCTCTTAGTCTCCATTTTGCGAGGTGTGAAATGGAAATCAGTCTTGTGTAGAAATACGGAATCAAGTACATTGTTGGTGCTAAACAACCTTTGCATATGTATTTATCAACTTGCACAGAGATGCATATTTAGGTGTAACAACCATAAAAGATTTTCACAGTTCCTTACTCTGCTTTGAATTAGGCTTTCATGTTATCAGCTGCAATATCTGAGTCAGAAGTTAATCTGTTGCAGCTTTGGGATAACTGTACAATGCAAAGATTACAGGGAATGCTATTACCATTTGCATGCCCCTCGAATCAATTAAATAAATTAAGCCAATGAAACTTCAAGCTAAGTAAAGCATTATCATCACAGCAGATTTTAGTCATGATTATGCATGCAGAAATCTGAAATACCACTGCTTAGACTCTGATTTCATCTAAGTGCCTTTGAAATTGTATTGGTAAAACTCAAGTTGGAAATTAATTAATTCTCCTTGCAAGGAGAATTATATAATATCTTGGCAAACATAAGTGGTGTTTATAATAATTTTATGAATGGAAATTAATTCTACTGTGTATTTGGCAGATGTATGAGAATATTAGATGGCTTAGAATATGTGATATCTTCAATATCACATAGTAGAATGATTACGTTATGCAATATACTAGAATATGCAAAGTCTTCAATACTGAGAGTATTTTCTATTATTAACATTGTAATGTTAAATATGCACGACTTTCATTTGAAAAATTCAAACTCTATATGATTACACTTTTACAATATGTATATTATATATGAATGTACATATCTTCAAGTCCAATATTGTATGTTTTCCATCATTTCACCTTTCCTGAAAAGTTCAACCTTTTTTTTTTTAAGATGAAAATTCTGGTGTAACCTATTTGGGTCATACCCAGGGAACAGTTTATGAGAAGGATCTTTAATGTGGAAATAATTCAGACCTGCAAAAAGACAAGAAGTTCGTTCTTTTGCATCATGAGTACATCGGCTATAAAGAAAAATTGGGAAATTCTGAATATTTTTTTTTCTAACCATCTGTCAGCAAAGTTCACTCCCTTTTTTGTTCTGTGACCTAAGTTGTCTGTCTGCTCTAATGAAGCTGACCCATCCTGGGACACTGAGAGAACTGAAATGAAAGAACATGAGGTAGTCAAAGGCTCTTGTTTAATAAACCTTTATTCACCTCCTTCACATTCCTTCTCATTATGTTGATTTCACTCTTAGGAAAGATACAAAAAATATATTCAGAGAAACTGCCTGCTGTGGAAAAGTTTGGTTTGTGAGGAATGTGGTGGTATGCCAGCTGTTTCAGCATGGAAAGAGAAAAACTAAGAGTACTTACCAATTAAGGTAATGTAATTCAGCCAGCCAGAGCCAACTGCAAAATAGCCCTGCTAAGACTGAAATAATGTAACAGCAGCATAGCAGTGCAATCCTAGCAAGGATTTGTGAGAATCAGTTCCTATAAAACAACTTTACAATAAAATTAATTTGCGGCTGAACACCTTCACCAAGGAAAGTAATACCTGGGAGGAAAAGAACTGCCTCACTCTTTATGGTGTGACTAGATAGCATAAACCAGTGGAGACTAAATAAACCATTATTAAAGTCACTATTGAACAAGAGGATAATGGAGTCTTGTAAAAATAAACTTTAATTGGTAGCACCTTAGAATCAAAATAGCTGTGTTGATTTACAGTAGCAGAGAAGGTAGTCTTTTATGTTCAAAGAGCTCCAGTTCAAGGAGCTTTGACTTATATAGGACTGAAGTAACATTATTTCCCTCAAGACGGTTTCTTAGTAGAGGGACACTGCTACAGGATGCCTTTATTGATTGCATCTTTGATGGTATTGGCTAAAAGGAAATGGCCCTGTATTTTCTCAGATTGCAAGCTCAATTTTAAGGATTTCAACATCAGTGCTCTTAATTTGTGGAATGAAAGATGAATTTGTTAATTTGCTCTTGACCTTGAAGGACAACTGTCCTAAAAAACATTGTTCCCCATATGTGGATTAATATAGCTCTTGCCTTTCTGTTTTCTAATGAGAATACAAACTCTTTCCTGATCAGGTCACAGCAGGAAGGACATTTCCTTTTTTATCTTTAGCAGTCAGTTTAGCTGTAGTTTTAGATGTTTAGCCCAGGTATGCTTACATTCTTTGGCTGGACAGAAAAAACCCAGTCTGTGCCAAACTCTGATATAAACTACAGTTCTATCTTCCTGACATTTCTGTAGGTGACAGTAAATATTATGAGCATTATTAAAGGAAAGAATATGCCTACACACACTCAGATGCTGTAGTAGCTGTGGAGATTGATAAAGCCCTTGGCATCCCAAGCATGGGACTTCCACATTGAACAGCAGAACTGAAAGTGTTAAAAATATCTGTGACATTATGCAAAAGTTAAATCAGGACTCAGACCAAAATTTTGCAGACTAGCCACATGTCTATTAAATTTCTGAGTGAACAATGCTGCTCTTGTTTTTACTTTCTTGTTTCAAACACAATTATACCACATAAAAAGCTAATCAATCCAAGATCCTCAAACATGCTCTGTTCTCTCTATGTCGATTTTCTAGCTGTTGCCTGTTCACAGAAAACAGTTTAGGACTGTACATTTGCTTCATACATGTATAATTTTGTGAAAACATCTACTTCTTTCTCTTCCTGAAGGTATGCAGCTGGGGAGGACACCAGCTGAACTTGGTGAAAAAGCTGGGAGGGGACTCAGCAAGAAGAAGAGAGAGAAAAGATGACAAGAAGGGAATCATTTATCATGTAATATAAATTGCTTGTCCGAGCAGCATGCTTTAATTACCTTATTAAACTAACTAAATTTGGAAGGGTTTTCTTTTAAATACCCAATAAAGTCAGAAATTCTAGAGTACAGAGTGAATATTTTTCTTTTGAAATTCCCTTTCTTTACTTATTTCCTGCCAAAGAAGCACCTAGGATCTTAAGAATATATTTATTGGTGCATTGCAGGATTTTAGGTAAAAATAAATTCCTAGTCAGACAAATCTATTACCTAAATAATAACCAAGAAATTGCTGTTATCTATATTTCAGTAGGGCAAAAATCAGGAGACAGCAAAATCTAGTGATTTATTTGCCAAAGTTTATACAGAAAATTTGATGCTTTGAATGCAACCTAAATTCCTCTGTCTCTAGCCCTCAGAAAGAGGTTAGCTTTACCTGCTGACAGAACAGGGATGTGGCAGCATTTCTGTTTAATCCTCTGCAGTAAGACTGTACTGGACTCCAGTCCTTTGACTACATCCATTTCTGTCAGTGCACCCTCAAAGACAGCAATGTACAGCCACGTGGTCTTTTTCCATACACTAAACGGCATTGAAGCAAATGTCATATCCAGACCTGACAGAAATAAACTGCACAAAAGTGATGAAGCATGGAGAATTATTTAGTAATGGTGGAAACTGCTAGTCAATACTGACCTTTACTCAAGTGGCAATATTTCTAGGTGATTAATAACTGCAAACATACGGTGCATATATACCTTTCCAGATCTTTGACTTTTTACATGGCTTTTTTCTATTTAACCAATACTTTTTCCTCTTCTACTGTATTTGTCTTTTTAAAGATATCAAAATGAAAGCAGTCTAACTTTTTTTTCCAAAGCTTTACTGAATTTACTAAAAATTTTAAAGCATATTTTACCTAAAACAAATCATAATATATGACCTCCTGCAATGTCAGCTTTCCATTCTGAGGTGATAAACAGTTTTTCAAATACATCTGGTACCTTTCATCTCCCTGTCATAACTTTGATTCAAAACAATTGAAAATATACCATGACCAGCTTAGATAACATTCCTGGAAAAGTATGGTGAAACTCAGAGTTGACTAAGGCTAGGATTTATTAATTTATTATTAGGATTACTCACAGACATAAGAATTATGCCTAGATATTTATATATGTAAAAATTATCTTTGGATCTAATGAAAAACACCAGAGAAGCCTCTAAGTCTTGTATGCTTGCACTTGTGTTACACCAGTGCAATAATGATGCAGACAAAAAACAAATTAAAAAAAGCTACCATACATATGACCGGTTCTTCTTGAGATCTCCATTTCATACTATGAAGCAGTTTTACATAAAAACTCTATATTCACTGAAGTCAAAGGAACTGCTCTCAAAAGTAATGTGATTCTATTAGCTCTTTTCAATTTCAACAGCGGCCCTCTTAAAAATAAGACTCTTTATAAAAGCAATCAGAAACAATCTTGCATTAGTAACAGTATTGTTAGAATTATATACTGCTCCACATATTTTCTGAGAAGTATAATAGTGTATCCAGAGCTAGGAATTCAAGTTCTAAATAGAACAAAAATATAAGCAACTCATGTTGGAAGTCAGTAATTTTTGATTTAGTGGCTTCTTTGTTTGAAAGAGTAATAAATAATGGAAAATTGAAGAGAATCATTGATTTTAATCCTTTTTTAATTTTAATCATTTTTAAAAGAAGGGCTAATTCTGCATTTACCTCCATCCAGTTTGGAAATATATTAGAGCTATATTTTTTCCCAGTGCTAGTTCTAAAGCATTTGCTATTCATCTTAAAAATTTCAATTTTCATCATTTGTTTTACATTGCGTTCCAGTCCTGCACAAGTTAAATTCATTATAAAGTTGTCTATTGCCATTTTTTACTAAATAGTTGTTATCACTTCAAATTTGGCAAATTGTGCTTTCCATCCTGCCATTTCCCCTTCAAGTCATTTGGGAACCAGTGAGAATAACTTCACAGTTTCTTGAAGGATGCACTAAAATTTTGCAGAAAAGATACAAAAGCATTTATGAGATGAAGAAATGGGAAAGCTCCTTTCAGGCATGGTATTTCGCTGCATTCACTTTTTTTTTCTAATTGAAGTAGACACAGCGATTTGCTTGAATACTGGACTGAGAAATGTTGCTCCCCTGCCTGGGAACACCAGACACAATCGGTAATGGGGACACTCAGGCTTCAACTGGGAACTGCAACAGTTCTAGGAATGCTCTTCAAGGACACTAAGTTCAAACAGTGAGACAGATTCTTAAACTTTTAAACATGCAGCACAATGATTGAGTGAAAAACAATGTGTCATGGATAGGACATAGAAAATGCGTGTGTGATAATGACACAAAACGTGTGCAACTGATAGCTTTGCTGCTTTACAGTGAAAATGAAGCCTGAATGTAAAATGAAAGTCACCGCGATAAGGTCAAATAAAAAATAGAGATGGTTAATGTAACAAAAGAGCAGTTTTATCTTTGTGGAATGATGACACATAGCAACCACTACACTAATATTAAGGAATCAGTAATAGAACAGCAAATGAAACGAGCTCAAAGTATCTGGTGGCACTTCTTGGGGACTTTCTCACTATCCATTTCACTTGTGCTGCACTTACCCAGACATCCACCTCCCCTGAAAACAAGCATTTTTCTTTCAGGAATGAAGTAGAAGCCTGGTCCTCATATATTTAATCCTGGCTAAGACTTTTTAACATTCCTTTTAACATTCGCATTCCTGAAAACAAAATGAATAATGCTTAGGACTGAAGTTTATTTCAGTGCCTCTTAAGCCCTAGAAACCACATACAATCTCTTCAGGCCAGGTTCTCTAGTTCTCTAGGTTTTCTTCACTAATACAAAATACTTTCCAAATACTTATATTTGAGTCCATTAGATATTCATCATCCTACTTCTGCATTTGTCTTTTGCTTGCCTTTTCTGAGCAAACCCTTCAATTATTAGTGCTGTGACACGTCAATCATCTAAGAAGTTTTTAATCAACCAAATGTCATTTACAGCAAAATGTTGCCCATGTAATAAAGCCTCTGCTTCCTCCTAGTTAATCCCTACACTACTGAATATATTTGTTAACCAATCCACCATTCTCTTTTTTGTCCCTTCTCTGACCTTATGGCAAATCTTCTTTTTTTGCCAATATTTAGACCTTTTCTAAGGGGAGAGAAGTTCATACCAATCTGGTGGGTTTTGTGAACCTGTCTCAATAAATCAGTAAACTGGTGTGAGAGAGGTGCAGTTCTTCTTTGTGCCATAGGGTTTAGGAAACATTATTCCATGGTCAAGGCAGCTGACGTTCTGCTGGCCGCACCATCTGTTCACTGACATATTTATCTCCATGTCACATCTGTCCCTAAGCCTTGACCTTTGATCAGCAGAATTAACAAAAAAGCCACCTGAGCTCCTGACCCCTTCACCTCCCCATTCCAGATCCTTACAGTAGCTTTTAATCTGTGTAAACTCATTCCCGGTAGTGCTATTAACACCCACATGGAACATAAGCATGGAGGAGTGTCCAGAGGGTTGGAGGAGTCTTGGCAATATTTCAGTATCACCAAGGATTTGGGTTCCTCAGAGCAAACATGCCTCCCACAATGTCAAGTCATGTCAACAGATGGGTCCCATTGTCAGGCTCATCACCACTGCCATTGACATAATCTCATCACAAAAGTGGTGTTACTTGGTGTTCCTCATTCAACCTAATCCTTTAAATTCTTAACTTCATGAGAATTTCACATTCTTCTCTTCCAACCTCTCTCCCTCCATTTCTATCACTCTTGTAAAATTATAACTTTTCTATTTACAGGGAAAACAAAGCTCAAAAACATAACTACTGATTGTCAAGGTACCAGAATGTAAATTAAATGTAAAAAAAAAATAAAAGAAAATAAAACCACATAATTTTTCTCTTTAGAAAAGTCTAGGATGTTTTAAAGCATTTATAAGTTTGGTAACTCCAGTGATTATTTTACTAACGACAATTAAAAGTACTGTAGAATAAAAGGATTCAAAGTCATCCATCCTTAGGGGTAAGAGATTGAAGAGAGGATAAAGGTCTTTAGTCATAATCTTTTGCTTTAGCAAAACCTCTGGTTGAATTTCTGAAATATTTCCTGAAATATACTCTAGTAAAAAGTTCAAGTTTATAGCGAAATGAACCTATACACATGGAGTGCAGTGCCATAGACAAAGTCATCCTTTGGAAACAAGGATTTCCTTTTCAGGGAAACCTAGTATAATATCAAATCAATCTTTTTGTCACATACTGATCAGCTGCTGTGAAGATTTTTTTTCCTTTCTTTAACTCTAGAACAAAAAAAATGTTGACCTGATGTATAAACAAGAAATTGAAAATTTTGACACTGAGGTATACACGACAGCGTATAACAAAGGAACAAGGAACCCATAAAAATGCTTTTTTAGAGGAGTGGACTTCCAATGGCAGAATTATGGCTCTCACAGCAGAACACAGCAGAGAGAGGCTCAGACAACAGAAGTTGTCAACATCCAGGATGTGTAAACAAAAAGTCAGAAGGATTGTCTCTCAGAAAGAAAGAATTAGAAATATCACCAAATAAAAAGTAAGTGCTTCACATAACCTAGAATCTGTTTTCAAAGTCAACAATGATAAGCAGGTTTGGTTTGTTGGTTTCAAATCTTTTAGTGCTACCATTAAATTTAAAATGGATCTAAGGGCAGAGGTGACTGTGATTTGTAAAGAGACTTTAAAGAGATGATCCCTGGAACCAGATGGAGTGGTTACAGACAGCGCTCAGTAGCCCTGGCGATGTAGGAGTTGCCTTGTTTAGTGCAAAGTCTACCTCAGTGCCACAGGGAAGGCGTGTGCCTTCAATAAACTCAGCACTAATAGGATTCCAGACACTGAAACCCCTAACTAAATCACAGTCATTGAGAAGGAGATTAAAAGCATTTGGAAGAAGCTTGGCCTAAATCTGGCAATAATGGCCTGAAATTATAAAACAAGAGACTTTTCATGCCTTTTGCTTATGCATTTTTGCCATTCTTTCTGCTCATGTGGCTAAAGAACACGGAAACACCAAAGCAGCAGTCACTACTAAACTGACAGTGTGGCTGGCCTTGCAGAGCTGGTGTTAGTCATCACTCAGATAAGCCATATATACATAATTTTTTAACAGCATTAAAATGTGTTAATAGTAATACAATGTCAATAAATAACTGCAGTGTTCCAAAATGTTCAGCCTCATTGAAATGCTGCAACTAAGGCTTCCAAACATTGTACAGATATTTTTTTTTTAAATTCCCATGAGACATTAGAAACATTTCACATATTGATACTATAGAATTTGCAGAAATGTTCTCTCTACATTTCTGACTTTGTCACTTCATTCTTTATACATTTCCATAATTTCCTGATGTCTAGGTAATATGTAAAATAAAAATAAAGTTATTTGAATCATATTTACCTTTTTTCACTCTTTACCTCATTAAAAAATTTCTTATTCCCCTTTAAGTTATTTTTAGGATCGGTTTCTTCCCACAGTGACTTAAGAAATTATCTTTTCTCCAGCTATGGATCTGTTCATTTAAGGGAAAGCTGAGTATTCTGCTACCATGGGAGACTTTACTAGGATAATGATAGCAGCTTGACAGAGACCAGAAGCAGCTTTCTTTGTTCTTTACAGTGCTGCCCCATGTCAGTGGCACAATTACTGTATTTGTGGGCAGACTGACGACACCTCGAGCAGCCCGGGCACCCAGCAAAGAGATGTGCAGGGAGACCAAAATTCACACCTGTCTTCCTTTTATTTTAGTCCCAGTTAGTACCCCAGCAGTGGTGATACTCTGCACTGAGGTCCCAGAGCTTCAGCTGTGCATCTGCAGGTGCCTGGGCTGACAGCAAATAAAGGTATTTCAATGAATCTCCCGCAAACCAAAGTTCAGCAGCAGAAGGTCTGCACAGATTCCAACACAATGGGATCTCTGCCAGTCTTCGTTGCATGGTGTCCACCCTCCCTCTGACTGAGTGTCAGAGTGACAGTGCACTGGGGCTGTGAGGGGCTTCTCTCTGCCCTTGTTGTGGCCACATTCTGCTCCAACAGCCGGGGCATGTCCCTGTGCCCAGAATGGCTTCTACAGCCTGTTTGCTCTACTTGTCACGGCTGTGCTCACGCAGTCATTACACTCTCCAGCCTGGGTTAGTGCTGAACCTCTGTGCTGAACCTTTCCTCCCTTCTCACCCCATAGCTCTGCAGGACAAGGGGCCTTTCCACAGCATTTTCACTGAAGGCACTCCTTTCTTTCTGCTCCCAGACAGTCAATCCCTGTCTCTGACATCCCCAAGTTTGGGGACACGTGTGGCACAAGCAGAGGCAGTCGGTGCCCAGCACACTCTGCCACAGCCACAGCAACCTCAGCTCACCTCAGCTGAGCTGTCCAGAGCTCTTGGTGGTCTCTTCAGAAGCTCATACCCTGCTAAGGGTAATGTGCTGCCTGACCAAGGACTACTAACAATTTTGGCAGCTGCAGTTCCTCAAACCTATATATGGCATATAAAAGAGGCAACACAAGTGGGCCATTGTCATTGTCAGTTTAATATAGAACAATTCATGGAATAACATGGTCAAATATCCCTTAAATCCTAATTCATTCAGTTTTGCAACTTAAGCAACCAGTACAAATTCTCCAGAAATATGGCTGATCAAGTTCTCATTTCTCAGGACTTGAGAGGTAACTAATGTCTGAAAAAATAAAAATATCTTGAGAAGCTGCAGCTTTCATTTTCTGTTAGCTTTGCATTCCCAGGGGCAGTGTAGGAAGGGTTTAATTACAAACCTACTAAAAATAAAAGAACATATAAACTTTTGCTTCAAAAGAATATTTTTCAATTTCTTTGTAATTTGACAGGCCCATAAGACTATTGAAGTTGTTTATGCCATGTGTTTTTTTCCCATACAATTTCCTTGATATTTAAGATGTGACTGTTTGCCTTACTGTTGTTTCACAAGTAATTAATAAGAGAGGATGCAGAATCCCCATTCTTCATTATCTCCAAAACATGAAAGGACAAGGCTCTGAGCAACCCATCATCCGTGACAGAGATGTTCTAGAGATTTTGAGGTTAGCTGAAATAAGACAACAAGTCTCCTAGACAAAGTCTGGAGCTAATGAGAACACTGATTATATTGTTCGACTCATAGTTTCCCAACAACTGTATATAAAATTTTGAAATAAAAATTGCTATTTGTTCCACATATTTTACAAAGTTACTAACAAATATTACAAAATTATCTACAAAATAAATATGGGATCATCTTAGGATTTTATTAAGTTTTGCAGATGAATTGGGATCAGTTGTAATCAGTGTGAGATATTTATTTAGCTCGAATGTAAACTATTGTCTTAATGGCATTTATCAATGCAAATATGAGTGATATCTACCAATTTAATATTTAATTTTGTGTGTTCACCACAATTTCTTGTGGCTAGCATGGCCGTTGTGTAAAAAGACTTCTCTAAAACTATACATAATAATTAAAATGAGATACAGTTGCAAATATTCTTTATATCTAAAACCAAACATTATACTGCTGACAAGGAATCTTTTACTGAAATCTGCTCTAAATACATTAATATATATTATCTTAATGGATTTCTTTTCTATTGGAAAAGTATCATAAACCAAAATCTTTACAGCAATAAGCAGTGAAGAGAACCATGCTCTCAGTGTGTCATGTACAACCAAGAATAGTAACTGCGACAAGTCCTTTACAACAAAAGTAATGAACAGAGATCCATTATAAACCAAAATTAAAACCCCCTGCAAGTTTCCGTTAAAAGACAAGAGAAGTTAACACAATCTTCAGACAAATGAAAAAATACAGGGTTCATTCACTAGTGTAAATCTACTGTAAACCTCTGGTGACTCAGTCATTCATGAAGTACTTTTACCAACTAAATGCTATCCTTTGTGACAAGAGATACTTCCCTCAAAGCACAGGAAAAATGTGTATGGATCTTCTTTGTCTACAGAATGATTCAATAAACACCAAGCAAAAATAACAGTTGCCCCTAAGTGCTCTGAGAGAACAATTAGCACTCACCAGATTTATTTTTTTCTTGTAAAATTCTATTTTATGGTTACAGTCTAACAGATCTTGGCTTGCAGGCAGGTTCACTGAAAGTCTGCAACATTTCTATTTCAAGTATTTCAGCATGTCTCAGAAAAGAAATTTAAAGTATTAATTTGAATGTTTGCAGATAACTACGAATACCGGAATCAATACTAGAAATTGGATGTTGGCAAAGAAATTAATCCAACAGATGAGCAGATTCTTTTCATGCCACCTATGCTCTTCTGTCCCCAGCGCCTCCTCTACCTTTCTCTTACATAAAATGACAGCATGGAAATTCCAGCTTCTCAATCTGCATCAACTAACTGTGCAGTCTGAACCACTTAAATCAGGCAACATTTTCTAATTAAAATATTAAAATGTGATAAAAATGTTGACTAATCATTACTAATCAGCAGACCCAGAGTTAGTTTTAAGCATTGATGATTTTGAACCAATTGCACACTTATCAATACTGGACAGCTTGTGTAAAAGACAAGCAAGCTCTGTTTGCTGTACAAATATATTTGCACAGAAACATAAAGGGATATTTGTATGCATCATATTTGCCTAAGTCTCCTGAAAAATGACAGCCCACTGTTTCCAAAGCTGATCTTCCATTGAGAAGAAACAGACCTGCTGAACGCAGCTTATTATAAAGTAACATGAATAAATCACCAGCACAGGTAAGGAACTGGGTACAGAAAGCATTCATAAATTCTTTAGTCTCTGTGTCACACAGCACTCAGTAAACGCTCACAGCAAGGCATATATTAAATATTCATCTGTGCTCCTGCAGCACCTTGAGCAGCAGCAAGGAGGACATTAAGCACAATGCAAAGGGGACACAGCAATTCATTCTTTGCACATTGGCTCTGTTTCAAAGCTTTCATTCTCACTGCTCTCCCTGGTGTTTGCTTTGCCCTCCCAGGTGCTGCACTGACACCCAGGGGCTGACAGCCTCTATTTTGGCCCAGGGCCTTCCTCAAGGAGGCTGGCATAGATTCAGACAATGACAATACAATACCAGTAATCAGAAAACAGAAATATAGAGGGTATGTTTGGTTGGTTGGTTGATTTTGTACTAGAAAAAGCTTCCATTGTATTAACTCTTTTAAGAAATGGAATCTTTTGAATGTATTCTGGTTTTAGGTGCACAAAAGCCAGGTTGCACAGAAGCACAAGGCACAAAACCCAACCCCAAAATGATGGATACTGTTCAATATATAGCAAATTTGCTTTATTTCATATGCTTTATTTAATCCAGTCACTGTGTCCTTTAATCCAATGTTGAATAAAACATTTCTTTGAAGATATGGAAAGAAAAAAATGAATGGCTATTCTGAATTACAGTGTGTAGAACACTTCAGCCATTTATTTTGACAACTTACCCATTCACCTATTCAGGTGATATATTATTCTTATCTGGGTTTACTGAACCACAATGGCAAATATTATAGACATAGTCCAACTTGGAGAGAAATTTAACTTTAGGGGTTTTTCTAAACATTATTCATTTATGTAAAAAGAAAACCAAAACCAGAAATGTAAGCAGTTATTGCAATGAGTTAGAAATATCAGGAATTTTTTGAGTTTTTGATCAAGTTAACAAAAAAAAGTTTATTAGGTAAGTCAAGAGTTACCCAAAGGTGCATCTCCAAACTAAAGATAGTGCACCTGAGAATAATATTGCATCTATGACAATTTGAAACAGTTAAATATTTGTACTAAGACATATATTTATATTTGTTAAAAATACAGAATTTAAACCATACTTTAAATACTTCACTTTAAAACAGAAAATACTCCAAATCTGGAACATACGTAAATTCACCATGGATTTCAATCATGAAAGTCTTGGCTTGCAGAATCAGGCCACTGGCAAAGATCCAGCAACTTAATTAATTTAAGTTAGCATAACAAAAGGATGAACAAATAAATCTTCACTGTGAACTATCCAGTCAGAATAGAGAAAGGACAAACTCTTTTGCCTGACTTTTTACCTCCAATATTGGTTTGCAATGTAAATGACTCAAATTATATTTAAATTTATTTTCAGATTATTTTAAAGACTATCTAAAGAAAACAAAATGCTGTAGTAAAGAGAAGATAAAATGATATGACTTCATACACAATGAAATTTAGTTGAAGCAAAGGTACTTGGTGTGACATTATTTTTTCTTACATGGCTCTATCTCTTCAACTAAAGAAACCAAAATTCTAAATTCTGTATGGAGGAGATAACATAGCAATATTTTGATGTAGGATAGTTTATTACATAAACAGTATGTACAAATTCTAAACATGAAAATAGTGAGTAAAAGAAATCAGACTCTATTTACATTTACATTTTTTTACAAAATGTTTTTACAAGAAGTGTATTTTTTTTTCTCTAAATAACAGGACAAACACATAAGACCAATCTTTTTGTATTACATACATAAATAAATATTGACTTTAAATGACTGTTATAGGAACATAATTTCTACAGCCAATTTGGGCAACAGAGAAGCAGTTCTGTTACCGCTACTACAATATAATTAAGTAAAAAGGAAAAATTTTACATATAGAGCTCTGTTAATTACTTTGTAAATTGTACCTTACTAATATATCAGTAGAGGTAATACAGTCGTTACATTTCATGCCCACAACTGAACAATGAGTTTTGGCATGCAAACCCATATATAATCATCAACATCTGCAGGTATCCATTTACATTTTTTTAAATAAAGGGTTTTCTTAATTATTGAAAACTACATGCAACAGCTTATTAGTATCATATTCCTGGTTAAAATGCACAAGTTTGCATAACATTATTTTTAGTAATTGATGTTCACAGGTACTGATCAAAAGGGTAGGAACATACTTGGCACATAGTGTAAGAAAATGAATTAATAAATAAGTCAATATCACTATGACATTTACATATACACAAAAAATAAAAATTTTTATGGTGTTGTACACAGAATTTAGAACTGTCTGGTTCTCCCTTTGTTTTACAAGGCCCTGATTTAAGACAGTATTCAAGAAAACTTGGACATCCATGCTTGATTTGAAGCATCCCTAAAGCTCATTCTTAACTGCACAGGTTTACTTCCATCCCACAGACTTCCTTTGTGCCAACCTTCCTGAATCAGGACCTGCTTATTTGATGCTCTCCCTGACTCCAGCTGGGAGCATGGAGATGAAAGTATTGTGAAATAAATTGACTTAGTATTAAGGTTTCTATACGGTTCTGCAAATAGCAATGGTAAAATTCCCATTCACGTTAGCAATGGCATCATGTGACCATGCCAAACTTTAATGTCAATGCCAGCACTGCCACACCATGTCCTCAGCTCTTTCTGAAGCCACTAAGTTGAGGATGTTCAGCATTTGAAAAATCAGATTCCTCATTTATTGTCTGTGTGCTATACTCTTAATGAATATTTAAGTTGGTATACATGGATGATACAGCACAAGTTCTGTCTTATTTTCTTCTGCTCTATAAACAAATCAAAAATGGTCTAAAAAAAGATATAACGAGAACAAACAATTTTCTTCTTAAAGAAAAATCACCAACAAAAAAATCCACTTCACGAAGCAGTTAGCAAAAATAGCATAATCTTACAATTCTCCTTTAAGAAATAAAGATAAACAAAATGCATCCTGAATTCAACTGACAAATCCATCAGAATTGTACATAGCAAATAATACATTAGTGTAAAGGTGCAGGTATCCCAATACCTCTGATATCATCCCAATATGAACTCTGAATTACACATCATCATTAGAGAAAATACATCTTTAACTAGTGAATTAAGTAGCAAACTGCAACTCTGTTGGTGACTTAAATGTTTAATGTGGCTTAGTCTAGTAAATTAGGACAATACCCTGTACATTTCAGCAAACAAAGCTTTTGAAGCAGGCACTAAAAACTTCAAATCTGTACTGCTAAATTTAAACAAATAATCAGGAAAACACTCACAGCTGGGAATTTAACATCTGTGCATGAGCTTTGCTAACTTTGTATTTTTCATTTTTGATTTGGAGGGTGACTTGAAAGGTGAGTTGATAATTTGTAGAAGGAAAAAAAAAATTTACATCTTAGTGGACTCTATATAATACCCTTAATCAACACATTTCTACTTTACCAACTTTTGGTTTTGATCAATCTACTTCAGAAGGGGAAACCTCTCAATGTTCTTCAAAAGTTTTTTATTACTTTGAACAGACAAATGCTTTGGAGAGAATGGCATCAACAAACAGTAATAGTTGCGATTCATCTCAGAAGCAGGAGGGTATGATGACCCAGGGCTCAGAACCTCCTGCTTATCTCCAATTATTTGCCATCATTGTAACAAAGACCAACACCTATGTTCCACAGTGTCACTACAAATGAAATGTAATTTCATTAACACTAGTCAAGTCACTGCAGAATTTGAGCCAGAAAAACTAGAACAGACTGTGATTGAAAGGTTTGGACAGAATTCTTCAGAGAAGCCTGAGGTAATTACTTTCCCTGATCCTGCTGATCTAGCCAACACCACAAAGATCACTTCTATACTCATCTACTCCCTGTGCAATCCAAATGTGAAAGCAGTGCTGCACACCTGTCCAATTCAAATTTTGTTTTCTTTGGAAAAACATGCACATGAAACATTTCCATCCTGACAAAAATCTCTCAGACTTTGGCCTTCTGACAAAACTGAAAACAAAACTCTATATTACAGATTTTTTGAAGAAGACTTCATCTGCTAATTTGCTAATGTATTTTGGAAAATAGAGGAAGGAATTAAAAGCACCATAGCCTTTACATAATTTAAGATATTGTTAAAGGCCCAAACCATGTAGCAATATAAAATGTCTGGGAAAATTCCTGGTCACTAAGCCTATATCAAAAAAGACAACATGCAAAATTGAAAGAGAATGGAAAAGAGCCCTTTAAAACTGAAGGTAAAAATGTAGAAAAATTGTAATGAGGAAGAGATCAGAAATTAACGCAGTTTCCTTCCCCACCTGTGGTATTAATGCTATCAACTTCAGTAACAGACAAACTGAATAGTCCGTGAACATTCTAGTATGATAAACATAGCTCTGATCCTTGGCTTCAGATAGGTATTGCTTCATATTGCTTTTTCCCAAAACAGTTTGTCATCAAGATAAGGAAAATACATTTACCACTAATATCTGAGCTCCTCCCACTGAATATCTCAGAAAAATGCGATGCACAGGTGAGTCTGTAGCATCTGCTGGTAGAAAAAGTGGCCACTTTGTCAAGTTGAACTCAAGTTTTAAGGTACATTAGCCTCGTGATGATTCAAGGAGCAATGGAAATGGTGCCAAAGAATTCAGGAGCACTTTGAACATCTTGAACATTAAGAGCTGATTATGGGTATTTGTATGGATGTTTATTGGCAGATACTTTCCACCCTCTCAATAATAAATCCAAGCAGTTTCTGTTTACGATTGAGACATGTGTCTCTGTGTGACAAATTATTCTAGACAGTTTATATTGCACAATAAGGCAATATGAATTCCCTTATGGTTAAAAAGGGCACCCTTCTGTCTAAATTTGAAAAATGAATTCAAATAAACTATAAGCCAATGTTTTCCAGATGCCAGAATATTGTCACATAATTCTTTCTGTAAGCAGAACAGCAAAACAGAGCCAATACATCCATCCTTCTGTTCTAAAGATCCACAGGGAAAAGAAATATGTGCATCAAAATTCAAAGCAAAAAAGTAGCTCTACAGCTACTTGAATAATAAATGTGCCTCCGAATTTCAGTTTCTAAAATGTTAATGTTAACTATTGAGAACTAGAAAATTGGTGTTTCTATTCAAGATAATATTATACATTGAAATATATATCAAAAAGTTGTGAGATTTTAAAACTTATTCTTCCATGACCTATCAATTGATTGCATTCCTTGCCATCACTTTTAAACAATTCTATTAATTGCCATTTGTTTTTCTACAATGGTATTTCTACCCTGTATATCCTTTAACTATTAACTATATTAATAGAAGATCTACATGATAGAACATTACCACTTTAGACCAGATGAGTAATGCATCTGGTATCATCATCCTCCTCCATGGTGACACTGCAATTATTAAAAATTGGATATTTCAGGGTTTCTGCTACTGGTATTTATTTTACTTATGTCCTTATTTCAGACATATGGACATATTCTTTAATAGCAAAATACACTAGGGCTTAAATTGGTGACAGGCAGGGCTTTAAGCAAAACAAATAATTTAAATCCACTGATGAGAACATGGCCTCCTTTAAAAGTATGTATACATCACAGGACCTTGAAAATAGTAACATTGAATTCAATAAGAGAAAAAGCTGTATACACTGTACCTTTTCAACCTACTTTAAACACTGAATATGAAAACATAATGAACACACTTCCGATTTTCTCACAGGTGTTGAGTTGGATGCAATCTTCAGTTTGTTGAATAGTGCTGGTACTGAAATGATACTTGCTGTATGATTCATCCTGGTCATGGTGCAAATATAATTCTTCATGGCTAAACTACAGAGAAGTAGATACAGATCGTACAGGATGATAACTTTCATTGGAAAACTGGGTTCACTGCTCCAACAGATGTGCTGTTACCCAGCCCTCATTTGGGAGCTCAGTTTTTTTCCCTCAGTTATTTGTATAATCATCTGAAACAGTCTAATATTTCTCTGGGGGTGGCTTGTAGTGATGTGGATGATGTTGCTTCAGATGAGGTCCTAAACAAAAGAACAGGAAATTATGCACATATCAAACCCTGCATATGTAATGCCAACATTTATTCATACTGAAAAGGCTTTGTGAGACCTTCAGCTTGCAATCCTTCAGCTTACAAATACTGTGCTGACAACTATGTCCATGTTCAGTCCAGGCAACTTTAGTGGGCCTGTGAAAGGACAGAAAGATTCCAGCAGACAAAATTTGAACTAATTAATTCTATTTTTAACTTGGCTTTGCAACACTGAGCTGTACTTTCCAGAAACACATGAAGTGCTGGAAATGGCCATTAAGAGTTTTGCATTGCTTTAGAAATATGATCAGGCTCTAGCCATGCTGGACTGAGTCAACCTGGAAAAATCTAATCTTGAAAGCTCTGTAATCCTCCAGGTAGCACCTGGAGTACAGAACAACATTGAATCCCAAGTGCTATAGGCATAAGCCAAAAGGCTGTGGCCGGAACGAATGGCAAATGTTGAACCACAGAAAGAGAGTGAGAGAGACTGTATTTGCTGTCATCATTGCTGATGGACAGTTGTGGGGGAAAAAAAACAGTATTTTCACACATCTGAAGTTTATGGACTAATACTGGAATCAGTAAAATGTCTAAGGCTTGAAAAAACTCTTTACATTTGGAAGATGGAAGTTTTGTAACATGTCACCACCACGTGTCAGAAGAGTGTAGCGCTTACTGTGGGGTGAAAATGGAGGCAGGTCAGGTGTTCGGAAGGATTTAATCGTAGCTGGCCCCTCCCCACCAGTCGTCAGCACTTGAACTTCCAAGCGGTACAGCATTGATGGCCTCAGGTTGGGCACGGTGAGTACATAATGATCCTAAAAACAAATAAACCACTTTAACTCTCAGAATGTCTGAAAAGAAACCATAGTTGCTCTGCTCATACACATCAGTGGCTTAAACTGGTTCTATCACTGTCAGCATCCACAAATTATTTTGTTAGAATTCCATTAAAAGGATTTAACATATGTATCATTTTGTTGAGAGAGTTTGTTTTGAATTTTTTGCTTGCCATTCCCTTTGAACAGACACATTTTTAAACATAATATTATGGTGACACATGTACAAGGTCCAAGTTTTTACAGAGTGTTATGGAAAGTGTGCTCATCACTTTTGTGATGTGCTCATAACTAAAAAATGAATAAAAATATAACTTCCTAACCATTCTTTTTAACAAACATGTTCATTACACAAACTCATTTTCGTTTTGGATTTGCATGTGAATTCTACTAATTGGTAATTTAAGTTGTGGCTGGCCTGGGGCCACTTCTTCAGCTCGTGAAAAAAAAGGGTGACTACACTAATTTCAGATTTGTTCCAGTTATACCATAAGAATTTTTCTTCTGCTCTTAGGGTCATTTATGGCACGATGGACTCACTTTTCACTGCTCCATATCTTTTGTGATCACTTGGACCTGTGCAAAATCATTTCAAAATAACTTTATAGTAACTCCCAGATGGAAATACATCTGGCTAAAGACTGACAGATATTAAGGAATCAGAAGTCATTCACCTAAATCAAAATCAAAACTATAAATCAAAGCATCATCTGCACTAAGCTGTAACAAATCACTCATTCCAAGCTGAAAAGGCCCAGTCCCAGGAAGGGGACAGCTGGAGCAGTGATGCTGGACTGTGTGGACACAGTGTGCTCCTCCTCCAGCCAGCCTGGTCTGGCCAGGAATCCACAGGACAAGTTATTCTGGCTGGCACTGTCTCTACCCCATGGGGGGCAGCCAAAGTGAGCTGTGGGAATAACTGAGAATTTGCTGCTACTGCCAGAGCAGACAGCAAAGGGGAACAGAGACAGACAAAAAGTGGGGGAAATGTGCTGTTTTACTGGCAAATTAGTACATATTCTGAGATGGGGCTGCTTTTAACAGCCTTGGCTGAAGTTATTCCATCTCATATAAAATACTGCACGGGTAGGGGAGAGAGAGGAGCGCATACATTGCACTTGTACCCTCACTCTGCTTATTCAGGTGCTCCTCCAGCAGTCGAGACCTGTGCTTTTCAGCCCTGGTTATGTAAATACTACATTTTTAGTCAGCGCGAATGATCCTCAGCATAAAATACCCTAAATTTTGGTGGTTTCTGAGAGACAGAAGATACTGTTTCAACTCAAATCAGAGCCTTCTGCAAGTTAACCAGGTGCCAAAAGTAGACAGATACATACAGTGATAGATAATTAAAGGAATCACCAGGCTCTACAGTGTGTGCTGTTTTATACACAGATAAAAAACTAAAGCATAACACAATGAAAATGAGTGTTTTAAACAAAACTTTGTATGTATTTCAGATCTAACTGGACCAAAAGCTTACAAAAAGGAACAAAAATTCCAAATAAAATATATGCCTGATCCTGAAAAATGAAGATGGAAACCAAAGCGTAAATTAATATCACATGGTCTGTTCATGTTGGCAGCAGAGTTTGAATTAAGGTCTCTTCACCTGCCTCTGCCAGAGGAGGAGCTGAAATAGCAAAGGCCATCTTACAGAAAATAAGTGGAAGAATAAAAATTGTTAATTCTTGCACTGCCAAAAACCAGTGAAATCTAGTTCTCCTTAAAATTATTTGTCCATCAGATTACGGTGCATATTGGTGGAGGGGAACGTGTGTATTTTTTGTTTTTCAGAGCAATGAGTGACTGAAAGGAAGAGAAAATTCTCTTACACCTCAACTTGGACACCAAATAATTAGTAAAACTAGAGTATTGGCTCAGTTGAACAGCCCGATCACCAAAAGAAAATAAGAACTATCTATTACTAGACAGATGATCTTTTCTTCCGTTCAGGCACTTCTCAGACAAAGGCTGCTAATTTGAAAATTTTGAACATTAAAATGTTTGATGTGTCATCAAGAATAGCAGCTATGCTTTGTATCTCCATCAAGGAGGAAAAATTAAGCACTTCCTGCTCCAACTCACCTGCAGAGCCAGAGTGTTTGACATCTGCATCACCACTAAACATTACAAGGGAGCAACAGACACACACACTGAGGGAGTCACCGGCAAAAGAAAGTACCAAGCAACTTACTGCTGGCAGTATCTGTGACTGTGAAATGATGCTGTTGGGCAAACTGTTCTGGCGGCTCTCTGTGGTCACTTCCGCCCAAGTGACTTGAAACCCAGTCATGGGCTGGTGAAGGTCTGCCTTGGATATCTTCCAGGAAAAATGGCCAGTGATGTTACCTTCCTGAACAATGAAAGATGCAGACAGATTCTCGGGTTTGGCCAACACTTTGGGTGGAACTGGCACTACAAATTTGGAAAGCAAAAAAAGGTAAGCTAAACTTTGAGAGCTTATCTTTAATGACATACATTTAATTTCACATATCAAGGTCAGACTGAGCTCTGTTTCTGGCATTACACAGGATCCAGTCAGCTTCCTACCATCACATTTTCAGTGTTAACCAAAGACAATCTTTGATATATTCTACTGACATTTTGGCCAAACTCAAACTTTAGATAAAATGCTCTCAGCTGCAGGTACAGAAAGGAAAGCCTATGGCATGTAAAGACCTAAGTGCCTTATTCACAGGGAGCCATTCTCCTGCTCCTCATATTTCAGAACACCTGAGCTCAGACTGGGAGTTTTGGGACCACAAGAAAATGCACAGGGTAGCACAGAAATCCATAATTCAGGCAAAAAGTAAAATTCATGCTCTAAAACTGTAGTACAAGTTAATAGGGGCACTCTGATTAGGAGAAAGTTATACTTGGGTTGCAGTTGCCCAGGAAGGCTGTAATGCTGGAAACTGGCAGGACAGGCATTACGAAAATGGCAGTGGTGGCCAGCAGGACTCTGAGTGACTTATGGAGCATGGGATACCCTTGGGAACAGGAGGGATTCAGCGAGAGAGGGCTGCCCTCTAACCAGAGAGAGAGGTATCCACACTGGGCACTGCAAAGACATGGCTGACCTGACCCAGGACCAGCTGAGCCCAGAGGTACTCTCCAACCAACATCTCCATAATTCTGTAATTCCCAATTCCATAACTCTCTAGCTATACGTTGCGACAATGCTGTAAAAGATGTGAGGGCCTGTAGATGTCATTTGAGAGTGGGATTAACCTAAACAAAGTCAAACTGAAAAAGCAGCTTGCAACTGCAGCAAAATGTTGAAAAGATGGGTAACACCACCATAATCATGTTTACAGTCATCATCCATCATTATAATAAATACAATTGGGAAACCATTCTTCCTTACAAAAAAAAAAAAAAAAAAACAACCAAAAAAAACCCAAACAACAATGTCATAACGAATGTTATTATGTGTCCACTAAAATTACACCAAATTGACAAAACAGTAATAATATACTAGCCAAAATTGATACTCTTCTGCATTTCTGTCGATCTTCACATAAATATTAGTCATATTTTTATTTGTTCTGAATCTTTCATTTCCTGTTCTAGAACTGCTTTTAAAGACTCTCTTTTGGTGATTATAAAAGCATTTGGAACTTTGGTAGTTCTCCAGATCATGCCTTACCTCCTTCTGCAGGACAATTAATGTGCTTGTGCTTTTTTTCTTTAAATGCAGAGCAAGGTGGGGTAACAAAAAAAGTACTCTCAGCTTTAAAGCGACCTTTAGATTTTGCAGGCAGAACAGTTACTTTGTATTTGCATGAAAATGACAGGTCCTTCAGAATAATGTAGTTTTCCTACAATAAGAAAAACAAAAAGATCACATGCTGCAAATAGAGCCCAAGGAAAAAAAGAAAAAAAAAAAAGAACAAATTGAAAAATAACTTTGGCAAAAGATGAAAAGCTTTCTCCAAGAAAATATTTTCCTGAATGCTTAACACATGTCAATGTGGTTCTAACTCAGAGAAGAAAGCAAGTATTGCCAATGTTATGATTATTTTCAGTAGTAAGATATATTAGCATGGTATTTGAATATGTCCTTCAATTCTATACAGTTCCTTTGACACGCTGCATCAAAGCAAGTGACTTCTAACATTTAGAACCATCTCCCTGAATGATGGCAGTGGGGGTAGCAATGTGAGGATAAAAATGCTAACCAAATTAAATAAATGTAAGAAAGCTGAGTTAAGCTGCTGTAAATGACAGGCTTCATCTATGTTTAACTTTTTAAAAGCACATTTAAAGTTCAGCATGGCATTATGGATGCATATTTTTCCACTTCAGTACATTAACTACTTCTATATTCTTATCAGGAAGAAAAACTCCACAGCTAAATAAAAAGCACAAGTCTCTGTTTAGGGACAATGAGTGGAGAAGAAAACTTCACACAAAGTGAAAGTGTCCTGCTAAATTCTTACTGTTGTCTGAAGTACTTTTGAAAATTACAGTCTGAAAGCTTTAGCATAAATCATATATGGAAAAAAAATGTTTGGGCCATTGGTCGGTTTTTATCCTGGAAAAATCTCTAAAAATAACTTACTGGCTAAGGTCAAAAGTCTTTCACTACCTTTTAGATCTTTAATTCCCTTCAGAATCACTAATTTCCCATGTTCTTCTGCGTAACTCCCCCTCTTTTTCTAATTGCAAATTAGTCTAACCTTCACTTGGAAGGTCATTTTCGATTGGACATACAGATCTGGCTGAGACTGGACTTGACTCCCTCCTTCCACCTGCCGGGAGAGCAGTCCAACAGGTTCGATGTCTCTTTAAAATTATGACAGGACTATTTTTATTTATCGTGACAGGGCCTAAATGCTCAACTCTGAAAGCATAAGACCTTTATGCTCCTTGAGCTACACATACCCAGTACTAAACCTTTTCTACATTGGCCTTCATCTGTTTGCTTGCAGTTAGTTTCTTCCTCAAGAGAAACACAGAGTTTCCCGAAGTAAATCGGATGAATTACCATAAAATGATTGAAAGGAAATGAGTTCATTAATCCCAGAATGCATTTAGACAGATGTCCAACCAGTACTTCCTGACCTCTAGTGGAAATAAACTTCTTAAATGTTAAGTTTCTCCTACCTTCAATGTGCATATCTTGAAATATTGAGAATGATCATAACATTATGTCAAAATCATTTTTTATATCCACCTCTAATATTTGCTTTGCTGACCCCATGAAGCAGTAAATCTTACAAGCTAACAGAATCCTGTGTAAGAAATAATGTCTTTTGATTTACTCTTTTCCATGCCATTAACTCCCCTGAATTGATGGGGTAGTACAGATCAGGGTAAGGAGGAAAGGTGAATTGTGATTTTGTCCATTCTCCATAACACACTAAATCAATTGTGATGTACCAATCACATTACTCTGTTGTTCAAATAATGTGTTACAGAGACAAATGACACTAGATTGCCAAAAAATTGAGTACGAAGTACTGCCATTACAATATATATCTGGGCTGACATGTACTTACATGGAGCTTTTCTCCCTGTCTGACATCTGTCCAACTTCCAGATTTAATATCTAGTATTTGTCACCTACAGCCCTTCTTTTCTCATCTATTATTCTCCTCAGGGTTGTGAAACTCACCCACACCTCTAAAAGAAAACTTGGTTTACTAATTAATACTATTACTGTCCAGTATTTGCACTATGCTGAAGTCCAACATTATTAATTTAAGATAAAGCTCAATGTTCTATATGTTGTAGAAATACATAAGTACTTAGTTAAGAAGCTTGCCCAGTCTCATTTTCTGAATAACAACAAAAACAATTAAAATATTTTAGCCTAGTGTGGATTTAAGAAAACCAAGCTACCCAAAACCATTCCAGATACATAATTTTTATCTTTTGCCAAGGAGGAACATAAAAAAAAAAAAATCCTTATTGATCTATGAAAGAGGATATAACAAATATTGTTATGCTGCCAAACCACCCTTTCTCTTGCTGCCTCGAAACTACTCAGAGTCAAGCAGAAGCCTGAGTGGAGACTTACATAAGTCAGCTCTGTTACTTTTCTAAGTCCTTTGGTGTCATTGTGTGCACAGGACTCCAGTAACCAGTGGACTTGGAATTGATTCATGCTGATATCTAAATGACATAAAAAGAGAGGAAAAGACATAAGTATGTTTTCATCATTGCAACTTTTCTGGCTTCTCTGGATAAATAGAAGGAATTTAAAGTATTGTAGAGTCAGTAATTCCTCACTTGTACCTAAGCAATCTTTAATATAAGGGAGAAAATATTATATACCAATGTAATTTAAACCTTATTATCAGCTAGTGGAGATAAATTTTAAAATAGTGAAATTGTCTTTTCAAATATGTTACCATATACTGCTTACATTAAAGAAAAAAAATAATTGAACATTAAAAAATAATCTCAATGCTGCTACTTCTAATCATCCTGCAAATAATGGGACTGACTTTGTGTCAACTGTCTGACTTTTTATATTGTTAGAGCACTGTGATACTACTGCCTGGCACTGCTTGAGAAATCTGTGCCCGAAGACATGTGAAAATGCCTATAAATCCCTGAGCTTTCTTCTTTCAGAATAAGCCATAAAACCTGTTCAGTATCTGTCCAAATAAATTTCTAGTCTTGACTCTCACAAGTAATACTAAAGGCTTAAGTTTACCCCCATTTAAATCAATGACAAAACTTGCTGCAGTATCAACAGTATAAGCTTTCAACTCATTTCCAGCTCTTCTAGCTTTCTGTCTAACAATGCTTGAACAAGGAGGCAAAATAAAGAGCAATAAGGAATTGACAAAAGGAGGAAAACTTATTAGGTAGTGCAAGTTGTTCCAAATATTTTTCTGGATTTCATTTTCTATACAGAGGATGCAAAATTATGTTTGTTATTATTAATTAGCTCTGTATGACATAGCCACTAATGTGCCTGGCTGTTCTTTCAGGAGGGAAAACAAATATCTCTGATGCCTTAAGGGCTGCTCTGGCATTAGACTGCTATGAGCAGTTTGGATGCAGAAGAAAAGGATTGTAAACTAAAGAGAAAATAACTAGTGTAGGAAACTAGCTGAAATGGCCCCTTGAAATAGATTTTTGCAGTAGCTGTTCATCATAACAACATGTATGCTAATTATTTTTGCAATTTCTTTGGAAACATTATTTCTTTCAAAAGAAATCTATTAAAAATACATTTCCTGCTTTGTGATTGTTCCCTCTCATTTAAAATAAATAAAGAAATGGATATGCTTTTGCTTGTCTCTTCAAGCTTTCCCACTTGATGTGCCTATTGGATGAAGACAAAAACTCACAGGGCATTTGTAAATAGGTTCCATCTGATTTCATCTCTTCCAGTTCACTCCATTATCGACTATCACCTGCTGGATGATCCTTATGGGCTCTTCTGACCCAAACCATTCTATCATTCTATGATTATTTTAAACTATATGTATGGGTGCACTGCTCTTTGCAAAGCTACAAAATGTGTATTTTCACTTGTAATACTTTTCACTTGCCATCTCTAAATAAATCACTCTCCTTTGCCTAGACATTTATCCTTTTACATAACTAAGCCTTGTAATTATCCAGTGATCAGGAACTGGATAAAACACATCCCTAAGGTAGGTTACAGAATACCACTACATGGGCAACTTGGAAAAGACAAATCCCAAGCATCAAGACCTTACAACAGCTCAGCACTCAGATATATTTGTGTAGAGGTTTACTAGGCCTCTATTCAGAAATGTATTTCAAGGTAGAATCATAGAATCATAGAATCATCGAAGGCTTTGGGTTGGAAGAAACTTTAAGGATCACTCAGTTCCACCCCCCCTGCCATGGGCAGGGACATCTCCAACTAGACCAGGTTGCTCAATGCCCCTTAAAACCTGGCCGGGGATGAGGAAAAATATTTACTTCCAGCTACTGACACATTGGAATCCTCTTTGTATTTTCAGGTAGGCCCACCTCCATTCATTATATGAGCTTCTACTCCCAGACAGCTCTTTTCTTCCTTCCTACTTCTTTTCTGCATTAGCAAACACTTAGCAACCCAACTGTAAACACCTGTGGTTTCTAATAAATTCTCTATTTAAAGAAAATAGAAATAGCTTAAAGAAGAATATAGAAAATTAGAAATAGGTTAAAAAAATCTATCAGCTTGTACTGCAAATGGGACAGGTAGTGGATGAGCCACTCAAGCTGCATCCAGCTGAATGTTAGCCACTGCCACCAGAGCCAAGGCTCTGGATTAGCTCAGCTGAGGTTAATACACTGAGCTCACAGCCACATCTTTTTCCAAAAAGTCATTTGATGTAATATGAACAGAATATCCATAACCTAATGGGATTGATTTTGGACAGTTTTATCAGAAAACTCTGCTATCCCTTCTAAAATAAGTACAAAACATTGTTAAGAAACTGCCAGACTCTCAGTCTGCTTCCCTGATATTTCAGATGTCACAGTATCAATTTCCTTCTGAATATCTGGAGTTTTCTTGATGCTAAATTTTCAATTAGGAGTCTTTATAATGCTTTTTAACTTCATTCTTCTCATGGTTACAATGTCTATCATTTGATACTAGAAACAGTGATGCTTGCACACACAGTAAGCATTCATATTTCCCAGAACTCAAAAAATTTGTACAGAAACACTGAACTTGAAGGACATCATAAGTACTGGCACTCATTTGAGCAGCTCTAAGCTTGTGAAATTAGTCAACAAAATAGCCACTTAAGAAAGAACGTCAGACAGCTTATTCAAATAATTATTTTTAGTTTAAATTTACGTAAGGAGAAAGAAAAAAAAAAAGGCAATCCAGGTCAATTACTTTAAAATCTCTTAATGATATTGACATGGAAATTATCTCCAGATGCCCAAGCTAAAAACTTTTAGATCTGTAAGATAAATGCACGTAACTAACCTTTTCAAATAAACTAATAGCTGATGTTACTTACTTTGACTATGATTTTTAAAGTAGATTTTCTGAAGTATAAAATTAGTTTCTAGACTTAAGAAAAAATTCCTATACAGATACCACATGATCATGTTCTTAAGATCCCATATGCTTAACTCTTTTGATCAACACGGGTATGCAGCTAACTTTGTTGGACAGAAATCTTACATCTCTAATTAGAAATGTATCAGGAGATGCTCTAAAGCATGTTTTTTAAATTCACCCCAATCTGCGTTTATTTTCACATGAGTATCGCCACAAAACTCTATCAATAGTGTTTAGAAAGATGTTCTCCACCAGATTTTTGTACTTTCTCTCCCTCCTCAATTTAAACTCTTTAGTTCCATTTTAATAAAAACAAATAAACATATTTCAGATTTTACTGGATGGAAAATGTGCATCTATTCTATATCTTCAAGCTGGAAAAACAGCTCAAAATTCTACTAATGCCAATGTCAACTACATCTGTTTGCCACTCAGAAAAGTTCAGGTTCATATGCACAATTTAAGCATCTTAAATTGACAAGTAAGAAGTACTGCAACATAGCCGAAGCCATGGCTGCTCAATGGTTTCTGGCCTAAATCTCATCATTTCCCCACAGAATTTAAAGCTCCAAGTATCATTCAGAAAAATAATCCGGCAAAATGCCACGTAATTCTGCAACTTCTCCTAGATGGAATTTATGGTTCAAATGGTTCTATAGTTTATTTAACAAAAAAATAAATTGTAAAGATGATTTCTTTTTCTCATCTTTGTCAACCTCTTCCATGTTTCTTGTTTGTACAAATACATTAGTGCCAGCCGTATGAATAATTTAATCTAATGTGGTTTCTTTTTTTTTAGTATGCTACTACAGACAGCTACTTTCTCTGCCTCAAATACTTTTTTCTCCTTTATATTGCAGTTACTGTTCCAGAAGGGTGCCAAATTGACTATCATACGGAACTGAAGATTTGTAGCTGAAAAACTGGCATAGCATGGGCATAACAGCAGGAAATTTGTCCATGCAGCCCAGCACCACCACTGGGGAGCTACTGTCACTCCAGGAAATCAGGTAAACAGATTTAAGAGGTATTTATTTCTTTGTATCCTGTGATCCACAGCAAGAAAATTGCAGCAGACTGTTTTGGGAACTGGAGCTAGTTCTGCCTCTGGTTTGCTCGAGGTCTTTAGGTAAAGCACTTCATGGCTCCTTACCTCTGTTCCACCCCTATCAAGTGGTGAAAATGATAATGGTGTGTGCTGTAAAAGTATTTCAGCTCTTGTATATTATTCTGATGTGGGTCTCTACTATTTGGTACAAAAATGCCAATTAATACCAGCTGTGACAGCACTATTATGCAGGCAACCGAATTACAAAAACTTATTAGGAAGGAAAATCAAATGGGATTTGCTGGAAAAACAAGGCTTCACAGCAGACAAGTTCAACAACAGCAGCTCAAATTAAGGTTTAATTACAATAAAAATGTCTGGTATCAATAAACACAGTAACATCAAGTTGATTTCTGCATCTTGACAGGATTGAAAGTAATTAAAATGCAGTGTCTGATGGACTTTCCCATTACAATAAAAGAAGGTATAAAAGTAAATATTATAAAATAAGGCATATGAAAACTTTTACCTGCTAGCATAAAATTATTAATTTAAAACAAATAACTAGTAGCTGTGAACTGAGTATTTCAGTAAAAAAAGAAACAACATTCTGTATTTTTTGTCAAGACACCTCAACAAACTGACTCCCTCCAACACATACACATATAATTAATATGCGAACTGTATGTCAAAAGAAGTTGTTATCAAAGCTTGGAAGGTAATGAGCCATATGTAAACCCTCTGTCTTCATTCAAAGGTAACCTTTCCTCAAACTGAACGCCATAAGGAGGATGAAATATCTGTGAAACTACTCAGTAAGAAAATTATTGAAATAATTTGTTCTGTGTGCAGCTAAATCTTTATATTTATTTTGTTAGATCTGATGTTTCATGTAGCAAATCACTGTGATTTTTTGTGACTGGCTGCATGTTTTTTGTTTTCTTTGCATATTGGGGGGCATGTTCTTACAAGGTTCTGAGCACACTGGCCATTATTCAACAAAGCACTTAGGCATATGAACAGTTGTGTTAACTTCAACAGGTAAGGGTAGCTAAAGGATCAGGCCAGGAAGTTTAGAACCTAGCAAGATCAAGACACTAATGACCATCAAAACTAAAGTTAAAAGATGGTTTTGAACATGTCTTTGATGGTCTTAGACTAATAGGAAGAAGGAAATTAAAAAAAAATTAAGTAATTTCCTTTCTGGATCGTGTGTCTTGCAGCATTACTGCTCTAAAAATAGGCTACAGCAAGGGGAAAATATTTTATATTTCATACCACAACACAGGGCAGAATCTGCTCAGGGCACATGAGGTGCATGTCTCAGTACCTACACACTTGATTAATTGTTTCTACTGTAAAGTTATAGGATGATTTTTCAGAACTCTGTATAAATCCTGTGTCAACACACCATCCAGAAAAAAAGTATTTACCTCACTGTACTGAATGGTGAAGCTGTAGCAATGGTAAATGGTGAAATTAATGATGCCCTGCATAAAGTAAAATATATTATCAACTCCAAAGCACCCAAAGATGTACAGGTCAAAGGCTTCCTGAAGAAATGTTCCTGCTCTTTCTCCTCCCAGTATGCAACCCCTGATACATCTATACAGCTGAGGATCTACTGCAACCCTGCACTGATTCCAACCCACTATTCCAGCAGGAGATGAGCAACAGTGGCTGCTCTGCAGCATCACCTGCCGGTGCTCCCACACCACGAACTATAAAGAAAATCTTTGAGATAGAATGTGATGAAGTGTCTGCTCCTCTGCCAGGCTCGTGCTCATCTGTTTATCAGACCAACACTGTTCTCTATGTCTAAACAGACGTCTACAATATGCAACTTTCCATCAATGCTTTTTCCAATAAAATTCAATTGCTGGAGAGGTCCTGAAAAATATGCAGGGAAGGCTGAAATATGGGCAAAATCCAAGTGAATAAATGAAGCAGTGTTATTTACTACTTGTTTCTTCAGTTTTGAAGAAATGGTTAGTATGAAATGATCCACATGGTATTTATTGCTTTGTAATAACTACATGACAGAAGACCAGTTTGGGAAGGGATATTTCAATGTACTGCAGAGAAGCAAAATAAGACCTCAGTCAGCACTAGATCATAACATTTATTTATTTCTTTATATATTGGTTCGTGAGCCATTATATTACTCTGATTCATGGTGTCCAACATTTGCAATCTGAAGCTAATGATAGGACAAGAAGTAATAATATAATAACACGTGCTATTTTATTCATGGTAGTTCAGCAAATGTAAAGTGAGGTAAACACAATTTACCTTCAACTAGTGTTAAAATCCTGCACTGATGTGTTAACACATTGCAAGTCTCTCTGCACTCCCCTTTTTCCTGGACAAACTACTTGTTCTGCCACTGGCATTTTAGTAAGTTCTCTTGAAAAAAGTTACACGGTAACAGCTCTGTCTCTTTTGCTTCCTCTGCATTATTCACCCAATGGTGTTAAAAAAATACAAAGTTTTGTTTGGTTATGAAATTCATGGAACTCGTGACACCTCTTGAGAAAAAAAGCCTTTTAATAATCACCTATTCAAGCAGTATGATTAAAAAAACCACCAAAACCTTCAGCTGACATTTAAACTTCACTCAACAAACAATTCTTAGCAAGACAAACAAAACTGTTTCCTGCTCTTACATGGAATATGAGCAGTTTCAGTTAAATCACAAAGATTTTGTTTCTCACATTATGCCATTTAAAACAAACTTTCTTTCTATAGAACACATTCTTTGCATAATAGAACTGTAAGCCTTTCCAAAAATTATATTAACAATTACTGTCTGGCAGTCAGTTAAAGACAGGCCTGAGACACAGTATTTTTGTCCATATCTAGACTAGGAAGCCTCAAGGTTTGAAGATGTTTATATTGAAGGATTCAAGTCTGGGATCATCTCTAAGCCGGATTACCTCTACCCTCACTTATTTTCCCACACACGACATCCTATACAAAGTGAGTTCAACAGTATCTCATTCTGGTTTTCCATTACAAGGAAATTTGCCTCTTGTAAGCTCCAAGTCTCACAATAGCTGCTTGTAGCCTGAATAGAGCCTTTCTACATTATACCCTCATAGACAGATTTTCAAAGCTATCTAAGCATCCCAGACCTGAATTTAATGAAAAAGAAAAAAAACCCAAACAAACAAATCCAAGGCTTGTTAAGGTTATGCATACATTGAAAATGTCACTAGGTGCTCTACCATTAACTTTAGCCTCCTGTGTAAGTTTGAAGAATGTGGACAGTAATTCAGACAAGCAGACTATAATGAGGGTAAATTGACTATATTGAGGGTAAGTAATCGTGAAATCTCTCCCAACTCCAGACTCAAAGTACAGAGTCATCTTGCCCCTAATTCCACAACAGGAGGAGATGCAGGGATGCACCAGCTGCTCCCTTCTCTCTCAGACCTTGTGCAAAAGCCATATAAGGGTGGGTTTGCATGCACGTACAGTGATCCACTGAGCTCTAAAACTGGACTTTCCTGATATGCATTATGGAATGCCATACCAAGATGTTGCTTTGTTGAACTAGTATTCAAAAAGTTTACGGCATTAAGAGGCATTTTCTAAATCTGCAGTTTAAGATTGATGCGTCTATGAGAAAAAGAACAGAGCAAAACCAGGTTAAATATCTATAAAATCATGCGCACACAGACAAGGCAAACAGAACAAGAATTAGTATTCATATAAATGCAGAAGCTTAAAAAAAAAAAAGTGGTTGTACATAGAATAACCACTTAAAACTCTGGAACTCCATCACTCAGGATGTTTTTGATGTCCCAAAATTTGGTGACCTTCATAGGACACTGGATATTATTGTGAAGATAAATGCATCAGAAGTGAATAAATACAATGAAATCCCTTTGGGCTCAGGAATTTTCATTAACTAAAAGTTGTCTGAAGCTGGGACAATAATATGCAGAAATACCATTACACTCTTGCCCTGTTCTTATGTTGCTTTGGATTTTCTTTTGGCCACTGCCAAGAACAGAACACCAGTTGGGTAGAATCTTTGGTCAACTACTACAGATAGTTTTGTATCCAGTTTATAGTCACAGGAGCAAAAGGAACTGATATTTAACAACTCATTATACATCAGCTGCATATTTGGGACATCTTCAAATTTAGATTATGATTTCAGTTTCAGATACCCTTTTTTTGGTTTCCTTCCCTCCAACTCTAGCTACCCATTCAAACAGTCCAGTTTCCTTCACCTGTTTGTAGTGTTTATGCAACTGGTTTTATGGCCACCCTATAAACTAGCTAATTGAAAAATACAGGTTAAATAGAGGCACGTGGCGGAAAATTGACCCAATTTGCAAGAGGACACTGCTAGTTTAAACTACCTTCACCATAAGCATGATGACTCCCTGCTGATAGGTTAACCTGCCCTGGATCATAAGATCAATGCAGGCTAAGAGAGCACTTACGAGCAGTTACTAGCCTACAGCTCATGAGGAGCATCTTGTAAACTGCTGAACCTCAGTACCTTTTTACTCGCAGTAGGAATGGTAGGATTGCTCCAGGTGTGATAATGTAAGCATGGGAGACAGAGCTGTGCCTTAATATGACCTAGTGATACAGTTTGGGGAAAGGAAAGGAGGAGCTCAGTCAGTCAGAGCATGGTGCTAATAACGCCAAGGTTGTGGGTTTGCTCCCCATATGGGCCAATCACTTAAGAGCTGGCCTAGATGACCCTTCTGGGTCCCTTCCAACTCAGAATACTCTGTGATTCTGTAATCGAATGGTGAAAAGCTTCCCATTTTATCCCTTGGTTAATGAGACTGCCTCACATCAGACATTGTCATTGACAAGCTTATTGATATGCATATATATATATATATATAAAGTGCTGTGTTTGTTGTTAAAATAATTAACTTAATAGGCTGTGGTAACACTCAGGAAGTAATTAGAAATCCAGAAAAATTGTACTAGGCAGACAATATTACTGAAGGTACATAGAGATGCTGGTTTTGAAAATGTTTCTTTTTCCTGAAAAATTAAAAAACAGGTGAGAGTTTATTTATTAGTTGTCTGGTTAATTTTTTCAATGTCTTCAAGTTGGTTAAGTCTTGATAAATGATTTTGCAATGGAATATTGAATGTGTATCTGCAGTCTGACTGCAGGTATTCATTCCACCTAATGATGGTCTATGTCTGGATTGAACTCATTGACTAGGCAATTTGCAGTTATATTTCTCTTTGATCTTTTAATGTAAGTTCAAAAGAAATCAAACTTAAATTTCTATCAGTTACTAAATTTAATAATAAAAAGAAGACTTCTTTTAAATGCATAAATTAAGTCAAACTAAAAACACTTTCACAATGACTAAAGGTGTTCTGGAGCATGACTCAGGTCACACTGAGGACTCATGCACAGCTCACACTGCACAAATTTTAAAATGAAGCAATAAATGGTTAAAATGTCCAAAGTGTTAGAACTAGTCTGATGAGTGTTCTGGACCAAACCAGTCCAGTACAGCCTTCAGCAGACATCAGTGGGTGCCTGTTAAGTAAAATCAGCGTTCTGTGCTGTCTGTGCTCTGGGACCACAGTGGGTAGCTCTGATTTGACTTGTGATTATTTGATTTCCTGGCAGACTTTGAATCAATTCCAATTACATTCCTGAGAATAACAGTTGGACAAACTTGTCCCTAAGTCTCTCATAAAAAGAGCTTTAACCACCTACCCTGAAAGGTATGGAGGTTTGGAACCAAGTGAAAGGCAACAATTAATGTTTTTCTGTTCTGCCTGTGAAATCATAAAGAAATGCAGTAAACTGTGCCTTTGAAAAGACTTTCCAACATCATCCCATTTGCAGGGGAGATGCCACTGAGGTTGCCACCACTGTAAATGTAATTTTAAAACTTTATAACCGGCCCCACTAATCAATTGCAGACTATTCGAGAATTTGAAAACTATCTGCTCCACCAAATTCTATTAGTTGTGGTTGCTGTTTTTCATGACTCCCACCAGTAACATTTTAGATATTGTAAGTATTTCACATTTGGGCAGAAACCAGTTAGAGTCCTATAGGCACTCCATAAAGTAGAGCAAGCAGAAATGGAGATGGTCAGATGCTCCCCTTTTCATCCTCTTCAAAAAGGCAAAAAGATTTATCCTGAAATTACATTAAGACAAAGTAAAGGAGTAAGACAAAGTCAGGGAGGAGTAGGAATCCCACAGATACTTCTGACAGGATATTCTTTTAACTCTGGAATAATTTTCCATGATAATTAAAGCTGACAGCACTACGTATCTCTCCACGCACCATGTTGCGGAAGTCCATAGGATACAGGCATCTGAGTCAGACGTGGAACACGAGGAAAAGCCAATTCTGTAATATCTTCTAGTGCATTTCTAAAGAGCTCTTCTAGTCAAAGAGTCCTGTGCTTAGAGCCAGCTTTGCTAATTAAATCCCTAAATACTTACGCACATTATGCATACCCACACAATCAACCACTGCTGAGACTAAGTCTCTGTATTCTCCTGGAAGTCTGAGGGCAATATGTTAGTGGATACTTCACTATAATTAACACTCAGGTCATTTTGTTGAAAGAACCATCTGGACCACAATGATATCTTGAAGTACAAGTATTTTACTACTTGAATATCAATAACTAGAATATGGCCAGCTGCTCAAACACTAATCTGCCCAGTGCAACAGCTAGTACTAAACTAAATAATGCTTTAGCGTTAAGCAAGTACTGCTGAATTCTTTACAGTAACAACTGGAAACTCCAACTGCTACTGAAAGACTTCTTTATCTTCAATGGCTCTACTTCCATGAGAAAAGACCATTTGATATGTGTTATCAATGGGAAAGCTTTCATTTTCAAACCTGCCATATGAAATACCTTATTACAAAGAGTCAGCACACACAGTCACTTCACTTATGTCCCTGAACTAAGCGAAAGTTAATTTTGTTTTCCCAAGATCTGGGTTTAAAAGCATTTGTGTTAGCTTTCTGTTTGCTTTGCCTTGCCTTCCATTTTATCCTTTTCTGTAATTGAATTCATTATTCTTGTTTGGCTGATTTATCAGACAATGGAGGATTCTCTGCCTCTCCCTGCCTTAAGTGTTCTTTTTTCTTCTGCTTTAGAATTTACAGAAACACAAAGAAAGAAGCCTGAAGCCAAGTCTTAATGCATTTTAAATATTTGTCTTTTTAAGCAAAACCAAGGGGTATATATATATTGATTTTAAATACCTAGAAGTACTTAAAATGTTTAATTTAAACAGGGGGGAAGTAAATGCACATAGACTTAATTCAAAGAAAAGGAAACTAAAGCTTTACCTGAGCAAGGAGAGTTGTATTATACTCAAATAACAGGCACTAAGAAAACGGTAGTGAAGGCAGAGTAATGAGTTAGAAAATACTGTTGTGACAAGTGCTTTGGAAAGAAATTACATTCTGATATTTTAATGTATTATAATTATTGCAGCAAGTAATGAGAATTGGTGCAGTGAGTTCATAAAAGATGGGGTTTTTTTCCCTTCTGTCTGTGGGCAAAATCTTATTGTCATACACAAATTTGCAGCAACTTGAAGGCTTTTCAGCTAAGTCCAACACTCAGCTCTTCAGTTGCCCAACCACAGAAAAACAGAGAAAACTTAAGCATCTTTTAATTTTCACACTTTCAGTCTTGATTACTGCACAAGATACTGAGGTTCTTAATCATCCTAAGTATCTAATCCTTTCAAACACGGGTTTCAGAGTGCATCCACTCTTAGTAATGGATGGTACTCTGTGACCTCAGCACCAAGGAGTTAAAAGTGATTTGTTTGATTCCACTACTTGACAATTTCTAATTTCACACATCGAGATGGCCAAAAAATCTGGCCATGAACACATTCTACTTTTCATTTACAAAAAGGAGATACATGCTGTTTAAGGAATGTACTGTGTTTCTCTGATCCCAGGCCTAAAAGAGAGGCAGCAAGGGAAAGACATTTTTTTCCTCCAGAAAGAAGCTCTTGTATTCATATGCAACATGCTTTTGCATGACCCTGTCTAGCAACATCATGTGCATTTGCTAAGTACCTTGTACTGCTTGAAGTGTGAAGATATTTTTGCTAGCATACATCCTGAAGTAATTATTGTCATCACACCAAAGTATTCAAACTGAAAGATTATTTCAGAAAGAGCTTTATTTTAATGTAAAGTCCAGATTCTACATTCCATTCATGCCTTATGCTTATTAAAGTTAATGGGACATAACAAATGCCACTTGAAGAACAGGCCCAGATAAGTCTTTCCTGCTTACCAAATTGTGGCACATTATAATGCATATATATGGAAATCCATCCAGTTACTCAGACTTTTATTCAAACACTGTGTTCAGTTTCTGAGTACCGATATGCAGTCACTCCTTTACTGTATTAAAAAGACAGTTTGGTAATAGTTTTCAACACCTACTCTGGTGTAGTTGGTGCACAGGACAAGAGGCCTGATGAATTCTATTCAGAAGGATGATATAAAACCAAAAGCTTCAGCCCTGATGTCATCATCATGTTCTTTTCACTGTCCTCCTAGAGGCACATCCACAAATCTCACTGAGGAATACATCTTCATAGTCATGGAAGAGCTATTCTTGAATAGTCAAGAGACATCGCCATACCATCTGTAAATCCTACATTACAATAAACTTAGATGGCCCCAGCAGGTTGGTATCCATGAAGGATAAATTCCCTGTCATTGAAAAAACAATGACAATATCTGTTACAGGACCTTACAGACAGAACTGAATAACTTGACTTAACTTCAGAGTTAGTTCTGCTTTGAGCAGATGGCTGGACCAGCTGACCTCCAGAAGTCCCTTCCCACTCATTTAAATTCTTCTATGATTCTGACCTATTTTTAGCTCTTTAGACTGAGTAAAATGATTCAAATTCAAAACCAAAAGAGTTTCTTAGCTAAAATGGGTCCAGGGAAAATGAAGATATAATCTAAAACAACCTTAGAAGCATGTTTGTGTTTCTTTAAGTGATATAAGCAATCCACACAGGTTTTTCCTTCTGTTTCTGTAATCTGAAGCTGCAGTCTTGGGAGGCACTACAAAACTCTTCTAGAGAGCCATCTTAGTTTAGGAGGAAACTAAAAAAAAAATAAATCTTCGGTCTGCACAGAATGGTATGACCGCTGAATAAGGAATACAACAAAAAATTCTCAGTAGTAATTACTATAGAAAATTAAGAACACTGTTCTTACTGAAAGAAAGACTGCTGTTATGGTAGTTATTAAAGTTTCCATTACAGCTAAAAGAAACTATATCAAAATAACAAAGACAACTGTAGGGTTGAACAAAGTTCAGTAAATTTCAGCAAAGGCAAATGTAGGGCCCTGCACCAGTGGAAGAACAATCCCTGCACTAGTACAGGGTGGGGACTGAGCTGCTGGGAAGCAGGTCTGTGGAGAAGGACCTGAGGGTCCTGGTGGACAACAAGCTGTCCATGGGCCAGCAGTGTGTCCTTGTGGCCAAGAAGGGCAATGGGACCCTGGGGGGTATTAGGAAGAGCATGGCCAGCAGGGAGGTGATCCTGCCTCTCTACTCAGCCTTGGTGAGGCACATCTGGAGTTCTGTGTCCAGTTCTGGGCTCCTTGGGATAAGAGAGACACAGAGCTCCTGGAGCAGGTCAAGTGCAGGGCAAGAAAGATGGCTGAGGGACTGCAGCATCTCTCTTACGAGGAAAGGCTGAGGGAGTTGGGCCTGTTCAGCCTTGAGAAGAGAGTCTGAGAGGGGATCTTATCAATGCTTACAAATATCTTAAGAATGGTTATCAAGAAGATAGGGCCACAGTCTTTTCAGTTGTGTCCAGTGACACGACAGGGGACAAAGAGCACAAACTCAAACAGAGAAAGTTCCATCTAAATGAGGAAAAATCCTTTACTTTGAGGATGACAGAACACTGGAATGAGACGGCAGAAGGGCTGCAGAGTCTCCTTCTCTGGAGATATTTGAAACCTGCCTGGACACAATCCTGTGCAATCTACTCCAAGTGAACCTGCTTTGGCAGTGAGGTTGGAATAGATAATTTCCAGAGGTCCCTTCCAAACCCAGTCATACTGTGATTCTGTGATAACATACTGGTTTAAATCTCCATCTAAAAAACCCCCATCCAAAATCTAAATTACGTTTTTTTTCATTATTTTTGCAACCATCTCTTGTTCGGGTCATGACGTCTAACACATAAAGTACAAAAAAACTTGAAAACCAAACCAGACAAAGCAAAGACTACTACGACCAACTGAAAGTTGATCAATTTACAAATGTCCGACATGTTTAAGCTTGAGGCTTTTGTTTCTTCAATTGTTTTTTTTTTAAACCATGGGAACTCCTATGCTTATCAACCTACTTACTTCACATGGTTTCATGCTGGCCTCTTAATGTTTACATTTTGAAGTTACACATTCTAATTCAGAACTATAGACTGGCTGTTTCTCCACCAAGAAAGAGCTTATTTTTAATAGCAAACCACACAAAAATGAGAATGTTACTGCAATCAACAGGGACTCCTGTGTTCACCCACCATGTAGGAGACAAAGAGGTCCATTTCCTGTCAGGAAGGATTTGAACTCTGATTGCCTACCTACAATAAAAATAGATGCCATGCCACTGAGCAGGGTCAGTGGTGTCTCTCAGTATTTCCTGTTATAGTTGCTGCACTCCAATACCTCCTACAACTCCCTAAAAACGACTTAAGACAGTGCAGTTTATAAAGGAGAAACATGAGTGGGTACAGTTCCCAACGCAGCTGGCTCAGTAACTGCTGTTTTTCATGAAGATGGGACAGAGCGGATGAGATTCTCCTGCTGTGTTCCTTGCCTGGTCACAGAGCTGCTCTGCAGTAAATTGTCACTAGCAAATTTACTGTACCTCATCCATGCACTACATAATCTCCAAATTCTTGCAAGGGCTTATAGAAGCTGCTGGCTTCTCAGGAGCAGGTAACTGGCTATAATGCAGCTCCACATGAGGCAATGGCTCCTGCTGAGTTACTGCATGTGCTGTCACTCAGAACACTGATATTTTCTTTTTAAAAAAGAAAAGAAAAAGGTAAGTGTGATGAACTGTCATATTCTGCCCCTGTTTACACACCTTTGCTATTTATGCTGCTTGTTATGCAAGAAAAATGAAGGCATCTTCCACTGTACGGCTGGGGCACTTACCTAAACACCCCAGTGCCCCTCACAGAACCTGCCCCCGGCCCAGGACCAAAACAGGCTCCTAAGTGTCCCCTCATACATGGGGAGGGAACATCTTCACACAAGATGAGTCAGCTATGCAGTCACCCACTCAGCAGCTCAGCGAGTACATCCCTGCCCCAAGCTGACAGTGTGCAATCCATGTCACTTCTGACAGGTCTGTGACATAGCTTTCTTTGACATTCTCCAATTCTGGAAATTATGCCACTTTGAAATACTCTTATTTCCAAACTATGAGTTGCTATAAAGATGCTGACTGACTTATTTCTTTTTATAGACATTTAATATCAATATTACCTCCAGGTATGAGCAGACAATGAGATTCAGCTCCAGATTTAGACAGAAACATTTCAGTTTCTATGGTGCAATGCCTCTAAGCTCAATAGCTGTGTTATAATACTATTATAAATAGTGGACACCTAGCTCAAGATATCTACGTTGGAACAAGAATATTGCTCTTCTGCTCAGGATTTTTCCTCCATTAAGTATAACTAACTTTGGAAAATTCACAAGGTGAATTTCAGTAGGGGTGCTGGCATTTTGGTCACAGGACACATGATCTTTCTTCTGGCAACAGGCTGGCAGGAAAACAGCTGCAGCTGGATTGATTGTTCCACTGGGCTGAATCTTGCCTGGAGACTGTGAGTTGCACAACCCTGTCTGACGCCTGTGGGAGACATCATTGTCGCCTCATCTTTGAATCCTGTCCCTCATTTTTTTCAACACGGACTGCCAAGAATAGAACCTCAGCTCACAGAGAGATGTTAGGCATCTCTAAGCTTTCTACAAATGAGCTGTCTAGGCTCCCCTCTGTTCTCCGTAAAGAAGAGAGGCATCTCCAGAGAGCAATTCTGCTGCTGTGGGGGATGAATTGCTTCTGAAGTCACCTGCTTTTCTGACAAAAAAAGGAGCTTGGGCAATGAGTTGACATCTCACTTGCAGAAGTCTAAAGTTTAAGGTGATCAGTCCCAACCAAACTCAGAACATATAAATCTCACTTTGGATAACAAAAACCACATTTTTTGGTAAGTTGAATATTCCTGATTAAAAATGCCTGAACTTTTATTTAAACTTTAAATCAACTCTGAGATGGATGATGAGTCCTCCTTAGAAAAAACAGTAAAGCAAAATTAGACAAACCTGTTTTCTTCCAGTAGACTTTGACCTGAAGCTGATTGTCCTGATAGAAAGGAGTTCCAATTTTAAGAAAACGAGTGGTTTTCCTTCTTTGAAAAGTTGGGTAAGGATCTACCAGTCCCTTCTGTGGTTTCCCAGCAGACGTCCGTTCCTCTGCAATACATAGAACAATCAGGAAATTATTTCGTTAACTACAGTGCTGTATAATGACTATGATAAATTTGCTGAAATTCAGAAAATAATAGTATCTTTAATCCAAATGACCTTATTTCTGTTTCTTACCTAAATGAAATAAAGAATTAACTGTCCATAGTGGCTGAAAAATCACTCATTTGAAATTCAGTCAAAGAATTTAGACAGCAACCAAAAAAGATAAATATGTTTTTATAAGGAAATGCTCTGTAAATTTTCCAAAGAGTCATAAGGAAATGTACTGTATTTATATCCCTAAGAACAAGAAATGTTAACACATTGACTTTTTAAACAGGCACACTATCTACCAGTAGTTCTCTATAACACCTCACAGTCTTTATATTCATGCAGGGTTTGAATTTGCACAAAATCCAAGGACAGCATTGAATGTAACCCACAGAGTGCCACTTGTGGTTACTACATCAAAGTCAATATAGTCTTCTGCTATGCTATATAAAACACTGTGGTCAGATTAAAGATCTGTCTTGCCCACTTTCCTGTTCCCAACAGTGAATGGTGAGTGCTTAGGAAAACGTTGCAAGAGTGGAATTTTCTTTCAGCAATTCCCTTGGTGCTATGTGCCTTGCTTCCAACAAGCAATTGTAATTGGCTGTCCTTCATCAAGCATTTTGTTTGGCAACAATCTATCAACATTTAGCAGGGTTGACAGTACTTATAGATATTTTCAGTTGAAAAGAAAGAAACGTTCATTCAAACTTCACTTTTCATTGCACACTTGCAAATGCATCTGATCCAATTAGGAGGATCAGATCATAAACAAAAAAAAACAGCTGTATTTAATTCAATATTACACCTGAATTAAAACTAATAATAATATGGCCAAATTTTACTTTCTCAGCCCTTTGCTGAATCTGGTACAATTTTTCTTTTTGTTTGTTTGTTTTTTTTAAATTAAACTACCAAACTTAAGGAAATTCTTTCTCAAAGTAACTATAATGTTACTACTACCTAAACAGAAATCAAAAAGTTATAGAGAGAATTACCAACTAAAGTCTATTAGGTATTCCTGAATCTAAATTATTTTAATTTTATTAAATCTCTGCTTTGCTATTCTCTGTCTGCTCCACTTCCATAAAAACCAGGACACTAATTTAGAATACTTCTATATAAAGATCAAGAAAGAGTCTTGCTACATTTCCCAGAAGTGAAGCACACAAATATAGTGAGGCAACGCATTTCTGAGTGTGGGGAAATATAACGCCAGAGGGCTGAGGTCAAAGCTCACAGAGGTCTGTAGGACTAAATTACTTCAGCAGGTTATGGGCTATCTCTATTCTGACAATAGGACCAGACACCTGAAAACCAGAGCTTAATTCCACACAGAGCAGAGCATCTGACAGTGGGATTTCGGCAAAATTGGCATGTTGCTTCTGGAATTACTTCCCAAAGGCCATGGAAGTCCCAAAATAAAGACAAGTCATGAATGTCATGTCCTAGATAATATTTCAGGCAATTTTTTTTTTGTTTCTTTTTCATATTTCTCCATCTGCTTCTGAGTATTCTCAAAATACATCAAGCAGGACTGGCTCTGTACCTAACTAACCTGAGAGAAATTCAGAAGATGAATTTGCATCTGCTCCAGGAGTAGTTTTTACTTGTTTTTCTGTGTAAGCTATAATCTAGCCATTTCTTTTAAAAATGTCCAAAAAGGCCTAAACACACCTCAGCAGAGTGCTCTACAGATTAAAATGGGTGATATCAGTGGTTTAGGGTCAAAGAATCTTGAATCCTTTACCTCATGGCTTTAAGAGAAATGTTGCTCAGATTTGTCTATAAACTTATTACTGAAATATTCTAAAACAAATATGTGTTTTAGTTTGAACAGGCACTGATTTGCAGTTAGAAAGAAAATACTGTCCATTAAATAAATGGATGTTCATAATTTGAACAGTCAAAAAATACTTGAAGTATATGAGATTACAAAAATATTGTGCTTAGTATAGTTTTACTCTAGTTTTAAACAATACAATGAATGGACAAAATATTACAACAATATTACAAAAAGGTCACACCAGTAAAGCAAAATAAAGCACAAGGCATTCGAAAGTCTGTACTAATTAGGCATAAGCACACAGCAGACTTTCACAAAAAATACTGATGGCCTGTTTTCTGAGGCAAAACAACCAAGGAGAGGGCAGAGTATCCAAGTAAAATTGTGGAAGGAATTTAAATCTAACTGTGACGATAAGAAAGAAGCACCACTGGAGCGGACCGAAAATGATGGAACAGCCAAACAGACATGTGAAGTACAGTATAAATGAACTCCATTTGGCAGCAGATTTGTAAGTAATAACTCAAATGTGACCTGCATCAGATTCCCAAAAACCCAACTTTTTGAAGAAGGAAAACTGAAACAAAGATCTTCTTCTCCCAACACAATCCCAGGGATGATATAGACCAAGACAGTCAGACCATTAATGAGTCCATGGAAAGCTAATAGAGTGGAAGGATTTGTCACAGTAAGTATGGAACAGTACCAAAAATGACATGGTCATATCTCAATTACTCAGCTTCAATTTGGAAAGCTTTTGTTATATGGAAAGTCGTTATTTCCTATCATGTTTAAAGATTATGATGATCTGACCTAATGTCAAGAGTAGCAATAAAGCATGACAAAGATCAGTTGATTAAATATCCATGTTCCCAAGATGAGAACATTTATAAAGCTATATTAATAATAAAATGAGAGAAAGAACCTCAAAAGCTTGCCCTTTGTCTCTTTGGCTAGTTGTATACAACAGCATCTAGAATTTTCTCCCACTTAGCAGGACATAGACCAACCTCAGACAGCTAAAATCCCAGAACCAGGATTCTCCTGTGATCTGCTGTAACATAAACTGAGCCACATGTCCTTTATTAGAGCTGTGATGTCATCTGGTGACATGACAGTCAAGATGACTGGACTGAAAACAGAATACCTTAAAGTTTAGCACTGAGAGCCAGAACCGCACTGAAACTTTATCAAAAGTAGCAGGAAATTGGGCAGGGGGAGGGTGTGGAAAAAATTTTTTGCTTGTTTATCTAGTGAGTTTTCCAGGGAGGGAAAAATAGAAAAAAAAAAAAGTAGCAAACCCCACTAAAAATTCTTCAGAAAAGAATTAGCAAAATGTGAACATCTCCCATAAACACCAATGATATGCTTCTAGTGGAGCTCAGTGGCTCAGTGCATGGAATTAAACACACAGCTCCCATCAGGATTTTTCTTCTATTACATCTCCTGTGTACATATAGAAAAGAAATTTAATGTGGTGACTCCAAGAAGATTTTGGTCTCATGGACAATCCTCCAAACTAGTCCCGCTTTTTTAGGGGACGATGAAAAGCACAGGTACAATCTAGAAGGGCCAATAAGGAAAGGGCAGAACTCTTATATTCATTTACATTGGGCCTCACCAAAGATTTAACCCAAACTTGCCTAATATACAGACTGTGGAGATTCAAACTGATATTCTGGTATGGATTTGAAGCAAAGACTCAGTGTATGGAAGAGATGAAAACTTGACCTTCTGCTTTCACCCAAGATGGCCCAAAAAAGTAGTAAAGATTAGTTTAACAGGGGAAAAAGAAGGATATTTAAGCTTATTTTTCTTCTTTGTACATTAATATGGGACGCAACCATAGACAAGAATGTCTGTTATAGCTACAACTACATTACAATATTTTATGTCTACCCAAACAGAATATGGGAACAATAGCAGTTGATTAATGAGGTTGAAAGTAATTACAGTTCTGTTACGAAAATGGCTAAAGGCTTAAACTTTGAGTGTACTTTAAAGAAAGAATGTAAATGAATGGAAAATGAAATGGAGTCAGGGAAGAACATTTAAAATCATTTTCTTTAACATCTTATTATCAGAATTCTGCTGTAGTAGTTAATCAGAGACCCATCAGCAATGGAAGTAGTAACTCAGTATTGTATTGTAATTATATAAATAACATTTAACTAAGACTGAGAATCATGGTTTGCTCCCAGATTCAGATACAGTTTTCAATTATATTACTTAGCATGTGAGGTTCTAAAGATCTTAACAATATATAACCTAATATCTGAACATCTTGGGATTTTAATTTAAATGTAGGTTCTATGCGTGCAATATTTAGAGAATGCATGGTTGTCAGACATGGAATGTTTTAGCTTCCCTAATATAAGAGTCAGTGTTTTATATACCAATTCATAGTAGGCACAAGTTTTAGTGGTACTGAATCTAAATAAATGGGCTACTAAAACTAGCCAGGATTTTGGAAAACATTGCAGGTTTATACGGTCCAGTTAAGAAACATAGATATGGTTTTATTCCATCCACTTAGAAACACAGTCAGTATTTATACCTGTATTGCATGTAAAGTATATTAATACTACAGTTATGCAAAGGCTTCCATTTTCTTTGCAACTGTTTCTTTTAGGTGAGTAGAGTCTAAGTCAAAGAATTAGACAAAAACTGTCACCAATTTTTATAGAAGAAATTTAACATGAAAAGGTTACTTGACCAAGAGATGATCATTGTGCTATGGAAGGGCCCACTTTAAGAAAATGTTTTTTTTAAATTGAGAAATCATTGTATAAAACATTCAAATTCCAGATAAAGGAGAGAGAAAGCATTCAAGTGTCTGAGTATGATTACTCACTATTATTCCTGATGTCCTGAGTCGTGCTAAAATGGAGAGAAACCTTAGCACTTTTGAGGCGTATCTGACCCCAACGTGTTACTGCCTGCAGCTCTACATTGTAGTTGCTGTTGGGTTGGAGCCCCTCCAGGACCACATAATTTTGGGCCTGTAATAGAATAAATACACAAAGCAGTTATAATATTGCTGAAACACAGGCCTTTATTAAAAGCAGGCTTGTTATCTTAGGCACACTAGTTTTTTGAAATTAGAAAACTCATATATAAATTTCAGAGCAAAATTTCCTTTCTGTGAAAGATTCCTTTAATTGGACTCTGTTTTTCTGTGTCATTTTAAAAATACTAACCTATTTGATGTTTGCATAATTTTGGCAGTTCCTTGGCAATTCCAAACCTATTGTTTAGGCAAAACCTAAGGGGTTTTCTTCTATATAACAAGGTTTTTCTCTTATGCCAAAATCATTTTAGTAAAAGGAATTTAAGCACTTTATTCCCCAATTTCCATGTTAGTAAAGCAATTTAAAACTTTTTTCTAGAGACAGTCAGTCTGAATATAGCTGAAGTCCAACATTTATTACATTTCTCAATACTGTTTATTTGTTTCAACTCTTGACAATGAAAATTAAGAAAACAAACACCAATCGAAAATACCCTCTCATTGGAAAGAGCACTTTTCCTGTACAGAATGGAAAAGAGAATAGAAAAAATACAGTCTACAATGTCATGGAAGTGTCTAAAACGGGGAAAGAACAGATAATGTTTATCATTCTCCAGTCAATAACCCATAAATTAAAGGCAAGGCACATGATATTGTAAAGAAGAGTCCAGCCTTCTCAGTAGTCTTATATTTTAATTTTGTCTAGATTTAATTATAAAAATGGCCTTCTAGTCCATATGCCAGATGAAAGATATTACTCCATGCTTTCATTAGAATTCCTTGTGCCTTTTAAGCTTGACAGTCAGTACAGAATAAAAAAGATAACCAAGGTAATCATCTGATATTTAACACTTGGGATGTTAAAAAAGGATTGTCAAAAAGCATTTAATATTAGTTATCTTTACTTGTTTAGTGCTGACATATTGACTATAACTCTTGACTAACAGTGTCAATATTGTAGTCAAACTAAGTCAATGTCTGCCTGGAATTAATTCATATAGAAATCAGTATGAGATTATTTGGGTTGGGCTACATCTAAAGGTAAACACTGGACAAAAATAATCTTCAGCAATCTTTAAAAATTAAGATTGTTCCACCTTTTTCTTTTTTTAATTTCCCATTTTTAGCCTAAGAGTTGTTAAAATATTCAAATGACCATTGATTAGCCACAGCATCAGGAGCGTCCCGAATCTCACTGGCATTGCTGTGCAGTTTCATGACATGCTGCAGACGAAAAAGTACAAATCAGCAGTAACATGAAAGATATTGTATGAGCCTGCTTTTTCAATAAAATACACCCTGGTTCTTCTGTATTTCTCTACATTCAAGGTCAGAATTTGGTCTCAATTACTGGAACGTTCTATAATGTATCTATTTTAATATTATTTGCATGTAGGAAGTACCCTATGCAAATGTAAAATTAACCCAGCCCAATTTTAAAATTCTCTGGGATTTCTGATTTAAGGACCAGCTTGTAGAAAGAAAGCTCCTGGATATCTTCAGACTGAAGCCTCTGTCCTGAAGGTCTTTAGCCAATGTCAGGTTTCTTGAGGAACACAAACTTTCCTATGTAGCACAGTCCACCCCTACTCCTATCTTGCCACAATTATTTTTAAAGGACAATAAAGAACTAACCTTCTTTTCTGTGCAAATTGACTTGTATGATTTCATCACACAGCCTTTATTTCCTTGATCTCTGCCAGGGTTTGGTGACTGAGGGACAGAGAGGGAATTGTGACCCTCTGACTGTCATTCATCACAGTGCAATGGGCAGCCGGAGCCAAAACACAGTGTTAACATAGACATGGCACCAAATTCTCACCATCGAAAGCACCAAGAATCAAATTATCTCTACTTGGTTGCTATTATTTCTATCTAACTATTTCTATTAACTTCTTTAAAATAATAAGCCATACGCTTAAGGATATCATAACAAAAATACTTTCCAGTAAAGAAATATTTAATACATTATTCAAGAAACTCATATAAACTTGCTGCTAAGGAAATACTGCCAGATCTTTCGTACAGCAATTTAGTTAAAGAGTTTTGGGTATGTTTTTCCCTTGGACCTATACTGACTATTTCATAATTACTCTCTAAGATCATGTCACAAGTTTTATTTGCATAGTGAAAGAACAATGTGACGGATGATGTCAGGCTTTTTAAATAAAACTAACACTTCAAGAAGCACTAACTGAATAAGCCTAAATTTAGAGGACTAACAACATTTAACTTTTTATTCGTCTTTCCTGAAAAAATCTTAGAGTATTTACCTGTATTCTAAGGCAGAAATGTATTCTCCCTGAGTTCAGTGTAAGAAAAGGATTGAGAAAAATTGTCTATGGGCCTTGTGATATTAAAAATTAGGAACACTATTTTACCAGTGGCTGAAATCATTGCAACTTATCACACATTTATACTTACACTCTATTTTGTGTCATAAATAAACCATATTTCTGTCCCATTTACTGATTTCTTTCTTACCCCATCAGTAATCTTCCTTCTCTTTTTTTTTGCTGGGATTACATATTTGCTGTATGTCCAGCTCCAGAAGACTTTGTAGTGGTGCACTGGGATATCAGGATCTTCTGGAAGATCCCAAGTAATCACTACATTTACACTTCCATCATTGTTTGCACTGATATTGGCAATCCTGACATTAGATGGAGGTGGTGGAGCAGATGGATCTGGAATTTAAAAAAAATAAAAAGATTCTAAGGTAAAAACTACCTTCAGAAAAGTAAAAAGATTATCTTCTTCTCCTGTATTTATGAGGCATTCATGAGCTGGATTAAACATTCTAAATACATTGAGGAAAATTTAGGCAGACTTCCCATAACTGATATGTAAATTCTTCTTGTAAATTCTGGAAATTCAAACTCTACTGAAATAAAAATTATGGGTTAGCATCTAGTTTTGTTAATAATCTGTGTTATGGTGGTTCACAAACATTATGAAGCTTTATCAAAATGTACCAGACTATCAGTTTTCCTTCTGTCATTCACTACTTGAAAAACATAGTGAGGGTAAAACACTCAAGTTCTACAAGTGGCCTTGTAGAGTCACAACAGAACTGTATGGCTGAAACATTGAATATTTTTTCGTTGCCAGATAATCCTTAGACGATAAAATTATCTTTTGACACATTGAATCTTTCTTCAAAATTCTAATACTGATATCTACCACCATGGGATGTAAACACTTACTTAGAATAAACGTAATTAATGCACAATGATATATTATGCTGTGGTAGAAATCTATAGGGGATTTTTTAGAATGTCAAAAAGCAATTAGCTACCCCTGTGATTTATTTCACATTTCTGGTTCAACTGCTGGTCAATACCAACGGAGATAGTATTCCTTCAGTTGCCTTTGTGCTGACTCCAGAGTGTAGAAGGACACATGACACTCAGAGGTTGAATATGCAGAAAAGATTCAATATTGAATCTTTTCCAATATTCAATGTAAGGTCCTCCTTGTGGACTCACTATATAATATCTTGGCCCCAAATAATGTGAATCAATGGAAATTTTGCAACCAAGCTTCTCGAAGTCCAATTTGATGTTTACCAAATCCTACTTTTTAATCCTGCTTTTTAACTCACACCTTTTTATAAATGTCTGTGATAGCCAAAAATTGGTGACAAAATACAAGGAACGTGCAAACCCAAAATTTACATAGAAGTGTGCAGTGAGGCTCAAAAAAACCAAAAAAAAACCAACCAAAAACATTACAAGTATCTCAGACAGAGTAAAGGAAATTCACAGCAATTAAGACATGTTACGAACTTCTAGCCATATGAGCCATCGCTTATTTTCCAGAAAAAAAACTGGAGGTGTGAGGAGGGGACATCAGATGCTCATTTACTCTATGGTTCACCTGCATTTTTTTATAATGGTAAATGAGCTGTTAACTAAACAATCCAGGCATACTAAATTCATCAGATAATCCCTATGACAAATGGTCTCACTGAAAAATTCCATCATTTAGTTTACAAAAAAAGACACATTCAGAATTAATAGAGACAGCATTTCCCTTTTAAAGATCAGCAGATGTGAAATAATGACTCATTCCTGTATTGAACAGGACTCTTGCTGAAATAACAGTGGATGCTCCTGTTTCCTCACACATGACATTTTAGTTAAATAGTAATGGATGTCCCTCTTTCCTCACATATATAATTCAACCTAACTTTTGGCCATAAAAGTTACAAAGCACACTTAAGAATTCTGGAAATTTCACATAATTTCCAAATAATAAAAATGCCTTACTTCTCACTTGTTTTTTTTAATCTACCAACGACCTAGGTGCTTTTATTTTTTCTGGTTTTGGAGAAGCATTGCTGTTACACTTATTTCCTTACCTGTGAAGTTACCAACCACTCCATCTTAAAGTATGCAAAACTATTTATTCCAGAAGGGATAAATCAAGGAAAAATTTAGCTAAAATGTTTGTACTATTCTCTCATACAATTTTTTCATTTACTTTCATTATTTAAAAAGTAGATATAAAATGTAATTTAGGTACAATAAATATAAATGGAATCATGATTCATACACCCAAGACCTTTGTTAAGGATTCATCTTCATGGATTTAAAATGTTAGGGGCTTTTTTATGTTATATGACATTATATTAGGGAAATAAAACATTTATAACCTGAAGTGCAACATGATCATATTACTGTAGGTGAATTATTCAGGTTATCTCCCAGAAGTACAATGCATCATGTATTATGTATACAAAACATATGGGATAAAATTAAAGTGTTTCAGAGAATATATCTTCCCAAATGGTCAGATATAAGCAAAAACAATTCAAGCTATAAAACATGTTTATCTTCATTCTGCCTCTACAAGACATAAAGTAATTTTAAAAAAGTCTAACAGTTAAATGAAATAGCTCTTCTGGAAAAGTTTACTCCATGATTAAAAACATTTAGAAGTTCTCTTCACTGATTTTTGTAGCTCTAAAAGCAAATGACCAAAATTAGATTCTTTCTTTTCTAATGTTTTTATCTCCATTCCAGCAAAAGAAAGCAGGAAGGAAGAATAACATGTGCACTGAAACCAAGAGATCATTTCTTCTGAATTCTACAGCACCAGCATATCGCCCTGTACTTTTTATAACTGCAGTTTATTGAAAACTTTATCAGTAGCATTTCTTCTGTGTTCAGACAAAATGCTGATGCACATTTGAAAGAAAACCTATCAACCTTTCTACTTTGCTGTGTGAGAATACAAACACTGCATTAAAAATCACTGGGTAATAGCAGTTAAGGATAGAAAGAATTTCTTCTTAGAAGGAATATACATGTGAAATAATACAGCAGTAACAGATATTTTCCTGAGTGCCCTCTTTCTTCAAAGCCTCTCAAAAAATCCACAGAAATTCCTTTGAACAAGGACCAGTGGTGGTAGAAGACAGAAAGGAGGAGACCTGCAGCTAACAGTCATGAAAAGGTGAGACATTGAAAGTAACACATTTTCTATAAGAGCTTTTTAAAAACTACTGGACTAAGCTTAAGAAAAGAATAAGCTGTAATGATGTAAAATATCACAGACAAAACATTACAGTTTTGCATTTAATCAACTGAAAAAAAATCTTGTCTGACTGCATGGATGCATCAGTAAAATATTTCATGGATTTGGGGTGTATGACCTGAAATATTAAGCCACCTAGTGAGCATTTTATATCAGATTAGGATCCATTCCATATTAAGTATTTCAACACCACTACATAATTTATTTGCCTATTTCTATATGTTTCTGTGACATCACTACAGGTGACAAAACCATTACTTTGTAAGTTAGGAACCCAAGAATATTAATTGTTTCTTCTTTTGAAAGGATTTAGTTTCACCAACACCGCAGACAAGTGAGAAGGAATAGCAGGGTAAGATACTGTGATCTCTGTTAACCGGAAGAAAAAACAAATAACCCAAAACCCACCATCAAAGAAAACATCCCAAAAAACCCCATGCCCCCTAGACCTCTCAAAAAAACAAGAACCCAGAAAACCAAAAAGCTGTTAAGTGTCTACAAGCATGCCACAATGCATGCCAGCCAGTTACCAGACAACAGATTAGCTGGTTTTTTCTGCATTTTTGAAAGGAGAAGTCGTGCTTCTACAAGGTGGTCTGTCATGCTTATGTCCATGTGGGTACTAAAAGCACTATACAACTTGTGCTAAAATACTTCAAGGTCTAAAAACTGGCACTGAATCATAAAGCTTGCACACATAAGGTGTTTGTTAACCTGACTATAAAGCTAAAGTGACGTTCTGCTGACTATAAAGCTAACAGCCATTCTCTACTGTTAGTCTTCATATACCTGTGATCCCTGTGACTGACTGACCACATGTATAATTCAGATACAGGGATGTAAAATTTCTGGAATGGAAACTGCTGCCAGGTTTTTGAGAATGTAAAGTACTGAAACTTTATATACATGAATTTATCTGAGTGTTAAATCAAATTCTTTGCTTTGCAGAAAGAGTGATGCTAGTTGCAGCTTTTCCTTTGCAGTTTATACAACAACTCAAATAAAATAGAAGTCATTCTATATATCTTAGAATTTGGCACAGACAGCTGTCCTCAACTCCAAAAAAATTCTGGTCTCAGCAGCCTGACAAGTAAATCGCTTCTCACTGCTAGAAATGATAGCTTCATTAGGTCAAGGCTGAAGCTGCTGTTCCAGCACATGGGGTAAGTACTGCATTTGTCTGGATTGTATTTGGTTTGAGTATACCCAAAGGACTTAAATTCCTGTCTTGCTGGCTACTCAGCCATCACAAGCAAAATTCTCTCTCCAGTCCCCAAAAGGGAGGATTTCTTGCTGCAAATAAATGAAAAAAAGAAAACCTTCACATCATCACCATTTCAAAATGCACATCTTCCCACACTCATAGTTGTAAACATAGTGATAGTTTATATTTTCCAGAATTCTTTAAATCAATAGGATCTGGAAACACTTTTATAACCTTAAAAAAACAGTATGGGCAAGTTATACACATGAATCACATAATACACTGCTGCAGCGCATCCACTCTGCCTTTCAATGTGGCAACTGTAGAGAAAACAGTAAATGATTTGGAAGAGGTGTCAGAGAAGGGAATAATGGCATTGGAACCAGAAATCTCATTCTGGGCTGTAAAAGTGAGAGCAAGTGCAATAATAATTTAAACCCCTCTTTATGGAGCTTTATTCCTGACTTAAAATAGATCTCCCATTGCTATCTTTTAAACATTAGACCTTCCAACTCTAAAAATCTGCTGAAGCTGCTCTACAGACAAGTTTCCAACCATTAAACAGTTCCATGGTGTAAGCGGGAGGACTGGCTGTGCCCGATGGAAATGGCACACATAAACCAGCTGTGCAACAGCATAAAAAAATCATTGGTCTCAAAGGAGCAACAGAAAGAATTTTATTGCCCTGAGTGGGTGTCTGTTCTGGTTTTTCTAACACTCAGTAATGTATGCATGAAATCACATCCAGCATGGTACTTATGTGCTGTGAAAACAACGTTGTCTGCTTCTTTTTGCTTGGCAATCTATCCAGTGCGTGCTGGCAACTGCCTTCATGGTGAAGATAAAAACCTTTAGCAGAGGTGGAAGGGTCAGGTGGTTTGGGCTCATTGTGTTGATCTCACTGCCTCCTATTGTCTCTGGAAATGGCACAGTACCTACCTACACACCAGAGAGAGAATATATTATATAGAAATGCCTAACACAGTCCTAGACTTAAGTCTCTGTTACTGAGAGTTCATTCTCATCACATATCACAAAAAGATAGGAAAAAAATAGCCTAAAAACCCTGAACCAAAACCAACAAATTAAAAATTGTATTACTAGTAGTGCCAAGCAGCTTCTGACCGGTTAGGTTAGGCTATCCAGTGCCCATTTACTGGAAGGAAAACACAGGTAGTTTTCATACAAGGAGAGTAATTTATGGATTGCAGGAACAGTTCCCTCCTGCCTCCAGAAGAAAGGAAACAGCTCAGAGAGAGCCAGTCTAAATATGAAGAGAAGAATATTTATAACTTTATGGATCAAAAATGTTATGTCAGGTATTCAGTTACCTTTATTTATTGCTGTTATTGCAAATTGTTGCAACTCAATTAAAGATAAAAAGGAAAGCACACAAAATTTGAAAACCCTGAAAACAGAACTGGAAACCACTGTCAAAATAGCAGACAATTTTGATCAATTTTATCTGACAGTATCAATGTAAAAGTCCATGTGCACAGCCACTTATATGAAAGAATCCACCTTCTAGGTGCAGTATTCACTTAATTTTCAAGCTACTCCACCACAGACAGACATAGTCCAACCTGGGTTTCTCATAATTTCAGAATTGCATTTTGGCAAAACAAAGCATCACTTTATTCCCTGTGAAGGGTCATATCAGACAAGCACATGCAAACCCTTCATCTCCTTTATAAAAAAAAATATACAGCATTAAAGAAAATAGCTCTGCCTAAGCTTTGACTATTTCAAAAATTCTCAACTGTGTCACTTTATTTACTATTTAGAAATTAATGCCATAGATGAACACATGAGGCAGTGCAGAACAGCTAATAAACCTTCGCCTCAAATGTTTACAGTGTAAGAGCATCAAAAGCTGCAGTAGATCAGACCTCAAAATACAATTAGATGGAGAATGGCAAGTTGAAAAGCTTGATGAAATACTCTTATTTTCCTGGTTTTTTATTTTTCATGACTAGGAAATTAAATTACTTCGGAAAATAAGGAGTTTTATTTAGTGATAGAGAAGTTAATGGAAGTTACCTCAGAAGACTTAATATCATTTTGAATGAAACAAAACTTTATTTTGCTGTGTCTACTTTGAGATCATGTTTTTTGCATTTTCAAAAAAACACAAAACAGTATAAAACAGTACTGTGGTAACCAGACAAAAATTCCCTCTCTGAGTAATTACAGCAGGTTTTTGAATGTTCCTCTTAAAAGCTTAAAATATTTAGTGACAGAGACTTTGTGGTGCCATACTTCTCCCTAGATTCAGATTAAATATCATATTTGTCTTCCTTTAAAGAAAAAACAAACCCAAATAATTTGCTATTCATTATAACTTATGAGCAATTGGTAAAAGTTCAGTGTCTTGCGTGAGAAACTGTCTCAGGAATTACTGTCATGTTTCCTGATCAAAGGGTTTATTTTTGAAGAAACCTTCTGCTAAGTCTGACAAAGATAATAATCTTCTCTTGGTCTTGGCACAACAGGGTGAAGTGAAACACTGACGTGAATTTCTGTCCATGCTTCACACAAACATAGCACAGACAGGCAGCAAACTTCCAAAGGTGATGTGCCAAAACCCACTTTTCTTTTCCAAACTGGAGGTTAAATGTGCCTGTAGGAGCTCAGCAGGGGCCAGTAGATGCTGGCACTCAAAAAAACTAGGCACATCTGAGCAGCAGTTTCTTGCCTCTCTTCCAGGCAGGGGCTGCCACTTCCCACTGAGCTCCAAAGTAGTAATTAAATGTTTGTGTGACACTGGAACTGTTACCTCTCCAACTGCCTACCTGGGGACACGGAGGGTAAAAGACACCAAGCAGAGCACCCCAGTATCATTCCCAGCAGTCAGCACCTAGCAGCATCTCCATGTGAGCTACCCAGAGTGACTGCACATCCCATCTGGCAAATGTGACATCTTTATAACAGCCACTGACAGCTCCACAGCCCCCAGAATGGCCAAATGAGCTGCCAGCCTGGGCTGATTTGGGCTATGGAGCTGATAGCTAACTGAACTCCCTGCTGCTTGTCTGTCAATTCACCATCCTCTGCCAAGGGCTGCAGTTCAGATTTGAAAATAGTTATTTTGAGAGTTATAGAAGCCTTTTGAAGAATGCTGACTGCATACTTTCTGCCATTATCAAAATCCAGTTATTTTGGTTTGTTAGGTGAGAGCATGCAGAGGTACTATTGACTCCCACTGCCCCTGTCACAAAGTCCTAAAAGTGCTCTCCACCTCCCCTAGACAGCCACGAGCAGTTCTCAAGGATAGCAAGTGCTTCAGGGGGAGCTGCAGAGACTACAAGAGGACTCTGGTATTCATGTAATGATTTCAAAACCACAAGTTCCTGAAACACAAATTACTGCCAGCTGGGAGACTATTCTGAAAAAATACCCCCATGTGTTTTTCCTGCTCTTACACCATTATCCAGAAACCCACCTCTGGCTGGAGTCAGACTCTGGGCTAAAGAGACCTGCTCTTACACCATTATCCAGAAACCCACCTCTGGCTGGAGTCAGACTCTGGGCTAAAGAGACCCTCAGGATGACTTACCATGGATATCCTTATATTCCTTACCAGGGATGGTATTTTGGGCATGGCTGGCACACTCAGTAGGAGATGAATTTTTTGAAAATAATACAAATCCTACCTGAAAATGTCGTGTTCAAGCCAAAACCTCAGTGCTACCATGATATATACCTTTATGTAATTGCAGTAATAGGGGTTTCAAGCAGAATAGTTGGAAAATATTTACCAACTCAGTAAAACAAGTGTTAATTATCTCAGCTTAAAAGAAAGTTGGTGCCAGATTCAGCAACAAACTACTGTATCTGCTGAAGTGCTGCTCACGAAGAGAAAGGCACTGCTGCTGAAGAGTCCATACAGCAAGCTCAACAAAGCTCGAAGGAACTGTATTATTTTATGTGACTGAAATGGTATGCTACTTAAGTATAATAAATGGTTTAAATAATACTCCTTTTATACATGAAAAGTTTTGTGGTCACAGAAGTAATGAGACAGTTATGCCAGCTAACCTTCCTACCACAAATATGGTTAGAGCACCAAAAAAAATTATTAAGGCTAACACACACTTATTCAGTAAGTGACTAAACCATCCACACCAGCAAAAGTACTTGCATGCTTCTATAAATGCACCTCCAAAAATATCTTTTTTCTAGGACTGGCTATGGCCAAACAGCAAGCTAAAAGCCAGCACAGGAACCCATAGATGGCAACTGCCTGTACTGCAAGGTAATTCTGTCTACAGAAAGAGGAGGAAATCCATTCCTCAAAATATGCAAAGTTATAACAGTGTAAAGATTCTGTCACTACTCAAATAACAAGTCTTTCTATTAGAAATTACACCTATTAGCAAAGAGTGCTGGATCTCATTCTTTGGCACTGAAGTCAATTAGCATGGTCTGGCTATGGCCACATTATTGAGTACATTTCAGAGAGGGCGACCACATCCAGATCATCTGCCTATTGGGCATAGTGTCTCGTCTGTGCTCTTATACTATGCCTAAGAGTTATCTGGGAAAATTTTGCTTCATGTGGGTCAAAAACACACCAGGAAGAATGCCAAGAACTTCACAGGATGGGAGAACCATTTCTATCTCCTTCATCCACCAATTACTGGTACAGAAATAATTTTCAAAGTTATTTTATTACCCAAACAATTGCAAAACCAGAACTATCAACAAAAATTCCTACAATACTTTGTGGATCATCAGGCATGCCCTTCTAATGAACAGAAACATGCTGCTTTCAATTTATACCCTTTTTTATTCTTAAGCACTTACAATTAGTGCTAGCAAGGGGAAAGTTATATTAAGAGGGTCCAAAGTTCCATCAAAACAATGCTGCTACAATTACTTAGATACAGGCAACTAAATATTCTAATAATCTACTAAACATATGACAGTAACCTATTTCTCATAACTAAAGAAAGAAAAACCTCTCAGATTAGCACATTGAAACCCCAGTTCCTTCATATGTCATGGTCAGGGTCATGTAGTTTGGAACCAATCATGTGGAAAATGTTTAAAAGCAGGTTTATTTATGAAGACCCTTCCTGATAAAAGAATAATGACACTTCAACTTTTAATTCATTTGCTGACTTCAAACAAACCTCACACCATTTCTACAGTCAGTGGCAAAACTACTCAAAAACCCACCTGTTAAAAACCTTCTGCCACAAAAGTAGGCAGGTCAGGCTGTGCTCCAGGTGTGAGTGAGAGGAAAGTGAGGAGCAGACCTAGCGAGGAAGCACTCACCTTTGGAGGATCGGAAGTGCTTGCTGGGAGCTGTGAAGCCTCTCGTCCCGTGTACGTTCACGGCAGCCACGCGGAACTGGTACCACCTGCTCGCACGGATGTCCGGCAGCCGAACCCGCTCGTCTGTAGTCTGGTGAGGAAAATGTCACACATGGGTTGTTCTGACATGGTTATCACTCATCATCTGCTGTGCAACACCAGCCAGCCTGGCTGAGCGCACACCAGCATCACAGGCTGTATGCTGTAGGCTGTATACCTCACCTGACTCCAGCCACCACTCTGCACTGCAAAACCTTTACAACTGTGAACACAAGGACAGAACCATGCAATTTTACAGTGCATTGCAGGTCTCTTCTGGAAAAAGTAGCCTTTAGAAAACTGGTGAAGTGTTAAATTCACAAAATTAGTTTTGCAGTTATTACAACATTCACCGGTGTTTAGGGTCTAACTGCTCAGGTGTTGATGTTTCAGGGAACTCATTGCCCCAGGTCACAGGATTGATTCCTCCAATTCTCAATTCTCAGAGAATTAGCAGTCCAAAATAGCTTAATGAAATCCAGTGCTGTGAGAACCCATTTTTCTAGCTCATAGGAAACACAAAGTTCTCAGGTAATGAACATACTGGGGCCTTCTTCACATCTTTGGCACTTATGTCAAAAAGACACTTAGAGCCTTAACTCTTCCCTGAAGACTTTTCTCAGGTCATAGGAGCTGACCTTTTCTCCAACAACACCTGCTGAGATTGCCAGTGTCACGAGTTCAATATCCAAATTCTGTAGGGAGAACCACTGAAATATGCCATAAGCATAGATAAACTCTGAACCCTTTCAGTAGGAAGTGCTTTACACATTCTTATTCTGAGCCCTGCTTTCCTCAGTTTTTTTACTCCATTAAACTTTTGAAGAGCTATCTTTTGTACTTTCCTTTTTTATTTTTCGTAAGGTACAAGCACCAGAACTGAACACAGCGTCCTGGTAACCACTGAATCACTTCCAAGTACAGAAGATGCAGCATTTGTGTAGAACTCATCAAAAACACATCCACTTCAAAATTCTACTTTTACAATTACCTCTCAATTATCCAGTTTTCAATTTACTTTTGGATGTCATGTTTACTACATTTTCATTTAATTCTTTAATCAAAATAACACACGAACCTGAACCAGATGTCATGTATATATCTAAATAAATTATACAATCTTTACTGATTATCATTACTGACCAAACATGCATGCTCATTAAAAATGCAGTTACATCAATTTAGTTTTACAAGCTCTGCTTTATACAACTTCAAGAATCCACCCTCCCTGCATAAGATTCAACGTTACTTGTAATGATGCCAAGTAGTTCCCACAAAAAGGCACAACATAATTTCTGCTTTTTGCTCCCTTTCAAATCTGTGCAAGAAACTAGCAGCTGCTGACATAACTCAGATAGCCAGAAACTGAGGAATTTGCTTCAGCTCTCCAGCACTGGCATTTTTAGAGCCCTGACAAATAAAATTTGTAGGTGTTATCCTGCACTTAGTCTCTTCACTTGGTGACAAACAAAATTCAGGGAAACAGGTATCTCATTCGTGTGTGTATGTAAGAGACAAGAGAGCCTTTCTAAACCACATTATGAACTGCTCTCAGACTGCTAAGTGACAGCGTAGACTCTGAGCCCATCACATATTGCTGCTACTCAGAGTCCTTCTCCATTCACACCACAGTATCTGTCTTCTCAACTTAAGAGGGGGTAACAGTCCTGACATTGTCTGCCTCATCTCCTTTCCTTTTTTTAGCTTTTATGTTACCTGCAGAGGGAATTATCCAACCAAGGTTTCCCCCAGGGAAGAAAGGGCCTACCTGAATCAGCTTTTGTTATTATTTTTATTTTATGGAGCACTGAAATATCTTATTTTTTCCAACAGCCAGGTCCGCATACTCAAGAACGTACAAATAAGCCACAAGAGTGAATTGAATATGAACTGTCACTATTACAGAAAAAAACTTCAAGGATACATTCAGACTACTGCGGCAACTGAAAATAGGGCCAGGACCAATATCTAATTGTAAAGACCTAGTTACAGGCTTGTGGGCTTTTAAAAACACATTTGCTGAACTTTGTTACAAGGCAAGCATAATCTGAACAGACTTGATCCCAAATTCCTCAGCTAACGAATCTTGTTTGTCATTGGCATCAACTCAGCTATTCTGTTGATTAAAAGAAAATATTTCAGTTGTGTCAGTTTCCCATGGCAACCATGAAATACTGTAAAATCAAATAAACTGTCAATCCACAATGCCAAAATTACTTTAATTTATGAACATGCCTTGGGCCTATTACTTTCATCATTCATTTTGTTGGCCAAGCTCCTCTTAAGCTCAATGGCATGCACGAGGTCCACCTCCAAACTCCCATGTTATAAACAACTTTGGCACCTTTAAGTATCCTTTACATAGAATTAATAAACTTCAAGAAAGAACTAAGCACTACTGAGATATTTTATACTGCCTTAATGCTATATCTATTTTGTTTAATTGCTTTCATTCAGTTAGTTCTCACTACTTAAGTATGTTTGGAGCTGCGATCATAATATTCAGAGTCCTCCCAATATCTTTCACATTAATACAAACACACTAAAAGCCATGCTGAGCAGTACTAAAATGGTACTAAATGGTTGAATTTCATCACACACCTAAAATTCTGTCTGAATATGAGAGAAAATCCCAACAATTTCATTGAATTTTTAGAAGGCTAACATTTTTTTTTCAAGAATCACAAACAAAAGACAAAAATAAAAAATCATCACTCAAATCATTACAGGATCATAATTACCATTTATTTTGCCTATGGATTACCCATTTACTTAAAAGATGAATGTTTGGAAGGTAACATCAAATCCTAATAGTCATTTTATTTGGAATAAAATAATAAATGAGTCCTCAGACAGAATAATTGGCCAGTATGTCCACCTTCAGTACCATGCAAAGTTCAATAAACAAGGGAAAACCCTTATTAATCACATAAGGATACAATTCCATATAAGAGCAGCATGTAATCTTAATGACATAACACATAAAACTTGACATTGTTTCTTAAGAGCTCATTTTAGGTGCAAGGGACAACAGGACACCTCCAGTGGCCAGAAAGAAGAAAGAGGTTGGGCTTTCAGGTGAGAATTTGGCTGAGACTTGCCCAGAGCTGCTCGGTTTAGGAAGCACTGACAATTCTACTCCGCCTCCAGCAGATCTTAACTGTTTAAATCTTGAGCCCTTTCCTGTAAGCAGTCCCCTCATCCTGTCCTTCACAAAGGGATATCTGTTATTCTCTTCAACGTGTCTACAAAAATCTCCCTCTGATAATCCTACAACTGACTAATGATTAAAGTACTTGCCCAGAGCACAGATGGCCTATCTTCAATTCCATCCTTTGTAGGAGAGGCAGGGGAAAGACACTCCCTAGCATCTTGGATGCTGCATGCTATCTAGAACTATATGTTCTATATTTACATGCAAAACTGTTCCTTGGAGAAAGAAAGGCTGAAAATTAAAACTTCTGCTAAGGGAAAGGCGGGACTAACTAGGACTGGGAGGGGGAAGAGGGAGAATATATGACCCAGCAGCACAGCAGTTTGACTGTTCAGGTGGGATTCTGGTGTCAACATTCCAAGGTGGTTTCTATATGTAAAAAATTGGAGCAAGAAAGTCTTCACATCAAAGACTTGTACAGAGGACTCTCCTCAATCTGAGGATTACAGTAATCAGTGGACTGTTTCACTGTGCTCTTTCCCTATTTTTCCCCACTATGAACCCTGAATTCCTTTCTGTAGTGTGAAGGTTTAATAGAAATAGGAGAATACAGCCCTACCCTGCTGAGTTCACAGCTCTACACCTTTGGAAACAACACACAGTGATAAAAGAATTTGCATTTCAGAGAGTGAAGGGATACCACCCAGGGCATCAGAAAAGCTGAGTTTGTGCTTCCTCTGATAAAAAAGAAATCTGGCAGTGCTGTATCCACTACTCTATCAAAGGACAGCAGACCTGCCCTATTTCATGTGAATGCAATCCCACACAAGGCGGGCACTCTCTAAGACTGCTTACCAAAGCAAACACCTCCTGGGAGACGGACAAAGAAACCTTTGGCATACAGGACTGGTGGTTAGCTCCTGCAGGTATTTCTCACTGTCATAGGCTGAGAACTTCCTTGTGATCCTCAGAACCAGAACTTTTGCTGTCTCAGAAGCTTTACGTTTTGAAAAAGATTAGCTGTCCACAGAGTTTAGACAATTACAAGGTGAAGCACTAAGGTCTGTCACAATCAAGCTATCAGTAAATACTGTCCCTTATTTGTTTTAATAATGGTCTAGACTAATAAATGCACTTCATTACTGTCTGCCCATATTTATACATATATCTCTATATGTGTGTGTATGTGTGTATACATGACATCCGTTCACGCAACACAGATGAGCTCTCTCTGAAAATAACTGATCTGTCATATTTTAATTAACTTTATTATATCATATCAATATTATTAAATGCCTGAATTTCCAATGTAAACAGTAATACTACTATTTTTAGAAAGAATTGGTACAGAACAATAGGTTTTTTCACAAGACATACAGTATTCCCATGGGATAATGCAGCAGTTCCTGTTCAGCTGGCTAAATCTTAAGTTACAGTAGTGTAGGAAACTTCACATTACACTTAGGACACTGTACATCATGGCCAACTAGCATCTTAGTTACCACAGTTTTTATATTAACCAATGGAAATTAGTCAAATGGTTAATTATATCAAGTTTTCCCCAAAATGTGCAGAAAAAACTAAAGCAAAAAAAATCCCTTCCTACTGAAGTGAAAAATAATTAAAACTGTTTTCAATGAGTTTGCTTTCCTTATATAGTTGGAGAGCAAAATAGTGCTCTAATAGATTGAGCCTTCTTCCTTAAAAAGAAAACATAAAAATGACACAATAAACATGGCAAAATACAACACAAAGGAAACAAACTTTTTCAAAATTATTGTTTCAATACGAACTAAAAATCTGTGTGAAACATGAGAAATTACTTGCACATTAGCTCCTGTAAAGGCAATAAAAAACACCAAGTTTTTTTCTAATTTAAACACCTCAAAGTTATTGAAAATTATAACCCCATTTCTTCTTGGACAGACAACAAAAATAAAATTTTGGATGAGGAACTCTGATAAAATATTATTAAATTTCTTATAAGAAAATGCAAACAATAACTTTGCATAATTATGCTACATATGGGGATAGGCACAGAGAAATTCAGAATCTTGCCCACAGCCTTTTTGATCTTGGACTGCTTTTTACAAAGTCTCTAACTTAAGTTGCAGAGTAATGCAAGAGTCACAATCATCTCCCCTGGACTGAGATGCTCTAGGAGTTCTCAGCTGAATGGCTGACCTCTTCTCAGCCTTTGCCTATAATTAAGGTCTCACACCCCAATGTTTAGGAACCATACAAGAAAAAAATATCACTTATACAGACAAGAAAACCCTAGAGGCTGTGCACACACTCACTTTAGTCAAACTGGATATCCATCCTTGTTGCTGATATTGCAAAATAAATTCTATTGCATTCAGCCAAACAAATTTGATTGCCTGGTGGGATGTCTAAAACTACAAACACCATGGAGGCACATTACTGTATACAGACAGAAATTCTGATTACTAACACCCCTCAAGGGTGCCCAGCCTGCATGTCCCATAAGGTCTACACAGCTCACAAAGCCAGTCAGGCATCCTGAAGCGTGCTTTGAACTGACATCCCCAGTGGGGTCCATCACACAATCAAATTCATGTCTCTTGTGATGCAGAAGGGACAGCGAAGTTGTCAGAAAGATGTCAGTGGGAGAAGGATTCTCCTGCCACAGTGATTAGCTCAGCCCCTTCTGCCCATGTTCACCAGACCCCCAGGAAAGACAGCTGTCAGGGCTCTTATCGCTCTTGCACAGGAGCACATTTCTGAAACTCTCCTGTAGGTCCACTACAAGGCAGGAGTTCATATACGTTCGGCTGCTGTGGAGCATATACAGTGCGTGCTTCCAGAAACGTGCACCAGGTCTGTTCTGGGATGAGCAGCAGCAGCCTGGATTCACTAGCCACAAGAGCTGAGCTCCTACAGCCCAGCACATATACATGGTATGGTAAGACAGAGGTATAATTCTGATCTGGCACAGTGTTTTCCTTGTAACAGAGGCAGGAGGTTGTTTCCTGGAGATGGAGAATGCAGGTTAAAGACCTGCACCTCAGCTGAGAGATAAGGAGTCACTGGGACTCGATCAGTTTTGGAGGTGCTCCCTTGGGCTTGCACAAACAAGGTTTCATGCCAGGGTCTGCTGCAGGAGGCTTTTTCTGAGCAAGATTCCAACACAGTGACAGCCCCCTCTAGCACCACACTGAAGCTACGAAATTAACTTCTGAGTGTTCAGCCTCACAAGCTTGATATTATTGTAAGATAGCATTTTCCTACACAATCTGAATTGAGAATGAATGCAAATTGTCATAGAATTTAAATTCCTTACTTTATTTTGTGGATGGTTCTACTTATTCTCTTTCCTTTTTTTTTCCCGAGCTATAATGACATTTTGCAGATCCTTTCAAAATCAGCATTTTACTTTTCTTGTCAGCAGGGATGAGGGTGAAGTAGTAAGATAAACGATTGGAACTCTGCCATCCAGGTGGACTGTCAGCATGGTAAAAAACAGATTGAAACTGGGAAGGAACTAAGTGGAAATTTATGCTCTGTTGGCTGCTTCCCATTAAGAAACATTTGCTCATGAATCTTACATTTTCAGTCTGGATTGCACTGAGTGATAAGAGCATGACATCACAGACTTTTCTGAATTGGGAGGGTCACACCTGAAAAAAACAACTTTACAAAGAAAAGGTTTTAATCCTTTTTTTCTTTTTTTTTTTTTTTTTTGTTTGTTTTTGTTTTTTGGCTTTTTTTTTTTAAAGATAAATAGCCTTTTCACCAGTTGGATTTCTTGACTTTTGACAAGACCCAAGCTGTGCCTTGTACACTGCGCAATGAGTCCCACTGACCTCAAAAGGACTGTGTCCCTTATGAACTTCCTTGAACGGATTTTGGTCTCTAATTCCACATTTTTCAAGACACTCGTGACTTTCTGAGACTTTGGAATTTCCATCTGAATAGATCATCAATATGTGCTTACAAGAAAGTGCCACCTACTACCCTTATGAAAATCAAGCCTCCAGCTAGTTCCATAGGTTTTTATCTATAGAGAGTAAACCCACAAAATAAACTTACTTTGAAAATATAAACCTTAGAGTATTTTGAGCACAAGCCTCCCCACCTGTAAGTTATCTAACTTTTCTCCAATTTGAGGGGGAGCTTTAGATCATGGTCTGGAAACCAGGGATCCGTACTGCTTACAAAGAACTGACCTGTGCCACAGTTTGCCAGTTCGTAGCATCATCCTCACTTGGATGGATTCCTTGATTCCACCTCCTCTGAACAACATAGATCACAGGCTCAATGGAAATATTGAATTTTGAAGACCACTTCACCTCCAGGTCTCCAGACTGATGTTCTATGAATTTTAATTCTTTTCGGGGTTTCAGTGGAACACCTGTAGTAGGAATGTACATATAGAAATATATGAGCAATTTACAAGATATGATTAAGTCATTTGTAGATTAAGCCATATTAAAAAAATAATTTAAGAAAAAGACTTTGTCAGAGAAAAGGCCAAAAGGGAGGAATGATAAGCATGGAAGTTTCAGAAGTGTTTATAGTAAACCCATCTCTTCTAATATTAAAACTTGTTTTAAAAAATCTTCAAAATTATTTCTTTATTTCATTAAAAAACTAGAGGATGTGAAAGTCATAAGCTAAAACTGATTTTGCAGAAAACACTTCCCAAATATGCTTTGATAACCAGGAGAAAGATCTGCTTGATCCCAAGCTGTACACGTTGTTCAGTTTTTCACCTAATTTATCCTTAAACACACCTAATAACAAAATTTCCACACCATCACATAGGAGTCTAGTCCACCAATCTATCCTTACTACAAGAAAGCTTTCTTACTACCTTGTTTAGTCTCCTCAGCTGCATCATAAACTCAATACTGGTCCAAGATGTTCATGGATCACGGGGAACAGATTCTTTCTTTTATCTATGGAGAAGCCTTTCATGTACCACAAGACTGTTATCATGCATCTGAATGTATTCTTCTTCAGTCTAGTAACCACAGTACACTCCATTTCCTTTTTAAATTGGTGTTCCCAGACCTCTGTTCACTCTTGCATTTGCCCCTGGAGACTCTCCAGTTGCCCAAGAGGCCTTGTTCAGAGCCAAGCCTAAAGCTGGACACAGATTGTGTCTAAGCTCTTAGCACTGCAGACCAGTGGAGCGTGCTTATTTCATACATCTTACATTAGTCTGATACACTTAAGAAAGCTGTTTGCTTCTCCATGGCTGCATGATCTTATTGACTCACACTGCTGCAGCTGTACTGCATGATGTGTCACTCTCCACTCTTCCCTAAAGAGCTAGGAAAGGTAATTTCCAGACATCTTGGAATAGACATGCTCTATCTAATGTATATTGTCAAATTTTTGCATTTCAGAGAAAAATATGTCTTTCTAAAATATTACTGTAATTTCTCATTACATAGTGACACCAGAGGTTATTTCTGTTGTTTATACTGCCAATAATATCACCTTTTTGAAAACATCTGCAGTAGCTTGAAGGAAAAAAAAACTCTTCAAATTTGGCATCTTTTGATTAAATCAACAAATCAAGTGTTAGATACATTTCTCTAGACAGATGCTAGGAACACTTATATTTGAGCGCACAGCATTTTGTCACTTGAGGATATGTCACAAATAAGATTTCTATGTTGACATATAAACCTTCTTAGCAAGTTATCATATGCAGTGTAGTTATTTCATTGTTTTAATGGCTGTCCACGTAGGGCCAGCTGTATGTATTGGTTAGATAAAATGTTTCCTATTCAGTCTGACTGAGTATCAAAATTTCCTCAGGTGAACAAACCACTTTTATATTTTAAGAGGTCTTCTTATAATTCTGAGTATACAAGTAGCTACAAGTAAATTAAAATGATCTTGCAGATCTTCAAGAAACCTAAAACACACCTGAAAAAAATACAGTACCTAAATTTAGTCATCACAGCAGTTTAGACCCCAGATATCCTTCAACAGCCTGAAGTCTTAGTCTGACATAACAAACATGACTTCGGATTTCCACATTTGCAAATCCTTCTTTAGTTACGATACACAATAATCCTACAATTTGCATGTTAAGAAAACTTCCATCTGCTTTGCATTAGGGGCAGTTGGATTCACTTGGTTGCAAGTATCTCAGCCTCTCTGGTGTTACGTAATCGTGTGCAGATGGAGCGCGGCAGCACAAACAATGAGAGCACTGCACAAGTGCATTTTAAAACACTTTTGTAGAACCAGCACCATCAATTTAATATCCAGATGTGAAGATCCAATTACTCTTCAATGTGCCTTTTATTATGTAAATGGTCAGCCCCTTTTTTCATGCTGGAACAAATTAGTCCTCTTAAGTCTGCAGTGCTTAGCCAAAGAACTCAAATCACTGATCACTGTATGTGTGCAATAGCAGAGTCCAAATGTTTCTAAAGGTGTCTTTCAAACACCACATGCATGTCTGTGCTATGAAAACAAGTGCACATTGGTCTGTCATGAAAATCTGTATCTCAGACATTGGTTCCCCCAGAATTCAAAATGTTTCCGTGGAGGGCTTTGTAAAGGGTACATCCATGGCATCAATACAATTGTAAGCACAGCTGTGCAAGAACTCAGAGATGGACATTTTTAAAACTGTACGCTATGTTTTTAATACAAAACTATTTTTCTTTAAGCATGAAAAGAGTCATTAAACTGTGGGTGACCATCCGACCCCAGTTATCCCATTAAAATTTTGCCACACCATCAGACCCTTTGAATGTCCTAATCTTCTCTTCACAATTTACCTTTTTTTACACAGATCTGCAGAGACACTTTCTGAAGTCCTTCACTAGTTGAGACAGTGTAAAGAAGGGGGATGAGGTCAGTGACAGAAGAGTAGGAGAGAACATTTGATATCTCCACTAAAGGGACATAAATATATGAAGACTACATAAATAATTAGTAATACTCTCAACAGAGATGAAAAAATACTTGTTACATTAATCCAAAAAGAAATTACGAATCCTTGTAATATATGCCTTTGGTGGCAGTGTACTTACATTAATTTTTTTTAGGATTGGGCTTTAGCTCTCAGTACTAGAGGGCAAATCCAGTTTGGTAATTCAGCAAATCAGACAGGAATTTTATATCTGCTGTTGTAACTATCTCCAGAGCTCGATCAACAGTAAAGCTATAGAAACTTCTGTAGACTCTTAGATCCAATCTGAGTTCATTTTCAAGCTGTGAGTGCTGTCAAAATGATAAGAATAAGTACTGAACTTATTCACTAGATCTTAGTCATGCTTGCAGAGTTTGCTCTTCCTTAGTGACAGGAAGGTCATTTACCCCTGGAGGAAATGAATAGCAAGCCTGCTCCACTTCTATTTGTCTTTTGTTGCAGAAAGACAGGTTGAAGAGGCTAATTAGCTGAATTCATCAGCTGAGAAGGCAGTAGGGTATTGAGTTTGCCCTTCCTCTGCAAGACATATACGCTCTTACAAGCCAGCACCTCCTGCAGATCGGTGATAAGATGTTAGGGAAGGTTAGTTCTGCTCCCATAAAATCAGGCCAAAAGAGCAGACCTTCCAGCGTGTGGTTACAGAATGTATCATGTCCTGTCATATGCTGTGCCAGCTCCAGCAGCATCTAATCTTGTTTTATTTGTTTGTTTGTTTTTACCTTTTCCAGTTGTTACCTTTACTGGAATGTTTTGTAGCTGTGGCACGCAGCTTGATCGTGTAAATCATTCAAAATACAACATGAATGCCATTTACCACGCTGGACATTTGTCTTAATGAGACAAAAGAAATAAATATGTGATCCATTTTAACAACTTTCATTTTGAAAGGTGCTAGGTACTAGTGTGTACTAATTCCTTATAGTTTTGAAGGGGCTGCTCTAAAGTATCTTGCAACCAAGAGAGTTTCCCTTCTGCACACATTGAAAAAGACTTATTAACATTTCAGTTAAAATAATGAACTTAAAAATAAATCCACTATCTTCTTTACATATTTTATCACGTTTCCATCCACAGATGGAAATAAGCATGAATTCAGACCTAAGCCTGGAGCTTAGATCAGAGTTCTGCTGATAAGACTCCCACAGAGAGCCCATGCTATCTGATTAATAAGTGAACAACTGAATAATATTTATTTTTTATCACCGATGTAAGAAGAATTGATTTCTAACAAAAACACTAACTGTGCGGAACAAGAATATGCTTTTCACAAATGCTTATTTTTCTACATGAGGAGAACATTTATCAAATATTTCCACAATTTTTTTTTTAAATTCCAATAAATTAAAATCTGGAATTTGTCTAAGCAAATAATTTCTTATCGTATATGTTCTTTTCGAAGAATGTCAAAGAAAAGGTTTTTTGACAGAATCTCAGGACTCAAATCAATCAAAAATTTTTGAATAAGATTTTCTTGGATTTAAATTATATTTATATATATAGATATAGATATATATATATATATGGATATAATAATCTTTCTCTATGTTGTTCTGTGTTGATTTGTTCTTTTACCAGATTATTTCACAGTCCCTACTTGGTAGTTCCATCTGCTTGGCTTAGAAACATAAATGTTATTTCTGATTAATAGGACCTGAACTGTTTATTGTTAACTATTTTCCTGCTGCATTCTTTCTCATCTGCATCAAATTAAGTGAGATTTCACCTAAATTGACAAAGTTTGTTCTTCTTAAGATGACTCATAATAGCCACACATTTACATTCCACAGATTTCCAGACATGGACTTCACAACGGGGAAAAAAATCAGAAATTTAAGCAACATTTCTCTCTGGCTTTCCACCCTTTCACTTTGCAGCTACATCCCTATAGGCACCTCTCCTTTTTCTTCCCATCCATACAAACTCTCAGCAAATGGAAATCCTGGCTTACTCAGAGACTTCACTATGGCCTGAAGTCTCTAGCCCAGTATGAGCACATATTAATAATCTCTACCTTTGTACAGATTTTTTGGAACTTGGCACGTATGACCACATCCATTGGAACAGCATTTCTTCACGCCAGAACATTCAATATCAGCTTCACAGCTTTCAACACAGGCAGCTGCAAAACCACTGGCCTTCTCAGGTGCTGGGCAGTCCCCCTGCTTCACAGACAGGATGTACTTAAGGAATTCACAGCTAGTTAGGCATTCATAATTCTTCTTGGGGAAAAGAGGCTAAAAGGAAAACAGAAGAAGTGTATGTTTTCAACAGGAACAACCAAAAAATCCCCCCAAAAACCAACCAAACCTCAACAAAGAAAAAATGTTGTAAGTTTTCCAAGACCTCCTGAAGGATTATTCAGATTTTCAGCTTTTGTAAGACTATCCCTAAAGAATTATATATTCAAGCCACTTCTAAAAAAGCATTCCAAGTACAGAATGATGAATTCCCTCCACTAAGACCACCATATTTATTGGAACAATGCTGTTTATATCTGCCAGCTTTCTCTTGTTTTCCTCACATTGACTGGCTATAAAGTTGCTCAATGACAGATTAAAAACATTCCCAAAACAAAGGGGAAGCAATGGTCAAACAGTCTGCTTTTTTTGGACTACCCCACATTCCATCCTCTGTACTTTACAACACTTTCCCCACAATATCTGATGTAATGCCACTTTAGATAAATAAGGGAAAACTTGTTTCTTTATACTGTTTGAACTATGTTGGCTAAGAGAAGCTTTTTGCAGCATCTTTACGTTCTTGCCAGCATATTTGTAATTGTATAATTCTTCATGGCACTGGAACTCCATTTATGATAAAATGGTCAGCAAAAAAAAACCAAATTAAAATGAGCTTTAAATATATTGATTAAAGATCAAAGTAAATGCTACTTCCTTGAGAAATCTTGTCCTAGATATTTAAGAAGTTGCTTCAACACATAGACATTTTATAGCATGTGTACTACTCAGAGGTTTGCAAGGTCCACTTAAAACTGTATTTAAAATACCATCTAGAACCCAGGGAGAATATTGTGTGTGACATGGAAACTACATCTCCTCTTTGTTTAGTTCAGTGCAGAACCAGCTAAAGTGATTCCCTCAGAGTGATTGGTGGAATTGCAAATGGGCAATCCCTTTAACTGGCATTGTCTGTAGCTGACCTTTCTGTTCCAGAGCAACCAAAAACCTTCCACCCTGACAGATCTGATTTACAGCTTCCTAAGCCTACACAGAAATTATAACCCACTCTCTATCCAGCTCGTCATGTAACTTCTGAAGCTACTTCCATATTCAAATGTTTTATTTTCTTGTTTTTACTGTTCTCATATTTCTGGCAAAATGAGGAAGACTTGGCTATTATGGAGACCCAGGTGTTTCACAGACTATATATTCCGTAAAGTCACTGTGGCCCAAGAATGCATCCCTACATTACCTCTCCCATCTCTTCATACAGAACAGTCCAGAATCTTTGATTCAGGCTTTCAAGGATGGATTTGGGTATTACAGGCTTTACCAGACTAAATGCTGCAAAAACAGTAAGTCTCTACATCTCCTACTGACCCCAGTGACTGCTGGACAAGCATTCCTGCTGTTCCCCCAATTGGAATGCACTTGATGCCAAGGGTAACCAGTTAAAAAGCTAAACGAGCAGAAAACTGAAATCACAGAGAAAAAAAAGGAATCAGATAAACTGTCCTCTTCTTCACACTTAAGGTTCCCTCTAACATTGAGTAGTACACTAATTTGGTAGATAAGAAGTAACATATGAAGCCGGGACTTTGAGAAACACAAAGGCAAATTGTTGCTTTCAGATTTTTAACAAAATACAAAAAGATTGAAAACACTCTCACAGGAAAACAGCCTCGTTTAACTCAATCAATGTCAGTGGAGTCTACATGAGTCTGAGAGAAAGGAAAGTGGTCCCCGGCTTTTGTGTTTGAAGCTAATTTCAAATCCTAAAACATCACAAATTTGCAGCTACTTAATTAAAAATGTTATAGCTCCCTGAGGCATAATACGTCCTCAAGGCTTCTCCTCCTCACCCTATTTCACAGCTCATTTTTCAGTTAGCTGCTAAATGTGCTGCTCCTCATTATGGGCCTTTGAAGTTCTAAATTTAGCTTTAACCACAAAACACTAATCAAAGAAGGATGCTCACTGTTTTTAACTACAATAGAACAGTGTTCTACAAATGTTTTCCTTTTAAACCAATTTTATACATATTTTCGGCCATATCTGGAAACATACAGTCTGAATGAAGAGTGATATACAAGAACAACATAAATTAGATCTGCTAAAACTGCTTTATTACAGTACTCAAGAATTTTGTATATGAGAGAGCAGCAAATAATCTAGGTTAAAAAACTCTTACAAGGCTTGGTTTTCATAAGAAACTTTTACTTTGTCTTCTGCTGTAACTACATTGACCAGTAATTCAGTTATCCTTATTAACACATTGTTGCATCTAAATTTTTTAAGTTGAAATTACAGCTTTTCCTAATCATCTTCATGCTGCTTAAAATCATTTAAACATAGGACATTCTCTTATACCAGAAAAGAGTGTTCACAGTAAAGAGAGAGGAGTTAAATCAGTGTACCAGTGAGATCAATATATCAATTAATGTCACTTCTATTTTTTTAACAGGAAAAGATTAAGATCTTTATAATAACTCACTTTCATAGACTTGAATACATTTGTACCTTCATATTAATTTATTTATAATAAAGCAACTTTCTATTGAGATGGTATTTCCATTTTGAACTAAAAAACACTTGAGAACTGCAACAGATCACTTCCACCAACTCAGAGCCATGTTTCAAACCCGGTTAAAAATATCCTTCCTTGTTATAGTTTGACTGATTCAGGTTTGTTTCTTCACAGATTATTCTGATAGATGGTTCAAAAACAGTCTTCAAAATACTTGTTCTTGAATAATTACATATTTTTATATTAGTCTTCTGAACTTCAGTTCCTCCTGGAGAACAACTCTTTTAGAAATCAGACTGACTTTCACATACAGAAAAGTCATCTGTTCTAACTATACTGCACAAGGATTTTTCACACAATGACTTTTTATCTTTTAAACAAAATTGTCTTTCTTACCCATGGCCAGAAAAGACAGAAGGGCAAGTGGTAGAAATAGCATCTTGCAGGAGAGATGTAACAGCACCTTCTGAGAGATGCTATGTAAGTGTGACTGGATCGAGTCTTTAAAGTACAAGTTGAGATAAATCATTTGGTCAGAAAAAAAAAAAATCCTTTTTAAACTCAAAACTAATATGGCTACACTGCTATATGTGTATCCTTTCAAACGAAGGCAAATGCTGTAAAAATGCCGTGGTTTTCAGCTGTCTCCTTGAAGCTAATAATTTAAATTAAAGAGACTGCTAGAACAAAGCGAGAAAGTGTGCCCTTGGGCTGACCTACCTCACAGAAGCTTTGGCAATGGTTTTTCTTCAGGTCCCAGGACTCTTTGCAGGGCTCCAGGCACTAGGAAGAATCAGGAGGCAGAGAAGTGTCAGAAGAAGAATGAAATAAACAACCACAAATAACCTTATTTCTTCTCCAGTTTTTTGGCCCACAGGAAGTTAATAATCCACTTCTCCTGGGGGTAAGATTGTGTCATTGAGTCATGGTGTCAGAGCAAGGTCATGACAAGTCATGGTTACATTACAAGAAATATTTTCGGTATTTCTAACAGTACAAGGCAATTGACTCGTTTATTATGCCATCCTATTTTCCAACTTATTGGATGTAGGTCTTAATATCATTTAACACCATGTTCCTGGATCTCAGAGACAATGTCAAAAGCGCTACTCTAAACTATAGGAAGTGAAATCTTCTCCTCACTGACCAGCCTAAAGATTAAACAGGCACATTGCCTTCCCAAGCAAGAAACTATTTCATCAAGCTACGGAGTAAACTCAGAAGAGGTTTAAACACTATTTCTGTATAAATAGACAATGTTCACTGGTCTGTTAGCAAAACCACTTTATTTCAAGTACCATATTATCATTACTTCACCTTAAACCTCTACTGCAATGATTATACAGAGAGCTGAGATTCAAACTCTGCCAAAAAGAGCAAAGCTTCACAGCACAGCATAAAGAAAAATCATATTGTTAAGAGCACTTACAACAGCTGAAACATAAATTCAGGCTCACATCCAGAAGCCTTTTCTCTTCCTTTGTTAGACATAAGATATTGGAAAATACTGGCATCGTTGGGAGTTAATAACACCTACTCCTTCTGGTAATAGTGGGAAAAGACTTATTGTACCAAAAAGAAAGGCCTTTGACACGCAACGAAGTATTTATGTTATTTTCTCTTATGTATAGTATTAGATTGGATCAATATACATTTATGCTATTCAAAATCAAACATAATTACATATAGGTTGCACCTCAGTGGTACACCTGTATCATTAATGTAGTAAAAGCAATAGTGTTTTTTAAATTAAGCATTTTTCTTACTAGCAACAAAGCCTAAAAATATATTAACACCATTAGTCACAGAGGTTATATATTTCAGGAACGAAAAATACCACTCAAGCATTTTCTTTATACATATTTTGGAATTTTAGACTCAGTTTCTAGCTCTTCAAAACTCACAATGTGTTGTATACAGATTAATTAGAAGGATACATTACAAAACATCACTGAAGTCACTAAATTCAATTAATTCCACAGTGTGATTCCAACTGTGGTACACATACTGCACATTCGAGCCCAATTCCACTGTCATGTCATTTTGCAACTCTCATGTTCAATGAGAAGGAGGAAGGAGGGAAGGAAGGAGGGAAGGAAGGAGGGAAGGAGGGAAGGAGGGAAGGAGGGAAGGAGGGAAGGAGGGAAGGAGGGAAGGAAGGAAGGACATGAGAGTTGTAAGATTTAGTCCAAAGATTACTGAGGTATAAGTGGTTTAAAGACAAAATGAGAGACATCTTGACCACTCTGGGACCTTGTCAGTGATGCCCAAGACTGTGAGGTTTGTTCCAAGTGTTTGCACCAGTCTTTATCTGCAGTGTAAGTAAGGCTCCAGCTTTGGAGCCAATCTGGCTGTTGCTGTTTCAATAATCACTCAGGACAGCCCAGGCTGCTTTCACTGGGCTCCGGCAGCTCCACCCTCAGGGCAGGCAGAGACCATGGGTATCTTCGAAGGGAAGATGGACAAAATGAACCAGGGCTGAGCAGTATCCTGCAATCCAGCTGCTCTCAGAACACGTCACGGAAAACAGATGATGGAGCCTGTCATAAGGCCTTCATAGGCTCTTACAGACTCTGATTAGGGTACACACTCACCTAAACTCATAAACAATAAAATCTCCCTACTCAGGAGTGCTCAGAGCACTAGGCTAGCCTGGCACCATGGGCAACTGCAGAGCTGACTGCCTGTCTTTAGTGGAGCTGTACCATTATACCATGTTGGCTGAAGGGTAACTGCTAACAGACAAAAATGTTGCCAATAGAAGATTTGGAACTGCCTTGCTAAAAAGATAGTTATTAACCTTGCAATAGCAAAGATGAGAATACCTCACAAACACAGGTCTGTGCATTTATCCTCTTGGCTAACCCATTATGAGTTTTCCCTAAAGTGGGAAGCTGGAAACACTGAAAGCTTGGATCCAGGTCTCACCTTGGAGTCCTTGACTCAAAATGTTAATGAGCTGAGATCTTGAGATCCCTCCCACTGTATGGTGATCTGATTCCGGATAAGGAGGTATCTAGACAAAGCAGCAGCTGGCAGATGGTTTGGGCTCTACTTTATCTAATAATAAATACCTTGCAGACAGAGCCACCTGCCCACAGAAGCTAAGCTGAGGCATGCAGCCAGCAGACCTCCAGCAGGCAGCAGGGCAGAGGCACAGGGAGCATCCCAGCAGTCCACTTGGCATTTGCCACTGGCCCCTTGGAGCCAGCACTGACCCTGCTCTGGCACCACACACGGGCTCTGCGCTGCTGAGGCAGGATGGGATCTGAAACACAGCACCCTTTCTGCACCCACGCTGTGGTGGCTGAAACCATCTCGGAGAAGCCGAGAGGTTCCCACAGCAGCAGCAAACTGGTGAGACAACTCTGAGGTGTGAAATACCCTCTCAGTGTTGGCTAAATGGTCCTGCCCTAAGGTTATGTTAATCCTCCTATGTTGATTGGTTGTTGTTGTATCCCTGACTCCACCCTTCCCCTCCTCTCATTGGTTCTCATTGTATCACACACTCCACCCCTCCCTTCTTCCCATTGGTTGTCATTGTATTTTCCCGCCTTCTCCCCAACCCTATTGGCCCTTGACACCTATATCCATGGTCACGCAGAGTGGCTCTTCCTCTTTCACCCCTGGATCCCTTCAAGGAATAAGCACTTTTGGAATATATCCAGATAACTGAGCCCTCTGAGTTCTGTATTCCTGGTAACGCCGAGCTTATCAAAGGCTCTGGGGTGTGTGTGTGTGTCAGTGCTACCTATGAGCACGGGTGATAGAAAAGGTCTGCCTGCACGGTGTCAGAGGCATCGGCCGGAAGGGTCTGTCTGGGAATCGGGATGCTCTTGGAACATGCAGGAGACCACATCTCACCCCACCACCACCCCCGTGTTACACCCACAGCACCCACAGAACATTACGGACCAGTGGCACTCGTCAGAACACGATGGGTGCCAATCACATCAGCCTTGATAACTCAAATCCTCCCAAAGAACTTGTTTCACCAGACTGCTGCAGAGTTGTTATTCAGTACTAAACAATTGCATCAAAAGCTAAAAGAACTGCTAATAGAAAGCACCCCAATATTTGTCATCCTTCAAAATTTGGGGGAGTACATATGCACATGCTCATAGGTATACAAGATAATACTACAGACCTGTTGATATTTAGACCGCGCAAAACTAGAAACGAGCAAAACACGGCTTCATTCAAGGAGAAAGGGTTGTGATTGCTTTAAAATATTTTGTGTTGTATTTTTTTTTCATCTTTTTTTTAAAAAATTGCATCTAAGGGCCATGTTAGAGAATTCTTTTCTGTTCTAATTTTTAATCTGTAAGTAAAGAAACCAGGAGATTAGCATATGATGCATGCCATTTACATTAGTTAGTACAGGGATTTTCAAAGTAAGTCTGCTAACACTTTTGCTTAGGATATGATGCCTTTGACCTGAATGGGAGAGAATTACACCAACACAGCACTTTTCAAAATCTAATGAATTGCAAAACATAATTTAAGTACTGAAATACATCTTTATTAAAATACTATATATTTATTAAAATATATTTAAATTAAATGGCTGCATATGACATATTTTTAACTATCTAAATAGAAAAAAATTTATTTCAGAGTATAAGAGACTACCCACAGTATTTTTGTCTAAAAAGGCTTTTTCCTTAATCAGAGTGGAAACCAAGTCATACACAAACTATTGTAAAAACAATGGCATCTAAGTGTAACAGCTGGAATATAATTATTCTTGTCATTATCCTTCACTATTCCCACTGCTCCCAACAGCAAGGTCAGAAATTAATAGCTTATGTCTACAATATATATACAATATAAGTGCTTTGCTGTCCTATAGAATTTAAATGAAACATAGATGGTTGGGAGGAAAAAAAAAGGAAGAAAACACCTTTCACTGCACAGTCTTCTAAAAACTGGCCTTCTAAAACTGTACCTGAAAAATGCATGTGCTCACTATCAGGCACTAAGCAGAGAACATTCCTGGGTCAGGAATTTACCCAAAGGAGAATATAGTGTTCATCAGTCCTAGAGAGAATCATATTGTGATGGGTACATTTAAATATACAATTGCACCCAATGGAACCACAAGAAAAGTGATTTTGAATCTGCAAGTCTCAGCACAGGGGCAGTAAACACAATGCAAAACAGAAACAGGCAGCAAGAGAGAAATAACTGTTTTTATGTTTGGGTTTTTCTAATCTTCATCTTTCAGTTTCTCAGAAATCAGCCTGTGAGATGTCTGAAGAACAGTAAATGCACAGCAGCATATTTACTTAGTTCAGACCCAATTAATAGCATGCCAGCTGGGTGAAAAATATTAGGACTCTGGCTGCCAATTCCAGGAATGTAAACCATTTTTCTCAATTCATTTTATAAAAGTCTATTTATACATTTCTCTCTCAACTTCCTGTGTTAATCCATGTCTTCCTAAAATTTTAGAAGGGTGTAGATTCAAGGCAAATTACTTGCATTCTGCATATTAAAATGAAAGAAGTGTTTGCTTCTGAAACTGAAGTTAGACACACTTTTTTAAAGATCCCTGTTCTATTTTTTTTAATCTCCAGTTTAGCTCTCTGACCAGCACTAAGGTATAGGCTGCCTACTCACCCAGAACACACAGGTGTGACAAAATTAAAAGCTCAGGTAAACAGAACTATATGCAGTGAGAATTTCAAGAGTCCAGAATCCTACACAGGCACATAGGTGAATCTCATTTCCATAGTGGATCATTCCCGATGCCCTCCAAAACCCACGCTCAAGACCTTGATGGATTAAAAGGATTCACATGAGCACAGCTCCATGTGAGTGGCTCATGGGTATTGCATGGTACTGCACTCAGCTTGTGGGCACCTTTCCTAGTGACCACGTGCTGAAGATGATGCACTGCAGCACTTCAGGTGTAAGCAATTTCAGGTGCTCATATACTCTATCAGGTCAGGCACTTGCTGTACACATCTATCTTGTTTAAACTAAACCATTAGAAGTAGAGTTGACCTAAAAAATCAGTCAGTTACTCAGGCTGAAAAGAATCCATGAACCCAAAGAGAGGGGTTCAACTGCAGAATCAGTAGCTGTCATATTAGCTTGCAGGGTGATATATGCTGTTCAAGAAGCCTCTGAGCATTTTGTGAGATCCATTTTACGCCAAGTCATCCTCTTGCTTCTCTCCTTTCCCTCTCCTCCCTCATTAGCAGAATGAATCATCAGAGCACTAGTCACCAACCTTCTAGAACTCAGTGTGACATTTTAGCTCTGTGCTGGTCTCATCTGGGATAGAGTTAATTTTCTTCACAGTAGCTAGTATGGGATATGCTTGGGATTTGTGCTGGAAGCAGTGTGGATAACACAGGGATGTTTTTGCTGCTGCTGAGCAGTGCTCACAAGTGCTTACATACAGCATCAAGGCCTTTTCTGCTCCTCACCCCATCCCAGCAGCACATGGCTGAACACCTGCCTGCTAATGGGAAGCAGTGAATGAATTCGTTGTTTTGCTTTGCTTAGATGCACAACTTTTACTTTACTTATTAACTGCCTTTATCTCAAACCACAAGTTTTATCACTTTTCTGATGCTCTACTGCCATCCCATCATGGGAGGAATTGAGTGACAGACTGCATGGGGCTTAGTTGTCAACTCGGTTTAAACCACAACCAACTCCTAAAATTCAGTCACATTTAGTGTAGACTGGGAGACATTTATATGTCTTCAAAATTTTGAATGCCTAATAGGAACAACTGTGAAACATATTCTTTTGTGTAAAATAGTAGTTTCATGTGGCTACCTGGAGTTACTGCTCTGTATATGTTAAAGAGGTTCTCATGAGAATTACACTAGTAATATATTTCCTTTGTAACTGAATAAACAAAAGGGTTAAATGACAGAGAATAGTTCCCTGTCTGTGTTGCCTGTTTTCTCTCCTGTAGGTCAGTGAGCATCATGATTTGGTGAAAAGGAGTGATTTTGTATTCGAGGATCAAGTCTTAATTAAATTAGTTACAGTTGGGGTTATTCTGTGACATTATCATGTACGCTGGGAACCCAGCTGATACTGTCTGAAAGTATTGCTAATTGTAGAGCTGGTTTTGAATGAAAGCCAGATCTTAGAGTTTAAATAGTTAGGGGGTTTAGATTTCTCAAAATGTATTTTTTGTTTTTCCAGATTGATGACATCCTGATGTGGATTGTGGTGGGATAGATGATAAGGAACAAGTTACTAATGTGGAATTTATCATCTGCAACTACTACTTTATTCTAATTAATAAATGCATATATATATATATAAAGAAAAAGAAAAATCCTTCATTTGTAACCAACATTCAGGCAGTGCAATCTTATGCTTTAGGACTAATGATTGCTTTGTCTTTTAGGACTAATGATTTTTTAGATGTCTACTGCTCAGAACAAAGAAACAACAAAATGGCTGGCACTGAAATGAAGGGAATGGTGTCTCTATTGGAGGTGCAGTTACAGCTACCTTAACTACTCTGAATCCTCAACAACTGCAAGGTAAAACAATGCAGCACAAACCTCCAGGGTCCTACAGTAGCAATTAGGAACTGATAGGGACAAGGAACAACAGCCACATGGCCACACACCATCACTTTATATTGCAACACATCGCACAAGGGTGTACCTGCAGGTTGGAATTAATCTGAGATTAACACCCTGAGAGACTTTTCTGGTTAATGCACACGGGATGTCATGCAAAGAAACTGGCCACTAGAAGTACCAAAGGTTAGGCTGAAAGAATAGAGCACTTTGTGTTGAGGTCTAATGTCAAAACAGAGGGGGTATAAACTATTTAGAACTGATCGTAGTCAACAGGAATGAGAATTGCCTTTCCTGGCAGATTTTGGTGAATCCCTTATGAAAAGAATAACAAAACTATATAAAAGAGACACAAAACATACTATATATGCAACTAAAAAGATCTACTTTTAATAATTTATATCCAATCTAAATAGGATGACATATGCGACCTGCTGGTGAAATATGAAGCTGAACACATACCACTTACTTTAGATAAGAAGCACTTTTTAAAATTAATACTTCTAAAAGTTTCTAAACGAGTATTAAAAAGTTCTGGTTTCACATCCAAGAAGTGTGCTCTCAATAAATGGAAAGTGTTTCTGCAGATGGGACATTCAGTGTCTCATAGTAGACCACTACAACCTTCACTTCACAAAACCACGTAGAATTTTTTAGTATATAGTGTTTTCCAATTACAAAGTCTGAAGGACAATGAAAAAAATGTTCAAAATAATATCCAGATAAGTAAGAGAAAGGCAATACACTGATACATTTCTTTAAAGCTCTATTATGCTACTTTAGCAGAGATGGGGTCAAAACCTTGACTACAGCACAGTTCACTCAGCCTCTTACGAGGCTTAGAAACACATGCAGTGAAGCAAACTACAGCAAGTTTAGGTATAACTGTCTCCTGTTTTTTATCAGCATTTTGGAGAGTGGTCTGGTCATTCAAATGGCTATTTCAGAGCAGAACAGAACATTTCTGAGAAATTCAACCGGGTGCAAAGTTGAGCAGCATAGTTTAAACTGCTACAGCAAATAGCTGCATCTGCTGTGTATTTATTTTACTTGGGTGTGGAGGGACAGAAAGCACACACAGGGACAGGCATAACCACTCTCCACAGTTATGCAAACTTACTAGTATCAAATTAGGACTTAGACTAAAGGAAATGTTGAGAAGAGCCAATTGTTGGTTATCAAACAAAAACATGAGCTTGAAACATTTATTTTTCCTAATTGCCCAGCTCATTTCAGTGCACAACATCAGAGGTGCCAGTCTCACAATATTAACTGTTAGCAATTTGAGTTACTGAATACCTTCAATACCCTAAGCAAATAAAGGAAGCCTTATGACCTGTAGGATCTGAGCAGGAACAGTACCAGTATTTCCTGGAATGGAGATAGGGAAAGGGCTAATCACAGCATATCAGTTAAGTCTGTCAGACCTTTACATATACAAAGCAGCACTACTGGCTTCGTTACTAAAATTATGGCACCAGAAAGACCAAGACCATTGCCAAGAACTTCAGGTCAAATATTTGGGAAATCCATGTAGCCTTTGTTGTTAATTCCCAAATTAAACAGAAAGTAAAAGCTGACAGAAAAGCTGTACATGTACTGAAGGTGAGAATCACTGAAAGTGTGGAAAAAGGAAGAACCATTTCAACATAAAATATTTGGAAAGTAAATTACTATTTAAAAAAAGAGGGGAAGTCATATCATCACACTGTAGCTGTAATGCAGCAGTTTCAACTATAATCTCTTCAGAGCGAAAACAACTTTCAACACTGACAGCTTGGTATCTATCTGTATAGCTTATTTGTCTGGCAAGTCAAATTTTGCCAGCAGAAGTGTTTGTTCAAAAGGATAGAATAATCCCAGAATTCTTTTCATATTTCTATTCTTTGTTACCAAGTCAAAATCATAGCCATCGATGTCAACAGAAAATTGGCTCCCAAACTTCTGTTCATTCCTGACCAGTTCTTGCTAAAATTTGTTTACAGAGTTTTGTACCAGCATACAAAACTGGGACACGTACTTTCTTCTCTTTTCCTGCTTCATAGCCTAAAGCTTAAGAGTCACCGAAGAACAATATTGGTCTTATTTTGCCTGATTTTGAAACATGGAATTGAACTTAAATCTCATACATTCAAGATGAATCTCCTAGCATGGAATATTGGATGAAACCTTCTCTCTCCTGTTGAAGAAATTGTATAAGCAATGAGTTTTTCTCTAGAAGAGAGCCTTAAATGTCAACCTCTCACCATGAAGGGGTATGCCCTAGCATCACTTCTGATCCTCCTGGAGCCCTCATGAAATGTTTTTAATAGGTACAAATATTTTGGCTCTTTCTCAGTGCAATAGCTATCCCACCACCACTTTTTTGCTACAGAGATAATACTCTTTTCACACTCTCTTCTCTTTTCACATATTTGATTCATCTACCAACCTACTTTGGACTTAAAATTGTTGTTCTAATTATCCCTATTCAAACTGTTGCCTCAAAGATCATTCCCCTACCCTTCTGCTGCCTTGCTTCTGTGTGCTGCATCAAGTGCCAGTTAGGTTGGGTTTTTTTAAACCTCTTCCTAGCCCTTATTCTAAATCTCCACATTCTGAGTTTTCACCTGCCAAGATACAAGGCCCAGTGCTGGCGAAATGTTATGAAGCAACAAGTCAAGCCTGGAGCACTAGTGCACACACAGAACATATACCGCAGCAAAGTACATAAATTATTTTAAATAAAACTAAGAGTGATACACTTTAAAAATGTTAAGAAGCTCTCTGCAATAGGCTCCTGATGGTGCTAATAGCTTTAATTGCTTAGTGCCTTCCTGCTTCTTTCTGTGCTATTGCTTACATACAGAATTCTTTGGCAGTAGCTACTGTATTAATGACCAATTAAATGAGCTCCCTGAATTAAACAACATTAGCAGTTTTACTTCCCTGTCTGAACTTTCTTTCTTCAGGCTACAGTCCTGCAGTGCAGTTTACCAATAAACTGATTTGTCATGTTTGCAGCTTTTTCACCAATGTGTCGTAGATCAGTCTTCTGAACTTCTTCTTCCTGCTTTTAAAATTTCTCCCAGCTTGCATCTGGAACTTGCAACACAGTAAGAAAATTTCCACCTGTATGTCCCTACTCTTTCTAGGCCACTGTTCCCTCCCACCATTTCCATGCAGATAGAGTAAAAATAACAGTAATATTTACTACTAACAACATGGGGCTGCAAAATGTAACAGATTTTTCCTTCCAGACATTAGAACTGTGGATGGACTTTCACTAGTTGTTTCCAGCAGTAGTGATAGTGCTCAGCTCATGGATAACTTTACGGTTGCACTTGATGATCTTAAATGTCTATTCCAACATAAATGATGCTATGAATCTATAAAAAAGAAGCCCATCCTATGTTCTAAGATGTCTCTCATAAACTGGCTTTTCATTTTCTAATAGTTGACCATTTGCTTTAGTGATTACATAATACTTTTAAAGTAAAAGTGAGCATAAATATTTTGACACTTTATATATGTAAAGAATTTCCATTGAGAAAACATCATTCTTTTAATTTTAAACAGACAAGGGAAAGCCTCTTCAAGCTGGCACTTTCCCCTTCCAATCTGTTACAAGGCAGCTTCAGAAAACCACACACAGTCTTGTTATAAACACCATCTTGCTGTGCAACTTAAAGTGTCTGTCAGAGTAGTGCTGTTCTCTCCAAGCAAAGTCAATTTTTTTGTTGCCGTTTATAAATGAGTTAAACTAGTGAACTCTTCTGATAACAGATGACTCGCCTTATACATCACCCTGCAAATTCACACATACATTTCTGAATGAGAGAGCCGCAACTAAATGTTCTTTTTGCTTGTATCCACCGCAGTTCTATGGTTTTATAGACCTCCGAACAATCAGAGACGACAAAAAAAAAGGGGGGCTCTCTTTGTCTAAACTGTTACTTTGTTTCTCTCCCCCGGCTTTCCATTTCCCTCCCAGCACTATCATCACCATCAGAAACGACATATTCCGCATTACTAAACAGCAAGAGCCATAGGGCTTTTCACTTCTAATTTCACGCCACAATAAAATGCAGTGGTTGTTTCACTGGGGGACCTGAAAAGCCTTCCTTTGTGAGGCTGCTCTGACGGTCAGGTTAAGTATCACACGCTGGCAGCAGGCATCTGTGTGTGCCTCTTCATGCAATTATAGCAAAAGGGGGAGGAAAAGGAGCAGAAAAATAAAAAAGGAGGTTGCCTTGGAAAAAAAAAAAAATTAATCCCCTACTCTGAGGGATGTGATTCACATTCTATTGCTTGGCTTAAAAAGTTTTAAATATATCTCTTATCCATCTCATTGATAGATCAATCAATCTAATAATAGTAACTCTAGAAACTAGTTTTCAGTGTACTCACAAGTTATGCTTGTTGCTTTAATGGAAAATCTATTGACCTAAAGCAGACTGATGATACAAATATATGAGGAAGGAAAAAAAATCTAAGGATAATAAATTTGGATTTTTTTTTAATTTCAGAGTAAACCAGTGAAGATGATCAGCAATAACAAACAATGAATATGGTGCTCCTAGAAGTACTTTTAGAATTGCATTCTATTTATGTAATAGAAATATTGCTTAATTCTATAAAAGTAGAAGCTGTAACTCCATTAATCCCAAGTACAATAGGAAGAAAAATGAGAAAAGTTACAGGAAATTCTGACAAGTTTTGTACACTTACCTTGTCTTTTTCAAAATATTCCCACTCTACACTGAATGTTTTTCTGTCCCATGTTTAGAAACCCTATTGTATTCATTGAACCTTTTGTGAAGAGACAATGTGAATCCTTTCACAACAATCTCTTCATATGTCTTAACAGGGTCTACCGAAACATTAAAATTACTGAAATTCTTTTAGTTTACAGGTCAACTCATAAAATAAACACTGCTTGGAAATACTTTAAAGGTTAGATAGTTTCACATATTAGTTGGGGGGGGGAAATTAAATATCAACAAAGTAACAAAATAGCTATTTTGTTTCAAATTAATTCTTCTCAGTTTACTAAAATAATGTCTTCTCCCCTGCTATTTTTCAATGCATGCTACACATGAGCAAGGAAGACTACACATCCATACTAAATTTCTTTGTCTCTAATTGTTATGGGTTTTTAGGTTATGGTTATGTAATGAGCATAAGCAAATCTAAATCCATAGTACCACCAAAAGAGGGGCAGTCCTGAACTGGGACTAGATCCTACTGACTACTCCTTTGCTGCAAATGTGCTAAAAGAGGCATTCTAAACAAAAAAATTGACAAGTTTTTAGGTAAGCAAACTTTCCCATTCAGTTCACTCAGCAGTCTCATAAAAACTAAATGTCTGGGTTAGGGACATGGGCAAAAATGCAAGAGAGAGGAGTCAGTAAAAACCTCTTTAACTGAGAGCCTAAACTTACAACAGCTTAAGCCAGGCATAAAACCAGTCTAAAAAACAACTAATATCTGATTTTCTCTCCAAGGCTTAGTAATAAAGGTTAACATTATGTTGTTGAGAGGTAAGCAGGACAAACGGGCAGTTGAGTTAATAAATAAATAGTTCTGATTAAACTGTCATAGAACATAAACTGTTAAATCAAACCTCAGCCTTTAACTGGAAGAATCGAGCTGGAAACACTTTCCCTGGCAATAGTCTGGGAGAGACTACTGGCCATTTCTACTTCCATTTCCACTTCCAAGGCAGAAGGGAAGACAGTTTGGCTGTCCAGACTGTCACAGACTGCACCACAGGAGCACATTCTGCTTCCAGTGCACATGAACATTGTAGTTCACCTCTGCAGCTCAAACAGGCATCACTACATTTCATCACTGTATAAACTTAGACCGATAATTGGGCAAGAAAATTCTTCCAAAGCTTTTCTTAAATTTGAAATTTAGCTGACATGTATCACATACTATTCCTTAAAGTATTCTAGAATTCTGGCTCTGTAGGTATGAGGGGTTTTTTTAACTTTAACTTGTTGGAAGCTGTGTATTTTAATTAATTATCCACTGATTTCAAACGTTATTCAAACGTACTGATCTTTCCTGTCATCAACTGCAATACATAAAGGCAAATATTAAGAGTAATGCACTTCTAGTCATCCTAAAGTGAGCTATCATAGTGTGCAGATGCAAAGATGATGAAATGATCTTTAAGACTTGAACTCCATGATCTTTCCAACCTAAATGATCCTATGACTCTTTGAAATGGAATATAACCATGATAAAGACAATGCTGTAGCACACCAAAAAAATGTAAAGTGGGCATTTGGGATGTGTAATGCGTCACCTAGTATTCTGCCATTCATTTTAACAGGACTCTTGAGCAAGTTCTCAGAGGAATCAGAGAGTAAGATTATGGAAGCATGTTGGCATTAAGCCCCCAGAGAACAACTGTCTTAAAACCAGCTCACAGCATAGCACTCTGTGCTGACAGATGAAATGGATAGCTTGCCTTTTTATGCAAATATATGCAAGGAAATGCACACTAGTTAATGAAATATAGCCAAAGGGTTTGTACCAGAAGTCATAATTCCAGATTAAATCAGCACAGATTGCAGGCGCCCACCAATCTCAGGAACTGACTCCCTCTGATTGCTCAGAGGCATCCTAAATCCCACAGTAAGGCATGTCTAGATAAGAGTACCAGAATGCTCAATTTTGTATAGAAAGCATGTAGCAGTGAGCTCGTCTGTAGTTACTGTCACTGTAAACTGCAAAATTTGGCAATCCTGAAAAATCCTCACTGAGAGCTCTGGAGTGGCAGCAGCTCTAACTGGAGGACATTTTTTACCACTCAATAAAACCAGGGTTAGGTTGGGCAGGAGTGGTAAGATGTCAGGTTGGAGGACTCCCTGCAATTGGGAGAAAGAAAACAATGGCACTGGATGAGGGAAATAGAAAAGAGGGGAAGGGAAGGGAAGGGAAGGGAAGGGAAGGGAAGGGAAGGGAAGGGAAGGGAAGGGAAGGGAAGGGAAGGGAAGGGAAGGGAAGGGAAGGGAAGGGAAGGGAAGGGAAGGGAAGGGAAGGGAAGGGAAGGGAAGGGAAGGGAAGGGAAGGGAAGGGAAGGGAAGGGAAGGGAAGGGAAGGGAAGGGAAGGGAAGGGAAGGGAAGGGAAGGGAAGGGAAGGGAAGGGGAATAAACAGTCCTGCAAACCTTTCTATGTGAAGTCATTGTTAAGGACTGCAGTACATCCTTGAGGGTATACTAATGTGTAATCAAATACTGCAGCTTTTCATTCAGTCAGGATATTACCACGTTTTCTACTTTCTGTAGAGCTACCTCTTTTATGTTCTACGGATTTTCTTTTATTATTTAACCTCTCCTTTTGGAATCAAACATAAGTAAAGAAAGTACCAAAGACCACTGCCCATTGACTGATACCTGTACCCAATATAATGTCAACTAACTTCCAGCTGCTACTCCTGAAAGCCAAACACTTTTTCTTGGGTATCTCACACCTGCCAGCCCCACATGGATGCCTCTAGAACTCTAAATAAGCTCAAATGGAATCAGGTGTTCATGTATAAAACACAATATGGCCCTTCCGCAGGATTTGGCCTCAGACCTCTAAGCTGCATGAGACAGGTGAGACAGGGACTTAATTTGTCATTAGCTGATGGAGATATCGTCAATACAGTCAGAGGTGTGTGAAGAACCACTCTGTGGACCGCATACAGGTGTTTCTTACGGGGCAAGATAATTATCTCTCTGGAGGTCACTAACGTGATTGCTGTTGACAACAGTCTGGATATCTCCATCACATAATAACCATAGAATTCAAAATTCAGGTGTCTGAATCTCAAGTTAAGTCCTATCAGTGATCAAATTATTGCTAATTTGATTGGCATGGTGGGATTATATTGCTGAGTAACCACTTCCTACCCAAGAATTTTAATATTCCAGAATATTTCTGAAAACAGAATACTTCTGTAACAGCTATTTCAGGCAGACATTTATAATCTTGTAGTTGCATTCTGTTTCTTAAATATAAGAATACTCAGAGAAGTAGACAGGAAACTTCTCAGGAAGAGACTTCCACACAAGACATAAAATATAATCTGTTTCACCACCAGCCACATGATTTTACATGTTAGATGATTTTATACATTTTTACTCCCTCAACTCTATTTGAATTTATATAATTTTATATTGCTGTAACATTTCAAATATATTTAGGTCTACATAGGAAACCACCAAGACACTAGTTTTTGTTTATTCAAACAAATTCTCTTAGTCTTTTTATATTTTCCACAGTACTTCTTCAGGCAAATTGCCAGAGGTTAATATATAAGCACTTTAGGGTATACATCCTATATTTGTCTGAATAAAAGAATCAATTGATGATATATAATAAAAAACTAATTCTCTATTTTCCCTAACCTCCACGAGGCAGTTAGATAAAAGTTTCCTACCACCATGAAAAATTGTCACTGCCTAGAGACAAAACTACTATTATACTGAAAATGTTTATAGAATTACTTGTAACACAAAATAGACACATAGTCTTAATTGTAAATGCCAATTGATACAAATCATCAAGAAACTAACCTTTTGAGGGAACAGCTCAAAAAGTTTTTACTAGTGTTTTAATACAGAAAAGAATGAAGAAAATTTCAGGATTTGACTACTAAAAACATCTTAATAATGCCTGACTCTAAAGAAATACAATCCTTCTTTTCTGCATTTTACAATTGCCTAATGGATTGCTATAAAAGTTTGCACGCATCTGACAAATGTGTTCTTCAAGCATCCTAAAATTGCTTATGAATTAATATAGAGACAACCTCAGCATCAGAGGCCCAATTTTCTGCTTGAATTAAAACATGCAATATTCATTAAAATTAGTAGAAGCCACCTAGGCAATCAAGGAGACAGAGGCTGGCCCAAAGTATCTTAAGAATAATTTATGTGTTTGGCACAAATTCTGAAACAACATTTAGGCCAAGCCACTTACATAAACAATCTTTCTAGTCATATTCTTACAAAAGGCAAGAGCAGTAACAGCTGTCACAGCTCATTGTCCAAATACATCCTTCTCTTTTCAATTTTAACCTCTTAGATTAATTTATACCTGAATTTTAAGACACTGACTTCAAATAATGTCTTTTGTAATTTTCTCCTATGAAAATAATGTTCCTTCAGACATCAAAAAGTAGCTTAAAAATCATATTCCTCTAAATTATGGCCATTATAGTAGATTTACTTACTTCTTTCTCATTCCTTTCATGCATTTTCTTGCTCAGTGTAACTACTGAAGTCCTTTCCAGGTGTGAAGATGACCAACAAAGACAAATAAATATAGCAAGATATTTTCAACATAAGAGCTTTTCCAAAAAGGGAACATCACTGTAGGCAAAGATGGACTTCATCCATGTTAGAAAATCTAAACTTCTTGAGTATATCTCAGGCTTTATTTTGGTTACTAAGACACATGATACATACAAAGTCATTCTAATCTAGATGAATCTTACAATACCATAAAATGTGCTCTTAAAGACAGAGCCTATTACAGTTAAGTTGAAATAGTCTTTCTCTGTAAAAGCCCTTTTATGCCATTGTAATTACATCCCTGTAAGTATTTTGATAGAGTATCAAAAAGCTCTATACTGCCAAACCAGCTGCTGATACAATTTTATATTTGTCTTTTCTCCTGGATCTGACAACAGTATGACAAAGGTATGGTGTTTAAGGCCATTAAAGTATTCTTTAAAGTAGAAGAATACTTCTAGCCAAAAACCATTATAGCTCAGTTATTGAAAAATGTCACCATATCTCTTCAGGCACAAATCCAATCCAAGAAGTTGAAGAGAAAAAACATACCAGCCTCATCTGTAACGCATTTTAAGCTAATTTATTACCACTAACTGTTCTCAAGTAACTGACTTGCCCTGCAAATACTATAAGCTAAGGCTTTCTTTTAAGAGCTTTATTTTATTTCCTTCGTGGATAGTTTTGGCAGATTTTGCCCTTTCCCACTGTAATAGTAGAACTAAATTTCATTTACTCTGCAAACTTCCATGTAATATCTCAGAAGAAAAAAATACTCTAAAGTTTGTTATTTGCCATATTAATAACTCAAACTGCTCCAGTTATTCCCAAGAAGGACAATCAATCATAACATTTCCTGTATGAGTGTCCAGAAGCTATTTCCTCCATCACAGTATTTTACTGGTTTTTTTTCTAAATGACAACTACCTTACAGCAAGATTTTTTGTAAAAAAATAAGTAGAAATGTAGCTTTGAAAGGATCACTTTGACTAACAGAATACATAGTATAGAAGATAGGAACATCTCACATTTGAAACAGTGTCTTCAAAAACATATGAAAGCAGAAGCAGACTAAACAGTGGCATTCACTTTCCAAGTTTACACAAGGAACACATCATCAGTACAGAATACTTACCATCCCCTCCCTACATATAAATACATTTGAGAGTGTGTATATGCTAAAGCTTTTCAGCTTTTAGTTTTTTGTTTAGTTCCACAAACACCACCACCATCATCACCACCACCCCCTCCAAATTATGCTAATGCCTTACAAAAGCTTTATTCAACTTTATGCAGATCATGCACAGCACAAGACCTGTAGTGGGCTTTACCTTCCAGTGCACTGCTTCTTGTAGTGCCATTCCGACCTAGCACAAATCCAGTGATACGAAAACAGAGCAAAAGTGTTTTCCAACTCACTGAATCCAGTTTGGGAATTAGGGATGGTGTCTTTACAAAGCAATCAGTGCAGGTTAAGTGAGAGGCATACAAAAGTATTAGTCAAGATGCAGTCCAGAAATGGCATTCTCCCCCCCAGTTGTTAAGCACCACAGATGAGAGCAGACCCCAATCCCACTGCTCTTTATAATGAGTGAGGAAGCACTGGGCAGAGATGAGCAGGTGAGGCTCCAAGAACAGCATAAACCAAACCAACTGTGGGCAGAAGCTCTGCTTCTGTGCCCCTGCTCTGTCTGGGCCACCCAGTGCGTTTGCTCTTTTGTACGTCAGTTAAAAAATAAACACACTTTTAGCCTGGCAATGCAGACAAGCCCCCATCTGCTCATCTCCTCTACCCCGAGTGGTTTCCAGCCAGATGTGTGAGCTGACCACCTTGCTCACTGCCAAGCCAACATCAAGCACTGGGATGGGAGCGGGAGCTGAGGGAAGACTTTCCCTTCACACATCAGCTGATGCAGAAAACAGCCTTATGGACAGCCAACCTTTAAATGCATTGTGTCTTGGAATTTTTCCTTTTTCCGCATCCTTTTACTAATCTGAAAAAAAATCGGGATTTTAAAATGACAATTAGATAAATAAAAACTGAAGTGTTAATGTATTTTTCTTCTGCATTTAGAAGATGAGAAATCCTGCCATAATCCTCAAAGATAGGAGTATTGCATTCTAAAATAATAAAGCATGATTTGCCCTATTTTTGCTCATGTTCTCAAATCCAGACACATAAATTTGAGCAATCTGAGAATTAGAAAACATACTCACAAAAAAGACACTAATGTCAGCATGCTGCTTATGACTGGTTCAGTAACCAAATTCTCACACTGAAATTAAAATTTGTCTATTCAATCATTTTCATACTGTTTAATTTGCTACTAATTCAGGCCAAAAGCTTATGCACTTTAAAGTTGGGCAATACTGTTTGCAATAATATATTGCATATAACTCAACTTACTTAATTTTCAAACTGACTCATGTATTAAAGAGCAAAGTAAAGTTTTTATTCTAATTTCACGTGTCCCCTCTGAAAGCAGGAAGTTGTGGGAGTTGGAGAATTTACCAGGTTTCAGTTCTGGCCTCTGTGGTCTGCAGCAAGTATTCCCAAATCTCAGCAGAGCTGTGAACTGTCCTTGTCTTTTACCATTCTACAATATCTCACCTTCTATGCCAACTACACTCTCTTTGCCCTGCATCTTCACAAGAGTTTTGGGCATATGCAACTGCTTTGAGAAATTTTCTTTAAAAAAAGCTCAGGAGCTCCTCAAGTGCTTCTCAGCAACATGAAGAACCCAGGCTGAATGAGAGAGATTAATAGAATAGAATAGAATAGAATAGAATAGAATAGAATAGAATAGAACAGAACATATAGTACAATATAATATAATATGATATAATATATTATCATATCATATCATATCATATAGAGATACATATTATTTTATATATATATAGATATATTATAATATATAGAGAGATATATATAATAATATATCTTTCCTGAAACTGGTATGTTGGTAGATAGTCAAAATACAAATGAACAGATCTTTATCAAACCCTGAAAAGCTTAAAGTGGAAGAAATGAAGATACACTACTGGCCAAATGAAAAACAATCACAGGAGGGGCAAGGAAGAGCATTCTGAAAATTCTGTCATAAGAAGTAAGATTTTTAAAACTGAAAATAAAATACCACAAGTAGCCAATAAGGCTTAGAATCAAAGTCAACTGACATCAATAATATCTTTGCATCCACTTCAGCAGGCTTTCAATACGGCTATAATTGCTTTAATTGAGTGTTGAAAGATAACTCCTGATCATATCGGATACATTATACTAAAAGATAGTTGAAAACTGAGACTGCTAATCACAAAAGATCTTTTTTCCTGCACTCGTTTACCATCTCTGTTGTTTGAATGAATTCATTTTTTGTAAATACTCATCCAGGTTTGCACTTTTTCATCAGCAGCTTCTAGAGTAAAAGTTTTACATTGTTCAACTCTCTTTATGAGTTTGTTTACTCAAGGTGTGAAACAGCTTGCCCTTTAAAGAAAAGTTGCAATTCGGTCCATTTCTTTCCAGCGCAATTAGTTTTACATTTTATCAATGAAGGATTAGTAGATCATTTTTTCCACAGATGAGCACATTTTCAGCAAAACGACAAAACATGAAACATTTAAAACTTTGTTTACTAAACTTCAGCAATTTTAAGCAATAATATGATATGTGTTTATATTTTATTGTAAAAATGTCTGGAAAGTGGTGATTTTATTAATCTCATGTCTTCATAGTCCTTGTCTATCCCTTTCAGTGAGTACCTAAATTATTGCACAGGATTTATCAGCAAACTTTGTCTCCTGAAGCTTTTTAACAATACAGAACACACATATTTCTGCAACAACTTTGCAACTGTACGTTTCTAGAGCTTTCTACCAGTTTCAAAAATACTATGTTTGATTACTAACGTTGTCTGTTAAACTTGACAGTAACTTCATTAGCATAGCTTATAGGTGTTGTGTTCACATATTTATAATAAAGAACTATTCACAGAAAATGTGTCCAGCTCAAACTACAGTTCTTAATTGCTAAAGCAGATCCAAATTAGCATTCACAGGCTGCATTTCCCTAACAACAGGCTTTCAAGCTGAAAATAATTTGTAATTCAAAAAGGATTTTGGTGAATAGATTCTGAGCATGCAAAACATGTTTGGCACTTTAAAATTCCAAGGCCTGTTGAAAACTTAACTTATGAGTTTATATTTTGTTTCCTGTTATTTTTCACTGAAACATTATAAAATGGTTGTATGATTTGATAAAAGTTGGAATTATTCCCAGAAATTCAATTTAGACTAGGTTTATTTCTAATATCCGATGAAATCTTAATCTATCTTTACAACAGTTCCTTACTTTGACTCCAAATGATGCAATGTCATTATAGTTTAATAAACAGGAAGAGACGATGAGAAAAATAATCTTATGTAAATTTGAAACACACCAGCCTTCTCTTCAAAATGTTTGTCTGTACATGTGTACAGATTATAAGTATAGCTTCCGCAATATGCTTACTCCAACAACAGATGCAGAAAGTCAGGTTGATACGCTTATTAATTATGTAGTTAAGTTGTGTGCAACATTTAGTACTGAATGTGCATAAATTACTTGCAATTCCATTTTAATGAGCATTTATGGTATATAGCAAGCAATGAGATTTTTAAAAACTTAACAGTACTTTCCTGTTACAAAAATAGAAAAGCACATACACAACAGTTTATATTTTCCCATGTTTGGTTGTCTTTGAAAGTCTAAAATACATAAACATGATATGATGGAAGCAATATGTGGTGTTAGCACTTCTGCACTGCAGCACACTTCTACAAAAGTGCTGAAGAAACTCCTGAAATAGTTCTCCAAGAATTTAAAATGTGATTTCCACAATGAAGTATGCTTATGATTTGGGCAACAGATGACTTCCCTTTATTTGCACTGAAGATGAAGAGTGAAACAATAGACATGTCAAGTTACCATGACAGAAGAGACACCCACCAAGTGTGGCCTTCACCTTAAGTCCTCTCTCCCTCCTCTTTTCTCCTTAAGCTTGATGTCCTCCCCCAACATTCCTGCACACCCATCAGCTTCTCCAACTGTATCTGGCTGGTTGGAAGAGCTTGGTAAGAAGATTTATGGGGTGCAGGGAATCTGACATGACATGGCAATAAGGAAATGTATGCCTAGACACAAACCTGCTCGTGTGTGTCTGCAAAGAGGCTCTGTGCTCTCAGGGAAGAGCACTGACTCTACACAGGGAACAATACTCCAGAAGACTGCCTCTCTGTGCCATTCCCAGATAAAATATTGTGCTCTGAAGGGTAGAAGCGCTTCAAATAAGTTCCTGATCACATTGAAACAGATTCAAGCATTATCTCAGCCATGAGAACAAATTAATGCAATGTCCTAGTCTGGGATTTAGGACACAGCAAGAACTTCTCCCAGAAAGCTCAAAGCTGTAACTACACTTTGTCATAGCTACAGCGTTTTCTGCGTGTCACAAGGTACATAAGTTTCATCTGTATTTTTATTTCATATTTGTTTGTCATACTGCATATTTATGTTAGGCAGGCAAACAGCTTTTGTGTTAATTCTGTCTGCTGAGTGAAAAAACATGGAAAATCGTGTAAAGAAAATTTTAAGTCAATTTTAGTAAAAATACTCTGAGACTGAAACAACAATATATTAATTTCACTTCTTATTTTCTGAGTAATACAATATGTTTTGCATATTGTCATAATTTTAGGAGACATGCCATCTCAGAATAAGGAAGCTCCACAGATCAAAGACTTGGCAGACAACTTTGTAGATTATTTCATTATGTAACCACCCTTCTGTGCTAACCCCAAAACAAAAGAGTTGCTACAGATGGCTTCTGATGGCAATTTTTTCATCATCATAATTGTAAGACATATTAGAACAATTGATATCTTAAATAATATCCAGCCAGGCCAGAACTGTATTGCTTGCAAATAAAATTAGAAGTACGATTTTTATGGGCTTATGCAAATGCTTCCTTCATTGCCCCACCTTGCATATTCAAAAAAGTTAGCTATGATTGTTTCTCACACTCAGCTGACATATTGGATGCCTCAGTATTAAATTATTCAATCAGAACTCAAAATTAAATTTGTCTTAGACTCACTCTGTGCCTCCTTAGTCTCTTACATATGATTTAAATATGAAAATGAAAACCAGTTTTTTACTGAAGCTAAAAAAATACAGAAGAGCAAAATAAAATAGTGTAGGAGTTTTAGTTTCACAGAGAAGAGAAGCAAAGTATTTGATTCCCTATGAACCAGATTATTGTATCTTTTACATTCTAGGTTGCAATACAGGAAATAAATACTCTACTTTCATAAAATTTCACATCTCTGTCAACAAACTTCAACCAAAAAGACTGAGATGACCTGCACAGCAGCCTGTGACTGCTTCAGTCAGGATAGCAAGGAGTTATATAGAGGTGCAAGTAGGAAAAATACTATGTAGGCCACCAATTTGTCATTTTCTTGCTCCATTATGTCAACTGTTATCAAAAACATTACACCCATAAACAGCAAGAAGTTCATTTTCTATTGTTAGCCATGTAAGAGTTTACTACAATCAACGCAGTAAATGTTCACAACAGCCTGGTACATATTTTAAATTAAAATTATCTTATCAAGCATTATTGAGAGGACATTACTTTAAAACAATCTATTAGAGCAGTTGCTGATATGTACGAGGAATCAAGCTCTTTATTTAGCTGTAGTGTGTTGGAGGTTGGGGGGGGGAAGTGGAATTTTTCCCATTCTGTTGCTAGGCAAGTAACGATCGGTACTTAGAGGACATTTTACTCTCACAAAAGAGACAAAGACTTTTTGGCTGGGCGGGCACGGGAACAAGAGATAGCAAGACTTGATAACGACACACGGACTCGCACACAAGTCTCGGAGGAGACAGCAGTGGAAGGAACGGCTCTCCGTTTTTTTTTGGCTGCGACTGCAGGAAAAGAAAAGCCCGGCTTTGCACTAGTTTTCTCTACCTGGTGGGTGAGTTCTCGGGGCACGGGACTCCAATCATCTCTTCCCCTCCGGGAGGGTGCATCTCCCAGCTGCACTGCAGCGGAACGGGACCCCCGCCTGCCACCACCCCGCGCCCTGCCTGCTGCCCCGCACCCTGCCTGCCCCAACTGCGGAGTTTCCTGCCGCCTCCTCTGCTGGCTGGCCCGGGTGGGCTGACCCGGCCGCTCCATCTCCCGGCTCTGGGCTCTCTGCTGCGCCCCCCGTCCATCTGCGCTCCACCCTGCTCCAGCCCGTCGGCCATTACGCGCGACACAGATCCAACCTCGCGCCACAGCGCCATCTGCAGCTTCCCGGGAGTCATCGCACCTGTCCGGCTGGTCTAGGAGCCCAACAGCGCTCCTGCTGGCCGTGACCGTGACTGCACCAACCGGGAAAGTGCCTGACAGTCCAGGGACATTTGCCACCGAGTTTTTTGGTTTTGTTTACTGTTTTTTTTACCTTGTTTACTGTTTTTTGTTACTGATTGTTTGCCTCAGTATAGATACTAGTAAAAAAACTCTTATTCCTTTTCCCATACCTTTGCCTGAGAGCCTTTGATTCTAAAGTTATAATAATTCGGAGGGAAGGGGATTCACATTCTCTGTTCTAAGGAAGGTTCCCATCTTCCTAAGCAGACACCTGTCTATCAAACGAAGACAGATTTTGGCGCCCAACGTGGGGCTCGAGGGCATTGAGAGAAAAAAAAAAGGGTGCAAAAGGAATAACAGTTTCTGGGAGACCCATTTTCAGTGTGCTGAACATAGAAACCTCACTAAGTGACACCATGTGGTCTAGCATACCTTGGTCTGGCTGGCACATTCTCGTGGCCACGGTTTTCCCATTTGCAGCTCCCTATCTAAACATGGGTCCTATAACTAAGGCTATAGTGGCTGTTATCCAGTTCTCACAATGGGTCAATAAGGTGAGGAATCTATGGATTTTCCATTTCCTTTGGACGGCGGTCACTTGGTTACAGGGCTTTAACACCGTGAGTACATGTTTTTGGAGTCTGTTTGGTAATGGTACTTTTTGTGATGAGACGACACTAGGGGAAGATTTTTCTCAACCCTTCACCCATCTCTTTGGGCCTACCCTACCAGGGCTCAGAGGGTTCATATACTCTCTAAATACCAATGACGTCGTACAGTGGTTGGGGTTGCTGATAGGCCTGTTCAACTTTGCATTCCAAGTGAGAGGGGAAAAGATACGTCAGGTGTTGAAGGAATATACTTCCTCAGCTGGTGGGAAGCCCTCTCCTTGCCCCACAGGGGAAGAGTTGGATGGTGCAGCAGCGGAACCCACTGACATTACAACCGTCCAGGTTCCAGCTGAACCTCAAGGGCAGTCACAGTCAGCAGCAGTTGCCCCTGTACAGCGGAGGAAGTATAAGACCAAATCGGTACGCCCAGTTGATGATGATGGGGAACCAGGGCCTTCACAACCCGCAGGGGAGCCTGGGCCTATAATCATCACCGAGTCCCTGCCATACGACACTATCCGTAATCTGCACGATGACATTGTGCGGCGGAAGGGCGAGGCTTTCTCAACCTGGTTACTTCGGGTTTGGGACCGCATGGGCCCAGGCGTGCAGCTGGATGGTAATGAGGCCAGGAATTTGGGTTCCGTGGCCCTGGACGCAGGTGTTGAAAAGGTGTTCGTGAGGGAGGCGGGACCCATTTCTCTCTGGGAGAGGCTTTTAATGAGTGTAAGAGAGAGGTTTGTTCACAAAGACAGAATGCAGGAGAACTACCGTAGATTGCCCTGGAAGACCGTTGAGGAAGCGATCCAACGGCTGAGAGAAGTGGCAGTACAGGAGGTGCTTTTTGGGAGGGATGGACAGCACGAAAATGATCCTGACAAGGTCAGATGCACAGGGCAAATGTTGTGGAACCTGGCAAGTCTAGGGCCAACCCAATATGCCACCTACATTGCAATGTTTAATGCCGATGACAACCGTGAGACAGTGGGCTCTGTAGCTGACAAGCTCAGGCATTATGCAAGTGTGATCAATGGCCCATTGCAGGCTCAGATCTCTGCTGTGGTTAAGGAGTTGAAGGAAGAGATGAGGGAGATCAGGGAGGAGGTGAGGAAAAACAGTGTGGCACCAGTGAGAGTCACAGGCCCCAACACTGGAGCCCGACGTCCTCCAGCTAGAGAAAGAGGGTACACCCCACGAGCTGAGTTGTGGTTCTTTCTGCATGACCATGGGGAAGACATGAAAAGGTGGGATGGGAAGCCCACCTCTGTCCTGGCAGAACGGGTGCGTCAGCTTAAGGAGGGCAATGCTAGCCGAGGGGGTTCTGCCAGAGCCAAGGTAGCCTCAGCTTCCTGTAGCCAACCTGCTGAGTACAACAGAAGGGAAAATGTTGTGTCAGATTCCCTTGACGGTGGAATGCATGCTCAAGAAGGGAATGATAACCAGGGCTAGAGGGGCCCTGCCTCTAGCCAGGTAGAGGCATGGGAAAACCGTGTCTTTTGGACTGTGTGGATTCGATGGCCTGGTACATCAGAGCCACAAAAATATGAAGCATTAGTTGATACAGGTGCGCAGTGTACCTTAATGCCATCGGGACATGTTGGGGCTGAACCCATTTCTATTGCTGGGGTGACAGGGGGATCACAAGAGTTGACGCTGGTGGAAGCCGAGGTGAGCCTGACTGGGAAGGAGTGGCAGAAACATCCCATTGTGACTGGTCCAAAGGCCCCGTGTATTCTGGGCATAGACTTCCTCCGGAATGGCTATTTCAAAGACCCGAAAGGACTCAGGTGGGCTTTTGGAATAGCTGCTGTTGAGGCAGAGGGCGTTAGGCAATTGAACACCTTGCCTGGACTGTCAGAGAACCCTTCTGCAGTTGGACTCTTGAAGGAGGAGGAACAACATGTACCAATTGCCACCTCGACAGTGCACCGCCGGCAGTACCGAACGAATCGAGATGCTGTGATTCCCATCCACAAGCTGATCCGTGAGCTGGAGAGCCAAGGGGTGGTCAGCAAGGCCCACTCACCCTTCAACAGCCCCATCTGGCCTGTGCGCAGATCTGATGGAGACTGGAGATTGACTGTGGACTATCGTGCCTTGAACGAGGTGACTCCACCGCTGAGCGCTGCCGTGCCAGACATGCTGGAGCTCCAGTATGAACTGGAGTCCAAAGCAGCAAAGTGGTACGCCACTATTGACATTGCAAATGCATTTTTCTCCATTCCTCTGGCAGCAGAGTGCAGGCCTCAGTTTGCTTTCACCTGGAGGGGCGTGCAGTACACCTGGAACCGACTGCCCCAGGGGTGGAAACACAGTCCCACCATCTGCCACGGACTGATCCAGGCTGCACTGGAAAAGGGTGAGGCTCCAGAACATCTGCAGTACATCGATGACATCATTGTGTGGGGGGACACAGCAGAAGAAGTGTTTGAGAAAGGAGAGAAAATCATCCAGATTCTTCTGGAAGCCGGTCTCGCCATCAAAAGGAGCAAAGTCAAGGGGCCTGCCAAAGAGATCCAGTTCCTGGGAGTGAAGTGGCAAGATGGACAGCGTCAGATTCCCACCGAAGTCATCAATAAAATCACAGCGATGTCCCCACCAACCAACAAGAAGGAGACACAAGCTTTCCTAGGTGCCATAGGCTTCTGGAGGATGCACATCCCTGAGTACAGCCAGATTGTGAGCCCTCTCTACCTGGTGACACGCAAGAAGAATGATTTCCGCTGGGGCCCTGAACAACAACAAGCCTTCGCCCAGATCAAGCAAGAGATCGCTCATGCGGTAGCCCTTGGCCCTGTCAGGACAGGACCAGAAGTGAAGAATGTGCTCTATTCTGCAGCCGGGGGCAACGGTCTGTCCTGGAGCCTTTGGCAGAAGGTGCCTGGTGAGACTCGAGGTCGTCCACTGGGATTCTGGAGCCGAAGCTACAGAGGGTCCGAAGCCAACTACACTCCCACAGAGAAGGAAATTCTGGCAGCCTATGAAGGCGTCCAAGCTGCCTCAGAAGTTATTGGCACGGAAGCACAACTTCTTCTTGCACCCCGACTACCGGTGCTGGGGTGGATGTTCAAGGGAAAGGTTCCCTCTACCCACCACGCCACCGATGCCACGTGGAGTAAATGGATTGCCCTCATCACGCAGCGCGCCCGTATTGGAAGCCCGAATCGCCCTGGGATCTTGGAAATAATTACAAATTGGCCCGAAGGTGAAAACTTTGGTCTCACCGATGAAGAGGAGCAGGAACAGGTGACTCGCGCAGAGGAAGCTCCACCGTACAACCAACTGCCGCAAGATGAAACACGCTACGCTCTCTTCACTGATGGTTCCTGTCGCATTGTGGGGGCAAACCGAAAATGGAAAGCAGCTGTATGGAGCCCCACACGGCAGGTCGCAGAGGCTACAGAAGGAGAAGGTGGATCAAGCCAACTTGCTGAACTCAAAGCCGTTCAGCTGGCCCTGGACCTTGCTGAAAGAGAGAAGTGGCCAAAGCTGTACCTGTACACTGATTCATGGATGGTAGCCAATGCTCTGTGGGGTTGGTTGGAAAGGTGGAAAAAGGCCAACTGGCAACGTAGAGGAAGACCAATCTGGGCTGCTGACGAATGGCGAGACATTGCCAGTCGGGTAGAGAAGCTACCTGTGAAAGTCCGTCATGTGGATGCCCATGTCCCCAAGAGCCGAGCTAATGAGGAACACCGAAACAATGAACAGGTAGATCAGGCTGCAAAAATACAGGTGTCACAGGTAGATTTAGATTGGCAGCACAAAGGAGAGTTGTTCCTAGCCCGATGGGCCCATGATGCCTCAGGCCATCAGGGCAGAGATGCCACCTATAAGTGGGCACGAGACCGAGGGGTGGATCTAACTATGGACTGTATCTCCCAGGTGATCCATAACTGTGAGACATGCGCTGCCATCAAGCAAGCCAAGCGGGTGAAACCCCTGTGGTATGGGGGAAGGTGGACCAAATATAAGTATGGGGAGGCCTGGCAGATCGATTACATCACACTGCCTCAAACCCGCCACGGCAAGCGCTACGTGCTCACAATGGTAGAGGCCACCACTGGGTGGCTGGAGACCTACCCTGTACCTCATGCCACTGCCCGCAACACCATCCTGGGCCTTGAAAGGCAAGTCCTTTGGAGGCATGGTACCCCTGAGAGAATTGAGTCGGACAACGGGACTCATTTCAAAAATAGCCTCATAAACACCTGGGCTAAGGAACATGGCATTGAGTGGGTGTACCACATTCCTTATCACGCACCTGCTGCTGGTAAAGTAGAGCGATGCAACGGCCTGCTAAAAACCACCTTGAAGGCTTTAGGTGGGGGGACTTTCAAAAATTGGGAACAGCATTTAGCCAAGGCCACCTGGCTAGTTAACACCCGAGGCTCCACCAACAGGGCTGGCCCTGCCCAATCTGAACCCTTGCAAACAGCAGACGGGGATAAGGTTCCAGTAGTGCAAATGAGAGGCATGCTGGGGAAAACTGTTTGGATTAATTCTGCCTTGAGCAAAGATAGACCCACCCGTGGGGTTGTCTTTGCTCAAGGACCAGGGTGTACCTGGTGGGTGATGCAAGAGGATGGAGAGACACGATGCATACCTCAGGGAGACCTCAGCTGGGGTTGAACTGCCCATAACACGGTGCCTGTATGCATATCTGTATGTGTATATTCAGAGTAATGCTTGTATGTATATAGTTTAAAGGCTTAAGTTCAATGTAATATGTTGGAATGGAAAAAATTCGGGGTGGATAATGTTGGAGGTTGCGGGGGGGAAGTGGAATTTTTCCCATTCTGTTGCTAGGCAAGTAACGATCGGTACTTAGAGGACATTTTACTCTCACAAAAGAGACAAAGACTTTTTGGCTGGGCGGGCACGGGAACAAGAGATAGCAAGACTTGATAACGACACACGGACTCGCACACAAGTCTCGGAGGAGACAGCAGTGGAAGGAACGGCTCTCCGTTTTTTTTTGGCTGCGACTGCAGGAAAAGAAAAGCCCGGCTTTGCACTAGTTTTCTCTACCTGGTGGGTGAGTTCTCGGGGCACGGGACTCCAATCATCTCTTCCCCTCCGGGAGGGTGCATCTCCCAGCTGCACTGCAGCGGAACGGGACCCCCGCCTGCCACCACCCCGCGCCCTGCCTGCTGCCCCGCACCCTGCCTGCCCCAACTGCGGAGTTTCCTGCCGCCTCCTCTGCTGGCTGGCCCGGGTGGGCTGACCCGGCCGCTCCATCTCCCGGCTCTGGGCTCTCTGCTGCGCCCCCCGTCCATCTGCGCTCCACCCTGCTCCAGCCCGTCGGCCATTACGCGCGACACAGATCCAACCTCGCGCCACAGCGCCATCTGCAGCTTCCCGGGAGTCATCGCACCTGTCCGGCTGGTCTAGGAGCCCAACAGCGCTCCTGCTGGCCGTGACCGTGACTGCACCAACCGGGAAAGTGCCTGACAGTCCAGGGACATTTGCCACCGAGTTTTTTGGTTTTGTTTACTGTTTTTTTTACCTTGTTTACTGTTTTTTGTTACTGATTGTTTGCCTCAGTATAGATACTAGTAAAAAAACTCTTATTCCTTTTCCCATACCTTTGCCTGAGAGCCCTTGATTCTAAAGTTATAATAATTCGGAGGGAAGGGGATTCACATTCTCTGTTCTAAGGAAGGTTCCCATCTTCCTAAGCAGACACCTGTCTATCAAACGAAGACAAGTGCTAGATGTAGAAAAACAAAGTATGTCAGAATTATTTCACTCCTATCAGTTTATCATGGTGTCAGTTATCATCCAAAAGAAGTGAAAAAACCCAGAATTAATCCAAAATGTAAATCTAGCCAAAAGGAACATATCGTACATTATGACTCACTGATTAGTCCATAAATATGCCGGTAAAGCTTCCACTTTGGGAAAGCCATTTATAATAATATAGTGTAATCCTTTTCCTACTTAGCACAATAAAATATAAACACAGCTATAATTAGAAGAAACTGTGAAAAGGGTTCATGATTTTCTTGGTAGAGTGCATAATGAGTTATTTTCATTGTTGTTATTTGCTACTCTTTCTTTCTTCTACTAGACCCCATGCCATGAAAAATTATTATAGAATTCAGTGGTATTATCCAAGAAAACACTAGTGACCAGCACCCTATATGCCTGCATGTGTAGCCTAAAAATAACTTCCATCTTATTCTTACTTGGAAAAAAACAAAAAGCAATATAAAACTAGGACTAATATTTGACAAGAAATCAAGCCTTCCTTCCACCACAGTTGCCCTTGGCTGCTATTCTGTTAATGTGTTGTGAACTCATATTTCTTTCTTTCCTGTGTCTCGTTGCTGATTTGCATAAAATCATAACAGACTTGAGCTGGTACAGACTCCTAACAAAGACACTGGACAGTAAAAGCTTCCTATGTTCACTGAAATACCTCATTCTACAAAGACAACCAGGATACCAGTATCAATTTAATTTCAAATACCATCACAGCTTTCTTCTCATGACAAATTCCAGTTCTTCATTACATACCCAAGTATGTAATGTCAAATGTATGTAATGGAATTATATTTCAGTACAACAGCAGACCTAGTGATATTTATGTATTTCAAATAAAGTCCACAGGAGGTATATATCATACATTTTGCAGATCCAGGACAGTTATCAAACAGACTTGCCTAGATGACTTCAAGTTCTATCAGCAATAAGAACTTGCATTTCTCAACCACAGGTAAATCAAAAAGAACCTTACTCCTGCCTGAGTTACAGTCACCTGTAAGCAACTCACCATTTAAAATCACTTTCTATCCCTGGGTGACAGCACAGATACCCCCAAGCCTTAAGTACTACGTTCATATTTTGCTGTGGTGATCCTCATATCCCACCTCTGTCTTCTGTTGTGCTCTCTGAAGAACAGAACACTGTACCCTGAGATTTCCTCAGGCAGGTGGGTCTTTTGACTTTTTCCGGTCTAAATTAGGCTGCTTATCAAAAACTGTAAATTAGTCCAGATTAACTTCTTTTGACTGAAACAGGTTATGATGTGCTCACTGCAGCAGCACAGTGGAGAAGCAGTAATCACAGGGAGAGTGCAGAGAGGGAAGAAATGATAAACAGCTGGGGGACAATAAACTTTTTAGTGGTACTGTAAGAACCCCAGAAACTGTAGTGCACAAACCAGAATCTGCAGTCCAGTTTGAAAAAAAGGTATGAGAATTTACCTGATTAGCCCTGCACTAACCTGAGCTCTGAACAATTGCTGAGTGAATGCTCACTCTGGGAAAGCACAATCATCTGAACTGGAGGAATGGTAAGAGCAGAGGTTGAAGGTAAATTACAAGCTTCAAAGGAGAGGAGAAAAAGAGGTTGATTTACTTTTCACCCACGGACTTAAGGCAGCCTCTCACAAGCAGTAAGAGTGAATGTAAATCAAAAAACCAAGGACACCATTTAGCAGACTAGCTAGTGTGCAAATTAGCACTGGCATAACTCTACGTAAAAAAAATGGTCATATCACAACTCAGTCGAGAATAATTTATATTTTTTCTGTATTCCTCTTACAACTGTGAATTACAGATGTGCAAGTGTTGTCCTCTTGTGAATAAAGTGACCACATAACTATCAGTCCTAGCTGCAATATTCCTCAGTGATGTAGACTGCTAAAAATTATACAATGATACTTTCTTGCAGCTCAAAAAACAGCCTGTGCAAACATAAAGTTAGCACATCCCCCTCCTCCAAGGTGTTTTATCTGTTCCTTTAAAATATTCACATCAACCTGAATATGAACCAAACGCTGCTTCTCTTCTTTTTCCTCTTTTAAACAAAATCTGCATTTCAAAGGAAATAGACATTTTTATGTTGGATTGTGAAGAGAGTATCTGCCTACTCTTCTTTTTGTGTTTCATGTTTCATATCTCTCCTTTTCAATTTTGCTTCTTAAACCCCCTAATTTGGCTGGTAAGAAATGCATTGTCCAAATAGGCACATATGATAAATAATCAGAGGATATATTTTTTAATTTGTATAGTACCTTATGATGATACCTATAGCTATGTCATGGAATAGTTAAAGCTGGAAATTACCTCTGGAGATCATCTAGCCCATCTAGTCCAACTCCCTCTGCTCAAAGCAGAGTCCACTAAAGCAAGTTGTTCAACATCTATATTGCAAGAAAAGAGCGTTGCTATTGTATATGCTTTTATACTACAGAGCAGGGTCATTCTTTGATTGTATTAGGATCCTCTATAGCTGCACGTACAAAAGCTCCATAAGAAATAATTCCCACATTTCCCATGCAAATAAAAATTACTCAATGAAAGACTGCAGCACTATACATAAGGAAGGTAACTACAATTACAAATATGCTCAGTCTTCAGAGAATATCTATTTCACCATAGAACAGACACACCAGACCAAAAGTAAGACTAGAGATAAATTAAATGATACTGTCAGAACGAGCCGCCAAACTGCTGCATTTCAAGGATTGGCCAAGGGCATGATGTGGGAATGCTTCAGAGTGGCTACGCCTGAGCACAGGCACTATTTGAAGATGCACTTTTAGACACGAATTAGGGACTGGATAAATAAAGAAACATTAGGCATTTAGCAATTTTTTCTTCTAATTTCTGACTGACTAGATATATCAGTCACTAACAAATATTTAACCTATTTTATAAATAGCAACATGAAGTTTAGTGTCATCCTAGTATTTTAGACAGACATAATCCTTTGGCAAGATAGAGTTTATAAATGTATAGACATTTTATCCAGACATTCTTGCAAATGGCGCTCTATAGGTTCTAGGAGCTCAGGCTGTAACCCTCTGTAAGTATTTCTGCATCAACAAGGAAAAGCAAATCCTGAAGCAGTAAGAACTACTCCAAGTGGAGTGCCATTGTTTAGGTTCAGAATCACACTGTCTGCAAAGATGGTACTGCAAGTTCTATGAATTTCAGTGCTGTCCCTTACCACACTGATACTTTCAGAGAAAATTACACTGACTTCCTTGGGGACTGGATTTTTACCCAAAAAACATTGTAGAGCAAGCACTTACAAGTGTCTCTAAATTGGGGCCCAAGAGGAGAAATCCATGAAGGATGATTACAAGTTACAAATTTAACAGATTTTTAAATTTACACTGCAACCTCTCACTGCACAGCCTCTTTTTAAAAAGTTTTCTCTCAGAATATCCTGATATTTGTCATTATTTTGGAAGCCTGGTTATGTTCAAGAGCAAATATGGCCATTTTTAACATAAGCTTGACTAGCCATGCTTTATAAAAATATATACTCTAAACCAAAAATGAAAATCAAGATGACTCTCCAACTGGATTGCAAGCATAAAAAAAGTTTCAGAATATCATGTAATGTTAAAGAAACAAGCAGACAAAAAACTCACAGAAAATAAAGTATTCACCAAGATGAGCAGTTCATTTTCCCCATTTGAGAAGCTCAAAGAGAGGCAGAATCCCAAACAAATTTCAATGACTGTGTCAAGCCACAATTTTGTCAGTGTGCCATAGGCTATATTCCCCACTAGTATGAAGTGACATTTTGTGAAGCAGCAAAAAATAAGAACAGATACAGACAGAAAAATTTAAATATTCACTTAAAACCAACTAAAACTCACAGTTTTCAAACAAAAATTCTTCCCTTATGGGGAGGAAAGGATGCTTCTACTTATCTGAATGAAATACTGGACTCAAGGAAAGGCAGGTAAATTTTTTCAGGGAAATTATATTATAGGATGGAAGCTGAAGGATGAATTGAAATGGTGTTAGGACATCTGGAAGTAAAAAATGCCAAATGTTTGTGCTTCTTTTCTTCCTTTTCACAGCAACTCACTCTAAGGATCAAAGGCACATGCTTGTAAATGCTAGCAAAGTCATGACAAAGGTTAAGACTAATCCACATACTTGAACAATCAAAAGATTCTCCACACACACAGCCCCTTAAAAATAGAATTTAAGCAAGTGGAAATCAGAAAGCAGGAGAGATTAGCATATTTGAGAATTGTGCATTTCTATGTAGGTGGATGCATGTTTACATAGATAATACAGCAGAAATACAAGTGAAAATGTTCTGTCTCTCCCAGACACCAGTTTCTACTTTATGTTATTTTCTAAAAGCCCAGATATAGGACAGGACAACCAGACTTGAAATATTAATTCTGTATAAAACCTGGCAGTGAGTAAAAACCTCCACCATAAACCATTCACAAAGAATGGGTGTGTATGTTATCCCAGCCATATCCTGCAACATCCAAATAGAAAATCACTGCAAGTTTGAAGCCCAGCTGCAAAATCTTCAAGTTGAAAGGTGTAATTGCCGGAAGAAGACTTTGTATGACTGCAATACCTTGAGTTTCACCAAAACTTTACCTGGATGCAAAGTAAGGAAAGACCCAGGAAATTGCTATGCTGGGTTTGTTTGCTGGGAGGTGTGTAAACCTCCCAGTAAAGACCTCTGGATTCCGGTCTCAAAAAAAGCCTCCTGAGCCTGGTAATTGAATGTCACAGCCAATATCAATTTACTTGCTTCAGTGGGTATAAAAATTACTTATTTTCAAATAAATATATAGATACATACATACTGCATTACCAACCTGCAGATTGCATTAAAAATCTCAGGCACTAAATGAATAAGCTCAGAGCATACAAACTTGTGAAAAAAGCAAGGAAACTTTCACTGCTTTCAGTAAAAGTCAGGAACGATGGTATCAAAACAGATTTAGATAATTAACATCTTGAAAACATATCACAGTAGCTTACATTATCAGATCTAGCTGAAAATTCTGATATTCCACATAAAGGCTGACCAAGGGGTTCAGGCTAGTTTAGCTACACTTGGACTGAAACTCCCATTTGTTTCACAATTTTCTTTCAAACAGATTTCTGACACATTTTTACTATTTCTGTGTCTATAAATAAAGTATCACTGATACACTTGCCATACATTCTACAACAGAATATAAAATGATTAATAATTTTAAAAAGCAACTTTTTCTGGGGAGATCCAATTTTATGTTCTCTACTGAAGGCCCCAGGTAAAAAAAAAAAAAAAACAACCTCTTAAAATTCTCATCCTTTAAAATAAATAAAAAAAGAAATCCACTGAAGGTTGTCTCTTCATGTGTTTTTCCTTAAATTAGTGTTAGGGAATGTTGGAGGGGAGCAGTGTTGTCTCCCCCTCACCCCTTGTTTTTCTTTGTGGGAGAATGCTATTGTACAATTAAATTGTCTTTTCAGTAATTTGTCATCTGCTTTGAAATCATTCCTTTCAATATAACCTTTTGTTAAGATCAGGCAAAAGAATACATCTCCTCCTGCAGAAAGGCACAAATTAAATTTCTAGTACACACTGGGTGGACGAGTTCTACTGACAAACCATATTTCATGAGCGTTAACACATTTGAAAGATAAAGACATTTGACACACTTAGATCATACCTTGTATAAAAATTTGATCTAGTACACATTATCACTTTTGTATTCTTAAGCTTAAATTCAGTATCACAAGATTCTCCTAAAACTGGTATAATTTGACAAATGTTAAACGTCATACTTTTCCAAAATTATTTCTGCTTATTCACTTTGTGTATACATACGTATTAAGGACGAGAAAGTAACAAGAGCGTATTTTGACTTAGAACCTAAAATCGTGTCTTCTTTTCACCTACACCAACATCCCCTGTGAAGTGGCAGTGTTATCATAACCCTTATTTCCAAACAATTTCATATTATTGGAAGTCCTGCATAAACAGAGACTGCAAGCTTGGACTTTTATGACTGCCCTACTGCCCATATTTCACTAAGTCTGAAGAAAGTTTACAAACCTACTTCTTTACAGAAAAACGCCCCTCTGCTTTTAGTGGTCAGATATTTCAACTCCTTCACAAGTCCTGATGTGCAGAGACCATGCTGCTAATGCCTACACTTGTGCATATAAATCTCTAATCTGTCAATCCAGTTGCCTGTGAATAGTCTATTTAGGCTGGGTTTAAAGCAGTGGGAAGTCGACCTACACGAGAGAGTTCCCTTGTAAAATGACCGGAGGTCAGTGTTATTATCTCTGTAGGCTACCAATGGTGCATTTGTTCCACCCTGTGTATGAGTCATTCATTTATAATAAGCTCCACTGCGCTTTGAAAGTGCTGGGAGGGATGGGCACAGAAGCTTATCTGTTGTCAATTGGCTGAAGCAAGGACTCCAAAAAGAGATGTCCTCAGTATTTAACTGCTCAGCTAGAAGATGATTTAACTTTGTTATAAATAAATTAGAGACCTTACACCCAAATCCCAGTAGAAGTATGCTGTAATCCCACTTTCTATTCAGACTGCCACTTAACTATATACTTCCTTCACTTTTGAAGTTCTCATTGTTTATAAATACCTGCTGAACATGTGTATTGTCAATAGCAACTTCCCATTAAAAGTAAAAATCGTTACAAAAGCCAGTTTAAGCAATTAAAGTACAACTACATTATCTAGATGTAATTCTAGATCCAAGAATTTATCTTTCAGACACAGAATTTAAATAATGCAAATAAAACAAGCTCAATATTCAACTGAAAGTAAGTTACACACAGATTTCATTTCAAATTTTCCAGATGCAAAATCTCCATATGTTTTCAACAGAGTGGAACATTTCTCTTTTATAGGGTTCTTGAGGGAGTGAGAGAAGAAGGTGAAAGGAAAACACAATAAAACAAAACTATTTCACCATTCCTGAAATCACTGGCATTTGTAAATGGCTGTGAGATTCATGCAAAAAACTGTTCTCAACATATTTGTAAAACATATTTACACACTAGCTTAATTCATAGCTATTTATAGATTTTAATATAGAAGTGTCATTTAAATGTCTCATACACTCTTCTTATGAGGCACTCTTGTTAGTCTTGGAATTCCTTACACAATTTAGCTGCTGCCGTTTTTTCCTAACTTATTCCGTCTCTCTATGGTCTCTCCTTAAAAACCTGTCTACCTGTCCTCTTTATAAGAGATGGCATTTTTAGATGGTAGATTATAGAACCAAGGAGAAGTTAGTTAAAGCTTTCTTAACACAAGAGACAAAGGTGTCAAGACAGATAAATTTGTGTGGCTTTGTCTTGAAAAGATACAGAGCAATACAACTTGTCAGCTTGACAATTCTTCCAGGCTTTGTTTACTGTTCTTGCAACATTCACAGAAAATGAGATCACCAATCAGACAAGGTCAGAATATCACGCTATCCAAATGCTGGATAAAAGATAGTACAGAGCATGCAAAGTGAATGTCATACATCATTACAGAGGAGCTCAGATTACTGTAGGCGTACAGTGCCATGCTTCAGTAGTATTTGGATTTAATGCAACATCTACCACTTTGACATACCACTCCAAAATAACTACATAAATAATTTATTTAAATAAGAAAATATTTTTATTTCCTGTAATAATATTCTGGAGCTATGAACAAAACTCACAAACATTTTCTGAGTATACATCTTTTCCATTTCGCAATACATTTCAGAAACTTACACATATCCCTTCCTTGTTAAGTGATGCCTACTTTCAATTCAAGTACCAAGTGTGGAGCCATTTGCAGAGCTGAAACAGTAGAATACAAACAAGGGGCGGAAAGGTCAAAATAGGCCTGACATCTTTACAGGCCTGTCTTCTCACTGACAGATTTCCCAAAACACACTGTGCTTCTTGTTAAGCAAGTGTCACCAGTTTCTTTATTGTCTTCTTCCAAGGTGTTAAACAGCTCTGTACTGTTTGATAACCTGTCATCACCCAACAAATGTTAGCAGTAAAGAAAAAATGCACTAGCTTTCCATGACAGCATAATAAAACATACTCAAGGGCTTTTCCCTAAATTCACTATTTGATAAAACTACAATAAAAAGTACAGCTATATTGAGATTTTTCAGCCTTTCCCCAGGAAAAAAACCCAAAAAACCAAACTATAATGCACTTACAATGTCATCCCAGTCTAACTGATCAATCAAGTGAGTTTCTGTGCAAACATAAAACACACTTGCCACACACACAATTGTTTGAGTTGCAATGACCTACACTGAAAACTGACAACCATGGGGGTAAAAAACTCAAATTATTACAGTATGGCACTTTCTTTCCTCTTTCAATTCCACGGTGAACAACTTTTTTTTTTTTCTTTTTTTTTTTTTCTTTTTTTTTTTTTTTTTTTTTTTTTTTTTTAGTAAGAGCCAGACAATTAAAACCACAACTCATTTTTATAAGGGGAAGATGTGGTAGGCAGATGGCAGAGGTGCAAAAAGCCTCCACTAGGATCCTGCTGGCAAAGCAGGAATGATCCCCGTCATTTGTTGGTAAAGATGCAAGTATGTGATCTGCCTACACTACTATGCTGCCTGTTCATTGCTCTTTCACCACCCACTGTGTCCTTACTATTTTTTTTTTATGGAGTACCATGAATGTCTTTTAACATTTTTATATAATCTGCCAAAAATAGAAGTTTAAATAGCCATTAAGTGCACCATACAATTCACAAACCCTTTAAAATCAGTATTACATCTGACAAACTTTCTACCATAGAACCAGTAAAAAGGGGGAAGAAAAGCTGAATTTCTAATTAAGTCAATCTTCCCTTATTTGTGATTTAAAACATTCATATATAGGAATAGTGTTTGCAAATCTGTTTTGCTGTTGATATTGTCAGGATAAAAATCTTTAAAGTACTGCATATAGATACACCCACTTCTTTACAATAACTACTTTCAAGTGTATTATAAAGCAAATTTGCATAATGTTAAACCCAGGAATAATGAGGACAAATAAGTCTTTCCCTGAAGATGATGATGACCTACTTTCTTGCCATTTAAGGAATTAAAGTCCTCAATCTGAAATACTTTCAAACCCTTATTAAACGTAGAAAACATGAAAATCTGATGACTTTCCCTACAGACAGATATTACTTTGAATTAAGTACATGTTGTGATTTTCTGCACCACTATTATTATTTAGCAAAAAATGTATTTTCACAATAAAGCTACACCAATTTAGTTCATCTAGTTTCAGTTTATTTAATGGGAGGGGTAGAAATAAAAAGAAAAAAAATAAGGCAAGAAAGCTACTAACTAAATATCTTTTTTTTTAACACTAATTTGTTATTAAAATGTCTTATTTAACTGTAGATTAATTTTAAAATATTCAGGTATGAAACAGAAAGATTTAATTCATCTTTTGTAGAAAATAAGCAATTAAAAGGGGATTATTTTCTGTATCATGGGCCCCCCAAAAACGTGGGTTACAATTATCAAAGGAGTTGTGTATGACACAAAGTGAAACATGATTTTGGATAAGGGAATTGTGCAGTGGGAACAGCTGAACTCCGAAGAAACACAATACTTCTGTCATGCAGATACCTTCAGTGATAAATAGGAAAGGAAAATAGAACACTGAACAATATATGAGCAGAATAGATCACCAGTGGAACGATGTTGGAAACCTTCCCTGAAAACCAGTATTTAAGAAATATTTTCTGAGCCGACGATCTTCCAAGGTGGCAAAGACAGGTTTGGTAGTGTCTTCAATGATTTAAACAGTTACTCATCAGCTCTCATTGTCTTGGTGCTTCTTTACAGCTATAAATCCTAACATTTGAAAAATCTCACCCAAAAAACTGCAATTCCTCCCTCGCTCACAGCCCCTTAGGAGCTTTAGACCTGCCACCTGGTGAGTGAATAATGATATCCTCAGATAGCACTCAACAACATGATCCAGAACCAAACAAAAATTAACAAGTGTAGCCAGACTGAGCTCTGCCTGCTAGGTGTGACCACACCTCCCATGAGCATTCCTGCAAGCAAGCTTGGTTAGTTCTCCTCCAAATAAACTGCATGGACCAGGCCAGGGATGTGTTTGGGGCTCTGCACTGTATTCTCAGGCCAAACCGAAAGAATTCCAGGTATTAGGAAAAGCAACACGCAACAATCCATGTAAAGCTAAAGCCTGATTTAAGTGGGCAAAAGCTGAAAAAATTATAAAGTGGTAACTACTGTTAAACCAATATTTTGTTGTTTACTAGGGCTAACAGGGTGGTCATATTTATGTAAAACAAAATTAAGTCTATTCCCCTCCTGAAGGTGCTCGAAGCTCAGTAAGAAACAATACAGTTAAATGTTTTATATAAATCATAAAAATATTTCATTCCTAATATGAAACCGCTTTAAAATTTGATTCCTCATTCCTAGCTCTGGAAAATTTCTACTATTTTCGGAGGGTGCAGTTCAAATCCTAAGTGCTGTAACTCAGTTTTCTTTTCCTGTTCATACCCTGATTATTGTGGATATTGAAATTTATATATTTTGGATACAACAATATCACTTCTATGAGAAAAACAAACAGTCTGCTGTATTCTTTATTTAAAGTCAGAGGCCGCAAACTCTGACATTTGTTGGATCCCAGGTTTTACAACTTAAAGCAAACAGAATATTAGAGATATTGGGGGAAAGATCCTTGTTCATAACTCAGTCTTCTGGTTCATAACCCAAAGGAAAAAAATCCTTTACAGATTTAATTATGGCAATCCTTTTATTTCTCAATGCATAAGCTGAAAACACCTTCCTGAAACAAGAAACCCATTTTGTACACACACCAGCATCAAAACAGGAAAAGGCTGAATAGTTATCCATGTCTTCTTTCATTTCAGTGTAGTGGATCCTGCTGGCATTCCTGCATGGGCAACTCCTTACGTTGAACATGAACCCAAAATACCACTTCACGTCTGCCATATGGATTAAATGCATATGTCAACATTCAAGAAATACAGCTATGATTTTCCCTTTCATTTTACACCCCAAGTAACCACTCACTTGTATGCAATGAGGATGCAAACCAATTTTAACTGACACTGCAGGAAGTAGCCCTTAGAACTTTTGCAGACTTCAGAAGGTTTATGGCATCAGAAAAAAGGCCCGAATATTTTCCTGTCACTATCTCCATATTGAGACTTTTATCTGTACAGTTATATGCTGCCTCTGTGCATTTAAATTCTTCTGGCCATTGAAATAGCTAAAAATATTTGTTATGACTAAGATCAGAATGTATGCTTGTAATCCATATAGTAGATGTGAATATTATGGAAGAACTGTCAAAACCAATTACCCTTCTGACCTGTTAACCTGAGTCTATAACTCAAACTGACTTTCAGCAGAACTTTCTAAACTCAATGAGGAGATCTGCTTAAAATTCATAGCACAAAACTCGCTCTTTAACACTGCACCCTTTCAGAAGCATTTTTGTCTGTTGTGCATAGAGAGTTATTCTAATATACAGTCAGTGCTAACCGGTGATTAACTCTTCAGTGTCTGCTTAAATATCACAGTTAGTGTTACAAAACAAAACCTGCGATTTCAGGTTTAGGATGGACCATGCTTCTGTGCTCAGATAGCTATCCAATTCTTTGCAGGAACTCAAAAGTAGAGAGCAGTACTAGGTCTCACTCCCAGCTTAATGCTCTCCTTACATTTCAATGAATGTGTGGAGAAAAGCGCACTTACATCCCTGTCTTTGTGCCTCAAAGACACTTTCCTTCTTCTCAGCACAGCAACTCCATCCTAAGCACACTTAGCTATCTCCTTCAATATTACGGTAACGGAGAAACTCCAAGGGAGGTCACTTGAAAAAAGCACAATCTTACTTTATAGATGGGTTTAGAACTTGTTGAAAGTCAGTATTTCTTACTTCACTGTGCTTTGAATAATGCCCTGGGTCTAGTCAAGCAAAACTCTTTTTAAAGTCAGGGTTAAGATACAGACAATCGTCCCTTTGCAGTGGCTTGAATGTATTTTATTACTACATTAAAGGTCAATGCAAGTACATTTTGTCTTTGTCACTTAACTAGAGCTGTATTTGACCTAACTCTGCAATTGTCTCCCACAAGAGCAGAAAAGGACCATACATTTAAACAGATTATTACAGCCTGTTTTGCACTAAGAATTAATTAGGTAAACAAAATGTAAAGTAATAAGATAAAATTAAGATCTCATCTCAACTGCAAATTTATAAATGTACAGATTCTCTAACTTATTTGAGCTATTAAAATTTCCTAATAGTAATTCACACAGCTGAGCTTCAGGAACTAAGATTGTATTTGGGAAATCAAAACCTCAAATACACTTTCATGTACATATTTGCCTCTGCGTATAGCAGGCAAAGTCATTGAAAGATGGGAAAAAAATATGTATGAAGTTTGAGCGAACTGAGTGGTGGAAGACCTGGGAAAACCAAAGATTTAAAAAGATAAATCTGTTGCCTGTTTTCAAGCAGATTTACTGCTAATTCTCCTTCATCTCAGTAGCAGTGTCTGTCTTTACTGTCTGACCAGTATTGCTCCAATGATAATCATCCTTCTGCTAGATGTTACTTAGTCAACTGCTTTCTAGATGACAAAAATTTACAGCTGATTAGGCTGCATAGCTGCATTGGTAATTCAAAAGTTTCTAGGAAGAGATGATTTTTGTGCTCAAATACCTCTAAATAAAGGGTTCTGCAGTCTGAATATCCTTGGATTTTGAAGAGTGTTCAATGAAGCAGATAAAGCTAAGTTAAAGAAGCATTTAGTGCTTCAGCATGCCAGCTTCAATAAATATCTGCTGTGTGTTATACGTGCGCACCCCCATACACACATTTCTCCCTTTAGCTGTAGTGCATGTCTCTACATAGTGCAGAGTATGCAGACTTAAAGTCTAAATCCAGCACTTCATTTTCTGAGAACAGAGTTGAGACTGCTATGGTATTGCCCTCAAAGCCAGTGTTGGCACAATTCAGTCATTAATGACAATTTTGTATCCTTTCTCTATGAAAGAGGCTTGCTTAATCTTTGGGTGGGTTATGCTCAGCATTGCCTCAGTTTGCTCAGTATTCAGGAGCTCAAATTTCAAACAGCACAGTAAGCAGAATTGATTACCCCCTTAAAACATGGACCAGATACAACTGGCCAAAAGAACAAGCCCCAAAAGAATCAAACTTCTTTGTAAATCCATGCTGAAGATCAATGAGAACCTCAGCAGAATTCCACATTAACAAAAACCTGGGCTACAGGGACATACAACCAATCTGATCCTTTCCTCCCCATCCATCATAAGGGCTCTGGCAGTCATGATTATCTCGTAAGAAGGGAAAAAAGAAACTAACTTGATTCTAACCATTTGTCCTAGAGACAGAAAGTTATCAGCAGCATCGTTCAGAGTTGAAGGCCAAGAAAAACACCTTCCATAAAGTCCTGAGGTCCTTCCTTCTAACAAAAAATACTTAATGTGAACAAAACAGTAAGCACCAAGAGCTGAGAAGCCAAAACTAGTGCCCTGAAAAGGATATATCCTTTAGGTTGCACAGTATCACACAAAAATAAGTAATAGAGCTTAAATACTTTTTTTTTTTTCTAGCAGTAGGTTATTCCAGACCTACAGGTTTACTCATTTATGGAGAATCTAGCTAGTAACACAAGTATTAGATTGGAAGGATGACTGACGTGATCCAAGATGGCAACTGTAAAGAATATGAACATACTTCATGTTCACTTATTTCAGTGTCCCATGTTCTAACACAATTGTTTTTTCAATATCCAAAAAAATAAAATTTGATATTTACAAATATAAAGCAATACATCAGAGTAGAACAGAGTACTACAAATATTGTTTGGATTTTAATTCTGTTTATTTGCCAGTTCTCAAGGCCCTTAGGAACAAAGAGATTCCTGTAATCACAGCACACTTATACACTAATGCTTTTGTATAAACACTGAATCACAAAGCTCTTTCTTCTATTTCCCCAAACACAAATATCCAGAAACTTCAGCCAACCTATTTATTAGCTAGTACAGCTTTAATCATCTAACCACTATGGTTCTCTCAGCTCCCTCTACCTTTTTATAGATGAATGTAATAAAAAAAAAATCAAATAATCCATAAGAATGCCAACAGTATTACATCTGTCTTATTTCTTCTCTGCTCATGACTATTTTATCTATTTAGCAGAACAATAATCTGATCAGCTCTTATGAACTCTGATTCTATTAAATGGTTTTACCTTAGCTTTTACTCAAGGAAAGAAAAACAATCTGGCTAGCAGATCAAGAAAGAAATTCTTATTCATTCAATCTATTCATATAAAAACCTAAACATTCATTATCTCGCCCTCTTATGGGTGCCACTTAAATCATGGTAACACTATTCCTCCTAAACTTTACAAACCTATCCCTATCCTGCTGCAGCTTTATTGTGTAAATAACAGCGGCTCAACACACTTTCCAGCAGAGATGTGAGTTCCCTGGCTAAGAAACCTGGAATGTTCCAGCTACTTCAGGCTAATGATCTCTCAAATGCACACTAATATGTTTGATAGAAGTCTCTCAGCATGTGTGCACAGAATGCTTAACATAAGAATGACATTACTATGGGCAGGGCAAATCACTGACACCATTTCAGATTGAGTTAGATGCTGGAGGCACAAATTAAAACTGTAAGCTTTCATTTCAGTGGGCTTTGACAGATGGAAGACTGCATCAAATCTCTAATTGTTTAAACCATTAACTCATCTTTCCACCTGCATTATCTTTGGAAAGAGCTCAGCTGGAAACCTGAAACAACTGCTCACATACAGAATTCAGGAGTGTATATTATTCTAAAAAGAAAGTAAGTTGTCTTTTTGAAACAGTCTAACAGTCTGCTTATTTGTCTGCAGAATTTGTAAATTGTTTATTTTCACATTTTCCGCTCAGTTCTGAAAATTCAAAAAATAGCCTTTCAGCCTTCCCACAGAATCAATCAATCAAGGACCACTGCCTTGGCTACTGGGAACAAGAAAGTTGAATTGCAATTCACAGTGCATTATGATGATCCCCATTTATTTTCAGTCCTTGTAAATGCCATGGCACATGCAGCTCTAAATTATGCCTGCTGGTGTCTTGACTTTCAGTTGCCTACAAAGAGAAAACCTTGTGTAAGGAGATGAAAAAAAATAAAGTAAATTATGTCTACTTCACAAACCCTCTTGAAATGTCTTTCCCCGTCATTTCATTCTCCTTGCCCCCCCCACCTTAGGGCAAAAATACATTTTTCACTAAGCCAGCATCAATGCAGGATCCTTTGCCATTTCATGTTACTCTCATCAGCAATCGACTCTTACTGTTGTTTTTCTAAAGAAGCACCTGTTATGTGCTCAGCACTTCCAAGTACTTGAGAAGAGCCTTGGAACTATGGAGCTCACACTGTAATAACAAACTGGAAAAAAGGAGATGGAACAGCAAATGCTGTGCATTTACATACAGTTTAGCAAGAATTGCTGCTAATAAGAGAGCAGAAGGCAATGGGATTTTAAGGACAGGAGCTTTGCAAATGGCAGCAGGCAGGACTCATTTGGGGTTTAGAAAGCATAAGAGAAGAAGGAGAATACATTGGGCCAAGAATACCATTAAGGGGCTGGAGCATCTGCCATATGCAAAGAAGGTCAGAGATCTGGGACTGATCAACCTGGAGAAAAGAAGGTTCAGAGGGATCTTACCCATGTTTATAAATACCCATTGGGACACAAAGAAGAAGAGCAAGCCAGGCTCTTCCCAGTCATGCCTATGGACTAAACAAGAAGCCATGGGCACAACTTAAAAAGCAGGAAATACAGAAACTCTTTTACTGCACTGGAAGTCAAACACTGAAACAGGCTGCCCAGAGAGGCTGTGGTCTTTATGTGTGGAGATACTCAAAAGATGTGGTTCTGGACAACCTGCTCTAGCTGATCCTGCTTGAGGAGAAGGGTTGAATTAGAAGATCTAAGAGGATCTTCCTTCCAACCAAACAATTCACTGATTCTTTGGTAAATTTTTGAGAAGCCAATAGATGGCCATCCAGACTAGGGACACCAGTGGAGAGAAAGATACAAAATACCACATAATTTTTTTCCAAGGATAAGTAAAGGAGAGGTAAAAAAACCCCAACCCAGGAATTATGCAAAGATGTGAAAGTTAAATCCAACAGCAAAGGTTAAGTTGGCGGAGGAATTCAAAATACAACAAAAACAAGTTATTGCCATTTACAAAAATAGCAAACCTCTGGTACAACATTGTTACCCTTCAAGTACTTGAGTCAACCTTGAAGACTATTTCCTTAGGCGAGATTTTGATAGTATTTCACATACCAAGTAGTTCATGTGCAGTCAGAGATATACACAAGAAAAAAATACAGTCATGAAAAAGTGTGAAGCCTTTCATTTTTCTCCTGAACTGACGAAGTAAACTGCATTTCACTTTTAGAAGCAAGATAATGAAACTGCCAAATAACAACATCTGTACATAGAGTAAAAACAACAATAGCATTTTCTACCCTCATGAACATTGGGAATTGCAAGTAAAAATGTATAAGCTTAGCTCCAAAAAACATAAACCTTGTAACAACCACATCTGGGCAAAATTCTTCTCTCAACATTGAACACATAACTCTCAGAATTTCTAAGTAATGTCACAGAGAATTACACTTGCAGAAAGAGCCAGAATCCATACAGATTTTATTACGTGACTTTAATTATAAAATCTCAATTTAAAAAAAGGAAAAATGTTCTGAGATCTATTATTTTAGCAAACTATAAACAAATATCAAAAAGTGTCAACAAATATTTTTCAGCAGCAGCACTAGACATTCTGGTTTAGATGCTGGATAATCAACCAATGCTATTTTAAAAACTGACCTACCCATCACTCCCTAGCAGCTACCGTTTCATCCAGAAATAAAAAAGACTAATTTTTTTCTGTATGTTTCCATTTAGAGAGAACTGTTCCAGTATTAATGAGTTATGTACATATAAACATGTAGAAAATCTGACTATCCGTGCTAGAAGCAAGTTGAATTATGCTTTAGATAAAATCTGTACATTACAGACACTACTTCATCCTGTATATAACCTGTACATCATAATGTTTTAAAATAATCACTTAGGTAACTCAGAGTTTGATGCATCATAAAAAAAATATGACTAGTTGGAGGGGAAAGGAGGAATAAGCCCAAAGTAGGTTTTATTTGCCTACCTACCTAACCCATGCCAAAATATTATTTAAAGACAGCCTAAAGATGACAGACATGAAAATATTTTTTGCAATATGAAAGCCAATCACTTTGCTATGATGGAAGATTTTAGGCCAGCTTGCATAAGAAAATTAGATCCATCAGTTTCCAGTTTAACTGTCTTTCCCCAACCAGACAATACACTCTGCAGAGGTTCTATTTTCAATTTCTCTGCTGAACCAGCTGTTGGCAACAGGAGCTGGGGTTTTATGTAGTCATGTACATGAAAGAAAAGAAGGGAGCGTCTGTTTGCCTGGTTCTCACCCCAGGTAAGTTTTTGGCCCATGTGGTGTCTAGGAATGAGTAGAGCTGACTGAGATCCAGGTGCTGGTCCAACAACTGTGTCAAGAAATACTAAGTCCAGTTCAGTCCAGCCCACTTTCTTTTTCAGACTCTCCACATTGCAATTCTACTCCCTCATGCTGTTGTTTATGAGTCTACCTTTGCATTACTTGGCAAGTCTGACAGGCTGCCAGTAATCTACTGGTAAATAAAAGAAAATAAATGCTGTATTTTAACTTTCATTATCTAGACCAAATCTGAATGAAACCTCAGGACACAAACAATTCTATACCCTGTAGCATCAGTCCTAATGAGGGTGTCAACGCTAGTGGAAACATTTATGCATCTCCTGGAAACACGGACGGCTGAAGAGTATTTGTGAAACGCTTCTATGCAAACACAGTGTGAATCCATTCCCCTGGTCCTGAAATGGCAACAGGGTCATAGCTTTCTAGCAGCATGGTGGCTTCCAGCTCCTCCTGTTCGCTGTCCATGCTGCATGCCCTGGTGTAAAGGCACCTCAACTGCCCTGTCAGCCCTGTTGCATTCCTAAAGGAACAGCCCTTAATTCCCTTAATTCCTCTGAGATAATTCTCTGGTGTTTCCCTGTTGGTTTCTGCTAAAACAGGAGTCCCTGGCTTGTCTCCATAACACTGCAAGTGTGTTCCAGTGTGGCCAGCACATTTCCGAGCCACTGGCAGAGGGCTCTCGCTGGCACACTGTGCCTCTAACCTTTGCTTTTCATCCCACAGCTTGCCTAGGCACCAACCTGATATTGTCACCCTCTCCCATCACAACTACTTTAAAGCTCTGCCAATGGGCCCCTCTGGTTCCCAAGCAGTGACTCTCCTTCCTGAGAAAGGCGAGTCCTGACTGGTACAAGCATGCCTGGTGCTGCATAGACCATTCCATTGTCAAAGACCCCAAAATTTTGGCGGTGACAGCAGCCACGGAGCCATGTATTAATAAACTCAGCCCTTCTGTTTATTCTAATTTGCTGCCTTCAACTGGAAGCACAGAGGAGAAGATACCTTGTGCCCAAGATTCCCTTGGAACCAAAAGTCCCAAGGCCTGAAGTCCTTTTTGATCATCCTTGAACTACTACTATTGCCACTTCATCATCCCCTACATGGAACATCAGTAAGGGGTAGCAGTCTCAGGACCGCTCCAGATTAGGAAGTTTCCAGATGACATCCCTACCCCAGCCCCAGCGAGGCAGCAGACCTTCCTACGGGCTGGGCCCGACTGGCACCTTGGGCCCTCTGCCCCTTAGGAAGGAATCATCTGCAACTCAGTAAGCGTAACTTCAAACAAAGCAATGGATCAATGAATGAGTTAGACAAAGAAATTTTGGGTTCAAATCCATTCCCAAAGAAGTTCACAAACTTCATTGACCACAATGCCAATTTCATATCAACGGTGGAAGCCAAGCAGGAAATTGACAAGAATCAAAACCAGAAAGCCCTCAGTCTGCTTCAATGCTGTGCCAGCAAAAAAGCAGGGGTGCATGATGGCAGTGAATTAATAATTATTGCAACCAAAAATGACAATTTAAGTAATAATTCTATAGCTGTCCTAATTATAACAAAATATTTTAATATATTGAAGTTACACATGTCAAAACAAGGTAAGCATTCAAGAGCTCTCTTGTGTTTCATCTTGAAAAACAGACTTCTGCAGAGATCTTATTAAATTAAATTTAATGTAAAATCATCGGTGCATATTTTGCTGCTCACAGTCCTCTGAGATATTCAGCAGAATCACAGAATGGGTAAGGCTAGGACCACAGTGATCATCTGGTCCAACCTCCCTGCTCCAACAGGGTCATCCCAGAGCACATGGTACAGGATTCAGTCGAGATGGTTCTTGAATATCTTCAGTGAAGAGAGACTCCACAACCTCTCTGGCCAACCTGTTCAGTACTCAGTCACCCACACAAGAAAGTTCTTCCTCATGCTCAGGTGGAACTTCCTGTGCATCAATTTCTGCCTGTTGCCTCTTGTTCTATTGCTTGGCACCACTGTGAAGAGCCTGGCTCCATCCTCTTGACACCATCCCTGCAGATAGACAACTGAGAGGGAACATTTTTCTATTTCTCAAGGCTGAACAATCCCAGCTTCCTCAGCCTCTCCTCATAAGAGAGATGCTCCAGTCCCTCAGTCATCTTTATTGCCCTGCACTGGAGGCACGCCAGGGACTCCATGTCTCTCTTGTCCTACTCCCAGCTTTGTGTCCTCAGTGAACTTGTTGAGGGGGCATCTGCCTCAACATTCAAGTCACTGATGAACCAGTCAAGCAATACTGGGTCCAGCATTGAAGCCTGAGGCACACCACAAGTGACAGGCCCCAACTAAACCCCGTGCTACTGATTGCGTCTCTCTGGGATCCGTCACTCAGCCACTTCTCAATCCATCTCATTATCCACTCATCCAGTCCATGAATGGACCAGTCCAGTCCTGAATTTCCCTATGAGGATATTGTGAGAAAGTGTCAGAAGCCTTGCTGAGATCAAGATAGATAATATCCACTGCTTCTCCCCCCTTCATCCAGGTTTCACTGTAGAAAGCAATCAGGTTGGTCAAGCAGGATTTACCTTCAGTGAATCTATGTCAGCTATTCCTGATCATCTACCTGTCATCAATGTGGACTGAGATAGCTTCCAGAGTGAGATGCTCTACCATCTTTCCAGGGATTGAGGTGAGGCTGACTAGTTGGTAATTCCCTAGGTCTTCCTTCTTGCCCTTTCTAAAGACTGGGATGACACTTGTTTTCTTCCAGTCCTCAGGCACCTCCTCTGATTGCCACAATCTTTCAAAGATGATCATGGTTGGCTTAGCTGTGGCATTCACCAGGTCTGTCAGCACTTGGGAGTGCATCCCATCAGCGCCCATGGACTTGTGGATGTCAAGGTGTTCTCTAACCCAATCCTCCATAACCAAGGAAAAGTCTTTCTTACAACATTCCTTTACCCTGGTCTCCTGGGTCAGAGATTCCTGAGGCCTGGTCTTGGCAGTGAAGACTGATGCAACAAAGGCGTTCAGTAACTCTGCCTTCTCCATGTCCTCGGTTACCGCGGTCCCCATTCCGTTAATTCCAGGCTTGCCTTGTCCTTCCTTGCCTCATTTGTACTCACTCTGACAACCTCTCTATATTCATTCCAGGTGGGCTGACCCCGATTCCATCTCCTGTATATTTCCTGCTTACACTTGAGTAATGACACAAGTTCTTCATTCATCCACACAGGTCTCTTGCCCACTTTGCCCAGCTTCTTGCTCATCGGGATGAATCATTCTTGAGCCTTGCAGAAGTGATCCTTTAAGATCAACCAGCTCTCCTGGACCCCTCTTCCCCACAGGATTCTTCCAAGAAGACCCCTAAAGAGGCTAAAGCTTGCTCTCCTGAAGTCCATGCTTACAATCTTACTTGCTGCCCTGCTTCCTTTCTGCCCAATACTGAATTCCACAATCTCATGGTCACTGCAGCCAAGGCTGCCCCCAACCTTTATATCTCCAACAAGGCCTTCCATACTAGTAATAAAAAGGTTGAGCAGCACACCATTCCCTGTGGAATCCTCTGCTACCTGTCAAACTCCTATAAACCTCCTCCAGCAAGGCACTGAGAAGCAGTGAAAGGAATTTGCATTTTTAAAAGGTTAACTCAATTCCCTGATCACTTTGAAAATTTCAGTTAGATAAAGCAATTGTTTAACTTCGCATTGCAAAACACAGAAAATCAAAGCCATCCTGAAAAGAGAACATTATGTTTATATTCAGCTCTGCTAACAATTTGACCAAGTTTATTTATTTTCTAAATATGGCAAACCTGCTTTCTTAAGGAAAATATATTACCTTCCTAAGAAAGAATGAAAAACATAGGGTAACATGACTGTAAAGCACATGTTAAGTAATTTAAAACCTAAACTGTCATTGTGTTTTGTAACACAATATAATATTAATTTGTAGCATTCTTACACTGATTTCAAGAGATTGATACAATTTTAAGATAAAATTCATAACAGCTTATATGCACCTTATGTGGATTCGATAAACTTGGGAGTGACTGAGGGAGATATTCCTATTACCTCTGCCCTGCTTTAAAACCTGGACTACTTTTCTTGTATGATTCCTTCTTTGTTGGGTAGACACAAACCACTGGAAAACCTTTCAGATTACTTACCACAGTAGCCTTTGTAACTAAACTTTTAAAAGATTATTTCAGGATCACTCTGGCACAAGGTGCTCATGCTTTCCTGCAAAGGCAATTCAGTTATCTGGAAATACATCCTTTGCACCTCTGTTTGGGGTTTGCAAGTAAAGGAATTTTAAGAATGATAAGATTTCATTGCAGAAGTGGAATCTTTAGCAGTGTGGCACAGCTAACAGGAAATGTTCCATTCTTTTTTTATACTGACATGGTTGTACCCTGGACTTTAATACTGATAAAAGCAATCAAATTTGTTTTATTTACCTGCAATGAAACAGTCAAAAAATTGGCCCATTTCCAATCCCATTTATGTCAACAGAAGCTAGATCAGTGCATCCGTAATCTCATTCTTTAAACGTACACAAAAACCATCATGTGTTAAAATCAAGGGTTAGCATCAGCATTTAACATAGACTGCATTATTAAAACAATACAGAACAACGCTACTTAGATTTAATCCAATTTTCAGTAAAACCTTCATGAATAAAGAATAATTATTGACGTTAAAAGGCCTAAATTATTGTAGAAATACATTTTCAGGTTTTTTAGACAAAAATACTACCTTGAGCATTTTCAGGCAAATTTCCAATGAATGCAACTTCCATCATGTTTGTGAACAGTCAGCAACAAATGTGAAATTCCACTTGACCCACTAAAGCTCCCAAATCATTGCTGCTTCCATCCAGGCACCATAGAAAGATTCTTGCACAGGAGAATCAGTTGATAATTAGCTCACCCTTTAGACTTTCGAGGTAAAAGTGCTAGAATGGGAAAGGGCATCAGCAGAGCCACTGGGATTTGTATCAAGAATATTTTCAAAGAAATTCAGGTTCAAGGTAAAAATTAAACACCCAAACTAAATGAAATGTTGAATGTTGAGATACCCTGGTGCTGTTGGAGGAAGATTTTAAAGTTATTGACAGTTTTACTCTCTTCTGACCAAAAATACTGAAAAAACTATAAATGACACACCAGTTTTTAGCCAGTGTAAACTTTTGTTATAACGACAGAATTATGTAGGCTTAACTATGCTTGATAAGTATCCTCAAACATGATTCCATTGCCCTGGAAGAATAAATCACTTGGCTTCAATTTTTGATATTTTATTATAGGTTGAGGTTTCTAAATAAAATGTGAACAGATGCTTCCGAAAACAGGCTAAGAAGAAAAGCACTTAATCTACAGACAGGAGACTGAAAGCAGTAAGGTGCCATAATGGAGAGGGGCAAAAACAGGACTTACCTTTGAACACTGTTTATGATTCTGGCACCAAGCAAGTGACCCATTGTTCTGAAAGACAAAGGAAATGTACATGAATATTAATATTTCTTTCAGGCTAAACATGTTCACCCTAACATATTTAAATGGAATACACCATCCAGTTCTGCTTAGAGATCAATGTTGTGCCACAACATAACTACCAATCCTGACTCTTACTCCCTTGTGTGGAGTAAAAGGCTCACGCAAGTGTAAAGTGAACATGAAAAAGTTAGGAAAGCATTTCACCAAGCAAGTCTGGTGGAAAACTGACCAAAGCCATCTTTTAGTCCATCTTTGTAAACACTTACTGTCTAGAATTGCTAAGTAGTAGACAAAAGGTAACACTTGCATTTAAGAAATTGATATAGATTAGTAGTGATTCATGAACAGAAAGCCCATTAGCTACATTTCAATAGAGCACAATACTTAAAATAAATTGTCAGCAAAGATAATGAACAACCTTGAAGTAAATGGAAAATTCAATTAAATGCAACATGAGTTTCCCAAAAGTCAGCTGTGCCAATTTTATTTTATATTTTTGATAATGAAGTGCATTTCCCAGATAAGGAAACACTGTAGCTCTCATTTGTCCTGACTGTAGTAAAACAACCAATACTGCATAACATGCAAAACAGTAATTTAAGCTAAAGGAAAAGAAAACACGATGAGAACAGGAAGATAATGTTGAAGGTTGGGAGGGGTGGAATTTTTCCCCATTCTGTTGCTGGGTAACCAACAACCAGGTATTTAAGGACCATTTACTCCTACAAAAGAGACAAAACATTTTGGCTGGGGTGTGGCGAGGGGAGGAGAGATCTGGTATAGGTAACTGACTCACTCACTGAATTTGGAGGAGAGAGCTGTGAAAAAAACTGCTGCCTCCTTTTGGCTGCAATTGCAGAAGAAGCCCAGCTCTGCACTGTTTTTCTCTACCTGATGGGTGAGCTTTCATTTGGGAAAAGGGCATGGAATTCCAACCCCCTTTTCCCCTCCTGGAGGCCACATTTCCCAGCAGCCCTTACAGCTGCCGCAAAGGGGGACCTGGCTGCCGCCGCCCCGCACCACCACCTGCCACGACTGGGTAGTTCCTGCCACCTTTTTCTGGCTAGTCCGGATGAGCTCATCCTGCCACTCCATCTCCCTGCTCTGAGCTCCCTGCTGCACACCATCCCTGCCCAGTCCGTCCACCATTACCCAGACACACAGACCTGACCTCGCACCACAGCGCCCCCTGCAGCTGCGCGGGAGTCATCGCACCTGCCCTGCCCGGCCAGGAGCCAACAGCGCCCCTTGCTGGCTGTGACCGTGACCGCACCAAATGGGAGCGTGCCTGGCAGCCCAGGGACATCTGCCACCGGCTTTTTTTTCTGGTTTTGTTTTGTTGTTACTATTGTTGTTATTGATTGTTTGCCTCATTATAGATACTAGTAAAAAACTGTTATTCCTTTTCCCATATCTTTGCCTAGAAGCCCTTGATTCCAAAGTTATAATAATTCAGAGGGAAGGGGGTTCACATTCTCTATTCTAATTCTGTCTTTAGCAGACACCTGTCTTTCCAACCAAGACAGACAGATAAGTATGAAACTGGCACAGGGACAACCAGCAACTTGCTGTTCTTCTAGAGAAGTTTCTGAAGGGCCAATTTTGGAACCCGTATTTCCTGGTTAAAAAAAAAAACAACAAAAAAACAAAAAAAAAAAAAACACCAACGCAGCTCAGAAAAGAAAAGTATATGTTTGTGGTGCTAAAAGATGAGAAAATAATTATTTACTTTCTGTATAGTGGAAGATCAAAATATCAGGAACACGTTAATGACTGAACATGAGAAATGGAGTACAAACTCTGCAACACATCCTCAGCTGATGTATTTAGGATCTCATATGCATGTATTTCTTCCATCATTGATACGTCCATACTCTGGAAACAGAATGGATGAAGATTCTGGTAAATTTATTGTTCAGAATTAGACTACAACTTGGAGTCTATGAAGGAGTAAAAGAACATCCTTCCATAGGAATTAGGCAAGGAATTAGGCAGAGAATGTGATTGCAGCATACCCTCACTGTTGGCACAGACTATAGATGTGGAAATCAGTTTTCAAGGAGGAGGAATTCAGGTAGGCCAGAATGCAAAGTACTAACACAGCAGCATTATACCTTTATTTCCTCTCTCTTTTTTTTCTTTTTCTTTTTTTGTTAAAGAGTGATGAAAATAATGCAATAATAATATACATATGTTGGTTTCATCTGGGATAGAGTTAATTTTCTTCACAGTAGCTAGTATGGGCTATGATTTGGATTTGTGCTGGAAGCAGTGTGGATAACACGGGGATGTTTTTGCTGCTGCTGAGCAGTGCTCACAAGTGCTTACATACAGCATTCAAGGCCTTTTCTGCTCCTCATCCCATCCCACCAGCGAGAGGGCTGGGGGTGCACAAGGAGTTGGGAGGGGACACAGCTGCGACAGCTGATCCCAAGATCCCAATTGACCAAAGGGATATTCCATACAATATGGTATCATACTCAACATATAATGCCGAGGGGAGAAGGTGGAAGGGATGGATATTTGGAATGATGGTGTTTGTCTTCCACAGTCACCACTATGCATGACGAAGTGAATGGCTGAACATCTGCCTCTCCACAGGAAACAGTCAAATAATTACTTGCTTTGCTTGTGTGCATGGCTTTAGTTTTACCTATTAAACTGTCTTTATCTCAACCCATGGTAGAAAAGGTTTTTCTAACTTTACTATTCTGCTTCTCTCCCCAGTCCCACCCACAGATCAACTGAGTGAGCACATGTCAAGTTTAGTTGCCAGCTGGGTCTTAACCACAACAATACATAACATTTTACGTATAAAACTCACACAGATAAAGTAAAAATTATTCTGTCAATGTACAATTCAGAAGGAGAAACAGGTACATTAAAATCATTGTAACTGAGACAACCACAACAATTTCTCAAAACAGCAGCACTGTGTTCTGATCTCAGAAAAGTTTATAAGCTTGAATACAGTGATTTGCTACCACTACTATGAAGCCTATGATTTGACGCTGGATCTCTCTTCATGAACGTTTAAAAAGATCATGTTTGTGCATGTCTTCATACAAGTGTGTAGTCACATGTTCACAAAAGCTTCCAAGATATGGCCAGCAGGTCAAGGGAAGGGGTCCTCCTACTTCAGTCTGCTCTCATGGCCACACATGGAGAACTGCATGCAGTTCTTGTTGGAGCAGGTCCAGAGGAGGGCCACAAAAATTATCTGAGGACCAGAGCACTTCTCAATAAAGGCTGAGACACCTGGGGTTGTTGAGCCTTGAGAAAAGAATGCTCCAGAGAGACCTTACTGCAGCCTTTCAAAATACAAAGGCAGCTTACGAGAAAGACAGAGAGACCAAGGCCTGCAGTGACAGAGCAAAGGGCAACAGTTTAAAACTGAAGGTAGATTTAGGTTGGATCTAGGGAAGAAACTCTTTATGGTAAGGGTGGGGAGATACTGAAACAGGTTGCTCATGGAAGTGGTGGATGTCCCATCACTGGAACTGTTTCAACGACCAACATGATCTCGTGAAAGACCTCAGAGCAGGGAGGACTAGACTACCTTCAAAGATTCCTTCCAACTTTAATCATTCTGTGAGTATGTGACTTCAACCATTTCCATAGTCAGAATCACAGAATAGTTTGGCTTTCACCACAACTCTTAATCTAAACTTCAAAAAAAATTATATATGTGATTTTTTTTCATATGAGTTGTAATGCTAAAAAAATTCTGCTCCTGTGTTACCAAAGAAGCTCTGGGGATGATCAATATAAAAACATACCCACTCTTTTTCACTCCTTTCCACTTATTTGCAATTATTTAGGATAATTTTTTTAAAATCAGTTCATACAATTTAATTTCAATATTTTATGAAAATTTTATGTTCCAGCAGATTACACTGCAATCACTACTTGATTTTATAATACCATTTTGATCTGTCATTACTGTAACATTTAGCTGAAACTGAGATTTGCTGGCATAAGATTAGCTAACTATGAACACCATGTCAGGTCCAACCCCTTTGAAAAGAAAGATATAAATAAAAGAAATAAAACTTTAGAACAGCTGTAAATAACATAAGCTAGTGGGAATTCTTTAGTATTTCTCTCAATGCTATATGAGGATTTATTATTTCCATTTACAAATCTAGCCAGCAGCAATGTTAAAACAATATTTTATGTGCTACTTTCAATTTATCCCCCTTTCTTCTTCATATAAAATGTGACAGAAGTAGCTGATTGCAATAACAGATTAGTAGCAGCTCACCACTTTGTTTCAGTTACACTGCTACTTTCCACTGAACTAGAAAAAGCACCTCTGTTTTTAAATTATATCTGCTACTTGAGACAATAAAGCCATAAATGCCCAGATGTGTGGCTCCCTTACTTGGTAATTCCAATGTCTACAACTGTTTTCATTTCTCTACTGAAAATTGCTAGCACTTGAGTTTAAAAGGAAGTCTATCAAAATGTAAAAATATTATTTAGCAACTTTGACTTCATACAAATTAACATGACATGAATGTTCTTTCGTTGCACTATGGAAAGCAAATCCTACAGGATTCCTTTGAACAGCAAGGTAACAGAGGAAGCACAAATGCAAAATGAAGGCTCTCCTCCACTCTGCATCCTAACACATGGTTAATCACATTCAGCTGTGATTATTGCTCATGCCAGTGTACCTGGCTGAAACCGTAATTCCAAACTATCAGAAATTTGTGTTTGATCTGTAGCATTTTACATGCTCCCACATTCCATTCTCAGTTCCCTCATGTCTGTGTTTCTTCAAACTGAATCCCGACCTGACTTATGCTGGTGAGAGTTTTGACTTAGTCTATTCTGGTGGCTTTAATCTGCACTGCAGGAAGGGCCTCAAGAAGAGTTAAATACAACTGATCCTGCCCATCTATAAGCCTTGCACAGAGCATCTTCAGGGCAACCTTGAAAAATCTTACTCTGCATGCTGAAGAGAGCAAACTGCACTCAACAGAGCACACTCCAAGTATCTTATCTTCCCAGGCCTGACACATCATATGAAAGATGTCAGGTACAGGAGACTAAAGCAGTCTCCAACAGCATATAGGAGATGGATTAGAGGAACTCAGGTCACCACCTGAGCCCCACACACTTTCATTCCTCCAGTCCTCCAGGAAGGAAACTGTAGACAAACTTCAGGAATCAGACTTTTAAAGATCAGGGTTGTTTGGCATATGTAAGGACAAGAGCATACAAAATTAAAAAAAAAAAAAAAAAACAGGATGAGGAAAAAACTAAAAAAAAAAAATAGATAAATATTACAAGACTTATAATTCAAATTTTTAAAGAAAATACATGCCACAAGTATTTTCAATGACACTGTTAAATTTTCATATCCAATTAGTCTTACTAGGCCTCATTTCAGCAAGTATATGTGCACACTTGCTTTCCTTTGGTAAACCACCAATGTCCTTGGTCCTAAACAGTTAAGACAAACGTCTGTGTTCTGTGCCTTGAAAAAAGAAAAGCTGTGCAGCATCTCTTTTAAGGAAAAAATTACATGTAGAGAAGCAAGAAAAATCAATCTTCTTCTATCTACAGTGGGCCCCATGGGGAAAAAGGCTAATAACATTCACAAGCAAGTATGAACTGGTCTTTAATTGGACTAGTGGCAAAAAACCCCAGTATAAAATTACTTAATTTGAATCTCTGTCCATAATTATGTTAGGAAATACAACCCTTCTTTTGAAATGCCAGACATGAGCTATGAAAATTAACTAGTCACTTAATCTGCTATGACAGTAGCTGTATACCTATTATCAGTTTTGGAAGTCTCTTCTCCCCAGCCCAATATTCAATCCATATTTCTGTGAAACCGCTGTCTCTCAGAAGTGGCCTCCCCTGGTGACCTCACTAATTCTTTCAAAATGACAAAAAACCATAGAAATAAACCTTTCAAATAACAGTACCTGCTGAAGTAAAACAGAACATTTGAGTAGACAAATCAATAACTGCTACAGTGATGAATTTAAAAAGACAGGCTCCCAATATACATTTTCCTTAACCTTCCAAAAATCTCAAGAGTATGAAATTAAAAGTAACAGTAAAGTATAACTTGTGTTTGACATGCATTTCCTGACTGCATGTTTACTGTGACACAAATTAATACAGGGACTTATCTATGGCAGTGCTGTGTCTCGCCAGGCCCAACTCTGAAATGTGGAACAAAGGTGCAACAAATTCAAACAAATTCAAACTAGGCTTCACAGCTCCCAAATACAAACATATACACTTAGGAATGAATTTCAGAAAGGGCTGTACACTTAGTGGGGAGAGATATCAAACCCAACAGATAGGAAATGCCAAAGAAAAATTTATTTCTCAAAGCCTTTCTGTCAAGATTAAACACAAACTTGTTTTGTAAATGTATGAGCTGGGGAACCACAGTACCACCTCTCCTGGGCTCCGATATTTAGCTATCCTTTTGCATGTAAATAACTGGAACAAATTTTTCTTTGAAAATAAGGCAGGAAAATCAAATTTAAGCCCTAATGCACTTTGAGATGGCTCCTAGCAACAGGCTAGAGTGAAAACTAAAACCTGGCCAGCGAAACCAAACCACTCTATAGAAATGAACAGGAGAAACATGGAGCTAGAGATGGTGAAGGAGCAAGGTTATAAAGTTCAATGATGAGGCCCACCTCAGAAACAAGATTGGCTCTCTCAAGGAAAACTTATGCAAACATATTTTTAGCTTTGTTGCTACTACATGCTTGTCCAATGTATGTCAAGTTTCAAGACCATCCACTGGAGAAGCCATGGATAGAAGGACAGTATGAGATGAAACCACACATAAAATACAACAAAATACCAGTAATATTCTAGTTCCTCGGCTTCCATTCAGGAATGAAAGGAAGGAAATACAAACAACTGAAATAAGTACATTTTGTTCTTTATATAGTTTCTGATTTCATTACACATTTTATTTTAAGGAAATAATTCCTTAGTAAGGGAATTCTATTGCCTTAGAATGGTTCTACTAAAGAATGAAACTGAAAAAAAGTAAGCATCAAGAAATAATAAACAAATGTTGTTGTGTAGCTTTGAGCCATTCCCATCTGTCCTGCCAGTAGATTTCAGGAAGAGATCAGCACCTTCCTCTCCAATTCCCCTTCCCATGTAGAGAGCAATGAGGCCACCCCTCAGCATCCTTCTCTCCAAATTAGCCCAAAGTCCTCAGCTGCCCCTCTCAGGACATGCATTCTGGCCCTGTCACCACCTTTGCTGCTCTCCTCTGGATGCATTCAAGGAACTGCACACAGCACTCCAGGTGAGACCACAGCAATGCTGAATACAGCTGGCTAATCACCATTTTGAGCAGCTGGTTTGATGCACCACAGGATGTGTGTTGCTCCCTCAGCTGCTTGGGCACCCTGTTGATTCCTGTTCAGCCTGATGCTGACCATCACCCCACATCCTTTTCTGCAGGGCTGCTCTCCAGCTGCTTCTCTGCCAATTTATACTTGTGCCCAGCATTATGCAGAATCCAACATTTTTCACTTGTTTGATTTCATCCTATTAAACATTGCCAAATGCTCTAACCTATCTAGATCCCTGTGCAAGGCTTCTTATCCCTCTAAAGAGTCAACAGCACCTCCCAGTTTGGTATCATGAGCAAACTTGCTAATGGTGCATTAAACTGCTGTCTCCAGAGCAGTGATAAATGTATGGAACAGAGCTGGCCCGAGAACTGAACCCTGAGGAACACCACTGGTGACCAGACATGAGCCAGATGTGCCCCATTCACTAAAACCCTTTGAGCCCTGACCGTCAGCCAGTTCTCCCAGTACACCATGAACTCGCTCATCCCACAGCTGCCTCTGGCGTTCCCTGACCCTGGCTCATCTTTTGCCACGCCTGAGGCTGTTGAGAACCCTGTAAGCAGCACCCAGCTCTGCCCACCCCATGCCAGCCCCTCTGGGGCTGCTCCCCTTGGAGAGGCCATAGCCTGCAGTGAGGTCACCCTCAGCCAGGGCTTTCCATGCCCTGAGAGCCAGCCCATGCTGAGCCTGATAGCAGAAGACTGTGCCTTAAGGTCTATAATAACATCTACATTTATTCCTGATGTATAACTAATGTCCTTAGACTTTACTCTAGTTAGCAAAAGCACAAAGCAAAACTTCAACACCAAAACCAAATAAAGATCACTCAAACCAGACACAACAAAAAAACACATAAAACCTACCAGAACAAAACAAAAACCACAAAAGAAATACTGCATAGAACTCTAATGTGAGAAAAGGTAAGAGAACAAACAGCACTTAGTGAATATTAGTCACACTGTTTAATATATTACTATCAGATAAAAAACAAGCAACAATATCCTGAAAAAGAAGTTGAAGGCAAGAACACATTTTGGAAGATGCACCTGAAGTTATTCTGTTACTGTAACTAGCCACTCTGATTCCTCACATCTAAATCAAATATACATCCCCCTTAGAGGAAGCCATTTCTATACCACAGATGTTTAAACTGTAGAAAAGTCAATGCTGGTTACTGATTAACCCAAACTAATTAAGTTAAAGAGATGACTGAATGTAAGAAATACTTATAAAACTGATCAACCTAACAATTCATTCTCTGACATAACTGCAGTTTGCAAATATAAACCAGAATTAAATTATCATCGGTCATAGTGTGACTCACATTGCCATCTAATTTTAAACATCTGGTTTTAACACCAGAAAATGGATGTTACATAATTTTTAGAAAGTCTTAATCAGGTTTTCTTTTGGATTTATGCTCACGTTTTCATCATCTGTAATGTGCTAGCTCCTATCACAATGATATGGTGGGTCCTCTTGTAGATAAATGGCTACAAATAGAACTATATTGACCTAAACATTACATTGATATTTCCTAAATAGTTCATGCAAAGTCATCTTCAACCTTCATTGCTATTACAGACCAAAATATTAAAAGCCACAACTTCACATGCACGAAAAACAGAAAAAAAAAATTTAGACCAGAGTAATTAAAAAATTAAGTAAAATCAGCAATCATCAACTAAATAGTGAGACACAACAGTATTTGTTCTCTGTCTGTCATCATTAGTAGGTTCCTAGAAGGACAGTCATCAAAACCCCAAGGCCATTACCAATGAAACAGCAAAAGATCAGTAGTTTTGAAAATAGGCTATGTATTGCTTGGATTAAATTTGCATCTCTCAGTATGGGACACCTTTCCTCTTTTTAGGGCACTGTCTTATCAAATGCACAGAAAAACTATTAGACAAACACAAGCTGTAAAAACAAATGAGCCACAGGAATCCTTGTGTCTCCACCACACTTGTGAGTTATGACTGCCTTCTTGTGGTTTCACAGACTTCACTCTTACCACTTCTAAGACTGATCTCAGCTGTGGTCTTATTCTACTTAGCAGAAGTCTTTACCAATCTGTAAAAGAATCCAGATGAAATAAACTTCACTTCTCTATGCAATATGAGGAATTAAATACACTGACACTAACTTCAAGATATTAAAGTTATATATTGAATTTCAAAATATATTGGGGCCACATTCTGAACACTTTTTTGGGATTAAGTAATCCAGTTGAAGTGGACAGAAACTAATATAATAGCACGAATATGGGAAGCAAAATACAGCTTGCCAAGTACTTGTTTTTAAGCTCTATTTCAAAATCCCCACCCTTTCAAAATGCTAATGCACCTTTCCTGTCATGTCTTAAAGTAGATTTGCTATACTTATTAAATAATGAGATAATAAAAGTATATGATGGTGCAAGGATGTGACAGAAATGTAGCCTTGGGAAATTAACACCAAAAAGAACAAAATGCATTCTAAAAATGTAATGGTTACTTATGCAAAATACGATATAAATGTAGACATACACGACCTATTTTAGTGTATTTGAAAAAAACACAACTGGTTCACAAAATACTGTAGTATTCAATGTTTCAGAAATGTTTGCATGCTGGTTTTAATGCTAATTTGATTTTATAAATGAAAATTATACTCTGTATTACTATTCATTCTGTATAATTATAAGATTATTGGTTAGTCGGGTGACTCCCAACATGTGATTGGTGTGTTTATCACAGGCTGCATTCGCCTTCCTGCCTACCAACAGATCATTCCAGAATCAGCTACAAACTCCTAGGAAGTCATACAAACCACAGAAACCATTGAGCAAAAAACCTGGTCTCGATGGGCTTGATGTCTGCACTACACATATTCCAACTCCCCCTTTCCCTTCAACTAATTCTAGTCTGGTCCCACCGACACGACGCCCATTAGTTGCTAAAGCACATTAGGTCCCCCTGGATCATTTCTCCCAGTTATGTTAATCCAAAAGTCCATTACATGAACCCTCAGACTGCTCCATGAAGTGTAAGAAAAGGTGATCATGATATTTAAGAGACTCAGTCCCAAAGCAAACTCTGATCCACATTAAAATACTAACGTGTAGATGCACCTCAGACATTTCTAACATCTCCCAAACACACAACAGTAGTAATTCAGTGTTTCCTATTAGACTAAATTTTCCTCAAAAGCCACACTTTCAAGGCCATTCAGGGCAGCATTCCTTTTTGGACTTGCAAAATGCTTAAGGTTCTGCTGTCTCACATCCCTAAGAAGCTACCCACATACATATACACACAAAAAGAATACCAACTACACATTCTTATTTCATCTAAAATGTCTATTATAAATAGTCTAACCATAAACTACACAAACATGTGATATTCCATGCATGTTGCATTGTCATGGAGTAATTTCTGATTACTAAAACTGCTACATGCACTGTACTGTACTACATACTGGCCATGTGATGTTTTACTGTATTTTCTCCTATTCTGTTCTGGTATGTATGAGAGGGACACGATTATATGCTACACTTATAACTTTGGCAAGAGTATGGATACACACCTGTCCTACAAACTTAGCAGCTCTTCCGTAGCCATATTACTATGACTTAGGATCAGGTACCATCAAACTATATGCTCAAACTCTTGAGTTTAACATACTACTTATTTCCAATACAACTGCATGGCATTCACAACAATAAATTTAGGAATGCATTTCCTTTGTCTTTGGCATGTGTTACTAGTTTACAAGATACTAAGTATTTCAAGCCACAGGAGCAGCCATATCCACCACAAGTTGATGGATACATATATATTCATATCCCTTTTAAAGAAAAACAAATGAAAATATAAATTCCATGCAGCACCTTTCTCAATAGAAAATATTTGTGACAAGTATCTCCTTATTCCAATTGTCTTGATGTATTACTATAAAATTTTTCCTCTTTGAAGGTAATAAGCTCAATAAACATCATTACCAATATGAATACTATGTTTCACTATCCAAAGTTCTCTTAATATTTTTAAAGCATGTAGTAAAGTATAATCTCAGCAGTAAAATGTAGCACAAATAACAAACCTACAGATGAAATATGCAGTCTAAAATTTGACTACAATTATTCATTTTTATCTCCAGAGACCTATTAATATTTGCAACATTTGCTGTACAAAAATCATGTTTTGGAGGAATTATTGAAGTGCATAGCAAAGCTCTCAAAAGTAAAAAGTGTAAAAATTAACACAGTCCTTGGAGTTCTAACAGTTGTGTAAACAATCTTCGGGCATCTTGCTTTCCATTTTCCACAGAAGACCTGGCTCAGTGAGTGAAGTGCAGCTCACGAGACCTGGGATTTCCTAGAAACAGTTGCAAAAGGTTCAGGAATTAGAGAATTTTTCAAATAAAAATGATGCTTGGATTCAAACAGAGCAGCCTATCTGCAATCTGAGCAAAAAACAACAAAATACCATTAGAAGCCACACAAAAAACACCAGTTTTTTACCACAACAGTTAAAGCAGCATTTCAGAAAGAAGTCTTATTTCCCAGACATATTTTTAATAATTAATCTTTCCATATGTCTGCCTACATTTGTTGCAGAGAGACAGAAAAGATGTGATGGGTGCAGTTCAATAAGCCCACAACTTTATTGTCTCATATTTAAAGCGCAACCCAACAAAAATCACATCAGGCAGGTTAACACTCTTTTCTCCATGGCGCCTATTGTTTTGGTCCTTGGCCTGTCCCTTCCCAACGCAGCTCTCACTTCCGCAGAAGGCCAGCACACAGGGCTGCCAAATTAAACCTGTCACAAAGACTGGTAGATGCCAGTTGCATCTGCTCAGATACCACACCACATCACTTACTGAATGTCCTACTTGTGTCATGCAAGCAGAGGAAGTCATGATGCCCTTCCCCAGACCAGTCAGTGCTGCTGTCTTTCCCCAGCTCCCAGACCTGTAAACCGTGTTGGTGGTCATCGCAGATCACATTTTTATTCCTATCCTATTTTAAGGAATGGTAATAGCACCCACAACAGCACAAGCTGAAATGACATTGTGTTGACAATGGATGAAAAACAGGCATCAAGTGAAGGAGCACATGGAAGGGTGGGTGAGTCTTTCCCTTTCCACTTGAAATTTAACACAACTGCTAACCTGATCCTAGCTGGGACTCTTTGGCCCTGCAACACTGACAGTATATTCCTGAGAGAACCAGCCTTTTAGTGCAAGTTACAATAGATTCTTCCAGTTTTCCTAGGAGTTTTTCCAGTTGAAGTGTATGCTACAAGAAATGTATATTCTATGGGACAATTGCTGCAGTCCAGTGTTCCAGACCACCTTGCAAGCAACTAAGGCTGTGAAAAGACTGATGAGAGCAAGAAGAAATCAACATTAAATTCTATTGAGAATGATTTACTAAAACTACTCATACAATTCAAGATACAGGGATATTAATTTGATCTTTCTACAGTGACAATCTTCAGTGGAAGATTAACGTTCCTTCATCACATTGGCATAAATTTCTCACAAAAATGAAAGCACTTCATATGTCAGGTTTTTAGAATACAGTCTTATAACTAGCTAATGAAGACATACCATAAAAGGAAAATAAATCTCTCTTCAAGGCAGGACTGAAGCATTTGTCATTAACACATCTGGTTACCAGAGATATAGCTGTTATGCAGAACAATCATTTGCTGACACGTCCATCATGTTTCAGATCTTTCTGGCACCAGGTGAAAGAGTTAAAAATTAAATCAGGTTAATTTGCATTGAAGTCATTGAAAGGCTTGTAACATGAGAGATGTCAAAGCACAGCTGAAGTCCCTACCCTAGCCACAGAATTTCACAGAATTCCACTGCAAGGATCACACTGGTTCTGAAGCTTAACATTTGCGTTTATATCTTTAATCTAAATCAACAGCTATAAAAGAAAACCATTGTAATATATATCCTTAAGCTCATAAAATGTTGACAACTGTAGTTAATACCAATTATCAATAACTTGTACTATCAGCAGGTATTTTATATTAAGATTTTGTTTCTCTTTCTTAAATCATCTTTTTTTGCAGAACTGACAAATATTTCAGTTGTTCCGTCTTTGGAAAGTCTCTGATACTGGTGATATGCTCCAGGAATTCTATCACAATTACAAAGTTTCTTTCTATTTTACTAGCCTTCTCACATGTGCAAAGCAATTAAGAAAGAAAGACAGTGAAGGGGGTTCTGGTACTACAAGTATATTGATAATATCCAAGCTTCTTTTCCATTGGACTGAGGAGCTCTGCTCGATTTACTTTCTCAGTGGGAAGTTCATGGGTGAGAACAACTTAACTGAGACTCGATCTATACCAGATGGATCTACTAGGTATGACTAAGCATCTCAAAGGCATAAAAATTTGACATCTGCTCCTATTATTAAGTGAATAAGCCATGATTGTTGATGAAACTTACAGGGATACTTTGGAATCCCTGAGGGAACCTAGATACATGGAGTAACAACCAGTAACTGGGCAATATCTCATCTTTTAAAAAAATATTTGTCTACTGTCTTTAGTGGTATTAACTCTGGTTACATCAATAATTGCTTCTGCCTTCCCTTGTCATCTGAAAGAATCTCTTCTAAAAATATTTAAAGGTGCTTTACATCTAGCAATTCAGTTTTACTTCGTCCTAATGGCATAGTATCATTTACTACCACTCTGAATTGTAAAGAAAGGTGTCATGATACACTAAGATGGCATTTAACAAGTTCAAGTTAATTGTGTTTCAACAGCATACTGAGAACTTTCTTGTTTTTATTCTATAAACTCTAAACAGATATTTCTAGTATATTTTCACTGGCCGAAGCTTATTTCCATTGAAACCACTGGATACATTACTATCAAGTGTAGGGATATAAGACTGGGGCCAGAAATGAAAGCTCCAGAAAAATCCTGTCCTAAACTATTAATTATATAAATGAAAGAATCAATAAGTACCAGTCAGAACTCTGAAAGATCTCCAGCTAAAGAAAACAACATAAGCTTACACTACATTAGTTTATAAAGCTCTTCGGTCTTTAAAACTAACCAAGTCATGTCTTCTATTCCAAAGCAAAGGCAGTCAGCATATCCTTTAGAAACCTGTAAATGCTCATTCTTTTCTACAATTTGGAAAACAGCAGAGGTTAAGTTTAACTTCCAAGTTTCATTCACATTCGTGCACTTTTTTCTGCTTAAGAACAGGACAGTTTTGAACACCAGAATAAGACTTGAAATAATTATTGTTTGCTGTTGCACATTTATTGTCACTAAATATTTCAGCTTCAGTGCTGTTCAGTGCTCAAGCACATGTGTGTGATTCCATGAATAAACTAAATCTTTTACAAGATGTACTAATATGCTGCATGTGCAGCATGTGTGCATTCCTACTCCACTTGGTCAGTGAGGATCCACTGGATAGAAAACCCATGAAACTTACCAAAAGCCTACTGTCTTTTACATTGTTTATTCAACTCTTTAACTCAAAGAAAAAAGTCCAACAATAAACTCCTAGCTGCAAAAATCTACATCTTCTTTCCTTATTTATTCTGACAAACATGTCCCATAGCTGCTACTAAGTACTATTTGAAGTGACACCCCCTTCATTAATTGGATTATTTTTACCTCTTTGTGTCAGTTTGTCTAATCCCAAATGTTTCTTCCACCTACTGCATATCCAGCCTGACCAATGTTTGGCTAATTCTTGATCTCAGTTCACAGTTGCATAGAAAGAAGTCTCAAAAAAGAAGAAAGCCTCAAGCTCTTTTAGTTCCAGTTCCCTTCCCAAAATTGTTAGATACAAATTAAATGTCAACATATTATACACTCTTTGTAACTAAGAAAAATGGGGGCAGATAATGGGGTGATTCATTATTGCCTAATTGTAGTTACACAGTAACATGATTTCATCCTTGTCAAAGGAGCTACAACCATCACCTAATCAAAAAAGAAAGAAAAAAGGTGCCACACTGTTGAAATAGTTTCGATATAGGGATACAATTCTGGGGAAAAAAGAACAAATAGTCACTGTATTAGGACATCAACATCATCATTATCATAATTCATTGTTACCACCCCTTCCTCACTTTTTGCTGCTCCACATATCTGTTCAGCCAAGTGCTAAATTCAAAGGAAACCCAAAGTCTTACAGCACTGAGGTCAAAAAATAAATTTGTAGTGTCTAGGTCCAAAAATGCCCTGAGGCTTGACTGGAATGTTCCAGTCCTTACCAGTTAAAAAGCATGATCAGTTAAATACAAATGATGTATTGCCCTATGCTCATGCCTAAATCACTAGATGAGAAATCACATTCATGTACACAAACTGTGATTGCCTTTCTTCTTTTTCTTTTTTTTTTTTAAGATATAAATTACTGTGAAGATAACTTCCCTAAAGAGTAATCCATTAAAAAAAGAAAAACAGAACTCTGCTTCTAAATTCTCATAAGAATGGCAAGGAAGGTTGAACTATGTTTGCACTAAACTAAATGAGTACATTATTCCCATTCAATCTTCACCATCAGCCATAATTTCTGACTGTCTGGACAGAAGACACTTGTTCTGAAGCAAGCAATCCTATTTCCCTCATATTATCTTATTACAGGATCCATGACAGCTAGATTGCAGCCCTCATAGGCAGAAAAACCAGGCTTCACTATCTTGGCCAGGTTTGCAGTTTGAGCTGTGACCACTTGAGGAATTACAGCGGCAGCAGTTGTCTAAGTTCTATCTTGAAAGACAATGTCAGCTAGAACTTTGTTGTGAATTTTCTTAGAGGTTTTTCCTGTAACTGATCTTTTCAATGAAGACAAAAGAGTTTTCAAAACCTTTTTTCTATGTTACAAGCAAGAAAAATTCACCTTTTAAAACCAAGTAAAACTTCAAGCAGCTGAGAAAGAACAGAAATAAAAAATATTCACAAGAAACATTTACAAACAACTCTTCCTAAACACCCATTACATCTGTCTCTGTTTCCATAATTCCTTAATTTCAATTAATCACAGGAAATTTTACAGTGCCCCCTACTCCCACATAATTTCTCCTTCCAGCATTGTGAGCCTACTGGAATTCACCTATCTCCACCTTTCTCCCTTCTGAGACTCTGTCTCTTTTCCTGCTGCTTTCTTCTACAAATTCCAGAGATATGCCCTCCTCTGGAATCTCAGCTGCTTACCAGGGGAGTCATGTCCTTTGCAAGACTGCCACAAGTCTCTTCTTTTTTAAAGGAATGCAATGTAACATACAGACCAGGAAAAAACAAAGTTAACATGTAGTATCTTTAAACATGTAATAAGTCTCAGGGTTGGGGTTTCCTGGTAAAAAAGGTATTTTACTATATCACATATGTACATAACTTTGATGTCATATGTCTTTGACAGTCTAGAGAGACACATTGGTGAAAACATGGTTCACAGAAGACAATAGAAATTTGACTAAAACTTTGGACTGGGGTTGTTCCCTAAATCTGGAAATATCTGATACACTTTTCAGTGATGGAAATGAATGTGAGATTCTGTTTAATCAGAGATAAAAAGAACAGTACTCTACTTTCAAGTAGAAAGGGTCTACTTACCTTTCAACACCCCCAGTTCTCCATCTTTGTGTCCTGTGACCCCTTGGTCATTAAAAGACTGAAAGACGGATACAACTGCAGTTGGGACACCAAGTTCCCAGCACTCTGTTGATAAAGGCTGCATGGGCTTAGTGCTCATACATGGACCTGATCCAGCTGAAATCAACAGAAGGCTTTTCACAGACTTCAAAAGGTTTTTGAAATATAAGGTCTTATAAGGCTCAGCTGTGGGAAAGATCAAAATATGAAGATTCTTGGTGTAAACTCCTAAGCAAGTGCTTTTTTAGTGCAGGGTTTACATTTCCAAGGCATCAAGTATCAATACAGATAAATACTAAATATCAATACAGATGTGTCTGTCTTCTGTAGAATGCTCCTGATACTCATTCATTAATCCCACTTGCAATCTTTAAAAATATCGATAGTAAATTACAGGACTTTCTTTTCTGTATACAAAAGTTGGCTATATACTCAAAACCAGCCAGTCAGAGAGAGCAAAAATTCAGAGAATGGCCAGTGGAAAAGTAAGCCAGCTTGTGAATAAAAATCTCTATTTGTAGAGACACATATTCATCACTTAATCTTAAGAAGTTGCCCTTTGCAAAATGACAAACGATGAGCATCTGGAAAATCAGTCTGCTTTTCAAACTGTCTGAGAAATGTAATGTTTTGGGGGTTTTTTCCTTATACAGCACTTATTAAATCAAATAGGTTTAAATAAATTTCAGAGCACTAGTTAATCACAGAGACAACCCATATTCAGACAACAAATAACACTTTAATGATATTTCTTATATGAACACTACCTATCTGAAAAACCTTTCTTCTGTATTTAGTAGCTGTATCTTCAATGGAAAAAGGATTTACATTCTAGAACTGATAGTGTTTTTCTTTCAGAAGTTTTCTAATGCTTTTCAAAAGCAGCATCTCCTCCAGCTGTTTTCACTAGACGCAACCATTGTTATTCAAAATAAACCTTTCATCTTTACAGTTTTTACCTAAGATTCTGATAAATCTGTGCACCTCTTGTTCATGACTGCAGATCTCAATAACAAGAGCACACCAAATGCCGGAATAATTATCCGGCTCATACGCCATATGAACATTAAAAACAGGAGAATGATTGGGACTTTTAATGAGTTTTGAGCAAAACATAAAGTAATGACAAATGCGAAAACTTGTCTGTGGATATAAATTAACAGCAGTGTGCTTTACAAGACATATGAAAGTCAGAATTATTTAACACGAGGGCTATTTTTGGAAAGCAGATGAGTACTGAAATGGCAACAAAAGCAGATGGCACACATCTTCACATTTAGAAAAGGTTGTGAATACGTCCCAAGACATCTAAGCAAACTCAGTGGCTGGGCAGCCTGTCCATTGGAACTGAAACATTCTGGGCATAACACACTATATATCTACTACATCTCATTAAAAAGTACCACATATCTTTTCAAAAGATTTAATTAAAAACAATTTACAGTTTCAGAATTATTGGAGACAATAAATTATTGGTTTCTTCATGATTTCCAGCTTCTCTACAGCAGAGCACATGCACCCTAGACTTTCAGCCTGGCCACCCCTCTCCCAGCCAGAACCCATTGCAGATTTTTGCAGGTGCAGTCACTTTAGAGTTACAGTCAATTTGAAGGCAGATGTGCTGGCATTTAGACAACTAGCTTCCTGACTTGTAGGTGAAATCTGGTATTGCTTATCTAGGGTAATCACTTGCACACTATTTGCTTGCAGATGTAAAATCTGAGAACCTTTTATTACTTACTTAAAAGAATTGCCTGTTTTTCCTCAAAAACTTCAGTTGTCCTGACAGGCAACAGTCCTTCTACAACAGTAAAAACAACCTCCTACCATCATATAGTTATCAGTCATTCAATACAACAAACTTTTAAGGCCCTACTCTTCCCTTTTACAGCTACTAAACATTATACAACATATGGCTCAATTAGCTTAAAACAATATTTTTCCATACTTTCAAAAACAATTTTGAGCTACCCTTGGCTCATCTAGCTTAGTAATAATTCCTAAGTACTAAATCATAGTACATTACTATTAGATTTACACTAAATCACATTTACAAGGGGAAATTTCGCTCTAATTTCCCTCCATATATCACAAAACTGGCTTACCACTTGAGGGATGCCTATGTTGTATCGAAATTTTCAACTATAATTCATCCACTTCTCAAATAAGTCAACTTAAGTATGAATGCAGAACCCCTATGTGACCAAGGTCATTGACATGGTTGCTTGTATCTTTCAAAACAGTGCCCATTTTAATGAGTTTTAAAATTCTCTCATGAGCCTGTTCAAGCAGCAATCACAATTCTGGATCACAAGACATGTATACATCTCCATGTACCTGAACTTCCCCCTGGAGAATCAAGAAATGTATTTGCTAAGATTCAATTTACTGAAGATTACCCCCTTAAAAAACTTAAAACTATAGCGAGATGTACTGATATCTAAAAGGATGGAAAAAAATTTATTTTACTTAGCATTAGCATTTTGGTTTTAATGCACTTATAATCATAAATGGTCATATATGAACTCATGTAAGAAAATGTAAATCATGAAAATTATTTTAGAAACGAGTAACAATTTTTACCAGGCATTATATCTTTGAAATGTAGCCAATCCTGTTCTCTGTTCTAGTCACTCCTCCACAGCTGAAGTACGAGGTCCAGTACTGGGCTCTCCATTACATGGAGAGACATGGACTTAGTGGAGGGAGTCCAGAAAAGGGATTGCAGTATCTCTCACATGAGAAGAGGTTAAGAGAACCGGGAATGTTTAGCCTGGAATAGAAAAGCCTCGAGGGTTTCTCACCAATGTTTCTAAGTACCTTACGGTAGGGAGTGAAGAAGATGAAGCCAGACTCTTCTCAGTGGTGCCCAGCAACAGGACAAGAGGCAATGACCAAACTTGAAACACAGGAAACTTCATCTGAACTTGAGAAAACACCTTTTTTGTTACTGTGAGAGTGGTTAAACACTAGAACAAGTTGCCAGGAGGTGCTCCTCAGCCTCAGCTACTGTCTGTGAGCATGTGGATGTGACCTCTCCAGTGACTTCACACCACAATAACAATTTTACTGGCAACTACCCCAAATTCTCAGGGCATGTTCTACCACCCTCTCAACTTTTGACCAAGTAAACAAGACTAACCACTCCTCTGTCTTAACTAAATTATCAAGTTGCACATATTAAGCAGGACGACACTTGAGAGCACTACAACAGATGCCAACTAAGACTAAAGACCAACAAGTTCACAGGTCAAAGTAAACAGCTTGCTCTCCATAACATTTTTATGTTGTACCTTTAGCCTAAGCAGTTAAACTGATGTTCAAGCTCTTTAATCATAAAGAAAATTTTAATCATGCCAGTTTTAAAATACAGCTCAGAAGGCTGGCAGTAGAGATTAAAATCCCAACTGTTTTTTCACTCAACTTGAAAACAAAACACTAAAGGTCACTTCTATGCCTGTTCCTCCAAAACAAAAGTTCATCCACAACTAATATCACAATGGGAAAGGGTACATCCACACATAGAAAAGCAAGGAATTTAGTCTCACTCACTAAAACAGGCAGGTTATGCAGAAGAGCCCCAGCAAAACTAGTCTGAGTATTCAAGTCTCTTGTCCAGCTAGCTGTATGAAGTCACTGTTTAATCAATACCCTTTTCAAGAAAACAAGAACTTGTGTAGTAACTGACCTCATCTTCATGAGAGTTTTACCTACTGTACTAAGTTACTATAAAACTAGATTCACAAATAAACTTCGAACACATCAATTTAGAATTTGTACCTTTCTCCTGAACATCAGCTAAAACATTGAAACGAGAACTGCCTTACTAAGAAAATGTTGAGGGAAAGAATATATCCAATGACATCACTTTACAACCTCTGTCACTAAAACAGTATGCCTTTTTCCACATAGGATTCACAGGCTTGGTGCTTTTTATGGAGCCAGACACCTTAGTCCTTCCTCTAATTCCAAACCAGAGGAGGAATCACCCGTCCCATCTTGTAAGGGCATCGTACTAACACTCAGGCATGCTCTTCTAGATAACATGCCAAATGCACACAACACTGTTTGTGACACAGGACTGTAATGTTCAAATCTTTACCTTCTCCTCCTAAGCAGGCCATTCGATGGTCATGCTCTTGCTTACTGGAAGAACACTCTTGCCATTCTGCCCTGTTCAGGTGCTTTAGAGAGAATTTTGTCAGAGAAAAAAGCTCAGCACAAGGAACTCTGTGACCCAAGAGCATGGACAGGTTCCAGTGAATGCTCCAATTACTCCCTCATACAATGGTGTGCAACAGTCATTGTCAAACCCTAGTCGCAACACCCAAAATGGTTAAAGGAAGTACTCTGAAGATAAGGCTAGAGACATGAGTTCTCTTTGCCCTTACTCTTTCTGATCACAGGTCAGTGAATGCTTCATTCAGTGCTGTCCAGGGGCCTAACTTACACAGTTAGGATAAAAATGCTTTCTCTCATCTACAAAATTTCAGAGCAAGCTAAACTCCACTATTGAACACATTCCAGCAAGATAGAAGAAATATGTTGGAGTCCCTTCATTTAGAGACTAAACATAATTTTCTACCATGGATGAGTCTGCAATTAATAAGTTGTTATACAGAAGAAGAATCCACTATGAACCTTTATGCTTACATTTTTTATTTGATTGCGTAGGATGAAAGGATTTTGTGCATGCTCTCTGTGAAAGTTCATGGCCTGTAGATAGGCCATAGATATATAACATTCATATTTCATTGGATGTAAGACTCATGTGGTGCATAACTCTCATAATGATCTTACATATCCTTTGGAATAACCTCTAAGTGGAACTTCCCAACTCTACCACAGCTGGAAAAGTCCCCTGGCCATGGGGATTTTATAGGAAAAAGCAGGCATCTGTGCCTCTTCAACAAGCATTCTGAAGACCAAAGATTTTTGATTTAGGTGACTGATTCTTCTTCTAGCCCACCTCAGCAGTCTACATGGAAAAAAAAAAAAAGTACATTATTTGATCTATGCTTCAGTTAAAATAATTTTCTACTGACAATGTACCTTTAAAATAGGCTTAGATGTGCTTCCCAAGTGTAAACCAGCAAATAGGTTTTTTTTAAAGAATATCTCTCTTGAACATTTCAAAAATAAGGACAGTAAAGAAAAATAGGTGAAAATTCTCTGGGGGGGAGGAATAAATTAAAATCTCTTGTCAATATTTTAGAAGTTGGAAAAATATTAGTTGCCTTTCAAACAAGAGCCAGGAGGTATAGACTTAACCCAGATTTCCTATTCATACCACCTCACTCTCTTTAAAAATTGTTAGTAATGGGATTTTAGTCCCATAAATTATGTGAAATTAAGTCTCTCCGAAGTTTTGGGGATGTCATCTCTTGCAAAGCATGCAGATGCTGTCTCTCTAACCCCCACTACTGAGGTTGTATCTAAATCAGGGCTGAGAAATGAGTAGGGCAGTCTTCTTTCAGTTCTTGCCTAACTGGGAGACACTAGAGTTACTCCCTGCTCTGACTGGGAAGAACTAGCATTTAGTGTTCTTCAAAGGTTGAATCAGATTACAAGATAAGTGGGCATCTCTGAAATGAAAAGAACTCCAGAAATTGCTACCAGTTGAGATGAAAAGGGGAGAGGAATGGCTAGAAGGAGGGAGAGGAGAAAGGAATGGAAGGAACATAGTACCCTTTTTAGCCCACATGGAATAATCTAGCCCAAACCTGCACGTCCTACAGTCCACTGTGTTTTATCAGTTTCCTGTGAGAACATTGGATGCTGGATGTCCTTTAAAACTCTCCTCCTTTCTCTCATTATAAGACAATGGAGAGTTTAACTTTTATAAACGAGACCACTTTTATCTTCCAAACATTACAGTCATTTCATGTCTACCAGGAGTTTAATCCCTAGTAATTTAGATAAATTACCACGTGCTTTAGCAGGTTGGGGTTAAAACTCTGAGATTTTCAACTGATTACAAAAAAAAACAGCCAGTTATCAAGTCCTAAATGAGTAATTATCTGCTTATTTCACTCTAGCTAATTAAAATGTAATCACGATTGTTTGGCAGTGTGCATCTGTCAGCAGTTTTACGTTGAAAAAGAAATCTTGCCAAGAAAACACACAAAAAAAGAAAAAAGAAAGCCTTTCACTATGAATTGGCTTGATCTAAACTGCCTCTGTAGCCACTGAAACTGTAAAACAAGTAAATTACAACCGCTTGACAACGCAATAAAAATTATTAACCCCTCTCCGGGATAAGGAACTATTTTAATGGGTATCCTCCTTTCAGGCCATCCCGTGATGTACGGAGCACGCTGACAGCGAGCGCTCCGCCGCCCCCGGCCCCGGCGGAGCCCGGCGGGGCAGCGCGCCGGGCAGGGCAGGGCAGGGCAGCCCCTTCTCCACCAGCCCCGGGTCGCAATCCTCGTCTCTTCGACCCAAACTCGGCTGCAGGCACCCAACCAACTTCCTGCTGCCCTGACAAGGCACACACTCAGCTCTCCTTTAACACTGACTTTCTTTTTTCTCTTTTTAAATCGGGTTATCCTTATATACCTCTGAAACCGGCCTTTTGTGCCAATACCTTTGCCCCGAACGCTACTCCACCCAAAGCATTTGCCCGGGCGTTCCTGGTTTCTCCCCGACCGGCAAGCCCGGCGTGAGCGAGCGCCGCGTTCCCCGGCGCGCCGCGGAGATGTGAGATGTGCCACCCCGAAGGGCGGAGGTGGCTCCAGTCACACCGAGCTGGCCAGCCCTTTCCAAAGGGGCTGGGGCTCTGGGGAGGGAGTGCTTGCAGCTCGGAAGGGTTTCCATTATTTGGATGAAGTCGACTCGGTTTAACATTTGCGCAGTGTAGAACAGGTGGGGAAAGGAAAAGGTGCGTGTGTAACTAGAAGAGGGGAAAGGACGGGCAGTCACCCACTGCTCTTAGCACCACTAACTCCGCACTGCTTCCAGCATTTCATTTTAAGCCCCGCAGGTCTCCCGCCACTTCAGTTCCATTTCTCCTCACTTTATCCCTATTTGCCCGCTCCCGCTAGCCAGAAATGTGCCTCTCTGTCCCAGGGAAAAAAAAAAGTGTTACCCCCATCCTCACCTTCCAGGAGGTCGGAACCACGTATTACACGTTCACGATTATCGCTCTTAAAAAACAGGCTCAAACTTTCCCATCAGGCTGGGGAAGCGAACCACCTGCGGGCGGCCTGGCGCACCGGCCCGCAGGCAGGCGGAGCCCCGCGGGATCGCCGCCGCACCGCAGGACGAGCGCACCCCCGGCCCGGGAGCACCGTGCCGCCCGCCCCGCCGCCTCGGACACCACCGGACGCAGCGGCCGGGGCTCGCCCCGCCGTGCCAGAGGCAGCGCCCGGGGGCGCCGGGCACCTGCGGGGAGCCAGGGCAGTGCGGTGTCCCCGCCTCGCCCCGCCGGGTCACGGCGTGCCAGGAGCCCCACGATCCGCAGGGAGGGGAGCTCGGTCGGCACCCACAGGCACCGGGGGGCTCGGCGCTGCAGCGGTGCCGTGGCCACCTGTCCTGCGCCTCCAGGTGCCCCCGCAGCGCGCCCGCCGCCGCCTGGGAGTGCGGCCCCCCGAGTTGGCCAAGAGGCGCTCCAGCCCCGGCCGTGCTTTCCGCCCCCACCCCGCGCCCGTGCCGGAGGACACCCGCTCTCCGGACGGCGGCAGCGGGGCTCCCTGAGCGGCGCCATGCCCCTACCTGGAAATGCTTGAAAAAGGCGGAGATGCGGGTGATCTGGAGGCTCAGGCACCTGGAGGTGCATCTGGCGGTGGAGAAAGCCTCGTCCTGCCTTCGGGCGGCGGCGGCTCCCGGCCCGTCGGGGCTGCCGCAGGCGGCCGTCACCCAGAGGAGCAGGGCGAGGGACACGCCGGGCGCCCTCCGCACCATCGCTCCGAGGGAGAGGAGGGCAGAGGGACGGCCGGGCGGCGCGGGGGGCTGCAGGCGCCGGGGTAAGCTCGCTCCCGCTCGGCGGGCTGGTGCCGGGCTGCGCCGGGGACGGACACCTCCGCGCCGCAGAAACTACACAAGAAAGTTCAATCATTCAACTCCCCTCACCCCCGTCCTCCCTCCCTCCCTCCCTCCCTCCCGCCCGCCCCGGCCCACAGCCCTCCCCCGCCGGCAGCGGGCGGGCCGATGCTGACAGCGGCCGCGCCATTGGCTGCGCCGAGCGCCGGCGGCGGCGGGCGGGCCCCGTGCCCGCGGCAGGTCGGCGCGGCGGGGCCGGCGGGCGGAGGAGCCTGCCCCGCTCGCCGCCACCTGCGGGGCCGCGCCTCCTGTGCGCAGTCACAGTGGGGCCGCCGGGGCCGCTGGTAACCAGTCTTTACACCCTGGTTAGGTCTCTTGTTTCTTCTTTAAATAATCAAGTGACAAAAGAGGATGGTGAGGCAAGAACGGATGGAAATCACTTTTTGAAACTCGGTGTTTCTTAGAGAGAAACGCTGCGCTTGTCCCAAGGTGAAACCCATACAGGCTCCTCTGCAGAGTTATTTAGAAATTAAAATCTACAAGTCATTAGTCCAAATATCTCTGTGTAATAGCTGCAAAAATTAAAAGAGCACGTTGAGTTGTAGAATCGCCCCCATACAGTAAATATCAGCATAACATCCTTTCCCTCTGCGCCGTCAGCTCCAGGGCCGGAGTGCGTGCCGCAGTATGTAGCACAGAGGTTACCTACCACATTCCTCTCCCTGTGCACGCTGCATGGACTCCTCCCGTCACAAGTATGTGCTGCTAGAAAGAGCAAGTGGATCATTCCTCACCGGAGCCTGTGGATTGAGCCTCCTGGACTGGAAAATCCCATGACTGTATGAGCTGAAGTAAGTAGCCCCTAGGCCGTTTCAGGAGTTAATACTAGATCGGTTACTACTATAAGTAGTAGTTTAGTGTGGTTATCAAACCCAGTATTAAAAAGACTTCAGGAGTCATCTTTACTGGAACAAGTTCTAGCATAGTTAAGTGTTCACTAGGAAAGTCATCTAAAATCTTGTAAAATTCAGCAAGATCTTCAACCAGTCTGACTGGTACTAATTTTACATGGCTATAATTCTTCTGTGGATGTTCTAATATACACAACTGTGAAATAAAAGCATATTCCCCAATGTTATTATTCTCACCAGACTATATGAGTGCACCTTTCATGGACTCGTATATCAGAAATTCAAAATATAAAAAGGTCTGCTACATCCCAACTAAGAAATCATTTGTTAAATTCTACCATTAGATTCTAGCTATAGTTTTACTATCTTACCAAAAAAGACACAGATTAAGAAGAGATTTCTTGTCATAAGTATTGATGACGTGTAAATATAACAAAAAGCAAGGCGCATTTTAGTGTAGATGTTACTTTGCAGCTTATGGTCCCTCTTGTCAGCTGCCAGAAATCTTCACTTGAGAAAAGCCAGAAGGCCAGATTCAGTGCTGCCAGTGTTACCAAATGGAGATGACAGTTTGTGCCCTTGGATGCTTGAGGGAGCACAGCTGCCAAAAGACGAGGTCACATCCTGGCACAGAAGTTGCCCTACTGTTTGCACTGTTTACCATACTCTGCCTGCTATTTTGGAAATGCCCTGGTTAATCAAGGAGGACCATCTCGGCTACACCTCCTGAAGTCTTCCTCATTTTAGTAGCTGGAATTATTACCTTTCCTCTTGTAGTGAGCAGAAGTCGTAAGCAGTTCAGAAACGCTTTTCCCAATTCTGACTGATAATCTCACCACTAGAGAACTGGTTACTTTGCCTGATCCATCATCTCTATAGTTACAAAGTAAAAACAACACATTATAGAACAACACTGAAATAAATGCAGTCCTAGCAATGCCATGACAAATGGTGGTGACCCTATTCAGGCCTCAGTATTAAGTTCAGTACTTCCCAGTTTCTAGCTGACAAATTTTTAAATAGTTTTTCTTAAGTCTTGACTGAAAATTTTGCAACTTTTTGCCCTGAGTCATAAAAAGAAGATTGGTTTGCTGATTCACAGTGTTTCCAGGTGCACTGAATGCATTGAACTTTTACCACAGATGATAAGAACTGCCTGAATAAAAAGGTAATTTTCTGTAGATCAGATGCAAATCTAGAGAGGCCAGAAAATTGAGTTGATATATCCCCTCCATGTTAGTACTAATGCCTTTTATGCCATATATTATAACCCCCAGCTTTAAGTAAAAGGGTATGAATCCTGTTTCTTTTGTTTTATAAAGTCTGGTAGCAAAGGGCATACAGCCCTTAATAATTAAAAAGTCAGTGAATACACAGTTTGCTCAGTGGCTTTTGTTTGAAAGTTTGTGGTTGCAGAGATCATCAGTGTAGTCTCTGAATTCTTTCTCAGCTGTGTTTTTTGGTTAGCACACAAAAGACTGGCTGTTCACTTCCAGTAAAACTGTATTCACACAGGTCCTGTTCCCCTACGTGGAGATTACGAAACAGGCTCGGTAGCTCAAGAATTTAGTTGGTAATTAAAACCCACTATGGACTAAGTATCTGTTAGACCAAAGGAGAAGATATGCAAGTTTGTAAATACACTCGTTTTAAAGTTGTTAATAAATTGGATGCAGAATAAAGAAAATTGGAAATAAATTATGTGTACAGTTCAACCAACCTGTAAATATAATTATGGTCTTTAACCAAATAAATGGGCATATGGATACATTCATATGTTTTGCTCACTCTTTTTTTGTCAATAAATTACATTAAATAATCTTTTCGTATTAGAAGTAATGGAATTAGTGCTAACAAACTCTTGCGAGTGCAGAGTATTATTTTTATGCTAAAATCATCCACGTTATTTTCCTGCCTGTGCTTCAGAGGAGCCTGACGATGTAGAAATGAGGTTTTCTGCACACCAGGGGCTGTTTTTTTACAGGAGACAGCGCCACATGCTGGCATTGAGAGGCAAGAGCCACCGGGCAGTGTGCCGGTTTAGTTCTGGTTAATGAGCTTGGTCTAATCGATTCTGAATTAAGATAGTTTCATCTTAAGTAATTGCTTCTTACTCTAAAGGGAATTTCCAACATCAGGTTCTAATTTTCGGCAAACAAATAGAGGAGATATTGTTAATGTTGAGAATATTTATTGTTTTCATATAAACGACTGTATTCTAGCTCACGGATTAAGTTTACTGTATTAAATCATCTTAATGTGCCATTTATTACTCAATTCTCTTTAGCTTTAACTATGTTATATCAAAAATGATCGTAACTCTGGATACAACATAATCCTCCAAGCCCTCCTCAGGAACTCAGCATGCAGGGGCGCCTCTCCGAAGTGCCTGTGTGCTAATAGAGACAGTATGGGGAATAAACACGGTTAGTCAGAGATCTGTCTGCAGCTGCAGGGCCATGATCCTGTCAGGACCACAGATACATGGTGGGATGGCTCCCATGACTGGAGTGTTGCAATGGAAGGATATATGTCTTTTTTGATGGACAGGATGAGAAAAACGAGGAGGAGGAGTTGCATATCATGTGAAAGGGCAGTTGGAGTGTGTGGAGCTCAGTCTGAGGATGGATTGTTGGGATTAAAAAGAGGACAGGTAAAGGTTGGGATTAATGGGTGTAATTGGGTTAAAGGTTGGGTTGGGATTAAAAAGAGGACAGGTAAAGATGACATTATAGTGAGTGTCTGCTTACAGGCCGCCTGACTAGGAAAAACAAGTGGATGAGACACTGTAAAAACAGACGAAAACAGCCTCAGTTTCTCAGGCCCTGGTCCTCGTGAGGGATTTCAACCACCCCAACATAGTCTGGAGGGACAAGACAGCAAGGCATAAGCAATCCAGGCTCCTGGAGTGCACTGTTGATAACTTCCTCCTCTGAGAGATAGAGACAGCAAGGAGAAGTGATCTGCTGGATTTCATACCAATGCAGAGGGGCTCACTGGGATGTGAAGGTCAAGGGCAGTCTTGGTAGCAGAGACCATCAAGGTCCTGAGGGCAGGGAGGAGGGGAAAACCAAGTTCAAAACCCAGGACTTCAGCAGAGCAGACTTTGCCCTCTTCAGAGATCTGTTTAGAAGAATCCTATGGGGTGATCCTATGGGGAGAGAAGAGAGACCCAAGAAAGTAATTTAATATTTAAGGATCACCTTCTCCAAGCTCAGGAGCAGTCCATGCCAATGAACAGAAAGGAAGGCAAAAATGCCAGGCCTGTGGATGAACAAGTCATGCCAGGATGGATGCCAGGACGGATGAACAAGGAGCTCCTGGCAATACTCAGTCCCAGAGCAGAGGCATACACAAGATGGAAGCAAGGAGCAGTAAGTGGGAAGAATACAGAAACTTTGAGCATCCAGGCGTCACGCTAAAGCCCAAATGGAATTTAATCTGCCCAGAGATTTCAAGAACAAGGAAGGCTTCTATAAGTACATGGGAGACAAACACGAGACTAATGTGGGACCATTGCCTAACGAGACAGGGGACTTGGTTAAACTGAATGCTGCCTTTGCCCCAGACCTTATTATCATGACCAGCCTTCAGGAATGCCATGTTCCAAAGACCAGGGGAAGGTTGAAGCAAGAAAGATGTCTAAAGAGGATCAGGTCAGTGAACATATAAGTAAACTGGACAGGAGTAAGTCCATGGACCCTGACGGGATGTACCCAAAAGTGTTGAGAGAGCTGGCAGATGTCATTGTGGGGCCACTCCTGATAATCTTTGATCACTCACTGGGACAACTGCCCAAAGACTGGAGAAAAGCAAATATGACTCTTATCTTCAGAAAGAGGAAGAAGGACAACCCAGGGAACTGCAGGCCAAATAGTTTCACTTCAATCCCTGGGAAGATGATGGAGCAGCTAATACATTGTCAGGCACATTTCTTTAGTCATTAATATCTTCTTTAATGACCTGGTTGGTGGAGCAAAGTGTACCCTCAACAAGTTTGTGGACAGAAAAGAGGGAGGAGTGTCTGATAGACCAGTGGATTGTGCTGCCACCCAGAGGGTCAACAGGCTGGAAAAATGGGTGGTCAGGAACGTCATGAAGTTCAACAAGGAGAAATCCAAAGTCCTATACCTGGGGAGAAACAGCTCCATGCACAGATATGAATGCTGGGGGCCAGCTTGATAGAAAAGGTCCTGGAGGTTCTGGTGGAGTTGAGTATGAGCCAGCAATAGGCCCTGACAGAAACAGGGTGAAAGATACTCTGGTCTGCATCAGGCACACTATTTCAAGTAGATCTGGGGTGGTCATCCTTGCCCTCTCCTCAGCACAAGATAGATGAGGACATGCTGGAGAGTGTTGAGTAAGGGTCCTGAAGATGCTGAAGGAACTGGAGCATCTCTCCTGTGAGGAAAAGGCAAAGACAGCTGAGACTGTTTGGACTATAGAAGAGAAGGCTGGAGGGGGATCTCCTTAAGGTATATAAAATCCAAAGGGAAGATGCAAAGAAAATGGAGACTAGCTCTTTCCAGTGATGTCCAGTGACAGGACTGGAGGCAATGGACACAAACTGAAACTGAGGAGGTTCCCTGTAAACATCAGGAAACACTTTTTTGTTCTTGTGAGGGTGGCCAAGCACCGATGCTTGCCCAGAGAGGTTGTGGAGTCTCCATCCTTGAAGATACTCTAAAGGTGTGTGGACCTGGTCCTGGTCAACTGGCAACTCCACCATTCTGTGATTTGAACAGTACAATAATTGAACAAACAAAAGTCTTTTCAATTGCACTTACCAAATGGAAAACAAACAAATAGAAATGTTAACTGTAAATGTTTGTCTTGAAAACTAGTTGTTCGCCATATTTTTCACTGAAGTCTGCAGGTACTTATTTTAGAAGTACTTATTTAGTGCAAAAGTATTACTATGTTTGAACTACATGGTCTTTTTGAATAGCAGTGGTCTGTTTGTTTTGTTATTGAATTCATGGCCAGAGATTAAAGAGATTATTACATGTCCCACCTACAGTGCATGTTTAGTTCGCTAAGGACATACACGACAAAGGCAATATATATAGATATAGATAAAAAATATATATAAAAATTAGATGTGTTATTAGGTATATTTTTAACTGTATTAACTGCACTTATAGACTTATTGAACTGTTGGGAGATGGCCAGCTCACCTATGATTTCTTGACTGTGATTTATTGCTAGCAACAGTTGACCAAAGAAACTGTAATAACTAGAACTCTACCAGACACCAGTCCTTTTTCTTCTTTCTGAGCTTTGAAATGAACCCATGTCTCCTATAGTTTTCTGCTGCTCAAGGGAAAATTGGAAGTTACCATGGAAAATTAAGGGATTTTGAAAGATACTTCCACAAAACCATTTATTTCTGCATGTAAAACAATGGAGGCCAGTGCTGACACTGTAAGAATGAATTTGTCCCAGAAATTATGCCATCTGAGGACAAACCCTCATGCCTGCAAATGGGAGGATGAGATATACTTTCTTTTGTCTTTGAACATTCATTCAAGGTTCAAATTCAACTCCGTTCCTTTGGTAAAGACTGCAGAGTAATTCTTTTTTTGCCATGTGTTCTTATGGGTGGCCTATATCATTCCTCCCTCACATGATCGCTGAAGTTAATGACCTTCTCCATCTCCTTTTGAGAAATAGAATTTTGCGTAGTCCTAAATCAAGCCTGTGAGTAAAATCTGGAAATCCGTCTCTGTGGCTCATAAAGCTGATATTCTTCAATTATGGATTGAGTCCTTATAATAGTATTTTCTCCCAGGAGCACTTCAATAGGAATTTTCTGCATCACCATTTCCTCTTGTACAAGGGAAGTCAGTAATAGGTAGTAAGAATATTAGTAGTGCAGTTAGCAGTCACAGTGGAAGGCAGGATGAAATAATGGTTCACTGCTCCAAAAATCTCATCATTTGTGTATAAAGCAAGAGAAAATAAATGTCTATCCAAAGATTTTTGAGGAAACATAGAAAACCTATTAGGTAATTTTGAATACGTGGTAAGTCTCATATTGTGTGTCTGAAAAACATAAGAGCAGTGAGGTCTGATGAGGGGTTTGAAGCAAAATGATGGGATAGTTTCAGTGAGATTCACTGGGCACTCTTCCCAGGCATAAGAAACATAACAGAAAGCATAAAAATGCTTATTTTAAAGTTTAAGAAGTGAAGAATAACTGCTGACATCATCAGTTATCTGTAAGAAGGATTGGGTTTTTCGGTGTTGAACTAAAAATGTTCTGTGTCTTAATGCAGTGCAGAAGAAAAGCAATTTCAGAAATAAAAAGAGAGACAAGATGATTAAAACAGAAGGCTTGGAAAGCACCTTTTGCTCTTTTGTTGACGAATGAATATTTGCTATTATATCAAGAGAAGAGACATGAAGTCACAACGTTTAGAATGGAAAATGATAGGAGTTTAGCTGCATGGATGAACATAAAGGGCTGAATATTAGAGACATTATGCCAAAGAATGCAGATTCAAACAAACTTACTTTTCAAGATGTGGGGATCAAATCCTTAGACTCAAAGATGGTGCCCAGGTGATGATCCTGAATAAGGTTTCATCCACAACACTAAAGAAAGAAGACTTAATGAGATGAATTAGGAACGTGTTGTGCTTGGGACACCCATAATAAAAGGTCAGAGGCAAACAATGCTATTAGTTGAATGAACGTACTTCCTCCCAGGGACACTCATCTTCTTCAGGGTCACACAGAATACGGCAAAGCCAAGGCCTCACCCAATTCTGGGTCTTCAACTAGTTTGCAAAAATAAATTTTCCAATAAAAATGTATCTTACTGGCATGTTCCCAGCTGCTTCTTGTCGCTTCAATCATTTGATCTGATTTCTGGTTTCAAACAGTCCGTAATTCTCTGTCTTGTGTTTTGTGTATCCCGTACTTTCCTTCTGATCAAACTAGAGCATGTTTAAAAACAGGCACCACTTTATATTAGGAGAGAAAATAATGTAGAAAGCAGCACATCTTTGGGTAAGTTTTTTCTGTAGCTGACTTACTTTAAGAATGTGTACCTTATTTCTAGCCTGACTGCAGTGTTTATTAATGTTTAGACATGGAACTTTTTTCCACCTTTTGGATGGATGAAGACTTCCTTTCATGTTGAAATTCACCTGGAGATAGATCAAGATCTGTCTGAAGCTAAATCTGGGGTATAAGGGAGGATCTTGCAGGCCACAATTAACTTCTTTTATAAATGAAACAAACTGAAATTTCTTTGTGAAGGGTTGCTGAATTGCAGATTCTGTAAATCTGGTTTTTTCAGAGACTTTCCACCTTGGGGTGTATACCTGAGGATTGGACATGTGATTCTAGTAATGGAGTGAATAATTCCATAAAGATGAAATATCTACTATCTGTCTTATTAACATATATTTAACTTACTGACTTATAGTTAAGAGCTACATTAGTCTTAGTCACCGTATTTTGCTGGGAACTCATGTTTAGTTTGTTACTCACCAGACCCCAAAGACAGAGACAAAGGCTTTCCAAGAAACATTTGTGTCTGTGTGACCTACTTTTTGTGTTCCTAGATGCACAATCTTGCATATGGTAACATTAAAATGCATGATGTTTAAAAATGAATTCAGATTACTGAGTGATTCAGAATTCCGTATATATTATTTATCACTTGAGTCAATAATCGTGTCATATGGAAACTTTGTAAGAATTGATTTTATTATATGTTTCTAATCACCAATAAACAAATTAAATAACACTGAGTCCAGAACAGACAGCACTGAACTCAGTAATTTATTTATTATTTTTCATTTACAATTAGTTTTGGAGATTGCATAAAGATTTTTTCCTAGTCTGCATAAGGCAGATGTTTTTTGTTGATTGTTGCTGAATGTCAAATTTTAGATAGAAAGTCACATAATAAGCCAAGTGACATGCTTTTAACATTGTCTTTGTCAATCAGATTTATAATCACCTCAAAAGACAATATCAGGTTTTCTTTTCATGTGTGTATGAAAATTGTTTCCATGCATTTATCAATTTAATTTGCTACTATATTGCCATTATTGCTCTTGCAAGGAGAGGCAGACCTGTCAAGGTGAAAACCCTCTTGTGCTAGGCTGTACGAAGAGTCAATGGATGTGTGCAGAGTCTGAACAATTGTAATAATTCTTCTTACAACCATCCAGCCTATTACATGACATGTATCTGTTCTTTTCGACTCATATCAATGCATAATTGTAATATCATTCATCCTTTAAGATTTATTTGCAAATTAGTTAAGAAAACATCATTCCAGATGCAGAGCTGCAACATAATAAATTGATCCTTTTTTAACATGCCTGTCTAATAATTATGAAGTCTTAATATTCTTGTTTAATGTCTGCAGTAACATTTTTTGAACACAAAATAGTTAAAAATAAGGCATGATGTATAAAAACATTCTGTGTTCCCTTGAGTTAAGCAGGAACCTTTTGATGTGCTTGAGAGGTTGTTGTTTGTGCACTGTGTCCTTCAACTTAAAATTACACCAAAAGTGACAGAATGAAAAATGACAACAATTAAGAAGAAGCTGATCCTTCAAATTTGTTTTTTATGGATTTTCCTGCTCTGTGTTGCAAATACTAAGATTTAAAATACAGAATAATTCAGACTATTGTTCACAGTTTTCTCTTCAAGGTTAATTAATTTTGAAATTGATAGAAGGAAAATCCATAGCAATTTATTTGCCTTTACACCCAATCTTTTATTAATTGTACTAAAAATGATGAAGTACATAACTCTCCTTTTGCATGTGAAGAGAGACATGTATGTGAAAATTCTTAAGTACAGTGAAGGACCCCAGAAAAGTTACTTTGTTTGCCTCTCTTCATTTCATAATAAATTTCAGAATGGTGTTCCTTGTGCCACTCGGAAGAATAGAATCTGGTGGCAGTTCTATTACTCCCTGTCATAAAAAAACTTAGGGGGATGTGACCAAACACAATATAAACAGGGATATCAGTGCTCATATGCACCTTCCAACATCTTCAAATATGATGTCTATATGAGAAAATAATCCAGTGACCTGTGTCGGTTCGTCAGTCTTCAGCATATGTTAGTGCCTGGGATTCTTCCTTTTCAGGTGCAATACTTGTATTTCTTCAGATTCCTCTTGGGCCCTTCCTCCATCCTGCCTGAATCCCTTCGGATGGTGGCGCTGCCCTTCTTCACATTTACTGTTTTCCCGAATTTGAGGTTGAGGTCACCAACAAACCTGATGACAGTGCACTCCATTACTACCTGCAGGTCACTGATAAAGCTGTTAACCCTGGCAGGTCCAGGGCAGAGCCCTGGTATCCTCTTGTCACAGGCAGCCACATGGAGTGCTCCCCACTGGCCACCCCTCCCTGACCCTGCCCATTCAAGGAGCTTTTTCCATCTTCCTGTCCAGCCATCCGGACTGCAATGGTCTCATTTGGCTAAAAGTAATTAGTTAAGGCTTAGCTAGACAAGTGAAATGAGCCTGTCAAATGTCAAAAATACATCCCCTATGCTGCTAAGCAGAATTCCTTCTGGTTACCTCCAAGGCTAATGTTGGACTGTGTGTCTTAAGCAACATGACTGATTTGTCTGATTTGTCTTTACAAATGTCACTGAGCAGATGAGGTTTGGCAGCTTAGCCAGTATCAGTGTATGTACTTACGATATTGGGTACTCATCAGGTCTTCATTAGCAAGAACTATTAGTTATAGGAACTGCCCATTTTCTCTTGGCTAAGAGAAAAAAAAAATCTTTTTAATAAAAACTCTGAAAATTTAGTTCATCGTTTGAAGTAGTCAGAGCTTAATAGTGAAATAATGATACAGTATAGTGGCTCTCCCACAAGATACGTTCGAATGTATTTACCATTTTGTGCACGACTGAGGCTACTGCACACACAAATGAAATAGGGATAGCAAATAGTTATTTACAGTCAACTGAACTGATCAGAATTCTTTCAGCTAAATGTAAGTCATTGAAAATATGCTTTTAATATAGAATGGAAATGTTTTTAAAGATTTCATTTTAATGAAAATTTTCTAGGTAAAGAATGCTTTGAAAAGAAAACATGAAGCAGTTTGATACTTACATTAAAGAATCACCTCTTTGTGTTTGTAACAAAGTCTTTTGACACAAGGGAGAAACAAGGACCAGTGTTCAAAAAGTGCAAAAATCAGTTATTGGGATTGACTTCAACAATAATAAAATATTTCAATTTTTTTTTTACACTGTAGCATGCCCATAGCTGTGCTGATGTGAATGTGCTGATGATGATATGCCATAAACTATAACTATAAAAATAACGCATAGGATAGAATTTGAAAATCTACCAAATTAACAAAAAAAAATTATTACTACAGTGTGGTTTTTCATTTTAGCTAAGCAAAAACCACCACAAAATATTATATTCCCCATATTTCTGTTTCTAGTAGGTTTTTTTAAGGCTTAATTTTAGTTCCAAATCAGAATTAAACCCTCTTTTGAAGTACTACATTTTCAATTTGAATTAGAATGCCAAGAATTTAAAAGGCCTATCCTCAGCCTTATCAAAAGCTGTTTAATATTTTTAATATCTTGCAAAAAGGTTTATGTCTCTGATGTCTTGGTGATCTGAAGTGAGAGAAGGATCCTCAGAGAATGTTTGCATTTTGTACTACTCTTTAAACTTCACTAATTTGAGAAGCTGGACAGATATTGCACTGGGCTTGATGGTTGAGCTGTTCTTTGGACACCTTTTCCCATTTGCATCAGGTCCATTCACCCTGGCTGAAAATATCCTTCCCTACCCACTGTTCCCATAAAAAAGCAAATCACAATTTTAATGTTTGTTACTGCAATGACAAATTCTATTGTTGTTTTATATCTTGGTCTTGATGGGAAATACAATTTTTTCTGACCTGCTCAAGTTATTTGTGCAGCTTTCACACTTGTGTAATGCTTAGCCTTGTTTAATAATGCCTGTCTGATCATCTATATTGCTATGAAGGCTTTAAAAGCACAAAGACAACGTGCTTGTCAAATCTTTTATCCTTACCAAAATTCTATGGTTGTCATAGTAACTATGGAAAGGAAGAAAAAGGGGGAAAAGCAGATTGTGATTTTCTTAAAAGATAGTATTTCATGGTTGTTAGAAATAAAATTAGGAGAAGATACGGCAGGTTCTTCATTGCTCTGCAAAGCAGGATACAAAAAATTGTCCTTAATTTTTACAAATAAAAAAAAATCATGTTTTATGTTCATTAGAAATGACATCAAATCTTCCTTTTCATTTCAGTCCTCCTAGCCCAGGGCATTTCTGACAAAATAACAAAACTCAATTCAACCTGTGTATTTTAACACCGGTAAATCCTTTCATGAGCATTATCGTTTTTGAGAGCTCTTTCATTGTATTTTCCTACCTTCCTTATCACCTCATCATCACAAAGGTGATATTGTTCACCCTCTTAAAATAAAATTTAATGACTTTCCGTAAGCAAAATCCCTTCCTAGTGACAAATTACATTGTGTTAAAGTGCTGCTGCAATTTAGGAGACTTAATCCATTGTAAAAGCCTGTGGATTTTACTGAAGATTTTTTTTTCAGAATTGAGTAAATTACCCCAAATTTTCTAATTAACCTAGTTATTTTAAAATAAGCCTAGTCAATGTGAAAGTGAGTGGCAGGATCAGATTATAAAAGAAAAAAATTTGCTTCCCTTCTTCCATTTGAGGAAAGCTTTTTATTTTAAAGTATTCAGTTTGGAGTTGTCCATTTATTTTCACATTCAGACATACAGTTTCTTTCTGTGCTGCCTAAGTCTTTCCATCTTCAAAAACTTCTTGGAAATGGACAGATGAAAAATCTATGCAGCTGCTAAATAATAGTACCATTTTGTCACTGTTGAAGAAAGGCTTCAAGAGTCACACTCAGAGTATTTGGAATATACTTTCACTTTTACATAAATGAAACTGTAGGGAAACTGTCCTAAATATAGAGAAACTTGAGCTGTAATGGTCTATATGGTCTTTAGTTTCCATGAGAAACATCTACCAGTGTAGCCCAAAACTGTTTGTGAGTTTTGATTGAGTCACATATCCACTTTAATAAATATTGGAGAGGTGTTTTCATGCCAATTTGCTGCACCAAACCACAGATATTTAATTAGTTCTTCTTTGCATGTTGCTGCCCACTGAACTCGGGAGGATTCAGTCCTTCTGTGACAATGGTATACACCACTGTGATTGAATCTGAGAAGTGAGCCAGTCTCCTGGAATACAGTATTTCTGCAATTCCTGTGATATATTTGTGTAAAGATTTGAGTGAATCATTCAGCTCTTTCAAAATTGAGGTATATCTATTTCCAATAGAAGATGACAGCTTCATCTTCATGATTTTTGTGCACCACCTGAGGGAGAAATCCTGTGGAAAACATGAGATTTGATTGCATAGCTAAATATGTTAGCATGGTGATCACGAGAAATGGGTCCAAGTATTTGTCCAGATAATTTTGATTTTTGCAGTTTTATTTTTGGAATTCCTAGTTTGTAATGCTTGAACTTATGATTTCAATACCACTGGGTTTAGATGGAGCCTTATCACATATAATATATTAATATATAAAATTCCTTTGCTCAGTCGTTGTCCTGTATCTTCAATAAATACTTTTAAATATAAGTTACATGACATGGATGTAATATGAAGTGCATGACAACATAGAATTCACGTTATAAAGGACCCTTCTGCAGAAAACCTTGAATCTAATAATCCCCATCTGATCCGGTTTAAATGAAACAGTGGGATAAACAAAAGCATGTCTGTAAGTAAGGATTTTGATTTTGAAAGGCCAAACTTTAAGTAATTGTGAGAACTGATTAGAGACAATGACTGGATTGAGAGTTTAGGGACTTTAATATAGAAAAGACATGCACACTAATTCAAAAGAGCAAACTGTATCTGGAATCTGCAGGCTAAGCAAAGAAGAAAAGTTTGGATGCAACATCCCAGGACTTGTAGAGTTAAACTGCCTTCAGACTTGTAGTGGATATAAAAAGTGGAATTTGTAAAAACAAAAAAGGATTGTTTTTATTTGGTGATAGAAAGAGTAAGGGTAAAGATAAAGCCTTGCAAAAGATATTTAATACCTTAAACAGCATATTTAACCAGAAGTATAAAAAGAAAAGACAAAATAAACCCCATGACAGAAAGCAGAAGTGGTAATGAAACGCAAGTTTTTGTTAGTGCAGCTCTAGAATAACATGCCTGTTGTGCTTCAATTTTCAGTACCGCTAATGAATCACAACAGCAGCCGCTGGCTCACAGCCTTCCTGCGGGCAGCCATGTGGCCGTGAGCTGCACGCTGCACGGCCTCCTCTTGCCACATAATCTGGCATGTAGAAAACACAGCATAGGTAAGAATCCCTGTGCAGAACACTCATTGAAAAATGGTAGAGTAATCTGAAAATCTGTTTAAAATTCCTGTATCAAAGAAAGAACCTGCAGAAATGAAAGAAAAACGTGAATTTCCACAGGTTTATTTCCTGTAATCTTTACGTTTGTTAATATATGTTTTTGAATCAGTATCAGTTTTACCAATTTAGACATATCATAGTATTTATCAACAAGAAGTGGATTTTAAGTAAAACATAGGCATTTTAGAATTCCATCTTCCCATACTTTAGAAAAAGCTTGCAAATTAAATTAGTTGGATTTTCAACCAGGTAAGTTAAAACAGGCCTGTTCAAAAATGACTAGTATTCTGTACATTTATTCTTAAATTATTATTTTGATAGAGGACAATATCCTGATACGAATTGTTTTTTCTGTACAGAGTAGAACAAGTTTCCTTCTCTGTGGAGGACTTCTGCATGGAATTTACCAGGCGAATATAATTTGACTTAGCTCACTGAAAATACATGAAAGATTCACACATGTTGTGTTAGAAGAAAAATTAAGGGCTGAAATCATTGTGTAACACATTGAAAGACCACATCACAGAGACACCATCTGCACTTCACTAAGGACCTGTTCCAGCTAGAGCCCAGATTTGTCCCCAGAGCCACTAACATGAGGAAGCTTAATTCAGTTTTTCTTGGTTCTCTGTCTTTAGTTTTGCTGAAAAGATGAATTAGTATTTGCATATAGCCAAACACCTTTCTCACAAACTTTATTGGATAAGATCTTGTGGTCTGAATAAAATATTGCTGCTAATGGATGTATTGTTTCACATATAGCAATTAAAATAAATATCCTGTGTATTATAGCCACTTCTTGTCATATTCAGCATTATCCCAATCTGATGGTTCTTGTGCTGGATAGTTTAAAACCATCTATAACAACTCTAAATTTTTAAGAGCCTTGGAAGTATCATTTTACAGATTATTCAGAAACATTCAATAATATTTCTGATTTGTACTTCTTCACACCTTACAGGATCTTTCCACCTTGATCAAGGAACATGAAAAACATTAGACGGTCAGAATTACCAGGGGACTTACATCTGATGCTCTTTGAAGTCTCTGTGTATTGAGAAGCAGGCTATATTATCCCAGGTGAGATTTATTCCCAATATAAAATAATTAATTTAGTACAAGAGCTGACTGCATGCAGAAATAGTTTTGAAGAATATTATGGGAGCTGGCAAAGAAGCTAGAGCTTTAATGTGTGTTACAAAGTACTTCTGTGTGTCCTAGAGATTCTTTTTTGCCTGTTTTTCCTATGCTGTAGGACGCTTTTTTCTCTACTCTCTTATTTCTTTCCTCCTTTCCCTGCCCAGCTTTCCATTTCCAGAACTAAGTATACATTTCAGACATTAACTTCTAGAGCTCCAATTCCTTCATGAACCAAGAAGGAAATTTTTCTTTTTTTCACACCAGGGGTTGTTGTTATTCTTCTCAAATGGGACCAGGATTTTACTCAAATATTTATGACCAAACTGTGGACATCAAGGCCTATTGAGTTTTGTGAAAACCTAGAAGCTAAAAAACTTTCTTAAAGATTGTTTGCCTTGGTGCCTTCTCTGGTAGGACTGTACTGCTTGTCACATAGTTGAAAATAAACCATGATTTTCCCCATACAAATATGCTTTGTAATTCCTCTTGATCAAAAAATACTTAAAACACTAGGCATTTATCAACTCTAGTATTCCATGCACCTGTTTCCTTTTTACTAGGTATTCTGAAGAAAAGAGTTGGATTCTGAAGAAATATGAAATAAATAGTTCAGAATTCTGAAGAATTCTGAAATAAATGCTTATATATATCATGTAAGTATGAATACACATATAGTACTTGAATACAAGAGTGTGTGTGTGTGTGTGTGTGAGTGTGTGTGTGTGTGTGCGCGCGCGCATTTTAGCACTGGAAGATAATTTATTCATTTGCAAATCGGGAGAAAAAATGAATGTTTTACCATATGGATGATCATAAGTTTATGCTCATTCATTATATGTATTTTTGCAGATTTACCATCCTTGTGCCACCAGACAATTTTCTATTATGTAATCTTCAAATGTTTTGCAGCATCCTAATTAGAAAGTCTTCTCACTCCTTCTCACACACAGCAATTTTCTTTTTTCTTTTTTTTCCTTTAATAATCTAGCTAAGGAAATTAGTGTCTATTTGGAGGGATAAATCAAGAGTGGCAGCAACAGCAGCGACAGACTTGTGATGATGACTGTCTTAGAAACACATGCTTCATTAAAAAATCCATTTTTGTTACCTAAAAAAAAAAAAAAGAAGAAGAAGAAGAAGAAAAATTCTGTGGAACAGTCAGACTTTACAACCTTAGACTCAAGCTTCTCTTCTGCTGAATATTGTGGTATGACCCTGGGTAATTCTTGAAACTGTCCTGTGCTTCATTTCCACGTCTTCACAAAGAAGCCGACAGTTCTTCCTATTCCACAGAAGCTGTCTGAAGAGATGATATACAATGTCAAAATCTATCCAAGGAAGAGTGATATTCATTTACTTACCTGTTTAATACATATGTCCATTTTTCAGCTGTTCATTTCTAGTTTTCTTCATGATCATTGAAAATAAAGAAGTACATCCCGAGCAGGACTCATCTCATCCTAAAGGTAACATTGAAAATAAGTGAGCTGAACAATGTGTCCATTCCTCTCTGCTAATTCCAAAGGAAGTCTCAGGTGTAGATGTGTAAATGTCTGTAACTGCAAGTATTTGGTCAGATTATTCAGGGAAGGATCACCAAGTTTCTTATAATAAAGTTCTATTGAAGTCATGAGTGTACTTGTAGACTAAATCACTGCCTTTCACAAAATGAGAGAAAAACAGTCTGAAAGAGACTCCAGGAGGTCATCAACTCCATGCTTTTGCCCACAGGCATAATCAGCTGTACCTGCAGACTCTGATAGATGCTTACCTAACCTGTCCTTAGACTCCATGCAGATAAAGCGTGGGCAGTTACTCAGGCAAAAATATACTATCTTCTTACTGTAAGTTAAGTGCCCATTACTAAAGGGTTTATTTCTACGAAAGTCATATGTTGTAGACATATAGAAGATAGACATTTAAATATGTTTCAGTATTTTGCTCTGCGTATAATGGTGAGGGAGGCAATGGCTTTCCATGCACACCTCAAAAATTCAAACCAAACTGCTATCTGTAGTCTTGAGAAAATCTATTTAAGATGGTTTTTTTTTTATCAGAAAAAAGAACTGTGTATTACATTTTCAGCCAGGAGCTCTACTCCTTTTATGCACACCTCCTTACTTTCTGAAAAACAGAGATCTCTGCACATGTCTTTCTGAGAAGTATTTTCTTTTATAAATACCCCTATTGAAGTAATGAGTGTACTTGTAGACTAAATCACTGCCTGCCACAGAATGAGAGAAAAACAGTCTGAAAGAGACCTCAGGAGGTCATCTACTCTATGCTTTTGCCTGCAGGCAAAATCAGCTGTACCTGTCAACTCTGATAGATTCTTACCTAACCTGTCCTTAGAGATTTCCAATGACTGAAACTCTAAAAGCTCTTCAGGCAGTCTGTTTGAGTGTGTCATGATCCATGTCATTAGAAAGCTTTACTTAATATCTCCCTTAAATCTTCCAAGCTGTAATTCAAACCCATTAATTCAGTTTCCATCCTCCCTAGGCATGGAGAACTGATTGTTTTGTTCTTCATTCCAGAAGCATTTTACATTCTTACAGATCATAACAACGCCAGCCTCTTTTATCCGGTTTTTCCTGAAGCATTTGTAGTAGTACACGTTTTCCGTTCCTCCTGTTTTTTGTTTTTGGGGTTTTTTTTGAAAGTGCATTTGTACATATTTTGAATAGAAGATATAAGGCCATCCACCTCCATATAAGGTGTAGGTCCCAAGGTGTTGGTAGCAGGAAGGGAGCTGCAGGAGTGGCCTCGGTGAGGAGACCAGGGGCTGGCCCGTGCTGGACACAGCTGTTTCCAGCTGGATCTGTGACAGACTAACCAGAGGACAGTGCTGGACCCATCAGCCAAGCTGGCAGTGCCTCTGGCAAAGCGTATTTAATAAGACCAAAACACCACACAGCAGTGAGGAGTGAGGGGAAAAAAAAATCCTGCAAACACCAAGGAGGAGAAAAAGGTACTCCAGGTACTGGAGCAGATTCCCCTGTGGCCTGTATAACCATGCTGGAGCATATATTCACACTGCAGCCCATGGAGGACCCAGTATTGGAGCAGGTTTTATCCTGAAGGACTACAGCCCATGGAGAGAAGCCGTTCTGGAACGAGGGAAAAGTTGTGAAGAGGAAGAAGCAGCAGACAGAAACCTTTATGTACTGATCACAAACCCCATCTCCATTCCCCATCTTCCCTGCAAAACTTGATGAGGGAGGAGGTCAAGGGGCAGGGAATGAGGAAGTAAAGTTGAGTGGGGGGGGAAAAAAGTGCCTGGGAGGCAGGTGTTTTACCTTTTATATCTCACCATCTGGTTAAACTTTTAATTGTCAAGGAATTAAATTAATTTTCCCCAAACTGAGTTTGTTTTGCTTGTGACACTAATTGGTAAGTGATCTCCTTGTCTTTATCTCCACTCACAAATGTTTTTAGCCTTTTAGCTTATTTACTTCCCTGTCCTATTAAGGAATGGGAGTGAGAGAGCAGTTGCATGGGTGTCTGACAGCTACCCAAGGTTAACTCACCACATTCCCACTACAGGATAGTCTTTTATATTATATATTTTTCCTGCTTTTTAAATACAATTTATATATTTAATGTAAAAAATGCAAGTCAAGTAATAAGCCCTTTCCTATCCTATCTTTCTCTCTCAACTCCATATTTAAAAAAATTACAAACTAGAATTCAATAACTGGACTTCCTATGGAGAACTCAAAAATTTAAACCAACCATCTAAAACTCTAAAACTTCAGATCATCAATGATTTCACTTGCAAGAAGCTAACCAAAAAATGCTGCTTATTTTACTTAAAAAAAATAAGTCATTACTAAAAACTAGATTAAAAATCCATCTCACTCTTCTGATGGTTACATTTCTGATTAATTCAGAAGTGTCAATTAACCAAGATGTCATTTCAGCCATCAATTTAGGAAGAAAATAAAAATGTTCAAAACAGTGGGAGTTTTATATTTTTACTTTATTGCTTTAATCATTTTAGAAATAAATAAAAAAATTTTAAAGTCAGAAAAAATTTTGCTTATAATGATAATGGTATTATATTTTTTTTAGAAAAGCAGTCAGCCTTCAGTCACATCTTTCAGTATAACTTCCGGCTCTAAAGTGATGCTTTAAATCTGAAGTTTATTTTAAGCATTTTATATTAGAAGTATATTGAGATTCCATAAAAAAACAGGGGATTGGGCTATGAATAGGGAAATTGCCTCATCATTCATCCTTCATAATTATCATGGTTGGGTTTTATGAATTAATATGCGCATTCATGGGTTCCTGGCTCTACTTACTTCAGTGTGAAATATTGAGAAAAATGACAGATTTACAGTGGGAAAAAAATTGTAACACAGTTTCTTTCTTGTAATCTATTTATGACAAGATGGTTAATATGAAGAGCTAGGAAGTGCAATTTATATGGGTTTATTGATTAAAGCAAAATTATAGCACAGGGGGCAGTAGAGTAAGACATTTTCTTGAGAAACAGATGCTGAACCAGATCTGTGACATAATTTCTGTTTCAGTCGCATCATCAATCTACTGAAATATGTTCCAAAAACTCACAGAAGAGCCAGGCTTCTCTGTTATATATCTGGTGGTGTTACAGTCACCACTTCATATAACTATGGAATGGTTTGTTTGGAAGGGACCTTTAGAGGTCATCTAGTCCAACCCTCACCATGGGCAGGGACACCTTCCACTGCACCAATTCGCTCAAAGCCCTATTGATTTGGCCTTGAGCATTTCCAAGAATGGAGCACTCACGACTCCTTGGGAAACTCATTCCAGTTTCCTACCACCATTTTTTTTGCCTTGTGTCCAGTTTAAACCTGCCCTGTTTCAGTTTAGAACTGTTGCCCCATGTACTGTCTCCACAGCCTTCACTGACCTTGGTGCCTGCAGGGCTGTTTCTCTGTCATGTTCCCACTCCCATCTCTGGGCTGCTGTTGCACAGCAGGCTCAGTCAGCTTCTTAGATGTGTTATCCCAGACATGCTTCCACTGTCACTGATGGGCTTGGCCTTGGGCAGCAGCAGGTCCATCTTGGAGCTGGCTGGCTTTGGCTCTCTCAGACATGGGCAAAACTTCTGGTGTCTTCTCACAGAAATCACACCTGCGTCGCCATGCTACCAAACCTTGCCACGCTAAACCAATACACAACTACTGTCCAGTTTTTCATCCAAAAGTATCCCCAAGTCCTTCTCTGCAGGGATGCTCTCAATCCTACCATCACCCTATGCTGGTGATTGCCCTGACCAGGTGCAGGACTTGCCCTTGTTGAATTTCATGTGGTTCATACAGGCCCACCTCTCTCTGGGTGACCTGTTCCAGTGCTTGGTCACCCACACAATAAAGAAGATCTTCCTCACATTCAGGTGGAACTTTCTGAGCATCAATTTGTGCCTATTGCCTCTTGTCTTATTGCTTGGCACTACAGAGCAGAGCCTGGCTCCATCCTCTTGGCACCCCTCCTGCAGATACTTATGCACATTGATGAGGTCCCCTTTCAGTTTTCTCCAGGCTGAACAGGCTCAGCTCCCTCAACCTTTCCTCATAAGAGAGATGGTCCAGTATATTAATCATTCTTACTGCCTTCTGCTGGATCTGCTCCAGGAGCTCCAAGCCTCTCCTGTCCTGAGGAGCCCAGAACTGGACACAGCACTCTAGATGTGCCTCACCATGGCTGAGTAGAGGGGCAGAATCACATCCCTGCTGGCCATGCTCTTCCTAATGCCTCCCCAGATCACATTGGCCTTCTTGGCCACAAGGACACACTGCTGGTTCATGGACAGCTTTTTGTCCACCAGGACCCCCAGGTGCTTCTCCACAGGGCTGCTTCCCAGCAGGTACTGGTGCAGAGGGTTGCTTTTCCCCAGGCTTTTCCCCAGACCCTACATTTGCCTTTGCTGAATTTCAGACTGTTCTTCTCTGCTGTAGCTGAACCTGCTATAGCCTGTTTTTTTTCCATTAGACTGCAAGTGCAGTATGAGAGGTTCTGTACACTGAAGTGGAGGTTTAGGCATGAAATGAGTGCATATAAGGTTTTGGTGATGGTTTCAAGGCCTTTTTTGGTTTTGGCCTTTTGACTGCAACACCGTGTAACTTTTGCCTAACCAAAGAGTATCAAAGAGCATTAAAGTGGGCTGAATGTGAAATTATATAGCAAATAATAGTGAAATTGTTAATGAAAGCTTTATGGTGGGATTTTTGTTTTTATCACAGAATAAAAAGCTTTATTTTTTTGGAATCATTCCAAGCAATCAAAATGTTCTCTGAGAGAATTCATTCTGCAACAAATTATGCCTTCATTCTATATTACTTTAGAAAGATGTGTTTTAGCTCAAGCATATATGTCATGGTTCTTTGCTATGTTCTGATCTAACAGCACTTTCACAGGCTCCACTGGGACTCCACTAACTTCACTATTTCAAGTCCATAAAGAAGATTTAGACCAGATCCTATAAATTGGAGTGTTGTACAAATATAATGGTTGTCTGATGGCTACTATTCCAATTCCCTTCGTACAGTGCAACTTAGTAATGTGATCTCAGCCAAGGGTAATGTTTTTAGGCGGATAGAATCCCAGCCTGGGAGTTAGTAACCTTGTGCTCTGTTCCCAGATATGTTTCAGATTTACTGTGCAGCCATAATTAGATGTGATGCTCTGTCTGTTCTTTGGATTGCTGTTTGCACAAGGACAATAATGCTCCTTTACCCCGGACAACCCTTCTGAGAAATATGTGTAAAAACTATTATTCTGTTGTTTATCTACCTTACTTATTATCTAAGTGTTAAGGATAGTATCACCATTGCAGCTATCTATTACATTAAGGCTCCATGACTTTTTATTTTCTGTAGTATTTAGGAATGCTCATGGATTTTGCTTTTGGGAAGACTTGGTATCTTCCAATGGAAAAAATATTATATGTTATGGCTATCATAGCTGCAACATGAGGTTAAAAACAGTGCTGGAATTAAAGTTTTTCGTTTTTGTACTCCAGGTTTTCTGGTCTAATTATTCATACCCATCACTGCTTTCTGCACGTCAAGTCTAATTTCCTATCAAACTGAAAAGTTTTTGATGTGGTGTGTTCCTTTATTGTCTTTTTATAGCCATCATCTAGCTTTCTAGCTTTATATACTTCAACACAAAATAATGGTGTAAGAATTGCCTAATATAGCTGTAATCTTGTTCTGTAGATTTTGTTGCGGGTACTGTGATAATTGGTCTCTTCATGTTTCTTTCAGAGCACTTCACCACATGCTATTTCCAGCTATTTCATGCTATGCTTTATATTCCTCTCCAGCCAGGTTAATAGATCTACTCATTTTAAACCTTTTAAACCTACACATAAAGTCTATATTTGGAACTTATATTATTCCTTTTGTCAATCTTTCCTCAAACATACATTTTGCAAAGAAGCTGCATATCACAATTAAATACTCAGGCACTTTCTGATCCACCTTTACATACGCTTATGATGTTTTTCACTTCCTTCCTCTAACATTAGTATCCCTACTGTTTTTCCTGTTGTGTACATAATTATCTGTTCTGTTATTTAAATACACATTGAAAGCCAGCATTTGCAGTAGCATTTAAGATTTTGCAAAGTTTTCCTTCTCTGCAAACACAGAATAACAACATTGTTTCTACCACAATGCTTTGGAGTAAAGCCAGTCTTTTGGATGGTGATCACTGGCATTTCGTTTTACAGTTCAGCCAACTGCAATTCCCACAGCAGCATACCAAAGCTCAAAAGTAACTTATAAATACGGACTGTTGGTACCCAGTATGTTTTTTCTTCATTATTTTGATATTGAAGAGCTATGATGTGCACTTGATAGTTTAATTAAATTATATGGTTCACATTTTTGGGTACCTTTTGTCCTCTGTTCCAATAAGAAAACATTTTCAGAGTCTCTGAGTTATTAAATGGATTTCATCCTTCATGTACAGAGAAGGAGCACTACTAATGCACACACTGTGCCACAAATCCTACCTCTCTTGCGGTTAGTGAGCTTTGGGAAGATGCCAGAATGGGAGCAGAGGTGCCCAGAGGCAGACTTTCAGACAGTCTGTATACACCACATACGCAAAAACAACCCCCAGTTGCTCCTTTGAGACCAGGGAGGCAGCTGGCTTCGGACACTCATGGAGCCTACAGGAAGGCCTGGAATGTGTCTTACATGGTGAATCTACCTGGACTTTTGGGGTACTGTGAACATGTACAAGGAAGGCAGAAACAACATAAGAGAGATAAATTACTGAGGTAATGTCTCCTATAAAGATTGCTTTTTCTTGCAGACCCTCAAAGTTAAATGCCTCCAGCTATGACATCTAGTCTTCAACTCGTAACTCAGTCAGAGATCAAAGGATAAGATATCTATTTTTAAAGACTTTTTTAACAACTAACAAATTCAATAAAACACAATTGTCATGCCCTTCATAGGATAAATGGGGAAAACGTTGCAATGGCACAAGCATTGCAGATTATTAGAAATGAAGTGCTGTTCCTGCATTGCCATTTGCAGTTCTTTGTGGTTCAAGTGGAGGAGTAAGGAAAGCAGTAGTAGCTGGAAGTTATGCGTCTAGTGGATCAGAGACATTCTGGACAAGGAAAGGATTTCTGTTAGTGGAGTGAATACACTCTATTTGAGGAAAAGTTTGGTCATCCTAACCCAGTTGTTCTGAGTGATGAAAATATAATGTATTCCTATGTGCTGATCAAGGTTTATCCAAAGGTCAGGCTGAATTCTTAAAAGAAATGCTGAATTTATTTGGTATCAAATTATCTGTACAAAAGGCTTAGGACTGTATCTCATACAGTTACTATTAAAATATGGCCTCAAAACTAAATGAAGTAATGTTCAGTGTTGTGCCTGTAACTATTAAAAAAAGAAAACCACAGCAGTAACAGAGGAAAGAATAATCCATCATATGTTCTTTGATAGGAATGTCATATATTCTCCTTTTCTGTAAAGTGGCTTATGGGATACTGTATTGTCTTCTGCATTTCATTAATGTAGTTTTACAGCAGTCTCTGAAATTCACCTAGAGCTAGTCCTGACAGGGAGTTCTGACCTTTTGATGGATATAGTTTTGCCTGTAAAGCAAGCTAATGGTTAACCTTATTCCCAGTGGGCAAATGTCCATAGTGCAAAGCCCAGCAGCGCTCAGCAAATCTGGGCCAAATCCTCAACTGGTGCAAATCATTGTGAGTTCACCAAGTCACTATGCATCAGCTGAAATTTAGCCTCAGTAAAGGCAGTAATGAAATTCATATTGCTACCAGTGAAACCAGGATTTTACACTTCAGATTCAGCTAATACCAAGTCAAGATCGTAATACTGTTGTAAAATAAATTTTGGATTTAAATATGGTAATATGTCACTTAGAGCATACTAGGTGCTTTCATTTGGAATTCTCCTCTAGTTCTACTGTATAGTAGCAGAGCTTTTGGGCAGAGGAATTTGCATTCTCCCATGCGGCAAATGCTGTGCATGGCTTGGGCTCAAACCTAATAAATAAGGAGCTCTTGAATCTTTCACCTGTTATAACAGTTCATAGTGGGGAGGTACGAATTTAGAGTGCCTGGTTGAAATTACACAGAACACATCTTCTAGTGACTGTCTGGCATCTCATCTCTCTGAAAATCAGAAAAAACCTTGGTGCTGCACTTCCTGCTGCGTTAGCCAAGTGCTAATGTCCTGGCAGGGGAGCAGGACATGGGGCAAACTCTCCCTTCTCCCTTATAGGCAGCAACATCAATTTTGTGGTTTAGGTCTTCTCATGTTATGAAAGTAAATGTAGTCTCTTCTCCAATAATTATTTTTAATTACACCTTATCTCTTTGTCTACTGTTGCAGACCGAAGCAAAAGAAGACGACGACGCAGCAAAGGGTGGTGGGAGGAATGCTCCTGCCCAAGCTCTCCTTTATTAGGGTAGAGGGTTCTTGGTGGTCGGGAGGGAGAGCAGGGGAAGGAGGGCCATGTCCATAGGTGGCATGAGGACAAAATGGCAAAATGGCAGAATGGCACCGAGTGCCTGGGAGCACCCGGTTAAGTAGGGAAAGGGTTGACCAATGAGGGAAGAGGGAGAGGGCGGTGCGAGCATACATGAACCAATCCGAACGCAAGAGGGGAGGGTACAATTCAAATCAACCTATGATATACATAACGGTAGGGAAGAATCTAGAGGGATGGGCGGATCCAGGCCCTAGGCACGCCTCAAAGCCCGCCCAGGCAAGGCTCAAAAGGACACAGAAAAGCGTCGCCTAGGAGGCAAAGGGCGGACCCAACTCCCGCCCAGGCAAGGCTCTCTTCCCTGAGGGATGAGAAGATAGGGAGCATTGGCCTGGGAAGAAGAGGGGCGATCCTCCACAGTCTACTGCTGAGCCACTTCTCCCAAACTGTGTTAAGAATTTGTATGTAAATACTTTAACATAATAAACAGGAAAAGTGGCATGATATTGAAGTGCTTGACATTTAGTGCTTTCTTCTATATTCCTGTTATCTGTTTTTGCTTTCCATAACAAACAGTTGCTTTTCCCTCCAAATGTCATTCTGCCAAACACCTTGAGTCATGACCTTTATGAGTCAGACAAACAGAGCAACCAGAAATACATATCCAATTACAGTAAGTTTTAGATGTATGTACATATAAACCATGATGCAGCTGTAGGCCACTTGCAATGAAGTTTTATGATTTCTATATCTGATCTAACACAGATCATATCAGATCATATTTGGCTGGCATTAAGATAGCAGCTTTCACTGCTGTGATATCCTCCTCTTAGATGAAGCACACTCTTAAAAGATGTAATTCTGAAAAAGGAGATACATTTCTGCTCTTTTCAGGAAGTGTCAGTTCACAAATGCATCTCATACATGCAATAGCCAGCTAACCCACACCTAAGTGGGTATGAATAGTAAAATATGTTTTACTGTTAGTACAAAGTAGGCTTTCAAAATAGATCTGTGGGTTCTTCAAAGATATCTCTAGTGAGGAATTAATATTCTTTCATAGAATTCCAATTTGTAAAATGTTGAAGGCTCACCAAAATTATATTCATGGCAACCCACATATGCGCAGGTGATGCATTAGTCAGTCTAGAAGTAAGGCTGACATAAAATGCTGGACAGTTTTGCATGAATGGCTTAAGGTAGTAATGCATAGGCTGAATTTTATCGTCATAAATATGTTTGAGAAGATGTAAATTACACTGAAAATAAATTCAGCTTAATTAATATTTCTTCTCTGATTTGAATAGTTCCAGAGACTCAAGCAGGTTCCACAACAATTATGAACAGAGTTTTTCAATTAAAGACAAAACCTGGAAGCTTTTGCAGGAAGCTTTCCAGGAAAAAAAATGAAACAAGCTAATAAAAAAAATTAATTTTATAAAATATTTCCATTTTCCTCCATGAAGTTTCCCTGAATGGTTTGCAATAGTAAAGTTCCTAATTTTTTTTCAATCACTAAGAAATATTTTTTATCTTTATTTGTTTTTCTTTTTTTTCTTTGTTGCCACTGGATTTAAAATATTCTGTGGGATTAGACATTTTTCTTGTTGAAAAATGGGTGATGATAATTCACTCTTTCTAAAATTTCTAATATCGAGGATATGTTGAAATATTATGGAGCAGGAAAAAGGAACAGAAAGATGAGTAATTAATACAGATTTTAATGAACTGACAGCAATAAAATGAAGATTGATGGCATAAATGTTCCAAGATTAGATTTATTTGTTGTGACTGAGAAATAAAACATAAATTTTAGCAAAGACCAAAAAACCAAGATTTGCTTAAAAGACTGAAATGACAAATAAAAATTTTTAAAAATCACTTTTCTTTGTGGTTTTTTTCTTTCTAGCTATATCATGAGTCTATATAAAATCCATTTCCCCTCTGTACAAAGTTTGACTCAGTGAGATTAATGATATCTTTCTGTGAGAAAAAACAGAACCGACAAATTTTTCAAGGAAAACATATTTCCTTAAAAAAAAATTAAAATATTCTATGATAAAGTTATAAAGCCACTCTCTTACAATAAAATATAAAATCAATATATAATCAGTATAAAAAAAAAACAACTAATTACAATTAGGAATTAAAAATAATGTTCACAAGATTGTTTCACAGCACCACAGATAAATAACATGTAAATACCTGGTATTCATGAAACTGCTGATGTATGGTGTTCAGGAAGTTTATGAGGTCCATCCTTAGCAGTCAGTTTGTCAGATTTTCTTCTGAGGTACTGCTTTTGGAAAGTAAGGATTCCACTTTCATAATAATTGCTGATCATCAGAGCTTCAGATGTCATCTGTTTGAATCCTGCTGGGAATATCTCAAACCTTTAACACTACCCTAAACAGGATTTTTATGGTTTAACGTATACTGCAGGCCTTTGTGCTCAAAAATAACCCCATCTGATGATTACCACATCACAGTTAAGATCTGACTGCTGTCCCAAAATGTAATTTAATCCATATGTACAGAGCAGCTGGGCCTGCAGCACATCACCAATAGATACGACTTAGAAAGCTCCAATCACATATGCTTGAAATAAATGCCAGAAAAGAGGAAAAGTACAACTTCGTAATTTAATGGTAAAACACAAAAGATTTAGATGCAGCAGGTGCATTTAGCAATCTATCAGAACTTCATTCCACCCCAGAAAACTTGGTTAGTCTAAAAGGTCAGGACCCTTGCCTCATGGATTTGTAGGTATGTGCTGGTCTCTCCTAATGCCTCAGCAGTACCTGGTATTTTCAACATCATTGCCATTTAAAAGCAAAATTGCATTTTAAACATATGCACTTAAAACTGTTACATTCTCTCCTTTTTACCTTTAATGTGACAAGATATGGTACTTTGCAGTCATGTATTTCTGAAGAAATATACAGGTAGACAAGCGTGTCTGTATATACATGCTGTACCATATATATAATATATAGGCCATGTCAGAGGCTATGTCATGAGCTTCAGCCTAATCTTCCTCTGCATTATTCAAATTTAGATGCCCTTTTCATCCTCAGCAATATGTAATAAAAGTGAGGCTTGAGCCCACAATTTCACTTCCTATAGCAGCTTTTATTTAGATCATGCTTTATTTTTTAGATTGGAATTTTCCTAAAAGTATTTTTTCTCCAATATTTAAAACACAAGGTCAAACTGAATTATTACTTATATTGTTTCTGCTGTTGTTGTTGTATTACCTCAAGTTTGCAACTGATAAAATTCATAAGTAAAATTTGAATTATATTTTATAATGTTTTCATGTCATAAAACCCTTATTTCAAAGTATTTCTACTTGTTATTTGTAGGTCAAATGTAAAGAATTTGCATACAATGAAACCCATTTTTTCACAGACATTTTAGGGGTTTTTTTCCTAGTTTGTGCTATTTCCTTCTTAATTTGTGCTACTTTCTTTAGTTTACCAATTAATATCAGGATTGAGTGAAATGCAAGTAAAAAATTATTATTGTTCTAATACATCTCGGATCCTACACGGTGTTATTCAGATTGGCAAAAACAATCTTTCGTAATTTGCAATGGAACAAAACTGATAGCTGAAGAAAGGATTAGCTAATAGATAAAATTGCAAAGCAAGCTGACCTAAAGGAGTGTTGGGATTGATTCAGCAATGCTGAAGCCAAACTTGCTTTTCTCTCTCCATAACCTCCTGCTCTTAAAGACTTCTTGACAATTAAACTGGGGGGAAAAAATCTCTGAAGACATATAGGCTTTTTTTTTTTAATGTTCTGTCTTCTGTAAAAAGTAGATTAGAAACATTAGAATGAAATGCAAATGATAACACAAAATTATGAGACACTGAATCTGCTTAAATGAGAAATATTGATGAATGTCATGAAGGAAATGCTAATCAAGGTATCTGACTGTGGAAAAATAGACTTTAAAGGTGATTACATAACAAAGTAATCCACATCCTTCCTTCATGAACATCTGTGTGAAAGAATTTTTTCTGAAGTTGAATTATAAATTTTTTCCATTGAATGGATGCTGCCACACTGATTTGAAGACTGAGTAATTCATCTATTATCAGAGGGGTTACATTTGCAGATATATTTAGAATAATGAATGCTGTCAGCTTGTTGATAAGCATGAACCTTCCAACAGCCTTGGGAATTCAAGTTGTGGAACAAAATCTCTCATTGACATTAGTGGAAAAAATTGAGCCTGTGCATTGGTATTTTCAGAGAATTTTAGTCTTTCTTAAAATTTCAGAAGTTAACAAGCCTTCAGCAAAATCCAAGAGCTGTGGAAACTAAACTAAGAAAATGTTCCTAATATACCTTTATATAACACCTTGCAAGTATCCTTCATGATAGAAGCTGTTATTGCCAAGAATATTAGAGAGATATGAACCCAATGTTGAAATATCTTCATATCTATTATCTCCTTACTCGATTTTACTGCCCATTATTCTTGTGAAAAGGAAGGATTACCCTCAGAGGAAAAATGGAATTTACTAATACAGAAACTGCAGTGACATTCTCAGCACCAATCCTTCTCCCAGATGAGAAAAAGAAAAGTGCTAATTACACATGTACTCCAGTCCTTTTTTAAAGTTATTTTATTCTGAAATTATTTCTGCATTCCCAAAATGCCTAAAGCTATTAAATAAGTTTTCCCTTGGACTGCATTAATATTCTCTAGTGAAAATGAGGAATAACTAGTGTTACCACTTAACTACATTAACAGAACATAAATACCTCTGCTAAGGTAACAGAAATTAAAGCAGTAGTTACAAAGGAAGAGGTGGCACTGGGTGAAATAATCTCTCAGGGCAAAATCTTCCATAGCAGATGAATCATGTACGAAGATGTTAAACTCTAGCTAAATACCAGGAGTAGGAAAGAAAAAGCAAATTCAAAATCCTGTAGATATTCACGGCAACAGGAAATACAACTCACTGTCTACGGTGTTGGTTTGTATGCACAGCAAGGTCTGCTGTGGCACCTAATTCATACTGTCCTTCAGCTACTCAAACCAGTGTTGCAAACTTACCAACTCCATTATTATCTGCCCGCATCTTGCAGAACTTAAGCACTTTAAATTAAATTTCAGAAGAGCCCATATCTGTCTTCAGCTTTCTAAGCTTTTTTACTCCATATGTAGTATTAGACACATCCAAGCACATATTTTGTGGCTTTGGGATCTTTAACATGAGAAAAAATATTGAAGCAAGTCTTCTAAAATACCTGCAGGATGTAGACATTAGAATCTAGTTAACAGGGAAGGCATGTCTAAAATGCACTCAAGTTTGTAGGGCATATTTAAATTTAATTGAAATGGGAGCAAGTCTGTGTTGTATAGAACTTTTTGTTTCTAATGTAATATTTAGCAGTTTTTGTCTGAAGTTGATTGGAAAGCAACAATACTCAATGTATAATAATAATTTATATCTACTAACTGCATAATCTGTAGCCTTAGCCCCATCATTACTGATTGCTTTTCCTGTTTTCTCGGGTTTTTGCTGTAATGACCTACAGCTCTGAACCGTGGGCCCTGATACCCCAGACAAGCTGAATAGAAGGAATGATCAGTTCAGTATACTCTCTACTGTCACACCAGAGTTTCTCAAATTCATCTTTTTTAAGACACTATACTTAGTCTCCATTTTCTATTCTGTCTTTTTTTTTCCCTGTGAGTATTACCTACAAGAAGACAAAAGAACTTTGTTGTCATGTCCCTTAGAGCTAATGTAAAACTAAGCACTTTGCAGGGCTTTCCACTAATCTGAAACTGCCAGGACATCAAGATTAGGAAATGGCAGCTGTTGTGTTTCTTTTCTCTTGTGAAATTCAAATAAGATGGGAGAAGAATGATTGTAGAACAAAATACTTAAAATGGATTGCATTCTACAGTTGTCCTCTGGTTTTTTTTCCATCATAGGAGAGATAAAGAGACATTTGCATTATTCCTCAGAAACAATTCATTATAACATGGTGAATGAATGAGTGAATGAAAGAGTGAATAGAAAACAGCGACCTTAATGGAAGCATAATCCCAAAGGTGAAATTAAGTTTTATGTAGTTTTATGTTAGGAAATTCTATGTTTATGAAGTTTTTTTCTGACTGAACATGTAGACTCCGAAACATCTTGTCTCTAAAGCCCTCAGGTCTCAATTCACACAGATTGTGTTGGAAAATATATAGAGAATTTTTGTGGGAAACACCTTTAAATGAGTCTTTCTTATTTTCTTAGAACCAGAATCTTTGGAGTCCTGTGGATACACTCAGAGTCAGCTTCTTCAGCAAGTTTAAAACTGTTGTCAATTATAGTTTAGTATTTTCTATATTTAAAAAATATTTGTGCTAGAGGAATTCTTTTTTGGTTGAAATCTCTCCTTTGTTTCTGTAACTGTTTATTTTCAACCTCACTGCTTTTCCTCCTAAACCTGAAAGCCTGCATATTTCTTAACTGTTGTTTTCCTAATGAATCCCTTTTCTCTTGTTTATTGATCACCATCACATAAACTATTTTAATAATAAAATCAAAATTATATGGGTTAAAAGTATGTAACATCTTTATGATGCATACTTTATATTTTAAGGTATTTTAATAAATTTAAAATGTAACCAAAGCTTATTCCAAGTAGGTGTTTAGAATTTCAACACCAATGCCACTTGAATGCTTTCCTTACTTTATCCATCAAGTATTTTTTCATGGTGTGCATTAAAAGGATATAGAAGCTTTGTCATTGCCATGAATTTCCTCGTACATTTCAAATAAAAATTACTCTTCACAACTCCCTAATAAAGAAGAAAACTTTTCTCTTGTTGTCTACTAAAAAAAGTTAATGTTTTATTACTTCCATTTAGAGAAGACGGTCAGTAAGTAAATTCTATTATCACTCCTCATCATATTAGTGGCATACAGACAACCTGGACAGTAACCCCTGATTCCATTTCAATTTTTCTAACCGACGGTTTTCCAGTCATGAAGGTTATTATTATTGTAGGTATTGAAAGCAGAAACTATTTCATTTTAGACCACTTGAAAATCCTCTGCTTTTTCTCTGTTTTAAATAACAGAATTTTCAAAGGGAGGTGGTAGGGAGCTTATAGGGCTGATCCTCACCTCAAGCATTTTACACAGCTAAAACTCAGCTGTGGATCAACCCATAAAAGTCATTGACTATGTCATGCCATGTCAGAAACAAATATCCACAATGCCTAATTCAGGGTCTTTCATAAGCTGAGGCATTCATTCTTATTATTTGTCTATTATTATTTCTTTATCATGCAGCCAAAAAAAAATACTGAGTTAGCCCTTCAAATATACAGAGAAGCATGCAAATAAGAATCAGCAGGGCTGAGTCACTACAACTAACATTTGCAAATTTTACCTATTTGGTAAGGTACACTGAGAGAAACAGTCTATGCAGAGGGTTCAGAAAGGTTTGTTTGGGGGTCTTTATGTTCCATTTTTCCCTCTCTAAAAAAGTTTATCCACATTACCAAGTGAGCAAATGGCCATATCCACTTTGTTAATTTTAACCTGTTAACCACAGCAACTGCTGAAAAGAAGTTCCTTAAAACAAAATAGAAAAGGACCAAAAATGCCACCCTGAGTGAAAAGAAGTTCTTTGAGATGGCAATCCAGTATATGTTTGAAGGCCATGAGATCACAAACACTATTGGGTGAGAGCAATTACAATATTGTTTCTGTAAGTGAAATATCTTGAGTTTTCTTGTTTGAAGTAAATCACCCTTACAGGTTATTTTAGGTGTCACTCGGAGCCACCTTCCAAAAACCAGAGCAGCAAACACAGCTGTCTTTGATACAAAATGATGTCAGCATTCCATTTTGGCATTGGTGCGTGATTTACGGCAGGGGGCTCTCAGCAAAGCCAGGAAACAGTCTCTAAAAGACCACCTAAATTTTCTTGTTTTCTTCCCATTCCCCCTTTTAGCTCTCAAAACTGCCCCATGAGAAAAGTACACATCTTGCAGCTTCCCTGTGGGCAAAACAGTAGCACACAGCAGCACCGTGAAACTATACCGAGATGGAGGTACAAGAACTGTTGTTTTCCTGGCTTCGTACTCTCTGATATGAATATGTGCAGATGAACAGATAAACAGAAGGAATTAATACTGCTTTTCATATCTACCATTAATATCAATGTATGTACAAGTGAACGCTCTTGTTCACCCAGGCGTCTCAGAAGTTCACTGTTTGAGCTGAGGTGGGTTTTAACAAATTTGTTTGTTTCAGTGGTCCAGATAATTTATGATATTTATGTTAAGAAATTTGGACTAAGAACACATATAAATTATAATACTTCTATATGGTGTGAAAAATACATCTTGTCAAATGACCTGATTTTTTTTGTCGGGGTTTGTGAATCTGGAACAGAATTTTGATAAGCCTCTGTCTTAGTGCTACATTAGGATTTGTGGTATACAGTACCATTGAGGCAAGAGTAACCCTAAGTATAGTTGTCAGTGAAGCTTTACTTTTTTGTGATAGAGTTTCATGTGGTGTTTCTGTGGATTTGGGTCTATTTGTTTGGCTTACATCACACTCTACTTAAAACTTTTCATCATTAAAACTTCCAACAAATATAGTGGTATTAAGTATAGAAGTCTGACACAATTTTTTTCCTGTGAAATGTAGTTTATGTCAATTTCATATATAATATGTGGAGTGACAGAAATCATTTTTGTTAATATCTGCAAATCTTGATTGTGGTATGTGAAAGTACAGTTTGTAGTAGAGGTTATTCCTTTGTGGGTTTGAATCAAACTTATGACATTTTTCCATGTGTCCCATATCCCACATAATGAAAGACTGAAAATGGGAAGTAGACCAATAACGTGTGCATGAATAATAGAAATTTCATTAGCTCACAAGAGGAGCATCAGAGGGTGTGTTAACTTCCCGGGGGAGTTCACCTGTGCCTTCCAAGGCATCTCTCCAGGTGTAGGACTGTGCTCCAGAGGAGCAGGAGCTGCACTTCCCCTGAGAAAGGTGTCAATGAATAAGCAACCAGGTTGCTGCTTGATTTGAGTGGAAGGGGAAGGTTTGCTTTGGGCATAAGACAGTGCTGGGAACTGCTGTTAGAGTTAACATTCAGGGAACAAGATGAAATGTAGATAAAACCCCTCTACATCCACGCCTATTGGGGCTTTTGCCATATGCAAATCTGGCAGGGGGGTTTCATGGTGGTGTTGTGTTTTTTCATTTATTTTAATGGAAGGAAAAAGAGCTTGAAAGTAAGATTGTGGCAGAACAGAAGAGAACAATAGAACAGAAAGTAGAACAGAACAATATTTTATGTGGTTCTGCCTCAGCAATACTCAAGGAAAACAGGATAGGAAGAACTAGGATTTGCAAGTGCAGCTTGTGTACAAATCAAGGTTTTCTACAGATAAGGAACTACACTGTCATATATTCTAAAAGTGAAAGGTACCATGGTTTTGTGCCAACTACAAAAAGAAATCCAGCAATATAATTCGGCAATTAAAAAGATGAACGTGACAGTTTGTTGTTGAAAGTTCTTTGGTTGGATATGGGGTATTTTTAATTTAATCTTAAGTCAGAAGGAGAAAGGTGCTCCTGGTGGCGTAAATCCAACTGAAATAAACTAAAAGTATTATATTTGTGGGGAGGGGTTTATTGGTTTATTGTTTATTGGTTTGTTAGTGGGAGGTTTTTTACATAAACGTGAATTGCATTTGTGGTCTCAAAGATGCAAACCAAATGTAGTGCAAAAATTCAAATATTTATAGTTCTACTAAGCAGAGGGGAGGGGAGTGGGGAGAGTGGGGAGGGTGTTGGGTTGTTGTACTGGAAAACCAAAGGTCAGAAATAATTAGTCCTTGCAGCTGCCAAGTCGCGTCAGAACTTCCCATAGTCTTGTGTGGAGAATGAGTTGCAGATCCCAGAAATGGGGAAAATAACCCTTTCTTTCGAGGTACACAGCACTGTCCTCCATCAGTATACACATGATTGCTGTCACTAAAACTGACTTGGTTGTTACCAGGGTCCCTTAGCTCCTGTATGCGTGTTTTCCATTGACTTTGGTGTTACCTCATTTCTTTGACCAGTCTATACTTACTAAGAGCGCTGATACACCTCATCATTCTTAACAGGTAACATAACTCCCGAATTTTTGGTCTCTCAGGTTTTTGGAAATAATTTCCAAGCAATTGGATCCTGTAGTTGCTTGCCCTTTCGGGAACTGGCTTTGTTAAGCAGAAAAATTGACATTGCTGTTATTCTGAGCCTGTGGAGAAAGATGACCTTACATAAACTTATAAATGTCAAATTCTGGCAAGAATAGAGGCAGCCCTGTGGGAGAGTTTGAGTCAACTATATATGTTATTTTAGAGATTCAAACTAAACCTGCCATTGGCAAAAAAGTACAGTCAAAAAGAAGGGGTTTGTCCATTAAATCTTATTACTGGGTAGAGACAATGTTCCAATTCTATGTTTCAACGTGAGTTTGACATATAAAACCTAGCTTGGACTTATTAAAAACAGGATAAAGACCTAACTTCCTGGGCTCAAGCACCAGATCTGGAGAGAATTTGTAGATCTCTGCTGAATAAAGATGCAAGGTAAGAGATTAGCTATTGTAGTGAAACAGGAGTGGAATATCTTCCTTTATTTCTCCTGTTTTCTTTTGATGATCAGCATTTGCCTCAATTGTGATGACATGCTTTTAAAATGAGTAGGGGTAGAGAAAAGAGGAAAGTTGTGCTGTCTGGATGTTGAAGAGAAAGATGAAAACGTATATGAGAAAGGAGCACATTCCATAGAAATTCTTAGAGCAGACTAGTCAGTGCTTTTCTATCAATTTCTGAAATATATCTGTTTGTAATAAAAATTATAATTCAGGTATTTAATGCAATTAACATAAAGTCTGGCTTGCTTTAACTCCTGTTAATCAGACCAAGCTACCATGTTACTGGTTTTAAATATACCTAATTAAAATCAATTTTCACATGGAGGGACATGAAATGTTAACTCAACATTTTATGCAATTTGAAGCCCTTTTAAAAATTAATGTTATGGTGATATTTTAAGTTAATTTTATTCATATAAGAAAATTACCTGTTGCTGCAGATTATTATTATTATTATTATAACAAAAGTTTGAAAACGTTTTCTGTCTTAAGTATCCAAATGGTGTTTTATATCCTGAAACACTATCAACAGAAATCGTAAATTACTTAAGGCGAGACATAAAATAAACCATTTATCTCTCATCTTTGTTGCTAATTGACTAAACTGAAAATTCATCTGAAAGGTTTTATGTATTTACTGATGACTTTAGGAGAATGTTTATAATTGCTGTTCATTGAAATGAGGATGCCATCCATAGTACCAGCAGGTTTTCCCACGCTGTTTCCTGACCTGCAGAATCCCTGCTGCTCTAGTGTTTGGCTTTTCTTAAGCAAAGACCACCAGTTGTGTTAAATTATTCTGTACTGTGTGCCCAAGGAATAATGTTGATTTCAATGCCTGAAATATATCCCTCCCTGTTGGCATAGGATGACTGTATAAAGCTTCCATCAATTTTTTTACATGGAAGCTCTATTTTGGGGGGGGGAGGGGAAGCTTCTAAAATCCTGATTCTAAGCAGCTTGTTTAATAGAACGTGCTGCAGTGCACTTGTTTAATAGAGCATGCTTGGTCATAAAATGTTTGATTTATTTCTCCCACTGTGTTTGCATAGGAAAAACAGTCACACAGTGTAGTAAACTTTAGAACAAGTATCTTCATTAATACTGTTTTACAGACATCAGATTTCATCCAAATTGTTTTAAAGCTATGTATCTTGACATGGCCAAACCCATGAAAGCCATGTTACAATTTCCATGCTGCTTACAAGTCTATTTTAAATGTTTAGAAAGGATCCAATCTCATGTCTGAACTAATGTCAGCGTAAGATAATAACATAAACTACTGCTGATTGTCATTTCTGTCTAACGAATAAATTTAAACAGATGAAGTTTTGAAGACACCAATATCATCAAAAAATATAAAAATCTATATATTTCCTTTTAGAAAAGCATGATTCATATAAAGATCTTCATTAAAATTTCTATGAGGTTATTTAGAGCCTTAAGACTCAATTTCCAAAATAACTGACTTTCTCATTCAGCATATACTTGATTATAATAAGTTGTCTAAGCTTTCACAGCTGTTCTGTATTTATAGTCTAAAGGGAAATTCACTTGTCAGGGATGGTATGACAAATAAATGTTCCATATGTGCATTTTATTCTTAGGTGTATCTTCTTATTAGCCAACAAAATGTCAAGAAATACAGTCTGAAGCCATTTAACAGCACACAAACAGAGGCTGCAGGGGTTCGGCATCCCAACCCATTGAGAAATGATCCGAGTTTTCTTAAAGAAGTGTAAAATTTTACTGACCTTTCAGATCTTTTGGGACTCTTTACTGCAGCTATTTTCATTTCTGGAACTCTTGTAGTGGGCAGTTGGAAATCATCCACTTCAGTGTGGCAAGGGAGAACTGTAATAAATCTTCTACTTGTCATCAAAATTTTCTGGGCAGTATCTTCAAGACAGTGCATGAACTTCTCTGTTTTCTCCCAGTTCTTTCCTAAGCTAAAACGTACACTGCATCTTAAAGACTTTGTGAGGAAATTTTAACCTAACACTTCTAAATTTCCCACTTCCAAACATTCCCTAAATGCTCTCCAGCCCTATTTTCAGAAGGGAATCTGCAACAAGACATGTGTCTCTAGCTTTCTCTGCTGGGATGGCCTCTGTGCTCAGTTTTGCTCTTAGTATGTGGGCCAGACATGGAAATAAGTGAAAGTCTTTATATCATTCTTGCCCTTTGTAGACATAGCAGAGGAGCCAGCATATTACAGCAGAGATATGCTATTGACAGAGGTTCCTGGAGTAAATGGGACCTGGAAAGAGTTATTCATAACCTTTCACATTTTTCATATACATCTTGGCCATAATAATTAGTTCCTATTACATTGTCAAAAGGCAGTGATAATCAAAGTGGCAGTTTCATTCTAACTTACCTTAGAGCTGCCAGACAAGTACTAATTAATGAGACATATCTTGGGTGGTTTTGGGTTTGGCTTGTTTTTTTTAATACTAGAGAGTAAAGTAACAGCAAAATGAATTAGACATGATTTGTGTAAGCCATAATAGAATCAGCTCTGAACTGGTATTTGTCTTGCCAGTCATGAAAGATAAAAAGCCTGGCAGAAACCACTAGAAAGATCAAACTTTCTTTCCTAATTTTCCTTTGGCAAAAAATGTTGAGTAGATCATCTTTGATCAACGGGGAAAGAAAGAAGCGCAATGCCCAGGAAAGCTGAGTTGACAGGTATATAACAGGAACACCAAGGCAAACAAGGTTCTGGATACAAGACTTCAGTGTTAGGTAAAACTTCTCTATTATCAAACATCTAGGGTTGAATTGGTTTTTCTGCCCTTGCTGTCTCTAATGACTTGCTCTCTGGAGGTGTTTATCTTCCATTATAGTCAATTAAACAAATCTAGGGAAGCAGAAGAAAAAGGCTGAAACGAGGTGGGATGAATCTCACTTCAGCTCTCAAGAACCTGTGTTGTCTACCAGCTTTTCTCCTGTGACTGGTACTGGACTATGGCATTAAAATGTGATCCCTGCAATTATGTTGAATAAATGAATGTCATTCATGCATAGTGGAGAAAAAATACCTCTATTTATGATAATGGGTAACATTTCTGCTACCTGGTAATGCACTGGATGGAATGCTATCCTCTCGTAGTAGATACCAAAGAGCTAAATAAATGTTAGTGCTTAGTATTGAGAAAAGGTACTTGCATAAACAAGTGTTTGGATAGTTTTACTATCCTCTGCCTAAAATGAATATAATTTCCAAACTGCATTGCCAAAATAATCTTTACTTGTATGAATTAAGCTGTAAAGGATTCAGGTTTGTTGAGCTGACTCCTTCCAATTATTATTAGTACTGAAATAAACTGCATAATACATTTAAGCTTTTGCAGCTTATCAATAACCACATCTGTGCTGTTAATAGGCCCACCAATAAACACCCCCAGATATGTCAGTTATGAGCACAGTTCAAGATTTCCTATTAAAATGTATTTTTATTTTGCATCATGCACAATGCTGGTGGCAGAGTTTCAGAGCAGAGTAATTTTCCAAATCATTTAAGAATGTGTCAAGAGCTAAAGTACAGCTAAAAGTGTTTAATTTAAACATTTAAGTTAGAGCTTGCTCAAGTGGCTACATGTTTTATTGGACTGTAGCAGCTATGATGCACAAAAAACCTCACAAGCTCCTTGTTTCCTTAAGAATTACCCTATAAACTCATTACGTGAACAGCTTCTGCCCAGAAGCAGTCTCCTGTGAGCAGGCAATACCTTCTGGCTCTTTAGTGGAATGCCATTTCCACCCCACTGTGGCTGAATGTCATTCCCTATGGATCTGGTAATTCACACTGAATTCAAATGTATTATACTTCATAATATCAAAAGCCTGACTCACCTCCACCCCATTGTTGCCCTGACATCTCTTCTGCTGATCCCTGAGTTTGCTTTTGGTGCAGAACAGCCAGAATCTTTCTGAAGTCAGTGCCCAAGCCACAAACCTTATTCACTCTTCAGTGATTCAAGTTCTTCCACCTTTGCTTGAAACTGCAGAAGAAGCAAAGGAGTGGGTTTCTTGAGGGGTTTATTAGTAGAACAAGTTTCATGGAATTGTCAAGCTGTGACAGAGTATTAAGCACAGGTGATTGTCAGGGTTGACCTAAAATGTGATTCCAGTGAAAATACGTCCTCATATATTTTTATAATGTTTTTATAATGTAAGTCATCAGCAAATACTCCATCTCCCCTAACAATGTAATTAAACTGTTGCAAATACGGTACATTTACAGCATGGCAAATACATTTATCTTCTCTTAACCACTTACCTGACTTGCTAAAGGTTTTTAATAATGCCCAAAGTAATGGGACCTGAATAATTCATGTCCAAATTAGATACGCATTAATGGTCCCAGTGTAGTTAACTGGAAAACTAGGATCTGGTTCAGTGTATGCTTAGAGCAATAAAACACTTTGAAGGCTGCTGTGACTGTAACTGCTAGGCTCAATAAAGCTGAGTCACTAAAAAGCAGTGATTTAATCTTTCCTGTTTACCTTCTCTGAAGCACGCTGCCTGCGGAACTACTGCCATAAAGGAACAGTTTAGTTTACCTGGCCAAATAATTAGATTTTTGCTAACATTATTTGCAAAATGCAATCTTTTAATCACACCTTTTCCAGCGAAGCCGATTTTATATATTTTCTGTAACAGATTGCTTAAAGTTTGATAATCTACTTATATATTAAAATCCACGGGACTGTAAATTTCTGAGCCTTATCCCAGATCTTTATCACAGTTTCTGTTGAAAGTTAACCCCGTGCAGATGAGGCTCTCTTTTGGATAAAAAGACAAGATTTATTAAAAACAGGAACAGAACAAAAGCGATGAGCCCGGGGCGCGCTCGCAGGGCGTGCGGGCAGTCCCCGCTGTGCCACCCCGTGCCGGCAGGTGGCGCTGTGGCCCCGCAGTGCCCGCGGCTCCCCGCGGCTCCCCGCGCTCCGTCCGTGCGCCTGGAGAGGGAACACACTCTCAGTCCTAAAATTCTGGTCAGTATTGTCATCTGGCGTTATTCTCTCCAGTCACAGAAACTTCTCTTTTGTTCTCCTTCAGCACTGTTGAATTAAATATTATTTAGTGTTATACTTCTTAATATGGCTGTACATGTGTACGGCAACAAACCTCTCTGACTCTCATGGTGTGGCTTTGCCTCTGCTGTGGTGAACCTCTGTTACTTTTGGCTGGGTTGGAATTCATTTTCCTTACATCAGCTCATGTGGGCTCTGTTTTGGATCTGTGCTGAGCACAAGAGTGATAATACAGAAGGGTTTTTGGTTTTGCTGACTGGTGCTTGTACAGAGCCAAGGCCTTTTCTGCTTTTCCTACAGCCATGCTGGCACGGAAACTGGATGTGCATGGGAAATTAGGAGGGGGAACAGCCAGGACAGGTGACCCCAAGTGACCAATGGGATATTCCAGACCATACAACATCATGCTCAGTATATAAATTTGGGGGAAGAAGAAGGAAGGGGGCAACATTTGAAGTGACAGCCATTTTCTTCCCAAGTAACTGTTATGTGGGATGGGGCCCTGCTCTCCAGGAGATGGCTGAACACCTGCTTGCCCATGGCAAGCAGTGATTTAATCATTTGCTTTGCTTTGCTTGCATGCACTGCTTTTGCTTTCCCTATGAAACTGTCTTTTTCTCAACCCACAAGTTTTCTAGCTTTTATGCTTTCAACTGTCCCTGATCCCAGTGGTGGGGTGGTGAGCAAGTGGCTGTGGGGGCTTGGCTGCTGGCTGGGGTAAAACCACAACAAAATCTTGCCACATTTCTTTGTAACAATCCTGTATTCTCTAAAGAGATTAATTTATCCCTTCTTTAGCATTTCTGTCCCTAAGTTTGTGAGTAATTGTGAGTCTATGACAGTGGCAGGCCAAAATATATAGGTGATACAGCATCTGTCCCATTTTGCATGTGTGCAACCACTTTCCCCCTAAGGCAGCCCAAATGTTCAGTGCAGATCAGGATGTGAATGAAGGAACAGATGGCTTGTGTCAGTGGTGCATGGTCTAAGCAAGGGCACCAAGGAGTCAGCAGAAGGCAGTCATCTTTGTCCCTGCGCTCCTTCTCTCTTCACTTTGTTCTTCTCTCCACAAAAAAAGATTCAAGATCATACTTGACATTGATTCCAAGCAATGCAGCCTAGATAAGAATATGAGGGGTAATAAAGAAGGAGAAAAAAATATACAGTATCTTCTAATTTTTATATCTATACAGTAGTGATGCTATAAAGTTGCAACCCGAAATAATTATATGTTTCCATCAATATAGTTGCAATTTTTATATGTAAAACACTGAAGTGGATGTCTGTGTAAATTTTACCACAGTAACAGGACAGTTATAGAATAATGGAACAAATTAGTTTGGAAGGAAAGTCTGAGGCTATCCACTCAACTCCCTACTCAAAGCAGGCCCAGCTTAAACCAGGCTACTCAAGTTCTTATACAGTCAGATTCTGATTATCTGCAAGAATTGAAATTCTACGCCTTCACTGTGCATCTCTTTCCAATCTGTGAGCACCTTCATGCCCTTCTTTGCTACAAGGCTGTAGGGCTGACTTATGATCAGCTTTGTGCCCCAGGTCTCCATGGGCAGTCCCCAACCTCTGCTGGTGCAGGGGTTTGCTCTGTGCCAGCCGCACAGGACTTGCATTTGCCTGTGCTGAAATTTGTGTGGTCCCTCTCAGTCTGCTGAGGCTCCCCACAGATGGTAGCCCTGCCTGCTGGTGTGTCAAACAACGCCTCTGATTTGACATTGTCCTCAAAATTTCTGTGGGTCCCATTGTCTGGATCATGACTGTCTGCTTTGAGGGATCCTCCGAAGAATACACTGAAAGAGTAATTAGGAAAGGAAAATGGAGGAGTACACAAAATAAGTTCTGGATGTCCAGGAAGGCTGTTCAGTAAAGGATCATGCCCAGCTGGCAGAGAGGTGGCTGATAGAGGGCAAAGTGCAAATTACTGATTCTAAGGTTCAAGAGACAAACAAGAGTGAAGATTTGTGTCATTGCAATGAAAATAGTTGGGCAATGGTTGGAGAAGGTTTTTCCATACAGCTGAAAGTAGGAACTGTACAAAATGGGAAGAGGAGGCAAGTACTTTTATGTTTTTAGCAAAGGAAATCAGTTCATATTAAACCACTCTTAATATGTGATGATATTTTTGTTCAGTTAATGAGCCAAAACTATTGTTACTGTCTTAATGCTTATGTAAAGACCTAGAGTGTATCAGAATCACACAGCCTCATAAGGGTTAAAAAAAAGTCACTAAAGTCCCGGATTGTTCACATTTCAATACTGTGACTGGGTATCCTGTAACAGGCAAAAAAAGAACATTCCTCTGGAAAGGAATAACCCTCCCTGCATTGGTAAATTTTAAATCTGTGTTCTGTTTCTATTTAAAATGTAGCCAAGCTCTTCAATGAGATGGAATTTCAGGTCACTTGCAACAAATGTGAAGCAATACTCTGCTTGTTTATTCCTTCTAGAGTAACTATTACCAATGAATTTTCTTCCATTACAATATGCTTCAATCTGTTGTTCCTCCATTGGACAAAATTCTCACTGTAATTATAGATATTGAGCTTCCCTTAAGTCTAAGTGATTTCTGATTACTAGTTTTCTTTGAAAGAGACATGAAATTTGAAATACAGAAGAGAACTGTCCTATTCTCAGCCTTAGACCTGAGTGATAGGAAGTTGCTGGGCAAGAAAATGAAAGCAGTGATTTTAGCTTTATCAATTTGGAGCAAAATTTGTACAGAGGTCCCTTTACAGAGGGAAAAAATATTCAAATCAGATTATGGTTATAAGAGGAAGGGAAGACAGGTTGTGTGTGAAGTCCTCAATTTTTTTACTCCTCTAAAATATCGTTTTGGCTCTTTCCTCAAATTTTTCAGTTTCTGAATTTGACACTTCAGTTATTGAAATCAGAAATAATGTGCAGACAAACTTGCATGTGCATAAAAGGAAGAAAACCACTGGTAAATACAGTTGTATTTACAGTATTTACAGTAAATACAGTAAATACTGCTGTATTTACAGTTGTAAATACAGCATTAACACACTGCTTTAGGACCTAACACTATTTCTTAATACATCTAGACAAAAGTCACTTGCTCTGACCAGTGGGAACTCAGACCCCTAAATCCCCTTTTTTGGTCTCATTCGACACTTTTCATTGAAACAGTTAGGGATCAAGTGAAGCAGCTAACTTCAATTATGATTTCAAGTTTTGAATGATCTGATATTTGAATTAAAAACCAAAATCATACAAATAAGGAATGAGTTTCTCTCAAATCTGTTACCATTCACCAATATGAGGACTAAATTTGACCCTTAATTCAGTTTACCATAAAATGGAAAAGACTGTCTCACAAGACATTCTTGTAAGTATTACACTAAGCTCTCTGTCCTACATATCATCTTAACCTATATTCATTACATTCCTCACTTAATTAATCAGAAGAAAACTGCTTTAAGATTTTTAAACATCAAGTGTGCTTTTACAGCGTCGAATTTAAAAAACCCAGCACAACAGGAGGCAAATGAAATTTATCGAAACCTTAGTGATTTTTCAATTAGAATTTCTTCAATCAATGTAATATATGTGATATATTGATTGGAGACATTACCAAATAATCCCAAACCACAGACTTGAATCTCTGCAAATCTGTCATGTGAAAAATTAAGCATATTTTTGTTTTAAGCTGAACTGAGCTACTCCTGCACTGACAAGGATTAATTTTCTGAGTTACAAAATGCAATTTAGATTGCTAGGCTACTCATGATGAGATCTTGGTATCTTATCCTAAGGAACGAGCCTCCTGCTCTAATTGACCCTTCTTCGAGCAGAGGTGGGACTAGAGGTCCTTTCAAAACTCTTCCAGTCCTGTGATCTGTTTCAGTCATGTCAGATCCATTTTGTTACAGATCCAGGTGCCTCCTTTATACATTGAGGATTACCACCCTACTTAATGACTTGGTTGGAATGGCATGCTTATCCTCCCCTCAGCCTCTTCAGCTCACAGCCTCACGTATTGATGTGAACCACTGTGATGCATCCTGCATCACAGCTGCTACAGCTGTCTTCCAGCACCAGTCAGAGCTCTTTCTCATTCGTCTGTAAAATAACATCATAAGATGACTGCTGGCCAAGGATGAAACAGACAGAAGTCTCTTCAAGTTCACCTTACCAATGTCTCCTCTCTTCCTTTCCCACGTTCAGTACATGTTCCATAGGGGTTCCTGAGCAGCCTGTGGCATGCTTCAATGTCATCCTTTATCTCTGGCTGTAAAATCTTTGTTTTGGCACTGTCTAGAAACTTGAGTAGATTTTCTGCTAAAAGATAGTAAGAATTATGCTGCTTTGTAGCAAAACAGTCACTCCTCAACAGCACTGCCTTTCGACAAATTATATCATATTTTTGCATAGAGTATGGGCCTTATTATGTATTAAGATCTATGTACTAATTGATACACTGAGTCAAAATTAGTTTTGTTAAGTCAAAAGTCTCAATAACACCCCCAAAACGATTAATCAAAAACATCACATGTAAAAGTATAAAGACTGGAGTGGATTTATTTTATTGTTCATAACTCAAAGTCTGTCAATGATATTTATTCAATTGTCACAGTTAGATAAAGCTCTTGGATTTAACAGCATGGACTCCCTTTCATCACTTTATATTTCTTATGTCTTCAACTTTCTCTTCTTATGTATTCAAATATTATCTTCAAGCATAAAATAAATTAAGCACTGTTCTGCCCCAGACATACATTTTAATGGACACAGGCCTGTCAGCTCAGGTGTCCAGGTACCTTTGGAAAAGCAATTTTTGGAATAACAGTTTGCATCCTATATAAAATCATATGGTATAGATTACTTTATTAGATAATAGACAAGAGTTTGCATTACATGGAGCAATTAGCAGTCCTAGTGCTTGCTGTCCTTCCTTTGTGGGGACCTGAAAACTCTAGCCTAGAGGACTTCACTTTGAGACCTTGTTATAGGAGACAATTAAAGCCTAAACAATACTTATTTAGACAGCAATTAAACCAACCATCAACTGACTGTGATATTGTAGTCTGTTGCTTGGCAACTGCTAGGACCTGACAAATTAATTCTTTCTTTTAGACTGATATTAATTGCCTCATTTTATTAAGTTAGAAAAAAAAAAGAAACAAACATTACAATGAATTTAAAAGTAAAGGAAAGAGAAGGTAATCTGAGGAGAGATACAGGATGCTTTGTAGAAGAAAAACAGCTAGAATAGAACAAGGGGGAAAAGAAGAAAAGGGAGAGGAGAGGAGAGGAGAGGAGAGGAGAGGAGAGGAGAGGAGAGGAGAGGAGAGGAGAGGAGAGGAGAGGAGAGGAGAGGAGAGGAGAGGAGAGGAGAGGAGAGGAGAGGAGAGGAGAGGAGAGGAGAGGAGAGGAGAGGAGAGGAGAGGAGAGGAGAGGAGAGGAGAGGAGAGGAGAGGAGAGGATGTCCAAAATATGCTAGTCTTCAGTATGGGAAAATTGCCATACCAATGATCCTGTGTTGGTTGGTTAGTTTGTTTGGTTCGGTTTAGGGTATTTTTTGGTCTGGAAAAGCTACCTTTTGATAAAACAGAACTGTTTTGATGCAATGATTTTTTCTTTTTTAAATAATGGCCTCAATTTGCATAAGAATTTTGTTGGTCCAGTATGGAAGACCTTTCAGAGTAATTTTAAATAACCTAAAAATTCCATTAATAATATTTATTTAAACTAGCTTTGAATGATTACGGAAATACAAATTCAGATACTTGCTGTAACTAGAGGAGAACAAAAACTTGGAGCCGGATCTTCCGTAATGAAGGTGATTTTATCCCACACTGGGATAATATCCTCTCCTGGCTTCCAAAGCTTTAAAATGTTGCCCTATTTCCAAAATTACTTTCTGCATCATTTTTCATGCTGCCTATTCGAGAATTCCAAAGACCACCTTCTGCAGTGAACAGGACAAGTTGTAATTAGCTGAGAAGATGAACATGGCTAGACTTGTGCCAAAAAAGAGCAACTTTCATATAGCTCACACAATTCTTTGTAATTAGTTCACCTGATTATTTGGGTTTAAGGAAAGAAAACGAAAGTACATTATAGTACAGGCACATTAACTACAACACAATTAGTGTAATTGTTATGTAATTATAATGCAGTTCAAATTTGTTAAAAATTATTCTTGCTAATGTGTCTGAATTATGAAGTCTAATTGAAGTTTTACTTGGTAGTTTCATCTTCTGTATAACACTAGAGAAACTCCTTGTCTATTGCTTCAGTTGTCTCAATTTTTTGTTTTTGTTTTTCTGAAGAAACTGGGCAAAAATCCCCAATATTCCACTTGCAATAAGGACGTCCAGTCAACTGCATGATCAGGACATCTCTTCATAAGGAACCAGTGGTTTTGTCATGAGAAAGGGATTTGGATTGACTTTCCCTTCTACTGCATGAAATGTCTTCAGACTTAATGAGTCTAAGTTATGTTGATTCCTTAACACAGCTGTGGTTGATTCCTGATGTGATTGGGAGAGGGACAAGGATGTGCCAGTGTTGAGCACCACATTCTTCTTCAGGGCTCAGTTCCAGGGGCCTAAGTTGCAGCCAAAGCCAATGGTCAGTGTGTAAGGGCAGAGCAGCAAGAGGGCATCTCTGCTGGCTACAAAGAAATGCTAGCTTAGTGTCTCTCATTTAACCCTAGACCTAGGCCAAGGATGCAAGAAGGTACTTAAGTAAAATTAGATTTCACAACTAAAATGATATCTGGGATTTAGATGTTATCCCTTTCTGTTTAGACAATTGGCCTTCTTTTTCCCATAGTCTTGCTAAGAGGAGTTTCTGTCACCTTTAAACACAGTGTCTTGATTTGATGTGAGCCAAAATGAGCTCAAGTGCTCATTACTTGTGTCCCAAATGAGCATCCTCAGTGCTGCAGGGAAGAATTCCTTATCTCTGGGCAGGGCAAGGGAGCACCAAAGGAGTCTGCTCCAACTGCCCACTGGCAAAGACACTCTGCTGGGAAGAGGGAGCGGTGAAGCCCTCCGAGAGGTGGCTGCAGATTGTTTCCCATGACTTTTAAGTGCAAAATGCCTAAAGAATTGTGGGAGCAGAAGCCAGGACTTCATGGATTACATGCACCTCCAATGCAGCTTGCTAGAGAGTGGAATGCCTTTTCCTGGACACAGCAGGAATTGGAACACTGTCTTGAAAGTTTAAATACCAAAGGAGGACTGTGGAATAACCTGCACGACCTTCCTAAGTTTTTGTGAGAAAGGTGCTGGAATGCATCTTGAAACAGATGGGTTTCTGTCCGTTTCTAAAGCCCTTGACCTCAGTGGTATCTTGTGGAAAAGAGAATTGCAAGAATGCAGAAGCTGTAGTCTGTCAGATCTACTTAGTTTTCTGTATGTGGAATTAAGTTACTAATTAGGGTAGGGAGCCATAAGGAAGTCACATGCTCTTTTGCCCTGAAGATCTTGAAATTAAAAATACTTGAAAAGACATTCTTAACACAGAACTGAGAATTAATTGGTAGTGGCTGTACACAAGGAAGCATTCATTATTTTCAGTTTGCAAAATATCCTTATCCTTAGTATTTCAAGATTCTCGCTAGTACTTAGATGGAAAAACATCATTAAAAGTAAATAGGTTATACTGCGGGAAATTTTTTAGCATGAAATACTCAATCTCTTGCCAGAACTTAATGAAATTTATGATGTGAGAATGTCTACCAGCTGAAAAAGAAACCATCACCCTCATTTTTTTCAGCTCTAACAATTCTATAAAAAATAACCTTTGGAGTAACTACATCAGTGATTTTCACAGGCACCACACACATGATGCATAGACAAAGGAGTAGCTATTTGTGGTAGACCTGAGATCATTTTGCTGTGTAAAAGTTGCTAGTCCAGCCTTTCTGTGGCAGTTGTTCCCAACTGTGTACATTAAGTGGCTCTCTTATACCAATTTGAACATTCTTTGACAAGAAAATCTGTATAAATAAAAACCCTCAGGCCTTTAATGATACTCTTCCACTCCACTCCATAGGGCAGCAACTTCTGTTTGTGAAAAATACTTTGTATGTAGGCGCTTTGACTGATGTGGTCCTCATGGAAATCCCCAGATCTTCCCAGGGGCTTGTATGGATAGAACCTGGAGCAAGGCACTTCCAGAGTTCTGAGCTGAGGTGGGCACCATCTGCCTTACTGGTTTTACCTAGGCAGTAGCAGCCCTTACTGCTCAAACAGGAAAGACCCTCAGGAAAGGGCATTATCTGGCTGATCAACGGGGAAGAATAATTCAGAAATGCGGGCTGTGAAAAGCATATTCTTCTGCATGATGAAGAAAACTCAGTATATGGAAAAATATTATTATTTAATGAACTCCCATTGTCATTCTCATTTGAAGTTGCTAATGAGGCTAAAGTCATTATCCTTCATCTGTTCAGTAAAGTGAATTCTTCATCTTGACAGTCCAAGATTGCCAGTGGGTAGACGCAGATTTGTGAGAAGAACTAAATGGTGTTTACTGTGGTGACTGATTATCTCCTGAAGAATCATGTGTTTTTCTCCAACAGTAGAGGATATAATTTAATTAGACTGTTATTTTAAATGTTCTGACTTTTTTTAATGCATTAACTTATGGCCTGTGGCTGATAGAAAAGAAATTAACGCTGACTCCTTTGAGTGTGGAATGAATTGCAGTTTGCAAGGGGAGAAAATTAATTATAAATGCCTGCTATTTAAGTTTTCCAGATTCAGATGATAAATGAAGCAATTATTGCATGTCAAGTATATAAACAGTAATTCGTCAACATTTCAGCTTATTAATTTTAACATTTGCCATTCCGTGTAACATATTTATCACATTTTATTGCTTGTTGATGAAAAATCTAGCTTAGTTCTCTCAATTATCTTTACACAGCTGCATAACGAAGCAACAAAGTAAGGATGTATATCACAGTCCTGAATGCCATGAAAGGGTTCTTGTTTGTCGTGACTTGAGCTTGGAATAAAGCACTGAGACCTGAGCCTGGCCCAGCTACAGGTGTTCATCCTCATTTCAATTTCCCAGCCTTGCTTTCAAGGTGTTGAGCTGCCATGCTCCTGATTGCACTTCAAAACCCATTTCTGCCTACTAAAACATGCCCAAGCCCCACAGATCCAGTCTGCCTGGATGCTCCTTCCTGCTCTTTCTAATCCCATCTCTGTGGCTACCCTCATCCTTTCTCTGTGCTTTCTCTGGACACTGGGAAACCTCTGTCATTTTCAGATGTGTCTCTGCACTCCTGGTGTGTCACTGCACTGCTCACAAACACTGCCTTGGAGTGTGTGACCCATTTCCTTTCACCCTCCCATTCTCAGAGATGGCTGTCTAATCCAAGGTCCTCCAAACTTTACCTTCTGGACTGAAAACAAAGGCTTAAGATCCCTCTTGACTAAGAGAGGCAGCTATGTATCTTAATGATCTATTTATGGAGTTGTAAAATCTCCCTGTTCTGCACTGCTGCTTCAGTCTGGAGGCCCTTCTGCTACAGGGCGTCAAAATGCAGGAGCATGGCCATGCAAGGGGATAGATCATAAATGGGGCAGTCTGGATTTCCTAACAGCTTTTTTGTTATTGTGTGATATGTGATTAATTATTTTATATCCCAGGGTGAAATTCTGGCCCAAGTTACGTTGGTGGAAAACTGCCACGACTTTAACCCCTGTTCTTTTTTTATTCCTTCACAAGGTTAGCCAAACCAGGTTTTGGGCCACAAAAAACACAGTAAACACACACCACTTGAATTTAAAGGAAAAGGAAAATTTAAAACCACATTTTACAAACCAGTCACTTTGGGGAAGGCATGTATGCTGACAGTTGCTGAAATGGCTACTATATACTCATTTTAGGCTTCCCTTTAATCAAATGTGTTTGCTAATTAAGTCTTCTGGCCTTGAGTCTACCTCAGTCCCCAGGACCATTTATTGATAAATGAATAAATGGTGACGCATGTGCATTATGGAATAAAACAAAAACCTGCACAGAAGCACACATTTGTGACAGGCACCTGTGCACCAAGAAACTTGATCTTATTCCCTGTTGATAAGACTGAGGCTGAAACAGACCATGGATGACCAGGATGATGAGTGCAGCCAGTCCATGTTTTGTCCTGGGGACACGTAAAACCCAGTTCTGCTGGGCCATCCACCCCCAGAGCCATGGGCATGGCGTCTCCCTCTAAACTTTTCTTATGGGTCTTAAGTCCCATCTTAAGAACAGCTGAAGACTTTCCCCTCCTTGAAGGGAGTGCTTAATACCTTTTCGCTTTTTTGACTGTTTCAACATATAATGCATTAGAAATTATGGCACATCGAGTGACTGATAGTGCTCTGATGCATTCAGGAGCAAAGTCACTTAATTTGTTTGTATGCATTATCTTTATTATAAAACAGTTTGTTTATAGGAGCTGGCACAATGTTGTCAGCATAAGAGAAGTTGGCACCAGAGTCTAATTCTATCATATAAAAACAGCATTTGCATTAGTTATCATATATGTCAGTCTCAGTTGCCCTGATAAGTTAAGCAGACATGTGGAGAAACAGTTTTAAACAGAAACTTAGAAAGAAGTAGCTAATTTTGTACAATTAGCATTTAATTTTATTTTTTCAATAATTAAAAATTTTTTTAAATTGCCTATACAAGACGTTAACAGTATTATATTTGAGCATAGATGGAACAAATTACAGGCTGACAGTGTTTGTTCAGAAGGCTGCACAGGACAGTAGTAGAACTAGAGGGGAGGATTTTATAACATCTGACACCCCAAAATAAATTATGAGCTCATGAACATAACTTATTAGTTGACAATCTCAAGTTTGTTCCATATTTCCACCCCTGTCTCAGGGTCAAACAAATATTATTACCTCTTTAACAAAAGTCTCTTTCCTCATCTTGCTGTGGTTCAAAGAACCACTTGCAGATGTTCCATGTTACGTTTCTGCAAGGGAGAGGGAAGTTATTACATTTCTCTTAGGAAAATGGATTCTTCTCCACATTTGCCTAATCTATGTATCAGGCTGTGCTGCCTGTATGACCTCACAGTGTAAGAAAAAAGTCTTAGAAGCTATGTTTGTACATGAAGTGTAATTGTGATATTCACTGTGGAACGAGGCATTGTGGTTTAACCCCAGCTGAGAGCTAAGGGCCATGGAGCCACTTGTTCACACACCCACATCCACATTGGGAGGGGAGGAAAATCTTAAAGAAAAAGGTAAAAAAAGCCAATGGGCTATGTACTACTACTAATAACAATTGTAATTATTATTATTATTATTATTGTTATTATTGTATACTAAAGAGGAGACAACAAAGAGAGAGAGAAATCAATAAAAGCACAGAAAAACAAGTGATGCAAAATACAATTGCTGACCCCTTGCTGACCAATGTCCAGCCCATCCCTGAGCTGTGAAAGGCAGCTCCCAGCCAACTCCTCCCAGTTTATATACTGAGTATGATGTTCTATGGCACGCAATATCCCTTTGGCCACTTTGGGTCGGCTGTCCTGGCCATGCTCCCTCCTGGCTTCTTGTGCACCTGCTCACTGGCAGAGCACAGGAAACTGAAAATTCTTGGCTTAGGGTAAGCGCTGCTCAGCAACAACTAAAGCATCAGTGTGTTATCAACATTGCACTGTAACAGCTACTAGATAGAAAGAAAAGAAAAACTACCCCATCTAGCCAGGACACTAGGAATAAGAAATAAAAGTGTTTAATTTCTCTTTTACCCTCCTCTACACTCGAAGAACATCACATATAGGTGTTTCTGAGATGATCACCCCGCTCTGAAGAATCAGAATTTGTTTTAATTTCTTCTTCTCTATAGTAGTACTTTCAGTTTGTATGTTTTTAATGAGAACTGAAACAAATGCTGACTTTCATCTGCATAGTATCTGAAGCAGTGTTTTGCAGATGTGCATGCCCCTACTTAATTTAACTGGCTTTAGCAATGTTTGAGGATGATTTAGATGTCCTCTGCTGACTCAATTACGAAGCATGCTAGAAAAGCAGAGGATCATGTGCTTATCATGTACCCTCCTTTGGTACCACCAGTGAGTAGCAAGGGAAAAATAATACCTTAATGGCAATATGTCTTTAAAAAAAGAGACAAAAATGTCACTGGCAAATGCAAACAAAGGGCTGTGACTCAGCTTGTGACCAAATCATATTTAGCTGGCTGAAGATACTGTATTAATAAAACCATCCTGAGGAGGAGACATTCCTGAATTTCCTCATTTTTAAGAGCAGCTTACACTGAATTACTGCTGAATTACTGCAAGCAATCTGAAGCTTCCATGTGGCAGAACAGGTATCTCTGTCCCAACCACCCAAGGCACAAAATGAGAAATGAAGTCCTGGAGCAGGCTTGGCCCCTGACTTCTGCAGGGTTTTGGTTTTTTTGCAGGTTTCATGAGCCATCACTGCCCCAGAGCAAACCTGGGCAGATCCCTCGCAGGCAAAGGAGCACAAACAGGGCTGATGCAGAGCTAGCAGCAGCGTGTATCACAGCCCCAGCACAGCACAGCACCGTGCAAAGGTTTGTAAACCCAGTTCTGTTCTCTGACTAATTACCGTAGGCACAGCACTATGGTAATTAGCTCTATTAATGATAGCAACAAGTTACCCATGAGCCAGCAGTGAGCCCTTGTGGCCAGGATCTCCAGAATTACATTCCAACCCTAAACATTCAGTGATTCTGTGATTCTGTAATGCAAGGCAGCTGTATTACTTTCTGAAGACCACTGAGGACTCTACTTGATGCTGCTTTTTTTGATTCATGTATCTGAATATCTCAGTTCATTCAGAGGGATCTCTGTACCCTCTACTTAGCTGGAGGCTATAAACACCTCCTAGGAGATGTGATAGAAATATTTTAATGAGAATATTGTATTAAAAGAATTCTTGCAGTAAATAAACCAAGCTTGGTTTGGTTTGTCTTTTTTTTTAATGGATACGCTGATGTTTACAGAGATCATTATCTTGTACAGAGTCAGCACCTTTAGCTACAGTAAAGGCTCCCAGAATAAAGGCTCCCAGAGGCTCCCATGCAGCCTCAGTAGAACTCTTCACACACAAAGGTAATCAAAATTTAATAGTGAAAATCTAAGGCTGATACTTATCCAAGCTGTTCTCATTTGGAGATGGACAAGAAAATGAGAGAAAATATCTCAGAATCTGAAGGGCATTGAAGGGAGACCACTTCAGATATTTTTAAGCATAAATCAACTCACTAGCTGAATAAAGGTGTACATGCTGTGCAACTTCAGCTCACTCAAAATGCAAAGCCTGTTGGTTTTTTTTTAGTAGGCCTTCCAGCAAAAACAGTCCCAAAATAAAAATACATAAATCCATTCCAGTCTGGACTGCCTGCAGGGATGTGAGAGAAATAAAACATCCCAACAAGATGTATTTATGACATCTGGAGCAGGCTCAGTACAATGAGGTTTGGACCAAAGACTGAATCCCCATTTGCTAAGCTATCCACAATAACAGTGCACAGAGAGGGAACATAGCAAACCATTTACCTAATAATTGAACAAATAGTCTAGATCTTTTTTAACAAAACTATTTTGAAAAATATTTCAGTATGAGCTAAAAAATGTGACTAATAAAACCCCTTAATTTTGTCCAGGAGCTCTTGCACTAAGCCAGAAGGAATGCAGCTTCTATCCTCTCTGCATACCATTATCACCACAGAAATAAAGCAGGTAATCTACAAGATGCCAAGAATTTGCTTGCCAGGACAGAACAACATTATTTATTGTTGTGCATGGTTGAAGGTTTTTGTTATTTTCTTGAGGGGTGGGAACAAGAATAGCACTCTGCTGAATGTCAAAACAGTTTGACAATTCTTTTTAGCAGCACTACAAACAAAGCCATGATCTGATTTCAGTGTTGACAAAATTAAAGATATGGAAAAGGTAAATAATCCACATCCTAACCAATAAGGTTTGAGTGGATTTGACTTACAGAACTTCTTGCACATTACCAAAAGCAATGTCATGAATATTAATCCTGTCTCTAGGTTAAAGAAGGAGCAGAAATACTCCTATCAATATTAAATACAGATGTACTTTAAATTCTAAACATGTTTTAATCTTGATAATATTTGATACAGAAGTCACATACCTGTCTCTATAGGCAAAGAGGGAAAAAAGTGATTTCTTTATTTATATGCTTCCTCAAAAATCTTTAACATCATCTGGATAAAAAAAACAAATCCAAAAATAATTTTGCTGTTACCCTTAAGCTGATAGCAGGAAGCATAAAGGCAAAGAATACCTGGGTTTTAATTGAGTCATTACAAAAGTAACGTATCTGATACAAATCCTTTCCTTTTCGTGTTTGGATTTGCTAAACCATGTCTTCTTTTCATATCTACTTTTAAAAGTTCTTATTCTATCAGAATCTTTACATTCAAAATTCCAAGTAATGATTTTGTTTAAGCACAGACACTGGTTCGGAATAGTGTAACAACCTCTCATTTAGAGAGAATATCCATTGAGAGGAGGAGAGTAAACATGGAATGGAAGTTTGCAGAGAATCAGTAAACATTTAAGAAAATACTGGATACGAGAATATGTAAAATTGTTATCAAGCTTTCATGTTGGTGCACTTATTCACTGTTCTTCGAAATGTGGAAGTGTCAGTGCAGTACTATCTCCACTGAAGTCAGAGGAGAAGGAGTTTGTTTTCTGATGTGGACCCAAGTGTATATACAGAGGTTTGTTATATGGTCAAGAAATGGCTTGTCTGAAAAGTACAGCGAATATTCCACAGGAGCCTTGATTTGCAATATGACCAGGGAAAACACTGTACCTCCTTTGTCAACTTAGTCCCACGAAAATTGAGTTAGCTATAGGAATTGCACTCATAATTTATGTTGGGTTTAAGGTGTGCAGTGTCTTCGTTAATGTGCAATTGACTGTCCCTATGAAAGAGAGGAGAAAAGAAATCTGTGCTTTATCTTGGGCTCAGTTCTTTGAAAAGTGTTTTTCAAAGAAGCCAACACCAGCATTCTCACAGCCATAGATATAAATCTGTGGAGCTCGTGTGCTCTTTATTTACTTTTTTGGGTATATGTCCAATTTCTAATCTCCTCAGAACTTACTCTTTTCGTGGCAATGTGTAATAAAGTACTGAAGCTGCTCTGAAATGCCTTCTTTCCAAGAATAAAAGTGATGGATAAGAACCCAGAGGCCCACCTGCATGGCCAACATTCTGCAGGTAAAACCTCTTTGCATGATTAGACAGCCAGCAGACAATGCCAGTGTGAGCCAGGAGCTCTGTGGGAATTGGTGGGATGCGTCCAGCCCTGGCAAGGCATCTCATGACACCTGGGTGCCTCGGAATTCCTGGTGGGGGGTCAGTGTGCTTCTCAGAGCAGAGGAACCGCTTGGCTGTGTAATTTCTGAGAGTTCCTGGTTTTGTTTTTCTTTGGCTGGAGTGTGGAGGGAGGCAATGCTAAGTGGAGAGGCTCCAACTCCACCTTGCCAGCTGCTGGCCCTGGAAAGGTCTCACTGCAGGATCAGGGGCCCTTCTACACTGGCCCCATGGGTGTCCCTTGAGCACTGAGCATGGTGTCAAATGTTTCACAGCTGCAGGCTAAAGTGAAGGCATGTCACTGGGAAAGCAGCATGTGAGCTCACAAGACCCTCTTGTATATATTTGGAAGATTGCGGGCAGTCCAGATTGATTCAATATTGCCTGTTAATCCAAGACTGCTGTTCTCTTCTCCTTGGGTCAGTCCAAACGTAAGGGAGAATGCAAGTCCACTCATGATGAAAACTCTTCGCGGGATTATTTCTCAGCAATATTATTATACACATCAGGTCATGGAGCACTCAAAAGGTTGTTCGTGCTCTTGTGTAGGATCTTGTTCCCTCTAGCTGCAGACTGACAGATCTCTGCACTTGTGTTTCCCAATCTCCAGATCACTGTTTTTCTGAATATTTGAATTTGCCCTTCAAGCTTCATCTTTTCATAGTGTTGCAATATATCTAGTGTTGCAATCATCTAGACAGTATCAGCTTAGTTGGCTCCAAAGAGCTAGTCATGGATACATACAGTCTTTTTAATTAAATGTTCACTGTAAAATAACAAATTATTAAAACGTCATCTCTCTAATATTTCTCTTTACATTTTCATCCATTTTATGTATCCAGAGCTCAAGGTGGACAGTTTCAGATGATCAAATGCTAAATAAAAAATTCTGTTTCATAAAGTATAATCATAGCATGCTTTGGGTTGGAAAGGACCTTAAAGATCACATAGTTCCACGCACCCTGCCATGGGCAGGAGCACCTCCCACTAGACCTGGTTGCTCAGAGCTTCATTCAACCTGGCCTTGAGTACTTCAATGGATGGGGCATTCACAACTTCTCTGGACAACCCGTTCCAGTGCCTCACCACCCTCACAATAAAGAATTTCTCCCTAATATTTAATCTAAACCTTCCCTCTTTCAGTGTGGAGCAGTTCCCCTTGTTCTGTCACTACATGCCCTTGTAAAGAGTCTTTCTTCATCTCTCTTGTAGGGTCCCTTGAGGTCCTGAAGGGCCACAAGTATGTGACCCCAAAGCCTTCTCTTCTCCAGGTTGGAGAAACAAAATTCTCTCAGTTTTTCCTCGTAGGAGAGATGCTTCACCCCTCTGATCAACTTGGGGGCCTCCTCTGCACTTTCATAATGCTGTAACTAACACAATCACATGGGAAAATGCAGAGCAAATCCTATTTTTCTGTTTTGTATTGCAAACAGTTTAATGATGAGCTTCTGGAATTAAAGACTGTTTTGGTTTTATGTCCAGCTGGAGATTAAACCCCACACAGCCACTCCCTCAACCTCCCCTTTCTTTCCCCCCCACTTCAGTGGAATGGGGAGCAGCATTGAAGTAAAACTTGTGTGTTGAAATAAGACCAGTTAAATAATTGAAAATTAAGTAAAATACAGTAATAATGGTAAATAATAATAACGATAATAAAAAGAAAAAAAAAAAAACAAGTGATGCACAATGCAATTGCTCACCACCTGCTGACAGATGCCAGACCCCACTTCTCAAACCCAGATCTGTCACCCTTGCAGGCAATTCCCCCAGTTTATACACTGAGCATGACGCTCTGTGGTGTGGAACATCCCTTTGGTTAGGTCAGGGCACCTGTCCCAGCTATGCTTCCCCCAATCTGGTTTCGTTTTTGCCTACCTCCTCACTGGCAGGGCATGAGACAAGGAAGAAAATAGTTCTTAACTTAGGATAAACATGATTTAGCAAAAAAACCCATAACATCAGCCTGTTATCAACACCATTCTCATTCCGAATCCACAGCAGATCCCTGTAACAGGTACTGAGAACTGTACCCCAGCTGAAACCAGGGCAGAGTTGCTCCAGGCAGGCACAATACCCTCCAGTCGAGCTCTGCATGGCACCGATTTTGCTGCACAAGAGCTCAGCTCATCCATTTTCGCCTCTCCACTCTGCTCTTTCTCGCTAGATGGCACTGCGAGGTGAGGCATGAGCCACAAAGGCAGCCTTTGACACAGGCAAAAAACACACATTTCTGAAGAAAACCAAAATGACAGCGGCAAAAATGCTTGCAAACATTCTGGGGTTCTTGTAGATGCCCTGTAAAAAGCATGTCCCATTTCCAGGGCATGAATTTTGCAGCTTCTACACCTTGCTGTGATTTTTTGAGGACTGTTTGGAAAGAAGGGCTGCTTTCTAAAAAAGTGAAGATTTTTATTTCTATAGCTGTCAGTTTGCTAAAAATTGAGAATGTGAACATGCTTGCAGGTATTCTGCAGGAAAACTTAATTACAGCTTGAACTTCTGATATTTTTTGCAGCCTTGTGAAAGAAATAAATTTATTTACATCTGAGATTTTTTCCCAACCAGCTCTAACACTGTAGTATTTCGGGTCAGGAAGATGAGCTTTAAAACACTTGCATATATCAAAAATATTGTTTAAGTTCCTTCTATTATGACCCTAGTTAATGTTATGCAACTTAGTGAGTTGTTTTTTGAAATAGCTGTTTTCCCTTCCACTCCATGAAAAAAAGAGACTTCACAGCAGGGGATGTTAGCTACTACACAGGTTTTTTTCAACGTTATTGCAATGACAGCTTTGGGTTGATGGTTGACATTAAAATGAAAGAAAAATATTTTCCAGCACAGCTAGGTAAAGAGCCAAGGCCATGACAAAGTTGTTTAGCAGTAAAAGAATTGACTTTTAGAGACTCTTTAAAAGAAGCCTGAAGCAACATAGACACACAATGTCACATCAGATGGTAGCACCACTTTTTTAACTGGAAAATTAAGCTATTTGAAGATGTCAGCTCAATAATTGTTTTGCATTAGCTAAATGCAATGATATCAGCATCTTCAGAATCTGTGAGACTGGTTTCCTTTATGTTGCTATGATACCATATCATTATTTGATATTATATGCTTTATCAAGAACCAGCATAGGAATAATGGTCAAGAGTAAAAATGAATAATTCAAATCAAGAAAATTCTCCCTTTCTAAAAAGCTCTGTTTATCACACAGTTTTCCTCTGAAAAGAGACCCTGTGAAACTGATATCCGTAGGTTTCTTGTTTACTGTCTTTCAAGAGCTCCAGTATCAAATATGGTTACTTTCCAAGCTGTTTGCTTTTCCTGCTATTTCTTCTAACTAATGTATGGTACAGACTGATTTCCTGGGCCTCTGAAATAAAATACTAAAGGTGATTTTTGCAGAAGATACTGAAGATGATTTTCTCAAGGTCTGCATAGCCAAGCTGATGAGGTTGAAGAGGTGCACAGGAGGCAAATCATTCTCAGGTGAAAGAGTAAAGCACAATAAAGTCTGTCTGTTTATCAAAAGTGAAAATAGAGGTGATTGTCATTTTTCACTAACATTTAGCAAATCAAGCTCAAGATCCTTTGTTTGATGTATCTTTGGCTGAGTTACCTTCATCCCTGGAGATCAGGGGATCTACAAAATCATCAAGGACCCAGGAGCCCTGAGTCCACCCGGCTCTGAGGAGAGGCAGGGCAGGATGCAAGGCAGCCTGGTCAGACACAGTCGTGCTCTTCCATGGATCCAGGACCACAACAGCCCAGGATTTATCCCACAGATCCTTGTGATGCATTCAGCTGTTCAGTGAAGTTTATCTACATTTAAGAAATTTAGTCATACTGTCATAGGGCCATAAGGGTCTGGGGCACATGTGGTCAATGAAGAAACATTTGATGCTCTTTTGAAATGGGGCTTCTAATAAATTTGTAGTTCACAGAAAATTTTGAATAATTTCACTTGGTCAGCTGATTCAGAGTGAAATTTAATTTTGAAATGCAATTTGTCATGAATTAGAAACCCTTCTCTGCAGTGAAGGCATCTTCTGCTCCTTACACAGGAAAGCAATCATTTATATGCCAGGATATCATCAGGGGTAGAAGGGGTTGCTTTAAATTTATTTGACCCAGCAAAAGTGAACTCAGGTTCGGGTTGTTTAAGACAAAAACAAAGAAACAGCTAAAGGAGAGAAGAAAAATAAGTTCTAATTTTCTGGTCTAGATTTAAATAATCTTATTTTATACCATGTTTTGTGTCCTGGTCTTCTCCCACTCTGATGACTACCTCTTTAGCCATTTACCTTGGGAATAGGCAGTGTTCTGTAGGCACATGGTACAGAGTGAAATAAATGTACTGGTGTAGTCCTCTTGAAACACCACAGCACACCAGGCGTGATGGCACAAAACAGCACTACAGAGCTCTAGCAAAGCAGAGCAGAACTCATATTCCTCTGTATTCTGCACATATGTATTTCCTATGGCATGTATGCAAGAAATTAATAGCTATTTTATTAACCAACCCACTCATACTATATTATTCTTTGTTAGCTTAATTGTCCAGTGTGAAAATTTAAACATAGATATGCTTGATATTTAGGTGTAATAAATTATGTATTTTTAAGATACTTAATTCACATATGGACAAGCTTGGCATGCTAATGCAAATTAAATATGACTGTTGCTGGTTTATGACATGCAAAGTCCTTATTGTTTGGTCAAAACAGTCCAACCAAAAGACCTCCAAAATAATGTGGTTGCCTTTTCCTGGAGAGTCTGTCTGTGGCAGCATGCAATATCATGAAGGGATAAATGAATTTGTTATAAATTAATCAGTTTGGCCAAAATCAGTACAATCCCTAATGGAACATCAGCCCAGACTGATCAGTTTTATCTGGCTTGTATTAGCATACAAACTATGCCCATAGGTGAATTTAATAAAAATTCATTCTTGTACTGTAAGGTATGTTTACCCAGAGACTACCTTTACCCAGAGCACAGATCACTCACTTCAACATCTAAATAAAGTCTCTTCTGCTTTGTGACAGGACAATAAAGATTGATTCAGTACATTTGATACCTGCTAATTTAGAAAACAAGAGGAACTCTCTCCATTTAAAATGTCCTTCGCAACAGAACAGATATTCCTTTTCTCAAGAAATAGAGATTTAACGCTGCCTCTGCAGTATATTTTTAAAAACACCTGAGGTGTGGAAAATGCCTGGGATCTTGTATAGCAAAAACATAGAACTAGGAGGGCCCTGAAACAGTTACAAAATTTGCTGCCATTGAGTAATTAGGCACTGGCAAGAATTTAAAGAACCTTGTTAAGTAAGCAATTCACTTACTGCCAATTTTGACATTACTTTGCATTTCCTTTAAGCGTCTGTAAAACTCCCACAGATATCACAACAGTGAATTCCTACAGGTACCAGCAGGACTTCACAAAATTTTTTGTCTAACATAGACCTGAATATGGTGGGGCTGCAGGATGTTCAGTGTGATTTTTTGTAGGAGCAAATGAAACTGGGGATGACTGTGTGTTCCTACAGACCCACTCACCATGGTAACATACGATGTGGTTAGTGAAGAGCTAGTGTTACTTTCAAAGCCATATCCTGGGCTAGTGAAATTAGAATTCTCATCTTTCAGATTATGTTCAAATACACTCTGTCAACATTAGCTGCCATTCTTATTGACAAGCAACCAGAATCTCTTGATTGTCAAACTTGAACTTAGCTCGATCAAGCTTGATTTTTTCTTCACCTCCCAATTCTGGACCTGCAGGCTGAGGAGAAGCACAGTGAAAGCAGCCATGGATGGGCCACATTTTACCCCCTTCTCCTCCTCAAAGCTAGCTACTACTATTTTGTCTGCAGCTACTTTATTCTTTATTCTTTTTCTACTACTTCTAGTTTCTGAGGCTCTTCCAGTTTAGTACTGACATATCTCAGAGCCGAGATTCACTTCCAGACCCTTCAAGATTAATTTCATGCTCAACTTATGATCTCAATAAGAAGAAAAATCCTTTCAACCAGAGGAAGAAAGAGTTGCCAGCTTCTCTTCAGTGTATAAATGGTATCCTGCTGGACAACATCCCTGTCTTACAGGTTAACCTGTGGGCAAGGCTGAGGTGGAGCAGTGTTAGCAGTCTGTAAGTACATATCTGCTACACCTGTTTTATTACTTGCTTGATGTTCTGCCCTTTTGTGGGGCTTCTGGGAGTAGCAGGTACTGACATCACTGGAGCCACAGTGCCATTTACACCATGTCACTGGCTCCAAATGTCAGGATAATATTGGGCTGTTTGCTCCTCCACTTGTTTCAGAAAGTGTCGGAGGGATCCGGCAGCAGCAGTGTTTGTCTTAAGTGTATGATGCCTCCCCAGTAAATGTAAAGGCAGAAAAGGAAGGTAATACCTCTTTCAGGAGAACATTTTTTCCCTTGAAGAACCCAACCACGTGAGTAGGGTTGACAACAGGGATGTCACAAATCATATTATTAGTAGAAAACAGGATTACCTAACTGCCGAAGTATGATCTTAAGTTAAACCTTACCCTAACCTTGTCAAGATCACAGAGGTGTGATGTTATCTTCATCTCTGTGGGAGATCTCATATTTCTGATGGTTTTCCTTGTTTGTTTTAGAGAGCAACTGTAAGAATTTCAGCCCTGAAAATAATACACAGCAGAAGCAGCTGGGCACAGCTGAAGCTGTTGTTAATATCTTTTTTAATGGAAACTGTTAAATATTATAAGTACTTTTCAGGAAAAATTGTATAGAAAAATTTTGTTCTGAAATTTCCATGCTGTCACAAAAGGGAGCATATACCAAAGAATTCATTGTTTTGGTTCACTCTGTTAAACATCCACTGCTGAAAAGAGACATAAATAATGTAAAAATTGACTCTCATATGGGAACATGCCTTGACTCATTGAAGTATCTATCATGCCTGCCTTCCCTTCCTTTTTGTGCAGTACCTTTGAATTAGATGTCTACTGTTGAAAATATTTCTACAAGTTCCTTGTGAAATCAGTTGCAATTCATGGAGGGAGATACTTAGTATGCATTGCCATACGCAAAGTATGAACAGAGACCCTGTGAAGTACCAAACTAAATAATCACAGTAAATGAAGTCATTTATTAAGTTAATCCTCAAAACTTAAAATGTAAATATCCCTACTGAACCAGAAACCCTCTGTCATTTGTGCTCAACATATACAGATGCTTTTAAATTAGAGAGAGTGCAGTAACAAAGTCTTACTGGAGAGAAAAATTTGATAATGAAAAGCAGTGATTCTATTTTCAGAAAGGTAGCATATACTGTTTTTCCTGAAAAAAAAGTGCTTACTACAGTAAGATCTCAAGAAATGGCGCAGGCTGCACAAAGCTGCCCTCAGCTCAACCAGCAGCATTATGATTCCTGTAACACATTCCAATGGCTTCTGCACTGGGCTTCTGATTGTGGCAAATGCCTCTTGTCATAAATCCAGCTGAACTTTTAGAAGTAGTACTTCCAAGGATAGCTGGAGAAGGAAGACTACTAAGTAAGATGACAGAAGTTTGAGGGTGGAAAGTACAAATATGGAAGAAGGGCTATAAGGCAAGTATGAAAGTAAAGTATCTACACTCTTAAAAGGCTGTGTGTAATGCAGCCGCTGTTGTTCCTATCCTGTCAAGTATTCATATTGATAAATCATGTCTGTCTAGAATGAGAGCTCTGGCCCGGGGGGAATTGCTCTCTAGAACACTCAGCTGCCTCCCACAGCCAGTGGCACAGTTCACTAATCTTTTGTGCAGTTTGGCATTTGAGAAGATGCAAACCTGTTCACTCATTGCAGTAAGCAAGTTACAGCAACAAAAAAACTCTCTTACTGCAGTATTTTGACTTTTTTTCTCAAGTTTTAAAAAATATCTCATGTTCTGGGAAAATATCATTTGGTATGGAAAACTAAAATGTGAGAGATCCCAGAATAACCTGTATCAAGAGCTCAGTGTGTTTCATGTATATGACATTCTATATAGCAATGCACATAATGTCTGTGACAATGTTATGTAAATTGGCAAGGAGTGAAAAAAAAAAAAAAAAAAATAATAATAATAATAATAATAATATTGGCTTCTACAGGTACATTGGCCAAAAAAACCCCTGATACATGTAGAAGTCCTCTTAAAAGTGCTAATTGTGGTAAACAAATGCTTTCTGACCTTTTACTTTTAATTTTGTAAAAAAAAATAAAAGTCCCATCTGAACTATTTGTCTCGATATCAGCTATAGATAACACAGAAATGGGCACCTCTAGAGTACTGTTCATCAAACCTTGCAACAGTACTCAAAAATAGATCAGATAATTTGTACTTTCTCTCCACCACCTGCAAAGAGAAGACAGATTAGCCATTTCAAATATGTCTGTAAATAGATAAAGATGAATCCTACCCCCAATTTGCTACTAAATCTGTCTTCCCTAACTAAAACATTGTAATTTTCTATGTCCTACAATTTCTCTATGTTGGCTAGATAAATGATAGGGGTTTTCTAAGAGTGGTTATGTTTATGCTTGCCACCTAGCAAAATTGGGTACAGCTCTCTCAGCAATACTGTAATATAAATAATGCATGTGTTAGCCAAAAAGCCTAAAAATTGCTAAGCATCAATTGCAGTATCTAAAACAGTAGCTTTATTAGGTAATAGGCAGTTGCATATGAAATCCTGCTTACAAAATCAAAAATTTAAATGTAGGGGGAAAACAGCTGCCTCATTAAAACTTTTTGTATCTGTAACACAGTGTTTTCAAACTTTTCCATGGAGCACTTTTGGATGGATTCCTAGCAAATATGCATTTTAATAGACTTCCTCTTATTATATTACTGTCCTAGTGACCTGGAAATCTATTTTGATTTTTCCTGCTTCATGTTTCTTTATCCTGGCACTTCTCTCTCTTCTATGGGATCTTTATATTTCTTGTCATTCACTCTTGTCCTTTTTCTTGAGCCTTCCACCTGGTATTGTCCCTGGAAATTTGAATTAACACCTTCATGTCACAAAGTAAACAGCAAAGCTTTCATAGTGACTTCATGTAGTTGCACTGTTTTAGAAATCTTTCTCTTCTTTCTCAGGGAGAATAGAGATAAGCTGCATTCTTGTACTGTTTTTAATCTCTGTGTTTGGTATTAGGTGTTGTATAGCTGTGACCAATGGTTTTAGGAGGTGGATTCCCTGCTGACCAATAGTTGCCAGATTATTAATGGATATATAAAGAGGTTTTTGTAAATAAAGTTCTCCTTTCGCCATCTTGGGTTCATCTGCCTGCTTTCTCTGCCAGCTTCTGTGAATCTCGGGAAATCTAAAACCACAGACTTCATGCAAATTTCTTCACTGCTTTCCATAGATGCTTCTCCATTATAGCAACAAAACAACAAGATGATAGTGAAAGCAGCTTTTATACTGCAATTCATAGGTCAGTTCTATAGGCAAGAAGGGTAAGTCTTGAAGTAAAAAATGCCCAGCTCTTTTTGGGAAGTTGTCTGACAAAAGGCTTTCTAAGATTCCCCTCTAAGATAAGGAAAAATCTGCAATAACATCTTCAAATTAATTCAAATTAATGGGTACAGATATGCTGAAAAGCTTCATATTTATAACATGTAAGACAAATCTTTATTCTACATATGGAAAAGAATTAAGGAATGTATTATTTCCTATAGGCAAACTCAAGGCCCTGGTTAGGCAAAACCATCTCTTTCTAAGCCGTTTCCTTGCTTCTGGAGCAATTTTCATTTTGAAAAAACGTCATAAAATATATCCTTGTATGCAGTGAACTTGTTTGGTTTCAGTAAAGTTAGTGCTTGAATTCCATGTGGAATAAGGAACACGTGTCAGCTCTGTTTGCCTTCAGGCCAATGAAAAGGAATCTGTCCATGGAAATTAGATAATTTCTTAGCAATGTAATTTAAACATTCCTCTCTTCCCCCCATATTATGAAAGATAGTGTTAAGCACCGCAAGATGAAAATCAGAAGCAGCTCAGACATTCCTCTTGGCTTGCTGACTTGGTATTATCTTCCGAATCCATGCAAATTAATAACAGACAAAACAGCATTCAAGATGCTCTTGATTTATTCATAAGAGATAAGACATACCAGATATGCACAATCTCCCTTCGTTTCTGAAGGGACTGGAGTTCCTCAGCAAATTATTTTCCCCAAAGATTTTGAGTCTTTGTCATTTCTCATTGGACTGCTAGTGAAGGTCATATTTGAAAGTAACGGCTGATTTATCTGAGATTATAAAGTTGACTCTATTTTCTAGTTTTCTATCACAGTGCCCCAGCAAAAATATTACAAACATGAAACCTGCCAGATTCTGGATGAGTCTGAAATGACCTAGCTCTGATAAAACTCATGGAGCTTTGCCTGAGCAAATCAAGACTCACACAACAAACAAATAAACAAACAAACCACAACAAAAAAACCCCAAACCACAACTAATTAAATTGAATAAAAAGTTCTGTGTCTTGCTCGGGTGATGCCCCAAATCAGCTTGGAATTGGATTTGGGAATGTGCACCTCCAAAGGTTTTTCCATCGCAGATCATGACCACTAGAGGATAGATGGCTACTGGTCATCATCAGCCAGTTCAAGGTCCTTCCAAGCTGAAGGGCTATTTATTCTGTTAGGAAGGTTTCAGAAATTTTGAGAGGATGGTGTCTCGAGCTCTGATTTAGCATATGCCTTATAATAATAACAACAATCCAGAAATGATCCAGGTAAAGTTTAGCAGCATGCCTCTGGAAGTCCTCACAGCTCTTAGTAATATTGCTTTCTCAAGAGACAATCTCTTCTGGTATTTCCTGTGAAGTAACTCCCCTTCCTCCATCCTGCCCCCAGTCCAGGAAAACTTCTTGACTGGTTCCTTACATCTGGAAAAAGCCCAAAGAGTCATCCTCGGGAACAATAATGATTAAATGGGTATTTCTGATCCCAGTAGGAAAATATATTGTAACTCTTCAACTGATAACTTATATTGTCCATATGAGCCATGTTAGTCTTATAAAATAAATTACTAATGGTACTTTTTAAACCATACATTTTTCTCACTTAGAATATGCACAAAGAGAGAGACACAGATATATGTATAGATCTTTGTATGTTCAAAATGGCTCCAAATAAAAATAATATTATAAAATAATGCTAAAATTTGATTGCTTTTGGAGTACAGTGCATATCCAAGGCTCAATATGCTTAATAGGTCTTTATTTACTACGAGGAAAATTTAAAACTTTCCTTCCGTGGAATCTTTTGTACTTATGACAGATTTTCATATTTCATTTGATCTATCTACTATCTACTGACCTGCTTTTCCACGCATGCCTTAACCATTTTAATTGATCTCCTCATTGCCCAAAGCATTGTATTACAATTCTACAATCTGCTATTCAGTTTGAATAAAAAAAAAATTCCTTAACTCCTCAGGGAGTTATTGATCAGCGTATACGGCAGCCTAATCACAAAGTTGCTTTACATTTTTAATCCTTTTTTTGTAAAGATTTGCCCTTCCTTACCTCAGAAAAGAAATTTGATAATTCTGGAACCAAGACTATCATTCTTTACCAAGACTTTAACATGCTTTTGGGAGCTCTATAATGAACTTTGGTGTAACAACACAAAAAAAAAAAAATAGTGCCACATGGAAAATGCAGAAAATACAGTGAAGTGCCCAGGGAGATCTAAGGCTACAGCTTAAAATCTGTGTGAAATAAATCTCAGGACTATTTTCTATTATAACAGTCTTGCAGCAGACTGACCGGATGGAAATGATAATACATTGAGGTTTCTGAGTGTGACAGGTTATTGACTTTCAATGAGTGTGGGTGCCTTTTGATGTTTTTTGATCAGAGCTTTAGGTACTCTGTGTGAGTTAAATGTTAACACAATTTGTTGTCTTTGCAATAGTTATGTTTGCTAGGTTTTGCTTAGTACAGTGACGTACTCAGAAATCATCCTATTGCAAACTGCTGAGGTAAGGTGAAAGATATGAACTGACTAATATGGAAATCTACGAGTGAAGACTGAAAGAGGGGAGCATTACTAATTAATTACTAATTACTAATTACTAATTATGGTATTGGTATGTTCAATATAGACACATTTCTTAATACTGATCAATATTGGAAATTAACAGGCCAGGTCAAAATGGGTCATTTATCACAGAAGCACGTGTTAAATTGTCACCAATTCACTTGGTGTTATCAGGAAATATTATTCAAAGATAATATTACTTTCTTATGACCTAGGACTTAAAAGACCTATTTTTCTTTTCTAATGTTTTCTATTAAAAATACTAACCATTCCAAATGATTTCTGCTTTCTGTCTGGAACTGATGTACAGTTTCTCTTTGTGCTCATGTCTCAATATTCAGAGGCTGGCAGTCTTAAAAATGTAAATGTACTGTTTAATATGCCAGAAACACTTAAACAGGCAACACAGAATAAGTTAATAACATTTCCTTGTAAAATTTATCAATAGCTCTTGCTTTCTATCTGGGCTGAAAAAAAACAATCTGCTGGAATATCCAGACTACTGGGACAGCTGGGACACATGGATGCCACGTATCCAATCTTCAGATCTGTATGGAACTTGAGGAGGAAAGTGTGAATACTTTCTTGCTACTCTTGCGTCAATTTAGCCATTTTTATTCAAAGTTCATGTTAATCTCTGATCTTTAACTACTGCCAGGGAGAAGTGTGAAACCAGAGTGTAGGTCAAGTGGGGAAAAGTGCTCATTCCCCTGAATGCCTGAGGCTTTCAGCAATAATACTTTAAAATTATGTTATTTTCCTCCTGACTGATTTAGGTCTGTTCTTAATGACAGCAGTTTAAGATAAATTATTTTTATTTTGGACACAGCTCAAGTCAAGGCTGAGCTTCAAAAGCAGAGCAATCCCTGTCAAGTGACAAGAAACCGTGAAATATAATTAGAGTTACTGGTCTTCTGTACACAAAGAAGACTTAAACCAGAATTATGTAATTATTTTTCTTTAGAAGAGCCTGTCTTCTGGATTTACTTTCTTATTAAATCCAAGAATAGAGCAAATCTTCTAACACAGTCTGTCAAATAGCAGTAGAGAATTTGCTAAAAGAATTTCATTGACCTTAACCCTGCCTTGCTCTGGGTGTCTTTGAGCCCAGGAAAACTAGGGGTCTTTTACATTTCTTTCTCTCCAAACAACTGGGTTTTCAAGGTAGGAAGCTCCCTTAGACATTTTCTACACACTCATGGCAAAGCCTCTATCTATTGTCCCCAGTCACACATTAATCCTTGGATAATCTTTCCTCATGCCATTATTCTGATATCGTGCAATTGTTTTGCTGTTGTAGCTTTGCAGGAAGGCTTGAGGAAAGGCATTTCTTCTCATGAAACTGCTCAAGCTCCTCATGCTGAGGGGCCCGAATGCTTCACAGACACCAACCAGCACAACCCTTCTGTCAAGTGTACCTGCCTCATCTCAGTTTACCAACGGAGAAAACTTGCAGAGGGAAAGAGATCAAACACATGTCATCATTTGTGCCAGGGTAGGTAACTAGACCCCAAAAATTCTGACCCTTAATTGCTCACTTAGCTGGCTTCAAATGGATGAGTCCATCAGTTAATACATGAGTCTGTTCCAGCTGCAAATGCCAAAGTCAGTTTTGTGATGGGTCATGGCTCATTTATTTGAGCAGGTTTATCCCAAGTCAGTATGGCTCATTTTCTACCTTCTTTTTTTTCTTTTAAATCTGTCTATTGCACTTTCTGTACTGGAGATTTCTACCTTGCAAAGAAAAATAGCATGCAGTGAGTTTTTGAAGCTAGGAGGAATATCGATACAGTATCTCAGTGTATTATAAAAAATGCTGATTTCAGGGTCACCATGAGAATAATACATTCAGAACCTTTACCTTAATAGAAGGAGATAGGGAGTTATCAGTTTTGAAGACACAAAATAAATGTTGCATTACGTGTATTAGGCAATCCACAACACGATACAATATTCAACATCTTAGAATATGAAACTCTATATTTTCGTATTTTTCAGTCATTCTTGTATATATTTGGTTTATTGTTCTGGATTTCCAATTTTTCCTTGTGTGTACTTGGAAATAGAACCTCATATCTGAGACTTCTTGGAGGTGCAGTTAGAATAAATGAATCAAATATGTTGTCAAATATTTCTTACAGGCCTGGCACCATAGTAATTGTGATCCTAGTTTTAATTATATTAATGTAAATGTGCTTAATTAACCAATAAACGTTTTTGTCTTCCCAGCTACCTTTGCTGGGAACTCACAAGTTAAAAATCTTAGGTTCATTTTGAATTCCTGCCACCTTCCATTTTCTTGCCTGCGGTAGAGGTTTTTCAATCTGCAGCAAGCTTTCAGCAGCTCAGATTGTGCCCTCAGTGAAAAACTGCACGAGTTCTCCGAGACTGACTGAACCTTAAGTCATGGCTGGCATTAAGACCCAGCCTGGCGATCACGTGGCAGGTGGGTGACCTCATTTCCTCTCCGCATACCTGAAGGTCAGCATCCATTGCACGTCTGCTCTTCAGAACTCACAGAAATAAGTGGCAGTAGAAACACTGCCATTAGGAAAGGAAATAAAATTCATAATATCCCATACAAAAAAAACAGAGTAGTGCGAAAATATCTTTTTGTAACATTTTTTGGAATAAAACAGTATATGCAGATAAGTGATATCCCTGAAGAACTTCTTTATCTGTTGTCTGGCTGTAGAGCATTACAATTCAAGGAGTGATAGAATAGAAATTTCCTCACACTTACTCATTAATACACTTCAGCACAGCTTTGATACGGTTGAATTGATTCCTACTGCAGAATTCAAATAAATGTTCAGGCGTTCTCCTGAGATATTCAATCACATCACTGTGTTGTATATAAAAGTGTAACCAGAAATGGCCTCAAAAGTGCATTTTGCCTCCAAGCAAATATTTTTATAACTATAGAAAATTGACATTTGTTTCCCTTTCAATTTTCAGACAGCTAAACTGCTTATCGGTATTTGTTCTTCCCGTTTAACTGCTTCAATATTAGCTCTGCCTGTTGTTTGTATCACAAAATAAAAACAAAATATGCTCTGTTTTGCACACATGAAGTTTCCCCCTTCAGCTCCTTCAACCTGAGGTTAAAAATGGTTTCCCCATCATTACTTTGCCCTTTTTAAAAAGTTTCATTCCCTTCTCCTAGATATTTAAAAAGAAATGTGTTTTAAAGGGATTTTTCCTCATTAAATATCAACAAAAGAGGATTCTTTGACATGGTGAAATGAAATGCTAATTTAATTTTTATATCAGTTCCATCAGGTTTTCTCCCTAAATTAATAAATCCACTTTATAAACATGATTAGTGTGATTGTTCTAAATTTTTTTTTCAAAGGATTTACCTTTTTTTTTTTTTAAATCTTCTGGCATAAATAGATATTTCTAAAGAAATAATCTGGGGTACTTTAAGTTATAAGGTCTTCAGAGGAAAGATTTCATTTTTATAATGCATCATTTGCCTGTATGATCCCATTGAAGTAATGAATAATAATTACAAAATCTGTAAGAAATAAGAAAAAATGTTTTCTTCTTTTCTGAATATCATAATATATTTAGCCTCCAGATATCCTCAAGAAAACGGCATCTTATCAAGGGCAACTAATGTTATTAATCAAAGTGACATTTGAATAAATGGCTTTGACTTTATACGCAAGGACAATATAGATGATCTGCAGATATCAGTTGTTTATCACACTGAAGTATTTTGTTATCATAATGCCATTACCTTGCACTGATTCACTGGATGCAAACTGCTTATCATTTCAAGGCTTATTCTAGTGGCAAAATATGAAACGAGAGCCTTATGAATATGCAGAGTCTTTCCCCATGGCACTAACTGAGGTCTATTTATGGTTGTGATTTATGAGGCTTATGAGCACAGCCAGAATTTTAGTTCAATGTTAACATTCCTTCTATGCGTGACATGACAGTTTATAGTTCACAGCATCTCTGCATTACATTTACTGGTAAATATAATTTTTTTTTAATCCATTCATTTAAGATAAAAATCATCTCTCTTAACCTGTGAGCTTGGTTGTCATATACAATTGAGTAAGGGGGAGGGAGAAGAGATTATGGGGAGAAAAGTCACTAAAACCTATCTCTGGAAGACATACAAAGTCTTCTGGTTCCTAGACAATTAAAGAGTAGGTTCCTGTGTCCAGCTGCAATGGTCCCCACCAGCAGGAGGGAGTGAAAATACAATAACTAAATCCGGGTAAAGCTGTCATTGCTGAGCCTTGTGCTTGGTACACTTCTCCAGTCCTCTCCCAGGTGCAGCCTTAGCACACATGAACAGGTTTGCATCTTGGCTGCAGTGACAACTTCTACAAATATCTGAGTCACTCACAGCTCGTGGACCTCTTATGGCTGGATGACTACCACAGCCAACAGGAGAGTCAGTGTTTGCCCGCAGCCAGGACGGAAGAAAATGAGGATAGAGGGCCACAATAAGGGCAGGAAACACTGAGCTGCAGCTTTGGGAGTACCTGCACCAGAAAAGCAGAGAACTCTGATGTCCAATGGGACAAGAAAGAAGAAGAAACAGGCACAGCTTAGAGGAAGGAGTCTGTTTATTAAAGAATAGGTTTGGGTGTGCTGCGGTAATCAAGAGAAAGGGGATTTTATGAAAGGAAAAGTGTTAATCAGTCAGCAATAACCATAGGGGAAGGAGAATAAGGCAGGCTGTCACCTACGTAAAGACTGGAGTTTGATACCTTACCAGGGGTGCATTAGGCACTCAGTTTGGCCTTTTGGTTTGGGGCTTTCAATTCTTCAATGTAGACAAGTATTTTCTGCAGCTAGGAATAAGATGTAAGCAGGGAATAGAAAAGTTTCTGGGGCATTCAGACCTCAATTGTCAGGTTTAGTTATCCTACTCCTGCTCTGGTGTAAGATTATTACAAAATATACCTTTATAATAGGTAGAAGAGATTATTATTTTTTTCCCAGGTTACATTTGTAAGGCCACTGTTGTTGTTTATAAGTTTAATTATGCATTATTATTTTTGGAGAATTTTCTAGTCTTCATTAATATTATCATTCCTCCCTTTCTAAGAAACAGCTTTGGAGTTTGTCTTTCAGAATTGTTTCCTTTCAGAATTTTACTCCAGGGATCTCAGGCACTAAACTGTCTGCTTCTCCTACTTTCCTCTCAGGGCAGATTGTCTAGCTTTCAGGCTTTATTACAGGTCTTTATTTTACTAAACCTTAGTGGCAAATGGCTTTTTGGCAGTAGCATCTGAAGCAGATCTTCCATGACCGTCTCTAAACTTGCCATTACTGGGAGGCTGTTTGGAAAACCTGATGACTCAGATTGGATACAGATAAATTTACATTATTTCTGGACCCCTACCTTTGCTACTTCTCATCGTCACAGCAGAGATCTACAGAAAAACAACCCAACTGGGCAAGCTGGACAGGAGATACTACACATTTCAGTATGCCCTGAGTAGAATGGTCTTAGAAAATCTATGGCCTGGGGGATATCCAGGATATCCCAGCCATAGGGAGGTCTAAATGCAAGGTATTTGTTGCCTTACAAAAAGAGTTAGAGGCTGTGTCTAATCCATGTAATTTGAGGACTCACTTCACCTCACAAAAGCAAAAGGCAGAAGTCAAAATATTCATTAACACCTCCATCACCTCCTCACTTGGTTCTCCTAGAAGTGTTATGAGGGATTTAAAATTTAGCACTACTCAGGCGGCCAAGTGAGTTCCTCATAGACACGTACATCACAGCTGTCTGTTTATAACCATAGTAAGCAGATAGGTTTCAGAGAAATAAAATTGTGGCTTTTCAGTTGAAATAGGCTGTCCTCTGTAAATAGTACTAGAGGTAGAAGCTCCAGATTTTTTTATGCTGTGAAAGTCAAAGATCTCAATAATTTGGGGCATTCAGACAGACCTCAGAGACTTCACTAAACTACAGGACTTTTCATCATGGACTGCCCAGCTGCAAAGGATTTTTTGGGTTTTACTAATGCCACCCCAAAGCTGCTTGAAATTTTGCATAATTCAGCCTTTCAGGGTGAGTGAAGTTAAGAGGCATGAACAAAAGAAAACTTCAAAAACAGTTGGAATGGAAAATTCATGCTTATCTCCAGCAGAATATAGGCATATTTCTACACTTATATTGATGTGCAACTAATGATATTTTATTCTTAAGGAATCATTACTCACGTTAGAAAATTAATAGGAAGTATAGGCTGGAAGAGTTATTTTGAAAATAAAGCCCTATTGAGGGGTTAAAAAATCATTGATCATTGATTTCATGCTTATATAACTGTAAAAATAGAAGCAATTTTATTGAGCTTAATTTCATGAGTGTGCATAGCAGAAATAAGCCTCCTGCTTCGTCTTAATGGCTTTTGACTCATTACGAGTAAATAATAATTAGAGTGTTAAATGTTAGTTCAGAGAAGCTGAGACAAGAGCCTCTAATTGTGTCATTTTCCTGGCCTTCATTCTCAAAATATCAGGTTCTTCCTTACTTATAGCCATGATGCTAAGCTTTTTGTGGATTCATGTCACTGGAAGTCATGAATAGAGCCAGAAAAGGATTTGCTCCTAACTCATATTTGTAAATGCACAGAAAATAATGTTTCATTCTTTCTAAAACACCTTTCACATTCTTTTTTTTCTCCTATAGTACTTTTCCTTAAATTCAGTGTTTAAATATCAAGGTCTCTGCACAGGGACCTCTCGAAACACGGAATTTTCTATTCTTAGAAAATTTAAATCCCACAATCATAAATTGTACCTTATGATCGTGTAGCTCTGATCCCATCTGTTCTGTGAAAGGGGGAGGAATCTGACCTTCAATTCCTTCTCTCTCCTTTTTTTCTATTTCCCCTTCATTTTTTCCTCCCTCTTTGGTTTGGCTTGCGCCTACAGGGGCCCTTGTCAAGACCTTTCACCTGGTGCAAGCCCTGCTGACACTGAAGTCTTCAAATATAATCAGCTAATGAGAGAAAATGACACAAGGAGGGGACAGACATGTTAACTTCAGCATTTCTTTACAGTGTTTGAGGAGACAAGAGAGTATATGGAGGACCAAGAAAAGCCTGAGTATTGTGATGTCCTGGTGTCCTCTTCTTTGCTGTTCTGCTCCTAGCATGGTGGCCAAAGTGAGGCAGCTCCTGAAGGCATAGTAATATTACCAAAACCAGGAAGCAATAGTCTTTAAAAATAGACATTCCTCAATTAACAGTGTTAAAAGTAATTGATAATAACAGCTTTAGATAAAAGGAAAAATAAACAAATGTAGCAATGTAAATTCATATTAAATAGAGGTTGCCACATATTCTGTTATCAGCCAGACAAGTTAGCATCCAAACAGGAGCACCTAAGGGCAGAACTATTCCAGAAGCACTTTTTTTCCCTAAGGAGATAATAAAAATACCTTTTCAACAACTACCATTAAATAAGCAATCAGCTGGAATACTGCTACACTGCAGAAGAGAGCTGACCCATGCAACTATCAGTTCTTGAAAGATTCAGGAATCTGTGGTTTGCAACAGGGATCAAAGGCTCAGAAGCACATCTGAGAATATTTTTAGCTTTCATGCTAATAGCTAAATGCTTTGGACAAGTGGAAAGTTAGACAATGTGCCAACTCCAATCCAGAAAGTGAATCACACCAGTCTTCATCTGCTGTACCCAAAAAATAAAAAAAGCAAGAAGCAAGGCAAGAAATTAATATACCAAACAAATACTGTAAAGAAGCAGAAAAGTATATTAAAAGGGCAGATGTGTAGGTATGGTGGTAACATCCTGATGAAAGAACAAGGTTAGATACTGCTCTATCTCAGTTCCCAACCAGTAGTGGTAAATATATATTCTTATCTTCTGCATCACTTCTGGTAAATCCAGCCTTGAAATGAAGCATCCTGAACTGCTAACCATAACTGTGATGGGAGACATCATTATACCAAAAGTTAAAGACATTGAAACAATCACATTGTAATCTATCAGAGAAACAAGCAGGAACTGATGAATGAGACTGTGCATGGAGGATATTAATGCAACACAAAATGGCAAGAAATAAAATTATTTGGAAAGCTCAGAGAAGCACCAGATGCAGAGACATAGCAGCACGCAAATAGGCAGTGAGATGCCAAACAGACAGCAGGACATTGGTGAATGCATCAACTACAGAGAGTTCTGGCACTGTGGAAAAAGAAGAAAAATCCAAAACAAACACAAACAAAAACTAAATCCCAGACAAATTTAAATTACATAGACAAAAGAAAATTAGGAAAATATAAATCACAAGTACATGATCAAGCAAAACTACCTAAACTTAAACTTCAGAAGTGCCACAGCCTTCAGTTAAACTAAAAGTGAATACGTGAACCTAATAACACTGGGAATGTGACTAGAAAATTTCTATGAATGGGTACAAGAGCTAAATTAAAATGTTTTTAAAAGTCAAATAATGACAGTATGTCTTCAACAGCATTTTGAGCCTGTTGAGTACTGCAGTCCCTGCCTCAGAGAGCAGGGGGTGCGTGGTGGCTCTGAGGGCATGGACTGGCAGCTCCTTCAGGTCATAGTCTGAGTGCTTCCAACTGCAGGAGCCTCCACTTGGTGGTTCAGGGTCTGGGTTCTTAATTGTGTTCATATAAATTCAAAAGGAAAGAAAAGAATCAAAGAAAGCACGAGAGATTGCTGAGGTCAGAGTACCCAGGAGGTGGCTAAGTGGTGCAGCAATTATGCAGATGCATACGTCCAAACTGTTTAAATAAAACAGTGATTAAATTTTACTACACAGAAAGTACTGAGAAAGATGGAAGATTACACTTCAGCACTTCAGTGCAAAAAGACTGATTTTGACAAGTTATATTGTGTGAGAAATCCAATTGCCTTGCTACAAGCTGAACATTACTGTTGTTCAGTGGAAAAAAAATTGTGAGAAAAAACTGTTGGTAACACTACTAAATAAACTCATATCTGTATTACAAGGCAGTGAGTGTTCTGCTGGCTTTGGGAAACATTCATGGAGAGACATGACAAAACCATTGCATATAAGGATTACAATGGGCCAAATCTTTCAGAAGAAATCAGGAAATTAAATTTACAGTAAAAATAAAGATGGAATTGTATTTAACTGCAATATTATATTCAGTACACGTTAATCTTCTGCTGTAACATGAATCTAAAAAAACCCAAGCAACATTAAGCACGATGTAGTGGACACATGTCCCTAAAAATGTGAAAGAGATTCAGGAATAATACTTTTTTTCAGGTGCATGCAAATGTTTTGAGGAATGCAGCAGACAGACATGCAAGGGCTGTAGTTACCTCAGCCAGACTCTGTGAACTCTAGCTGGGATGATCAAAAGAATTAAAAATTGAACAATACCTTTATCTATCTTCCTCTGCATAAATGCATATTCTCTATTCTGATCATACATGGTTTTTCTCAATTTCTTTCCACAAGAAAATATCTGATGAAATCAACACAGTTTAAAAATTTCCATAACTTTAGGGAAAATTTGCTGTCAAATGCATTCCTGTTGAAACAACTCTAACAGACTTGAGCACATGAATCCAAAGAGCTGACAATCACTGCACATAGAAGAAAAATCTTCTTTAGTATAGTCTGCTATTTAGATTTCTGAGAACCAGAAAAACTCCAACACAAAACCACAGGGACCATTTTAGACCTAGAAATGAAACACAGAGTGCCCAACTGCATAATTCTGGTTTGAAATTTTAATTGCATTAAGTCTATGCGCTGTGCTAAGAATGAAATTCCGAAAGTATTGCAACAAAAAATAGCCTAATGGCCACATTCAACAATATCAAACCTCAGCAGGGAAGGTTATGTTAAAAAAAATTAAAGAAAACACATGGTAGGCCACTCCCTGATGAAATAGTGCTCTCAGTGATGGTCTTAGCCTCTGTTCAGTATTGGATGTCAAAATTTGCATCTGCCTTCTATTACAGAATTTTGCCTTACTAGAGCTGGGTGTACCAAAAAGTGATGCTGAAAAGTCAGTCAATGTATGTAAACCTGACAAAATTGCAGCGGTTTTGGTGGGGTTTCTTAGGATAAACAATATATTTGAAATGAAACAGTGCATTAAAAAAATAGCTGCATATTTATTCATATATCACGGCAAAGGATTTTTATATGTCTTATAAAAATAAGGATTTAAAATTCCACCTCTAACAGAAGACAGAAATGAAGGCTAGGAAGTCTGAGACTGAGCTGCAGGATGGGCAGTAACACAGCCCATCCCCAGCAACCAGCAGAGACCAGCACATCATCCCTCAGATAACCTGTATAAACTAAGAGGTCTTTAATACTTCCTGAATGACAGATTGAGAATTATGCCTGAATAATTATGCCTTGGGCACAGAAGAAGAGCCTTGAGAAAAAGAAAACTTCATTTACAGCCTAGTCATGACTTAATTACTATTAAAAAATAGAAAGATAGTGAACGAGAGAAAGAGACATTTTCTGCAGGTTTATTTTTCCGGTGATAAAACTTCTGAGCATATTCGAGGTTGCTAAATACATAAGAAGTTTATGAAATATGTTATGATATTTGTCATGTTAAAATTGACTGCTGCAAGCTAGATCTATTTTGCTTCCCTTCTAGAAAACATTTCAAAGTAAACTTTAGGGGATGGTGTGACCTTCATAAAATACCATTAACAAACTAATGGAAAAGAGCAATTCCAAGAGTCTGTGAGGTTTGTTTGGAGAATGTTTTCTGTTGTGCAAAGTGTATCAAGTCTTGCACTTGTGGATGAGGAAAACAGAGGGAATGAGAATTTCCTCACCTTCCACATCAGGTTCAGTAGGAGCATTGCAGGACTGAGCAAGAGCTCTTCTCCTGACAGCAAGCAGCAGTTTTGAATTCTGTTCATGATAAACAGAACTTGGTACTTACCAGAATGAAACAAGTGTTCCTAGAGAACACTTTGGGGACCCTGGTCCTACATATCTGTAATGAATTCAGGGTTGGCAGAAGGCCCGTATGAATATATAACATTCATTCAGGCCCATGTATCTTCTCTAAGATATAAGCTCCGTTCAGTTCTAGCTCAGCCGCAGCATCACCCAGACATGCCCGCGTCACCTCCAGCCAGGAACGCGGATCTATCTGCACACATCTGCACAGACAAATTACAAAGAAAATAAACTAGGGAAAGAGGCTGTGCATTTTTTCACAGAATTCAAACAAATACCCTCTTTGCCTCCTGCTCTACAGTAGCATTGGTAATAAAACAAGAGACCTTGTTACTAGATATTATTTTTTTTCTATGGGGCATTACAGACTGGCTGCTTCAGCCTCTTACTGTCTGTCTTGCATGTCTAAGCAATTCCAAACACACAGGCTAGCCCTGGGGATCTGTCCCAGCTCATGGCAACTCTGAACATCAGCACAGCTCTCCTGTACACTGCTACAAAATACAACGTGGTGCTCAGTGTAAGAGCATGCAGAAATAGCATGTAGGCATGTGAAAAAGGGGAGCATGGAAAAGCTATTTATGCTATGGGATAGAAACCTCAGGTGCATTACCTGCCCATTTCTCTTCTTTGTAAATGTGAAAGATTTGATCAGGAAGGTCTTGAATTGGAGAAGTCTAACGAACAGGAGTTGCATCTTAATTAATGGTCTTGTGTTGTGTGTCATTCCACCTACTCGGAAAAGCACACTGCAGCCAAAAAGTAATGCTACTCATCATTGTTTTCTGTCACGTTTATCCACAAGATAAGCAGGCAAGAAATCAGGACAGATTTTATTTTAAAGCAGAAGGAAGTACCAACTCTGATTCAAATCAAAGGGAATACTTACTTTAAAAGTAAGTAGGTAATATTATTTTGTTCTGTGTTCCCACAGACTGAAAATTCATTAGTGTTCTATGTAGTCTAGCAGTAACAAAGAATTTTAAATATTGTTTCTGCATGTGCATGAATTTATAATAATTCTATAATTGCTATGTAAATGCCTGTAACCTTTTCAACATAATAACATCCTATTTCCTTCCAGACTGAGAGAAAAACTACTGCCCCACAGGTTAAAAAAAAAAAAAAAAAGGTCTGCTGGATACTAGCTACTGCTGCAATTGTATTCTTGAACTAGATGTACTAATTATTTTTTCCTGTCTCTAAACTTGCTGAAATTGAGTGTTCATTTTGTAGAAGTTTTTGTTTTATTTGAAGTGTCAGATTTTCATGTATCTTCTGGAAAGGATCAATAATTAACACCCTTCTTTCCACGTTAAAGAACTAAAGCAAGTACGCTGTTCTTCACAGCTCAGGATGCAACGTGGCACAGTAATAAAACCTGTCAAATTGACACAAGTAAAATATAAAGAAAAATATGATATAAAATATTGTTCTGAAGATTTGGAACAATTCCTATGGGTCTCTCAAAGGGTAAGTGGTACCTGCAGAAAAAGTGAGCAGCAGTGTGAAAAACCATGAAGAAACAAAAGATGTTAAAGCCTGAGTCACAGTGAAAGTTACTTTCTTTGTGTTTTACTTTTTCTTTGTAGAAGAAAAAAAAATACAGATTATATCCTTCTATGTTCTTAAAAATAGGACAGAATGTTCTTTTGCAAGGCATATATCGGCAGTATTTTTCTCTGTTGGATGTCTAGATTCAAACAGTATCAGACATGCTTCTCTAACTCCTTGTTATATAGATTTATCCTTTCAAAGTGGTAAGAAAGTCAAAATAACAGTATCAATCCTCAACCTTAGTGAAAAATTATGTTCCAGGAAACCTTGCTGCATGGTAGGTAGCCCATTTGTCTAGGGGATGAGTGAAGTGGGCTGATGATCTTCAGGGAAACGAGTCCTCCCGAGGTCTCCCTCGGAGAGTGTTTAACCACTGGCCTGAAGGCAGGGTGAAGAAACATTATATCTGGCCAGGACCTTGGAATTTGGTCCCTGTGCCTCTGCTTTATTAGCCACATTTCTCTATTTTTGTTTCCTGCTGCACTTAATGCTTTGTCTTTAATCTTTATACAGATTAGGTAAGATATGTCCCGCATACCACTGTGGTCATGACCAAATATAAAGGTGTTCACATTAGTGCAGGGTTGGGGGGTAAGGCAGGGGACCTGTGGAAAGAGATGTCCTTTATGTGTTTCCTCTCACTCTGTACTCCTCATTCTGGGGTTGTGGTACATCTGATATGTATCTCAGAGCACATCAAGCAGCCATTAGATAATTACCCAGCTGCTTACTAGCCATTAGATAATTACCCAGCTGGACCTGAGCTAATTCTGAATGGAGCCCATGTGTGGTCTTTGCCCATATGACATGACTGAGCTCCAACCAGGGTACTTCAAAAGTGAGTTGATTGCAGTTACTTTAAGTGTTTCCTTACACCACCCCTGGGTTTCTGCAGATCCCATTACCAAATGTGAGTGAAATGCCTGATCAGCTGGATCAGATCAGCTGGGGTGAAAAGGGCCAAGGGTCTCTGAAGAAGAATAACTAAAGAAACAACATTATAGATTTCCCTGATGCACTGAATAAGGTTTCTATGACCTAAGCTTAAGTTTCACAGATTCACAGGATTCTCACACATTCAGTCAGTCACCTGTCTACAGATACTTGGGGTTTATGCGGTAATGAATAAGAACAACTCCCTTATCCTTGTTGGTAATGGCCCATTAATTTCTAGGTTGAGAGAGGCACCTCCATTGACAGTCATGAAACTGGGGTCAGTTCTTTTTCCCAGCCTGAACCAGAATAAGACTACTGACAAGAAGCAAGGAGCTCAGCTTTCTATTTAAAATACTTAGAGATTCCATTGCTACATTTATTTTTTTAAATGTTTAATAAGATGGATTTATTTCAAGTTCAGCATTGTAAAGGCTGGCCAGATCAAAAATCCAATTTGTAGCTAGTGAGTTCATTAGCATCACTGATAACAGAAGATTTCTCTTCTTAAATTCACTGTGAACCTACTTAATTTTTTTCTGCCTTGCGTTTATTCAAAGCACAGTTTGAAGTAGGATTAGTAACAATCAATCCAACTCTGTTTTTTAATGAATTTTTCTGTGCAGTCCTTACTCATGCAGAAGACCATCCTCACTAGCAGTGTTTTCGTTTTCTAACATGGTAAACAAGCAGCTTTAACAGATTTGATACAAGGAGGATCTTTGCATCTTCCTACGCATCAGCCACACTTCCAGGAAGGACTTAATTTAAGCTGTACACTAAATCAGAGTTAGTGGTGCTGTGCTACCTTCCCAGAAATGCCATCAGACGGAGTGGTGTTTCCAGGAATACTATTGCAAAAGCACGGCTGCAATCCAGCTGTTCAGTAAAGACACAGGTCTAGGCTCAGCCTCTTCTCTAATCAAGGGAAAACTCTCAGCACAGTGGAGCCTTGTTGAGCATCCAGCACTCAGGAAACAAGTCTGCCAGCTTCCAGTGATCTAAGAGGTCCTGCTCCATTCTCCAGCCCTGCCTACACCCATCTAGAAATCTCTATCTTCTCTCCCCAAAACCAAACTTCTGCTTCTTCAAGGGCTTGGGGTGCCTGGGAAGGAAGGGAAAAGCTATTCATATAGTCCCTGTTGAATCTACAGCAAAGCCAACAAGTACAATGGATTTGGTATAAGCTAGAAAATTCAGGGACTGGGACATCATCTGGGTCTGATGTACTTTATGGGAAAGCCAGTGGTAGTGGAGGAGAAGGGAATCTAAGCTGCTCATGGCATATCTGATTTGACTTGATAGACATATCAGGTATTTCTGTCATACATATTTGCCAATTGTCTCTCCAACGGCTTTTGCATCTCATGAAGAAAAAAGGACAGCCCATGGAAAAAACCTACCACATAAGGACATCAGTGTCTAAGGAGAGATTTCACTCTGAAGCTCTCTTTAATGGAAAAGTGTATAGGTTATCATTGCTCATCACTAAACATGTCTGTACTGCCTTAAAATATACAGTTGTGTATTCTATTAGGTTATCATGCATCCAAACATTTGATTTGACAAAATGTTTTGGCAGCCACCTGCATGCAGTTACTCAGGCTGCAGAAGGTGCTGTGGCAAGTCCCATGACACTTAATTTTGTTTTGCCTAAAAATATCTCTTCTACATCAGCATAGATGGAAAGTAAATATTCAGGAACATGCCATGCACATGTGTACATGACACCAAAATTCACTTACAGCCACATCATCATAACTTGTATGCTTGTGGAAAGGAATGAAAATTAGTTTATTTAAATGGCAGATGAAATATGCATCAAAATAACACCAGTAATTTTCACACTTCAATTATTAATACTAATGGAGAAAGTCACTCTGGAGTGACTCCCATGCAAGATAATCAGCTTGAACCAGGCTGAACCACTTTGGAATAAACAAGATATTCCCCCACTCCTCTGATTGTGAATTTATCTGCTCCTTCCCCAGATGAAACAAATTAACAACTAAAGTGTGTGCAGCCTATGTAGGTCACAGAGTTGATGTACTACCTACTGCAGCTTCCTGCAAGGATTCATTTTTTACTACTGAGCAGCTGTGACAATCCCTCTGCACTGGAGTAATCTCTCCAGAATGCAACATTAAAACCCCTGGCAGCTTCTTTCCAGCAAGAGCTGAAATCAGATGAACAGGGGTGTCTCACATCCCTGAGATGTGGCTCTGTGTTCTGAGATGCTGTTTCAGAGTCCAGCAGTAGCATTTGCTTCAGATATGCTGGGACACAACAAAACATGCTGTCATTCTCATTTCTCCAGCAGTGTGGGTGTAAATAATGTGCCCACATTAGTGAAGCTCAGGGAATCTCCATGGAAACATTTAATCGTTGACATTTAAGCTCCCTGCACTGATAAAGGAAGCAGCTGACTCCTGACCTATTACTAATGGTTTATCAAGGTAGGAAGCAAGGTTTTTTCCTTGACCTGGCTAGAAATGATACAGTGACAGCAAATGCTACAGTATCCTTCCTCTTTTCCCGCTTCCCTCTCCTAGGCACAACTTGCTGTCCCTCAATTGGATTTTTCTTGACCTTTTCTTGTTTGTATCCCATTGAGAAAATGTGGGATAGCACTGACTAAGGAAATGCCAACCTCCCAAATCACCTGTTAAACTAGCATAGCTAACTTCTTTTAGATTGTAAAAAAAGTAAATTCAGGAAATCTCTCAGATCATGCAAGGGAAAACAGAACACCCCTATAGAAACTTATATTAAAGTGATATTGTATTCCCACAGTATCTGAAGCATCCACACACTCTCCCTCTGAACAATCCAAATATCAACCCAACTTCCAACTGTCCCATGCAGGACAAGAATCAGCTTTCTGTAGGCACTGCTGAATGCTCACCTCATGCTGGGTTTGGCATATTGCTGCCTCATCCCAAGCACAACCCATTTGTGCCATGACGTGCCAAGAATTTGATCAGACTAAACTTTTCATCAATCAGCAGCTCGACCAAACTCCTCACTCCCAGCCCCCAGAGCACTTTGAGTGCACAAACCACAGTTCCTTGTCAGCAGCAGCTCCCTGTCAAACCTTCCTGCTCAGAGGAACCCAAGCCCACCATCAACCAGAGACAACCTCTCTGGTTTTGAAGTGACAGCCAGTCCTTACAAAAAATATTTCATTGTGCTGATGCTGGCTTCATTTTGAACTCACCAGCATCTACAGCAGTGCCTTATGAGTCTGAGCCCCAGTCTTCCCCGCCCACCCAGTTTCCACTGAGATAGTGGCATTCTGATGGCAAACCCCTGTCATCAGCTGCGCTCCATCCAGCTGTTAATTAGTCACAGTTTCAGTCACAGTTTTGTGACTGGGTTTTTTTTTCTGGCTCTGACGTTGAGTTGTGCTTCATTAGAAAATGTGGTTTGGGTTAAAGGACAACTCTTGAGTATATGGCTAGTCTTTTGGGGAAAACCCCCATAACACTTTTACTGGTTTTATTCCAGAATAATCTCCAGGATTATTCTCACTGTGGTAAGCATATACAGCTCCTGTTACACCTAGCATGAATTCCTGGCTGCAGAGAAGATGCAGTCTTACATCATCATACAAGGAAAGGCTGCTAACTGCTTGACCCTTTCACTGTGTCTTTCCTCATAAAACAAAACATTGCCTTTAGGTTACAAATCACTCTTTGCATTTCCCACCTTTGCTATTTTTATGGTATGTATTTATTCATGTAGTAGGGTAGATATTTGTCTGTTTCCCAACTTTCTTATTACTAACTTGTAGGCTTAGAGTCTGTTTAAGGCTGACTGCCGCACGGTGTCAGTTTAAGTCCCTACAGGGACAGCAGACTGGGTCAGGTGAGAGAGTGCTCTCCTGCATCTGCTGTAGACTCATCTCCTAATCTCGGAGCAAGATGTTTTGCCATTTTGTGTTTCTGTTGTAGGACAGATGTAAAATAAAAATAATTGGGATCTTTATGTAGAAAATACTATTCATTACAGGGACAATATTATATTAGCAGAAACTAATAGCTCTACTTCCTACTTCTGGACAGCAATAATGAAAGCAGGTGTTGCACTAATGTGCACTGATAGTGCAATTGGTACAAGGAAGATCTGATGGAAAATGGAGGGTTTCTTCCTCTTCTGTCTTATATCCATTAAAACATATTAATGCATACTGGCTATGGTTGGTATTCTTTTCAGTTCATACTTTTAGAATTCATAACCCAAGCAAGCATTTGTCATAAAACTTCACTCATTTACATAGCACTGGGGGCTTTTAAACACTTAGAACAGGCTGCTTTGCCCATATCAGAAGCATATAAACACTATCAAAGAAGTGTCCCTACTACCTGTCAAAATATGAAAACATACCATCATGCTGATTAGCAGAACTTGGCTACTTGGAGTAGGTACGCATGCATTTTAGCGTTGAAGATCCTGACTCCAAATGCAGCTTGAAATGCAATCAGCCAGTGTCGCTCACATGCCACTTCCCTCAGATTTTACACCTCATGGATCTAAAGGACTTGCTTTCTGATATTATTCCAAGAGGTTGCGTTCAAAAGCACTGTGGTTTTATTTGAAAGCTATGTGCTTGTTCTGAGTTTCTGTTCTCTCACATTATTGGGATTGATTTTCAATTTTTATTTCATTAAGTGTGCCTGTGGATGGTTGGAGTTTTTTAATTGATTTATGCTTAATTACTATACCTTAGATATTCCTCAAGTATTTGGAGACATAATCTAGGGTATCCAAACAGTGTTTCTCAGCTATGCCAGAGGTAAGAAATGAATTTATTATTTAACATTTGTGTACTCTCTTTATCACCAGCAATCGCCATTACATGGGAGAGCTGTTGGGATAGAAAGAAAAAGCTTGATAAATCAACATCCTGGCACCTTAAATGCTGCATTCTGCATTAGGAATGGAGAGTCAGCTCTGCTCCTGCTTCCAGCTGTTATTAATCTTGATATGTTCAGAGATTTTTGGCACACACTGTTTTAACCTCCTGAAGTTTAAATACATTTAACGGTCTCCCCTCCCCCTTTCCCATAATGACTGTAGTGTGTGATTTTGTTTTATCTCAGTAATCATATCCTTCTCCCTCTGAGAACAAACTCAGCCCAGCACCCTGGATACAGGCGTAGGACGAGCAGGCTTATCTGTTTGTACAGAATGTGCCATTGCTTGTTACCATAGAGCTAAAGCTACTTAATATCATTTAAATAATAATTTATATTGCAAAATGTAATTTATGGTGCTGTGACCTGGTAAGACTAACTGCCATTGATTATTTGCAATAGGACCAATTGATGCTTAAAAACAGATTCTGGAGAAAAAAAATAACAAAGAAAACATTTTCATAATAGCATACATCAGTTGCTGGTCTTGACAGCAAGTACCTAAGCTTGCGAGGATTTAAAAAACATTCATTATGTCCCAGACTGTGTTTTTTCCTGCCTACATCCTTCCCCGTGGAGCCTCAGCTGCCAAATTATTTTTGTATGTTAGCATGGCAAACTAAATCCTAAATCTTTTTCCATGTTCTATTTCATTATGGGACTATACAAAATTTGGAGTAAGAATACATGTCAGAGAAATGGTTTCTAAAGGACATACACACTTTGGAGAGATATACTTGAGGAAAGCCTTGAAATGCTGCTCTCATGGCTATAAAACATAAATTCGTGAGCTCAGACCATTAAACGTCACCTCTGTTAATTGCAGTGGGACAATGTCTGTGAATAGGATTTATGTTACTTAGGCTGCCAGATCTGCAACCTTGGGAAAAGCTCCACATAACAACAGTGACAGTCAGTGACATTTTGCTTCCTGTTGGCAGACTGTGGTTATATCACTATGGAACAATAATTTTGTTTGTGACTGGAATTGCTCAGAGGGACGATGAGGAATATCTTGATAACAAAATGAAGAAGAAAGAAAGAAAAAAACTTCAAGTCACCCTATATTTGATGCAATTACTGCCACAAAATGAGGTGATTTCTTTCCCAGAAAAAAAAAAAAATAGAGGTTTGACATGTCCTAGAAAATCATAAGGTACAAAAAAGTCCTGGGGAAAAACCACAATTTCTAAAAGTGAGAATGTCTGTATAGTATTCAGGAATTCACTTACATCAGACCATTTAAAATGTCTTTAACAAATTAGACAGTATGGCGTTACTATAGCAAGATAATGCTCACACAACAGGTAAAGCCCAAAGGAGCAAACACGACAGGGATACGGCACACAGCAACAGGGAGGAAAACACATAGGCATCAGTAGGAAAACTGAAATAATTTGTCTTTTAAATCCCACATTTTCTGATGTTTGGATGATGCAACATGAAGCAATTCCATTCAGAAAAGTTTCAAAAGCCAAAACAATCTTCCCAAGACAGACATCTATACCCTTGTTTTTAAGAGCATGGCAGGACTTCCTCCACTCTTCAGGAAGGAGGAGCTGCTCTGCTCTCTTTCTCCTACTCCAGTTTCTTAACACCTATTAAAGACCATCTAAGTGGTAGAAATTGGAGGGTTAAGATTAATTTCCCTTTTGATTAAATGAGATCTGGATTCCTTTTAGGTGCTTGGGATGACTTCAGCAGCGGTTGGACATTAAAACAGAAAATCAATCACTAAATATGTTAAAATAGTTGGGTTTAAAAAGGCAGGGGCTCATGAGGGCTGGAATTTGACCCTTAGCCCTGTGGGCCTATAAAGCCCCCTGCTTCAGCATATAGGGTTTCTCTGACATAAACCTGGTGTAACACAGGAGTGCATTAGGCCTTTGGCATTTTGATATTTAGCAGGTGTGCCTGAATAATGGCCAGCTTCTGCAGCAAACCAACACTACTGGTCTGATCTCACTTTTCACAGCAGCAGTTGCCGGTCAGTCTATTTGTCCAGTATTGTGTTTGACCCTCCAAAAACACACGTGAGTTAACAGTCCATTGACTTCAATAGCATTAGCTGGAGTCAACAAAAGGAAAGGGAGTGGGTGGGTCTTGGCAGGATCAGAGTTGCTGAAACTGTAAAATCTGAATCTAAAGGGCATCATGTTAAACATCTGGTGCAATTCTGGTGGCATTCTACAGGGAACAACACAGATTATTTATAGAAGTAAGGTGGGGGACTCTAGATTATGCTATTAGCAGATGGCATTTAGTTAAAAATTAGAGGGAGAGGAAAGTATCATTAATCAAAAATGAACTTTATTAATCTTTTTATTACTTAAGATGCAGCTTTGACAATTTTTACTGTAAGGACATTTCTATATCCAATATTTATGAGAAGGTTTTTTTCAGATGTCTTGAGGTAGAAAAATCTATTTTTATTAAATTACTTCCTGGGGATTAAAGTATTGCTTCCAAAACCATGTGTTCTAAAATATGTCAGTAATATTTTTCCATGAGTTTTTTATAAAATAAAGAATTATGTGGGTTTTGCTAAAAAACGAGAAGCAAATGGCATCAATAACTTAAATATCTTAATGATGCCAGTGGTTTAGAACTACACTAGGCAGTTCAACAAAATGCTATAGAAAACATCTGAAAGGCAATGTTCATTCTATATGGTTATTGACACAATGTGTGTGGTGTAATGCAATAAAATTCTTACTACAATCCATTCTAGACAGCAGCTGGCCAGAAATTTTACCAATTTGCAGCATAACTCCTGCTCTGTGTAAGACTAAACGCAAGCTAGAAAAAATGGAGTCATTTTCTGGGCCATGCTTAACAGCACTGTAAGTTATTTTTGTTGACAGAGTTCCCAGAATCTGGTATTAAAATCAAGTAACCATTTAATAGGTGCTATAAAAAGTTTGTTTGAAGTAACTTCTGTTCAAAATCCCTTATCAACTGAGTTGACCACACAGGCTAATGGTAGGGGTGAGATGACACAAGAACTTATGGTGACAAAGCCATGGCTGACAAAAAGAGGAATAAATCGATGATTCTGATAAAGAACTTCTATATACTTTCTGTTCCATACACACATTTTAAAATATTTTTGTTCATTTCCCTTAATAGAAGATCTGGCTATTCACACTTGCATGAAGCCATTTCCATCTGTGGTAGTATCTGATATTGATGTTGTCCCCAGACAAGATGGGTGCGATTAACGACTGCAAAGGCAGAGTGTCTGTGCAGCTCCATGAGAAAAGCATTCTTTTTGTTGAGGACAGATGAGCTACAGTCAGCATCTGAGTCAGGTCACCTTTGCTTGCCTAGGCTCTTCAACCTGTCAAGCAATTTGTCATGTTCCTGGAGAAATATTGACTGTATTAAAAGTCAGCTCTCTGCAGAAGTTGGAATCAGAGCCTGAGAGGAACTTTGGATGAAATTCAGTACAAAACTCTATCGGTATTTCTATTTGTTTTGTGTGGGGTTTTGTCCTTTTTCTTTCTGGACTAGAAACTTGTTCAGGTTCTGTCTAGCTTATTTTTATCTAGGTTATTATTTTATCTACATTATTTTTAACCTCAGTTACACTGTAGGTTTTCTGTGTCTACCAAAGCTTGAATGAGTTCAAGAAGCTTAATTATGAATTAATAGGGGCTTTTTTTCATCTTTGCATCTCAGGCAAGGAGTGTTATAATCACTTGTACATCTGTGCTGTGATTTCCCTTATTGGTTCCTGTTTACATTTTTTGCGCATTTCAAGTTCCTAATGCAAATTCTTCTGCATGGCAGCTGCTAGCTGTGAAAGCTGTTTGCTGTGTGTCCTGAATCTTCCTCTCTAGTCCTACTAATTGTCTGAAATACCAGCAAAAAACATTACATCGTAGTTCTGCTTTTTAAGGTTATGATGATCCAAAAGCTCAGAATTCCCACTGTCTACATAGTTGCTATATATTTGCTATTTCATGCTACACATTTATTTAAATGCAAATCTGGTACTGTCACAATGACTTTCCTCTGCTTTCTTGGGGACAAACAGTCCCCAAATATACATTACGTATAATGATCATGTACTTACCTGTGTTAAACAAATCCATGTGAAAGAAATCTATCTTTGAGGATAGAATTTGCAGAGAGGAGTATGCAGAACTGTTGGGGAGAGTGTGTTTAAATTATGGGACAGACTGGTGAATCACTGCTGGGCTGAGTATGCACAGTCCAAGAATATGCCTAGTCATCCAAAATCAGTGATGATCCTGGAATTTTCAGAAAGCTATGAGAATTTGCACAGAACCTGTTATGGGATGCTTCTGTCTAACATACTGGCCAAAGGAAAAGCTACACCAACATCCAGCATATTCTGATGCACAGTGCTGTCGCAATTGTTACATTAATTCTTTCTTAGAAGCTACAATTTTAAGTATTACACCGTGATTTTTTTCCTAAATAATAAAGGTTGTATTTTCTAAATACTTCGAATATGTTGATTTATGCTCTTGTATCTAGATTGCATGGGAAGGCTGGATATATGCAGCAGTACTGAGGCATAAATTCTTCTACAAACATAATGACTTACCAGGGTCTTTATCTACAGAGTAATTTAAAATTATGTCTGGTACAATTTACAGCCTGTGGAAAAGAGGTAGCAACAGAAAAAAGGAATTATTCTTGTGATCCTTCTTTGTTAGATTTGAATCAGAACAACATTTGAATCAAAGAACATTTTTGGATCTTGGAGAAAGATCAATGTAAAAAGCATATTCAGCTTTACATCAAATGAAATAACCTGTCACAAAAAACATCCTTATCCATTTGGTGAGATTGTAAGAAAAAATGCATACATTGCTCCTGTTGGACATATATTTGTGAGTCACTGCTTTCATCACTTTCAGTTTCTTTTAAATTTAAATAGCTACAGTCTTTCATGTGTGAGACCTTTTCTGAGGCACTCTTTACCATCATTACATCTGCATTAATAATAGTTCAAAGACCTAATGGCAACTTTTGTGAGACATGGCAGATCGGAATAAGAGACACAAACAGAGCCAGTAGGAGGCACCACAGCTCCACTTTTCTTTGGGTCCAAAATAATCCATGTATAGAACTTGGATTATTGGCCAACTGTTTTCCCAATGTGCCTTATACTGATGTAACTATACTTGGGACTTGCAGTCTTAAAATAATTTTAAGTCCACATGTTTTGAATATCTTTCTGTGTTTGGCAATTGCTTTGCAAGTGATTCTGGGGAATGACAGCGGAGGCAGAGAGAAAGCTTAAAGTTCAACTTCTAATTTTCTTCTGGTCTCCCTCCTGACAGTCACACAGACAAAGAAAACAAATGTGTCTGACAAGGTTAGGACAGTTGCTCGCTATAAATAACACCTGATTCAGGACCTAGCTATGCATCTATTTAAGTAATATTTTGAAGACCATTTTCTTCATCATCTGAATTTGAGCCTTAGATAATATTGCTCCTAAAATACCAATTATTCCATAGTCAGAGTAATCTAGATATTTCTGTATTTCAAATCCTTACTCCCTTTTTAAATCTAAACAACATGATTGAGATATGTTTACATTTTAACTCCCCAGAGTTGATATTGCAACAATAGTTGTCACAGTGTTGTGAATGACAATGTTATAAATTCAGAATTATAGCAACGTGTCCTTCCCAGGAGAATGTTTGAACCCAGCTGAAGCCTGACAAATTCCCAGTGATTTCCTCCTCATAACAGTATGCCTCATGAGGAGTCACGCAATGTAAATGCATCTGCAGTGAGATTTGATCACTGGTCAATGGTAATTTTTGATTTGATGAAGTCCTCATTATCTATATGCTTGTTACTATTTCATCCGTAGTCATTTCCAGAATAACACAGCATTTAACACATTGACCATCTTGAAAATATCTGTTGTCTTGCTTTCTGGAAAACTTGGCCTCAGGCTTAAGCCTTATCACAAGTCTGTACCTGATTACCCCATTGCAGACCTCTTAACTGGAACTGGGCACTTAGGGGCTTATTTTACAGGTCTAAACTGCACTAAAATGTAGCAGCTTTTGAGGTAGTTTAGGAAGTTGAATTAATCCAGTTACCGTATCACATATTTTCACATAAGTTAGTTTTCTATTTTCTCAACTAGTTTGGTTGCTATCTGTTATATAATGTTTTTAAAAATCAGCTCCATTTCCTCCACAGGCTCTGTAGATGTATCTTTGGACACCAACTCAGCCAAAGCACTGACCACATTCAGAACAAAATTGTTGTCCAAAATAAAAAGAGGCAGACGGCGAGACGAAGGGTGGCAGGAGGTTTATTGTTCTCTCCCCAAGCTCTCCTTTATCAGGGTAAGGGGGTCGGGAGGGAGAGCAGGGAGAGGGCCAACTGTGTCCCCTGCACCCCTCGGGGTACAGGAGAAAAGGAGGCACCGACTGCCGGGGGCAGCCGGTTAAGTACGGGGAAGGGCAACCAGTAGGGAAGGAGGGAGAGGGCGGGTACACATGAATACAACCAATTACAACATAAGAGGGAGGGTACAATTCAAATGAACCAATTACATACATAACTGAACAGAAATATCTGGAAGGATGGGTGGATCCGGAGCCCTGAGCACGCCTTAGTCCACACCCCCAGGGCTGGGCCCAGCTCCCAAGGTGGACGGAGCTGGCCTGGGAGGCGGAGGCATACCCAGAATCTCTCCTGCCCAGGCAAGGCTCCTTCTACCAAAAGCATCGGCTTGGGAGGTAGAGGGGCGGACCACCACACAAAACCAATAATTTTGGGTCTGCTCTGTAGGCAGATACAGAGGAGAGGTGGATTGCCATGAGGTGTGCAAACCATGGTCATTCTGGAAAGTACTACAATATACTTTATGAGCTGTGGTTCTCTGGACACCAACAGCTTTGCATCCATAGACTTTTATTGTCATCACTGGCAGTAACAATGTAAGAGTGAACAATTCAAGCTAAATCATCATCTGCCAAGAGAGACTTTCTGCCTACTGTCTGTCATTTTCCCTTTCCATGCCATACAGATGGCCAATATCTTCCTGGTATTTTTACAGGGGGCACGTACTCTGCATCTTTCTTTCATATTCTGAAAAATGTAGACAATATTAGAATTTTTTTCCGTGTACTAACAGGGAGTCTGTCTTATTGTATCTTGTTATCTTTTAGTCCCTCTTTCTTTCTGTTAGATTTCTTTTATATGTTTGTATAGAAATATTTTTAAAGGGAATTTTGCTCTTTGTTCAAAGGAGGCCAAAACTTCCTATTTGTTTCTCTTCAGATAGGGCTCTTCAATAGCCAGGCTGCTCATCTGCCACAATCTTTCCACATTTGCAAGCCCCCAAGAATACTATGCAATATGTAAGAGAGTACAAATTTTGCATTTGCCTAATCTAGATATTGCTATCATCATTACATTTCAGTTTCTGGTAATATATTTAAAGAAAAGTCATAGCTGTGAATGATTTTTCCCACAGAAAAATATCTCTAAAGATCTCCTAGTCCAACCTCCCACTCCAACCAGTGGATATTCCCACTATCAGTAAGTCTTGGCCTTGTCTAGTCAAATCTTGGAAAGGGAGGTTGAACTAGCTGATCTCCAGAGGCCCCTTCCAACCCCAAATGTTCTGTGATTCTGCGTAATAAAATTCCCAGAAATTATTTTCGTAGGTCACATGTCCTAGGTCCCTGAATATCTTGAAAACCCACTGTTTCACACTTTCCAGTTTCCACACAAGGTCTTTTGGAATGAGAGAACAAAAACCCCAGTGTTGATGGACAGACTTGAAGACTCCTCTGCTCATCACCATCCACCAGACAGACATCAGGCCACTGATGGCCACCTTATGTGCCTGCCAGTCCAGCCAGGTTTCTAGCAGCCCCTTTGTCCTGCTCACACCTCCTGAGCTTACAAGTGAGAATGCTGTGAGATACAGTGTCAAAAGCCTCTCTGAAATCAATGTTCATTAAAGACACGGCTCTCTCCTTATCCACATTGCCAATTATTTTTTCTACAGAAGGCCACGGGGTATGTTAAGCAAGAGTCGCCCTTGATAAATCTGTGTTGACTGTTCCTAATTACTTTCTTGTCCTTCACGAGCTTGGAAATGGATTTCAACAGAATGTGCTCCACGGTTTTCCCAGGGTCTGAATGGAGGCTGACTGGCTTATAGATCCCTGGATCCTTCCCCTTGCCTTTTTTGGAAACAGGCACCAAGTTAGTCTTTCTCCACTTAAAAGACCTGCCCAGTTTGCTTCTCCTTTTCACAGATGATGATAATAATATCGCCATCACATCCACAATCTCTGCCAGCATCCTTATGTAAGGATCCATTATCTTCATAAATCACAAGTACAGCTTCTCTAAGGAGTCCCTAACATATCGTTCCTCCACTGCTTTTTTCATTCCCTCTTCTCGAACTCTGCTGTTAAGTACAGAGGTCTGGAAGAAGGCTTTGTTTGCCAGTATAAGTAGGCACCGAGGGCTTCAGTATTTTCCACGTTGTTCATTGTTGTCCCCTCTAGCTATCAGTGAATCCCTACTTTTTCATGAGTTTTGTTTTACAGATAACATGACTGTAAAGTTCTTTATTATTGTGCTAAATGTCCCTCACACATCTGAGCTCCAGAGAGGCTTGAGTCTTCCTGATTTCATCCCTAAGTTCCCAGGCAATGTTTTACTTTTTTTCCCCGTACCTTCTTCTACCTCTTGTATATTTCCTTTTTGTGTTTTAGTTCAAGAAGATTCTTAGCCAAGTGTAGCTTCTGCCAAGATTCCCAGCCTTCCTGCACATGAATACAGTTAACTCATGAGATTTCAGTAAGTTCTTGAAAAATCAGCCAGTTTTTCTTACTAGAGAATAAGTATGCACAACTTTGGCTGAAGATTATATGTATTGTGACTTGCCTTCATTTCCCTCAAATATTAAAAAAAGCTTCTGAGTGGTAGAAACAATATTCTGTTTAATTACCCAATTAAACAGCTTTTCTTCTTAAAATAACAGCTGCACTATACTTCAAATAGGCATATGTTACAGTACCAGAAGGAGGTACTATCACTATATATAGGAAGAGGAAGGGGGGTAGAGCATGTGTACATTCACTCACTATAGAAAATTCTCCCATCCTTAGATTTGGACAGGGGAGGGTTGTGCATTTAGCCATTCCCTTCCCTATTTCAGGGCCATGTCACCCCAAGTCACCCAGTTGCTCAGCTGCCCCTTGAGTCTTGAGCTATCTGAACCTCAATAAAGTCTTCTATGCCCCTGAAGGAAGAACTGCACCTTTCCTTCAGTCCATGGGAAGACCTCCCATCCTTGCACCTGCACAAAGCCTTCCCCCCCGCCCACCTTGTCCCCAGGGCTGGAGCAGTGTTGCAGCCCAGGCTGTCTGGCCGTGCAACACTTGGCACTCTGCACTGACTGCTGCTTACCCATCCCAGAGAAAAGATCGCCTCAGCAGACCTTGTAGGGCAAACCTGTTCCAGCTGCCACCTGCTTCCCTTTTCTCACTGCAATATTACAAACCCTACAAACACCTCTGCAGCTGTGCAACTGCACCTTAACCTTAACCAAGGAGCAATGGCCATTGCTTCAGTAAGAAGAATAAAATCTTTATTCTGCCTTAATTTAGAACTGGAATTTGAATTCCCGAACATTCCGTAACAGCTTATGTGGCTATTGTTTCCACCCTCTACACAGTGCTTTTGTAGGTATTGAAAGCCAACATAAGTAGCAGAAGATGTAAGATAAATGAGTGTTTGTAAGAAACAAGGACTAAAATTTCCTGCCAAAATAATAGAGCAATCATTTTGTGGTGATGGGATAATGGCAGGATAATTAAACACCCACTTCAGATGCCTGATCTCTGCAGTTATTGAGAGAGGGAGAACAGTTAGCTGATCCTTATTGTCTCCTGGAACGTGATGGTGCAAGCAGCGTGTGCAGCAAGGGAGAAAGTATGCTGCGGCTGAGAACCATGGAAGGTGAAATCACTTTGATTTAAAGAAGGAATTATTTGTGCTGCTTGAGAGATGTCTCTGAGCTCCCATTTTGAATCACAAGAAACCATCCTGTTAGTAAAAACTAGAGGACCAACTCTGTCATCTTGTCAAAGGCTAAGAAAGTAGATGACGCCGATCATATTTAATATTATCTGAGCTGGGATAGCATCTTCATACTTATGGAATGTAGTACAGTGTTTGAAGGCAAAGAGTTGTTAGCTGGTGTCAGCACGAAACTGGAAACATGTTATAGAAAAAAACGTGATCTTCATCTGCTATGGTTAACAGGTTAACAGCGTGAAGTGGATTTACATTTATATTAGCAGCACTTTTCCAAATATAGATCATAAGAAACTAGTAAGAAAAGTCAAGAGGGAGGTATGAAGACTGGTCAGGGAAAATGGATTAATAATAGGTAGTAAGTGGGCCCCTGAAGGATCATAATAAATGATAAAGGATTCTCCTGGCAGAATATGACAGATGAGGTTGCCAGGAGCTATTTTCTATTTAACATTTATATTAGTGATTTAGAAATTGATTTGATATGGAGTGCATCAAAATTTATAGATGACAAAAGCAGGAGGGTTTTTTAAGTCGATACTTGGAGGACATGAAGGGATTACAAAAGAATTTAATGAGGATGCAAAACCAAGCCAGCACGTGGAATTTAATGTTGGCACATGGAAGAGGTATGCTCAGAGAGACTGAAATATGCCTCTGGTGTTGCACCTTGAAAGGTGCTCTTTGTGAAGAACAGAATTCACAAGAGGATTCCTTAGCCTTTGTGACTTATTTTAGTCTTGCTGAAGTTCCCTGAATGGTGGTAAATATTCCTTTTAACACCCTTGTGCAGTGCGCATTTAGGTGTTTATTTTCATTCTCATCTTAGTCTTATGTTGTTGCTGGATGTCATAAAAGAAATACCATTTTTATACAAATCATGCTTCCTAAGCACTCACACCTACCATGCCCAAGTATATATCTAGAAAATATCATAAAAGGCTTTTCTATTTTAAATGCTTTGGTTTTAGAGAGTGAGAATATAGAGAGGAATTATGACAGATGCTATAGAAGAAAACTGTCAAGTTTGCTCTCACTCCAATGAGGAAATTAGATCCTCTTTTTGACTAGTTGATTTGGTAGGATATATATTAACTCTATTTTTATGATTTAGTGTTGCTTTAGGGGGAAGCTAGGCAGAGCAGCTTAGTATCCAGAGAAACGGCAGGGCTTTCTTGCTTTAGAAGAATTATGTGTCCCAGTACAAAATACCTAATAACAGAGCTGAATATGGTGGCTTATTTTGCCAACACCAAAGGCACTTCAGAAAACTGAACTTCTTATGATGCATTGTGTCCAAACTGTAGGATTCTCAGAACACTTGGCCATTTTGACAGCAACTCTTAAGAAAAAAGTAAGCCCTGCTGCAGAGCTTATTAGTTATCACATCCTGGCCCTGGTAAAACCTTTGTACGAACTGACAAAAATAAAGATTGAAATTAGACTGAGTCAAATTCCAAAGTAAGACTGTAAGAAATGCTGTACAGGACTAGGCAAGGACCAGACTGAGAATCCTGATTTAACTGGCAATGGCCCACAAGAGCATTTGAGAGCAAAGCAGATCTGAATTGCTTCAGATTCCATGGCAAATACTTCAGTTCAAATGTGTCCTCAGTCATAACTGATGTTTTTTAACTGGTGTCTCTTCAGAACTTATGATATCCTCTGGAAGAATAGACTGTAACAGAATATTTCAGTGGGAAAGGAGCTACAATTACCACTAGTCCAACTGCCTGAACAAGTTAATGCCGACCAGAAGTTAAAGGAGGTTAATAAGGGCATTGTCTAAATGCCTCCTGGACACTGTCAGGTTTGCGGCACCAACAAACTCTCTAGGATGCCTGTTCCAGAATTGGATCTTGGTAAAGAAATGGTTCCTAAAGTCCAGTCTAAAGCTTCTCTTCTGCTGCTTTAGACAATTCCCATGTGTCCTGTCACAGGATTCCAAGAAGAGATCAGCACCTCCCTTTCCATGCCCCATCCTCAGAAAGCTTTAGAAAGCAACTGTCAGAAATGGTGGTAAAGCCTCTCTGGTAACATATTTAAGAAGAAAAAAGAAGTGATGTCACAGATGTTATGGCAGCCAGAGAAGAGAGGAGTGAGAATATGTGAGAGACACAGCTCTGCAGGCACCAAGGTCAGTGCAGAAGGAGGGTGGGGTGGTGCTCCAGGCACTGGAGCTGGGATTCCTCTGCGGTCTGTGGTGAAGACCACAGTGAAGCAGCTGTGCCCCTGCAGCCCTTGGAGAACCATGGGGATGTAGAGATCCAGCTGCAGCCCATGGAGAGGACCCACAACGGAGCAGGTGGATGCCTGAGAGGAGGCTGTGACCCCATGGGAGACCCTTGCTGGAGAAGAGTCCTGGCAGGGACCTGCAGACCTGTGGAGAGAGGAGCCCCTACTGGACCAGGTTCCCTGGTAGGACCTGTGATCCCATGGGGGACCCACACTGGAGCAGACGGTCCTTGAAGGACTGCACTCCATGAAAGGGTCACCCACGTTGGAGTAGATTGTGGAGAATTGCTGCTGTGGGATGGACACATATTGGAGAAGTTTGTGCAGAACTTTTTCCCATGGGAGGGACCCCATGGAGAAGGGGAAGGACAATGGGGAAGTGGCAGAAACTACCTGTGGCGAACTGGCCGTAATCCCCATTCCTCTCTCCCTGAGCTTCTGGATGAAGAGGAGGAGGGAGAGCTGAGAAGGAGAGAGAAGTGTAGGGAAGGCGTTTTTAAGGTCTTGTTCTACTTCTCATTATCCAGCTCTGATTTTGTTGGAAGTAAATTGAATTAATATCTCTAATTTGAGTTTGTTTTGCCTGTGGCTGTATTTGGTGAGTGATCTCTCCCAGTCCTTATCTCCACCCGTAACTCTTTTGTTATATTTTCTCTCCCCTGTCCAGCTGCTGAGAGGAGTGATGGAGGTGCTTGGGTGGGTATCTCCCATCCAGTCAACCCACTACACAAGTTCCAAAAGATGCAGACACAGTGGTTTGTCATCACATCTAAAAGTGCTCTTTTCTGTGTATTACTATTCCTTAATCAAGGATCTGACGTAAAGATCTCAAATCAGAGTTACTGGTTCCCAGCGGAACAACACTGAAATTGATATTTATGAGTTCAGATAAAATTTACAGTATCTCCAGAGATTTGCACAATCTGCAGCTCTAATGGCAAGTGGTTTTGGAGATCTCTTTTTTCTCTGCAGGGCACATTGTAGGCATTTATGCTTTTTAAAGGCCCATGGAGTATACTTCTTCCTCTTCATTTAGACATCTTTAAATATTAATTCCATTGTTTTTCCCTTGTTTTCATATCTGAAATTCGGTTAATAGTGTGCTATACTGGTGACTGTTTCTGAATTAGCTTTTATAAGTTGTTTCAGAGCTCTCTTCTGTCATGTTTCCCCAGGCACAGGCAGGGAGGAATTATAAATTCATTTATGCTAAGCAATGCTTTCCCGCTCAAATAGCACCCACAGTTTTTTTCATGGATACAGGCAGAATATGGTAATACTCAATGTAGGAGATGGATTCTTGTGCCAGTCACGTCCCAGCTTGCAAGAAAGGAGAGAAACCTTGCTTCTTCCTTCACAAATGCTGGTGGATTAGGATGGTGGCAGCACAGTTTTTTCCATCAGCACTGAAAAGACTTGGATTTACCTTTCCTCAAGTATGTCCTGAGAAGCACTTCACAGTGCCGTCACAGTTTTTCAATTACCTACAGTTTACACTTTCCCTTTCTCCTCCAGCTCACCCAAAATCCAGAGTGTCTCCTCCACCTGGGGTTACACCAGAGGGCTACAAAATATCTCTAAGCAGATAGATCACACTGAGTTTGACGGATGTGAATTTCTGCTCTTTTTCCTTTTTTTTTTTTTTTGAGAGTTAAAAGTTTATGCAAAAATGGGGAACTAAACCATTACTTCAAAGATTAAGTAAAATGCCTATCATATAATGCACACCGACTTCTTTCCAACCAAGCATAAAACCTTTTAAAGCTGATTTGTGCTCCTGTGTTTTCAATATCAGTGGTGATACTGCAGCATTCAAAGAAAAAAGTGTGAGGCAAAAATTTTGTTTGGTTTAGAGAAAAATAAGGCCAAATAAGAAAAATAAAGCCAAACTGAAAATAGCATTTAACAAAAAGGAAGAAGAAGGGGAAAAGGAATACAAAAAGGGGGAAAACTGTCATGAGTGTTAAATGGTGTATGATAAGTTAACATTGGTAATGCATCATCTTTAATCATAGTGTGGATGATGGGACTAAAGCAGAAATATGGAACATGAAAAAAGAATGTTAATTGAAAAAGGGAACAAAGTTTTTAATCAAAGAATAAGGAACTCATAAATTACAAGATTAATAATTAAAATAAATAAATAAAAATCAGAAGTGCCAGGGTTGTTTTGGAAGCAATTAGCTACCATCCTGGAAGGCTGTGCAACAATCAGCCTCTAATGTACTTAATGGGCTTAAAGGTCATTTCTCATCCTCAAAAATTCTTCATAATTCACTTCAGACACAATGCAAAAATCACTGGAGTATTTGACTGAGTATTACCTGCTGAGGCATAAATGCTTCATTTCTGATGGAGTCTTTAGATACACAGAGCATTTTTATGTAACTGATTTGCATATAAATGTGTCTGCATATTGGGCTCTATGGAAAATTTGAAGAAAAAAAAAAAGCATTTGTCCATCAATATGTTTTAAAAGTGGAAGAGAAATGAGGGAAAAATGAGCACAAAAGAAGATGAAGGGAGGCATGAAAGTTTCCTTCATAGCTATACTATCACTGTAGGCAGTGAAATCATCTATGCAGAGAGCCTATTCCCTTCCACATGTGAGCAGGCCTTGGAACCAAAGCCTAAACTTAAACTCAAATTCTCAAGTTTGTTTCTCCCTTTGGAATGTGTAAAACCTGCTCACAAGCCTTAAATGTGCCCCAAATTTTTGAATCTAAATCCAGATTTGAACATTAGCTTGTCCCTACCTCAGAGAAACAGCTCCCAAAAAATATCTTCATCGTTTTCAAGATTTCTTTTGATCTACTGTGGAAAATGAAGATGAAACATTAAACTCCTACACATGCTTGGACCCGTTTGGGAACCAAGAGACCAAAACATTTATTTATCCATATATTAACTTTGGAGACTGGCTGACAGCACATTATATCTCACTTGCCTGAGGTAGATACTACAGGTGCAAATGCAGAAACCAATGAATGGCCTAGGAGATAAGTGGAAGCCTTGGGTAGGCATAATCACTTCTGTAAAGGATAATAAAGAATTATTTATAAATACATTAATATCAAAAGAAGGGGCAAGGAAAACCTCCATTCTTTATTGGACATGGGGGGAATATAGTCACCAAAGACAAAGATAAGGCTGAGGTACTTACCTTCTTTTCCTTGGTTTTCAACAATAAAACAGGTTGTCCTCAGGACAGCTGGCAACCTCAGCTAATAGATGGTGACAGGGAGCAGAATAGCTCCCCCGTAATCCAGGAGGAACCAGTCAGAGACCTGCTGAGCCACTTAGATCCCTCAAGTCAGTAGGACCAGATGGGATCCATCCTAGAGTGATGAGGAAGCTGGTGGAAGAGCTCACCAAGCTGCTCTCCATGATTTCTCTCAGTCCTGGCTCAGCAGGGAGGTCCCAGATGTGACAACCATCCATAGGAGGGCTGGAAGGAGCATCTGGGAAGCTACAGGCTTGTCAGCCTGACCTCAGTGCCCAGCAGGGCTGTGGAGCAGATCATCCTGAGTGCCATCACACGGCACCTACAGGAAAGCCCGGGGATCAGACCCAGCCAGCACGGATTTAAGAGGGAAGGGTCCTGCCTGACCAACCTGATCTCCTTCTATGACCAGGTGACCCACCTGGTGGATGCGGGGAAGGCTGTGGATGTTGTCTACCTGGACTTCCACAAGGCCTTTGACACTGTCTCCCATGGCACTCTCCTGAAAAGCTGGCAGCCCACGGCTTGGAGAGGTGCTCTCTTGGGTGGGTTAAGAACTGGTGGATGGCCAGGCCCAGAAAGTGGTGGTGAACTGTGCTGCATCCCATTGGCAGCGACTGGTGGTGTCCCCCAGGGATCAGTGTTGGGTCCAGTCCTGTTTAACATCTTTATTGATGATCTGGATGCGGAGATCCAGTCTACCTTTAGCAAATTTGCAGATGATACCAAGTGGGGTGCAAGTGTCGATCTGCTGGAGGGTAGGAGGGCTCTGCAGAGGGACCTGGACAGTCTGGATACATACATTGTTGGCCGAGTCCAACAATATGAGACTCGACAAGTCCAGGTGCTGGGTCCTGAACTGTGGCCACAACAACCCCATGCAGTGCTCCAGGCTGGGGACAGAGTGGCTGGGCAGTGGCCAGGCAGAAAGGGACCTGGGGTACTGACTGATGGCAGACTGAACATGAGTCAGTGTGTGCCCAAGGGGCCAAGAAGGCCAATGGCATCCTGGTCTGTACCAGGAATAGTGCAGCCAGCAGGACCAGGGAAGTGATTCTTCCCTTGTACTCGGCACTGGTGAGGCCACACCTTGAGTGCTGTGTCCAGCTCTGGACCCCCCGAAATTAGGAAGGACATTGAGACACTCGAACACATCCAGAGGAGGGCAACGAGGCTGGTGAAGGGTCTGTAACACAAGTCTTATGTGGAGTGGCTGAGGGAGCTGGGGGTGCTTAGCCTGAAAAAAAACAAGGCTCAGGAGAGACCTTATCACTCTCTACAGCTCTGTGAAGGAAGGTTGCAGCCAGGTGGGGATCAGCCTCTTCTCCCAGGCAGCCAGTGATGGGACAAGAGGACACAGTCTTAAGATGCACCAGGAGAGGCTTAGGTTGGACATTAGGAAGAAGTTCTTCACAGAAAGGGTGATTGGGAAGTGGAATGGGCTGCCCAGGGAGGTGGTGTCACCATTGGGATTGGGAATGGGAGTCACCATTCCTGGAAATGTTTAAGAAAAGACTGGATGTGGCATTTAGTGCCGGCTGGCTCTGTGGTATTCAGTCATAGGTTGGACTTGATCTCAAAGGTCTTTTTCAACCTAATTGATTTGTGATTCTGTGATAATATCCTGGGTTTTAAAAACTGTCACGCTTGCATGCTTTCAAGTCTGAATAGCAGGTCATGACATACTAGATTTTCCTTTACTTCAGCCTCTCAAATAATCCCTCTATTGCATGAAATAGTTATCAAAGTTGCTATGCATAGATTAAGTATGTGTATGAGTCTGTAGATTTTTGCCATGAAGAACTATGAACATATTTTAGCTGCATTTATTAATTTGTTTATTTTGGCTTTATTTACTGAGAAAACTATCTTTTTCTTTGATTTGCATAAAGTGCCAATGGCAATATTTTGTTTTAAACTAGTAACCTGAAGTTTAAAAATGTGGTGTTTGATTTCCTTAGGAACTGTTGAAACTGACATGTTTTTAAGTCCCAGACAGCAGTAAAATATTTTTAATGGTGCTATTTATTTTGACTGAGACATCAAATGATAGAGATACTAATTTTTATACTATTATTAGACCTCTCTCACACACAAATAAAAATGCTTTTCCTTATATTTGTATAAAACTTTATTTTTTCTGCTTTAATTGCTAGCTTACATTGACTCTTCTGTAGTGAGCTCATTTGTCATTTGTATTATCTTCTGCTTTTTGATACAGATGGCTTTACATAACTATGAAGGATTCAAGACCAGGTAGAAGGTTGTGTTTAAGTAAAAAGAATAAATACACATAATGTTTTTGAGTCACGTGCGTGACAGTGCATATTCTGCTTGTGATTGCCTTTCATCTCATGAGACAGCAGTGAAACAAAGTGGATTAATTCAATTCACTGGCAAAGCCGGAAGAGGGGAAATCTGGCATGGGGTGATTGTCCTAGCCTGGGCACAGAGCTGTGCAGTTCCTGTGCCTGCTGCAGGAGGTGAGTCAGTGCCTGGAGAGGAGCGAGGGGGCAGGCGGGGAGCTGAGAGGGAGCACAGAGAGGCTCCTCCTGCAAACCCAGCCAGGAGCTGTCTCCAGATTGGATTGCCACCCTCTGTGGACATGGATGATGTTTCCTTTGCCCTCTTTGCTGCCTTGTGCCCCGAGAGGAGACCTGCACCTTGGTCTCAGTGCGCACTAACTGTTGAAAGAAGACTGAGGAAGGTAAGATAAATCCAAGAGTCCTTCCAGTTCTGTGCAGGGTCACTGGGTCAGTTGTGAGCTGGTCACGGGGGGCTTGGCTCAGCCTCACTCTGCTTCACAGTCTGATGCCACAGACGTGGCCACCACGGTGGGACCATGGCAGACCAGCCTGTTAGGTCTGCTTTTGGCCAGTGGTCAAATCGGTTGGGTTTGGTTTAAAAACAGAAGCTAGACTCATTTACAGAGCAGGAGTGATACACCTCACAGAAGTTTTCAGTGACAAGGAACAAGCTGGTCACTCCAGAACCTTCTCCTTCAGGCAGCAGCAGCAGAATGTGTCATGATGAGCAATTCAAAGTCAGGTCCCTTTGCACTGTAAATTCTCTTTACTTTAGATTTACAGAACCCTGATTGTTCTGGCTCTCTGGTCCAAATGAATAAAACATGCAAGGTCATGTTTCTCCTTTATTTGAAAAAGTTAAGGACCATGAAAACTCAAGTGCTCCTTTTCTCTTTTTAACAGAGCTGATTTAATCTTACTGTCAGATAAAATCCATATGAAATGCTTCTACTCATACAGTGGTTTAAATCTGAAATTATTCTCTCTGCACCATACTTTCTTCAGCAGAGTTTCAGAGGATTTGATGGATCTGACCACAGCCCTTTATCAGATGACATTGTATGCATTCGACTTGCCAGCTGATAAATCCCTCCAGTACTTCCTTCAAGAGAAATGAAAGTTGATTGTTCTCCCTGTTGCCTTCTCACAGCCCCCCTTTCCTTCTCCAGAAGAGCTATGTCATTTTGATTGATGAAAATATCACTTAATCCTCTGTCTCTCTAAGGTTTGCACAAGCTGTCCCTTTTTAAAACAAATATTGCTAATTTAGCATTTATTGAAGTAGCAGTTCAAACACTACAAAATTCATAAAGCACCAAATTGCAACATCTCTCCTTAAAGAAAATGAAGTTGTGTCAAAAGACTTGGCACTAGATGTATTAATGTGCAGTTTCAAGGATGTTTTCTAAATCTTTAGGGAGTGTTACGCTTATAATATACTTTAAATATTTCATTATGGGAGGATAGTCTTTTTTGCTTGGCAGAATGAGCTTTGTCACAGAGGGAATAAGGAAACTGATAATAGATATTCACATGAGAGAATAAGAACAAAACATATTCTGTATGTTTAGCAGCAAATTTTAGGATGACAGGAAAAAATGTTTGATACTTAAAATACCAGACACTAACTACAAGGTATTTGGCCACATGGAACAGTTACATAAATCTACTGAATTCGGTAGTAAAACTAAACAAGTTTATGTGTATGGTACTAAGTGTTCCCAACCCATATGCAGTCCCATGAAATCAATAGGAGTTTCTCCTATTATTTCAGGCCTTTGAGATGACCTCTTCTGTGATCAGTTTGTTGGCTGCTGTAAACTGCTTTCCACTCAAAAGCAGCTCTCATACTCTTGTTCTTGCAGGTTTTGCTCCCAGCAGCCTGGTGATATTTAAATTTATTGCAGCAGTGACAACAATTAAATACAAACATATGAGAGGTTCCAAGATATTACAAAACTCTAGTCTCAGAGAGTCATTTCCTGCTTCACCAGACATAAACCACTTATTTTTCTGTACACATCTTCAAAGGGAAATGCTGGAACTTATTAAATAAACCATATTATTGCTTTGGATTAATTAGCAGATGGCTTAATGATATGCAGTAGTAATTGCTACTGCTTGCACATATTTGATTATACTTTATTATCATAATTGTGTTTAAAATACATCATAGCCATTGATATTTTGTGTTATGTTTATAATTGGTTAACAATTTCCCTGAGAATTATGAGTTTTGCAGAGATTACTATCTTGTTATGCTCTATGTCAAAAGGAATTTTAGGCAGCTTTTAAAATCCTGGTTAAATAAAGATATATTCAAAATATAGATTAAGAATAGCTATATGCAGTGGCGATAATGATCATTTTGAAGCAGTTTAGTCCATCACACTTTCATAACATTAATTCACTGCTTCATGACTGTTTGCAAATGGTAATCATCCTCTTGTCTGACTAGTTTTATTGAAAATGAATATTGCAGTAATGTTATTTTTCAAGTCTTCAGACACAGCCTCAGTGCTCCAAATCGATTCACACTATGAATGAATCTGAGTGTCTAAAAATACTTGTATAGTGCTAAGGAAGGATTAGAAAAGATGATGACACTTGGTTTCTTATAACAAGTTATTCTGCCTTTGGGTCCAGGACAAATCTATTTTTTTCAGTGGTATAAATTGCAATAATGCAATTCAGTAATTCAGTTTTCTGCACACCAACTCCCTCCCCCCACAAAAGCACCCCAAAACCAAGGAAAAAAAAACCAAAAAAACCCAACACCAAACATTCCAAAAAGGTAATATTAAAGGTCTAAACTCAAGAAGACAAGATTTACAAGAAAGATTTCCATCCTTAATTCAATCCATTGAGCAGCATGAACTACAAAAAAACAAATGCTGATCTCCAGCTTTCCTTAAAACTCTTTTTAAATCTAACCAAACAGTGTATAAGGAAAAACTAGTCATCTTCTAACCTTTTGAAGCTGTTTGATTTTTTTTACAGTTCTTCAAAAAGTTATCAAGGAAAGTTGATGATCACTATGTCACAGGTTTCATTATTGCTATTATGAAACAAAAGCTTGGCAAAGAGTAAGGAAATAGAAAAGAGGCATTACCAGTCAATCCTCATTAGAAAAACAAGGTTAAGTACTGTATATCTAAATAACTCAATGATCCAGAAAATTGACTGAACATGAAAAATAAAATGGAAACTCTTCTTGTCACGTTTTGATTTTTATCATGAAGCAGAAGACCAAAGCCAACAAATTTTTTTGACTTCTCTTGCTTTCTTATTTACAAAGAGGCATCATAACCAATGTGAAAAGATTTACAGCTCTCCCTTGTGTGTGAGCCTGGATGTGGACAAGGTGTGTGATTAGAAAACTCCCTGAATTTCAGAGGCAGAGAACAAATATCTTTGGTTTAAATAAATATGTCTCGGTTTTACAGTAATGACTATTTAGTTCTGTGGTTCTACTTTGTTGTTCATTACTGCCAGGCTGTTTCCCCAGCCCCGTAGAGATCATCATCCCTAAGGTGCTCAATTCACAAATATCTGTAAACTCATTCCAGGGTTTCAGTGGCAGGTAAGGTGTGTGCCAATGTAGTGGATTTCAATTTTGAAATAAATTAATTTGGATTTAACACTTCAAAGCACATACTGTGACTCAGAGAGTCATACACCTTTTAAAAAAATCTGTTTATTTAGAGAGATTAAGAGGTTCATTGGGTGTTCTTTGTTTCTCCTCATCCATACACTTTTACTTAGTCAATATTCTGTTTGCTTTCTCTTATCTGCTTTCCACTGACAACTGATGATAGAAACCACAAAAATGGAAATATTCTCTAACATAAATTCATAGATTAAGCTGCAACTTTCACTGCCTTGTACTTGAACCTCAAATCTTTCCTTTAATTCAGCTATATAATATATAAAATAACCTATGAGGGAAGAGAAGGTCCCTGATGTTTACAGCAGATTCATAAATGCATAGTTAGCTATGGAATTTTGTTGCAAAAGTGCTGAGCACCCCTGGTTTTCACTAAAGCCTCTATAACAAAAAATAATCAGGCTGAGAATAGTAGCAAGCAGATTTAAATGCATCAGTCTTGAGAAACACTATTGAAAGTGGCAACCAAAAATTTTAATAATTCTATACAGCAGCCATGTAATTAACATCATCCAAAAAAAAGTCATTAATATGCAATTTTCATATCCCTTGTAACTAAGATTTGGTATCACTCCTGTTGCATACAGAAGACTTTTATTGCTGAAGTTTCTATGGAATAACATCTGAGGCATTATCAGTACAAAGAAATGACAAGAGAAATCTGGTTTAGATCAAAGATGAAATCCCAGTCTGAAGCAACTCTAAGAATATTCTCCTTCTTCTAAGGAAAATAGAAGACAGATATTTAAAATATTTTAAGGAATACCACTGAAATGTCATAGCGGGATTTAATTATTTGCTTTCACTTTTATTACTGTCCACTTAGTAATTGTCCTTGAGGAGGAGGGCTCTGCAGAGTGCCTTACTTTGAAAAACTCCACATCCCAGTAAAATTTGACATAGGTTAAGAGAGCAGAGCTGTATATTGATGTAGAGCAGCACTTCTCACACAAGAGTCTATAAAATTGTGTGGCAAACTTGTACTGCCTAAAGGGCCATCAGAGAAACTTAAGCTAAGAAAGCTGCTAAAGTCTACCCCTTTAACCAGCCAGACCATTCAAGCCACACACAGGAACAATCAAGAGCAATCAACTCTTTATTCCCAACATATCTCTGTTTACCTTCTCTCACTTTGGTGATTTCCATTCATAGTTCTCATTTTTAAATTATAAAAATATATTTGATATGACATTTATAATCCACAGTTAGAAAAATGCTGTTTTAATTTGAATGGGTCATTCTCAAAATGTAACTAAACTACTTAAAAGCATGCACCATTTAATAGATCATATAAATAATGCAGGTGGCCTTTGGGGGAAAAATTATAGCGGGCAACAATTATTTTGTCTGGCATGGTTCGCTTCCAATCTTAGATTTCACTGCCATCAATTAAATTACTTTGCAGGAGCATTGTTATCAAAATTACACATACAATTTCCATCCGTTAGCAGTATAAACTCTCTTAAGAGGTGATTGGAACTGGACACCAAAAGGAATGATTGTCATGGCCCAATTTAATTTAAAATACATATTATGATTTAATTTCTTACAGCAAGATTGCATGTATGAGTAGGGCTATTAGGAGTAAACAGGTGTCTATAAATGGTATGAATGAGGGGGTGGAGAACATCTGTTTTCAGGCTTTCCTATCCCAATTTTTCTCTGTTGCCTAAAGGCACAACTAAGAGGAAGAGTGTTGCATTTTTAGCCTAATTTTTTTCCATATGCTGGGTAAGTGGATTGGCAGCTGGGCAGCTCTTAGTGCCTGGGTGGTTTGAACTGCCGTAGCTCTGTTTTCACTAGCGAGTAGTGTGACCCCCCCAGAAGCCCATCAGGAAAACCAGATGGAGCTTTGGTGTTGAGGACCTGAAGACAACACTGCTACAAATTTGGGGAACTTTTATTTTGGACAAGCTCTAGTCTCACTTGTGTTCTAAATGCACCTGTCTCTAGGAGTTTGTGAAATTAATAAACTCCTTCAGTATATCTTTCCATTTTATGTCATCAAAAAGACGATGCTGCTCTTCATGGTCCAAGAGGATGCTGCAGTGCAAACCAGCGCCCAGGACAAGGCATGAACCAGGGATTTGCTTCAACTGCTGTGAACAGAAACATTAACTCATGTGCACAAAGCTACTCTGGAGAGAAACAGTTTGCCAAAGCTAAATGGCCAAAAGAATTCATTTTCTAGCCATCTGTACTGCTTGTCAGTCTGCCTCTTCTACCCAGGGACATTAAACCACTGCTGAATTTAAACAGAGAGGAAGGTGCTGCATCCCCAGCGGAGCAGAGGACACAGTTCTGAAGCTGGGGCCCTTCTCAAGTGACAGCAGCCAGCTCTTCCTTGTTCAATGACTCTGCTGGCTTTCATACTTATTAGCCAAGATCCTGGTTTTATTCACCTAACCTATTCTCCTGGACACAATCTGTCTTTAAACAGAAAATGGTGATTATTTAGAATAACTTCTCTTCTGCACAAGCAATCCAAGGATGTTATCCCATTTCAACGCATAGACCAAATTTTCTGTCTTGTGTGTTATAAAAAGCTTTCATTTTTAAAGGATTTTGTATGGGAGGTTATTGTCCATTCCTGCTCAGCTGAAATGAGTTGTTTTCTAAACATCACATGTGCACAAAGGTCAGCAGTAACTTCAAGTAATAACCTTTAAAACCTACATACATCAGCTGTATCGTGAATATAGGGGAGCAGAATGTTTACAAAATTTAAGATGGAGCTGTTCTAGAACTGACATTTTGTTAAGTGCTCCTCTTTCCTAGAGTGGAGGTAGCTAACTTGGTGACCATGGTTGCACTTACTTCCCCTACCCACTATGTGTTATTCTACATCGATCTTAAATAATTTACCAGGTCTTAAATTGGGATGGTTTTCCCAGGTATTTTGACAAAATCACAAGCATTTGACCTTTTTAGCAACACAAGTCATCATAATTTCACCATTTCTCTTCTTCCTCAGTCAGTTATAAACAGAGACTGGGTAAATTTGCACCCACCACAAGCTCCAACATTTCACTGTTTCTTTCTTTTTCCAGTCTTGTCTTATTCTTTCCTCAGGGGAGGCACTATTTTTCTTCCTGATGAAGAACAGAGCGGAGTCTGTAATGATTCACACCTTATTTCTTCTGCCCTCTGTGATCCAAACAATCTCATTACTTAGGAAGAAAGTGGGATCAAAATCTCATACCCCAACAAAGCAAAAGATAGCATTTTTGTGCTTTGAGCAACATGAGTCAATGGAGTATGTTGTATTTTTTTGCAATATTCTTACACTCTCTGCACAACCTAAGTGATACACTAGCTAAAATACACAGTTGAATGTTGCCTATAAACCCCATATAGATGTGCATTGCCGTATTTAAGGAGTTGACAGGATTTGACATTGTGTACAAAATTTCCTTGAAGGAATCAACTACATTTCAACACTTACCTAATCAGTAGTAATGTGAAAACCAACATGTGTGCCTTATTTTTTTTTTTAATATGGCCTTCTTCAAGTTTCATTGCAGCGGTGTGGATGTTACAGCAATTCACACACCCTGATTTCTCTCTGAGATTAATTGCAGACAGTCTAAAAAAAAAGTCAGCTCTCCGAGAGCAGTGAAAGAAATCTGCTCCCTGTGAGAAGGGAGGATGAGACAAAGCGGGGCTGGAATGGGGTCATGGTCTGTGGGCAGCATGGGGGAGCCATGGCAGGGGTGGACAGGGACAGTCAGGACTGGTGGTGCCCTCAGGGTACTGACATCTGGTCCATGATCCAAAGACAATGCAAATTTTAGGATTTGTTTTAAGTAATAGCAAAAGAGAAAAATATTGTTACAGTGTTATGCTCTGCCTGCATGGTGCTCCCACACCCCAAATGGCACATGTGCTGTGCTGCTTCGCTGCTGGGAAATGCCCTGGAGCTGCAGAGGGCAATGTGCACAACAGGTGTTATCAGAGGAATGTGGCAGCTTCCTATGTGAGGACAAACCAGGCAAGATAGCTCTTTATCTGGAAAAAGAGATGGCTGTGAGTGAAATTTACAGTGACAGAGGTCTGTAAAATTAAAAACTTGCAGAATTCGTAAGACAAGAACCAGTGAAGAGTTTATGACTCACAAGGCGGCAAGGTTACAACAAAGAATTGTGTTTTCACAGCAGGCAAAGAGAAAGATGTGGAAGTCATTGCCACAGGATATTTGAGAGAACAATAAAGTAAGTGAGACTTAAAAGGGATTAGTCAAATTCAAAATGGATCGTGTAACCAAGGCACTGCTGAACATGAGTTACAATCTTTGTCCCTAGACCCTAAACTATCATCTGCTGGAAGGCTTATGCCTGTCATTTCCATCATATCATATACAGTTGGGCACCTCCAGGGAAAGAGCACAGGTTCATTTGGTTCAGCCTGACAGCTTTTATTTTCTCACATCTATTTGATGAATAGAGATTCAGATCCTCCTCTTTGATCTTCTGTCTCATCAGTGTCTCAACTTCTCAAGTCCTACTGCGGACAAGTGGGAGCTCAAACCAAGTCATGTCCTGTGAGAGGCTTTGTCTCAAGAAGATGTGTGTATATCAGAAAGGTCTGGCACAGAACAAATTCTAGCATAAACTTGATTAAAGACTATCCCCAGAGTATGTAGAAGGAGTTGGTTTTCTGATATCTCTTCCTATAGCATCATTCAGATAGATATGTAGGTATGTATCTGTGTAGTTGAGGGTAATTAATCACCAACACTTGGAGTTTCAAGCCCCTGAGCTTTTCTTTAGTTAATCCATCTGCAAATAAATCTCCTAGTAACTTAGGCCAGCTCCAGCAAATGAGCCTGTTTCAGCCAAGTGGCAATACTTGCAATCTGCATATCTGACTGAATTCATGCTGTCAAACATCTATTATGTGAAATATTGCTCTCAAGCCAAGCAACACGCAGACATGTTAATTATTCATCTTGTTCATCCTTCCCTCAAGCAATGTTTTAATGAAAGCCTCAGGCAACCCTTGACTTTCTAAACACCTCACTGACTAAATACTGTATTTTTCTAATGTTCAAAAATGAGGGAAGAAAAAAAACCCTGTACTTTTGTCTCTGTACACAGTTGTCTTCTTTTGTCAGATTCAGAGAAGTGGGAGCACAGACTCTCTGCCCTCTGAAAGCAGCCCTGAATCACAAAATCACATGAGTCTCATAGTCAATGCAACAGGATTTGCCTCTAGTTTGCTTTCTTCTCTACTCACAAAGCAGGGTAGTATGATCTGAGCATCTCCTTCAGAAAGCCAACGTGCCTGTACATTCTTATGGTCTCACATCCAAAGAAGTGGAAAACACTGGGCAATTTAAATTTCTTTCTTTGCCTCAGTTTCTTCCCCCATGAAATAGCAGATAGTAAAATTTATCTGTATGGAGAAGGAGAGAAAAAAATTTAGCTTCGGAGATAAGGCATGATATATTTGAGCTGTCAGGTATTTAAGTATCAGTAGCCATGAGAAATGCAGTTTGGTTTGCTGCTGACATTTCTGTTTTATCTTCCTCAGAAACATTTATATGCTTTTCCCTCTCTTTTTTTTTTAACACATTATTCCCTTTCACAATTTATTTCTCTTTAAGTTGGTTTAGTTATACAAGAAAATCTGGAGTACAAGGTACTGTACAGAAATTCTGGGAAATACTCATTCCATCTCATTTCGTCATTCTTTTCGGTAGGGCTCTAATCACCATCACTGTTCTCTTCACAAGTAATTTAATGGTTGAGTTCCTTTTCATAAGAGTCTTCATTGTCTAATAAGTTCTTCAATTAATTCCTTATTGACCTACCAGTTCAACCATATTTGCAATGTAAACAGGAAAGTTTGTTTGCATCATTTAATGGTGGGATGTGTGTATAGAGAGTGTCTGGAAGGTGCCATTTTGCTTATTTAAGCAGCTTTGTCCTGCAAAGAGAAGAAAATTGTGGATCAGGCACTGTTCTGGACTCTCTGTGGGAAGAGAGCAACTTCCAGCCCTATCCTACAGTGCTGAATTTATCTGAGAGGGATTCCAGCATATGGTCCAAGGTAATAGCTGCAAGTGCAATGTCAGACAGTGGATTCAAAATCCAAGCCCACAGTGCATCAGCTTGGCAAATGCTGAGAAACTTCATCATCCCTGAGCTGGAGGAAAGCTAATTATCTCTTAGAGTGATCTCCTTCCCGAGCTCGCCTTCCAAAGACACTGTTCCTCTGTCTTCCATCTGTCCCATTGACTCTGGTGGGTGGCACAGGACTCTCAGAGTCACTGCTCAAAGATTCTCTTTCCAGTTTGTTGAGCCCCTGCTGTCCCCTGCCATCTCCCTGCCTTGCCCACTGGTGTGACACGAGCCATTTAGATTTGGTCTCAGAGTGTGTGAGAAGTTCACAGTCCTCTCCTTGGAGTTTTCAGGTGCTCTTCCCATTCACTTATCCTGCTATGAACCTGCTCTCAATGCCATTGCTCTAGACCCAGATTTTGGGAAAACCTTTCAGCCCTGAGGTACAGTGCTCCTGTGTATGACTGGAAACAGCCAATGCCAGTGGTGAAATTAGATCATCCTTCCTGTGATTTCTTTATTGTACTGAGATGAGTATAACCTTTAGACACATCACAGTTGCTGTATAAAGTGTGCATAAAGAAATGAGCTTTGTTCTTATTGTTTAAGAAATCTAACTTCATAAATTGCGGTCCCTTTAAATATATAGACACATACACTAGAAAAACATTTTCTAAATGTCACGGCAGCACTACTTCTTTTGAAAGATGATGTATGTATCTTGTTCTGTAAAGGAAAGAGTGGGGAGGAAGCAGACAACTCATTACTCTTGTACAATAAAAAATAGAATGGTATATTACTTGAATGTGTGAGGTATTTTTAAACTAAAATATAATAGTTCACATTTTATGACATCACTTTTAAGTGAAAGTGAACTGTGAGAAGATTCTTGAACTTGAGTGAAAAATAAAATCCTGTTATGCTCTTTCCAGAAGCTTCTTAGGACCTCCACAGGCAGTTGCCATCCCAAGGCTTGAAAGGACTAAGCCAGGTAGGATTGAAGAGGATTAACTCTGGTTTAGACTTGATCATTGTGTGGATTCCTTTCAACACTTATAAAGTTGCATTGACAACTTCTGCGTATTTCATCTCCTAAACTCGTAATGGAATGTTCATTCCATGAAATATCAGACAATATCACAGCACTGTTCTCCTTGGCTTGAATTTAGCACACCATGATGAGATCCAAACAGCTCTGATTTTGCATAAATGAATGAGATTCATTGGCCTTACGTGAAATGGAAACAGACTCCATCTTGTAAGCGAGTGAAACACATGGCTGAATTCAGGAGATCTTTTGTCCACTATCTCTTCTTGCTGACCAGCTCCTAAGCAGAGCAAATTGTGAACATGCATTCAGCTCAGCCTTTTAAGCCAAAATTTTTGTCCTACTGTTCCTTTTTCCAAGCAGATTTGAGGGAGAATAGGTGAAATGCTGCTTTTTTTCACCCACAAGACTCTTGTGGTAGAGGGTAAGATTATTCACCGTAATACAAATCTTAGTAGTTTTTGCAAATGAGAGAGCCTTTATGCTGTGCTCTGATACTACATTTTTGCAGCTGATTTGCAAGTTACTTTCCAGAGACAATTTTAAGGGAGACTCAGTATTTAATTTTAAATTTATTTCATTGGCTCTGCTAATGCAGGAAACCTTCTCTGTCTTGCTAACTGCGCTGAAGAGCATCCCATAATAAGAGATGTACAAGTCTAAGTAGGATCTCTGAGAGCAAGGATTTTGACAGGCTTCCCCTGCCCCTTTCCTAAACGTCTCAGTGTGCTTGCCCAAGAATGGAGACAGAAAAAATGTTATTCCTAGAGAGCTGCTCAGCAAAGCCTCCATGAAGTTAAGAGAGCTTTTCAGACTGATTGCAACTGACATATGAGGTCGCCTCCCATGAGCTGAGACAGAGAATTATTTCATATGAATTTCCTTTCCAAAAGCCTGATGTGCTCCCATTAGCTACTAGAAAGCTAAAATTGTTCATACTCTTTGATTTTGAGATTTCTTTTTTATTTTGTGCACATACAAACCCCACTTAAAAATTCTGGAGTTTTGAGCTGAATTGCTCTGCAAGAAATCTGCCCACCTGTGGTGACAACCTCTGTCATGCACACATGTTTAAGGCAGGACTCTCTCCATTTAGGTCCCTGTCTTGTGAGGATATTGATCTTTGCTTTCCTCAGCATTCTTGTTTTATTCTTAAACCAGATACATGTCTGTGGCATTTGATTGTCTGAACATTATTTATCCATCACTGGACAGCAGCCAGGTTGCCATTCCCCTCTGAGTAAATAACTTCAGATTTAATGAAAAATATACGTTACAACAGGTTCCAGTTCAGGAAAAGTTTTCAAACATATAATAGAAAATACTTTCTTTTGAAACAGAAACCTACAGCAAAAATGGACATTTTAATATTGAACTTTCAGATTCAAAATTAAATAAAAATTCTATTTGTTTTATGTCTTGGGATCATTTGTGGAATTAAAAATAGAGTACCTTCTAATATAAAAGTCCAAGGGTTTAAGATGATGATGATCAGTATGAAATTTAATTTCACATTTACTTTCACATGATCCCATGGACTGAACCCCTGCTGATGTCTGAAGAGTGTAACTTATGCTATTGGGGTCCATCTTCCCATTCAAAATTCTTCTAAAAGAACTCAGAGACCACCACATATTGTGAACTAAAGCACAATCAGTGGAGACAAATGGGAGATTTTGCTTCCAAGGAGCCCATCCAAGCTGACCAAAATCACTAATAGAGGTGGACCCAAGGGAGAGTGGGATCTCTGAAAGTAATATATCCTATGGTGTTCCATACTCTGATATGAGACTCAAAGTGTCAGCATAGGACTTTAGCCATTCAAAACTGTATTGTGAATTTAGGAGGCTTAAAGAAAAATGAATAGCTATTAAGAGCATCCATTTGAAAAAAGAAACTGGACAGAAGAAATATGTGATACATATACTTCCAAGACACGTATCAGACATTGAGCATCGAGGCTGGATGGCATGGGCTTTTGCTTTGTTAATTTTCACTTTGTCCTGTGCATAACACTGAAGGATAAATAATAATGAATTGGAGAATATGTACAAGAATATGAACTTCTCTGCAGACTAAAATTTTGGTATTTGGTTCTTTGTTTTCTTTTAATTCCACTAGCAGCCATAACATTTTCCTGGTTACAATCATACATAGGTTTAGTAATATACCACAGGAATTTTCAGGCATGAGCAGCTATCCCATTGATGCAGTGGGGTGGTGGAACAAAGCTGTCGCAGCAGAAAGTTCAGCAGCTGCCTTCTGCTCATTAACTGGTTACATATAGAGATAAAGCAAAATTTTATGTAATAACTTCAGATTCACCCCCTGTGTTTTTGTCACACTGTTTTCAGGTGTGACAGTTTTTAAAGGTCATTTCTCTCTTGCTAAGGGGAATTTTTTTATGCCGTTTGCTTTTAGCTGGTTGTAAGCCCATCTCAGACCTCATGTTGTTTACAGAGGTGAGACGGTGCATGATAAGACAGAAAAACAAAGCTGTTATTTTTAAGATCTCAGCTCAGAGCAAGTTGCCTCCTTGAACAAGATTATCCTCTCCTGTGATCTTTAAAAAACACATAGTAAAATGCCTACATTTTAAAGTTTATTTAGCTTCATCACTTTTCTCCTATATTTTCCAGTACTTCAGAAGATATTTATTTCACATCAATTTCTGGGATTTCGCACTGCCTTCAATTTATTGAGTGTACAGAGAAGTAGATTGCAGTTTATATTTTAGAAGCCAGGAGTAATTTTGTTAGATTGCCTAAATACTTATCCTTGGTATCAGCACATTGGTTTCTAGGAAGTCATTACTGTTACAAACTGCTTCTGCAAAAAAACATATCTCCTTCTTTTTCCTGTCCTGACCACCTCAGTGTGAAAGAAGCCCCGTGCTTAATGTGCCTTTAAATAATGCCTTCCCCTCAAATGAATGAAACAGCACATTCCCATAGGAAAATCTGTCTTTCTGCCTCATGGGTTAGTGTTTATTACAACGGCATCACTGCAGGATATGCAGTCCCTGGTAAAGTTGTGGAAAAAAATTATTCTGGCAGGTATTGAAAAACACCTGAAAGACAACACAGTCACTGGTCACAGCCAGCATGGATTCATGAGAGGAAAGACCAGTTTATTAAACCTGATTTCCTTTTATGACAAGGCAACCCACCCAGCTGATCAAGGAAAGTCACCTGATGTAGTCTTTTTGGATTTCAGTAAAGCTTTCGATGCTGTCTCTCACAGGATCCTTCTGGAAAAACTGTCCATCCCACAGCTAGGTAAACACATCATGTGATGGGTGAGCAACTGGCTCATGGATCGGGCACAAAGGGTTACAGTGAATGGGGTGACATCAGGCTGGGAACCTGTCACTAGTGGGGTTCTGCAGGGATTCATCCTCAGCACTGTGCTCTTCAACATCTTCATAAATGACCTGCATGCAGGACTGGCAGGGACACAAGCAAGTTCACAGACAATACAAAACTGGGAGGAGCTGCTGATTCCCTCGAGGTCAAGGAGGCCCTCCAGAGAGACCAATCACCAACTGCGTGAAGTCTAACAAGGGAAATTCCTGGATGGTGTGCATGGGATGGGGCAACCCTGGAGGTAGACAGACTGGTGAATGAGATGCAGTGCCATGGAAAGGGACCTGTGGGTCCTGATCCATGGCAAGTTGAACATGAGCCAGTGTGGTAGTTTTGCCGTCAAACCCACGACAGCCAGCAGTGCCCTGGCAGCCAGAAGGGACAACCCTGTCCTGGGGCATCAGGCACAGCATCGCCAGCTGGGCAAGGGAGGGGATTGTCCTGCTCTGCTCTGACCTGGGGCAGCCTCACCTCGAGTGCTGGGGGCAACTTTGGGTGACACAATGTAAGGAAGACATGAAACTATTAGAGAGTGTTGAAAGGAGGGCAACAAAGATGGTGAAGAGCCTTGAGGGGAAGCCATATGAGGAGCAACTGAGGGCACTTGGTCTGTTCAGCCTGGAGGAGACCAAGAGGAGACCTCTCTGCAGTTACAGCTTCCTCGTGAGGGGAAGAGGAGGGACAGACACTGATCTCTTCTCTGTGGTGACTGTGACAGAACCCAAGGGAATGGCCTGAAGCTGAGTCAGGGGAGGTTTAGGTTGGATATTAGAGAAATGTTCTTCACCCAGAGGGAGCTGGGCACTGGAACAGTTCCCCAGGGAAGTGGTAACGGCACTGAATCTGACAGGGTTGAAGTTTGGTGCTCGGTCATATGATGAGACTCTTGGAGATGGCCAGGAGCAGGACTCGATGATCCTTGTGGGTCCCTTTCCAACTCAGCATATTCTGTGATTCTTGGATGGTCAAGTAACAGGGCAAAGCAACACAAATTTTGTGGCATTGATGTATTTAATTCTGTTTCCACAACCAAAGATTGATTTGCAGGAACATAAAGAGATTAAATTTATCACTTCTCAGTGATTAGTGACGAGAAACAGTGATGAGAAAAAGATCATGTCTATCCCAGGAAGGAAATTGAGCATACCAGTCATCTGCTAATACCACACCTTTTCTTTTAAACCTTGCAGGGAATTCTCCTTCTCCAGGTGCCTTTATATAAAACACAAAATATGTTGTTTAAATTTCCCTTTTGAAAGGCGCTATTTTAAGTTAAATTTCGATTATTTTAAGATAAATAATGTTAGGTTCAATAAATAGAATAAAGGGGGTTCTAATTCAATAGGAGGACATTTTACAACTTTTCTACCTCATCAAAATTTAATCTTCTTTTGGAACAGGTTGCTTTTTGCATCTTCACTCCATCAATTTTCCCTGTTTAGGTACAGAACCAAAATACTCTTTACCCACTTGTATTCCTGATAAAATGGAAACCTTGTCATATGAAAATGGTAAATGTTGTTCTGCTAAACTAGTGTTTTTCTAGGGGCAGTCTTTTTAGACTGTACATTTGAAATTACAATTACTGCCACCCAGACTTTTTTTATTACTCTGTTACACCTCGTCATCAGTAACACTCTTAATGCAGAATTGCTTTCTGCATTTACAGATTGACAGGGTCCAGTAGATCTAATCTTTGCTCACAAACTGCAGCTTCTACAGGAAAAAGCAATGCTTCAGTACCAGCCTTCCTTATCTTGTAGATCATCTCAGAGTAGTATGGTGAAGTTAACAAATACAAATTTCAAACACTGAAAAGATAAGTAGAAAATACCATGTTTCTCTGAGAACAAGCTATGCTGCACTTGTTCTGCCATGCTCTGTATCACGTGCCCTGGGATTGTCCAACATGGAATGTTATAAAGAAGGACACACTTGGACAAACTTGGATAAACACCCCTTCAGAACAAACTAGCTAGGAAGTGAATGTGGTCCATGACTAAGGCAATCCTTTATTGATCTCTGCTCACTGATTATACCTTGGAGTATATTTGTTTGCCTGTACCTTCAAATGCAGCATTACAGTTGACCATGGAGGTATCCAGCTGTTTTAGAAAAGCATGCCTGAATTATTTTTTTCCCTTTGATCTTCTGCAGCAGAAATTTCTCTATACTGACAAGCACTCCAGAATTTTAAAGCCCTTAATCATAATCAAGTCAAGTTTCTTTGAATATTGGCTCACTGTGAATGACAAGGTTATAAAACCCACTATTGCTGCTGTATTAGTCATGTTCTTGAAAATCAACTGATGATTTCTATTAATGGCTTAGCTACAAAGTAAATATTTTGCATTATTAAAACAGTGGTACATATATTCATGGATTACTGTAACAGTCAATAACACAACAAAGTAAAGAAGAAAATAAGAAAATGACAAGGCAGAGCCGTGAGATTTTATTTATTTATTGTCTCTGTCTCAAAAATCTAGCATGTCCTGGTGGATTTAAACTTTGAGCAGAAAAAAAATATAAACTGGCTTTAAACACATGAGAAATAGATTTATAAACAGCCAAAAATGGCATACTTATCTCCTCATATTTCCAAAAGGACAAAATTACATTTTCTCTTATATGAGTGCATCTGTGATTCTTTACATCAAGAGTTAATGGCATAGGTAGAACCAAAGAACCAAAAAAAACAAAAAAACAAAAAACAAAAAACAAAAAACAAAACAGCAACAACAACAACAACAACAAAAAAAAACAAAAAAAAACAAAAAAAAAAAAAAAAAAAAAAAAACAAAACCAAGAACACACAATTCAGATCTAGGTCCAATCTTTTTCCACTGAAATTTTTACATTTAGAAAGTTTTGACAAAACTGTCCTCCTTGCAAGTTTCAAAGAGAATTCTGTTTGTGTGTCCACGGTTAATAGACCCTCATATGGTAAAGAATAAAACCATCTGGGGAACAAGCTCTCCTTTTGGTATTAATCACTGCTTTGTTCCACGGAAAAACTTACTGGATAGAACAGAAGATGGTGGGTGTGAAATATCTGTGTTACATGCCCTACTTTCTCTTCAAGAAAATAAGAATTTGCATGAATTTCTGTGATCTTTCACTTTTACAAATTTCAGAGACATATATGAAGAGAGTGGAAATAAACAGAGTGTATCCCATCACGGGGGATAACTGAACAATAGCAGAAAAGTTGTGTTATTGGCTGGTACAGCCACTCAATTTATTACATTAGTGAAGGAGAATTTTCCGATCATTTTAAAGCATGAAAAGCCCATAATTATGACTGATTCTCATTTCAGTTGCACTTTTCCTATATGATTAATACAAAAAAATTGCTAATAAAAAGTTTGTGTCAGAGACTTTAGCTGAAGGAAGGTGGAACAAATAGGTGGCTTGATGGACTTGCATCAGAGAAGGGTTCCATCTCATCACAACTTGTTTGCAGTTTGTAATTCTTAACATTTGAGGTGACAATGGCTAATTCTTGTAGACTCCTGAGCTGTTTCACATTCAGCTTTAAAAATCAAGTTCACATTAATCTGCCCCAGATACTAAGAGACCCCTGTTCTAAATAAATTATTTCTTGTGTCAATATCAATCTCTAACTTTTTTATTCTAAGAAAATTTGAAATATCTTGTCAGATTGGCATGAAACTCATTCAGGAGAGTCAACAAACTGAATTCTCATAATTTGGGTTCAATCAGATGAAGCACAACAATGACTCATGTTCACTTACATGATGGAAAGTGCTCCCATTTTTGTCCTTAAGTTTCCTTTGTGATGATGCTGGAAGGGTAAAGACTGCCTTGGACACGTGCAAAATGTAGCAACAGATTCTAGCACTAGACTGGTTGGCGGTAGCATCTGACTATTCTGCTTGTCGTCCATAGTCCAAGTTGTCCCCTAGGAAAAGATTAATTCTGTTATTGCTGCTTCTTTAATACTGAAAAATATGTGCAGCACCTCAGAAACCTCCACAAGGCTTTATTTTGCAGAAATGCAAAAGTTGTATTTTGGGAGGGCAGAAGGAACTAAGCATATATGGAGGATTTGTAAACTCTGTTTTCTGAGAAGAGCAGAAATGCGTGGGTTGAAGGGGAGAGAATTTTACTCGCTTTTATCATTTTTTTAGAAGTACCTAAAGTCTTTCTTTAACCATAGGTGTAAAAAGGTACAATTCAGGTTGTACAGTCCACATAATTCTTACATTAATGTTCTTCTAATCATTGTTGATAAGATCAATTATGGTCTATACGCCACTATTGCTGATTAAGAGAATTTTTTCACAACTCTAACCCAGACTGGAGGTTGGGAAATAGGTTACATGTGTTATATCTTATACGAATAGATTTCGTAGAGAGACTAAGTGCTGTAATTAAACCTACCATTTTCATTTCCTACTACAAACAAAGTTCTTACCATTATCAAAGCTACATTACTCCTAGATCAAAATAATGTGACTTACCACCTTTTGTCAATACTTTCACATTAACTGTGCTAGTTCCTGATCTCTGACTAGAAACTTGCAAAATAGTTGCAGCTGACATGTGAAGTTCACACATAGTGGCACATTGACTGTCTTCTAAGTGCATCAACAGATCGTATTTACTCATTTTTCACCCTTCTATTTGTGATACCCCTTGCTATTCATCACAATATCCCATATCTAAAGGGAGGTCCAGCTTCTTCACTGTCAAGTGTCTGCAGTGGAGATCAATTGCCTACTCCAGAAAGTGCTAAATTGGCAAAGACAAAGGCGTTCTGCTGATTTGGGTGAATTTTACGTTCAATGTTCAGTCCTCTTCAGTGCTGATTTTTCCCATCCAGACAAAATGTATTTTTCAACAGGATTTTTTTTCCAGAAATTTTTTTTCCCATTTGGTCTCTTTTCTTTTTCTGTTTTGTATCCTAAAACATAAGCACTTGCAAAGGGTACTAAGGAATACATAAGGCATGGATACAAGCAGAAGCCTTAAAGGTTTCTATTGATGTGAGAGGCCTGTTTATCCTGTATTCTTCCATTTTTTGGGCAAGAAACATCTCTGATCCACCTAAAAACTTTCAGGCCCGGAGAAAGCACTGTACATATAATCCAGTTTGAATTACCAATATTCAAGAATTTTCAATCACTCTAAGAATGGGAAGAGAGAAAATTGGATAGGAGAAATAAAATTAGTCTTTTTCTGAAAAAATATATTTGAAATATCGTAACACCTCAGGTTAGAAAAGACTGTAAGAGGAGAAAAGATGATTTGGAAGAAGAGTGCTTAAACTGCCTATTAATCCACAAGTTTTATACCATGATATAGTCCTTCCTAGGAGTTTGTCATCCTGGGGCTCCCTATGGTTAATTCATGTATCTACATAAAGGCTAAATGGCTAATTAATATGAGGAAACAGAGGAGGTTAGAGAGATTTTTAAAAACAGAGAGAAAGGAGGCAAAAATTTTAAAAGGACAAGGGAAGGTATAGATGTCCAGAAGCATGGCAGGGGGAGGGAAGAGGGAAGGGAGGGAAGTGGAAATTATATATGAGACATGGATTGTCTTTAAAAAATCCCACAGATAGAAAATTACAAAAAATTAGCCAGTTTTCTATTTCCTGAGAATAAAGCCTTGCCATAAGTAAGGCTCTGTTTTCTTTTTAAAAAGGGAGATAAAAGGAGATAAAATTCTGCATCAGTTGAAGTTAGCATCATCAGCTCCAAAGGGACTAGAATCCAATGTACATTTTGGATGTGACCATCATTATTCAAATTCAAATTAATTTGAATAATGAGTCATGAAATATATCTAGGGGATGCAACTTAGTTGATGAAGTAATACTGGATTTCAGACTACAACTGATGATGTATTAAGCGTTTTAGCTGTAAAGAAATCATCTTTTCTGACATGACCAGTGTATATTAGATTATCTCTTTCTAAAATTTTGCAGTGCCTGTCAAATTATTAATTTCCTGGTAAAGTCTTGCTGGATTGTTACTTATTGGTAATATTAACATTGGGTTTGGTTTACCTGAATTCATTTCTAAAAGTGTCATCCTCATTGGTTTATATCTTATGTGACTGCTAAAAAATTCTGTTATGTGGTGAAAAATGACACCATATAGTAATATGTTTTGAGGTTGCCTCTCTCTCAGCAATTTCATACATGAAAATATGTACATGCAACTCTGTTACAGAGAAGAGTTGTGTGTATCTCTTGTATCCTGAGAAATCTTGTATCTTGAGAAATCATCAATCTGGAAATCAAGTTAGATGATTTCCTGTTGCATCCTACTGCTAACTCCCAGTCATGTCCACTCCACCAGTTTTTCTTCAGAAAGCCTTTCTGCTCTAGGGACAGCTATTACACCTTCAAAAAGTAATTTTTTTACTGCATAAGAAGTAGAGTTTGACTCATTCTTGCAAAGCTGACCTAGTGTAAATAATGGTGGATAATGCAAAACTTCTCTTAAGCAATATGTTCTAATTTACCTGAAAAAATGACATAACCTAACTAAAATTTCGGAGTCATACCTGCTGAAATAATTTTCCACTGTTGCTTACAACAGTTAGCTCCCATTTTATGTTCTTCCCCTTATTCTCTGTGTGGAAGTAGATTGTTATACATGTGTTTACTAAATGCAGAGGAAAGCCGGCAGCCTTTTTTAAGCTTGCAAAGGAAACTTCTCCTCATGGTATGTCTGTCAATTGCCCGGTATGCTTTTTGCCAGCATTAAGTTAATATAGAATATGAAATACTAAGAAAATGCAGGTGAAAGAAAATAGTTTCTCTCTTTTGACAGTCAACCCAAGAGGTCAGTAACTACCTTGCAAATTATCTATGAATTTCATCCACCCTCCAATATAGCAAACTGCATCAGTAAGGTCATTTCATTATAAAATTTTGTGTTTCCATGAAATTACAAAAGAAAAAACAAAGAATAAAAATACCATTAGATTTGAATAGCTGGTTTTTTTTTCTTTGTTCATTATAATAGCTAGTTTCAAATGCCAAATTTTATTCTTTCACTGATTTAAAAAAGAAACCTGGAAAGAATTAAAAGGATTTACATAAATTTAAAATGTGACTAACAGGTACACTTCATAAGTTATTAAAATGCTTTCAGTGTGTGTTAAACACAAATGTGTTGCATTGTACTCCCGCAGAATCGGCTGCATTTGACATTTTTGTAAAGGCTTTGTTAGAAGCCAGTCAAGCAATTCAACATTTAAATTAAATTATAGATAATGTAAGATTGTATGAGCATTTCAGAGATCCTTTGCCCCTAATAAACTTCACAACATTTATGTGCTTCTCAAGTTCAGGTTTTTGTTTACCATCCCAGTACTAAATGATGAAAGCATGGAATACTCTTGCCTGTTGCTGCCTTTGTTTCTGTTTCTGTGTGTGCTCTCTGGGAACATAAAAAGGGAAAACATCACATATCCAGCACAACCCTTGACATATACATCATACGCAAAATTTACCAAAGACATCGTAATTAGGATTTATCAACAGGAGTTGGTGTTGGACGTTGCAAGTGCAAAAATTAGCAAAACAAGTACATCTTCTCTGATTCATATGGCTTATTTCCCAAGCATGTATCATAGAGATTCTATAGATTTTTAAAGTTCACATCATTTCCATCACAGTTACCCAGTATACTTTTGTCATAATGCAAACCAGTTGATGCTGGTATTACCACTGAATTTCTGTACCTGGTCATGAAACCACTGTTGGAAAGAGACACTAAAACAGAGGAAGTTTTCAGAGCAGACACACAACTCAAAAACACGCAACAGAGAAAAAAAACAAAACCACACATTTTACTTCATCACTTTAAAGAGAAGATTAAGGAGTTACCGTATCCCCTTCTCTGGGAACAGAAGTTTGTTGAAATTTTTAACAGTGAAAGCAAAAGTGATTTCCCTTTTTTTTTGAAAACTCCACAGCAGCAGTATTTCATATCTTTAGACTGTATTTGTAAATTTCTTTGAATTTTGAATATTAATTCCAAATTAATCATCTTTCTTATAGACGAAGTGATTCCCATGTAATATTTACAGTCTTAGTCTAGTGGCCATTTCTCTAAACTACAGCCCATTGGAGGTCAGGGTAAGTATTATTTGGTTTATGAAATAAAAATTTATACCTTGAGATAAGCACGCAATCATAAAAATGTCTGAAAAATCTCTCCCACAGCGGGCCATCCCATTCCTCCCTCCATTTTCTCTGGACGCTGTATATCAAAGCTGATTGGATGAAGAGAACATTTACTTTAAGGTTTCCACATACTTCAGGCACACTGAGCCAGACTGGACTTTTAGCATTTCTATGTGCATTTTTTGTAGGCTACACTAATCCAGAATGCCTGCCTAGAGTTCTGTGCATATACACACATACAGATGGCAAGCTGAAAGTGAGAATCACTTAAATTCTTAGTAAGTACAAAGCTGCTCCTTATTACACTAAGGTATTCATCCGTCATATGCAATCAATCTGTATAAACTGCGCTCTGAACTCAATCCTTCTTCACCAACTCCTGTCTTCACTTTAATGCTGTCAACTGCAGAGAATTTAATAGCAGCTTCTCTTAATCACCAGAGTAATTTCAACTTGGAATAAAGAAAAGCTGTGGTGAGAGGCTTTTCCCACTTTCTTTGGTAAGCGGAATGAATTATTTAGATCTAAACAATTGATTAAATGCCCATCATTGTTTATGGTGCTTCTTTAGATGGACTTTCAATCAATACAGAGACATCCCTTTCACGTGTGCTGTCACACAAACATGGCATTTGCTTCTAAATTTTAACCCTGAACAATGAACTAACTTAACACAGGAAATACACAGGAAATATCCTCCTCCTATTTGGGAGGATAATTTGGGACTGAAACCTTGTAAAGAAAGAGAATAGTACAAATGGGCTTTAGGCAGACTACAACGCATATCTACTCTACTGCCATGTGTATTTGCTTTGGCAGAATTGCCAGTCAATTACCAAATGGTGAAGACCATAATGCAGGGGAAGATATTCTGTGAAGCAGCTTTCATTGGTACCACCTCAGCTCATTTGTCTCCTACAAGAGAGACGATTTGGACCACGGATGGTGTGGAACAGCTCCAGCCATCTGGTGCTCTGGAAACAGAGAATTTATCTGGCTTGTATAGAGCTTCTCTGAGACGGACCTTAACTGCTGTCTGTCATTTAGGAAAATTTTCTAAGGCTGCTAAACACATATTTCTGCTCCTTTTCCTTTTGCTTCCTCCCCACCTCCCTGTGTGTTCATGTAACATCTCTCAGCAATTTAAATAATCTCCAGGCAGAGGCATGGTTTTGCTTTGGTTTGGTTTGGTTTTTGCTGGGATCTGAGAAAGGTTGTTTGAAAACACAGGAAACATGACTGAAAAGAAAACTTGACCCAGCATGGGTGTGCCACAATGAAAGGAGCCTTGGGAGTCAGATTTTAGCTCATGTTGTCAATACAGATTTCCAACTGGAGCTGTTGCTGGAAGCTTGATTTTTCTTGTGAATTGTCAGGACTTTATATATTCTTCTAAATGAAATAGAAGATTGTCAGGAACATGCTGCTCCAATGCCAATTTTTTCTGAAGTAACCTGTTTAATTTTGATCAAATGAGTCCTAAGAATATAACAATATAAAGTCATCTCAGCTGCCCTCTACACAGACTTTATTTAAGCATTTTAAAAAGTAGGGAGGATACTATTTCTCAGTAGAGCAAGATCTTCTAGGATGTCTGCATCCCTTACTCTTTCATGCTCAGGACAGGTCATTCCCTTCCTACAGAAACTATACACACTACTTGTTAATGAATGAACTTAACTTTGCTCACTATCAGTTCTAGCAACAAAGGGGAAAAAAGCTATATAGTCAGAAAGTGTAGACTTTCATTAATTGTGCTCCACATGAGTGCCTGTATTAGCAGGCAGTGGAGAAGATACCTCACGCCTTTCGGACTGGGCTGCTGCCAGCAGCAGGGCTTGGGCACACACAGATCCTCTGTCTGCTGCCCTTGAGCTGGGGGAGCTCTGTGTGGGCAGAGCCCAACTTCCAGCTCCTTCCCAACCCTGCTGTTAAAGTCTCTCTGTGCAGCCTTGTGGCTTAAGTATTTTAGCAGCTATTCAGGCCTAGCCAGAAAATATTCAGTTGTCCCCATCCTGCTGAACTGTTTTGCATTTTTCCAATTTTTAATTTTTTCTATGCTTGTGACAGAGGGTGATTTAATCTTACAATGTGACATCAAGCTAAAATGGTAAGTACAGACTAATGAACAAGACATACTGATATTTAGTGCATTCATCTGCACCCTGCAAGTCCAAAAAGAAGGATCAGTGATTAGAAAATAAGCTTTTATAAAATAAGATTTTATTTATGGAACATAATTAATAAATCTGTTTTTCAGTGAATAATTGCAGTAATCAACTGAAAATAATAGTAAAAGCACACAGTAAATAGGTCATATTAAGTAAAATTTTAAATGTATATTCCCAGATGTCTCTCAAACAATTTCTGTCTCAAGGGTTGTATGGCATTTTCTCATTGACTTGTATTTTCTTCATGTTTATGTCTGAAATTCAAGCACAGTTTTATGATAATCTCTGTTGGCAATTGACTTCTATTCCTAACAGAGATAACTCCCAGTTTGCAGGGGTTTCTATTCTTCAGTATAGGAATGTCTATAAAAATATGAAATGACAGATGTTCAGATTCTTTTCGAAGGTGACTGGGTTTTCTACTCTGCATATTCAAATAAAATAGTGCAGCACTGTGGTGGTTTTACATGTTGGCATAAAATTAATACACCTTCAATTTGCCCACAGTAGGAACTGAGAAGCTTTAAAATGAACTTCCACATTTGCCAAAAGCCTCTGCCAGGCACCAATGCCAGTCTGAGGAGTATGTAAGATTACTTTGAGACAGTTGTACACTGAAATTCACTAACTCTTGAGACAGACTTTTTGTGGACCTCTGTTTCAAACAAACAAAAAAATGACTGAAGAATGAGAGTTTTCCCTCAAGGGGACACATCCAAGAAAGAAAAATAGCGTTTGCTAGTACTGGCTGATATTAAATCAGCCAAGGAATTTAAAACATGCCAAGTAATGATGTCCCACTTGATTTTTAAACTCATAAGCCTTGAAAAATGACAAAAACAGAATTGAATCTGCATATTGGTAACCTTTAGGTTAAATCAATTATCTGGATTGAATCTTTGCAAGTTGCTAGAGGGTATCACATGCCTCTGCCTATTTGTTAGAGCTTTCTTTTTTCATTCTTCAAGATGTGTCGCTAATTATTACTTGAGCTTTTTGGATTTTGCTGTCACGAGCCTCAGTTAGAGTGACTGCTCCTACACTTTGCTACTGACTTTTACATCTATTTCAACTGCTCCCAAAGTTTTCACAATTTTTAAAGCTTACCCACAGTATATAATAAGGTAAAAGTGCAGAGATCCTCAAATTAGCATCAACCCAAACAATTATTTCTGCAAGGTACTGTTCTCTGCTCAAGAATCTGCACAGTTAAGAAGCAGAGGTTGTTAATGTAGACCCAGAATTCACCCAAGGCAGCATGTTTTGGGACATGAGCTAGCTCAGGCCATGCCAGATCAAAAACTAAAGGATACCAAGCACCACAGTAGCTGTCAATAAATTCTAAACATGCTTGTGAGCATTATTTACCTTTTTGTTGCCTTTTTTCACCTCAGTAATGCCTGTTGAGTGTCATGAATAATTGCTTGGGGTTCAAGCTGCCTTCACAGGACAACTAATCATCACCCAGGTGATCACCACCAGAAATCTATGTTTCTCTCTTCTTACGTGGTTTGGTTCATTGTTTTCTTGTTTAGTGTATCTATTTATGCCCAGGTAAGTGTACTAAACCCTAATTAAATAACCTTGGGACTTAAAGTAAACCATCTGTGAGAATGATAGGTAGCTAGAAAAGAAATTGCAATATATCAACATTTCCCTTACATATTTGGCCCCTAACCTTATGAATATACAACTCACGCTGGTGATGCAACAACCTGCTTTTTTTTTGTTTGTTACTAGGCCTTATTTTCAAAATCATTTGTAAACACTTATTCAGTCATTTGTAAACACTGACAAAACAGAAGCTGTCTGCTCTAAAGGACAGAGCAGGAAGATATATTCAGTGGTTGCAGTTGCAGCAAACACCTCGAAAAAAAACAAAAAAAAAGGAAACAAAAGGAGTGCCCGGCAATTTAATTGAAGTCTTGCAACAGAAAAAAACATAATTTTCCTCTGTGCAGAAATTCATAGGGAGGTAGTTTCTGCAAACCTCCCCACCCACAGCTAAGCCCTTTGCATCAGGAAAAACTGAAATCTTGTTAACCTGAGCTAAACACAGCCTGTTCCAATGGGAGGGAGGGCTTCTAAAGGCACAAATGCCATCTCTACGAAGGTCTCTCCCCTGGCTTCTAAGGTCCCCAGGTTAATACATATAAATAGTGCTTTTGATTTATGATATAGGCAGCTGTAACAGATGAATGGCTTTAATTTACCAAGCCAGAAAAATCAGCATTTAAAAAAAAGAAATTCTTTCCTTGCCACTGCAACTGAGAAGGCTTAGCGAGGCTTATGTGAGCTCTGTAGCAGATCCATGACACAGAGGAGCTGTGGCTGGCCACACCAAAAATGATGGCTAGTTTCTCTGTCTGTTAGTAAAGGTGTCACATATCACTCACTGAGGGAACCAGAGAACAGAATAAATAAATCCCTGATCGTATTTTGAATATCCGCTATGTTTGAAATGTCAAGCAGAGAAATTTGGCGCAAAATTCAACCTTTATTATCTCTAATTAGCCTCACCAAAATCTCACAAGGGAGATGAAAGCTGGAGATATGTTCTTCAGCTCTTATAGCTTTTACCAGCTGCTTTTTTGAAAATACTAGGCATTCTTAAATCCATTGAACTAAACTAGAATTCTCTTGATTGCCAGCATTAGGGTCATATATGAAATACTGCCTATGACAGCCTTAAAATCTGACAGCTTTACAAAGCAAAGGCACCAGATGGATAACCCCTGGCTATATCCAGCCTCAAAGGAAAATTCGGCTGGCCACCAGCCTGTTTCCATTCCCCGTACTCTGAAAGGTAATCAGGGGTAGTAAGGAAATCATCTGTATCCTGCTTGCTTTTCCCATTGGTGACACTCATTACCTGTAACCACACCTTAAATTTGCCATAGCCTGTGTCCCCTGAGACATGTGGGTACATATTCCTAAGTAGCTTTGAACAGATATATCTGCAACTGACCCTTCTTGTGTTGCTCATTTTTTGTTTGAAAGTGCAGTGCTTTGTCAATCCAATGTGGTTTGGGTTTTTCCAGATTTCAGATTACCTTCCGACATCAGCTCTCCCTCTATTTGATCTGGAGTTTAGAAGCCATAATAACCAACAGACCCAAGGGCGTTCAGTTTGTCACTCGCACAGTTTCTCAGTTACCAGAGGAACAAAATATCAAAATCCTCATTGTGTAAAGCTACAAGCAAGAGCAAACACTTCAGTATTCTTTTACTTGTGGTGATGCTGTTGAGTTGTGATTCCTGAGGTATCCTTGGCAATATTATTTTATGAGAAGAAGCAGTATGTTTAACTAGGAAAGTGCTTGATTCTTCTCAAATGATAAGAGGCCTAAGACCTCTTTGGTGCTTTTCTTCTTTTGTTTCTATCAAGAAAGATAATGGTAACAGAAGTTGGGTATCCCAAACTTTCTAGTTCTTATTAAGTTAATTAATTTCATTTACTAAACTCTCTATGGATGTTTAGTTTATTGCCATATATCAGTCCCAAGCTAATTAGAATCACAGGTTGAAAGACTGAGTTATCAGAGAGTACAGCTTACAGTTAAAAGATTTGGTTTTAATTGTTTTAAAGGTCACAAGATTGTGCTATTAAATATGGCCATGAAGTTCAATTCTCATCTCCTTTTAGACTTTCAAATTCTTGTTTATTGCAAGAATATATACTCTGATAAAGTAGTATGCATTTGAGATTTTTCTCAGACTTTTTTCTCAAATGGTCTTTTGCAACCATTTATCTCAGTTCCAGGTCTGGGAAAGAGTTTCTTATAACATTTCTCTGAAATATTCGTTAAAAGTTTCTTAGTCTGCCAGGGTCATTTGACACTGAAGGAGATACTTGAGGGTGCTGGAGCACAGTCCTGTAGAACTTTAATTTGAGTCATTTCAGTTCAAAATTTGTGAATGAAAAGGTCAATCTATTGCATATTTTTGCAATCCTTGCAAGTGACCAATAATCTAAAATTTAAAATAAATGAAACCTCATTGTAGAAGGAAATAGATCCACTCTGTAATCTTCATCATGAATCTGGGTTTCATTTTACTACACTGGTTTAATAGCTTATTACAGCAATCCAGCTGGTGCTCCAGGAATAGATCACTTCACTGCTATGAGTGGGATTTTTTTTGTTCTCACATTTATCAAATATTCTGGCCAGCTGGCAGTCTTTGCATACTTGGCTCTATATTACACCAGTCCCAGTGAGTGCAAATAATCTATAAAACCTTGATGTGGGGGATTAGATGGGTTCTAAGAGGACATCTGTGAAAACATGGGTGAAAACCTTGGAGACTTCAGCAGGCACTTGCCAATGGTGTGTCTGCTACTTTTCCACATGGCTGTGAATTATGTAACAACACAAAATAATGCACTTGCCTTTGGAGTGACAGAGGAAATAAATTGAAAATGCATAATTAAACTCCACAGGAATATTATTTTCCAACGTGCAGGATAATATTCAAACCCTGCCTACAAAAACTAAATTAAATACTTTTTTTTCCCCCCTATTTTTAGTTTTCCAGGCAGGAACAGAGTTGGGAACATCTTGTCAGAGGTTTAACTGGTATTTAGGCATTCTGCCCTGCTGGCCCAGTAAATATCATCAACCTCTAAGGAATGTGATAAAAATGAGGAGTTTTGCTAAACTGAATATGAAGAATTTTACCAGGAGCTATAGTGAACCAACCAACCAATCAAAAAACCCGAAACATAACAAAACCCCAAACACAAAAAATACCACAGGCTGGGCTACTAAAATGACTACTGAAAAGAATAAATTTTTTTGGCTTTCTTACGGCTTTTCATCCTTATTTAAAACACTGAGAGGTGAGGATTTTCTATTAAGGGAACAAAACGATAAATGTATGACTCTCACAGTCTGAAGCAATGCTATGAAGGCCTAAACCACATAATCCAAATACAGGAGTTGTGCAGCTAAGTGATATTTTGACTGAAATACACTAAGGAGTACATTGTGACCTGTCAGAGGTCTAGCAAACTTCCCCACAGACTCAGCTGCTGTTGCATAAAGGAGAAATGAAAGCTTGAAAGGGATGAATTTGGTTCACAACTGAAGTAGCTCCCAAATTTTGGCTTAGCTTGGAAATAAATCCCAACTCTACCCCACCAATAATGTCCAAACATAATACTAAAAAATATGCGGCAGGAACTGAACAGGTGCTGCTACTAATTGAAGCTTAGGAGCATGTGTAACATACGGATAGGGTAATGAGCAAGTTAAAATGTGAATGATAAGAGGATAGACAATAGACAAGGCATGGCACACTGCATATGGCACTGATTGCCCTCTCATAAAGGAGAGGCGTGGAGTTCAAGTTTGGTAGTTAGACCCTACTCTGTGCCCTGTCAAAGACATGCTTGTCCATCACACCAATACTGCTCTGAATAAAAATAGCCTGGGTTAAAAAGAGACAGCGATGAGGTAAAACGTGCTGCTAGGGAGTGATAAAAAAGTCTCATCTCTAGAAGAAATGGGTTTGGAAATAGGCTCAGTGTGGCCACCTAGCAAAGAGCTGCCTTTGGGTTGGGAAGAGTTGGCTGAGCTTCCTGAAGGGCCACAACACCCCAGTTGCTGCTGGGGAGCGTATCCTGAAGAAAACAACCATGTTTTTGAACACCCTGCTGCTTTGAAAGCTGCTATAAACTTCATTTGCTAAAACAAGCTGAAGTTAAAAGTTCATTAAGCTCTTGTAGTTTTAAAGACTGGGCTCACACTGCCTGGTGTCAGTTAGTCCCTGTACTCACTGCCTGTGCCATCTGATTCAACTAAACTCTTGAGATCAGACAGGTCCGGTTTGGCTTATGCCATAGATCCTCTGACCAAAGAGGACAAACCCCCAGATATCCAAGGAGATGCTGCCTGAAAGCCTTTCTGTATCCCTCTCCTTGTTCTTCCCTGCCAAGTTAACATTTGGTGTCCTTGCACCACAGCCATGGGTCCATCAAGGAGTCCTGTGTCCTTGCTGCCAGCCTCCCACAGATTTGGCTGTCACCCTGCATGGGGCATTTAAACACTGGAATGTGCTGCCCAAGGATGAGGTGGAGTCACCATCCCTGGAAGCGCTCAAGAAGTGGATGTGGCACTTAGTGCCTTGGGCTAATTGACAAGGCGGTGATTGGCCAACAGTTGGACTCACCGATCTCAGAAGTCCCTTCCAGCCTAAATGATTCTGTGATTTCACACGGCGCTGGTGGACTTCAGCACAGTCTGCAGGTGCCCACAGAGCAGGAGCTGAGCTCCCTCGGAGACAGCCAGGAACACTTGGAGCTTAGAAATTTATGACAGATCTTACAGGAGGTGCCAGTGGGAGACTGAGGTACCTTTTTTCTCTGTGAGTTGGGCTATCTGTCGAGCAGCAAGATACATTGATATTTATCTCAGGATAAAATATATAGTCTCATTAATGAATGACTAACAATCCTAACTTTCAGCTTTACTGAAGTGCTTGTATCACACTGGTGTATAACAGATTATCTCACTGGGGTTTTTCTGTGTTAGGAGCTATCCATTCTATGTGTTGGACTGTTGGATAAATCCAAAGCAGTTATGAATATGCTATATTATTTCTTTTCTATCTCCCTGCGTAGTGGAAGAGAGCAAATGCACACACGAAATTATAAAATCTGACCTTCTTAAAAATCTAAACCAAAATTAAGTCACAGAATATAGTTTTAAAATCAAGTTAAAGGGGAAGATAAATGTTAAGTTAATATAGAAATGACGAGGAATATCCTTAGAAAATAACTGGTCTCTGTTGTCCTTTTTAGGGTTTTCTTTTTGCCCTGTTTTTCTTTTACATATAAATGTCCCAAATTAATTTTATTTTATGTTATATTACATTTCTCCCTGGTCTCCACTTCAGAATAAAGGATTTTCTAGGCTATGATGGGTGGTAGGTTTTCCTTATTTACAGGAATTTGGGAAAGCTCTTTTCAAAACTTGCTCCTTTTGATAGGCAATATAATTTACAGAGCACTACCAGGAAACTTAACAAACTTCACATTTTAGCAACATCCTTGCCACTAAAAACACACACTCAGACCACATGCATTTTGTGCAATGATTCTTTAGAGTCATGCTCAGATACATATTTTCCAACTGCAAAATAAATATTTTCGAGAAAAAAAGGGAAGGAAACATTTTAGCCCACCAACAGCCTAACCCTAATGCACCAATGTTCAGCTGAAATCTCATAGAACATGTCTTCCTTGTTTTCCTTGCTTCTTGCTGTTCAGTTCAATTTATGGAGGGGAATTTAAAAAAAAAAAAAAAAAAAAGCAGAATAAACCTTAAGCCAAAAATCAAATATTGATCCATGTGAAAAATTGCTTTAGCTCTGTCTGTGAAGAAAGAAGCAAGATTTTTTAGCAGACAAAGGACAGGTCAATGTTGGGAATCCACACAGGCTGCTCAGTTAAACTATTCATTGAAATAATTACATCCGCAGGGGATTGCATTTATCTATGGAGAATATGATAATCTCTGAACTGAATGTAAATTCCTTAGGACAGAGGATAAGTACTTTCAGCCTACAAGAGGGTGATACACAAAATGCAAAGAGGAACCAGAATCACCTTACAATTTTTCCTGGTTTTAGTTCCTAAGCATATTTATTTTACATATGGATAACTTTTTATAAAATAACATCATCTTGCAAAACTAAGTCAGTTTCAGAATTCTGTAGTTTAGATTTTTCTGTAGTCAGGATTATCATGACGGTGGTTTGGGGTTTGTTTCTTACTGAGAGGTTGTCATACCTCATGTTATCAAGCATCTCCCATTCTCTTTAAATACGAAATAGTTACTATTTGATCTGAATTGCCAAAATGTTGGAGTGCATTGATGTACCATGGTGTGAGAGAACTGAAGACAAACATTTAGTCCAAGCAGGAAGGATAACAAAATGATAAGGTAGGAAAAAACCTTTCCCTAAAATACTTCATAATATTGACAAATCAAAAAAGCCTCTTCTTTTACTATTCTTATGTGCCATGTAAAACTCAGGGATAATGTGAAAGTACTTTCCCTAAAAACAGGGATGTGCTGTAAAGCTTTGACACAGATCTGACCTTCCAGAGGCTGAAAACTAGAATGTGTCATGTTTATAGACTGGGGACTATCAACAACCAGATTTTTCTTTTTTTTTTTTAATTTATTTCATTAGCTAAGAAAAATAAACACAATGCATAGTCTAGTCTAGTCTCTGGAGAGCTTTAGCTAACTGTGTTTTCAGTTAAAACATTATCCTTCTTTTGTAAAACATTCACTTCCACATATTTTGAAGCTTTTTATAGTTATACAAAAGACAAAGCACAATGTCTTCTACAGTGAAGTTGTTGATAGGTCTGAAGTCCCTAAAGATAGGTCAGTTAGAAAAATCTGCTAATTATAAGACATGCAGTGCTTATTAAAACATATACGCCACTGACAACAAAGCATTTTTTTTACTTTTTCTCCATCCTATTGCTTTTCCAACCTTTATTCCCTCAGTCTTTTTGTTTACATGGTTAAAATCACACACAGGACTGAATTTTCAAATTGTTTCACCATGGTTTCAGCCATGCCTCTTCCACTGACTTCTTAATGAGAGCTATCTTGAAAAAAAAAACAAACAGTTTTATAAAAATGTGGCCTTCTGCTGCTTTCTCTCTCTGAGTGATGAGTGCTGTGATTATGGGGGTGGGAGGTAAGAGACAGCAAAAAAGAAATTTCTCCTCAAAGTATCTTGATGACACGTGAAAGATTAATTGAAAATGCTTTAGTTTAGAAATTAGTTTTCATGGCTTTTAAGGTGATTAATGAGACGACTTTGAACTAGATCTGCCCAGCAGCGGTCACTGTGCTGGACCAGCAGAAGGCATGCAGAGTGAGGGTGTGTATGGTGCACCCCAGGGCTATCTGCACGTCTATTTAAATAAATCTGAACAGCTACAGCTATCACATTGATAGGATATAAATACAGATAACTGGTATTTTGCGAAAAAGTTCTTTTTTTCATAAGAGAAGGGACCTTGTTATAAATAAAGCCTGCTGCAGCTTTTAGGCACCAGTTCCAGGAGGACAGGGTAGATAAAAGGTAGGCACACATGGGGAAGATGAGAGGAAAGGAAAAGTGGTGAGTGTAGGGGTGGACATCAAACTCAACCCCAAATCCACAAGAGCCTAAGGGAAGAAACATTCATCTGAGGCTTAGTAGAAGAGGGTTCACATCTTTGGTCTTCTGGTTCAAACAAGTTGGTACTTGGATTCCCCATGTTACTTGGTTGTGCTCAAACACTTTTGCTGTGTATAAAGGAGAGCCTGGGAAGGGCAGGCCAAATCAGTGAAACCCTCAGGCCCGTGAGCTCCTCTGTGATGTGCAAGACCCTGCAGTGAGCTTTGGTCTCAGCTGACGGTTCTGAGATGACATAAGAATCAGTCTCTCTGTCTTTCATTTTTTTCTTATGAAAAGCTTTCAGAGGTTCATCCCAGTGTGGAATAGGATTTTTTTTTTTTTTAAATCTTGATAATTTTATCAAAGTGGGGAAAAGCTTTTTCACATAGTTTTATGTGCAAGTATTTCATTTTCCCCTCGGGTTATTAGTATCACACTGAAATCTGAACTGGAGATCAAGACTCAGATATGTTTCAGGTCACTTTGAAATTAAGCTTAAATATCTCAATGAATATTTAGCTAAGGATCATTAAGATTGTTAGAAATGATCCTACACTATTGTTGATTTGAACAATGAGTTTTTTATTGCTTTCCTTCTAGTCAATTCTATTTTCAAAGCCTTGCAAGTTAATTTGTGGTTCTACCTTTTAGTGCTAGAGGTTTCCAGAAAGCAACAGTGAAAAGGAAGGATCATGACTGTTGTAGCCTAAATAAGCTGCCTGGCTTTCCTGGCTGCACTCACCTGGGACACGAGCCTCCGGCCCACCACAGGCTACTGCTGGGATGTTTCCAGCCGAGGTGGGGCTGTTCCCGGCGAGTGGTCAGCAACGAGGTGTCGCTGGAAAAAGAGGCGACACGAGGCGAAGGGTGCGGGAGGAGTCTCCCCATGCTCTCCTTTATTGTAGGGTCAGGGTGCAGGGTGTTTGGGAGGGAGAGTGAAGGAGAATCTCCAGGTCTGTCCCCAGGACAGCTGGTTATGAGGCAAAGGGGTTACAATGGGAAGAGGGACAAGGGGAGGGGACAAGGGTCCGGGGTCCAATCGGGACAAACAAGGGGAGGGTACAATGTACAACAACCAATTATACAATAAGCTTAACAGAAGGTTTGGGAAGAAGGGGCAGATCCAGAGCCCTGGGCATGCCTCCCTTCCAGAAGAGGGGCGGGTCTCATGCCCCCAGGACCTCCCCAGACAGGGAGTCTCCCTCCGAGGAGGTGGAGTTGGATAGGGAGACAGCTGCCACCAGGGATGGACCCACCACACGTGACTGGTATTTTCAATGTCAAGGTGCAACCGTGCCCATCTGCTGCCCATCTCGAGCAGGGATGCTGATGGATATCCATCCCCACTTCCCTGAATTCAGCTAGGTGGCATTTCGACAGCACCAGGGCTCAGGCACAGCTGGTGATGGACACCCAGGTCTTGTCTTGTAAACACAGCCCACGGGACAGCTAACTTGGACTTCTGCTTAAAAGTAAGATCAATTATATTTTAATGGCATTCTCAGGCAGCCCATTCCACTGCTCATCTCCATTTTTGCAACTGGAATGCTTTCCTGAATGTCTAATTAGAATCTCTCTTACCACAACCTAAACCCTTTACATTCTATTCCAAAATGCTTTATCCTTTCTACAAACAGCAGCCTGACTCTCTTTCCCAAATCACTTATTACATTCCCTTCTTTCTTTTCCAGACATATCACAGTAATGTGTATGACCACACAGGATTAGGTTTTTCCCAGACTTAGGTAGGTACCAATAAGGCAAATAGTTGAGGCAAACTTTGCTTGCTTGGTGCTTCTGGCGCAAAGCAACTCTCTGGTCTTTCCCCACAAGCAAGGGAGGTGACAGCCTGTATTGGGATGCCAGCCCAGAGCTGGTCCTCGGGGCTGAAGGCTGAGAAACACAGGTAAGACATTGTCCAGACTAAGGCAAGCAAGCAAATTACAAGGGCTATAGATAAAATCTCTTTTTCTTCCTTCCCTGAAGTGTTTTGATATATAAACTGCCGTCACTATATAACACTATATAATGAGGTTTTGGATGCTTCTACCATGAGTTATATTTTTGTATCCTTGACATATAAAGTCTGGTCTGCATTTTGTGAATGTGAAACATCCCAAGGGACTCTGGTTTTGACAGAAGGGTTTTTTTTCCTTCCATCCTACTCAAATGTTCATTTCTGTTCATTCTTCTGTACCATAATTTGGAAGTGGTCCATGTGACATTCTTCCTCTTCAAATATGACTAGAATACAATGATGTTATCTTCCTATCATTTGTCGAGTATCTGTTGAGTATTATGTAGTATATTTGTTGAGTATTATGTAGTAACCCTAAAGAGGCTGTCTAATAATTTGAGATCTCAGAGGTGGAAAGACCAGGGATGGAAGATGGCAATTTGACTGCTGGAAAGATAACACAGTAATTTCTTACACATACTTTTAAAATGGTGGTTGTGCCATGAGTTTCAGAAAGGGAAGTTTGAAAGTATTTGTATTTAGGAATAGTGTTCCAATGGGAGTGGTATTCTTGTTTGTTTCTTTCTTTTTAGGATTAGGGGTAGGACTAGGATTGTATTTAAACTCTTGCTCCATCTTTAACAGAATGAACTAAGGGCAAACCCCCATTGGAAGCACTGGTGGGTGTCCAGTAATGTGCTTGTAGCTGGAAGAGCTGTTAGGAAGCAGCTTGTGGAAAACGCTGCTGCTTTTTTAATGCCTTATGGAAATTTCTAGCACACAGTCTGGCTCTTTTTGTTATCTGCCAGCAGATCTCTGAATGCATGACCCATACCAAAATCTACTTACGGGGTGAAAAACCTGAGTATCAGTTAGTGTTAAGCTGATTTTTTTAAAAAAACTAAAAAAATCAAAACAACAAGCTAGTGTTTGAGGAGAGAATGATGACTTTGAGGGTTTGGTTGCGTTTTTTTTTTCCTTTAAAAGACTCTAATCATGTTTCCCTTCAGTCTGAGCATTAAATTAGAAGGTGTAAGTGAAGGAATGAATATTTACAGAAAAAATAATGGAAAGATTCCTAGAATAATCCAAACACATTAGTTGTATAATTAACCATTAAAGAAAAATACTAGTAGCACCGTAAATTAATAGCATTATAAATATTCATATTTTAAAGCCTTTTAAAACAGTTTATTGTGCAGAATAATAATTTAAGTCTAACATCATTTTTAAAATCAGAATATTCAGTCAGGTTTAAAAATTAATATGTACTACTTGTTAGAAACTGGATGTGCGGAATCAAATGGCATATATTTAGCCTTCTGGAATGAAGTTTCTGTAGCAGTCCAGAGAGTATCACTGTGAGGGGAAGGTTTGTGGAAGTAGCCAGAAGCAGCTACTAGGCCAAATCTCTCCCCATCAGAAGCATGAGCATCATGGTGATCTAAGAAATTCATCCCAATTGATGCTTTTCCAAGAGGCAGGCATGGACCTGAGACAAAAAGCAATAGAGTGTCTATGTGTGTGTCATTGTCAGCCAGGCTTGGCTTTGTGTCTGAATTCAGAGTTTACTGTGTCCCAACTAAAGCCTTGCCCTGGGGCTCTGGTACCACATCTGACATCCTGACACACAAGCAGAAAGGACTGGGAAAGTGGTAAGACAAGCATTTTGTGAGGGACACATCTGGCTGTTCTTGATGATGAGACCTGCTAATGTCAAAGCCTAAAAGCCAGGACCCTGCACAATGTAAATGGAGAAGCACCAAGGACAGAACACATCTTCCTGTTTGAATAACAGCAGATGAGCAGTGCCAGGAGAACACCTCTGCTCTAGCAGTGTGATTTTCCTTTTGTCTGTACTCAATAAATTAATGTCTCCTCAGAAAGCCTCTACAGGGGTGTCCTCTAGCACTGTAGCTGAAGATAACTTACTGTCTGGAAAGGGTCATATCCTGCCATTTATCCTTTATATGTTATAAGAGTGATACTGTTTATCAGTTGATCGTATCGAAATATTGATTGCAGATTGCTAGGATATCAGGAGACCTTAATTGTTGTTATAAAATTTAGCCATTTTTAGCCTACTCATAGGTGTTTAATTTTTTTAATAAATCCACAAGAAAATACAACCTGGAGACCCACATAGCTCAGATATACTCAGAAATGTGAAGCAATTTGGCCATTCTTTTTCCCTAAAAGTTCAGGCACATGAATCTGCACAGTTAGAGTCCTGGACAGCTCTGAAAATGTGGGTGTTAGATTAAAGTATTACAGGAATTACTGATCCCCCAGTCCCGTGCCCCAGTGGAGCTTTATTGCTCTGTGGCAGCAGAAATGTCTCATGGCACTTATTGTAGGGGATATAGAGGCAGCTCTGCTGCAGGCTCTTCAGAGAGATTTATTGCAGGTATATTGAGAGGATGAAAACAGAGGTCTCTACTGCAGGAAAAGCCCTGCAGACATCAGTCATGTGGATCTGCAGGAGAATCCCCTCCTGGCAGCGATGGGGCTGGGTTGTTCCCACCTCTCCTGCACACCTTTGTCTTGTCAGGCAGCTCAGTCTCAGGCAAGCTGCTGTCTCCCTGTCCTGAGAACACAGCTGCTTCCAGGAATCTTCCTCTGGCCAAGGCGACACAGGGACTGGCAAGAATTTCTTTCCCAATGCAGTGATTTTGCCTCCCAGCCCCCTGGTTTTTGGCTGGAAAAGAAGCCTCTGTGGTTATTGGAGGGGGAGATTTGGGGACACAGCTCAGCCAGAGGTGCTTTGCAGTGGAACAGTCTTGGGCTATTGATCCTGGCTCCACTCTTGAACTTAATTTGGAGATTCAGAGGCATAAAACCTCATTCTGGTACATTAATCTGATTTCCTGTATATCACAGGGTATGCAACTTTGTGTGTTAAATCAATTCTGAACTAAGCACTTTTATTTAGCTAGAAGCATGGCAGGCAGGAGTTCCTTCTTGGCTAAACAAATCATTTTCAAAGAAATATGGGGCTGGAGTGTTGGTGCAGTGTTTGCGTTTTACAGACAAAGAAGTTCCTCACAAGTCCTATTTGTCTGATTTCGTCCCCAAAAAACAAAGTATATTGATCTTAAACCAGTGCCAAAGTTACTTTCTTTCTGACTATCAAGTTTTTACTAAAAAATTATGCTGATCCCAGATTAACTTGATGAGGGTAAATCGGTTTAGTTCAACAGTTGCAGCATATCAAATATACTAACATCCCCAAATCATAAAAATAAAGGATTAGCCTTTAAAAAATATATAAATTGATTTCTTGATTTCCTCTCTTTAACCCAGAATGTCTTTAACATCTATTGCACAAATAACACAATTAAAATTGCTTCCTCTTTTTTCCTTCTATAAAATTTCATGCTTTCATTCAGTCTAAGATGGAAGGGGGAATATATTTGCATCTTTTTATGATTTGAAGAATAAATGCTCACAGTCAGAGCTGCTAAGTGCTCCCATTTGTAAAACAGGTACCTTCTAAAAACAATGACTCATCAATATTTCAGCACTGGCTATGTATTTTTGCAAGGTCATATTAAAAATACTGTATAGCATATTCACGGGAAATATGTGTATTATTTAAATAAGATGTGGTTATTATAAAAATCTGATTTTCGATAAGAAGTTCTAGAACTTGCTTCATCTGGGACAGAAGAGAGCAGTTTTAATTATCTCCTTGTGTAGAAATCAATACATCCACCTGTCTTACAAGGCACAAATATTTCCTGCAATGTAGCAATACTTCTGCACCAGAAATCTTTGCAGAGAACAAAAAGCAGCCTTAGAAGGGACTGCAAGTCCTGAAGGAGACGACGGTCACAGGAGCAGCTGCCAGTAAATCCTGCCTGATGCTAGTGTATTTTATCTGCTCCCCACATCTCCAGGGATGTATGTCTGCCCTTCAAGATGTGTCAGAGAGACATTTTCCTTTTATTTTTGCAGAAGTGAAGGTGCTACTCTAGGTAAAAAAGAAATTTTTTTTTTTTACAGTGTTCTTGGAAGCCATTTAAATCTATAAACCTGTCAAAATGAGAATTGTACCCATGTCAGCATTACAAGGATATAGCTCATGGCCATTTTGGGTGAGTGAGTTTTTCTGCACTGACTTAAAAAATTTCCTTCTCCAGGAGAACACAAGGTGTGGCTCTGGGGGATCTGTTCTTTCAGCTGTAGTTCAGGAGGTTCTCTGCACCTCAAGGACTGAGAAGAAGAAGAGCCAGAGATGGAAGAGTTCAGAAGAAGGATGGTTGATTTGGTCTCATCCTTCCTTCCTAACAGCTGTCTGCCACAAAGCTGGTAAAAATGATATCATGTAGGCCAGGAGAAAAGAGAATCCCCTAGACCTGGCACCGTGCCTTACCATGCACAATAAGCTGGTTTTTTGCTTATTTTTGTTCCCAGTAAGCCTTCCAGCTCTCTCAGGGGACAAAACTCATTGAAGGTGGTGGGTCTAGCAATTGCTCTGATAACAGCTCCAACTGTCCAAGGAAGCAGTTAAATGAGGGTTTGATTAGTAAGGCACAAACAGGTGCCAGACCACGAATGCCAAAAAGTGTGATATATAAACCCAGGGTAGGGTACTCCCTGGAGGATATCACTGGCATGATATGAGCAGGAAGAAAATCTCAGCAATCTCTAGTGGGGACACAGTAGAAACAAGTGACACAGTGAAAATTTGTGGACTAAATGCTAGTTGCCAAACTGTGAGAAAGGATTTTCAAGCCAGAAACAGGAATTCCACAAGGGCGCTTTGACCACCTTCTTGTAAAGCTGGGGAAATGCCCCACCTAATGAGACATAAACCTTTGCCTCTGCACTCTCAGCAGAAGCAGAAACTAATTTGAGGATAATGCTCCCTCAATGCAAAAATATAAATTTGTAATTTATATTTTACAAATATATGTATCAGTCAGATATTTTCAAGCTGTCACAATACAGCCTTTCCCATAATTTAACTGCAGACATATAGGTGAAGAAAAATTTTCAGTGCTGTCATAAGGAGCATTTTTCTGATGACTATTTAAAATATGCTTCATTCATATACCCACAGAACAAAACGCAAAATAGTGATATGTTATTCTCAGAGGATACCCAAATTTGGATATAGCTCTAACTTTCCAATTCTTCCGTATGTTTTCTTTCTCATTCTTACCTTTTTGTGTGTGTTTGTGTTGATAAATTGCATAGGGAACCAAGTTTCTAAAATCTGAAGTGTCCCAAAAGACTTAATTCATATACAGTGTCCTGTAATATACAACATCTCAAATCCCTTAAGAAGCAGACCTCCAAGCATCCAGTGCAGTATGCTATAAACATATATGATGCTTTGCCAGATTTAGCACCTCTGCAATACCCTTCTTATTTGTCAGAAGATTCCAGGAATACCAGACATTCATAAGACAAAGGCTGAATCTCAGACTAATTCTTAGGTACACCACATCTACACCAGAATTTAGACAACAGCAATGTTCTTAAATCTGATTAAGATTCACGAAGAACTGACATACTTATGACATAGTTCATTGAAACTAATAAAAAATCTGGAGGTTTTTTGGGTTTGTTGGTTTTGTGGTTTTTTTTTTTTTTATACTTCCATACAGTTTTTTAATGGTATCTTCTCTAGGGGAAAAAAAAAAAAAAGGTGCCCTCATTATTAGTGTTTTCAAGTGTAACTACTTATCATTGTCTAGTTTTTAGTTTACTCATATTCTCTTCTTAACAGTTATGTCGTCTCCTGGTCCATGCTGTAAAGTCAGCTGTGGTGGTGATTCATCTAATGCTAGACTGTCTTGGCAAGAGGCTGACTTTTTGTTTGTTTGTTTTGTGAAAAGAGGGTATTCCCACAGATGATCTAATATTGCAGCTCAGCTCTTAGAACACTTGCAGCACTTGTCATTTGTCATGAGAAACATCTGAGGGGTATTAGCAGCCTCCCGACTCCAGTGAATTATTTTTTCATGCCATTTCCATGGCCTCATTTCCATGGAGATCCCTATTTCTCATTACGAGGGTTCCCCCCCTGTTTTCATGCTGTTACATGAGAACTATAAAGTTCTTTCAGCCTGTGTAGTATTTAATGAGTGAGTTCTGGTTCTAAAATGACTAGTCAACAATGAAAGCTCTATCTTAAAAGCCAGCAAGTGTAAGGAAAAAGTGAATAATTGCCCAAAAATCCATTTTAATTAGATTTTGCTAAGAAAATTAAGGAAACCATTTTAGACAAGCAGTTAGAAATAGAAATTTAGAAGAAAGTGATTTACTATGCCAAATGACGCCCAAATGGAAAGCAGTTTTGTTATTTTAAGTAGAGGAACATCGCCTTGGTTCATTGATCACCGTGGTGAGAGCTGCAGCCTACTCCTACATGGGGGGAGAGATACATGGCATCCAAATAACACAGTGTTATGAGCAGTGAATTGAATAGATTTCTGTAATACAGCAATGTTGCACATCCTCACACTTTGGATAAGACAAGCTTCAGTAGAGTGGTGAAAAAATCCCTTTATTAAAAACATGTTTAAAAAAAACACTAAAAAAAAAGCAAACAAAAACAGCAACAAAAAAACCCATCAAAAACAATGTTTCCTTATCAAAAAGAAAGTTCTAAAAGCTCACTTGCACACATTAGGTGCGAGAAGGTAGCCAAGTACACATTATTGAATGCATAAATAATGTAAATAGATGCTAGTACTCAAAGTACATTCACTTAATTTAGCTAAGCCTCCTTCCAGAATTATGAAATAATTTCTAGAATACAGACAGCTGATTCATAAGGAAAGGTTGTAAATACGATGCATCTTGGAAGGGTCAGCTGCTTTCTTAATGGAATTAGCAGAAAATGCCAGTGAAATGAGTGGATAACATAAAACTGGGAAAAGTTTTGTTGTTAATACAGAGTATGACTGGGATATCATTGGAGGAGAAGTGAACTAGAGTACTCAGAGTGAGAATGGCTCAATAATTAAATAGCAACATAAAAATAGAATTTGAACCTCAGGATTAAGTGTTATGACAAGAGAACTTGTCAGTTAAGTGCAATGGTGAGGGGAAACAAACTGTGAGCATCTGTTGATCAGAGATGTGTACAAGCACTAGTGGGATGTGGCAATGAATGGGATAAATTAAATCACGGGGTATGGTGGGAAAACACTTCCAGTGCAGACAGGGAATGATGAATAGTGCCATAGAGCTCACAGTGAGATGTAATCTAAGTTCTGGTTACCGTTGCCAGGGAAAGATTAATTAAGACAGAAACAAACGTAGGGAGGAACATGAACATGTGAGCACAAGAACAAATATATGCCCATACATTTATTTAGGCTGAACACTGACAGTGAGTTCAACATGCAGAGCTAACAGGAGCCGCAGTGGCCAGGTAATGAGCTTGGTTTCATGGCAGGACTCTGGAAAACAGTTTTCTGCAACACCAAAAAGGAGCAGCATTTCAGGATACCTGCCATGTTCCAGCTCTTAAGATTTGACATGGTCCTCCGCTGCCTTGTTAAATTCATTTATTATGGCAAAAAGGGAAAGTAAAATACAATAGTTCTAAGTTATGGGAAACTTATATCTCAAACTCTCAGCAAATTTTCTCTGGAACTACCCAAAAAATATCAGCCCATTGCCATCACCAGCTATAAATATATAAGCATTAATATAGATAGCTAGATTTAGATAAATATTATATAGATGGATTTAGAGAAACATTGAAAATATAGATACATAAAATACATATGTATATTATATATATATTTTTATAGATATATAAAGAGATAGATATATGTAAATATATTAATCTCAGCTGTAAATAACAGCTCACTTGGATAGGAACTGTTACTATCCTAATATTTCTAAACATATAAAAAAAAATCTCTGCTAATGGCAAGTCTTTTTCTCTAAGGATTTTGGTACAATGAAATTTTTTCAAAACATGAAAATGGGATAATATTCTAAAAATACCTAGTAATATTTACACAACAAATACTACATTCTTATTATGACAGAAATACTCAGGATCTGCACTGAAAGATTAATAAAAATTAAGACAATATTGCATTGAAATTTCTGCTCTTTCATTAATATATAAACTTTCAAAATTGTCATTTACCATCTTTTTTGTGTCTTCATTCCTCTCTGTTTTACTTGTTATCACTCTTTCAGCACTGACATTTTCAACAATATCATACAGAGTATGTCTTTTTGTCATAAGGAAGGAAATGGAAATCCATTCAACAGAGATACTGCTGCTTTTTACTTTATCTGCAGTGATATTAGGGTATCAAACAGGGATCAATACCTGTTTCATTGCACTAGATGCTCTGTGAACAGCAGCAGAAAAGCAGCTCCTTCCCTGAGAGCTCTCTTCATGACCCACAGGGTGAACAAACAGGGGAAGGAAGGAAAGAAGGGCAGTTAACCACAAAGGCATGTACTTACATTATTATTCTAATAATTCACTGCATTATTTCAGCATGCATCATCAACTCGCTTAATCTCTTTTTATATTATTAGTGTTAATAACTCTGCATTAGCAGTTCTTTTTGCCCCTGAAAAGAATAAGGAAAGAATATGGAGATTCAGCTTCTGCCTCTGACATTTTAGCGCAGACTTAAGGCATATCCTCACATCATACACTGACTATTTTGCCTTACATATTTCAGCTGAAAACAGCACCGAAGATTTGTTGATTAATATTATCAGAACAGGGGAATCACTCAGAAGACACTGCTCCTACAGCAGCAGTAGCAGCAGCTGCCACATTCCTGGTACAGCCTTCCTGCAGTATTGTCACACACCAAGCACTGTTGAGCAGCTCTCCATTGCTGTTCCTCGGGTAAGGGGCAGGTATGTAACAGGGGCAGAGGGATTTTGGGGGTTTGCTCTCCTTTGACATAGCAGAGTCATAAGAGCAGCCAGAATTTAAAAATCATCTGCAAAGACAGGAAGAACTGGGGATATTTTTTTCTCGTAAGGGAAAAAAAAACCCAAAAATCAACAGAAGGCACAACAAAATATAAAAGGCTGCTGCAGAGTCAAAAGGAATAATTTGTGCTCCACATTCGTGATGAATAGCACAAAAAAATAGAGCTGAATTTCTACCCTCTATCCCTGTCTCCTTCTTGTTACTTCCCTCCCAACCATCAGGTCCATGTGATCTCGCCTAGGATTTGAGCCTTGCTTGATTTACCATAAGGTGGAAGGGGGACAAATTCACTCTCAGTGCACAGTCAAAGCTGTCACTGTGATACGAAGGGTGAGAGCTGGAAAAGAAGTGAAATCTGCGCTGACCCTCAGGCTACAAACTGAATGTTGCATTACTGAGCATCAGCTGGGCCTCCAGGGTGACTGTATCAGATGAAACATAAACAACAGTATCTAACCTGACAGATCAGAAATTAAAAACTAAATCTGTCTGAGCAATTTACAGAGGTGGGTGGGTTTATCCTGGCTTTTGCTTTCAGACAAGAAAAGCCTTCCCTGCATGAAATTATCGTGAGAGTCTGAGCACAGTCCTGAGCTTTCATGAATGTAACAACAGGTATTTTTCTACAGTATTCTTAGGGTATATAGATGCTTTGGGCCTTTCTCTTGTTTTCTTTCTTTTTTCTTTTTTTTTAATTCAAGTTCTATTTATGTTTCATTTGAAGCCAAGGAAATCAGATGCAATAATTTTTCGTAGTTTGCGTACCTTATTACCTCACACATAGTTTCTTGTAGCATGGTCATCACATTATTACTTGAGTCTCCTCCAACAGTGCATTAAGCAACCTGAGCGAGAGCTGTCTCATTTGTCTCCTTTCGTATATTTTTGAGAGATGTTTCCTGAGTATTTGACTTCATATTTCAATGGCTATACACAAATGATTTCTGCTAGTAAATACACACTGCTTTAAGATCAGCACATGCAATTCATACTCATGCCTGACCGACTAGGGTAGGTGCTGGCAATCCTATGGGAATCATTTCATAGCCTCTGGAACTTCGACGGGAATCAGTCCTCTGACCCTTGAGACTGGCCTCACTTGAAGAAAGCTCTGTCAGGAAAAACTATTGGTCATTATCCTTTTCCTCAAACTTTGGGTAATCATTTATATTTCTTGAATACTTCCTGGAAAACTACCAAAAAAAAAAAAAAAAAAAAAAAAAAAAAAAAAAAAAGAGGCACTGGAATATTGATTTTTTTCTTATCAAGCATATTCATTTGTAAAGATCACAATATTGAGGATATAAATACTGCAAGGAACACAGAGACCTTGGAGTGCCCTACGAGTGGTATGTTTGGTATCCCCCTTACATCTCGATTTATTAATTTCATTCTGAGATTAATCCTTAGATTCAGAGAGCCAAATTCTGTCAGTGACACAGCTTTTGTCTATATCTACAGCAGCAAGATGCCCAGCACACCAGTAGTAACCACTGGTGCAGAGGATCCCCTCCCCACTCTGTGAATGCGTGGGGGCAGGAGATGGAGGTTTGACCCCAGCCAGCAGCCAAGCACCCACACAGCTGCTTGTCCCATTCCCACTCCCAGGGGACACTGAACAGAATAGGAAAAGCAAAAGCCACTAAAATTCTGGGTCAGGACAAGCTAAACAGATGAAGGGAAAAAGAAATTTAAAAAAAAAAAAAAAAAAGATGCATAAGCAGTGACTCACCACTTCCCACAGGCAGACCAGTGCCCTGCCAGTCTCTAAGCAATGGCCACCCTGGAAGCCAAAAAAGCCCTTTCTTCTTCCACCACCCAAGTTTTTATTGCAACAGTTACATTTTACAGAATATCCTTTTGACCAGTTCAGGTCAGCTGTCCTGGTTGTAACCCCTCCCACCCTCTTGCTCACCCCCAGATGACTTTCTGGAAGGACAGCGGGAAAATAGAAAGCATCAACCTGGTGTCCAGCAGCCATTCAGCAATAGCCAAACACTGATGTGTGATCATCAGCGGTTAAAGCACAAATCCAAAAAGCACCATAGGGTCTGCTATGAAGAAAGTTAACTCCATCCAATTCACTCGGTATGGGGACAGGGCATTGTTACTTTAGAACAGCTCTTGCCTCACCTCAGTAGCTCCATGAAGATGCCAATTATCAGCTGGACCACCTTCTGAACACGATTTTCCGGAGGACATCTTACACCTCAGTTTCATTTGAAAGATATCCAATTCGTGCACCCTTGAGCCAGTGTAAAATCGGAACCAGAGCTTGGTAAATGTCTCAAAAGAGTACAGCTCATCTGAGCTGCAACACTAAAGGGGAAAGCATGGAGCTGTTCCCAGCTATCAGCCAGCCTTGGGCCAGAATTTCATACCTCCTGAGAGATGTGGTACAGCAAGGTCAACTTGGAATTCTTGCTGCCACTGTTGATCACCAGGTATTAACCCCCAAGCAAATGTGGATCTGAGCTGGGAAACCAGACTGGAAATGAGAGTGTGAGATTAACTTTTCTGCTCGCCCTGACAGAGGAGCAGGAATTGCCAGCAATGGGACAGGTCTAACAGCTGGAAACAGTGTCAAAAAAAAGATTTGCAGATGAAAAGATTATATTCTGTCAGAAGTCTGGGTGAGAGAAAATAACTCCAGGACAAGTTATGACCTAGAAAATAAGGCTTTTTACGGGTTTGCTTAATTCTGTGGGGGTTTTTATTTTTTTATTTTTGTTTCTTTTTTTTTATGAGTCAGGCAAATTGGGAGGGATTGCATGAACCCAGCTGCCTGTAAAAGAGGCAGCTTTGCTGTGCTTTTAATACAGGGACTTCTCAAGAGGTAGATGGGAGTATTTATATGTATTTCTCTGCAAGACTGAACAGTATCCAGAGCACATCCAGGAACACAGCAAAAAATTGCTTGCTCCATCATATGCATAATTTGATCAGGCTTTGAAATCAAAGAGCAAGAAGATGGTTATCCTTTCTGATACACTGCTTCAAAACATAAGGCCTCTTTGAGAGAGGGACTTTGTTTTAATCTCCATAAAAGGTTTCTTTGGGGAAGGCAACCCAGCTACCCAAACACCATTGCTTATTGCAGCCACTTTCTGCTCTTCCCAGAGGATTTCCTGGCTGTGTGAGCAGGGCCAGAGACTTAGCAGTCATCTCCAAGGTGAGCTCCCAAGGTAGGGCAGTACGACCAAGGGAAATACTGCCAAGGGAAATACTACAAACGATGTCTGTGCTGCATCGCACTCAGTCACAGTGCCAGGGAGCTGCAAAGTGTTTTGTTTCGTTTTTCCTGTGGGTATATAAAAAGAGAGCTTTCTGTTACGATATAGATTCTTTATGAGAAATAATTAGGCACAGAAAGGGCCCAAGGGAAGCCAGGGGGGAGATAATCTAACCCAGGATGTCCCACTGCAACCAGGAATTTTCCGAGACAGTATATATGCTAATGAGCATATTCTATGTTACTACTTCATTGCTGCTACCTTAAACTAGAAAAAATAATTTCTTCATGGCTTTATACCTAAAAAAATTGGACTATAGAGTGAAGAAAAGGTGAGGGATGGCAGTGCAGTTTAATTTCCTGATGTAAGCTATTATGCCAAGATGTAAAGGATAAAAAAAAGCAAAAACAAAGCAAAACAAAACCAAAGCAAAACAAAACCAAAACAAAACAAAATAAAAAACCACAACCAAACCAAAATACCACAAGCAAAAATACAAACAAACAGAAAAAACCCCAACCAAACAGAGTGATCAATTCTTGTTCTTGGGCAGGGTTAATCCTTTCTTAATCCCACTGTTACTGAGGTTTCTTGATCAGTTTAGTTATCTCACTGGCCCTCTAGAAAATGCCAGAAACTGTACCAAAGGTATGCCACATCTCTTCCTATTACACCAGAGGGACAGACTGAATCACAGCAAAAGATAATTCTTGCCTCATTAGGGCATGAAAGTCTCGTAGAAAGAGACACGAGCTGATGCAAACAACCAGCCTGGATACCAGTAAAGCATTTCCCATCGCTACAGCACACCCAGCTAGCTAGAGAATATCAGGGGAAAAAATACCCCAACATCATTATGTGAAAAAATAACTATGCCTTTAGTGAGGTCATTTCTTTGCACTTTATATCAATAAACAAAGAAGGAAAATCATAAATAGATCACTGTTATTTATTAACCTCTTCTGAAACAGAATTATCTTTTAGGTATCCTTAAAATGGTTTTAAAATGTCCCTTAGCAATTTTACAGTGACATAAGGCACTTGGGACTGGATGGCAAGCTGATTCCTACAGATAAAAAGGCTGCTGTTGTCACTCTCTGGCAGCTTAGATTTAGATTACAAGCCCTTCAGTGCAGTGACCTTCATGATGTTTTGTGTCCACATAGATCAGCCACCATAACTTTGCTCAGTTTTTCAAATATATAATTGAAAAGGAAGCATGAATCTAATGGATGTCACTTTCTCCTAAACAGCAGGAGTAAGAAAAGGGGGGAAAAAAGCTACAAATTTGTTTACAGAAAACACAGAAGAGTTAACATCATAAGTGAAGGGGGAAAAAAGCTACAAATTTGTTTACAGAAAACACAGAAGAGTTAACATCATAAGTGAAGGGGAAAAGCCCTTTATGATTAGCTCACACAAATCTTGCACTCACACTGCCAATCATATTGGTAGAGATGCCACCTGTCAGGCTGAAAAGGCAATAAAGTACAAAGAGAGATATTAAGGATGTCAGAAGAGTGTTTACAGCTACCAGCCATGTACTCTTGTCTGCACAAAAGCTAGACTAGCAGCTCAGCTCTGATGAAACCAATACTGAGAGGAAAATATCTTCCACTGCTCAGAGGAGACAGAACAGGAGACAGACACTGCAAAAACCCCTTTCAACTGATGCGGGCAATTAAGACTTCACAGGATGATACCTCGGAAATGCTGGGGTTAAAATGCACCTGCCCTGTCTATGCCCTGAAGCAGAACATTGCAACAAACACAAGGACTGCATCTACTGCCATGCTACCTTTATATATCCCCTTTATTGTTTTCCTTGTTAAAAACAGCGGTGTGTGTTAGTACTTTCAGCATACAAAATATTGTAGTGATGTTTGCAACCCAGTTACTATTATGTCCAGAGCATTTGTAAGAGGTTTTTTCTGTGTTACTAGGGATAAAGAGAAGGCCCAGTAGTGGAGGATTTCTGGTTGTTTCTCATAATTATAGGCTTGAATCACCCTTGGGAAATCGTCTTCACTGCAAAATACCCCTTTCCCAACTCTTCTGTCCTTCTTCTGCTTTGTGCTCTTCATGCAGCAAGGATAATGAGAAGGAAACATCCTGACACACAGCCAGCCAAATAATGTCATTAATCATATCAACCTTCAAAGTCGAACCGGACTGCTTTTATTCCCCACTCAGCTTTTTCCCAGATTGTACCATTTCCTTTGAGGTCTGGGTCAGCACAACTCTCTAGCATCAGCTCTTTCCAAGCCTGCCCAGCTCCCAAGATATCGAGGCAATTCCCTTAGAAAGCTGGACAACGGAGGAGAACAAATGTCCTGTAGGGGAAGGAAGGACCCTTTTTCCCTGGGGGACCTGACACTGTGGAATATTCTTCTGTACCCGAAAGACGACTCTTCCTTTCACCATCACAAAAAGCGCCATTGATCTGAGAGGGGAGCAGGGAGGCCAATTGCCTCAGCGCTGTGTGTGTGTTTCCAACTGAGCAGTGTCTGGGCTGTGAAAATGAGGCACTTTTATGAGTGGGCGCTGTGGCTGCCATCAGCTGTGATTGTGAAAAATGCCACATTCCTTGCTTCTGTCTGTCCCTGTGGCCAGGAAATGACTCACCTTTCTGTTTCATAACTCTAGTCTGCCAGACATCATTTTCAACATGTTCCCAGTCAAATCATCAGAAATTATACCAATCTCCCATCTCAGCTGCAGCCACCTGTAGAGCTGCTTAGAGATACGTGTCTCCCGTTCTGCCTCATCACCCCTTGGGAGTGTCCCTCCCGTCTCCTTCCACTGCTCTTCCAGTGGATGGGAATAGCTTTCCTTTGCATCTCCCTTGTCACTCTCTCCTTCCTGCCTGCTTCCTAGTGTAGCACAGTACTGCTCAGCTTCATTTTTCCTCCTGCAGTCAATCTCTCCCTCCATTTCATCCGGTGACACTCCCTGAGGTGTCCCTTATCGTATCCCTCATCAGGGAGTCCTGAGTTAGGTGAGGAGGACAGAAAAACTCGAGATTCCTGTGTGTAGCTTCCTCTCTCCCACTGTACCTTTGCATTTTCATCTGAACTTCCCCAGCTATAACTCTAAATCCTACCTTCTGTTGGGCAGTGTTTCATACAGAAATACTTCCATAAAATCTTTCTAATGAATAATAGATCCTTTAAATTATTCATATAGATATTTCCAGCAGCTCTTCTCCTGTTTGGGTCAAGATGTCAGATTAAACAGAGCATTGACTTGGTGTCTCAGTGTGCCTTTTATACTGCTTCTGTTTGTTTTTGCTGTTCTCACCAGTTTTCATCTTGAAAATAAACATGATTATGTTTGGTACCCAAATAATATTGACAAAGTACAACATAGCTGCTTTTGTTTGTTGCCATTTTCTCTGATTTGTTTATATTTCTAAGGAATATCATAACAGTTTGATAACCTCCTGGTGATTATCTAGGTAAGAACTTTAGTTGATAATTAGGTGCTGTTTACAGTTTATAAATATCCCCTACAGAATTTCAACTCAAGTATGTAAAGACACCAAATATATATAGAATTAAATCCAAGCAATTTGGATTTACCAGCATGGTAAATAATAACTAGAGGTTTATCAGAGATCAGATGCTACCTGCTGAGCTGGGGAAATGAAAGCAATTACAATTCTGATGCTTTTAAGAAGAGCATAGACTTTCCCTCAAATCATCTTTCTTGGGGACTGATTGTAATCAAATGCCTTTGACTTCTGAACCTCCATTTCACATTTCCTACAGATCTTTGTAACAGCTCAGTGCATATATCCTTCAAAGAGCAGTTGTTTCCAGGTGGAAATATAAGGATGCTTACAGTGTAGGAAAAGGTTTATGTTGAAGGCATTGAAGAATAATTACCTAATAGTGATTATTTTTCTTGACAGAATATATTTCAGGTCTTTGAAATAAGCAAGTAGATTCACCATCAGAATTTGCTAGTATGAATTATTCTGAAAGCTGATTAGAGTTTGAAGGAAGGGACTATTTTTCCATTTTGCTGAGATCTGAAATAAATAGCAGTAAATAAAACAAAACAAAAAGCATAAAACATCCAGGACAATGTGTTTCCATTCATGTCGAAATAACAGCAATATCTGACTACAGATAAATTACTACAAACATTGTTTTCACTTTGTCACCGAAGGAGGAAACCTGCATACCTTTCCCAGTTCAGTTTTACCTAGTATATCATCCTGGCAGCTAAAGAAGTATAGAGACATTATTATTTTTAATGGTCCGATTTTCTTTTCCCCAAAATTTTTTTAACTGGCAAATGTTCATACTTTTTTTAATGTGTCTAGAAAAATAATACTCTTTTTCTATATGTCTTTTCAAATTCAATGAGTTCATACCCTTTTCCAGAGCAAATATGCAGAGAGCTTTTGGAATATAAATACAGAAACAGAAAGAATATTGAGATGGGACTGGAGAGACAGCTCTTCAATGAAGTGTCAAAGTGTTACCCTAGCAACCTTCCATCAGAATCCTGGATTTTTTTAATATTTCCAAAGATGTATGATTTTGGAAGGGGATATAGAGAACAAACAAAGGGTCAGAAAACAGTAAGTACTGTAAGTAATTTTTTCATATCATGTTATTGCCATTGTCAGTATCTGATCCCTTTTCATCCTAAGCAGAACATTTTAGCTGCCATGTGGCTCACTCCTCAGCTGAAGGATATTTCATAGCAACTTCTGAAGAAGTCATGGCCGTGGATGTGACTTGAGCTGTGCTCCACGATCAACTCACTGAACACTCACACTCTGTCAGGGTTACCCAAAGATACAGAAGGCCCCAGTGGCTTCAAGTTGCACTTACACAATGAAATACACATCAAACACACTTAGGAACAACTCAGATCCTATACTGAAAGTTAATGATTATCATTGGCAATAACTCCTATACTTATTTGTCCAAAGGTCTTCTTATTATGATTTTCGATCACCTGTAAATCTGACAGGTCATGATTTCTGAGACTATATTCTTGTGCTTAAATTGCCTGAAAAGGGTTTATTGATAATTCCGGGAAATCTCTTAGCACTTCTTTGATGATTTTCTTGTTTGTAAAAATCCAAGATTCAAAAGTTCCTTAAGAAATACAGGTCCCTCAAAGAATACCTTTTTTCTCAGGGAGTAAAAGAGGTGAAGTGATGGATTTGCATGGTACATTAAACAAAAAGGTATTGGCTTGATGCTCAGTCTAGATCTTTGAGGTATGCTGGATGCTGTTCAATAGTAAGCATTTATGTTGAATCAGATTCTTTGCTTTTAATGCATCTCTAAGTTGGGCAATGTACCATGAACAATGAAGAAGTGCACCCAGCAAAAATAATTGTGTGGAAGTTCCTGGGGTTCGGAGACAAGGGACCAGTCTCATTATCGTGAAATTAGAATTGTACTTTAAAACAGTTCAGAACCCTTCTTATTATTTAAAAAGGAACAATAAAATAACATCGTCCTAGGAAGCACTCAGACTTTGTTGTCTCTGTTGTGTCTGTCTGGCTGGAGAGCTGCAAGGTGCCAGAGGTCAGCCCAAAGCTCCCTGCAGCCATCCCTGTCTTTATGCACCCTCTGTGTGCCTGCATGTTGTTTGAGCCATCATCCTCCGTCTCTCCTCATTAGGTGCATGTGCATCATATCATATCTGTCTTAGCCCTTTATTCTGCCTTTTAGGCATTACCTTGTACTCACACCTACCAGACACTGACAAGAGGTGTTTTCTTCCCAGAGCTCCCTCACTATCCGCATTTTATCATTCGGTTAAATTGCCTAAAAAATCTCTCAGTCAAGCAGCAGCAGATAACAAGCTCCAAATGACCCATGCAGTGTTTGCTGCCACATTTGTGAATATTGCTGGAAAAGTGACGGATGAAAAGAGAGAGCTGAATCAGGTGCAAAATACACAACAGTGGCATAAAAAAATTGCAAGCAGATTTTGGTGCAGAAGAAAGTGCAACAAGTATGTCAGGAAATGCCCTTTATTAGCTTCGTAGATTAATTATGACAGGAATTTTATTGTATATAACCTTAAAAAAAAAAAAAAAGAGCACAAAAACCACTAAACCAGTGGCAAACATAGTATTTCGAAGCTGAACTATTTATATTACATAAGGTCCATAAGGGACAGTGTGGGAGGAGGTGTGTTCGAAATTATGTGGTACCTGTACAGTAATTTAAAAGCCATTAATAAGGTTTAACTGAAGAACAATTCTGTAAAAGCTAGAGAAATGCCCTGGATTCCTGTTTCAGCTAACAACACCACTGTGTGCGTTTGGTGAGTCATCACTGCAAGCAGGAACAGCCTCTGAGTGGAAATGCGGAGAAATCAGAGTGCACCATCCAGCATACTGAAAAAAATTACTCTTACTAGAAAGCACTAAATAATCAAATAAAAACTAATGTTGTTATATAGCTATTGCAGGATCATGTATTTTCATTTCTGTAACCAAAAAAAAAAAAAAAGGAGGAGGCTAAATATATTAGTGAAAGAGTATCTGACAGATGTCCCTGAAATTATTTGAACAGTCAGGTAATAACTGCAGCAACCAGTTTGCAGACAGAAAAAAGTTTGTATTAATATTGGCCCTTGCTATTTTCCCTGATTTCAAAATACACAGAGAGGAAAAATTCTTCCAACTTACTGACTTAATGTATGCTGAAGTTAGAGATTTAGTACCACTGTCTACATGAAACAAACAAGCAAAACCCATTTTCCTTATTGGGTGCTTGCATCGTTCCAAAGATTTAGATCATCTGTATCCGCAGCTTTCATCTTCATAAGAGCACATCTGCAATATGGATAAATCACTTTTAAGGCAACAACCACCAGCTTCTTCGTAGTAGGAGTATCTGCAATGATTCTCTTGAAATGGACGGCAGATTCCTGCACATCCTTATCATTTGCCTGCTGGGAAGCCTTTGGGCCTGCTCTGGGAGAACGTTTAATTACCTTTGGAAAAACCTTGGCTTGGCTTGTGTGGGCTGTATGAGGCTCTGCTTTGGAAAGCATCCCCACTCCTGGCACATCGGGAGCAGTACCACATGACCAATGCTCAGCTGCCTGAGGGGGTCCTGTATGCCTTATTTTCACTCTGAATTTGTCCACCTTGCATTTCCAACATCTGTATCTTTTTATTATATACTGTTGGGTGAATTATCATCAAAATGTCATTCCCCATACAACCACAGATCAGCTAAACTGCTCATTTTCCCTGATCAGCAAAGGAACAGAAAGCTCTTACCCAAGATTTTGTTTGAATTCATGACATAGGTCAAGAGTCCATTCCCTCCAATCTGCAAGGCTGAACAACTGGGCATTTTTTAAGCAGCTACTGTGACTAATGATTCTGCTCCACCCTAATGTCTTCATTTAAATGTGTTTGGTGTCATATCAAATTATTTTTTGGAAGTCAGTATATTATACTGATGTTAACATAACAAGTGATATGTTCAAAAATATACCAAATTAGTTAATGCTAATTTGATTGCTATTATAAATTGCTCTGTTTATCCCAATTGTTTCTTTAGAGACATCATTACTGGCCACTGCATTATTTTGTTTTATATAACTGAAGGTTTTACATCTGCCTTGGCATCATTTTTATTCTATGAAATTCAGACACAAAATTAACTGGGTTTTTTCCAAAGGTATTTTAAAGTTAATATTTATGACTGAGAGGATCCCTTACACAACTCTCCCAATATCTTAGGCTGAAAGCATAGCTACCTAATTAAAGAATTAGTGAGCAATAAACATTTAAGGAACCAAATTAACGAAGACAATAAGCAGGTTTTAATGGATAAACTTGTTTTTTTTAAAGATGTATTTTCAGAAAAAGACTCCCACTTCCTCCTCAATCATTTATGTTGCTACATCATAATATCATTTTATGAGAAAATCCAGGAGAAAGGAAAAGCAGAAAAAATACATTAAAGATTTTTCTCCTGAGATATTTCCATAATTATTTTATAGCAAAAAGCTGTATGGGAGTGAGGTGAAGTGATGTGCTTTGGAGCTGCTCTTTGAAGCTTTCAGCAGCAAGTGCCTTCCTCCCCAGCATGTGTTTTAAATGTTTTGCTGGATTACAGTCCACCTGCACAGAACTGTTCTGACTTTTTACCCTTCCAATATTTTAAACATTTGACCTGCTTTCCTTCCTGCAGTTTTGCTTCCGAGAATACTCTTGAAATAATTATGTAAATGTCATCTTAATGCATTTTCACCGCCACGTGGATTTGCAGCCCCCTTATGATGTTATCATTTCACAATGCCAGAAAAACGTGAACCAGATGTGCTGAACAAAAAATACCACAGCAGGGATTTCCCTCACAGCAATCATGATATGCAGGTTCTTAGAGGCTGGCTGTGAAGTAATAGGGCTATTTTTAGTGCAAGAATGTAACACAGGTAATAGAGTTTGAAGTGTATTAAAGATATATATACATATTTACTGTGCTGAGTAATACTGGTCTACAACAAAACACTTCAACAATGAAACAAAATCCAGCACAAAATTTCATTGGTATTCTAAAAGTTGCCGCTAGTATTATGGATTTCTTTAATATTCATAGGTAGCTGATTTTCTGTATTCATTTATTATGTAAGTACAGAATAAAGGTGAATAGCACAAGCTGAGCTGCAGACTGTTGACATCCCACATAATTGCATATTGACACTCATTAGTCAGTTGACTCTTGAAATCGTGCTAACAGACTAAACACTAGTTCTGTATTTGATTGCTGAAGACCTTTGGCTTAGACCTCCTGGGTGAAAGCACAACCAAGTCTTTCACTCAAAGTGTCTCTTGCTTGTGACAAATTGTTTATGTGTGTTGGACTTTTTCCTAAACAGAATCATCTCTTCACCATCTCACTCCGTAGTTAAAAGTGAGAATAGTACTGGCTCCGTTCTATTACCCTTCAGATGAAAGAAGCTTGTTTCTATCAATCTTCTTTATAATTTGACTTGCTTAATATAGTGACCAGTGCTGAGGAGCCAGACTGGCACTGAGGCCCTTAGCCTGTCCTGAAGTTCACAGGGTGAAGCAGAATGTCCTTCACCATGTACCCAGGTCTTTTGCCCAGCAACACTAATGGTAAGTGAACTGCTCCACTTCTTCTGTATTAAATCCATGTCCAGCCATAAAAAACAGTAAGAATATCAGTGACATCAGCAGAGTGAATACAGTTCCTACTAAAGTCACATTATATGGAATCTCTCCTGTGATTTGACCCAGTGAATTATAAGGTGAGGCAGTGCTGGTGGCACCTGCGCTTCCATGTAGGTCTTCTCAGTCACACATCATTTGTAAAGAGGTCTTTATCATGATAGCCTCACAGACTTTGGGGGTTTTTTTGGAAATCGCATGAACACTGTGAATCCAAAGAGAACAAAAAGATATCAAAATCTGTAGGGGATTGCCAGCAAAAGTCATAGTTTGACTCAATGCATTAAACTCTTACAGATATAAAGTTAAAGCATTATTTTATCAATTTTTGTGGAGACATTTAGAGCTTCTGCTTAGTGGCTTCATTCCATATTTTTTTCCTTTCACTTTTTAATTATGTTTATACTGGGCCTGAGCCTTGCCCCATAAAACCTGCCACAGACTTGGATGGTTATTCTATCTTTTGATGAAATGTTGGAGTTGGCCGTGAGCTCCCACGCATCTGCCATTTGACCTCTGTGAATTCTAGCTGGATTAGGCATGCCATGTTTTATTACCTTAATGGTAGCTGCGTTAGAGAAGTCTGCACTCTAGTGCACACATTCCTTCTGCTGTTCATGACTCAAACTCTGTTGAAACTTCTCAGAGTTGCTCTTAGCACCAAGACTAAACTTAAAGCAAAACTCATTAAAAGACCCTGAGATGGACAAGACAGTCTGTAGCAGAGTATCCTCAGACCACAGTTTTCATATCTTCAATAGGACGACATTTTCTAAGGCTGAAAGAACAATTTTTAGCACATTTTAGAAATCTGCCATAACCATATGGATTTGTAACGTATAAATTTCTAAACTTAGTTCTGGTTATATGACTATAATAGAGTCTAAACATATTTCTGAATTAACGTTGAACATATCTGATTTAGACTAAGGTAATGTTTATCAGCAATCTTTCTTTATGATAGAAAGAGAAAAATCATTGCTGTGAACCATGAGTCAGTGAGTAAACAATGCTGAGGGTTTTGATAGGGATTCGACCTGGTTCTGGGAGACTGGCGAGAATAATTCAGATAGATGATGCAGGGGTGTAGTCTTGCAGTACAGATGGAAAAGGAAGAGAAGCATGGGAATATGTAAAATTATGATTCTCTGAAATCAATTTCCCACTGAATTAAATAGGACCAGAAATTCATCCTTAATATTAACGTGTACACATGTTGGAGGGGGAAAAAAAGGTGCATTAATTTTACAATGCTAGATAACAGAAGTTGAGCAAATCAAAAGTCGGAATCCTGTGCAACCTTAGTTCTGTTTTTTTGTGCAAACATCTTCTGACACAGTCTCTGCTACCATTGCTACACAATATTATTTCCATGGTATCCCTATCTGGTTCAAACTGAAGAGATTTACAGGTACAGACTATAGTAATAACTACAAGGTTTAAAAAATATTTGTAGTAGAAACAGGTAGTCAGCTTAAAATCTAATTTTAAGGACTGTGGGATAATATATGACTCTCCAAGCCACAAAAATATTTTTCAGCTGTCTTCAGAAAACACCTCTGAAACCAAATCCACCTTCCAACAACTCTGGCTTGATTTCAAGCCTCAAGGCAACATTTTTTAGCTCCTCTCTTGTGTCCCTTTTCTCCAACTCCTGACTTCACAGATAAACAACCTTATAAGGGAACCTTAAGTAGAAGGTGAAAATAGGCAATGAGGAGCCTGTGGAACACGGAGAAGAGCTTGGAAAGGAAATGAGGCATTTCTTAAGATGGTCTGGTTCTCCAAGCCCTTTCCCACTGCCAGCCCTGGGACAGCAGCTGTGGAACCCTCCACAGCCCTCACCTTGTGCTGCTCAACAGCCAAGATGCTGTGTTCTGCTGGAGCACTTTTTGGCAATAGCTTTTTGCTTTGTAGGCAAACAAGCTGTGTTTTTCTTCTTTCAAGCTTTTCCTTCTTCCATTTGAAATAAATAGCATTTTAATTTTGAATAAAAATAAATCTTAACATAGAAAAAAATGTGCTTAAAGACGACGAGAGATGCCCACCACTCTATTAACTTTTTTGCACTTTCCCTGCAGAAGTTGTTTCTGCCAATTTATTTTCATTTCAGCTGAGCAAAATGGGAAGGAAAAAGCAGGTTAACACAGATGGTTGTCAGCCAAGTGATGACTGCTGCTGAGAATGACTGTACAAAAATATACAGCTTGCTAAACTGTGTATTGTTTGGCTTCCATGTGTATCAAATGTCAAAAGAAATAAAATTTGGAGAATATATTTAGAACTCTTTTTTTAAGGCTTGTTAAAATTATTGTTGTAAATTGAATAGCAGAAAACACAAAATTGAATAAATCCTGCATCCAAAACATCTTAAAACAGAACACAGAGTAGCCTCTTAAATGCAAAGCTAAGCCCCTAAATAAATGGCCTGGTTTGAGAGTTATTTGGGCCTTTTACAAGTGCTGAGCATTCCCAGTCTTACTGAGATCACCCAGGGAGTGGTATTTGAAAATAAGAGCACTAAGTTAAAGGTCTGGATGAAGATTTTTGAACCCTACTTTTAGACTTCTGTTTTTAAAGGATCTCTTGGATCACACAACCAACCACAACGTTGTGCTTCAATAGACTAAACAAACAGTGAGGATAAAAATTTAAAATAAGCTAAAATAATCGTCTAAGGGTTTGTTAGAGTGCTGCCAACTTCAAGGTGGGGGCAGGCTTTGCCCACACTGGCAAGCTGCAGGATTTTAAATACAATTGATCTTATTTTAACTTAGATCTATCTTGAACCAAGGCTAAGCCTAATGTAGACACACTCAAATTGATTGTAATGTTGCCTATGTCATTAGCTAATTTAAATGTACATGCATTAGCAGATTGCATCAGTTCAACCAGATTGATCTTTAAATTGCCTTGTCTAAGGCTGTGCCATTTCTAGGGAGCCAAGGTTGGTGTTTGGAAGAGAGGGCTGCCAAAGCCATTTACCTTTCTCTTACCTGTCAGCTCTGCAGAGCACTACCCAAATCAGTCAGTAAATATCTAAATTATCAGTATAACCACTGAGCAACCAGCACTAATCAACACACCAACGAATACTCATAAAACTGTGCTGGAGTATTCCCAGGAGAAAAGCCATTGCATTATACACATCACTACCACAATTCTACTGAGATTAGTTAAATTTTGCCAGGCATAACTTTGGACTATAGCAGATATAAGCCATTGCTAACATATGTTTTGTAGTCAGAACTTAGGTAACTAAGTCAGTGATGACTTTTGAATATTTGGTATTTTTTCTGCTCTTGAACTGCTGCCTCTGTGAACTCCAAAGAAGACTGACAACCAAGCACAGACTAATTTTAAATTGCATGTCCTTTCCCTGCCAGCTTTCAGAGCAATGTAATCTCACCTTCATTCTAGTGGGGTAAAAATCAGGTACAGGAGATAAGTGGGAGATAATGAATTTCTCTTACTTTCCTTGATCATTAATAAATGAGGTTATTTACCTCCTTGACTCCCGGAATTAGATGTGACACAACAACTTTACACAATCAGTTTGTTCTGAAAACCTGATAATAGGAACCCATCTGCTTAGAGACATAAAGGAGAATTCATTATATGCCCAGTAATTACTTTCAATGCAACATAAAGAGATTGCACGCACAGCTTCTTAGAGTTAAACATGCTGTCAGAAAGAACACCTTGATGTGTAGGAATAAGAGGAGTTCAAAAATGTGATAGCTCATAATGACATTTAATGATTTTAATAGGAAAAATTTCTATTGTGCCTTATTGTCCTTGTCCCTAACCGCAGAGAAACCAACATCTTTGTGCAGGATTTCAAAAAAGCTGTTCCTGAGCACTTCCACTGAAGACAAGTCGTTTCTCTATCTACCTCTATTAATACAGACAATTACTAGTATAAAATGGATATTTTCCTATAAAAGAAGAAAGAACAAAATGCCGGGTTTGGTGCCCAATCCTTGTGGCTTTCCCCAAAGCTGGCAAAGCCTCCAAGTGCTGCGTCAGGAGTTTGTTTACGGTTGAACACCAAATGTTAAGGCGGCATGAAGAACAGTATTGTCACGCTCCCAAGCAAACCTTTTCCGAGTCTTTAATAGCAGAATGAGACCAAAGCCTTGAGGATGAAGTGAAATGAGTTGGGTTAAGCGGTGAGAAGCAGGTGACTGGAATGTGATCTGTGAGGAGACGGAAAAAGAGAAAATAGCAATCTTTTTGATCTTCCTGACACAGTATCCAGATGGTCCTCCCTAATTATGTAATTATGTTCCCCCTTGTGGGTTTAGTTACCAAAGATACAAATATTTACAGTGGACAAAGAACGTCTCTGTTTAAATGTCACTTTTTAATTGTGTTTTATCCATTGAATAGTACAGGTCCAGCACTTTTTTGATCGTATTTTCACTTTACGAGCTGAAATCCTCCAGTTTTCTTTTCCCACTTCCCTTCCATTTCTTTGTATCTTTCATTCTAATGGAACATGGCATGCTAAGAGACCATTATTCTTGGAAGTCAAGAGGGGTTTTAAACTGCCTAAATATTCCTTTCAGCCAGGAATGAAGTTGCAAAGACAATTAGCATGATCAAGGTTAAAAATACAGTAAAGTGGTTTGTCAGATCAGGCTTTAAATACAATCTTATGCCAATAAATTTGAGATACTCTTCTTTGACTTGGCTCTCTGCATCTAAGACTTTCATGCTCAGTAAAAAGAAAAATATTCTGAATAGAGAGTTGCAAAGATTTGTTGGAGGATTCTGTAGCAGCTAGATTTTCTGAAAGATAATACCTTCTAAACATTATTAAATATCACTCTCCCAGAGGATTTACTTCTTAAGCACATGTTGAATATAACTATTCAGCCTTGACAGAACTCTCAGCCTAATGATATTTTTCCTTCTTTTTTAATCATACAATAAAAACTCTCACACTTGATGCAATTAAATATCCAATGACACTTTAAAAACAATAATGTTAATGATAGAATCGTGAAAGTATAATCCTGTCTCCACTGAGATCAATGGCAAAATTTCCACTGTCTTCCTTGAGGCCAGGATTTTGCTCATATCTAAGGTCATTACATTCTGCATATATAAATTCCTCTTACATTTCCAATTTTTATTGTCAAAGGGATGATCAAACCTCCACTAGGGTTGGTAGAAAGCCAACTCCTAAGTAAATTTGCCATGAGCAAATATATTACTTTTCCCCAGTGCTTCTCGAAGGACTGCATACTTCCTACCCAGCCTTTTTTGTTCATGACCAGGTCTGGGAGAAGCACACTGACAAGGTTCCCTTGAAGTGGAGAGGGAAAAATCATTCCCAAGACAACACATCTGTGACAGGGGTGAGATGGAAGAAGGAACAACTATGAGGAGGTTTTACTGTCATAGTTTCAGCTTCCACTGGAGCTACAGGTGTGTCCTAGCAGGTCCCCTAGGACAGGTGACCACTCTGGTCACAGGGACCCCAGGGACTGTAAGTTAGTAGGACACTGGGACAGAGAAGCAGTGGTTGTCTCCTGGGAACACATCGTAAGAAATGTTCAAAGTCAGGCTGGGTGATGCTTTGTGCAAAATGAAAGTCGTCTCTGCCCACAGTAGCGGGGATTGGGTAGATTAGAGGTCCCTTCCGACCTAAATTATTCTGTGCTCCTGTGCATCTCTGATGCTCTCGAAGGTTCCCAGGACCCAGCAGATCCCTTCTGTGCTGGTTCTGTGTGCTGCTCCCATCCCTGTCCCCACCAGACCACTTCTTCCCTTGCTGCCTCCTTTACCTGGTCCACAATTCATCCCCAAATTTTCCTTCCCTGGAGGATAAGTGCATGGAGGAGGTACAGATGTTTTGATAGAGGAGATATGTTACAGGCTGCTTGAAAATGCTGATCTAGCCTGTGCCAGAGGGGCTGCCTTACCTTGGAGTTTACAAGATTCCTGGATGCTTTCTGAAGTTCAGCTGAGTTTTTTGCTTAGCATTAGATATGGTATAAATAGATTATTTACAGCTAGTAACACCAAACTCAGTAATGTTTTCAAACCCTTTAAAGAAATTCAGAAAGATGTGGTTGAAAACAACTTCCTACATTAATTGCTGAATTTTAATGTTGTTTGTTTTAAAATAAGCCTCTGAGTTTGTACACTGTCTTTTCATGTAATATGTTCAGCAATTAAATACAATTGAAGAAAACTTATTAGTAGTTTAATGAGTTTCTAATATTAGCTGGTATGAACTGTCTAGTCTGTTAATCAGAAAGAATGACGGATGGTCCCAGCAGGGTATTGGAGATATTGGGTATGCAAGATGTACTGCCATCTACTATGACTGAGTTTTATCTTACATATTTCAGCATAAAAATTAGCCTTGGTAGTTTCCCTATGTCAGATAAAAACCTCGAAGTATCATCTGTATCTCCAGGGTGGCTTTCTTTGCCTCTCAGTCAGAGGCAGTAAATAAGGTCCATCCAAACACTGTTTTACAATACTTCAGTCTGAACCACAATAGTTGACTAAATCAAATAGATTGGCAACTGTCCTGCTATTGATCAAGAAGTGCTAAAATAAAAATAGAAAGCAAGGCCGTACCTAGCAGCTAGATTTGGCCATGTGGTTGTTTCTTTGAAGGATCTCTTAACGATTAGATGTCTCACTCTCATTAAACCTCTGATGTAATCTTTCTTCTTCTGTGACAGGTGTCATTATGAATGAAAGAAGGACATCAAAACTGGAAATAATTCAGAGTATTTATTACTTGTATGATATCTCCAACTCAGAGAAAATTTCTAATCCTAAAAAATGCTAATGATGGAGTAGAAGGAAAAAATCCTAGGAGGGTATTTGCAGTTCACTGTCAAGGGAATTTAACCTCACAATTCAACTAGAAAAAATCAATAATCTAAATCCACCTATGCCATTCTGAATATTTACCTCCTGAAGTTGGCTGACAGAGATAAAAGAAAACCATGTGCTGGCTTTGTCTTTAAAAAGAAATAAATAAAGAAGTTTCCAAAACCCAAAGGGCAAAATCCAGGCATATTTTAATAGTTTCGGAGCAGAGCCAGGATCATACCAGTATGACTGTGAGCTTTCTGTGTTTTGTTTCAAAGCCTTTCATGCCAATATATGAAGTAAAAAAAAAACCCTCAGTGTAACTTTAAGAAATTAATTTGAGAATAGAATAACAGTTATGTTTACAAGAATTTATTCATCTAATTATTCAGGTCAAAAACATGTGCATCTACTGGTTTAGAAGAAATATGATTGCAGATTACAGTCTGTCTCCCAGAGGCAATAAAGGAAAGCTTTTCCTCTATCTGGACTGGAGTTTTTACCCTTTTCAACAAACAAATCAGATCCACTGGGAATCCAGATCAGTGGATATGGTGTTTTAGTCTAAGCTCATGTGTCCTTGACAGATAATCACAAGAAAGATGAGATTTCAAACCCAAAGTGACTGCCAATGAAGAATCTGCCTTATGAGGACTTCTGCAAATTCCCACCAACAGAGAATACATTAGGAGAATAAACAATCTTTCAGCCTGTAAGATGTCATGAGGTCTCCCTTCACAGTTCTGCCAGCCCTTTGTGTGTTCAATTTTAATGTCTCAAGCAATTTTCCCCATTCAGGACCAGACCCATCAAATACTTTTAGATGAGATGATTGTTATCTTCAGGTGTGACAGGAGGCTACAACGTCATCACAGAATTAGATTTTATTTTGTCTCATGTCATCACATAACCTGACATGTCAACGTGAGTTCGTTCAACTTAGTTTATCCTTCACTGGTTCAGAATGGATATTAGCAGGAAGTCAATACATATTTTCCCACTATTGTCTTTAAACTCTTCAGTTCTGTGGTTCTGGTTCTGCCAGTCTGGAAATATACAGCCCCTTTTAAATTTTTGATCAGTTTCTAAAACCTGTTTTGATCCTTGATAAAGAAGTCTGGAATTTCAGGCCTCTGCCCTTAAAATTTCATAAAATATTGGTATTGAAACCATAATTAGTTTTTCATCCCATGGAAAATGTGTCGTGTGCAGCTGCAATGCTGCTATCACCATCTATCAGGAGCCACCTGAGAAAAGCCCTCTTGCATTTTACTTTGTAGTAATGCAGTTATCAAAGAAGGCAACTTTATAACAGTCCTTACAAATCTCTGTAATCCTTCAAAAACAATTTCCAAATGTATCCACCAGACAAAATACAAAATAATACTCTTTGAGCCTGATACTGCCCTGACTGTATATATGCACCTCTCCCTTAGACTCAGGAGTTAGGTCCACATGCATTGGATTCTCTTTCATATTTTTTTCCCACCTAAGAAAAGAGAATATTGATGACAGAACCACCATCATCAGTGCATGAACTTTAATTTTCAAAGGGACCAATGCTTTTTTCACCTCTATATACACAAACTCATGAAGAGTTTTTTCAGGTACATGTTCTGTGGTCAAAAGAGCTATAGGAATAATTTTGCTATTTTTCAGTTTATAAACCTCCATGCTGATTTTATAAATTTAAATAAGGGATAATTTTAAATACCAAGCAATTTCAAGCCAACCCTGTGAGATATCCAGAGTTTAGAGAACTGTATCATATACCATCAGCAGTTTTGGTGGCACATTTGCTTTTTGGGGGGATGAAGGGAAGTACAGAAAGGTCAAAGACTAAATCACAGGGTTGCAAAGGGAGGTCAGTGGGGTCAGAAGGATTTGCTGCTTTCACAAAGGACACTACAATCAGTAATCTGCTGTCATGCTGCATGTGCTGCTCTTTAAGCACATTTGACACTGATGCATGGAAAGCAATCTGAGCAGGGAGCTAAAAAGGCAGTTACTTCAAACACATGAATAGTGCATTGGAGTGATGACGTGAAAATAGATTTAAGACCAAAATAAACACCAAATCAAAAGAGAAGAAAACACTAATTACCACTATAGATGGCAAGCCACTTATACAAATGATGCTAGAGCAAACTCACTTCAATTATAAAATTAGTATCATTAGTCTCACCACAATTTGAATGAAAAGTTGGAAAATCAAGGAGCTGCAGACATTGTCTGACTGGCATCAGACACTGCCTACCTGAATGAGCATCCACCCATTTCATGTGATTCATTAATCTAAAGACTCCGTCTCCTGTAAGCCACATCAACCCTAACAAAATTGGATATGTGGTTAGCAATGAAGTTTGAATAAGTAAATCAGAAAGGATATGAGAGCTCAAATTGGGAGCTAATTTGTACAATTAAAAAATATTGTGGGTTTATGTGGTTGGTTTTCAAATGGACAATGTCAGATCAGGCACAAGGGCTCAGGCTTCTCCCAGCCCAGCACTAATTGCAGCCCTGCCATTGGGATTTTAATGGAATGTCAGTGATGGGGGAGGAGGAGTCAATGCCTCCAGGAGTGGCACACTCAGTAGCCCAGCCTGGCTCATTCCTCAACTCCCTCTCCAGATGGGCTTGTATCCTAATGCAGCCACTTGCTTCTTACATCAGACACAAACACTCACCTGACCTGAATTCATCTACCCAGATGAAGCCCATTATTTAAAGAACAATCCATCTGGACATAAATGAGTTTATTCTACATCCTTCTCTTTTTTGTACCTCCCTGAATGATGAAATATTTCCACAGACATTTGCTCAGACTCCCCTATTGACACATTGCTCTACCATGTGTCACACCAATATCTCACCGTGTCGATGTGACTGTTGTCAGAAGCATGACATGGCATACACAGCTGAGAGATGACAGTTGATCTGAAGAGATTTACATCCTTTGAGAGAGGAGTCTGAGGGCATTTTCCTTTTATTTATAAAAATGAATAAAACAAGCCACCTTTAAAAATGTGCACAGCATTCTCTGCTTATATATGAAAATACTATGTGGGGTTTTTTCAACAGAGTATTCATGGGGTTTTCTGTTTCCCTGTAAGATCAGTGAATGTGCCTGAAAGCAGCCGAGAGCACAGGCTCAGACTGCTCGAATGCCCAAAGGTGAGTGCCTGGGAAAAGCCCTGGAGAGCTGCCCCTGGGCACGTTTCCCACAAGGAGTGTGAAGGAGGAAGACCTGACTCCACAGGAGTCACTGGTTTTATTGGGGTTAAGGCTTCCTCCCTGATTTCTGCAATCACAGTTACTTAGGTATTTTTTAAATCCTTTTTTGATTGTAGTAAATTTCGGAATTTTCCAAGTCCCCAGAGATATTTACTACCATGGACTAGCTGCAAGCTTTAAAGTCAGCCATACCAGATCTCAATTTTATATTGGCAGAAGCATAACTGTTTTTCAAGTCAGTTTCATGGCTTAATGCTCCCAGTCAAAAGTGACACATCTCACTCTTTCAGTCACACAAACAGATTTTTTAAAAAAGCTCAAAATTGCAGCAAATGTTTGGGAGGGGGAGGGTCATTCTCTCTACCTCATCTCAGCAAGAAGGATATTTGTATTGATTCTGTCCTTAAGAGTAATTGAATTAAAATAATTTCACTCATCCCTATTCCCTCTCCTGTGAGCCCTATCAGATGAGACATTTGATACTGAGAAATGCACTTTGCCTGTTACTCAGCAGCGCTCAAAATGCCTAACAATGCCAGATTTCAGCTGGCTGAAATCTGAAGCTGAATGATTCAAGGGACCATTATTACTAATGGGCTTTTTTATTAGAAATCAAATAAAAATTGTAGGAATTTAAAGTGCAAGGAAGAGAGGCACTGAAGTTTGTGAGTAACATTAAAGAATAATATTACAGTTTTATGAGATACTTTTGTCAGGTTACAGCTCATCACAGAATAGGCACTGAGAATTTTCAAAAACATCCAAGCATCTCAGAAACACAATGTAGGCTTCCAAACTGAAATAAGGCTTTAGCAGTCTAATTTAAAGTATCTGGTTAAAATACACTGACCCCCATGATGCAGTCTTGGTGCGAAGTGACAGGAGAAGATGTAAAAGGCTGGCAACAGAATCCGCTGAGGCTGCAGCATCCCTTGAAAATATTTATCTGTCAATACCTACATTAGCCCTCTGCTAAGGGTTCCCATCTCAGGGTACAGCCTCACCCTCTGAGACCCTGCACCAACACCCACAAGGAATCAGCTCTCCTGAAGGGAGGCTGAGGCTGGGGCTGGCATCTGAATGTGCACCATTCCCCTTTGAGCACCTAAAGAGTTTCAGATACATTATGTGCCTGTAGTCCCAAATCACTAAATACATTTTAAAATTTCATAACAAAAGGCAGAGAAGCTTCACTGCAGTGCAAAAAAACAGAGCTGAAAGGCTGTTACAGCTTCACACTGCTGCCACTCATGGAGCTGTTAAGAACTAAATTATACAGAAACCACTCTAAACCTCCCTAGTACAGATGAGTAAAATAATACTCTCTTCAGTACAGCCGCTTGCATATTTCAGCAATACCAAGAAAAACAAGTTCTTTCCTGTCATTTGTGAGAATTTGTGGTGAACCCAGGCAGAAATTCACATTACACAGCGGGAATATGTTTACCAGTACACTGTCACTGTTGCTTGGACAATATATGCAAAAAATATTTCCCAAGAACTTACAAGCTTTATGTCAACCTGATGCCTATTTTTCTTTGAAAAGAGTAGAAAGCTGTACTCTATTATTACAACTTCTTCTTCATAGGTGCAGGTATAATTATTGGAACCAAACTCACATTTTCATATTCACTCTGTAAATGCACATCTTCTTGTCATTGTGAATACATGGGAAATCAATCAAGTTGTATTTATAGTCTTCTTCCTGAAATTTAACATACCTACAAGAACACCTTACTGCGAGGATGTGAGGAACTTGTGAAAGTAAATGAATCAGACCAATCCCAGCTGTTTAGAGACCCGTAAACCATGCTGGTACTTGGAGAAAATCCAGTAAGGGAAGGAAAATGTGATCTTCTGCAATGTACTCTTATTCTCAAGAAAAGGAACATTCACCCCTATCTCTTAATGGGGAATCTCTAACACGTAATCTAGGTATCTTTAGGTCTGTGATTGCCTCAATAGTCTTATCAACCCTAGAGCCCTTAAAATCAGTATGCACCTCATTTACCTAATCTTTGACTGTGCTATGCACTCTTTTGATACAGCCATGAAGGTGCACAGAGCCAACCTTATTTAAGAGGTCAATCAATCCTTCCATCCCTTTCACGTTGTTCTACTCACAAGATAGAGCTTAGACATTTTTATATACAAAAATAGCAATATGATGTCTAATAACAGGAATGTTATGTGTTCACTAGGTTTAACCAAACAATTTCACAATTAAGAAAATGTCATACTGATCATAAGGCTTTCTTTTATCATTTTGCATTGGGAAGTGAATCTAACAATTCAGTGTTAAAATTAAAAAAGAGGAAAATAGCTACTGATTAAGCAGCTGAAAATGTAAAAGGGAAAATAGATTTGTCACTTCTAACATTTGCATGGATATATTCCCATATAGACACCAACTCTGCTACTAAGTTTATTATCCATAAAAATCAGTTTCTTGGCTTGTGAAGGTGAAAGCTAAAGTATTCCTGAATCTGTTTATCCTGCAGATATTTCAGATGTTCAGGTTTGTTTGTTTTCTTCCTTAGGCAGTGCTGCATTCACCTTCAGTAAATTGGGTGCTCAGCTGGGAAAATCTGACACAGACTACAATAATGAATGTTGAAGAGTGAGGACATGCATCTGTTGGGTTGCTTGGAATGGTTCTGGGCAGCTGATGTCTCTGCTGTAGGATATCTGTGGATGTGTGGATGTACAGGGCACAGGAATGGCAGCGGCAGATGAGCCACGGTGTCGCCCAGGCTGGGGACCTCTCTCTGGAGCAGCAGCAGAGAGTAACCAGGAAAAGTCTGCTGCACACAAGAGAGCCCAGCAAGGATGTAGCTTGCAATAGTCAGTGCTTAAGGGATTAATATTTAACAATTGCTGTAACCTGAGAGTGGTTTTGACCTCTGCAGATCCCATGGAAGGGTCACATGGCATCAGTACATCTGGTCACTAAAAAAAAGTGTTTTCGTTAGTTGTGTCAAGAGATATCAGAGCTCTTCTTTGAAAGAGAGTGAATTGCTGCTCGTTAACCCTCTTCCCGCCCTGTTATATTCCCCTTGCAATTGTCTTTTCCCAAGCCCTTCTTCTAGGACTCTCTCAATTCAGGCATGGACAGGACATGATTTAGATCACTCAACAATTATCATTTCTCTTACACATGTAGACATTAAATTTTATCTGTCATTTCACTGATCAGTAGAGTGTATGTGCACTTCATTGCATGCTATTATCTTTCTGTTACTCTCTGAATCATCATCACATTTGATGTATCTTGAGACTGTGATGACACTTTTTTATGAACAGCAAACTTTATCATCTCACTGTTCATCCCCTCTATGGAAAACAGGGAAATATGTGGAGAGAATACTCCTTTCATTTACAAGACTGGCTGTTTGATTTCAAGCCAACCTCCTAATATAACTACTCTCCCACACTGAAATTTTTGGCAGTATAACCAGCGCAGAAATCAAATGTGAAGACCTGTCACCATTATATTTCTTGTAGCTATTCACTAGACAGCTAGGAGGATTTTTGCTTCTTCAAGGAAGGATTCCAGAAAGTCAAGGTCCTTTGGTTAATTTCTTGCAAGTGTAGAGACCTTCTACTTTTAGCCATATTGTGTGAAAATAGAAGATGCTTATCAGTAGCTAGAATATTTGATATCACAATTATGTTACCTGAAGTCAGCTGTCAAATCTAAGCCAGTCATTTAGATGCCCTCTATCATCAGGAGGAGAATGGTTTCTTCAAGAGGCAATTCATTTCATCCTTGGATAGACATCATGAATGATCCCATGGAATGACAGTCCTTATCCACCTTCACTGAAATAAAGAGATCCAGATAATTTGATTAGAAGACTAACCTTTAGATGAGTAGTGCAATGATTCTCACCATATATGCTTGCAGTGGAAGAAATATCACTGGAGATAGTTATAACAGCATCACCTTAAAGCATAATCTGGAGTAAAAGCAAATCACATTAGGAGCAGCAGCTCTGATACAGGTGTACACCTTCCTCCAGTGCCCTCTGAACTGCTCTCCCCCATCACTCTGTCGCGTTTTCCCTGACTGACTGAAAGGCAGCCCACACCACATCCTATACCACAATCCACACATATCAACTGGCAGTATGAGCATGTTGTCACATGGCTGGCACAGTGGACAGAAAGCACTGTTCTTGATCCTAAACTGATGCCTTTCCTCATTGGAATTTGTTTCTTTTCCTCTACCCCACTGCATAGTTTTGTATATATAGATATAAATAGTAGGACCCCTTTGTTCCCGTTTAGATGCAACCAAAGTTGTCTAATGGATTTCAGGGTTACAGAAAAAATTGCACAAGCTTTATTTCACTTGGAAGTCCAGCCAAAAAAAAAAGTATGTCTCAAGTGTAATAAGCAATATATTTCCAACATTACCTGTCATGTATTCTCCTTCCATCCTTTTCCTATAGTGCCGTCTTTTCAGAAAGCCAAGAAGGATGATTGGCTAACAAGCCTGTAGAGAGTCTATGAAATATATCTCTAAACTGAGAAATAGGGTCAAGTTTGATCTTGAGTTTTTCTGATAGAGACTGAATTATTAAAAGGCTATTGTCTGCTTTAGAGTGACATTCTGTCTGAACATATTGTACTTTGCACAGTTCATAAAGAAAATCAAATGCAATATCACTTAAATAAAAATAGCCCCATCTTTGAAGCTGTTAACCCTGTTCATTTGATAATATTTTATCCATACTCCATTTTACTGCTTTCGCTACGTAATTAGTCAGTCAATTCCCCAGGCTGTGTTTGTGGGAATTTCATGCTGCAGCAGGGAAGAAAAAAGATTAAATATATACTTAAAAAAAAAATCAAACCAACAAACCAAAGACAGATGCAGTTAATGTAAATTACATTTTATAAAAACAATTAGTTTTCAAATAGAAGAGGTCTTTAAGTGGTTTCCTCCTCTTTCCAACTTTTTAAAAGCTCTTCAAAACACAATTAGCCAGCATTATTCTCATAACTGCAAACTGTAATATCTTAATAAACCCTTCTAATTCATACAGGTGTAATGAAATCACATATGTTACTCGGAAGATAAGTTGATTTCTCTCTCTTGGGAAATTTTTTATATACAAGGAGTTTTTTGTTTGTTTTCTTAGAGTGTCTGACATAATATTTTCACATAATTTAAATAGATTTCTCTGCAGAAGAAGTGAATGGGAGGAAAATATTAATCTGTAGAACTTTCCTCCCATGATGTAGTAGATTTTTTTGTCCCTTCCTAAATATTTTAGCATACACTTTATTTTTCACTTTACATTCAAAAGTTAATGCAATTTGGATTTCCTCATCAGAAAAGAAATTATTGCTGCATATAGTGTGTGTGTGTGTCTCTGTCTGTGTGCATACTCTGTGAGTAATTGGGGCTTTTTTTTACATATTAAAAATCAGGCCCAGATTATTTCTCGTTCTGAAATAAGACATGTGCATGAGCAATGACATCCAGAGATTAGGCAAGTGTTTTCCTGAGTCTTAGAATGTCATGTTTGCACCATTTCTACTGGGGTTTTCTAAAATTCCCCATGGACAGCCAGATCCTGCCTGGCTGACCTTATCTGCTGCTTCACTGCTGCTGTGCCATCCCAAGGCTTCCTCACAGTCTCCGTGCTGGGAGAGAGGTGCTGTCACTCCCTGCACTGTCACCTGCTCCTGCACTCAGCATCTGCAAACTGCAGCCAGCATGACTGATGCCTTCTGCAGAGCCAGGAACTGTTTGCCCAGGGAGAAGGAATGAAGGTCGAGGGATTGCTGAGGATACGCTGTTATCACAAGGACATTTTTGAAAGCCCACACTACTGCTGCTTGACATCAAAACCACAAACCCAGCTTATAGTGTCAGCACAGAAAAATGTTTCAGATGTCCTCTCCAGGAAACCCCAGGATCACCAGAAATTATTGGATCATATGTCAGTATCACCACCCTCATGAATGAGTCAGTGGAACAGGCTGTCAGGAGCAGCGGTGGATGCCCCATCCCTGGAAGTGTTCAAGGCCAGCTTGGACGGGGCCCTGAAGCAATCAGGTCTGTTGGGAGGCTCCAGGCCCATGACAGGGGTTTTCAGAACCAGATGATCTTTAAACGTCTTCCAGCCCAAACCATTCTATGATTCTATGATTCTGTGACTATTACAAGGGATTGACTGGAATTTAGTCCCACAGCAGTAAGGAGAAGCAGACACAGCTTCAGTCTCCAGAGCTGGTGGCAGTCTGAGACTTCTACAAATAGAAAGGATGAAGAAAAACCTTAAAGCAGTGCAAAAGCCAAGGCAGACACAAGATAAGTGAGAAGATCAGACACTGCCATAGACACCCAGCCTCCGGAAAGCCACAGACACCCAGCCTCTGGAAAGCCTGGGCCTCCAGTTCTGTAGATAGCATCACCAGCAGTTTGCAGTGGAGAACTGCTCATCTGAACTCTGTTCATTAAAGTCACAGGGTTTATTTTAAAAAGAAAACGGTGCTGTCTGTTGTGGCATCCACTCAGCTTTACTGAAGTGCATGCTAGTTATCAGCGTATCTGAGGAGCTGCCCTTTCTGAGTTTCATGCCTGCTCCCATCTGGCAAAAATCCTGACCACATTGGGTGACTGTCCCAAATCAGGTTCCATGTGTGTGTTTGAACACTCTCAGCCCCCCACCAGAAACTGTCGTTGCTCCCAGCCCACCTTGCAATCCTCCCCTTTGAACTCAGCCCTGTGACTACCACAGCCTTTGCACACACATTCACATTAGAAAACCTTATCAGGAAAATGTGCTGGGGGAAGAATGTTAAATTTGATGAAGGCCAGATACAGCTTGGCTACTACCTATCTCATAATTTTGCCTTTTTTGGACAACACAGCTTTCATGTCATTTTATTAACTGCCTTTAAAAGCATTCCACCTTCACATACATGGCATATTTTACAGTTTTCTTTTCAACCACAGGATTTCAACACAATTTTAATTCACGTTTATAGACGCAGAAGCTGAATGAATGCAATTAGGAAATAAATAGGTTGCAACCCATCAATAAGTCAGAAACACAAGATATTGTCAACCTTTCAAGTTGAGAACTTTGTGCATGTCTGCAGGGATAAAAGAAAATAGAATTTGAGCTGAAAGTGCCCCATGGGGGTGTTAGCCTTCCAGCACAGAGTTGCCATGCCACCCACGATCCACAGGCACCCCACAAGGAAAGGGAGGGCAGTGGGGAGCCCAAAGCCAGCGTGTCCTGTGGGACCCACAGAATATTGTCACACAATTCAAACCAATAACCCTCAGCAAGACACTGCAGCAGTGTTTTGAGGGATGTGGTGTCAAGAAGCACATGAGGCAACATAAAAAAACATTTATCATCTTTATGGCTTCTCAGTGTTCCTAAGAGAAATTATAGTGGAGAGAGCAGGGCACAGAGAAGAGCGATGAAGGATTGAAAAAAACCCCAACTTTGTGCTGCTCTGTCCTAATTGTCACAGGCAGAGTTCTTCCATTGGAAATCAAAAATTATTTCGGAGAGCCCCTCTTCTTGCTCCAGCCAGGTTGCTGTCTCACTATTACACCTCTCAAGTTTTCTAAAGGATAATTAGACTTAAATTTTAAAAAATCATAGAGTCGAAAGCTTTAAGGCAAAAAAACTACATGTATTTTTTGGCAACATACTCTAAAGCACAGCAGTTTTAAATTATAATTTCAAATTATTTCACTGTTGTCTTAATTTTCCTTTATCCTTAATGTTGCTTCTAAAATCTTCTTATTCATGACACCACTGAGCTAGAACCTTTGTTAAAAAAATAGATTTACCCAGTGGCAATATATTTTCTAAAAGTTACCCCAGACAAGCTTGACATAGTAAAAAACTTCAGGACTTCACAATTTCAAGAAAAAGACTTCAATGATTTTTAAGCTTTTAAGCTTTAAGGTATTTTTAGTAGGAAACAATACCATTTGAAACATTGCCTCTTTCTTTAAAATTCATCAGGAAAAGTTATATTAAGAGTAAAAAGTATAGTATACTCCATGAGGAGGCATTTATGTTTAAATTATTGTATGAAATATTTCATTAATTTATTTTTTAGATTTTCTATTAAAAATGCATGAAAAGCTACACAAAACAAAAAACACACGCTGCACATAATGTCAGAGTAAATATTTAAAAGTTATCTCCACTCACCCCGTTAGAAGGCATCTCTTATTTAGCAGCCATTCCAGAGCAAGTCTTCTGCAAATGTACAGCAGTGAAAAGGAACCTTCTGCAGTCCTCTGCTAAACTCAGTTCCCCCTTTCTCATACTCTCTAGCCTGGCTCTTGAAGGTCTACAGCCCAGAAGCCTCCATGGACTCCCACTGGCACACACTTAACAAGTCCCTTGGTTAGAGTTAGTTAGAGATCATTATTTTCTATCCAATTGTTTGGTAAAAGTTTTCCCCCATCAAGAATTTTTTTTCCTTCAATCCTGCATTTTTTGTTAGCTACCTTGAGGTTCATTACAGTCACTGTGGAACAAAACCAGTATTTCTCATTAGACAGATAAAGTTTGCAAATTCCTGTCGTATTGAACATGATGAAAGTTGGAAAATCTACCAGGGTGGTGAACTGGACATAGGAACAATCTGTTTATAAACTGAGCAGCCTTTTCTGAGAAGAACCAAGGAGGATGGGCTGGGATGGGCTGCGCTGCATGGCCAAGGGCAAGGAAGAAACCTCCATGCACACCCTGTCTCCAAAAGTCTTCCCAGGACAGCAAAAGACTGGAAACACACATTTATCTCAATGGCCCAAATAACCCATCTATTAATACTAAAGTAGCTGCTGATTGATGACTTTCAGGTGACAGCATCCACGTGTTCCTGCCTGGCATGGAAAAGCTGAAGCGCTGACATGGCAGGTCTGTGTCTGTGGCAGGTTTCACAGCTTCCTAAGAAAGTGCCCATTGTCACCAGGCATGCTCAGCCACCCAGCAGCTGCAGCCCTGTCCTCTCTGCAACCAAGGTGAGGTCTGGAAAGCCTGGAAATGGTACTGCCCTGACTGAAACTGAGACAGAAAAATGGCTTTGCATTCCTCTACGCTCTTTTCCTCTCCATTCCGACTCTCCCAGCAGGTCTGCTGGAGAGAGACTGGTGGCATTGCAGTATCAAAAACTGCCTGGTAATGGTGCTGGAATGAATTGCTTGCAAATACATGAACCATAAGTAGTAGAAACTGAATCCTGAGAACAGCACAGATCCTGAAACCATCACTGCTTGGATTTGAGCTCTGCACATTGCTCTGCAATGTACCGAGCGCATTGACTAAAAACCAAGCACATAACACTGAGGCTGCTCCTGCAATTTGGAAGCACTAACCAAGTTACCCTAGAGCAGACGTCATCTGTACTCTACCAGTGTCAGCAACTTCAGGAGAAAAGGGGCATGTGGTCCTCAGCATTTTATTGGAGAACATCTTGTTTTCTGTCCACTAACATGCAAAGTTGTGGCAGAAGAAGAAATACAGGGAATACTTTCCTCACTTAGCCATGGGCTAGGTACAGTCATAAAAAGAATAATCTCCTTCCTATCATCACTGAGATCATTAACACATTTTTAATTTTCTTGGCAAAGGCAAAAGGTTGAGTCCTCTGACATTATATATCATTGGTACTGACCGATTTACAACACCTTAAGAGAAAGTATTTGGCCAGGTCAATAAACTGTACGGCTGTGAAAGATGTGAATGGGGAATTCATGGAGCCAGCGCTGCTGTCAGGGAAGGTAGAGAGTAGGGGAAGTGCTTGGCTGGCCAGCGTTTGATTTCCACACACAGTGAGCTCTGCCATCAATGTGCCCTAACAATAAATAATGGTGTTTGTCGATACACATGAGTAGAACCTAAAGCAAGTATGAAGTCTGAAGTCATTAAGTGTTATTGTGTTAGAGAGCACAGCAGAGTGCATACACTTCTGTATTTATATTTCTGTCTACAGTCAATAAATCAGAATCTGTCATACCTGCATTATCCAAGCCATCTGCTTTACCACATTAAAAAAAAAAAAATGAGTAGGTGGGAAAAAACTTATGATAGCTTCCTTTTTTTTTCCTGTTCCTGTTGCTAGAGAAACCAATTCTTTAAAGTATTTTCTGATGTCTGAAAAGGAAGCTGTCATGTTCCCCTTCCCCCGCAAAAAGCCTGAAATGGTTTGTGTTTTATGATAGTCCAATAGCTGGTGGAAGAAGGGGAGAAGAAATCAAAAGCACTGATTTTTCCACCTCTTCAACTGACTTGTTGACTGACCTTGGGCAAATTGTTAGGGGCTCCTGCCAGTGTAAGCTATATTAGGGAATCATAACAAGTGGAGATCATAACATTGGAAGGAATGATGCCCGTCAGAGGTTGGCTGAAACTGTAAAGCAGAGTATCTGTAGGTTTTTTAAGTGCCCATGATGTCTTCAGCTGCAGAGCTGGTCGTTGCTATCTTTAGTAGGGTTGGTTCACCTCCGTTAAAATATTTTTGTCCAAACAAAATCAAACTAATGAGTGTCAGAGAAAACAAACAACAACAACAAAACTCACCAAAAAACCCCTGAAAACAAAACCACACTTTCTTTTCTTCCTCCCCTGCCTGTGAAAGTGACAGGTAAGATTATTTATTCCCTTTGTCTGTTTTTACACAGACAAATAGGGCTGAGGCGTACTAATGTTGCAGTGCTGGGAGAAGAGTTAGTTATTTTGTTGGCAAGTCCTTGGAGCTCCTTCCATAAATTTGTATAATTGCAAGATAATATAATTGATAGTGCTCTCTTCAGAGTTTTTTGTCTAACTCCTCCATTAATTTGTAATGATTTTGTATAAGACTTACTTCTGTGGAAGTTGAGGACTGACTTCTACTAACCTGAGTGACTGCAGGGCCAGTTTATAGGGTTGTCATGCGGCAGAAATCTTTTCCTTTACATCCCGTTAATGGGTGAAGGTGTAGCAAAAGGGTCAAGAAATCTCTGCCTTAACTTATTTGCAGTAAAGTTAAATGAAATATTTAAGCACATCCAGAATTCTCTGCATGTGTTCGTACATGTCCATGGGTATGTGTATATAAGTACATAGCTGCAATTTCTAACTGATGCCCAGGGCTGAAGTGAGAGAGATGGAAATGTTTCTGAAGGGTGTACTGCAGGTTTTCTCTTACACTTTAAGAATGAACCCACACTAATTACACACCTTCTAATTCATTTGCTACCTGAAAAATGCTAAGTTTAAACACATAGATTTTTAAATACTTAAAATATTTAATATGCACTATCCAACATTTTAAAGTTCAATAACATATCTTAAGAACTAAGGCTGACTTCTATTATAGAAAATATTATTGCTTTGGGAATTAAGGAGAAAAAATATCCTTAGTTCTCTCTGAATGTGTTTTCCACCACAGTTTAAGATCCTAAGGCCATGGCTTCTTTCAATTACCCTGACACATCCTTATTGGATTCTATGAAAACAGCCTAAAGGGCTGCAGAATTTTCCCCTAACGTCAACACAAACCTCATTTATTAAGATTCCTCACTTTCACCAAGATTGTCAACATAATAAGTGAAGTCTGTTAAACATTGTATGTTCTCATTACATAAAATGAAACTTTCTCTTGTCGTTTTGCCCTATTATATAATGGGGAAACTCTGTTCAATATTGCTTGAAATTGGTGTTAATCAGAATGAAATTCAGCCTTTGTGGTGTGGATTTGATTTTGACCAAACCTCCTAATAAGAGAAGCACTATACACATTGCTGCCCATGTTTAACCCAGGTTAAATGGGTTCATAAAGCGACATTGTCTGCTCATTTGCACATCCACTGTTGCTTTGTGAAGCACTCTAATTTCTGACTTCATAAATTAAGTTGAAGCTTTTGATTTCCATTACATTTTCTAGATCACCTTACATCTGGAGGTGCCTGAGTGGTGGCATTACACTGTAAGGCCATCACTGACAACCTTTCTCTCCTGTTAACTAGTCCCAAAGATAAGTGAAACAACAAAAATTTATGTTTTTTTCATGACTAATCACTGCATAATCCACACGATATTCATTTCAGATTCTACATTATGAATTATATTGTGTTCATCTGCCTGCATTGCTCTTGATTTACAGGTATTAATTTATTACCATTATTCATTCTAAGATTCCCCCGGGATATCTTTCAGTTTTATTCAGCACTGAGGAGCACACACTTTTCCTACAAACAGTGAAAAGAAACAAAAGTGAACCTTTTATTTCCTGTGGAGCTGAGAAAATCTTTTCCCCTTTTGCACAGGAACTGCAAGCACACGCGGCTGTGTGCAGGAGTTACACACTTTAAATCACTCCCTGGTGTTCAGAACAGGCAGGCTCGATTGTTTTGCTCACCACAACCTGCTGTGATGGTGGGCAAGACCCTTATCCCACCATTCCTCCATTTGTCGTTTGCTAGACAGGTTTTATGACAACCAAGGGCTGTGAATTGCTTGATAATGTTATAATTGCAGCCCTCTCTAAATTCTTAAGATGGAAGGATAACAAGCAAGTCCCTGACAGAGAGCTCCAAAAAACATGCCTGAAAGTACAGGAGCAGTTCTGTATGGAAAGGCAGTGGCTGCTTCCCACTCCATTGTCTCTCAAACGCATGTGAATTCCACCGTGAGGGGTGATTTAGGGATACCTATGTATTCTGCCTTGGCATAAGTGTCAAAACAAGACAAGGTCTATCTGGTGCTACACAGAGCAGTGACTCATTAAGATGGATGACCCTGAATGCCAATTGTCCCAGTAGCCTCCCAGCTACAAGGTGGAGAGTCTCAAGGCAAGAATCTCAAAAAAAAAAAAAAAAAAAAAAAAAAAAAATCACAAGTAAAGGGAAAATGAGCAAGTGAGTCATCTCTTCTGTTTGGCCTTATTTGATGAAGTTAAACTAGTCTCTGTGAAGACTTCTTGGAGCTTTTCTTAACTGCTTTTTGTTTCAAAATCTTCAAGGTTTCTACTGGTAGCTAAAAATATATGAGTGTCTTCCACAAGTGGAAGTGGCTTTGCTTTTTAACACAATTTAACACAGTTTAAATGTGGATTTATCGTTTCACTCTTGCAAGGTCATCTAGAAAATTTATTTTTTACATTAAACAAACACTGTCATACAACACATACAAAGGGTTTTTCCTGGATCTGGAAAAAAATACACACGTCATTTGAATCTCTTGGCAAGATTTACTTTCCATTTTTAAAATACTTAGCTATTTAATTCAGAATCAGCTGCACTTTTCATCTTCAGTGAATCCATTTAAAAATGTTAAAGCTACTTAATACATCCTTGCTTGCAGTATTTGCCTCTACTAAAAAGTATAGTCCTGAGTGTTGGCTTTTGCTTGCTGAATATAATTCATTCTTGTTTTATTAGTCACTGCTTTTTCATAAATTTGTCACTTTTTGATTCTGAATTGTAAAGCTGCTTTTATTATGGATGCCCTGGGTAGCATTTATTTGGCAAAAAAATTATGCCTGTTGCATTGATTGAACTGGTTAACCTAAGTTCTGTCAATAAAATAGGACCATTGAGTTTTGAAAAGACCTCCAAGATCATAAAGTCCAAGCTTTGACCAAACACCACCTTGTCAGCTAAATCATAGCAGTAAGTGTCATGTCCAGATGTTTCTTGAACACTTCCAGGGATGGTAACTCCACCACTTCTCTGGGCATTTCCAGTGATTAACCACACTTTCAGTGAAGAAATCCCTCCTGATGTCCAACCCAATCCTCCTCTGGCACAGCTTTAGGTCTTTTCCTCTCATCCTGCCACTGGTTGCCTGGGAGAAGAGACCATTCCCACCTGGCTACAGCCTCCTTTCAGGTGTTTGTAAAGTGATAAAATCTCCCCTGGACCTCCTTTTCTCCATGCTAAACACCCCAGCTCCCTCAGCTGCTCCTCACAGGACTTGTGCTCCAGACCCTTCACCAGCTCCATTCCCTTCTCTGGACTCCCTCCAGCATCTCAATGTCTTTCTTGTGGTAAGGGGCCCAGAACTGGACGGTGTTTGAGGTGTGGCCTCACCAATGCTGAGCACAAGGGGACAATCACTGCCCTGGTTCCACTGGCCACAATTTCTGCCACAGGCCAGGCTGCCATTGGCCTTCTTGGTCACCTGGGTACACATTGGCTCACGTTCAGCTGACCGTAGACCAGTCAGGACCCCCAGGTCCTTTTCCACTGGGTAGCTTTCAATGGATGGAAGCTAAAACTTTGACAGTTCAACCTACCTCATGCTAACAGAGATGCTGAGCCCCAGGAAAGCCTCTTTCTTCCACCTGATTTGAAAAAGACACAAAGCAGACTAGCCCAGATGATGACATCCATATTACAGATATTTCAGCATCAATCCCATCTCTACTGAACCCCCATATTTTAGAAACCAATAATTTTGAATAAACACCTCTTCATTTACCTACTAAAATTCATATTCCAAACTAAAAGCATTTTGGTAATCTTGGCATAACAATGTTCTCAATCAGTCACATCTACAGTGAAGAAGGAGATAGAAGCCACTTCTCAATGAGCATTTTAATAGTGTAAACAGCCACCCAGCAAAGACCTTCAGAAACTGAGCTTTGGTCTTGGCACTTAAAATCACTATTGATGCACAAGGCATTGCTATTGTTGCTCTGCACTCCTCAAACAGATACATTGTGGAAATAATTAATTAAGAACAAGGCTATAAAGGCAGATTTAAAAACTTTTCAAGCCTTTCTATAATCTTGTATTTCCCCATCCCTCACAATTTTAAAAGGTCTAATGAAAAGGAAGTGGACAGGGCGCAGAATTTCCATTCAAATGGTGGGATTTTGGTGCCAATTTCCTTAAGTCAAAGGAAGCTAGGAATTTCAGGTATAAAATCAGTCAGCAATTTTCATTTTGTGTGCTGTCATCAACTGTGCTCCTCTCCTGTGTTTAACGATTTTCCTTTCCTACTTTCACCACAGAACTCTGATGAATGAGGCAGTTTGTTAAACAGGAAAAACAGCATGAAGAGGACCATATTTAAGATTTATAAGGTACACTCAAATGTAAGTTTCTCCCTCTCTGCCCCTCCTCTTCATAACTCAGAACTCGTCACAGATAACAGAACTGTTTGAGAAATTTTTAACAAAAACATCTTCTAATATCATCACTAACTTATTTTTGACACCCAAAAATCCCTCTTTCTGTGTTCCAGAATAAAATTTTAAATTCGTTAATTTACTCAATAAAATGAAACTTTCAGTCCCAAATAACTTAACAGTATTTCCCCCCAGATTCACGGGAATGCCAATTTTAATTATTATATTTTGGAGAGACAGAATTGACCAGAAGAACAGGTTAGCTCAACCTTACTTTCATCTTGCATGGTTGTCTCAAGCTTTATTAAAATAAGGTTTCCTTTGTTGCTTTGTGAACATGGATTCTTGTATAGTGTTTAGTCTTAACCCTTCCTGCCTTTCACAGAATCAAGAGTGGGCAAGGTTGGAAGGATCCACAGAGGTCACCTTGTCCAGCCTCCCTGCTCCAGCAGGGTCATCCCAGGGCACACGGTACAGGACTGCATCCCAATGGTTCTTGAATATCTCCAGTGAGGGAGACTGCACAACCTGTGACACAGCAGCAGCTCTGTCCCAGCTTCACCAGCCTTGTACAGCATGTTCTTAGGGCAGGTTAGAGTAGGAAACATGAGCACTTCAGTGCAGCACAAACACCAGGAAGCATCCATACATCTCTTACAGTCTCAGTGCTTCCTGCAGAATTCAGCCATCCCACTCCAAGGGATGCTGCAGGTCAAATGTCTCAGGAACTCCAGTTTCAGCCAGATCTCCCTCCTGCTGGGGCATCGATTGAAAATGCATCCCAAGCTGTAGTACTCAACACTTTAGAGCAGACTACTGCTATTTTCTAGCTCCCTAAACACTGATGCCAATGTGTATGTATGATACAGGGGAGCTGCAGCAAGAAGGAAGAAAAGGAGATCAAAATGTCTTCATACGTGATCCGCTTCTTGTTTTTTGATTCCAGGTTCCTTTTCCTTCACCAATAAAGGAAGCAGCTTGCAAACATTAAAACCACTTGAAGCTTACTGGAAAACAATTAGATGGTCAACCTTTCATTCACAGTTGTTTCTATTAAATTATGCTAAATAAGCATGTCTATTGGAGTAGTGAACAGATTCAGATGCATATAATGTGTCAAACTCCCAACTGCTTCTATAGGATAATCTTAAGCACTTCATTTTGCTCTATACCATGCAAAGCATCCTTTTGGGTATTGAGTTTTAGTGTGACAAGTCCAAGTCTCATAGCACTTCACATCTCTTTGAACAGTGAGCACACTCAAAGAGTTTTTCCAGCAGGAAGAAGCAAAAATGCATTTTTCCGGGAGAGGGTATTTTCCTTCATGTCTCAGTCTGAGTTTTAATAGTATTTTTAATGCTAATAACAAAGAATATATTTTGGCACATGGCAGCTGGAGACCCTGATTGGCAGTTAATGAAAGATAAGGAGGATTCATTGCATGGAAAATATTATTATTGAGCGACTGAACCAATGCTTGTTACACCTTGGCCTTCCAGGGCTAATGTGAGCCAAATGTGACATCTCAATCCGAAAAGCATGTAGTGTTTTACAGATGTCTAAGGAAACAAATTGTCATGTATATCAATTTTCTTGTGGCATTTGCTCTTAATAGCAATTGATCTGAAACCAAATGAATGTTACAGCAATTAAGCTGACAGAAACAACGTAAAAGTCTGGTGCTTTCAGAGATTTCCATTCTTCCAATGTGGGAAAAAAATCCCAGAGTAGTGCAATAAAGCAAATTACAGCTTTCCAAATGCTGCTTACTGAGCATCTGCAGTTTGACAGCACTGGAGGCTTAAAGTTTTAACAAACACATGAAGGAATGCTCTATAAATTAAGGTAAGGATAATCTTGCTAACATAATTATTGTTTGTTAATGTGAATGAGCATGGGGAAGGGAAGGTGAATGCAGCGGCACATAGCACCCATTCTGTGATCAGCTGCTTGGCAGGTGACTTGTACAGTGGGATTTGCTGGGCTTCTGCTTTTTTATGCACTTTTTGACTGGTGATGAGACAGACAAGGAATGCAAAACACCAATTTAACCTTCAGTCTTCCTATAAACGTACTAGGCAAACTTGCTTCTGTAGGAAAAAAAATATGAATATAAACACAATTTATATAGGAAAAAAAAAGAACAAAACTTAATGAAGTATCATCACAAGCAATGAGAGCATTTGTCCCCCTATCCATGAACCAGGACCAGCACTTTCATCCAAAATTCTGCTTGCAGCATGAAAAAGGTGAAGAAAGTCAGGAATTTTCAAAGGGGTATCCAAGAAATTCTGTAGTCCACATTTCTGTTTCTGCATTTAAATGTTTATTTTACTATGTTATTGCCAATTTTCCCCCCTCAGCTACCTCCAGCTCTTGGCCTCAGTTCTGTAAACACTCCATTCTCATGCTTAAATTTCTACATGTGAGTAACCCCTACTGAAGTCAACATAACTATTCAGGTGCATAGTTATACTTGCAGAGAAATGAGCGGAGGCTCAGGGTCTTGGAATGAAAGATGTAATGAATAAATGAAATATGAGTTTGTAAGAGAAGCAGTCATGCCTACCATGATTGCAGCAGAGTGACTGCTATTCTGCTCATGTATAATGGATGCTGCACTGTGAAAACACATGGTGCCCTGTCTCTGTCTTGCCATCTCACTCAGCCTCTTTTTTTCCCCTGAGAAATTTTAAGGTGACATCAGACAACAAGAAAATATGTCCAATAGCATATCATTGTATCACTTTAACGTGGTTTTAAAGAATATTGTAATAGGCCAGGGACTATTTAGACAACCTAATACTTTTTTTTTTTTTTTTTTAATTTCCCCTCCAGAGTCACTTTAGTATGTCAAGCTGGAATACCTGCAAACTCCCACATGGTGCACTGTCACAAGTTAATGTATTTGCCCTATGGACATCACACATAAAGCAAAGTCAGAAATTATTTTTCTAAAATACAAAACCCCCCCAACACTGTCATTTTGAGACCACCATTTAGCAGAAGCTTTAGTGGCTTAGCCACCATTCTCTCCTTGAGCTCAATTATGTAATTTCACCTTTAAAGCAGATATCTGTGAGAAGTGTGTCTTTTGTGGCACTGAACAGAAGAACTGCACCCAGTGTCCCTAAATGCAGCTTGTGAAACATAATAAAAACATTTGTCAAAGCACCAGGAGATCCTCATTGTGTACTTCCATTCGATTCAAAAACACTGATTTTGACTTGATCTTCTATAAGAACTAACTTTGCCATTTATATTAGCTTTTCCATTTATATCACCTAGATATTTCAGTGAGATTTTCGATATTGGGCTGCAAAGACCAGGATTTCACCTTGCATCTCATGTGTGGGGAACACTGCAGTGAGAGACACTGTCTTCAGATGGAAAAGGGAAGGTTGTCAGTAAAAGATTTGTTTGAATAGTGAAATATAAAGCTTCCTTGTAAGTGCATTTGGAAATTTGTTTCTTATTAAAATAATGAAACTGTTTTAAATGTTGGAAAATGCAAAAGGTCATAAAAATTACTAGAATATATTCATAATTCTTTCCCTTCCTAACCAACTGCAAAACAATAAAAATGTTTTCATTGTTCTGAAATGAGATATGTGTTTTTCAAGACTTTCTAATGGTATTCATTTTCCACTGCTGGCTTCTGAAATACTAGGTCAAACCCATTAACTTCTGTGAGGTTATGCATGGCTTAGAGATGGTTTTAGGGAATGCAAAATCAGTACCTCAGATTGACAGTATTTTTAGAACAGAGCAGATAACTGTAGAGTTACATGTAAAGAAGCTGTTCTGAAATAATTTGTCATGGTAAAAAAAGTAAAGCTGGAAAGATTTCATCAAAAAACTAATGCTTCTTAGAGAAGCAAATTATAAGTCAGTCAGTGATGAAAAGAACAAGGAAAATGTCTCTCTAAGGGCTGACACTGGCTTTTTCCAACCGATTTTAAAGAAAAGCTTTCTTCGTTTCTATTGTGCTTGAAACTGGCACAACATCGGCTTTTATTTCAAAAGGACTATTTATCTGCTTTCACAATAAATGATAGTTTTTATTCCTTTATAGATGTTACACATGTAACACATTCATTTTCATAAATTACAATAAAATCCCAAGAGAAAAGCTTTGCTAGGCAAGTGTTATACTGGAAGATTGAGTATGCACACATGCAAGTGTGTGTGCATGCACTAAGGGTTCTTTTGTCACACAAGACATATTATCTAACATTACACCAATTTTTCTATAACTTAAGTAAGACAAAATGATATAGTAGGACTATATGAAAAAAATCATGACTCTCTTGAAATTTATTTCCCTTGAGACAAAAAAGATAGAAAATGGTTGCTTAACAGAATTTTTCTATCCCGACTATAGAATCTTGCTACCATACTGGATTCCATCGGTATTATTCATTATGGCACAGGCATAAGGGTCCCAGAGAAATTCAGATGCAAGATCAGTGCTGCAATTTTCTCTTCAGCTCTTTAGGGTAACTAAATGATTATCAATTCCACTTGTACTCAAGGTTACAGTACTTTTCCACAAGGAAAAGCATTTATTACACAAAACCTGATGGTTTGGTGCTGTTGAAAGGGTTTTTATTTATTTAGCTGCAAGAATTAGCTGTGTTAAGATTGGTCACAATCTATTACAAAGGATAAAATACAAGCCAGAACAGAAAGGCCACGCACCAGCTGGCATTCTACTCCGTGCTCACGGGGGGCAGACTTGATTCACATTTGATTAGGTCTCTAGAGATTCAATATTCCCCAATTTGTCATCTATTAAGTGTTCTATTTGTCACCACAGAGAATAAAATCAACCTTTCCTCCCCTGTCTTAACTACTGCTAGATACACTCATGTACAGCATGGTAAGAAGGTAAGCAGAAATGACAGCAGTAGTGGGGAAGGTCAATTTTATTTACCAAGTTTCCTATATAGGTGATTTTTGTGGATGTTGTTATTGTCCCAAGGCAACAATTCCACCTTTTCAAGGCTAAGCTAGGCTTTATTTTCAACTTCAGTCATTCAAAAATAGACAGAAGCACAAGCTGTTAAACAAGCTTCTCACAGAAGAAGAGGGTTATTTTCATGAAACCTTCCATTGGTCACCCACCTTTCCATACATTCACGTTGGCATTGTCACTTAACCTCATAAAAAGTAAAGGAGTGCCTTAGAAAACATTTTCTCCGAAAGGTTTGTGCACTGAGACACAGTGGTCAGGACAGCCCATGCTCCCATTTAAATACTGAGAATTCATTGTTCTTTTGATGCATGTGAGCAGAGGTGACTGCAGCCAAGCCCCAACGCTGTGCAGTGCAGCCATTGCTGCTAAACCTGCACATGTCTGCTGGCAAGTGCAAAGGGATTCTCACCTCTCCAGAGACACCCCATGTCCAGGGACACCAGAAAGAGTGGTGTTGGTAAACATGACCCTACTGACAGACATGGATTATTTTTCAACAAATTGAAACTACTTGATTCATACATCAATTCTAAAAAAATTACAATAAAATTATTTTAACAATTAGTTTAAATCTAATGGCTCCTTCAACAAAGGATAGCTAAGACAAATTCCTTTTGACCTGGATCTTTCCAATTTTTTTTTCTCATAGGATAATGGATATGCGTTTTGTAATTCAAAGCCTGCTGGAGCTGCTACTGCTCTTGCAAAGGTGTGAGAAAAGCATGAAAGAAACCCTCCTTAAAAGCCAGTGCATATTCCCTAATAATATATCCAACAGGCTATTGCTCGTTTTCCCAACGCTGGGAAGAGACAGACTGTGAAACCCACTGTGGACCCTAAAGAGTACTGCCAGATTGTGCAGAGAGTTTGCTAGGCCTCCAGACTGTCTAGAGAGGGCAGCTACTTCACCTTCAACTTTTCTTTTCCCTCCCTTTACTTAAGGTCAAATTTTAAAAAGTTGAGCTCTCTGTGCATCAAGTAGCTTTGCTCTAATAATAACAACTCCATAGAAGACCAAATACTAAAAGAGCAAACAGCACAATTTGTCAGCATGTTATAAGGGGTTTTTTTTCCTTTTTTTCCAAGACAATTTGTGAAGTATATTTTAGGGAAGGTAATATGGGGGAAAGAAAATTTTATGTTGCTGTGGCAACTCAAGCAAAAAAAAGAGATTTGTGCTGCAACACCTATGTTCAGTACAGTTTAGTTTTAAAATACCATTGATTTCCTCAGTGAAGGAAAGCAATCAGCCAATTTTACAGATGACTTCTGCTTCCCATCCCCAGGATGTTAAAAGTTCAAACTAAAACAAAATCTTCTCCAGCACAAGTACTTGAGGTTTTCAAAACGGGAACAAGTGTGCATCTGGCCAGTGCACACGGTCTTGGGTATAGTACGCTTGCTTTAAACATTTAGCTCTCGGTCCAACCAGTAGTCCATGAAAAATTCTGGGGAATCCCACCACTCTGTTTATACTTGGATGCAATATGATCCTTTTTAGTCCCCATGGCTGAACTTCAGCCTGCCAAACACCTCCTCCCCTACATAAATTGCAACCAAATCAGTATTAAACCCAGAAATGGAGGAAAAGCATGTTCTTTCTCCAGAGAATTGTGATGGTAAGGAGACCTGCAATACAAACAGCTGTTACCGGAGAAGCATAGAAAACTCTCAGTTAATTACACAAGGGATTAATTAAAATAAAGACTTCAAGGGGAAAATATGGTGTCCCACTGATCAATACCCAAAAAATGGGTTTTGATGAGAAAGAAAATCTGAAACTAAACGTAGAAAAGGCAGATGTAAGGAAGAGTGGGGTGCGAGCATAAGGATGAAAATGGGAAGCCAGAAATTTAATTTCCAAGTGAATTAAAAGAGCTGTATGGACCATGTTACAAATAGCCTAGACAATGTGCAGACAGGTTTTTAAATTTGATGAAAAAGATTGAAAAACTGCTAAAGGGATTTGGTGAATTGAGAGGTAAAAAGGTTAGGGCAGGAAATACAGAGATCCTTGTCAGCAACTCTTTCATACATTGAAAAGAAGATAACTGGAAAGCAAACAGGGTGTATGGAAAGGACCACAGTAATTAAAGGAGATGTAGTGAAGACGGAGACATGCATGCTTTGATAATTTCTTGTTTACAACCCCAGACTCTGCAGGCATGCTTGGTATCTGGCCTGGAGACTCATCCTCCAGGCACTAAGGATAACAGCTGCAGAGAGGTATGGGCGGGAGCTGCAGCACTCCAGTGCCCAAAAGTGGGACCTCCTCTGACCAAATAAAGCTTTCTTGGCAAAGCCCTGGACATGTTTTGGTACAGTTAAAACATGTAGAAGCGTAAGTGCATATTTAACAGACGCTGTAAAAGATAGGGACACTCACCTACCATAAAATACATGCAGTTGCAAAACTGAGAATCACAATAACAAAAATCAGGCATACACAGTCTGTGGCTTGGAACAAATGTGTCATGGAGAGGACTCATTGTTTCACTTTCCAAGACTGCCTAGGAGTGCAGGGTTGTTTTTTGCTCTGCTTTTTTCTTTTCTGAGAACTGAGAATGTTGTTCAGTGCAAAGCGCAGGCAGCAGGCAGGCCTCGTTCTGTGCTGACACTTGAACATGCCATTCCTGAAGCACAAACTGCTTTCCAGAGAGGAAATATTCTCGCAGCTCTCTTACTCTTGCTTTCTACTCTAATGCCACACATTTCATGGTATTTGGCTTTTTCATGGTATTTGGCTTTTTCTCCTCTCTTTCAAAAACTCGTTTGGAACACTTGATTACATGTAGCTTTATTTCTAAATTTACATTCATTCAAAGTTACTTACCTGAGAAAAAGTTGGCATTTATTACAGGGAAAACCCTTTTCTCATGGAATTTCCTTTTCCTTCTTGGCCAGAATGGGCACTGGCAAATAATGTGGCCTTTTCTAATGAAGATCAGCTGGTTTTCACTGAACAATAAGCCATTTCCAATCAGCATTGTTATTGTTTGAATTTCTTATACTGTTTTGACGATGTTGTTGGTTGCACTTAATTATATCCCTGTGGAAACAAAGAGATAACATCCTCCTTTCTCAATATATCTCTCTCACACACATGCTAGGAACCAGCTTCCTAATTACCAAGTAAGGCTACTGCTAATGACAACATAATCAAAATGTAGGAATTCATATTTCAAATGCATTAAAAAACACCATCTGCATGCATCTTTAAAGTGAGACATTAAAAACCTGACTCCGTCTGTTCTATGGACATTAAAAATGTGTAAAAATGAGGATTTTCCCTGGTGTCTTTGGCGAAAATCTCTCCTTTACCCACAATTGCTCAGTCTGTTCAGTTCAAATTATTCATAATACTACTTCTAATTTTTCTTTCTTTAATTTCGTGTGATTACATCTCCTGACATTCCTTCTCAGAATTTAACCCTTTCCAATACAGATTATTATAAAACTCATTTAATTATGATTGAGTTAAGCTTGGTATATTCTGTGATCTTTGTTTCAGGTTTTTTTCTGTTTTTCTTCTTTGTCTTCCAATCACAATCCATCGTATTTTTGGTAACAAGATGCTCAGAGCTTAATGAAATAGTTTCTGTCTTTTCACACAGGGAGAGGGACTCCCACTTCTCCCTCATATCTTCAGATAGCCTAAAGGTAGTTCTCATCCCTTTTATTAACACATCTCATAATATATAAATGAGAGGTAAAGTGATGTCTCATTTGCTGTTCAGTGTCACCTCTAGATCTCTCTGTTACCTTCAGTTCTTTCCAACGAAGCATTTTGGGCATTCCCTTCATCTGAATTTTACTACCTGAACTGTCTCCCTCTTTGTCAATGTACTTATTTTTAAAGTTAAATTCTTGATCTATCTTTTCCTCTCTATATTTTCCTCCTGGGCCTTTATTTTTAGCAGTTTTCTCTGGTTGTATTTTAACTACTTTTTCTCTCACTAATATTTCTATTTATCACAATTTGTTATAGCCTGCAAATTACATTAATAAATTTATAAGATTGATCCTAATTGCCTATGCATCTGTCCTTATTCCCTGCTGATTACTTGTGCTATTGCCTAATGCTTTAGTAAGCATTCAGTCCATATGAACATATTTCAGTGAAGATGACTTTGGGGTAGATCCTTATCTGTATATTCAGAATCTGCTTCTATATCCACTGAATTCAGCTGAAATGTTTCAGGTGACACTGATCATTTCCAAGTCAAAAGAAACAACACAACTTCCCGGTGATCACATTTGGGCTGTATGCCTTGACAGTAAAGCTCTGAGCAGAAAAATCAACAGGAAGGGCAGATCATAGAATCACATAATTATGGAATGGCCTGGGTTGGAAGGGACCTTAAAGATCATCTAGTTCCAACCCCCCTGCCATGGGCAGGGACACCTTCCACCAGAAGAAAGACTTGCAGAGGACTGAAGAAGCATTTGGCCAAGCAGCATTTCTGAGATGAGAGTTCCAGGCTACCCTGGAAATGAAAGGAATTCAGCCTGTGTATATTTTATTAACAGAAATGCCTAAAGGAATAACACTCCAGCTACCAAAACTTTGACAGCCCTTTTCAATGTTTCTCTTTGAATGGAGCTACATTTGGCTCTCAGAATTTTTTCCAGCCCCTCTAGACTACAAATTGATTTGAAGAATCACCAACAATTTCACACAATACACTCCTAAGAAAAATCTGTACCCAGTGGTGAACACTTCATAATGAAGAGGAAAAACAAATTGAAATTATTTTTAGCTTATGTACAAAAACTACCCTTTTTCATGCTGTACTGTGCCTTCTCAGCAGCATACTGATGACTTCTGATTTATTGTGTTGTGATTCAATTATATTTATAAATATATCCAGGAAAAGACAGATAGTCTAAAATTAGGTAATTAATATGGCACTATATTCTTATCAATAAATACATTTTTCATAGCAACAATTAATTTTTCTCACAGCAACAGGTTTTGTCCCCCCGTAAATTAGGGCATTTCCTAATTGTTTGGAATTGTCAGTGGGAGATTAGCAGTACTGAGCTGCTAAGGAACTTCCTGCAGGCTGTAATTCCTGTCACAAAAGAGTTGAAAACAGCAAGGAAAAAACAACTACTCTGTACATGGACTCACTGAGCCAGAAGGCAGAGAACCACTTCCAAAAAAAAGACAGAGTTTTCTACACTTTTTGACACTTCAGCATCGGCAGGAATGCCTCCTACCTCCTTCAGGGAAAAATTACTGGTCTGGGTATGTGGAGGTACTTAATGGCAAAAATAATACCTCCCTGAACTTTGAAGAATCAATTCTGGCAGGGATTAAATGGCAATATTGGTCAATAAGTGCTGCTGCTGGGAGCTTGTAGCATTTTTTTAGATCCACTAACTGGGATGCAATTTTGCAGGGCACAGTCTATTTGAAATAAGCAGATAGCTTGTGCTTGTGAACAGGTATTGGTGTAACAACCTGTAAGCCCAGCTCCCGCAGGTGTGCAGCAGCATGTGCTGGCTCATCTGGGATCTGCAACTTCAACTTGTGTCTCAGATTCACGCTGAGGAGAAAACAGCAGAGACCAACAGATCTGCCAAAACCACCAAAAACCAGATTTGGGATGAACACCCAGCCCACTGGGGTCCGTTGCTCTCAGCTACAGTTCTGGGAGATCTATTTGCATTGAAAGATAAGAGACAGAGAGCAAAAGGGAATATCATTATGTCTGTTTAGTTAAAGGACAGATCCTTTAGACAGTCATGTCAAAAGGTCACACAGAAGATTTAAAAAAAAAAAAAGGCAGAAGAAGAAAAGTGACATTGTTCAGATGTAAATCTAACCCTGCATCTAAATATTACTCAAGGCCAGTATAGAACCCAGGGTCATTTGAGATACTTACATAAAACCAAAATTTGTGATCTGTATAGATTTTCACAATAAGCTTGGGTAAAAGTTGTGGTAAAATTCATTCCACTCATCAAAAGAAGCCACTTAAGAACTAGAAAAGATATTGTATTGAGAAGCAGTTGTGAGAAACCAATGAGAGCTGCTTTCCCACGGATTTGCTCAGGTAGCTGAGGACAAGCCTCAACTACAGCTTCTCATGCGGTGGCACTCAGCAGAGACCAGCTTGTCTGGGGCCTTGTAAAAGCTCATGCTGCAGCTTTTCTCTCAAACACAATGAGAGGTGCTCCTTACTCTATCCAGCCATGTATCTTCCAGTAATTTCTAAGGTCTTCAGCCTTACATGTACTGTTGCTAGGTGGGACCCACAGACCCAGTCATATCAAACCAGCTATAGGCAATTGTTTTAACCAGGTTACAAGCAGCACTCAGCACAGGCATTCCACTGTGGTTTTTCTTAGGTAAGTGACAGGTAGTACAGTGGGTTGGGGTTTTTCAAGGGACTGAAAGATGTTTTCAGAACTTCTTTCCTTTTCCCAACCACATAAGAAATGGTAGATTAAAAAAAAAGGGGGGGGGGGGGAGAGAAGGAAATGGAATCATGGCTTGCTTCCATATTGTAACTCCTTCTCTCTCATTCCACCAGCCATGGCACATCTCTAAAGCAATATGTTTCTGTATATCGGTACATTGTGAGCCTGCTTTTCTCTAGAGAAGGAACGTAACTAATTAACAGATTTTAAACTTAGGTCTTTAAATACTAAGGCTTTCACATCAGGCTTCATTCATTGCTACCCTATGCAGCAAAGATCTCTGCATCAGCAGTGGTCTCAGTCCCAGCCATGGAGGATTTCCAGGTAACAGACGATGAACAGTTATTTTTTTCCTTATCTTCTCAAGCAACCCCATGAGAAGTATGTGCCAAAAGCATGTGCCACAAATGAAGGATGCTTTTGGCTCTTTTGCCCTTGAGTCGTATTCCACGAGTCTGGTTTTGTAGTTTGTTTAAGTCAATCCACAGCTGACCACCTACCAAAAGAAAATGTTTCTCATTCTTCTCCTAAGTCCAGGCTACAGACTTGAGCCGCAGGTTTGTGTCAGCACCATCATTCATCCACTAAGATGCAGCAACTCAGATCTACCTGAGAATCAAAATTTAACCCATTCCCTTACCAAAAAACTTGTCAGCCAGGTCAGATCTGATCCCTGATCTACATCTCCATGCAATTATGTAATTGCTCTTGCTCAAACTAGGGAGAGCCTGGGAATGTGCAGATGAAAGCAGGAGTGAGGGGAATTACTCCATTCAGCAATGCCACTCTAAACTGTATGAATTCACATTTTAATCACTCCTCACTGGAATGCAATCCTATAAACTGACAATAAAACTCTTATTTGTGTTGGTTTTGCTTAAGATGAGAGCTAAGTGACATTCAGAACAATGGATATTATTATTCTGAATTCTAACTTCACCTCAGTTTTTGCCTTTATAACTCTAGTATAGCATTACCAATCTCCCAGCTCCTGTGATTGAACTTCTGCTGTACACAGAGCACAGTAATCCCAGGAACATATCTGATTCCAAAGGAGTGAGATAAGAAGAGCAGTTAATAGATTTTCTTACTAGCACAATTTTGAAGTGATTAGCCAGAGTTCCCATTTTCCTTTGTCACTTGTCTATAGAAGAAAAAAAAAAAAGACCAAGAGTATCTGAAGGCTACAATTTTCTAAGCTGGAGTTACAGGCTAAAATAAAACTGAGATATCTTGGTGGTATTCAGTAACTCTTAGTTGGCTCAAAATGAGGACATCTACTCCACGCAAAAAGGTATATTCTTATTTTGGGCTGCGTCAACCAATCTGATTAACTCAGGCTAAAGCAGTAAGGTAACTTGGGAGTTAAGCTGGAATAGCAAGTGGCAGGGAGCCTGAGGGTGAAGCCATGCTGTCCAAATTAAAATCCACATTGCAAGAATGGCACTGCTATTCTAATCTGTGCTTGCTACACACCTCTTCTCTTGAATTTTGGAGGAAAATGGAGATATATCTACTGCAGGCAGCCCTTTGTCATAGACAGAATCATATTAAAGACTTCATATCTGTTGCTATAGTATAATCTTTGCTTATATGATTTTCCATTTGAAAGTGGTTTTTTCTCCTTAATCCAGTGTGTACTACATTGAGCTATTGCAATAACGAGGTTGAACTGTAACATGTTTGTCTTAAAATTTTATTGTTTAAGCAACTGGGGGAGGAGGCTTGGAGGGCACGGGGAGTGATGCAGATAGTAAATACATTTTTCATACCTTTCTTTTCATACCTGTGCCTAGCTGGCTAGGAAGCTGCACTCATTCTGGAATGCCAGGGCAGTACGAGGGAGGTGTCAGGCACCCTCCTGCTCCAGCTGAGCGCCCTGTTGGGCTCTGCATCTCCTAACAGGAAAGCCACGTTCCCACCTGGATAAAACAGCCTCCTACAGTCATCAGTAGCTTTTCATCTGCAGGCTGAGAACTCTGCAACACTGACCAGCACATCAGAATATCCAAACACATTTGTTCCAATATTTTCATTTCAGTGTATCAGTAACAGCACATGTGGGACTTCCACTGCCCGTGAAAGAGTAACAAAGCCAGTAGCTACATCCACTCCTGTTGTGTCTGAGAGGGTACCAAACACAGTGAGTATTTCATATTTTGAAGATTAATTGCCAGCAAGACAGCTAAAAGAATACTCTTAAATGCATGGTCACACAGGCAAACATTTAATCAGTTTGTGATAGTTTAGAAGCTAAACAAGAGTTCCCTGAAAGGAACAGGTAGAAATATGGATCTTTACATGCAAATTTACTGCTTATAAAACTGCAAGAAATTAAGACAAAAAGAAATTTTTGCTAAAATGGTACTAACTTCAAATTTTCCAAGTCTCACAAAAAAAAAAAAAAAAAGGGTGGGTTTTTGTTACTAAATATGGATGGTAAATACCTAGGCTAAGAGATGTTGTCAAATAATCAATCTTCATAGATTAGATGCCTTTTATCTCATTCCTGTAGCAGGCACCTACATTTGGTCAAATTAATCACTCTGTTGACCATGTTAACCAGATTTCCCCTAACAGAGAGTCAGAGAATTAGCTCAGATGTAGACAACAACATGATTAAAGTTTGCAAGATGAATTTATTTTTTTTTTCTATTTTCAAGCTTGAACTGCCAAAGGAGTTTTTTTAGTATCTTTTAGGTTTTTTCCTACTGTACCACTGCTCCATCAAAGACGACTAGGACATAAAGATAGTATGAAATGCAAAACATACATTTCAAAGGGAGAACAATTCTCTGCCATTACAAATGGAATCCTCTTCTTTGGATGTCTTTTATCCTATAAAACAGACTACTTACAATCCATCTGCAATGCCTATCTTCACTTATTGAAACTAAAATCTACATTCATGCTCAGAAATACAGGCGAGGACATGCTCCTACAGTCTGACATAAAGTCAACAACAACAGAAGGAAGAATGGGAAAGAAACCAATCTATGCAAATAAGTAGGAATACTGTAATGGCAGATAGCTAGAAGATTAAAATTCAGAATTTGGATCATCTGATTTTACTAAATACTTCAAGGGTGTCACAGTTTTTAATTACTTATGATAAAATCTTCATCAGTCTTACAGCGTCACTTTGGAGCAGGGGCAATCATTTACAAACTGTGGAGTATCTAGCACCTGGGAGCAATTAACATAAGGCTTTTAACTTTTGGGTCCTACTGCAGCACAAACATTAAATGATAGCTCAAAACATGAAATTTTGCATGTTGATTCTGACAGAGCTCATGGAGAACTCCAGGATACAGAAATGGGCCATGCACACAGGTCATCCCTTCTGCTCTCCAGTTTGGTTCTTCGGCTGAGTCTATTAAACAACATGTGATGGAGCTGTCAGTAATTTAACGTCTCTGCTCAGCAAGGTTGCTTGCAGAGGCCGATGCACTTCATGTATTTTAAAGACAGATTAGGTATTTTCTTTTTATTTTTGCTCAGAGACTTAAGAAAACCACAGGGTTCCCTGTTCACTTTTAAATTTTGTTCTTGCTTTAAATGCTCCTCTGCAGTGCTGCCCCAGAGTATTCCAGCCACTCCCATATCCAGAGAGAAGCAATTCTGGCTGATATTTTACTTTCCTGAGTAGTTTTACTGGCTGGATCATTTGTTTCTCTTAACGCATTCTTATGCAGTTTGACAGCTGCAAGATCAAGAAATACACATGATAAATGGAAGTCGCCCCATCAGAAACCAAGCCCTTTAATCCACTAGACAAATGGTTAAATTTAAATCAAAAGAAGTGGGTCTGGGATAATTTCAAATCCACTTGAAAGCTGTTCAGACTAATTGCAGGCAGAGAGGGTTAGCTGAAAATAAAATTGCTTGGACTGAAATTTAGCTCCCAGGATTTGGCTAAAAAAAAAAGGACTTTTTTATTCATGATAGAGTTAGAATTTACTTGACAATTTTTCTTTTTGATTTACACTGTTTGAAATTGAATGGCTGTACATTATAAAAATAATTTCTGGAGAAATAGCTTTATAGCTTTCAAACATTGCCAGTGTCATAAACAGTGACATTTGTAAGCTGCTGAAGGGAAACCTCAAGAACAGAAAACTCTGAATTTCTCAGACTAGTCTTATTCAGACAGATCTGAAGCCAGAGCCAAATTCAGAATTATATCCTCAGTAAATTCAGGCCACTGTTTCTCAATAGCTACTGCCACTTAATTAGGACTTTCAAATGAGGATGAAGCCAGAAACGAGTCTCCATTAAATGGCTCAGACTAGTAATGTGTTTAAAGTTAAGAACGTGTGGTGTATATCTGCTTTATCCTTATTACCAGTAGCTTGAAAATAAGCCAATTATCATTTTAAATAACTTATAGTCTTATCCACCTCTTGTCAGCTTCTAAGATGCAAAGAGAGAGGGAGAGAAGGCGGGGGTTGGGAAGAGAGAGCAATTGAGTGAACTGTTCCCTTTGATTCAGGAAAAAAAAAGCTGTAAGAGGCATCTTTCATCTAAGAGATGAAGCAGGAGGAACTTTCACCTAAGCAGAGCCAAAGGTTTAGGTGAGGGCTTTCCCATCTATTGCTGCCAGCAAAAGCCACAGGAGGAGTAACTTTTCTCTGAAATTGAAAAAGAAACATATATGAGAGAAAAAAATGCCCTGTATCTGTCTTCACATATGCACAAAGAGAAAATGCCCTGTGTCTGTCTTCACATATGCACAAACCCTGTTCATCTCATGGCTGAGTATGGCTTCTTTCCAGAGCTGTCTTTTATCATTGCTTTAGAGAAACTATGAACCATAAAGCTACGTGCATTCTGACCATGTCCACTGAATAGCTAAAAGCTGCTCCACACCATGTTACAGTGAATATTTCTTTAAAAATACAAATCTGGTCAATCTTCTTTCCTTGTCAACTTTGCTTTCTCTCACCCTCCCCACAGGTACATTTCTGGACACGTCTTACGCAGCTGATGGTTTGTCTCCCTTCAGTAAACACCAAGTCTTCTATCTGGAACACTCTTGGGAGTCCTTCTGCTTCAAAAACACCCCCACTAATTACCTGGACATGAGAAAACATAGATTTATCTGCTTCTGTGCATGTCCTGCACCTCCCCACAATTTACAGCTGGTGGAAGAGGAGAGGAAGAGAGGGAAAAAATGCCAAAGTACAGCTTAGGCTACAAAACACATGTGGCAGCATGCCTGGCACACACCTCATGTACAGGGAGGAACTGGGCTTGTTTTGGGAAGAAACATTCAGAAGAAACCAAACCACCATACACATGCCAACCTATAAACCCAGGCAAAGAATTTTTCGCAGTTCCAGGCACACATGTAATAAATGCAGCTGTACAGTAAAACCATATCCACACCAGGAGGGGAAAAGTGGAAAATCAAAATATGTAACTCTGTCTTTACAATATGGTACCTGCTCTATTCCTAGAATTTCTAACAAGGCAGAAATTTGTTTCTTGTAGTCACCAAGAGACTGCAGCAGTTTTGCTTCTGGGAAAAGGAAGGGCAATAGCTGCTTTTGTTTTACCTACATTCGGATTATTATGTGTGTGAGTTTTTACCTCATATTACTGATGCCCATTTCCCACCTCCCACCTCTGCCCAGATCCTTTCAGTCCACAGAGCTTGGGAGAACATTCTAAAATAACTATCTCAAATGAAACTTCCAGGCCTCTATGTATGATCTAAAATTCCATCCTGCAGAACAAGAAAAAAAAAAAAGAAAAAAATGAAAAAGAAAAAAAAAGGATAAAATATACCAAACCCAGAAGTTTCATGTAACACTGTTGCTTTCTATCTTGGAAACAACTCTGATTCCTTAAGCTCCCTGACTGCACCAAGAGGGCCCACTGCATCTGTTAAACTCATTGACAGTGACTACTGCCTTCATATGAAGCAAAATTTTAGTTTTACGAGCTTTAGTGTGTGTGAAGCCCAGCAATAACGTCATCAGAGCCCTGTGGGTATGGCAGGGAGGACTGACAACAACATGCTGTAGAGTTTGTGGGACCAGCTCCAACAGGGCTACGCGCTTCATCTGGAACATTGCTGAGCCTCAGCATGATCCAAAATACTTGAGCTGCCAACCACTGGTAAATTTATTGACTGTCAGGCTAAAAAAATACAGAGAAGTCAGCCATTTATTTTACTATACTTTTAGATATCCATTACGATGGCAAAATATTGTAGTAGAAAAAAAAATACCTTCAATCCTCTCTTGGAAGATATTTCCAGATTACTAGAATGGATTGACTGCTCTTATTTGGATAATTTTCATAGTGTACATGGAGCCATACAATATATCATATATGAAAACACAGCATGGATTTATGGATTTTCACATTGGAGGTCTGCTTCAAAAACTCCCCTTGGACTTCACACAAAAGTACAGGGAAAATAAATAAATTCTGCTGTGATTTGACTGCCCCAAGCACAAGAGATAACCAGCTAATGCATAATTACAGAACCCTACTAGGAAAAAAGATGATCCTCTGAGAGCCTGATTTTAATTATACTTCAGCAAATGACTGTTTTCAGCACCAATCTCAAGTGGAGAAGGTACACGACTTGCAGACTGCATTACTCATACAGACTTTGAGACCAAGATGGGACCTGGAATGTAGTTAAAGTTCTATCCTTTATTCCTCCAATTAATTCACAGTTGTGAACGCTAACCTGAGGGGACATCAGATAAGTTGATTCTAAATGGTATTTGGGTTTTTTCACTATTTCCATGAATGAAATTCCGGCAATAAAAGTGATTATCACCTTAGAACTTTTGTGGAGAGAATGCACTGCTTGACACATCAAATTGTAAAATTTCTAATTACATGTCTCAATAAGGATCCAAATGCTGCTGCAGCAACACACCACTAAACACAGCCTCCTTTTTGAAAGGTGTAAATATAAACAACAGACTTTTGCCACATCTGTACACACTGATTGTAAGTAACCAATGCATTGGATGTTTGGGTTTTTTTTCATCGAAGTCTGTTCACCCAGAGGGTCCAATTCTCCAGTGATTGACAGCACCACAACTTAACTGACTTCAAGAGTTCAGGTCTTCTTATTCACAAATGAGAGCACAACTCAAATAAAGGAGGGGGCAGGGCTATCCACACAGACATATCTCTCCCTCATCATACAGGAGAAGTTTCAGCAGACCTCCTTCCACCACACTTCAGAAAAGCTTGATCTGCTTCTGATATACTATTTCAGCTTGGTCAGAAAGCTGTCCAGTCTACCAAGGTCAATGAAGTCAATCAAAGCCATTGTTGTTTCTTGTGTTGTAAGCAGGAAATCAGAACCCCAAGCTTTAAAAATCATATTCAGGGAAGAATTAACTTCATGGATGAGCAAATTCACACTCCTCCTTTCACTGTTTTTAGATGAGGCAAACCTGAGGCACATTTTAGGCTTACAGAATTATTTCCCAAAATAACTTCAGTTAAAAAATTCCAATGAGTCTGACATTCAGGAAGGCAGTAGAAAACACCTCCTGTCTTGGGACCTGCCAAAAAAAAATATCTACAAGGCTAATTTCCTTCAGGGTTGAGCTACATGAAGACAAATTTTCTGAAGATTTCTCTTTTCTTCTTAGAATTGTAATAGCTGAATTTTCTAAAGAGTTTATCCTTTTTTATTCCTTATGTGTTATCCCTCTTGCTGCTGAACTTTCCAGACATTGAATTAAAAAAATGCCCTTCAGAATCTCTCGTGTAGCCCTGGGCATTTTACCTGTTTTCTTGCTTTTGCTTTTCCTCTCCTTGTTCAGTGTTCCATGTAGCTCCACATTTGTGACACTTGGGCTTCCCTGTGAAGCCTCATAATCATACCTGTATAGTGCAAATAAAGGAGTTGCCTGCAAGGAAAACAGGCAGTGTATTGGGTTTGCGTGGCCAGCTCTTGGTAGCAGGGTGGCTACAGGGGTGGCTTCTGTGAGAAGCTGCCAGAAGGTTCTCCCATGTCCAGCAGAGCCAATCCAAGACCAATGTGTCACTGGCCAAGGCTGTGCCAGTCAGGAATGATGGTAACCACCTCTGTGATAACACACTTAAGAAAGGAAGAACGGAGGTAATTGCACTCACAGAAGAGAGAAGCGAGAATGTGACAGGGACAGCTCTGCAGACACCAAGGTCAGTGCAGAAAGAGGGGCAGGAGATGCTCCAGGCACCAGAGCAGAGATTCCTCTGCAGCCTATGGTGAAGGCCATGGTGAGGCAGCTGTGCCCCTGCAGCCTATGATGATCCATGGGGATGCGGAGATTCATCCACAGCCCATGGAAGAGACCCACGATGGGGTAGGTGGATGCCTGAGAGGAGGCCCATGGGAAGCCTTTGCTGGAGCAGGGTCCTGACAGGACCCACAGACCCATGAAGAGAGGAGCCCATGCTGGAGCAGGTTTCCTGGCAGAACTTGTGATCCTGTGGGACACCCACACTGGAGTGGCCTGTTCTTGAAGAACTGCACCCTGTGGAAAAGACCCATGTTAGAACAGTTGGTGAAGAACTGCAGCCCATGGCAAGGACTCACGTTGGAGACGTTCATGGAGAACTGTCTCCCATGTGATGGACACCAGCAGCAGAAGGACTTCCCTCCCTGAGCAGTGGCAGAAACACCCTGTGATGAACGGACCATAACCACCATTCCCCATCTCCCCACACTGCTGGGGAGATGAGATAGAGCTGGAAAGGAGGGAGGGGTGGAGGCAAGATGTTTTTAAGATTTGTTTTACTTCTCACTATTATGTTTTTATTTTGTTAGTAATAAATTCAGTTAATATCCCCAAGTCGAGTCTGTTTTGTCTGTGATGGTATTTGCTGAGTGATCTCTCTCTATCCTTATCTCAACTCATAAGCCTTTCATTATATTTTTTCTCCCCTATCCAATTGTGGAGGGGAGTGATAGAGAGGCTTTGGTGGGCACCCAGCACCCAGCCAGGGTCAATCCCCTGCAGAAAGGAACATCCATACAAATCCTGCAAGTTATTCACAGAATCTGGATGAAAATTTGGCCCCACAACTCTCTTGACTGTGCTCATAGTTGCAGCCTCCTGAAACTGAAAATCAAACAGCAAATGGGTGCTGACTGATGATCCCTTTCCTGCAGTGTGATCTTGGGTAACACATGGTTCTCAGACCCAAAGAATATTACATATAATTCTTATTGATTAATATTTTAAAAATCATAGATGCCTACATACTGACTCTTGAATTTTAAGATGTTTAGACACACTTTTCAAGCTTGTACTTAGAAGTTCTGAGTTTTACTCTGTTTTGATGTGAAAAACTAGAACTACAGCAACTGTGAAATCTCTGTAAAATGCACACTTGTCTGTTTTCTTTATAACAGTTACATTCAGTATTCTAAATTGTAAAATTCAAAGCAAGGAAAATGTATTGTTTAAGCAGAAAAATACATGTATTTTCAGCTCTCAGCCTTCAGTCACTGAGCTCTTGACTTGGGCCATACAGACATAAAGTACTAAAAGTGTGCCTAGAAATTGTGTATGTCTCTTCCCTTGCTTAAATTAATCTACTAAGATGTTTTTCAGGCAAACTTCTGTGTTTTTATGTGTTACTATGCCACTGGATTTGGTACACTTCATGCAGGATCACTTAGGTTCACTGCAAGTTTTGCCAGTAGTTAAGGTAATGCTGCAGAGAAAGAAATAGCACTGGGGTCTCTGCCCCAGAATATGGTCTGAAATGTTCATCTTTGAAAACAAAAATGTGATTTGGTTTCCATACTCATCTGTTTTGGGTCATTTAGGGATATCTCCTGAGGTTGTTCCTCAGAAGTCTTTATTCATTTCCAAGAAATTGCAACAGCGAGAATAAATGCTCTGAAGTGTGTTAAGTCAATACACACAAGTCAAACTGGCTCCAATGTCATTAACTAAAAGATTCAGGACTCTGCAAACTCATTTCTTGTGAGGCAACTAGTATGTCCTACAACATCTATGCATTGATTGAAAAAATAGAACTGAAATTGATGCCTAACAAGGGAAGCCTCAAAACTTAAGCAGGACCCATACAAGGAAGCATGCCACTGCAGAGAAGAAGAATCAGCCATTTCTAAATTTGGCATAACTCAATTCATTAGTCTTGCTTTGGCCTTATACTCTCTCATTCCCACTCACTGCAGCTAACTCAAGCATTTCTCTTGTCAGAAGAAAGAAATAATATTACATGCATTTCAAAGCTTTTAGAAGACATACTGGTGTGAAATATCAATCAGAAAGTTTGGAAGAAAAGTTCATCTCTCTTGAGCAGGAAAGGCTCAGTTACCATAAACAGAGGCTGTCAAATGGTCTCTAAGGCCATTCAGATACCAGATTCTCTGCAAGTGCTGTGGTAAAGGATGAAAGTTAAATAATTTAGAATTGAAAAGTTAAATATTCTGCAATCAAACTCCTTAGACACCCAACACCCTGTGACATGGGATTATCCCTGCCTTTGTCTGAAAATACTAAAAAGTAAGGAACACAACCGATTATTTATATTTAAAAGAGCAAAATCAGCTGATAAGTCTCAAATATGACTGGCTCAGTAGCATTGTGTTAAGGACCTGAAAATCTTTCATTCCCTTTTAAGGCAAACCCCATTTGAATACACATAGCAGTTAAACTGCCTAACAAGATTTATGATCAAAGCAAATGTGAAGTAATTGCTACTGGTTTGTGCAGCAAAGTGCCTCATACAAATAAAGGCAGCAATATCAATAGAAACTAATTTGGTTCAAAGTGTAAGGAAACAGACCTCACGGGGGGGAGGGGATTAAAAACGTGTACATTCATGTTATTAGAGCACAGTTATTTTTAAACTTCCACAGTGAAGTGACAGCTCTAGCAGAAATGAGGTTTCCTGAACAGCATGCTGCTCATAAACGTGATCTGTGTAATCAGGATTTCAGATTCTCTTGGACACTTCCACAGTCCTATAGATGAGTCCTTAGTAGGGGATCTGGGGAGAGGTGAGATTGGGGGCCAGACATGAATAACCAAAGTTCGCCTCTGGAAATTAACATCAAAATTAAAATAAATCACCTAACACCCCTTGATTTAAGTGGCATCACCATTTCTACAAGTTTTTGCTATTGTGATGAAAGTGTCTCTCTGTTCAAGAAGGCATGACAGGAACTGAATCACCTTACAGTAATGGCCCTTCCATGTCTAGAATAATAGCTTCAGCGTGATTACCATTTTAGTTTTTGCAATGCTCTAAACAATGCAAGTAATTTCACAATAATATGAGCAAGATTAGTTTTCAAAAGGTTCACGGTATTTAATGGATCACTACTGTATTATATCTCAAGACAGTCACAGCACATCATCCTTTCTGTATTGTAGAGATATGGATTTGATGGGTGGACTGTTCGACACATGAGAAATCAGTTGTCTGGTTGCACCCAGAAGGGAATGGTCAATGGCAAAATGCCCAGATGCAGATCAGTGACAAGTGTTATCCCTCAGGGGTCCACACTGGGACCAGTGCTGTTGAATATCTTCATCGATGACACAGCGGGACTGAGAGCACCCTCAGAAAGTTTGCAGATGACACCAAGCTGAGTGGTGCCACTGATGTGCCTGAGGGATGGGAAGCCATCCAGAGGGACAGGATGCCATCCAGAGGGAAGGGGTGTCATCCAGAGGGACCTGGACAGGTAGGCCCATGAGAACCTCTTGAGGTTCAACAAGGCCAAGTGCAAAGTGCTGGAGCTGGGTATGGGCCAATCCCAGTACAATAGAGGCTGGGGGCTCAAGGGATTGATAGCAGCCCTGCCAAGAAGGACTAGGGGGTGCTGGTGAATAAAAGACTGGGCAAGAGCCAACAGTGTGCACTCAGAAGGCCAACTGTATCCTGGGCTGCACCAAAAGCAGCGTGGGCAGTGGGTCAAGGGGGACCCCTCTAAACTGCTCTAGTGAGACCCCACCCAGAGCGCTGTGTCCAGGACTGAGGTCTCCAATGCAAGACAGATGCCATCCTGTTGGAGCAGGTCCAGAGGAGGACTACAAAGATGATCAGAGGTCTGGAGCACCTCTCCTGTGAGGAAAGGCTGAGAGAGTTAGGGTTGTTCAGTCTGACAAAGGGAAGGCTTCGGGGACACCTTATAGCAGCCTTCCAGTACCTAAAAGGGGCTTGTAAGAAAGATGGAGACAAACTTTTAGTAGGGCCTGCTGCAAAAGGACAAGGGTTTTAAACTGAAAGAATATGGTTTTATAGTAGATATAGGGAAGAAATCCTTTAGGATGAGGATGGCGAAGCAGCAGAACAGGCTGCCCAGAGAAGTTGTGGATGGCCCACTCCTGAAAACATCCAAGGTCAGGTTGCACAGGGCTCCGAGCAACCTGATCTAGTTGAAGATGTCCCTGTGCATTGCAAGGGGGATTTGAGTAGATGAGCTTTAAAGGTTACTTCTGACCGAAACTATTCTATGATCTGAGAATCTACATTGCCAATGTCTACTGGGAAACAGCTGAGATGAATCACCTTTGAAGATTTCAGTAAATTTATCAGGAAGGTCACAAATATTTTGCGAGGAAATACAAATGAAAGAACTCATCATAAAACTTTGAAAGGTTGTCTGTACTCCAGACATCACTTGAATTTAAAGACCAAAGTCTTTTATCTGCATCACAGCACTCACATCTTCCAGACCTCAGACATCAAAAAGGATAAGATTCTTTCCTTGACCAAAATTCTTGCCCTCCAACAAATTCCATATAAAGAGTGGTAATAGTGAACGTTATCTACAGGATGAGGGTGAAAGAAATTGTGATTCATCATCACTGACCACTGAACATTCACAGTTTGACTAATAAAAAGATGGTTCCTCATTACTGACTATGTACTTTTTGGCTTTCTAATATTCTGTGCAGGATGAATGATGACCACTGAAACGCTGACAATACTTGAAACACTCAACATGGACAAAAAGAAGCATAACAGATTTTTTAACCCCTTTTCATACCTAAAGAGAACAGTCATGTTAGCTTTGCTGCACTGAAAAGCTCAGACTTGCTAGCAACTGATAGCCATTCTATACACATCCACTCAAATTTACAGTATTACTAAATTTCACAGCATTAATTCACCATAAAAAGGTCTATCTCCAAGTCTTAACTCAATCTATGCATTTTCTAACCTGTGAAAGACAGCTTGGAATAACTCCAAAGCAAATACTTCAATCCCTGAGAAACCACTTCTGGACACCAACTCCCTCCCCTCCAACCTGCCACACCATTCCTGAGTAAGCTTGAAACGTAACTAAACAAAGGCCTGCTACAACCTCATCTAACTAATGCACATAGTCTAAACTTGGAACAGTCTGAAATCATGCCAGAACACAGAATGGAGGCTTTTTAGCAGCACAGATGATTCCTATCCACAGCGGGAACACAGAAGATGGTTTCTCATCTGGGGCATAACTGCAGCATTTGACTGTGAGTTACATGGACTTATGGAGATTATGAGACATTTGCTAAAAGAGATGACATGAGCAAAAGGTAATTTACTGAAATGTTTTGAGTCTTTCTGGAACATATCCATCAAAACCTGATGGGAAAACCTCACTTTCATCTGGCATTTATTATTTTGGTGTACTATATGATGGGTTTCCTTTACTACCTATTATATGGACTATTTAAATGCTAATAATGTAAATGCCCATAATCTATAATGACACACAGAGATATTATTCACACATACAGTCATGAATTTTTGTGTAGGGTTAGGTGAAGTGCTTCAAGGGCAAAGCATGTAGCTGAACATAAGCCTCAGCACAAAAGAAACAGGTAGTGAACAAAAAATAGGAGGACATTTTGAAGATTTTTTGGGTCTTCTTTAGCCAGTCAGTAAAAAAATATAAGTGGGATTCATCTGCACTAAAACAGGCACAGGAAAGAATGACAGATGTTTAAGGATGAGAGTGTCACTCTAGATTCCCTTTATTTATCAATAGTGAGAAGTTCTCACCTCTTGAGAGCAGTTCATTTCATCTACAGGTCAGATAAATCACTCTGTGAAATGTGTATCTCTCTTCACAGATTATATGAAAAGAACTTAAGTATTAGCTCTGGCCATGACTTACAACATTTAGACATTTATGATTCAGTAATTTGGGATTTCTCACTAATACTGAAGAGTGTGGTGATGCCATGCTCAAACGAGAGTGCTGTATCAAGCTGTCAGGAAAACTCTAGATCTTTCTGGTGGATGAGACAATTGCAGGAACTCAGCAATACATGACATATCCCAGCACAGAACACCAGTGCCTATGGAAATCCACCTAAAACAAAGTGCTGGAACATGTTTTCAACCACTTAATGACACCATAAACATATAAAGCTTTACTGTTCTGTCTATTTTAGCTACCCAGAATATTTGGAATCACAGCTACCTTTATAGTTGTTATTGTAAGGATTCTACAGGTTGCAGATAACCAGAAAAAAACTCACCTAAAGTTTCAGGATAATTATTTAATATTTACTTCTTTGCCATGGAAGAATTATTTGTAGCATAGGCACACAACTCCAGATCTATGCCGCTCGTTAGGTTTACAGCAGATTTGACAGTTTCACGTTCCTGTGGCAGGAACTGTACTGCTCATCATTCTCCTGGTCACTGGTAAGAGCTAATCCCTTGCTTCCAGAGATAAGTAAAGGTGGAAGCAATCCTTGAGTTTCTATGCTGTGGCTCTCATGAAAATTACTAAGCAGACCTCTATAAAAACCAGTGAACCTCAGAAAGTAACCACTTATTTGCAAAAGTTAATTTAGGAGCTGTGGTCTACAAGGTCTTCAGGATCTGATCTATAGCTGTGGGTTTCTAAGAAATTATGAACATTCACAATCCCCAATGCCTTGCAAGCACAGGGCACATTTCTTTGACCTTGCCCTCACTAACAGTAATGCGTAACATATGTGTTAAAAAAACCACCAGAAATTTTACCATGAGTGCTTCTCTGCCCCACCCAAGGAGCAGATGAGTGTGTGACAGATGTTAGTCTTGTTCTTAAAATGCTACTGGGAAGCACTCATATACTATAGTAATGAGTATGGTAGTAGTCTTACTCAGAATAATAGAGCTACACCAATTTTAATGCATGTTTTCCACAGAAAAAAGCTTTCTATTTCTTATTTCTCATGTTATGATGGGAGAGGAATAGTTAAGAAAGGTTCTCAAAGCTCATTGTGTTTAGGGAGCAACAAGTGAAGTAGAAAGAATAAGGTTCTTAAAGAGAGGCCAAAACCAGCATTGCCCCTTAACGTTTTGTCCTAAGATACATGAATCACAAAGGTAAATAAACTATTCCCCGTGTTTCAGGAAGCCACAGATCTGTGCCTACTTCCCAGAAGTCCTCTACCAGAAAAAAAAGAATTCTGGGTAAAAATATACAATGAGAAAACTACTAGGTTTTTCATATCTTCCACTTTCATACACAAGAAAGGGTCCAGGTTTAGAGAGCAGAAAAAAATAAATATAAGGCTAAGCTGAGGAACAGCACATAGAAACTTGGAGAAAGACTATTTACAAGCGCATGTAGTGACAGGACACGGGAAATGGCTTCTAACTGAGAGTAGGTATAGATTAGATATTAGGAAGAAATTCTTCACTGTGAAGAAAAGACTGTTCAGAGAAGCTGTGGATGCCCCATCTCTGGGAGGGTTCGAGGCCAGGCTGGATGGAGCTCTGAGTAACCTCATCTAGTGGAAGGTGTCCCTGCCCACAACAGGTGGGGTGGAAATTGATGATCTCTAATGTTCCTTCCAATCAAAACCATTCTGTTATTCTATGATGAAATTATGCCATTTACAGGTTAGAGTACTATATGTTAGGGGGGAAAATAACAGAAATAAAGTTTTAAGGCTTCTAGGAATTAATTTGAGAAAGGTAACACTGAACTCTCCAGAAATGGAAGGAAAAAAGCAATATTAAGAGTGCTCTGAAAAGGGCGTGGGACCAGATAATTTCCAGAGATTGCTTCCAACCTGAGTGATTCTACAATTCTACATAACAAACTATAAGACAGTCCTAACTAAAGTTAAGGTTATGTTCTTGGTGGCGAGTGACCTCTGGAAAACACCACATAAACCTGTAACTTCATTGTTGTCATGCTTTTTTGGGTTTGTTTTTGGTTTTGTTTGGGTTTTTTTGTTTGGGTTTTTTTTTGGCGGGGGAGGTGTTTGTTTTTTTGTTTTTGTTTGGTTTTTCTTTGGGGTTTTCTGGTGGGGTTTTTTTGGTGGGTTCTGGGGGGGCGGGGTTAGGGTTTTTCTTAATTGGTTTTTTTGCTGTTGTTTTTTAATGAGGTTTTTTTTTTTTACATTTCCCAAATTTGTAACAGCCTGGATATTTATTTGAGTACTCAGGTAACTGTTCACCTCTCTACAGCATGCATGTGTGGTTTTGTTTTAACATTAAGACACTCCATGCTGTTTTACCATCCTTGAGTTCTGCATTTTTAAATGCCTGGGTTTTCACAATGACCTGAAGCAATACCCTGAAATACAGTGTAACAAAATGCAATGTAATATAAGATTTTGTTTTCTTTCCATCATGGTAGAAAGCCCACATATTATTGCTGCAGAACCCAAAGGGAGCAAGACAGTCTTTCCACCAAAACCAACATAACCTGAAAAGCAGGTTGCCTGTCAGTCAAAAGCTTTATTAAACTAGCCTGATCTATTATCATATGTTATAAATTTGATGGCATTTTTGTGTAATTTTTAGAAGCATCTCCTGATAGGGTTTTGTGCTTTTCCTCTCCACTCAATACTAGTGTAAAAATGTGCTAGCAAAGTGTCACTTTTAACATTGCCATAATTGAACTTTTTTTCATTTTATCACTAAGCTACTACGTTGAGGAAAGGTGCTAAAGTCTGTGAAAAAATGGATGCAATAGCTCAAAAAAAAATCTGACATCCAAACTTGTAGTGGCAGCTTCTGGTGAATAGATAAGAGTTCACTTTATCTCTGCCTCAAGGGCTCAGAAATATTTATCTTTGGACCTGCTAGCTTTAATGTTAAAATTTGTACAAAGCAACTGGAATGGTCTATAATTGTTCTGACTTAGATCCTTGCATTTTGTCAGCTTTCTGCTCCAAACAACATTCTATCTTCTCCTTGAACGGACTTCAGCATAGCAATTTTATATGCACATAAACTTCCCCTGGATCTCTGTAAAAGCATTATCAGTAATAATAGACTCTTCCATATTCAGAGGACCGATTTAAGGTATAGCTGATTTCAGATTTTTGCCTTCTCTTCCTTGCTTGTCTCTAGTAATGAAATTGTTTCCAAACAAAGCAGGTTGCAGTCTCAAAGACATTATTTTAAAAAAGCAGTTATCTGTGTTTTCTAAGACATAATGTGAGTAAACTCAAATTCCATATGGTGATTATTTTTCAGACCCAGAGGTTATTGATCCACAGCAACCCAAGCCTCTAGAACAGTGTGTGCTCATGGCTGCACTGCAGAATGACAAACCAGTCATCTTCAATTTAGGCTTCTGTCTCGAATCCTAAGCAGCACCAAATATGCAAGTTTTTTATGTAACCAGCACTTGCCACAGATTCAAAAATCAGCTGTAAAACAGCACCCCTCCTGTTGTGCAGAATTTTTATGCTGGTGTGTCTCAGCTCACAGACCTGTTAGAGAATCCAGCAATAAATAAACATGGTAATAAGCCGACATCTCTGTAAATGTTTCTGAACCAGCACACTGAGAGCTGTCTCTATGAAGTCTGTCATCTTATACACATCACTCCAGACTGATCAAAGACAAACATTTTGGCCTGTAAATTTTAAAGTACTGCAAAATGTTTAAAACTGAGATAATGTTTAGCACTTTGCAAAGAGTGTTACACAAGATGGTAATGCTTTGAGTCCCTTCACATTGCAATGTACAGAACTTTTCAGAAATGTGAATTTGACACCAGCCATAATTTAGGTGTTTCCTTCTATTTCATACAAACAGCAGAGTGGTTATGTATCTGGAAGAGGGTTGGTTTGAAATGATTCCATTTGTTTGCAAAGATTTTTTTTTTCATTCACATCCCTCTGACATGAAGCCTTTGGTTATTTGCTCTCTGTGATTTCTACAAAGTACATTCACTGTTATGTTTTCCCATTTCTTTGACACAGTCCTTACATTCAATTGGCTTTTAATTTCTTTTGAAGTAGACTGGTGGGAGGTTTTATTCTCTAATCCATGAAGGTGCTTGGGTGTCCCTCAGGTATTTCCAGATTTGCTTTAATCAACTGTGTTACAGAATACATGGCTTTTTATCTGGAAACAAATACAATTATGTTTTCAGACAGTATTTTATCTCCTTTTTGATCCTAGGAGTAAAAAGGGGTTTTTTTCAACTCTGTAGGTAGAGGTCTCCTTGACTGTGCCAATCTTGAGAATTTCAGAAGACCTAACACAGCAGAAGAAGTTCATAAACAGTATTGAGATGCCATGCTGTGAGACACACACACAGTCTCTGTTCCACCACCAAGCCAGTACCTGGGCATTTATATATATATATCAACCTCCATGCATGCATATGTGTGTATGTGTGAATATATGCACATTAGTATGTGGTCTGCTTCCATGTTCCGGGGACAAATTTAGTACAGGCAGATCCAATTGTGAGGCATTAATCTTCCAGCAATTAGCTACACAAGTGCATGTTTTAGCTGAAGATGTGTGGTCATTTGCAGTGAAACTTCTGGCATTTAGCTGTCTCTCTCCCAAGCTACTGATGAATAGAGATGCTGTGACAATTCTTTTTTGATCTGAAGAACAGAGACAGCCTTCATGTCACCCATCACCAGTGACATCTGCTGATCACTCAGAAGCACAATAACAGAAGGGAGACTTGCAACTAAACATTCTGTGCAATTGCCATCCTCATCCACATCATTGCAAGCAAATCTGTGCTTTCGTCTCTATTTAATTCCTCTTTGCTCTCATGTAAATTTATTCCAGAAGCAGCTCCAATGTATTTTCCACCAAATGACACTGTAAGACTGCCAGATTTCTTCCTGCTGTCACAGTGCCTAATATAGATCTCTAGCCCTGACATTAATGTCTAAGAGAGCTCTAGAAATGGAGGTCAGCATTACAGAGAGGCATTCATTTATGATTACAATTATGGCTTTACCAGGATTTCCTAAAACCTCTGTTTTGGGGGCGGGCAACTCAATAGGAAATCTAAACAAGAGCTGTTTTTAGATGCTTTTCTGAGCTGAAATTGCATACCAAATATTTCACTATGGCTAAGGATTATCTGATGTAGCTAAGAATATAGATGTGTCAAATTTCCCATAGTTGTATTCTGCATAAAAAAATGCTGGACCACACTTCCTTGCACCAACAGCATGGGGGAGGAGCAGTAGGAGATAATAGCATGTGCCGTGGCTGGCTGCTTTGTGCTGGCCATCTGATGCAGAGTCATTTGCCCTACAGCATAGGATTGGGCTCTGTTATTATGAATGGCTCTGAAACACTCATATGTCCCAAGAGATCAGAATGGAGTGATTCAGTCAATAATGCAGCCTCACCCCTGTGTGCCCCTGGAAACAGCCCCAGTTCAGCAACTGGCTTTGCTGAGCTGAAAGGAGGACAACACAAGGGGTTTCAGAATATAAATGTATACAAGCAGAGTGGGAATATTATATATATGTGTGTAACTGCTGTTCTACATAAATCACTTTGCTCTTACTTTTCATTGAAACTGTGCAAGGTGGGGTTTTTTCCCACATCTCTGAAGCCAAGCTTGTACTATATTTTGTATTGCCACTGACTAGGTCTTTTCTGCTGTTACAACGCATATTGAATCTCTGCCAGACATTTACTTAATTAGGGGCAACTGTTATAGGAAATAGGGGTTAACTCTGGTAGGAATGGCCACTGGAATTTTTATCAGCATTTGAATATAAACTATTGTCACCACCAGCCTGGATCTTCAACTACAATGGTTGGATTGATGGGACATTTAACTCTAAATCATGTCTTTGTACAGGCCATTTCAAAACAATGAAAAAGTGTTCGAACTTCTGTTCAAATAGGTACGCAACTCAACTGAAAATTTTAAAAGAGAATTGCTTATGTTGTCTTCATTTGCATTTTCACCCCATCACATTTGCACCATACATGCAATAAGGCAAGAGCTGCCACTTACACTTTCTCAAAAAGGGCTAATTATTTTCCAAAATGTGTTTAATTATTTAAACACACAGTAGTTTCTCTTTCTATTGAATTCATCCACGGCCTCACAGAAATTTAGAAGCACAAATTCGGCAAATTAGTCGCCTTCAATGTCTGTCTCCTTTTTCCCTGCAGACTGTTGATGGATGAACTCCAGAATTGATGACTCAACTCTGCTGCACCAGCACTTCCTGCTGAGGGCATGATGGTATCACAGAAAACGACCTTGACTTTTTTTCTGTCACGTACGTGGTTCACACTGTTACTTTCCATCATATTGCCATAAGTCAACATGACATCATCTAAGAATTTGCTTATCAGACAGCATGTCAACAGTTTAAAGGAAACATTTCTGTCTGCCAATCCACTATCTGAACCAAATTGTGGTAAGCTGGTGGTGGATCATGCATATCTACAGAAGCAAGTAATTGAAATGATCCATGGGTCAATACCCAGACATCTGTAATTCGAAATTGCAGTGGCTTGTGCAGCACATGTTTTATAGATCAGCCTTTTTACCCACCTTTGCATGATAAGATTATCATCAAGATGCAGCAGCAGTGTTGACATAGTTAAGGATATCCCCAGAGCTTTTTATTTCAGATTGAAAGTAGCTTTTGAAGTTTATTAATATCTCAAGTGGAAGATAGAAAGACCACATTTTGAAGATAACACAATGTCAGTGCTAATGTTAAGCCCCAATCTTGTCTAGTGCTATACCACTAACTTAGACAGTCTGTGAAAGTCTGTGTGAAGGAGGGTGTTAGGAGAAATGTGAAGAAAACTCTCTCATAAAACCGTAAGTACAGAGTGAAAAAAAAATGGAGCTACAAGTTTAGATGGGTGAATGCAACAGCTGAACTCTGGTCATGATTACTCTCTCTTCCTAAATACAGAAATTCTTCTGCTTCTGCAGTTGCAAGAAATAACAAAAAAACTCTTTACCTCTATTCATTTTGTTTATGACTCCACTGGGAAGCAACAGCTCTGTAAATAATATCCATACATGAAGAAAAGCTTCTGTCTTTTTTTTTCCCCTGACTGTATTGTCTCATTTAAGAGAAGGAGCCAAGAGGGGTTCAGTTCTCTATGTTACGCATATTTCCAAGTATGTACACACATTGTTTTATACTTTCGGAGAATTCCAGAAAAGCTTACATTTTGGCCATAAGCCTGCAAGTAAATTCCAGCATTTTCTCTATCCAAACTGCTGCCACTGAAATTCTTGCAGACACGAACATAATTTTAAATTAAGTCTTTTGGGTTTTTTAGTCAAGACAGAGATGACTTTTTAGTTGCTCAACAATTTGCCCAGTTTCTCAGACGGATTTTCGTCCCAATATATATATATATCCCACAGAAAAGGTCTAATAGCATTTGCCAGGCTTACTGGGAAAGGACCACTGGAGAAAAAAAGTCATTAGACAAGTATCCCAGGCACTAAGTCATATCTTGGCACTCTGTCTGAGACTTATAAATTACATAAAGCCAACCAAGAAAATCCATCTTGTTTGCAATCCACTTACACACACACACACTGGCCCAGGATGCCATTGGGAAACGAATGACAATCCCTTCTAGAGCATTCGATACTTCTCCCTCACTTTCACTGTTGATCTTCCTCCACTCCAGAGAAAAAGAAGAGCAAAGTACAAGCTCAATTCACTGTTCTCATGACAACCACTCTGCCTTTCCTTCCCCTTTTCCAGAGACCAGACATGAACCTGGAGGCATACACATTGATTATACAGAGGTGAACATGCTGCTCACAAAGCTGTGCCCACCATTGCAGTGAACTATGTGATTTAAATGCAACAGCATGAAAGTGTCCCTGTTTCTTCCAGTCATTAGGGTTAGCAAAGAGTGCCTTGGCATTTGGGGACAGCTAAAGAGAATGGAAATAATCAAAATGTTTGCATGGAAAGGATGTTTCTCACCATATGGAGCTACAGTCTCTGTAGACCTCTCCTGCTACGCCCACATATTTCAATTTCTGAACTTTTCTACTCCATTTCTAAACCAACTCTGGCTTCTTGCTTGTAGGAGCATGAGAACTTGCATGCCAAGAGCATTTCCCCACAGGACACTCACAGTCAGGTACAACCCATTTTGTGCCAACAAAACTCTTTTTCTCCAGACTCTCTAAGGTACTCTGAATTTGTTGCAGTTTCTTGTGATTTGGCTGTCATACCATCAATTATTCCCTGTTGTGTATCTGTGATTTAATGTCATCCTCCAAAGCAGAGCGCGTGAGGACTTTACCTAACTCCACTGCAGTGTTTTGGGGCATCTCTCCTATTTTCCAGACATGGCTTAAAATCTGATCTTTCTTCTAAACTTATAGTTTAATCTAAGAACTTTACACGTTTTAAATATGCAAATTGTTTCATCATGTATGTTATTAATGAACTTCTTTTTAAAAGCACATAGTCCAGAGCAAACTCTGGCAAGATCTCATTCTAAGCATTGATCTGTATTTGTGATGGGTCTTCGATAACTCTGCAGTAAGGCTTTTCCAGCCTACACTGTCTCTTCAAGACCAAATATCATGAAATCATATACAAAAAATTCCAAGCTGGATCAATAGTTTTCCTGAAGACATGAGCCAAACAGACACCTATCACAGAATAAAAACAGATTCAACAGGCAGGTTCAGAATAGTATCCTGAATATGTTAAAAATCAGGTCTACATGATAACATTCAATTGCCCTGTCAAAACAGTAATCTTTACCTTTCCTTGGTTCCCCGTCTCATTCATACCACTCTATCCAACACCAACAATAAATGGGGCACTGGCCAGAAATGTCCTTCAACTCCTTCCCACTCTTGTTCTTATCTCTGTCTCTTCTTTCTCTCAATGTTCATGAAAGGCTACCTGCCATGACTGGGTATCTTTACCTGATTTCATAAGTTCATAAATTCTCTGTAATGGCAACCAACAAGATAATGCCAAAAAGCTTCGTTGTTCTTATCAGGGCTGAAGGGAAGCATTTTTTTTTTTTTATTTCTTTTCTTATTCATTCAGTTTTAGTGTCTGCCTAAGTCTGGATCTTACACTGAATGGATCATTAATCCACCTAATGCTACACAGGGGATCTGTTGTTTCCCAGCTGTCTTTAGCTATGCCTATTTCTTCACTCCGTTCTTACAAATTAATGAACCACACTGAGCAAGACAAGAACTGGCACTGCAAGTCCTGTATCAATATATGGAGATGAAAACATATTCAAAGATGAAACTAAATAAAGTATGGGCAAGTACAAGACAAATTTTTTTATGCTAAAACTAAAACAATGAAAAACTTTGAGTACATTATGGCAGAAAAAGACCTAACCCAGTTTACCATAAGGCAATGTGCAAATTACAGTACTGATTTACATGAACCCCTTATCATAAAGTATGTTTGCTTTGTAAGAATGACAAATATAGGCCCCACATATAGACACACAAGCACATACAAAAAAAGGTCTTCTAAAGCCATTCTGAAGAAAATACAACAGTAAAAAAATGAAGATAAATACATGGAGAGAAGTTAGCCCAAATACATACATAATGTATTTGCTATACTCTGAGGGAAAAAACCTTCCCAAATCAGTTGTGAAAGCCAAGTCTAAACAATATGAAAGCCTCCAGCAAAGGGGCATTCATCCAAAATCAATCAAATCAAAACACACTCAGTTTAAAAAAGTAACTTGAGAATTTGTGTATCCTAAGATTATCCTATTGTGCAGTTCCTTAAAGAAAATTCATTATTTAATCCATCAAAAGAACACTTAGATTTTCATTGCTTCCCTGTCTCCTCACATTTTTCCTTGTTACAAGGTAAATTCCTTCTCAAAACAAAATCTCCATGGTACAAAGCAACCTCACAACTCAATTTCCAGATGAGTCAGTTCAGACAGAAACAGTCTAAGTTTAAAATAAACAATCCAACACAGGAAAAAAAGGTGTTAGGACTCAAAACTCTCCTGCTGCTGAAAAAGTTTTTTTTCCAAAGCAATAAACAGTCTCAGCTCAAAGAAACCATTAATTCATAAAGCTATTTAATGCTCTCCAGTGTCAGAAGATTAATCAGTCTCTCTGCACACTTATTCCAAAGCCAGTTCTCCAAGTCTGAACATCTTCCAAAACCGTTCCTTACTTGAACTGTACTTGCCATAAACATTTTCCCTTCCCGGGTGCACTTCCAACAGATTACTAGGAAATAATCACTGATGTCATTCCAGCAGCACTGCCACATTGGAGGCCAAATGGATCTTGTACAAACTCGTCAATTCACTAGTGTGAAGCCCTAGGTAATTCAGAAGCAGCATAATGATCCCTTCATAGCATGTGAGGTAAAATGCTGTAGCTGCATTTCCTGCCCAAAACAGGCATGGACACACTGCTGCCAGGCCAGCAAAGCCTTTACCTACTTGGCAGGTAAGAGCTGATCAGGGGGTGTTGCTCATGCAGATTAAAACCAGCTCCTGAGTTAAAAAACACATCATGTCTCTTAAGACTTTTTAACTGTTCCCTGATCTTGGAACTACCTCTATGTGAATATAAAAAAGGCAAATATTTTAAGGTATTTTTCTTTTTGTTTCCTATAGGAAGCATTTCTATGTAGCAGCAGAATTCTACCCCAGCCATATTCTCAGGCATAAGAGTTTTGCACATCTTGTTTAAGATTTAAATAAGCTAAAATTGCTGTCTATTACAGTTAATATCAATATACCTTTTCTAATATACATAATAGAGACACACCAAAAAAACTGAGCTTCAACAGTTAAAGTCTAAGCAGCCTAGCTAGCCAGCTGGCAAATTGTTAATGATTCTGCCCATTTGTAAACATCTTTATGCTTTGATGAGGAGATGCAAAATGGTAGCCAGTATGTGCTTGTCAGGAGGAATCATATCAGATTAAATTAATTCATTTCCTTAAGACCAAAAATAGATTTGTGTTCTCTTCCTCTTCTCACAGTAATTCATTCCCACTCATTTAGTAGCATGATGGAAATCAAATGAACACTTAGGTGAATCTGCAGAGGAAACAGAAAGAAATGAGACTACATTCTCCATGAAATCTGTACAGCTGCAATCAGGCTTCGGGGGGTGGATCTTTATGAAGGGCTGGAACTGTAAGGAATTTAAGGGGTCAGAGTGGACAGACTCCCCTTTGCTAACCACTCAGCACATTGTTATTTGCTTACACACAAAGGTTTTCCCTATGACAGTGTGCGCAGGGACCACAGCTCTGCACAGCTGGGATAACCCCAGGAATCTCACTGGCAAGCACTGGCAAGGCCTTGTCTTCTGCCCTGCACAGAATTATCCAGGTCTGCCACAGCAAGGGACATGGACTGCTTGGCTCAGGAGGAAGATTTCCAAACCAGATGATTCTCTGATCATGTCTAAAAATACCTCAGTCACCAAAACACTTCAAGGAATTCCATTGTGATATTTCATGCAATTTCATGATAATTTCACAATAATTTCACATCAAGTCCTTTTCTCTTGAGTCACTCTGAATATTTGTATGCCAAAAGAACATTCAGTGAGCAATACTCCAGCGAGTAAATAATCACAAATCTCGAACTCTAATACTCACAATTAATGGTTTGCAAAGAAAATAAATGTTATTATCCTTGTTAGGATACAAGTATCCTTCAGGAATGCTTCAATATTGTGAAGTTTTCAGTCTCAGGAAAATGAAAATGGGTCTATTTTCCTAAACTGTTTCCTTTAAGTACATGTAGGCTCATCACAGAGTAAACAGTTCTAAGGTCTGGATTTCAAAGTCCAGGTCCACATCTCGATTTTAAACTTCTGCTTCCAAAACCTGAATTTTTGGGTGATGTTTAAATAAAAGATAGGGTTCCATCTTTTTCTCTAATGACAGAATTGTTCAAACAAGAAAGAATGCTGTATAAAACTGGATTTTTGTTGAGCTATATTGTAAGTAGCTCTAAACTATCCTGAATGCATTTCTGGCTGATTTGTGTTGGTAAATCTACCTATTTATTGTTACCAATCTCTGACATACCGCCATTCCCTGAGGGCAAGTCCAATATTGCACAAACAGGAGTAACCAAGAATAAACATATTGTCAGACAAGGCATGACAGCTAAAGATACGAGATGAAAAAGGAAATGGAATTTTCACATTATCAAAATATTAAACCCCCATCAGCACTCAGAGGATGCATTGACCTGACAGAGAAAACTGTTCCCAAGTCAGCATGTAGGAAAGACAATGCAGATGTACCCTTCATCAACCTGCAGCAAAATACAGCAACATAATTGGGAAAAAAACCCTGCAAAACTACAGCCATGTATGAACAGGTTGTCCATTTCATACACCATCTTCATATTCAATATAACATTTTCAAAAATCTGTAACAATTTCTAAGATACCACCCTGTAACTAAAATGTAAGAAGAGACAAAATTATAATATCCAGATTTACTTTGAAATTTTTAAGTATTTTTTCTTAACTTGCATTGAAGACAGTGTTGATAAGTCTTCCTGAACACCCTTATATCCCAGTTACATTTTTTTCTCTACCCAGAAAATGTACATTCACATCTCCATGCATATTTGGTCCTTGGCTCAGAAATGAAAGGCAGCACATTATTCACGTTGCAATAAATCTTCCAGCCTGTACAATTGGCAGAGCTGATGCACACAAATGCATAGGATTGCCACTTCCTCTAAAACTCTGAGAAAACAGACGCAGCAGCACAGCTAAAGAAAATGAGGCCATGGTTCCACGAAACAGAAAATCCAGTTTAAGGGTTTGCACACCTCACATGAAGAGCTCCAACTCTGCAAGACAGAACTGCAGACTCATGCAGGTTGAAAGTCACCTGGTCCAAGCCCCTGCTCCAAGCAGAGCCAGTTACAACAGCTGGTCCAGTCCCCTGTGCACCCTTCACTGGACTCACTGCAGTCTATCAGTGTCCATTGTACTGGTACGGCCCCACAGGGACACTGCTCTCCAAGGGCGGTTTCAAGAACGTTGAATAATGGAAAAAAGCCCTTGCCCTGCTGGCTAAGCTCCTGCAGCACACGGTGGGGCTGGTCACCTTTTTTCACAGAGCGAAATTGTCCAGTTCAAATGAACTTGGATCCACCAAGACCGCCAATGCATTTTTTGCAAAACAGCTCCCAGCCAAACAGTCCCCAGCCAGTATTAGTGCATGGGATTACACCATCCCAGACACAGGATTTCCCACTTGGCTTTGTGGAACTTCACTCAGTTCTCAGACCAGCCTGACAGGATGTCTCTAAATGGCAAAGCTCACTCTCCAGTGTACCAGCCACTCTTCCCAGTTTGGAATCATCTGCAAAGAAGTTCTCACCCTGCAGTTCACCAACAGAGACATCAGCAATAGAGCCTGTGAGACACAACTAGGAACCACCACTATCCTACTACTTCCTAGCACTATCTCCACCTTTTTGGATTGACATTAACTCTATGTTTTCCACCCACCTTCTTGTTCACTTAGCCAGGTCTTTCACCAGTCTGCGCAGGAGGATGCTACAATAGACAGTGTCACAGGCTTTGCTAAAGTCAAAGTTCATATTTGTTCAGTTTGGTTTGGATGTGTATTTTTTAAGAAATAAGTTTGTCTTGTCAGATTAATTACTGTCTTTTGCCTTCCCTGAGTCAAAACAAAGCCTAATGTACACAGAGCTATGACCTAAATTAAATGTGCTTACTCTCCACAGCTCTGCAGGCTCCCAACTCTCCAAGAAGCAAACTCATGAATTATTGTGAATAAAAACACGGAAGGCAACAGTCCGAAGAAAAATGTTTGACTGTGAAAATGTAAAATTTATTTACCCGTCTTTTTTCTTATAAAAAAATGGTTTCAATATTTTACTTGGCTAAAAAATAGAATATGCTCTGACAATTTGTGTAATTAAAAAGTCGTAAGTGGACCATTGCAAAAAGGAAAGTTTCATGTAAAACAACGGTATTAGAAAGTGTTTTCATTCCATCATACAAAGAAAAGGATGCTTATAATTCTTAGTACAGAAGAAAGGCAGAATAATACACCAGAATAATGAAAAGTGAAGAAACATAAATTTTCATTTAAGTGCTACAGCTATCAAGCTATCAGCTATTCCAGTTGACTTTGTTATGATCAGCTGACTTTGTTATCATCAGCTATCCATTGTAGAAAAACATAAACCAACATTTTCAAAAAGACCAATATATTTCCAGAAAACTAGGGATTTCTCCTGATTGCATTCGTGGAGAAAACATCATTCACAACTGATGATATTCTATTCTTCAATTATTTTTTTAAATCCAAAATCCTGGGAACCACTATATCCTGGAAATACCTCTTCTTGTGCATGCTACAGCCATAGCATTCTGTGTGCCACAGGGTCCCAGTCTTTACAGTGGCTGAGTTTAACCTGACATATCAAATTTGCCTCTGATGTAACATAGCCTCCTTTAACACAGCTTCTGTTCTGTAAAATTGAATGGGTCTGAGGTCAGAATTCCTATGTAAGTCTTCTCATTGGTTTGAAGTACTTCTTTTCTCCCCAATAAACAGAGGAAGATTTTGCAGCACAATTTATATGCTATTTTATTAACACACAAAATCCTTTCTTTTATGCCAACCTCATCCACAGTTGCTTTCTGTGACATGACTTGACACACTGGCAGATTCTTTGGGATATCATTTTTTCTTCAATTCTTCCTTTACTGTGTCATGTCTAAATCTATTTCAGTAGATTTTCTCATTTATTGATCTTTTTTCATTTTCAATAGAGCACATTACTAATATTTTTCTACTTGCTCTTTTTTTCCTTGGACTCAATGGACAGCATTTTTATTCAGCTTTACAGGTAATTTTATTGTGTGGTTTTGGTTTAAAAATGAAAAGAGAGAGACAGAAAGAAAATCTCTCATCTCTTTTTTAGCTGGCATGCCCAAGAAACTGAAGTCTTCCAGACTGCCAGTAGCACTAACATCATAAAAGTATTTCACATTTATTAATAATTCATCATATTCTGCCTTAAGAGAGTTCAAAAATTCACCAAGTCACAGTTCAGTAAGCTTGTTCCCAAAGCTTCTGGGAAGATTAAAATGCTTAGCATAATTATATGAATATAATGTGTAAAAAGGCTGCATGAAGTTGCACAGAATGTTAAATGTGCTAACATCTTTACACTAAGACATTAACATCTGTATGTTCATACATTGACATATTGCCTTGTGTCAAATGATGCAAAGTTTGCAGTCTCAGACTTCAGCCCAGGTCTTGCAGCAGGGTCTTGCAGATCTTCTATAAGCACCACTCTAAAAAATGTCACATTCTGTTTCTAGAATCAGACTGGGTAGCCCAGTAAGAGTAATGGCAATGTATTTCTATTTGCATTTCATATGCATTTTCCAACATACACACTTGAAATATTTGCTTTGACCTATTTTACTGTTTTTCTAACAGGGGAGTATGCTGCTGCTCAAACTCTCTTCAGGCAGGTGAGGGAGTGTTTTGGAAATGCCACTGCTGAGGAAGACCACGTTACAAATCCCACGGCTTGCAATTGCAAGAGTTTTATCATAACAAAAACCACCATCTTTGACCCTCCATGCACGCCTTCCTCTTCCAGGCTGTCTGGGGCTCTCTCCAGCAGCAGCCTGCAGACAGAGCTGGCTCTGTGGCAGGGATGACCTCATCCACACCACACAGCTGCAGAGGCAAGCTGTGTGTCCCGCGTTCCAAACAACAGCTTTCTGGGGAATTTATTTGTTCACACATGAACAGTAAATCAGCGTTCAACATTTCTGAGCTGCAGAGGGGTTTTGCTTTGTGGGAAATGCCTAAGTGTGAGGTTTGTATTTCACTGTTAGGAATGAGATATAAAATGCATAATCCTTCTAACAAAGATATGTCAGAAACAGCTTAGAGAATCCTGGAATATAAACAGCTCTGCCTGCAGAGTCAGATACTCCACACAGCAGATCATGTACTAGAGCTACACATTACAGTTAAAGGGCCAAACTTCAGTACACATAAATGAATGATTTAACTCGAATGACTAAATAAGCCATTATATATTAAAAGCCTTTTGAAAGGTGCTATTTGCTCTGTCTCTCTGCTACCCTAAGCCTATCACTAGATCAGCTACAGGATACAACATCTGCCCACCTGCCTGTTTTCCATCATGTCCCTGGGTGCATCCACAAGTTCCCACGGGCTCACCCCACCCTGCCCAGGGTCCACGACCCCACACCAGCTCCCATGGCCCTCAGCCCCTGTCCCAGCTCCCCATGGCAGCTGATGGCAGGGCCAGGCAGCCAGGGCCTCGCCCAGCCCAGTCAGGTGCAGGACAGCTGGGAGCACTGGGGCAGCCCCATCCCCAGCATCAGGCACCTCTCTGAGGACAGGGACAGACCAAGGCCAGGCTGGGATGTGTGGGCTAATATTTTTCCTAGGATTAAAGGAAGCCACATATTCCAGAGGCTGTGTGGTTCTCCAGAGCTGATTGTGGGGACAGGGTACATGTGGCATGCCCACGATGGGAGCTCCCACAAACCCTGGTCCTTTGGTCTGACGTGCCAGCTTCAGCACACCTGGGCAGCACAAGCAGCTTCAAATCACCCTTTTTCTGAAGAAACCTCTGAACAGTGCAGCAGTGACACGGCCATTTCTTGGTTCTCTGCGTAGAAGACATGTCTGAGAGAAAAAGCTGTTGCAACCTGGCTTTTGTCGCTGTAAAAAGACAATTTCCCAGTTCAGAGAACAGCCCCGTGTCAGAATTGCAGCACATGAAAGTGAACAAACTACAGTTGTTCCCCCATCTGGAGCCAGTCCATCCCCCTGCTGCATGCTAGCCCTTACACAGTGTTTTATCAACCCCTCTTCTACATTTGTACTGAAACTTGCTCTTGCTGGTGAGTGAAGTTTGGGATCTAAGACAGCCACTTCAAGTCTCTGCTAGACATGAAATTCCAGAGAGGTGAAAACAAGCATTTTCCTACAGTCAGTTAACCAACACTACTTTCCAGTGAGCAGGTCCTGGGCCTTTCACACCATGGATCACGTTTTATGGAGTTGAATGCATATACAAAGAATCCCTTCCCTGCATATTTTTTTTATCACGGTAAACTGCTTTTGATTGCAAAATGGTTCTGCTGTGTGGCACAGCCATGCAGGGGACCTGCACCAGACCTGTGCTTGCTCTGATGAACCACTGAGCTGCAATAGTTACACCTGCTGTGCAGAAAGGGGGAGCAGGAATACAGTACCTCCAACCTCTGACATTGCCCCTCATCTCTGTAACAGCTCTGCACAAGCCCCACGTTGGGGGATGGAAAGGGAAACAATCCTTGAACTATGAAATAAGCCTCCTGTGTTTCACCGACTGGAAGGAGACCTCTAATATTCTGAAGGCACCATCTCAGCTTTGCTTACTTCATGAAATGTGGGAAAATTTGCCAAGAAACAGCAGAGTTCACAGCAGGCAGTAGCCTTGAGAAGGTAGAGTAAAACCTAAACAGATGAAAATGAGTTATTCCAACAGAGTTTTCTCCAACTCTATAGAGTAAAGGTACAGATACCCCTCAGTATGATGGAGGTAAGACAGATGACTGGCAATCATAAAAATTTTGAAAATCAATGTTTGAGAAGCGTGGGATAGCTGTAGAAATGGCACAGTGCAAAGGGAAAGAGCTGTGAAATAGAGTAGTCAGACACAGATCTACAAATATGATGGATATTTTTAGTTGATGGCAAATCCGCTGTGGGAGGAGAAGGGAACGAGGACAGAAAAAGAAGTTGTCACTGAACTGAAAATCCTGTCACCGTTGCACACATCATTCCAATTTTGACCGTTTTTTTTTTACTGAAAGCAGAGTTCTAGGCAAGAAATTCATTTGAAATAAAGAACAGGGAGTTTCATTTTGAAAGTTGAGGCGAAGTATTCAGATTATTTTAGCATATGTTGGAGTTTCTTCAACATGAAATTCAACAAAGTCTCGCAAGTCCATAGACTATTTTCATGCCACTGAATCTGCATCTTTCCATGGAAAATATTTCAGTTTTAAATATTTATCCAACATCATCAGCAAGAGAGATTTTTTTCATGACAGGACTTACAGCAGAAAATGTTTGGTATTCTTAGCGTCCACCCTTCACAACATATTTTGCATAATACAGATTTTCTTCTGCTATATACCACTACAGTACCATGTGTCTTCACCACAATATAATGAATTTCAAAATAAAGGTTACTTGCTGGATCTAACACAGCATTATATTATTTTTTACCATTCTAGATAAATCAATAGAGAGGACCTAAAATATTGTGTAGAAAGCATTTTAAAATTAAAGGTTAGATTCCCTCTGGAGATGCATGCAACTCCAACTGCATCCCAATAGCAACACTGCATTTTTAAACAAAGGCAAATATTAACTAATTTTATTTGAACCACATACTTCCTAACTTCGCACACTTTTGCAGCAATTGCAAAATACGCTATTTGACAATATATAAAGCAACTACATGAATACAGATAAATTTCACTGAAATTGTAATGGATTTTTACAGCTTCACCTGCTCTAAATAAAGACACTTACAGGAGAGTAGAAAACCAGGGATGCAATGTAGCCAGAGCAGCCCTGTGAGAGGCCTTTGATCTCATTCCTCACAAGGACTGTGGGCAAGAAAAATCTGTCACACTAAACTATCAAAAAGTAACATCCCAATGTGCCCTGGGATTACCTAGATGCCTAGGAAGGTGTTGACATTCAAGAATCACAGCCTATCCTTTGACATGCTGAAACAGGGTCCTGTAAGTGGGAGCACAGCTCAGGGGCTGCCTCGGACTTATAGCAGGACCCTGTCACAGCAAGTGACAGCAAAATGGGCCTGTCTAGCACAGCCTTCCACAGATCCCCAACAAAATTCCACATGCATCACTACTGATAGGAGTGTGTGCTACACAGCAGCCAGCTGCACCTCGCTATGTGGGTAAAGGTGTTCCAGCCCTCACTGCAAACCCAGGTGAAAGCAGATAGACAGAACAGAGGGAAACTGCCCCAGATGAGGAATCTCGTACAGCTCTGGTGGTGCACATGCATGCAAGCACAGGCACATTCTTGGTTCCTCCAGCCTCGACCCTTCCCTAAAAGAAACTTCCAAAAGTCAGTCACATGGGCCTGCTCAGGCCTGACCCTCCTAATTCTGAAAAGGTCCAAAGCAGGTTGAGGAAGGGTCTTTCCAAAAGACTTCCTAATGAATTTAATAAACAATCCCAGTCTCCACAAATTCCCAACCTAAAGGGGAGGAAGCAGGAATCTGTCTGGCAAGTGGATATACCTCTGTACACACAGGCACCCACACAAGCACACATGCAAATATTCATAAGGGGATTTTTGGAAGTCTTTCCAAGGAGGTTTTTCCTCCAGCAAAAATGGAGCAAAAGACAAATACAAACAGATAGAGAGTTTTAACTCTTATTCGCAATCATCTTTTTCTTTGAGCTTTCATTTAATATGCAGTATGCAAATGTTGATCCGCTGACATTAAATAGTGCCTATGCTTGTTCATAGAAGTTGTAAAAGCCAAAAAGCCTTTATAGACCTACATCAGCCATCCCACCACCACCAGTTACAAAGCAACATCAGTATTGGCAAAAAGATGAAGCATCTTCAAAAGACAAACAAGAACAAACACACAAACAGACAGAAACCCCATGCAGACATAATCCTTATCTTCATCACCTCTTATTAATGATTTTAACATGCTGTTATATGGATGGGCATTGCCCAGCACTGAGCCCTCTTTGCTGAGCCCAGCGATTCAATGTCGCAAAATTCATTGATGATGATTCACTGCACCACTGCCTTTTCTGCCACCCAACTCCCAGGACAAAGTGTAAATGGTGACCAACCCCTGGGGGACTCCTGTTGGCCCACAGCACCTCTAAGACCTGAGGGGAAGCTGATGCATGCTAAATGTGACAAACGCCACTGCCACCAAGCCACTGCCATTTGGATCAACCTCCAAACCTGTGGGCACAATGATCAAGAGGCAGCAATGGGTTGCTGAGGGCTGACCTGCTCTTGACAGCACAAGAGCAGCAAAATTTCTGTTTCTCTGCATCTTCCTCTGCCTATTTATGGACTTATCCTAAGACCTGTCAGTGGAACCACATTTAACCAATCTTCTGCCTGAGCTGTAGATGCTTTGCAGAAAACAAGGCAGCTTCCCTCAAAAGCAGCCTTGCCTCATGCTGAGTGCTGGATGACTATAGGAAAAAATCCCCCTTCTGTCAACTTCATCTCATGAGCACTAAGCATAAAGAAGAAAAAACACAGTGTCATTCAAAATGCTGCCTCTTTACAAGCGTAACAAATCCTCTGTGGAGAAAAATTACCAAATTGGTTGATTTGTTCAGAGGGCCATTATGCATACAGAAATGTAAAAAATGTGTGTGCGTGCACTATTTTCCGCATTCTTTTCTCAAAGCTGCTGATTGTTCGTGTGTGTGTAAATAAAGTTTTCACATTCATAATCAACCGCCTCCTTTTCCTCCCCTCCTGCCTTATTCTTTTCACATTGCTTCAATCATTCGTTAGTAGCAGTAATCACACAATGAGATTTGCCTGAGAAATTTCAGGAGAGTCAAAATGAAAAAAAATTCTTTTCCTCACATTTTCATGAAAGTATAACATTTCAGGATCTTTTCCCCCCATGACTGAACACAAATTCACTCTTCTGAAAAATATACTGTTAAAATTTTTGGGCAAAGGAAATTGGAATGTTTTCCCCAAATATATGAAAATTATAGTAATATTGCAAAGAAGAGGCTGTAAAAACCTCCAAAAGAGACAGCATAGCGACAAAACACTTCCTTTGTATCTCCAAAAGATCTGGGAAATGAACAATTGAAATATAGAAAATAGTCAAAGTCAATAATTTTAAAACATGTATAGTTGTTAAAATATCACAGGCTTTTTTCTTTTACTTTTCCCTCCAGAAAAGTGCTTCAAGAATGGAAAGAGTTCCCAGCTCACTCAGTTCTCAGCTGGTGGAGTTCACTGCAGGAATGGCTTGACTTTGCTCCTTCCCCTCTCATCTGTTCACCCTCCATCTATATTGTATCCACTAATATTACAGAAACTAACTCAGACAATCTTTTACTGGTATTGTTTTACATCACAGAGGAAGAAGGATATTTTTACTCCTTTTTACACAAAAAGCACCTTTTTCACTTTTGGTGAAGAAAAACAGAAACAGGAAATAGGAAAGGAAAATTGGAAGGGGAAGGGAAAAAGAAAGAAAAAATGGAAGGAAGAGACAGAAAATTGAGAGTTCCTTTTTCTTTTTGATTCACTGATACTTCAGATTGGCTTTAAGACTAATCTATCTTGGAAAATATAAGTCTTTCCATCAAGCTTTATCAATGTCTTTCAAAATCTAAATCATACTGCAGCCCTCACAACTCATAGTAATTTATGTTCATAAGGTCATAAGGCATTTTCCAGGATATGTAACTTTAACCTGGCTTAAGACTGGCAGACTGCAAGTACATAATTGTTTTTTAGTTACCCATTAAAGCTGATGTAGAATCAACAATTTTTTATATGCTAACTTGATCTGTTTTCACAGGCTGCCTAATAAATTTTGAGTTAAACTGTGGCATGCAATACATTAAGCATCTCTAGACCTAGAAAATTGTCTATGACAAACCTTTTAAATATCATCAATGCACTGGTTAGCAGTAATTCAGCTCGATTTTCACTAAAGACGAAAACCATGAATAAGATGGCATTATTAAGCAAAAGAAAAAAAATGGCATATTTTCTCCCCAGTTATGCAAAGCTATTTAGATCCATCAATCGCAAATTCATGAGGAATTCTAGAAACTCTGGTTTGGGCAAAAACAGTGTGAAGTTTTCTGAACCATGATTGGATTACACACCATTTATAACACAAAGGAATCCAGATGTCATTGACCTGGACAAGTCATTACTAACACTGCACACAACTGAAGTACATTTGTGAAGCCTTCTTGGTAGAACAGTGTGCTTGTGTTAATTACTAGAACAGCTTGTCATCATTATCTGTTAGGCATTTTCATCCATGCACTTTCCAAATAATTTTATAGCATAAAAAATCAAAACTAAAGCTTTTCCTTGTAATGGTTTCATAACTACTGCAAAATTTATATATTACCTTAACTTAAAGTGCAACAGATGGATTGCCAGCAGAAAAACCACGAAATTGTCAGGAAGACAGTAAGAAAAGGAAAAAAGGAAAAATTTTCAAGAGCTCTATATATAGCCTTTGAACTATCATACTACTCATCTGTCATCCTTTTGAATGCCTATTCTCCTGGAAAAGTATATTCTTATCGTAGCAGGAGAGTGTAAGGGCCCACAGGGCTTCCTTCCCAAACTGCAAATAATGGACCTGCAGAGGTGCCCTAATTTTTATTATAATGCACTAACGTTAACTGAGGTACATCATTATGACCAGAGTAAAAGACAAGCAAGGTAACATTTCTGTAATAATTTTTTTTTCCTATTTTTCCATCTTTAGATGTGCAGGAAAATGTCTGCATTGTGCCATGACATAAGTATTTAGCACATTTCCCACAGTATATCCAAGGATTTCTGACCAACTTCCAAGACCCAGACTTACTCTTTTTATACAATTTAGCTAAATCATTCCATTGATGGTACTTAATCTGCGGGAAAAAAGCATACTGGCTAAATTTTTTTTAAAACCCTTCCGGTCTATACTGCTACAAAATAGTAACAAGTTATTACTCTTACCAAGCATAAAGACAGGGTATGGAGAACACCATTCATTATGAAAAAAGTCCAGACATATAGGAAGGCCATGTAAGGGAACAATGAGTAACTGAAAGATGAATCATTTAAAAAAAAAAGAAAAATAAGAGAGCTGACAAGCAGAATTTACAGAAAGAATGGGCTACTTTTTAGAAACATATTGACAGGTGGAGAAAGAGAAATTATTTGTAATTGCTAGACATGTAAGAAGTTTTTTTGTTTTGGTTTTTTTGGGGTTTTTTTTTTTGTTTGTTTGTTTTGTTTTTTGGTTTTGTTTTTTTTTAGGAAAAATATTTTAGTGCACAGTAAAAATCTTCTAACCATTCTGGAGGCCCAGTGTCCCCATCAGCAATACTAGAGGCTTGTACATAAGGGTACAAACAGCTTCTTCTCTCCTGGCATTAAGCATTTGGATGCTTTGCAGGTATAAAAGCATATGGCACCTGTGACAGCAGCAACCACAATTGGGCAGTTAGGGCAAAGTCTCCTCCAGGGCTCCTCATGCTCCCTGACCACACTCAGGAAGGAAGCAGAAGCCCAGGACATGGAGGCAGGAAAGGTCGGAGGCACATAGACACCATGGCTGTGTCGAGCAAGAGCAGAACAAGTTGCAGAAAGTCAAGGATGATGAGCACTGGCAGAGCCTCCTGACTGCGACAGGAGCCGCAGGAGAAAGCCACAGGCAGGCACGGTGCTTTAGGAAACACACAAATGACAAAAGCTCTGCTCCAAAAAGAGCTCGATCTCCTCATTCCTTCCGAACCAGCCAACCCCAGCTCCTGGAGCCAGATCAGCCACCACGCCACATCTCACTGCACCACCTCGGTGCGCTGTTTTCCAAGAGGTAATCTATTTGCCAACTTCTATTTTTGTCAGACCAACCTGTTCCCTGAAGCATAATGAAAACTCCTTGCCAGATCAATTTGTTTCTGAAGTTTCCTGGTTGCCAGCTCCACTCTGAGCTATTTCATTTCGTCTGCATGTCAGAACCATTAGTCTGGCGACTGCTTAAATCTTTCTTTATTGTCACAGAGTGGGGGGGAGGTGCTGGATACTCACAAAGCAAAGCAAAATGTCTGCCCTGCGGAGACAGCGCTCCAAGTATGTGGCAGCATAAAAAAGCACCAGCAGTGGGTGCTGCCACCACCCAGCAGGAGAGGTGATGGGGTTTGGGGCATTTCTCTGCAGCTGTGCAGGTGGCACAATGCCGAAGGAAGCAGGACGGAGCTTTTAGCAGGGGCTGGAGCACCGTCCAGCAAAGCAGCTCTTGTGGAGGGCCCCGGGAGACATGGCCAGGAGGTACTAGCTCCTGGTGTGGCTGAAACCTGCCGCTGAGCTGGTGTTGCAATTAGCTGAGTAATCCTACACCATTCATGGCCTTGAGCGGAATTTTTTTTTTTTTCTTTTTTTTTTTTTGGACCCAATGTGATACTTTGTTCTGTCAGGAAATGAGTGGCAAAGGCCAGTGTCCAAGAAGAGATGAGTCAGGTTATGTAGACAGACAAAGGCATCAGATGTGCAGCCCTGCAAGAGGAGTGTGAGGCTGTCAGCGTGTTTGAGGGAGGCACGGGGGTTTTATGAAAGGCGGTGCTGAGTCATGAATGACAGCGAGGAGACAAAGGGAGACTGAAGGTGAAACCGAGTATACACAGAGAGGATTACCAGGAAAAAGCCTGCGTTTCATATTATCCTTTCCATTCTTTAGGGCTTCACAGGAAATTATGTGCCTTGGTTTTTGAAAATAGCTTGTTGCAGAAGCTGTGTGTGCTCTGCTCTTGGTTCATTCTGCAGGCTTCGCTGTGAACTAGGGCAGTGCTGATTAGATAGACAGCTCATAACCCTATTCAAGATTTTTCCCCTTAGGAAAGGGGGAAAAAAAAGCTGATGTAATTCCCCAGGGCTCCTTCTTTGGCTTTGCAATTGCATAGCTACACAGTCTCCCAGAGTAATTGTCTTGAACAACATCCCAGCCCCCTCTACACTGAGGGACCTTCTGGCTGCTTTTCCTTGCCTGTGTTTTCTGCTTTATGTAAGGAATTAAACAGGGAGAATGAAATCAGAAGAATGAAAAAGGTGATGAAATTTTCATTTCAGACACAGAAGGTACATTCAGTACTGGATGTCAGAGGGAAATCTGAGAAAGAGGCTTCTGCATTCCAGACTCTGACTCCTCTACGGATGGGGTGACACTGAAGTGGGAGGCAACGAACACAGACAGGCTGCTGATCCTCTGCAGAAGAGACCCTTTCCAAATGGTATCAGCCATGCAGACTCCGCTCAGATCTCTGCCTCCCTTTCCAGCACACCACGGCATCGGTTAATTGATTCTGAAAACCTGCTCCTCGATCACACCCACAGGTCTCATAAATGTGCTATGGTTAAAATCATCTTGGCCTGAAGGCTGAAGGATCACATATATATCCAAGCCCTTGTCTGAACCCCCCCAAAATATGAGTCCAGAGAAACAACAAAAAAACTGCTTTCAAATAAGCAGGAAAAAACAGACACACTGAAGGTCTGTTTTAAAGAAGCAAAAATGCTGCATTCCCCTAAATCTGTGATCGCTCATTCTAAAAATCAACATCTGAGGAATCAAAGGAGATTCTCAGATTTGGAGGCCCAGTCACATTTGAATGTAAGTAAGTGTTTATGTACTTATGGAGGGAAATGATTTTACACTATACTGCAAACCAGCTTGCTACCTCCTTGTCTCTTTTTCCCACCTGAAAAGTAGGTCAACAGTCCTTATGGCTTTGAAAAGCAGAAATGAGGGATGCTTGTTGAAAACAAGCAGGGTTTAGAAAGAAATATTAGTTTTACCTTTTGTATGTGAGACTTCAGGATATATTTAGAAGTCAGGCACCACTGCATGTTATCTGGGGTTCATACCAAGAGGCCACTGCACCCCAACTTTTCCATATTCTGCTTCATTATCCACACAAGTGGATGAGTTGCAATATACTGCCTGCAGCAACACAAAATCAACACGTCTCTCATGAAGAACAAGGGCAAAAAGGGAGAGAGAAGCTAGGACAGCTTTAAAAACAAGGAGCTGTTTGGGTAAAGGAAGATGGCAAGGTGGCCAAAGGATCAGATGATTCAGCATATCCTGCCGTAACTACCAAGAACATTACGGAATAAATGGGATATTAAACTATTTATGGATGCTCACATCATCACAACAAAACCCAAAGGAAAAATAGTAATTACATTCTTGCCTTCTCTTGGAATAAACATCCACCAAGGGCACTACGGATTTTATGGCCCCAAACCCAGCAAATATAAGAGAACTTGTATTTCCCCTGTGACAAAAACTTTTCTCATTTAAAAGGATTAGGAATTGACATATTTTTAAAAGTGGCTAGAAAGGCTTCTGTTTTCTGCTGTCAGGGAACTTCCAGCACCCAATGTGAGGCACTTGCCTATTACGGTGTAGCAGGAGAGTTCTCTACAGAACTGAACACGCTGACACTTAGGCCAGTACATGCTCACATACACATGCATACAAACACAGTTTCATCTGTAACCATGACTGGTGCAGTTGCATATTTTTCTTTTTAGTTTTCCTGACAGCCTACTGAGAGCACTTTATTTTACTTAAACAGGAAGAGAACGCCTGGGACCATGTGGTTCTGGCTGCCCCACTTCATTCCATTCCACAGTAACCGCTCAGAAAAAAAACCTGGGCAAAAGCTGAAGCTTATTGATATTCTAGCTTAGATAAACATGACTGCATATGCATTAGTGAGGCAAACTGAATAATAAAATTGCAAACAATGCAGGATGGAATAATTGCATTTTGTTTAGCTATACAATGAATTTTCAATAGCCCTTTAAAAAAAAATTTCATGACTTTGGTTGAAATTGCAAGCATTAGTGGTGTTTGTAATGTGTCCAGTAATTTTGGTGGATCCTTGTCAAATTGCAGCAGGCTTTCCATTTGGATTCTCTCCATCATTAGGTCTTATTTTCCTGTCAGTTTGCCCATTTTGTCATGAGTTTCTTTCAGACAACAGCCTGGGCAACATATCTTCAGCAGCAAAAGAAATCAAACAATCTATAAAAATAAAAATATGTTTTAATAATTATTTTCAAAAAGATGGTTTATCAGAATGTATAATATGAATGCTAGATTCATGGCAGTCATTTCCATTTTCTCAAGCACACAAGAAACCTTTGCTTTTCCTTATTTTCTTCTAAATCATAATGGATACACTTGGATTCTATTTAGGACTCTTGGAACATGTTAGAACAGCCCAAAAAATGCTAGCTGGTCAAACTCAGCTGTGATGAGAGTTGGGGTTTAATCTGTACAGCAAGTGAGAAAAGGAGTTAACATTTTTCCACTGGTGCTGGTCTGACTCTCAAAGCTGATTCCAAAAGCTTTAAAATGACACTGGGAAATTCTCATGGACAGAACTGATCCTGTATTTATTATGGACACTATTGTCGATTTACATAAACATCAGTTTACACCAAGCCTGAACTCTACTGTCCCCTTTACTTGCTCCTGCTGAAATCCTGGCTCTTATCGTTCCAGGATCCGAGTCACTTCTTGTATTAATCAGTGCAATTTTCTGAGATTACTGGAATGGCATTAGATTAAGTCAGCACAGAAACTGGCTCTCTGCATGTATCCTAATTTTACATCCCCATGAAATACCATATCACTCACATCAGTCTGGCTTTCACACTTGGAATGAGTTTCGCAGCACTCTCTCACAGCACAGCCTCATGCCATCACTGACTTGGCTCTTTAATCTGTCCCACGATCCCCAGAGAGACCTCCTGGAGCCTGTTCACACTAGGCAGCACTTGACAGACTGCAGCTTTTTCTTCTAATTTTTCTTCTTTTTATTTTTAGTTTAATGGACGTTCAGAAACAACTTCAGGAAAGACAAGAGGTGATGCATTGGTATCACAAAGAAACAAAATTCCTATTTTTGTTGTTTCAACCAAGGTTGCAGAGGAGGCTGAGCTGCCTCAGTCCCAGGAGGTTCTGTGATGCTGGGCAGCTCAGTACGCTGCTGCTTCTTCTGCCAGCTCCTTCTGGGCTGACATGGAAAATCATGGTGCAGACAAGCTGGAGAGGGGTTCACAGATTTTGGTACCGCAGAGAGCAACCAGCACAGGGAGGTTGAGTGTTGGTTTGCTGTTCCACAGCTCTACATCAGGAGTCACCTGGGAGGACAATGAGCTATAATCCGTGCCATGACCTGGTGAGGGAAGGATGGAAACTCAACTTGTCCAAATGCTTTTAGTCACACTGCCTAAAATCCCCAAAATGATCCAGGCAAAGCTGTTCTGTGAGGGATCTTCCCTGGTGTCAGTGCAGAACTGCAGTCCCTACACACTGTTGGCATCCATGCTGGAGCGACCTTTGTGGATCCAGACCTTCCACACCCTAAACCAAGACTTCTAGACCACCGGCCCCTTCCCTCACCCCCTTATTCTGCTTGAAAATGTAGAATAGCAGCTTTTCGTGCAGGTAATGTGATCCCTTGAATGCACGGCTTTCTTTGCTCCAGAACGCAACATGGTTAAGTTTTTGGGAAGCAGAAAGAGTTGCAAGATATGGAAACATGCAGTTCTTTGGTTTCTGTTTGAACCAAAGTAGATTTCCAACAGGACAAGAAGACAGTCTTAACATATACCAGGGGAGGTTTAAGTTGGACATTAAGAAGAATTTCTTCACAGGAAGGGTGACTGGGCATTGGAATGGGCTATCCAGGGAGGTGGTGGAGTCACCATCCCAGGGGGTGTTTAAGGAAAGACTGGATGTGGTACTCAGTGCCACGGCCTGGCTGACATGGCGGTGAACGACCCTCTTCTGCCTGGAGAAGCACTTGTGCTGTGAGGAGCCCCTGGGCCAAACAGCCCCTTGGGCCCCTACAGGACCAAAGCTCACAGAGGGCCCGTGTTCTCTGTTATTGCTGTAAAACCAGCGCGGCCGCCCACCAGTCCCGCGGCGAGGGGGTCGCCGGGACACGGTGTTGTGGCCAGCAGCTTCTGGGGCGTTGCAGGTGAAGTGCCCGGCCGCGGCCGAAGGAGGCTGAGCTGACCGGCCCGGCCCGGCCCGGCCATGCCGAGCAGGCCCCGCCGGGGCCATGGCGGCCGCCGCCCCCCGCGGTCACGTGACCCGGCCGGGGGAACCCGCGCTTTGTGGCGGGGTCAGCGCCGGCCCCGCGCGCCGCTACCGCCAAGCCTGGAAGAGAGGAGCACTCCCGCCGCGCTGAGGGCCGGCCGCGCCCGGCGCCACTCCCTCACCTCCTGCGAGGTGCGGACAGGCCCCGCGTCCGCCCGCGGGCAGGCACAGGGGCTCGGCCTCAGCCCTGCCAGGCCGAGGGGCGAGGGGCGTCACGGCTGCTCAGCAAAACACCTTGCGCCGGGCAGGGACAGCTGCCCCTCGCCTCTGCGGGCATTGCCCCCTTCGCCTTCCTCCTCCTTCTCCTCCTCCTCCTCCTCTGCAGCCCCTCGAGAGCTGAAACTGAGGGGGCTTCAAAGTATAAGCAGAGCGCAGGATAATATTGTGGTTTCTTTAGGTTAATGTAGATATGACGAATTCCTCTCACAGAGACTTCTCCCTCCCCATCTTCCTGGAGAGCGGCACCAGACAGATGGGATCTTTGGAGGCATTGCTAAGACTCGACCCACTGGAACCAGCGGAGAAAAAAACGATACACAGAGTGCCCTAATCCCCACTGCTTTCTTTGCCTGCAGGAAAACTTTCTTCGATTTTTCTCTCCTTTCCAGGCTTAATGATCAATTAAATAAATACCAGGCTCAAGTCACCTTTCCTACAGTTCCCTTCCCGGCCCGCTCCCAGCCTTCGCGTTGCCGACATCTGTTTCTGGCTGCCTGGGCTCAAGCCTTCCCTCGGAGCCTCGGTGAGCTCAGGGGCCGGGCAGGGAGAGCAGGGGGTGGGGGGAGCCGGTGCTTGTCCTTTGACCTCTGTTGGGATAAGAAAAGCAGGTTAAAAGGTCAAGGAAAACAATTGCAAGGCTCCTATTGCTTGAATAGCATGCCAAATAAACTTATCCTGGGGATTTGGAATGATCCTTTTATGGGAATTTCTACCTCCCTCGGGATTGTGCAGGCTGACTTTATGGGGCATGCTCAATTATTTTGGGGGAGGGGGTGGCAGTGCAGGAGCTTTTCTCAGCACCCTTGTTTAAGGACGCAGAAGTGCGAGGGAGGAGGAGGAGGGCACTGCAGCCTGGTTTAGCTCTTGTGAGTTTCCCTGAAATTTGTCAGCCGATACATTGACCTCTTCCTTTCTGAATTATTTCTAATCGATAACGTCAGCATATAAAATCAAGGAGAAAATATAGGCCTGCTGTGCTTTTTACACAAAGTGCACTACTGTGACTCCATTTACTAATGAAGTTACTGCTGCATATGCGAGCAGACCTTTCCCTAAGTCTGAATAAAAGAATACTTTGTTATCAATAGCTGCCTGGTAGTGGTGGGGCTAAAATCTTGTTTGAATGGCTTCTCTATAGGAACATTTGGTTGGTTCTATACTGTTCAAATTTTAGCTGAGTAAACTGGCAAGCCAGCAACTTCCTTGAGAAATGAGTCTTTTTTAGAGTTCTATAACAAAGGACATTTTTCTAAAAACTACAGTTTCTGAAGGCAGAAAGCCATGGGGTTTTTTCCAATCAGTTTTTCGACTTTTCATCTGAATCTTTAATCTTTTTTCCTTATTGATAAAAAATTCTGGACAAACCCCCAAAACCCTAAGGAAACCAGTCTTTTTGAGGTGTTTCCAAGAGACACCAGCAGCCTTTGATGTCCAACAACAGGGGGAGTGCTGGTGAAAGGGAAACCCCAGAGCACCGGCTCTCTCCTTACTGTTCCGTGGGCTTTGCACTTGGGTCAGGGCCTGATCTACCAGTTGTACCGGTTAGTGATGGAAAAAGCCCAGCCCATGTGGGCAAGGCTTTGTGTAGGCACAGTTATAGCCCGAAGTCAAAATAGGCAAGTATACACCGGTCTGGCACATGGAATGTGCTGCACACATCCCGACACCAAGGATTTCCTGCATTTGCATGTGTAAGGAGTCATACTGGGGTTGTGGGCACAGTTCTGAAGTGCTGGTAACCCCAACAAAGTATTTTTTATGGAATTGGTTGGAAGTCTTGGATGAGAAAAGAACTGCAAAAATTGATATATTAAGAAGAAACTGTGCTTAGTGAATCAGAAGGTTTATTAAATCAACTATCCTTTTTGGATAACAGAGAGATTGAAGCAGAAAATGTTTCATTCTGTTAGAGTGCTGAAGACACCTCTATAGGTGCAGTATAGATGCAGAGCATAGAGGTTACATAAATTGTAATAGGTACATTAGATTTTTTTTTTGTAAATTTTCCTCTTAAGAAGATAATAGTTTGTTTGCAAGTACCGGGAGATCCTGAAATACGAGTGGACAGTATTCTGAAACCCTTTCCTGAAGTATGCATCCACGAATTGCTGATTCTCTGGTTTTTGTTCTTAACATGTCTGTTATAAAGTGTTGCTGCACTCATGTGTAAAAACCTGTTGTAAATAAAGCTTTCATGATAGCCAGAGAAGTGTGCTAACTTCAGGGCTGTGCTGATGACTTTTGAAGGTCTGTGATTAGCCATCACATTCCTGAAGGCAATTAGGAAAGATTGGGTAGGCCAGGAAGGTCCAAGTGGCCATTTCACTTCGCCTCTAGTCTGGCCCATCATCTCTGTTCTGTATAAAAGCCCACGCACCGCAAGTCCCCTTGAAGTCACACACTGCTGACCACAGCAGCAACAGGGGGGCTGTGGGACAACCCTGAATCCCTGCAGAGACATGAAACTCTCTGGGAATAGTCCAGTGGCTGGGAGCAAAACTGGGGCTCGTGGGCAGGTGGAAGCCCACCTGGTTAGGCACAGATTTGAGGGAGTTTCCATGAGGAAGTAGTCATCAAGCCTCGTTGCTGGCCCTATTTGCAATCTAGGGTGTACCTGCATGCAGGCTGTTGTTTCATCATTCTTGTTCCTGAGGTTAAAAAGAGGCTCTTTGTCCTCCTGAGAGGGAAAAAAATGTAATAATTTTCACAGAAAAGTCAGTCATCTCTTTTGGGGGGCAATAAAAATATTGCCCTTCTGTGTGAATTTGCAAAACACAGTAGGTTTGCTCTTCACAGGGAGGGCCCAGCTACCACAATTGTGTATCATTGCTGTTCACCCAGGGCTGGGAGAAAAATAGTCCCATCTCCTTGCTGTTGCTATGGGAACTTTTTCGGAGTTCTCACAACTCTTCTTTTAAGGCTGGTGGAACAATGAAGAATATTGAGCAAAGAGTATCAACCATCATCCAAAGCACTTTGACAAATACCAAGTTTTATTTAAAACTGTGCCGCCATCAGCTCTTGCCAGCTCTTGTCTAATTACTGTTGCAGCAAATACGGTGGCTTTCCAAGAACTCGGCTGCAGCTCCCCTCAGCTCTGTTGCTCATCCATTTGGGTCACCTACCAAGTCACACTTCGCCTTGCGGTAAAGCAAATTCTGTGTGCCTTGACTCATGATGGTGCAATTAATTTATTTACTCAAACCGTTCTCTGAAACATTAGAATAGAAAGGCACATGGTGTGGCCTACTTGCACAAGTCAGAGTCAATTTGTTATTTTCAGCACTGGTAAGTTATTACGTTTGATACTTCTCAGTTGATTCACTTTCGTGCCCAACTCTGATCTTTAATGCATTAACCTTAAGAAACCTGGATTTTAAGCATATGCATGTATTCTGTAACAGCACAATTGATTTCTTGATGCAGTTATTCCTTTACCTAAATTCTTTATACTGTGTGGGCCACATTTTCAACAACCTACATCCAGGAACCTGTTGCAGCACAAGAGTCATGACATCCCTGTTGACAAAAGTTCTTAATTTCCAAAAATTAATTAGTCACATGCTTAAGTCAGGGTATTTCTTGATTTTCACTCAATAGGAAATTGAAAAAATTTTAAATTATTTTTCCAGGATCTACCCTGTATGATGAATATATGACAATTTTGTAATAGTTTCTTCTTAAGGTTAGAATTAGTAATTATCTCTAATTTTATGTAACATTATGAATTTGCTGAGTGACATCAGCAGATTAGTGACCTGTTGCACTGAAATAGAATAAATTTTCTCTATTAGATTTTGAGAGTAGGAAAAAGGAAGGTTTTTTAAAAATTTTAATTTTAACCTCTCCTTAAGGATGCTTGCTTCTCTTAGAAACTGGTGGGAAAAGAACTAATTCATGATACAGATGGTAAAAGGAAACCATAAGAGAGAAGTATTGAATGTGAAATCACACTGCTGCTAACCACAGTTTCAGGCATGCAGGTGAGAAAGCGTTATCAGAATCAAAAATGTGAGTGATTCGTCTTTCAAAAATTAGTAAAACTTGAAAGCTCTGTATTAGAAACATTTCTGTGAGTTTGAGCTTAAATGTAAAATGTGTGGCTTTATGTCCGTGAGTACCTGAGAAAACTGGCAATCCAGCTGCTGGGCTGTACTCTCTGGGCTCGTGTGAAGGGCTGCTGTGAAGAGTAGGAAATGACATCCCTCAGCTGCAGTGTGCATAGGTGCACACACCGTGCTCTGTTCCTTGGCTTTCTGCCATTATTAAATCCAGGCAGGGAGTGAAAAACATGGGACTCTTCCCTCCCATTGTTTCTGAGTAAAAGAGCCCTTAACCCTCCCCACATCTGTCTGCTCTGGAGCTGGGAGCTGAATACCTGCTTGCGTCATGGTATCATAATCCTGCTTGGAGGGAAATTAGAGCTGAAATTCATGAGGAGATCTTCTAGAGCTGAATGGACCAAGGGTTGTTGTAGTGTGGAGAGTAAGGCCAGATGGCGTTTGGCTTCAGAGAGCTCCCACAATGTGGGAAAGAGTAAGTGTATGGCCACAACTATTCAAGCTGTACACGTTACTCCTGTGCCACCCCATGCGGCTGCTACACATTTCAATCAAACCTTTCTACAGTGTACAGTGACACAATCAAGGATTTTACTCAGTGCTTCTGCTTCTCATGAGTCCTCATCTCTGGCACCCCCACTTGTTTTCCCACACTGAGGGGTGTGCTGGGTGACAACTACACACGCTTGTAATTGCACTTGGGGATGGAGTGGGGCAAACAGTCTGGTTGCTTTTGGTTTGGCACAGGACACCTTGGTGGGAAGGTCAAAATCCTAATAGTGCCTATTCCTGCCAAAAAACAAACAAACAAACAAACAAAAAAAAACCCTATATGGTTGTAACCATGGCCACAGTTCTCTAGCATGGCTCCCTCTCGTCCCCTCTGCTGGGACACCAGCTGTCTCGAGTAACTGGGCAGCAGCTGCCTTTGCCAAAGGAACCACCACATGGCTGAAGGGAAGAGAAAACAGGGACTGCCTGGCACCCTGATGGCATGGGATCAGGTCAGAACCCACTTAGGGGTGCTGAGCAAAGAGAAAATGAAACTTGATTCACAGTTTCAGCTCAGCTGCATTAATTTCGTGCTGTCAAAGGTGAAAACAACTCTGTTCAGTCCAGAGTCTCAGCTCTGCTCACAGGATTTAGCTGAAATAAAGTTAAATGCATCTGCTGAAAGGCAGAGAGGGAATGACCTGTGAGGCCGAGTTCTAAAAAAAACTCCACTCTTGTATCAGCACAGTTGTTTCTGCAAGGTCACAGAGCAAAGGAACATTTTCCATCCTCAAGTTTTTTTTGTAAAGATGATGTGGATATTTTCCAGGATCAAGGAGCAGGAGAGGTAAGGGTGATTTCAGGGCGCTGTTTTCAGAAGCATGGCTTAGGCTAACCTCACCAGCAAAAGACCCATCCACTGCAGCAGAAAGTAAATTAAACCAGTGCCAAGTGCCTTTGTAAATCCCACTTAAGATGGCATTTAGTTTCTATCCTTGTTGATAGCAGGTGCCTGCATATTGATTTTTTATTGCAAAATTGTCCTTTGGTCTCTGCATACTGCTTTTTTTACCCACAGTCAGTGCTCCCCACGTCACCTAATCCTGTTCCTCACCCTTTCTAATTTTCATAGCACTGGATTGTACTTATACAAGCTCAATGCATTTTTCAGAGTTCATCTATATTTTTTGTTAGTGTATTTCTTCATCTCTGTTAAAAAAAAAAGGTTTGAAATATATTCAAAATTCAATAGGAGCATACCTTGGGAAGTGTAGGCACACTCTCCGAATGGCATTTAAAAATGCAGTAACTTATAAAAATATTCCTGTAAAACCCATGAAAATGAAAAAATACAGATTTTCCCATTAATTTTTCACTAAGCACAATGTGATATTCAGTTGTTGAACACGTTACATCCCTGCCGGGCATTATTTTTTTATAATGTAACTCTGTTTCCAGCAGTAGTGGACAACAATTTCAAAGTTCTCATTTTTTCCAAGCTGAAGAAACTTCTTGATTTGTGGCTCTGGAGCTCCAGCATAGCTCAAATTACTTGTATTTCTTTTTCCACTCACTGTTAGTACTTTGAGTCAGCAAAACAGGAAATGTCAAGGGATTGTTGAGGTATGCTTCAGGTATAATAAATGGGTAGGAACATATTGTCATCTGTTCCGTGTGTTAGGAAATCTCTGCTGGAGTCAGGATACTGCTAAAACTGAAGGACATTTCAGGTGTTCTCCAGATTAAAGAGAGGTTATGGTTCAGAGAGAAAACTAACTCAGGAGCAGACAGATGTGTTCTAAAAGCAAAATACACAGAGGAACATCTTCCCTCGACTACCAGACTATGCATTAGCTGGACTTGGGTTTGCAGAGAGCACTTTTTTATAATGATCTAAATGCACAAGAGATTACCAGCCAGAGCAGCTTTTCCAGATGACTCTGTGCTCTGGAGTTGCAGGGTACTGTAGATCTCACAGAAAAGTTTTATTTCTGGTTTTGGCTCAGATTCCCTCATACATTTATCTCAAAATTAACATGAAGTCTGTCTACCAGAGGCAGATAAAGCAGACTTACACTGGACTGAGATCATAATTTGGCTTGTGGTCTCTTCTTTAGCCTAGTCTGAGGTTTGCTTTAAGTAAGAAGAACTGAGGAATTATTAAAGAGAACAAAAACATGATCAACAGTAACCATAATAAAAATTACTGTGTTTTCAGGAATGTTTTCAGGAAACAGAAAAGTTTACAGTATCCACAGTCCTGGAGTTTAATTAATGAAGTTATATATCTGCATGTGAATAAGATTTTACCAAAAAAAAAGTATCCACTCGGCATTATCAGTCATCTGGGCTATGGATCAGCCATCCGTTGTCTGTACCTGATACTATTTCTTAAACAGTTTTGTATTTGAGGGAAAAGTCATATCTCAGCTAGGCAGGTCTCTAAAGATCTGAAATGGTAGTGGTTATTAAAAATTCATGAAAAGGAAAGTTATATTCCATTTTCTCAATTAAATGTTTACTTAAAATTTGCTGGTTGCTTCAATTGAAGATGAAGATCCAGTTTTGTTAAAATCCTTCAATTTTTGTTACATGAATTTAGTAGGATAATGGCTTTTGTTCTTGTCAGTAAGCACTGCAAGATATTTCTTCTCTTTTTCAGATTTTCTCTTGGAGCCATAATATTGAATATTGACAGTTCTGAAGCTGCTACAGGAAAATTATTCTACTGCTTTTTTTCCCCTTTTCTGTTTAGGAGCCTCCAGAAACAGATAGCAATACACAGTAGCCAGTCCTGCACTACAGAATAGCAGTTCTCTATTCCCGTGGCCATCCAACTGGGTCATCATCCTCAGTGAGTGAAGGTAAAATGTCTACAAGTTAGTTAAGATGCTTCCCTGCATTCACAGAAGACAGATTCAGGAAATTCCTCCGCCATTCATTGCCTGTGAGACCTGCACAGGATTTAACCTCAGCTTGCAGACCTCTTTAGGCATCTACATTTAATTTCTTTCAGGGCATGTGTTAAAACAGAAGTACAGAATAGAAATTGCTTTCCAAAGGGATATTTAGACACCAAAGCACAGGCTGTGAATGCTAATGCTACTCTGGCACCTGAGTCAGGCCTATAGAGAGAGGCTTAAATTTAGGGCAAGGTGGGATTTCAGTATGTCCTGCTGAACACCTACCACATTGTCTGAATGACTCTTATTCCCAGGCCCATAGCCATTCAGAAGGACTGTGAAATTCTTGCTTATGATTTACATTCTGGGTCACTTGAGACTCGTCATGACTAAGTCCTTTTGAGAACTGAGTTGAAACATCTCTAGGTTGCATCTAAACTCTAGAGCAGATTCATGCCATATGATGCGACCCAAAGTCATGCCCTGCAAAGCTTCCAGGCCCATGGATTTGTTGGAGTACTCCATTATTATCTCCCCAGCTAAGCACTCAGGGTTCTTTCCAGTAGGTTACCTGGTTGGGGGAAGGGAGAATAATGTGCATTCAGGTCTCACAGCAATATGTTTTGGGAAGCACCTGAATGTGGAACTGAAGCTCTTCTAGGTTCTTAGTTATACATCCTATCTCTAACCTCTATTGCTGAAGTGAAGAAATAGCAATTTTCAGTGTATTCAAACAGAAATTTATCTTATTTCATACAAGAGCATAATTCCAATGAATACTGCAAAAACTTCACATGCTGTGAACCTGTCATTTGTGACTTGAGTGCCTTGAGTGCCGTATCAAACTCTGTCAGCATAAATGTGAAATATAAGACCTCTTGTCCTGCTTTTCTTCCATCTGCCTGATCTAAATTAAAACTACACAGGACCCTGGAGAGAACCATATGCAAAGGCAAAGGAAATACCTATATAATACCAGTTCTTTCTTTCACATCTTATGTCTATTTTTTTGGGAATTACTTTAGCTAATAAGTTAAATTTGTTTATACTTTCCGAGTGTGGCATTCAACACAGGAGTAGGATAGACATGTTCATATTGGTGGGATTATGTCTTTGTTCAAAATTTTATCTTTTGATTCCGACTTGCTGTCAAGATATTGTCAACTCAAGGGTCTGCATCCCAGTTTAGGTCCATGGGATCCCAAGAACCAAGTCAGTCTGCAAAGATACACGTAAATTTAACCACAAGTATATTCTATGGTGTACCTGCAGTCCTGTATCGTGCCATCTGGAACAGCTATTGGACCATGCACAGAAGGAGAGAGCAAGGAAGCAGAATGGGGTGGTGAGCATGCTGGTCCCTTCCAGGATGCACACAGGATGCAGCTGCAGGATGCTCACGTACTTGAGCAGTTGGGATGTTTTTATGAGTTCCATAGTTCAGCTGCAGCCTAAATGTCTCAGCACAGGAGGGTTTCTTGTTGAGGCATTCAGGCTGATATTCTCAGTCCTTCTCCTGCATGTGAATGTATCCTATTAAGGGCCAGGAAAACCTGAGAAGAGACATGTATGAGGCAAACCAGGACCACACATCACTAGAAGTGCTCATTAACTCACCTTGCCTTTGGTGGCCCTCTTGTCTTCTGTTTCCATTCTTACAGGAGGGAGTTGCTCTCTGCCACTGTCACTGACCCACTGTATGAGCATCTAGCACTGATGTATCTACTCCTGAATCTTCTTGGAGATCTCCAGCCCAAGTGTGGCCTAGCACATGCAATAGAGAAATACAAGTGAAGTGATGAAATTCACTCACCTACAGCAATTTAGCTCAAAATGAAAATTTCCAACATGCTTATAGAAAAGACTGTCACTTGAAGATCTAATAAGTTAAAAGATCACTTGCTTTTTCAAAAATATCTGTATTTGTAGCAGTTTTTTCAAACAGCTCAGATCAGTCTGATTTTCTTTATCTCAGCAAAACGCCACAGGTCGATTACAACATTTCTTTAGGAAAGGAAGGGCAGTCGTTCCACAGAATATCTACCTTAATTACATGGTTTCTGAGCTGCAACACTATGGCTTATAGTTCAACGGGTGCATAAACTCCCCAGTGGGAAATCTGAACAATATTTAATTAGCTGGGTCCTGCTGTGTGATACTCCAAACACCCTGTTTACCCAATTAAGACAGAGGTTGTGTGATCTTACAGTTAGTAAGAGTATCTGTATAATTGCAGCTGGAAACTGGAAATGTAGAACATCTCTGTGTAACTTTTAATTGTGCCATTCTAAATAACACAAAACAGATAGAGAATAAGAGAGTAAGGAATCCTTTCCAAAACACCTGGTTTAATCATCTGCATGATGCAAAGGAGGCTCAGCTAGCAATAGGATTCTGTTTCGTGGCATGCTCTGTTGTAATAAAATAAGACAGAGGACATTTGAGATGACAGTTTAGATCTCTAAGAATATGCCTAAGGATCTTCAAAATCAATACACTCTGTACCAAATTGCACGAGAACTACTCTATATTAAATGCACTGAGAAGCACATGGTGCTAGGAGACAGAAAGAAAGGAACGCACTTAGTGTTCATATGACTCCTCTCATCTGGTTCCAATAAAAGGTTTTTGTCCAGAATTGAACAAGAACATAGAGAATATTCAAATAACAAGACGCAGCTTTTGCAAAAATTTTCATTTTATTAATGGTAAAATAATTGCCTCATCCACAAGATAGTCTTGCAAATGTCTCTCACCCTGGGGATCTTCCCATCCACAAGGGAGACTGCAGAATGTTGCATTGCCTCGAGGAGCACTGCGAACTGCAGACCTGCTCTTCTGGCTCTGGTAGACTACTGCAGTCTAGTTCCATTTTGCCAAGGGAGGGTTTTGGCTTCAGCCTCCATCTTGACATTATTATTCCAACTGTGGGCTCCTGATACCCTCACAAAAATCTAATAATAGTCTTCTCTAATGGTTATTTTAAAGTATGATATCTTTAAGGCCTATTTCAGTATTTAACTATATAATAACATACAATCCCTATTTTCTTACATTGCTCTGAAAATTATCTGAAAGTGGAAAATCTGGGTCCATTTCATTTTCCAATGAAAAATCAAATTCAAAAAATCATCAAAGTGTAAAACACCACATTCCATGAAAAACCAATTTCAAATCAACTCTGATTCTAATATGCATACTAGAAATCAAAAGTGCAAGCTTTTCTTTAGATCACACTGAATCATGCTCCATCAACATTTACATGGAAGAAAATCCTAAAAGAAAGTCCTGGTCCTTTCAGTAAAATCCAAGAGATTTTATCTGTTCAAATTTAGTAGACAAATAGGTAGAAGGTTTTCAAAATAATATTAGAAGTAAATAATATTTCATAAACTTATTCATTCCAGAAGGTATCTGTGATATTAGTCTTTACTTGCCAAGAGTTTTCTCAATGTAGATATCTATTGTTAGTTGTGTTTCATCCCAGAAGTCACCCTTTTCCAGTGATGGGGAACAGATAGCATCATTTGTGCATGTGCATGTGTATGTGGGTGGGAATTGTAGTCATCATTGTCTGGTCACACTAGTTGAAGTCATTTGTAGGAGGTGGCAAGATAGCTAAAACTTAGGTGTTGCCATGGCCATGAGCAACACACATGTATTGCTTCAGTCCTTCCTGTGTTGTAATTTTCTTTGATCATACTGATGTTTGTCTCTAGAATTACTTTTACATGAAGCCAGAAGCACTCTGGAAGCATTGAAGGGTTGGGAGTAACAGCTGAGGCAAGGAGGGGGCTCACTGTCACCAGCATTTGTAATCTGCAAAAATTGTTTGGCTGGTATTTACAATTTTATGAGAGAAACTTAAAACTGTCCCTACGAGGTGGGTGTAACACTAGTGATGTGTGTAAGGACTGATGACTAAACTAGGAGGATGCACTAATCCTTAATTTTCATCAAGTAGCCTGAAGTGAAGAACAGCTAACCACATTATAAAATCTTGATCCTTTTACGAATCCAAATGTAAGTAATTTTTAAAGATTTTATTATTCTTTGCCTTCTGTAATTGCATATACCTGTATAATAGATAAGGAAAACTATGTATTTAAAAGATGATTGAAAATTAGTCGTTAATCTGTTAGAGGTAAAATGATCAGCAAACCTCAAATAATAGGAGGCAAACCAAAAACACACTGGCAATAACTTTTACAACCTCACACAAAATCTATGCAAAGAACTTATAGAAAATCTATTACTCAGTCTTTTGGAGTTAAATTCAGGATGTGCTGTTAAGCAACTGGTTTTCCTTTAAGACATCTAAGGCTGATATTTAGGCAAAGCCAACAGTGATAAACTCCAGGCTCAGCTGCTGTCTAAAGCACCCTGACACGTATGGCCACATCCATACTAATACCTTTAACTGTGCCAGGGAAAGATCCCAGGCACTGGAAGTCAAATCTTTTATTCTTTTACATAATCAGCAGTCTTTGGCTTGTTGCAGGTTTGGATCCACCACCACCATCCTGAACATTTCCCTAGCTTAGTTCAGGACTTTGCACAAACCAGAGACTGTCTCCACATGACAGTGTTGATGTGGATGCCCTACTAGGAGGCTTTAACGGCATAGATTTGGGTATGGCTGCTGTCAAAGGAGGGTTCAGGGAACATTTAACTTCCTTTTGAGGACATGTCCCAGGTATAGAGAAGGGAAATTCAGATGGAAGTGTCCCATCAGTTTCTGCTTTGAGCCATGCATAAATTTGCACCCAGATCCTGGCCGTGTTCAGAAACTGATGAATTGATCTGGTGAAGAAAAGCATCTCCCAGCCTTAGATTAAATATTTTTCTAAGAAGGGAAGAGATTTGAGTCTTTATGCCTTGTAATGCATGTAGCATGTTCCAAAGGCTCTGGCCGTCTCAAACAACTGACTGCTAGTTGAAGGGATATTAGGCCTCAGACTAGCTGGCTTGTTATCACAGCATAAAGGCTGGAAGTGAAAAGTAAGACCTGAATATGTTTTCAATTAAGTTTCACTTTCCAAACTCAAAATTTATATTAATTGATACTTGAAAATTATTTTTGCTCTGTTAATATCTTGGTATGTATAATCAAAGCAAAGGAAAGGTATCTCACAGACACAGCTCAGAGCATACAGAGCATTTATATTCTTTCAAAAAAGTGGTTTTTCATCTTCATTTTGGCTTCTGAGGCCACATTTAGTTACAAAAATAAATTGTCTTCCTTTCAAAAATGTTGAGTGCTCTTAAATCCTACACAGTCATGTTCCCACATATTAAAAATGCTAGGCTGGAAAAATTTCTAAGCGCTGTTTGGTAGACAAAAGCCTAAAGGTTTTGTTTACAGACTCTTTCACAAAAGAATAATCAAACTCTGTAGAGAGCAGCTACTCCACTTACTTGCTAGCCTTATTTTGACAGCCTTTGCTAGTCTGCACTACTTTGTAAAGGGTGGGTTCATGTGGAAGCGAAAAAAGTGAAATCATATCTGCTGTCAGAAAAATGCGTGTGTTCTAATCTTTCATCTTCCACTAGCAAGGAATCAAAGATGGCAGTGGTAGCAGCCCTTGTAGTTAACCCAGTGCATGTTCATTAAACGGCAGGGGGTACCCAGAGTGTTTATTTCAGTAAAAACAATTAAGCATATATATATTTATTTTTCAGTGTTAATGATTCCCTGTTGACAGAGCTGAAAAGCAAGTGCTTCTTGAGTCTCCAAGAGTGATTATTAAAGAGAAATGACTGTCAGTCTTCTAATTTGGGTGAATGCCAAGTAGACCAAAGGTGACAAAATAGGGGGGAAAAGAAAAGAAAGAATATTCAAGACTCATTAACAACATGCTCTGTCTTTTTTATTTTTTTACATTGTCACAAATGAGCTTCACAGCTTTCCCTTCATTATCAAACTACCGACCATAATATGGTCACATTTTCAATTGCATCATGAAGTGGTTCCATATATGCCTGAGATGATTTCTGCTTCCTAACATCTTTCTTGGAATCATTGGTCATTTTCTTTCTAAGATATTACCTCTCCTACTGCTGTTTGTCAAACTTGTCCCCCATCTGTGGAGGATTTTGCTTGCACTCGAGAGAGCTGTTTCGGGGCGGGGGGGGCGGGGGGAGGGAAGGGAATTTTCAGGCTCTCCAAAGCTATAGAGGAAAAAAAACAAACCATGTAATGGTGCCAGCACAACATATTCTCTGGAAACCATGGTTGTTAGGACCCAGGCTAGGAACTGGGTGCACAAAAGCCAAGAAGAAAGAGGTCATGTTATTAGCATTGTTTTATAAAGCGAAAATGTGGAATTAATAAGTTCATGGCCCTACAAAGGTGTGGAGTTCTTAATAGGTTGGCTCATCCTGTTACTGACAGTTAGCAAATGTTCATACTCCATGTCTTTCATATTGCTGCAGACTAAGTTCTGCTGGCTCATCACGATTGTTATCTCTACTGGAAAGCAAGCAAACCTCTCATCTGTGTGAGATCTGATGTGACATTCTGCGTTTTAGCCAATTCCAGTTGGCTGCTCCAAAAAAGCAGGCAATGTTTCATAGGTACCACAGCTATTTCTTTCTTCAATCCCCTGAAGCAGTAGCTGTGGGGCTGTACTTTAAGCTGTGAGGTAAGGAACTGTAAATTCATATTTTATTATATATAGATTTTTTTATCACCTCTTTCACTATCTTTTTAGTAATCCAGTTGTGTTAGGTGATGTGACTAAATGACTCCTTCTTTTATCTGTTTTGATAGTCTCCCATCTTTGATACATCTCTGACTGCATTGTATGTATATCTCTGGACTTCATAATCTGTTTTAGAGCCTAAATTACACACTCCAGCCATACAAACACCATTCCCCTCTGTCTTATTAATTTTTAACCTGAAGACAAGTTAGCAAAAGTTTTCATGTGATCATTTTAGGCAGAAATGGGAAGGCAATGCAGAGTAAAAATCCTCTGCTAGCATAAATTCCAACTGCAATCTGTTTATTTCAGTAGAATTATGGCTGACAATCAGCTTCCTGGTAGATCATGTTCATTTAGCCTTTCAAGCAGATGTGTAAGACATATATCTTCCATGATCACTGTATCATGGAATGACTATAATATAACCTTTATCAAAAGCCAAGATAGACTCAGGAATATACTCTCCATTGACTCCTGTCCAAAAGAAAAGGTTGTGTAAATTTGAAGACAAATGGACATAAGCAGCTATCCTGAGATGGAACAAATCAAAACAGATAGTTTATTTAGTTTGGTTGCATGCAGTCATCAGGTAAAAACTAAAAGATTTAGGGTTAAAATCAGTTACTAAGCTGTTTATGGTGGAAGAAAATTTTGGACTGGCGTGTAACATGGATTGTCTGTAAATTAAAAAAGGTTGTTTATTTAACTCGTAGAGTGTAAAGTATATTTTATGATGTAAAATTTTATAACTTCTGCATTAAATTTCTTCCTTGGTTCATAGAAAATATCCCAGTTGCCATTGCCACACATTTGCTCTGTTGGTGGTAGTGTTGGCAAATTAGTTAAAGGGATGTGTTTTGGTCATAGCAGTAAATGTGAGATCCCATAGAAACAGAGACTGCCCTGTCCTTCAAAACACATGGTTTCATAAAGTGGTTCTAGCAGGCCATTTGTCTGTTATCTGAGTCACCAAGAGCTCAAAAGGTCCAGTTTGACACTGTTTGGACCAGGACCGACACACTGAGCTGTTATGCAGCCATTCTTCACCAAGGATCATCAGAGCAATAAATAATTCTGCCTCTTCGTCCTCCTGAAGAGCAAGGAGGCCCCTGCAAGGTTGCTGCAGCAATCTGTTGGAGCAGGGCAAACAGGTAAGCCAGGTGTCTGGGGATGTTTCTTCATCACCATTTCCTGGCATTCCCCTCCTTACCTGGCATGCCTCCTCTGAAGCAAAAGCTGCGTTGCCATATGGTTTTGTTTTGCTGAAAGGAAATCCTTCAAACCTACCCGCCTTATGATAACAATTTCCTCACTGCCAGTCATCACCTCGAGGCTGGCACAAGGGAGATGTGGAAAGCCATCTCCCTGTTGGTGAAAACAACCTCATTGTGTGCAAATCCCCAGCCGAGTTGCAACTGAGCTGTAAAAAAGGTGAAGGTTGTTCTGTGACTTGGCTGAGAAAACAACCTGCTACTGCCTGGAACATGTTAATAAGGGGTTTACTGTCCTAATATGGTTGTAATTCTTTCCAGTCTTTTCAGTCTTGAAATTGGAATCTGAGTTTTTACAGTGTATCAGTTCTTTGAATGCTTGCATTTCTAGAAAAAAAGCTGCACATACCTACACATTGGGCCAAATCCCAATGCCACAATGACTTTATTTCGTAGTAAACCTATTTATGTGAGCAGTGACTTTGGCATTTATCAGCTTTGTAATAGCTCTGAATTTTGGGGTTTTTGGTTTTTTTTTAATATTTCTGATGTTTTTCCATGGGCAGATGCTGATAAGACAAGGAGGAACAGTCTTAAACTGAAAGGGGAGAGATTTAGATTAGATGTCCAGAAAGAATTCTTTACCCAGAGGGTGATGAGGCACTGGAACAGTTTGCCAGTGGATGCCACATCCAATGGAAGTGTTCAAGGCCGGGCTGGATGGGACACTGAGAAACGTGGTGTAGTGGAAGATATCCCTGCCCATGTCAGGGAGGCTGGAAGTCTCTTCCAAACCAAATCATTTTATTGTTCTATGACAAGGTCACAAATGTATAGTTACAGTAAAAATAGCATAGAACTGATCTAAATAAATGTAAAACCTATTTTATTAAACTTTGAAATATTCTGGCAACAATAGAAACAATGATACTTCCATTTAAAAAGCAAAACCAAACAAAACTGACCCTCGCTTTTCCTTTTAATTTTTGCTGTAACATTCTACATGCAGTGAAAAACCCCAGTAATACTTACTTCAAAGTGTTACCTTGAAAAGAAGTAGTTACAGATTAACGGATTCCATCCCTTTGTATTTTATCTACTGTGCTGCCTTCTTAATATAGTTTACAAGTGCTTGAACTAAATTTAGTGAGTAATGCACTAGTAAAAAAAGATTAACAAAGAATGGCCTTTAGCTGAAGCTGGAATTCTTTTTACTGGTGAAACAGGATAGATTAAATTCTGTAGATGATGTAAGCTTACTTTTTATTATTATATTTTCTTAGAGCTTGGAATAAAAGTTAATATATTCTGAAGACAATGGGAAGTTTCCTCTTCTCTTTGATAATGTTACTGTTGGATGTTTGATTTCCAATTTAATGTATGAGAGGTTGCTCATACATCGTGATTCAGCCTGTTGCTTGATGAATAAAATTTTGTCTTCTGTACTTTACATTTTCCTGAGCTGCCCTACTCTGCTATCCAGAGCAGGTTCAGACACCACGGCTTAGGGTGAGTCTGCACTATGGCAAAATAGTACTGTATTTTGGCCATTCATATATTCTTCCCCAGGCACCTGCTGTAGGCTGCTGTCACTGGACACAATGAAGTTTCTGTCTAATCTTGTCTGCCTGTTCCTATCTTCTCTTGAATCCTTAGTTTTTAAACAAGAGAGACTGCCTGGCAATCCACCTATGAGCGAGCACTGCAATGCCTCTGCAGGGAGATAGTGTCCTGGGGTCCTCATTCCTTGTGCTCACAAGGGGTAGGTTGCTTTTGTAGGGAAGCATTTAGTTAGTTCAAGTTTGCCTTAGAATTTGTTCACAAGTTGTCAGAACTACATGCAGCTCAAAACTTTTATAAAGGGAGTCTCTGTTACCAAAAAATGAAGAAGATTTTGAATTTTTGCAGTTTTTCACAGCCTCCTCAGAGAGTCACAACTGAGAAAGAGGCATTTGCAGTGATACATCTACATTAGTTAAACTTTCAGAGCAATAGTTTACACTGAGTGTGCAATTTTGTCTTCTGGCTCTATCTTTTATGGAAAGTAATGTTTTCTCACATTGCATAGACCCTGCAACTAGGACTGATTTTAGTCATAGAATCATAGAATGGATTGGGTTGGAAGGGACTTAAAGATCCTCTAGTTCCAATGCCCCTGCCATGGGCAGGGACATGTTCCACCAGACCAGGTTGCTCAAAGCCCCTCCAACGTGGCCTTCAGATCTTTAATGAGACCATTTCTTAGCTCCCAGCTGAGCCAGGACATTTGGTTATTAGAGCTATCTCCAGATACTGCTTTTCTTGTCTTAGACAAAATTTTGCCCCAGTCCTTAAAGCACCTTATTTGCTCTACTTCTTAGACAGTTTGATTTACTAAGCCTCACACTTTCCTAGGGTTTTTTTTCCCCTTGTTTTGTTCAAGCCTTTATTCTTTTATATTGTGTCAGTGAAAGCACAGCCAAAACCTGACCCAAAGATTAAACAGAGAAACTTCAAAACATGTTGGGTATGACTGTGGAACATCTCCTCTGCAGGGCTATACTGCTGCAGCATGGAAATTCTTCAAAGTGTGTTCTGTTTTCACTCTCCTCTAGTGCTGAGCGTTAAACATTTCTCTTTTCTCTTTTATTTGTTTTTCCTTTGGCTGTGCTGTGTCATTAGTGCAAGTTCTGTTTGATCCATGAGGAGAGCAAATTTCCTGCTTCTGCCTACAATGCACTTGAGAACCTTTTCACTAGGGCCAGTAAGAATGCTCTTGCACTAAGGAGGAAAAAGAAAAGCCAGAGTAAGAATGCACAGCACTTTCATATATAAAATGCAGCAAGACAAAGCTGTACACATACCAAGAGGTGTCACAGCAAATTCCTCTCACTGTGCTTCCCCAGAGGTCACAGCTCAGAGTTGAGAGCTGTGCAGAACCAAATGCTAAAATTCTGCTGCTGCTCTGTGTGAGCTGGTCTTGCAAGCTGGTCCCTCTGAAGTTGGTCCATCTGTGATGGCAATGTAAAGGATAGTTTGTATTTTCTCTCTGTTAAGACCTGTTGATGATTTCCTACAAACAAAAGAGGGGACATTGGTATTGCAGATGTGTTCTTTGGTTTCAGCATGTAAGTCTTCATTCTTCAGCATTTTGGGAGTTCCTGTGAAGTGTGTCCATAATATTTGAACACTCAAAGATTGTAGATGACTTCTATTGCATGGTGTTCCCACAGCAGAGTTTCATGATTCCTGTGTGTTTGCAGAGAGTATGTCATCTTCTAGCTTGAACCACTATATTGTGGATGGAAGGTGTTAGGTGTTAGGTCTACCTCTTTTCACTTTAGGCGTCTACACCCGAGCTAGTCACCGTGACCTTCCTTTAAAGTCAATTAAAAAATATAGGCAGCTCTATAGTGATGTTGATATCTACAGTAGGATGAGATGAGTCACACTGTAGAGATGGTAATATTTCTCACTAACCATAAAGGAAATCCGTACTGCAGCTCAGTCATAAATACATGCACTTGGTCACATAAACATCACCTGCAATGTCCTGCTTCTATGCTGTATTATGTTCACACAGGGACAATTTATGTTTGAGCAAAAGCTTTTCAGTTTTGAGGACTCGTGACATCAGGAAGCAAAGAGTGTAAGTCCAGGCAGTTCTGCTTCTGCCACCAAAACCTAGTCTGAGCTGTCTCAATTTACCTCTATAGCACTGCACTGGGCAGCACCAGTGTCCCTTTTATTGCAGAATATGCACAGATGTAATGCACCATTTCATATGTTAAGATTTTATTTTCATTTGTTAACATTTTTGCACAAATGTATGTTTAACTTTATTTCAGTTGAATTTTCTTGGAAAGTTTCACCTAACACAACTTCTCTTTTCCCAATAATGAAATATGAAGCAGGCTCTTTTTTTTTTTTTTTTTATATTAAATGTGTTTTTATTTCTGTTTCACTGAAAACCGTTGTGCTTCTATGCTGTGAAGTGACTTAAAAATGCTTCATGGACACAGATGCCTGTGACATCTCTGATAGTTCCAATAAAAATGCTGATCTCTCTTGGCTCCATGAAAATTCCCAAACCTTCACTGTAGAATATGCATGTTACAGAGGAGTGTAGCGTAAGTACCTTTCCAGAAACTAATTTTTTTAGCTGTCAACAGCTACTACCACTACTGTGAAGCTTAAAGTTGAAACTAAGAGTAAGAGTTGTCTGTTGTGCTTATCAGACCTCTCTGCTTCCGGCAAGTGACTCAGTGGAGTGAGGTGGTGAGGTGATTAAATGCAGAGGGTGAGAAACACAGAGGGTTAAGGACAAAGAAAAAGAATTATGTGGGGCAATAAGAAAAGAACTCTGAAGTGGCAGAGAGTATCAGGAACAGAAATAGGCAGGTAACAAGAGGAGAGTTAATAGAAGGGTAGGTTGTTGGGTGCACAAACCAGAGCAAAATGGGGGGAAAAAAGTGAAAAATGAAGGGCAGGTCTATGTAGTAGGCTAAGGCAGGAGGCAGAAAAGAAAGCAGGAGTGGCAGGTCCTAAGCAGAAGAGAGAGGGAAGCATCTCAGATTTCTAGAGCCACAGAACCTTGGCATGTCTCTGGCTACCAAGCATTTAGGCACAACTGTAACATTTTTCTAAGGGATGATTCAGGTTCAAGATGTCATCAATTTATACCATTCACTTCACTTGGTTATCTTAGGCTAACATTGCAATCTCAAGTTATTTGTCATTAAGTAGTTCACTCATCTAATTTTCCTGGTGTGTTATTTGGCACAGGAGAATGCAGTCACCAAAACCCTCATCAGCGCACAGAACAAAAGCACACAGGTTTTGTGTGCATGTAAAAGCATAGAAGTGAGACAAATTCACATATATTAGATGGAAAAGAGGTATAGAAACCTGTGAATGGAAACTGAGATTACACTGAAAGTGTGAAACTATAGATTGTTTTATATATTAAGAAGAAATAGAGGAGTTAGAAAGTTTTATCTTTCTTTCTCTTTGTATAGTTCCAGTGCTGCCCTTCACAAGTCTCACTTGAATATTTCATTCAAGTGAAAGTAAATTCAACTTTACTTCACCTGACTATGATGTCTTTGAAAACTGTCTCAATCTTTCCCTACAAGGAGTACACCACCAACAGAGCCAAATTCTTGAAAATATATTGTGTGACTCCAGACAAAGCATCTATCTTTGATCCAAAAAAAAAAAAAAAGTATAATGGCACTAGCTGAGCTCTACTCAAAAATAGAAAATAGAATTTTCTTTCTTCTTGTGCAGTTTCATGTTATCCTGAGTGTTTTCTTGTTCCAATACAGCTTCTTTCTTCTGTTTACTGGAATAAAATCTGAAAAAAAATAGCAACCTGCACTTTTACCTTTCTCCAGCATTCAAACAAAAACACTACAAAGCTCTCCTCTCACCCAGATGAAAGCTTAGCCACCTACTTTAGCACCTATATTTCCATTTCCTTCTTGCATCATAAAAGACAACCCTCTTGCCTTCTACCTTTACACACCTGGCAGCTGAGCTGTAAATGAGCTCCAGATGCCTGAGTTAAGGAACCTGTTTTTCCTAACCTAAAGGCTTGCTAGGAAAACTGAGTTATGTTTCCTAACTGAGTATCACTGTGGTATTGTCTGGAGAATTCCCTATTACTAGAACAACTGCTACAGAACTGCTCTGATTTTACAGAAATCTGCTTGTAGGAAATCAGTGTATCCATGGCTTGCACACCATGGTCACAAGTGCAGCCTGCAGACTCTCCTAAAGAGCTTGAACTGTGCAGGGTGTATTTTGCAGAAGGGCACAGTACATGACATATCTGGAATTTTGGCAAGGTCTAAAGAAACTGTTTAGAGTCTGGATACAGATTGGTCTTTCCTAATTTAAGAGCAGTCACATGATTGCATGCCCTAGTTAGTAGAGTTGATGCTGAGCAGTCCACGCTAGTATCTCAATAGTGTTTTGAAATGTGTTGCTAGAGAGATGCCAGGAGTATAATTTAGTAGGCCATTTTTCTACTTAAGTTGCTATCCATCTTCAGTTCAGTTCTTGTGTGGGTTGTCATGCAGGGACTGTTAAATGTGTCCAAATTTTTGAGTTAAGGATATCAGGCCTTTCTTCTTGCAAATGCCCAGTGTGGAAGTGACCCCAGCAGCACATAAGGTCATGGCAGAACTATAGATCAGGCTGGGGTGAGACATGGCCTTTGGTGCACATCCTCACGGTGCCCCAGGAAGGGGTGGGGTGCCTCGGGATGCTCAGCAAAGCTGAGACATGACCTCTTTGAGTGAAGCTGGCACTGGGTGGTGTCACCTCTTGACCACTCAGCCTCCTGCCTGCCAGGGCCACCAGCTGACACGTCTGTGATGGCAGCTTTCCCTGGCATCTGCAAGGGAAACATCCATTGAGAGGGGGTTGAGAAGGAGGGTTGGAGAGTGGGAAAAAGATCTTTATTTCAAAGATGTTTAGTGTTGGTTTTCCTTTGTTCACTGTTTCTCCTCAACTGTTTGAGCTCTCTACTTTTTAAGGGGAATTTATTGCACAAATATGTACTTTAGTCATGATCCTTCTCAGGCTGCCAAGGTGGAGGAGATAAGCATAACAAGTTGTCCATGTTATTCATGGCATAACTCCTAACTAAAATTTCACATCTACCACGGGTATTTTTAGGTAGGATCAGTGCAGGTTCAGTAGGAAAAATGAAAGCATGCCCACTTTGGTCTGAGTGAGCACACCTTCAGGAGTAAAACTCTTGTCAGGTAAAGGAGAAATAGAGAAATCAACTGAACTTTTAAACTAAGTTTAAAGGAGCTGAGGAAGTTGATGTTTGTAACCTCTGTCCTTCAGCAGGACTTAGAGGTGACCTTTCAGCAGATGAGCTGAGGAAAACCAATGCATAGCCAGATAGACATATTCGTGCTTCAAACTCTTGAAGCTTACAGCTTCTCCTGCTTTCCCTGCAAGTTTTCCCTGTATCTTAATAATCACAGAGGTGACAAAAGCTCTGCTTAATACCACCTTTGACTGATATTTATTAAGGGAAATAAATTCAGTCCCAGTTCACCTCTGTTCTACTGCATGTCTATTTATTCCCGTGCTGTTTCCAAGCTAATAAGTTATAAACTGAATTTGATTTTTTGATATAACCTATGAATCTTAAGATTCAATCGGAAGCTGTTGAAGCTTTATAGTATATAACTGGAGCTGATCTCTTACTCTTTATTCTTCAACTTGCAGGTCAAGCAATTATTACTTTCTGTCTCTTACCCTAATTTTGTGCCAGTCTATTTTAGCTTGCCAGCTGTCATGTTGGTGTATTGAGCTTTTCTATAGTTCTGCATAATACATTTCTAGCTCAAAGAGTAAAGCATTTTTAAATTAAATTGCATGATTTTCTAACAAAACTGTTAATAGAAATATCAGTGTTTTCCAACTAAATTTAATAAAAGTGCAGTCCTGTCTGATGTTAGTTTCTACCAGTCCAGCTAGACCTAAAATTAAAGACAATTTTCTGTTGGCTTTAATACAAAGATCCAGAATTAAATCTATTTCCTCTATAAACAGGTTCCTGAAGTTTATTTCAAGACCAAAATAAATAATTATCTCCTCATGATTAAATTATGTGATGGCTGTAAACGTGGTCACTTGCATGAAGATGTGTGATTTAATATGTCTGGCAGTCAAAGAAATAGGTTTCTGTGCTGAAGATGCATGGACTTTTAGTAAGGGAAGGAGTGGATTAGCAGGCGAAAGTTAATGTTTATTGTTTTGTAATCTGTTTTTGTTGCCTGATTTTTTGGACAATATCTGGGTAAGAAGTAACTGGTGAAGGTTGTCTCACCTGCTCTTTTTGTGTTACAGCTCCCACGTTTTACCCAGCAGGTGCTTTGTTGTGCTGGGTGGGTGCTGTGGACTGAAACAGAATAGGTGGCTGTGTCTCTGTGTCAAGTGCATGACACGCACCAACCTTTCTGTGTTGCATCTTCCACCCTTCTTTTGTGTGTGTGTGTGTGTGCACACGCATCTGTCCTCACCTACATATGCATATATGTATATAAAACATGCTTATGTGCAACTGAATCTGTGTACGGCTTGGAAAGCAGAATTTCAAATTGCAAGAACAGAGCACAGATATTTTGTGACCAATATTAGTTAGAAAAGTAGTCTCACAGCAGGAGAGCCTCTGCTATGCAAAGTAGAGAGGAAACATTAGCAAAAATTAATGGACTACTGGTGACAAAAAGAAAAGAAGATGATATAATCACTAGGTGGGAATAGAAGGCAGCATAGCATTACTTTTCAGTTTGCTCTCATTTATACTGATCTGTAAATTACACAGTGCCTGAAGCTATACCAGGATTCTGTAAACACTTTCTGTAAAGAGTATACAAAACATATAGACATTCCATAACCAATAGGATTTGCACTGAAGGAATGGTGAAGTAAAAATAATAACAGCAACACTCAAGCATGGCTCTAGATCTTTGCTTGAAGCAAAATCTCTTCAGGATAGTGCATGAAATAGGACATTGAAGAGACAAACGCCTGTAAAAGAGAAAGTAGGGTAAGAGTAAGGGATGAACACAAGTGTCCACAGCATAGAAATGGAGGTAATGAGTAGACAGACAACTGGAATTACATGAAAACACATTCAACAAATTGTGGGGAAATTCAAACGGACAAAGAGAAAAATTTGTAACCAACCTAGCAGCAAAGAAAGAACAGTGCTGGGATGGACCATGGGGCAGAGGACCTTTTTCACAGTGGGGCTCTGTTGTTCCCCACATGAGTTACTATACTGAATTAAAGGACTCCCTGACTTTAGCTAGAGAGATTGCTAATTCACAATGATTCACTTATTTTTAAGGTAAAGGAGAACATGGTGACTATGGAGTACAAGGTATGTCATAGTGAACTGAACAAAAAGCAGGAATGAAGTTGCTAAAATTAGGAGATAAGTGGGAAAAAAAATTAAGTGGTGGAATATGCAGTGTATGGTCTAAATGGGAGTATAGGGGAGAAGGTTTTAAAAAAAGTAATGAGTTCACTGGTGAAGTTTTTATATGTACTGTAATGCATGCAGTGGGACAAAGACAATAGGAGAAATATAAAAATACATGAATCTAGAAAGAATCTGAACATCACATCACAACTGATCAGATTTGACCAAACCATACTGAAGACACAAAACTTACCTGCTAAATGTAACGGCTGGCACTTTCAAACACACATAAGTCGATGGAAAGGGGGAGGGAGAAATTAACTTGCCTTGTAAAGGGAATTCTGTAAATCTCCATAGTACAAGCTGTATGTTGCTCAAACTGTTTTAAAATATATTAGCCAGATGCATATGGAATTTCACACACTTTACATTATCCCTGCTAGATAAAAGGACAAGAAGGCAGACAGATCTCCCTAACAAAAGATTTCCCATCCTAATGAGGCCACTGTATTTGCTCAAAGCTAGTTATCCCATATCCAGTAGCCTGTTGGACACGAAGATGCTCATTAATAGGTACAGCCAAAGCACATGGTACTTGATCTTCTCCCAGCCACCTGATTTTTCCCATGGACGATTTCAGCCCAGGTGTAAATTAGAGCTTCCAAAAAGCAGGAGAGTCCCAGAAGAGCAGGTGGGCTTTATATGTCTAGAAGGGGAAAAAAAAGCTGTTAAAATAACACATCTGTGTTTCTTTCAAGTAGAAGACAATGAGGAAAGCCTTAATCTGTCTTTCAAAGGCAATCAGAATCAAGCCTTGGTAAAAGATCTAAGCAACTCCAGATATTCATGTGCAGAAAGTAAACAGAGAAAGATGATATTTATCGGCTAATTTGAAGGAAATGAGGCTCAAGATGCTGATGAGATGTTTTTAGTTTTAGGCAAAAATTACTTCTACTTGAATTACCAGGAAGGTTTTATTGTCTGAAAGGGGATTTAGAATATTAAAAACCAACAGATAGATCATGAAGACATAAAAGTCAGAAGTACAACTTTTCAAACATAACATGAAATTTTAATCCTGGGAATACAAGAGAAGTTTCTCTGACTTTGGTTTCAAAAAAGCTGTTGGAGAACCAATTCTGAAATTGTATTTATCCAAATACTTTTTTTTTCTAATTTTTCTGTAGTTATCAGTCTCCTCAGAACTGAAGTAAAGGTCTTTTGCTAGAGCTCCCAGGACTGCTCTTAGATCTTTGCATCTGTCAGATCTCAACTGTGCTTTCTAAAACCACATAGCAAGTTTTTCTGGCCTTTTTTTGGTATGCAAGCTCTTTTCAGTACCAGTTCAACAGAAGCATGAGCTAGATGCTATTTCCAATATTGTAGTGCAAAACCGTCAGCTCAAGTAGGAGCAAGTCTTCTGTAAGTGAAGATAAAACCTGAATAAATTCAAAGCACGTTTGAAAATATTGCAGCCTTGGATTTTGCCATTGCACCACTCCTGGGGGCAAGCAAGGACAACCAGTCTCTACTTACTTCTTTTACCAAATCTTCTCTGAGTAGTGTCTGACTGATAGCTACGTATTATTATAAAGTCCTTGAAAATAGATGAATGTTAAGTATTGTTAGAGGAAACAAGTAGCTGTTGTATTTTGTTTTGGCAGAAACACAAATGCATTTTTTAAAATCTTTTTGTTTCATCTAAACCCATTAAGAGAGCTTTTCCTTTTCTGCCCACATAAAATGCAGTCTGCATTTTGCATCATGATAACACAAATTCTACAGGAACTTTACAATTAGTGTAATTTAGCATTGCTGCAAAATCCAACAGGAGCTGATGATTCTCTTGCTTTATGGTGATGGGTGGCTAAGGAACTCGAAACAGAATGGCTCTTAAATCTAAAAATGAAACCTTCAATCAACATAAAACAGAATTAGCGCCCTAAGATAAAATGTAACCAAACCTTTAACATTTTCCCAATTTTTTTCTTGGGTTTTTGAGCAAGGGGCTGCCACCTGGCAGAAGCAGGCTGCAGAAGTTACCATTCTCACTTCGCATTCCAGGTGCACCGACTGCAGAAAGCTCCCTTTGTTCCTTCCTCAAATGTGAATAAACAGTAGCAGCTTTAATAGCCCTGACACAGAGTGTGAGCCGTAACAAGAGAAAACATGAAATGTTTGTGTACTCTGAGGCAAAATGATGCCTTGCAAGGAGATATACATTTTAAATATATAATTTTAAAACTAAGCACAGTTTTAAATTTAAAAAAATCAAAGTTCCTGTAAAGCTCAAATTCACTAAAGGGAAAGAAGTTTACAGATTGGGAAAGAATTTTACAGTTAGGAAAGTAGTTTACAGGTTGGGAAAGAAGGAAGACAAGACAGGAATAAAAAATAAAACAAATCTCTCTTTAAAAAAAAATGTACAAATACCCTTCCTGCACTCCCTCATCCTTTAGGATGTTTAGCTTCTCAATTCAGATAATCACCAGCTTCTACCTCGTAGTCTAAACCAATTATCCACATCAAAAAAGCAAGGCCAAATCCCCTGCTCCATGTGTTGGCACTCCTCTCCCAGCTCTGGTGGCACCATGCCAGTGACACCATGTGAAGACCCAGCTGAGAGGCAGAGTCCAAGGGCATCAGCTCGAGGTTGGCGCTGCGCTCATGCAGCCACACAGCTTCTCTTCCTCACCGAGCCAGTGCAAGGAAGGGCATCTTGTTCTGTGAAGGGTGTAAATCAGAGATGAGGAAGCAGGAGCCTCACATTTCTTGTACTCTTTGTCCATCACCGCAAGTTTTTGGGTGTGTACTGTTGTGAACTCTGGATAATGCTAAGTATGTATGTGTGGAATGCCGAGGTCTATTCATCTCTTACCAAATAATTTCTCCAAACTTGCCAACCTGCTCTAAAGGAGAGACCAAATTATAAAATGCCTTTTGTCTGCTTTCCCCAATCATTACTAAGTTTTAATAAGTTGTATTATTATGCTGAATACTGTAAAAAGGCAAATACAAAAAAGAAAAAGAAGCATTACATGCCAAAGACTTCACAACTGAGCCTTCCTTCCAGGCAGTGCTGCAGGTGCACATATTCACTGAGTAAGGCAACAGAACTTCTGATGCAAAGTAGAATAAGAGTGTCATAGGCCTCTTCAAAAATAACTGAGGTCAGTAGGAATGTCAAATAGACTGAAGCTATCTGTGTGGCTGACAGAGCTAAGAACCAGCCAGGACTGTTGGTTCTTCTCCCTCACCAGGAGCAGACCATGACCATTGCAGGTTTTATCAGTCACAATCTGAGCTCAGGAATCTCAAGAGCTCCAGAACTGGTTCATCACAAACCTCATAATGAAGTCATCCAAAACTGGAAGCTGGAAACATCGTCCACAACCATGGCATATTTTTTGAGTGTGGTTCTAATGATCAGGTTTTTTAGAGCCACCCACACCATCCTTCCAGAGGAGTTGAGAGTCATGTACAGGAGTGGCACATCTCTGCTGGCTTTCCCTAGTGAACCTCTATGTGAGTCTAACACAGCAGTAGTCATGTACTTGCCCAGAGACTAAGGCAACCATATCAAGAATTCTTTTTTTTAATTGATTTCAGCTTTCTTATGTGGCACATGTATGTTCCTGATTTCTCTTTCTGAGCCTCAAAGCTTCTTGCATTCTTCCCTTCCCTTCCCTTCCCTTCCCTTCCCTTCCCTTCCCTTCCCTTCCCTTCCCTTCCCTTCCCTTCCCATTCCATATACTGCCCTGAATATCACTTTGCAGTTACAGAATCAGCTAGAGCAGATTATATTTCATCTCTGAGATTTTAAAAGAAATATTTACTGCTTTTTCATTTTTGGATTTTGCTTTTCATTTGAAGTGTAAGTGCTAGTAGATTTCTTCAATCTTGTTTTTATCAGAAGCCAAAGAAACAAGGGGCAATGCTGAACTCCTACACTGAAAGAAGAGAGGGTAAGTGAGAGGGAGAAATGATGAAGAAAAGAAAGCTAGGAAAAGAGTGAATTTACTCTCCAGAGCTTGAAACTGAAAAATAGTTCACTGCAATTTTAATTTCAGCCCAATCTAATTCAAATTATATGCTTTTTCATTACATGACTGCTTTGCAATCAAGTGTTTGTCTCTGTACCCCAATGTTTTGTATACAGGCTGAAGATGAAGCCTTATTCCAATCTTAGCCATCATTGGATTAAGAGGTGGAGGAAGGAAGGGTGAGAAGCTTACATTCAGTGTGTTTTGATGACTCATTTTACACTGAAAAGCTGCCAGATACGCATCATTTCCACTCACTGAGAAATGCTGTTTCAGGCAACTGAAATAGGTTTTGATCTAGGGCGGGGGTCTTCAACCTACGAGCAAATGGAGACCACATGGTAATTATCCTCATGTTGATGCCAAAGCCAAAAATACTGCTGTTTTTAAAAAGCATCACCAAAAGAAGAAAGGCTGTGGAGTTAGAATCTATTTACATGTGGAGTATAATGAAAGAGACAGCAAAGACGACGAAGTAGATGGGGTGAAACAAGAAAAATTGACATGAATCTTCTTTAGGTGATTAAAACCAAAGTCAAATGTGCTGAAGCACCCGACTATCAGTACTGTCTGAAGTACAGCAATACTAAATAAAGCTTTTCAAAGGTAACTTGGGTAGCTGGGAAACTGCAGAGCTTTCTGTTTTGGAAGGAATACATGGGTTTTGCATAACCTCTGTTCTTCCTCCTATATTAGAGAGGAAGATTAGATAGTTGTCAGAGATCTGATTACAAAGAATTTCTGAGGTATTTTTATCACACTACTATTTAAAGAGGTAGAATTGCTAGTGGTTTTATAATGGAAACATTTGCTATTTACAGGCTTTAATTCAATTGCTTAATTGCTGCTTCAGAATGCAAAGGACTGGAACTTGAGCCAACAGTCATTTTTCCCAAAGAAAATATTTATTAAAAATAAAAGCAAACTTCAGCCATGTCATGCAAGCTGTAAATTGAAGCAGAGGTGGTAGGAAGAAATCTCAGCCATTTTCTACATCTTCAGGAATGTCTGTTAATGCAGACTTTAAGTTCCTTGGAGAAAACATACTTTCTCTTCGTGACTAAGAACAGGTCAGGGAAAAGCTTTACAATGTTGCCTAAGGTACATACATGCTTAGTGAAATTCAGAAAAAAATCTAAATGTCTGCTGTGCCTAACTTCTTTTGACATGGTGCCTTGCCTATAAAAAAGACATACCCAAACACACAGGTAATTTCAGCATATGATTGCAGTAATATTCTGATGGTCACCAGCTAACAAAAACCCTCATATAAATCAGGTCCTTAATGCCAGATAATAATTTCTAAGGCACAGATATCATTGTCTAAAAAAAATTCTCTTCTGTTCAGATTCCTAGTTTGACAGCTTACATCTGCCTCTACATATTAGAGATAACAGGAGGAAAAAATAGATGTATGGAAATCAGACACATTGTTAGAGTTAGAGCTATCATATTTCACAGGGCTACCTCACTAGATGATCTTTTCTTGGCTCACATCTTGTATGACACATATCCAGCCATAAAGGACTTGATTTTGAATTCCTGGCATCCTCAGCTGGCATTGAGCTGAAGAATACAGGTGATTCCAAATAGGTTGTTCATTGCTTCTCTTCTTTGGAGAGCTTGATTTTCAAAGACTTATGGAAGGTTTATCTTCAAGCATGGGGAGCAGAGACAGTGTGTTCACTTAATATTAAAGAAATGTTTAACACACCAATACAAAGTGTTCTGATAATATTTTAAGGACTGCCGTGGATGTCTTTGCTATACTAGGTTCTAGGAAAGAACACATTGACATTTGAAGAGCCTAGTGGGTCATCTAACCCATCCCTGGAATATGCAGAATTAGTAACTATGAGCCCCTTGGATATCATCCTGAAAATAAGCTCAGGAACAATAAATAATTTATAGTCCATTTGTAGCTGCAAGTCTTTCATTCTTACAGATACATTTGGAACTGGAGCAGAATTTAACAGTGCAAGAAGCACAGTAAGAACGGTGGCAAAAAGCTCCTCCTCAGTGTTATCTTTAGACACAATTGTCTGTGCCCAGCTCTGTATAACTCAGCCAATTCTCCCTCTTGCACATTCAGGCATGAAGTTTAAATTCTCAATAGACCATTATAAGCTCTCACTCAAGCTGGTGTAAATCCAGACTAGCTCCTATGATGTCAGTGAATAAAGTTACTCTGAATTTACTGCTGTGTAACTGGGAGTGGATACTGATCTCATCCACTTTATTTTTTCTGTAAATTACTGTGCCAAATCCTGATGGCTTCACATAGGCAAGAACTCCTGTTTGTCATCAGCACAAATTCTAACTGACCAAACAGTCCTAGGTTGCCCTTTAATCTCTTCTTATTTTCATAGCTTAGCCATGCACTCCTAACAGCTCCCTGTATTGGCTGATCACTCCTTTTGGAGACTGTGGCAACAATGACTGAGGATGTAGACACAGCAGAAAATTATTAAAGTACTTTTCTATCTGTGTTTCCACCAAAACAGCAGGGGTGCTTGGTAGGTCAGTGCCTGCTATGACACCATTCCACACTTCCCTTAAAGAGCTGAGAAATTTTCTGTTTGATATCAGATCTGTCCCCACCTCAAGAGGAAAATCACCCTTCATTGGCAACCTAAAATTCAATTTTTTCAACAGAGCTTATCTGTAGCAAGCTGACAACTCCTGAGCTCCTGCAAGCAACCTGACCCCTGGCATTAGTAATATGTCCCCTAGCTGCATCCCTCCAAAGCCTTTTTCTCTGGGAAGCAAGCTCTAAATTGGAGTACATCTGAAATTAAATAATAGACTCTTTGGGCTTATACTCTGAAGTGCTATTACAAGTGTAGGTACTGCAAAATACATGTTTGATAGATTAAAATAATTCTTTTCATGACAGTTTATGTTGATTCCTTCCACTTCATTGCTATATTCAGAAGGATCTCTTTTCATTAGTTTTATAACAATAGCTTTATTACTTCATGTTTTTAGTAGATGTAAAATTGCTATAAAATGAAAGATGTTTACAGTTTCAACCTACAGAAAAGGGAAAGAAAATCTTGACATTATTAAAGAAATTTTCATTACACTATGAAAGTAAGAAGTATTAAAGTAACACAAAGCAATGTTATGAAATCTAGCTATTTACTGTCTGTAAAACACGTAGGTTTTCAAAAAGAAAGTAGAGCAGGAAAAGAGTGAATCATGAAGGCGAAGCATAGCTAGATATAATGCATGCAGCATTATAATTATCTGAAAAGCAGTCGAACCAAGGACGCTAACAATTTGCAACAATAAGTTGTCTTTCAGAAGCACTGAACCCAATATTTAACTTAAAGAAAGAAAACAAAATCTTCCTAAAAAATGGGCCTGCAACTCTGGTCAGATTCTTACAACATGCTTAAATTAATCAACTGGCCATAACCCAAACCACTGTGACTGGAGATTTACGGAAACATGGCATAGTTGCTCTTTTTCCTTGCCTAAATTGTGATAATTTGGTGTTGAAAAAATGCCTCTCACTGTGTCTTGAACTCCATTGCTATAATGATTGATGATTGCAAAACTGTTGATTGCAACATCTTGAATGTTTTATGTTTAGTTTTAAATGTCTCTGAACTAAAGGGCAAAAGAAAGTTTTCTATGATCTCATGCACTCATGCCTTAGATCTGTGGCGAGATGGTCCCAGACTCTTACACAAAGGAACTTGCACAACGCTGGAGACAGGACAGACTGGAGAGGCAATCCCACATGTCAGGGTGCAGCAGGCTATAGGAAACACGAGGCCTTTGTCTATGAGACTGTCACCAACATTTGGGGCGATGCCGTTTCTGTACAAACATCTGTGGTTGTATTGGGATCGAATGATGCTCACAGTGTTGCACACAGAGGTTGATTACAGCACGGCTGTGGCCACCCCTGTGCTTTTCCAGCTGTGTCTGAGGGTGTAGGTCCCAAAGCTGGCTGAGTTCTGAGCGAGCAAAGTGGCCGCAGTCAGAGCTGCCTGCAAAGACCCCAAAGCATCGCGGTTTGTGACAAGGACAAATGCACCCTCTGGAATCCCTCTGATGCTGTTTAAGGGTTGCTTAATCAAAAAGAAACTATTCCTAAGTTTAAAGAAACTTTTGCCATTTTTTCTTTGTTCTTGAAGCTTCAGATGGAGGTGATTTTGTTCAACTATCTTCATCAATTATGCAGTGAGACAGAAGAAAAATAAGTCTAGAAGGGACTTGCTGAATTATTTCTTTGTTTTCCTACTGAGGAAAACCCTTTCCCACGCAGTACATAGAGGATTACTCTGCTAGTTTAGATTGTTTTGCAATGTCAGGCCTAAGCAGGTATCAAGAGCAGATGACAACAGCCATCTCAAAAACCCTTTGTGTTTTCTTTACAAACTCCTCACTTCTGGAAGAAGATTTAAGATTTGCAATTCAACTAAAAGTTACTTAACCTAAGTGACTGATGTGAAGTCAGAGGTGCTGCATTTACAATTGCAGCTTCAAAACAATTGAGTTTTGCAAAGCAGAGATAGAGAAGCTGATGCTTTTCTGAAAGTTTTAGATATTTTTTATTACTTTACTTATGAATACTTAGCTGGGTTTTTAATACCAACACTGAAAGAATACACGGTAGGATTATGGTCTAATTTTATTTCTTGACATCCATTTTATTCAGGGAATGATATATATCTAGCCCACTCAGCACCTGCTGTCTTCAGACACACCAGCCATTTATGTCAATTATTTAGGGTTCCCCCTTAGGCTCTGGAGAGCAGTTCTTCCACTTCAGAATCCCCTTCTGCCATCATTCAGTTTTTATCAAATTCTCACCTCAAACTCCTTCCACAGCTGGTTGTGCTGGGGAGGTCAAGAAATAAGGAACAGGCTGCTTTCTGTGCTGGTGAGATACCTCAGGGAGCTCTAGTTCTGGAATTCAGGCTCTGGAAATGCACCATGCCTTTCATTTCATCATGCTGCTCTTTATTTGATGAAGTGTTCAAAATTCGGTGGCACCAGCAAGCCAACTGGATTTACTATATTATAATCCCTGTGAAGGTTTTCGCGAATTTGCACAGAAAGACTTTGGAAGCCATGTTCAAGACAAAACAAGGACCGTATCCTTTTTCATTATGGAATTTTAGGGGGAAAGCCTTCTAATTTTAAGATGAAAAGTACTTCTCACAAAATGTTTCAATTAACAAAGCAGTAGCCATTCCTAGCAACTACAACAATTTAATAAGAACAGCTTTTGCAAAGGACTTGTGTGACACTGATCGATTCATGAAGAGCCACAGGAACTGAGAATGTTTCCTGCTGCCCTGCCGTGATGCTGCCAGCTCCCAGCTCCCAACTCTACCGACCGTCTACAGCCACAGCTATGGGTTTGGGTCACACACTCTTCCTGTGGGGTTCTGCTTCAAACCTGCAGCTTAGGGCATGAGTGTGCCTGGTGGCCTCAGCTCATGGCTCTGCTCTAGAAGGGCATTAGTAAGTGATACATGCCTGGGGTCAGGGGACAGCAGCAGCACACACGCACACTTCAGGGCACAGATTACTGCCCTGAAATGTGGTAACAACACAAAGCAGCGCTGTTGTGACTACAGGTAACTTAAGAACATCATTTTGTGTTTTTCACACAGTTCCAAGTACTGGTAATTGCTTTCAAAATGATTCCTAAAAGAGATATTTCTCTGAAAATGGTTTCTTAATCACCATTACTTGTAGGGAAAAAAAGAAAAAAAAAAAAAAAAAGGCTGTGATCTGCATCAGAGAAGTGCAAAGGGCAGATCTGCATCAAGTGCCTGTGACTGTTGCACTCAGCAGGCACGTACAGCTGCTGCTCCTCAACCAGCTCTGGGTTCTTCTAGCATATTTTTAGATGAGCAGAATGCATAACTTTGAAAAGAAAACATATGCCAGACCACACATCATTTCATCTTTGTAGCCCTTATTTTTAATAAACTATTACTTCTTCCACAACACTGTAATATTTTCCACAACACTACTTTTCCAAAGCATTGTCCAAGCCTCCTCTGGGCTCTGCAGCAGCCAGTACTGAAATTCTCACATGATTTATTTTCCCAGGCACCTTTAGTTCTCCTGTGGATATTAAAAGAGTGAGAGTTTTAAATATACCCATATATAAAAGAAAGTATTTTTTGACAATTACAGGGAAGTCCTACTGTTTGTATTTCTTACATATGATTCATCATCTTTATTTTAGTATGAAGATAGCGTAATATACTCTGTGTTAACTCACAAAAGAATATGTCTGTTTTGCCTTTGATTTCCTACTGAATCCATTCTACAGTGGGCTTTCAAATAATGATGATAAAAAAATCTGAATTTGATTTGGCTTCTGGGAAGATCTGCCCATCAAAGAATGACCACATTGTGTTGCTCTTTTTCTTCTAGTCTGTGAGCAGAAAGATAGACAAAGCAAAAATGGAAATACAGATTCTGAAAGTACTATTCTGGGTCAGCTATTTGAACTGTAAACTTTAATTTTATATATTTTCCTATCTGTATTTATAGGCAGGAAAGCTTACCTCTTGTTTTCAACAAAGCATTAAATATAACTTTAATATTAAGAACTTCAAAAGAATGTCAAGTAGGGCGCTTCAAAGTAAATTTTCTATCATTTTAATGTCCAGAATTAGACTGTTTCGTTATTTTCTTCTTTAAATCTAGGTAGATATTTTAGAGAACACTTCAAGTTCTGAAGATTCAACTGAACTTTATAAGTGGTTTCAGTGGTTAATTAACCTCATTACACAAACTGTGCCTCTAATTTTTATTCTAAATTTTTCTGTCTCTAGCTCTCCAACGCTGCATTTTGCTAAAAATGTATTTGCTGGAGCAATTCACCATAAAAATTTCACCTTTATGCCCTGATAGTACCAGATAGCAAGACAGCATTTTATGTGCCTTATCTTATGGTCACAGTCCTATTTAAAGTAGAGATTTGTCTGATTGCAGTTTGTTAGATAAATATCTCTCTGTCAGAAATGTTATCACATAGATCCCCTGCAATCACATGAGCACACACATGTGCATGTGCATACAGTCACAAACACAGAAGTATTTGGTTTCTTGGAATGATTTATAACTTTCAAGGACAAATTTTTATCATTTTTCTATGTCTAACTTCGTATTTTATAATTCACAAAAATACAGACAATCAAACCACAATAATGGAACAGCCAGCAATCACAAAGGAGCAGGATTGTTTTTTAAATTATCTTTTACTTTTTCTGGCCCCATGCACAGTTATACAATAGTTTTCTTGGTATTGACTCAAGTAATTTTCATCTTTGAAGTCAGGTTAATACCCAAATAATTTATATTAGTATTTTGCTGGAGGAAGAATCAACCAACTTGTCCAGCTCTCACTGAAGGTGCTCAATGGAGGTTTTAATTTCAAAACCAGGAATTTTAAGTGTATGAGTATCTTATATCTCCCACCAGGAGCAAATATAATAGGGACACAGGGGAGCTGTGTGACAAATGGGAATGTAACCCACATGCTGCATCACCAGCAAAACCTATTCTCTATGTCATTACTGCTAAATCTACTTCCTTCAAACAGTTTCTTGCTTGTATCAAAAACTGTGTGGCCAGCAGGACCAAGGCAGTGATTGTCCTTCTGCAGTTGGCACTAGTGAGGCCACACCTCGAGTGCTGTGTTCAGTTCTGGGCTTCTCCCTGCAAGAAAGACATTGAGGTGCTGGAGAGGGTCCAGAGAAGGACAACAGAGCTGGTCAGGGTCTGGAGCAAAAGTCTGATAAGGAGCAGCTGAGGGAGTTGGGGTTGTTCAGCCTGGAGAAAAGGAGGCTCAGGGGGAGACCTTATCAATCTCTACAGCCACCTGAGAGGAGGTTGTGGCCAGGTGGGAATTGGTCTCTTCTCCCAGGCAACAGTGACAGGATGAGAGGAAATGGCATGGGGAGATTCAGGCTGGATATCAGGAGGTGTTTCTTCACTGAAAGGGTGGCTAAACTTTGGAACTGACTGCCCAGGGGTGCTGTGGAGTCACCACCTCTGGAGGTGTTTAAGAAATCAGTGGATGTGGTACTGAGCGCCATGGCTTGGTTAACGTGGTGATGTCAAAGGTTGAATTCCATGACCTTGGAGGTCTTTTCCAACCTCAACAATTCTATGACTTTATGATTCTATTCAATGACGTCTCCCAGACATGAATGAAATATCACATTGGCTTCATACCTTTCATTTAGATGCATACAGATGCTAAGGAATAAGTTAGATAGTCTGACATACATCTTAACAAGACAATAACAGGTTGAGCCCTTATTAGCTCAACCTTTTTGTAATGATTGCTCTGCTAAAAAGGAAGGTGGCCTTCTTGCTGGGTCATACTTTATAAAAAATTCTCATGCACTTCTACAAAAGTTATATTACAAAGGTCAATCAATCCTTAATATATTTCTAAGGAGGTCTTTTTTAGGAATTTTAACCTAAATTAAAAGTCTAACCCCAAGATTTATTTTAACGGAAGGAAACCAAGACCCCTAACAATGTGGAAAATTTCATCTTCATTAGGGAATAGGATGTTTATGAAACTGTGTATTTCTTTAAAATGCAAAAGATAAACAGATCTTATAGGGTGGTAAAAAACTAATGGACATAATAAGTCTGGTGTTCTGAAGAAAACAGGTGATGGATTGAGTTGAGGTATGAAATTCACTCTAACACAAAGATAGCCAAAATATATCCAAACAGTTCTTGTGGTTAGATATTCCTGTATATGTGTTTTAGTTTGGATGAGTAATGGATTTGTAGTAAGATATTATTGTAGGCTTCATTTATGTTTACTTTTAGGCTCTTTTATGGCTTAAAGAGTAATGCTTTGATTCTTGCAATAGTGTGATCCTTTGCATTAGCTGTTTGGCATGATCATTAGCATAAAATCAACAAGTGGATAAGGACCAAGGCAGTTTAAATAATGCAGAGGTCATTCTTGGCTAATCTTGTTTGCTTCTTTGTCTTTTTTTAATCAGCCCATGCAGATTTTCTTCCATAAATTAAAATCAAATCTGAAATTGTGGCTGGACATAAATTTCTTATAATTTCTTGAGATGCAAAACCATGATGGCAGAACAGAGCATCCAGTAGAAAGATGATACCAGGAGTTAATCATCTTAATTACATTTTATTCTGCTGCTCCATTTCTCAAACTCTACTTCCCGGTGATTAGATTTTATTATGCCTTTATAGAAAGGTCAAAAAGCTCACAGCCCCAAATAGCTGTTCAGTGTTTAAATCTCTGTCCATGGTAATCTTCTCTTCTAAACTTGTAAGTTTAATTCCTTACATATAATGGGACTCGCCTTGTAGCTTTTACTCCATTTTATTGTATTTTTGTCTTTTGCTCAAAATTCCAGTTTCCTTCTGGAACATAACTTTTTCACTTAGACATAATGTTTTACACTCACCATTACACATATAGGTGCAGCCACTTTTCTGCCATGTTTCTTATCTCCCAGATATTTGCAAATGCCCGTGGGAGATTTGCTTTCTTGTCTTTGGAGCTCCTCTGAGCATTCACCTCGAGGCAATTACCACAGATTACTAAATATGCCTCCGTGTGACTGCTTGCCAAGACCGTCTCCCATCCTCAAAGGAGAGCTTGAGATTTTGTTCTAGGTGTATTATTTTCTATTTAGTTTTATTAAAATACACTGGGCTCGTCATGACAACCTAATTAAGCCATTCAGCTTGCACAGCACTGGCAACTTTTTTACCTTTTTCACTACCCTGGCCAATTTCTCTATCACCTGCAGACATGATTAGCACAGATGCAATGTGAGCATCTAAAATGGTCTTTCATCGGATGGAACCACTCTGTAGTGAGCAGACTAAAATAGGACAGCTTTTTTTATAGGTTCCTAATAATAACTGCATTTTGTATCTATGAGTGACCCAGGCTTCAGTTCTTTCCACATTAATTCCCTGTAGTACAAGCTTTTAAAATAAATCATGATGTGGTTCTAAGTTACTATTGTAAGTTCAGATAAAACCCAGCCTTCTGGGAAATAAACTTTCCTATAAATGGTGTGTAGGTGGGAACAAATGGGGATTGGTATCACCTTATTCAGCTTCCTCCTTCACTTCCTACTAGGAAGGTCCAAGAGGAGTGTCCTGGCTCAACAGTGGGTCAAGTGTTTGCCATATTCATTTCTTCATGTGCAGAATGTGCCCTGAGTGTAGTGACCAACCTCAAAATTAAGGAGTTCGTAGGGTTGTCTGTACCTCCTTCCTCAACTGTTCTGTTCTGGCAGTGTTCAAAAACACATATAGTTCCAGTCATTTACAGAATTTAGTTTTACATCCTAATTAGATATTGCTTTAAAATGTGGCAAGGGCTCTTAGATATTAAAGTGTTGTATTATATTATTTGAGCAGTGAAAACTGATAAATACTGGCAGCTGCAGAACCAGGCCTGAGCATGCTACATGTTAAATAAATGAAAATAGAAATAGTAGTCTTTGTCCAAAGGTGTTTATACAGCCCCAAAACATAGGTATCTGTCCTTTTGTTCCACATATGCTTTCTAATGCTCTCAGCTCTTCACAGTATTTCTCATTTTAATCTTGCACTTTTATGCATCAGGGTCATTACATGTGAAGCTATCCAACAAAATGCAAGACATCAACTTCACTGAAGATAAACACAAAGGATCTGATCTTATGTAGTGCAAAACATGATCTGGCCAATTCTGAAAGCCTCCAAGGTGCATTGTTTCCAGTGTCTACTCAGCGTTTTCAGCATCTCCAAAGAAATCCTTGAACCCTGCCAGGTGGGGTTCAATAGCAGTATATTAATTAAATCACCCTGAGAGTGTGAAAGTCTTGGCACAACATGAGCAAAAAAGAGCCAAGTACTCTCCTAAGGTAAATGGCTGTGTTCCCATCAAATACAGCTATGGCAATTTATACCACATCAAGATTTATCTATAAATGTTCCTACATCTGTGCAGATGTGGAGATGTACTCACCGTGGGCAGTGCAGAGTCAGACACAGACATCCAAGGAAGTTTGACTGCAGCAGCAGCAGCAGCAGAGAGCGTTTCCTGTGCAGAAGCTGCTGCCTCCAGCTCTGTGAGGGGATCTGCAGTGGCAGCCAGGCACACACCTCTGCTGCTTTCAGGTACATCACTGTGATCTCCAAGAGTTTTCTGGCAGACTTGGGAAACAGAGAAATAGCCACTTGTATAGCCACTTGTAAATAGCCACTTGTAATAAGTTTTTCTGCATCAGGTTACGTGAGCAGAATTATGCTGGCATTAAAATAGTCAGAAGGTCTGCCAACCTTACAGAAACCATCCACAACCTTACAGAAACCATCCAGCTGAAGTATCTGAGTGCTGCCTTCTTTTTGACCCAGTACAGCTAAAAATACTCAATATTCGTGGTGTGAGAAAGATCTTAATGAAACTATTTTGAACTATATTGAAGTCTTGAACGTCAGTAGCTTCTCCTGAGGTCCTCACTTCTTTAAATGCAGTCAAACCTCATAGATTAATTGGTAAAAAATGTAGTGGAGCAGGTAGGTTTATCTTAAAGCAACATCAGAGCAGGGAAATTAGAGTTTTATGCTAGCTGTTACCTTCGACTTGGAGAACAAATTAGGTGACCTAAGCTATGAGAACATTTTTCAAAGGTAATTGTCAAGGGATCTTTTAAACTACACACCTGTCCTGTTAAATACAGAAATCTTTCATGTTGTGGGTAATACAGCTCAGCAATGTAGCTAACAAAGGGACACTGACACATTTAAAATTGTGCTGCTCTCTGGCTCTTTTAATGTATTTTCACACTGACTGCTCCAGCAGTAGAGGCGGTGTGGCTATGGACCTCAGCATCAGCAGAGTCTGCTCCAAGGGCTAATGAGGCTGGTGGAGAATCCAGGTTTTGGGCTGATGTTCTAGAAATAAATGTAGCACAATGGCACGTATAGTGTAATGTAAGGGCTTTGGTGGGTAGGGGAAAAATGATCCCTGATTAGTCTGCCCTTCCTTTACCTTGTTGAATGGAGCTTCTCCTTCAGTGTGAGCTATAACCAGCCCTGCTGCCTGTGGCTGTTTGCTAACCCCACGCTGTTTGTGTTTAGTCAGCTGTGAAGAGGGACCGAGAGAACAGTTTCCTCAGTGCAAGGTGTTAATGTCAGTCTCCCACACACATCCACTTTGAGACAGAACCAAATTTCCTTTTAAAGGCTCTTCAGCTTAAAGGTGAATGATCTGAATCACTGTTTCACCCAGAGTAGGTATAATTTCTTTTCATTTGACTTACATGACAGCAACCAAACTCAGGTATCACTAATATCTTCTTACTCTTCTTTCTATTCAAGTTTAAAAGTTTTATGAAGGCTTTGCTGAAGTTTGAAGCAAGAAGATGATCTATGAAAGCATTTTGTTAGTTTCCTTTCAACTGCTACAGCTAACAAAACCCAAATATAGATGGAGTTGTTCAAGTAAAACACGTGTCTTTCAACAACATATCTTGGTTTGGGGAGATGGTTTAAATCTACTGGAAAGAGACCCCTTGCTGTGGTACAAGAAAAAGCCTCCAGCAGGAAGGTTTATGATTTTATTTTCAGAGGCATGTCCCTTCAGGTACAGACTAAGTTGTACTAGCCATTAAGGTTTAATGATAAAATTAATACACCCTAAAAGTTTAATAAATCCTATATATGAATACATCTGTGTTCAAGGTTTATTAGAGGCTGTCAGTGTAAGCAGTAATTTAAGTGCTGTTAAAAAATTAATGTTATTATGTTTCAATAGACAGCTAAAAAGGGAAAAGCACTCATATAGACAGACAAAGGTAAGAGTTTAAAAGGTCAAGGTTTCAACTACTATAAGTACCATTGCTCCATGTACTACAGGGGATTGATAGCAACACACACTTGTTGAAAATCTGGCCTTATTTTAAAATTACAGAATCCATTCAATGGGTACATCATTAGGTTGGACATCAGGAAGAATTTCTTTACGGGAAGGATTGTTAAATATTTGAACAGACTGCCCAGAGAGGCGGTGGAGTCACCATCCCTGGAAGTGTTCCAGAAACAACTGGATGTGGCACTTAGTGCTGTGCTTTAGTTGACAAGGTGGAGATCGGTCAAAGGTTGGACTCAATGATCTTGGAGGTCCTTTCCAACCTAAATGATTCTGTGATTCTGTGATCATGACACTCAAGAGGCAGTGGTGTACAGGATGAGGCAACTGACAGATTTTTTTCCTCCCTCCATTTCTAATCTACGTTAGATCTCACCACTCCCCAAAAGAATTATTTTGTTTTTCTGATAATGAGAGGGTTTTTTTTTAGTTCCCTTCCCCCTACCCCCATAAAACCCTCAAGTAAACAAATCTTTCTTGGTTTTATCCTAAAATGCTTGGATGAAGTCACCTCTTGCTGCAAAGCTCAGTGCTGGCCTCACGGAGATACAGGGTAATAAAAATTCTATTTGACATACAGGGGTTTTAGAGCAGGACAATAATGCGTTCTGGTTCCCCTGCTTTAAAACAGACATCTTTTTGGTAGTAGAGACAGTCTGTGTCCCAACTGAAAGCAAATCCCACAGCAAATGGACCATTTGTGATGGCTTATGGGAATTTATAGCACTTCCTAATTTGGGGAAGAGAGTAATAAAAAGATGGATGAATGCCCATCCAATTCTCTGTTCAAAAAATCTACATAAGAATGTTTTAAAAGATAAACTCTTAATTGGCATGTTTCTCAATAATTTAAGAAGAAGGTTAAATGCATGATAAAATATATAAGAGGATGGGATTCTCTTCTGTTGGTTTTTTGTTTTTTTTTTTTTACCTTTAAGCTACCAGGAAATCTAATTTTCTCATAACTTTGCTCGAGGATCCATTGGAGACCTCACATGTTCACTTTGAACCTTTTCTGCCCTGAAGAAAGACAGAGATAAATTTTCTCCTGAGTATTTTTCAGTAATAGAGTTAAAAGTTAAAATCAAACAGTGCAAAACTCACCTTCCCTCTCATTACTGAGGATTTATTTGCATAGATTTTTCTGCTGTCATAATTTCCTCCTCTTCTTTGTCCAGAAGTCTGGAGACTCTGAGGAGTCGCCTAGGAAAGGGTGATAAGAGATGAATCGTCACTATGACACAAATGTATAGATCCAGAGATAAAAATGTCATCTGATCGTTACACTGAAAGAGAAGGAAAAAGAACGTAAACCAAACCTTCACCTCCTCCTTTCTTAATGCATGCTTAGTAACAATACCTTTTTTCTGTAGGGTTCTTACATGTGCCCTTCATGATTCCGAAAGAATAGCACAAATTTAGCTTGATTTACCATTGACGGTGTTCCCTGACCTTAAAAAAAAGTTGCCTTTTAATCCACCCCACTGAAAAAAAAAAAAGGTTGAATGAATTTCTAAAAGGTGGGTGAAATAGTTGCCTTAGCCTCAAGGCAGCAACAATGTAAATGCTAACAAGTTATTCTGGTTTTACATGTCTGTTCACCTTTATATAGATTCTACCACCTCTGTGTCTCATACTGCATGTGTTAAAGCTTGGGAAGTTCTTTTGGGCCCTATAAACAATCCCTTAATACTCTTGAATGTAAACTGAAATAGTTTCCTCTAATTCTCTGTTGCCTATTTAATAAGCATATTCTTGCATTGCACATTTATGTCGCGCCCAGTTTTGCCACCCATACACAATCTCCCATTTTATAACCTTTTTTTTCTTAATTCAGCACAATAGCTTGGATTGTGACAATTGCTTATTCAGTTTTAGAGAAAGTAAAAACACAATATCCTTCTGTAAGACCAGCCCACATCTTGAATCCATATGTTTGAGTGTGTAAGAAAATTGGATCTGATGCCCCCACCATGAACAAATTAAGGCAAGAAAGAGTGACAGTGGTGACAGGAAGAGCAAGGAGCAATCCAAAGTATAACTGTACCCTTAAGAGTGGCTGAATCAATGCAAAATTTGGAAAAAAGATGCTATGTTTCATTATGACCTGATGATAGTACATTTCCCTCTTGTCCAATTCAAGCCAGAGTATTCTTGCCTAGGGCTGACAAATAAATTTACAATCCAGGCCATTTAGTTCACAACCTGTTGGAGTAAGAAACCTCCCACAAGTAAGAAAAGCTTTCTGTGAGCTGAAGTGCATTTTCACCAAACCCTCTGGGCCCAGACTGGTTCTTACTAAAGTAAAAGCCACAACATGTGCTGCTGTCAGCACCCAAAGGTTTTGCCCAGGAGTGAGAAGCCCAGTACCACAGCCAAAACCCTTCATGCCCAACACCAGAGCACCCTGAAGGCTTCTCCCGGAGCCACACAGCTCCAGGCAGGCTCCTGCTGTCCAGAGCATCTTTGGCAGCACTACCTAAATATTTTCCATTTTTTTCAGGGGCTAATTAAGTAATAAGCAGACTATAAATTCTCCTGTTGTAAAGGGCTGCATAAAACAGCAACATCAGGGTCGTCCTGCCTGCAAGCTACCAGGGAATCTGAGCTGTTGCAGCTTGCACACAGGTGAGGACAGGCTGGAAAAGGGACTCTTAAAAGTTAAATCAAATGACATATTCATCCAGGCAGCTGTGGCCATGCTAGACCCAAATATCTCCACAGGAACCACTTGTTAATGATCTCACACTAGATTTTAGCATGGGAAGAGTCAGATTGCAATTAGAAACATTGAACTTATTCTTGATCTCTCTCCTGCAGAGCAGGTGAGCAGTTCTAGGGCAGCAGTGGCTGGAGAGGGAGGAGCTGGCACTGGGAGAGAGGTGCCTGCTCCCAGCCAAGGTTTCACAGGCTCAGGAATGAAAAATAACAAGGGAAAGAACAGGTTTCATGTTAACAGAGCAGCTGGAATTTGAGCCTGAAAAATTTCAGGGGTTATTTTTCTTTCTATTTATACAAAATTTATAATGCAAATACAACTGTATTTTTGTATGCCGTGCCTTTCTGCTCTATTTATAATTTGACCATCATTTTCAATCCTGGCTGATTAATATTAGGCCATTAAAATCATGCTCAGATTTCTAAAGAAACATTCTCCTTTTTTATTGTTGTTGGAAGTGCTGAACTCTTGCCTTCCCTTATGGCATGCGTAGGATGGTTTTGCCTTTCAGCAGACTCTTAGGCAAAGTAAAACATTTTCCCATCACATAAGAGTCTCAGGAATTAGGCTCTTGAGGATATCCTGTTGGAATAGAGGTGCTGATCTTGCCCTGTTTCAGTGCTCCAGCAGAGTCAGCCTGTGCACTGGGAATCATGGACTGCCACCAGGCTGGGCGGAAAGGGGATCATTTGCCCCAGCCCTTGCCCAGAACGGGGCTAAGCGCAAAGCTGGGACAGTGCTTTCTCCCTCGTCTCCCACCAGGTATTTGCAGGGAGTCACAGGCTCTCCCCTTCTCCAGGCTGAACCAACGCTGTGCCCCCATCCTCTCCTCAAACAGGGTGGGCGCCGGCCCCTGGGATGCACCTCTGGACCTGTTCCCATCACATCCACTCTCTCCTGTCCATCTGGATTCTGTTGCAGGGGCTTCCTCCAGCCCTGGGACAGCAGCTGCCTGCCAGCACACTGACCATCACTCCATTCCTACCCACTTCATCCCACAGCAGCTCAATTTCCTTGCCTGTTCCACACACAGGGAGATAGCAAACACCACTAAAATCCAATTCATCTTCGCTGAGGACTAAAAGATCCCATCCTCATGAGGGAGCTGAGTCTATGCTTCTATAACTTGTGCCCAAATATTTGCTCACGCTGTCTGCTCCACGGTGACTGCCTACAGACTCACACCGCACGTACCCTGCTTTCATCTGAGTGATTCACCACCAAAATGTCCTGACCAAGACCATGTTCCAACAATGCTCACAAAAACATTGTTTTATGCATTTGTCACTTTCTCTGTAAGATAATACCCTCACCTTAGTTCGGCTGCATCAGGAGGATGAATGAATTATTTATCTGGGAAGCGTTCAGATCTGGGGGAGGGGAGAAGCACCAACATTTATGAATTATCTTAAGAATACAATATAAATTATTCAGCAGCTATACATCCTTCTCACAAAGGAAATAAAATATTTTGGCTCTAGTAGGCTTGCAGATTCCTAAACAGAGAGGGAAAGAAAAATAAATCCTAAAACATAAATGCAAACAAAAAAGTAAGTAACAGTGATTTTAAAGACCTCATTGGCAAAGTTTGCCCATGCCACATTTTACTTTAACTGGACTTTGTCTACCATTTTACAGGGAAAAATGCTTCTTTTCTTAAAATATACACTTGTGCATCTCTAGTTTTACTTGGGTAAGTTCATTTCATTGTATTTGTTTATTGTCTTTTGTGTGTGTGTGTGTGTAATGAAATCTCATACATTCTGTAACATGCCAACTTTCATTAATTAGAACAAAACACCTTTAAGATTAAAATTGTATTCCTGCCTGTGGTTTAATAAAGCCAGAACTCAACCCTAAAATTTCAGAAATTGGGGGAATGCCTATACACAGAATTTTGAACTCACTGGATTTCTTACTGTTTTCCTTTTTGAGCTCACACTCTTTCACAGCTGTAAAGGCTTGTGGTTTAAAACAGAAAGACAGCTTGTATGAGTAGGGTAAGTGAAGTCTTTCTGACCAAATAGAAGATTATTTTTCTTTCTTTATAAGCCCTAGGGGAAAGAAAAAAAATCTCCAAACATTTCTTTCTACTTTACTTTGTTAGCTTCAGTATCTCTCACTCATTGCTGTATTTCTGCAAGGAAATTGTTTTGCCAAATGCGAGTAAAGTGTACTGAAAGTACTTAACTGGTCTGTTGATAGATGATGTAAATACTCTCTTTAAAGGGGTACTAATTGTAGAGATAATTATAAGCATTTTAAGTGACTCCATTTTTATTGACAGCATCACTCAATATTAGCAGCCCATTTTATGAGCAATACAGTCATGCAAATGAAATGCTTACATTCACTGCAAAACAAAAAGTGCAAAATTGAGTTTAGAGTGTGAAAAAGCAAATTAGGTATCACCTACAAGATGCCCTTTTATCTTTCAGTCCTTCTTTCATATTCTGAGACTGTCTCCAGGCAGAACATCAAGCCTGAAACCTGTCCACAGCTTCCAAATAAAGATCTGAAATTTGCTTTGCATATTCTTCTGCAGAAAGAAAACAGGGACAAGCCCCTTGGCTGCTGTAAATGGAAATAGCTCCATTGGCTGTAGCAGTGCTCTGCTGCACTGCACTTCTTCTGGACATGCTTCCTACAATTTGAAGCATTTCTGATGCAGAGGAAAAGGGAGGGGAGAGCCTGGGACACCATTTGAGTACCTTTTCTCTTTGCTGTCTCTCAGAAGTCTCTTCAGATTTGTCCACCTTAGGAAAAATACATTGCTTTAATTACATTCACTAGGAATGTGATGTTTTAACCTATTTATATCATCATAAATTCTTGTACCTTACCCAAACTCAGTTTATTTTACCCCTTGTTTAAGGGAAGGCATACTACTTCAACTACCTCTACACCATGAAAGTTTCATTTAAAATTATACTTAATAAGAAAACTAAACATGTAACCATTCTAGTTCACTGTTCTAGTTAGTTCTAGGCGAGCCCCTTGTTTACCTTCGCTTAGGCACACCTTTGAGGGTTGAGTAGGATAGCACTTTATCTGAGAGGGCTCTTGTGTTGTTGCAGGAGCTCAGGCCCTCCATGGCTGGTCACAAACACCTCCATGGGTGACCTCACACTGATCTGCAGAGCAGGGCAGGAGTGGGACCTGGGGACACCGGACAGCAACCCAGGAGACTTGCCCTGGCTTACTACAGCACACCTATCCAGCTGCAGGATTCGTTCTACTGCTTGATCCTCCACGACACAATCCTTGAGGAAGCACATCTTTCTCTCAGGCCATGTGTCTGCACACACGTGCACACCAGCCCCCAAGGCCTTCTCCAGGTTCAGAAACAAAAAGGTGTAGTCAGCAATGCTAAAGAACAGATTAACTGTATAGCAACATTTCAAGTGGTTTTGGGTTTGGTTGAGTTTTTGGTGCTTTTTTAAAATAATGTAAGTGTGAGGGTTTTATTTTTAGAATCATAGAACCATTAGAATCAAATGTGGGAAACGACCTTCAAGGTCATCGAGTCCGACCTTTGACTGATCACCACCTTGTCAGCCAGACCATGGCACTGCGTGCTACATCCAGTCATTTCTTGAACACCTCCAGGGATGGTGACTCCACCACTTTCCTGGGCAGCCCATTCCAATGATTAACAATCCTTTCTGTGAAGAAATTCTTCCTGATGCCCAGCCTGAAAATCCCCTGGCACTGCTTAAGGCCATTTCCTCTTGTCCTGTTGCTAGCGGCCTTTATTTTAGAAATAAAAAGCAAATTGCTTCTCTACAATTCTGTCATTACAATGTGTTTCAAGAAAAAACAGAAACCTCAAGATAAAACTCATTTGCTATTTTCCAAAAGAAGGAAAAGCATCAAGAAATCATTGCTGCTCTGTTCCTAGGTTTGGGTAGATCAGGGACTGGACACAGATTAATCCAAAGCTTCAAGTTTTGATTATTACTGAGAAGTGACAAGTACACAGCCACAACTGGATGGGTGTTAATAAGGATCCTAGTGTAGCACTAAACAAAGACATCTTGCAGTGCATCTGGAACAACAAAGCTGTTCTCTTTGAGTCAACAGGATATAGTAATGGACTGTTGGCACCTTGGTCCTGATGAATTCAGGATGGGATCTTTGTGAGGGTAAAGGCTAACGTGTGAGGTCCAAGGCATGTGGAAGTGAAGCATGTTTGTATATTGTGTCTGTGTGTTTCTTGGCTTGTGCAAGTACATACACATAAAAATACACTTAGGTTGTGAGCCCTCAGATAATACTGAAAAATAAGTAATTTCAAGGGTTTGTTTTGGTTGATAAATCTGATGATCGCTTTGTTGGTTTACAGCAATTTGTAGACCTAGTAAGAGAAGATAACACCAAAGTTAACAATCACCCCACCAGAAAGATTCAGGCCATTGGTGCCTCTGCAAGGCATCAGGAAGCTTCCACAGAAGCTCATCCGTACAGAACACAAGCTGGTCATCTTCTCCTGGCACTGGGCAAAGGAAAGAGATAAAAAGTAATTCTATTCTTTGCAATGACCACACTCCAGTTGCAAATGCTCACGTGGCTCTGGCTGACAGAAAAATCTTCCTAGCTGGACTACTCATTACTCTTACAAAAGTAAACATAAACACTTGATGAGTGCAAACATAGACTCTTACGGAAATTCTGTAATATCTGAAAATCTTGCAGCTGCTCTTACTCCCAGTTAAGTCCAAGTTCATCTGGAAGGACTAGAATTTGTAAAACTGGGAATCCAAAAGACTTCAAAAAACTCCCAAGCCGGTGTTTTCTCTATCTGGAAAGTTACAGAGCAATCAGCTTGAGAAATCACAGGGTCTCTCACCTAATCTTGAAGCTGACTCTGTGAACACTTGCTGCTGAAATTAGATGCCGTTTTAGGTGGTATCTTTTTAACCTGATGGGATCCCTGTGTTGCAAAAATCCTTTGCATATTGGTTTAAGTATTTTTGCCTCAGGGTAATTTCAGTATCTTGCCCCTTTGTGTTCTAATAGGGAAGCAAGTGAACAAACGTACAAATATGCCATGGTAAGTATGTAAAGACACTGCTTCACTCTTACCACAGAGGGATTGATGTAAAGTTGTTAACATACACACATGGAAAACATTGCAATCAGCATCACACTAGAACTCATGTAAAAACGTTGGTTTTCCACTTAAGCTTTCTTTCAAAAGCATTTGATTTTTGGTCATGTATATATGTTTCTATTAAATTCAATGGTTTTTTTTAAAAAAAGAAGAAATATAGTAGGTTTAATAACTATAAACCCAAGTGTACTTTCAGTTCCACTTTTTTTTATATTTATGAAAATTCTGGGCTTATCTCAGTTATGTTTTCTCCAGTCTTTCATGGTTGACAGAGTTGGAGATTTATTTTAGATAAGTTAGTTAACATTAGATGATTACCAGCCTTAAAAAAAAGAAAAAAACACCCCAAAACAAGTAAAAACTTAGGGCTATCATGCTAATTCTATTCTAAAAGTAAGTAAAGAAATATTTTAAAATGAGGAATTTTATGCAAATTATTCAAAATATTTCAAGTTGATTCTCAGTTTTGCATCTGTCATTACAAAATTTTAATTTAATTAAAATGAAATATTTAGAGTCTTGCAAATAAAAGCAGAAAATATCTTAGTACAGAAGATGCAAAACAATGTAATCACTTATGTTCTTTTAATATTTCCCCTCTTAATCAAGACGAAAGAATAAAACAGCAGCCTACACAGAGCAAATTACACAGAAAAATCATAAGCAACTGCAGCCTGTGAAATATTGCCAGTCACAAATTTACCATGACAGAATGCAGAGGAAGCTATAGTTTGAAGCCCAAACTGTCAAATCTGATTTTGGAAGTCTCAAAATGCGTAGTTAAACTTAGTGACGTTAGGAAGATATTCAAGGGACATGACCAAAAGGCACACAGGAGCTATCTCATCCCTATTATCTCCCCTAACTTGTGTTTCTAATACAAACATTAAAGGAAATGCTGAAATCATGGGGGGAAAAAAATCAGCACTGTAGGATAGGAGGGAGGGAGGGAGGGAGGGAGGGAGGGAGGGAGGGAGGGAGGGAGGAAGGAAGGAAGGAAGGAAGGAAGGAAGGAAGGAAGGAAGGAAGGAAGGAAGGAAGGAAGGAAGGAAGGAAGGAAGGAAGGAAGGAAGGAAGGAAGGAAGGAAGGAAGGAAGGAAGGAAAAAATAGTTTTGGTTGTAATGAAGGTTTGTACTGATTTATGGAACCTGTTTTCTCCCTCACTGCTTAGTCTTTCAAATCACTTTCTGTGTTACTTAGGAACTGCAATAGAAGGAAAAAAAAAAAAAAAAGATTACTCATTAGGGGTGCATTCATCCCTACTGCATACAGTGTTTTTCCAGTAGTTATAAGGTATTGAAAATTAAGGGTCTTATTATATTCCCAAGAAAGTAGTGGCAAAGTTACAGAGCAACTTTTAGTTTCAAGTGGAACAAGACAGAGAATAAAAATTGATTTTGTACCTGAATGTCTTAGTTTAAATACCCAGTTTTTAAATACAGCTGGCCAAAGCAAGGAATTAAGAAGTATATTTTAGATCTTTAAATATTAATATTTATTTCATTTTGAGTACCATAATACTGTTTTTAAAACATTTACTCGTACTGTATTTTTAATTTATTTGTCAAAAATGGACTGACTTTCTTCTCCCTCTAGTGCATCTTTATTCTTGTCCATGTCCATGTAAAGCACAGGATGCTATGAAGAGAAGCTCTAAACTGTACCAGGTCAACTACAGCCATATGGAAATTAATACTGAAAAGCAGGCCTGATTCATTACCTGTGTAATAGTTTGGTTTACTGCTAGAGCAAAGGGTTTGGAGATTATCCTTGGTTTCCTCTCTTTCTCGAACAAGGCCCTAGGGAAATCTTTTGGAATATGAAAGAAAACCATAATCCTAAAGTTTCAGGGAAAATGTTTGTTTTATACAAAGCTATTCCTGTTAAAAATAGAAACACAGTCCACTTCACACACAGCTGCAGAAATAACGCAGGTGTAAACTGGGAAGGCAAAGTAAAACTTCTTTGTTGTCAGGATATTAACATGTTTCATGAAAATTTATATTAAATATCCAATATGTAAATATTTAGCTAACCACACTGGCTTCTCAGAGGTCTGCACTTGAAGGTTTGCTAGAAAGCACCATTGTGATAGTTTGCTCTAAGCATATCATGTCATGACATGGGCCATAGGACTTGTTGCTGCCTTTGGAGGCTCAGTAGTCATGCTTGGTTTAAGATTTCAAAGGACATCCCCACCAGGTGTTTCACTGGTTAATTTCCATAAAAACCTGCTACTTGCCTGTAACTTCGGGCTGTAGATCTCCCTATGTTTGTGTGATTGAGGAGTCCTCTGATAGCTCTTTTCCCTCATGTTCATTCTTCCAGAGAGTTGAGTTACTTCATTGATAAGTTAAATGGATCACTGTCTTTGAAAATAAGCCTTTTTCCAATCCTTTTGTCATTATCAGTACTCTTCTCTGTAGTTCCTCCATCATCCTTCTTGAAGTACAGATAATTGAATGGGATTGCTTTAGCAGCCATCACACCACCAGTGCCAAGCAGAGATCGTTCAGCCTCTGTTCTCCTTCCTGACACATCCATTTCCGTGCACCCAGAATTACAGCAGCTCTTTTGGCAATGGCACCACACGAGGCTAATTTTCTTCCAGCATTAGCATCACATCTCCCCTCTATTCATTGTTCCCCAAAAATGGCAGCTTGCATCTAGAAATGATACAGCATACCTTGTGTGCTTCAGTAGCCATAGAGATTGTGTAAAGAAAAACTATTTTAGAATTCTTGAACCAAAAATTTTGCATTTGGCAAGGGAAGCTATCCATATGTCTTACATTTTACAACAGTGAATCATGCTTTAAATCCTGAGTAATCCCACTGAATTAAGTGGAACTTTTTAAAGTGTAAAATATTATACAATGCAATGTCAATATAAACAGGGAACTGTTGCAGACTGCCTCTACACCACTCTCAGTGTAAATCAGGAGTGCACTTTTGAAACTAATCTCCTGACTCTCTCCCTGTGCTGAGCTTTGAGATACAGACCAGAGCAGTTTCTGAGCATGAGAACTGCTTTCCCTTCGGGTGAAACTAACCCAGCCAGTGTACCTCGAGAGCATGTCCAAGGTGCTCCTGCCAGGCAGCCTGCAGGACCAGCCTGGGGCTGGACACCCCAGCCCCAGGAGGCACCCGGACGCTGATGTTGATGCAATGCAGACACTCGGTCCTTCCATCCCTGCGTCATCCTGCCCACCTGCCCAGGGCCATGTCCGTGTCTTGTTTGTTTGCTCCTCTGCATGCACACTCCTCATGAAAGGGACTGGGCTCTCCCTGGGGCTTGTCCTGACCAAGTCCCCAGTGGGGACCAAGGACCAGTGTTAACAAGAATTCTTCAGAAACATTAGGCCTTCCCCAGAGCAGACTCCTGGTTCCCACCTCACTTTAGCCACTTTGAGAAGTGTGCGAGCAGGGCTGTGCCTGCTGCCAGCCTCAGAGGGTAAAATAATCCTCACAGGACCAGGGGAGACATCTGACAGCACTATCACAATGCTCAGGATTCACACAGCTCCGGAAAAGCTGAGCAACCACGGGTGAAATGCGTACTTAACATCTCTCACATCCACAGCACAACCTCCTGCTAAGTCTGGCTTCTCTGCAGGAGAACTGATCCTGTTCACTCTCTAGGTGTTTCACTCTCTGCAGCCAGCTCCTAGGTAGAACTACATTCTCTTCTAAAATCTTTTATGGAAGGAAAAAAGGTTTGAAATGATAAACTGTCCCAGACATTAATTCAGCACAGCTGGAGCCATGCAACACGGCATGGATGGGGAAAGACAAGAAAAGAGATGATCAACCCTCTCTTCTTTCTATTCCAGACTGGCAGGAGGCCAAACTGTCTCTAAGAGTAAATTAGAGCAACATAAAAAATCTCAGTTCTATCTGAGGATCCTAAGGGACCCATACTGCTAGATCAGCCCTTCGTGTCAGCCCACTAAATAGATCAGAGGAGTGTAGATTACATACATCAAAGTTTCTGATTTATTTTACCTTAAGTAATAACAATTACGTGTTCCACATACTAAAGAATATCTATCATATAGTAGACAGGAGTGTTGCCCTAACTTATGCAGATTTTTGGAAGAATAACCAAATCCATTCTCATGATCTTATACAAAGAAGCAAAAACACATTTGGTGTGATGCCTACCTAATACTCAGTGTCCCCGAGCAGCAGATGTGCATTGATTGTATAAAGACATGGGGAAGGAACTATGAATAGTGCATCCCTCTTTGCAACATCTGCAACAGCATAACAGCATCAAAATTCTTATCAGAAATTATTAGATTAGACTGAATTCCTATTAAAGCCTGAGGAAACTAGATCTTCACATCTCAAAATGGCGGATGAAAAATTATCACTAGAAAGTGCAGGTATTACAGGCCACATGAATCAAACCACAGAAAGAAATAGGATAGAAAAATGATCAGACCATACTTGGTTTGAAAAATCAAAAAATTTTTGACAGTTTTGTTTTCCAGAAACTTTGAAACAAGGTCTTCCACTTTACCTTTTTATTTCTGATAATATCGTTTTTCTCAAGAGGTCTACTTGCACAAATGGTCATGAATTAAGCAAAAGCTTTCAGTCTAGTCCAAAGATATCAATAAAGTAATATGTGAAGAAAAAAAAGATAGTGATGGTCTCAATTCCTGAAAATATCTTAGTCAATCAGAATTTCCTTCTAAAATTGAAACTTCTGGTATTAACCAATGGCTAAATGAGAAACTGTTTTTTGATGCTGTGAAGCAGTTGCTCACGAGTGACTCCATCAGAACATTTATCTGAAGAATATAAAATATTGTAAAGATGTTCTCAAAATAGAGGTCAAATCTTGCTGCTACAGAAGTGCTAAATTAGTAATAGTAATAGTAATAGTAATAGTAATAGTAATAGTAATAGTAATGTTGTGGCAGGACACCTCATAATAGGAAAGCCAGGGATTTAACATATTTGTAAGTGTGACAGAGCAAGGCCCTACCATGTCACATTTCCATGTATAGAGTATCTACGTACTGCAACTTGAGAATGGCATAGAGCCCCTCTGTCCCAGCAGAGTGGGGATATCTATTTGAGTTGAAACACCAGCTCAGTTTTCACTACTGTATCAAAAGGTTGCATATGAATTTGTCTTAAAAAACTTAATTAGCAGATACTCTCTTTTTACAGTCCGTAACACGAGTTAATAATTAATCTGTATTCCAGGCTTTTTTTTTTGGGGGGGGGGGGGGCGGGAAGAGTTATTTAACTAAAGTAGCATAAAAGTAAAAGCAATTATTCATTTTTTAATTATTCACTTTTTCAAGAGAACATACTTCTATTTAGAGAATGAAAAACATGGGGTGGGGGGAAAACTTAGAAACAGTTACCAACACAATACCAACACAAGATGATGAAGCACTAGAAAAATAACAATGGCTTTCATCTTGTAAAATACAAAATATTTTGTCTTATGATCCCATTATCTCCCCAGTAGGCCAACCCTGCTGGCCCTTGACTTTGATTGTTTCAGGTTAGGGTTTCCATTTTAATGAGGGTAAGAAACCTCAGCTCTGGCTCTCTTCATTTGGAGCTGCAGGGCTGTGGCACTGCTGTTGATCACCATCGCAGCATCACGAATTACGAAACTGAAAAAACAGGGCTATTAAAAAAATGGTGATTTCTTTTATACGTGGTCACTTTGGGGTTTTCTGTTACACAAAAGCCAAAATTATTGCAATGGCCAGAGTAGTGATTCCCTCTTCTATCTTTCACTCTACCGTCACTTAATAGTTGGGGTTTTTTTTTAAATTTTAATTGGAAAAAAACCAATTCTTTATCAGGGGTCTGTGCAGCTCCTCTTAGCCAAGCATAGCCTGAAAAAAGATAGACTTCACTTGAAGTTCTCAGCAAGCATTACATCAATATTTAACCCCATCTCCCTGGGGGTGGCTGCAGCCTGCTTGGCTTCCTGTGACCGAGCCGGCCCCAGACACAGCTGAACACAAATAGGGGATTCGGACTGGCCACAGCTGGACACGAACAGGGCATTCGGACTGGCCACAGCTGGACACAAATAGGGGATTCGGACTGGCCACAGCTGGACACGAACAGGGGATTCGGACTGGCCACAGCCGAACACGAGCAGGGCATTCGGACTGGACTGGCCACAGCCGAAAACAAACAGGGCATTTGGACTGGCCACAGCCGAACACAAACAGAGCATTCAGACTGGCCACAGCAATCAGTTTGGAAAGTGAGAGGTTCGAGGATGCAGCCCTTCACACTTGTCTTCTCCTGCTTGTCCTGCTCCCTGCGGGACTGACTTAAACTCTACCAGAAATAGGCAGCAGGGGTTGTGCCCAGTTAGAAAAGAGGAAAAGTCACTTCCTTGTACCCCTATGAGGTTGCAATTTCATTTCCTTGCCATCACAATGCCTTCAGTTCCCCACCAAGCTTTCCTTGCCTCCCTGCATTTCCCTGGGATGCTCGGCAGAGCATGTGGCCAGGCCTGGCCAGCCTGGACCAGCTGTCCGTGTGCCTGGCTGGGACACGGTGGCTTTCTCAGCTGGAGGCTGGGACACTGCGGTAGGCCCATGGCAGGCAGTGTAGGATGAGCGTGTGCTGCTCCTCAGCAGTGCAAACCCCAACACACGGCTGGGCAGGCTGCCAGGACAGACCTGGAGTGGCACCGCTCACCAGAGCCTGCCCTTCAGGGCATCCCGGTGCTGCCGGTGCCTCCTGGCAGCTGCCACAGCGCCGAGCCACCTCCTCAGGCTGGGGGACAAGGACAGGACCCGACACAGCGGCGAGAGCTCCATCGCTCTCCCCAGAGTGCACAAGGAGTGGGAACGCGCTCAGCGTCCTTGCTGGACTTGGGAGTTCTGCAAGTCTTGACTTAGGACCATTTTCTGATGAATTTACCTCATTTGCAAGCCCACAGCACTTTAAAAGAAAGCAAACAAACAAAAAAGCACAAGAGCTAAAAATTCTGGGCCATCTCGCTATGAATCTGGCAGGTGTTTGTCGTTTGTTTACATTGTCAAGTAATAAAAACGTAATGTAGGTTTTGCATTGGAGAAAAATAAGGCGAATGGGAGCTCACTTAGAATGGGAGACACGTGTCTGCCTGTCTGTCTGAGCGCTGATGGCTTTGCTCTGCAGTCTCGAGGCTCTGAATATGAAAATGAATCACATCAGCCCGCAACATTTCCCAGTGTTTTGAGAGTTCTGCTTTCAACACATATATGAATGTATGTAGCAACGATCTTTGTTGTCCTGACTTGGGTGATGTCATATTTTTCCGTAAGAACACTGGGTGACAGCACATTTGTAGGCTTTGGGCTAAGTGCATAACGAGCATGAAATTCCCTTTAATGTCAAAATAAGACCAAAAGACAAAAAGAGAGTGGAAAGGTCATATGGAAAAAAACTCTAATAATAAATATGACTTTTGGGGCCGCGCGAGCCCGGCTGTCACCGGGATGAGCCCACCGAGGCAGACACTCCGGCAACATCCCGATAATCTTATTATTTGCATGACATTAGCCATGAGGCCGGGGGGCGGGGAGGGGTGGGGGAGGGGAAGGGGAAGAAGGCCGCCAAAAGCATCTCGGCGGCCCCGGGCGCCCTGCCGGGCCCCTCCCGGCCGTGCCGGGGGTGCGGTGGCAGCGGGGCGGGGGCGGGGGCGGGCGGGCGGGCGGCGGCCCCGCGGGGCCGGGGGCTGGGCGCGGCGCGGATCGGCGTGCGCAGCTACTCGCGGCGGTGCGGTAGCGCGCGCGGGGCCCTGCGGAGCGCGGTAATGATGTCAACTTGTTATTTACTTTCCAGCGCCGGGTGACGGCGCAGCGCGAAAGGAGAATCAATCAGCCGCCGGGTGACCCGCCAGGCGCAAAAAAACGGAGCCGGGCGGGGGAGGGGAAGCACATGGAGCCGCGTTGCATCATCCGCCCGGGGGTGGGGGGGACACGGACGGGACACGGGGACACGCGTGGGACGGGCGCGCTGGAGGCCAAAGAGCCGCAGCGCTGCTGCCCGCGGGTGCCGCGCCCCAGCGAGAGCAATAAAGCCCGTTTGTGCTGATTCACAGCCCGCCCCCGCGCCCCGGGGCGCTGACTGGGCACCGCTGCGCGCCCCGGACCGGAGCAGCGGTGGCGGCGCGGGGAGCGCTCCCGCAGCGCCGCGCGGGCTGTCCCGGGCACCGCGCCCGGCCCGCGCCGCTGCGCGGGACGAGCGGCCGCGTCCCGGGCGCCGGAGCGCGCCCCGCGGTGCCCTGCGCGGGCGGCGGCCACAACCGCCCCAACAGCCCGAGCGGGGCCGCACGTGCGGACCGGCACCAGGGAACGCGGCGCTGCCCGGGGAGGGGAGGGCAGGGCTGCCCTCCGTGTGTGTGCCCGCGTGTGCCTGGTTTGTCACCGGGTTTCGGTTGCGGGGGGGTGTCAAAGCACAACATAACCGCAGGCGGGGCGAGGGCCAGCGGCACCCCGGGGCACCACCGGGGGCGTTGGCGGCGGCGCCTCCTCGAGTTGTGCGTCCCGGCGTGCGGGACCGACCCAGGTGGGGGAGGGCGCGGCCGGTTCGCCCCCCACCCACCCCGGCCCTCCCGGTGCGCCCCCTCCCCCGCCGTCCCCTCCCTCGCTCCCGCCCGGTGGCGGCGGCGGCGGCCCCGGGCGCGGCTGTGGCTCCCCCTCGGCGCTGCTCCCGCCGCCGCCGCGCGCCCGCACCGGCCCCGCCAGCCCCCCCTCACCGCCATTCCGCCCCAAAACTTTCCGTTTCCCCCTTCCCACTCTCCGGGACTTCCTTGTGCCGCCCGTGCGCGCGGAGGGGGGGGAGGAGGCGTGTGCGGCGGCGGCGGCGAGGGGGGATTCGCAGCCTCCTGGCAGGCTGGCCGGGACCCCGGGGGAAGAGGAGTTGCACCATGCGCGGCAAGTGAGGGAAAGTCTCCGCCAGCAGCAGCGCCGCCGCCCCCCGCAGAAGTTGGGGCTCTCCCCGCCCGCGGGAGCGGGAGCTGTGCCTTTAACGCCCGCTGCGCCGCGAGGTGAGTTCCCGAGGCGGATTATTCATCCCGGGGACCCTGTTGTGGTTTCTTTTGCCCCCGTCATTTTTTTTTTTTTTTAATTTCCCCTTTTCTTACGCTCGTCCTTCCTGGCGCAGCCCCCCGAGCCCAGCCCAGCCCGGGGCCCGCTGCCCCCCGGCGTCCCCTCTGCAGCCTGGCCCGTCCGGGGGGGAGGGGGTCGCTCAGCCGCCGCTTGTTATGACGAAGTTTTTTGAAGCCGGACGTTTTGGGGTCTGTTTGGGGGGTTTGGGGGTGTTTCCTTCGGGCCGAGGTGATGTGTGTGTGGGGGCTGCCGTGCCCATGGCGGGTGTTTTGCAGCTGCCCCCGGGCAGAGCCACCCCGGGGCGTGGGGGAGGGGGGCAGTTTCTCCCTACTTCTGAAACAGTATTTTAATGTATGGGGGATTTATTAAAAAAAAAAAAAAATGCTCGGGGAGGGGGGGGAGAGAAATGCGAGGTATTCACGCTCCAGTGTGGAGTTTGCAGAGCCTGGGTGGGGGAGGGGATCCCATTCATCGCCAGGGCTTGAATCAGCAGCGGGCGGAGGGGCCGGTCGCTCCCCTACATCGAAGTTTACTTCCAAGTAGGTAAACAAGTTCGCCCCTCGCCCCCCACCCCGTGCCCAGCGCCCCGGGGCCGCGCTGCCCTCGGGCCCGCTCCCAGCGCCGCGGCCGCCGGCGGGGCGGGGGTGCGGGGAGCCCCTCGGGGCCGGAGCTGCGGGGCCGCCGACCTGTTGCACGTCCCGGGCCGGCGTGCCCAGCCCCGGGGCGGCGGGGCCGGCGGGGCCCTGCCCCCGCGGCTGTCACCGGGCCGGCCAGGGTCCCCATTTTGTGCTGCGGGTGCAGTCTCGGCGGTGGGGCTGATAGATGGGCTCGGTGCGCGGCTGAATATTGGTGTGGTGTGATGTGGAGCGAATGACCCTTGACCTATTTAATGATATGTTGTTGGGCTCTCGGGCAGGCATCCTGCGCGGCGCAACAAGGGGCAAAACCACCAAGCCACACCCTAAAAGTTCGGCTCGCATATTAATTTCTCAAAGTCGGCGTTTAGACGGAATAAAGGCTTCCCTTTATGTGTTGCCTTAACATGCCTCTTTGCTGTTCTCCACGAGGATTCGTACGGCGTTTCTCCCTTCCTGACGCACGAGCCTCGGAGTGTGGATGTGGATGTGTGCGGTGGGGGAGGGGAGGCGGGCTGTTCGGCGGGGCTCACCCGCCGCCTCCTCCAAAAACCAGAAAATATTGCAGCATAATGTTGCAGAAACCTAAAATATTCCTTTGAAAAGAGTGATGGTGTGAAATAAAATGGAGTGTAAAATTAAAATTTCAAGACTAGTGTTTTAGGCTGATAGTATGAAAATAAATATATTGTGCCAGAGGGAGAGCTGATCATAGGTAATAAATACAAGGTCTTTATTCTTGACAAATATAATGTCATATCTTTCTTCCTTACCCCATTTATTAGTGATCTTTTAACCAAGACTACTCGTGTGGCATGTATAAGGTTTAACATCATATACCTTGTGTGCGTGTGACTGCACATGCTGGGTTTAGGCCTCTCCCTGTCCTGCAGTCAGTGTTCTGTCATGTACAGAGACACTGGGCAGGTTTTGAACTAAATATATTCATTTTGTGATAGCAAATGTTGTTGGCAAAGATAGCAGGATTTGTCCTAGTGTGTGTTTTGGCATTGTTGGGTTTTTTTGTTTGTTTGTTTTCTAAACAATTACAGATAATAATTGCAACATCTCAACAACAGCGATAGTAAGACAAGGAAGGTTTCCCACAGAAGATTTGTAGAGGGGGTGGGAGGAAAAAGGAAAGCAAGAGGGGGAGGATGCTATCACATTAAAAATGCGTTAAACCTCTCTTGTGCTGCATGTAATAATGGTAAAAATAGTGGAGATTTGAGCGGAGCTGCTGTAGTCGTCTCAGTGTTTAACACCTTCAATGAGCTACGCAATAACCAGGGGCAGGGCAGCCCTGGATGTACTGACTGCAGAATGAGATGCTGGAGAGCAGTGCATGGAAAGGGACCTGGTCCATGGCAAGTTGAACATGAGCCAGCAGTGCCCTGGCAGCCAGGAGGGACAGCCCTGTCCTGGGGCATCAGGCACAGCATCGCCAGCCGGACAAGGGAGGGGATTGTCCTGCTCTGCTCTGCACTGGGGCAGCCTCACCTTGAATATTGTGTGCAGTTTTGGGTGCCACAATATACAGAAGACATTCAGCTATTAGAGAGTGTCCAAAGGAGGACCATGAAGGTGTGAGGGGCCTTAAGAGGAAGCCGTATGCAGAGTCACTGAGGTCACTTGGCTTGCTCAAATTAGAGGAGACTGAGGGGAGACCTCATTGCAGTTACAGCTTCCTCACGACGGGAAGCCGAGGAACAGACACTGATCTCTGTGGTGACCAGTGACAGGACCTGAGAGAATGGCCTGAAGTTGTGTCAGGGGAGGTTTAGGTTGGATGTTAGGAAAAGGCTCTCCAGTCAGAGGGTGGTTGGGTGGGCACTGGAACAGCTCCTCAGGGAAGTGGTCACAGCACCAGCCTGACAGAGTTTGAGAAGTGTGTGGACAATGCTCTCAGGCACATAGTGTGACTCTTGGGGATGGTCCTTTGCAGTGCCAGGAGTTGGACTTGGTGATCCTTGTGGGCCTCTTCCAACTTGATGTATTCTATGATTTTAAGGTTGTTTTTTTTCTCCCCATAAGATGAAAAAGTGTGAAGCAAAGAGGATTAAAAATTAGACATACGTGTATATACACTGGCAACTACACAGCTGTTCAGGTCTCTTAGGACATAGAAAACCCTTCTGCAGATAAGTTGTCATCTGAATACATCTTCTGCCCTTCCCCCACCCATTTGAGTAAGATGACTCCAGTGTTCTCTCCTATGTCACTGCTGTGAGTTATGCTACTGCTTTTTTTTTTTTTTTTCAATGATTGCAAATATTCTCCACAGTAAGTAGCTAAAGAGCAAAAATAAGTTAAATCATTGCTGGGGAAGGGGCACCTGGAATTGTCAGATTTCTGCTCTACCAGTTTGCCCAGTTTTCACCGAATCGTATAATATGCTGAGTTGGAAGGGACCCACCAGGATTATCAAGTCCAACTCCTCGCCCTGTGCAGGACAACCCCAGGAATCCCACCAAGTCTTGACCTAAGTCAGGCTTGGTGCTGTGACCTCATCCCCGGGGAGCCTGTTCCAGTGCCCAACACCCTCTGGGTGAAGAACTTCTGTCTGGTACCTAACCTAAACCTCCCCTGACTCAGTTTTGTGCTGCTTTGGTCGTGTCATTGATTTTTGTATGGGCTTTTCCCATTTTCATGATGATGGGGGCCAGAAATAGACCTGCTGTCCACTTGATATGTCTAATGTGCCATGGCTTTTGGAAGAGCTTCCTGAATGAAGAGTCTTCCTCTGTCAGCAGCAGCTGTTAGAGGCCTGTCGTCCCTTTGCTTGGAAGGAGTAGAGAGAGGAATGTCTCTCAGTGTGGATGGGATCTTATTTCTCAGTAGCTGAGATAAGTCAGCAGTGCGATACGCTTAGGATTTAGCAATGTGCTGAATTTGGCCCATTGTGGAGATGAGGCTGGCAAAGCCATCCCAGGTTTTAGGTTTAGGTTGCTGGGCGATTGCTGCAGCTAGCGGGGTCGGTGCGTGCTTCAGTGCCGTTAGCTCTTGCTGTTTGCTTGGAGTCCAGAGTTAGAATTCATGCTGTATTAAACTGATGTTGTTTGTATTTTAGTAGCGCCAAGGGGCCCCCATTCAAATCAGGGCCATTTGGGGAATATTGTAGACAGCGGTTCTCACCCTGAACAGGTTGTAAAGTGAGTAAGCGAGGGAGACAAAAAGCCAGGAGGGTAAATGCTGGAAAAAAACTGACTCAGGGGAACAGCAGCTGATTGTGGTGCCTTATCTGCAGGACCACAGTGTGATCTCGGCTGGTGGGAGAGAGGATAGTTGTTAGCACCTGGCAGCACTGCTGCTGGTAAATCTGCTCTGCCCGAAGAGGGGTGGGTGTCATAACGTGATCCATATCCTGGATTCTCTTTACTATGCTCTTTTAATTCCTAGTATTTTAGATTATGAACATCAGCCTGCCTGTAAAGCGATCCAGGTTTTGTAACTCTTGGGACAGCTTCTTTTTTTCATAATCTTCATTATGAGGCAAGATGGAAGTAATTTTGTAAACTCTTTTTTCTGCTGCTAAATTAAAACTCCACTCCCTCTTCCCCTCCCTCATCTTGACTATTTTTAGTTAGGAGGAAATAGCTGACCTCTTTACAGCAAGAACCCAGACCCCCTGGGTGCCATTTATAGGTTTCTACCAAATGGCCTACTTGGACAAGTTGGTTGAAATTAAACAAAAACATTGGGACTACGGCTTTACGTAGTAATAGCAGCCTTCCTGTCAGTACAAAATCTGTCATTTTAGTGATACTGAAACAAGCATACAAAGGTGAAAAATGGGGTTTAGGTTATTTTTCTTCAGTAGACAAGAGAATATTTTAAAGGGTTTTTTTTTTTGTTGTTGCTATCTGGTCATTAATATAATGGAATTTCATTTAAGGATGACTGATAGTATTTTGTTTTACAATCACAGGAAGCCCCCTGAAGTTAGGGCTGTGCAAAAGCTAGAAGCAGTCAAGGAAGGGTGTTCATTAAGAAAACATCATCGTTTCTTAGCAGTTTTCTTCTGGTGTAGAGATTTTGTCCTAGACAGAGATTTTATCCTAGATAGAGATTTTTGAATTATAGTTACTAATGTTTAATAATTCCAAAGAAACATAAAATTGCTTCTGCTAGTTTAACCAAAAGTACGTTTTACTCTACAATGGGTTTGTGACAGTTTTTGAAGGCAAAGGTGCACAGGCCTTTCATGCTGCTTTTCTTCAGACGCTTTTTCTCTGCATATTTGTATTTAGTTTAAGTGATGGTAAAAATACTGGGCTGTAGGAACACTTATTGTATTTCTTTGTTTATTGTTTGAGAAGAGAAGAATATATTGCCTCTGTTATCTTCTGTTCAGGTCCCAGCCACTCATCCCTTTCTGTGCTTTGGGTTATGAGTGTGACTGCAGCTTGGGGTTGGGTGCATCTGATGAAGCGGCTTCCATCTTTTTAATCCTGTTGACTTTATGCAATAAAAGGGGCATCACGATGTTTAACCCCATTTCTGGACCACCTCTGTTAGTATGGACAGTTAATATGTGTCTGCTTGTCCTGCTTAAACTGGAGTGCATGTAAAGAGTCATAATTTAATGTGACGTTACAGTGGAAATTTATGCCAAAAACCCTGTGGTGTTCATGCAGTACAAAATCATGATGATAGTACTGTAGTATGAAGAAACAATTATTTTAATATTTTAGCTAAGTGCATTGCATAACTACATTTTGGCTTGGGTGTTGAATCTTACTCATTTGTTAGGCGAAGTTGCACAGCACACTGAACATGTGGATAAACAGTGCCTTGATGCTTAGATGACATGACTTGTGGCCAGTTTCTGAACAGATGAGAAGTACTAACAATGCCTAATAATTCTATATATTTATATATATATATGCTCATCAAAATACTCTTATCTAGTTAAGTAATGAGTTTTGTTGGCCCTTTGCTGTTGGAAGGTGAAACAAGGCTTTTTCTAAAGACCAGTGTTCTTCATTAGTATGTAACAGTTGCTCTATGTATCACTCCACTGCCATTCGAAATGTGACTGCATTTGCTGGCCTAAGTTTCATTTAAGCTGCTAATTCTTAGTTACAGTTTAACCTCTTACCACCGTGTAGAGATGTTAGAATACATTCTGTTATATGAAATCATGATTTTATTAAACTGAGAAGATGTAGTAACATCAATTATGATTTTATAGTTTTTTTCCTATTGAAACACAACTTTCCCATACCTCAAATAAACTACTAATAGAGCAAAAAAGGAACATTTTGCCCTTAAGCATTAAAATTACTTGGAAAATATCCTTTGACATTATCTTCAGGAAAACAAAGAGGATTTTACTCTGGTGGATAGATTCCCTTTGTCATTCTGCAGCATAATGCATTTGTTGTACTCCTTTTTGAAAGCAGCAAACTGCACTGGATGTACAACTTTGGCTTCTGCTATATTTTGCTGTGTAGCACCATCAGCTCTTCATTAATCCTCTGTCATTGAATGGGGACTGCAGAATATTCTCTAGTTCAAGAGTGAAGCCAACTATTTATGATTTATATTTCCGAATCGAATAGTCATGTTACAGAGGCCCCGCTGAAAGGGAGCGGTTGCATTGTTGTGATCAACACGAATACAGCTGTTGTTGCATTTCATGCTTAGAAGTGTCCACTGCTGAGTTTGTGTTAATTTGAACACAACCCCATAGCCTACAGAAAAATAATTGGAAATATGTTCTTCCAGAAGGATTGAGCTTTGCGGTGTGCAGTTAATAAATACATGAGATTTTTATAAAGTAAAGTAAAATTATGGAATTTTTTTTTTTTTTTTTTTTTTTTTTTGGTAAACTGGTGTGTGATGGTAACAGAATGAGGAATTGTTACAACAGGATGGTTTCAGTGTCATTTAGCAGCTACAAGTTGCTTGTTCACTCTACCACTGGGTTTATTCTGGTTGCTACTGGCAGAGGATATGTGCCTGTCCAGAGACCCATTAGTATTAAGACTTGTGTTAGCACACGGTCTCGGCTGGGATTGCAGAGCAGGAATCGGTTTTGCAAATATTAATTGTTTAAAACAAACTACACTAATTGGCGTGTGTGAGTGCTTGCATGTGTATACATGAACATGGATGGCCTTAAGGGAGTCCAAAAGCAGTTTTGGAGGAAAAAAGGTGTCATTCTGAGGTCGGAGAGTGGTGCTGGTGTGCAGTGGCTTGACTCTCACACCCTGAACTAGGATGTGCTCAGGTCAGCAGCACCTGAGGTGGTGCAGAGCCAGCGAAATGACTGTAGGACTGGGGCAGTCTGAATGTCAGGTTTTGGGAGAACACAGAGGTGCAGCACCCTTTAATTATGTGCTTGTTGAGATGTGGCAAGGTCAGGAGTGCATCCTGTGCTTGTACATCTGACTGAGTCTGGTGGAGACCAGGAGGGGACAGCTGGGGCTGAGACATGCGTTCAAACTTCAGAATTATGTTAGCTTCATTTTTTCCTCCTTTGTTTTTTTTTTTTTTTTTAATTCTGTTTAGTTTTTGGTTGCTCTTAGAAGTAAATTTTAAACCCTGATCTTGACAAAGAGATTGAGGCAAAATCGCCCTCCTCCATAGCGTTCTCCACAGATGGGGTCGAGCTTTGCTGACGAGTTAGGACAGGGAATCCAAGCACAGACAGTGCCGGTTCATATTGTGGGGATTAGTTTCCAAGGATATTTATCTTTCGCTTTTTACAGTCACAAAACAAACTTAACCCTTTTCATGCCTATTTTGCATACACACATGAGTTAGACCTCTAGGAATTTGGATATAGAACTGATTGAAGCACAAAATGTTTTCTAAATATTTCAGAAGGTATTGTTAGTGCTGCTAAATATATGGTCTCAAATATGCCTCCTTGTAGCTTAACTTTCTTTCTTTTTTTTCTTCACATTTTGACTTTTGTTTTGTCCTTTTTTAGTGTAAGACCTTCTGTAGTTTGTATAGTTTACTTATTCAATTGTTGACTTTAAACTAAAATACTGTAATCTGGGAGGCACAGATAAAAGGCCTGAGGATTATTCAAATGAGGAAAACATCTTCCTTCCTATGCCAGTTCTCAAAAAATGAAAGTAAGGAGCAGAAGCAAGTACATTTTTAGTAACATTACATGGTGTTCGCAAGACAGAATTTATATCATTCTGTGAAAACTATTCAAGGTTTCTTTATTTTCATTTTGACTACTACTGGGTTTGTTTGGGTTGCTGTTGTTGTAACTCAATAACAATGCTAATTTGTATTTGGAGGAATATGGTTTTGTGCTAAAAAACCCAAATGCACTCAGCTCTGATACTTCTGCTGGTATCAATGTGTCTTACATAATCAGTTAATTTAAATGAGCCAATTAGTTTAAAATTAGTGCATGACAGTGTATCATAAAAATTCATCCAGCTTCATTCTCACAGGATTTTATGTACTTGGAAAAAAAACCCTGAAGCTGAAAGGGTGGCCCTAAATGTAATATTAGAGTGGAAGGAAAGAACCTATTTACTACACACAGCTCAAATTTACTAAAGCATTAACATAATGGCTTCCCTCACTGCTGATGATTGAAAATTGCTTTTCTGGGAGACCACCATCCTGTCTTTACTACCTAGTCTGGTAGTGCTGGGTAGAGTTTAGGTGTAAAAAGTAGAATGTAGCTTAATGCCTGATTGGCAGTTTTCAAGGTGGAGGAAGAGTGGGAGTAGGCTACCTCAAAAGCTAGGTGTCTGTTTTTAACTGGCTGACCATCAAGTGGCCCAAGAAAATTTTTTAGGAATTTTCTGAACTGTTTTTTCTTTTTTCTCTTGGCTGAGATGACATGTCTTCAAAACACTTATTCCTGTGCATTTTTTCAGTGTTATGATGGTTGTTTGTGTGTTACGTGGATACTTTATAATACATTATTTTGTGATTACAGCAATGGCTTTTTGTGTGTGCCTGGTTTTTCTAATGCTTTACTTATTTTTATGCATGTGCCTCACTGTGGATTAAGTCTTTTATTTTAAATTTTTCTTGGGCTAAACAATAAATTCTTCATGGTATCTACTACATTACCAATAGCATATATTTTCAGTTTAAAAACCACTGGAAACATGGAAGGGTTCTGTGTTCTCTAATGACAACATGTTAAATACAATTATACATTGTCAGTTTGATCATGTGCACTGAATGGTGGCTTTGTAGATAAGGTTTGTTGTGCACAGCAGATGTTTATGTACATGGAGTCCAGTGTGAAAGAAATTTAATTTCCTCTTACTAAAAATAATACCGTGACCCGTATCTTCTACGTATTTAAAAAGTGCTCAGATAATTGCAGTGAATGATTTTGTAGTTGCTTGCTCCTGTGTTCATTTTGCCATGAGCTTTTGAAGTACAACGTTTTTCCTTTTTTTTTTAAAGTAAATTTGAATATGTATCTATGAAAACAAAACAAAAAAAAATCTGTTCCTTTAACAACCTCACAAGACAATTGATAGGGCACACCTTTCCACAGCTGGGTAAACCATTTACACTCAACTTACAGTGGAATGTTATCTGCCTACCATCCTTCAGAACTACTGTGAAGACTTTATTAATGACTGCTTTTGAAGAATTTTAAAGAGCAAAACACATTGTCAATTTATTTTGTTGCTAGTTTATTAAAACGCAAATGTAAAGCTCTACTTACTGAAGTATAATCCCATTTTGCCATCAGTTTATCAATTCAGATAGCAAAGTATCAGAAGAAAATGATGAAAAAAAAAAAGTTTTAGCTTCCTTTCAGTGTTCAGTGTAGAATTAGAAGTAAGGATTGCTTTAATTTGTTAATCTTCTGTTAATCTGTAAGTTAGTTTCCTGGCTGACAGAGTTGGGCTTAGGGTATTAGTTTGCCTCAGAACAAGCCTTTGTTGGTTTTTTTTTCACACTTTTTGTAATTGCTTTTAAACTTTTAATTACCTCCCCACACAGCAAAGAACTGTTGGGGTTTCTAATGGAATTTAAGAGGTTTCATTTTAATGGATATTTTCTGTGCTCCATAAGTTTTCTTTTCAGACAGCTCCACGATTCCCAAGTAACTCCAGCAAGGACAGAGTTGGTGATATGTTTGTGTTCTGAACATTCAACAAATCCTGTTATAGCTATGGCCTGATGTTGCAAAAATGTGTTTGGCTTGTGCAGGAGACTTCTAGGATCAGGCCTTATATGATGGCAGCACAGATTCTTGACTGATTAAGTAAACATTTCTGAGCCTTTTTTAAAGCAACAGATGATGTGCGTGATTTTAGCTTTAGTCCCAACGGGCAGTGTTCCCTTAATGAAGTGGGGACTGTGGTGTCCTTCTCCTTTCCCCTAGCCCACATAAATAGTTTTTCTGTATGGCATAACTTTTCACAATCTATTTTTAATGCTATTCTCTGAATCTTCTCAATGTTGTTGGAAGTTTCTGTAGATGACAAATACGAAGCTGAGATTTAGAGCCTGATTTCTTCAAAATGTGTTGAAATTTACCAGGCTTAGTGTTTTGCAGTATAAAGTGTAAGACTTGGTTGCAAACACACACATTGAAAAGTGACCAGCACAGGTGGATGGTGGGAACCTATGACCTTTTCCCATAGTCAAGTGCCCTTATTTTTTCAGGCAAAGCCACATCCAGAAGTTTAACAAACTCCAGCAGTGACTGGCAAGCAGTGGCAGGATGGTCTCGTTGTCTGTCTAGATCGTGGGTAGTCTCAAAACTGTTCTGCCAGACGTGACCTACCATGTACAAAGCCCAACACCTTGGGACTGGCACTGGATGCTTGTCTTGCATAAGGGCTGCAGGCACCATAGCCTCTGTGGAGAGGATATATCGACTTTTTATTTTAATTTACGGGTTTTCTCTGGAGCGGTTGCTCTGTGTTTGACTGCTGTAGATAAGGAAAATTACAGAGAAGGATCATTACATTTATTTTTCTAACCTTAAATATAAATTTTCTAACTTTTTCATTTGATGATTCAAACATCCTACAAATAGTTGTCTTAAGTACGTGGCTATTCATGCAATTAGCATTGTCTTAGTTGTTATTTTTGTCTTCGGAAGTACATATGGTACATTCTGGTGTCTCGAGTGGAGCCAATGTCTTGCCAGCCTATTTAATGTGCTAGCGTATGTGAGAAAGTGTGCCCTGTGGCCTGAAACATCATTTATGTATTTGCCAGTTGCCTCAGTCTTCTAATTTCTGCTTGTATGCGTTGCATTTGGTTAGGTTGAGTTTGTTATCGATTTCAGCTGTTTGCAAATAGTCTACTGACAGAGCGTTTCCTTGTGTCTCCTTTGAGCCAGCGTTTTACCCTCATTAGTCGATGGATGTGTTCTTTTGAATGTTTGCCAAATGTGCTCATAAAACTGGTAAAATTAATAGAAGGAAAAGTGGGAGAGCTGTGTGACCTGTTATTTGTAAACAACATTATGAAACTGCCTTTCAGTGTTTGCCTAGACTATACTATGTTTATTTTCCCCCCCCAAGTTTTCCCTTTTTATTCATTTGGGTTTTACGAGCTTCCCATCATACACAGCCATTTGCTCAGCAGTTTTAATTGCCTTTTTTTGGTTTGATTTCGTTTTGAAGACTAAAGCTACTAGGTAAATAACAAGAGCAATATTTATTACTTCTGTAATTCTGTAATTTCAAATCGTGGCTTGCAAGCTACTCGGGTACACAGGACTGTTTTTACAGAGAGCTGTGGGGTTAAAAAAAAGAAGGATGTCTGTTGTCACTACTCAGTTTTAATGTGCAAAGTATCTTTATTAGTGAACAAATTTAAAGAGTTTTTTAAAATGGTCTAGTTATGTTGTAAACTTCTTTAGGATGTGGTGATATCTATTTTTATGACTTACTGCTTTGTGGGTGTATATATCATTATGCAAGTAATAATCCTTGTTTTCACAGAAGGTAATTTATACCAACATTAAATTTTGGCATCAGTTTGGTTACATTGTGTAGATATTTATGAAAATATCCCTTCTCTTATGTAGGACTGTGAACTGTATTTTCTCTGATAGATCTGGCTGATCCTTAATTGCACAAAGCATAATCTGTAGAGAAACATTTGGATTCCCTTAGTTTGTGTTTATCAGGTCTGTCATATAGGAAGCCTGCTCAACTGAATTTTCTTTTTTTTTTTTGCGTCCTATGCAGTACTGGTTTTGTTTTTAGACTACAGCTATTTATATGGCAACATCTCATTTCAGTAAATCCAAATTCTTGAATCCTAAAATGTCAAGTATTTTGTTACTTGATGCTACTACATTTGTGTTCTCTCCTTTGCTTGAGAGCAGCACTCTTTGCTAATGTTAGGAGGGGTGAGGTAGAGGAGGTGTGTGTGGTGAGAGTGGGGGTGGGAAGTAAAACAGGCTCTGGCTGTTTACACATTCCAGGCAACCATAGATCTGCTCTCTTTGAGGCCTGAAATATTTTCCTTTTCACTATCAGTCTTGCAGATCTGGGGTATTTGGGCACACTGCCAATAAAAGTAAATAGCAAAGTGTTAATCTCTTAGATTGAAATGTAATAAACTGTATTTTACCTTTTTGTGTGTGTGCATAAGGAGAAAATATTAACTGCACTTTATAATTAGAATATGACATTTCTAGAAATATTAAAAGCTAGGACTATTGCTATAATTTCTTCAAGAATTGCCTATAAAAGGACAAAGTAAATTTGACTCCTTCCTTCTTGCTAGTTTATTCCAAAGGGAAAGTTGCATAATCAAAATATTTTTGTTAACTAGATTCTCTATTTTCAGCATGATAACTGTTGGCTCAAAGAACTGAGGATGAGTCCCTCTTTCTCATTTCCATGTAATGCGAGTATATACATGCATTTTCTTCATTTATTTTGTGGTAGGCTTAATCTGTTTGGTAGTCTTTCATTGATCATTCTTGTTTCCAGCACTTATATTTTAGAGTTCTGATTAAATCAGATACAGAAAGGCATCCACCTGCGTGTCTTCAGGTTTTTTTTCATTCCAGTATTGGAAATTATTTCCTGCAGCCTGCACTAAAATAGACTGAGCAGGCAAACAGATGAATAGTGATTTCTTCCAGGTTCTGCATAATGTAATGAACAGACCTTCTGTTTATTGTTATTTATTATCAATATTTGTATACATGCCAGTTCCTTCCCTCAAGCCTGCTTTCTTGGGTTTTTTAAAGCTGTATGCTATGCATGAAATTACCAGTTTGTTCCAAGTGGTGCAGTAATGCCACTTTATCACTCCAGCAACTTGCTTTGTCACTAGGACTTGACATGGCTCAAATTCTCGTTGTAAGTGCTTTCCGAACAAAATGTGTTGCCCTCCAGAAATATTACCATATAATTATGACACACACACAAAAGACAGTCCCACTGAGGTAACAGCTGTTACCTTCAGTCTTAAGACCATTCTAGCGCATACAGTGCAAAAGGTAATTCAAACCATACAGTTGGGGTTTTTTTCAAAGGCAGCCAATTGCTTAAAACTCTTGCATAGCTGTGACTGCCATCTAATCTGCATTTAGAGGCATTAAACTGCTTTTGGAAAAGCTGTGTGGGCCTCTTCAGCTAGACCACCAGCAAATTGGATAGACTGGTAATATCTGTCTTGGCTATGTTTTTAGGAAAAAAGTGCTGCTCTCATCCTGTAGCAACCTGGATCTAAAGCCAGAGGTTTTTTGGGGTTGCTGTCAGGTGAGATCAGACTGTTGAGTTTAATCTAAATGGAAGTAAACATGAGCACTACCTGCACCTCATTATTTCTGTGCTTTTATGACAGACACTCAAGACTGTTTGTATTGTGGCTATGGCTCATGCTGATTATGTTGTTAATAATTTGTGTCTGTAGCAGGTGTACTATCTGGGTGCTTTAGAAGCCAACATTTTTGAATATAGATCGCTAAATAAGTGGCTTGTTTATCAGAAGCCTTGGGTAGGTACAGCTCCAATTGAAATCAGAGGAAATGGCGGCTGCTTAGTGCTTGGATAAGTAATTTCTCTTAGTACAGGGGCGCATCATAACATTCTGACAACAAAAGATCACCTTCATGTTTTTACCCTAAGTTAAATAAAGTGTTACGTTAAAAAATGTTTTAAAGAAGAAGATCCTACCAAATGACTACTACCCATCTGTGTGTGGATGGGTGGATTTTTTTCCCATCTGCATATGTTTTTTGAAAGGGAAAAATTTGATGCTGATTCTCAACAGCAGCTTCTCACATTTAATATATGGGTGACTGTGCAGGTGGTAAACGGTTTTTGTAGAGTTTAGAGGGTCTCTGTTATAAAATGGTAATGAGTTTGTTTATCCTATGTGCATAGTTGTATTTAATGTAACATTTGCTGTAGTGAGATGTGCTATTACTGTAGTAGTGATTCTGTTGACTATTTGCTACAAGTATTTCCATACTAAAAAACCATGAGAACTTGTTTTGTGGTTGAAATAGTAGGAACTGGGAGTCTTGTTCTTCTTTAAATAAACAGAAACACTAAACAAAAAATATGAGGTATAGTGACCTAATGAAAAAAAAAACCAAACAAAAAATCTCCAAATGCTTCTTAAAATTAGACAGATTTACTTCTTAATTATGTATAAATATCTAGAAATTAGCAGTGTCAAATGATGAACTGTACTAATAAGAATTACATGCAAATTGCACTGGCTTGTTGGTTTCTTCTTTTTTCTCTGTAGCTTAGAAGTGTCATCAAGCTGGTTGAGAACTTAGTGGAAGGTATTTATTGGAAGAAGTTTGACATGAAGAACAAAATGCAATGTACTGTTCCTGTCCACAGAGGAGTTTAGGGCCTATAAGATAGCAGCTTTAACTTCTCATTTTTTTCTCTTTTTGTTCAGGTTGAGAATCTTGGCCTGTATGAAACATATTGTAGGCTGTTTAGGTATTGACCATTCATTTCAAGCCACAGAAGCTATGAAATGAAAATTTAGACATACATTTAAAGTTTTTATTATCACCCTTTTCTGGCTAGTAACAAGTCTTTGACAGCCAAAATCATTCTAACACATTTGCATTGTTGACCTAGGAAAACAGCTAGGTTAATTATTCAACACTAGAGATACAACCTAATAGCTTTCTCTAGAATTATCACTTAGTACTTTTTTTTTTTTTTTTTTTTTTTTTAAATTCACAAGATTTCTTAGAAATGTGAATTAGGAGTCTGGCTGATGCAGTAAAAACCCCAGGGGCCCCAGGGGCAGGCAGCTTGTAATGAACAGAGGCTGTTATAGTACTTAATTTGTTTCTTCAACCCTAGCAATTGGAAACATAAGAACACTTCTGGTGCATCAACAAGCTACTGTTTCAAGAGATCTTTCACAGGGAAATGATGAAATATAAACGATAGTAACTTAGAGAAAAGGAGCACAATCTGGGCCTTGCAGGAGGAACCCTCACCTCTCTGGCAGGTTTTTGTTGGTTTTATGCAGTTGCTGTTTCCAAAAGGTTTCTCTCACCATTGATTTCACAGTTTTTGAACCTGATAGTTTCAAAGCCTATTCTCGGCTAGCCTGCTTCCTGTGAAGAGTGGTGTTTGGTGAGGTGTTCATGTGTTCCACATCACGCTGCTGAGAAATAAATTGCAGCTCTTGCTTCACTTATTACATTTAATGTTCCTTTTGGGGAAGAAGGAGCGAGAGAGAGAGAGAGAGGGAGAGAGTGTGGAGCAGACAACAGTGCTGATGTGGTGTGGTTTTATTGGAAAGAGGCATGCATGCTAGCTTTCCCCCAGGTTTGATCTTCTCTCTGATTCTTATTCATGGTAGGTCTGGTTGAAGCTGGTAGCAAAGCAGTAGCTTAAAGAGACTGATCTTACCTTGAAGGTAAGAATTTTCACAGCACCAGTCTCAGCCTTTAATTGAGAATTGGCCTTTCTGAAAGAGGAAATTGGTTCTGCAAGCATTAATGTATTGCTACAAATTGTTCTGTTGATTAATTTTTAAGAAAATCCCCATGAAAGTAAACCAGAACAAACATAATTAAGCCCCCCCAAAAAACCACCCAAAAAACCCCAACAAAAACTGACCAATCAAAAAAAAAAAAAAAAAACCAAAAACCCAAAACCAAAAAACCCCAAAAAACTCCAAACAAAAAACCCAACCCCCAACATCCCTCACCAAAACAAAATAAGCAGATGACAGACTTGTTAACTGAGCACTGATGGGTTGCCTTAGGACATAGGTGCTTACATTTTGAATTGATTCTCAATTGTCAGCTTGATGTGTGTGGGAGGTACAGTGAACTTTTCATGGAAAACATTCTCATAAGAACAGTTGCTATTCATGGTTTTTCTGGTACACTTAGTTGTATGTTTGGGGAGAAGGGAAATGGCATTAGTATTTTCATGTCTTCTAAATCAAAGAGTTACCTTACTTATCTTAATCAACACGGTCTTTAGATAATAAGTTGTTTGGCTGCTGGACAGATATACTTAATTTTCCAGTAAAAAAAGTTTCCTTATTTAAAAAAAACTGTAATTTTGTCATTTTAATTGCAGGCACATTAATTAAAATGCTGATGATAAAAAGAGTATTTATATAAAGGAGCTGATTATGATTGATGGTAAAAGATCAGAATTAGGCTAAAATTTTGACGTTGTCCATCATGCTCTTGCGTAGACGTGTATGCCTTTATTCCAGTTGTTTCTGCAATAGTTTGCAGACTATTTGGCTGTTGTATGATTGCCAGTATTGTGCAGGCTGACAGTGATCTAAAAAGGAGCTGTGTTTATACCTGAGAACTGATCTTTTTGCCAGTTACAAATATGTCTTTTTCCTCCTTGAACTTACTTCAGTGTAGAAGTTAACTTAATAAAGCCATTTCCCCCTTAATATCTAGACTTTCAGTTCTTAAACATTAAAACCAAAGTGCTGTTAGCTGTATTTTGATGAATAGAAGTGTTCAAGGCCAGGTTGAATGGGGCTCTGAGCAACCTGGTCTAGAGGGAGGTGTGTCCCTGCCCATGGCAGGGGGATTGGAATGAGATGATCTTTAAGCTTCCTTCCAACCCAAACCATTCTATGTTTCTATGAATACACTGAAGTTGAATTTTAAATAGTTTGACTGAAAAAAAAAAAAAAAAAAAACCAGAAAGGGAGACCTCTTACAAATGTATTTATGTACTTAATATTTCTGTGAAATATGTGTCTTTTTTGTAGGCCGGACATTTCCTTCATATGGGATGTGGCTGTAGATGTTCAATATTTATGTCTGTGCTTAATTGCATACACAATAGTTTCACAGGAATAAACGCAGCACTTGTGTGCAGAAAGCTTTGTGTGTGTGTGTATGTGTATGTTTAGGGCTTGACCTTAATTGCTAGTTTATAATTCCTAAGAATTTCCTGTCTGGAGTTGAAATGTTTTAAAATCCATCTTACTTCTACTTTGTAGATTTTAGAAACAGTACCCGGTAACTAAGAGCTTTCACTGGGCGGTGAACACCTACTTGTTGGGCCTTCTGGTTCATCTTTGTGGTTCGTGTTTAATCTTTGGGTACCCCCAGCCCCCTCTCAGTGAAGGCTGGGCAGAGGAATGTGTGACTGCTGCCCACAATGCTCTTAGGGAAGAACAAGTCTGTGAGGCTTCTATGTAAATAACACAGCATTTAGTAATCGGAAAGTTAGCAACTCTCTTAATTGCCCATGAGACATACCTGAGTGAAATTGTGCTTTGAAATTTTCTTTCAAGTTATCTCTGTATCTCCAGTCTGAATTTTATATCCACCAGCAATGCAGACACATTCCGCAACTAAAAACAAAAAGTGTACGTTTCAAACATTGTCTAGTCACGGTTAGTTCCTCCTGTTAAAATCCTTTGAGAAGTTAGTGCTCCTTTCTGAGATGAAGGAGGCCTGTCACCAAAGGAATTGAGTAAATTAGAGTGGTATTCAAAGGGCAGAATGAAAAAGCAGGTGTGGGAATCACAGATGATGCTTTAGTCATATGAAGGAAACGCTTGTAAATATGCAGTCTGGTTCATAATGTAGGAAAAAGGGAACTCGTGGAGTTCCCAGACAGTGTATATGCAGTTTGAGTAGTTTATAAATGTTTGAGGTGCTTTTTTCCTGTTGGATGAAATAGGATTTTTCAAAGGCTTTCTGTCTAAGGCAGGCACTAGTCTTCGTTTACCCAGCCATTTTGAGAAACAATGTGGATGTCTTTTGTGCAGTTAAAGGACGTGGTTTGCCATATTTTCCAGAGCTGCTGTGAGGTCAGCCTGTGGGGCTGTGGGTGCCACGTGTCCCAGTGCTGGGGACCAGCGTCCTGCCCTGGCAGAATCTGCGCTCGGGCATCGCAGGCACTGCTCGGGGCCGTGCCTGGCTCCTAGGGCGTGTTGCTGCTCACAATTGTCCCCTGACCCAGGTAAAGCACCTTCTGGGACAGTGTAACACGTTTGATGGAGCCACCGTGCCTCTCCCCGCAGAACATGAGAAAGAAAACTTTGCTACGGGTGTTGGTTGTGGCAAAATGCGTCGGTCAGAGAGGTTCTGGGAAGCCAGCGAGGAGATTAACAGCAGCACCGTGACGCAGCGAGGCCAAATTTGCCTCGCAAGGCCATATGGCTGTTGAAATATTACTGTCAAATCTCTTCTTGTTGGTGGGCAAGAAGGCTGGGGTTGGAGGAGATGTGAGCTGGGGATGATGACAGCCATTCCTGGGTGCCAGGGGCTGGACGATGTACTTTCCTCCTCTCCTGCCCACTGGCAAGGGCTGTCCATCATCTGCGGCTATTGTTTGATGCAATTAGTTTTTATTGACAAAGACGACCTTAGTAGGTTTCATTTATGTACCTTGGTTTTATTGCAGTCTAGCCCTCTAAATACCCATGAGGCTCCTAAAATAACAAAGATACTATTAATTAGAAGCTAAGGATCGTAAGCTTTAAAACAATACGTACTTTCCTCATTTTTAAATGCCTGTATGTATTTAAAAATACGCTTTCACTGAAAGTGTTTTGGTAAGTGATTGCTGATTACTCATAAGTGATAAGTGATAGCGATAAAAAAGAAACCTATGTAATTTCCTTTTTTTTCTTCCCTTTTTATCTCTTGCACATTTTAGACACTGTTGTCACATTTAATGTCATTGTAGTCTTCCAAGGTCACTGTTTTTCCCATCTAGTCTGTTGGATGTTTTACCCCATAGTGAGGGTGTTTTTTAAATAGTAGAATAATGTGAAATCATTTTCCAATCCATAAAAGCAAACATAAGAATTACAACTGATTTAACCTGTGAAACCATTCTACCTCACTTACTTGAGATTGAGCAGATTTCACACTGATGGTATCTCCTAAAATGGAGGGAAAGTGAGAAAGAAGAAATAGCAATAGCTAAATGAAAGGCCTTAGAGCTAAAAGCCTAATGTGTAGTGGAGTATTTTTCTGCCATTTGTGCAGTCAGCAACAAAATAAAGCAAGTACATTGGACTAGAAGCTGAAGTCTTCTACTGTGAAATGGAAATTTTTCTGGTATATTGTACTTTAAAAAATATATTGTTTGTTTTTCTGCTAATGAGTGCATGCCAGATTATTGTTTACCAGCTACCATTCTAGTCCAAATCAGAGCTGAAGTTGGCAGAACATAAAGGAAATTTCAAGACAGCTAAATATCATCATCCGGAACTTCATTTACTGTATATTTTTGTAACTTCAAAAGTACGATAGATCGAAGAACAGGCATGTTAGTCACCAGCACAATTCAGTTCAAATAACTCTTTATTTTTATGAATTCATCCTATTTAAGAATTGATTAAAATCTCAGTATTGCTGCCTTTAAAATTAAAAAGCAAATTGTCTATTAAGAATAGAGCTGCTTAGAGTGGAATACCAGTGCTTCTGTGTAACTGGAAAGAGCATATGGAGCACCACTCTTTTCCCTTGTGGATTGGCTTGCCTGGTGCTGTGCAGTGTGTTGTTACTGAGGTGTTCTGCTCTGCTGACAAATGTAGCCACTTCATCTTCATCTTCTTCATCTTCTCCACTGCATCTTCACTTGCACTGCCCCAGTGTGAGAGTATGAAAAGGTTGAGAGGAAAAAGAAACTGAAATAATCAGTTTGTGTACTGTGGGCACATTAACAGCTGCAGCTAGAGTGACTTCTACCTGATTTCAGAACTTGGCAGCAGAAGCCAGAGTTTGTATGGTGAAAACTAAAAGGTGGGTTAGCTCACAAACTTTCTTTTGGTAGCATGAGCTATATGGGAGCTCAGGGATCTTGAGTAGGTATATGTCACCTGTCTAAGCATTATCGAGGTTTTCATAAGAAACAAAATGTGTAGTTTGCATTCATAAAATCACAGAATATCTCAAGTGTAAAGGGACCCAGAAGGATCATCAAGTCTAACTCCCTGCTCCTCACAGGACTGCCTAAAACTAAACATAGGGTTAAGAACAGTTATCCAAGATGTCTCCTCCAGCAGGCTTGGTGCTGTGACCAGTTCCCTGGGAGCCTGTTCCAGTGCCCAGCTACCCTCCAGGTGAAAAACCTTTTCCTAAAGTGCAATTTGGCATTGTCTGTTTCTCCATTCCTCCCAGAATAGAACAGTCAGTTCTGTTAAACATCAGCCACATTCCACAGTGTTAATGTGCTCCCAGATAAGGAATTCCTACAGGTGTTGCAAGGATTAGTGGCTGAGGGGGTAAAGGAGACCAAAGTCCCTCACAAAATGGGAAAAGCTCTTGGGTAGTTTGGGGTTCATTCATGGGGCAGCACTGACTGCCCAGGCAGCACATGATGTAATGTCTGGGTAATAGCAGGAGTTTGTGAGGCTCTTCAGTAGATCTGGTGTCTGAAAGTGTCAAAACCCAGATTCCTTTAGTTCTGCTGCTTATAGAACAACATATTTATTTGCTATGTGAGCTGCAGTCTGGTATGAACTTAATTCAAAGCCTGTTGCAAATGCCTATTTGCGGAAGGGCCATGAACTTACTCTTTTTAAAATATGGTTTTGAGTGTAATTGTGAAATGCAGATAAAGTTATAAATCCATCAGCAAACGGACTATTTTAAGGCCATCCAGTCATGTTTCCAGAGATTAGATTTTTACAAATGTGATATTTTTAGATGGATGAAAATGAGCATATACCACATGCCAGAGGTATGAAGCAGCTTTGTAAGCTGTCAGTTTAAAACCTTCTGTTTACAATATGATGTTTTTAAATCTAAAAAAAATAGTGTACAGCATTTGTCAAATGGTATATCATTAGAGTGTAGGACAATTCTAAATGTAGAATCATCATATAAATTTATTATTTATCAAGCAACTAGAAAATTTATGCTGATAATTAAAACTTCTTAGGAAGTTAATTTCTGTAACACTTGCACAAGGACTTTCTGTTGCTATGCTGTGTAGAAAAGCATGTATAAATTTCTTTTGAGATGTTGGGGTGCGATGTGCAATACATAAAGGCTGCTTTATTTTTAGACCACATTTTCACCCTAACCTACAATAGGAATTTGGATTATCTTTACATTTTAATATTGGTTATTTTTTATTATGGCCCAGCTGACATTTCAAAATATAGCTTATATATAACAAAATGCCTACCTCTGTCAGTGTCACATTTCTTGAAATTAATTGTGGTATGGTTCTCATCCACGCTGGTCCTAGGAGGGCAAGCTGCATCTCGGAGAGCATCAAACAGCATCACCAACCACTCAGAAGAGGCAATTTGCCTGGTTTATTCAGCATTGGTTCAGCCTTACCTTGAGCACTGTGGGTCATTCTGGGCTCAAAATTTAACGAGGATGTGAAAGTCCTCAAATGTGTCCAGAGGAAGGCAACAAATGTGGTGAAAAGGGCTGGAAGGCATGTCCTGAGAGGAGCAGCTGAGGACTTCGGTCTTGTCTCCTTGGGGAGGAGACTGGGAAGCAACCAGGCTAAGGACATTAGGAAGCATGACTTTACCGAGAGGGTGGTCAAACGCTGGAACAGGCTTTCTTCAGTGGTGGTCAATGCCCCAAGGCTGACAGTCCTTAAGAGGCCTTTGGACAATGCCCTTACAACGTGCTTTAACTCTTGGTCAGCCCTCAACTGGTCAAGTAGTTGCACTAGTGAGAGTTGTAGGTCCCTTCCAACTGAAATCTAATCTATTCTATTCTATTCTAGTCTGTTCTATTCTAATTCTATTCCATTCCATTCTATCCTTTTGCTGTGAAGCTCCTGTTATTTTTGTTACTAGACCTGTAGAGTTTAGTATCTCACAAATCAGGCAGAACATACATCCTGTAACTGTGCAAAACAGAAGGAAAAAGGTACCCAGGCATTCCTTTACATGTTGACTTGATAGAAAGCCTGCTCTGCGTGTGGGTTCAGGCATTTTGGAATGTCCAGTCTGGAGAGTCAAGTCAGAGTTTGTTACACTTTGTTTTCTCTCTTATAATTTTTCCAGGCATAGGAAGCTTATTCTCCAGTAATGATGTCTGTATAAAAACCAGTGCCACAGTACCACCAGTGCAGGTGGAGCTATTCTGCTAAAAGTGCTGCCATGTGTATTTTTATTTTTTTTTTAATAATTCTGTTGTAACCTGTTTAAACCTTGGACTATTATCTACCCCCGTGCTGTAAGGCAGAAAGTATTAAGTGGTTTGAACCAAGTTATATTAGATTATAAAACCCTTCTCTAATAATGAGGTGCTTATTCTTAGCAGTGGTTACAGAAAATGCAATAGATATGACTTTATGGAAAACGGGAGGAAAGGGCTTGTGAAATGGCAGTAGAGTGGACGACTGAGCAGCAATGTACCATTTTGGGTATAATAAGCAGAGCATTCTGAAAGCATGCAGATTTTCTATCAGAAGATTTGCCAATTTTTTTATTCTGGAGGAAAAAGATTATATTGGTAACTGGAAGACTGCTCAAGAGAAAAATTAGTTGTTCAAGGTTAAGCTCACCATGTCTGATGATGATTTTTTCTGGACTGACACATCCAGGGTGTGATCAGTGCTTGCTTTTGTTTTCTCATTATGCTCAGATTTTATTACCTGTATTTAGAATGAAATTGCATGAAACTGGAAAGCATTTACATTACACCATTTTTGAAATACTACGCCCACAATAAGTAATTTTCCTCTTGCTAGTTGTAGCTGTAAAGAAGTGGTGCTGTAAGGGAGGGACCTCACTATGTGGCTGGATGCGATGAGGTACATGGATGGAATGGTTAAAACTTGAAAGCCTCCCTTCACCTGCTTTTGCTCTATCCATTCCACTGAGAAATTATTAACAGGTGCTGAAGGCACGAGTGCTGCCTGGCCCTGAACTCTCAATGCACAAAGAAAAGATCAAACATACTTCTTTCTTTTTTTTTCCCTTTTCCTTTTTTCTTTATATTTTCTCTTTTTTTCTTTCTTTTTTAAAATTTTCTTTAAGTAAAAGGGAACCAGTGGAATTGGAATTTGTTGTGAGTGAGGACTAATCTGACAATACTTACTGAATTTTCAGTGACAGTGAAATATAACTGTTAATAACCACGTCAACTGTTGGTTTTCCATCTGTTTTTCATGTCCTACCACAGGGAGGACACTAGCAGAATGAGGAGGGATCAAGAAACTATTTTAATCAAATGTTAAAACACTGTTGAGAGAGATATGGCTGGGGGTGCTATGCTCAGAAAGAGATACACTCTTCTAAAATCATTAAGATTATTTTCCTCTCCTTTTTGCTTCATATCACTGCTCATCCCATCCTCCACATCATGTTTGTTAGCCTGTAGATTTTGAAAAGATAACATTTGCTTTCTCTCTATATCAAGATCTCAATCCCATTTGCGTTGACATTTTAGCTTTATGAGGGAAAATGCATTATGTAAAGTTTCCATTAGCCTGCAAAATATTAAATTAAGTGTTGAAAACATGAGTTGTTTGTAGTGAGTGAAGCAGAGCAAGCCATGGAGATGATTTGTACTCGTCAAAATTAGATAAAGTTGTTGGTTTGGTTTGGTTTTTTTTAGGTTAGACAGAGAATGTAGCCTACCACTCACTTTCCTTCCCGTCTTTTTACCTTTGTGTAGAAAATTAAATACACGGAACAAAGGCCAAGTTCTTAATAACACAAGTGAAAGCATAACTATAATTTGTAGTTGGAAATACTGCGAGTAGTGTATGTGGCCATATGTTCCTTTGGCAAGATGTTACTCCCATTCTTCTTGAACATATAATTATGTGTCATTGCTTAATAAGGAGAGAACTTCTTTGTCAAACATTTCTCTGTGCTGTTAAGCTTTCAAACTGCATTTTGTAATAGAATGCTGTGGAAGGTATCAGAAGATTCAACTGCTGCATTTTTTTTTCTGGTGGGAGATAACACTGCTACAGCATTAACTGTAGTCTGAAATGGGTAAAAGTGTAATATGCAGTGGTGTATTTGTGCATAAGTAGTACAGGAATATAAATGAAATCTGTCTCGACATGCACTCATGATAACATTCTTCCAGTTTGTTTACAAAATGAAAGAATATCTGTCTCTGGTAGAAAATTCTGTGTTTAAAGCAGTGTCTCGCTATCCTTTGAAGTGTTAAATCCTCCTGGGTTTCATTTTTTTTGGCACAAGACTAGTGGATGTTTAAGAAGCCAACAACATTAGCTTGCACAGGAGCATTCCTGTCTTATTTTTGTTTCTAGGTCTGTTTCCTGTGTTGGGGGAAGGGGAATGAGAGCACAGCTGCTCTCAAAGTTCAAGATGAAGCTGCTTCTTTAGTGTGTTTTAAGCCTTGGTCACAGTTTCTTACTGGAAGTCTTTAAATGAGCTTTAGTCTGATCTTCAATTGCGCTTTTATAGGCATGAAATCTCCCTCCTTCCCCCTTCACTTCCCTGACCCTCCATCCCAGTCCTCGGCAACAAAACCCACTCACTAAAAAAACCAAACTCCTGATTATTTGCAACATAAATATCGAAGAAGACCCTCAAAAGCAGAGCATTTCGATGTTTCAGCTTCAGCTTGACAGAGCAATTGATCAATATTTGTTCTGAGAATTTTTTTCCTTTGTTTTTGAAATGTTGATGAAAGCCAGCACAAAAGATTGGCTGCTTTAGATACCAAAGCTGCTCCATTTGAACCTTTATTTCTCAGATAAGCTGAAACATCACAGAGAATAGGAGATGAATTTTCTGCCTGTTTTTTTATGGAACCTCCAGTAACTCACATGGAAAAGTAACAGACTATTCTTCTCTTGCACTTCCTTATACATATTTTTAAAAAAGTCTTCTATCTGAATCTAGACATCTATTCCTTGAGCAGAAACATTTCTAGCTTTTCGTAGCTACAAACAAATTAAAGCACCTCTTTCTTCCATTTCTCCAGTTAGCATTTTTATTGTCCTGTGTTGCAATCATATGCGTATAAACGGAATAAACCAAGCCTGCAGTGGGAAGAGTGTCATTGTTGCTGTTATTCTCTTCCATGCGGTGGTAGGGTTTTCTTCTGAAGTACTTTTGCATATATAGACTGCTTAGGTGAGAAGGAAGATCGCATATTGTTGATTGTATTTGAGTTTCCTGCTTGAGAGCAGATTGATGGTTGGATAGGAAGGGTGTTTTGTTTAAAATGCAGAATAATGTGAAAAAAAATTGTTGCCTTCCAGAGGCATAGTAGTCTAGGATAACAGGTACTTAGATAGAAGTCTAGTTTCCAGTGTGGCTCTTTCAAAGTGTGAAGATAGTTTAATCCAAACAGAGCTGGCAAAGAAGGTAATGTTGGACTCCCACTGTTGGTTTACAAAAGTGTTGGTGTATCAGGAGGACAGGAGTAACTTGGCTGAGCACCAATTTAGGAGACTAGATAACTGAGGTGGTTCTAAACCCAGATTATGATCCAGGTAAAATGATGGAGTAACTGACGTAGGGCTTGGTAAATAAACACAGAGGAGAATCATAGCATATTGCTAATGCTTGTCAGCATGAGTTTGTCAAAAATAGGCACTGTAGCACTACTACTCTTGCCATATTTTTGAGCTGCCTATATACATCGGGCTGTTGACAAGGAAGTAGTGTGAAAACACACATTTTGACTTCTGTAAGGTGACTCCCTTGGTGCTCTTTGGCATTTTTGTGAAAAGTCAAGCATAATGCACAGTGAGAGGGACACACAGTAGGTGAATTAAACCTAAAGCAAGATTCTGGTGGTCCTTGAGTATCTGTGTGTATTCGTGGGCTGCCAGTCCACACTTGAACATTTTCTTTTTTATCTGCCCATGTAAAAGTAATCACTTAAGTTTATGGAGAATTCAAAGATCAAGAAAATAGTAATGAATAGAGCAAATTGATGAGTGATTGTGCTTGTCAAACATTGCTTTGACACAGCAAGTGTACATGAAGGGACTAAGACATAGAGCTTCTTTTAGAGCAATAGACTCCATCCTGTGTAAAACACCTACGGCTGAAGGGCTGACATGAGCTCTGGGTACATAAGCTGCAAAGTGTGGGAATGGGAAGTGGGATGGTGCTCTGGCTCTGGGATGTCTAAGGCTGCGTTGTTTTCTCTGGTTCTAGTGACTACAAGTAAAAGAGAAAATAGAGGCAGGTTCAAAGAAGAGTTGCAAGATTAAAGGGTGGAAAGAAGCCTTAAGTAAAAAGGGGTTTTGAGTTTAAGGTATTGAGCTTAACAAAAAGCTAAAATGTATTCTCTTTGAGCCTTCTTAATGTATAAATCTCTGAACTTCTGTGTTTATTTCTAACTGGGACAATAATGAAGCCCCTCTATCCTGATTCCAATTCTGTCGTGTCTTGGCAGTTCTAAAAACTTCACAAATTTTATATATAATAAGGGCTTAAGAGTATTCAGTGACATAGTTAAATATAATTACCTAATTTTATAGAAGGAGATAATGGAATAAACTCATATGCTTTAGTTCTGCCTCTGGATATTTTATGAAGTACATTTACTGAATTCTCAAGGTAAGGCTATTTTGTAATTGTGTTGTCCATTGTAATGGTTCTGTGAACTTTCCAAATTCAGGATAATGAAATTTTTTTTAAAGACAATTTACATGTATTGTATGAGATCTCATCGTGAGGAATTGTGTTAGTACCTGTAATCCTAAAAAAGAAATTCAGTGGAAACTAAGATGGAAAGTTAGGGGGTTTGGTAATTATCTTATAGCCACAGAAAGTAAACAGTAGCATAATGAAAAATATATTAAATTATTTAATTATCTGGTGATACACATGCATATTGGTTTATGGGCTACTCAGGAAAATCAAACAGGTAAGACTGGTAAGAACTGTAGCACATTATAGAGAAAGATTGAAGTCAAGAAATGTGTCATAGAGTGAAATGTATTGGAAATAGACTCAAGGAAGAACAAGTAGTGTTGCTCTTAACTTTTAAAAATGCATCAGCTTATTTATCATGGAATCAGTACATCAGCCTATGGATATATGTATATATATAAATACATATGTGTATATATGTATGTTATTTCTGTTGAAATTAAAATATTTTTTTCTGTATTAAGAAGTGCCATATGTTGATGCTGGAGAAAAGTTTTAGTGCCATTTCTTATCATTAAAATATATATTAAAGAAGAAGTAATACAACCCCTAAATTATTATTTTATATTTTGCATAAATGTTAATTATGGAGTGTCTTTCCCTATGTTAGTAGCAGGAGTCAAATAGTAAACTAAATAATGAATACAGTATACAGTATAGTGTTTTTAAGTGAAGTGCTTATAGTTACGCAAAGCAGGAAAAACATAAAAGCAATACAAAAATGGGGAGGAGATAAAAAAAGACTGAAACCAAGGGAACAAGGCAAGGAAATAGGATCTGAAAGTTCACATGTAAGCAGTTTTCATATTAATATATAAATAAATATACATATTTATCTAAACAGAGTTTGACTAATCCTTCTCAATTTGAATTTTCTCAAGGATAGCTGCGTACTTGCTATCCTATGTCAAATGAATTATTTTTCAGGTATAAACTTGTCAGCAGATGTTCCAAGGTTCTAGTCTGCTTCCACCCTCATGATATGATGGGGTGTGGTGCTTCAAAACTTGGCTGCTCTATAGCTGGGAAGAGTGATTCAACTTTAATTAGGTCAGTCTTTTAATGTCAAAACCCTCAAGCCTTCCACTGTCCCAACAGATGCACGACAAAAAATTAAACCCACAAATCTCAATGCTGTGTGTGTATACATGAACTCTTGGAACTTCAGTGTTGTGAGAGCTGTAAAACCAGAATTGTTTATACTACCAACAAACAAATAACACCAGGTCCTGCCTTCAGCCTGTTCTGAGCTCTTAACCACCAAGCAAAAATGTTCCAAGTGGATTACAAATGGTGGTAGTCCTGCAAATTGTAAGAATATTGAGATCGTGTGTTTATAGAAAGTGTTGGGCAGATGTTCTGAGTCAGAGTGGAAGGGCTCAGCCCTGCAGCCTGACACAGAAGTTGTGGCTGATTAAACCTGAACTAACTCAGCCACCATGTCAGAATTGTGTCATTGCTCAGAGCCTTTTTCTCTCGTCCCAGGTGAAACAAGGCTCCATCATTCCTCTCTAGCTGTTCTTACTATAGAGAACAAACTCAAAATATGAACTGTACGTTAATGTTGCTGTCTGATGTGATGAAGTGGGAAGATCTTCCTCACACGTGTACTCATGTATAGATGGTGGGTTATCGTGTCTGCATTTTTAGGACTTGTCTGAATTTTTCTTGGAATGTTGTATATATTGTGCACTTCTCACAACAGTCAGTGTTCATTAGTGTTACAGATAATAGAGGTGGAACATGTAAATACACTTGTAGCCATGGTTGCACAAGTCTGTTCTAAAGTGACATATTCAGTTGTGTAATACTTCTGAATTAATATGACTTCTTTTTTTCCACTCAGGATTAATTTTTTTTACTCCTGAACCCTATAAGCAAAAAACCCGCAGATTTTTATGTTGAATGTTACCAGAGAGGTTCCTTAGAGTCTGTATCATTATTTGAAGAGGAGGGAAAGAAAAAAATCATTAAAGGAATCAGCTTTTTCTCCATCTTTTTTTTTTTTTTTTAATGTTCTCAGACCACAGCAGAGTTTTGTGTGTAGATAATTCATTTGGTGTTGTATGTACTCTGAAACAAAACTTCTCACATGCAGGTATATTTTAATGTTGGTAGCTCTGTTTCTCTCTGACCTCTGTTGAGCACTAACCTGTCTCTCTCAGTCTGCATCCCTCTGGGAGATGTGTGCCTGGGTGAAGGGACAGCAACGTTCTCAACTCTCCTGTGATTTATAGCAGTGTGTGAAGAAAATGGCAAGACCCAACGATACTGCATCACATGTAATTATTGTTGTCCTTCCTCTTGGCATACTTTCTCTTCCAGTTTTCCTCTTGGTGTTCTCTGGGTCAGAATTCAGGTGTTGGCTAATTCTGCCTCTGTCATCTGGCTATCCTCACAGATTAATTAATCCCATTTTTAACCACACTCTTTTCTTGAAGACTCTATCCTTAATTTCAAGGTGCTTGGATAAAATTATTTTTACAAGAGCATGTAGTGACAGAACAAAAGGGAACAGGTTCAAATTGGAAGAGAGTGGGTTTAGATTAGATATTAGAAAAAATTCTTTGCTGTGAGGGTGATGAGGCAAGGGAACAGGTGGCCCAGGGAATTTGTGGTGGATTTCCCATCCCTGGAGGTGTTCAAGGCCAGATTGGATGGGGCTCTAAGCAACTTGGTCTTGTGAAAGTTGTCCCTGCCCATGGCAGGGAGTCAGAACAAGATGATCTTCAAGGTCTCTTTCCAACCCAATCCATCCTATGTCTGTGATTTATTATACAGAATGTTATCCAGTGACATTTTTGGAGGAGCAGGGATGGGACCAAGGAGTATTATGCCCTGCCCCCAGCCTGTATTTTAAACCTCAAATGTTTCATTTTATGGACATTTGAATAGCTACTTTGCATTGATACCAGGAATAATAGTAATAATAATAAATATTTGTGGAGGGAAAACGTAACACACATTATCTATCTTCATACCTTTTCCTCAAACCTATCTGCTTCTATTATGGACTGAGATGCCATGGAACCTCTGGGTATGTTTATGAGTGATATAGAAACGCGTTCACAAGAAATATAAAGCTGCCCCGTGATTTCCACGTGTTCTGCATTTTGAAATGCATTACAGAGAAAAATAGACAGTTTTGTGTTATATGCTTAGCTGTCACAGAGCTGTGGATCTTACTGCTGTGGGCAGCACCTTAAAAAGTCTGACTTCTGATTTTACTTGTCTCATCTTATGCATTCTATTCTCTGTGCCCAGTAGATTGAACAGTGAACCGTATGAATTTTGGAAGTGGCTTTGGGCCATTCATCCTTGCTGGTTTTATAGGTGTTGTTCAGTTATCAGGAATCACTTGGAAAATTATTCCTGCTTTTTCACGTATTTGTCAGCTCCTTCTGGCAGGTGCTCCTGTTAAAGCACAGAGAGCTAATGTAATAGAACTTGCTAAAAAATAATGTAGTGTGGCAATGGTAAAACATTTTAAGCTTCCAATTGCTAATTTTGTGTCTCTTAAGTCCAAAATAAAGTCTTGCCCTTACTCCACAATACTCCAGTGCTTTGCAATTGAATATAAAGTCATATCCTGTAATGTACTGTGTGATTCCTCAGAAAGTCGTTTGACTTAAAATTATAAAAATCTGTATGATCATACATGATCATACCAACATGAAAATTTCATAGTTATAGCAAGCAAAGCTCATTTTTTAATTTGGAGGTGTTATTAGGTGTTGTATAACACAGGCCATCAGAGCCTGGCTATTGCAGAAACCTAAAGCCTCCTGTACTCAAGATCCATTCATCACAAAATGGGGAATAACGTGCTTTACATTCATCCTTGCACAGGTAGGAGTAAGGGCTGAGCTGAAGTGCTTTCAGCACTGCAGCATCCTCTGAGCACTGAGGAAAACTCTCACTGGCAGAACAGGTTTAAGTGCTCATGAAGAACTTGATCTCTCCAGTCTTTGGATTTACCTGTAAAAAGACTACTGCATGTGGTTGTATGCACATATCTGGGAGATCCTTTCACCATTTTTTTTCAGTCCTTTCACAAGTGGATTTTTGAAGGAAGTTGCACTACCACACTAAAAAAGAAATATGCTTGTTTCAAGTTGTTTTCCATCTATGAATACAGAAATGAGTAGAATGCTTAACTCACTAAAATGTGCATGGACATTAGTATTACCCTCTTGGTGAACTCTCAGGTGTTGCTTCTTTGCAGAAGTATTGCCATAATTCAATATTCTCCAGGCTTCCTGTGAATTTTGGCCATTGCTAGAGAAGGAGCAAGAACAGTGGAGGTGCCTCTCTGATTTAGCTATTATGTCACATTGTTCACTGACTAAAAGGAGAGCAGCTGATCTAAGCTACTTCAGAAAATGGAGTTCTTAGTCTCTCTGTCATAGGAAAAATAAGTATCTTCATTTTTGCTCCATTCTCCTCTCCCCACCTGATCAGGCCCAGTTGCAGGTGTTGGAGGGTAGATAAGCAAGCCTTGGGACCTGTGTTATGCCTCACTTCCATCTTTCACATCTAGAAAGGAGAAGTTGGCCTTACTTCAGCTGTCCTTCATTGGAAAAAAGGAGGCTTGGGTAGACTTTGCCATAGCAGGAGGGACAGAAATGGTCTGAGGGGCAGGAGGCGCGTGTGGTTAGTAGCCAGTCTGAGCTACAGGCAGCTGTAATGCTGGCAAAGCAGATTCCTAGTGAGAAGTTTGGGGAGTAGCAGGGAGCTCTGCTGCTGCTCTGGGCAGCCAGAGCACAGCTGCGGCAGGAAGCAAGGTTAGTGCACTCTGCGAAATGGCAGCCCCGCAGCTGCTCTGTGTGCTACAGATGCGTAGGAAGGGTTCAGAAGTCAAAGAGGGCTAGAAGACAACTGAGTGCATTCCTACAAAAAAGGGCTAATTTTTAAGTCAGTTATTTCTGGTCTTTGAATGGAGTTAGCGCTACCAGGGAAAGACTTGTGAACAAGCAAATGGTTTGGTGTTTTAACAAACATGATTTTTTTACATACGGTTGGTTTGCTCACTGCTGCTGATGAGAATTGTGTTTCCCTTTGGTTAAGGCCGCAAAGATACTTGATTTGCTTAGGTAACATTGTGCTGTTTTGATCCTCTCTTTCTACCTTTGGCATAATCACTCAGTTATATTTTTGATTAAGATAGGAACACATCACAGCTACGGTGGGGTTTTCAGTTCTGAGTAAATCAAGATAAAACCAGGTGATGACTTAAGAAAACCTGGGAAAAAAACAGACAATAATATTTGTGTCTTGGTCTTTGAAAGTTTTTTGGTTGGTTGTTTTTCTTTTAAAGAAAAGTCTTTCAGCAGCAGGATATTCAGAACATTTACTGGAAATTTTATACACATTTTCCAAAGTTAAGACTCTATAACAATGCTACTTAAATTTTCTAGGCATTTGCATTGATGTTAACTATTTTGCCCAAATACATTTAAATTCATATAAGCTGACGAAATTTAGAAAATTTGCCAGTCTAATAGAAATCCCTCATTGACCAAAAATTAGATCATTTGATAAAACAAATCTCGTCTGTAGTCCGCCTGATCTTACAGAATTTTGAGAGCCCCTGCAGCTTCTCCCAGTTAATTTTTCATTGCTAAACATACAGTTTTAGGAGAGACCATGTATGCAAAAGTCAGTGGAAAAAGGAAATATTTAGGGCCTAAATGATAGCAATGAATACCTTTATAGTGACAGAAAGGATTTTTGCAGCAGTAACAATACAGCAGCGCTAATATCCTAATACAAGGATGATGTTCACAAACCACTTAAAAATATTTGTATGAGGATATGTTTTACAACTGCCAGTGCTATTCTGTAATCTCAACAGTTATGCAAATACTAGTGTGAAAAATAAAACCAGAAATGACCTCAGAGTTTTTTTGCCCACGTAGAACGAGCAGGACTCATGTGCTCGGTGACCCCATGGAAGTGCCCTTGCACCGCTGGAGGTAGCGGTGTGTGGAGACATGTGTGGCCAGGGACTAGGCTCTCACAGCACCTGCCCAGGCTCTCACAGGTGTGTGATTTGGCTGTTGGGAAACTCACGTGCCTGGCTCCGGAACGGCAGGAACCGTGTCGGTGACCTTGGGAGGCGCAGGCTTCATTAGAATGTTCTGCAGCCTATTTTGGAAATCTCGTTTAAATGTCTGGGGGAGTCTACAAAGCTGTATGGCACGATATTACCACAACTAAATGATAAATAACTCTCTTAAAAAAACCCCAAACAAGCTAATGCTACAACTTACAGCTGTCTCTGCTGGATGTGGAGCTGTGTTTTGCTAGGGAGTCAATATTGAGCTTCCCAGTTCCAGTAAAACCGGAGGCAATAAACCTTACTCCTCTCTACAGAAAAGATACAAATCACATTTTAATAAAAAAATAGCAGGATGATTAACAGAAACTATTTTCCTATCTCTTTTGGAGGCCATTTACTGATGCTAGGCTTTAGCTATATGCCAATTATATCAGCTATTTAACTCAATTTTCCCCTTTTTTTGGTGGACATTTTAGCAACAGGATATGAAAATAGGACCAAAAAATCTCATTGAAAATAGAAATGAAGACATTTTACAATTATTACAATGTTCTGGATTATTACTAAGACTAGAAAGGGTTTGGTTTCTGTAACACTCCTTCAATAGGAAGGGCTCTATGAGGTCAGGCAGTTTTGGTAATGCAGTTTGTTTCAGAGCTCTACTCATTTTGTAAAGTTTCTCTCATGCCCTTGATATAGAGAAGGTTTGAAGGTGTGGAGGAATATATGGACAGTATAATTTTATTCCCTTGCTACTCTAAAACATAATGCCTCTCACTTCCATAGTTAGAAACTTTTTAATCAGAAGTAAAATGCTCTGTCAACTTCCCAGAAGATAAAATAGAAGTAGGCTCAGTTGCAATTCTCTGCTTTGAAATGAATCCAAGAAGGTTTCTTGTACGAGTCACTAGTAATAGACATCTTAGAATTTAGGATGTTGACCAGTTTGGGTTTGGGCTGCTAGCTGGAAATACTCTCCAGTGTATTTCCCCATGTTTTAACTTGGGTGAGTCATTTTAGGTTGGACAGTTTTCCTCTTCTGCTCCTCAGCTTTCATCTCCATCGTACACTGCGGACTTCCCCTGGGAGCTGTACAGTGGTGCTGTAGGTGTCTGCCCACAGCTCTCTGGGTGACCTCACCAGCAGCTCCTTGACTCCCTTGGTAGATCCTTTTCCTCTGCAAAAAGCCGCAAGAGGAAATGATGGAAAGGGCCAGACAGCTTTCCCCCAAAATCCCAAGGCAAAAGGCTTAGCTGTGTGTCTTAATACCTCTCACTAATAATGCTTCAGATCTATTATTTATTTTTCTAGGATCCTTTACTTAAAAGTCTAATGTGAGTATTTGCTCTACAGTGTTAGACTGAATTTTGTTGAATATGGAAGTTCTGTATTTTTGCTGAACGTGCTGTGAATACTTAAACTTTGTTTCTCCCTTCTGCCTTTTTGGTGTGTTAGGGATAGTGGGAAGACACAAGTTCATAATTTTCTGTAATGTTTTTGAGTCTCCATTTCTTGTTCTTTGAAGTATGTATTGGAGAGAATGGATGGTACTTTATTTTTGCTGCAAGCTGTTTTAAGTGATGAGTCAGTGGTGTTTTCTGTACACACACAAACACATGTGTACACATGTACATGCATGCACACACACACAAACATATAAAAGTACTCTAAACCAAACTCTTCAAGAAACTGTTTTTGTAATGTTTTATCTTCCGGCTTTGCTTTCCAAAATGTAGTAGCTTCAAAGATTTTAACTGATTTTCTGCATTCTCATCAAATACAGTGTTTGGCTAAGTGTTAAGGTGTCAGCCTGCCCTATTTCCTCTTCACAGAAGCATTCTTCACACCTGCAGCTTTCTTCTGTTTTTCATACCAGAAATATTTGCATCAGTCTTAAACCTTTGCCAAGTCACTGCTGACACGTATTTCTGTAGCTCTTTATTTACAGTGTGGTTCTCTGTGGTGATAAGAAGTGTCAACATCTGTACTGGACAGGTTAATTTATTTGGAGAAGGTCATGACATCACTTAAAGAAATGCTAGGCCATCAGCTGAGAATATGGTTTAACGTAATCCTTACCTGTTATGATTCTGCTGGAAGTAAGCTTGTTGTAATGAAAGCAGTATGTCAAACTAAATTAAAGATTATCTCTGATATAGGAAGGAATCACACCACATAAAAAATTTTGCACATGATGTTTTTTTTCTCTCTTCTGAGACAGAAATAAATATTGCAACAATCAGAAGACTGTTGCTTCAAATCATAAACTGAGGTAGTTGAGTAGGAGTGCATTAACTCTTTATGTGACACATTTATGTTTCAGTAGATCTGCTAATCCTGTTGTAGTTTTTGGCCTTTTAAATATATGATAAATAATACCCAGATTTAGAGCTACTTTACATCACCTGATCATACTGAAATCAGTTTTGTGCAAAGAAACTCGTAAATGGGTCCTCCACTTGAAGAATAGTTGAAGAAACTGTCCAATACAGAGGTGCTTGTTTTGGTCTGGCAAAGCTCGTGGACTACATAGTGCTGTCCTAATTAGTCCCTTTGGTGTGCTGCAATGTTGAGCTTGTAATACCTCATTGCTTGTGACAAAACCGTGGTGTTTAGGGGGAGGTAGAAAATGCTGAATGTATAATCTTAATTTAATTACACCAGGCATATCAACATAAACATTCAGGTTTTCACTCTTTTTTGCATGCCTTGATGGTTTTCCCCTTTTGTCGAATCATTATTAATGAGCCTTTCTTAAATTCCCTTCATCTCCCTTGATCATCAGGCTGTATGGACAGAAACTGGTTTAGATGTTTAATCTCTTAGGTATTACAGGGTGACAAAATGAGGTAGTAAATATGGTAGCTACTGCTTTCTATTCCTTGTGATGGTTAAGCAGCATATTACAAGAAAAACCTCCTTGAATTTCTGTAATTTTTTTGTAACTTCCTTGATTTTTCAGTTTTTGCACTCTTGCTTTCTGAGTCATGGAGGAATAGTTACATACACCTCATTTGTGAGAGGCAGTGAGGAGTGGCTGCGGTGAGCTACTGCCTGTGCAGGCTGAGTGGGAAAAGGAGTGCCTGGAGGAGGTTTGTTCATTGCCCTGGTCTTCAGACAATGCAAAAACACCTTTTTGGCAACCCCTAGCAGTAGTAGCTGTCCAAGATTCTCTGACCTTGTTGCTCTCCCCAAAAGGAAAAAAAAAGTGCAACAGGCTTGCAAATACTTTCATTAACAATTAATTTCTATATTCTGATTTACATAATACTTCTGACACATAAATACTGCCTTTTTTTTATGAGCCAGGGGTGGCTTACCTTGAGGTGCAGGGAAACCATATCATCATCCCTTGCCAGAAATGAAGTTTGTGTTCACAGCAGGTTACGCATTTGCTTATTGAATGTTATGTAAGGTCTCCTTTGAACTTGCTATGTGTGATATTTCACAGGAGCACTGCAATAGTGTTATTTTTCAGAATGCACCATCAGACAATGCAAATACTGTCAGTTCTCAAGATCCCAGTTTATAGGAACATAATATTTTCTGAAATATGTTGTTGTAAAAATTAGGATGAAGTGATGACAAAAATCAGTAAAGCTAGGGGATTTTCAAAGCAGTGACAAGTCTGAAACATCTCTGCTTCATTCTTCCTGTTGTGCACTGGTACTAGCTTCTGCTCAAACCTTAGATTTAGTGTCAGTTCCAATTCTTCTGAATTTATCTGACAGATTTATCTCTGTCAACCACAGGATTTGTATGCCATCTCATACTGTAGTTTCTGATGCCTGTACTTAACTGATTTGTTTCCTATCTGCCTCGTCCATCTTTTCATTTTTGGCAAACTGGATTTATCTTGTTTTTATGATTAAATGGAAGGAGTTGCTAAGGAATGAGATTTGGATCCTTTATTACATTTTAGCATTGTTCCTTGGAAACCTGATTATATCTTGCAAATTAGAGTAACATTTCAAAGGTAATAAATCCTGAATAACTTGTTAAATATCTCATTTTTTACTTATAGATTCTTACTGAAGCAGAATAATATTTCAGACTTTGCCAAGTGTGAAATGTTCTGCTGTTGCTCTGTGTGTTCACTAGTAACTAAACATTTGCCATGCTAGAACAGAATTATTTTGTCGCAAAGACTTTACATTCAGAGTATGATTTCATAACTGTCAGTTAAATAATGGCTTTTTGCTAATGATGTTTAAATATTTATCATTTCTCAAACAGTTGTGATAAAGCAAGGGAAGTACTTTTCTAGACAAATTCAAATCCATGTGTGTTAAGCCTCTGTTTCTCTTCCTTTTTCAACTACACAGCTGATACCTGGCTTTTGTTATTTGATGGGCTATAAAATTCGGTTTTGTGTCTGATGCATTGAAAATGTGCAGCGTATAGAGATATTTTGTTACTGCTGATAATTGGATTAGAGTTTTGCCAGTCATATTTGCTTTTAAGAGTTTATGGTCTAGATTCATTTGCGTTTATGAAATAATTTTAATTGGAGTTTCTAATTGAGAAGTGTTCACAGTATGTCTGTGTGTTTTCTCCTCCTGTCCTGGCATCTGAATACCTTACAACTTTACTCATGTGAGCAGCTTTCATTCATAAAGAATTCCTTGAGAGTCTCTGCTCTGACATTTCTTGACATTTCTCAATATTTTTCTCTGATGAAAGTCTTGTTGCTGCTGACAATGAGTCACTGAAATGGAGACAGCGCAGAGAGCTAATTGACCTGGTATCAGATGCCCTTAGGCGCAATGCATTTTCAATTATCTCCAGATGAAAACCTTAAAAACAAGTGTGTTGAGCTTTTTCTTTTAAAAAGTTCCCCCTCCTCCCTACCCCATGGCAGATTTTAGCTTTTTATCATTGCTAATGATGCAACTGATCACTTTTGGAAGGCAAATATATTATATGATTGACTCTGACAGGACTTTCTGTGACTGAAAAGGACCATTTCTTCAAGAAATCAAATGTCCTTCAGTGATGCTTACTTCAAATTTGTGCTTTTGATGGAAGCTAAAAACAGCAGGAATAATCATACCTGTAGGCAAGGAACAGGAAACCAACGTGATAGACTAAAAGATGCGATTAAGAAGCTAGACCAAAAAAAAAAAGTGTATTTAGGGAGAAAACAGGAGTGAAACTATGAGTAAATAGAGCACTTAAGCATTTCCTATAAAGGAAATTCCTGCAATGATGCAGTGGACCCAGGAGTACTTCCAAACCATGAGGTAGCCGGGTTCATGTACTTCCTGACCTGTATTAGATGGGAACTACACAGGCACCAGCTCTTTCACCTTAATTTCCACAGCAGGGGCGCCCTGGTGAAAGTGCTGGAGCTGTTGTGAGTGCAGTTGGCCCCAGCATTATGTCACATGGACAATCACATTCTGCTGCTTGCTCGCAGAAATATGGGAGCACTTATTGTAACCTCTCCCTCTGGAGCTGTAGGGAGATGGTGGTTTCTGGCATGCCTGAGCACAGCAGTTGCTGCTGAGCTGCTGCAGTTCCTCCCCTGCGTTGTTGGTCCAAAGGGGAGCTACTTGTGATGTAGGACTGGTGCTGCCACCCCAGAATAAAGCATCCCCATGCTGGGCCAGCACGAGCCAATGGAAAATTGGAGAAGTACAAAGAAGCAAGTAAATGAAGAATTATTTTTGGTCCACTGAGGGATCTGAGATCGGTTGCTCTCTGTACATAAGCCAGCTTCCATCAGTTACCAAACCCAGTTTTGTTAGCAGCCTTTTTACAATTATATCAGAACTTCCCAGTGTCATATAGTGGAACTGAAAATTAAAATTGGGAGACATGCTATTTCTTCACTTGTTGGTTTTCTAAAAAGAAACGTGGTTTTATTACCTTTATTTTTTGATGTAAACTTCACTCGTGTGAATACAGATTTTTCAAATTAGTAGTAGTTCATAATAAGCATCGTTCTTTCAAGTATTTTAAAATGAGCGTGATTGATGTATGGCATTGTCTTGCCACTGAGGCATACCTAGCAGGAGCAGCAGACGTACCATGTGGATAGCCAGGACTCCAAGCAGCAAACTCCTCTTTTGCAGTGTCTTTAGTAATTGTAACTCATGGTGGCCTACGGTTTGCTCTAATTTATAGACATAGGGTATGTTTCTTAGTGCCATATAGTGAAAGATTGGTGCAACAGGGGCTCTCTGCTTTGACTTCCACATATTTCTGTCCCCAGTCCTGTAGAATGGTAGGGGTAGGAGAAGGCTGCCTTGTCAGTTCATTGAAGGTGAGTGTTCCTAGGCTTTAGCAGAGTTGTCTTGCAGGTAGAATAGTTTCCAGCTGCTTGCTCACTTTAAAAATCTGTCCATTATGTTATTTGACCTCAGGACAAGGTCATGTTTTACTTTTAGCCCTGGAGGGCTGGCCATTTCGACATCCCTCCTTCCCTTCAAGGGATCATGTGTATATTCTGTAGACTCTCAGTGTTCTCAAACTGTGTGCTGTTGGCCCATTAATAGTTGCTAATTAGAGCAATAGGTGGAAAAACATCATGTGTGTGTTTCAGTTTCCAAGATTCCCTGAACCCTTGGCATATACTTCATTACCAAAACAATTGAGAGCCTGCATTCAGAGTGATGGGATAGTATTATACTGGCTTTGTCACAGCTTGTACTAGGAAGAAAAAAAAAGGATTAAATGACTAAAAGAGGAAAACTCATTTCCTCCTCTTTTCTACTATGGCTTCTTTTAGTTTATGCTAAGGTCAAGAAAATTACTCTTTTTACAGACAGTATCTAGCTGCTTTTAATCTGTACTGCATGAGATGGCTAAATACAGGAATGCACATATAATATTTATGTTGCTGTGAGACAAAGATATGGTCTTAACTTGGCCTGATCTGAAAATAAAAACTCTTTTGGTCAGAATCACTGTTGCTTTTACAAGGTCTATAATCATTATACTGCAACCTGTAGTGTTAATGATGTTTGCAAGTACCTCATGTTTCCCTTTCCATTTGGGATTAAACTGGTTCCATATAAACACATACCATGTCTTGATAAACAATGTCACTGAAGTATGTAAAGCAGTGCTCATTTCATGTATAATGTTAAAAATACGACTTCCTTTTCTGTGAGGTTGCCTTTCTTGGTAGACTTTTGATTCTTAATTCACAACCATTGTGATTGAATCTGCATTTTCTCTCCAGATACTTTCCTGGGCTGTACTTCTGTTGTTCTGAAGAGCTGCTAGGTAGTGAATGGCAATTCCCTCAGTGTTTTGCAGGGCTCAAGCACCTGCTCTCAGAGTAGCTCAGTGGATAAACTGTGGTTCATTGCGAGAGAGTTCACCTTAACTGGTGGCCGTGGTAGGAAAAGGTGAGACCTGAAGTCAGTGGAGTTCTGCAGCAGCTCTGGGGAGGGATTTAGCTGACAAAGACTTTATGCAAAACTGGCAAAAATGTGTGGAAAGTTGAGCATAGAAGGTCACGGGGAATTCTCCATTTCTACTTGCCCAGTAAGATCTTAACCACAATAAAAGCACCTTCTCTGAGGTGAAGAAGATCCCCTTGTTATTTTGAAAGTGATTATATTTTTATTTCTTCAGTTTGATTTTTGCAGGCATAGTTAGAGTCTGACTTTTGTGTTGCACAGAAGTCAACTCAACCCTTCTTTCCTTCAAACTGCAGAGGGTCAACATGACTGTTGGATTGCAAGTATTTTGATAAGGGCTATTTTGGCAACATGCAAAAATACCTGCTGCAAAGAATAAAATAGCTGAAGATAGAAAAAAAAATAATTTCCTTCAACTTAACAGGATACACTACTTAGACCCTTGGTTTAAATTTCTGTCTTACCCCTTTTCCAAGCATATTCCTTACTTCCTTTGTCTTTGAAAGGAGGAAACTTAAAAGATGAGCATCCAAAGCTGGAAAAAATGTATTAAAAATAGTGCTCTAAAATATTTAAAAGTTTTGAAAAAAGTAATTTAAATGGGAAAATCGCCATATCTTTGGTGATTGCTTTTACTTCGATAAGTTTCCCTTGAAAAATTCCAGTGTTCTGGGTACACTGAAACGAGTGGGTATCCTGCTGTAATTCGCAGTGGAGTCTTTCTGCTCTCCCGTATTTGCCTTTCCCGATCTCAACAGGATGTACCCAAAACCAATACATTGACTCATTTTCTTACTATCTTCTGCTGCTACAGTGCACCGACCCTGACTTAGTATTGGATTAGGTGGAATTGACTCAGAGCAGTGTCTGGCTGCTAGTCACTGGTGCAGGTGATGTTGCAGGGAAATTGGAAAGCTCTTTTTAATGTTCCCTGTGGGTAAGTATCTTGAGTTATTTACCAACATTTTCAGTGAACTTAATACCTGTAAGAAATGTTTTACTGTTAATTGCATGGAGTCAAAGCTCTTTCAGATAGCATGGACTGCTTTATTGTTATATTGATATTTAGGATAATTGGGATGTAAACTTTCATTAGCAGGCTTGGTCATCAGGAAGGCATGGATGTCCTTAAGTAAATATTATTATCTTGTATCTTTTTTCTGTTGCTCTGAGTTGATAACATAATTTTTTCTGGCCAATTTTTTTTTTTTTTTTTGTAGATATTTGACTCATATGTCAGGTAGCTGCAAACCAAAAATTACTCCTGCAAACACCAAAGCATGCATGAAATTTTCTCAGATAAGGATTTTTACTGACATGGAGATTGCTGAGGTGAATAGTGGTTCAATTGCATGTAGTAAGAAATCCTTGAGTGGAATCACTGGCTCTTAGAAGTGTGAAGGTGTCTGACAATTAGCTTTAAAATATTTTTTATCTTTATATAAAGAATTACTTCAGTGAAAGCACTCCCATGTGCCTTATCAGAAAAAAAAAGAAAGGAACTCTCCAAAGTGTTTCTTTTATAAGCCTTTCTCAGTAGTCTTAACATGCAGAATGTGCCTCTTCTTGTGCCCAGACCAATCTTCAGAGGCCTTGGCGGGGCAGTTTAGTCTGATATGCACCATAGGAGTCTATTAAATAAAATATACATAGATTAAAAATCCTATATTACCTTTAAAAAAAAAGTCATTTCTTCATCAGTAGTTCCTACCGGAATGATAATAAAATTGTATTGCAAAAATGTTTTTTCTTCCACACTGATACTTTTTGCTTTTCGTGGTATTAGCCTGGTTTAATACTCAGCAAGGCTTGGCTGAGTAACTGTATCAGGAATTCAGGACCAACCCATTGGCTTTAGGAGTTACTCAGTTTCGAAGTAATGCAAATATTCCTACAGATCTTTCAACAAAGCTGTAACTTTGTATCTCAACAACCAACTTCGTGTGCCAAATACTCTGTTTTTGGGAGAATTCCCCGTCCTTTCGGTGTATTTCCTTGTGCTCAGCTGTAATCTGTTCCTAAGAGACTGAGTGTGCTTGGTGTAAAGGTTTTGGTGTAAAGGTTCAGCATGGTTTGGTGTCACACTCCGCACGTGGGCGACCTTGCCAGGTGTCATCTGTGATAACCTGGAGCCAGAGGTGCCTGCCTGTCACTGGCAGTGTCCCACAAGGGTCAGTGCTGTTTGGCTTGTTCAGCAGTGGCTTGGATGAAGGTGCAGATGCCTCCTCAGCAGATCCACTGAGGACACAAAGCTGGGAGGAGTGGCCAATACCCCAGAGGGCTGTGCAGCCCTTCAGAAGGGCCTCGACAGGCTGGAGAGATGGGCTACTTCGATGCAAAATACAGGAGAGTAAACTGAAGGAAGTAATTTTGGTCTTGTGTGCTTTGCTTTTGATCTTCTGAATAAATTTAAGTTTACTGTAAGTTTATCGAAGTTAGGAAACTCAAGCCAAGGGCATTACTGGAGTCATGCCCTTAGCAAACCTGGTAAAATAGCACTCATAAAATGTTTGAATGCTCCTCCTGTAGTTTCTTTCTTCCTTTTTATGGCTGTTAGCTACTCTGTATTTTTTCTGGTTTGCAGGTTATTATCACACCTGACATCTGCATATGCTGAGACCTTATCCTGTGTCATATCTATACCTTCACATCATGCATCTATATGCACACTGCATTCACAAAATACTTGAATTGCAAGATACTCTTCAGTGTTAGAAAGGAGTGTGCAGTAGATAAAGATACATTTGGGAGCTTTAGATTCCCTGGATTTCAAGTACATTAGGCTTGATAACGTAGACATATGCTTTATGTTGGGCTTACGCTTTTTTTTTTCTTGCTCTGATAGTTTTGATATAAAGATTAAAAAGTAAAGTTGCAAGGTTAGTCAGAAGGAATGAGTGAGACCTAGTGACTAGAAATGGAAGTATTGATGAGAATTCATCCAAGCGTGTTGTGGTTTGAAAATCCTCTTTCTTTCATGCTAACATCAAACACAATGCTTAGATATAGATAATTCAGTATTCTTGAGACATTGATTGAAAGATCAACCACCATAAGGCAGCAATGCAAACTTACTTAATTTTGTCTCATAACTGTGTATCATCCCTGGCCAGTAAGGGTAATTTACTGTAAATCACTGTGATTGTTGTCCTTCGTGATAACACCATATCACATTCTCAGTTTGAAACACTGCCTGCTCATTTTTGCTTGCAAACTGTGATGCTTCTTTTTCATATGTATACGTACAAAGATTTCAGTATCTCTATACATGCAAACTGTATGTCTTATTTGCAAATGTATCTTGACAAATGTAGTTTCAAGCTAGGAATGTGGGTAGATATTGCTGGTGGGACTTTTATAAGAGGTACATACGTTTGTATTCAAATAGCAGTAAATTTTGAATTCCTCTGGATCTGCTGCTAGTTGTGTGCATGGAGATTCTATATGAGAAGTAAAAAGTACACTTCTGTTGTATGGACATTGAAATTTTGATATATAAATATAATGTATGCAGATCCCAACTGCAAACACTGGGAAATAGTTGTCCTGGTTTTCACATTACTTACTTTTTGTAAGACAAGCATGTACACAGTCAAAAGTATGTGTATTTTATATTCCATGTGCTGTAGACCAGGAACCTAATCAGAATTGTGCTGGTATTTATGTGCAATTTCAGGGAAGCTTAACCTTTTCCATTATCAAAGACCAAAGGGCCAAGCTGATGCATTCACATCCTGCTAATGAGCACACAGGACAGAAAACCATCTTTGCAAGCTGGGATAAGTGACACTACTGCCGTTTAATAAAATGCTGAGTGGTACTGCAGCCTTGTATGAGATGGGTCATCATCAGCCTTGGGAAAACTGGCAGTAGGATGGCTTTTTTATCCCTTCAGTCGTAAAGTAAAAGTCATGAACTTAAGCCATCATGGACGGGTTTCCCCCCCACTGCTGGGCAGTGAGAGATCTGCTTCTTCCTGTAGCTGACTCAGCTCAGCTGGCCAGCAGTGACATGCTGGGTCATGTCAGTTCAGTTCTTTCTAATCCATACCTTCCTTCAGCGATGCATGAAAGTGCTCTGAAAACATAAATATCTAGAAGGTATATATTTCATCTGTGGAAGTGAACAGTGAGTTTTTTACAATTTCCCTGAGGTAGTGCTGGAGGCTTTGCACAGCTAGAGTATTTAATTTTATTAACATTGAATTCTACACCATGGACTATTAGCAAAAGTTATGCTGTCTGCCTTAGCTATTTGTGAGCTTTTTCCAGTACCAGTAGTGGGCTAATCTGTGACGTTGGATCTTAACAGGAAAAGGTTAAGGTACATATGTGATAATGAGCGAAAGAGAGAAACCAAGTTCAAGTATAGCTCGGATATTCATTTTCTGAGAAGCTAGTGTTCTGTTTGACTAGAATGCTTGCTTTATTTATAGAAAAAGACTCCCATGTCCTTAGCTCGGAGGACAGTTCTGGCTCTGCTAGTTGTTTGGAAGAAAAAGTATTTTTTGGAATGCGACTGCAAAACATTCATGCCATTTCTTGGCAGTTAAACGATCCTGAGCATTAAGGGAAAGTAGTTCTTGTTTTGTCTAGTTCTAGTAATGTTCATGTTTTGGGCAAACTTTCCACAAAAATAGGTTTTTGTTAGGAGTATCTGATTGCAATAGTGAAACTAACCCTATGATGTGAGTAGATACAGCATAGTGACTTGTGTAGGAGCCACCATGCTGTTTAGTACCAGTCAGCCCCTTTGTCCATCATGATTCTTTGGATTTGTGCCCCTGTATTTTTAGATTTCTTATGCCTTTTTCTTGTGAAACCAGGAGACTGTCACTTCCAGTATGATCTAAATTTTCAAACAAAAAGAACTTTCAAACTATAAACTCAGAATCCTGAAAACGTTCTTCAGGAAAACATATCAGTGTCAATGTGAGCTTCTGTAGAAGTGGTTATCACTGAACAGCTTTCGCTCTGGCAACTAAGAGCAAGGAAGTGTGAGAGGAGGTGGCCTAATACCCAGCAACTTGTCTGGATGGAATTGCCACGAAAAGGCACTTTTGGTGTTGGCTGAGGACATGGAGACAAAATGGGTGGAGGTTTGGCTTTTCTGGGTATCTTCTGTGTGGCTCCTCAGCAGGCTGCTGTAATTACATGGTAGGCAAGTGGCAATCTAGAACCATCCATTTAGAAATTACTTTTGAGTGCAGACACAGGCATTTGGTGTGGAGTATCAGGAGTACTTTGTTACTGTGCGCTATGTAGTTCATCTGTTTGCTGCTGGAGTTCAGAGGTGTATGTTTAGGATTAAGAATCTAAAAGTCTCAGTTGCTAATTCAGCTCTGCAAGCCCCCAGTGCCTCGTCTCAGACAGGTCACACTAATCTTTATCTCAATATGCAGATATTTAAAATGAGAAGAACATCTGTTAACATCATAGGATGTTGCGTATATGGTTTAATGGTTGTAGCAGTCTGAATTAGGTAAAGTGCTGTGATAATGCCACTAAGATGGCTCTAAGCCACCAGTATGATGCTGCTGTGAAAGAGTCTAATGTGCTTCTGCAATGCATTAGACATGATATTTTTGTAGAGAGAGGGAGAAATGTTAATAGCATTTCATAAAGCCTTCCTGAGACCTCATTTGGTATATTGTGTCCATTGATCTTCCTTTGCAGTGAACAGAAAGATGGACTTAAATTGGAGCAGATGAAAAGACAGACTACTATGCTGGCTGATCAGAGTCAGAGAGTGTTTATCTTTCAGAGAGCAAATTAGAAAGCTTTTGTCATTTAGCTTAGTTAGATGAAGGTTGAGAAGGAATAAAACTCCTCTTTGTAAGTAAGTTTATGGGTAAATATCAACAGTGAAGACCTGTTTCAGCTAAAGTATAATTGTTTCTTTAATTGATATTATCAATTTGTCCTGAATGAATTTAGGCAAAAAATTACAAGAACTTTCCCCACAATCTCTTCTGAATAGGACAGTGGGACAAAGAACCTGAACAGCCCAAGTTTAATAACTGCACAGGAGATTTATTCTGGAATGACAGTAGAACGTTATGAGATGTGTCTTTGGATTTGAAGCACTGAGGTCTCCAAGGGGTCTGAAAGGAGACTGAAACTGCTTGTTTTGATTATATTTATTTGGCATTAACAACATGCTTCAGTATTTCCAGTGGATAAGATAAGAATGTTTTTTCTGCTCGTCTCCCAAACCCTTTAATAACAACTTATTTTGTTTGTCCCCTGTTCTAGCCCTCACCTTCTAATATTAATCATGGAACCAATTACTAGATCTAGGGTCAGGAATTAATGGGTCCCCTCAGGAAAGAGAACATACAATAGATACTTTTATTCCTTTTTTTGTTGTGTGTAACACGGTCCACTTACTGTGATCATTCAGGAGAAGTTGTTACTTAGCAATTATTAAAAACATGCAGCCATTGCAAAAACACAGAATATAGCCAGTAGTAAAGCTGTAGTATACTATAATTATAGCCTTTCCCTTAGCTGTTTTGCCTTTTATAGGGTATGGAGAAGCATTTTCTGGGGTTTGGGACACATGGAGCAGATACACAATGGAAGCTGCAGAACTGAACATTCATCGTGTGGTTGCCTGCAGTTGCATGTTCATCCCGAAAGGATCATCCCGTGTCTCTGAACTGTGCTGAGGCACAGTGAAATGCTGGGTTGGTAATCCAGAGGAGGGTGTAGTGTTCTTCCTGCTACTCAGACTTTACTGTTTGGTGCAGGGAAGTTTCTCAGTCATTTTTCACCTCTTGTAGCCCAGAAGAATTGTTCTCAGTAAGTGATGTCTTGCAGTTCGGTTATCGCTCTGCATTTGCACTTTCGGCGTTTCCGTGAGAAAGTAGACTCGCAGGGAAATCAGCATATCATCAGTGACCTCAGACTCAGGGGGAACTACCGAAGCAAAATGAGATGTGAAATTCTTTCAAAAGCTCTAACCTTGGTGTTGAATTAAGTAACCAGAATGCTGGCAGGAAGCAGAGTATGATAAAAAGAAGTGCTTCCATTAGGTTGTCTTGTTTTTTCAGAAAGCTGTGCAGCCTGAGAGGGGCATAGTGTTTATAACACATTCATGGCATAGCTGCTTCCTGGTAAGTGTGCAACAGGAGGAAGTGTTGTTCTTAAATTAGTAAGTGAAAGAGCGGCAGATAAAGGATGGGCTTCAGCTTTCTAGATTTTATTCTAGACAGGATTTAAAGAGAAAACTTCTTTTCAGTGTTTAATTGGAGGGCCAGATTAAAAAGTAAGATATAAGTCCCTGGTGTTGATAGGCTCAGGCCAGATTGTACCACCAAACATTCAGTTGGCTGTGAGAAAGGGTCTATGCTTTAGGTGACTATTGTAATTTTAAAAAAAAAAGAAAATTCTTGTAGGGAATGGCTATAATGTAAACCTGAATATTTGTAAAGTACCTTGTCAGTCAGTGGAGCACTCTCAGGGAAGAGAGCGAGTTAAGTAGGATATTGTTCCTGCTTCTACCACTAACTTTCCATGTGGTTCTACACGTTTCAAAAGGAAAAAAATAACTTTGCGTAGATCATTAATGTTATAATTGAGGCTAGTTGAATGTCACTTTTATTTTTTACCATAAAAAGGCAGTAGCTCCCATTCAGGATGAATTCTGTTTCAAAAATGAATTGAGTTCAGAATACTGTACTTTTACTTGGCTGACTAAATGTAATAGCAAGTCCTTGAAAAATTCTGGCCATAACATTTCTATTAAACTGTTAAAATGGCTCTGATTTATAATTTACTTGGAGATCAAACACAAAAAATGTGCTAGGGATTATGTTTTAATGGAAGGGGCTTATACTGTGGTAAATTTCTTTCCTGTTCAGCACCTTACAGATCATCAATCTGTGTGGAAAAATGCATTGAAACCTTTCATGGACAATTGTGTGACAGCAAATGCACTGTTTATATGTAAACATCTCTATTACTTTCTAGCAATGCCCTTCATGATGAATTCCTGTAATTAGTGGTTCCCGAAAGTATCAGCACCTCCTCTCTCCCTCAGCTCTCTGAAGTGTGAAATTCAAGGATCAAAGAAATGTTAACTATATTGGCTTTAGGCTGTATAAAGTGTAATCCCAGATCACTTGTGGTGGAATGTTCTAGGACTTACCTGTGTGACCAAGTTAACTAGCACCAGCCAGACTACAGCAGCTATACTGATGATGCTAAAATCCTCTTGTTCTACTAAGAGAGATGTTTTGAGGTGAGCTGGGATTCTTCTGGATGCAGGTTGTTAAGCAAAAAACCTTTTTCTTGCCAAACGGTCCCCACCAGACCCTTTCATGGAAGATTTAAATTAGTTCATTGTATGATTCTCTCACAATTACAGTGGTAAATTTTCCATGCCAGGAAGCCATTAGATGGTAAGAATCATTATTTTCCTTCCAGCTTGCAGGCTTTGGGGAGACACAGGCACTTTTAATTGTGGCTAGGTGGGGAAAGGGGTGATTCTTGTCTTCATACTTGTGATTTTTGGGGGGGAAATAGTGGACCTTCATTTGTAAATTATTCTCTTGACCTTTCTGGCAAGGACATATGTGTGGGTGAACAAAGTGCCTTGTTCATGTTGCTGGTGATGGAAACTAGAATATAAACATCGTGGTACAAGGGATGCCCGGAACTTGTGAGGAAGGGAAGAAAATCAGAGTAGAAAGATTTCCTAAAATAAAAGGAGGAAAATACTTACAGTCGTTTTATGGCTTTTTGATCAGTTTACCAGTGGGGTTTTTTGTATTTTGGAGGGTTTCATGTGTATATGTGTTGGTTTTTTGTTTTTTATTTAATTCAGAATCAATCTACTACTAATAGCTATGTTATTAATTTCCTGTTATCCTAGCTAGCAAACCCATGTGAATATACTGATTAATAGGAGACTCAGAGTGCCAACTTTTGAAAAATGCCTCACATCACAAGTGATAATTGGCTTCTATATGAGTTGTAGTCATTGCATTAGTTAGGTTTTGAAGCCTGGTTCCCAGAGCATGATTCATATTGATTGTCCTCCTTTCTCCATGGGAAGTGACAGTGGTGAATTTCCTGGGTCAGGCAATACTGGCGGTGGGAGTCAGGATAACTAAATCTCTTCTTTCAACACCAGTAGGAAATACAAGAAGTGGAAGAACAAGCAGTTGCAGGAATTAAATATATTCATGTGACTGTTTGAAACCTCTTCAGAAGAAATAAGAATAAATACCATCTTACATTATCCTAACATATACCTTTCAGTGTTGAGTGCGTATCAGCAAGATCCAAATATTTTGAACATTTTTATTTCCCTGGTGCATTTGGGATCAAATAAAGATAATTAGATGCCACTTTCAGCATTAAAGTGTACTTAACTCGGTGTGGCTCAACAGAAGAATGAGTGATTTATTTGTAAATACTGTGTTCATTAATGATTTTGCATTTGTACTTAATTTTTATATGTTGGACACAGAAAAAGCTTGTTGAAAGGTTGTGTTGTTGTAGTGTACCTAAATATTTTCAATAATTTGTTATTTAAATACAAAAAGCAACTATTCTACTGGATTTTTTCAGTTAAATCAGGGAGTTATTTTTTCTTTTAAGTTTCAGTATTGGAAGAATCAAGATGTAATAGAAATTCCTCTTTAGCAGTAAACTTCTGGCACTGAACCATTCATCAGTACTCATTAAGTAAAGTTTGCTCTTAATAAATGGCCCCAGTAGCAGCATAGGAGGGATCTGTCCATAATCCAGACTGGGATCTACCCACCTGGGAGGCAGCTCCATGGAAAAGGACATGGATGTTCTGGTGGACAGCACGTTCATTACGGAAGAGCAGTGTGCTGCTGCGGCAAGGAAAGCCAGCAGGATGCTGGGCTGCATCAACCATGGAATCACCAGCAGAGATAAGTTAAAAGTCATTGTCCCACTCTGCTCAGTGCTTGCCAGGCCACACCTGGAGTGCTGTGTTTGGTTTTGGTCCCCGCTGTGCAAAGGTGTGTGGATAGGCTGGAGAGGGTCCAGAGAAGGACCACAAAGATGATCAAAGGTCTGGGAATCTGCCGTGTGAGGAAAGGCTGAGAGAATGGAGTTTGTTCAGCCTTGTGAAAAGAAGGCTTAGGGGAAACCTTCTCACCATGTTCCAGTCTTTAAAGGCTGCCTACAAAAATGGTGGAGACTCCCTTTTTACAAGGAGTCCCATGGAAAAGATGAGGGATAGTGGGTAAAAGTTACTCCTGGTGAGATCCCCAATTGAACACAAGAGGAAAATTTTTCACAATGGGAACAATCAGCCATTGGAATAGTATCCCCAGGGAAGCTGTGGATTCCTCAGCACTGGACACTTTTAAGATTTGGCTGGACAGGGTGCTGGGCCATCTCACCCAGACCGTGCTTTTGCCATGGAAGGTTGGACCTGATAATTCATGAGGTCACTTCCAACCTGATATTCTGTGATTATATAAAATCACCTTAAATTCAGCCTTAGCACTCTTAACCCACCCATACCCCAAGGGCAAGGAAGTTTGAGACAGGATAGGAAGATGTCTTTGGTTAGCTTGTAATTTCTGGCAAAAATAGATGAAGGTATGCTACAATCTACTTTCTTCTGTAGAATGAAGATAAGAACACTTATCCTTGATAAGCAGTGCCAAGAAAACCCTGTTTTAAATTAAAAACCCTTTCTCCCTCCCCCACAGTATTTAATATATTTGACTGAATAAAGGTCTGTTTTGTCTTCCGAAAAAAAATGGTTTAAAAAAGTATTAGTAACTTGCTGCTAACTGAGATATATATTGAGTTTAGATTGAGATTTAGGCTCTAACTAACTTTATTTTGGTTCATTGTAGAATTATTTTTTTTAATATTTGAAAGAGTGGATGGTGTTAATCTAACATCAAGACAGAAGTAGCTACAGTCCACAAAGCCTTCATATAGCTGCCTTGACATCTGAATATATAGGTGTCTGTAGTGAGGTATTTAAATGCCTAAAATTCTATTTCTGCACTGCTGGTTTGGCTTTTCTTCTGCCCCAGTTCTTCTGGGATCCTGAAATTAAGTGTTGCTGCTCATTAGCCCTTGTACAGATCTCTTTACACCCGTCATTAGAAGTGAGTTCAGCACAAAGCGTCGCAGCCATGGCTGTGGCATGCTAATCACAGAGGCTGTGTAGGAACCAGGAAAAAACATGGAGTTCGCTGTTGAGAAGAAATTTGGGAATTGCCAGGGCAAGAGGCAAGCACAGGAAGTGAGTGGGGGAGTAGAGAAGTGGGAAAAACATTGGAAGGTGAAAGCGATATGGCAAAACTAACAGATCTGTGATGGGTGCAGAAAGCTGAGAGATTTAAAGGAGTGCTAGTACAGGAGAGCTGGAGGCTCATGGGACTCTGGTGGTGGGGTGGGAGCAATATATTGAATAACAAAGCTGTTGAGAATGAAGTGGTCACTGAAAAGAGGCAGGAAGGCAGGACTGGGATCACAAATGAGAAACTGAGCCTAAAGACAAGAGTGGATGGGGGCAGGGGCACATGTCCACAGGATTGGCAATAATAGAGCTTGGATGAGAAGTGGCCAAGTTTTGAGGGAGACTGAGTGTGTATTGAGCAAGATGGAGCTTCTCCTTTTCAATGGCTTCTATCTTAAAAGAGCTGGAAATTAAACCAAGCTCAGAAAGCTGCCTTGAGTAAAGAGTTACAAAGAGCAAGTTCTGCAAAGCTGGGAAGGTGAAGAATTAAGATTGTCTAAAATATGTTAACTGAGCTCCCCTGGACATTTGCATTATGATAGTTTTAAATTCTACGATCTCAGAATGGTATGGTCTTTCCAAGTGGAACAGATGTGTATGAAGACTGCAGCAACGTAGGACAGGTCTCTGAAAATGTGCTTTTATTTTATTTTTATCTTCTTTGAAAAATTGTACCTTGCTTAATTTTCCAATTATATATTTACTTGCATGATGGAGAAGATGAAAAATTATTTTCTTTTGATCTGATGTAATTGGAGCTGTATTTTAGGGGAACTAATTCAATCTTATCTGATTATATCCTGAGCATGGTCAAAAGTAAGGCTGCAATTGCTATTTAAGGAGACTGGTTACAGAGGTTGTGTCATATCAAATACATTGCTTTTCTACTCTGTTACTGTTAGATGGGCTGCTCTAAATTAGATGGTCTAATTCTGGAAAATTTGAATACGTGCAGGTGGACTTTTGTGTCAGCAAAGCCACACTTATTTAATTGGAGCTCCATATGTCTGCAAAAATTGATTCCATATGGTTGAATAGCACATTTTGAAAATGTTTCTTTAATTCATACTAGTGCCAGGAGAAAGAATAACTCTATTTTTTGAGCTCCTTAACTAAGTGACAGTGCACCTGTACATGAACCGTCTTTCAATTTTTAAAGCAGTAATTGAATATGTAGGATTTGCTTGTCACATGTTAACAGCTTTAAGGTAGCTCAAATATGTGGCTAACAAAGGCTTAACTGTGTGCTCTCTGTTTGTACTCCTAAAAACAAGTGATGAAATATACCTAAATCATGCAATCCCACCTTCCATTAGGTTGAATTTACATTCGTTTTCTTACAGAAAACTCTTTCATTTAGGGTCATGGTAAATCTTGAAAAATAAATAAATAAATAAAATATATATGTATAAAACTGGTCAAATAAAACCCAGTGTTTTCACGTGGGGAAAACAGCTTTGAATTTGCTTCTGGGTAACCATATTGATGGGAAATAATCCTGTTAGAGAAGCTGGAGATCTGAATTTTTAAATTGGGACCATAGAAGTTGAAATAATCAAGAGATGAACTTATGAGGAGTAATGTAAATTAATTTTTTCTTTGGTTTTTTTTTTTATTGTACACAGGTACCTAAGGATAAAACTGGCCTGAAGGGAAAATCTGGGGGAAACTGGGGACCTTGACTGTTCTTGCAACTGAGTAAGTGAATGCTTATTGGAAATGAGCTTTACCACATGTTAAAACTCTTAAATATTTTTCAGCATCTCCATGCCTAATTGCATTTGTAACTAGAGACAATAGTTTGGTTTTTGAATTGACAAAGACTAGAAGTACTAGGTCTACCTACAGGGAGGGAATGGGGTATAGAGCCTTCAGTGCTTTGCAGTAGGTTTTCTTTTTATTGCTACCCTTGAAGTCTCCATAAAATGAAACTTAGATTATAAGCAGGATTTCTTGGTATTTTGATGTTTTGCCTTTTCAATTATTTATCTTCAGGCTAATTTCTGAGTTTCTTAAAGCTCAACTTGATCTTGCTGGTTTGTAATCATAGCAAGGCACTGAGACTCAGCAGAACTGAAGGGCTAAGGACAGGCCAGGTTAAATATGAGGTCATCACAGGGTGAAGGCTGAGGAGATGACCTCGTGAAGGTTGTCTTGGAAAGGATGAATGCTCATTTCACAAGGGGTTTTTTTGAGACAAAAACTATTGTCGGTTGGGTTTGCTTCCGCTACAACAGGGCAGGGACAGCTTTCCTGCATCGGCTTGGATGGGGCATGTGATAGACACAAAATATATTTTACATGTCAAAAAGGTACATTGTTGTGTTACTTACTATTTAATGTATTTATTTGGTCATACATATTCATGTATGAAATGCCTATAATATCAATGAGCAGATAAATTTTTTACAGCATGAAACTTCATTCTACTGTAATGTGTTTTTAAAAATGGGCAAGTTAATTGAGTTTTCTGAAACAATTGTTAGAGCTGGAGCCTTTCTTCCTGCTGGCATTTCTCATCCTAAAAAAATCATCTTTGGTTTTAGAAAGCTTTACTAAGTTGAATATCCTTACTGGTATTTACATTAAATTTTGCAAACAGTACTTACCAGCTGAGAGTCTCAATTTAATCTGGTCTAAACTTGTTACCAGTGCTGTTTATTCCAAATCTGTGCTGTGGTTTATTCATATTCTTGTATGTAATGCATGAATTTACAAATTGATATCCATCACATCACTGCATTAAAAAGTGTATTTCATTTTGCTAGAGTATTTACTGTGTTTATCTCTGCAATAGAGTAGTAGTCAAAAATGTCTCTCATTGCTTTCAATATTAAAGAGAATTAAATATGTGACTTAAAAATATGCCATTCTTTGTGAGCTATACACACATAAGACTTTTAATTCATTCAGAAATGCATCATGGCAACATTTAGCATTATTATTCTTTGATTTGTAAGTTAGGTACTGAATTACAAATAATGCCTGAGACTGTATTATAAGTAATTGGTTGCTTTCCTGTGCATTAGTAGTTCTCATGGAAGTTCTGGTTCCTTGTCTTGCACTCACTGTGTATGGTTTTAGTTAGGTCTCTGGACTAGTGAACAGGTGTAAGGTTTATTAAAGAAGAGAAGTTCACTGTTCTTAAATGATAGTGGCATGTTTTGAAATCACAATTGGCTCAACAGCTCTGTTTTAAATCCAGCAGGGACCTTTGAGAGAGGTTTTTGCCTTGTTTCTTTTAACTTCTATACTAACATGGAGCAAATGTTTTCATTTATTTCCTGTGTTATCAGTCCTACTCTGCATATTTTAGTCTATTGCTTTTGACAGTGATGAAAGGCAGCTATTTCCAAACCTTTTGTATTTTGGGTGCTACATAAGCTCAGCTGTTCATTTTGGGAAAATTTTCGTCTCCTGATTTGTTTCTGTTTCCTCATTTGAAAGGCAACAGTAGAAATCCCAGGTACTATTGCAAACTTCTTGGAAATTATACTTTAGGTTTTGTGCCCGTGTTCTTGAGACAGTTGTACATTGCCCGTAGAAAGGAAAGGCAGTCATTCTGCTGGACTGGAGGACCTGTAGGTATAGTGACAAAGATACCATGCCTTGACAGAGATACCGTGTCAGTGTTATGTTACTTTGTACTTGAAAATTGTCCTTAATTGTTCTCTAGTAAGGTAGAAGTCAAGACCTAGTGAACTAAGAAATGGGGATAATCCAATTGAATTGTGTAGTCTGTTCCTTCATGAATATAGGACTGATCTCTAGGTGTTTTACCCTGTTTATTATTTGCCAGTTACTGTAGTTACTGCATCACCTACAGATTTTCTCATTCAGACTTGAAATTGAGTGCCTTGGGGCAAGATTTTCTCTGTTAAGCATGAAAATGAACTGGCCTTGGTTTTGAGAGCATCCTGTGTGTAGCAGTTCTTGTGCCTGCTGTTCTGGAAAGATCAGTGGGTTTTGTGCAAATCTACATCTGGGAGTGAAGCAAGATAAATGTATCCGTGATGTAACCCTCCTTCTGCTGTATTTTGTTCTTCTCCAGGGATTGGTAGGTATTAGTCCGGACCGTGTTTAGAGGCTGAAGTGAAGCCAACTGGTACTGCTGCTGTAGCCTGTTGATACTGTAGGATGAAGCTCTTCAACTTCTTTTAGCAGTTAATTTCACAGAGATTGTTATTATTTTTGTAAATCACAGTGTATGGTTTCTGACAGCTTTTAAAAATGTCATATGCTCTGCTGTTTATAGTGTAGAAGTCTCTGGGGATTTAAAACTCTTTCTCTACAGCATCTCTCTCACAGAGATCAATTAAGTTTCTAATTAAAGTTTTATCAACCTAGCATCTATTGAAATCCTAAAAAAGCTGATGTTTGAGACAAATATAAGAGGTTTTTTAATCTCATGAGAAAAATTTTGTTGAGAATCGTGGGGGTTTTTTTATATTTTTGAGAGTGTTTCTTTGTTGTTCACAAAGTGGTGTTTGAATAATGGAGAGCTTTAGTAGCTGAAATTTTTAATGAAAAGAAGCCAAACACATTTATTTAAACAATTTTATTTATTAAAATAGCTTGTTCTCAGACAGCTAACAAAACTGTAGTTATAATCCTTCCCCATTCTTTCTTTGAAAGACTACTTATTTTGATCAGACCTGAAGTGTTGATGAAATTATATCTCTTTGTTTCACCTGAAGCCTTTCATTGGTGTTTGGAAAGTTGTATATCACTACATTTGAAAGGTACCAAAGTCCTGTGGTTGGCCTCAGCATTAAAATATATAGACACTTTTGCTTTATGAGACTGTAAACCAGATAATTCATCACTACTAACAATCTAGAAGTAGATGTGGGCTTTTAAAGAACGATATATTATGAATTCCTTGGGAGGGGGAGTGTTTGTTTTTAGCTATTCCTGGAGAGTGGAAGCCTATTATGGTGGTATTGTACAAGTAATAAATCATGTACTTGGCCTAGGTTGGAGATTTTTTCCTTTTTTTTGAAGGTCTAAGACCATTTAAACATTCTGTCATAAGCATAATAATCAGTAGTATCCTCTCTGCAAACACAGAAGAGAGGAGAAAACATTTTTTTTTATTTTTGCAGTGTAATATTCTCACTATCTATATAAATAAATGATGGTGTGTGGCATGATTCACATGAACAGCAATGCAGCTGTGTTGTTGCTGTCTGCCCAAATAAGAAGAAATGAGAGGGAAAGAGGGGGCGATGGAGGGATATGGATCGGAGAGGAGCTTTGCGGTATGAATAAATTGACACTGTGGTTTTACTGGGGGAGGCGGGGGGGACACTCGTTACAGGAGGCTTCGTCTGCTTGCTGCTCTCCCATATTTAGAAAGCATCTTTAGTGATCCTTTTTGCAAACAGCTCATGCAGTAACTGGCAAAACAGAAGCAATTAGTGGTGTAATCTCAAAGGGAATCTCAAGCTTCACTTTAAGTGCAATGATTAAATCCACTAAAATGATAACCATTGCTGCCAAGAACTCCTGTAATTGGTCACTAATGTATTTTGTTGTAGCAGTCGATAACTACTGCATTTCATGCACATAATTAGTAATGCATACACGTTTGGTCAGTAAAATTGAAAATCCTGATAACCGAGGGTAGAGGGGGTGGAAGGAGCACAGAGCTGGGGAACTGAAATACTGCTCTGTTGATAGTACCTAACTAGAACTGTGTGCTTCAACAAAACAAGTGTCCTACTGTGCTGGAATACAAATGGGCTGTCTGTGGCAGGATATAGCAAAGACATTTGGCAGAGAGGGATTTGAAAGCTTCTGGCATAATGTAATTGAATTGGCCATTTCTTTAAAGATACAGCAAATTGTTTGCTGCAGCATTCATCATCATAAGGAAGGTCAGACAGCTTGCCAAACATATGATATTCATAATAAAAAGTAAAATGGTGACGCTTATATTTAAACACAAATCATGTTATCGTGTTTGTAAAAGCTGGAGGAATGAATGGGAATATTTTTGGTGGTGCTGAGCATTGGTAATCTAAGTAAGACTGTAATTCAAGAGGGGGAAAGCTTAGAGGCAGAGAAAAGACCCGCAGGGAAATTCAGCTACTGAGCAACATATGATCCCCCTGATTTGAGAGGGTAGTAGGTGTTTTGGCAGGATTATTGCCGACTCTCTTTTCTGATCACTTAAGGGAAGATAAGCTTGTATGATCCTATTTTTTGCCTTTTAAGAAAACAAAGGGAAAAAATAACAAAGAAGAAGGACTCGAGTCTTTCAAAAGAGACAAAATTTGAACCAAGCGTTGCTGGGGGTTTTTTTGTTAGTCAGTTATGCTGTGACAAAATAAGATGATGCAACAACCTGTAGCATATCTGAAACGTTATATGAAATGCTCCGCACTGGTACAGTGGGAAACCCCTCTCGAGTCACATCCAGAACGCTGAACGTAAATTGCCTGGTGACAGGGGCTTTGGGCCATGCAGTGATGCCTCTGCAAATGAGTAGCTGTTAGCTTTTAGGTTCCAACATATTCAGGAGACTGGCATTTTGATTTCTTGCACCACTGCACCACTGATAGGGTTGGAAATGGGAATCAAAATAATTAGATTGGATATATAGATCCCAGCAAACCAGCCAAGAAAGCGTCTGGGCTGGGGAGGGCCGCTGTGAATTCTAAAATGTGCCATTGCTGTTTTTATGAGAGCGTGAGGATGGAAGGAGTAAACTAGAGTGCAGATGCTCACCATTTATATTCAAAGCATGTAATAAAATAATTGAATGTATGCTTCCTCCTATTAAAGCCTGTTAAAATCAGTAATAAAGTACATTACTGTTATATTAAAAAGGGAGCACAAATTTTCAGTTAATATATCTTAGTTGTATGCATAGTGTACAGATAAGCAGACTGGGAAGTGGTCTTTTACATTATCCAAGGCATTCCTCCTTGCTGATACAGGACTGGTCCCATCAGGGCATTTTCTGTTCCTTAGTCCAGCAGTAGCTTTGCAGTATTTCCGCTGGCAGTTTTTTACAGGCTAACAGTTGTTGTTCCCCTCCAAAAAGCCTTTCCTTCTAGTTACTCAATATTTTTCATGTAAAAAACCCCAACAAAAACAAACCACCAACCCCCCCCACACACTTTCCATGTACTCCTTCTTGAGTTTCCATAGCTGTTAGAAAACGTCATCCTTTTTCTGCTATGCACATTCTTCCTTTAGATATTTGTAAACTATTACCCCACTTTTTCTTTGCCCCACTTTACCATTTTTTACTTGTGGAAAATTTATCTCTTTCTTTACTCAAATATCAGTTCTTCACATTTTTGCTTTTGAGAGATCCACCTTCATTTATTCAGGAGATTCAGGAGTCCATGTTCTCCTAAATCTATAGAGAATATATCGTTTTCATGTTAGCATGATTCCTGATGCTTTTCTTTTTTAAAATTCTACTCTGTAGATTGACTGCCCATAATACCTCCCACTTCGTTTATGTCTCAGTGAACTCTCTCCCTTCTCTACCTTCCTTATTACTGATCCAAATTTTTTTCATACCAAACTTGTTATATCTTGCATTTTCCCAAATAATATCTCGCTGATGCTTTCCATTTGTATTTCTGTTTTTGCTTCTCATTGCATTAAATCCCAGGACCTTGTGCCTGCAACTTCTAATCTACCAAGTCAGTGTTAAGCATCCATCCAAAATAGCCTGCAGGTTTGTGTGCACATCTGCCATGAGGCAGGCAGTGGCTGCAGTATCTCCTTTGCTTTGAAGCCAGATGCACAGAGCTGTGTCTGGTAATACTATATAATAATAGCACATGTGAAGTGCATGCCTACTTTTGCAGAAGCCTGTCCTGCATGCTGTCCCTAAAATACTGACTGAATCCATAAGCAAATACAGCAGTTCCTGGCTCCAGTTGTAGTCACTGGGAAAAGCTATGTTGAGCTGTTTCTGAACTAAATAGCAGTCTTTTTTTCCTGTTTCCCTACTTTTGATCTCCAGGAGGTCTTAGGCGTTAATTTTCTTACTTTCTTACTGTGCTCTTCAGTTCATTATTTCACATTATCCTACTCAATTGTAAAGATCGTGATGAGGAATAGCAAAGTGATGTCTTCTTGTTTTAATCTGTGCAAGCCCACAATATCTAAAGCTCCTTCAGAAGCTCTCATTTGTGTATCCTCAAGGTGCACTGTGGCCATACTGTGCAGCTTGCACATAACTCTCCCATTTGGTAGTATGATGTTTTGATGTAAGATTGCAAGAGTCACAAATAAAAAGTGTATTTTCTATCCATATAGAATGGATGATATTTAGCTGGTGTGGAGGGTGCAGCATGGATGAGCAGTACTCACACCAGGAGCTCTAAGAATTTGGATTTATTGCAGGGATAGTTTGGTAGTTCTGCAGGAGCTAATCTTGCTAGTAGAAAACATAAGATCCAATCTGTTTTGTTAAAAGAAGACTGAAATTATGAGTTGTCCATCATCTGGTAATAACCATGTGAAGATTTATGATATAAGAAGGCTCGTCTGTTTAGATGTTATGGAAATAAAAAGATGCACTGGAAATAAGAAAAAGAAGAATTCATACAGGAAACAGATTTTGTTACTCTCCCAATATTCATAGATTTTTTAAAGCTGGCAAAAGTGTTGAAGATGAGACAAGGAATTAGCTGAAATTTTTACATCCAGCTCAGATGAATTTCTAAAATACAGGTTTCTTTCAGTGTTTCAACATTACGTTTAATGCAGGAATTGCATATTTGAGTTTCAAAACTTGTGTTTTTGAGGAAATCCAGTAGAGGTAGTAGGTAACTTGTGTTTCTTGTTGGATTCATGCTTATTAAGGCTTTCAGTCAAGATTTGGGCTTTCATACACACAGGTTATTTAGTTCAGATGATGGTCACAGGTTTCTGGAGGGCAGCTGCAACACAGTAGTTGCTATGTAAGAAATAGTTCAGTAATGCTCCAAAGGTTAGCTCTTAAAACACACAGCTTACTTACAAACCCAGTAAGGATTGACCTGTGTTGAGAGTTTATTTGAATGCTTGGCACTGTTCTTTTATATAGGGAGTTTGGGGAAAAAATGGTTTTTTGTTTTTTAATAAATTTTTCCTTGACCTTTATCTGCAGTAAAATTGGCTGGCAGTATCACAGCAGGTCTAAATGCAACATTTTATTTATGGCATTAATTTTATAGAAGAACAAATGGAGTTTGGAGAAAAGAAGAAATTGAAGACTTCTTAGCTTTTTTAGATTAAAAACTTGCTGAATGTGAATGAATGCAAATGCCACTGACTTGAACAAAGAGATCAAATTAAATACCTTGAGCAGGTTCCACAATGTGTAAGTGTCTGCAGCGCTTGCTCCCCATGTTTTGAGTACTGCCATTGAGACAACAGTATAGCAGTGTATTGCACAGGTAACATTTTCTGTACCTTTTAGGGTGTTAACTGCTATTGAATATTTCCTGTTCCAATGTATAAATAACCTTCTGTGATATGAATTCTAGGTAATGGAAACACCTTGCATATTTCAGCACCACAGTATAGCATTTGTTTTATTTAGGAGATCTGCAAATGTATTTAATCTTCTCTTGTAAGATACTAAAATCATATGATATAAACATCAGGACATGTCATACAATTAACTTGAGTGTGCTGTATGTAACTCAGGACAAACTGGGCTGTTTCTTCCTTGCCTGGAAGATGTTTCTGTACTTGTCTTATCCTTGGTTATTGGAACTGAGTTTAAGCCCTTCTTCTCCAATAATCTTCAGAACTAAGTATGTTCAGTGAATATCTTACTCCTTGCAACTTTTCACTGATACTGCATGTTATATGGGATGATCTCTTTTGCTGTACAACTAATAACTCAGCTTGTTGTTCTGTGTTGACTTTGCTTTTGAAGGCCATCTGAAAAACATGTAAAATAATATTCAAATTACTCTCCTTTTTTTGATCTCTTAGGCCAACATTTAGAAACATTGTGAATGGTCACTCTTGTGAGATAGGATACAATCAAGTAAATTTTTCGATTCTTTCTGAACTGGTAGAGCAGTTTCATTTACACACAAACTTAGCTGTAAAGAGATTAATATATTTAGTTATTTTAAAAAAAAAAAGTATTGTGGCTGTGTAGGGCTGAATTTTAGCAAAGTATGTGGAAAATATTTTTCTATTTTTGAAATGAAAACCACATTGTTTTTATGTGTTCTTAGGGGAATACGGTTTGAATCTTGCTTTGTTACAGTAGCAAGTTTTTTTTAGATTTTCAAAGCATTAGTCTTTAAATGAATAATACCCTTCTGCCACCCATGTATTGTTTGTGAAAATTAAGTTTGTTTAGGAAATGATAAGTGACAACATTGATATCTTACCTCCTTATCTTGGGAAGTGCTCCCCTTATTTTCCTTTTCCGTGCCCCTCTCCAGGAACAAAAGCAATACAAGAATGCAGATGTTGAAAGGCACGAAAATGTGCTTAAAGTATTTTCCTTCTGTCTTGGAACAATGGTTGCTGACAGCAGAAGGCTTGCTTGCTTGTTAAAATTAGATTTGAATCATCAGTGTAATAGCGGTAGGAAATTGTAGGATGGAAAGGTGCCAGGAAGCCTATCTATATCTGCCCTTTCGGAGAGCGCAGGGGGGGCCGCAGTGTCTCGAGCTGTCTCCTCAGTTGAGTGAGCTTGCCCTGTATGACAAGCACTGCTTTAAGCATCCTTAAAACAAAATTGTCCTTGGGCAGAAGCCATTGAAGTGGGATCCCAAGAACAGGCACAAGCACAACAGTGCAAGGCAGCTGTTATAACTTAGGTTTCTGGAGAGTGTGTTTCTGCTTGGTTCCTTGTATCTCGTTTAATTGGGCCCACTCGATTTACCTCCCATCATTTTCCTGTTCTAGGATTTAAAAAAAAAACAAACTGTGTTTTGGGGCTTGGTTTACTGGATTTTATGATTGTAAAAACACTGGGAAGTTTTCATAAGTTAGTTGTGAGTAAATTAGAGGATGATGCTTACTCTGAAGCTGCATCAGTGTCAGCATCATTCGGGCTTATTCTGTTTCTCTTCAGTTGTTTTAAGGCAGTCCAGTGCCCAGTTATGTGTTTTATGCAGTTATTATCTGTTGGCTTTGCAGTAACCCAAGCTATGGAACACAGTGACCTTTCTATGCACCTTAAAACCATTCACAGAAATGGCTGTAATTCTGCTGATGCACAATGCATCAGCCCATTTAAATCTCGTTTTCTTACAGAGGGGATGGTTATGCCTCTGCTGTGTACTGGCTTCTGTTTAATTTCTAGTGCGGTTTTTACACTATTTCCATAAGCAGCTTAGCTCTTGATTACTTCAGGGAGTGCTTTGTGTGATGTAACAGTAATTGATATCAGCTGAAGTGCTAAAGCTACCAGTCCACTAATTTAAATTAGTGCCAGTTGGAGATGGGAGAGCCAAAAGCAGGACTGGGCATGGGAGAGGACTTTGCTTTTGGAAATTATTTAGTTTGCTCTTATAACAGAGTAAGAGTTTTCTGACCTTCAGATTATGAGGTTATTCTTGTCCTGGGGTGGCAAAATGAAATCAAAGTGGTTGTGAAGGGACGATCAAGGAGGAATTTTAGTTTAAGTGTTTAATGATATTTAGTGCAATACTGTTGTCTTCATCAGTGCTATGAATGCAATCAGACATATTTTAAAATAAATCTACATAAATAACTGGGTTATAATAAATGCAGCATTGGTTTATATATTTTTTTATAATTTGTTTACATTTACTCCATTTAACACTCTGTTTTATGTACATATGTATCCCTCTCTCTGAATATATCTGGAGTTTATATATATATAATGTTTATTTATTTTGTGGAGAAGTAAGCAATTCTACAGCTGGGCTGTGTTTTTATAGGTATTATCTAAATGTTGGCAAATATTTGGAAGGCACAGGACCACCACAGTTTCATGAGACTGCTGTAGCAAATTTGATGGTACACAAGAGAAAATTGAAAGCGTTGCCTGAGCATGAGTGATCATCTTGACCTGACCTGCCTGTGTGTCCAGCTTTTAGATTGCAATCCCTACTCCCACACATGTATCAACTGGGAGAACAGTGTGTTATGTGGAAGATTTTGCTGGAAGTTGCTGGTGTATTTGTGATTGAAAAAGTGGATAGGGTTCGATCTACCCTTTTTGTCCCCAAAATCCTTACGGGATGGTAGAATGATGTACTATCAGGTAGGTTTCAGGTTGCTCAGATGATGGTGGTTTGTACTTGTTCTTGTCTGTAAAATGAGTCAATTATTTAATGTTGTGTGTGTCCTGTGGTCTGGTGTCATATTTGCAGACAGTTGTTTGCCAGTTTCTCAAGATGGTGACAAGAGCCATTCCCTTAAATAGCCCAGATACTCATGTTATATAGAACCTTTTTGTAACTGTTCTTCCTATTTGTCTTGTAGGTAATAAAGTATGTAAATCTAATCTATAATATTAAGGGGTTTATGGCCTTAGTACTTACATTTCAGTTCCATGCAGTGCATTGTGAGATTGCATGTACTCTTAATCATACTGTTAGCCATTATCATCTTTAAACATATTCCATGTCTCCTGGGTGTCCACCTACCATCTGTTACTTTATCCCATTAGATTTCCACCAGATTTCTCATTTTTTCTCCAGCATACTGTGCTGAAAAAATCCTCCTTATAGTTTCTCTCATTGATCTCCCAGTTTAGTCTTAATTACACAGCTAATCAGATTATGAGGACTCTCTTTATTTCTTACCTCCCTGCACTATCAAGTATGACCAAAAGCATGTACTTCCTATCTGCACAGGGCTATTTACATGCATGCAGGACAAATATATAAGATTCTAAGCACTGCTTTCTGTTACACTCACTTTGCATGGAGGGTATAAAGACTTTTGTGGGGTCCAATTCTTCCCGACTTCATCAACCACTTGGCTTCTGCTTCCTCCTGTGGATCAAGGGAATCCAGCTCTTAGCAGCTGACCTGAGCCGACTCAAAAGCAGTGTCCTGGCCTCCTTCCCCTTCTCCTTGAGCTGTGCTCCCATCCCAGGGTTCTGTCAGCTCTGTCATGCTGCTGCCTTGTGCTGGGAGATGCGCGATGAGCTCCCAGCCAGCTCGACAGTCTGTCCCTGACACATGGCAACCATAGGCTCTTAAATAAGCTTAGTCTGGCTATTAATACACGGTGCTGAGTCACTGCTGAAATGCTTTACTTTGCTGTGCACCTTTTTAAAGCAAACCATGGCCAGATCAGGTCTGCCTAGGACAGGCTCTGCTTCACTGAACGAGGAGAGACTCAGCCCTTTGTGTGGAGGGACGAGGAAGGCATCAGTGGAGAATCACCTCTGCAGGTGTCTGCAGCCACCCTGCTCTGCTTGAGCATCACCACCCAAACTAAAACCTGGGAAAATACTCCCCAGGCAGAGAAAGTAGTTTGCTGTTTTCTTTAAAACCTAGAGAGAAATGTAGTGTTCTGGGAAGATGTATGGAGAATTATTTACAAACCTGGTGGCAATTCCAAACAACTGAGAGAGCATGTTTGCTGTAAACTGGCATTAACTGACATTCCTGCATGGGGAACCATTGTTTTATAGGGCAGGAAGGGTTCATCCATTCACTGCTTATTTTTTGTATTGCTCGACAAAAGCTTGCCTGATAAAACAGCATGTTTTCATGGCTAATGAGCTCAGCCAGTCCTTGGTTTCTGTCCATGTACTACAGGAAATAAACCGTATGGAATATTACTGTGGAATATTCAGGTTCATTTATAAATACGAAGATTCATGTGTACAAATTGGCTTCACTCTTAATTGATTTAGAATACTTGATTAGACAACACAGCTGAGCCAATGTAACTCTTACTGCCTCTGAGAGAGGTGGTTCAGCTCTTGATTTTGTCTTCCCATCCCTTCTACCCATATGGTGCTTGTCTGACTCCTCAATCCACTGCTGAACTCCTTCCTTCCTGGAGGAAGTCAAGCCATTTTATCTCGTTTGATGGTATGAAACAGGTGTAAGGAACTACACACTTCATTTCTGGAAACGACCTTTCAGCACGAGGGTTGCAGGTCTAGTGAGAAGCCTCCAGTGCCAAGAATATGAGCTAGATCAGCATGGGTTCATTTCTGCTTACTGTTTGGATCAAGAAAATGAGTAGTCTGGTTTTACATACATCTTCTGTGATATATTTTTAGATATTACCACCTGCATATGATATAATAGTCTTGTGGCAAAAAAAAAAAAAAAAAAAGAAAAAGAAAAAAAAATGAAAAGAAAAGGATGGCATTTTTAGCACAGATGGCATGATTGATAGGGCTGTGGTTTTACATACTTTGAATTTTAGTGAAGTGAGGAGACTTTCTACTCTGAGACTTAAGCTATGCTGCATTTCAAAATAAAAGATTTTTAAAAATGCCTTGGTGCATGAATATTTGGCAGAAAAACAAGATTTATTACTTTACCCAGTAAGAATCAATGGCCACAAAACGAACATGTTCTTCACCAGCTAATCATGTAGAACAGGGCTATGTTTCTGTAGTTTTGATGACTCACGAGGGCATCACATATTTTAAGTACTGGCGCTCTACTTGTGTTTATTCTGACTTTTTGTCTTACAAAGCTGGCCAGAATCATCTCTGGTGTACAGCCATCCTTTACATTAGGCTCATGGCAAAGCATCGTGTTTTGTAATAACTTTGGGAGACAGTTACAGAGTTTGCAGCATTAGGAATGATGTGCTGGGAAACCATTTCATTGCGTTTTCATTTGTATGTCACCTCTTTGGCTGTTCTTCCGTTTTCTGTAGGGAAAGGAAACTTCCTAGGTGTAGTGCTAAAAATATGTAATATTGACAGCAGTCCTATTTTTGGTATTCCTGGGCACAGATACTCTGTGACAAAATTGCTTAATGCTGACTGAAATTATTACCTTAGGTAACAGGATTGTACTGCTATCTCTTGTGGACCAGCCACTGGAAAGAGATGTCTGAGTTGGATGTAATGGATTAAATATGCCTTTGCACCAGCAGAGCCAAGCCAGGCATGTCTGCCAGGCCCTGTGTGGGTTGAACTGAGCCTGAGGCTTGGGGACTTTGATGGCTTCAGGGAATCACCTTCTCTTTGGGAAGCCTCCATCCAGATGGAGGGAGCCCAGTGCAGCACAATCAGGCCAGCCCAGCAGAAGCCATTGGAAGTGACCAAATGTGGGGACATGTCCCCCACTTCCTGGACTTCCTCTGGGCCTGGCTGGGTGATCTGGCAGGACTGCCTGCCCGCCGGGGTCTGGCTAGAGCCTGGCTTTGTGTTGAAATGAAGAGCCAGGGTTCGGTGGGCAGCACACACAGGGTAGTGGGGGACTTCAGCAGATGGATTTTAGTAGTCTCTGTTGATGTAACTTGTGGGATTTTTTTTTCCCATCAGCTTTCAGCATAGCTGAGCCTGAACACATTTTTTCAATACTGAAAAGGCATCTCCCAGGATTTCTTGCTGCCCAGTTTCAAAACACTGCTGTAAAATAGGGAGGTTTACAAAAATTAGAAGAAACTGGATTATAATAGCAGAGGGAAGTAAACCTAAATATAGGTGCCGTGACTTCTTGCTTTATATCTAGGGACAGCCCTTTCTATTGTCAAGTTATTATACTGAATATCCCGATCTGTACACTGGGGTGCTCACTGGTTTTGACAGTTGGGTTCCCTAAAAAGTTATTTGAGTGAGGTTAATTACGTGTGAGGTTACTTACAGCCGTGTTGCCTATGAAAATTGCATCACGTATGTATGTATGCACAGGTTCATATAAACCTGTGCAGAATGCAATTAAAATCACTCTTCCACATGGACCACAAGGTTTGGAGGCTTTTTCCACACAGGGCAGTATCTCAGACACACAAAAAGCAAAAGCAGGTTCTGCAAAAGCCAAGTATTTTCTCACAGTGGCAGTTTATCTTTGGAAACAAAACCGTGAGCAAGCAGCACCGTGCCGCACATCCATAAGGTTTTGTGCAGATGAAGGGTAGTGTAGCCCAGGAACATGGATGTGTTCGCATCCAGGCCTCCCCATCCTTCCCTCCCCTGCCCCCCTCCCTGCCAGGCCCCCTGTGTGCCTGCTCAGGCTCGCAGCAGGAGCACGGCGATGGCTGTGGCTGTACCTGTACCTGTGTGCAGGTGATGCGTTGTTTCTCCCCTCGGTCGCTGCAGGAAGAGAGCAGCAGCTCATCGAGCACTTCAGTCTGCTTTGCTAACAGCTTATGAGAAAATGGCTGCCTCGTTTTCCAGCCGTGTCCCAGGGATGGCCATGCATGAGAAAATGAGGATCCGAGCTTGAGGAATCTCTCAGCAGTTTCCCCTGCCATTTAACATTTATAAATACGCTATGAAGGATCCTTTCCCTTTCCAGGTAGCTGCCTCGCATTAATTCCTTGCAGGTTTGCCACTCAGCACAGCAGCAGGAGGGGCGGGAAGGACCCTCAGCAGATTTTCCAGACCCTCAGCAGCGCTCCTAGGGACCCCTGCCCAGACAGGGGTGCATGCACACATATCTCTCCATATATATGCATGTAAAGGCATGTATATACAAGGTGAGACTTCAGGCTTCAAATTTGTCTTCTGAGGTATTCAAATCACTTGCTTTTTAGTGATTATATTAATGAAGTGTTGTTTCCTTAAGTATTTAGTGCTTCTAAAAATTACTTTCTTCATTTTCTCAGTTTGAGTGACACAGCGTGGCTTTATGAGCAGACATTATGTGCCGTGAAATAGAAATGCATACAGCCCGTACATAGAACTAACTCGAGGTCAGAAAGGTTTTAATACTAATACAGAAATGATCTGCACAAAGCAATTCCCCCTGAATAACCCGCTACAAAATTCTCTGCTGTTAAAGTGCATTATCCCATTATTAAGTGGGATAATGAAAACAATTTTTAGCAAATTGTTCTAGCTTTTTGCAGCAGTTTGTTTCCTTCCATTCTTTAAATGATCATGATGTTTTAATGAATTCATTCCCTCAGTACCCTGTTGGAAAAAGCAGAAGTGGCATAAGAAATTATAAACTCTTAAGAGAGTAAGAAAGCCACTTACTTGGAATAAAATGGAAAGTCTTTTAAAAGGAGTGATTAGCTTCTCTGGTATTTGGACCTTTAACATAAACTACTGTCTCATAAACTCTGGTAGATTTAGCTGTGCTGGTTTAAGATGTGACAATTATCTGTTGTACTCATCTGCTGGGCTTAATCCTTCATCAACTGCTCGAGTAAATGCAATGCAGCCTGTGAGCCCTGTGGAAGCAGTGGCCTGGGATCATGTAACTCCTTCTGCCCGGTAGGTCCTGCCTGGGGTCTCTGGGCTGAAACCACCACCGCTCTTCACAGCCAGGCTCATAATCATCTGCATCTGTTGATGGTAATAAGGGAGAGGAAAAAAGAGTAGGGGGAAAGAAAAAACCCAAACAAAAACTCCAGTCAGAGCCAGGCACATTGGCTTTAGCTGTGGGCTCTCCTACCAGCTTCCAAGCAGGTTATCAAAGCTTTGTTTTCAGGTGACTATTTGCAGTATGTTTTGTAGCACTGATATACATAGGTTTCCTGTATTCCCTTGAGTAGGCTTTTCTTCTTCTTCCCTGCCATCCCTTTAAAACCATAGTGCAGTAAGCCTTTTCTGCAGGAACTGTGTTGCTTTTGAGCATAATCACAACTTAGACACTCCACATTAGTGCTAAAGGCAAAAGGTAGTGAACTCTTCATTTTGTAATAGAATCATAGAATGTTAAAGGGTTGGAATACCCCTTAAAGGTGTTCTAGTCCCTGCTGCCAAGGGCAGGAACACCTCTCACCAGAACAGGCTGCTCAAAGCCTTGTCCAACCTGGCCTTGAAGAAGCGAGGGTTGGGTCTCCCTTTTTCTCAGCTAGACAAAGCGCTGGCAAACGTGTTCTGGAGCAGCTCTGTTTCTGTGGATGCTGTGCTGCATATCAGTTGGAAACACGAGAGTGCCCATGTAGCTGTTTCCCTCTTCCAGAGGTCAGCTGTGCTGCTTCAGTGTCACTGCAAGCCCAGGGAAAACACTTCACACTGCAGCTGTACCAATATCAAACAAAAGATGTGTTCTTGTGAATCAAACTCTCAGTGTCTTTCCTTTGTATTTTCTAGAGCTGTCCAGATAGCCTTTTTTTTGTATTGGTAAAAAAAAGGCTTTTTCAAAGAACTGCACATTCAAAATGTGTGTGTACCAAAGGAATAGGAGGAATACTCTTTGTAGGAGACACTACAGTTTGCTTCACATTTATTCCTCTGCCACTGTAATTTCTTTTTTAACAGCTGGACCAGAGGAGTCTGAAAATGGAACTGGAAAGACAACTGCAGGTTTTGTTTTGAAAAGCCCTTTGGAAAGAATACCTGTTTGATACTGCTGTGCCAGCATGGCTCCACTGCAGTGCTTTTTGGAGCAGGCTTGTTACCTGACTGCTTGCTTTCATTATGTCCTGGGATTATGTTTTGGGTGATCCCACAAGGTCTGTGACAACATGAATGTGGGCAGAGCTCGACAGGCTGATCAGGTGACTCTAGGAGGTATCTACTTTAAAACAAAGAGCAACAACTGATTGCATTGAAAATGCTGAGCAGTGTTTGTTTATTGGCTGTAAGAGCCCTGCACAGTGGGGGTTTTGTACAGAAGCCCAAGTTAGTGTGGTTAACAAAACAGTGCGGCTTCTTTAGGACAATTCTTTACCTGGGCCAGTCATACTTTGCTAAAGGAAAAATCGTGGGATGTAGCATGTCCTGCAGTACTGAAGCTGCTATGGGTATGTCCTCTGCACTGTGGCCTAGAGACGCATTCATTGTTTTGTTATGCTTTTAATCTAACAAAATCCATCCTGTATCTGTGATTTTATTCTTAAATTATAAATTATGGGGACAAGGACTATCTTGCCTGTTTTTTCATCTGGAATTTTCTAGATTTTAATATAATCTTTATGATTAATCTTATATAACTATAATATAATTTTATAATTATATAATTAATTATATTGTATAAAATGTATAATTAATACAATCTTTAATATAAGATTCATTATTAGCATTCCTAAGCAGCAGTTTAATACAAATAATGATATTTTATTATTGATCAGGGTTTCCTGTCTCCTGTTATATCTTGAAAACAGGTGGCTGGATTTAATGCTTCTGAGTTTCTTTATACTGATATTCACTGGCTTGTAATTCTAAAGAGAAGAATAAATAACTCACATGAGGCTAGGAGTTTCTGTTTATCTTTTTTTAAAATGCTGCAACAAAGTAGGTTGAGACTTAGGCCATATAATGTAATTGCAAATATTTTAAAAATAGAAAACTTACAAGATAATGTTATTGATGTTCTATATTGCCAAATAAATATCTCAGTGAACTGATAATGTGGAGCTGCTTTGGAGGGATTTCTGCTGACATTTTTGTTACACAGTGTGATTGGTATGCTGCCAGTGTTAGGCACCAAACCTGACCCACTGTAAAATGTTTACAATTTTGAATTCTCTATGTTCTAAAAATGAAGCAGCTTTCTCAGTCTTTTATTCTTGTATAACTTCTCCCTTTCCATGCAATCATACCTAGAAATCAGCATCCTGCTTTGTTGGGCTTACATGCATGCTGCTTTATTTTTCAATTTCATCAGTAATAGGCTTTTCCTAGCTTGCAATGCTGCTTCACTGACATAATGACGGTTATTCCTTATTCACACAAAAAATCTATAGTGAAGTCTCTCTACAGATTCCAATCTTTATGGTGGAGTTATTAAAATATATAAAATTATTCTGATTAATAGCTCTAATTTTTCAGCACGTTATTCTATTTTTTCTTGAAATAGCATATACATTTGCAATCCTCCTCTAGGATGTATTGAGTCTGATATGTATCTCCTCTGGCCTCTGTGTTAGCTGGGCTTTGAAGTGATAGTATACTGTGTGCTTTCAGCCTTCCATAGATGGGGGAAGAGGAAAATAAAACTGTCTTCAGGGCTTGCAAACCCTCTTCAGAAGTATCAGGGCCAGAAAAAATATCAGCAGAGGCCATGTCTGCCAAACTGTGGCTGCTTCTACGTTTGTACCTAGTGGTGTTTGGGAAGACAGCAGGTCCATGTTGGCGAAGCAATACTTTCTACTTGTTCTCACGGCATCTCTGCAGGGCCAGAAGCAGCTTTCTGATGGACACAGGTCCTCAGATCTGAAGGCCAGACTTCCTTAAACTCTGGCCAGTTCTTCAGACTTGAAGCTGAAGTGGATATGTTATTTGTCCTTGCCTGTCCGTTTTACCAGTGAAGTGCCATCTATCTCCATTTGTTTTGGTGACAGCTGCTTTGCATGGCTGATACCTCTCCAAGGCTAAAGGTCCTTAAAACCTTTTGGCTCCAGTGGCATATCCACATGTGCCTTGTGCTGTTAGCAGCAGATAGCTGAAGGCTTTTTGATTTCTAGGGTTGTAGTTTCAGACAGGACAAGGCTTTATGATATTGTTTGTGTATGAGATAAAAAAGCTTCATTTCAAAAGGCAGCATAAATCTAAGCAAAATTAGGCCACTTTTTTATAATGTAGCTACTCAGGGTGCTTTATTAATGCATGCTCTTGGGAGAGGTTTTGTTGGTTGATACTTCTGTTAGTTCTGAACCCATGAGGAAATAAAACTGATTTTTTTTTTCCCCTGGGACATAGAGTTTTAAACTAAGGGCTATGGTGTCCTACCCTTAAGAGGACAGGAACACCCAAGAAGGGAGCACCAAGTAGATGCTTATGGCCAAAAGGAATGACAGAAGTCAGAGGTTCTGCAAAAGCTTACAAAGTTTTATTAATTACACACCTGGCATAGAAATTGACATTCATTAGTCTCTTATCTCCTGGTATATGCACATGGCAGTGAATATGGATAAAGGGGTAGGACAAGAGGGAAGAGAGAGAGAGACAGCAATGAATTAAAGAGCAGGAGAAAGAAATATGGGATGTAAAGAAGGAAGAGAGAGAGAGATCACCAGTCCTGGTTCCAGCATCAATCCAGCTGCTGGGGTGGCCGGGATCCCAGGGTGTATGTGTGCCCAGGCTTCGTTGGGTGCCTTTTTAATGATCGGATTCCCCACTCTGGAGATAAGTTTCTAATTTTCTATACAAATTAGCTATCATGTGCAATCCATTCTTCTGGACCTTTCTGGAAATGTGTCAGAGGGCTTCAGGGGTCTTTGGCAGTCTTGATCCCCCGCTACGATCCATGCCTTTTTCTTGACCTCATCCCTGTGCTTGTGCTGTGCTATGTTGGGCTGTCTCTCCAAACCAGAGCAAGGACATTTGTCCCAGGAAAGTGCTTCCCTAGCTCTGTATGGCCTCCTCCTCCAGCCACATCCTGTTCCTTGTCTCAGTGTTGTTACCAACAATCCTTGGTGGTTATCACCAACAATCCTTGGTTGGCTCCACAGTTATCGGTGTTTGAGACATACACATTAGCCCCTTCTCTTCTACAGGAACATGTGAGCAAGTTACTCTGGGTGAAAAAGTTATTTCATGTTGAGGAAAGAGTGCTAAGTTAATTTGTGCTACTCTTTATGTGCCATGAGCTTAAAATATCTACATAAATACACCTCTCTCTTTTTACAAGTAGTAAATTACAGAACCTCAGTTACTAAGCCTTAAAATATGGTTCTGTCTTGGGATCCAGCATAAGGATTTCATACTGCTGTCAGTGATAATCACAATCATGCCTATGCACAAAAACTATGTGCATTTCCTTATGATTTCTCAATTGTGATCGGGAGCAGGATGAAGTACTTTGTCATGGATGTTCTGAGGAAAGGTATCTGCCTGGCTTTCTGATAAATTCGGCAGTTAAAAAGTTGCTTTTATTGTTAAATTAGACAAATTTGATCTGGAAGTAGAACACAGGAAGCAACAGACACAATAATGTCACTAGAATCAGTTTTCACATTAAGGCTCACAGACCTGGGTTTGGACCTCAGATTCACCAGTGAAAATCTGGAATAGCTTAATCTGTAATTCATTTGAGTCTCTCCAGACATACTTCTCTGGAATTGAGTGCAGCCTCAGCCAACCCACTCCAGGCTAAATTGTTCACCTGTTTATTCACCTATGAATGCGTTCATCTACTCACCCACTGACACAGTTTCCTATGAAGCTAAAAGACAGGGGTACATTTTATAAATGCATGGAAATCTTGAAATTCATAACTTTTGACAACCATGACAAATAAGCAGCTGTATCCATTACCAGTCCCCAGAGTTATCTAGTATCCTTTCTTTATGTAATTTCTTACAATACTTTTTTTTTTTAACATCAATCTTCTTTTCACTTGTTATTTATTATTCATAGCATTAATAAGTGTTCACTACTTGGCTTTTATTTTCATTGGTGTCTTGAATATTTTAACACAGTAACTGTGCTTGCTTTGTTTCCTTGCTGTGGATTTTTTGGTGCTTTTTAAAATCTTTTATTTTCTAGTTTTATCATCTGGAAATATTATTAAAGACATTATATACCTTTTCTTCATCCAAAGACATGGTGCATCTGTTGACCTTCAGGGCATATTGCCGGGGCCATCTGGTTTTCAGGGGAAGTGGGGGTTGGCAAGGAATGGGGAAGGATTTAAGGCAGAAGGAGATATTAGGTTACTTATTTATTATTTGATTAAGGTTTTGCTTTGTTGAAGGGTAAGGCTGATTGGTACTTTGTTACAGTATTTTATCTTTTTATAGTCTTTGTTTTTTCTTCTGTCTTTTGTCGTTGGTGGTGGTGTTGTTTTGAAGTGGGTGCGGGGCTGGGGAAGCTCTTGTGTGCGTGTGCTTGTCTTTATCAAAATAGCAAAATAGTATGGCCCCAAACTGCTGTGAGCTGTTAACCAGTGCTGCTGTTTTACTCTATTAGTACCAGGATTAAATTTATTTATTATTAAATGCTACCATTTTAGACATTGTTCCTGGCCTTTGTTCATCTCTCAGTTGAAGCAAGTGTCAAGACCAGTGAGGAATTAGCAGGACAAATATAACAGGACAAATAAAACAGCCAACCCCATTTCAACTTCAGAAAAATTGTATTTAGAACAAGTTTGGGTTCTGGAAAAACACTCTTCCCCCAGTTTTTCAGAAGGAGCCTGATGGTCTTCTTTTAGTGAATTCATAGCACGTAGATAAGAAATACCATGTCATTTCCACTCTTACCCTTCCAGAATAAAGGAATCTGACATGTGTGTGCAGGTGTTACTGGGGGCTGGAGACAGAGCGGAAAATAAGGAATTTTATCAACACTGGGTGTTCCCTGTTTCAGTATGGCCATGGCAATTGCCGTTCAGTGGTTTTGATATATACCTTTGCTTTATTATCTTTTTTCCCTTAGTACCATTAAGAAACCACTGGTTGGCAATATAGGACATAAACTGGTAATTTTTCTTATATTTTTGTAAATGTTTGTCATATATTATGAAATACACTGCAGTGCATGAAAAGATTCGATTTTCATGTGCTAAAAGCTGTTAAAATTCAGTTACCCAAAGTCTTATACATGAACTGAAAATACGACACATACTTTCTTAGGGGAAGAAAAAAATTCTTTTAAGTAAAGTTACAGAATAGAGTATCCATTTTAACGGAAAATAAGAAACAGCCTGGTTTTAAGAGAAAAGTTTAAGCTCATGTTAGAGATCATCTTCTCCAAATTAAGAAGGGGCTAATTTAAATTAAAGCAGAATTTCCCACATTAAATTATTGTGTCTTCATATGTGCCTTCATAAGTGTAAGTTCTGAGTGATCTGTTCAAAACCCAGAACAAACATCCCAGAAGGAGGGGGAGCGTGTTTGTGTTGTGTGTGTGTGTCCCAATGCTTCTCCTCACTGTAATCTCTATAACTGACCCCCAGTTAATCAAAAACAAAATCTCCCCTGAGTCCAACAGCTCCTGCCCATGCACAAGCCTTCCCATAACCTGTAGCAAACCAAGTGTCTGGGCTACAATTGTGGCAATACGATGATCTTGTTGTATGCTTTTGTATTTAATAATGTCCACAACACTTATTAATTATTCAATTTACTGTCAGTCTTCTCAATGGATTTATTTCTCCATCTTGACCACTCTATTTTAGGAAGGCATAAGCCAGTAGAGTGACACACTTATCTTACAAATAAACCAAGGATGTACGATGAGGAAAGAAGAGAAGAAACAATGCACCTTTATAGTGTTCAATAATTTCTGCCTGAATTTAGAGAAGTGGACGAATGGGGGAAAAACTCGTAACTCCTGTGAGGAAAGAGAAAACTAAGTAACTTCATGTTTAAGTGTATTATCTGAGGTGTCATTCCAATCTTGCTCTTAGCTTTTTCTCCAGTTTCTTTTAAATAAGCTGTAAAGTTGAGAGTGAGGCAGAAGAGCTTAGAGAAGCATAGTTAGAAGCTTGTTTTGATGTTTTCCTTGTGACCTAATAAAAACATTGCAGCGGTTTACCTAAATAAAACTCCAATAGGGACCTGGTTTCCTGTCCTTTTGTTTGTTTGGGGAGTTTTATTTTGTGTTTTGGAGGAGGATTGGTTAGCTAATCTTAATTTTGAGGAACAGCAGAGGACAAAAAGTTAGCAGGCTATTGTCTTTTCCAGTGGCTGTGATCAAAAGCCTTTCTCACAAAGTCAAACATGGTTTTGTAGAAATTCCACCCAAGGCTCGTAGCTGCCTGAGTTAGAAAGCTTTCGAGACTGTGTAGCTTTTCTTAGGAAAACATGTAAAAACATAAAACATCTGTCAGAAGAGCTTTTTTTTTGGAGAGTTTCATGAAGCACACCTTGGAATTTCCTTCCTTGGTGGCAGTGAGTTTTTGTAAATGTGAAATAACTGAGTAGTGTAACCTTATTTCAGCAGCTCAGGGGCATGTGAAGGTGTTCAAGAGACCAGGCTTTCAAAGAGATTCATGGTGCCATAAAACATAAAGCTCTGATATAATTACAGGTTTTGCTTTTTTAACAACACACAGTAAAATCAGGTACAGTAGGAACATGAACAAGCAAGGAATCATGTTGTGTTCAGGTAAGCATGCAGTACAAAAAGTACTGAAAATTTTATATTGCAAAACTGAAAGCCTGTACTCTAGATTTATTTGTTCATCTCTTATTCTGTGGATCATATCCCCATTTCTTTATATTTTAATGGGCTGAGTTCCTGTCTATTGCTTTTTTATTCATGCAGAAGTGCTTATGGAATTGTAAATTAAATTATTTTCTGGATCAGACATCAACTAGATCATTAATTAAATTCCAAGTGTAAAGCCAAACCATATCCTGTCTGCCTTTGTAATGTTGATGAAATTAAAACAGGTGTGGTGACAAAAATTTTTACGTGGAAAATTGTGATTACTTTGGTTAGCTGTAACTGAGTAAGTCTGTTTGACTTTCAAATCCAGAATGAATTTGCAGGATGTGAATCTGGAATAACACTGGTAGGCTGAACAGATTCAGTGAGAAGTGACTGGAGTCCCTTAGCTATAGCCATTCTTCCCATTCATTTTTGAAGGCATACCTGAAGGAATAAAACATCTCAAAAATCTGTTTGAGTTTAAGAAGTGATTTTTTTCTCATTAGAACAGCATATTTTGGTTTTCTTACCAAAGCAATGTTTTTAATAGAAAACATTAATCTTTTCTAATGTTCTGAAGAATATGAAGGACCTTAGTGAAGTAGCTTGACGGATGTTTTATAGGAAACATTTTCCCAATAGCAGAGAAAGCATGAAAAGAATGTGCAGATTACTGTTTGGAAATGTAGTAAGTAAGAAAGGGCACTCATATGGAAATAAGATAAAGAAAGTTGAGAAGGGCTATGAAAGACTTTAAAAATAAATTTAAAAAATAGACACTGGTTGTCCAGAGAAGCTGTGGATGCCCCATGCCTGAAAGTGTGCAAGGCCAGGTTGGATAAGGCCTTTAAACAACTTGGTCTAGTGGGAGGTGTCCCTGTCCATGGCAGGAGGTTTGGACAAGATGTTCTTGAAGGTCCCCTCCAACCCAAGCTGTTCTATGATTCTATAGAAAAATAAAGTTGCTTACATAAATGTTGAGATTTTTCCAAATGTATAGGTTAAGGGAATATTATCGAAGGTTGCATGTCTGTGTGACAAACACGATGACTGTGAGGTTGACAGTACTTAAGAATAGCAGTGCTGTAGCAAGAAGGGCTGCAGAGCAAAGGGAGAAAGAGTGTTCAGAATTATTCTGGATCACATCAGAAATGGATAAGGATTCTGGTCTTTAGTATAGAAGAGGCAAGTCTGGAGCACAGAGTATCTATTCATTAGTGATAATTAAAATCAGTTTTGAATGAGATTCCCTTGTGCATGGAGAATAAGAAAGTCAAGGACAGAGCTCCATGGAATCCCCAAATGAGGTGTAAATGTAATTAACAGTGAATAGAAACAGCCAAAACAAAAAGCAATTCCATATACTGTAAGAAGAAATGCAAGAAATGAGCAGTTTCTTTTTCAGTTGAAGCCATGTTTATATGCAACATTCATGTTTCAGTCAGTGGTTTCTTTTGGTTTCTTTACTGTAGAATTGAATTTAAAAGTAGAAAAAACAGTGTGCTAGAGTACTTGAGGAAGTGCTAGGTGTTCAGTGAAAAACCCTGCCATTTTTGATAGACATTTTACATCTGCAGTTTGTGTGTATTGTAAAACAAAGCCCCCTCTTTTTGCCATTTATTAAGTGATACACTGGATGGAATTAAATTTATTGAACAGGAAGAAATTTTGAATGAATCAGTATATTTATATGAGAAGTATTTATATTTATATGAAAAGTTACATTAAACCCCAAAGGTAGATATACTGTATAAACATGGAAGAAGATGAATTTGGATTTTCAGGGCGATGCTGCCTAATTCTTCTTCTTTGGAAAAAACCCCAACAAACCACACACATACTTGCATACACACATGAGAAAGAAAAGTAGAACACTGTATTTCTATTCTAGAACATAGGTTCTTTTGGTTGGGATCATCTCACTTAACTTTGTGGGTTACACAGATTTCAGGTAACAGGGGTGTCTGTCTGCCTTGGAGCCATCCCAGATCAAGGCTTAGGTGCTCCCTGAGAGCCCAAGGCCTCTCTCCTGCTGGGGCAGAGTCTCACCCATCAGGTGTATCACGCTCCAGAAGTGTCTGTCTCCTCACTGGGAGATGAGCTGCCCTTGGACAGTGTCTGTATCGTATCTGTCAAAAAGACATCAACCCAGCTATTAGCTTCGGCTACATTTCACTAACCCAAATAATTACTTCTTACTGTCCCACAAATACTTGGTTTAAAATACAGCTGAGCTTGCATTCATTTTATATGTATTTTTAATCAGCTATGCCTGCTGGCCAAGGTTTTTATTTGTCATAATTGATATCTGATGTTATAATCTTTCTGAAACTAAAATAACTTGCTGTAAGGTACTTGCTAGGAGAAGAAAACTAAGGTAAAATTTAAAAGCAGAGAGGAGACACTGGAATAAGAACATGGATTCACTGTTAAAGACGTGCCAAAGCAAACAATGCTCGAAGGGTATTGAGTGAGGTCAGTAGGGAGGAGCTGAGTAGCTCCAGGCATGTGTATAACTAATTTTTGAAATACTACAAGTGTAACTTACATTATAAATAACCATATGTTCATTAAGTAACTGAAGAAGGAAAATCTGGGAAAAGTTTGTCCAGACATTTATAACTTTTTTAAAGGCAGTTGATTTTTTCCATATGATTTTAAGATTAAGAAGTTATTTTCATCTCTTGAGACTGCTTATTGTTGAGAGCTGCAGTAAAGGAAAGGAGCAAAGTTATCATCCAAGTTTAAATGCAAAACATGAAAACATTTGGGATTTAAGCTGACTGTTGTTTGCTTGATATAGCTTTTACTTTATAGCAAAGGTCTATAGCAAATCTTCACTGAAAACTTAGTTTAGCTTTTTTCCCTGAAGTCCAAAGTGGTGGTTGAATGCCTGAACAGAAAGGGAAGAATATGCCTTCTGCCTATCAAAATGAAGAGGAATTGTTCAGTACAAATTCTGCAATTCTTCCTCATCATGAAGAATGTACTGTTCCTTCATTTCTAATTTCAAATTCAGCCATAATATAAATGTGTAAAAAAAAAAGGATAACCTTTAGATGGTAAGTATACAAAGAAAGTGAATTTATAAACTAAAAGCAAGGGCAGTTCATAGTGGAAAAAACCAGAATAGATAGAGGTTACTCTGCAGACACTATTGTAAATGTCAAGTAGAGTTTGACAGCTGGGAAGTTGGAGACATAATTTAAAAAAAACTTCCATACGTGTACAGACTGACTTTTACTGTGAAAAAATTGGCACACAGTGAAATGAGAAGGTGAATAGCATATGGGGGATTAAGGCAGCTGAGTTCTAGTGGAATCTGGAGGCAAACAAATAGACCTTCAAGACAAAGACAACTATAGTGGTCACAGTGGTGTTACATATTTGTTGACTTGTGGCATAGCAATCTACCCTAATTAAAGGAAGGTTCATCTTATGCAGTTTCCTGTCCCAGACAGAGCCTCTGTAATATGGAAAAGAGGAAGGTGTCAGAGGAAAACTTGTGTGGATGGATGAAGATTTCTGTTTAACAGACTGGTCTGTGTGGCAGTCTGTTTCGATGGAAGCTCTTTGTACCCTGAGCTAAATTGTTAGACATTATAGTCAGTTGGGTTAAATAAAGGCATTTAGGGGAGATCCAAATGTAAGCAAGAATTGGTATTTCTGTTAAACACAGTTTCCAAAAGTTACTTTGGATTTAGAAATCTCCTAAAGTCTTCATAGAAAATCAATTACATATATATACTTGTGCACTTTAAATATTACTTCAGTATGTATTTATTTTTGGCTTCAGTTTGGATTACAAATAGAATGACACTTGGCTCTGACCCTACAGAGGGAGAGATTAGTTTGCTAATGTAAACTATTTCTGGAACTAAGCTATGCATTTATTTCTGTATCTTTGTCTTCAGTCTTCTGCTTTAGTTTCTCTGGATGCTTTCTTTATAGTTGTGCTTACCACTCCATTTTTTAAGACATACTTTTTAATCAACGTTCTGCCAGTCTAGCAGTATTGCCTGACACACTGCTTCCACTCCATGCAATTGCTGCATCAGGAGGAGATTCTGCTGAATCACAACTCAATATGAATAGCTTAAAAGGAAAATATGTGAATGCTCACTAGAAACTGAATTTTCGGGGTTTTTTAATTTAATATGAAATACAAAATCATGACCTATAAGTCCTACATACAATTGGGACCTGCTAATGCATGAATTATTGTTTGCATTGGTCTAATGAAAGTAATACTCATTATTTGCTGTTGCAGTTTTAGAGAAAGTCACCAGCAAAATTGTGAGAAGACTTAACTGTGTACCTGGATCTGGCCAAGGTAGTAAACCCACATTTGGCAAATGTAACCTTCCCAGCAGGTGAAAGGCTTTTCTTCATTTCTGCTTATCAATTTAGCAAATAGCTTAAAGATGAGAAACTGCTTGGGAGATTACTAGTCAGGAAAGCCCCTACTTTAGCCCAATTAGTAATTTCATTAGAAAACCAAGAGAGAGAGGCTGAGATGTGTTGGTTTTGAAATCGTGGAGGGCATTGGAACCAGAAATACTCTGTTAGTTTCTCTAATTAGATAATTTCTCTTGTATGTATTGAATTGGTTCAAAATGCAGAATTGCTTACAGGGTCATGCGTGTTTTGCATAAACATTTATTTACTGGTAAAACACTGTTTGAAAAGACCCTATTGTGTTTAAAAAGTGGATTTTTTTTCCATTTTAATTGAAGTTTAATTTCCATTTAAAAAAAAAAAAGGCCCTGTATATAAGAAGGGGTAATTCATTATTTTCCAGTTAAATGGAGTGTAAAAATAGTAAATGTAGGTTAGCACACATTCTTTCTTAGGTATGTACGTGACACAGCTTCATGGTAAACAAGTTGCAATATTGACCTGGTGTAAAGATTGTATTTCATTATAGAGTAATCAGCATGTACTAAGAACCTCTGAAAAAACCCCGAAAATATCAGCGTTGTAAATGGCTGTGCAGCTCCAGGATGTTTTGGCCAAGATCCACAAGACATGCAGGGTGTTGGCTGAATCGAGGTGGGCGAGCTCTGGGAGGGGGAGATAAGAGCAGCAAGGCTTGCGCCCTTCGGAAGGGGTGGGTGACGCTGAGCGACACTGGGCACTGAGCTAACGCCGTGGCCATCCCTCCCGAGCCTCCTGCGCACCCAGCGGGGCTCTGGCACCCCACATCGCTTCCCCCAGAACCAGGGCTTGGCCAGCCTTCCTTTGGCTCAGCAGCTCCAGGGAAGGGGCTGGACAAGCTAAAAAAAGCCCAGGTTGGTTGGAAGTTGTTTTGCTGTCCTTTCCGTGATTCACGCGTGTGGAATATATTTTCTGGGTCGTTTTGAGGGAGATGCTAACTGAGGCATGCTTATTAAAGCTTGAAGCAAATCTTGGTGAGACAGAAAAATATTGAAATAAGTAATAAATCAGATCTAAAACATGCAGTTTCTTTTCATGTTACCAGTAGGATGGGAGGGAAAATACTGTTCTGGCTTTTTGCATAATTGAATTTTAGCTAAATGTTTCAGAAAATATAGTATCAAGAATAATCAGTGACTTTGTAAGTGTTTTCCATTTGAATTGTTGACCATTCCTCATTACTCAGTGAGTTACAATGTGCATGGGTTAGAGTTGAGTTAGTGTGTTTTAAAAATACCAGGTCTTTAAACAGAAAATGTCAGAGGTCATCAATAACAGAAGAGTGTAAAGAGTACATAAAGTCTTCCACCTCTATGTCATTAGCTTGATGGTGTCATCATGGCTATTAATTAATTTATTTAACCAGCTGAAATTGACCTGTTTGACTTTTGAGTTAATTTCTTGGCCTGGTAGGAAGTTTGAGGTGTTTCTAAATTCAATACTGGCATATTTCATCAGAATGGAAGAGCTGTTGAAGATATTTTAGAACTGTGTCACCTTTTCTCTGGGAAGATCTGAGCCTCAAGCATGGCAGTGTGGGGAAAATCTGCACCCCTTCATTGTCCTCTCAATGTAGGGTTGATCTTAATAACCTATTGGTTCATCGCAGGGCAAGAAAATAATGAAAAATATATAACATGTGGACAGATTTTAGAGATTCTAGAAAAATTCCTCAAACTGTTGGAAACATAAGTCTTCTTAAATATTTTGCGCTGATCAGAATTGAGATAGTATTTATTAAATGCCTTTTGTTTATTTTTTCTGTTTGCACTTGTACAGTGAAATTCTGAGAAATAGTTCCAAGTCAAATTCTCCCTGTAACTGAGTACTTTAAATATGTTGGTGCCAAGAGTTTTTTTTTAATCCCAAACACAAGTGAGGAAGGGAATTTAGGAAAGAATGGAAGAAGGGACTGTTGATTGCCATAATGGTGTAACAAATCTCTGAGATGAATTTGGATTCTCCCACATCTGTGTATGTACTGTCTGTTCTCAAGTCTGCATGCACATTTGGTGTTGGACGTGTTGTAAAATACAGAAAATCAGTCTTCTGTGTGAAAGAGGAGATCTCTCTCCATCTTGTCTTATCCACCCTGCCTTGTGCAACAGTTGCCTGAGCCTAATTCCCTTTTATGTGATATTGATTAACAGCCATGCTGAGTCTAGGACTGTCACAAGGACTAAAGGGTCCTAAAGCTAATTATTCAGCTACTAAAGCTAACTATTCAGCTACAATAAAGTGGAAGACAGCGCAGCAGCAGAAGCTGTAACATAAGTCATTGGTACTTCATCTCCAAAATACAAGAACTGTTCAGTAATAACCTAGCAATTCTGTCCTCCTGGCTTGAAGGAAATTGGTAGAAATCTAAAGACTGAGTATTTGGAGAATGTGTGAATGACAGGCTTGTCCTCAAGATCACTCCATTCTTTGGGTATGTTCTTAGGCACAATGCCAAGTGATTGTACTCACATGAAAAGAACACCATTTTACCAGAGGCACAATATCCCTAAAGTCAGATTTTCAAAAAAGGAAGATATGCGAGAGCATTTTTCTTGTTATTTGTTTACAGGTCTATCACCTTTCTATGTACATGAAGATTTCATATTGTGAAAAAACCCAGTTCTCATGAAAAGCTTCAATGTGCAAATTTATTGTGGAAGTATTTACATGTTTTTATGGTTTTGGATTTGGATTGGGTTCAAAAGACGGAGTTGATGGGATGTTTTTCATATTTGGAACAAGACACAGAAAAATTAAGGACACTGTTGTGCTCAACAAATAGAGCTGAGATAGCTAAAATCACAGGTATTTTGTCCCATACCATGCCAATGAGGCCTGCCACAAATCTGCAGCATTATTATATATTAGTGTTCCACTAAAACACACACTGGTGTGTCTTGGTACTGGAACCATGAGGAGGTCCCAGAGCTGTAGGCATTGGGAGCTGAGAGAATACCACTGTGTCTGTGCTTAGTTCATACGTTTTTCATTAGACAGCTACTTTTGTTAGGGTTAAAGAAGAGATGCTGGCCAAAGTGGGTGTTTTACTTGATGTAGTAAGTCTGTTTAATTTTAAGTTTGTATTTAAAATAATTTTAAATATTGTGTATATTATGCAGAATTGTGTTTTGTGAGAAATACAGCATATTTAAAATGCTTCATAAGACCTGCAAATTGGAACATAAATAACACATCTTCTAATTTGAGATTGTGAGATAGATTTTGTCTGGACTAACTGTAAGAAGCATCTTAATAGAATGTGATTTCTTGAATCAGAAAGTAGCAATAGCCTTGTTTGGATTTTTGATAACATGTTGTAGTTCAGCATTGGAAGCAATGGCAGCCTGTCCCAGAGCAGTATGCTTCTGTCTTTAACACCTAAGAGCTTGGATGTGATACTATTCATTGCTAATGAACACAAAAACCACCAGTATGCTGATGTTTAAAGGGTTTGGGGTTTATTTATGTATGTTCATATTCGGTTTTCAATTACGGATGGATATTTTTTTCCCTTGTTTGGGGGAAGTAGGGTAGAAAAGACAGGAAAAGAGAATTCAGTAGCTAGTTCTCAAGTTTTAAAATTATTATTATTATTATTATCTTCGTCTTTAAAAATAGTTCCTCCTTACAGATTAAGATTCATCGGAGCAGAATGAAGATGTCAGAAAGAAACAAGTGCTGTGCTTTCTTGTAAAACAGTTTATTGCCCAGTCTTTCCACCTCATTAGGAGATCTTCACATCTTTTATTCTCAGTTGTGTTAATTCTTTGTCAGTTTTAGGAACGTAGATGGAAGGTAGCTCTCTGCACCAGGGTTAAATCAAATCAGACAAGGCAGAGCAAAAAGACAGTGAGTTTATGGGAAAAATCAATTGTTGGTATGCTGAGTACAAATTAAAGCCAGCTTGCCTCACTGTTTATTTAAGAGATGAACTTTACTGTGACTGGTGAATGGATCAGGAACCTAAATAATGTCATTGTTTCACCCATTAAAGCTGGAGCAGCAAAGTAAACAGTGTTGCAGTAGCACAGCCCATGTCTGTGCATGGTCTCTTCAGAATGAGATGAGGTAGTGCTGTTAGAAAAAATAAATTATTTTAAATTAATTCTTTGTTGCTTCCACAGCTAGACCTTAATTAATTTGTACATGATCAGGATAGCGCAGACCAGTTGCTAAATCTCTAGAGTGGCTGATTTTCTGCCCTGCCCTATGCTGTCGAGTCCTTTAATATTTATACATGTCTGCATAGATATTTTTAAACTGATACTGGACCTGTAGTCCAGGGTGTAATTTTGTCATTTCACAAGCACTGTCTGATTGTAGAACAATGTATATAAACCTCCATATTTCATTTGTATTGCATAGTATTTTCAGAACAACGGTTAGAAAAAGTTTCTCAATGGTATAATTTATTTAATAACAGTCACTAAGTGCACAGATGCACTTGGTCCTATGTATAAATTCCATACTGTAGTAGAAATAAGTCTCCCAATGCTGTGCATTCAGTTTGATTATTATTGCATTTATTGAATGGCTGGGGTTGCTCAGCCTTTGGCCTTGAGCTGTTGCAGCATGCCTCAAGTGGTAAGCAAATTGCATACAAATACACTGCTTGTCATGTCTTGCTGCTTAATTTGTTCTTTGCAATACGTTAGTCTCATAATAGGCAGGCACATCACAAAGCAAAAAAGCATTGGACAGAGATGAAATATTGGCCTTGTAAAGCCCTTCCCAATACTGAGTCACTTATCTTTCATGGAAAGTAATAAATATTGAAATTAATGGCATGCTTGTGCTTTACAGAATTTGACAGACTGTTTGCATCTGTCAGCAGACTCCTAATAAAGTGCCCCTTCACTAGCCCTGTGGTGGGTCTGCATTGTCACCTGATCATAATATTTAAGCACTCTTTCAAAGGAAGGAAGTGAAATGCATTGGTGGAAGGATGCCTGTACCCAAAAACCTGATCACCCATTAATTAGAACAGCTTCATTGCCTTTAATGGCAGTGACAGTCTAGAGTACATTTTTGGGGTCACAGAGTCAATGCAATGCAATTTTTATGATGGTTTATTTTTAACATGGTGTTTCTGAAAAGTCACACCAGTGCCTCCTTTGGAACAAAGAGTTACATAATTCTGAATAGCTCAGCAGCTCACAAAAATAATAGAGGACAAACAACAAGATCATTTAACTTTTGGGTAATGAAGAACTTTTTTCTTCCAGAGTACTCATTGCAAGGCAGAGTATACATTGCAGTGCACACAACAGAGATACTAAGATATTGACCATGGTTTATATTGCTAGAACCTCATAATAGTATTACTTAATGATAGATACCTTGATATGTTGCTCTGCTTATATCAGTTTTTATTATGGTACAGTATATCTCACCATTAGTCGGTGCATCACATCAGGTTTTAGGAAGAATTGTCATTTTAGATGGCTCAGTATTTATCTATTGGCTCTTTAATGAGACTACCTGCTATTATATCTTGCTACATTCAATAAACTCAGAATGTATTTGTAGGTCTGTGTATCTGGCAATTTCTATGGACGATGGATTCAATCTTATTAGACAGTCACTTTGATTTCTTTGATAAATTTTTAATACTTTATGCCCAGAATTGCAAAGTGTAGTTCTCGCTATCTTTTGATGGCCAAGCCTGGACAGTATCAAGCCTAGTATGAAATCTTTTCAATTTAGTGATGAACTGGAACATCTTTCCAAGTTCATCATGCTTTTGAGTATTCTTTATATCATAGCATCACAGCTTGGATGAGTTTTTATCTTGTAAAATGTGAGGCAGTAGGATCTAACCCAGTTGAGTTTATGGACTAATTTCCAGCCTTAAAATGTGACCAGTACAATAGAGTGTTTTATTTGTTCCATTTGCAGTATTACATCACAAGTCCATCCCGTCTGCCTTTTGCACAAACAGTGTATTCAGGCTAGCCTGTGAGAATAAAGAGAAAGGATTTGTCCCTTGCAGTCCTCTTTGTCTGGGATTCACAGCGTGTTTTACGGACACCCATTGGGTGTGTGTGGAATGGTGACTTTCATATTTCGTTTGCCATATTGTGACCATCAGCAACCACAGATAAATTTAATCATACCACTCAAAGAGTATGGAAAGCTGTACAGAATACTAATAATGTGAATCATGAATTTTTAAGCTCTCAGAGGATGCTTTAAAAAGAAATTGATTAATCACTGTGCTAAAATAATATAACACCTCGAAATAGACTTTTACTTGAGCGAACATCATAAGATAGTGGTTTAGTGTCAATACTGGAAGGCAGTAGTCTCCATAAAGCAGGTCTGGCTCAGTAATGAGTTCGCAGTTATGTTAATCACTTTAAAATCACTTAGGATTTCTCTTATGTTCATTTTCTGCTTAACTTGGTGCACCTACACCTGTGTCTGCACTCAGCACATGAAACCCTCCCCTGAATTTGATGGAGGTTTTGTTAGTTCACTCATCTGTGACAAGAAAAAAACCTTTTCTGCTCAGTGAGGAAAGTTGGTGTTGAGACATTTCTGCAGCTCTTACCACAGTTTTCTTTCTACCTAGGGGGCAAAGAGTTTGACACGTCAGTACAAAAGGGTTGTGTGGGGTTTTAGTATGTTACAGCACTAAGAACCATGGCATATCCCTCCAGAAATCCTTGTTTCTGCAGCCAACGGGCCCAGAAACACAGGCACTGTTTGCAGTACAGCCTCTGTCATGAAAGCTGCTCCGTCACTCAAGTAAATCTTGAGCCATCTTGCTGTGGAAAACTGTCAATTTATTGATTTTTCTATTTCTCCCTTTTGTTTTATGCTTTCACCCTGCAAAAAATGTGCTGTGGGGAAAATGGTAGCAAAGCAATTGGTAATTCTTTATGACAAATTGCTTAGAAGCAGCAGGATGCACTAGATGCTTACTAGAACTACAGTTTTAAAATGGATATCGTATATGAACATAATATTTAAGGCTCCAAAACAGGTTAACATAAAAGTGGCACTTAAACATATTTAAAGAAGTAAAGGATAAAAGTAAAATAAATATTGTAGCATCTTAATCAAAATTAGATTTTGCAGAGTATAGTGGGGTAGAACTGTGAAGTCTGAGAGATTGGTTCCATTTCCTGTTAATGTTCAGCTCTCATGCACTGGGTTTTCTGCCCTGAAAGAAAAATATGAGTTCTCTAGAATAATCCAGCTTTTCATTCTATTTTGCAGCCTTGTCTAAGCAGATGAATCTGATAATTCCTTAAATGGGAAATTTGCCAGCTGAGAGAAACCTAGAGGGCAACAAATGGGCAGTGATGACAGAATGTCTTGAATGCTGAGAATGTTGTTTTGATTCCACACTGTTTAAAAATATATTTGTCTAGTGTAAGGTAAAGTGCTGCACAGACAGATAACACAGGAGATTTCCTAGGCATTACACACACCCATACACACACATGCACACACAGTATTTGTTTGGATTATTTTTTTTTTCCTGGAGGCTTAACCCAGATAAATTAAATTACAAAAGCTCTCTCAAAAAAAAAAAAAAAAGGGGGGGGGGGGTTGGAATGGGGAGGAGGCAGGGCACAAAGCAGTGAAATCAAAGCAACTCTGCCTTAAGGCTGCAGAGATTTCCTTATCTTATCCTGCTGTTTCTAGGTATTGCAAAACATATGGCTCACCTTTAGGGGCAGTCCCCAAACAGTGGGAGATGTTGCATCCCATCTGTGCTGCAGCAACTGGAGGTGCAATAACAAGGTGAATTGAGGACGTGGAGATGACTCTGTTTAAGCTCACTGCTGGTTCACTGAGGTGGTGGTGGGGGAAGGGTGGTGGGGCACATTTGGTTTGGGTGGGGTTTTTTAGCTGACATGTGGATGTGCCTTACAAGTCTGAACGTGGGTTCTGCTGGGGGAAAATTGTTTTGAGGAAACTTGGCAGCCTGAAGCAGGAGTAAAAATTTTAGGATCCTAGATATTGGGAAAAGCGAAGAAAGGCAGAAAAGCTAAGAATGAAGGCATTTCTGTGTGTCGCACATTTTATTCTGGCAGCAGCTGAACTGGCTGAGCAGGCTCCCATCCCCCACTGCTCGAAACTGTTCAGTGTTGCTCCCATGAGATTTAGTTGATCATGTAGTCACTCTCTAACCTGATTCATTCACTATAATCTAGCTTAGTTTGAACACTTTTTAACGCTAACTCTCTGAACGCTTTCATTAAGAATCATTTGGACATAAGCAGTTATTCCTCAGATACTGAGGGGCAGCCATGTTCAGCAGGAATGTAAGGGAAGAGTGATTATGAGGAACAAGGGAATAAAGCTACACTAGTGAAGCTTCACGCAGAACAAGAAGCATGATGACAGACCGAAACTGCACACTGCAGTAGATGGAATGAAGAATATAGCTAGACTTACTGCTGCCATGATGAAAATTAAATTTTTAATACCTGTCCCCCAAAATTTATAAGCCTCTTAGTTTATGCCTCAGAATTTTCCTAAATAATTTCAAAGGCCAGGGCAAAAAATTATGTAACACCTTGCATTTCACTTAAACACTTTAATGTAAACAAAATCTGAAAAATTAATATGCAAAAGGTCTCTTAATAATCCTTTTTTTTTGTTGCTTCTATCATGGCTATAATTATTCTTTTCCTTCAGTAAGTCTTTTGCTATTAGATCCTTCTTTTCTTGCTAACGTAATACAAGAAAAACACTTACTATAATGAAGACTGAATATTCATACCCAGCTTTAGGCATCAGCATCCACATACATAAACTGAAATCAAAGCTAAGTGGCATGAACATCCCTGACATGTTCTGTCATGATACAAAAAGGATCTCTTTCATTTAATACAGCAAATAAAACTAGCTATCTTCCTGTGCAAATACTTGTTCTCATTTTTCATAGTTTTCTCAATTTGCTGGAGAGTTTAGCTTGCAAGATGAAGAGACTGATGTGTTTCCAGAACTGCAGGCCACTTCCCTTTTGTTTTGAAGTCAATTGTAATTGCACTTCTGAGACCCTGGGAAAAATCATATTTTAATGCTGACTAAAAGTAACATCACTTACTGTCTGCATAAAATTCAGTGATATAAAATGTACATGAAGGTGTAGTGCTGTATTAGGGCATGCATGTATATGCACAAATATAAACAGTCTGCATTGTAATTTGAATTATTGTCCTGATTTTTATGACATTCAGGTGTTCTTAATTTATTAGTTAGCATTTCAAAAAACAGACCTGCTATTTATTGAACAGACCTAGATGTATTTATTTGATAAAATTTTCCACAGGTAAGCATTAAACGGTGTGGGACACTTCACATTGATGGAAGTAAGAGCTTTTTCCCATTTTCATTTTTAAGCTCCTTGTAAGGTCCTTGCAAATTTTCAAGAAATGATGTTTGCAGCTACAGAATCAGTGCCTTTGGACTTTAATGCTGGAGTAGCAAGGCTGAGGAAGCTTCAGGGAGAAGGAAAGCAATTTTGCAGTTTTCTGCATTTCAAAAGTCCTTCTCCCTCCTCAACAAGTTAACTAATTTGTTGAATTTTCAGAATTTGGTGTGGTTTTGCATTTGTTTTGTTTTGTTGTGTGATTTGATTTTATTAGAGTTTTGACACTTGATTCAGATTTTTTTTCATAATGGCTTTGGAAAATACTTTAGGAACTCTACTGTATCTCTATATACCATGAAGCAGAGACAATAAACCATGTATTGACTGAATTGCCTGGATAACCATTTGCTAAGACTATAATATTGAGTATGCTTTCTGTGTGTCCTTTCAGTGAAGTAGTCTAAAGAATCATTATAAATCTATGAGCTTCATCAGCTAAATACCTCTTGAAGCAGATAGAAAATTGAAATAAAAGAAGCCAGAGGTGGTTAGATCATACCATTTATGGTGTCAGAATTGCATTAAAGCATAGAACATACCTGTATTGAGAGATGATACTTCGTTGAATTCATTAAAGGTATTTATCCTAATTTTATTACATAAACAATCTTTTCTCATATATATTGGTCAAAATTGTCATGTATGCTATCAAAAGAGGTGAATTTTGTCTCAGTGTCGAGGTGTGGATACCCATTTACTCCTATACGGCATAGGATGATGAGACAGGTACTATCAACCATCAGGTTAATCAGAGCAACGAATCAACAGGACCAAAATTTATGGAAGTTATTTCCTATAATATGCAGATGGTAATTTTGAAGAGTTTTTTTCCGTGAAATTTCACTTCTGCTGCTGACTCTTAAAATGTTTTATTAAAAAGTTCCAATGTTGAAATTACCTGTGTTACTGACCAACTCAAACGACTGGGCTCCTCAGACCAGGAAGGGACCAGACCAGTGCTCTTTACCACCGAGTCTGTGTGATGTTTATTGCTGGGTTATTTCACCCACGTGTTTTGAAATGCTCAGGTTTTTCACAGCCCCGTTTACTGCAGATGATTTCATGTTCCTGGTCTTTTTTTTCATTTAGTGTATTTCTCTGGCTGATATTCTCAGCTGCATTTTTCATATCAGACAGTATAACCTTTTAATCTGTCCTGCATTTTAATTGGGGGAAGATTAAAATTCACATAGTTGAACTGTAGTTTAATTTAATATAAATAGTTTTTATCCCTATATCTCTACAATGATTTAGGTAAAATGAAAAGGTAATGTTGAAAGACTACCTGCAGTGTAACAAAAGCATTCTGTATCTTTAATCATCAGTCTTAGCTTTGTTATAATTGCTTAACCAGCATAAGTTTTATATGATCAGAAGGAATGCCTCACATTTGGTATCTTTAGGACTTTGGATCTATCTGGATTCAATATGCAAATTTATGCCCTGGTGTTTTTTACTAATTTCGCTATTTTCTATGTAAATAGCACAGCAAGCATGTGTAATTTTAATATGGAGAGATTCTTACTGTAGGATCCTATGATAATTCAGGACTTTAGAAGGTCCAACACCCAACTGAAAGCTGGGCCAGCTTAGGGGTTTGTCCTGGCTGTTTGGGGTTTGATCTAGTCAGGAGTCCAAAAATGGAGTCTGCACAGAAGTTACCTTGCAAGAAAATTCATTCTCTTTCTAATGTCTAATAAGACAATACTTACTGAATATAAAAACCTAATTTTCAAATGCATATTACAAAGGAGTGTTCTTTTTGTAGATCAATGTATTAGGTCATTTCTGCCATTCTTTTTAGAACAGATATTTATTTGTATTCCTAAAACCTTCTGCATGTTTGCATTTGACTGCTTAACACGCCATGTCCTTCCAAGTGAACGCTTTCTACCATACAAAGTATGGAAGTTAGTGGACTGTGGCTCCAGCTGTTTTATTCTTAAATTATTCCTCTCTTTTCCTCAAACTGGTTTTTTTTTGCTTCTATTAAAAGTCCTCAAAAATTCAGTGCAACTATTTAAATATAAAGCTGCTATACATTTGCCCCTAATTTACAGGGAAGAATCTGTATATATAATTTTGACAGTGCTTTAAAGAGATACTGTTTACCTCAAGAATTAAAAAGTTGTCTCAGAGTTAGTACCCTGGAAATTCAGCTTCACTGAACATATAACAAGCTGCTTCATAAAGCACATAAATGAGGGTAATGTTGTATTCTTTCCCTGACAAAGATGTTTCTTAGTTAGGAAATTCAGGACCGTGATCTGTTTTATTAAAGATGACTAAAAACAGGAGAAGATTTTTTGACATTTTTTACTGCAGAATGTTCTTTTGATTAGATCTGATGTTTGTTCTGCTCAGTACCACTGCATTTCAAAGGAGTATGTGTTAACAGGAGTGTGAAATTCTGCATTTCATGTGAACGTGTGACTGACAAGTGTTGAGGTTCGTATGGTTTGGGGCAGCCCTTGCTCAGGATACTGTCTGCCCTTTTGTGGGAGTAGAAAATACACTAAACAGAGCAAATGAGGCTGGGAAGGATGAGGCTGTCTTTGAACGACAGGAAAGTTGAGTGGCTGATGTGCAAATGTCAGTGTCTCTGGGATGAGTTTTCCAGTTTCAGGCCAGAGGGCAGGAATGGGTAGAGAGTGCATGTGAAACTGAGGTTTCTGCCCTGCGGTTCATGTGAAGAAATCTCAAACAGCTCAGTATTTAATAACCTGCTCAGTGCTTTACTGGGTAGTGTAAAGTACTTTCCTGGGTGGTGATTGTGTTTTTGGAAACCAAGTAATGTCCGAGTAGCTGCTGTTGTTTGGCATTGTTCTGAGATGGTTGGTGCTGCTCCCAAGAACTGCCGCTGTACCTCATCCTGCTGCTGCTGCTGCTGCTGCTGGATTCACCAGCTAAGTCAGTTTACATCAGTGAATATATTTCACTTATCTATTTCATTGTTCAGTGTTCAAGTATAGCTTTTCTATTCACTCTTTGAATTCATACTGATGGCTGAAGTTAACTTCTGACTTGTACTACTTCTAAGAGAATTTCTGAATGTTGACTGTTGGCTTCACTACAAGCGTATTGTTTGGGCTCACGTAGAGTACAAGAGGGGCTTTCTCTTCTTATTGTTTTTCAACATCAAGATTTTCTGTGTCCATGATGAGAACATCCAGAGCAAATACACAGATGAAACAATGCTACTACTCTAGCTGGATCCTGTGATTCCAAGGCAGAAGGTGGGCTATTGACCGCAATATAATGGATCTAGAAGAAGGGCATATTTTAAAACCCCTTTCTCTTACTGGTCATTACCAGCTTTATCCTTTTTTGTTACCTGTTCCACAACTTCTTAGAAAGGAAGGATAAGTGTATAACATCCTAGAGTATTTTTTTTTTCCATCTTTTAAAATAATTTGATGAGAATTTAGCATTTTTACAATTACTTCATTTCCACAGAATGGCACATTTTGGAAGACCTTGGCCTGCAGTCGCCATAACTTCAGCCTCTAGAGAGGTCCAGTTATTGAAAACTGTATGGAAATAAAAGTCACAGGGACAAAATGGGTTTCATTACAACTTCAGAAAATTCTGTGCAAGAAATTAAATAAATGTTTTTTGTACTTTTATGAGAATTCTCTAGCAGCTTGCAAAGTGCACAGTTTTGTGGCATGGCAGCATGATGTTCAGTTTGTGTATATAATTCAGACAGCTTTAACATTTGTTTTGTCACCTATTGTTCAGAAAGATGTACAAGAAGCAAATACTATGAAGAAATTTTAGTTTGACAGCTGTGCTTGGGCCATCTTCAGGAAGATGAAAATTGTCCTCTTATGCAAACTCCTCTAAACTTCTGAATGGCTGGAAAACTACCAAAAGTCTTTTCAGTGTTTGTGTGTTTCCATATTATTTTTGGCATCGTACAGTTCCATAATGCATACATTTAATTTCCTTTTTCTGCCTGGTAGCTCCAGCATTTTATACTTAGTGAGCTAATCAAACAAATAACATTGGTCAGTACTGGGAGGAGATGAATGAGTTATGTGTCTGGTTCTCTCTCCACTCTTAACACTGGTTTTTCCTTTGCAAAAATGTACCTGATAAAGCGCAAACCAAAATGTGGGCTTGAGAAATATTATTAGCAGAATGGGTCCATAGCGCCAGTGATTCAGTCATCTGTCAGCCTGATAAATGGATTAGTGTAAGAGGTGTTCCAGTGGGGAAATGAAGCCCATAGGGCTTCCAGCTAATTATATTTAAGTTGTTTAGTACTGCTGGGAAGCAGCATCCAGGCAATTACTGAAAGCTTTGATGCAGTGTGCACTATTAGAGTGTGGGTTCAGAAACTCATTACCCTTTCGTGCTTGTGTTGGATGGATTCTAGGAAGCTGACATGAAACAGAGAGCAGGAATCAATAACTAGAAAGGCATTATAGTTAGCTTCTGATCCATTTCCTGATTCAGCAGCTTCTAGCCTAGAGCATTTCATACAATTGCTATAATGTAAGGGGGAAAACGTGACTTGAGTATATTAATTACGACATATATATGCATCTTGTTACAGTGATGTGTAGCTGAGGTTCCACCCAAGACAAAGTTTCAAAAGGTCCTTTAGGGACAAGCTGCTCCTCCAGCCCCGTGCCACATGTCCAAAGTGCCTGCCATCTCTGCTCCTCCAAAGCTGATTGTAGTAACTTCTCCTAAAGCCTGACCTTGCAGCGTTTATTGATGCCTCCACAACATCAAGATTGTATTACCACAGTGCCCACTGTGTCCCATCTTCACAATCTCTTGGAAAGTGCAGCTAATCCAAAACGAAGCTGATGATATTGGCTACACATATTAAACCTTGTTTAAGAGAATTGTACCGGCTCTGTCTTTGCCGCGGGCTGCAATTCACATTACTGATGCACCTTGAGAAAACTCTACAGATTTCGGGTCGTTCAGATGTGGGAAATGGCAAATCCTTTCAGATACTGCTGTGCAGCTGGGCAGCTCCAAGGTGTGCATGCTGAAAGCAATGCAGTGTTTGCACAACTGGGGCCAAAGACTTGAAAGCTCATTTCTTAGGTTAGACTGACGGATCTACTCAGGGCAAAAGGTACAGGAATTAATCAAAATTGTGTCATTTTCTTTTTAAGCTTGCACTCACTTTTAAATCCAGTAATGGTGACTGTTGGGGCAGTGCAGAGGAAGCTGCATTTCTTCTTTCCTCTTCCTTCCTCTGTGCTTTTGCCTGAGGTAGAGCTAAATAGACAAATGAGAGGATTACAGTTCAATGCTTCTGAAAGGGATAATTCTTTCCCACCTACCTGCACTATCACAGAATTAATAATTAAACTCCTTTATGTTTCCATCACAGCAGTCCTAGATGTGCTGTGAGTTTTGTTTCATGTTTTATAAAGTTCAGCAGAAATCTCATGAGTTACTGTCAAGAGAGAAATTTGGGGGTTTGGGTTTTTTTGGAAATCTGGACTTGTTAATTAGAAAAATGGCATTTGGTTTGCCTGAGGGTTGGTAAAATAAATGTTGTGCTATTTGGTACTTACATATCTTTCTGATAAAAAAAGTATCAGAATTGCTGTGTTGTAAGCCACAGCATCCATGAATCCATCCACATACTGTGAAAAAATCCTCTTACAGCAGTAAGCATTGCCAGTCTTGGTACCTGGTTTGGTTACTGACAGCTAAGCTTTTCATAAATCCATTATTATCACTGAAAGTTCTGGCCTATTAAATAATGATAGATAACTTATGTATCTCCTGTCTCTGAAACTATTACACATGGTAGAGAGAATATCTACTACACTCAAATACACAGCTGAAGCAGAAAAAAGCTAAAGCTGTCAAAGTGTCTGTGGAGGCAAAGTGCTGACAGTGGTAAATGATTCCAAGAATTGATGCTGTCAGTTCCAGTCTGGCTCTATGAGTGGTTGGACTGAGGCACTGCTTGGGTTGCTAGGAGTTAATTTATCTTGGGAGGAGCCTGCGTAAAAGGGGTGGCATAATATAGCCAAGTTAACAACACAGTGCTGCTGAAATTCTTAATTTCATGATGTCCACTACCTTTGACAGAGTTAGTTAAGATGAAACACAAGAAGAGTTTCCACCTGCAGTTTTGTTTTCCCTTGAGACACTTGCTTCAAAGTGGCAGCCCAGGCTCTGTGAGTTGCACCTGAGGAGAGGCTTTCAAGTCTTAAGTATTTTAGGTTTTTGTGGGAAGACGGGGGTTATTTCTGAGGGTATTTTTGTTGCTTTGGCTTAGATATTACCATGGGGAGACTTTTTGCACTAGTACTATAGTGAAGATTTATTTGAAAGTTGATTTTCTGATTTTTAACTGACTCATGCCTTTGTTTACTTCATCAGATCTCGGCATTCATCTATGGTATATTTAAAATAAAAAAAAATCTCTCATAGCTTCATTTAGAGGAAGAAGCTATGGGTCTGTAATATATACATAAGTGTCTAGACCAGGAATTTTTTATCATAGCAAGCCATTCAGTGGCATTTGTTTACTCTAAAAGACCCTAGGGCAAAAACATTAATATTCAGAGATTGCGTGGTTTTTTCTGATCAGAGATTGCAGTTCCAGAGCACAGGTACTTATTGGAAACATGACAGAGAAACCCAGCACCTTGTGTTGTGCTGTGTTGTGCTGAAAATGATGGTCCTGGTTCCTGCTCCACGTGACTGCAGTGTTATCCATGATCCTTGCATAGACTAATTGCTGCTCGTGCCCCAGGAGAGCCACGGCTGTGGTTATACTGCTGTGGTTATATTTGTACATGATGTTAATCCATAAAGAAACTAAAATCCCAGCACATCAGTAGGAGTTTGGCAAATGTTGGAATGCTCGCTTCACTGATTTGTGCACTTTTTAGGAACTGCTTTAGAAAATGCATTTTTTGTTATTTCTTGCAGAAGGGTGGCATAATTATTGATACCCTGTTAGAGTCTTCCATATAGTTGTGGTTTACTACAAGTATATTCCATGAGGGGTAGTTTGAAAATATTGAAACCGTTTATCAATTTGAAAGAAAGCAAAGTATTTTGTTCTTGGTATCCTGCATTTCTTTCCCAGAGATATAGTGAAATCTTTGCTTTTGTAATTCAGTGCCTGTTGAAGATGGCCTGTTTAGCATTTATACTTTCCTGTGCCTTTAAAAGCCAGAAGGGAGGGGGATAATAAATTAGTCACCCAATTAATGTTTTTTTCATTATGAAACAGAGTTAAGAGAAATATGCTGAAACACAGTAATAATAATGATGCTGGTCTGGTTTCTCCTCATCTATATTGTTTAGTAAAAAGAAATAAAATTCCTTAGCTGAAACTATGCAGAAATAGTACTTACACAGAAATCAGATTGGAAAAATATTTAAGCATCTAAATGTATTTAGAGGAATTGAGTAGGATTCACTGAAATATCTTCCAAAATAATGTCATTGATTATTCCAAGTTTAAATCAAGAAGAAAATTGCTGTACTATTCAGGTGCCCTTACCCCAGCCACCTGCACAGCTGGTTATTTCAAGCGCTTCCCATAAATCTGACCCCCAGTTTCAGTGTCCTAAAGTCACTCAGGTGCTGTGCAGCTTGTCCCTGGCACGGGGCTTGCCCTCTGCCCTGTCCTGCCGGTGCTGCAGGGATGGGACGGAATGCTACACTTGAGTTAAACTGGCACTGGGGACAGTCACAGGGGGTTGGTGAGGTACTTCATCCATCACCTGCCTGCACAGGGCTTGGTGCCAGGGTTTTCCATGGTTTTGTTTCATGGAGATTGTGTCCAGTGGAGTAGCTGAGAGATAGGAGATCGATGAATGTATTTGCATAGGTTGACTTTCATGTTTTCAAACATAGTGCAAATCCAAAGTCAAACCTTGTGTACCAGATCTACAAATCATAAAAACGAAAGCATTTTTTTTAACTTTTATTTTTGATTGATATTTAAACATGGCTACATTTCTTGGCAACTCAGCAGCCCAAGGCATAGATTAGCAACAGCACCAATGCTAGCTAAATTAACATTCCAATAACTTTCCTATCCTTTGCTAAAGGGGTGAAATTTTTATGCTTGTTCATTGTGACACCAATGTAACATTTAGGCCATTATTTCTTTTTATTTCCTTTTCTTCTTTCATTCTCCCTTTGCAAGAAGCCCATGTTACTTTTGTGCCTGGAGTGAAGCTGCTGTTGCAGGGAGAGAGCTGGAAGCAAACTGCTGCAGGGCCACAGCAGCTCCTGGATTTTAGCTGAGGTTGGGGAGCTGCTTGGCCATCTCACTGAAATACCCCAATAGGAAGGTTTTCTGCCCAGAAAGCTAATTGTCCACAGGGACAGGACTGGCAAGTAGTTCATAACACGAAGCACTGTTATTTATTGCTCCATGTACAGGTTCAGAGAGCATCATTTGTATTGCCTTCCTTCAGTCATCTGACTGATGCCCCAAGTGACCCTTGTGCAGAGAGCTCCTGCCACCACTCTCCTGTGGCTGAGTCCTTTCAGCTCATGATGGGCTGAGTAAGCTTCCTAAATTAGAAACCAGAGTATTATTCCAGCAGAATTTAGTCCACCTGTCTCTGGAAGGGTGGCTGTAGTTGTGTGACTCCATATGGCCGAGCACACTGTCACTATGTGTGTGTATGTGTGCACATATCAGTATTTGCTAGCACCAGCAGCTGAGCATGCACAGTGCTCATCACCACCCAGTGCTTTAGGTACAAAGCTGGACAATGGGTTTTTGATCATAATATTTTTAATTTATGAGCAGGAAAGGATGACTACATCACCTAATTTACCTTTCTTTTTATTGCAGACGTTGTCTATCTGTATGAAACACAGTAACTTTTATATGACTACAGGATATGTTGCATTTTCACAAAAATTCATCTTCTAGAAGAGTTCCACTAAATGTTGGCATCCACAAATGGAGAATCTCTGCATTCTCCTTTGAATAGTTACACTAATGGTTAGTCACAGGTGATGAAAAGCATGTGGTTTATTTCTCATTTGAATTTCTTGTTAGCTTCCAGATGCTGATTTGTTTTATGCAAACCCTTTGCTAGATTAATAAGCCAGTTGGTACTTAGTATATTCTCCCCATGAAAATACTTAAGTGTTGTAATTAGGTCATCTGTCTTTTTTTTTTTTTTTTTTTTTTTTTTTAATAAACTATACCAACGGAACTCTCCAGATACTTCATATTAAAGTACTTTCTACACTGTTCTAATCACTTTTGCAGCCTTATTCTGTGATCTCTGGTGATGGATTTTTTTTCAATTTCTTTATAAATTGTGAAGACCTTATCCTACTGTAAGTAATGATAGGTTGTAATGCTAGTATTACCAGTGAAAGTTTAAAAGAACATTTTTGTGTTTGCCTATGGTTTATTTCAAAGCTCATATCAGTATTTACTTCTGTATGAAATTGGATTTTAAGAAACACTTCTTGTTGAGTAAAACATTCTGGGTAGGGGCATATGATAGTATATTATTATTGTAATCATCTCTACATGTATGCTTGCACCCAATACTAAGGGAAATATATGTAACTTTTAAACTTTACTGACATTTATAGATAATAAAATAATAATAACAATATCTTTTCCCCTCTAGTATGTCTCTTCAACTTTGTTTTTCACTTTTTCAGTAGAAAGCTAGTATTTGCCAAAAAGTTGTCTTAGCAGAGGAAGTGATGAGCTCTTCGAGCCTATGTTACCAGTGCTGCACTGATGCCTCCTGCCTCTGCAGTATTGTGGCAAGATGAACAGCCTTTAAGTGATCCTGTCACTGATAGAAACCACCACTGATCCAGTTTATAAGATTTGGAAACAGAACAAATAAAAACTTGACCCAACAAGTTAATGAGTGTAATTATGACAGAAGGCATTAATAAAATTTCTTCAATAACCCTGATTCATCCACAGTATGAATATCTGGTATTCCACAGTGTCCTTTAAACTCCATGAATCTTGCAGAAGCCTTCAGCCCTGATGAGCCAGTTATTTCCCTTGTATTTGACATGAGAGCAGCCTCAGTATGTGTTAGTTACTGTTGCACAGTATAATGTCAGAGCATTGAATAGAGATAATTTTAATATAATAATACTCTTAACAATTTTCTCATAACACGTGGGAAATCCTCTAATTGTTGCTTGGATTTTCAGGTTTTATATTTACACACAGTTATGCTTCTTGAGTATATTGTATTTTGCATAAACATAACATGCTCCACAGAAAAACTGAGGTGGGAGACAAGTGGATTCTGCAACCCTGGCAGTGTTCCAGGCCAGGTTGGATGGGGCTTCGAGCAACCTGGTGCAGTGGGAGGTGTCCCTGCCCATGGCAGGGGGCTTGGAATGAGATAGTCTTTAAGGTCTCTTCAAACCCCCAAATCAGTCAGTGATTCTATAATTTAAAAAAAAGAAGGAAAAAAAAGATGGAGAGATGAGAACAATCATCTCATAACGCTATCTGAGAATTAGACAGGTGATTAGATAGGTAGCCACGTAGATGGAGATTTATGTACATTCAGTAGGCTAACTCAGAACAGCTATGGATGTCCAGCTGATGTATTGCTAATAGTTTGTGATGCTTCAATAGGCAAGTGTTGTCCCTTGTGTAGCCATTCACCTCTGATTAGGAGAGATGTAACTCTCTCTGAAGTGAGGAGTTGTGTTTGGTTAGATGGTGTACTTATCTTGCAGTGAAGTAAATGAGAACATGTTGTAGTACTGCAGACTGAGAATTAGAACTGAATGTATGAAAGCTTCTCCTGATGATGTGTTTAAATATGTTATCTATTAAATTGTGTATATCATAAAATGATACTTAATGTACAGTTGTTGTGGTTTAACTTCAGCTGGTAACGAAGTGTACCACACAGCCACTTGCTCCATCCCCCTACCCACCCCAGGGGGAAGGGGAGGAGAATCAGAAAAAAGCAAAACCCATGTGTTGAGATAAGACCAGTTTAATAATTGAAATAAGTAATTAATAAGTAAAATGTAATACAAAATATAATATTAATAAAGATAATAATTATTTAAAGGGAGATAACAAAACAAGAGAGAGAAATAAAACCCAAAAAGGACAATTGGTGCACGATACAATTGCTCTCCACCTGCTGACCGATGCCCAGCCCATCCCCAGGCAGTGAACAGCCCCTCCCAGCCAGCTCCCTCCAGTTTATACACTGGGCATGACATTGTATGGCATGGGTTGATTTATCCCTTTGGCCAGTTTGGGTTGGCTGTCCCAGCCGTGCTCCCTCACAGCTTCTTGTGCACCTGCTCACTGGCAGAGCACGGGAAACTGAAAATTTGTTGGTGTAAATACTGCTCGGCAACAACTAAAACATCAGTGTATTATCAACATTACTCTCATACTGAATCCAAAACACATCACTGTACCAGCTGCTAGGAAGAAAATTAACTCTATCCCAGACAAAACTAGGACAATAGTTTTAAAAGCTGTTAGACATTTGTGTGGAAGAGGATAGTTAATTTTAAAAGTCTCCAATGAATATCTCATTTCACTTTACAGTGTTTAATTATTAGATTATATAGAGGAAAACTGAGCACAAGACATAAGGCTTGAAACGGAAGAGTAGGAAACTAGTCAAGATATGTGGTGCTCAAATGGCAAAAGAAATACGAAATATGGCTTTACTCATCATGCTTGATGGCAGGCATGGAAAAGTCTGCAAATAGGTTTATTATCACAGAAGAAAGCCAGGCTGTCTTTCATGTTTCATTTTCATAAATGCTTGCCTTCAGACTTGCCCCAAAAAGCATTCAAGAAGGTGATTTCTTTTGCCTGCTTATTTCTTGCACAGAGGTGACACTCAATCAGTTCCCGCTGGAAGCTTTCTGAGGGAGCATTTTTGTGCGTCCCACTGTTCTGAGGCAGCGTTTCAGTCCTGTGCTCAGCAGTGGTTCTGGGTGAATTGTTTGCTGTTTTTTTATACTTGGCCAGAGGAGCTGAAAATTGTTGAACCAAACTCATGGTATATTAAGATCCTTCCAGGTGCCTGCATGGCATCGCAGAGGGCTCAAATGCTGTGTGTCACTGGCGATTGCCCTCACCCTTCTAATTCTTTTGGTGATGGGTGTTGGGTTTTTTCACCTTACGGTTTAGCCACAGCTTCTAATCTAGGAGCTTGGGTGGACACCAAAAGCAGAAGGAATCAAGTGCTTGTGTTTTGATGAGGTGATGGGCACTGGCATGACAGGTACCTCTCTCTCTTTGCAGCCCTCTCAGCTGTCAGATGCGGTGATCTCCATGGTAACTCAAACCCCCAGACTCTTGACAGCAGCCTGCGAGGAGCAGCATTCAGCAGCTCAAGGGTCTCACGACCAGGTAAGCCAAAAGGAATCACCAAACAAGAGCTCACCTCCCATGCACCATTTCCCGTCCTGTCAGGTTTTTCCTTGGTGAAGTCACCCAGGCAGTCAGGTCCTGTGCATATACATGAGGATGGACTGCTACCAGTGCTGTCACCTAAGGCTGTGGCAGTCCAGCTCTCTAGTACAGAGGCATTTGACAAAAAGTCTGCATTTGTTCAGGGTTGGTTTTTAAGCTGCAGATTGAAGAAGCAAAACAAAGAAGTACTGTACAATTCTTTAAGTGGCTTTGGTCTTAAGTAATTGCTACAGTAGGAGATAACCTCAAAACACATCAGCAGTAAGATCTGTCTTGCCACCGTACCTGTACCACTGTCAGCACTGCCTGGGCTCTAACTTTAGGCCTGAGCAATCTTGTTCTCCTGCAGTGGATCAGAAGCAGTTTCTGGGTTCATGTAACATTCATTGGCTCTCTGCAGCATTTTCAAATTGCTCTGTGCTTTTTCCACACCAGCTTTTGTGCAAATAGCAACATGTGGGGCATTCTGGTTAACATCTTAAGAAGGCAGAGAATTCTTCCCCTTTTTTGGTGAATTATAAAGAAAGAACAAGATCTTTGCCATTTTGGGAAAACAGTACAGGCACTGTATAACTATATTAATTATTGTAGTACCACTAATGCTGTGAACTAAAGTAGTGTCTCCAGTTTTATGCACTTACATGGGTGGGAGGTTTATTACTCCCTTTTGTTGTCAGCCTTCAGTGTCATTTGTACTGAGTTGTTTATATGCCATTAAGTATTTTTTAAGTCCATGGTTTCTGTGCATGGTTTTCTGGATATTACCTGCATTGTTTCTTGCTTGTTATGTAAGTCCACTTGGCTGTAATATACAGTCCCCAATGTATAAAGAAATCTATATTATTCTGGATAACCACTCTGCTACCTTTATTGACCAATTTGACAATTTTTGTGCCATTACTACTATCAACAATATTTACTTTTGTAGCATTGATAATACTCTTAAATAGTGTTGAGTACTGGATGATTTTATTGGAGGAACGTAGAGCACTTCTTCAATTATTATTTCCTGTTAACAGCTACTTTTTCATATCTATATCTTAATCACATTTGATGATACTGATAACAATTTCTTACTCTGAGTTTTGTGTGGCTGCAGGGTAAATGCCATTCGAAAGTCTGTGTGTTTAATTTATGGAAGAACTTCTTCTGACCATAGTTTATAACTTGACCAGATGATTAAATATAATTCTTGGTTTTATTTAGCCAGTTTTTATAAAATAGTGTTGAATGACATCAGTTTTATTCATGTAATTTCCCAGTGAATTTATCCTTTATCTGTTTGGTGGTTATTTTGTCTGAGATTAGTAATGACATAGAGCTCTATAATTATTGAGATCATACTGCTTACCATCCCCAAGTATTGGCAGAAAATGCTAGCAGTCTTACTGAATTTCTCTGGTGCTCCAAAATGTATTGAAAATTAGCATCATTGAAATAATCCTCTCACAAACACTTTTAAGACTCCTAAAGCACAAATTATCACAGTGTGCTAATTTGAAGTTGTCTTTTAACATTTGTTTTGGTTACTAATGGCATCTTTATCTCTAAAAATGCTTTTCTTCTACTTAGAAGAAAATATATGTTGATAGTTTTGGGGGTTTTTGCGTAGAGTGTTTGTATTCCTTTAAAACATAAATCCCAAGTTGGAGGTCTTCTGCTGTTCAATTAGCCAGGTTTTCCTATAAGAATTAATTTAGTTGGGTTTTAAAGTGTAATCTGTATTTCAGTCTAATTACACCCTTAACCCAGAATTTGAGTATGATTTTTTAGCCACAGGTTGCCTTTTTTGGGCTGTTTAATCATTACCTTTGGTCCCTGGTGGCAGTGAGGTAGGGAGAGCTCTCCACATTTTTACCCTTGTACTTTCTCCCAATGCAAAAATTTTCCCTAGTTTACTGGGCTGATGAACTAACTGTTTCAAATATCAAAAAGATAATTGCACTCTGGGCTGTGCATTCAGTGTGTATTCTAGCAATAAAATTTGTGAGTGCCTGATGAGTTATTACTGACTGCATGGCATTTTTAGCTTACATCTCTGAGATGGACATCCTTCATAGTTCTTCTCATGTTTTACAAATACATATTTAAGCAGAACATCCAGTCCTCTGATATGGTTTGGTTGTTTGCTTTATTTCAAATTGCCAGCAGTATATCCTTCTGGGGTCTGGTGGCATGTTATCTATATGAATTCAAGACCCTGACATCCTGAATTATCAGTAATTTTGAGAAATAATGCTACTAATAATGTAGAGTACCATCTTTTGTATCTTTTTGTCTGGCTCTTAGTAGAGATCTCCCCAGCAGTTAGAATGATAACTATTGATAACTGTTATTGGTATGATAGGTGTTACAATGATAAGAGGTCAGCTTTATCAGGATCGTGTGTGATACGTTGTATGAGTGCACAGGGAATGATATTATTTTGATTAGAAAACCTTGTAAAAAGCATGATGAAGCAAAGAGATGAGGTAAAATTAAATATTGAAAAATGAGAGTTTGGGGAAGTTCAGTTTGAAAAAGTAGGTGTATGCGCATGATACCTAGGAAGAAATAGGTCATCTGTTCCTAGTTTTATGTTTCTTGTGTGAATTAGTTACTTTGAATTTAAGAACAAGATGGATTGGATGTAGTGGAAGATACTTCAAATGTATCAGCATATCAGCAGATTTCTGTTATTCAAAGAGCTTGGAATAGGTGCAGTTTAAGAATGTCACAAATGAAATGTGGCAGTGGGACTTGTGACTACTGTGGGTAGAAGTGCAGAGGCACAGATTAACATAAGAAAATGTTGTGGTTTTTTTTTTTTTTTTAAGTTTCCAGAACACTATTTTTTCAGAAGCATTCATTTGGTGTGATTGAGAAGAATGTTCCATTTTACATAAGTTAGCACTAAGATATTTTATTTTAAAGAAATATGTGTCTTCTTTTGCATAAGAAGAATACATCCTTTTATACAAAGTAAGAGAAACTAGAAAACTTGCTTGCAAATGCATCATTCTGAAAAGTACCATAATACACCCATGCATACTGTTCTGTAACAGCTTTTAAAATCCTTTTATTACTTAATTACTAATTTTTAATTATTTGTTTCAATTTATTTAGAACTTTGTAAGTGATATTGCACAGGCATAGGGTACAGAGACTTTCTGTAACAAAAGTTACTGTTGGCACCTGATCCCACCAAGTAATTTTATTGGTCAGTTGGATTTATGGACTAGAAAATCAAACTGTTTTTAAACAATATCCTTTATATTTCTCTTCTTTAATTAATAAACTCTGTATCAATTTTGTTTTCTAACATTGTTTTTCAAGTGTTGCCACCAAATAATACTGCACCTGAGGGTGTACCCATGACCTATTCCCTTTGACTACTCTGCATTCACTGTTCATAGAGTGGTTATTCTTAAAAGTCACATGGCTAAAAAGTAGTGAACTGTTGTAATTAAAAATAAGCATATTTTTAAAACAATGTAAACATTCTTTAAATTTGCAGCTGTTTCATGGCTCAAGCGGAGCTTTATTTGTGTATTCCTTGATACTTCTCTTGCTGCTTGGTGAATCATGGTTAACTGAATTCTGATTTTATTCATGAAATATTAATTTGTACTTTTTGGGCTATCAACCAAGTCAGAAAAAATATATCTAGCTAGAGCATGAACCTGTGTATTTTGCATTGTGCTGGAGAGATGAAACTGCTATTCTAGTCGTGGCTAACTTCTGAGACTTGCTTTGAGTCTTGCTCTTATATAGTACAGTTTTAAACTACTGCTAGTGGAATAAAATTATTGTGCTTTTTAAAAGAAATATTTTTTCTTTAACATAGCTAAGGTTTCAAGGAAGGTTTTCAATGATAGTAAAGAGGATGCTAGCATTCCAAAATGAGGTGGCAAAATGCCTTATCCTTTCATTTTTAAACTAAGCTGATGATTACTTAAGACATAGCTCAGACCTTGTAGGACGGAACTGTGATAGTCCCATACTCTGCTATTTGATTTGCAGAGCACATTATGATGCCATGTTCACCGTGCCAGTTACTCGAAAGTGTTAATAATAGATATGCAAAGAGGGAAAAGGCAATTTTTGTTTTATTGGAAGTATATATTTAGTTCACCTGGAGTGCCAGATGAAGTGAAAGGTTCACACCTTCATGAGCAAACCCCGTGCCCCAAGGAGGGGGAAGTGGAGCTTTGCCTTGCCCGAAACTGCTCCTCTGAGTTTGCCCAGCAAAGACTTCACACAGGTCAACAGTGAATCTTCATCCACCCAAAGTCTGCTTAACTTGTCCGGGCAGAACTGCAGAAATTTGCCCAGGTCAGTGAATTCAGCTTAGGCTACAGCACTCTTGGGATGCTCAGGTATTTCCTTGGACAGATGCCGTGCACACACTGTGTGTGCAGCACATTCCACACACATGGTCCCTTCTGCAGCCTGCCTGTAATGAGGGACTCTCTATGTGCAGCAAATCTGCTTCCCAAGCAGAGCTAGGGCGGTTTTCCTCTGAAGACAAATAGGATTTCCTGCGTTTTGAAGATTGGTTCAAACGAAGTTTTTATTTTAAACTGAATTATTTTACCACATCATGGTGTATAAATGGAATTACTACATTCCTGAATAATCTAAATGTCTCATGCAGCCATCCCACAAAGAAACAGGACAGGTGATGGAGATGTATAGGATCTGTATTTCCATTTACATTTTTGTATGACCTTGTTCCTATCAGACCTTTCATTTAAAGGAACATGAATATAATTTATGGATATAGTTATATATATACTATATATATACACACACTATTATGTAGATGGTACATGCTGAAATTTGTCCCCAATGTACAGATTAGCATCAGTTAATTTCAGAAGAAATACCATCTTCAAGCAGCCTGTGAACATTTTCACCTGGTGTTTTACTGTCTAGTCTTCACTCTAAATGCTATAAATGAAAAGATATAAAATCATTATTCTTTCTCAGAAGTTTATTTAATATAGTGGTGAGAGTTAAGGTGTAGTTCTTTGGTGTAAACTGGAGATATTTCAGGTATAATTAATCAAAATGGATTTGCAAACCTGTCATCACCAGTACTGTGTTTTTACTTACCTACTGAGGTCACAGCTTCGCACTTGGCTTTGTAATCAAGGACCTTGGTCCAAGCTTGGTTTTTTTCACTAATGTGATTACAGTGATTAGTAAAGTTGTTGTAATGGCATGTTTGGAGAGTGAGTGATCACCACAGGAAAAACTGAGGTGATTTAAGGTATTACAGAGCACACACCTGAGCTGCAAAAGCAGAACACTTGAGTCCCCTGACTCAAGTTGTAGTGCAAAGTCCATCCCCAGCCAGCCCTTGATAAAGTCTCTTAAAATGACCAGGATGTTCTAATTTTAAAGAACGCAGTGAGAGATCAGTCTTCAGCTCTGGTTCAGCTGTCAGGGATGATAAACTCCAGGTAAGGAGCAGAGGCAAACAGCTCCAGCACGCCTGGTTTTACAGCAGTGCCACCGTTTGTGCAGTATGTCTCAAAATAGTCTTTTATTGACTTGCCTGTAGCCTTGGAATAATCTCTACTGTGTTGACACGTGCGATGGCTACCCAGGCTTGTATGCTGCTGGATCTTCTCCTTATAAATAGTTCTGGACATTGTATTAATATGGGTGGGACCTATTCAGAAAATACAGGGGGAACAGGGAAGGCACTCTCCCAAACATCTCCACTGTAATAGAAAAAATGGATTTGTAATTTTTTTTATATCTGAAATGGTTAACATTTTTTTATTGGTTGCTCTGTAAGCTACAATGTGATTTAGCAAGCATCCCAAATGTCTGTAACATGAATTGTGTTTATCGTCAACCTAAATCAGTTTAAATAAGCTTAGTTCAACTGATGCATGCACAAATTAATTTCCCTTTTATCTAACCAGCTTGCAGTCCTAATAAACAGAATAATCAATCATAGCTGCCTTCATCTATAGCATGATTGTATATCTCTGATCAAGGAAATGTAGAATAATTTCTCTCCAGTCCCTACTTAGTTCCCCCTGTAATCAAGGTTTCTGCATATAATGATTCACCTTAATCATTTTTACATTCCTTGATAGATTTTATTTTAAGTGTATATGTTTAAAAGATGATTCAACACTGTAAAACTAATTTTAAAAGTATAAGATATTTTTGTTTCTCCACAACAGAGAAAAGAATGCCAGTCTGACTCAGAGAACTCTTTATAAACACAATGGCAATGATACCATGCTTTGAACAGTTTGTACTATGTACTCATCCTTTTTAGTAATAGCTGGTTTGAGGCCCCTAGCATCTTTCTTACTGATTCAAGTGAGTCCAGGACTCTGGCTAGACAGTTTCTTTCTTCATTATTATAAAGTGCCAAGCAAAACCTGAGGTTAGCTTTGGTGAGATGCTAGAAAAAGCCCAAACAATTAGAACTTCCCTTTAGGTCACTGGCCTTCAAATAATACTTTCACTTTTTTTCTGAATTATTTGCACTATATATCAAGTGTCTTTGATCTTTTAATTTTATACATATATATATCACACATTTAATTACTTTTTTCTAGGTAGGCAATTATGAAAAATGTATGATATGTGAAAGATGAACTTGAAATTTATTTGCAGTCTCATTTTACAGCTTCTTAGTGTACTTTTGCCTTTAGCAAACAATTCTGCCTCTTGCAATTGCAAAATACATCAAGGAAAACTTGTGTTCTCAGTGGTTTATCCCAAAATGTGTGTTTAAATTATGTCCCATTAAGTGCAGTTGGCAATGTTATGAAAACAGCAGTCTGTATTAAGAAGTATTCCTACATAGTAGTTAATGGCAATTTCTGGACTGCTAGTTCAGAAATACTGTTCCAGATCAAGGTATAGCAAGGAGTTGACATTGAGATTAATCTTTTCCTCTATATTAAAAATAGAGCATCATTATGCAAAAATAATAGTTCTTTTACTGGCACAAAAGAAGGGTGCAGTGCAGCTTTTTGAATAAACATTGTAATATGGCCTTAAGCAAAAGTGTGTATCCTTGTTCCTTATGTGGTTCCATTCCATGAATTCCATAATTAAATATCTTTGGTCATTTAAGGCTCAAAAATTTTTGCTTCAAAATTTGACCTCAAATGTAAATTAATCCCATGTTTAAAAATATAGTACTTTATGTTTCAGAACAATAACCTCATTTTGCGCTTCTAGTTTTATCAATTTTTTTTGCAAATTCTTTATTTTTTGAGTCAAAAGTTCAGCTGTGTTAAAATATGCCTAAGTCTAAATTTGATATCTGATATGACGTGAGGTCTTTCCAGTCATGTTTTCACAAAACATTGCCTCAAACATTTCCAGATAAACGATTTCATTCCAGTATTTTGTTCATTTCCTTCTAAAGAGCTCTAGCTTTTTGTCAAGCTATTAATCATAGTGGGATGACTCTTTTAAATAATTTGAGTTGATAAATCATTGTTTAGTAGTAAACTGGAGAAGCTGGTTTTCCTTGTATGCATGCATTTGATTTCTCTCTAGATACTGATAGATCTTTGTAAATGATCTGCTTAAGAGTAAGCCCAAATCTTTTGAATTTAACCGAATTAGATAATGTTTTGGATGTCTGTTAATGTATACAGTCTTTGCAAGCTCAAAGAGTGAAAATTCTCCCTATCAGTAGGTGTTTAAAATTATGCAGAGATCATTTGAAAAAAAAAAAAAGTAACAAATACTATTTTGGTTTTTAAGATAATAACCCTAGGCCAGAGCAGCAAAAGTCAAGGAAGCAGAGCTATTTGTGGTGCCATCAATCTGAAAATTGTGCTCCAAGGAATGATATCAATAGATGCACTTGGGTCAGGGAAGTTAAGTGAAACAGGAGGAGGGAATGGTCTGACAAGTCTGCCTGGGAGGCCTAAGCCTGGGGATCCTCTGAATTTCTCTGCTCCATAGATGTTTGATTAGCTAGTGTGGCCAAAATCAAAAAATGAGGGAAAAAAGCCTGGTATTAAGCCTGTCGTTACTGCCTATTACCAGTTTTGTATAAATGCAAGTTTGCCAACTGTTTTACGTATTTTTTTCCTATAAACTAACCAACTTTCTTTATATTAATTTTTTTTTATCCAAGTCATGTTTTGAGAATTTACAAAATTTCCATACACACAGTTTTCATTTATCTTGTGGATATTATTTCAGTCATTCCCCAAAGCTTTCATGGTGCTGTGTCTCTCAGAGCTCTCTTCTTGCTTCGGTCACCTGTCCTGTGATCAGTGCATGCTCTTGCCTTGCACGCAGCAATTCGAATAAAGGGTTTGTCAGCTTTGTTGGAGTCCAGCCTCTTGGCACCTGTTTTCTCTTGACTCTTAAGTCAGGTTTGGTTTAGGATTTCACAGGAGAGTGAACATTAAGAACTCATTGATAGGTAATGGTCTGCATATTATGTTTTGTGTTCCTAACATTTTGTCACAAGAATATTGGAGACAAATGAGATTGCGTTTGTATTGATTTAAACCATTGTGGCTGTGCAGCAGAAGGATTGTGTGTCCCTCTGAAAGAGAGAGCAAAATAGGAGTGGCCTTGTTTTTACAGGGATGGAGGAATTAAAATTTCTGGTACTGTGGGAAGTCTGTTACTTCTGGAGTGGATTTGTTGATGAAATCTTTCAGGTGTATGGTTTTTGCTGTGGCTTTTTCCCAGTTGCACAAGTTGACTACTAAAGTCAGCCCCAGGGCTTGTTTACATAATTTTAATTATGCTTTTCAGTGACTTTGGAGGGAGTTTACGCAGCAGATTTTATTCATCGTGTGCTTTCTTAGCTTCTAGAAACTTACATCATTCTCTTTATTAAACTTCTTTTTGTCTTGAGGAGATACCAGAAGCTTAAAATGGATGGTTTTCCTAAAACCCTTGCAAATACAGCAGATCTCAGTCTCTCTCCTCTGAAGGTGTCCCCTTGGAAGGTAGAGCTGTTTGCCACAGTCAGACGTGACCACGCTGTTCTAAATTAAATCTACCCATGGTGGTTAGCAGGGACTAATCAAATCACTGACGCCATTTGATCTGCTCCCATCGCCTGTCATTATCAAAGCTCATTTAAACTGCTTTAAACTAGAACTGAACTGAGAAAACAGATAAACTCATACATCTGTGATCACGTTTTCCTGCTGTTGTATTTTGTATTGTCTGAGCATAAAAACTAGGCATAAAACAGCCTCAAACCAATGACAATTTATCATATACTGTACCTTGTCGTCTGAACAATTGTATTAATTTAGCCACTCTTAGTTTTGTTTTTAACAATACAGAATAGCTTTTCATTATCATTTAGTATTTTTAACTAATATAACAGATAAAAAATAACATTCTGCCCTTAGAATTATCTCATTTCCTTCAGGGTAATAGACAATATGTAAGTTGTTGAGTCTTTGCTTTAAAAGCACGGTTACTTTTTTTCCCCACAGTAATTTCAATTAAACAGTTGAAAACAACAGTCATTTCCTGTGGATGATGTGTAATCTCACATAATTAATAGGCTTTTCAACCCAGTATTGGAATAAAACCAGTCAATACTATGTTCCCCCATCCCCAGATGTATTACACCAGATCAGTACAGTGAATGTTAACTAAACAGACCTGGAAGCAGGAAAGAACTGGGCTGTTAGAAGAATTCTTATGAGCCTCTTACTTCCCATGCATATTTAAAAAGCTGTAATTTTTAGTTTTGGTTTAGTCATCAGTGGCATTCAGTTGTCAATAATCCATGCTCAGGTTTGACTTCTGCTGTTGAATCTGTGCCATCTGCAATACCTTTGATCTGGCTACTACGGAAATTAGGCGATTGAAGGTGAAATAGTTACTGGGACTTGATTCCTGATTCGTTTTGCAGGCATTTTAAATGCTTTTTCATCTAATTAGTACATCACTACTTAAATTAGGCCCACCAGGCTGAAACAGAGGTAAAAGGATGTGGTCAAGACTTAGAAACAAGATGTGGTTACTTACTGTGTGTAGTACAGATAGGACTGGATTTTGCAGAAGCCTGGGGCTTGGGAAAGGGTTGGCAGGGTGCATCCTTTTTCCAAGTGAAATTATTTACCTCTTGGAGCTGGCAGGACAGTTGAAGTATTTCTGAATACATAAAGAATTGGGAGGAAGGTGAGCAATTGCAAAATGGTTTTCTGTGTGCTCGTGCTGTGCTTAACAGTGAACTATTTTTTGGAAGATTCAAATTGCATGCTGAGCCTTCTGAATCAAACTGTTACTCTTCTCATGTTTAAAGGGTATTTGATTGCGTTAAAGGCTAACTTATGGCTTTGAATTTGCATACAGATTTTGGAAAGTAACAGCATAGCTTCCAGCTCAGTATCTTTCATATATGAGTATCTCGCCCAAATACCGGTGCTGGTGCACGAGGGAATGCTTGCTGCATTTTTGACTATTAGCCATAGTCTATGCTGATAAAAGTCAGGTGTAACTCACCTTCCCTGTGAAACAGACAAATGGTTGAGTAAGTTTTGGTCAGATATGGCTGTTGGTATCTGTGGCAACAACAGTGCAAAATGGGGTATTGAAGCGTTCTCCCTACAGATTAATTTCACTTCGACACGAGTTCTTATTCACAGTAATGCGCAAGAAAAAAAAACACATCAGGTTGACCTTTGGTTTCCCAAAGTCAATTTTATTCTGATTGACTATGGGAATAATACAATGAAGAGCAACATAAAATCCCAAGTCTGAAATGCCATTTGTTCAAATGGCTTTGCAGGGCCAGACAGCAAGAAGTGCAAAACCTGGCCAGCGAGGCCACAGTGCTGTATTAAATCTGCCCATCCATGGCTGAGCTCCCCACAGTGGAGTTCTACCATTCCATAAGTGTCCTGCAGCCTCCTGGGGTCACCTGCACTGTGGTGACAGCTTGGACCCCCCCGGCTTCCAGCTTTTGGCTGTCAGGCATCCACAGGGGTTTCAGCAAGGAACAAATTGCAAGGCATATGAATGTAATTATTGTACACTTGGACTTCATGATCTTAAAGGTCTTTTCCAACCTAAATGATTATTTGATTTCATGTACCACTTTTAGCTCCAGCTCTACTATTGCCTACATAACCTGTAAAAATCGCATATGATTTTTTTGTGTATTTTTATGCTACAAATATTTCCAGGTTTAACCATTCACTCTTTTAATGATAACAGTAAAAAGTGACTGATATCAAAAGTAGGCAGACGACAGTGATCATCATACCTTTTCTTTTTTTTCTCCTTTTTTATTTTATTTTACTGTTAGTTATCTAATTAATGCTACTTGGTATGGAGGAAGTCAGGTATTGATTGCAGGAGATACTGTTAGTGTTGCCAAGTTTAGTCAGCTGTGTCTTGGAATTAGAAAACTGCAAAGTTTCCGCCATCCTAGTGTAAAGATAACCTTCATTCTGAATACCCCAAACCCTAAGGAGAAATAGGGAAGTTTTAAAAGCATAGCAAAAAAATGAGAAAAGGTGAAAATAATTGTGGGATGTGACATAAGAGAGAGCAAGCTTAGAAAGTGGATAAACCCATTTTTTGTGCACTTACATGATTCCCCTGCATCCCTCCTCTTCTTCCCTGTGACCTGTGCCTCCATTAGGCCGGAACAGTGAGGTTTTCTGAGTACCTCAGGGTTGCTGTCATGTCCCTGCTTCACCTGAGACCCCTAAAGTCTCATCTTCTACTTTAATAGCTCCAGTGGGTTTAGTCGAGAGCTTTAACTGAAAGTTCTTTGGGAAAGAGGCTTTGGCTTTACATCTCCTGTCAGAGGGACTTGCCATGTTGTGCAGCAGTTAAAAAATAAATACCAATAGCAACAATGAAAACAAGGAGAGCAAAAGAGGCAAGAATGTGTGTTTCTGCAGTTGTTGGAAAATGGATTATACTTTCAGCACTTTATTTTCATCTACTAAGACAGTGCTTCTGATTTTATTCTGTTGGTTTTCTGGAAGATGAATAGAGGGAATGTGGAGATAAGCAATTGTAAAGGGAATCTTTGGTTGTCTAAGTACATGCACAAATTAGATTTCCCCTCCCCTGCTTCTTCTGGCTATCTGCCAATTAATAATTTGAATTAACAGGATCTGGAAGGTTGGGAGTGTGACGAAATTCAATCAACCTTGAATTCAAAGTCAAGGCTGGTTTTTTTTTACTGTGATTATGAAGTATCTTGAAGAGAATTTAGAAAGTGAAGATATATGTAGTTTATATCCTTTGTCAAAGTTTGTTTTATCATTTGGGGATTTTGTTTCATTTTTTCTGTGTATTTTGTCCAGCTAATTACCACAAAACACTGGTGAGATGTATGAATCCTAAGTGAACTATTATAAAGCAGTTTACAGTGAGCTCTGACTAAAAAGATTAAGTTGTATTTCCCAAGGCTGCAGAGTTGGAATTGAGAATCAAATGTAATCTTTGGGAATCAGTCTTCAGCCTAAACTGTGTAGTTTTTCTCATTATTTTGAATTACAAAACACACTTCATTAGGACAATATGAAACAAGCTTAAAATATTTTCATTTCAGTGCTCAAATGACGGTCATATTTACAATTTTCAGTACTGCAGGTGTTTTTCTTTCTCAAGCACAAAAATGGCTTAGAGATTGTACAAGACCAAACATAAGACTCAGTAGCAAAGGACGATAATGCTGGATAATACTGTTTTTCTCTACAGGTACTGGTGGCTTGTTATGAAATTTTGTTAAATTCCCAGCTTTTAAGGCAAGATTAATTATGTAGGACACGAAAACAATATGTTTCTTTTCAACACATTTTGAAGTTCATATAAGTAGACTTTAATAATTTGTAATTACTCTCTGGATTTACTGTGAATTTCCTTTATCATCCAACTCACTTGTGTGGTCAAACTGCATTATTTAAGGTGATAGCTTAAGAGTGATTGTAAAACTCTAATGATTTAATGATTTTTTTTTCTAAAAAAGGGTTTCTTTTTACTTACATACAGAAAAATAATTGAGTGTGTATAGATCTCCTAAAATATTGCTCATTTTTTTTCTTTAATTATTAGCTACAGTTTACACCTGCATTGGTGCCTGTGCACCATATTCACACTTGAGCAGAGACATTTTCCGTGGCAGGAGCAGTGCTGTAGTGGACAGAGCCATGGCAGGAGTCCTCAGGGCTGCCAGATGATACCTGCGTATCATCTTTCACCCACCAGAGCCAGCTTACCTAGGGCTGACTGAAGCTGATAAAACACACCTTTCTAGATATAAATCAGGGGTATGAAACAAATCTGCAGTTGAACCACACTTCAGAATCAGACATCCTGATTTTTATCCATTTGGTTTTGTCCCTTGGTGTTGTTTACAGTAAGGCAATGATGCCGTGCTGATTTTTTGCCTTCTTCTTTTATATATTCATGGTATTCTTTACATACATATTTGTAGCTCTGTAGCCTATTATTGTATCAGTAGCTAGTCTCAGTAGTTTTCCATACTCATTTGCTAGGCAGAAAGACCAAAGACATTCCAGGGGCCTCTATCCTATCTTGGTTCTCCCTGGCTACCAAGGTTGAGAAACAGCTCTTCAAGATACATTTTCATTAAAAAGTACAGCTAGGACCAAGTGGGTGGGGGAGGTGGTGCTCCAGAGCGGGTTGAACCAGGGGAAAACTACCTCACCTCTTGTGGTCCTAATTAGTGATTTTTGTCAAATATGCTAATTTGCTAAACTTACAAAACTGTGTTCACCCCATAGGGGCTGGGCTTGTGTGGATATTTTTCCGTATCTGCCCCTCAGAGGCCTCCAATAAAGGCCATCTTTTATATTGCCTCTTATACTAATCTCCAAAAGTGTGTTGTTTTATTTCTAGGGTCCTTCAGGCCTCAGTTGTTCTGGCACCCCAGATGGGACAGGAGGGACTACACCTAATGTAGTGTTCAGACTTAGCAGCTGTGGAGTGGCACCAGTAGCCCCTGGGGATGCTAATCCCCAGCCAGAATGGACTGAAGGCTTCTCACAGCTGGCACATCCTGCTTCCACACCAGCATCCTTCCCTGCCCAAAGCAGGTGAGAGCTGACGAGAAGGAGCAAAGTTCTGCAGCGTGATACACATCTCCTACCAGGTTGCAAATCAGGGTGTGCCGAGCGAGCACATAGCTGGGGACTTCATTCTGCTTTCAGCCCTGATCTCTGTAGCTAAGCCAACCAACCAAAAATGTAGCTGTGGTTCCAGTAATAGTTTACAGGCACAGTTCAGCTATCCAAGAGTGGCATTTTCTCTTTTAGTATATTATAGGGCATTTATTTTCCTTGGTTTTGAGGTGGGAGAGATTAATGCGTGACTGTATCAGGTACCAGATACACTTTTGAAACTGTAGAGAGTTTTGAACACAGTGAAGGAAATTGTCAATTCTCTGTCAAAGTACAGACCAAGGAGTTTAATACTGGAAAATGTAATTTGAACTTCAGACAGAGCAGTTTTCCCATGCGTCCCCAATAGAGACAGAGAACAATGTTCTTTAGTGAATTTTACTATAGCACTGTACTAAAGTTATAAACTTGTTCCGAGTGAGAGAAAAAGGTCATGTTGCATATTTTTTTGTGTGTCCCATGGCTTTATGCATCCTGTCACTTTTTCAGTCTGTTTGCAGCTCCATACAATGTTTCTCATCTTCCATATATAAAAGCATTTGAAACCAGCATGCCATTCTTCATCATCATCATTAACAACAACTTCTCTTTAAGTTGTTGTAAATTGATGTAATGCCCAGAACAGGAACAGAGTATGAAAACCAGTTTAGCCAAGTTCCTGGAATAGCTGTTGTACAGAAGTTGTTATTTGCTGCCTTAGTTACAAGTCCAAGTCCTCAGGCGTTTTCTGTCATGTGTCAATGCCCCTCGTTGATGTGTAGCTTGGTTTCAGTTATGGCCTGGAGCAACGCAGTAATGAGCCAAACAGGGCAGTTGAAGCACCAGGGACACCTCAGGTTCTTTCCCAATCTAATATTCTTGGGTAGATTAACAGTACTCTTTATTTCTGTACCATGGGCTTCGCCTTCTCTGTGGTCTTCCAAAGGGCAGTTGTCCTTTTCTGTGCTTTACTATGGAAGGAGCCTTCAGAGGCTATGAGCATCTTGGTGGTGTCAAAATTGTTTTATTGTATCTACTAACACCATTGTATGTCCACTTACGTGAGCTGCTGTACAGGTGGTAAGTTACCTATTTTGCAAAGCAGCAATCTATATGAATAACTGGTTATCATCAAAAAGGAATGTAATTTGTGTTTTCTCTTGACTTTCCTAGAGTTATTTGATTGTTAAATTCCAGTCAGTTTTAATAATGGTGAGGTCAAATATTTGAGTCTGGACTTTCTTCTTGCTACTTCCAAGACTCTGTGAAGACAGCCTCAAGGGAATTTTTTGGAGGAGTTTATTCAGAGGCTGACTGTCAATAGTGTCTCCAATATAATTTCAGAAATGGGTGATAATGGCTGAGTGTTTGCTGTTGAAATAGAGCTGGGGTCAAAAGTACTATTCAACTCCTGAATGCAAATGCCTTGTCACATTTCCCTTTGGAAGCAGAAGATAACTAGATTGAACTGAAACTGGAGGCAGTGTGTTTTTTATGACACAAATTGAACTCCTGCCAATGACAAATTTCAAGGTACATTGTGAAAATGAAATGATGCAGTGCTAGCTGAAGTGCATGACATAACTATGAATAGATGTACCCATGTGTACAACACAGCTCCTACCTTTCTTTACTTGGAGAAAGCAGTTTCACATGCACCAAGGTCGACAGAGTGGTTGTATCCTGCGAAGCTCATGTCATGCATGAAAGTACATAAAGACCATCTGGGAACTATAAAAATAGCCTGTCCTGACTGGATGATTTGTGCGGTGGCCAAGGACTGATACGCTCATTCAGGAAACGGCAAAACAATGTCAAACTTGTTGGGAAATAACCAGGCTTATTTTCATCCTTGGGAATGGCCTGGTGTCTCATGGAACGAAATCCACAAGGAGACTTTCAACGACACGGTTTCTGAATTCCCGGAGGGAGTCTGTGTGAACTGAAGTGGTTCAGTGCAGGCAGTGGAAACATTAAGATTATACTTAGTATTTTAAGATTTCAGGTTTGGTATTGTGGAAAAGACTTGGAGCAATAGTAGAATATAACTCATACCTAAAGTTTTGAAATGTTTTTACACTTTTTAAAGGTTTGATTTTTTGGAGGTTTTTTTAAGTTTTTAGATGAGATTATATCAATTTGTCATACAAGATACTACATTCTGCCACATGCTGGTCAGCTTTATTCAGCTGTCTCCAAATGGCTTATGTAATGATCTCGTGTGAAGATGGATAAAGCAGGACTGAAATTTTTTAATTGACCTACAGGAATGCAGGACATACAGCTTAAATCTTGGTAACGTTGGCATGATTTTTTTTTGTTTCTTTAAGGTCAGTCTAGAAAGAATGATTCTAAAACAACACCCATATCTATAAACAGTGAAACTCATTTTTAGTTTTTCTATGCAGCAGAAGAAATGGAGACATTAATGACTGACTGGTTTTCTGACAAGCATTTAATGTGTCCCGGGTGTCACAATAGCAGCTTCTGAGCACAGTTTTAATGAGGTTATCATACCTAAATAACTTCTGCAGAAGCCCTTAACCTGAACACAGTAACCTGTGACAAGTCTGTCTCCCAGTTTTCATTGTTAACAGATATGCTAGATAAAGCTGTGTTCTCCAGCCACATCAAGCAGTGCAGGCATTATTTTAAATGTTGTTAGGAAGCCTAGGAGATGCTGTTAAGAGAATAGCTGTAAGCCACCTCCTTGGTCTGGTTTAACATTGAGCATCTAATTATTACCATACATTTCTGATGTCAAAACTGCCGTTTTATATTGAAGACAATGTATTAGTCTGAAGGGCCTGGATGCTATTCTGTTAAATAGTTTGTGAGTCCTCTAATGGCTTGTTCTGTCACTTATTTATATTACCTACCAGCAGAGTGATGTGTACAGGCAGGGAATTCTGGTGTGCGCTATTAATTAAACAAAAAACAACTACATCTGTGTTTTCTTTCACATTTTTGGCTAAACTTGGATCGAGACTGGAGATTTGAAAGGGCCATGCCATTGCGTCTTCAGTGCCTCCACTAGCAAATTTTGTTTGTTAATTTACACTACACTCAGCCAAAATTTAATCTGTGGGAAATAGGAACAGCTGGGGACTTCAGAGGAAGTTTGATTTCTGAATTAACACAAGATTTGAAATGTACTCACAGCTCTTTGGTCTCCTGTTCGCTTTTTTAAAAATTATGATTGTATAAAAAGGAGTGGTGCACTTCTTTTTAATGTAGAAGAACACACAGAATATACTCGGTACCATGAGGAACTTGGATTTTTCCTATTTTTCCAGATGTATAAGACAAGTTAGTGTGGAAGAATCTATTCTTTCTTCATAGAAGGATAGTTTGATCTGCTATCTGAATGAAGGCAGAATCTTCAGAATAATGTTTTCACATTTAATATTAGTTATATTTCAGATCCCATCTTGGGAATACTTACTTACACTCTAGTTTTTCATTCTTCTCTGTGTGATCCTTTCTGGAAGTGACATGAGTGAGTATTCTGCTTATACCTAAAGAATATTGATGACTTCTTAAATGACAAAAATGTATTTCACATAAGAGGTGTAGTTACAGGCACTAGTTGCACTGGTGAAAAAAATATAACACATTTATTCCACTTGCTGAATACAAGTCTTCATTCATGTGTGATCTTGGGAAGGAGAAATTGAAGCTGGGTTTTTTCCCAGGTCTTTTGACCTCCATTGAGTGGTTTCAAGTGAGGGAATATAGAGTGGGTGTTCCAGGAGTTGTGAAATCTTTGGAATACCGACTTGAAGCAGAAGCAATTGTGTAACTTTCTTGTTTTATAGCCTCACCTGTAATCAAAGTAAATGGTGTTTCCTAAATGCCATTAGAGGGTGCAATTAAACAGCAGGAATTAAATAGGAAAGCATTTCTTTGCTCTCAGAATGGAGCCTTCCTTCAGCTGGCATTCTCATCCACCACAGCTCTCACGGGGCCGCATCCCACAACCTGGCAGCCTCTTCCTTCTTCGCTGTGCCTGCGCCCTTGCCCTGTCGTTGGAGCTTTTGTTCTGTGTCTCCAGGGTGTATGCCCATGTGCTCAGTTGTGCCCATCAGATCTCTCACCATCCATTTGCCACCAGCTCCTGAATTCGAGCTGCAGAGTTCAAGCTCAGCTCAGCCCTCGCCCCATGTGCAGGTTCACGATGCCTCTTCTCAGGCCCAGCAGGTTGGTTCCAGGGACAAGCTCAGGGAATGGGTTTTGCCTTTGCAGGAGAAAAAGTGACTCCAGCAACACGTGGCAGCAGAGGCCGTATTGCTTCATAGCCTTTGCAACTTTAATTTTAACGTTCCCATTGTAAGGTACTTGATGAAGTGTTATGTCTCTGGTAATTTGTGTGTTACATGGTTCTGTGTCCTATGGATTAGTGAATATAGCATCCAGGGTAAATGGTATACCCCTCCAGCTTCACTTCATAGGCATTCTGAAAACTGGCTTTTAAATTACTTCATATAAGCACAAAACTTAAATACAAGTGTCTTTATAAGAAAAAAGGATCCTTATAAAAAAATTAAACAAAAGTTGTAATTTGACTTTGGATAAGCCAATTGCCCCAATTTAAAAATAAACCTGCTGCAGCACAATATTTGCTTAGAAAAGTGATTATAAGAGTTGAGACATAATATTATTCTCTCACTGGTTAGCTCACATGAACTAAAATAATTTTAAGGGCTTTGTTTGATATTAATAGGTATCCATTGCATCTTAGTGACTTTATACATCTTACAGAATATTTTGCAAATTTAATAATATAAAGAATTGGACCATACTTAGTGATGAAGTAACAACACTGTGCATATGTTCATGATGCCATTGGATTCATTATGACTCATTTTAAGTCAGTGATTTGTTTGTTATTTACTTCTACCTCCATGCTCGTAGCAATTTATTTAACTTCTTGTCCCCAGGCTTTTATTTCTTCCACTTCTCCTTTATTTTTTCGTAAAAAATATGCAACTCAGTCAAGAGATCAGTCATCTGAAGATGATTTGGCACTGGAACCGTCACCATGAGCATGTCAGCCACCCTCTGCACGAATTAAGAGGTGCTTTGTGGAAGTTCAGGAGAGAGGATGAATGCAGCTCTGCTGGTACTGCTGCTGTAACTGAGACAGAAAGCTCAGTTAAAGCAGGATTGTGGGGGACAAGTGAGCAGCTGACACATGGGTGAATGTTTCTGATCTTTTCTTAATACGTTGTTTCAGAAGCATTAAGAGCTGTCCTTACACACTGGCAATTATTAGGCAAGTGGCCTAACTTGAGGTGGAACTAGAAAGGCTGTTGTTAGCTTTGCTTTTTGAGGAAAAATAGAAATTATTTTGGTCTTGTTACTAACAGTTGAAATTATCAGAGCCATTATCAGGCTAAAGGTGTGAATTTGTGAAGCATGCTTTACATTTATTGCTGAGTCACAGATGCAATGTGGTCATTCACTTTGGAAGGGAATGGATGTGGTGCCTTATGACCAAAATGGTTAAATTGTTGATAACGTTCTGAGAGCCTCTATGTAACATCAAAACCTACCCAGAAACATTTAAGATGTATTTCTTAATGTTTTAAGAGTTCTTTGAAAATACAGAACAGTAATAAGTCATTACTGGTGCCACTGTTAACTGTTCAGGTGGGAGATTCATCTCTTAATGTGAAAATTGACATTTGCGTGTGCATAAAGCGATATTTTTCTTAGACTATGGTTATCAATATTGATTTTATACCTCATATTGTTTTGTTTTATTTTGCTACATTTTATATTGCAATCCTTCCAAGATGAATGCAAATTTTATTACTAATTATAAGCAGTTTTCTTTGTCAGTGAAATATGCCTAAATTATTACCCCTGCCCTCCACCAAAAAAGTCTCAAGTTGCTTACTCTGGGTGTATGATAAATGCTGTATTGGAGTGTCCATATCAGGTCTTAAAATACAAAAGATGAGAGTTTAAGTAAAAAGACACAAGTTATAATCTTCTTAGTATTTAGCTCACATGAAGTAAAACAATTTAAAGTTGTTTGTTTAGCAGGTCTGCATTGCATTTTAGTGACTACACGTCTTACAGAGTATTTTGCAGTTTTAATAATCATGGAAGACTTGTCCATAGGTTAGGGCTTAAAGTATCCACAGCTAAAAAGGAAAATTTCTTTAGGAAATACCTGTGGTAGTATTTTTTTCCTTTTTCTAAAGAGAACAAAAAGCTATTACACAATCAGATAACTATGACATATTAGTATGAATTGTAGAATAGGTGAAACCTTTTCTGTTTTTAAGATTTCTTTCGCAAGGTTTATGATTGGAAGAATTATCATCTTCATCATGTGGCCATGATGCCCTTTGCCCTTCCCAGTCCCTGTCCCATCCCTCACCCTTTCCCAGGCATCAGCCTGTGTCTGCTTTCCCTTGTGTAAAAGACTCTGATCTCCTGTCCGAGGTAGCATTGCCTTCCTGAGTAGGAAGCCAAGTTAATACAAGGAAAATATTTTGATAATTGACTTACAGCCTCTAACAAACTTGTGCAACATGTGTACAAGCACTCTTTTCAGAAGGCCTTATTTTAGTCAAATTTGCAGGGATTTTCACTGTGGCGGCGAAGGCACTTTGCCATGAGAGCAGCCTCTCTTGCCAGACATCAAGCCCTGCTCCAAAATATAGAGGCACTGGAGATTCTCATTGGAACACTGAAACTGTATAAATATTGGCAAAATTGGATTTTCCCCACCTTCACTCTGAAACAACTGAACTATTTTTGCTTATGCCTTCCAGAAAAAAATTTTGCCTGAGGCGAAGAGTCACCGTGGAGCTTTACAGTCCAAATAGTTAAAATGGAGTCAAATTATAAATGATAATGTAGGCTTATAATATGTCATGCTTAAATATAGGTGTTGATGTCTGCTCCTTGCATAATACTACAAAGGCCCTTGAGTTTCTGTACAAATAAAAAGAGACCAATTTTATCTTCTTTTAATAAGGAAATGTAAAACGTATGTAAAAAATAGTGCTGAAGAGTGAAAAAAATGAAAAAAATTCTTCGTTGAACAAATGCTCATATTTAAATCAATTTTTCATTGATGCTGGAAAAAAATTGAGATGTGTATGGTTTATGATTCAGCAGCCAGACACCTGCAATAAACAAGTAGTTTATTAATTAAGAGTGGTTGCAGATCTTTGTTGCATTTCCTGGTCCTTGCAAGTCTCTCATTCTTTGCTCCATAGTTTCAGTTTCAGCAACCTGTAACCAGGTGTAAAGTGTGCTCTCCTGGGAGCTGGAAAATGCAAGTTTGGAGCTGCTAATTCTTAAGTGAATACTTTAATCTTCAGTCTCTTAAATCTGTTATACCACTTCCACTGCCACCTTTCTCCTTTTTTTTTTTTTTCAAATAAAAGTTCTGAGTCAGTTCTCCACAGCCAAAAATACAAATTGGAGCCTGGATTTGGAGCGGAAATTTGAAGCAATGAATCCCAGTCTCAGACAAGTGTCTAATCCACGTCTACAGGAAAACACATAAATCTTTGAAACAGGCACATAACTCTCCCCATTCCTTGTAGAGGGAATTTCATAGCTAACTAGTCTTTGAGAATTATGTTCCAGGAGCTGGATGACTAAAATACTCACTTGGTTACAGGATCCTTAGAAGATCTAATAGGCATGACAGTATGGAGTGTTACCCTATCTACCTTCCTGCATGTCTTTTCCAAATAAAATTTCTTTTTCCAAATTAAATTAGTGAAGAGGACAGTGAGCAAGATTGTTCCAATTTGGAAAAATTGCTTCCCTTGAATTCATGCTGGTACTGATGTTAATTTTAAAGCCGTATGGAGGTTTTGCCTCTTTGTAACTCTGGTGTAATTTCTTTTTGTACGAACCAGAAGAAACAAATAATCTGGTCAGGTTGAGTGGGAGCACAGCCAGTTGATCCAGGGAAGGGATTGCCCCTCTCTATGGGACTCTCATCAGGGAGATATCCAGAGAGTATCCAGATACTGCACCTGGTTTTGTCACCTAGCACAGGAAAGATGTGGACAAGCTGGAGGGTGCTTGGGAAGACCCAAGGCAATGGGGCTGGAGCACTCCCACTGTGACAGGGAGTGGGGAAAAGGGGCAGCCTAGGGGGGTGCTAAGCTCTGAAGGCTGCAAGCTGTGAGCAGCCTGGTCTGACCTCAGAGCTGGCCCTGCTTTGGGCATGGGGTAGGACTAGAGACCTCCTGAGATCCCATCCAGCCTGTGACCCCTGAGCCTGTAGGTACCCAAAATCCTGCTGGCGTTCAGCAGCTTTTATAATGTTTCTATAATAGCCTGCACATGATTGACATCTACTTCAACCCTTCTGATCTCCTCTAGCTTCCCTAAAGTCCTTCTTGGAGGGAAGGCAAAAAATGTAGAATCGTTTTATTCTCTGATAAAGCAATTCTTGTCTAGGGATTAAAACCTTTAAAAGCTTCTCAAACTCTGAATGTATGGATTTAAGGCTTCAGTTCTCTGTATCTTGATTTTTTAATGCAGGGGAGTGCTTTTTTTATTTAATCTGAGCTAACTAATGGCTGTGTCATAATATATTAAAATCCTTCCTGAGAAGTATTTAACTGAAATTTTTTATGAAAACCTTAGATTATGTCATGTCTGTCTCTGACTCCCCAAGGATTTTTTAGTTCATCTTAGTTTCTAGGCTGTTTAGCTTTTTCAAAAAGTAGGTTAAAAAGCTTTCCTCTTAGCATTGCCTTTTAATCTATAGACTTTGCTATTTATATTAGGGCTGTGTAGGACTTCATGATGCTGCCATCAGAAATATGATTCTCTATCTTTTTGTGCTGTTCATTCTTCACCCACAGAAAGCCAGGAAAGTCTGAAATGACAAAGAGACTGCCTCAATGCTCTTGGCCAATTACAGCATGTAAAGGGGGGAGCATGGAGGAAAAGGCAGACACTATGTGTGATAGTGTTGTACAACTTGGATTATGTTACTGGATACGCTGTGTGTGAATTTTTCTTTGCTGTTTAAAATCTGGATATAGAACATTGAGAGGAAAAGTTTAAAGAAAGATAAATCAGTATCTGAAGTTGATGCTTGAGGTAGTTTTTATAAGACAGAAATTTCTCACCCTTAATTCTTTGTATTGATTTTTAATGGGAAGTTTCTCTATAAAATATTTAGCAGTGTGAATGCAGAAGAATAACTTAGAAATAAGCTTTTACTTTAGTGGTTGCTTAGAAGTTTCTGCAGGCATTCTTTAAAAGCAAATTATTTCTCTCTGTCCTACTTCCTTCCCTCTCCACCTTCCAACAAGGAAAGTAGTACTGTACCTTCCATAAAATGGAGGCATTTAATCACCCTTCTCCAGAGCTCAAACCACTATAAGCCGGATGGTTATGGTAAAAAAAAAAAAAAAAAAAAAAAAAAAAACCAAAAACAACAACAACAAAAAACCACACACACAAATGCTGCAACAGATTTCCACTAAGGTCTAAGTACAGAGCAGTGAAATATCCTGAATTCATGTATGTATTTTTCTGTTTTGTTGTGCTACCCTGTGTAATCTTTGTCCTTACAGCTTTTAACATTGACATTCTCTTAGGATTATTCAAGGGAAAACATCAAGTATTTATAGCCATAGTTAAAATCTTTATAAATAGTTTCTAATAGGAACTGCCATAATAAAAGTTTGAAATAGTTTCCATTATAGTTCTTTGCTTTTATATATTCTAAAATTTACAAAATACTTGTTTTGGGGGGGTCAAGTTTTCCATTCTGTTAGTCTGAAAAGTATTTTTCCTCATTAATTTGGTATATAATCCTTTCAGCTATTTTGGAATTGTAGACAAATGGGGAAAATGCTTTTTCCGTTTGTACAATAATACTAATAAAAATAAAGAAATTCTTCAGCTACATTTTTAACAATACTACGGGGGAAACAAGTGAATGTTGAAATATGTGGCAAGATCTATTGCCTTTGCTTGCTGAGGGGGGAAAAAAAAAGTTGAAAATGATGGAAAAATATCATCAAACTGTTTCCAGTAACATCTGCTAAGCTTATTAGCAGAAACTAATAAAAACACACCCCCTTAATGACATCGCTGCACATTCCCTTTGCCTGAGGCCATCCAGACATGAATTAGGCTGAGCTGCTGCAGCTCCCTCCTGGTCTCTAGACTTCCATGGCTCTTGCTCACTGGACAGATCCCAGATTATGCAGTGTCAGGGATGTGCCCATCTCCACCTCCCAAATACGATGAACAACACAGGTCCTTTCCTGTCCACGACTTCTAGGAACCTGCAGCTGTGTAGGGCCAGCCTGCATCGTTAGAAAACTGTAGGTTGGTTAGCCTAGCACAGCTTTGTGTTGGTTTATCTCAAGCACAGCTTTGCTAAGTCCAAGAGCAGGCTACTGCACAAGAGGTGTCATGAGACAGTAGTACCAGAATGCTTCTCAACTTTCTCCAACTGTATTTGTGTCAAGCCATTCTGAAAGATACTAAACCAGGATGAGTCATATGTGCATAGAATTGAAACAGGTTTTACTGGATATCTGGATCCTATGGGAGGGATGCAGCGCACAAACCTGCAGATATGTGGACAGACAGGCCCTCCTGCATGGCGCCGGTGCTGTGTCTGTGCTGCCGCTTGCCTGGAGAGCTTTGTGGGTGCCCCACAGCTCTGGGACAAAGGGATGAGACACAGGACTGAGTCTCAAAGCCCTTTGTGCTCGTTCCTCTGCACGTCACTTCCCTGGTCTGGTGGTGCTCGGGTGACCTGTCTGTGGCGTGTTGGGTACTGGAAGTACCTGCCTGTGCTGGGCACTGACATCACTGCAGCCAGCAAGGTGCTGGTGATCTGGTTTTATAACGAGGATTTACCGTCAGGGTGGTATAGGAAACAGTTGGTGTAAGGAACATAGTAGAAAAACACATATGGGTGTTTTATCCTTACCTCGCTCTTCAAAAATAAGTGCACAATCAAGACAGTCCAGTTCTGCAGTTAAGTGCTCAGATGTGTTTGGAAAAATCAGGATTTTGGCCCCTGCTACCAGAGTTTCACCATTTTTAGTAAAGATGAAGGAAAAAAATCAGAAAAAATCAGAAAAGCCTTATTCAGCTATTCAGTCTTTTGAGCAAGGCCTTCAGACCTTTGTCTTTCCAGACCCATTGGTCTTGTGTTCCTTCTCCTGCAATTGCCTCATTTAAAAAGGGTGCCATGGCTGGTAACCCTCACTGCCCATATCGCAGATGGCTCTGAGCCTTTTGGAGGTTTCTGGAAGGTCTTTTTGTGTTCCAGCCACACAGTGTCACCTCAAAGCCACTGTTTCCTCTACTAGACTATGGCCTGTCTCATCACAGTTGGTGCCTGCCCATGTCCATTCTTACAGACCATCTTGGGACTCAAGATACTTCACATTTATTTTATTTACAATTAGGTGTCAGTTGAAAAAGAACCTGCACTTTATTCTAGCTTTTTGGGGGGAATCTTCATTCTAAAAGTTCAGCTGTGCTGTTTTACTCACATCTGAATCAGGTACAATCAGTTCTGGTAAGGACTCATGTCATCAGATTCATTTTACCTCGAAACTGTGAGTGTGAAGTACAGACGAAAAAATTAAATGCTAATGCTTTGTCTTGTCGAGGTTTTAGCAAAAATCTAGGTATATTAAGTGAAAAGTTAAATTTGAGGTAGTATTAATCCATTGTCCCTCTTGCCAAAATTAAAATGTAATATCACTAGAGCAATTGTGCCATCTTTTTAAAAGTTGCAATCTTCCTTAATGCTTTTGAGCACGTAGCAGTACTTGTAAGATTTAAAGCACATTTTTGTTGGGTGACGTGCATGGAAACGCACGCGCACACAGACAATCGGTTACTGCGCCATCAGACAATCATGTATTTTGGCCTAATTGGTTTGAAATGAGCGGACACATACCATTGTCCCTCGGTTTGTCCTAATTGCCATTTTGTGCTCTTGTAAGGAAGAAAATCCTTGGTTCTGTTTAGTGGCAGCATTCCCAATTGACTTCAGTTGTTCCAAGAGTGATGAGGTATCTTGGTTCTCAAACTAAATCCAATCATGTGTTTTGATTTCTCAAGCCTCTGTAATTCCTTCTTTTTTTATTTTAAAACAATTATTTTAATTTCATTTGCAAGCTCTAGGTCTACTGTCAACTGTTGCTTTCCCATTAGTCTTTTATTTGCCTCCCAGAGCTTTCCATATAATATATGAGTGTAAACAATATTCCTGTTTATTAAAAAAATTGAAGGTGCGTCTTTTTAGAACAAAGCTATAAAAGAGGTATAACACAATTGCACTAATTAAGAAGAGTGGTTGGGGTTTTTTTTTTCCTTTTTTCCCCTTAGCAAAGAGACAAAAAGGAAAAATCAATACTGGAAAACCCATTTCATTCTGCAGCAAAGGCAGTTGGAAAAGATCCACTTGAACTCTTAGAACTGAAATGCTGGAAGCTGATGTAATTAAGTAAACCAGCTGAGAACTGAAAAACAATCTGATCAAACTAAGGGATTAGAAGTATGAAAGATCTTATGCACAGTTCAGAATCTTTTGATAGAGGAAGTAAAGTTTGCTGGGAATTTGGTGATTAAAGGCTTGTCTTTTGTTAATGATTAGTTATTTTGCTCTGGGAATTGTTGATTAATTGAAAAATGTTTGAATAGCACTTACAAATTGTTGGAATATTTCTTGTTGCTTTTTCTTCAAACAAATAGATGTGGGTTTGGTTCCAAATAGCTCTTCAATTTGTAATGTAATTTATAATTTAAGAAAAGTAGTATTCGTGCAGAAATAAAACTTTCTGCAATGATGTCCACCAAAGTGTTTAACTGGCCAAATTATTTTTATAAATATCTTTGTGTTACTTTTAAATTTTTTTTTTATTTTAGGTTTGATAGTTTACTGGGTGATGTGTTATTTTTTCCAGGACAGGACAACCAGTTTGATAATTTATTGCAGTTTTTTAAAATTATAAATACAGTAGGAACAGTTAAAATTAAAAATATATATATTCATCTGTTCAAAGTCACCTCTTTATAGATATTACATAGTAAACCAACCTTCTCCTTGAACAATGTTTTGATTTTATTTAAATGAAAACCTCATTTTGCCCGGTTTGCCCACATAGCATTCGATTCATCAAGAGTGAACTCTTGAAGACAAAATTGCAGGTTAATTGATCACTGCCACATGTCCATAGGTGGCATTCCTCCTTTTTCTCTGATTGGGACCAGATTTAGAACATTGATATGGTTGAGCTCACTGGATAATAGTATGAGATGCCCTAATGTGTCAGGATCCAAGCTAGGCTTTTATTATATCCATGCCACTTTCTCTCAAGCTCTCAGGTGCAGATGCAGTTGTTACAACTTTTCATCAGTGTGCTCATACAGGCAGCAGCGAGAATGGGATTGAGGGAATGAGCTGTGGCTCCCTAGGTTTGTTTTGGTTTAGTGTGGTCTTTTAAAAATCAGCAGAAGGTCAGTGTAAATAAATAGACTTAAAACCAAAATAAAAGCCAGGCTTAACATTTGGCAGTACAGGATTTCTGACAAGCCAGTTGCCTTCTGTTATTGAGGTCTCTGTCCTTACTGATGTTCTGTAAACATGGGTGACAGACATCTGAGTGAGACAGTGCATGCTGTACAACTCAGTAACCGTTCCCAAAGGACATCACTCTGTTCTGGGGAATCTCGGCTTTTGTTTTCCCCAAAAGAACAAATTTGCTACTGCACTTGTAAAGAAAGCTTCAAAATATTAACAGTATGAGTGGTGCAAAGTCGTCTGTGGGCATCTGTAACAAGCATAGAACAATAGATCTGAGATGTTTGAATGGCCTCATTTTTGTCACTAAATGGTTCGGGTGACATGTGGTGATCATTTACAGAGTGAGATAGTGAACAATTTGCATCCTCATTAAGAAAGGCCGAGGAGATACACTGCAGCTCTTACTGTAAGCACATCTTGATTTACATTAAGTGCAAGATTTCCAGAAGGGGCAACTGTTAATATTTTAGATTTGGTTTTTTTGAAAGAAGATGTCTTGATCAAGCCTTACAAGGAGGAGTCAGGAAGTCATGCTTGCACAAGCTGCATCTTAAGCAGGGCTCACTGTTAATTTGGTCACTGACATAAGTGGAGTTTTGAAAGACTCATTCTTGCATGCTTCATACCTTGCAATCAGAAGGACTGTGATGGTCTTAATTCCCTTGTCAGGATACTTGTAAAGAAAAGATGTTTTACTCTTTAATTTCATGAAATGGCAGGAGAGACTGAGAGTGGAGAAGGAGCGGAGTGTGCTCTTTTCCTCTCCCAGAAGTTTGGTTTGGCATTTAGAGAAAGCAGCATACTGGATTTTCTCCACAAGAAGAGGCAGCTGTGATAAAAGCCAAGCCCGAGGAATGCATTGGTGTGGGCCAAGCGGAGCTCGTTAGCCTTTGGGGAAGAGCTGCTGGCTACTGACTCTGCTCTGGCTCTATGGTAAGACACATCCGAGAAATACAGAAGCTTAGGGCTCATTGAAAGTTTCTGATGAAAGTATTTTTCAACAGAAAACAGAGATTGCCTAAATGACTCATTTTGTGAGAAGTGGCTTCTGGCATTGGGAAATGTTTTTCATTAAACTACAGAGCATATACAGAGCAGTAACACATTGATTTGGCTGGGCTGTCACAGTGCCTTCCTCAAGTCTGTTTTAGTAATTACGATCACATTCCCTTCCCCGAGATGAGGAGACTGTGTTGGGTCCTGAGAGATTCACTTTGGTGCATAGGTCTATCTTGGGTGAGCAAATGGGAACACAAGTGTGTGAACTCTGGTTCCCATGCAGCAGGGCATCAAGTTGACAGCATTAAATGTTTGAACTTTCTGGAATGTTTTCATTTCTGTGGAACCTCTGCTTTTTGCTTTTTTTTTTTTTCCCTAAAGCAAATACACAGTTTTCTCTTCACACCTCCCTGTCATTTTAATGACAATGTTGTTGTCATTAAAATTTCAGTTGTGAAAAGATATTTTGGCCGCTCCAGCAGATAGATGCAAATTTGTGTGTTTCAGCTGGAGTTTGGAGACAGGGGGGAAGAGGGGGACAATGTTTATTTCACTATAATGACCCAAAAAACCTTCCCAAGAAGTCAACAACTGCTCAGCACACATTTAATTTTTCAAGGTGCAAGATGAGGGCCAGACCAGCCATCTGATAAATTTCTGTCAGCAGGGCTGGATGCACAAATGGGAAGTGCCTGACTTCCTGTTTAGGTTTCAGGTTTAGGTTTTAGTTTAGGTGTTTTCCCTAAATGTCTGACCTGTTTCCACCTTCCTGAGGGGAAGATTGACTGGTAATTCCCAGTCTCTATGGATGGCATGCTGCTTCAGGTAGCAAATGTAAACTCATTTCCTGAAATAACCTTGGCTGTCCCCTGCCCTGGGGTTAGTCTGGCGGGCAGGACATGGCCCTGGAGGAGCCTGTGACCATCATTTAGAAAAGAGGCAAAGGAGCTGAGTCTTTAGATGCTATTTCAAAATTGAAAAGGTTATTTTCCCCTGATTCTTCAGCCAGATCTCCCTTATTTATGGCAACACTGCTAAAATACACCTGACAAAGGAAGAGCAATCCTTGAGTAAGGAGATGATGGGATGTAAATAAACTATTCTTAGTTGACCTGGCTATCACTGTGCTGAGCACATGAGGCTGCCTTCTCCAGAGCCACTGGCATGGCCCATTAGCAGGATTCCCAGTGCTCCAGGAAGGTTTAATTTGAGTGCAGTGGTATGTCAGTGCACAGAGCCAACTCGTGTCCAGTGGTTACTCCGGGAAGCAGCCTGTCCTGGCTGTCCTGGCTGCGCAGAGCACAGGGAAGTGTGCTGCGGTTTCAGTTCGGAGGCAGCTCAGTACCAGGTTAACCACTTGGTTCAGCAAAAGACAAGCAGCCCTAGAAGCACAATGGTGACATTTGAGGTAATATCCCAGATATTTATGCCTATATGGGAAGCATTTCTGGAAATCTATCCTGATAGACTTAAGAGCTGAGTGTTTATTTAAGATAAGTGTTACATTTGATTTTGCATGATCTTGACAACACATCCACTAATGGGGTTTGTATGTTTTGCATGCATTTTACTTTGGGAAGTCTTAAATGGCTCAGGTCACGTGCTTGGGCATTCTTAAATATCTGCAGGATCACAACCCAATTTTTTAAAGCTAGATTGAAGTAAATAGAACTTCCCATTATGTGTAATTAGGTGCAGGAAAAAGTGTTTCAAGTAAAGAAAGTTCAAACTTGTTTGAATGCTTTATGTTAATCCTCTTGACATTTTGAAGAATTAAGATGTTATTGCTGGTTTAAATGTGAAATGTCTCCAAAGGCACGTCAGTATTGTTTATAAACTGCACTTTACTTCTTTTAAAAAACTATTAATCTATATAATACCAGTCGTCAGTAACAAAAGGAGACTATCAATTAGCAGAAGCAAATCTATCACAGTGGTAACTGAAAGTTTCTGTGATTTTCTACAGAAGTTTGCATTTCTACATTTAAAAATATTATATTGAAGGGGAGGCTAGTTGTTTGTTCCTTGTGAATCAGTCTTGGAGATACACAAAACATAAGTATGTTCCTCTCCTCCCCACCATGTCTTTTTTACCTACTTTTATTTGGACTGTTTATTTGTGGAGAAGAAGGGAATCAGAAAGAGCATTAATGAAGTTGAGTATGGTCAGCCAAATTTCTAATGAATAGATTTCTTTGGGTAAAAGCCAAAATCTGTGTATTGCCTTGGACGGGTAAAAGCTTTGCAGTTGTGTATCTGATTGCTACACTGGCATCAGTGGGAGGGAAGAAACCTTAAATGTAAGAGTGGAGATCATCGGGTTATTTGTGGCTTGGTAACAATGTGTGTATAAAGATATGATCTGACACATATGTCAAAGTAATTCCTGTTGACTGACTTCAGGGAAAATGTGTTGTAAATCCAGCTATTACTCGGTGTGCTTGGGATTCTGATACAAAGGTAGCTGCTATAGAGGGGTTTTTTTTTGGGGCTGGGAGACTATTTATTTTGCAATCACACTGATTTTCTCTAGTTGTAATGAATTTAAGAAAAGTCATCTTTAGAAAAACAAACAAAACCTAGCATTCTTCCTTTCCCTAGCCTCCCCTTTCCCAAAGCAGCCCTCTGAATGTGGGAAATACCATGTTAAAGTCTCAAATTGGCAGGATGCATCCAGAAATTGCATTTGTAGTTCTTGATTTTTTTTTTAATAAAGTTCATCTTACCACAGAGTACGTCATTGCTGAAACTGAATTTTTGTAAGAGGTTTCATCTTTACCAACTTTCCTACCGCCAAACTCTGAAACAGCTATTTTTAAAATGCTTTTAAAAGTGGGGGTTTTTTTCAACCCACAGCTATCAAATTCTCTTGATTTATTACTAGCATTGGCCATAGCAACAATACAGATGTATTTTAAGCACTTGGAGATGAAAATGGCCTTAACTGTTGCTGTGAATGTCTGTCTAGTTCTTCATTGTACAGCAATGATTATGCAAAAAGGGCACAGGGGGTTATTAAATATTCAGATTCAAGTCTGTTTATCTGGAAGAAGTGTGTATAAAGTTATACTGGAAGTGGTGCTTTCACTGTGTGCTGTTGCCAGCCTTGGTAACTTAAGTCCTTACCACTATCAGCGCTTCCAGTCTCCTAGTCATGTGGTGGAGAAGTTTGTGAGCCCATTTTACAGATGAGGGATTGAGGAGAAAAGAGACTGAGTGGCTTCCCAGGGCAATACGTGGCATGTGTGACAGGAATGGATGTTGGATTCAGCTGATGCTGTCCTCAGCCAGAATCTTAGCAGAAAATATTCATCCTTTCCAAAGGAGATGAAATTTTCCTTACGGAGACTGCATGATTTTCAGTACTTTGTTCCTTCTTATTATTCATTAAATGCAAACTGTAACAATTAAGACTCAAATATTTGAGGAAGATGTCTCCCAAATTAGCAAGCTATGGTTTCGTATGGAAAACCAGCATCCAAGCTATTGATGAAATACAGCCCGGGATAATAAAAGGCTTACCAGGGTTTGAAAGACCTCCATTTACATAAATATGCAAAGACATCTGTTACAGTCATGAGTGACCTGCTGGTTTAAACCATCAGCAGGGGAAACGCCGTCCATCAGCATCGCCTGCAGTAGCAGGTGCTACTTTAGGCAGCAGGAATTACTGAAGAGGTTTTCGATGAACAAAGACGACCTTTCCGCTTGCCAAGAAGAGACATACGGGAAATCAAAACACCCAGCACACACCCACGGTCTTTCATTTGTAGCGCACAGTGAGAGCCCCACGCGCGCCTCTGGGGCCAAGGCTGTACGTGATCGCTTATAGGTATGGCGGGGCTGGCACAGCTGCAAAGTTTATGTCTGAGGAGTACTTAAGGTTTTTTAAAACCAAACTACTTAAGTCAGATTCCCAAACAGGAATGAATCATCAAGATTTAATGGAAAACGTTCAAAACAAATTTATCATCTAAACCCAGTGTTTTTATTACCAGAGTATGTGCCCGAAATAGTAATGTAAAACCGTCATCCTAAAGGTTGACATTACTTAGATGTAAAATTGGAGTTTAATTCTTGCTCACCATTAATCAACAGAGACATTGTAATATTACAGCTTTATATAATGCAAGGATATTTGTCTTCCTTGTTGGCTCAAGGTGTATGGTGCTCTCTCTTTCTCTTCCCCTCCTCCCCCATTCATTGCATAACAGTTTTCTAAGGAAAGAATCTGTCTTCAGTGGATGAATGACTGGACAAAAAACTGGATTACAAATTCAAGGCTGCAAAAAGCTTATAATTTGGTGTGTTATATGTGACTGCAATTGCCAACAGTTCTGAAAATGCTCACACAGTAATGAGAAGTGTCCAAAGAACCTGTACTAAAGCCACACAAATAAAAGAGTTGACATTAGAAAAGTTTTCCAATATTTAAAGTGCTCCCTCTGATTCCCTCATTTATGTTAAATACTGCTCCTGAATCGTAATAAAAGGTGCAGTACAGCCTAAGTACTCGATTCACAATATTTAATGGGTGCCTCATGTTGAGATGTTACAGCTCTAATAACTGTATGAGATCTTTAAACACCTTAACAATTCCCACCTCTGTTTTGATAACACACTTCATACTAAAATAAGATAAAACAAAACCTGTTCTTTTCTCTCCCTTTGAACAGAGCGTGGATAACACTTCTCGTAAACCTCATCATATTGAGGTTGGGCTAAGATGAGCATAACCAGTGACGAAGTGAATTTCTTGGTGTATCGCTATCTCCAGGAATCGGGTAAATTCCTTGTCTTTCTTCATAACTTCTGGTCATAAATAAAATGGGAACATTGCCTTTTTGCATGATGTTGCTCTAGGAATGTTACCTTGAGTGTTTCAGACTGATAGACTAAATATTTCTTGCAGAAACTGCTGTTTCTTTGAAATCATGGTCTTGGAAATAATAAAAGTGCAGACATGCACAGGTACAAAATAAACATTGCATTTAGGCAAAACAAGGAAGTAAATAATATTATGTTGGCAAATGTTTTGGTAGTTATGTTGGCCAAAATAATTTTTGGCAGCACAGGCAAAAAGCACATGTATCTTTTTTTCCTTAGCTACTTGAAGTTGTTTACATTGTATTTTTGTTGGCTGTAAACAGAAATTTGGGTGCAAGTTTCTAATGTTTTAGACTATTGTTAGGGTAATTATGTATGTAAACTGAGCTGCACAGGTGTCAGCATGGCTCTGTCTCAGTACCACTTCCACCTCCGTCTGTTTTCATATTGGAAAATATCACAGGGCTTTAAAATATTTTTTTTTTTTTAAAATTGAAATTTACATTTTGAGTTTCATTTTGTTTCCATAGTCTTGTTTCCACTCTTTAACTGCAAGAAGTAGAAAGTCTCTTAGCTAATGGAAAATGTTCTGTTACTGTAGAAATTATTGGGAAGCTGAGAAACATTGACAAAAGACTTATAACCATTATCACAGTTTACTTGGTACTGACCCGATGTTTTGTGTTGGTAGAAGTAGAATTGACTAAAAATATTTCGTGTTTCACATGCTGAAACAAACAAAAAAAATCTGTGGCAAATAGATGTCATCCTGTCAGAAGACTTGAAGCCAGTTTTAGAATAAGCCTTCCAGACCTGAGAAATATCTTGTACAGAGAACCAGAATCCCAGCAGGTAGGAGATAGTGGGTTAGCCTGCTTCTGTTGGTCACTATAACTTGTATTGATTAGATTCATTATTTTGAGTTGTTTCTTCCACTTGCCAGACTATTTCAATCCCAGGAAAACAAATCCCTATGCCAAGAATCTCCACTGAAATTAAGAATGTTTATCATATGTTTTTTAGGGTTTGGTCTTTTAAAACAGCTTTTTGAAAGTGCGCTTCTGGCCTGTGTTAGCTGTTGTCTCACATTCTCTAATAATGGAGCTTATAAGAAGTTGTCTAGATCTGGTGTGCAAACAGGCGAAAGAAAAAGAGGAACTAACAAAACTAAAATTTCATCCAGACAAAGTTTGCTTCTAAAAATAAGCCATTGTGTACTGCACTGGAAAGAGCTTTTAGACATTAGAGCAGTGCACCAATGGATGTAATTAAAACATAAAGAAACCTGAAATTATTTTACATTGTTGTATTTGGTTTGTAGGAGATTTAATATAACAGTGTATTAATACAGTAGCTTTTCCTGATGTGAAAAAAGAAAGCCAGCCTTTTTTTTTTCCCCTTGATACATCAGGAGGTGAGTTAGTGTTGTGTAGTGTTTCAGGAGGCTTTTACAAAGTCAATCAAGAATGGTAGGATTAGCCAAATGTCAGGAAAAAGTTACTCTAAGTAACCCATCTCCCACAAGCAAGCCATCACTTTTGCCATTTTACAGAGAACTTAGCATGCAAATTTGTATGTTACTGGCAAGTTGTACTGCTCTTACTATCTTATCCAGTGGGTCCAAAATTTTTCATATTTAATCCACACATACGGAAGGCATTCACAAAAACATTGTATTTCCACTGTTCTGTTGTATTTTATACTTATAAAAGAGTGGAAGTGGAGGTGAAATATTTGAAGTATTCAAATATGCATTAAACTGAGCATATTGAAATCTAGATGCTAGATATGGATTTAGTAGATATACATGGCAGTTTGTTAGGAATTCCATTCAGCAAACAAGATCTATAGCCAGCCATGAATCCACTAAACTGCTTTGAAAGGTTTTTACATTTAGTTTGAAGCTTTTTTCCTACTGTCATTGTTTTCTCCAATGAAATTTTTGTATCTGTATTTTCAGATTAAGTAAGGCAATAAGACAAAAACTGTTATACGGCATTTTGCCTTTCCACCTGCTACTATAAATGCCATAAGATGCGACAGCAGATGAAAGATATTTAATCCATAGCTTCAGAAATAATGCATGCCAGATTTAAAGGGCTAGTGTTTAAATACAGTCTGAGTTCAAACCCCTGCAGTTTAAGGAGTTTGCCAAAAACAGTTATTACATTGATTATTTGTTAACATTAGCTGAACATGAAGCTTCTAAAAGTTTTATCAGACACAGCCGTGAACGTTGCTGTGTCTGCAAGACTGTGCAAAAGTTCACTTCTTTTTTTTTCAGGTATCTGTCCTTTAATCTCAACATGTAAAACTTTCAGGCTTTCCCATAAAATGTAGGCAAATGGTGGGAGGAAGAGAGAAATAGCAAAGGATATACATATGGCAGAATAAGTATGTAAAAAGCAAAATGTCTGTGTAATATTTCATGTATTTTACATCTGCGAGGTTCAGAAACACTTGAGATTAGTTGAAGTGTCGTAACAAAGATGCTGAAGGGGGCTCTACACTTCATATAAAAATGCTGGCAGGTGTTTCTAGTAGGAGCTCAGCTCTTGTAAACTTGAAGTGAAATTCAGTAACTATCTATTTCCTCCTTAATTTTGTATTGGACCAGAAACCTTGCACAGGAGAGTATTAATAGAGTTGAACTGTCTAAACCATTATTGTTGCTTTTTAACAAATCTTGGCATACTCAGGGGAGTTTCAGTGAACTGGAAAAAGCAAATGTTGTGCCAGAATTTTTAAAGGTTAAACAAGATGATCCAGGTAACTATAGGTCAAGCACAATCATTGGAAGGCTGAGATTAAATATCTCCAACAAAGATGAAGAGATGACATCATGCCAAATGCCAGCCAGCAAGTTTTTATGGGTAATAGATGTTGTCAAACATACTTGATACTGTTTTTTCCAAGATCAGAAATGAAGTTGACAGAGATAGCTGTGCTGACATTAACACACTTAGACTACTTTATGACATTTATTTAGTCTTGTTGACACTGTGGTTAAAACCAAAATGAAATAACAGTGAGTAAAATCCGTGTAATCCAAAGTTACCAAATGGATTAAAAATGGGATAACAGAAACATCTTGAAAAGTGATTATAGCTGGGGAGTATTCATTTCAAGGGGTGCTTCTAGTGGGAACTCACAGGAATCTGGTCTTGGCGTAATGCTGCTCAACAACTTTATTGGTTACCTGGAAGGAAATATAAAATGATTACCAAGTACATCTGCAGATGGAATGAAATAGTAAGTTGTGGCATTTGATGAGTTATACTGACTGATCATGTGGTTTAACAAAAAAAATAAATACAGCCAGGGAGACTCCTCTGAGTTGCCTGCTGCTGGAGGAGCAGCGTGGAGCAGATGCCTGGTCCAGGGGCAGTGCAGTCAAATCCCTCCCTTACAACACAGGATTTGGACAAGTTAAGGCTCTAAATGTTTAGCTGTATTAAAATAAGTAGGTAAATAGTTGCCTCTTCACATAGGTGACTGTCTCTGTTCTTATCTGTGCCCAGAAAATCAAAGCAGTCCACTTTAATTTCCATTTATGCTCCATGGTTTAATGCCATAGGAATTCCACCCCTAAGGTGGCTAGGTGTTGTCACTTCCGTGGTAAGACCATGAATGCCCCCTTCTTGAGATACAAAGAGAATGAGGGTTTATTTTCAGTTTAAGGTTATTGCTTCCTATCAAAAGTCAAGTCTTGCAATGTCTAGTTTTCGCCTTTTTGATTATGAACTTTTTGGTACACAATTTAAGGTGGTCATTCTTAAAAGTGCTGAGTACTTTCAAACATTGTTTATCTCAGGAGTCAAACTTCTGAAAGTCAGGCTATATTTATTTGTAGGTGTCTTGATACAAAGTCTTCCCCTAAGTGCTAAAATCAGGCTTAGGTGCAGCTACACTAAGAGTGTATAACCAGTGTGGAGATAGGAGCACAGAAAATACTCCTGTGGTGGACACAGTTAAATCGACAAAGAAGGTACCTTGATGAAAGTGACACAAGATATACCAAAGTAGCCACAGTTCTGGCATCCAAATTATATTTATTAATTATAACCAATACTATAGAAGATTAATATTAACATAATAATGTTAATTGTGTTAACTTTGCTCCTCTTCAAATACCTGAGAAGCATATTTTTGCTAGCAGTCATCTTCATTGCTGACATAGACCTCCTATTGGGTTTCTTCAGTTTCTGAAAAAAAAAAATCTACAATTCATAATGCAGAGCTTTCCTGTTCCATTTTTTCAAAAAAGAGAAACAGATAATTATTTGTCTTTTGGAATGAAGGTCAGAGCAGTACAATGCAATGAGGAGTAAAAAGGATCTCAAGGAGATTTCTAAGAGGTATGGGAGGATGGCAAAACCAAGGGAAATCAAATCTCTTACATACTTTTTAATCTAAAATGTGTTGCCATCTGTTGTGAGTGACAAATCCTATCATCAGTCCAAATGCTTCAATAAATTACCTTCCCTACCCAGCACAACATGTCAATTCCATTATTAAAGCTTTTTCAGATTTGGTATTTTTGATGCATCGATCACTTAACTGTGTTCCTTTCCTAGCATGATATGCATGTTGCAGTCTAGAATTCTTGTCTGAAAATCATCTCCCCAGTTGTTTGTGGCTTACAGTGTTCTCTAGTCATCATTTATTGTGATGAATATCTTGCCAGTGACTGGTTAGAGTTAAGATTGTGTAAGTTTCCATTTTCACTCAAACTTTTACTTTTTGATTTGAATTTTTCCATGCGTTATGACACACACTTGATAACTGTTCCGCAGTGTATAATCTGCACCATGTACAATCTGTGCCACACCTAAGACAATAAAAACAGTAGCTAGATGCTTTTGCTAAAAAGATGTCAATGACATTTTTAGATGCTGGCTTGGGACAATTTACCATTTTACCTTAGAATTTTCATTTCTTTTCTTCCCAACCATAATAATGAAGGCAGCTAATAAAAAAGATTTTTTCTTTCTATAAATTCGGGTTTATGGCAGCACATTGGTCTGCTTGGTTCATAGTTGACAGATTTTCCTTGTTTTCCTAGAGGATAAGATTTTTCTCTCAGGTTTTAAGCATAGATTCAAGAGCATAGAGTAAAAGGTTTCTGTGAATCACAAAATCCTTTGTACTTAGGCATGTGCAAATATGGGCATTTCCTATTAACCACCTCCAAGGCATTTTACTGTCATTTTGCCTTTGGAAATTATGCGAGAATCCAAAATGTGGATATTCTGATGTTTCTGGGATTTCATCCTTGTGATGTAACTAAATATTAATAGTTGGAATAGTACTAAATTATAGTTTTTTTCCCAATGACATTTGCAACCTTTTGAAAAGGAAGCAACAAAATTTGAAGGAAAATACCTTTTGTGTAGAATAATTCACTTTTTCAACAAGGAAATTTTACAGAAAATGTAAATATCACAGTTTGCTTGCGTAAATTCTCAGGCAGTAGGCAATGACTGAAGATCAGTGTTCTGTTCCTTTGAATTTGTGCCTGATGCAACAGTCTCTACTTACATAAGCCTGTGTAATTTTTCTCTGAAGTCCATACTTTGCCTGCATGAGGTATGTTTAGAGTATTTTTTAACAACTGTGTATGGCACAGAGTCCCTGAGTCACAGACGAGAGACGTGCATGTTGAAAATAATTCAGATTAAGCAAAGCATAAAAGATTGGCATATATAGGTCAGCTAAATTTGCTTCAAAGCTAACTGCTTCCTTTGTGTAGGAAGACTGCTGCTAGGTAGAAGGGGACTGTACAGTGCATGTTTTTTTCTTAAATTATTAAAATTTCTATCTTGAAGAATAATTCATTAGAAGAATGTATCACTTGGTCAGTAAAGGCACTTGTCCATTGTGACAGTATAAACAATAACGTGCACTGATGGTAGTCAAGGGATAATGATTTTTCTTTTGCCTTTTTTTGTTTTCTTGCAACTTGGCTCATTAGGATGATAGGAGAGCTCGGTCTGGATGGTATCTCAGGAGATGACAGAATCAGGGAATAGTTCAGGTTGGCAGGGGCCTTTGGAGATCATCTAATCCGTCTCCCCTGCTCACAGCAGGTTCAGCTGCAGTAGGTTGCCCACAGCCGTGTCCGGTTCACTTTTGAGTATCTCCCAAGGATTCAGAGTCCACAATCTCACTGGACAGCCAATTCCAATACTTTTATCCCCCCCACAATAAAAAAGGGTTTATTTTGTTTCCGAAGAATTTCACATGTTTCAGTTTGTGCCCATTGCCTCCTGCCACTGGGCACCACTGGGAAGAGTCCATCCTCTTTGCACCTCCCTCAGGTATTTTTGCACATGGATAAGGTCCTCTGTGAGCCTTCTCTTCTCCAGGCTGAGCAGTCCCAGCTCTCTCAGCCTTTCCTTGTATGGCAGATGCTCCAGTCCACTGATCATCTTTATGGTCTCTCACTGGGCTCTCTCCAGTGTATCCCTGTCTCCCATACTGGGGATCCAGTGCTCCAGCCCTGTGTCCTCAGCGCTGAGCAGAGGGTGAGGATTCCCCCGTGACCTTCTGGCAGTGTTTTTTGTGGTGCAGCCCAGGGTGCTCTTGGCTTTCCTTGCTGCAAGGGCACACTGCTGGCTCGTGTTCAAGTAGTCCAACCTCCTGCTCGACACTGAAGAGCCTCAGAGATCCTTCAAACCTATATTTTAAAGTGCTGCAGTGTAGTCACTGCAATGTTCCCAAGGCTCTGTGCACAGCTACACTCTAAAGGCAGGGATGATGGAGACCTTTCGTTTGCAGAGGAAAAAAATGCATCCTTGAAATGACAGCCTGCCCGGCAAAGATAAAACACACATTTTAGTGTGATTTCAGTAACAATCCATGGCTGCATTATTTGTGTCTACATGCATGTTCCCACAGTCTCTCGGGCCTCGTGTGTCCTGCCTGCAGCACAGAGTAGCTGCAGCTCATGGACCAACCTCAGCTGCACCGGTGTAAAACACCTGTGTATTTGCTGACCTTTTTTCTCTTTGCACAGGTACTTCTGTGCTGGTATAACTGAGTGCTGAGCAGGTATTACTGAATAAATGAAGTGATGCATTTTTCAAGGACGTATAGAAAACTGAGTGTTTATACCTGGCTCTAAAGTTTCTGTCCGTCAATTTTCCCGTTTGAAAGCAAAGTTAATGCTATGAACAGTACCACAAAGCAGATGTCAAATGTTTGTAGTCCTAAAATGCATTAAAATCCTCTGAGTAAAGACTATTACATGGGTTCTGGGACAATACTTAACATTCTTTTTCAATTATTTCAGAGTACTGTTTATAAATTTATGGGTTAATATATATCCCTAAATGCGGTATGAATGAGATGCTAACTGTATTTTTCATGAACTAGTGTTAAGACTGAAGGCAGGGATTCTTTCACCTTTTCAGCTGTACAATAGTGACTCTTTAGAGCAAAACAAGCTCTACTTTTAATTCTCATGGCTCAGCACAGACCTAATTTGTGGCATGCAGTCTTATTTATATGATGCATTATCCTTTTTAGGGCCAGCCTACTCAATTAAAATAAAATAACTTCAGGTTTTGATCCAAATCTCTGATTTACTAAAAGTTGGCTATAGAACCAGCCAAGAACCATAGAACCAAAGACACAAGGGTTTTCATGAATTATTTTAGATAAATAAGGCCCACAGTGTTGTTCTAGGAGTGCAGTATGTGTTAAAGTGACTGTTGGATAAGAATACTTATGAAAATTGACCCAAAAAATGGTTTGGTTTAAATCAAAGTGTTACATAAAAGTCACCTCAGAATGAATTGTTACTATATAACATGAAACCATCTTTAAGTACACATATTGCATATAATACTCTATATATATATATATATATATATATATATATATATATATATCATGCCTCCAGCATACTATTTTTGTAATAAAATAGTGTACTACCAAAAGGGTATATAAAGGATTTTAATAAACCACAACTCCCTTTTTTAAATATCTCTTCTGCTTTTCTGTAGTTCTTCTAAACTGGGAAGGTAGTAACTGTATGATTCCAGAAACAGTAGGACTGACTCTGAATTTGAAATTATACTTCATTGTTTGAGAATGGATGACTGCTGAAAAGACAAATCCATTTCTAAAATAAGAACTGTATTATTATGCACAGTTTCTGTCTCCGCTAGTAAAGATTTATTCTCTTTGTAAACAGTAAGTACATTTTACGGAAATCAGGGTCAGCATTAGAAGGCAACAAACTTTGTTGGGCTGCAGTTCCCAAAGCATTTTTGTTTAAATTTCACAAAGATAAAGGTCTTGGAAAGGATGAAGCTGAACACCTGTGAAAGTCAAAACTACATTGGACACTTCTTTAATAGAGCAGTGAATATGTACTAGCAGTATTTGATGGTTGGCTTCACAAAATCCAAATTCTACAATGGTGAGGAAAAAATATTTTTACTGGTAAAGAGGTTGTTGGTTTTGTCCTATTTTGTTCTGGTAAATTTTCAAAATAATGTAATAAGCTGTATGAGGGCCATTTTTATGGTTTTATATGCACAGACTTATGACTTTTGTGACCATATATCTCTTTATATACAAATGTATAAACAATAGTTTCAAATGTTTTGTGGTGCAGTTCAAGCGGTCCATTTGAAAATTTCTTTCTGTTTATGTCGTTTCATAATTGGTGCAGAATTTTTAAGTTCATGTGAAGGAAAGAAATACAGACTGTTTTGGGGTTTTGCCATTTGCAAAAGCTTGCTTACCTCATATTTCCTTTTCGGTCTCTTCACAGTTTTCTAAACTTGGCTATTTCAATTTTTCTTTGGCCTGAAAGTTGCCGTACAGTGTTGGATCTCGGACACTGAGCAAGCACAGTGACTTTTAAGTTACACAAACATAAACAATTGTACCTTTACAAATTTATTCCATGGCACAAATTTTGGTTCTGATCACTTCATGTCCTGTTTCTTAAAGCTTGCATAAATACAATATTTTTAGGGTATTAAGAAAAGAGCATGTTGGGTAGAAGACAGATGTCTAAAGGTCAAGATGGCGTTGCTAATAAAACCAGTGCAGTGCTACACATTTGTCACTTAGTGCTTTTCAGCTGAGTCTCCAGGCCCAGTGGAGCTTTTTGCAAGTTTTGCTAATAACCTCTCTGCTGAGAATTTTCTGCCTGCACAGCCATGGCACTTACAGACGACCCCTGCTCACACTCATCCTCTGTTAGGGCTCTGTTTGTAGTCACCATCCACAGAAACCATCCTGGTGTTAGGTTCCCGAATGTCCACTGAGTGTCAGCTGTGGTGTCCTACTTGCCACCACTTAGATGTGTATGTTAGAACAGAGAGAAGAGCATAGCTTAAGGAAAGTGATGACTGTGAAAGTCACTTCTATAAACGTGATCCTTAAAATGGTGCTCGTCTCTCTCTGTGCATGTTTGGTTGCACAGACAGGACTAAAAGATAACAGCATCCCATTAATTCAGAAGAGAAAGATTATTTTTGTCTTTGTGGCCCTCGTAAGCTGTTTCAAACTTTGCCCATAGTTGCATTAAATTGCTAGATCTGAACCGATATTTATTTGCAATTGTCATTCTCATTTACACCAAGTGAGTGAAAAGGGAATTATTTCAGACCTTGTTTTCAAGAGATTTTTATAAGTTCCTCTTTCCATTGCTTGTGCTCTGTCTGTATCGTGTTTCTCTCTTTGTTAATTTGCAAGCCTCAGAAAGGCTTAAATAGTGAGTGCCAAGTACCACTCATCAAAAGATCATTTCCAAGTTGTATTAACCTTTTCCAACATATTTTCCTGCATGAAAAAGAAAAAAATATACCTGCCAAAAACATTCTTTGGCACATAATAAAATAATTTTGGGTAGCAGACATTTACTCTGAATTCTTGGCAGAAGGTGAACAGGTCCAATATCCAAGGAAAAAGGGCGTAACGTTTAATATTAGTGAATAATCACTTCTACAAAACTTTGGGTAACTAGACATACAATAATTTTACCTACAGCTAGGAATCCTTTCTTTATATTTCCCAGTGACTGTGAAAGAGCTTGTAATACAGAACACATTTCCTAGGGTTCTGAAAATAATTTTAATCGTTTAGCAATCCTAATCTTGAAACAAATGTGCAAGCCCTATTGTTCAGCTGATTTTTCTAAAAATACATTTCAGCTGCAGTTCTCTATTTTAAATTGCTAATGTGTGTCCTTGTTAAGCCCTTTATGTAATTGCAAAGGTAAGTCTTGAAAATAAGCAGACACTGCCAAAAACAGAAAGGCACTCTAGGATGTATTACTGAGAAACAAAAACCTCAGCTAGGTGAAGAATCTCAGTCTGCTGTGAATAATAAACAAGATCTGGAGAAGGATACTTGTCCACCATTATTTTTTGTAACTTAGTAGAATCTTATCAGTGGCTTAAGGCACCAGACACTTACTGTGACCAAACATATTTCAAAGAAACTGGTTGTCCTTTTTGTGAAGCCTTTGCATGTACGTACACTTGGGGTTTATGACCGTATTTTTATGGATACATAATTCAGTTTAGACAAAAATCTAAGGACAAGCAAGGATAGGGATCCATGTTACATTCTCAGTTCTCAGTGCATCATAGAGAAGGGAAAATACTAGGCTAAGATGGCAGCTGCAGTAAAGTACGGTGAAGAGCATCATTGTATTCTCTTGGGCAATGGCAAGAAATTACATCACTTGCCCTGGTTTTGCATACAGAAATTGCATTCAAATTTGCCCTTAGTGATACATGTGCCTTGCTTCTCTACACTGATAAATCTAGACCTACAAAAGTCTCATTTAACGTTAACTATGTTGTTTGTACATCATGAGTGTTAGGAGGAAATTATTTAGTTTGTGGTCATACTTCACTGGGGGTTTTTTTTTGGATTTTTTTTTTAACTGTCGTGGTGGGGCTCTAATTTATTTCAGAACACCACATTGCACCACTCTGCCCTTCTTGCCTTCCTGCTTACATGGCACTCCCAGGACACAGACGTCAAACTCGGGATGAATGTTTTTCCACTGCTTGCATCTGGTTTCTTTGGCAAGCAGTTGTGCGGGCAGCTTTGGAGTTGCTTGGGTTTGGTAACATGGTAAAGCAGCTGATGGGATTGTGTGTGTGGACGTCTGCTCCTCCTGCGCGTGATTTGCTTTTGACTCATGACGCAGTGGAATGTTTCTACTTGATGTGTCTGAATCTCCCAGGAATTTTGCCCATATACCCATTTATGGTCATAAAGATGACTTTCCTTTGTCCATTACAACCATCTTTCTTTTTTTTTTCTTTTTTTTTGCCCTCCAGCTGTAGGGCTGTAGTCAGCTCTTACATACCTTCCATTCTTGCATGAATTGTACTTTGGTCCAAATCTCAGCAGTAGTGCCAGATACAAGACTTACCTTAAAGAAAACATGCACTCGTGCAGCCAGAAAACTTGAGATTATTGGTGGATGCCATTTTAGCAGCTGCAGGTTGATTCTGCTGAGCCAGAAGTTTTAATAATTTCTAAAGCCTTGCTCATTTTTGTCTCCTCTACCTACCAAACACTTTGAAGGGCAGCACTGTGTTACTTCAGAGGTGAGTATTGGAGGAGCTTGTATTGGAAATTTCCGAAAAGAAAGACAACGCAATGTCAGACAAACAAAACAAAAAGTGCTGGTTATTTCCATGTGGAGATGGTTAAATTATTAGAGGAAAAAATAGGATTGTCAGACAGTTTATGGCTTTTCTTTTGTTTTTCTTCTTCTTTCTATCAAAGCAATAACATCACAGATTTAGCAATTTCCAGAAATTGAACCAAAGATTTCTGTATTAGCAAACCTCAATGTGGACTGCTTGAATTAAAGAAGTAGGAAAATTTATTGAAGGAAATTGCATAGATCTCCATGTTAAAGCTCACTATTTTCCAGAGCAGAGGGCTGCACTGGGCATTAGTTATACAAAGATTTGTAGTAATGGCTTGTTACTTGTACTCAGTGTTGAGGAAGAGGCTGTTCATCATCAAGGTGCCCAAGGTGTGTGTAAAAGACAATTTGTTGTTCATAATTGCTTAGTCTTTCTTTCATTCTAAAGTAGCAAATGTTTCAGTGAAGCATCTTACAGTGTGAGTAATTGAACTGAGTAATTTGCAAATAACTTAAAAACACCTGGGTTTTAAAAATTACTTGAACAGCAAGCTATTTAGATTAACCAGAGAAAACTAAGTCCACTTAGCTCACAAACAGAAAACTTTGTTCAACAGTTCACTTAAGTATTCTCATCAGGGCATCCTCAAAGTAACTCCTGAGTAACCACCAAAGACTAAAACAGCTCAAAAATCATTGCGTCCACAGACCCTTCTTTGTCACTCCCCTCACCTGTACAAACACAGCAGTAGGTACTGTAGCTGCTACAATTCAAGGTTGCAGTTTTACAAAAACATGCTTTTTGTGGTGCTAAAGAGATTGGGAAATGAAAGGAGCACTTGGTGAATGTCAATTTTAGCTGGAGCAGCAAGTGCCAGATGACCCAGCAAGGGGAACACTCAGCATCACTCAAATTTCAAGCCCAAAAGGAGGAATGCTCTGCTCCCAGAAGAGGAGAGACACATCTCTGGAAAAGAAAAGTCATTCCCCAGGCTGTGGCTGCCCAGTTGCCTTTTCTACACCTACATTTGACAGGCATTTCTGATGTGAGCCAGGCATATTGCAAACAATTAAAGCTATGTAGCCTGCAGATCAAACGAACATGCAACAAGCATCATTATGTTCATTAAATAAAACCTAGTCATTTTATGATCAATGACAAATCTAGCTTTAAAGGGAACCCATTTTTAACTGAAAAAGGAGCAGCCAAGGGAAAAAGCCTCCATCATCTCCATTTTTGCAGTTATAGCAAAACGGATCAGTGAAATTTTGCAAAACACAGTCCTACATATGCATTTTTTGGCACTGCCTAGGGCAAGAATTCCCAAATGGCTGTGTATGTACCACTGAGAGCATATACAGACACCTCAGTGTGGGAAAAGATATAGCACAGAACTGGGACCTGTTACCACTGTCTGTACAAAAAAAAGTGTGCGAATCTCCCAGTTAGGATTCTCACTCAGTTTTAAAGTCTGGTTTTGATTTGTGTAACAATTTTTGAGGTGGGGGGGTCATTTGAGTAATTGTTTTCTGCATTCATTATTTCCTCTCTGCTTTTAAGCTCTGTAAGATGTTTCAAGTCCAACTATTCCACTGTTGATAAGTCACCTCCATCCATACCAAGAGAATCACAAGATCTGCTCTGTTCATTTGGTTATATTTTTCATGTATGATAATGTGTTTACAGATTATGCATAGCTTGACGGTTTCTGTTTTCCCATCTTTTTTTGTGGCAGAAAAAACCTGGAAGCCATTCTCCCAAGTCTGCTGAGAGATTCTTTTTAGGACACTGGTCATGTCACAGCTAAAATGACTGGTTCACTGCTATGAAACCTGTCCAGTGTGTGCCAATGCTTTCTCTTCTTCAGCCCTTCGTGTTCATGCTTTTAACCTTAAAAACTCATAGTCTCACTGCATGTCTCTTCGAAGGGTTTATTGCACTAAGATTTTGTTTACTGGTGCTATTTGAATAGAAATTACTGTTTCGTAGAGTGATTATTGCAGTCAACAGAGTGACAGAATTTATGAGAAAGAATGCATATGGACACAGATTTGCAACTTTCATTCATTTCACTGCTGCCATGGCATTTTCAGTTTATGTCTACTGTAATTTCACGTCATCCCCACCACATCCTTTCTTCAGATCCCCACTTGCAGAGCACCTTCTGTCTCTGCTCACGCTCCCCAACTGCCTTGACAGACTGGAAGTGGGGGTGGTGCTTGTGTCAGGGCTTTGCATCCCCAGTGTAGTTTCATGATCTTAGAAGGAGGGCCAGGTTAACAAGCTAACATTTTTACAAAATTACCTTTGTTTAACAGAAATCACCTTTTTGTAAGACTGAGCTATAGAGCTACAACTTCGCTATGTAATTCAGTGTACTTGAATGCAGAGCCATCAAAAGGACTGATGCCATCTGTTAACTGTAAAAGTAAAGCTCAGGTGATTCTTCAGTGTTATCAGAAACCTGATGTAGGTACAGCTTCATTGAGGATTTTGGTGACTGTGTGAGGTACTTTTCAAACCAGTCTTCTTTCATATGAGCCTTATATAACTGCTACAGTAATACAAGGAATCAGGAGGGAATTAGCTATCGGTTGGAGGACTGGCTGGCATATTTTTGTTGTGTTTTTCTTTTAACTACAATTGATGGGAGGTCTTTTTCAAGAGGGCTGAGGAGCACCGTGTTCAGGAGCACCCACTTAAACAGTTTTGCTCCATTGATTTTTGTTATTTGGGTCTTCTCAGATAAAATCTTAGGAAAGTTTCTCACAACTGCTGGAGGTGTGTGTGTGAGATTGCTCCTCAATGACAGTGTACCAGGAATTTTGTGTTCTCTCATCTAACAGGTGCATTGGTAATAGTTTCTCAGCATTGAGAGAAACAGTAAGATTCATTGCAAAAACACAGCTTGGTTTTGTACTGAGAAGTTTCTTCTTTCACATGCTGTGAGGTGAGATGTGTTGCTCTCTGGAGATCAGGACTGAACAAAGAGGTTTAGCTGTGTGCACAATTATCTGTCTCCTGGCAAAGATGGGGCTTCAGATATGCCAGGAGCCAACTAAAAGTCTGTAAGATACAAAATGCAATAATGAGAAGTAAAACATCATACTTAAAATTATGCTTGCCATGGACCCACAGTTATGATTTTCCACTATTTTACTTTTTCCATCCATGTTTGTTGGTTGCCATTTTTATGCCATCCACCTGTTGTTTTATTTAGAGACCATGTTACAATTTTCTGAGCTGTTGACTTGCAAACTGACTGGGTTTTTTAGCAGTCACCTTTAGTGCTCTTGGACAACAGCTTAATTTCCTTATTCTTACATAGATTTGCTGGATTATCTGTCATGCATTTTAAGTTTCTTCTGTTTTAAGAAATTTTTGTTACCATTGTTAATTAATTCAAATACACATAAATATAAATTGAGAGGGATCTGATTCTCTGATTCTGGTTAGTTGCATGCCATGTATTTATAGATACACATAGAGATTTCAGTGTTCAGTGATCAGGCCCTAGATCTCTCAGGAGCAGGCTGTGTATGCTCAGTGCTTGATTTCTTCCTCATTGTGGTGCCCAGTAACGTGCTTAGATGTCCTTCAAAACTAATAACCAGGGAAAAACACTGCCCTGAAGATCTTACAGTCTGTTTTGCAGCAGGAGGTCCAGCAGCTCATAAACTAGACCAGGACATAAAGACCAATACAGAATAAGAATTGGACCAGGGATTACATAAATGATACTGCAGTTTTTCAGGTTTTTTTTCCTTTTTAAATCTGTGCTTTATTTATGCTTTATAATCCTATGGAATTCTTTTCATAGGTGGACCTGCCATTTCCTAAAATCTGTCCAAAGCATCCCAAGCATCCCCCAAAACTGGGAGATCTCCAGGAAGGGAAATTAGGGTTGGGAAGGGAGAGGGTGGAGGCTGTTACCAGGAAAAAGAGAAAGGCAGCAGCAAAATAAAATGTGTAGGGGGAAGGGCAGAATCAGGGAAATACATACCTTGGTTTCAAATGTGGGAGGCATTCTGTTTGTCAGCTTGTTTTTGCTAGCTATCTATGTTCATAATTGAGCTAGCTGCAAAAAGCATCTTGAAAAGAGAGAAAGAAAGCAGTGCTGTGGAGCGAGCCCAAAATCACATCCCCAGCCTGCACACAATTGGACATTGCAGTGATATGGGGGAAATCCCTTAACGGCCAAAACTATAAATGAAACTACTGTTGACAAGGGGAAGAGGCACAGCTATATTTAACGGAAGTATTTTCATTTGAAAGCCGCTTTCTTTTTCTTTTTTGGGGGGGTTTGTTGTTTGGTTTCTTTTTTCTTGTCTAGTTGGTGGAGACCGTGAGGGCTCTTCCTGTTTGAGACAGTGCATGGGTGGTTTCCCCAAGGCTTTTAATGTTAGATTAATGCTCTGGAGACAGCGTGATGATAAATGGGTTCCTACAGTTATATCTACATCCTGTTCCCCCTCCCCCCTCCCACAGCTGCCCCTCCGTACAGTCGCTCTGCAGCGCTCGCCTCCATACCCAGCAACAGTTCTGAGCAGCTTCAGACACAATTTAAGGCAGCACTCTTTAAAATTTGTCTGCCAAAATTCTTTAATTTTCAGTGCTGTCACCTTCGTTGCCACTTACTAACTCAGACAATGACAAAAATGAAATGGGAGAGAAAGACTTCTGGCTGAAGTACAGGCCACCTCGCTGGCTTGTCGGCTGCTGTGTGGCAGATCCCAATTAATTACTTTTGCTATTGCTGTTCTCATACAGAAAATATGTTTACAGGGGTGGCCTTTTTGTAATTTCACATTTTAACAGCAGTGCTCTGCCCATCATATTGTACTAAGCATTAAATGAGCAGAGGATTTGAAATCTCTTCCCTGGTATAAGGGAATGGCTCCCCTGTGTCAGCTGCATCTATGCCTTGATTTTATACAACTTGCACGCTGGTAGGGATTTAAGCGTGCAGCTTCAGCAAACACCCAACACTGAAGTTCAGCAGGTGAAATTGAGATTTGAGGCACTTTTTTTGGCTGGACCTGCCCTTGTGGCGATTGCTGGTGTTTATGTGTTTTGGGGGTTTTGTTTCAGTCAGTGCAGTTATTTTTCTCTGCATGCATTTCCATTTCTGTGTGGCTTCCCCTCTGTGTGCAGGGGAGGGGGATGGGTGGCCAGGCTGGCTCTGGCTGACCCCCCCAGCTCTGAGCAGCCAGCCCACGTCCTTCTGCTTACACGGCAGCATCTCCCAGATCTTAGGACAGAATTATTTTTAGACCGTGAAGGTGTATCTGACTGGTGCATTTAGATTTCATGTCATGGCTTCCTTTTCCTGCTCTCAGGTTTCTCCCACTCGGCCTTCACCTTCGGTATCGAGAGCCACATCAGCCAGTCCAACATCAACGGAACGCTAGTGCCACCTGCCGCACTCATCTCCATCCTCCAGAAGGGGCTCCAGTATGTGGAGGCCGAGATCAGCATCAACGAAGTGAGTACCGCCCCTGCCATCCCTGCCAGCGCCATCCCTGCCACCGCTGCCGCCCTGCGACGTGCCGAGTGGCACAGCCCAGAGCTCCAGCACGAGACGCTCCCCAGCTTCTCCTCGTCTGGTTTAATTTTATTCCTCGTGCTTTGCCCCATCCCAGCAGAGAGCCAGAAAGCTCTAAGACAGAGATGTGTCTCAGTTTTTCAGCTGTGGCATCGAGGCGCTCTCTGCGCTGCTCAGATGGATATTAGTGGTGTTTCCCCTGCCCCAGCCAACAAATCCGGGGTGCACGGGTTCTGGCAGCAAACAAGAAAAGGCACCTGTGTTTACAGCCTTGCGTTTGCAAGGTCACAGCAGAATTTGGCAGGAAAAACCTGCAGCATAGGTTAAAACTTCACTCCCTGGCACCTCCTAGCAGGCAGCACTGTTTGCAAGCTGTGAGAAGCCTGATCAAAAAATCCACAGAGGTCACTGGAGAGTGATTTTGGTGACTTTGGCTCAGATCATATGAGATGATGCATCATGTACGTGGTGAAACAGGTGCATGTGAATTCTGGATGTGGCTGGGGTGCAGGTTGTCTGTAGGGATTGTATGGGCAGCCGCAAAGTGTCTCTCTTCTCCTTGAACTGCCAGGGGAAACAAAGAAGGGATATAGGAAAAGCCAGGGTTTTTGCCCTGCCGGCCTTAAAGACACGGTGCTTTGAGAGGGAGTGAAGTGTAGGAGATAAGCAAGTGCTGCATTACAAGATTTTTACCATAGATATTTGTGATTGACAAACATCTGTAATAAATATTAATACATAAAAGCTCTGCTTTTTCCTCTGTACCTGAATGTAGAATGTGAACAGCATGGGTGAGAACAAAGGAATATAAAATAGGGGAAAGGCTGTGTGTAGTGTGTAGTTTGGAAACTCTTTTGTTTTTATCCAAACATTCTGTGTGTTTTTTCTTTTTATGACTCGATACCATGTGTAATATTTGTGTATGTGGTTTTCTGTAATTGGGGCAATGACATTTGACATTCATGCCAAGCTGCACTTTGGTGCACTTGTATTAACAAACCAGTGTTAGGAAGCCGTCTCAATTTGCTACTGCTTAACATTTTGCCCCACGCCTGAAACTGGAGCTACACAGAAACTTGCAGCTCCGAACAGCACCTATATCAGGTCAGGTCGTAGGGGCCTGCTCTTATCCAGCTTCAAGAATTTCTCTAAAATGAGAGAATAATCTGAAAATATGCCTGTTGTCACCATTAAGATTTATGTTGCTCTCACCATGGTTTGATTCAGGTTGAACAGGGCCCTGAGCAGCCTGGTCTAGTGGAAGGTGTCCTTGCCCGTGACAGGGACGTTGGAACTGTATAATCTTTAAGCTCCCTTCCAACCCAAGCCATTCTATGATTCTGTTCAAATACATACAGTTAAGTATGTTACAGCAAAGCAAAGGCCATTCTTGCTACATCTGAAGCCCAGTAAGGCCTATACAAATACCTCTATGTGTTACTTTTCTACGTGTATTCCTTAAGAGTGACGAGTAATCAGTGAGTCTATAAACGAGTGTGTATAAAATTATTGTTCGTGATCTGTTAAAGGGCAGCCATGTAAACAGTCCAGTGAGCACCTTTACAGTTGAAAATGTAAGATGTCAGAATCTGTTGGCAAACGTTTTGTTTATTGTGTAGCAAGGATTTGAGTCAAGATTCAAATAAATTTTGGCAGAGGCATAAAAAATTGTTGAGGAGAAAGAGGAATTATGTTTTCTTCTGTAATGACTGTCTCCTCCTTTTTCTTCCCCATGAGGAAACAAATATGTATTATCGTAATATTGTAATTATAAGGGATAATTCAACATCTAGTTCAGCAGAAGCATACCAGTCAGGCAAGCAACTATTTTTCTTTATTAATTGTTTTTACCTATTGAAGATTATATTGCTTACCAACTACATTATCTATCCATGTCCTGTTCTTACTTGCTCTTTCTCAAGAGCAAATCTTTCACCCTCAAACCATTATTATTTCAAAGAATTGAAGGGAGTTTGCAGAAGATTGGCAAAATAGCACTTTACAAAGACTACTAAAATCTTACCCTATATTTAAGATAACAGGAAAGTGGAGGTGCAGAAAAGCTAAGTTGGCATAGTCTATATTAAGTCTTAAAAAACAGCCCTTAAAAGTTTACTCAATTGGTTGTTGAAGCTGAAGCCTAATTTACAGAAATCAAAATGACAGTCATAACTGTTTTGAATAAAAGAAAAATAATGGTGAGGCTGTCTTGTACAATCAGCTACAACTGGCGGTGCTGGGCTGAAAAACACTGTGTAAGAAACCACTGAATTCGTGCATACATCGTGTTTTGGCTGTGGTTCATTACGCATCATCTGCTTCCATTCCATTCCTATGCTCCTGCAAGTGCAGAAAAACAAACAGTTTAACCAAAGTCTGTTTGCCTTTGTCATGGCTTTAGCCATGACTCTTTTTTCAAACAGCAAACAAAGGGAAACTTCCTGTCATCAGTCAGACATATTTTTTAACACAGCTTCTTTTACATCTATAAAGCTTTCATATGGTTGAACTTTCTATAAAATTCCAACAAATTACTCTTTCACTGATAAGGTTCTGAGTGGACCATGAGTACCACCACCATGGATATGAGGGGGAGGCAGTCCATAGTCCTGTGGCACTAGTGGTTAACACAAAGTGCAGCATCTTCACACAGCCTCATTTTGTTTCTCTTTGCCGTCCTGGGTGGTGATGATGCTAATCTTGGGGTTTCCCTTCTGCTCATGTCCCTGCAGGATGGTACAGTATTCGATGGCAGGCCAATAGAGTCCCTATCCCTGATAGACGCGGTGATGCCTGATGTCGTTCAGACCCGACAGCAAGCGTTCAGAGAGAAGCTAGCGCAGCAACAAGCCAGCGCTGCGGCGGCGGCGGCAGCCACGGCGGCCACAGCGGGAGCCACGACGACTGCTGTTTCCCAGCAGAACACACCAAAGAACGGAGAAGCCACTGTGAATGGAGAGGAGAATGGGGCACATGCAATAAGTAAGCCAACGTGCAGCCACCTGCCGCTGCTGGGCAGTTTGTGTTTCCATAATATTCTTGTGCTTAGTTTCAAGGTGGGGTGCAAGGTGTGCTTTCTGCTGGGTGGTAGAACTAAGGGCAATCGTTGCAGAAGGGTGGGGCGTTTCTAGAGAAGATACTGAGTAAAAATGGTGTTTCACATCACAGTGCCGTGTTTTACCTATATCTGACAATCTGAAAATTTCAGATATCTTCAGAACTACAAGTTGAAGACAGGATCAAGAAGTGGAGCAGTATGCTCTCACCTTGCAGCAGGCTTTATTGTCAGCCTTTTAGATGTTGGATAAAAATTGGGCTGTAGCCGAAGCCTGTCATTTTGGCCAGGCTGGGAGGGAGGTGGGTTGAGAGGCTGAGACCTAGTGGCCCTACCTGTGTAAATGGTGCGTGACCAGTGTGTGGCCTTGTGCAGTAGCTGTCCTGTGATCATCCACAGCCTTGGCATGGTCCTTGGCCTAGTTTGGCTATACTGGCTTCCATTCTTGTACAGTGTGGCCAAGCACAGGATCATCCATGGTCTCATTGTCATGGGCATTAGCCCAGTTTGGACTGTACCAGTTATCCATTCCTGAGCAGCACTGCCAAGCACATGTGCCAAGGACCATTCCCAGCAAAGAGCTTGGATGCAGCCAACCTGTCCTGAAGGCACAGAGGAAAATTGTTCCTTGGCCTTTTATTGAATAGCACATGCTTAGTCATACAGTCCACTGCAAGTATTCAATTGGAGGTCCTGCCTTCCTGAGGTTGCCTTAGTCTTTGGGAACAGTTGGTTCTCAGGAGCTCTAAATTCACCTTTGTTCAGGGGTAACTAAGGGAGACTGCTCTCGTATCTCAGTCATCCAAAGTCAGACATACCCAACATGGAGTGGGACCTACCTGCTTGTGTGACTGCATCCTGGTGACTGTGCTAACCCTGTGGGGCAGACAGGATTACTGGTTCTGGTTTCTGTGTGCAAGGCCCGTTAGCATACTGGCTGGCTTCTGAAACCAGCCCTTACTGAAAACAGCCCAGGTGTCTGCCTAGAAAATTCTAGAGGAACATTCATGGCAGGTTTTGTAGGAAGTCCCAACAGCTCTTTGGCTTAGTCAAGGTCAGGACTGTAGTCATGCAACAGATTTTATTAGTTCTGCAGTGTAGATGCTTTATCAGTCTCCACCTTCTCTTTGATCTCTATAGATTCTTCTGTGGGTCAGTGAGAAAAATTATTTCAAAGCAGATTTTTCTTCAGAGAATTCCAGTTAGACGGGTTAGTTTCCCCCAATAAAAATACAATTATTTAAATTACTTTTTTATTTGAGAAAGCAAATGTAAATTGCTTATATTCTATTTTCAACTAACCCTCTGCTTTGAAGCTGAATTTATTTCATATGTGAAGGGGTGCAAACAGAAATTAAAGTACTGTTAAATGTATCAAATGCTGACATTTTGTTTGTTCACACATTTCTTCAGCTGATACATGAAAATTTATGGGGAATGTCTTGCTGTCTCAGGGCCAGAAAAAAACAGATTCTTAAGGTAGAAAACTGATCATCAGTTCATCACTAAAAGAGAACCACTCAGACATATTTCCTTCTGATTTTCCTTCCAAGGAAATATATGTACTACAGTATTAACAAAAGGAAAGCCTTAAAGATCAGTTCAGGTTTATAGCCACACTGTAAGCCTTGATTTCTCATTTTCTAATTAAAAAAATAATAATTCTCACAGCTGTTTTTAATAGAGCGATTAACACAAACAGTTGCAGACCTTTTCTTGGAATGCTGAGAACGAAAAGTCCTGTACGACTTTTCCTGGGAGAAAAAAATAATCATGGGAGACCTACTGAGTAGAAAAGACTGCTGATATGAAAGCTGTGAGGAACTGTCCAAACCTTAATTTTTACTTTTGTTGTATTCCATAGAACTGGCATATATTGGGACAGGTTTAAATAATGTGCTAGTCCTTACTCATAACCTGGAAGTCACCCAAATATCAGCCTGTCATAAAAAGGCGGGATGGGTGGAGCGGGAAGAAGAGATGTCTTTGAGAAATTACCTAGTTGGCATTTGTTCTGGCGTGGAGTTCTCCCTGACACTCTTAAGTCTTTCCAAAAGGGTTTTAAAATATTTATTACAGTATGATGTATTTTTGTATGTGGCATTACCAATATAATATGATAGATTTAAGAAAGAAAGGAGACAGAAAACGGTAACAACAGTTTGAGGTGCAGATTCAAATACTAAATTTAAAAAATTGCTGCCTTGTCTTCTTGCTTCCCAAGTAATGTTCGCAGTTTTAAGTCACTTTAAATGTTACAGGAAAAAATAAAAGTCAGCATGTAGAAATGGAGCCAAACTTTGGATTGTTTTCCAACTCAAATATTTTTAGTGTCATTTGTTTAATTATATTTGCAAGGATTGGCTTGGCTTTAAGAAAAATAGAGCTCTGGAAAGAGGACTAAGCCCTGTTCCTTTATTAAAACTACAGCCATAAAGAACAACTTCAGTGAAAGACCTCTCAAAGATTTAAGTAAAAAAGAAAAAAACACATTTCCTGAGAAAAGACAGGGTTAGCACTCAAAAGATCTTTCAAATATATATTTTTAGTATTACTCACCAGTGTGTTAGAATTATTATTTTTGCATTATTAAAAAAAACCTCTGTCATAATACTTAGGGGTAATATGACTTTTAATTTTGTCATTTGGGATTTTAATACATTTGAGGAAAAAGAATTATAATATAATGTAGACTATAACCAAAGATCCCCTGGCCTTTAGAGAATGTTTTATGTTAACATTTGGACAGACTTGCAGACTTACGTTTTTCACCTGAGGCTCCTCTGCACTTGGTAGAAATGCCTTCTTTTTCAGAGAGCCCCTCCAGGGCAAGTTTGTGCAAGTAAGATCTTAACCAAGAGCTTTCTGCTTGGAAGGTAGTTTAAGAGAAAAGAAGCCTGTTCTTGATGGTTACTGCATCTCTCTTATCTATTTATTCTCATTCCCCATGCACACATTGTAGCTGCATCCATAGGAAAGCCAAATTTTCAGGTGAGACCAGGGCTCCCAAGAGCTCATGCTGCGTAAGGAACTTGTTGTTCTTGTGAGGGTGCTGGTTTGTGCTCAGGGGTTTCTGCAGGTTTTTGTTGTTATCATAATCGTATCAGTCATCTATTGCCAGTGTCTATCTGAATCTGGTAAGAGCCTGAGGCAGTATCACAGAGGCATGAACTGTCCTGTTTGTTCAATGGGGCGTTTAAGTTTTGTGCTGAACGATAACACTCTAAATACAAATGTTCCTGACTACTGATGCAAATAGGAAGAAAACACATAAAATGTGAACATTTGCAAATTATTTGTGAAAGACTCCTCATCTTTCCCTCTCTTTTCTCCTGAACCACCAAAGCTGTACTGTAAAAATCATTACTGGAAGACAATACAAAATAATTCTGCAGGTATTTCATTGCTCCCAGAGGCCAGTTGGTCTTGCATGTACTAATGCAGGTATCAGCTAATCGAGGTTTCTTTTTCACAGCATGACTATTCCTGGGGTTTTTTTCACAGCAGTTAATAACTTTCAAAGTGCATGTCTAGGTTTCCATCTGGCCACATACAAACAAAAAATATTTCTCAGTATCAGATGGCTTTGCTCTGATAGCACCTCTTGACTCTGGGACCTTGGAGTAATGCTGCTTCCCAGCTGTCATTTGGTTTTAATCGAGAGCAAAAAGCAGCCCTGCCTTTAGAGCCAGGCAGGTAACAGTAGGATCCTATGTCGTAAGAGTAGCATCTCATTTAAATTTTTCAAATTAAAGTGCTTGAAATATCTTCTTGGTTTACCCCCAGCTTCCAGCTCACACTGTGAACAGGACACAGATGAATGCATAGCCATTGTCATGCTGCTGTTTTTCTCGTGAAAATACGCTTTAAGCAGGGCGAATCTGTGCTGTGCTGAGAAATAGAGGATGGAGTTCTAGGCTTGTATCTTCTGGTGGGTTTTAGTAGTACTTCACTCTTCAGTGCCTGACTGCTTGGAATATCAAAGATCCCAGCTGCTGCTGTCAGGCTAAATCTTGAGTACTAGTATATCTCAACAGTATTCATTTTAGTAGTCATACACATAGGGAATTATCAAGAACTGTGCTTAACATGGGGACTCAGCATGGGTATAGATTTTACAAGTAGGCATTTCTGATGTTTATGCAACAAGTCCACAGGTAGTAAGTGTAATCAAAAATATAGATATTTTTAATTAGAAATAAGCTGTGAAACTACTGTTAGTTGTTTCCTGATTTTAATACTCGGTTAATTCATGTAACTCATGTAGATTCCATTCCATCTGTGCTGTAGATGTGGCACAGACATAGTTTTAGGGTGCTAACCAAATATGCGGTGAGAAATGCTACTTGTGTGACTCAGCATAAGTTAGGCAGAGCCAAACCAAGTATGTGAAAGCCCAGGTAAGGGTGGAAATCTGAGATCTTCTTCCCGATGGCAGTTGTGCAATGTCACAGTCTGTTTCACCAGTTGATGGGCAATGGCTTAGCGGAGCTGGAGTATCCGGACAGATGGCTGATTTTAAATGCCATAAACATGCAGCAATAAGGGAGCATAATTATTCTACTTGTGAACCTATGGATCTCCATATGTGATTAAAGAATGACTAACTGAAAGACTTAACCCAGAAAGCGAACTTGCATTTTGATCAGTCGGAGCAGATCAGCTGGCCAAGGCATTGATTAGGTAACAGGAGGCTGCCAGCTACCCGCTCTTGGATGTGCTTTCTGCAAAATGGGCCACACTTGTGTGTGTAGCATCTGCTGTCTGCTGTTTCAGTGTGTCACCTGTCCTTGGCTGGTGTCTTGTTTGCAGAGGATAACAATCTTGTGTTGCTGCCAGGAAGTGTAGCTGAAGCTTAATGAGGAAGATTTATACAGAAGCAGAGAAAGTCTGGAGTAAAAATATGGTTCATGATGCAAGCTGGAATGAATTGTTGTTACTAAGAGAAATTCATCATTTTGAATTCACTTTTTTTTTGCTTAAGGCAATAATAGAACTTTATAAAAACAAGGTTACTTAGACTGCAGTCTAAGGAACACAGAGTTACGGCATGCGGGTTAAGTATATCTATGACTCATTTGGTACCTTTGTATGTATTATGATATCCTTCAGAAGGTGATCACTCACCATTTTCCTGACCTGCTCCAGGAATGAAGCCCCTATTCAGTATATTCTTTGTCTGTGAGTAGCTCAGATATCAGATATTATTTACAGGAGATGGTGTAAGAAAATATAGGTGCTTTATGTTATTTTTAAAATTCTTTTAAAAATCTCTAAGTCATTTTTAATGAAGCAGGCTTCAAAAGAAAAACTACACTGAAATAAATGCTGAGTATTTTGGGGAAGAAAAGCTGTGTAGATTTTTACAAAAAATTTTGGAAACCTCTGCATTTTGAAGACATGTCATAAATGTGAATCACCAGAGAGAAGCAAATAGAGTGATATTGTCAGTGACACAACACAAAGTATTAATTATAGTGTATATGCTGCTATAAGCTTTAGGCCTTGGATAACTAACATGTTTTTAAAACAGACCTAACTGCATCTTGTAAACTATTTATTCTGATATATCTCCTTACAGATAATCATTCAAAGCCAATGGAAATTGACGGGGATGTTGAAATTCCTCCTAACAAAGCAACAGTCCTTCGGGGCCACGAATCAGAGGTGTTCATCTGTGCCTGGAACCCTGTCAGTGACCTGCTAGCGTCTGGGTAAGACAGTGACTGAAACCAGCTGCTGCAATTAGAGAATATTTAGAGATGGGAGAACTTGCAAGTGTATTCAGGACCTGAATGAGTGATCTCTGAGCTGTTTTATCAGGCTGCAGCAGTGGTTTTTTTCAGCTGTACCATACCTATGTAACAGCTAAGTAATTACAAGGTGATGCCGAATATGAAGAACTTGTACCTTTACGATGTGGTCATGAATTTTCATGCACAAATTTTTAGAAATGTTTGTAAAATAATCCTGGGTAATTCTCAGAATATTTGAAGTTCATGTAATCTACTGTTATTATTATTATTCTTATTATTATTCACTCTGGGGTCTCAGAAAGTTGTTGGCATCCATGGCGTTCTTTTAAGTGGGAAGATGGGGGGCTTCAGACTGGACCTAAGTTTGTTCAGTGAGCTGAACAGTCAGTAGTGGTTTAAGGGAATGTTGTGGTTTAGTGTCATTGGAAGGGAGTCCAGTTTATCTTCTGCAGGACTGCTCTGCAACGGCCACCACAACATCGTGAGTGGTACAATCAAGAGACTGACCAAAAAAAGCACTTTTGATCCAAACAAAAGTGCTATTGTAAACATACCCCAAGAGCTATATGCAGGCACTGGTGGAATCTGTGTTCATGCTTAAAGTTAAGCCTTAATGTGAAGACTAAATTTAAGAATTCTAACTGGGAGCATGGAGTAAAGCTGCTTGAAATTAGAGGAGGTAAATCACTCTGAGTTACTTAGCAGTATTAGAATACTTTCTTCACAAGGAGGGAGAGAGTCCTTATTTTATTTCTAGCTTTTTTGCAAGATTATCAGAATAGTCTTCTTACCTTTGTTCACTTAGTACATGAAGACAAGGAATTACAGTATAAACAGGAAAGAAGAATAAAATAAACTCCCTGTTGGATGAACAGCAGAGATCTCCAAGAGAGTGAAGATAGAAATTTCCAAAAAAATAATTTCAGACAACGAACTTGAGATTTTAGAAACCAGAATCCTGCTGAATATGCTTTGTTTCTGGAATGTCCAGGCCTGATAGTACTTTTAGCATCTAAAGTGTCTTCATTTATCAATTTTAAGCAAGGCTGTGCTTGCCATACTGGACTGCTTCCCTAGGATCCATGGTGCACAGTCCTAGTGTGCATAGTTTAAATGGTGGAGCATTTGTTAAACCAGAGTTTGTATTGCAGTGTGTGTTTAACTTTGCCTCAGGGTGCTAAGCACTGGTAGATGGATCCCAGGACAGTGATATCTTACACAGCTTCAGGTAAACCTGGAGGATGATAATCAGAACCAGAGGAATACCCTCTCGCTACCCCTTCAATTATTAGGCTTTACCCTTCAATGTAATAGGTCTTTCTTAATGAGCTTGGATAGTGACCATGGAAGCACATAAGTCACATATGGTTACAAAGTACAGGCATGTGCTTTAGTTAGACTAATAGCCATGCAATGAGAATGACAATAATTTAGATCCAGGGGCATCTTGGTCAGATTTTAGCCTGCTTGTAAGGAACAAGGTAGGGATGCAGTTGGAATTTGATAACGCAGCAGCCAGTGCCTGTCAAAGCTTAGTGACTGAAATGGCAGAGAATGCACAGAAGAAAGTGAAACTGAAGGAAGAGAGCTGAGTGAGTGATTATGCCACTGCACAAAGAAGCCTTTGAGATGTCTGGTATAATAACAGTGCAAGCTATTATCTACAGGTAAATTCTGTGTTACAGCGCCAGTTAAACGAGGGAGAGAAATTCTCTGAATTCTACAGTGTGCTGTGCTTCTGTTTGCCCTTTACAGAGTAATAATTCAAAAAAGAAGACTGCAGTTAGTCTGATGCACAAACACCAAATTGTTAGATTCTATAATAACCATATTGTGCTGCCCAGTTGGTACTTTTCTTCGGGTCTCCCATCTGCTTGATTGTACCCATCTTAAAAAATACATTTCAAAACCTAACTATTAAATAGAGAAAATAATAACATATTTGTTTTGTTTATAAAGTGACTAATTGAATCTCAATTCATGGCAAAGTGTTTTCTTCAAGCCTTTTTATACAGGCAATAAATTTTTCTAACAACTAGCAGCAGCAGTTTGGACAGCAACCTGATGTAATCCTCAAAGAACTGAAAGAATAATGCAGGTTCAGAACCTAATCTGAAGCAAGCTGTTTAAAAGAAATGTAGAATGAATTACCCAAAACTAGAGCATTGGTTTCCAGATTTAGTGACTACCCCACTGAGAGAAAGGGGTCTTGATATTTAATGTCACATCTACTCAGTTGCTGATTTTCTAGCGTGTGAAGACTAGCACAGTAATAGATACTCTTTGGGCTTTGCAAAGAGCTATTTCAAAATATAACAGAGACAGGAATCTCTCTGATCAAATAGCTAGAAAAATATATTCTGCAGCTGCTCTTCCTCCTCCACCACACACATAACCCTTAAAGCTGAGGATGGGGGAGACTAGAAATACCAGTAAAGGCTATCAAAGGCGTGACTGTCACCAGATGCCTATGAGAAGAATGCTTAGATGTTATGAACAGAAGCATTATAATAATACAGTGAAGTGTGTGCATACAGCCATGTAAGATGATTAAACTACCCTTTATGAAGGAAGTCAACATTCCAAAGCAAATAATTGCATAGTGTTTTGGACAGGTGAAAAATAATCGAGATTTTGTAATCTTGATTAAAATCTCAAGATTTGGCCATTCCCAGCCATAAGCCCAAAAACTGATTTCTACTATTAGTTGTCTTCCAATATCTAAGTTTCAATTTTATGACACATTTAAATTGTTGCAGATGGTTATGTTCCCTGTGTAGTGCAGAAACCCATTACAGCTGCATCCACATTAGTAAACTAACCATGCCTGGGAATATTCCTAGGCACTGAGGCCAGCTGGCACAGAACAGCTGGTGTCTGTGCTAGCAAACTGCCCTGGCTGCCAAACAAACTGCACATTGGGAATCATCTCTGGACACTGTAACCACCAAGCCATGCCCAGGAGTTATTCAGAGAGAACATCAGAGCCCTGAGCAAGACTGCTAATTAAAACAAGCCAAAATCTGGCCAGGGAATAACGTCAGTTTGCTTGCACAGGTCATCATTGTCCCGTGACACAGAGCTTTCTGAACATGCTTGAATTTCCCAATGTGGAAGTGGATGGACTGTGAATGTCAAGGCTGCTAGAGCCTTGAACTCCAAAAGCTTTTCCAGTTGAATTTAGGGTGTTTCTGTCATCATGTTCCACTGCTGCTTCCAAGAGTGTGTTCTGTTCTGTGACACCCAGCCATGCCCTTCAAGTAATTCATGTAGCCGTGAAGCAGAGGGACCTGGCCTCAGTCCCAAAACCAACAGTAGGTTTCTTTGCTTATCTTTGCTACTCTATGCCAGCCTCTCTCACACAGAGAAGCTGTGTCTTGTCTGCTCCAAACCACTCCATGCACCTTTTGCTCTCCCTAGCCAGCAAAATAATTATCCATAAAAGCTGCTTTACGAGATCTTTCAGTTATGGCTGTGTGGCTTGGAAGCAAGAAAAGATGTTTCTAGGCCATCTGCTGTCATCATTTCTGGGTTTTATGTCATACTTCACTAATACTGTACTCCTCATATCAGTGGTTTAGGATCCACTGTGAATTACCTTTCAGAATAATCCTTTCGAATTAGCAGGTTGAGGGCGTTGATTTCAAACACCACCCCTCTATGTCAGTGTCAGGTATTAATTCTGCTAACTCTAAGTGCTTATTCGTTAGCAGGGGATTATTGAGACTGGTGTCCTCAGTGCATCAGATCCGTTAACGCAAAGTGGACAGCTATTAGGGGAGGTCTATTTGAGTAGCCTTTGGCAGGGGCAATGTTGTAGAATCAGTGGGGCAGAGATCTTAATCAGGACACCTGTGAGGCACTTCCCTCTTCTGACTGCCTAGGAAGAGTAAGCACTTAGTTTCAGAGACCTGCTTTGTTAAGGAAAAGTTAGGTGTCATAAAAAATATGAGGAATTTCCTTCGTTCTGTGCTTTTAATGATCTCTTTTAAAATAAAATAATGAAAACTCTAACCTGTTGGAGCCAGAAGTACTAAATACACATTAGCAATATTGCATCTCAAAAATAACAGCAATTTTAAGACTGGCAGCTGAAGATTAGAAATACCATGGGTCAACAACCATCTTGCACAATCCTTTACCCAACTGCAGCACTTTCAACCTCTGTGCTCCCAGTTACAGAATGGTCATTTTATGTGTCACAAATTAAATTCTACAAACATTTGTCCACCTTGATTCATGAACATACTGGGGCAGGAGAGCATGAAATAAAATCCTTTCAGAACTAGTCTTCCTAAAATTTGGCAGCACTCTACCACAGTGCAGAGGAGTATACCTATTACTCAAGTGTTCATGACTTGCATGTTGGAATGAGCTGCTTTATCATGTAGATAGAAATGCTTCTGTGGGCTAAGAAGATTAAATATCTTTCTGAATTGTGCTTGAACTATGGTCCTCTAATAAGGCAGGGTTCACTGAATCATTCAACAGAAATCAGAATACTTTCCAGAGCAGAGAATACTCTTTTTTTTTTTTTTCCCCAGCAACAAAAGAGAAGACACACAAATACCCTTGCTGCACACTGGTAGGCTTATAAAGCCTCTCTGCAGGGACACATAATAGCTTATGTACCCTTAGGAAGAAGAAAAGGGAAAAACAAAATTAAAATACTGGAAAATAAGATTGCCCAGGCCTTGCCAGAAAACTGACTAAGTAAAACTGTTGAAAAACAAAGCATAACCCTTTTAGAACTAGCAAATAGGATATTGTATTTGATAGCCAAGTGACTGAGTACTTCATTCAAGGGTCCAATAACAAACTGGATTATTGCAGTGAGGGCAGGACTGTCCTGGAGTCTTATATAGCAGACAAGCCAGCTCTGAAGGAATTTCCTATTTTGCATGTTAACCAATGAAGCAGCCCTTTAAAGACTTATGTTCCCATTATTGTTAATTATCACAATTAAAAACGTTCCTTAACTTCTGAGGCTCCTGATTAACTTTGTTAATTTTCTAGCCAACATGTGCAAATTGTCAGTTTTCCAGACCTCTGAAGGAGTAAGGATTTCTATCACAGTCACAGCTGTGTGGTGGCAAAAATTACCCTGATCTGAATTATTTCTCAATCATTAACATGAAAGATACATCTGGAAAATTAAAGAATGGCTGTACAGGAGTAGCTGGGTTCAAAACCCTGGCCAGCCATCACATCTCAGCTTGGCACAAAAAGTTCACAGGAGATGGGGCACATTCCCCAGGCATGCCATGGCCCAGAAGAGCTCAGAGCTACTCATACAGGCAGAGAGGTGTTTGCTTTTACAGTTGTACTGTTTGTGTAAAATTAGGCTAAATTATTGGTAAAATAACACACAGAGATCAATGGGGTTCGATAACTGCTTGGTCAATATTTGCATTTGAAGGCATGTCAAGTGTTGAAAATTTGCCTGGTATTCTTAGTATAAATAATTAAAATGCTTTACTAGTAGACCAAAAGAATATTCTCTTGTGATGGATTTCTTTTTCAGTAAAACATGGCTTTTCAAAGCAAAAATAGTTCTCGGCTTTTTAGTCTTGGAAGAAAGATTTTTTTTCTCCTTGATAGCGTATAGGAAAGAAAGTTTTAGTTGTTATATTTTAGAAAAAGGGAAAGCTAACATGTCAGATATATCAACAATGAAATTTCATCTAGACTGCATGAATTCTTGCAAGTATAAGAGAAATTCTAATTCTGCTCCAAGTTTCTACTTACAGCATGTAAATGAAAATTGCTTTCTGGACAAAACAAGCAATCCAGGGTACTTTGATTGTTTTGGTTCTTATTGTTGTTTTAAAAAGCAGAGGAGGGGGAGCAAGAAAAAAAATCCCAGTAAACTAGAAAGTGTAATATCTTCGACTCCATAGCGAATTGATTTCTGAACCTCAGAGGCATTTTTCATTAGAATAACAATTTATGAAAAGTCAAATACATTATATACAACTAGGTAATGATACACTCTTCCTCCTCAGAACTTTTTCTAAGCAAAATCAGGATTTCAGCCTGTATTAAAAACACCTCTCTAGAAAAAAATCAGTCTATAAAATAGTTCAAAATCCTGCTGCTGTCTCTGTCTTGTTCTATTATGTCGATACTTATTTTGCCACTTTTTCAGACAGTGTGAGGTAAGCAGCCAAGCTACAGACAGTTACTGGGAGTTGCCCCAGACTATCTCAGTTTTGGTTATACTGGCTTTAGGTATATAGTGCAAAATGTAGACAACGAGTGTATGTATTTTAGGTAAGACTTCTTTGAATAAATGAAATTCTTATGACAGCTATAATTTAAATATGGGTTAGCATTTTTAAAAACGTACACAGAGTGCAGAAAGAGTTGGAAAGAAAAAGTTACTTTTTAAAGGTTTGTAATGCCCTGGTCCTCTCGGCGGGTTTAGGGAAAGGTGGTTGGATTTACTCTGGGCAGTGGACGGGACAAACAACAAAATTCTCAGGATGTTCAAAACAACTTTTACTTGCAAAATTTGGAACATTTCAATAAAACAAGGCTCACCCCCAGGTGAGCTTCTGCTAATTTCAGCACCAAACTCTCACACCTGCATTTTACACAGAGCCAGAATATTCCCAGCTGCCCCACACAGTCGGACACTCCTGTTACAGTACAGGCCAGCAGCTCTTGCTCCTCCAGTCTCCTGCAAGGCTGTAATGTTGTCTCAAAGAAAACAGAAATACAGGCTTTTACACTGTTTGCTGGCTCAACACAAAGAGGAAATTTCAACTTATTTGCATAATTGCTTTTATAGATCCGGAGACTCGACGGCCAGGATATGGAATCTCAATGAAAACAGCAACAGCGGTTCCACTCAACTAGTTCTGAGGCACTGCATAAGAGAAGGAGGACATGATGTCCCCAGCAATAAGGATGTGACTTCATTGGACTGGAATGTAAGCTAACTTCTAAGACTGGGCATGGTTTTTAACTGTCTAAATTTAATTCCAAGGCAATTACAGCTGCTGCTCTATATCTTTCATATCTGAGGTGTCCAGAAGCTCTGTCCTAACCTACTGACCTCTTGTTTCAAATACTCATAATAGGCTGAACTTTCCCCTACATGCTGTAATTTTCCAGGACTTTTGCCATCTTCAAGCTTAACAATGATATATTTATATCTCTATTTTAGGAGCATGGGTAAAAATAAACTTAGCTAGTTTTAAGAACAAAGATTACACAAGCAATCTATGTAATAATGAAGCCTCATTAATAATGTATTTGCATCTCATAGTTACTTTATTTTGGCATGTAAGGAGATAAAAGCACCAGTGAAGCTTTTTCTGAGGTTGGACTCTCAAGATCCTCTTTCATTTGAATTATGCTGTGCACAGCAAAATGTGTTCACATTATTTTCTTTTTCTTGGTAGGACCATGTGTGGTCATTCTGTCATTACCTATCCAATTCTGGATGAAACTGTCTTGCCTGATCCCTTTTTTACTTTCACCCTGCAAAACCTCCTATCTTAGATAATATACTCTTACACAGAGAATACTGAAGTGAGCACAGAGGACAGGTATTGAGAATCCCCAGTGTCTGGGCAGTGTCTTTGGGCATCTCTAAGGCTGCTTCATGTCTCATTTTTGCCAAAAGAACTTACAAGACCCCACAGGAACCTTAATTACTTTGAGATAATTTTTATTCTGTCTGTTTTGCTGATGTTAATACAGACAGAGTGATCACATTAGTCTTGTTTTCATAGGAAAACAGATTAATTAAGTACGGAAAGGATTTTCAGCAGTTAAGTACAGTCTCAGTTGCTGGCCAGAGACAAGATTCGATTAATCTTTGCTGCAGTATTGTCCTTCAGGTGAGCTAGGTGCTTCGCAATGTAAGAGATAAGGCCACTGCACAAGTCAGCTTTCCCCTGTGTATTTTATATTTGCACAATGGAAGAAATTGGTGAATAGTACAGAAAGGAGAGGTAGGTCAAGGAAGCAAATAAAACTCAAGCTTATGTTCATTACTTGTTTCCTGTGGATATCAGAGTGAAGAAAAACAGTTATGAAAAAAATTTAATCTAGGAGTAGGAAAAGAATAATTGAAAGAGGAAAACATCAATGAATGCAGAACAGTTATGAGAAAAGTTGTCCAAAACATAAGGCTTCCTCTAGTATTTCCTGTAATAGTTCCTTACCTTTCAGATTTCATTGGTACTTAGCTTGCATTGTGCTAGTACTTAAGGTAAGGAAATGAAATGTTCCTAATTAAAATATTTCAACTTACTTTGAGTTTCCCAAAGAATGTGAATTACCACCAACAAATATGGACAAACTGTACATCTGAGTTCCTGAGCTTTTCTTCTTCTCTTTTTGCCCATATCACCTTTCTTCTCGTCACTGGTCCAGATAAGTGTATATCAGAGTGAGCTTGGCTTAGGTTTTGATATTTCCCCCCCTACATCATTATATATTGGAGTTAAATCTACAAGTGCTCTGAATCAATGTTTTTGGAGGGTTGAAGTGGGCATATGTTTTAAAGGATTATTTCATGCTTTTTCCTAATTTTCTGTTCATCAAGCTAGAAATGCCATCTGCTCTTATTGTTTATTTAGAACCACAAAATTAATCATATTTCTCTGTGAAATTTTCACACTGGTGGTATTCAATTAGTTCTTCTCTGTTTTATGTGACTTACAATAAGAAAGGTTATTCTTAGAGGTCATATTCAGATCATGCCCTTTGATACCAGGGGTAGGATTCATCTCCTGTAGGTTTAACCATCTAAGCTGGTCCTCTAGACTCACCTTAAGTCAGCAGAAACAGAGGGACGTGCCTTCGTGTTGGGTTGGGCATAATCTAAAGCAAATGAGATCATGAATTACACTTCAGAGCTGAACTTACATGATGCTGTTAGTTATGTATGGAGAACACATGGCACTCTTTAACTCCTAGCTTCTGCATGTCTGGAGATAAATGGGATGAATCTCAATCCAGGTTCTGAAATGTTGAGAGGCTACCCTGCTTCAACAGTGTCCATCACGCCAGACTGCAGAGTCAAGTTCTGTTTTAATTATTCTCATTCTGGCCCAATCACAGCAGCATCACTGGCTCCACAGCACATATCCTCCTTCCAGACTCCTTCCAGGAGAATACATGTAATTTGCTGATTAGATTCCTGCGCTTTTTGCTTGTTAATTGGAACACATGAATCCAACTTTTCTCAGGCTGTCCATCATGGTACTGTGCCCGTGAGCACGTGTGGGAGTCTGTGTTCAGACAAGTAGAAAGCAATTCCTTGCTGATAGATAACATTCAAGGTGTTAACCCTGAGTCTATGTGGCTTAGTGCCTTCTTTCAAGTAGAGGTGCCTGAATTTCACTGAACTGGGATTTAGTCCGGATTTAGGTCATCTGTTGATGTTTTATGGTCTTTTATGTCTTAAGAAGTAATATCTTTTTGTTATCTGGAAGAAGCCCATAGAACTTGTTATATCTTAGTTCCTTTTTCTAATCTTTTTGATTAAATGGCTCATATCTGATGGTATAGCCCTGTATTTCACTGTATGTTAGAAGATTCTGCTTCCTCTGTGCTGTCTGCAGTAATAACCTTTCGTTTAAATCATAGCATAATCTGTCTCAGAGAGTGGACTCAGAATTCCCATAAATCACAATTAGCAAACCTTAAAAAAAGAAAGAAAAATGTTGGTTGAAACAGATTTTATCTCATATCTCATACCTTTACCATTTATATCTATTCCAACAGAGTGATGGAACACTATTGGCTACAGGCTCATATGATGGTTTTGCAAGAATATGGACAGAAGATGGTAAGTCAAATATTTATTGTTCTTAAGCATCAAACAGCAGTGAACTGTATTTTGACTAATTTGTAAAGAAATTGTAATAATAACCTGTTCTTTATTCCAGGTAACCTTGCAAGCACCTTAGGTCAACATAAAGGTCCAATATTTGCCCTGAAATGGAACAAAAAGGGGAATTATATTTTAAGTGCTGGTGTTGATAAAGTGAGTTTTAAAAATACATTATTCTAACATATAAGTATGCTGATGAGTGAGCTTGTGCTGCTAAATTCCTTAAGATTATTTTCTTCTTCTCCAGGCATCCTGGAGAGTTTATGTTTCATTAATGTATTTTATTGCATGTTGATTACATTTTTGAGGCTGCATAAATGTATACAATTTTCACGGAAAATACTTTTTTAAAAAATTGTATAAAATTGCATCTTAAGTGTGTCTCTGTTGAGGAAGGTACTGCTTCCAGTACTTATGTTTGTAATCTTATCAGCGAACTATTCACAGGAAGAAAGTGATCTTAAAGATACCGCACCTTTTAGTTCATCTAATTGTTGAAACACTTTTATTTGAATAAAATATATGTGGCTTCCTCTGGAAATATGCAAAAAAATTATAGTTCTAATCTGAAAATCAAGCAAAACATAGTAGTTACAGCTGAGTGCACATTAGAGATTAAAATGAACAGATGACTGATGATGATGAGCACAAATCCATTGAAACTGAAACTGGAAAGTACACAGCATTCATCTTGCCTAACTTTCACTGTCTGAAAATTAGATGCATATGTCATCCTTGGCTTCCTTTATAAAATTCAGAGAGAAAAATGGCACTTCCATGGGATGGGCTGCATGGCCTGTGTTCCACTGAGATGCACTGACAGTGCTTCTCTGCAGCAACTTACATTCTCAATAAAAGCAGTGTTTCTCTAGGTGATCCGTTATCAGCAAGATGACGCATCCTTAATTTATTTTCTGGAAGTATATCCTCCCAATAAATTGACAATTCGCTCAGAAGGTGGTATTGAGCTCTACAGGGGACATGCTCACATGTGCTGTGAGTATGGATTAAACCTGTAGTAAGCCAATTACACTTGAGCCTGTCCCACCTCAGTGGCAAGACGTGTTGTGTACTCTGCTGATAGAAGAACATTTCACCTGTTGTTTAATTGTTAGAAATGTGGTTCAGCGTCGTTTCAGAGTAGAATTCAACTTGCATCTTAGAAAGGGGAAAAAGCGTTTAGAGAAGATAACTGAAACATCTTTTTCAAAATGCTTATTAAAGAAGTGTAGTGTTGTCTTCTAGTGCTGTTCAGAGAGAATATGCCCATTCTTTATAGTTATATTGCTTCTTCTGTAGGCATGATACTTCTTTATCTATGCTTAGATTAGTATTCTGTAATATCTGGAAGTGATTTCTGGTTTTCCCACTGTTTAGCGCACAAGGCTCTCTGTAGTCAATAATTTTATGGGTCCATCATTTAGAATTGCTACTCAGTGAGGGTGCTCTTTGGTTTTTTTTCTCTGAGCTGAGAGGTCACTAATCTTTTCTTCCCCCCTTTCTTTGGATACAGACAACAATAATTTGGGATGCTCACACGGGAGAAGCTAAACAGCAATTTCCTTTCCATTCAGGTAATTTTTGCATCATTCTTGTTAGGAAAATGAAATGCAGTTTTTAGTTTTGTCAATGTGCTTCATCCAAGTGTATCTGCGAGAGGAAAGTTTCAGTCAAGTTGTTTGTGTTTTAACTGTCCTGAGTTTCGTGGCTTGTAGGTTTGTTCTCATTTTGGAAAGACACAGTTCTGTGAAAATCAGCTTTGAAAGTCAAACTGATTCTAGGAGAGGATTTGTAGGCCAGAAATGTCTGCCTAACTCAACAACCCTGTCATTATCCATGTGCTTGAATAGTACCAAGTGGTGATTCATGAAGAGAGCTTTCAGTGGAGGTGTCTGGGGTCTTTTCCATTCTCCCTGCTCCTGTTTCAATGAAGCTGATTTGAGGCAGAAGCAGGCAGAACTCTCATGCACCTTGCATTCACCACTGCACTCATGAAGCTCCTCAGAATTTCCTAACTTTTAATTTTGACTTGAAGTTCTTCAGTATTTGCTTTCTCTGATTATTGGAAGTCAATTGCCAGCCTTCAGTTTCAAAAGCTTGCTGCACTAAAACCCTTCTTGGGTGGTTACTTGTAGATCTGATCCGTTTCAAGAAGACAGGAGATGCCACAGATATTAAATAATCTTGAATAACAGACGGTCATTGACGTAATCTGAAATTCACTTGAGACCAGACTTGTAAGATGATGGCTGAATTCATGATCCAAAGTGGCTAAGTTGCCATAGTGAAGAATTTTAAGGAGTATCATCAAACTGAGTTTAAAACCACGAGATCATTCCAAATTCTGATGCTAGTAGTGTTCATCTTACTAATTCACTGTAACTAATTCATTTTTAAATACAGCAAGGTTTTACAAGGTGCTTAATGGTGTTCAAAAACACATGCTTTGATACTAATTTTAAAATGTTATTTTGCACATGCTTTTCAATTCAGTTTCTAGTTGTTCTTATTCTCACATTTACACAGATGTTAATAATACACAGTAGCAATCTAAACAGTTATTCAGCAGTAGATGAAAAGTATGGCCACGGACACAGCAAATCCATACTCTGCATTTTTGTCACTCATCTCACTTATTAATGCAGCTGTCAGTTTTGAGGAGTTGATGTCTGCTGACAGATTTTCTCACTGTGGCATTTATTTAGCTACCATAACAGCAAACTTTGCACATAGAGTGATTTAGTTAATTAGGATATTAATCCTCTGATCCCTAACTAGTAATCTAAATAGCTATGGATTCAGAACTTGGTTGCCCTTCAGAATCATGTTCACTGACATGTAAGCTGTCTTAGCAGTGGTGTGCATCAAGGACAAATCACTCCATTCCCCTTTTAGCAAGTTGAAAACTCAGCTAAATCTTCCAATGCAATATGTCCATGTCCATCTGCATTAAAAATTTTTTTTAAAAATTCTTACTGCACATGTTGTTTGTCTTTGGACCACGAGACCCAACTGAAGTGTAGATGTGGAGAAGCTAATATTTTAAAATTTTTTTTCACTGTTTCATATATGTTTTCATAGGTGAGTAAAGCAGTTAGCTATTAAGGAAATTGTTGATAAGAGAAAGCATATATCCTACAAAACCACTTCAAATCAGCCAGGCTCTCTGCTCACATGGTGGAGTCTTTGTCCTCACAAGCCTAAAGCCACAAAGACCTCACTTTGTCCTCTTTGTAACCGGAACAAAGTAACAGCAAATTCCTTTCCATATCTGGAATCTGAAAACCTTGTCTACACAAGGATTAAAGAAGGCATTTTAACAATTAAAAGTCTAGTCTAGGCAGAGTACACCTCCTTTAACACATACTTCTTTGAAGTCTGGAGGTAGTTGGCCTGGGAATAATATGAGGCTTTTTTACTCTCTGCTTCTTTACAGCTGGTTTAGTTTACACCACATGGACTAAACTGTCATCTTAAAATACAATTCCTTAGGAAGAGTCCTTTGTATAAGTCTTGAAGGCCTCCATGTCTTTGGTGTTCTCATGTAATTTTTAAGGGTTTTTGGTCAAAATATGTAAGTATGCAGATAAGTAGCTTCTAGGATTTCATTATTTTTTGCAAAACTATGAATCATCATAGGGCATTTGATCAAAATACATATTCACAAAAATTATTTCTTTTAAAAGGAGCTAAGTAATCCAATTTTGTCATCTACTGATAGATGTAGAAATAGACTGATGTCTATGCATGCAGGAACAAATAATTTAATCAGTACCAAAAGAAGTATTTATATGACCCAGATTTAGCCATCTAGTTATGTAGTGACCGGACAAGGTGGGAGTGGATTCAAACTGAAAGACAGTAGGTTTAGATTAGATATCAGGAAGAAATTCTTTACTGTGAGGGTGGTGAGGCACTGGAACAGGCTGCCCAGAGAAGCCCACGTTGGCTGGAGCTCTGAGTAATCTGGTCTAGTAAAAGGTGTCCCTGTCCACAACAGGGCGCTGGAACTAGATATTCTTTAAGGTCCCTTCCAACCTAAACCATTCCATGATTCTGTGATCTAAGTGCTCTGAATCACACCTAAATTTGTTCAGAAAAAGCTTAAATTAACCGATAATTATTGTAAAACTTTTATTGTTGGTTTTTATTTTGGCTGCATTTTTAAAGGATTTGTTCTTGCTTCTATTGTGATATATTATGATATTCTAATTATTTTTATGCAATTGGCTGGTATTCTGTGGTTTTGGAAATACTTTGATTACGTGCAGTTTGATGACTTGCATCAAGAACCACACTCGGTTGATTTTTTCAGACCATTTTATGTAGTTAGTTATCCAGTAAACATATGATTGAGTACACCTTGAGTACACCTGAATGAATCAGTGTTAATTATCAGCACTTTATGACTCAAATTATGCTGCAGTGTAAATCCACAGCTTTAGGTGCCAATAGCTCTCTGAAAATTAGTTTTTGACTCATACATACCATACTAGGTATTAGCCCTGAAGGCATATTGCTATAAATGATGATAGATTTTTGTTTGCCCTGAAATAGTAATACAAAGCTTGCAGCATAAAAAAAAAGACAAACAGACAGTTAAAGAAACAAAATATTTTATTGTTTCCTGATTCCTCATTCATCTTCACTGGAAAATTCAAAAGTAGTCTGCCTTCCTCACAAAAATTTCCTTTATGTTTATGCAAGGTAGTAATTCCTTAACTGTCATACAGAATTATTGAGCTTTTTTATTAATACTGTAAAGATACCTTGTATATTAAACAATGCCAGCCTTCCATTCTCATTTGGAGAGATACCTGATGATTCAGAAGGTGATGTGGATCTATTTTGTTTTGCAGTTCATAAAAATTATAGTAGGGAAAACATATTTAAATGTAACAGACTTGTCAGAATAGATATTTTTCACTTCTGTATTACCAAAATATCTTTCTAAACATGTTTGAGTAAGGAATTTCTTGGTTTCGCCGTAATGATAAATTTGCGTTGCATCTTTGCCAGGAAGAGATTCAACTTTGTTTCCTGTGTGCTGGTCTCATTCTGGCACACTTGCTTCTCACAAGAGTGTGCCGAGAATGAAGATTTCTATATTTCAGCAAGTCTTATGTCATCCTCTGGAGGGCAGCTCAACTCTATCCTAAGGGGAAAAGCCCAAGCAGCAGTCATAGAAACCCAAGCAAGCTGTTTGTCAGGAGCTCCCTCCTGCTCCTGCCTGTACTCTGCAGTGACATGCTGTAAAAGTTGTTTGGGGATTTTTTCCCATTCTTTTTGCAGAGTGTGTGTGTTTGTGTTGTACACAGACACTACTCATACACTCATGTGCTCTCTCTTTCTACACAGTTTTGTTAGTTCAGTGCTAGTTAATGCCAAACCCTCTACAGAAACTCTTCCTCTCGTTTCAGATGAGGCTGATCAATGTACCTGCCTAAAATCAGTCCCCAAGCAAGTTAAAATGAATTACAGTATTATTAATCCATGTGCCTGCACAGAATAAGGGGTTTGTATCAGTGGCTGCATAAAGCTCTGGTGCAAAGGGACACAGCCACCTGCTCCTCTGCCTTCCCATGTGCTGTGTCTGGCATTCACCGCAGCATCCGTGTCTAACCCAGATGAAATTATCCACCGTTTTTCTGGGTTAGTTTTCCTTCAGTTTCTTCACTGAACTGGCTTACAGAAGTGAATGCTGGAGATAGCTCACAGATGTGTAGCTGGGAGCAGAGAGGGTGGAGGTGGTGTTTTTTCCCCCTCTGATGTAACTTAACCCAAAAGATTCTTGTAAGTAGATGTTATGCAAAGCATGCAGACTATCCACTGGAATAGAAAAAATTATTTGTGCATTTCAGACAGTCCCTATCAGCCCTGTAACTGGCAGCAGGTAACAGAACAAGAACTAGCCTGTAGTCTCTTTCATCCAGAAAGGTGATGGGAGGAAAATGATTTGGCATAGCTGTTTCTTTGTCACGATCCCTGATGTTCCTTCTGTTGTTTGTATTCACAGCTCCTGCTCTGGATGTAGACTGGCAGAACAACACTACTTTTGCCTCCTGCAGTACTGACATGTGCATTCACGTATGCAGACTTGGCTGTGATCGTCCCGTTAAAACCTTTCAAGGACACACAGTAAGTTTAAGAAGTCTGAAATGTCAGTGATAGAATCACAGCAACATGTTGCAATGATGGCAGATGATGTGTTTGCAGGGTATGTTCTAGCAGCAAAGGTGTTACACCCCACTGTTTCCCTGAAAACATATTCCTTGGGAGTGATTCAGTGCCTGTGAGAAGGGATAAAATGTTCTAAATCACTGTAGAAGGCAAAACCTCCAGCTTAAACAGGGAGAGTGTTTGTATGTAGCATGAGCTGCAGACTAAAGGCACATTCATAAGTATGATTCTGTTTTCCATTGGCTTAATTTCCTTGACTGAGTGAGAGCTATGAATAAGGAGAGAACAGTTTACCTCCAGCCATTGATCAGCTTTAGAATCAATTTATTCTAATGAGGTATATTTCAGATGTATTTCCCCACTCTTTTCTTGTCAAAGGACTGTCAAAGGTTACTTTTTCTAGGTTTCATTTGTGAGAAAACTGCTATCATATGCTGACCCTTAATTTAGATGTTAGCTTCCAGAACTTGCTATCTCCCCATTGAGGAAAAACTGTGCATTTGGATACCTTTATCTTAGTCTGTGGTTAAACTGATATTTCGTGACAGGTTGTACATTCCTAACAACAGACTGGTGCTTTTTATATTTATATGAAATGCACCATTTTGTACATAATCCAAATTTTCACTTCAAGTATATCTACACTTGCTTTTAATTATTACTGAAACATGTAAAATGTATAAAGCAAAGTTTAAGTATTTTCCAGGATTATTTTCACTGAGACCCTGAGCCAATTTATATTTTTAAGAAAACAGTCTTTCTTTATTAAATGCTTTTTTTCTCCTTATCTATAGCTCTGGGAAAGCATGGTAAACGTACTGATTACCAAGGGGATACACTAGGCTTAGTTAATTACAGAGTGCTAGAAAGACTGATGGAGAATGCATCCTAAACTGTTTAATATTCCATCATGGAATTCATTTACACAAACACCTCTCTTTAGAGAAACCAGCATTGTTGCAGAGCTGGAATATGAAGAATTATCAAGTCCACAAAACTTTACACCCCACGACTATCAGTATTTTCTGTTGAAAACTTATATCTCCGAGTCTACAGAACATTAATGAAAGAAATGCCTCAGTTTTAAGAAACTAACGCTGTATCATTAATCTGTCTGGTTCAAGGGTTTATTTAAATCCTGGAAGATGAAGAAAGGATAGGAGAAACTTTGTGCCAGACACACATCAGAAGATTATTTGTGTGTGTTGTTCACGAGCACAGGATGATTGCACGCCAAAATGCCACTAAATAGTGTGTTGGGGAGGCAGCACTGCTTTAGTTCAGCCCTGAAAGCACCGAGCTCTGTAATTTGTGGGTGAACTCATTCCATGCATAAACCTTGAGTGCCCTCTGCTGAGTGTCCAGTACAATGCAGTAAATGGAATATTCGCTTAATAAAATCGCTCTTGATTTCAGAACGAGGTGAATGCAATCAAATGGGACCCATCTGGAATGCTACTAGCGTCTTGCTCCGATGACATGACATTAAAGGTAATATAATTTCCATTCCTGCTGGCCAAAAAGTAATGACAATAAATTATGTCTCTTTTTCAGTCTTCTCCAGAATGATGGTACTGTATCACTTCAAACTCTGCATGGAGAGTAGTTTCCATTTTGTCCCATATTTCTTAAAGCAAATCTGAAAGATTGAACACAGGGAAGCAAACACTGGGGAAATTGAGGCATCCTATCCAAACAAGGGTTAGGTGACTAATATTCCACTGTCTCAGGAAAGTCATAGTTTAAATATGGATAATATAGAAATTTAGCAGCCCAAACGCCTCTCTCTCATTTTCCTTTTCCAGCCACATCAAATGAAGGCTATGTCTGTGTAGGAATAGCTGTATGTTGCAATAGCAAAGCCCTCCTGCTGGACTGTTGGTTTGTGCTGGTTCCTTGAACAAAGCAAATATCCCAGGAAAGATTTGGTTTTGTGGATAGAATTGTACCAGTAATAGTTTCCTCACAGTATGATTGTGTTAATTGAGACTCAGATCTCTTTGCACTTCTGATTGACACAGCTGGAGCATGGGATGTTTCTAGCATGAAACTGAGAGAGCAGCAGAATTTGAAGATGAGAGCTAAGTGAATGTCAGCATTATGACTATTTCTTCTTGATAGGTAGATTGACTTCTGCTCTGTCTTTGCGACATACCCACTGAGATTTTCATCATTCTGGATTCCACATGTGTTACTGCAGACCACTGGCAGAGCTGGGAATTTACAGAAAACAGGACCAAAAGGAGCAGCACCTTGTCTGTCCTGCTGCCACAAAGCATTATTGCATAACTATTCTTGCTGTGCTTAAACATCCTGATTTAGTGATAGCACATCTTTTTGGTGCCCAGTTGCATGCTGTCTTTTAAAAACCACCATGGCTCAGTGTTGTTGGTACCAGTTCAAATTCCTGATCACTGAATTTGGCACAAGAGCTAGGGGTTTGCTGTCCCTGGTCTCACCTGTTTATAAAAATCTTCAGTGATGGAGACCATAAATGCTCCAAATTTAGGCACTTAGTCTTCTTCCTTTTCCTTTGTAAATCAATCCTCTCCAACTTATTTTTCTTCTCTGTTTCTGGAATTCATGATCTTTTCATATAGCTTCTTGGAATTTGCTGCCTGTCAGCCAAAGAATGTGGCTGAGCTTTATGTGAATTTTCAAAAGCAGTCTCAGGTACACAATGGGAATTCTGCATAATAGCACATCATTTCTCTCATGGTGCAGACTTACAACAACTGAGCTAAATCATTACTACATTTTTGGTATCTCTCTGACTGGCTAAATTTGAGTTATTTTCCCTCCTGTTAATTCCTTCATCTTATTTTCTCAGTTAGCTGAAGAGGTACTAAATTACCTGTCATCTCTATTGAGCATATTCTTCATCTCACACTGAAGTATTTGGCCATGTAACACTGTAGAAACAGCTGTCTTCCAACTTCTGTACTGTTAAAAACATGAGGAAGACAAATGGAGTTCAGGAGGAAAAGGAAGATTTTACTAGCATAAGAGAAATTGCTATGTTCAGAGCAGTTGCTGCAATTTTCTTCTCATTCTTTAAAATGACTGCTGTTGCAATGTGTTACTTAAACTTCAAGTTAAACTTCTTCAGATAGATTAACTTCAACTTTTGTATGAAAATAGTTACAGGCTCTGGGCAGTACAGCAACTCTTTAGTTCTTATCTATTGAATAAATACTAATAAATATGTAACTCCCCATTGGAGTTATTTTAATGTGTGTGCCAAATTGCTGCATTAATAAATTACGTTTATGTGTGTTCAAGTGAGTCGAGATCTCAAATAAACAAATGGTAAGAATAACACAGAACTGAAATAATTCAGCTGAGAAGAGACTAATAATGTTGCCATTTTCCCCCTTCATTATTTCTCTTAGATTTGGAGTATGAAGCAAGATACCTGTGTACATGATCTTCAGGCTCACAGCAAAGAGATTTATACTATCAAATGGAGCCCTACAGGACCAGGCACCAGCAACCCAAACTCCAACATCATGTTAGCAAGGTAAAAAATACACCTCTTTTTCTTGCCTGTCAAGAAGGATCGTCTTTCTGACGTGTAGCCCTACTGTCACTTCGCCATCAGTCTTCCTGCAGACAATTCCTCTAAAAAGTACCTGTATATCTAACTCAGGGGGATGGATACAAAGGGAAAGGATTCATATTTGAAAAAGGAAAAGGGGGACAAAAAAAAATTGAGTAATTTGATATTTAAGTTTTCAGCTGCCTTGATAAAATGGTTGGAAATTTGGCATTGCACCTTCACATCCAGAATCAGGTTGATAGGAGTGAAAATCCTGACGACAATTTTTATAGCCTTCTTAGCTAAAAGAGAAAAGCTTGGATAGTCTTTAAAGTTCTGCTTGAAAATCTGTGCAAAATTCTTCTTTGAGCTTAGAAAATGCATTTACTTGTAGAGTGCCAGTTGATGGTAGTACTGTGGGATCATCAGATCAGCACATGGGGTGTGCAGTTTGGGGAAGAGTTCAATCAAAACTGGTTTACTTTACTCCTTAGTCTGGGAGTGGACATGGAAGAACTTCACTGTCTTGGAGTTATTCTTTTAGTATTATTTTTAATGCCAATGATTTCTTTTGCCTTTCTCTAAGCTCACAGTTTGGGATTTAGATGGAATGAGGCAAAAAGCATCGCTGAAACAAAGTGAAAAGAACCACTGTTCTAGAGAATTATAGAATGCTAATTCATTAAGCAGTGTGAATCCATTAGGAGTAAGATCTCTCTGGAAGCATTTATCCTATTAATAACAATATATATTTTACCTTCCTGAATAACAGCAGGTAGAATCTCAAAAGGAGGGAGTTTGGCCTTCTTAGGACTATATACAGCACACCTAAATAAGTCCTAAGGGCCCTCATAGAAGAATTCAGTTCTATAGCTGTAGTTCTTAAGATAAAAAGCATAAAGGCTGTAGTACATAATGGCTTTTCTGTCTGAAACATTATATCTTGCTTAGCCAAGAGAAAAAAAACCTGTGGTATTCTTACAGCATTTACAGTATCACAGTGCAAATTGATTAACACCCAAATTAATACATTCTTGTGTTTGAATTCTTCTTGCAGTGCTTCGTTTGATTCCACTGTTCGGCTGTGGGATGTTGACCGAGGAGTCTGCATTCATACGTTAACAAAGCATCAAGAGCCTGTCTACAGTGTAGCTTTTAGTCCTGATGGAAAATATCTAGCCAGTGGGTCCTTCGACAAATGTGTCCATATATGGAATACTCAGGTACTGTTTCCCTTCATGTGAAGCACATCTGGTTTATATGACACATGAATAGCAAAAGCTTAAATGGAAAATGTATTTACCTAGGTCATGCATGACCTGCCAGTCAAGGTGAACCTGATCATATTGGCTGGCACAAATCCATGGCAGCTGAGTCCCTCAGGTGCAGTGAGGTGACTGCCCAGAACAGTTCTGCTCAGTCTGCTTTGTATGCTAAGACATGTAGCATGCATTAAAATAGGTACATTGTTTTGGATACGTTGTTTTGGGTCATCAGCTTTGTGAAGCAAAGCTTCGGAGTGATTCTTAGAAATAAAGGGATACTTTTATTTAGATACAAACTGAGTTCCGGTGTGAGTATGATGCTCCTGGCTTAGACTTTGTGAAAAGGGGATATACATATAGATACAAAGATGTACAGGCAGGGGACTGGTGAAACTCTGGAGTAAAGTAGGACATCATAGTTCCACAGATGTAATTCTGGATGCTGGTGCCTCACGACCTGAATTAGCAACAAACTTTAGAGAAGAACACATCAGCCTAATTCCCCCTGCCTTTAGTGTTACAGAGTTGACAAAAACAGATGTCTTAAGAGTCCTACTGTTTCTGTAAGACCCTGTTGCTGTTATCAGAGATCACTTTCCTAACTATTTCCTAGCCAGTTTCCATCACTGTATGGGGATGGCCCTAGCTGGGTGATGTGAATAGCTGCCCCTTTAAACATAGTGTGACGCAACAGAGAAAAAGAAGGGGTGTCTTCGTTTGATAGACAGGTGTCTGTTTAGGAAGGTGGGAACCTTCCTTAGAACAGAGAATGTGAATCCCCTTCCCTCCGAATTATTATAACTTTAGAATCAAGGGCTCTCAGGCAAAGGTATGGGAAAAGGAATAAGAGTTTTTTTACTAGTATCTATACTGAGGTAAACAATCAGTAACAAAAAACAGTAAACAAGGTAAAGAAAAACAGTAAACAAAACCAAAAAAACTCGGTGGCAAATGTCCCTGGACTGTCAGGCACGTTCTCGGTTGGTGCAGTCACGGTCACGGCCAGCAGGGGCGCTGTTGGGCTCCTAGACCAGCCGGACAGGTGCGATGACTCCCGGGAAGCTGCAGATGGCGCTGTGCCGCGAGGTTGGATCTGTGTCGCGCGTAATGGCCGACGGGCTGGAGCAGGGTGGAGCGCAGATGGACGGGGGGCGCAGCAGAGAGCCCAGAGCCGGGAGATGGAGCGGCCGGGTCAGCCCACCCGGGCCAGCCAGCAGAGGAGGCGGCAGGAAACTCCGCAGTTGGGGCAGGCAGGGTGCGGGGCAGCAGGCAGGGCGCGGGGTGGTGGCAGGCGGGGGTCCCGTTCCGCTGCAGTGCAGCTGGGAGATGCACCCTCCCGGAGGGGAAGAGATGATTGGAGTCCCGTGCCCCGAGAACTCACCCACCAGGTAGAGAAAAACTAGTGCAAAGCCGGGCTTTTCTTTTCCTGCAGTCGCAGCCAAAAAAACGGAGAGCCGTTCCTTCCACTGCTGTCTCCTCCGAGACTTGTGAGCGAGTCCGTGTGTCGTTATCAAGTCTTGCTATCTCTTGTTCCCGTGCCCGCCCAGCCAAAAAAGTCTTTGTCTCTTTTGTGAGAGTAAAATGTCCTCTAAGTACCGATCGTTACTTGCCTAGCAACAGAATGGGAAAAATTCCACTTCCCCCCCCCAACCTCCAACATTATCCACCCCGAATTTTTTCCATTCCAACATATTACATTGAACTTAAGCCTTTAAACTATATACATACAAGCATTACTCTGAATATACACATACAGATATGCATACAGGCACCGTGTTATGGGCAGTTCAACCCCAACTGAGGTCTCCCTGAGGTATGCATCGTGTCTCTCCATCCTCTTGCATCACCCACCAGGTACACCCTGGTCCTTGAGCAAAGACAACCCCACGGGTGGGTCTATCTTTGCTCAAGGCAGAATTAATCCAAACAGTTTTCCCCAGCATGCCTCTCATTTGCACTACTGGAACCTTATCCCCGTCTGCTGTTTGCAAGGGTTCAGATTGGGCAGGGCCAGCCCTGTTGGTGGAGCCTCGGGTGTTAACTAGCCAGGTGGCCTTGGCTAAATGCTGTTCCCAATTTTTGAAAGTCCCCCCACCTAAAGCCTTCAAGGTGGTTTTTAGCAGGCCGTTGCATCGCTCTACTTTACCAGCAGCAGGTGCATGATAAGGAATGTGGTACACCCACTCAATGCCATGTTCCTTAGCCCAGGTGTTTATGAGGCTATTTTTGAAATGAGTCCCGTTGTCCGACTCAATTCTCTCAGGGGTACCATGCCTCCAAAGGACTTGCCTTTCAAGGCCCAGGATGGTGTTGCGGGCAGTGGCATGAGGTACAGGGTAGGTCTCCAGCCACCCAGTGGTGGCCTCTACCATTGTGAGCACGTAGCGCTTGCCGTGGCGGGTTTGAGGCAGTGTGATGTAATCGATCTGCCAGGCCTCCCCATACTTATATTTGGTCCACCTTCCCCCATACCACAGGGGTTTCACCCGCTTGGCTTGCTTGATGGCAGCGCATGTCTCACAGTTATGGATCACCTGGGAGATACAGTCCATAGTTAGATCCACCCCTCGGTCTCGTGCCCACTTATAGGTGGCATCTCTGCCCTGATGGCCTGAGGCATCATGGGCCCATCGGGCTAGGAACAACTCTCCTTTGTGCTGCCAATCTAAATCTACCTGTGACACCTGTATTTTTGCAGCCTGATCTACCTGTTCATTGTTTCGGTGTTCCTCATTAGCTCGGCTCTTGGGGACATGGGCATCCACATGACGGACTTTCACAGGTAGCTTCTCTACCCGACTGGCAATGTCTCGCCATTCGTCAGCAGCCCAGATTGGTCTTCCTCTACGTTGCCAGTTGGCCTTTTTCCACCTTTCCAACCAACCCCACAGAGCATTGGCTACCATCCATGAATCAGTGTACAGGTACAGCTTTGGCCACTTCTCTCTTTCAGCAATGTCCAGGGCCAGCTGAACGGCTTTGAGTTCGGCAAGTTGGCTTGATCCACCTTCTCCTTCTGTAGCCTCTGCGACCTGCCGTGTGGGGCTCCATACAGCTGCTTTCCATTTTCGGTTTGCCCCCACAATGCGACAGGAACCATCAGTGAAGAGAGCGTAGCATGTTTCATCTTGCGGCAGTTGGTTGTATGGTGGAGCTTCCTCTGCGCGAGTCACCTGTTCCTGCTCCTCTTCATCGGTGAGACCAAAGTTTTCACCTTCGGGCCAATTTGTAATTATTTCCAAGATCCCAGGGCGATTCGGGCTTCCAATACGGGCGCGCTGCGTGATGAGGGCAATCCATTTACTCCACGTGGCATCGGTGGCGTGGTGGGTAGAGGGAACCTTTCCCTTGAACATCCACCCCAGCACCGGTAGTCGGGGTGCAAGAAGAAGTTGTGCTTCCGTGCCAATAACTTCTGAGGCGGCTTGGACGCCTTCATAGGCTGCCAGAATTTCCTTCTCTGTGGGAGTGTAGTTGGCTTCAGACCCTCTGTAACTTCGGCTCCAGAATCCCAGTGGACGACCTCGAGTCTCACCAGGCACCTTCTGCCAAAGGCTCCAGGACAGACCGTTGCCCCCGGCTGCAGAGTAGAGCACATTCTTCACTTCTGGTCCTGTCCTGACTGGGCCAAGGGCTACCGCATGAGCGATCTCTTGCTTGATCTGGGCGAAGGCTTGTTGTTGTTCAGGGCCCCAGCGGAAATCATTCTTCTTGCGTGTCACCAGGTAGAGAGGGCTCACAATCTGGCTGTACTCAGGGATGTGCATCCTCCAGAAGCCTATGGCACCTAGGAAAGCTTGTGTCTCCTTCTTGTTGGTTGGTGGGGACATCGCTGTGATTTTATTGATGACTTCGGTGGGAATCTGACGCCGTCCATCTTGCCACTTCACTCCCAGGAACTGGATCTCTTTGGCAGGCCCCTTGACTTTGCTCCTTTTGATGGCGAGACCGGCTTCCAGAAGAATCTGGATGATTTTCTCTCCTTTCTCAAACACTTCTTCTGCTGTGTCCCCCCACACAATGATGTCATCGATGTACTGCAGATGTTCTGGAGCCTCACCCTTTTCCAGTGCAGCCTGGATCAGTCCGTGGCAGATGGTGGGACTGTGTTTCCACCCCTGGGGCAGTCGGTTCCAGGTGTACTGCACGCCCCTCCAGGTGAAAGCAAACTGAGGCCTGCACTCTGCTGCCAGAGGAATGGAGAAAAATGCATTTGCAATGTCAATAGTGGCGTACCACTTTGCTGCTTTGGACTCCAGTTCATACTGGAGCTCCAGCATGTCTGGCACGGCAGCGCTCAGCGGTGGAGTCACCTCGTTCAAGGCACGATAGTCCACAGTCAATCTCCAGTCTCCATCAGATCTGCGCACAGGCCAGATGGGGCTGTTGAAGGGTGAGTGGGCCTTGCTGACCACCCCTTGGCTCTCCAGCTCACGGATCAGCTTGTGGATGGGAATCACAGCATCTCGATTCGTTCGGTACTGCCGGCGGTGCACTGTCGAGGTGGCAACTGGTACATGTTGTTCCTCCTCCTTCAAGAGTCCAACTGCAGAAGGGTTCTCTGACAGTCTAGGCAAGGTGTTCAATTGCTTAACGCCCTCTGCCTCAACAGCAGCTATTCCAAAAGCCCACCTGAGTCCTTTCGGGTCTTTGAAATAGCCATTCCGGAGGAAGTCTATGCCCAGAATACACGGGGCCTTTGGACCAGTCACAATGGGATGTTTCTGCCACTCCTTCCCAGTCAGGCTCACCTCGGCTTCCACCAGCGTCAACTCTTGTGATCCCCCTGTCACCCCAGCAATAGAAATGGGTTCAGCCCCAACATGTCCCGATGGCATTAAGGTACACTGCGCACCTGTATCAACTAATGCTTCATATTTTTGTGGCTCTGATGTACCAGGCCATCGAATCCACACAGTCCAAAAGACACGGTTTTCCCATGCCTCTACCTGGCTAGAGGCAGGGCCCCTCTAGCCCTGGTTATCATTCCCTTCCTGAGCATGCATTCCACCGTCAAGGGAATCTGACACAACATTTTCCCTTCTGTTGTACTCAGCAGGTTGGCTACAGGAAGCTGAGGCTACCTTGGCTCTGGCAGAACCCCCTCGGCTAGCGTTGCCCTCCTTAAGCTGACGCACCCGTTCTGCCAGGACAGAGGTGGGCTTCCCATCCCACCTTTTCATGTCTTCCCCATGGTCATGCAGAAAGAACCACAACTCAGCTCGTGGGGTGTACCCTCTTTCTCTAGCTGGAGGACGTCGGGCTCCAGTGTTGGGGCCTGTGACTCTCACTGGTGCCACACTGTTTTTCCTCATCTCCTCCCTCATCTCCCTCATCTCTTCCTTCAACTCCTTAACCACAGCAGAGATCTGAGCCTGCAATGGGCCATTGATCACACTTGCATAATGCCTGAGCTTGTCAGCTACAGAGCCCACTGTCTCACGGTTGTCATCGGCATTAAACATTGCAATGTAGGTGGCATATTGGGTTGGCCCTAGACTTGCCAGGTTCCACAACATTTGCCCTGTGCATCTGACCTTGTCAGGATCATTTTCGTGCTGTCCATCCCTCCCAAAAAGCACCTCCTGTACTGCCACTTCTCTCAGCCGTTGGATCGCTTCCTCAACGGTCTTCCAGGGCAATCTACGGTAGTTCTCCTGCATTCTGTCTTTGTGAACAAACCTCTCTCTTACACTCATTAAAAGCCTCTCCCAGAGAGAAATGGGTCCCGCCTCCCTCACGAACACCTTTTCAACACCCGCGTCCAGGGCCACGGAACCCAAATTCCTGGCCTCATTACCATCCAGCTGCACGCCTGGGCCCATGCGGTCCCAAACCCGAAGTAACCAGGTTGAGAAAGCCTCGCCCTTCCGCCGCACAATGTCATCGTGCAGATTACGGATAGTGTCGTATGGCAGGGACTCGGTGATGATTATAGGCCCAGGCTCCCCTGCGGGTTGTGAAGGCCCTGGTTCCCCATCATCATCAACTGGGCGTACCGATTTGGTCTTATACTTCCTCCGCTGTACAGGGGCAACTGCTGCTGACTGTGACTGCCCTTGAGGTTCAGCTGGAACCTGGACGGTTGTAATGTCCGTGGGTTCCGCTGCTGCACCATCTAACTCTTCCCCTGTTGGGCAAGGAGAGGGCTTCCCACCAGCTGAGGAAGTATATTCTTTCAACACCTGATGTATCTTTTCCCCTCTCACTTGGAATGCAAAGTTGAACAGGCCTATCAGCAACACCAGCCACAGTACGACATCATTGGTATTTAGAGAGTATATGAACCCTCTGAGCCCTGGTAGGGTAGGCCCAAAGAGATGGGTGAAGGGTTGAGAAAAATCTTCCCCTAGTGTCGTCTCGTCACAAAAGGTACCATTACCAAACAGACTCCAAAAACATGTACGCACGGTGTTAAAGCCCTGTAACCAAGTGACCGCCGTCCAAAGGAAATGGAAAATCCATAGATTCCTCACCTTATTGACCCATTGTGAGAACTGGATAACAGCCACTATAGCCTTAGTTATAGGACCCATGTTTAGATAGGGAGCTGCAAATGGGAAAACCGTGGCCACGAGAATGTGCCAGCCAGACCAAGGTATGCTAGACCACATGGTGTCACTTAGTGAGGTTTCTATGTTCAGCACACTAAAAATGGGTCTCCCAGAAACTGTTATTCCTTTTGCACCCTTTTTTTTTTTTCCCTCAATGCCCTCGAGCCCCACGTTGGGCGCCAAAATCTGTCTTCGTTTGATAGACAGGTGTCTGTTTAGGAAGGTGGGAACCTTCCTTAGAACAGAGAATGTGAATCCCCTTCCCTCCGAATTATTATAACTTTAGAATCAAGGGCTCTCAGGCAAAGGTATGGGAAAAGGAATAAGAGTTTTTTTACTAGTATCTATACTGAGGTAAACAATCAGTAACAAAAAACAGTAAACAAGGTAAAGAAAAACAGTAAACAAAACCAAAAAAACTCGGTGGCAAATGTCCCTGGACTGTCAGGCACGTTCTCGGTTGGTGCAGTCACGGTCACGGCCAGCAGGGGCGCTGTTGGGCTCCTAGACCAGCCGGACAGGTGCGATGACTCCCGGGAAGCTGCAGATGGCGCTGTGCCGCGAGGTTGGATCTGTGTCGCGCGTAATGGCCGACGGGCTGGAGCAGGGTGGAGCGCAGATGGACGGGGGGCGCAGCAGAGAGCCCAGAGCCGGGAGATGGAGCGGCCGGGTCAGCCCACCCGGGCCAGCCAGCAGAGGAGGCGGCAGGAAACTCCGCAGTTGGGGCAGGCAGGGTGCGGGGCAGCAGGCAGGGCGCGGGGTGGTGGCAGGCGGGGGTCCCGTTCCGCTGCAGTGCAGCTGGGAGATGCACCCTCCCGGAGGGGAAGAGATGATTGGAGTCCCGTGCCCCGAGAACTCACCCACCAGGTAGAGAAAAACTAGTGCAAAGCCGGGCTTTTCTTTTCCTGCAGTCGCAGCCAAAAAAACGGAGAGCCGTTCCTTCCACTGCTGTCTCCTCCGAGACTTGTGAGCGAGTCCGTGTGTCGTTATCAAGTCTTGCTATCTCTTGTTCCCGTGCCCGCCCAGCCAAAAAAGTCTTTGTCTCTTTTGTGAGAGTAAAATGTCCTCTAAGTACCGATCGTTACTTGCCTAGCAACAGAATGGGAAAAATTCCACTTCCCCCCCCCAACCTCCAACAAGGGGAACTTGTGAATCCAATGTCTGCATGCTGTTTTGCTTTGCAGAGTGGAACTCTAGTACATAGCTACAGAGGCACCGGGGGCATCTTTGAAGTCTGCTGGAATGCTAGAGGAGACAAAGTGGGAGCAAGCGCATCAGACGGATCGGTAAGGATCGTCAAACATTGCAAAAGTTGGGTGGAGATTTCTTTTCTGGGGAGCATCAACAAAAAACAGGCTGCTATATTTGCCTCTTGGGGACAGAGCTGAAGGTGGAGACAGCTCATAAATAAGTAGCTCTGTGTAGTGGATTAAAAATGCTCCTGCTTTGGAAGGTTTTGAATACTAGGAGGTGGTGCTCCTATTGGAAATGAAGAATGCTTGTGGAATAGGTAAATACTGCTGAAGATAAGAATGACTTTTAAATACATATTTGACAAGAACAGCGGTCGTGTTGTTTCTGTCATTATCTGTCAATTTTTAGTGAAGGTCAGATCACAGCAGTCAACTCTTTAACCATTACCCTGAGGCTTTCTGAGTTTGATTCCACAGAAGAATATTCCTCTTCCCTCGAACAGGGACAGCTAAAGGAGGAATTTTTCAGCATGATGCCCAAAGATTTCATCATATGGTAAAGGAGAAATATTGCTGTGGAGATACTGATTATTTCTTACTATTTTTTGCTGTTAATGTTACTTCAAAAATAATCAGTTTTAGCATGATCAGCTTGTGAAGAGCACACATGGCTGGCTGGCATAACAGCTTTGGAGCAGTGTTTTTCAACTACTTTTAACAAAGGCAACACCTATTACATGATTCCATTGTTTGAGCTCAGTTGTGCCATCTCAGACGGTGCCATGCTTGGCTCCCAACAGCTGCTCCAAATGGGCACATGTCCACTGTCACACCTGCCAAGCCTGCATCTGTTTTGGATGTATTTCAGAAGTGGAAGTGGGCATGATATTTAAGCAACTGAATAGATCCCATAATCTTATCTGGGATGTGCCACCAAAATGTTTGTTTGTAAACCAATGAAAGCCCAGTTAAATGTAAAATGTGTGGGTTTCACCTGGGCTTTCTCCCCCATCAGTTTGTCCCTTTACTTGTGTGCCTGTAAACCAGCCCTCGAGACAGGCTGATGTGAGGCTGGGGAGTGTAACTTTCAGCTGGCTGCTGCACCTCTGTGCAGGGTGTGTGAATGGGATTTCCACATCACCTTCACAAAAGGTTCTTCTCTCTGCAGGTTTGTGTTCTAGATCTGCGGAAGTAAAAGTGAAATGTTTTAGAAGAAATTTCAAATGGACCAGCAGTGAATGTGTGGGGAGAAGCACTCTTCAAAACTATTCTTAACAGCTCCAGAACTGTACAAACTTGAACAAAGTTAGAGTGTACCGTGAAACTGACTCTCCCTGGCCACAGGTGACTTGTATTTTGTCCGTAACCTTCATCAAGGAGTAAAAACGCAGTCACTTCAGAGGGGGAGGGAATGGTTTCCACCTGGAACATTCAGCCTTGGAAGCATGAAGCCACCAGCTAGGCATTGCACTGTTTGGTTTGCATCTGAGAACTTGCTCTGATGGCTGGGGAAAAAAAGCTGTGCCAAAAAAAAAAAAATTAATAAAAAGGAAAAAAAAAGAAAAGAAAAAAAAAAAAGAAAAATGCTGTGATAAACCAAAAGGGAAAAAAAATCCTCCTCCATGCGGTGTTGTATTTTTTCCTTCCAATTTGGACACTACAGTTGCTCTCCCAAAGGACGTTCAAAGACCAGTTTGTACTGATGAAATGCTCAACTTTGTAATCACAACACTTTCTATTTTCTAGACTACTTTTTTTGTTCAGTGGTTTTTCTATCAGCTGGAATATTACAGCCTGGAGGATGCCAGGCGTAGGATGAAACTTTTGTTTTCCTTTTATTTCTCCCTTCCACTCCCAACTTCTCCTTCCTTTTTTTTCTCCTCTTTCTTTTTGCCCTTTTTTAAATTTCTCTTTTCCCTGTATGCCCATAGTAGATGCAGCCAGGTGGACATGACAATGAAAATTTTTGACAGACTGCTTCTCCTCTCTTCTATATCTTCCTTTTCCTTTCTTTCTCTCCGTTTAAAAGAAAAAAAAATCCTCCATGCTTCAGATCTTAGCGTCTCAAGGGCACTTTCAGCAAATTGTGTAATAAGTGCTTTATATAAGAATGCAGTGCTGGGGAAGATTTTTACAGGAGAAAGATGACTTTTAACAGAAAGAACCCAGTGTATTTTTGGAAAAAAAATATTTTTTATGTTAAACAGTTTTAAAAGCCTAAAATGGCCACAAAATGTACACCAGTTGTGTAATTCAAGCAAAAAGAATGACACAGAGTCCAGGGAACATGAAAGGTGCAGTATCCTTTTTCTCTTCTCTCTCAGAAAGTGCTGTAACAAAAAGTGATGTTTGATACAATATATACCAGTCCTTTACTAAGGTCCTTTTCCAGCAGTCAGCCATTTACGTAGTCTCATCTAATTTTTTGTGTATGTTTGATGTTATACACTTATTCAAAGAGATTCAGAAGCCTGACACTATAAATAGAGCATTCCTTTTCTCTAGTCTATATTTTTGTTTGTTTTCAGTAACCAGGAGAAAACACTTGTGTATCTTCTTTCCTCTAGAGATAGTTCAGATTTCGACAGAACATGGGTTTGGCTGCCTGTGGCCTTGCTGAGCAGTGCTGTCTTCCACTGTTCATTATTCCAGTAAGTCAGTGAGGTTTAACCACTGGCTTAGTGAGAACAGTTGAACTGAAATATACTGACTGCATCTGTGACTGTTGAAGAATGGACTCTTGCCAAGCTCCTGTCCATCCATGGAGCACACACACCAAGAAGCTGGCTCTGCCATTGCAGCTGGCGGTGCTGCTGTCACCCTCAGCCACGCCTGTGCTGCATCCTGCAGGGAAAGCTCTGCATCCACACTTGGAACTTCACTCGCTGCCCACACAGGTTTAGCCTCGAGGGTGTCCTCAGTGGTGCTCAGAAGACAACTTTGAATTTATTACGTGATGACATCGTCAAGGATCTATAAGTTATATCTCAGCATGTAAACCACTAGAAAGTTGTGGTGGGTAAAGTGGTCAGAATGACAGTGGGGAATTCCAGAGCACCACCTATCCACTTTGGACAAGATTTCCTTGCTGCAGCCCTGACACCTGCACAGCTGCCAGCTGAAGACTGCATTACTCTAATTGAGGAAAGGACAACTGCAAAGAAGGACACATAGGCAGAGCTTACTGAAAGTGCTGTGTAAGACAGCCTCGGGGTGGTGTCAGACAGCACTTAGACAGATCCTCAGAACTGGCCAAGTCACACAGGTGTCCTCTCTAGCCCACAGCCTAGGCTAGGATCTGTAGGAGAGAAAAACAGGCTGCAAACCTCTTAACAGATGTAGCACCTTCCTGCCCAAAGTCACTGTAACATGGCATCTTCCCCTTGGTGTGACCACAGCTGCTGAAGGTGTGATTTGATCTGAGCAAACCCAGAGCCCTCGGGCTGAACTGGTGGTGTGAGACCTTCGGAGCCCCAGGGCATCATCGTGGAATCAGTACACCATCTCTTCTCTTGAGTTTTCTTCTCTTTGTGCTTGCATCTCTAGGGGATCTTAGTCCTTCCAGTGGAGCTAGCCACTGCCAGCTTCAGCTGCATTTCCTAAAGATACACCTTTGGAAAGGAGAGAAAAATGAACAGAAGTAACTGCTAAAAGTGTTCCTCAGTCCTGAGGTGAAAACAGTTATGTGAGATTTTCATTATTACTGTCAGTTAAGCTTGTTTGTAATTTATCTCTAATAATTGGATGCTAGACAGTATCAAGGATTATTTGTGGTGTTAAGTGCTTTTACGTGTTGGTTTTAGTTTTCTGTGCCAAGAGCATGGGCTGTAGATCACCATGTGGCAGTTTTGCACTCTTTTATAATAACCACGTGTACCTACTAATTTAAAGTCACTACTTTTTTTAAAAAAAGAGGACTTGCTCAAAGAGAGCCTTGAACTTGAATACAAAGGCGTAATGTAGTTTTATGAAGCACGGTTTGGACAATGATTTGATTGCAGTCATTCCCTGTAAACGGTTAAATTCCTGCGCTGCTTTTTGGTGGCATTTCTGAGAATAACAAGCAGAAGTTGCTGGTCGGTGGGAGGGCAGCACTGATGGGGCTCTGGCCTTGCCTCTGTCCCTTGAGTGACACCTGAATAGGCCAGACCTCAGGATTTGAAGAGATTAATTTGCTCAATGCTGCATGACTGGCTGGCTCCACAGCCTGTGTTTAATAGTTGTTCCCAGGATAGCTACTGTAGATAACAGGGCAGTGTCCGTGACGCCTGTTCCTTTTTCCTTTTTTTCCATTTTTTTAATTTGTCAGAACACCACTTTTCCTCTGCTTGCCTACGTGGAGGTAAGAAGCCAAGAGAAACAAAATTTGAGTATCAGGCAGTTTACAAAGCTCATGTGTGAGAGAGGCTGCTGCTCCAGAAAGTTTTCTATGTGGACCATCAGAGTTAAAATGATGTATGTGAGTGTGAGGAGTGTATGTGAGGAGCTAAAAAAATTCACTTTTCTTCCCCTCCACAAGATCCTAAAGACTGGAAAATCCTGAAAGATGCTGTAATAGATAGTTTTCAGCTAAAATGAGAGCTATTAAGGAAGACAGAAGGTGTATCTGCAAAGGTTAATCTTAGCCTAAGGATGTGGTTTCTTTAGGACATGAACAGCGGGGAGAGAGAGGCTTTTCCAGGCTGGAGTTCAAGGTGGATGTCTCAGCCTGGCCCAGCAGCACTGTGCTCCTGGGAGCTCTCCCTTCCCTCCAGCAGCAGTGCATTCCCGAGCTGGCAGAGCCTCTCTGCGACTCCCCTGCAGCAGAACTGCACGAAGCAACAGCCCAGGAGACTTCCTGAGATTTCTTCTTAGAATTTTGTTTATAGTTCTTTGCAACAGAAGAGAAATGGAAAAACCTAAGTGACCAAACAGGATTGTGAAACCATCCAGAGACTTGCTGGATTTTTATTATTGCTGGCTGTCTGGAACTGGCCTTGAAGTGAAAAAAACCGAGTTTCTGAAAAACCACTAGACTCTGTGGGTTAGAAGGATACTGAATCTTTTATGTAGAAAACACTGGGTCCCTTATGGGGCAATAAAGGGCCTGACTTACAGGGTTATACACACATTAACCCCATGCTACATCTTAGAAATTTCCTTTTAATTTGTTTTAAAAAAAAAAAGAAAAAAATAGCTAATTTTAGAGCCAAGTGAAGTGCACTTTGTCAAATGTAAGGGTCTGCTTTGTTTTTGGGTTTCTTTTTCTTTTTCCCTTTTTAATTTTTCCTCCTTTTTTTTCCTCTTACTGCCTTTTTAAAAGATGTGGTTCTTTGTCAATTGCAGAAATGTTCTTTCAGCCACTCACTGAAATTCTGAATTCTGGCTTCTGCAGTTTTTATTGTCTGTGTCAGACTTGCAGCCAGACTTGGTTCTCATTTAAGCATTTCCCAGGTTCTGTTGAAACAACATCAACCCTTATTTTGTTTCTCCCCCACCCACACTTTCTTCAAATTCACCTTGTGTATTGTAGCTCATTTGTTTAAGGAGAGAATCAACAGATCATATTCAGTGTCTTGAATAAATTGCTATATTTTGATATTAGAGAATTCTGTGCGTGTTGTTCCTTATTCTTTTCTGGCTGTTTTGCATCCTGTGCATAAGAGCTGGGGTTGAGTGACTTAAATTATGATGTGGTGTCACATTTTGGTGTCACAGCCTAAGTTGTGATGCAGTGTCACCAGCCTGTGGGTGTTTAAAGACCTTGGCCATGGGTTTGTAGGATTTTATAACACACAGAGCGTGGAGGCTTTAGCTCTAATTTTCTTTACTTGATTATAGATTACCACAAACACTACACAACTCATCATTAGCAAGTACACCTACAATAAAGAAAACATATATATGTATATATATAAAACAAAGTATCTGCAGCATTGGTATAGCAACAATCAATGATACAGCAGCAATACATTTATAGGAACAATCAAATATAGCAGCACCCAATAGTAGTAGCAATTTAGTGTGTATGTGTGTGCATATGTATATACATATATATATATATATATATATATGTAAAATTACAGGTTACAACTGAGTTGTTACTACTGAAGCAAACTTGGCAGTGATTTAACAGCAGACACATTTAGGATAGGTTAATTACATGTATAGATTAGACACCAAGCTCTGGGGCTTAGTGAGGGAACAGAACAAGCAGAATCTCCCTTCAGATACAATCCATGTCGTGGGGTTTGGAGTCAGCAAGGCTTCCCCAACCATGGCCCAAGGTCTTGCAGAACAAGCTCATGCAGACCTGAGTAGGAAAGGGGCAAGCATGTGCAGTGTAGGAGGGAAGGTGATTTGGATAGAAAGGCATTTCTCTATCACAGAGACCTAAGAGGGTGCACATAAGAGGGTACAGGACACCACCACTTCGAGCAGCCAGTGGATGCTGTTAATTTCTGGTTTTCACCTGGGACATCCAAGAGATTGTGATTTCTATTCTATTTTGGGACTTTTCCTGCTCTTGCAGGTAAAACAGCTAATGGAAGTTACCAATACATGCTTTCTCAAGATGTCATCCCCTTTTTCCAGACTATTTTTCAGCTTTTCAGATGATGTTACTATTACAATTCCTTGGGTTTGCACTTTCCAAGGGTATCTCAGGATGTCTGTGGTACCTAGCTGCACTTCAGAGATGCTGTTTGTGCTTCTCAGGGATGCTTCTGGTCCCCAGGCTCACAGCTCCCAGCCTGGCTGGCAGTTTCTCTCTCAGAATTTTGGCAGACTTCTCCTGTTGAATACTTTCTCCGTTTCAACCAGGTCACCTTTATGGCTGCTCACATCACATGTTTACTGTTTGATTTCATTTCCTTCCATGCTGTATTTGTTGGAAATCTATACAGCTGGTTAGAAACCAATTTGATTAAGATTGTGTTTGAAGTACTTTTTAAAAAGTTTCCTTCAAAAAAGGTTCCTGAAAAGGAAGCTTCTCCATATAAAATAAATTGGACTGTAGTTCTGATCAAGGTAAATTGTAAATTTTTCTTCAAGCTAGCCAGCCTAAAATTCAACCTTGCTTGAGCAGTTGGAAGGTTTTGAAGAACTTCAGAGTATTCCACTCGTGAAATTGTCAGAGCCTTCCCCTCTGTCAGGAGCTCCCATGGGCTCCTCTGTCTGCTTAGGGCTCAAGACTGACCCCAAAGGATACAAGAGGAGGGGTTGCTTAGCTTTAACAGGCTGAATGTTGTGTAGATTTTGGTTGGGTTTTATTCCACAAAATGGTTTCCATGGTACTTAGTGGGCAATTCAACATGAAATGGGATTTTTGCTTTGTGACCATGTAAGAGGCTGAACCATTGACCTGAGCTAAGGCTGATTGTCCAAAGCCTTCAAAAGGAATTAGTGTTCAGAACAAACACAGTCCTGTGTGTCACATCGTCTAGTTCTGAGGTGTTTAAGGACCCAGAGCATTAAGTTAAGATTAATGTATAACATTTGGGAAGACAGAGGGACTAGAAAAACTGGTGTGCTGATGATGAACACCTCACCACATCATATATCTGAAAAAGAGAATGCTATGCACTTTCATGACACTTGTGTCCGTTCATGTTCTGACATTTGCACAGCATTAATATCTTCATAACAGGCTCTCTAAATAAAGAATGTGAGAGCTAAAGAGACAGCCACAGTGGGGCTGGAGCTTCATGGGCAGTGCTATATAAAACCTCTCACATTACCTGCTACTTAAATAAATCCTATGTGATGGCCCTACTTTTAGTCATGTTATTTTCAGGCATGTTTTCAGACAATGTATGACTTACAAACTAAAATGGTAGTTTAGTTTTCCTGCGTTTATCCTATATGTATTTACTTAGCCTGAAAATTACGTGACAACTGACACTGGAAGCATTGAGCAGACCTAAACATTTGCATCTCCCTTCTGTCAGTGTGCAGTACAATTAAGGGTACTTTTAGAGCTGTTCTGGGAAGATGTAAAATTGCAGCATCCCACTCAAAACTACTCCTTTCCCTGCCATCATTCTGTGTGTCATTTCCGGCCAAGGGTGAGATCAGCACTGGCCATTAAGAGCACATGCAATTCCATATCGAAGTTCTGTGGTCAAGTAATTTTTTAAGCTTTGAAGTCTTTTAAGTGAAGAAATTACTCACTTGGCAAGGAATTTATCATCACTGCTGACTCCTTTCCCAGTAGGAAGGAAGGTCTTTGTTTCCTCAGAGATAGTTTTTTCCATTTCCTTTTGAATATATTCACAGAACCAAAAGAATACAAAACCTAATAGCTGCAGGAAAGCAGCTACATCCTCTTTTATGGCTGCAAGGTCTAACATCTTTTACCTTCAAAGAAGAAACCTTGGCTTCACCAGGTAATTCATTAGTAATTATTTCAATACAGGACATCAAAAAAAGATTCTGCTCATCACTTCCCTAATCCTTCCCATTAAATACTGGGACAAAGTTGACATCCTCATCCTTCACTAGAGTAATACATCACAGTCAAATGCACAACAGGCAAAAATGGATTTGATTGCAAAGCACTGCCATTCTGCAGTCCCAAAACTGAGTATTACCTCTCTAGGCTTCTGAAAATCCGTGGCACCAAGTGAGCATCGCACCCCTACACGTTGTGTTGCAGTTCCTGAAAAATTCTGAATATTTTCTTGAAGGGAAAGACAGAAATGTCAGACCCTTAGGAGGGTTTTTCGAGACTTCTGCAACCCTTACAGCCACGGTATCCTGCCAGCTGGACTGAAACTGTTGTCGAGTGCCTGCAGAGAGTACTGTCAGTGAGGGCACTGTGGGAAGGTGACTGAGGGTAAAAAGGTAACAGTGCAGAAGTCATAGGGAAAAATAGAGTTGCTGCTCCCTGGATGGAGCACGGTGAGCGTGTCTGATCTCCCACACCCAACATAATCTAAGGGGGACTAAACGGAGGATGGAGCAGAGTGGAGACACAGCCAAGCGCTGTCCGAACCTTTGCAGAGGAGGGAACCGGGGGGTACTTCCCAGCTGATAAGCTGCAAAGCACCTGGAAAACAAGGGAGATAAAGGGAGAAGCCCTTGGATTAGCAAGCATGGCAAAAGCGTACTCCTTGGACTGCCACATGCCCCCATCCCAAGGTTATCTCTGAGATACCAAGGTACAACCCCCCCCCCTCAGTGAGTAAAGTGTGTGGCTGGAGGCACTCAAGCTCCACCTAAATATAAAGAAATAGTATAAAAGTAAGATAAGAATGGGAAGAAGTCAGGGAAAACTCCAGAGTAACTTCTGGGGTCAGTTGATGGGGTGAATGTGTCTTCTCCCCCAAAGGGAGGCCTGTTGGGCAAGAGCTGTATTCCATGTGCACTGAATTATTTCCTTGAGTTGTCTTTTTTTAGGGTTGGAGCTTGTCACTGCATTGCTTTGAATTATATATTGCTCTGAATATGTTTTTTAGTCAAATACTATCACCAGCAGTCCTCGAACCTTGACCAGTCACAATTTCATTAATAAAGAGTGTTACTCTGTAACCTGTTAATATAAGTCCTTCAAGGGCCTTAGCAGAGTAATCAACAATTAAGGGTCTGAGAAAATCTTCCCTTTTCTCATGGCAAGCAGCCTAGACTCCCAAGAATAAGAGAAGTGATGGGAAAAGCGCTCAGCATGGTGTTTCCATGCTTTAAGCCCTGGACAGTGACTGCTTTTGGATTTCTTTCCCAGAGGCTGCTTTGGGGAGGGTCATGAGAGATTTACGCACAATGAAATGACCGTGTCTAATCATTCACCCACTCACCTTCCTCCACAGAGGATGACAAGGGCAGAGAGTCTGTGCTTCAGTCAGCCCACACAGACATCCTTTTTTTTTTTTTAATATCCCCATTAAAGGTCCAGGTCTCATGACTTGATCAAAGAATACATATCAAAGCAATTTTATAAAATGTAGCCTTTCTAATCTACCAACATTTAGAGTGGCATCCTGACTTAGGTCTGTTTCAGTACAGAGACATTGATGAAGACTGTAGTAAGAGCTATAAAAATCTTCTCACATAGAAGCAACATCAGTTTTTAAGAGAAAATCCTAGATCTCCTACATAGAGTGGTAAAAAATGTGTTGGTACAAAATATTTTTTTTAAAAGTGCTCTGCACTCTGTGCCAGAGTCTGCAAAAGATTAATAGATTCAGGTGTATATGTCCAGATGCAAATTCAGAAAACTGAAGGATTTGGTATGGGAAAAACCAGCATTTATCACTGTACAAGTTCCATCAGCCCACTTGAGATTGGAGGAGCTGAAGATTAACTGCATACGTCACTGAAGACCCCCTACCAATAAAAAACCCAACATTCCTGTCCATACAAACCAGCACATTTCTGCCTGGGTTTTGGTTTGTGCAGTGACAGAAGCAAGCAGGTGGGCAGAGAAGGACTCGTCTGTGCACAGCTCTAAGCTGAGAACTTCTCCCACAGCTTCTATCACCAAACCATACAAAACTTCTGCTTTGAAAACAACCAACAACAGCCTGATCTATTTCTTGAGCCAAATCTATTCCAGTAGGAACCAAACATCAGCACTTCCAGCAGAAAAGTTTAATTTTATTACATATTGCCACTTGACCACTCCTTCCCACGTCTGAACCACGAAAGGGTTGGTGCTCATTCCACTTTTGGTGGAATGAGAAGCTGATCAGCTCCCAAGATGAAATTAATTTGAGCGAATGAAATGCTTGTTTTCTTCTCTACTATTTTTGCCTAATTCATTAATATTTTCTTTCTCCTTGCTATACCCTGCATGCTTTGGGCTGGGGAAGAAAGTATTGCCCAGCAAGTGCTGTGTATCTGGATTTTTTTCTAAGATGAAAGATTTCATGATTGGACTTGCTTCTCTCAAACAAATACTCTCCAGTGGCCTCTTGGAGGCCCATGTAGTAAATCATTGCTTTAGTTGGTTGAAATAAAACAAAACCAACCAAACACCCCAACTTGTCACTGGAAAGTAGCCCTGAAAAAAAATTTGAGAAGGCAAAGCAATGGCAATTTTATGAGAAAATATTGCTGGAATTTTTGATGATGTTTTTGAAGGATATTTGTGAGCAGAAAACTGAATGATAACATTTTATTTTTATGAAAATTTAAGTTTTCTTAAAAAGCATATTTGTTCATCACTTCAGGTAGTATCTTCTGGGGTGATTACTGTTGTTTTTTTAATAAAAGGCAGTAACATTTGGAGGAGAAAAACAAAAAGGGTTCTAAAACAAAACCAATTAATTTATTGTTTATCCATCTGCAGAAACTATGTTTCTATGAATCTAAAACATAAGGAGTACTTATATATGTGTGTTGTGATGTATGTGTGCACTGACATCTGATTTTTTGTGTAACTGTACATGCATATTTATCAGTTCCTTTCACAAGTGTCTGCAGAAGCAAGGCAAGGGGCCACCCCGCAATTTCATCAGTATGGTGAGAATCTCATCTGGAACACAGTGAATCCATTAAGTGACTATCTGCAACGTGGTATCTTCATAAAATAAATGAAAACAGTGCATACCATCTTTGTCTTCCAGTAATGTACCAATAAAACTAATATTTGAAGATGTTACCATGAAAAAACCAAACAAACACATTTTTTAAAGGTTTTACAGACCTAAAGCTAAGGGGCTGGTGCTCAGGCAGCTCTGCTGACAGGAGCTGATGCCAGGGGCAGGCAGCACCCAGACCAGGTTTCACATGAGCGCAGGGCTAGAGCTCCCTGGGCTTCCCCTGTAAAAATACAGCCAAAAAGGTGGTAGGATTGCTTGTGTTTCTCCCTTCTTTTGGGCCAGTGAAGGATGAATTTTGTGAGCCCAGTGGAGGGGCAGCAGCAGGCAGGAGCAGGACTGGCATGAGCAGGGCAGCAGCAGCAGCAGCTCGGGCACGAGCAGCAGCTCCCACTACCCCATCCCCATCAGAGGATAAAAGTATCTGGAAGAGAGGAACAATTCTCCTTGGGGAGCCTTGTGGCTGCCCCTGTGTCTTCAGTTTACCAGTTCATGCCTTTCACAGGTTTCCAGTTATTCAGCATTGGCCTCGTTTCCAGTGAAGTCATGGAGCTCGCTAGCGACAGAGCCCAGCAAACAAGGGGAAAAGGCCTTTATTACACTTGAAGATACTTATTAAAGTCTTTTGCTAAGGTAGACATAATCTTTTTCATTTTAAGTTCGGGTATTAAATGGAAGGAATCTGGATATACCAGCTTTCAGACTATAAAACCCCTGGGAACTGAGGAAAAAGCTGCCTTATCTAGCCTCCCCTGTATTGTTCTGGGTGTAATTGCATTCCTGGGGGGTAGCTGACTGCCTGACAGGGGGCATTAGCAGAGCTGGGTTGTTACCCAGAGCACTTAGTGTGGCTGGGGGAATGCTTCTGATCCTTGACAAGTCAAGTCTGGTGCCTTGAGGAAAGGGCTGGCGAGAAGAATGCTGTGCTCCCTGTCACATGGTGCCACATGACCGGGGCAGGGTGGAAGGACATTTCACTGCCACATAAAATGTGGTGCTCAGTCGAGTGCTTTTGCTTAAGGAGGGACTTGTGTTGTTGCTTTTTCTTTTTTTTTTTGTTCTCTTTTTCTCCTTTTCTCCTTTTTTCCAGGAAATTCACTCCAGATCTGCTGCAGCATGCAATCCAGGAGCAGATGCTATCATGTGGCTATAGCTGCAATGAATGTCTGCCAGTGTTTCCATGCTGTCCTGAGCCTCGGTGCCCTCTGAGGGGGGAGGATGCTGCAAGGACACCCCAGCCAGCAAGCTGGGTCCTCACACTGCACAAAACCAACCCCACTGCGTTGTTTCAAACCCATGTCTTTAAAAAGGGCCTTTTTCAATAAGCACGGTAACACCCACAGTGTGTTTGGTTCTACACATTTTCAGGACTTTCCAGGAGGCTCACAGATGTGGGTGGGTACCTCTGTGGAGACAGCTGGAGAGCAAGGATCCAAGGCCTCCATTTACCCCGAGTCCCTCTCAGCTACGGAAAAGCTGATGAAAAACTAGGATAGCACAAGGCTTCATCAACAAAGGTTGTCTTTATTAACAGACTTGTGGTTCTGCCGCTCTCCAGAGGGAAGAACACATCTCAGTCCCTACGGCTCTCCACCTCTTAAGACCCAAATTCCTACCCACAGAAGTGAAAGCAGAGGTTGCCTGAATTTCATCCCACAAAGAGACCCATGGTACTGCCACAAGCCACAGGACAGAGCCAGGGCCACAGTGAGCCACCACCTTGCCAGCCTTCTGAGCTCCAGGCATTGGCTTTGCAAGGACACAAATGTCCCCTGTGGAGAAGCCTGAAAGCTCCAGAAGCTTCTTGCTGCCCCAAAATGTGATGAGACCCAGCAACCAAGAGATTTCTGCTGCAGGAGCGGCAGAAAGTCTTCCCATCCTTTAATGCCCTGAATGATCCAAGAGTTTGCTTCAAAAGATGCAGTGAGAGAAACAACTTTCCATACAGCTCACAGCATATTCTAGGGAATATTAGCCAGGAAAACAGATTCATGCCTGCATCCCTGGACTTGACTGTGCTCCCTGTTTTTCTTTCAGTAAGATTGCATCTTCTTCAGCTGCCAGTTTCAATGTCCACATATGAACGTGTCTGTCCTTTAAAGAATTAATGACCCAGACATCATCTGACCTGTCTTATGTCAACTACCATGTGGTTTAGTGATCTTCCTCTGGGATTACTGTAAACTTGAGGTTCCATAAATTTTTTTCTGAATTTTGAGGATCAGATAAGTTTTCATCATACACAGAGGCAAATATTGAAGTATATGTCAAGTATGGTAATCCAGGGCATGGGGGATCACATTTAGCATTTCACTTTCTAGGTCCATTTGGTCGAACAGAAAAAGGGTTTAATGAGAGCTGTAGTTAGGATTTTTTTATTCAGACATATGGTGGACCTCATAAATGCAGAGCTGTGGTATGCAAGCAATCTGCCTATTCATGTTGTTTATTATTTTATTAGTGCTCATATTTCAGCTTTTCAATTAGCCTGAACATCTGGCCAAATAAAATAGTAATTAAACGTATGAGGCTGGCAGGTCAGATACAGTTCCATATGTCCTCTTCCACCAACAGAAAACAACCAGGAGTGTTTAAGAAAGTATTCCAGGATATGAGAAGGCACTTTTCCCAGAAGTTTTCATTTTATCTTTGAGTGCTTAAAAATAAGTTTTGGTGAATGCACAGAGCACTTACTGTGTGTGGTTGGATTTGATAAGCTGGCTGGGAGGCCAGAGGGTGTAAATAGAGGCAATACTGCCCTGCATGTATAGATATCCTCTGTATGTGATTCCTCTACACTAATTATATTTCAGTGCATGGATTCAACTACCTTTTTATTTTAATTTACGATTTTTCCCTTTTATAAATCCAGGAAGGCTTTGTTGTGCTCTAATACACCCCAAATACAAGAAGCTATAGTTGGCAACTGCTGTACTATTGAAACAGCACTTTAGCTACATATCCTTTATTAGACAGTATCTAATCCAGTTTTACTTCTGTTTACTTCTCCTCTGAGACACACCTTGCTATTCTGGAGAAACAGCTGCCCTCCTGCTGGAGAAGAGAAGAGCTGTGTGGCAGTGATCCCCTCCTGCAGACAGTGTAAGGTGAAGACCACAGACTCTGGCTGCATCTGTGTTCTTCAGTATTGACAAGAGCTCTCGTGTCTTAACCCAAGCCACGTTTGAAGCACATCTTAGAAAAGAATTATGCAGGCCAGAGACAAGCACTTCCCACATTCTCCAGGGCAGACCTCATGATAACTAAGCAGATACAAACCATCATCAGAGTGAAAGCTAGGATGTTTTTCTGTGTGCTGATAAGCACAGGGCCTCTCAGCAGTGGGTGGCACACGTACAAAGGCAGAGGTCAGGTTGGTGTCACAGCTGTGCTGCCCAGGACGTGGTGTCTGTAGCTTGCCCTTGCTGACCCTTGGAGGACACAGTTTCCCTCAAAATGGAGCTGGCTGCCCCTTCAGGTGAGCCAGGGAGTGAGGACAGTCAGGAGATGGACCTCAAAAGCATATTCCTGGTGGGAAGGGAGGGGTATCTGCTGCAATTCTTGAAGAAGGCAATGCTTTGCCTGATGTGTTGAATAGTGAGGCAAGAACAAGCTTTGTGTAGGGCAAAATCAACTCTGATGATAGCTACACTAGTGGAATCAATTAGCATCCAATTTTAAGCTGTGAAAGAATGCCTCCTGTACATCTACTGGAGGCTAGGACAGCAGGTAAGGAAACTCTCCTCACACATGCTTCTTTCATAAGTCAAAAACCACTATCAGTTTGCTCTGAAATGCCCTGTATCAATTTCTATGTGCATCAAAATTAGGTCAGCTTTCTTTCTTAGGCTCTCAGATGAGTCCTAATTTTTCCTGATGACATCCCACTAGACTACTAATACGCAGACACACCACACTCACCCAAAAGACAACCTTGAAAGAGCAAAAAAAGGAGAGGAGCAAAGCCTGGCCCTTGCAGAAGGCTGTCTCAGAACAGGAGTGCTCCAGTGCCAGCAGCAACCTGGCACTGCTCAGGGGATGCTCACAGCTCTGGGGGCCAGGACTGGGGCACCCCGTGTCCCTGTCCCACACACATGCCCTGCAGCAGTGAAGGGAGGGAGGAATTAGTCATTCAATCATCTCACAGAGCCTCCTGCTGCAGCCTGTCCCAAGTGCTTTCGTGCCATGTAATTATTCCTGTGAAACAGAGGCTGTTTATTTTGGTTTAAGGTTTTGCAGCTTGGCCCACACCACAGCATCTGAAAAGGTTTACTAACAATTCCACCTCCACCTTTTTCCTGCTCTTTTGACCCCAATTGTGACGAGCATTGCACTGAAAAAGGTCTCTGTTTCAAAAGGCTCAGCATAATCTACTCATAAGTCTGTGTGCTTTCTCTTCATACTTAGGTAGGTAACAAATGACTGTGATGAAAAGAAAGGGCTTGGTGATCTGCCAGTAGTTCTGACAAGGAGAGCAGCAAAAAAAAGCCATAAAGCCACAAAGGTTTCCACAGGGCACAATGTAAAAGACTTGCTACAAACCAACCACAGCTCTGTAATGATCTGCCTAAATAGTTATCCAATCATTGTTTAACACCTTTGTATCAAACAATTAGCTCAAGAAGCCGTTTTATTTAAATTAGCCAATCAACATTTTCCAGTATTTTTTCTGATGATCCTGAATGTCTAACCTTCCCAGGACTTCCCTGAGTAACCCAGGAACTTAAGCCTCATGTTATTCTTGCATTAACCGTTCAGCTGTCTTTAATTTTTATTATTATTATTTTAAATTTTTTATTTTTAAATTGTTTTTTACATTAGCTGAAACTGAACCATGTTGGAAAAGAAAGATGGGAACAGCCAAGGAAGTTCAGCCAAAGTGGATGTGAGCAGGATTTAAAGCCCAGTCCTGGTTGCATGCTGAAGAAAGGGAGGGAGATTACTCAGGCTTAGGGGGTTCCACCATGCCATCGGCCAAACTGTGCTGTAAACAGCTTCCAGCACAACCTGACAAATCATATGTTTGATACTAAGTCAAAAGTTTAGGGTAGACATGGTCATCATTTTTTCTTAACTTTCAGGCAATCTGGGGAATTGTTTGGATATAGGTACCTAGGGCACTGCACTAAAAGAGGTGTGTATCTGAGATGATATGGAAAATGGATTTGATGTCTCTTCATTCAGCACGTGAAGGTATAAAATAGAGCACGCCTCAGAGAACGGACTATTGGTTCTACTCGTTGTGTTTTATGAAGAGCACTCAGAGCATCAAAGTGTTTTATGCAAATGTTATCTCTTAATGCATCTGCCCCAGCAGTCACAGTCCTGTTAGGTAAGTACACATAAGGATCATACTGAATCCGTACCAAAAAATAGTTTGAGAGTTTATTTTTTTCTTGAACCTGGTGTGAACTGGAATCATTGTTCTGACGTGTTTGTGGGGCCTATGCTGGGCTTGATTTTTTTAAAAATAAAGCCTTTCAGCTCCCTAGATAAAACCACACCAAAAATTCACATAAGCAAGCTAAAAGAAGACTATGTCAGTGAAAGTCCACACAAACAGGAAATATCTGTGCTTAAGTTAGAGTTTGCTGTCACTCATGCTTTACCAGACAGTCAAGGCTGCAAATGGTGCCTCAGAAATCCTAGAACTGTAATTCTGAGTGAGGAATTTTATGCTGAGCAAGACAAGCAAGGCAACACATTTAAAAACCCAACATATTAATAGTCCATTTATTTAAACAAAAGACTCGTCTACCATAAGGAGGTTACAAGAAAGATTAAAACAAAATGAATGAAAATTAATCCTAAGTAACATATATCCTTGCAGAGATATACTCCTGCTGAAAAATGTTCAAGCCTTTATGCCTGTTTACATGTCTCCTAGAAGGCAAATGAAGACATAAAACGTATCTCTCTGTCTCACACGCTCTCTCACACAGTCTCACAGGTTACAGAAAATGACATCAAGCCATTGAGCACAAACCTAATTCCAGAGAACACAATGATTCACACATTGGCATGGTTTTATGAGTATTGACAACGTGAAAAGTTGATCCAGGAACAGTTAGATCCAGCTCTGCACATAAAAGCTACCAGCCCTGGTAGATGGGAGAGCTTCTGGTTAATCTCTCGTCACTGCTGGTGTTACCTTCAGACAACATGCTAATGGCCTCGTCAGTCTGCTGGCTGTCGGTGGTCGAGATCTTCTTGGAATCGTGGAGGTTGCTTTGGTAGTTCACTGGTGAGGGATAGGCATTTTCCCCCGCAGTTGATGAGGACATAGATTCCCAGGGTATTTCTCTTTTTCGCCACTTCAGGTCCACTCTCCATCCTGTCCAGCCATAGAAAGCTAATGTGAAGAGAAAGCCCTGCATGGGATTAAGAACCCCCTAGGAAAGAAAAGAGCAACAGGAGTTACACCAGCAAGGAAGGCTTCATCCTCAACTCCAGCAAAATGCTTTGCATGTATTAAAAACTTCCCTTTCACTGAATGATTGCTGACTTTAAAATATGCTATTTGCATGGAAGCAAAAATGTATGCTGTGGCCGTTGCAGGCACAAACAAATCAGAGAAAAATACCATGACCTGTTTTCCAAAATGTTGAGGCCGTAATAGTAAGCAGTAAGCACCAAATGATTTTCTAGCATGAAGTTTAGCCAGTCAATCTCTTGGTGTGTTTTTAACTTTGCCCACAAGCTCTAGATGTTTTTATTCACAAAAGCACATATATTTTCCATTATAAGCCAAGTCAAATATATGAGAGGACACACTAGCATAGACAGTCAAGCTTTTAAAAATAGCAGGAATTGATCTGTCTGGAATTGCTTTAGATTCTTGAGCCAGTGAAAATGTCCATCAAAGTGGGATGGAAAAATGGGGAGAGGAACTGAAAAACAAAATCCCAAGTGATCACCAAAAGATTTGTCTCTGCTCCCAGTGCCATGAGATGCTTAACAAATTAATGGCTTTAGCTGCTTCCATTTTTCTCACCAGAAAAAAAAGAAATTCTTTTTACAGAAAATTTAAAGCATAGGTCAGTCCCTGGACTTGACCTCTTGCTCTCCAGGTGAGCAAGATCAAGGTCCCTGTCACATGAATGTGTTCAATCCTTGTCAGAAGAGGTTGTATCACATCAGCTGCATCCCTTAATCCTTCAATACAAAACTGCTCAGCTGCTGAATTACACAAAGCATGCTCAGGCCTTACAACTATTTAACAGCTCCAGAATAAATTCTCTTGGAAAACAAACCTGCATTGTCACCTCTGAAAAAAAATCCCTTGCCTAATATTCTAACAGGAGAAAAGAGGGTACAGTAAGAGACCAGCACCCTACAACTATTTTTGGTGCCTTCTGTGAAAGATTTTTCACCTATTTGTTCCCAAATAATGATCCAAATGTCATGACATAAGATGCAATTATTCTTTATAATAAAAAAACCCCACTCTAGTTGGAAACAGAAAATTACCATGAAATGCCCATTTCTTTGGGAAACCTTCAGGAACTGTGAGCTAAAACTTTGCAGCTTGCATTACGGCAGGGTTTAGCAAGGTTAGGCCAGAAATCATTGTAGTTATCTTTTCTGGATCTTAAAATGGGTAATGATCTCTCACAGAGAGAATGCATACTCCAGTAAATGGAAGAAAAAGTTGGCCTCTAGGACATTTTTGGCCAAGTTAACATGTGAAAAACACTCCCACTGACTGCTCATTCCTTTCTCTTACTTTCTGTTTTTATTCCTTGATTTTCAGAGTGTTTATATCCCTTAAAATCATAAACCACACACTGTACTGGTGCTCTTCCATCAGTCATAGCAGTGATTTCTAAGACTAAGCAACATCACAGCTGACCCACCATTATAATCCAGGTGATCAGTGCAGCACTTCTGATGTTCTTCAGGGGCATTTCATTGATATCTGGCTGCATTTCGAGATAGAACAAAAGGGTCTCATTGATGATATTGGATGACCAGCTGTGGGAGGAGCAAAGAAGAAAAGGACAGTTACATATATATGTGCAGGTAAAATACGCTTTACCTTCAAATTATAGAAATTAAAATCACTATAAGGACAGTAAGTTTTCTTAATCAGAGAATCATTAAGATTAGAAAAGACCTCCAAGATTATCAAGTCCAGCATGGTTGGATTTCTTGTTAAATTTCAATCTGAAGGAACCAGTAGGTCTCTGAGATCATGATCAGGGACCAGACACCTACCTACTCGCCCAGGCCTAGACAAAAAAGTCAATGCAAGAAAAAAAAGTATCTGATAATTTTAACTTGCTGCAGAACATTAAATTGCAGAAGAAAACTGAGATGGAAAGCAAGTGTGATTCATAATGGGAACATCATGGACACTGTCTTCTTACACTTGGGCCCTAGAAGAGTTGTGCACACAGACAAGGAACACAAATACATGCACATTTTGTTGTAAAAGGCTGCAGGATTTCCAGATGGAGTTAGCATTTCAGGGTTAGATCACAGACTTCCAAAATGTTCATTTAAAAAAAAAAAAATACAAAGCAACACAAAAGTTGACTTTTAAATCCTTGAAAATGCTAACAATTTTTTTGAATAAAGGTAATATCTGTTTCCAAATAAGGATGAGCATAATCAAGCCGCATTAGGTGAAAGAAACTGAGCATGTTCTACACTAAATAGAGGTTATAGCAAATGGCTGTAAGTTCCTATGACATCTAAACAGTGAGACAAGCATTTCTTTATAGCTGTACTGCAGCTTCGGAAAGGAAACCATCAGCATCTATGTCATACTTTCTAAAGGGTTTTGTATATGTCCTTCACACATTTATATTTTTATCACAGTGTAAAACCTCCTGCTCTCCCCTCACAAATCTGTAGGCATCTCTTCTACCCTATCTTGCCCCAACCTGCTGTCTTTGACTAAAGCAATCCATATTTGACTTCTGGGGTGGAAGCGAATCTTCCCTATGCTTCTGAGATGAGATTGCCTCAGTCTTTCCCTCCAGTAACCTTTGAGAATGTTTTTACACTCTAAAGCTTGTGTTTTATTAGAACAAAATCCTAAACCAGAGCTGTGATTTTATTTTTTAATAGGAAAGCCCAGAATGAGACAGAATGGAAATAAACAAATGTCCCCACAATGTCCATGGGAAATTGGCCTTCTTTTTCATGCTTGTTCCCAGATAATCAAGCTGGCCACCATTCCTTAGGTTGCAACGCAGTTCTGTGGTGCCTCTGGGTTCTTTCTTTCCACAGCCCCAGGAGCTTGGCTGAATCTCTGCTCCTTATTATTTCAGCAATTTCCAGGAAGCCATGCTGCAGGATCCTTCGCTGCTGTCTCTCATTCCCTTTGCTGCTGGCTACCCCACCCTCCACATTGGAAACTTCACTTCCAAGCCAAGAGGACTCAGTTATTCCCCCCAAAAAGACACTGATTTCCTTTCAGAGAACTCCAGTAGACAGCAGCCAAGCGAAGATAAAAGAGGCACCCTTTCTCCCTGATCAGTCTTTTAAAGCAAGGTAATGTGAATTAATACACCTGTGTATAAAAAAGTTAAGTAGCTGCAGAGACTGCTAAGTTTGGCCCACTCATTTCACTACTCCAGGACCATTTCCTGCTGTCCACTCCTTTCCTCCTGTTTTCTCTCCTGCACCAAAGTACTATTTTCATGGAGAAAGTTAGAATATTGGGGGGCGGGGGGAAAAAAAGAAGATTAAATAATCAGAAATTTCACACACAATCATATGGAGTTCTCTTTTTCTGGCATTTCCTTTATTTCCAGTCAATATTCACGTCTTTTTCAGACACTTGAGAACTGCAGAGCACAGAGGTGGCTGCACTGTATGATCATAGTCAGAGCCATGAAGGCAGACTTAAAAGCATATTTATTTTAGGTTTTCAGTGATGTGTTTGGTGACAAGAGACTCTGAGAAATCTGATTACAGAAAGCCATCTATCAGCCCAGGGAGCTGACAGCTGCTGTACCAGACAGCTCCACTCTATGCCCAACCTACTGGGAATTTTTTGCTATTGTTTCTTGTTGCTTTTGTTTTTCTGTTGGTTAAACATTTTATCATTTCCTCACAGCCTTGTGATGTTACAGGAGTGATTCAGCTCCTTTGTGAACTAGTTTAGAACTGCTTGTTCCTTAGATACCTTCCCTTCCATGCACAAAGACAAACAAATGAAGCAACCCATCAGTCTTTACTCTTGTCCCTGACTCTCTCCCTCTGGGAAAAAGGCAGTTTAAAACAAAATAATGCGCCTCTTACCAAATAACAAACACCAGCATAATTTTGAAGAAGCGCATCTGGATCTCTGTCCCCAGACGTCTTTCATTCTCTGTGTAAATCCCTTGTCTCCCTTTCAGTAAGGAGGCAACTGAAAAGTACACAATTATGTTCATTAATATACGCACATCTTGTTAGTTTAGGCACAAAACCCCAGAAGATAGAGGCCTGAAAGAGGGAACAAAGGAATGGATGGATTTGTCTCCAGCAGCAGTTCATAAACTGGAAGGACCATTTTCAAGTAATCTCACATATAGCCTAGTACTAAATGAAAATAATTATACAATGTTGGATTCCTAAAATGAAAGCTATCCCACTAGATGGTTTTTTTTTCTCTCAATACCACTGAAAATATTAAATAGTATGGTCAACATACTTATATTTTATAACAAAAGCTAGCGTGTACCTTCTATATAATGTGTGATGTAATTATATGCTTCTTATGTGATGTTTAGACTAAAATAGAATACCTTCTATTATGCACTTTGTTTTTCATTGTGTCATGGACACAGCATTAGCTACTCCTCTAAAACTCGAAGATGTAATGTCAGCAAAAAAACTTATGCCACATGCTGTTCAGATATCACAATGAATATACAAATGCACAAACAAATATACAAAGAATAACTTTGTATGGGAACAACTTTTTAAAAGAACAACTGTTCCTTTGAAAATGAGTATGACTGAGGGACAGAGGATGGATGGGATATAGACTGAACTGAGAATACTAGCTTTTTCCAGCTTTTTTCTATAATCAATGTGAAGATAAATTCAGGTACTGCAAACATCTAGCACTGATCAGATTACATGCAAAGAAGGTATTGAATCCACGGCTTTTTTAAGTCTCATTTCTTCGAAGCACTGGATAATAAATTAAACTGGAACTTCAAGATCCCATACAAGTTGTGTAAAATTCCCATTTCTTTCATAATCTCAGAATCAGGTGTGACAAAATTCTGATCACATTTTATTACATTTTTTGCTCTAGGGCTGCCAAGAAGTAAAATCAACTCTCAGATCTCATCAACTAGAATAAATTTCATTCCAAAGTAGAGGCTGGTACCAAAACTACAGTAGATTTAAGGATCCACTGTACCTTGCCTCAAATACTTTAAATCAAGTAACATGGAAACACTTTTGCCAATCTGCAGTAGAGATTAACAACAGAATAGCTTGAGTGTGTCATCAGGGTGTGTCTCTAGGGCAAATTCTCCACAAAAATGGTGTCTTCATTTCGGTAGGCAACTGCTTCCCACCCTTTGCTGTATCTTTATGATTTAACAAGGAGCTGTCCCACATCATTGAGTACAAAAGCATGACTTTCTACAGTGTTGCCATGTTGCTAAATAACACAGACTGATTGATGCTGACCATTAGGATCATACCTGCTGATACTGTCCTCCTAAACAGGATTGGGTTGGCCACAAGCACTAGCAGGAGTGGGGCATAGGTTGTGATGTAATGTGGGATTGCATGCTCCAAGCCATTTTCACAGCTGAAAAGAAATCATTACAAGATTATGCAATTTTTTAAACTCAAAGCTGACAGTTCTGGCTATTCTATCTATGTCACCTTTAACTTAAAAAAACAAAAATTGAATTAAGCAAAAGATGCAAAACTTCTAATTCATACACCTATACCACCAGTTCGCATGGGACATAAAGCTGGTTTTAAACATGCACTGCCTGTGCATTTTTCTCAAATTGAAAGGAAAACTAAAACCAGGAGTGGGAGGATGGTGGCTCATAGCAGAAGACATATCAGAGCATGCCCAAGTGCTTGGATTGCCTGGCACATTTCTTCAGGGCCCCCTGAAGCCCAGGCAGGTATTTCTAGAAAACTCACTGACTCAGTGTGACATCCTTGGCAAAGATCAAAATGCTCACCTTTTGGATGTCTGTCTCTAAAGCTGACCAAAAGACATTCAAACAACCAGAGAGTGCCCCAATGTCACAGTCTGCTCCCAGAGCCTGCTTACCTGGAGAGAGAAGGGTAGTAAAGCAGAGCAATCCCCTCCACACAGAGCAGCACTGCGAGGCCCCACGTCATCATGTGGTACAGCACAATTGTACTGCAAGCACCAAGGACAGGCACAATTAAAGATATCAAGCCTTACACTTCCCACATTGCAATGCAAAAATAGGACCCTCACTGAAAAAGAGCTTTACACACAGGAAATGGTGCAGAACAACTCAGGCTGTACATTAAACCAAGGAAAGCAGAGGGGGTGGGGATCCTTCAGAAAAAGAATGAGCCAAAGCTGTTATTAAGGCTTTGCACATAGAAGTCCTGTCTCCTCCAGCCTGTAGGGTGGAGGGGACAAGACTTCTTCCCTACCCTTATTATCGAGAAGGAGGCCCTGCATCTTTCATTTCTCCTTCAGGGAGCAAATTAGCAGATTAAAATTTAAGAATGGAGCTGAACAGTCAAATAAGACATCCTTTTGGAATTTGAAGAGAATTATGTTAAACTTTCAGAGTTGGATACTGCTCCTGTCTTTGGGGGATTCAGATCCCTGTTTGTAGAAAGTCTTTTGCTGTTTACTCTGATCCTAGAATCAAGCCCCAATACACATGACTTTTTTTGGTTAACAGAGATGGGGGAAGGAGGCAGGTCCCAACTGTTTGACTAGAACTATGGGACTTTACAAAATCAGGTTTACCCTCAACAGTCTAAAGTTAACTCAAAAAGCCCCAGTTTGGTAACATCTGCCAGAAGAACCATATCCTTAGTACCTGACTGCTCTGTATCATGTAGGAACAGAGTCACATAATTCCATGTTGAGCAGTAGCAACTGAAGGTTATTTTGCTCTCCTAACAACCAACTTAGAGACATCTTATATTTTCTGTCTGGCATTAAAGCACGGTCCTTTCCAAAGGGTTAAGGTTCTTCTGTCACAGGCATTGCAGAAAAATATATAGTAAATACCTATTTTTCTATGAGAGACTTTAAAAGTGTGATCAGAAGGGCAATAATGACTACACTCACTGAGAAATTGATAAAATAAAAAATTAGAGAAAAAGATTTTAAAAAGGGAATTAACTATATGAAACTACCTGTATGAAATTCAGCACTTTCCCCCTCTGAATTTTTCATTTTCTGGATTACACTTTTTTTTTTTCTGCAAGAATCAATTTCAGCTACAGAGTAGGGACAAAAACAGTCATCTCACTGTCATAAAGTTTATAGACCACTATTTGATGCATATTTTTCCAAAGGTTAAATGAATTCAGTTACGTTTAAATTCAAGTTGGACATAAGTCAATATCTGAGCAATTTAAGCACTTAGAACACCACTCATCCCTATCATTACCTGGTAACCATACAAACGTCAGATGGTTGTACAAACCTCACTTATACCCTCAGACAGCTGCAAGCAGAGACATACAATGTTGGAAGGAAAAGAACAAATTCAGAGCTTCAACTCTGGTACCTCAGTCCAGCTGATCTTCTCACCACCAAATAAGAATCAACAGCATAGCAAAACAACCACCAGAAGCCAGCGCTATATAACAGCTGGATCCACATCTAGAGGGGAAAGAAGTGCCAAATGTCACAGCTGCTTCTCCAGTGCCACTGGGGCAGGGAAGGGACTCAAACTTTTGGCCTGGTGATTTGTTCTTTGAATGTGTGTATTTTCCAGATGAGATCATGAAGTATGAAATCTTACTCAAAATCACAGGAACAGAATTGTTGTAGCCTATGGGTCAAGTTGTAGGTAAATTGAACAGCATTAACTTTCACAGCTTATTTTCTGATTTAGAAAACATGTCGTTTATCTCTCAGTTTCTAACCTGAATCTCATAAGTGAAGCCCAAAGAAATTCAAAGTGAGGATGTTTTAATTTTAGGTTAAAATTTCAGTTGTTTCTCAGTAGCTGAGGCATGAAAATATATCTGAGGTCAGTCATAACTACAGTGTGCCTATGCCTCTGTGGGCTCTGCATGTGATGGGTGTATTCTCCGTGCACAAGACGGTTATCAAGAAAAAAAGATCATTAATGAGAAAATCCCTCACCCTCCAGAAAAATATCCCTACTGAACTCCCTGACTGAGTTCCTCAAAAAAAATCCAAAGGAAACAGGTTCAAGTCAAGCTAAATTCCACAGCATTCTTGAGCTGACCCTATGCATTTTTCCCATGAGCTTATATAAGATAAGTGACCTTTCTTTGCCATTGTATATAAATTCCACATTTCTTCCCCATAGGAGCTGGCTTTTTGTAATAGTCTGGGACTGTTTTAATATTCATGTTACCTTCCTTCCAAGCCATCTTTCAGCTCTTATCTGAATATCCTTTATCACGGCTCCATAGTACCATCATTTTACATCTGGAAATCAACATACTTGTTACTGAGCCAAACGTCAGAGAATGGAGAACTAGCACTCCTTCCTCCAAAAGGCAAATCAAGCTGGGAAATATTTCCCTTCACCATGGGTGTAGACCCTGCCTCTATTCATTTGTGGCACAAATTATTCAGTCTTTCATTCAAACACTATGACATTTTCCTAGTGCACAGGAGGCAGAAAATGAAATCCCAGTCTTCCTTCTAATGCATTTTACCCATAGCACTCTGCACGTAACTTCATCGTCACATTTACATATTTACTGCAGTTGAAAAATGCACAATTTACTACACATACACACATACAAATACAAAAATAAATTGCAGAGTCTTTCCAGAAAATCCAACATAGACAAGACGGTCTCCAAAAATAATATAAATCAGATGCACTTAAAACCCAAAGCTTCATACAATATTTTACTTTTTAGCAAAACAACACATCTTGCTACAGTGCCTGAACGGGTACCCCTACACAAACTATTCAAAGGAGATGTCTAAAAGCTTCATTATTGGGAGTTTGTATTGGTTTGTGGTTAAGAGAAATAAAGCAATAGTACTAAAACAAAAATAAAATAGAATCGGAAACATTTTATTAACTCACATGAGAGTATGTTAGGGGAAATGAGTGGAAGAGGGTTAGTTTTCATTCCAATATAATTAAATCTAAATTTAAAATGACTCAAATTACAGCATTTTCCTGGAGCCCAAGTAAGGGAAAATAAAAATTGTGGTAGACCGCTATGCTGCTCAGCATCTAACCTGAGATTCAAATGAAAAACAAACAGTCTGCATACAGTACCTTGCCATGTTTAAAAATACTTTTTTATGTGTTATGGGCCAGAAAGTGAAACAGAAGAGGGAAGGGGTTTTGAATAGGACATTCTTGCTGCAAGATATTGAGGTTGTTGGTTCTTCCTCAAAGAAAAAAACAACAACATTTGCATTTCATAAGCAAAACTTAAACATGTGTGATAGAATTGAGAATTGATAGATGCATACAATTTATATTTGTGTCCATGGCACAAAACTATCATGTTTGAAACTGCCATTATATAGGCATATAAAGCACAGTGAGTTAAATTTGGCACATATTGTTTTATTTTAAAACTACTCAATAATTTTCTTTACATGCAACCTATCCCCTTCTACATTGTAAATTTACAAATTTGAATTGCAAAGCTAATGCTGCTACTGCTCATGCATTAATTCATTGGGGACCCTACATTCCTATTGAATCTGGGTAAAGTGACAATCTGTCTTATTTGTCATTCTCAATGTTTTGACAAAAATTGTGACCTTTATTCTTTTACAGTAAGCTCAAGTTATATGCCCCAGTATTTTGATTGTAAAATTTGGAACTGAGTTTCAATCCGTACTTTTGGAATGCATTTACATCTTTTTATTCTTGCACTTTGATCCAGAAGATACTTAATAAGACTTGGCCAGATGCAGTCATAGAGCGCCCAGCAATCTGAGCTGAAATCCTGCATGGCAGGACAGACCTTCTGCCAGCAGATTTGTGGTTTTGAGTATATTTATCCTGCTGTTCCTCTGTGTCTAAAACACACACTCTCGTGCCACAAAAGCTAATTTGAGCTACTCAAGTTGCTGTTTTCAGGAGGTCCTTGCTGCCACCACCCAGGCTGCAGTTTCTGACAGAGAAGATGGACAGATAACCTCGCGCTGCCAGTGTGACAGCTGGGGCATTCGCGGTGCCGTGCCAGCACAAACACAAACAATGCTTCACAGCCCTTTTGGGATTGCTTGTACCCTTATGGCTCCATATCCCTGACCTTGGTGTACCCCACTCCCCTGGCACTCCTGCAATGAGTGAATGCCGCAGAATTCCTGACCTTGGTGTACCCCACTCCCCTGGCACTCCTGCAATGAGTGAGCACCACAGAATTCCTGACCTTAGTGTACCCCACTCCCCTGGCACTCCTGCAATGAGTGAATGCCACAGAATTCCTGACCTTGGTGTACCCCACTCCCCTGGCACTCCTGCAATGAGTGAGCACCACAGAATTCCCGGGCTGAGTTTGACCCGCGCTGCCCTCCATCCTTACACACACCATGTGGCACCATCTGACACCCTGCCTGCCCTGACCCAGGCTCTCAGAGGGAGGCATGAACGCACTTGCAGGGGTGTGGCAGAGGCTGAAACCATCATATCCAGGCTCTGACTCACAGCCACATTTCCTTTTGGACACAGTAGTTTTTCTTTCAGGCTCCCCACGCGGAGGGACTCTTAACTGGGAGCAGGAGAAAGGGGGGTGACCTCTGTACCTACCGCGCTCCCCACGCAGAAAGTGGAAGGCCACACGTCAGTCCCATTCACCACAGAAATGTTAGCTATGAAGCCTGGGAAGCCCAGCCATACACTTGACCTGAAGATCATACCTAAAGAAAAAGAAATGTATTAATGCTTTGAATCTGCTCATGTGATTTGGATCACATGCTTCTCCCTGGCCACATATTTCACATCGCAGCGCAGATTTTGTGTGTCTGCAGGAAAACGACGGCTGCAGAGGAGCACAGCAGGGACAACTGTGCTATTTAAATGGCAGTGTAATCATTCACGGAAAGTAGCCCCAAGAGTCGGAAGCCGGTGGGACTTAAAACATTACGTAGATTAGAATCTCACTTACTTAGAGATGCTGTCACACACTTCCCTAAAATAAACTGGGTAGCATTTAACAGATTGATATAGAACACTAAGTAACTATTTACCAGCATGTATCTACACAGTGATATTCACGTCTCTATTATCCCTCACTATGGAAAAAAAGTTATTTTTCACTTTTCTCTGCCTTGGTTTTACAAGCAGCTCTTTTCCTCTGTCACAGGATTGAAGAAAGCAGTGCTTCTGAATTAGGTAACAACAATACCCTTTTCAAAAATGAACTGAGAGTTTGTTAGTGAGGCTTTCTGGGTTTGCTTGAAACAAAGCACCAACAGGTAACAGAACAAAACGACCAGGTTTCCCACCAAGAATGAACAATTGCCCACCCACCAAAGTGAGTCTAATACAAAGACAACACTGGATAACTAGTTTGAGTTTGCCAGCAAAAGAGGAAGGGAGAAAAAATAACTTTATCTATTGCTGTCTTCGTCTGGCTGAAAGGACCTCTTCCAAGTGAATGCACATGTGCATTTTCCATATCTCTTTCTTTATTTCCCCCTATAATCTTTGTTTTAATATTGATACTTATTAGGTACTGTGAGAGAACCTGGCTGTATATGAAAGGGAAAAAAACCTGAAACAGAAAGACCCACAGATACACAGATATACACACACACAACCCAGCAGCAAGTGACACAAAACAGCACTACTTCTATCACCTAATGTGAGGGGGAAAAATGCTGCTGTAGAAAAAAACTTGTCCTGTATTTTCATAGCATGTGTCATGGTAATTTATACCTAATTTGGCAGTAAATGACTGATGGGAAAAACGACCAAATGACTGATGGGACAGCTTAAGACACATTAATTTCATTTTGACTCATGCATTCTGTTTTATTCTCTGCTGGTTTATTCCTCCAGACTATCAGCCAGGGTCTGAGCATCAGGTTGTCCTTGATAAGGTAGCTTTGCTCACATTTCAAAAGCCTGTGTCCAGCATGATCTGTGTGCAGCTGCAAGTCAAACTCATCTGCCGTCAACGTGATGTGCCCAGAGAAGTGGCTGGCACATGAACAAGAGGCACACTCGGTCCAAAAGGATTTAAGGACATACAGGATAGTGGTTTTCAAATGCAATCCTATGGATTGGCTAAATATTTGATGTCAGATTTAGTTTTCAATGCGCTGCCTCACCTCCACTTTTATGCCTTATTCTGAGAACAGTTTCCATTCTAGATTTTGTTTTAAAACAGAGATTTTTGTGTAGATTTGTCAAGAGCTTTCACTTCTACAGAATAAACTATTAAACAAGAACTTCCACCCCAAAGGCCCATAATTTCCTGATCTCACTTAGTCCAAATCTTCTTGTGAACACATAGAGCATGCTTCCCTCAGAAATCTGTTGTCCACTCACCAGCTTTATTTGTCTGTGGTACCTCCGAGCAACAAGAGCCTGTTACAGCACTGGCAAGGGACATCAAGCTGGCACTCACCTAAGCCTCCAAGGATGTCACAGATGGAGATAAGGAGAAGGATGGTGGAAGAGGAGGAAGCCTTGGGCATCTTGCGTGGGCTCTGGCCCTTCTTCGGCAGGAGCTGCAGGATGGTCAGAAGCAGACTGATGGAGGCACTGCCAATGCAGACTCCACAGAAGACTTCAGGCTGGAAGCTCATCACTAGCTGTGTAGCTGCATCCCGGTTTGGGCAGCAGTAAGTTTCTAACCTTGGAGAAGCCATGAAACGTCCAGCTGGTGGAGGGGCTCCACAAGCAGAAGAAAATGCTGTTGCTTCCCCAACGCAGCATTCACTTTTTCTTCACCCTCCCCATTAGTCCTCGGCGGTGAGAATCACGCGATTGATGGATCATGTGCTGCTGCTGCTGCTGGAAGTAAATCCCCTAGAGCTGCCTTTCTCAGCCTCCCTAGCAAGGAGATCAGATCCGAACAAGAAAACACAGTGTAATCTGAAACATGCCCCATGCTTGCTCAGAGCCATTGGCAACAGTTCACTCACATATTTCTGCTTGCACAGTATGCGATACAGGAAGACTTAAACTCGTCAGAGCATTGAAGATGGTTTAAAATAAATAAGGATGCAGATACCAAAGTAGAAGCATTACATTTTAATTGTGTTTCCCTTTAGCCCCATCCCACACAGCACCCTTTAATTTACTGCAAATTAATTGAAAAGCTGATTCCAGACACCAGCAGTCGTAGTCTTTACAGGGAGGAGCAGGGATAAAAATCCACACCTTAACCCAAATCTCAGTTTTAGTGATCCAACCCACCCATCTCTGAAAATAAAATTAGAAACACAATACCTTATCACTGTAGAAAGAGATTATTACATTTGGGAAGAAAACATTAACCTCATCCTATTTAAATTGCAAGCACGAGAAAATCCTCTCTTTAGTCAGTACTGTCTGAATTGGATCAGCTTGACATGGAAAATTCCAGGACTTAGGATTTCTCAGCAATATATTTCTCTCTCTCTCTCTCTCTCTTTTTTAAAATTTTTAAATTGGTGGGGATTTAATATGAAAACAGGAATTTGACCTGCAATATTTGGTTTTGCTTTAAAAGCTAGACAATATCTTTTAAGACAGAGGTCCTGTTAGATACAACAGCAAATAAATACAATCATAAACACAAAAAGTAATTCCCCCCTCCCAGCTAAGTTCCAAACTCCCTGTATCCCCTCACCCTTCCAGAAAATTTGCTAATAGGGACACATTCAGGAAATACAGGAGGGAAATTGCCAAAAGACTCAAAGTCAACAGTATGTTAAATAACATAGTCATAGATTTTATAATTAGTCTTTATAAGAACAAGCAATCTAACCCTTTTCCCCCTCTAATGGTCTAGCCTATTTTCAGCAGAAATTAGGAAAGGCTAGTGAATGACAATGGGATGTTTTGTGTGCAGTGTTTACGAACACAGTGTGCTTGCCCTCAGTAAGGAAAACAGCTGCAGTCCCGGGCAAAATAGTACCTGCGGTTTTCATTAGCCAAAATACATCAAACCTGATCCCAGCAAATGAAGAAACTCCACCAAGCTCATCAGCCTGCTGGTGGGGGCTGTGCAGCCTCCCGGGGCTGGACAGTGGTGGCAGGGCTGCGGTGGCAGGGCTGGGGTGGCAGAGGGAGCCCAAGCTGCCAGGCCTGAGGTGTGTCCCCCCATCCTGCTGCCACGGGACTCCCCAGGGCTCTGCAGGATGTTAGCCTGCGAAGCCAGACCCCTACACATTGGTGTCCATACAACAGCAAGGTGTTTGAACTCCTGTTACAGGCAGCAGAGGTTTTAGGCAGCCAAGCTTACAGTCTAGACTTTGTCTAAGGAGCTGTTCAGATCTTCTGAATATAAACGCACAAGGTGAGCTGAGGAGGCTGCAGTGACCATAATGAGAACTTAGGCATAACCATCATCAAAGACTCTGACACCCAGACAGCTGAGATGAATGTTTTTGCTAAGCATTTTTGCTGCTTTCCAGCATAAAGCGATTTCACAGCTCCATGGATGAGGACAAGTGAGTGACATGGATGTAGCAATACTACATTTTGTGGCTACCATGTGCACAAAAACATATGGGGGTAGCTAGGTTACAAAATCAGATTGCCTTGCTCAAGAAATACAAACTCATGCTGAGGTTTTCAATACCAGGCTCTGTCACCAGCATAAGTTTGGGACTCCTCAGATTTTATTCCACCTCAGACAGAGCAGTGGTGCATGGAATTGCCATATTTCTGTCAAGATACTGCATTGGAACCTACCTGGCTACTAAAGGAATAAGGAATTGCAATCCACAGAGACAGATTATTAGTTAAAATTAAGCCAGCATATGCCACGTAGACAATTCAAAGACATATAAATGAAAAAATTAGTTTGTTCTAATCTGAAGGAGAATTTATATTGCTTGGCTTATACTTGGAAGAGCAAAACTTCAAAATATTATAGAGAAACTGTTGCATAGAAGCCTTTCATTCCCACTATCAGTTCCTAAAATTGTTCCCCTTGTTATTTCTGTTGCCATTTTCTTTCTTTCAAAAATTTGAAAAGCGTGTCAAGTCATTATCCTGACTGTTTGTTCTGGCTTACAGAAAGGAATGTTTTGTGTGTTTGCTTTTTCCGCTTATCGTTTGTTTTCATTGATCTTGACTGTGATCTTCTAGTTTGACCAGGCGGATTTACCATTTTATTATTCTAACTTCTCTCTCCCTTTTTTTTCAGCCACTTTGAAACTACTTTCATTCCTCAATTGTACTCTTATACTCTGGAAATTAATTTTTTTATCTTTCCCTTCTTTTCTTGACACAATTTTGCCAGCTGTGCACCCTCCTTTTATTGCTTTACTCCTCTGAGTGGAGCATTGTTTTTTAACTTCTTCTGGGTTCCTTTCCTCCTCTAATCTCTCAGGATTTGATTACACTGTTACTTGAAGAGTATGTTTTTTATTGGAAGCAAAGCGCATGACCTGCAGTATACCTAATGCAAAAAAGGAAATTAAGTGACTCATGAATGAACGGATACTAACCATGAGGGAAGCAGAGGTGTCTAAAATGTGCCAACATTTAAGGCTGAGTGGGAGATGCGTCTACCAAACTAATGAGCCACCCAACACCTCAGCTGGTAAGAGCTAGTTAGTCTCTGGTTCTCATTGCTGGGCTTAAGGTATAAAAAGTTAGAACAGTCAAAGAAATTCAAAGCTGGTTTGGCAGTCTTACACTCAAGATTAATTTGGCTTCTTGTGATTATGAAAATAAGAGGATAAAAGCTGGGGACAAAGACAAAGGAAACAGAAAAGTAATGAAAGAAATAAGAGAATAGTTATTTTGTCTTGTTAAGGACCTTTATTTAATATTCTGTAAAACTTACATCATTCGACAGGTCCTAATTCCCGTCTCTCTGAAATTACTGACACAATTCCCACTTCTGCCAGCGTACAAGAAAGATTCACAGATATGCTTTATCTCATTTCTGCACCAAGGCAGGATCTCAACTAAGCAAATGGTGTAGCTTGGAGACAGCCATTAGCACACACACAAGAAACACTAAAAAACCCTCCTTGTATTGCAAATACCAATCAATCACACTCACAGCATAAGTACAAAATGGCGCAACACTGAAAATTCCAGTCACAATTTTGGACATTGGCAACAGTGTGCTCAGGGATGAGAACAATAGGAAACGAGCATGTACTCCATACTTTTAGAAATACTCTCTCTCTCACTCTCTTGGACCCAGAACACAATGTTTCATCAGTCTGTGTTCATCATTAAGATGAAACTCTGGCTTGCCTGCTTCTAAAGGAAAGCAACAGGTTTACAAAAATATAACAGGCATGCATTTCTGTTGTTAAGGAGTGTGTGTATGGTTTATGCTTGAGTGTGCAGCTGCACATACTCTAAGCACTGTTTAATTAAGTCTGGGACTACAACACTGGCTTACAGAGGACAAGGAAATTTGTGGATATAGAGACAGAGGATAGTTTTGTTTTGTTTATGCATACAGTTCAACACATCACTGCTTGAATTTACAGGTCCCAGTGAAGATCTTAGCTACCTCACAAATGTAAAAGCTATACTTTATCAACATTCATGATCTTATAGTCATGATCTTCTACACATTACCTGACGTAACATTTCCCAAACTGAAGAAAGCTAGGTCTGTCTTCAAGCTCAATGGATGCAGTTATGGTCTTCCAACAGATCCTGCAATATGTTCCTTAAGGCCTTGACATACAAATATGCTTTAACGCCTCTCTTTTTTCTATCTACCCAGGCCTCCTGCAATTAGACTTAATTTGGAAGAAACTGAGAGACTCTTCCAACTTAATTTGGAAGAGACATGTCCTTCCCATAATTAATACTAGTTTTTAAAGTTAATTTTAAATCTTTAACTTAATATGTGACTGAAATTAATTGAGAAATTCACACTCCACTCTTGCTATTTCCAATTTCTGTAAAATTAGGCATATTGGGACAATAGTGATATTCAAGGGGTAGCATCTGTCATGATTATAACAGTTACAGACTCCATTAAAAAGTACTGAAAGAAAAACAGAGGTATTGGTTCCTTCCCTCAGTGTTTTAAATATAATTAAAAATTGTAAAATATTAATTTACTTTTAAGGATGGTGAATATTAATTTAAAAGGCTGAGGATGAATGTATCTCATTTGCATAAAATTAATATTTGAGTTCTTTTTGTTTTCTTGAAGAATAAAGACATAAATACATGAAATGAGTGTGCATTTGAACAGCGCAATAACCATGTGCATTTGACTGATGTAATCAAGTTACTCGTATTTTATTGACTTACGATATACCTTCTGCAGGGAAAAGTTATCTTACGTGGCTTCTGTGAAGAAACATAAACAAATTAGTTTTTGAAACTGGGCCTGTAATGTATTTGAATGAGTAAACAAGATTTATACAGATGAGGTACAAAATAACTGAGTAGAAAAATGTATCTATAAAACTGAAGAAAATTATTTTTGCTTAGAGATTAGAAGAAAAAAAAATCCCCAATTCTCTATGCCAATGCTTAGAATATTATAGTCTCTGAACTTGCATTAAGACAGATTTTTGTGGCCAGGCACATTTCTGGACAAATTCCACCCTTAGCCATTGTCTTTATTATATTATTTCACGGAACAAAAAGATGCCTCAGTTTCAGCACACGTGTAATAAAGAGACCTTGTCCCACACCTATGCAGACTACATGAGACACAGCTTGAATAGGAACTGATTGATGAAAAAGACTGTGAAAAGAAGGACTATTATCTCTCACACAATGTGATACTGAAAATTGGATAGTAATATTTGTAGGCACGTACCCGAATCTACAAAGTTGAATGTCTATCCTGTCCTCAGTGTCTTCCAAAGGAATCCTATGCCCCACTAGTTCTGCATTCTAAAGGTTATGTTAGTTGGTTCCCCCAAGAGAAATCAGGTAGGACACTCTCTTGTTACAATTTCTAGATGATGGGATCTCCATACATCTCCCATCACCCAGCAGTTATATTTTGAAAGCCTATTAGCACCAGAAACTTATCTCATAAAACCTGTGTCCTCAGGTCTACGTAGCCGAATCAAAATACACTTCAGCACTAACTTCACTGCTCTTACAGTGCAAGAACTCTCCAAGGCTCTATTAATTAAATTGCTAAAAATGTCAGGGTACCATGGCCAATTAGACGGTCTTGTTGGACCCTGTAAACAAATGTAACTGAATGGAATTCTGCCAAAATGCACAGTCCAGATCCAGACCACAGACACCAGCCAACGTTCCCGTTCGAAATCCCATGAGCATCACTAGGTTTTTTAACTCTGCAGAGGTTGCATGGTCAGCAGTCAGCCCTGCAGCATCTTGGAAAAGGGTGACAGAAAGTAGCAACCTTCTATTGCACAAATTGTTATCCTGTAGTCTCTGAAATGAGCACATAGCCAAAAAACATAGCTTAGATGTCTCAGGGAATCCAGAAGAAATGCAGTAATAAGAGCAGAAACATTATAGTGCAGAAAGGATTTGTGATCCACTCTTGACTTTTCTGCTCTTCAGGATTAAAAATCATGACTTCATTGTCAGAGGCGAACTTCACAGTCCGGGGTGGGAAAAGTAATGAGCATCCAGTGTAGTTTACTGGATATACCTTCCGGGTGAGCAATACGGCAATGCTATACATTTATATTACAGCCTGGCCACATCAGCTACTCCTACAAGACAACTTCCTGGGAATATAACTCCAAGAAATTGGTTGGTCCTAAAACTGCTCCAGAAAAGCAGTGCTCTGAAAGTAATCCTCTGTGTATCTTTAACACTCCATAAATTCAGACCTTCACAAGAAATTAACTTTCAGGGTTGTGACAGGATCTATGTTAACACAGAAGATGGGCAATAACCCCCCATCCCAAAGCTGTTTCCTCAAGATTTTATTAATGATGCTCCACTGGCATGTGTCTGCTTTACACAAAATTCAGGCTAAGGAAGCAGTACCTTCCACAGCCTCATCCATTCTAAGCCAAACACAAGCCAGGGAAAGCTAATCTGAGTGTTGCACTTTTTCTCATGTGCATGACTTGGAAGGATTCCCTCAAATACCCTGTCAACTGCTAACTGTTCTGTTGGCAGAACTGGGAGGAGACCACGTCTATACCTTCAGCATAAAGGGGAATAGCAGTCTGTGGGGAGGTGGCAGGCACAGAAAGAACTTCTGCCCCCAGACTCCTGGGAATACCCAAAACAACCTTACATCAGCCCTAATATCACCACATTCATGCAATATCCCACATCTGCTACTGCTGAACCACAGCCTCTGGAGCACATCTGATGCTTTAGGGCAAACTCCTATGGCACTGCAATAAAAAAACCCCATGTACTTCATGCCTTATGCATGCTTAGATGGACTCTCACAAGATTCTACATCCTATGACCTTCACGTGGACATAGTTCATGCTCTGTGTAACCAAGCTGAGAGTAGAAAGGTCAGTTGTAATGTAAAAACTGTGTCTGTTTATAGAAGGTACTGAGAGATTTATTTATATACAGCTGATAGGCAGAAATGGGTCTGTTTGGGGCTAGCTAGCAAATTAAGGCAAAGTCCAAGTGAAAAATACCAGATTACAAGGCTTTTGTCTGTTCTCATGCATACTCTGGTCTCTTGCTATTTATCTTTCCTTTCAAAAGTCTTTTCAGCATTCTCCATACAAAGAGCATTTAAACCCACCCTTTGCATTTTCCCTTACCATCCTGGCTCCAGTGACCATCTTCATCAAGTACAGAATTCAGATACAACATGCTGTGATATCGGAGTTTAAATGCATTAAAGACCCTTGTTAGCCTCTGAGACTATCTCTCATGCATTTAAAATGTGTCAGTGTTTTATCGCACATAAGAGTAGTGGCACAGCACAGTTTGTACAGAGAATGTTATCATGTAACACGTGTTATCTAAGAAGATGGACAATGAAAGGCACTCCCTAATGTACCATGGTCAGAAACTCGGCAGCAAGAATAAATACTACAAATGATGGTTCACTGAAATGATGAAACTTCATGAAGCAAAAAAAAATTCCCAAGTTAATGAAGCTGCAGTGCATATACATACGATCAAATACAGCTATCTAGTGTATATAGTGTGTGTATATCTATATATACGCATATACTGCTGGACTCTCTTCCACAACTAAAAAAGGTGGCTTCATCAATAGTGCCTCATAGTGATGGTCACTGACCCATATTATCCCCCAAACTGTGTCCAAGTGCTGCCTAGTCAAGCCTGCTGACAATGAAACAGAATGGACTGTCATGTACTGGTGTTTCAACCTCTGTCCCCTCACTCTGCTATTTGATTTCTCTGTAAAGTGGTAGTCTGAGATGTTGTAATACATTTTGATAAAGGGCCATAATGCAGAAATGGGAAAAGAAACAGATATACAGATACCAGAGGGCCTATGGCCCAAGGCAGGACTTAACATGTGCCTGAACTTGACTACAAGCTGAAAACTGCATCCCCGGGGAAAACTGGTTACCTATTCAACTCCTCTTGCTAGGTGTATGCTGTCTTCTGATGTTGCAACCAAATGAGGAGTTGCCCTTTTCTTTGATTTTCAATCTTTTTATCATGCAAAGTTGTGAAAATTATAAATCCTTAAGCAGGCTATGGATTAGAGGAGTCTGTGTTGGACTCATCTCCTTTTTCTTGTCTACAAGTCTAATAGGTCTCAAGATCTAAGTCAAGAATATTATTCTTAGCAAAACATAATATTTTTTTTCTCTTGGTCACTCACAGCCTCATGCTGTCACCCGCAGAAAATTGGTCTGTGGTACAAAGCATATGTGCTGTGAGAATAAGTGACAATTGAACAAAGTTTGAGTCAAAATCAGCATGGAAGACAGAAATATCAGAGCATCATATGAATTGCTATTCTTTCACAAACTTCAGCTTTATAAAAAGCTCTAGTTAAAGAATACAGATTTTATTTTGATTGTAACGAAATGAAGAGTTCAACACATATTTGAGTTATATATATCTGAAAGGTTGAGAACTTCTAAAGCTTTCTCCAGCACTAATTATGTGCTGATGAAGCCCTACTTGCAATACAGGAGAAACAAGACACACTTGGGAAAGGTTTTCAAGGTGCCTAAATCATAAACATCCTGCTGGAGCTTTACAACATGGTACTTTTCATTCTGGGAAAATAAGTAATTTGTTGGAATCAAAGCGTTTTGCAGAAGAGTGTGATTATGCTGAATCCATCAGAAGCAGCATGGCAGGTTTCCAAAGGAAAGCCTCTTGGTTCCCAGATATGCCAGGATGTCTGTCTATTGGGCTGCAACCCAACCTGTTTCTCCAGGTTCTCAGGACTTTCAGACTCCACAATAGACTGGCAGCAGCTTGCCAAACCTTGAAGTACTTGATCAAAAAATCCATCCACTTCTGTTGCAGGAACTTATCACTATTTCAGTTGTTTTGGTCTTTGTGATGATAATTTTCAAAGACGTTAGAGCTGGAAACAGGAAAGAGCTGGAAGCCACTGTACAAATAGAAAGCTGCAGTCTAATCACTATTACTGAAACGTGGTGGTAAGAATTGCATGACTGGAGGGCTGCCATCAGTGGCTGTAAACTGTTAAGAAGGGAGAGGCAAGGAAGAGGGAGTAGATATTACAAATAAATTATTTACAGTGAGGGTGGGGAGACACTGGAACAGGTTGCCCAGAGAAGCTGTGGATGCCCCAACACTGGAAGTGTTCAAGGCTGGGTTACATGGGACTTTAAGCAACCTGATCTAGTGAAAAATATCCCTGCCAATGGGACATTGGATTAAATGATCTTTTAAGGTCCCTTCCAATCCTTCTGTGATCCTGTATTTCCCTCAGAATATGTGCCATAGATCAGCTGTTCTCTTTTGGCATCTGAATTTAAATTGTCAATGAAATATGCATGCTCCAGGGCATCAACTTTAATTTCGTATGGCTGAGGCAGAGGCACTTTGTCTCTTCACCAACCTGTCAATGTTTGGTGGTTAGCTCCTGGCAGGGCTGGTAACAAAGTGGGAGGTTGTAAAGGCTTACCTCACCTCAGTTCTTCACTCTGTAACTATGACTCTCTACATGGGAGTCTCTACATCTCTCAAATTTTTCAGCTTCTGGGGGGGGGGGGGGGGAAGAAGCCCTGCTGACATTGCAATGTCCAGCACAATGAATGGCCTCAGGACTGAGAGTAAACCAGTCTATTCTAAAGCCATCCTGCAGATATCCTGTGCAATTCACTGCAAGGTGCCATGCCTTAAGGAATAGATATGTGGTGTACAGCCACAAAGGTGAAACAGGCTGTGCCTTAACATCATACTGTGGCTCACACTGTTCATAAAGTAATTTATTCAGAGTTTTCGTAATCTCAGTAACTAAATAGGGAACAGATATGCAATATATGCAACAGAAAGAATGGTGGTTGAATAAATTCTGTAGAACAAAATTTCACCTGAAATCGTTAATTAAGTTTCAAGTACCAAGGTAGGACAACAGACGAAGTACTGTGGGAGGGGCGTGGTTTACTGCAGAAGGTTTTTGTTTCACAGGGCGGGGACATACAATCTGGGTATGTGGGAACCACTCAATATAATCTGACAGCTCCTTTGCACAGCAGGAGGAGGTGTTTGGGTAACTTTTGTGTATCACTGTGAAGTATCTTTGATACATGTATCATAGGAACATATTTTTACACAAAGGGATCCCTTTCATACCCTGTTGGTAATAGCTGCATCATTCTCTGTCTCAGTGTGAAAAAGTCTGTTACTTCCTTTGATATATTTATGGCACCCTGATGTATCTTTCATTTCTACCTTCTATTGGTAACTTCTTTGTGCTCAGAAAACATTTGACAAGGGAGAAAGCTGAGGTCACCGAGGCTTTTCTTAGACAAATACAGTTATCACTGTTCTCTTATCACACAAATGAAAAGTAATATTTTAGAATCCATTCAATAAATCCTTTGTCCTTTATGACTATTTGATACCTTATGAAGGCTGGGCAGAAGATACAGAATTCAAGAAATAAAATTATCACACTATTTTAAGAAGAGCACAAGTACAAGACTCCAGCTGGATTTCTGAACAAGCTTCAGATTCCACAGAGAGGGAGGATATAAAAGAAATTGAGAGAAATTTGACCAATATGACAAAAAAAAAATTCCTGTATTGCTTTGGCTGGTCAAACTTATATGTATGACGAACTTTACTTTGTGGTCTCTTAGTAACATTGATAACATCAAAGGATAAAAGGCAAAAAAATGTGTCATTCAATAAGAAGTCTGATTTCTGAACTATCAGCCACAAGCTATGGATCTGCTTGATGACTGTCAGACTATCAGGCTCTAAGCAAGCATTAGTAGCTAGAAACTTCTTTTTTACTGAGGTCTCTCTTAACCAGGAGTGCAAAAGCTTTCAGATATTCCTTCTTTAGGCAACAGCTTTCCCAAGAGCTACATGTCCACATCTCCCACTGATGTAATTACAGTAGCAGAGTCTGAGAGTTCTCAATGGCTGCCAGGTCCTGGCTCTAGATTTTCCAGTTTTAAAATCTGTGCTCAGATTTCTTCGTCATGCTTAAATACTGGATTTTTAAGACCAATTCTAAAAGCCAGAACAGCAATGTAAATCTTGAATTTCTCATGGACAACAAAATGTTCAAGATGAAGAATGAATGTTTGGCAGTTGAAAAAGGGGGGATATAAACAGAGAAGGTATTTCTGGAAGCAGGATTTGCTCTTCTCATTAGTGATGTAAGCTATTTTATTTTCTTTCATTTCAATGTGCATACTTGCGGATACACTAAAGTTTAAATCATTATTCTGGATCTTCCTTTCATTATCATACTTACAGAAAAACAATTGCATACTGCAGCTCCTTAAAACTTTCAGCTATGTTTTACTGAGTATACATTGCTGTGAAGATAACCTGATACGTGTCACACAAACATAACTGAAGATTTTGTCTCAGATTCCATGGAGAAAACTAGTTGTATTTCTGCTTGTCTATATGACAGAAAATAATTACAGAAGAAGTCTGACTGAGGATCTGCAAGTCATTAGAGGCCTTAAGTAACTTGATGCAATACCTAGGTTTGGTATAAGATTTGTATTTTGCAGGATTCTCATAGAAGGATGTGTAAGTTTGAGTACCTCCTTCACTATTTCTTCTGTCCCTTAATCACAAGGGAACAACAATCATCCTAATAATATATTTTTCTTGTTTCTAGATGTCCTCCAATCTGCTGCTGGGATTGATGACTCAGATGTTCTCAATCCTGAACCCAAATTTTTCTTTAGGTATTGAAGAAGCACCCTGTAGCTAATCCTGGAAGTACTGTAGAAAAAGGAAAAGAAAAAAAAAAGTTTAGTTCAAGGCAGGAGAGTTTTATGAGAAATAAACCAACTGAAACAGGAGTTAGAGGATCAGACTATGTAATCAGAATGGCCTAATGGTCACTTTCAGAAAGCAGAAATGTGACCTGTCACATCAATATACAAAACCTTAAAATCGCACTGCATATACCAGGCACCTCCATGAGACAGCTTGTCACACAAAAAAGTACCTTGAGGTTCACTAGTCTTTCAGACACTAAAATAGAGATTTCCCTATGTCTTAGATCAAGCAGTACCAAACCTGCTTGGTAGTGAAATGTCAAGGAGAATTGTGTGGTGGCACACTGGTACTCCAGGCCGAGTCTGGTCCTGACGTAAGACACAGAAACCTTCTACAAAGTGATTCAATTAAACTGAGAGAATTGCAAAAAACAAGCATTTCACTCCCAGCCTCACCACTAACTCAATGAAGGTATCAGGCAAACCCAAACACTGCATTTATTTCCCATCCATGAGATGGGAATTTTTGCTGGGACATAAACTTCAGATTAAAGTGTAAAACTGGGGCGTTTTACTTCAGATTAGCACTTCTAGTCCTCCCATCAAACTTTTCTTGGCAATCTGGGACTCCAGATCTCCTCCCTATAGCGTTTCTTTGCTGAGGGCTTCACCTGTATTTCGCACCGCTCGCCGCCGGCGCCCGGCCCGTCCCGCGCGGTGTGGCGGCGGAGGGCCATGCCGTGCCGTGCCGTACCGTGCCGGGCCGTGCCGTGCCGTGCCCTGCCGGGCCGTACCGTGCCGTGCCGGGCCGTGCCGTGCCGGGCCGTGCCGTACCGTGCCGGGCCGTGCCGGGCCGTGCCGTGCCGTACCGTGCCGGGCCGGGCCGTGCCGTGCCGTGCCGGGCCGTGCCGTGCCGTGCCGGGCCGTGCCGGGCCGTGCCGTGCCGTACCGTGCCGTGCCCTGCCGTGCCGTGCCGTGCCGTGCCGGGCCGTGCCGTGCCGTACCGTGCCGGGCCGTGCCGCGGGGCCGCCGCTAGAGGGGCTGGGCCCGAGAGCGCGGCCCGGCGCCCGCGGCCCCTCCCGCCCCACAGGTGGTGGAGGCCGGGGGCGCCCAGGGAGGGGCCGGCGGAAAGCGCCTCCTTCCCTTCTCCCCCGGCGGCTGCTCCCTGACCTGCCCTCCACATTGCCTGGCTTTCCCCTCCCCGAACACCGCGGCGAGACGGGAAGAGCCGGCCCCCTCTGCGCTCCCCACCCCGGCCCCCTGCCGCCTGGCACGGCGAAGGCGGGGCGTCCCTGGCCGGGGGACGGCCGCAGCCGCCGGCTGCCCTTTCACCGCGCCCTCCACCTGCTCGCCGCTTTTGTTTGGGAACGGGGCCGGAGGGGAGGTGCGGCCGCCCCTGCATGTGGTGGGGCGGGGGAGACTCGGGGCTCACGGACGTTCTCGCCGCTGCCTTTGTCTGGCGGCCGGCCCAGGGCTGGTCCCCTCTCCCCCCTCCTCCTCCTCCTCGGCCGGGGGATCGCGCTGCGGGGCTGCCGCTCTCTGGGAGGGGCGAGCGGCTACCCCGCTGGTGGAACGCGGGTTTCGCCCTCTTTTGGAGGCGAAGGGGAGGCGGGGGCGCCTCTCCCCGCCGCGCTCCTCCCAGCGCCCCGCGTTGCTCGGCGGCGTTTGCCCCGCCGCCAAGTTGCCACAAGTTGGAGCCGCCCCCCCGCCGCCGGGCTCCGGCCTCGGCGTGAGACAATACCGCGGGCGGCGGGGGAGGAGGAGGAGGAGGAGGGGGCGGGCGGAGCAGTCCTCTCTCGCCGCCGATGGGGCCGGGCCGGCCGGCGCTGCGGGGCGGGTAGGTGGCTCCGCGGGCGGCCGCCGGCTGGCGCGTACCGGGGAGCGGCCGGCAGAGGCGAGCCAGCCCCGGCGGCGACGGGCGCTCCATGGAGGACGTGGGGCTGCGGGGCGGGCGGGAGCGGCTGGCCGTCGGCGACCCGCGGTTCGGCGCCGGGCTGATAGAACCGGGGCCCGTGATGCTGATGGTGGAGCCGCGGGCAGCTGAGGGCTACAGGCTGGTGGAGGTGCAGCTGACCGGCGGCGCTCCCTGGGGCTTCACCGTGAAGGGCGGACGGGAGCACGGGGAGCCCCTCATCATCACCAAGGTGAGCGGCGCCGGGGCGGGAGGGAGGTGGGTCCGGCCGGCTCCATTTTGCCGTGCCCGCGGCGGTGACAGCCCGGCCGCGGCGCCTGCCCGCAGCCCGGGGCGCAGGTACCGCGGGGCAGCGCGCCCAGCGCAGGTGCCGCCGGGCCGGCTCCCTCCGGCGGCGCTCCGGGGCCCCGCGGCCGCCGCCAGCGCCCGGGGCAGCGGTACCGGAGGGTGCGGGGCTCATCCCACAGCTCTGGGGGCAACAGGTTGCTGGGGCGCAGGCTGCCTGGCGGCGCCGAGCTGCCGCTTCTGGCCGCTCGTCCGCCCCAGTGGAAAGCCGGCGCCGTCGTTGTGGGCGCTGATAACGAGCTGGGGGACCCGAAACCTTGTGCTGGGCTGTTCCCTCCCTCCTTTCGCTCCGCGCTCCTGGCGCAGGAGGGTAGGGGGGCTGAAACTCCCGGCTCCGAGGCTGAGTTTTCTCCGCTGCCGTTGCTCTTGCAAATTCTAAGTAATTAGGGTAGCCTTTTGTTTGTCCCTTCTTCCTTAAACAAAAAGGTCTTGTGGATAGTGACCAAATCCATGCACTGAAGACGGGGGGAGGGGGACGTGCTTGGGTATATATGCATTTTCTGGTTGCCTTCTCTTTTTCTCTTTCGGTTTTTTTTTAGTCCTTGTGTGCTCATAGCTTTAATTTCGATGTATTGGACATGAGTTAAAGAAGTGCATCACATTTTCTCGAAAATGTTTTTCATCTGGATGTGTTTTGACTTAAGAGCCCCCATTCTCAGTAATTGTTGGGCTTTGCAGTTAAGACAGCTTTCATGTTACACAGTGAAAGCACATTAAAATAGATCCATATGTTGTAGTGAAAAAAAAAATCACATTAGCAAAGCACATTTTGCTTGAGATCTGTCAGAAAGTTATATATATGCTTTTGTCTACAAGTCTTCTGGACTCTGCCTGTTCCCGTTTTGAAAGTGCCAGAGAGTGTCAGAGGTCAACAAGTCCTGTATTATCCACAGGAGAAATTACTCTAATCTTATTTTTCAGCTGGTTTTGTTGTGAATTTTGTAGTTGGTTCCCTTCTCCTACCCTTGAAACAACTGTGTTACGATTTTTCCGAGTTAGGACTTTTCAAACCATCTGTTTCTAGATCACTTCCTTAGTGCTGTTTTTCAAGGAACAACAGTCAGTGTCAGATGTATATGCTGAAAAATGACTGCAAGTCTGTTGGCTGCTTACCACTGTCCTGAATTACAGAATAGCAGACCCGGGAGCATTTGAGGAAAGAAGAGCTATTATACTATGTATATACTGGCTATTAAGTGCCAATTCAAATAGTTCCACCTTTTTGGTAATGGCTAGTAAGTGCTACATCTAAAGACTGATCAGTGATACTTGTTCATAACGTTACCTAGGTATTAAGTAACAGGCTTAAGTATTTGTGGCATGAGGATGTGGCTGTGGTATGTGGAGAGAAGTGGCTGTGCCTGGGAACCTTTTAAACTGGGTCTGTTGCAAGGGAATAATTAAATGGAACCACAGCTGTTGGGCTGTGTGGAAGAGAAATCTGAGTCCATCTGTACAGACCTAGGAATAAGAGATAACCTGAATCCTTGAGTTTAAATTTTGGAGTGTATTTTCATTTGCCATTGTTGGATATGATGGCATAGAACTAGTTTTGAAACCAGGGATTGGAACTTGTGTGCCCAGAGCTACAGTTCTTTAGCTGCAAAATTTTCCATCTTGATTTGGTCCACCCAGCATGGTGTTTTGTTTTTTTAGTGTACTGCTTCTAGTGGTGGAAAGCTACTGTGAAGAATAATTTAATACCGAGTGGTTAAAACAGCCCCTCCTTGCCAGAGATGTAAAGTTTGTCTCTTCTCAGCTGAAGAGAGCCCTGAACTTGAGTGACCCTGCTCCTGAGTGGGGCTCACTGGACTGCCATGGATGAGGAGATGCCATTTCACCTGTGCTTCTCTCTCTGTGGCGTGTGTCCTTCCTTCTCAGGTACACTGATGGCTGGTCAGTAGGACACCCAAGAAGACTCAGTGGATTAAATCCTTCAGGACACCTGTGGAAAAACTCTGGGGTTTGTGGATTCAAACTGCTTAAACATTAGCTGGCTATGAAGCTCTGTCTCACTCTAGTCCAGAGCATCTCTGGGGAGGTGAGGGTGGATGACGACAGCTGCCAGCTCTGAGAGGAATGTGACAAGGTGTGAATGGAGTCTCAGATAGCAGCTGCTTAAGGGGGATTTCTAAAATTCTGCCTGTCTCCATTTTTACAGTCTCAAAAGCAAGATCAGCCTTTCAAGAAAGTTGAACCTCTATGTAAATGCTGGGAAGTCTGAGTTTGTAAATATTTCCTGCTTTTCTTAGTATATATGGCACAACTGAAGTAGCATCAAAAAATACTGCAATTAAAAATTCATGAGCAAGTGTATGTTGGTCACTTTTCAGCACTTTCTGTGCTGAAACTAGCATAGAAACACCTCTCCATTTTTCTGGTTGTGTGACTATTTCACCTGCTGATAGGAAGGGAAAATTTTTATTACAGGTATCATAGGGAAAGTCTAGGGTAAATACTAGCTGAAAATACTATTTGGGAATTTTTTAGCTAGAAATCAAGTCAATTAAAACAAGAATGTCCTTTGATCCACCAAATTGCCAATAATCAGAGAAGGCAAGGCATGCTAAGGAGGAGAAAATGTGTCCAGTCCTACCAAGGATATAAGCATGTGCTCAGTTGCTGAAGTTTTGTCCCTGCTCATTGCAGCAGGGTTGCACTGGATGACCTTTAAAGGTCCCTTCCAACCCAAACCATTCCATGATTGATGCTGTGAGGGAAGCTCTTTGCCCCGGGAGAGGTCAGTGCACAGTCAGCTTCTGGTGCCCAGCAGTGGGCTCAGCCCTTGCAGGGTGGGCAGGCCTCCCCATTTCACAGTAGTGTTTCTTTCTGTAACTGAAACAAGACTTGGAGAAATAGTCCAGAAATAGAACCAGGTAGGCAGAGTATCAAGTTCACCTGCCAGGCACAAGCTTTATTTTTTTTTCCCCTTGCCCTTTTTGTTATTGCTGCAATAGGCACAGAGAAAAGTGGTGCATGATACAGCTTGCTTGATCTTTGAACATAGCTGGTCTTCTAAAACTTGCCCCACCCACGTGCAAATGGTGTTGCTTATATTTAAGAAAAAAGTCTTTTAGCATTGTCACTGTGTTGCATACTATGATTTTTAATATCCCTATTAAAAAATGCTTTACATTTTTTCTGATCTCTGCATGTGTGTGTGATAACATTCCAAAAAAAAATTGCCCAAAGGCAGCTTGTTCTTGCCTAATTTGACATCTTGAAAGAAAGGACTTGCTTTTTATAGCAACATGTATATTTCAACAGAAGGTGAGATGAGAACTTTGAGGACATTAATTAGAAGTCTCACAAGCCTCAGTTTGTATTTTCCTCTTTTTTAAAGAAACAACATCTGAAGAGGGAGATCTTACTGGAAATAATGAAAATGAAAAGTCAGAGTGCTCAAGTGGGAATCTCGTGAAAATCTCCCAAAGCTGCATTATCTTGATTACTTTTACTTTAAAAGTGCTCTTAGCTGAGATGCCCAACTTGTAGTGTCAATCATACTATTGATTGTGGGTGGTGGATAGAAAGTCATTTCACTTCCTGTACTAACAATATCCTTAGGAACTCTGAAGTTGTTCTGCAGTCAGCTTTATCCATATTACATTAATACATATGAGAACATTCTAGTTTATGCATTTCAAGAAAGATTGATGTATCATTTAAATAAATTTCTCTTTAGTATCAGCTTTACAAGAGCCTACAGCTATACCTCCTCAAGCTATGATCTCATTGCAGTCTAATCAAGGCTGGGCTTGGCTGGTATTTCAGCAAGATTTCCAAGTGAAACCTGGACTGTTGCAAGAAGTTTTGTTGTTGATTTAGTAGATAGAGTTCTTGTCTTCTGAATCAGTGCTGAATTCATGCCCCAGCTGGAGGTGCTGTCTTTTAAAAAGGAGTATCAGACTCAGAACTTTTATTTTCTTTATTCCACTGTGCTTTTCTAATGTGCTCCTGTCTATGGTTAGGTGTGAATTGTAATTTGTTTAACCTAACAATAATTTAAATTGTTTAAAGAAATGCTTCTCTATTAATTGGCTGCAAGACTTATCCATGTGACTTGTATTAATTTGTTATTTCAGTAGTGATTACTGTTAGGTAATTCTTTATGCTTTGGCCTTAAATGTGTAACTAAAAGCAATTACTTGCATCACCATACTACAACAATATTTGGGGTGGAAAAAGAGCTTTAATGATGTTGTATAGAAAGAAATTTTAAAAAAAGACATAAGCACAAATACCAGTTTCTTCCCTCAAGTTAGGTGTTTGAGGTGAGCTACACTGTTCCTAGACATTAACAATTCTTCTACTTGGCTGTGAAGCTTGATGTCTAGAAAACCAGCATTTAGCAGTAATCCTGCAAAATTCCTGACCACTTCAACATAAATGCAGCCATTTGTGTAAATAGCTGATTTATAGGTTCTTAGGAGGCCTTGTACTGTGGCCAAGAAAGAATTCTAATGTAGGTCTCCCTATCCAAACAAATTCCATTCACTTCCATTCTAGAAAGATAATACATGGAGGACTATTCATTCTGATTTCTATTCATTTTCTCTTGGTCATCAAATCCAGGCAAAATTACTGACCTTTATGGATCAGAACAGATATATTAATGAGCAATTTTAAAAGAATATATCGGATCATGTTCTGTGTTTCTTTTGAAACCTTTATTCAACTTCTTATCTTGTAAGAGGGGCTTATGGTCTGAGTTGGACCTTTTCATGTTGTTAAATTTGATAGCTGAGAAATACTAGGAAATGTGTATACATCAAAATGAATGTTTTAGGCTTGAAATAGTGTCGTGTAGCTATTTATATTTTTTCCCTTGCCAAATTTGTTAAAAATTAGGCTTTTATCAATGCTATAGAGACTGTTCTGAGTGTTTTCCTTAGAGTCTGGTTATTAGATCCCAGATTTCTATTTTTGGAAGAGAGGAGTTGGCTTGTTTTGATGCAGGAAGATCTTACTACTTTTTATTTGGTAAGCTGATTGATGACGGGAATGCTCTCAATGTTAGTGCTTTAATGGCTGTTGAATGACAGTAATTATGACTGTTAATTTGCTGGCAGAATGGAGCCCACCACCCTCATATGTGGTGTAAAGGAGCTGGCTTTGGAAGTCTGAAGCTTGAGAGGTTGGGGCTTTTAACAGTTGAAATGGCACCAGTTTTGGAAACTGCATTTAAAAGTTATCTTGGATATTGCTACATGTGATCTAAAACTGTGTAAGGAGTTCAAATTAAAGGATGGGTTAAAGGCTTGTGGCTCAAGAAGTGTCAAGTCAGTTGAGTTACATGCTTAGCAGTCAACAGCGTGAGAGTGGGTTTTAATGGTGTATGTGCTTGCAGTACTGAAACTACGGTCTTCCTTTGTGCATTTCATGCTACATTTCAAGAGAAAAATCTTCCAGAGAACTCAGAGTGCTCTTGTTTAAAATCAGAACTAAGAAACTTCCTTACAACAAGTGAACTTCTAACTTTTGGAAATACTGATTGCTTCCCAATTGTTTATTTGTATCTCCTCTGCATTTCCCTCTTTCAGCTACTTGGGCAAAAACTGTCAAATTTATCGTGATTTTTTAGTTTTAAAGAAAACACAAACAAAATCATTCATGTTTGTGGAGTCTGCCAGAGGAATTGTTGTGTTTTGTGGGAGTAGTTACTGCAATAGGAGTGAGACAGCTGGATTGACTGTTTGAATATTTATTAGTTTGGTCAGAGTAAAGGACAATTTAAACTTCTCTGGTTATCAGTTCATATGTATGTTATTTCGTATTTTTCAGTATGAAGTTTGGATACTATCATAGGCATTAACCTGAAAATAAAAGATGTGCAAGACACCTCTGGTTATTGCATGCTGTTGTCAGAGGTTTGCCAATAATGCATTTATTATCTAGATATCCATCTTGTTTATGGTTTTGTTTGTTTCTTTTTTAAGAGGAAAAAGAGTGTGGGTATGTGTGGTGTTTATGCTTATGCTACATATGCTTTACTCAGTTACTCAGTAGACTGTGCTTATTTTTATCTGCAGACCTTGATTCATTGTATTCATTGTGTTCTCCTGCTTAATGAGAATTTGAAGTATGGGAATGTGGAGAGAATAAGGTAAATGGGAATTGAAGCGTGGTCATGAATAGATTAGAGGAAACAACTGTTTAGTAGTAACAAAGCCAATATTTTATTACATTTCAGCTTCTTTCTTCTCAAGAAAAGCCATTTGTATTTAGTCTTCCTATGCATTTATAATCTGTATGTAGAATACTTGGTTTGTATATGGACCTAGTTCTGTGGGTCAGTTTGTTATAGAAGTTTGAGATAGGCCCTAGACATTAAGGAGATTTTTTACTTGCTGTGCATTTGAGATACAGTGCATGAAGATTTTCACAGGTAAAGTAAAAATTGATGCAGTTATACTGTAACTTCATTTAATCTATGAGAACTTGCTTTCTGCTGTCTATTTTGAACCCATTTGATATCAATGCCTCTCTATGAAACGTAACATAATTCTGGATTTTTTTCGGCTTGTATTTGTGTTTTGTTAGGCTTTTTTGGGGGGGGTCTGTGTGTGTTTGCTTATCTTTAACATAAGAAAGAATCTTGGAAGCTTTCTAATTCCACACAGCATAATATTTTCAGTTTCTTAAAGGTTATGTAGGAGGTATGCTGTGCTCTCCTTTATTCCCTCGTGCACACCACCCGCCCCCCCCCCCCCCCCCCCCCCCGCCCCAGAATATTATCGCTACTCTGTGGGGAATTATTTGGAGTTGTAATTTTTGTGCTACTTCTAACTTCACAGGTATGGTCATATACAAGCAAGACGGAATGCAAGATTTATGGAATGGGTAACTGAATGTTTTGTGTTTAAATGCATTCATTCAGTGACAGGAGTAGTCTACAGTGAAGTTTTGAACTGGAATCAGTTTTCAAAAATCAACATGATAGACTTGTGAATGTGTTTGTACCCTCCATGTATGTTTTGCCAAGCAGCAGACTTCGCTGGTGTTCATCTGGGCTTAAGATGAATGTTTGATAGAAGTAGATTGTTTTGGAAAGTGTTTTGTCATATTTGAATTAGGTAGGACTTCAGTGCTCTGAATTGCTTTCTGAAGGTGCCTACCATTAGCTGTCAACTGTGTGAGACTCTGGGGAAACCCATGGTTCCACAGCACATTCTTAGATGCTTACATGGGTACCTGTTCTGAGATGAAATATTACTGAGCAAGATTATTATCTCTGTATTTGCAGTATGTGCACCTATACCTAACATATTTTAAAATAAGTTTTATTTCTCTGGTTGTTTCTGAGCATTGTTTTCAGTTTGATTTATCAAGATGATCAGGGGAGAGTTGTAACCTACCAAGGACAACAATATTTATGAACTCAGGAGAGAATTTCCTTCCCCTCTCCATAAATTAATACTAGTATTAGAGTTCAGTCTCTGATTAATTCAGGGCATTCTTGGTAAGCACAGATTTCTTATTGCAGATGAAAGAATGGCCTCTGCCACATAGCTAATTTTTATGAAGTCTTTTTAGTGGCCTTTGTGTGTACCTGAAGGTCATTGTGGTGTGCTGAACTCCCCCAGGCAGAAAGAGCCAACTGGTAAATGCTGGAAATGCACAAATTGCAGCTTTGAGAAACCGAATAGCTTTTGTCAGGTATACAATTCTTGGGTTGACTCTAAGAGTAGAAACAGATGGAGTTGAGTGTTTGACGATAGAAGAGAGGTTATTTCAAAGTTCCTCTGAACACTGATGAAATGCCAAAATCTACTGAAAGCTTTGAGCTGTTTAGGCAAAAGCTCAGTAGCATTGGCACTGAGGGGAACACCTCACATCCTGTCCCTGTACTTCTCCTACCTCACCCCATACCGAAAGGAAGGCTTCCCCTCTGCCACCAGCCCTTTCTCCCCATTTAAATCTGTCCATTTCTAAATTGGTATATTCTTTGAAATGTTTAAATTCCTTTTACTTACTTAGCCACATCTGTCAACTGATATATGAACTAGGAAATACATTGTCGTGTCTCTTAGATACAGATTTTCTGAAGAATTGTGCTTAGTAATGGGGTTTTTTTTAAAGATGCAGAGTGGCCTGTTTTTCAAGATGGTGCAAGAAAGGGTGGAACAAATCTTAGTGTCTGAAAGCTAGAAGTAGGTAACCTAGTAGGACAATCTACTGCAGTGCTTGAGAGGCTACATCCCTTTGGATAGCTAGTGAGGGTGCAGGTTCATCCATTCTTGAAGTCATTTCTCTAGCTGAATGACCTTTCAGAAGGAAAATGGATCATGATCAAGGATGTTTTTATGATTGTAGGTGGCCTTATTGGATCTTTTCTTTGCTTCAGGCTCTTTGCTGTTCTGTCCTTCTAGACAGAACAGTTTGGTTCTGTCTAGACCAATTCTGTACTCAGTACAGAAAATATTCTAGGCTTTTGCTGTGTCATTTGTTTCATCGACAACAACAGGGTGTTTAATGATCTGGTAATGGCAGAGAGGCATCTCTGAGAGTTATCTCTGACCAGTTTGGCAGAGAATCTAAGAATGCTTTGCTGATGTGGGAAGGTGAATTCAGTTTAGTTTTGTGGAAACTGTAGCATAGCCTACTGAAACTAAGACAGCTTTTTTTTTTTATAATGGAAATGCATGAACATCATTCTAAGTTGTGCCTTGTTTCTTTGGTTTTTTTTAATGGAAAAAGATCCATGTATTAGCAAAACTTACTTGAAAAAATACCCAGAACCTTTTAAAATGGCCAGACTTTTTAATTTTAGAGTAACAAGTTCTTTGTCCTCACTCCTTTTTTTATATACTCTCCTTTTATTATATTCTCTTGACTTGCAGTCAAGACTGGATAGCTGAAGGAGGGAGGGATCTGTCAACAGGGAGCATGAAAGGACAGTAAATTTGTTTAGAAGTGATGCACAGGAACCTACTGCTGTACTTGAAATGGCAGTTTCAGTACTTTTCCTCTTCAGTACAATACGTGATTGTTCTCAAAAAACCTTCACAAAGATATGCAAACAGATTATTTTGGATTTTTTTTCTCTCTTGAGATAAAACATACTTCGTTACACAGTTGCTTTGAAAGCTTCCAACATAAATTATTAAATAAAGCAGTGTCTCTCAGTTTCCCAAATACATATAAACTAGTCAGCATTCTTTAGGAAATAAGCTTCTGATTTGGTTCAGTGAATACTGTAAAAAGTTACTGTTTGGGGATAGCAATACTTTATTTGGAAGCTGTGTATTTTTCAGTCAAATAATCTTAATATTTAGGATAGAATCACAGAAACATTACTTAATGATAAAGGAAGTGAAATGCTTCCTACACAGTGTCAGTTAGTCATCACTGAGTTAATTTTCTTAAACAAATTACATGCAAAAATGAGTTTGTGGGTGTCTAGCTGGCTGATACCTGATGTAGTGATTATCCGACTCCTGATGAGTATTTGGATTCTGGATAATACAATAATTACAGTATTGTAAATTGCTTGCTTTTCTCTACAGATACGTATTTTGTTGACTCAGAAGAAAGCAGAGCATTAGATATTCAGCAGAAACATTTACAGTTGTCTTTTTTTTTTAACGGAATAGCAAAACACGCATTTCACAGCCATTCTTTCAAGTAAAAGAAAGATGTAAATATACTATGTTGACATAAAGTAGTGGGTTTTTGGGTGTTTATATGTGGTAAGAATTTTAGGATAACAGGGAAAACGTGAAGATTCATGTGTCTGTTAAACATAATTAATGTTTAGAATAGTTAATTCAAGATTTAAGAGAGCTATATACTTTGAAAAACAACTTTTATAAACAGTTTTTAATCTGTTTCTTACAGGACTATTTTGGTCAAGTGCCTTTATTTCTAAATAGAACGACTCCTGTAAAATTAAAAAACAGTGTCTTGTTCTGAGGCTGGAAGACATTATATAAATACTGGTTTCTCTTAAATGTAACTCTCGTGTCATAATGCTTTTTCTGAATTTCAGAAACTTGGTAGAACACAACTTTTAAGCTCTGAGGTAATTTTTTCCCCTTTTAAACTGTGTATTCTTTGTATGTATAAGAGCTTTGGTACTTCTTATTCTTTTTCCTTTATCCTGTTTTGTAAAAAAGTGAAACCCAACAATTTGCTCCCCTCCTTATAAAATGGAAACTACAGTGATATATTTGTAAAATATTTTTTTTCCTAGTCTTTACCTTCTGGGAACTTGATGTTTTTCCTGACTGCTGGGGAAGATTGTTATCACGAGCAGGGAGTAGGGCTGCGCCTTTTCTGACACCTTGGAGACCTGAGGAGTTTCTGTGATTACTCAATCTCTTGTTAAGGAGGGGTGTAAGACAAGTCTTTTGTTGCTCAACTGAATTTCTTCTGTCTGATTCAGGAAATCGTCATCTTAACAAATATTGTAGCCATGACCTGTTATGTCAAAGCTGTCTGTGTTGAGAATATGCAAAGGAAGATGCATGTGGCTCTTTGGTGGTGGTTTGCTTCCTTGAAGCCAGTAATGGGTCTGAGTTGGCAAAGCTTCAATGCAGAGCCCTATCAGAAGCAAGGAACTGGAAATTTAGTGCATTGGAAATTGGGAGATCTAGTAAATTAATTACCTCTTTTGCCATGGGTTGCTTGGGTACCTCCGTGGAATTGTATGGCAGCTTTGCCTCTGGTGATGAATAGAGCTAACAGTGTTTCATGGAAGTCTGTTTCTCATGAAACAGACCTGATGCAGAAGGCTGAAATATTACAGTGGCAAAGACTTTATCATCTTTCTAGTAAGACCCTAGGGATCCAGTGAGTTGTGTCAAAAGGCTATAGCTATGTGATTCTGTAAATTTTTCTTCATGGCAGACACAAGCACAAAGTATTGTTTTATCTACAGTGTTAATCATAAATAATGTACTGAAGTGTACAATTAGATCTCTGTTTACAAAATTAAACCCACTACCTACCCAAAATGCACAGGTGCTTTGGGTGCCTCAGAAAAGTAGAAGAGATGAATGGAGTGAGGTGAGTCAGCCCCTGCGTGTGAGGCAAAAAAAACCCCCAGGATGTGGGCTACTTATACAGCAGGTCAACCAGCAATTTGAAATATTTGTTGGTAATAAAACTTCATAAGGAAATATATTTTTGTAGCCAAAACACATCCTTGCTGACCACTTGAATTTCCTTCAATTTCTGATGATTATGACCCACTTACACAGCTCTATAATAGAAAGATACTGTCAGTGACTTTAAGATTGATGATGATTTATGGTTCATCGTTGTCTACGGTCATAACACAGCATACAAGTTTCAGCAGAATGGGGGGAGCATGTGCATGTTTTCTTCTAACTGCAGACAAAAAAAATTTAGTTTCTTTATCTGCACATTGCTAGCACTAATTGGTGGCTACTGTCTGTGTTGTGTCAATTGGTACAATCACCCTGCATTTTCTCCTGAAGGTGTTGGGCTAGTGTAGGCTCCACCTTAAATCTAGTGCTGTGAACATCAAGTCTTTAGCAACCTGGTTTATTTTGCTGAAAGCTGACTGGGGAAATGTTGCATGAGCAATTTAATTATCCGATTAGAGGGAGTGGAGATGAGCAGCAGGGAGTGGCAACATCGTGGTATACTGTCACATGCTCTGCAGTGACTTACAGGCTTTAGTCCAGCTGACTTCCAGTGAAAATGAAATTGAACTATGGAAATAATTTTGAAAATTCTTATCTCCTGTTTTCTAACTTTTCAATTTTCATTAACGAGCAGTCTGAATCTAAAATGTATTCAGCCCTCTTCTGAGGACAAAATGACTTGACTGTTACTAACATCAGAGCAAAAAGAAAATTATTTTGCTTGTTTTAATTTTTTGCTACCAGAAAGTACTTGACATTTGACTATCTAGGAGAACATGTTCTCTAAATCAGTACTAAATTAAGTCATGACATAGCTAGGTCTCCATCTCTTATAGGTACCTTTTTGCCTAAAACCTTGGAATTTTCTGGTATATTTGATGCTGGCTGCAGTTTTTATGGCCAAGTTTTCTTCTGAGTTCTGGGGAAATTTCTATGAAGAGTTTTTTGTATATCTTGTTTAGATAATAAAATTGGTTGTATACCTTTTAATAGCATACTGCTAGTAATTACTGCTTGTTGAAAATGTTTTTTAACTCTGCACTGTTTTTTTTTTTTTTTGTTTGTTTTTTTTTATTTTTCTGATTTGATTAACTCTTGACTCTGGATGCCCCATTCCTAGGAGGGTTCAAGGCTAGGTTGGGTGGGTCTTTGAGCAATGTGGTCTAGTGAAAAGTGTCCCTGCCCATGGCTGGGGGGTTGGAACTAGATTATCTTTAAGGTCCCTTCCAAACCAAACCATTCTATGATTCTATTTGTTCATGCAATTTAGCATTAGCATGTTATCGGGTATGGTTGTAAGGAATGTGGGCTAGGATTGTGTATGTGTAACACTTAATTACAGAAGTCCGAAATCATTCTACCGAGTGATTTGGTCTTTACATTTTATATTCTTGTAATAGATTGTTATTCTTGTAATAGATTTGGGGGTTTGTTTTGCTTTTACTTTTTTTTTTTTTTTTTTTTTTTTAAAAGAAGGCAAAAGAAAGTGGCATCCTAGTGGTGTCCATGTAATTTTATCAGCTGAACTGCATTTTCCAAACTAATTTCCCTGTGGAAGTCAGCATTAGAAGGTGACTGGGGTAACTTGTGCACTGAGTTTAGGTTTCTCCTTTGCCAAAGGAATGTTTGGATTCAAGAACTTGCTCTCCAGGTTCTGGAAGGAGTGTGTTTTAATTTCCTCTTCTTTCTGGTGCTTGGACCCAGACTTTTCTGAATTTCCTTTTACTCATTTGAGTGTTACCTCTTCTTACCCAAAAGTCGTTACCTCTTACCATTCTCCACATGAGTGATTCTGGATTCAGTTAAAAAGTCAAAAATCTTCTTTCTTTACCAGTTTCTTTCACTAGACTATTTCTTTCCCTAGCTTCAAAGCTTGTTTTGCCTTTAAAGCCCCAAGCCTACAAAATGTTTAGCCTGGAGGATCTTCTCTCAGGACTTGCAGTTGACTGAGACATCTAATAGCTGAGCACTTTAAAGGTCAAGTGATAAAAGCCATGACATTGTGGATGCTGTCTCATTACTTCTTTTACTGAAGCAGGGGTCACTACAGTGTTTCAAGTGTAGTTGCCAGTTTTTCTTCTTAACAGAAGGATTCATTTTCCTAACTTTATTTCTTTGTTTGTTTCTTGGAACTGGGTGAAGCATTTCAGTTGAAATGTAAGAAAAATCAGTGTTTGATCCTTACATGCACAGTGGAGAGTTTCTGCCTAACTAATTGAAGTATGGCAAATTCATCGACCACCGAAAGAAAATATGATCTCTTAATGAAAGCATTGAACAACTTTGATTAGTGAAGTGGTTAATACCACCTGTGGTTAATTACTGAAATGGATCTTGGAGTAAGATGAGGACACAAGATGATTTTTATAAAACCATGACTTAGACACTACTTTGTTAGGAAGGTGTGATATGTAAATAAGGGCAACAAAAAGATGTCTGTACTTTCTGTGCCATAAATTTAAATACAAATGAACAGGAACTCAAGATCTTGCAGGAAGAGCAGTGATTTTTATGTTTTTGTAGTTGTATTTGAAGTTAATCAGTCTGGTTTTTTTTTAATTCGAAGCCAGAGTACACATAACAAACTGTGACCTGAAAAAGTATCCTGTGAATTTTGGTACGCAAGAGAGCACATTGATTTTTCTCTGTTTCTGTGACTCACGCAGCTAAAACATCTCATCCAGCTTAATTTTGAAGATAAGAGCATCTAGCAAGGTTAGGGAATGTTTTGTAGTGTTTGATGATAGTTGTCCCAGGTGCTGATTAAATTTTAGTAAAGCACTAGAAAAATGTGTCTCCTTTCTGAGTTAGTCGGAGAGTTATTTCCCTTTCCGATGAGGCTGTGAGTTGAGGCAGAAGGATCATGATGTAGTAGTTAGGCATTTTAAACAGCAGAGCTAGCTTGAATGTACAGAAAAGGAATTTTACTTTCTTGAGTACATATTATTCAAAGCCTGCAGTATTGGAAGGAAAGCAGGAACACCTTATGACCTCCAGCATATTCAGGGGTTTGGTTTTGAGGGTTTTTTTCTTTAAAAAAAAAAAAAAAAAAGGTGACAGTTCAAATGCATTTTGTTCCTATCTGATTTGTGTTCACAGATCCATTTCCTGGACTGACCAAAAATCTGATGATGGATGCCGGTTTCTTCAAGGGTTTCAAAGTTACATATTAAAATTAAATCTTGAAGTTCATAACCTTTGCTTACTGAATGCTGTACCTCAGTCTCAGAGCAATGGGAAAAAACCTAAACCTGTAAGCTGTACCTCTGTTACGGCGCTTCTTGTAATGCAGTGCAGGTTGTGCACATGAGTTTGGGGCTTCCCTTAGAAGGCAAGAAGAGACCAAGATTTTTAATGTGGAGTTTAAGATGCAGTGGCATCAAAAAAAGGGATAGTGCATCAAAAAAAGGGGTGTTGGATATTACAGCCAAGGTTGCAGTCACCATAAATTGGCAGGTTTTTTAATCTGGTGCATGACAGTTCACACAAGGTTCCAGTTTATTAAAAGTATGTTGAAAATCTAGTATGGTGCTGGAGAACAACCTAAGTTACTTAAAAACTGACAACATGTATTTAACTTAAGGAAATTGAGGCACAGACCAAAATTTAATGTATTTTTAATCTTAACAAACTTGAAGACTTGGCCATGTTTGAAATAATAGTAATAGTTTCTAACTTTTAAGCACTGTGTCTTGGAACTTTGTTCCTATGTTCACTCTTGCTTGGTGGCTTGTTGTTGGTTTTTTGTGGGTTTTTTGTTTGTTTGTTTGTTTTAAAGATACTTGCTGGATGCAAAACAAGTTTTTGGCTCAGTGTCAATGTACCTGGAAGAAAGCAGATCAGAAATAAAGTTGGATTGTGAACTGATGGAGCCTTTTAGTATTTTGTCCATTCACAGTTTCTGAAGAAACAGAAAGATACATTGGAATTACAAACCAAAAAGCTCTGAGTTGTATAGTGGCAGAGTAAATTCTAGTAAATCATAGGATCTGTAATCTATTAAGTTGTTAATTAGTCACAGAGCAACTGAACAGTGAAACTTCTGACTGATACCATTCAGGTTAAGTACAGGAAAAATTGGGTTTTGTTTTGTATTGCATTATGTTTGCAGGATACTCAGAGGAAAATATGTGGCTTTGTTGGTAGTTAAACATAGCTTTGAATCCCTGTTTTTCCATGATCATAAGATTGTTTATATAAAGATATGAGATCAGGTTCTACTCTGAAATAATACAATATTTCCATCTATCAGTTAAATTCCAGATGATTTTTGAGATTATAGTGGATAGTGTTGGAGTTTTTTTCAGTTGTTCTTTATATTTTATCTCTATTTTCTTTTTTTTAAAGGACAACAGCCACTTCAGTAGCTCTGGAAAAAAATACTGAGATTACTTAGATACAAGTTATAATTAAATGATTATACTTAATGTCGTATCTCTGTGGCTTTGAATATTGTATTATTTCCTGCTCTTCTCAGTGATTCCTAGCCTTATGCTTAGTGTCATAGTAGTGTTTGGAGGTAAAGCTTCCTTTGTCTGGCCTTCTCTGTGGTGTAGAAAAATTCTTAAATCTGTCCATTCTCTTCATAAAAACCACCATAGCAGTAAAATAAACTCAAAATCTTTAGGGTTGAAATCAAAATTGTATTTACTTTTTAATTTGGACTCCCTGCTTTCCTCATTACTGTACAGTGGTTTTAATTCCTTCTCATAGAGTTTGATGCAGTGTGTCTGATGGTGTGTAAATGTGTCTGAATCATAACCTGTTTTTAATGAAAACAAAAACCAAAAGATTGTACAGCCTGTTCTAGTGGAAGGTGTCTGGGCCCATGGCAGGGCGGCTGGAACCAGCCCTTCCAACCCAAACCATTCTATGATTCTGTGATGTGCTGTGCACTAGGTTGGAAAGTGCTTAAAAGTTCTTTAGTGCTAAGGGTATAACAAGCCTCAGTGACTGTTTCTTCCAAGATACTCCTCTTGCTTGAGGTTGGTTTTGGGTGGAGACCTGAGGGTGTGCAGCAGCGCTGGAGGTAATTATACAAGATGACAATAGCAGCAATTTGTGGTTATCTCTGTGGCTGTATCAGTTTTGTGCTCATAATTCTCACAAGGAAAACTTCCTACGGGAGTCTGCGTCACACTGATGTATGGTCGCTCTGTTGTAACCTGGCTGGAGCCAGCTTGTGACTCCTTGAGCGTGGGACTTGTATCAGGGCATAGTTTCTGGTTGCTTGGTAATTTCAGAGGGAAAGATGTGCGGGAAATAAATATGGGTAATACATTTGCAAATGTGATGGAGCTCTTAACAAGCACATCATGGGCAGTAATGATGTATTGGCCATCCCCACTGATGAGGAAAACATCTTGGTCTTCCCGATCAAAGATTTCCATTAAGGGCTAAACATATTTTTTCCTGATTTGTTGCAGTCTCTGTATAATAATTGTTACAGGAACATCGCTGTATATTCTCAGAGAGATGCTTCTAATTTGCTTCACATTTAAAATTTCATACATGTAGAGACAACCAGTGTTCTCAGGTCTAAAAGAACATACTCTGGTGGTTCACAGAGGGAAAAAGTAGTTACAGGGTACTTCTGGAAAAGTTAGGAGACCAGTAATTTCAGTTGAAGGTATGTTGCCTAGGAAGATTTCTGTTCATTTTACTTAAGTGTGCATTTATGGATTCACTGCAAGTAAGGAGAAAACTTGTGAATTATTTTTATTTAGTCCTAAGTTCATGTAATTTTGTTTTGCCACAACTTGGCTTTGGTATTCTGAGCTTTTCCAAAAACTTAGTATTTGTCAGCTTTATTTAGGGATTGGAGTTGCAATTTCCTCATGAATCTTTAAACTTCTCAGCTGAAATTCTTGTATTCCATAAATGGTAACTGTTGGCACTAGTAGAGTCTGATGGTGGTGAGCCTCTGTCAGTGTGTGCTGACAATGATTCATCTACTGTCCAGTCCAAACCTGAGAGCCTGATAAGTTAGCAGTTCTTTCCAGTCAGTAATATTTCCTTTCTATTTTTAATAAATATAATAAATAGCAATACAGATTTGTACCAATTCATTGCATTTTTCAAAAGCTTCTGTTTGACTTTGCCTTGTAAGTACACTCAAAATAATCTTAGTGCTCCACTTGCAATGCTGCCATGAATATCGCAGGCTAATTGGTACCACACATTAACTGTGTGTATATATATAAAGGATATATATAATTTTATATATATATAAAGGATTTTTATATATTGCCTTTATTTCTTTTCCTTTATCATTAAGTGTTTGTTCTTGTCTTCAGAGTTAGACCTCTGTTGTTATTGTAGCTCTTCATTTGAGATCGCCGTCCTATGAATATCTGTTCTATGGATGCAGTCTTCCAGTACTGTTTTTCCAAACCTGTTTACTCTTGAAAACAACATCTGTTGCTCCTGACTATCACAATGTTGCTTAGAGACATCGTGACCTTATACCTCTTTCTGAAAATGCCTTACCTGTAATTGTTGACAATATCCTGTACTTTCAAATCAAAAAAGAGATTTTTTTTTTTTTTTGTTCTTCTTGACTTGCTAACATGCATTTTGTAGTAGCTGCTGTATGGCCAGCTTAATGTACTCTGTGTTAATGGATTGATTTCCTCCATCTTCCTCCTTAGCATCGTGAGACAGGGATATTGTCTGGGTGGGCATGTCTGCTGTATCTAGGAACATGAGGACAGCTGCACTGAGTAGGGACAAAGTCTACTGGACCTAATTTCCTGTTTGTGGAAGTAGCTGAGGAATAGTTCTGATAATAATAACTGAGGAATAGTTCTAATAAGCAAGAGAAGTATAATGTAATTTAAAAAATTATTATTATTCCCCTTCTTTCTTTTACATTTGATACAGTTTTTTAGTAGACAGAAAGTTAGGGATGTCTAAATTATTTGTGTTTAAGTTAATTAGCAAATTCATGGCAGGACAGATTTTTTTTTTTAAGCTCACTGTATTTTTGAACTTTTGCCTTCCCCAGTATGTACTAGCAATGTTTCATACCTGCTTTTAAGAAAACGGTACTATTTTACACAGGTCGTCTAATTGGCTTATTATATTTCTGAGAAATAACTGGCCCTCTCCATTTTGTGGATTCATGACAGTGTGTTATAGTCTAATATAGAATAATGCTTCTTGCTATGTCATTTCTAAGCTCAAGTCTGTCCTGAGTAAATGCTCTTCATGAAGATTTGGGATCAGTATCTCTGACCAGCCTGTTCTTCGCTCTTATGTTCTAAATTCTGCTGGATTCTAGTTTGAGTAGAATTACAGGAAACTTTCAGTTTGCAGTAACATAGGGAATTGAACGACACAGGACCATCGTGTGAGTGAAAAAGGGCGAGCCATTCCGTTTCTAGTAATTCCATATGTTTTATTTACTTGTCTGGTGGTGACCACTGAACTGCTGTTTTCAGAGCACAGCAGAGCACATGATGCAAGTGATGATGTCTGGCATGCCCAGAGCTTGCCTGTGGGTCATGTTTATTGTGTGTGGGGAGTTTTTGGTGTGTGTGTGTTCCCTTATCTGCAGTGGCTTTAAGCAATTCAGGCTTCATTGTATGGCTCTTTGCAGCCAGTGCAGCTTTGACTAATCCAGGTAGTCTTACATCAGTGACAAACTTTGTTCATCCTCTTGCAGATCACTTTTTAAAAAAAACCAAAACTCAAAACAACTTGAACAAAAACCACCACCAAAGGTCCCAAACCTGGAAAAACTGAACAGCACAGTCCATAGTGTAGATGTCAGTGAGATGCTTTTGGTATCCTTTCAATATTGTGAAATGGCCTTTTCATTTCTTTACCTTATTTTCTCCTGACTGGGGTTTTAGAGAGGAATTATTTTTCATCACATGACAACATAGTTTCTTCTAAAACTTTTGATAAGAAACACCATTAAAAAAGTAAGAAACTGTTTCTGGGGCAAAAAAAGTATAGTGTTCAGATGATTCTTTCTGTAAAGTTGCAAAGAATTTAACTCAACTACAAGACAGAACCCTGGAGAAATCACACTTTGCTGTTGCCTGCTGCATTTCACTAATGCCAAATCTTCTGTAGTGTGTAAGCTGGTAGAAACTAGTCAGGTACTTGCCTTATTTTTCTCAGGACTTTTGTGGGGCTACTGTAGACATTAGTATATTGCATTCATTTTGTGAGGTAGCAAGGTTGTTTTAAATGTGGGGTCATACTCTTCAGTAGGAGTATGAGAGTATGAGACCAGGCTTTAAAACATAGCCTGGTCTTGATTTGTTGAAGGTTGTGGTGAGTTCTTTTCCTACCTCTTTTTGTCACATCAGTTTGTGACTATTGTACTGATTCTTCATTTCATAAGAAATTACTCCAGTAAATGGGAATTTCTATGTTGGTCTCTGAAATTTTTTTCTTTAAAATTTTACAGAATGCTCCACTTAAATGTTGGTGGCAATGCAGCATCTTGCTGAGTGTGTTTACTGCACATAGATTGTTATTCAGGATCTGCAGAGATTGTGAATGCTGATCTAAATTATTTAGTTTATCTTCCCAGAACAAATACTGAGGCTCCTCTCTTGATCTTCAAAAGTCTCTGGTTCAGTTCTTGACATATATTAGAATAGCAGCATTGTGACTTTAAGTGAGCAGGAAAGACTGTATACAAAATGAAGTTGCGTGGTCCTGTTGTTTTTTAGAGAATGACCTGAAACAAAACCTGTCTTGAAGTGTGAGTGATGGGTTTGTTCTCACAGACACCTGGCCAAAAGCAGATTTACAAGCAGCTGTATTTTCATTCTGTAAGTGCTCCTATACCTTGTTTATAAGACATAAACGTAATCCATTTTATGGTCAGGGATATTTACCAGCAAAATTTGAGTATGCTTTACTTTGGGGTCTGGGGTTTTTGTGTTTGTGTAGTCTTATGTAATAACAGACCATAGCCTGTTATTTTTAAAAATAAATTATTAAATATTCTTTATTGCTTAATTGGATAATTGAGCTTGTCTTTCAAGGAGGAAGCTGTCTCTCAGTAAAACAGTCCTATTTGTTGGACTCCCGTCCAACCGGTCCTGGATTTGTTGGACAGTCCTTTCCTAAAGGCTTTTTTAAGATCGTATTCTGACTCTGAGTTTTGACATTTGATAATCGCTGGGCCCAAACCCACTTGCATGTATTGATAATGCTTTCTGTGTTTCTTAAGTATGTTCATTTTCTGTCTGTGGTGTAGAATTTTCTGGCTGTATGTGTTTTCTTTCATTTCTCTAAGTGCTTGGACAACATGATTCACTTACCTGGCATTGGCTGGCTATGAACATAATTTGTTTTTCTTAGGCTCAAGGAAGCAGCATGTCTTTTGCTCTGTGTTAAAGCCAGAGTTACAGTGTTGCTTCCTTTATTTCAAGAAGAGTTCTGAGCTCTGAGTGAGTTTTTTGAAATGGCAAGTCTTTGCATAATTGGGTTTTTTTTTAAGATAACTTGTGCCAAAATTGAGATTATTGGAAAATAAGGGCATGTAAGGTTATGTTGTGAACTAGATTTTACCCAAGGGCCTGGATCCTGTTTCAGGATTTGTTGAAAAAACCCATTTCTTTCTTTGAATCTCATTTTGGCAAAAGAAACGTCAGTGTAAGATTCAGACATTCTTTATAATCTCCTTTTTCTGTTATTTTCTCACACCCTTGTTCACTTACGTGAGCTCAGTTGTGCTTAGGAGAAAATATCATTGCTACCAACATACTGTGTGGGCTGACTGATTGGAGAATTCAACCGGCTGGCATCTTAGCTGAGCTGTGGGCTTCATTTGCTGTAAATGGGCTAATTAACCATGAGGTGCCATACTGCTGTGTTTGTGTGCAGGGAAGCTGCAGAGGGGTAAGCCTGAGTTGCTTACAGTTTTCTGTTTCTGTCCATTGATTTGTTGTAGCTCGATATAAGGAGGTAAGAGTCATGAAACAAAACTTGAAATAAAATGTAGAGAAATAGGCAAGACAACTGTTGCGTGAACTGCTCAGTTTGTGGGTGTTTTTAAAATATAACACTAGCTCAGATTTGTACTTTGTTATTAAATAACTGAGGAGGGGTTTGTGATTTGTTCTGGAGAGTGTTATTAAAAATGAATTGATGGAAGAGCTGTGCTTTTTAACCCTTTTATGCAGAGAGACTTAGCAAGCTGAGTATTCTGGTGCTTTTGAAGAAAGAATCGAGCAGCGGTCTGTTATTATTATGGTTGAGATAAATTGGGTTGTCTTAAGGGTGTCATTATAAACCCACTATCTTTTGGTTTTTGATGATTTTTTTTTTCCTATTTGAAAGACAAAAGAAACTTTTCAAGAATTTTGTAGTTACTGGACCTCTCTTCTGTAACAGACAAGCACTACAAATCTCATACTAGCAAAATTTGCACATCAGTCGGTTCATTAAAAGACAGGAGTTTGCTCTCCAGCCTTATCATTCTACTATTTTGTACCATATGTAGCCAATTAAAAAAAAACAAGGTAAGAAAATATTGTTTGCTTTTTGTTCTATGTAAATAAATGGAAGTGGCATAATAGCCGCCAAAAGAAACATTCCTCTGTGATTGCAGCAAGGTTTGTCCAAAATAATCGGGTTTGTATTTTGTAAATGTTTGGTTTGCCTCTGATGTTTAACATTTTAGGCTCTTTAATGTATGTGGGTGCATACCAGGCTAAGTGTAAAATTTCAAAATCCATTGGTGGGAGTCTTGTAAGACGGGACCACCTGCTGTGTTTGCTCGTCTGTTTCAATTGTTCTGTTACGCAAGTTCTTCTATTGCAAATTGAAGAAGGTGGAGGAGGCCACTTGGATAAAGTATTACTCGGCATTAAGTGTTTATGCTGGTCACCATTTTCCTCATTTGGGAACAAAACATTTATACAGATGACTTCTAAATCTTTTGGATCCACAGAACAATGGATCCTTCTTTGTGTGGATCCAACCAACTGGAGTTTCGTGCATATTTGATCTCCGGTTTTTAACACTGAAGTAGATCTGGAGGCTGTATGTAAAGTCAGCTCTGTCAGTCTAGTCATAGCTGGTTAATGAAAATTGTTACAAGTAATAAATTCTTCATGCTTCGTAAGTGTATTTATGTAAGTGTTCTTGCACAAATAACAGACACTTTGTTATGGGACTTTAGGTAAACCACGCAGAACTGTATGGTAAATGGCAATAATTTTGGCCAAAAAGCATCTGAGTCAGCATGGGAGATGATCAGAAAAATTGCTTTGTGTTGAGCAAGAAACTTTCTTTCAAGGATTTTTCTTGTATTGAGAGGACAGTAGTGGTCAGCATACCTCTAGTTTTACAAACAGCCTTGTGTACCTGTGGAATAAAATCTGATTTGTGAACGTAATCCAAATAATTTCATTGTCTCTGTACTTCAGTGTGTCTGTGACTGTCGACTAAATCAAAAGTGTAGTCAAATGAGAACCTCCAGAGTTCATAAGTAAAATTAGGTCTTATCCTTTGTCCAGTCCTTCTCTGTATGAGAAGGCCTCTCAAACCTTTGTAAGCGCTGATACAGGATGACTCATTGATGTTTGAGACATTTAAAAAGCTTAGTTCCAGCAGCATTTCAAACAAAAGCTGCCTCTAGGAGCTGTTCTTCAGGGTAAGGTGGTGCCAGTGTGGGAGAGCCAGAAATCATCCTATGGGAACTGCTGCGTGCCATCTTGGCCACAGTTAATGCTGGGCAAATACTATCAATTGATGAAATTTGCCCCTTATAAGATGTAGTGAGGAAATCATTCTTTAACACAACATAAAGTATTAAGATAAATCTCAGGCAATTTGATGCCATTTTAGAGGCAACTCAAATGCATTTTGCTCCTGGGTCTGTCACTTACGTTGTAACGTCCTGGTAACAAAAGCACTGTGCTGAGCACTTACTCAGTAATGGAAACACAGTGGGTAAAGGAAGCATAAAACCTGTATGTAAGAAGCCTTGTGAATATTGATGGTTAAGAATATTTTTAAACATCTTATTTTGTCCAGCTCTGAGCTGGGTTCATATAGGAATTATGGTTTCCATCTTGAATCAAAAAAATTAATGGATCTAAATAAGAGACATCTTCCATTTCTACAAAGAAAGCAACTGTAGCTTATATTTTTTTACACTGAGAATAATGCTGCCTAGTTAGACTGGATTTCTTTTGCAAGATTAGTCAGAAAATACTCCAGTGGCTAATGATCTGGGTCAGTGCTAGGATGGGTGATTTAGAAGCCATTAACTTTTGCATTCCTGATTGTCTTTTCATAATTTCCATGACTGCTTATATTTAAAAACCTATCTGAAAATGGGTAACAAAAATTGAGATTATGTTGTCCTGGTTTCTCTGGCAGGAATGGAGGTGTTACTCTTTCACAGAGATAATTTTAGTTTAGTTTTGGGTTTGGGGGGTTTTTTCCCCTATTTTTTCTATCTGTGTGTTTTTGTTCTTCAGCTCTTAGCTGTAGCAAATCCATGTCCATTCTACCCCAGCCCCCAACTCCAACGCTGAAACGGCTCAAGGTCAAGAATTTGGCTGTTAAAGGAAACTGTTTTGTTTTGCATTAAGATTAATGGAGCTTTAAACTAACTAGGAGAGAAGAATTGTTCTGCTGAAATTGTTAAACATACCCACCCTTTTCAGCAGACAGGTTTTTGTCCTCAGTAGTGCTGGAAATAAGTTTTTAACAGATTGCACCAGCAGTAAGATATTCAGGCAAGTGCATAATTACATTTTTAAATGAAAGGTGAGAGAGGATATGTGTAAACGTGGCAATCACAATTAAAACTGAAGTAAATCCTAGTCCTTAGTAGTGCTCAGTAGGAGATCATTCAGTTAGAAGTAACCTAAAATTATATTCCTATGCCCTTGTCCATGTGTATACTTTATGTTTGATTGCTCTAACAATGAGATACTCGAAAAGGTGAACCATAGGCGGTATGACTTGATGGAAACATGAAGAGAGAATGCAAGGAAGGGCCTCTAAGCTTTCCTTGTTGTCTGTTAAAAAGATGTAATGGTTCCCACCTTTTGCTCTAAACATCTTCAGGAATCCTTTTGGGAGCAATATGGCAGCTGCTTAAGATTCTGGAACAGAAAAATCTCAAAGTAGAAATCAAGCAGAGGTGTTTTGTCAGCAGCATATTTTTCATATGTGTTAACTTCTGATGCTTTTTAGTTCCCCATTGCCTTAGAGACACACCTTGGTGGGCATTCTGTCTGGCTTGAGAAGCATGCCCAGTAGCATGGCTCATGCCCTCTCTGTTTAATTCCATGTATAGTGTACAGTACTGGAAGTAAAATATGGTATTGCCAGTCTGTTCTGGCTCACCCCGTATAACTTTGGCTGACTACAACAGGCAATAGCTTGCTAGCCTTCCTGATGAGTAGGAGTGCACTGCATGTGTGCTGACCGCAGAAGCCTCCACTGTCATTTTTCACTGAGAGATTATGCAGTCTAGAGATGAAATGTTAATGTTTCAGCCATATACTTTCAAACTCTGGAGGACTTTTTTAGCCAGCTCACTTGCATTTATTACTAGCTAAAGTATTAATATCATTCTCTGCTGTGCAGCACTTTGGAAGTATAGTTACCTATTTTCATTTTCTCTCTTTAAGACAGGTGATGACCTTAGTGAGTAAAAGGCAAAGACCGACAACTGGGGGTTTCTCCTGCACTGAACTTTTCTAAAGAAAATAAATCAAATCTGAATTTGTACAGGAATGTTTGCCTTGCATTCCACACACTGAGTCAATTTATCTCAGGGGCTCTCTTTTTCCTCCTTCCCACCCTCTTTAAAGGCTTGGTGACTGGAAAAAAAGGGAGGGGTGTATGGTAGATTGTAAAAAGAGATTTTTGTAGCCACTGGTGCCAGGAATCATCAAGGAATGCTTAAGTAGTGCCTCTTGTGACAGCATCCAGTCTATTGGAAAAGCATCATGTGCCATCTGGCTTCGATTTTGACTTAATTAAATGCATGCAGCCGTCTTTAACAACTCGGCTAAGATTCAGCTGTCTTGACAGTTTGTAAAGAGCTAGAGTTTGGATTTTGTTGGGTAAGCTGCAATAGTCACCTGATTTATGTTGTTTAGTTTCCTTTCAGTGTGGTCCATGCAGTTTGCTAGTATTTGAGTGACAATTCTGTTTAAATAAGCTCTTAAGACTTGCTGACTCTTGGAAGCCTAATTCAGTAGGGGTTTTCCACTCTAGATTCTGGGATTTTTCTTAGAACTGCAGTTATTGTGGAATTTTTTAATAGCGAAAGGAGTTTCTTAAGTTCAGCCAAGTCATTTGTCTGGGAAAAAGGCAAGCTGCTTTGTAAAAGTTTTGTTGCTCCACCCAAAGACTCTGTATCAATGGGATTTTAGCTTTGTGTGGGGAGGGGGTAGGAGGAGAATGCTTTCTTTTCTCTTAGCCAGTTGTTCTTCATGCAGAGAATAGCAAGGGACTACTTTTCATGGGCAAGCAACTCATCTTGCCCTCATGGGAACCTGTCTTTTTAATTACCTGTTGTTTCATCTTGCATTTTCAACAGCAGCTTATGTGGATGAAGGATGTCGAAAAAAATTGCTGCAAACTTCTACCCATGCAGTTGTAGCCACACTTTCGTCATTCTGAGTGCTAGGTATCTTCATTTTTGAGGGTTTATCACTTTGATCTTTAAAATGTAGGGGGAAAATGAGGAAAACAAATACACAGAAATAGTATTTTTATTTAATATTTAGGTGAGGTGAACAGAGACTCATTCAAATTGGCCTTTTCATTCTTACATCAACTTTTATCAAGTTGACTAGTGATAATAGTCAAGTGTTAATTTAAAATAAGTCTTCAGCCATATTCCTAATACTCCCAAATGGTCAATTTTTACCTTTTTCATCCAGCTGTCAAGGATTATCCCATTTGTTCCCTTTTTTTATCACTGGAAATGTTATGTTCTTGGAAGGCCCTTCAGGAAGAGGGAGTACTTTTAATTGTTACATATGCAGGATTATCAGGCCCTTTTCTAGTTCTATATTGCAAGAAGTGTCCTTGCTTTTTAATCTTTCTAGGTCTCTTATTTTTAGCAAGTTATCCTTGGCCCATTGCCACCCATTGTATGAATGGAATTCTACAGTTCTCATTATGAACATCAGTTTGCTTAGACCTCTTTAGCTGATTCACTAAGTACAATATCCAGATCCCTCCTGCTGTGTCTTAACAGCTGTGCTGCAGGCTTGGGTTGGACACTCCCCCCTGCCCCCCAGGCCCCCTAACCTATAATAGGCCCTCTGGCCTGCTTGTTGAAGAAAGAAGCTTTAGGAGCTGCTTAGCTTGCCTTCACTTCTCCATTTCCCTCTACCCATTCATATTTGAAATCAAGATTAATGAAAAATTTGCTATTTTGACAACCTTGGTGATTGGTTCGCTATCTGTAGAAGAAAAATACCATTATGAGATAGTTGTCAAATTTCCTCATGCAATGCTGCTAAGCATGTCTTAAACCTGGCCTGGTGAGCCCTGTTCTCAATGGTGAGGGACTGCTGGACTTCTGCTTTCATACATGTTGAATTCTTGGCCCATGTTTTCAGGTGGCTGAATGAGGTTGCAAATAACATTTCTTGCAAAGGAAGCACTTACGAGTAATAAGGAAGAACATCTTCCTTCTAATGTTAATCTGATTACTGTAGGACTAATTGTCTCAGAGCAGTTGAGAATCAAGGAGCTTTAATTTCCTATTGTCCACCTGTACATGTAAGCATCGAGATAAGAAGAGACTACGCATTTTTTAAGGCTTGGATTGTTCAGAATTAATTTCTTAAAATCACAGGGTAGTATACATTACTTGTGCATTGTTATTTGTATTTACTGCTGTGCATTGTTATTTGTATTTACTGCTAAGTTAAATACTTGAGTTGAGAGGCCACCCCCCCCCAAACTTTCTTGTTGGATATGAATTGATTATGAGAGCATGAGTCTCTTTCCCTGCTGGGAATGCGTTTAGATTGTTTTGCTTGTGTTTGTCATTTAGTGGGAATGGTGCATAGTCTCTCTGGGCTTGAGGGTGGCACTATTGCCGTGCTCTTTTATAATTTTATGAAAACATTTGTCTACATTGCTCTGGTTTTGGAGACATTTTAGAGGTGATGTAGTATTTGCGAACAATGTTGATAGTTTTACTTACCATGAAACAGGTAAGCAAGGCAGTGGAAGCTGGGTGTTGGAAATAAATCTCCTCCAGGAAAGCTGATTGTTCTGCCTGTTTCCTCTGTGTCCACATTCGTTTGAAGGAGACTGTAAGGTAGAAACTTGAGCCAGAATTAGGTTGGGATAAGACTAGAGGAAATGATTCAAGCTAGGAACTCTTACTCAGTAGGATTGAAGCTGTTCACAAGTTCCTTTGGCACCTCCTGTGAAGTGGGATTGTGAGGCATCTGTTGAAGAGCTGAAAAAACTAGAGGGATGCCTGAAAATGTAGCCAGGTCATGAGTCCCTGATCTGTATGTGCATCTATGCTTGGGAGCCCTTTCACAGCTGATGATGGGTAGCAGAGGAAGCTTTGGAGTTGACTGTACAGAAGATCTGACTGTCGAATCTCTTGATTGATTAGTGGCTCAGCTGTAGAGTAAGTCAAGATGGGTGTAAAGCAGCTGAAACCACCATTGCTTGGAGTAAGATTCCCTGTCTACACTTTTATTTGTACATTGGTCTTTTATGAAAGGTAGGGAGTGTATCTTCTCTGACCTTTTACTGAGTTATTTGTACTTCACATGCAATTTTAATTTCACATGCTTATTCTAATGTTTAGCAAGAATGTTTGCTTGTGCTGTACTTAGCTTGTAGTGGAAGCTACCTATAAAGGACTGAACCATTGCTTAGTGTTCCAGTGGATCACAGTGTGTTTTCTTGTGGCCTTCGCTTCTAATTTCTCTGGATGGAGAAACAGTCACCTTGAGTATGTTGTAGTGCATAGTAGGTTTTGGTGCTTGAGTGAGTGTCTAAAAGACCCTGGTGCAAGGTTTTCATTGTTTGTGTAGTTAACTGTGGGTCTGTGTTTATCACCTTTGGTGGAACTGACTTTTGAACCTGAAGATGCTTCTGCTGTTGCAGTTCGCTATGCTTGAGGTGTCTACAAGCACATGCATATAGTTTAAAATGGGGGAGAAGGGCCCCCCAGGTGAAGGTGTTCACATAAAGGTAATCTCCATCACCCCTTTGTATTTCTAATTGTGAAACAATTACTTAGAGGAGGGAGTTCTGGTCAAATAAACAAAGAAGAGAAACACATAAGGTCTCAAAGGCCAGGAGCCTGATTGCTACAAAAACTAAGGAAGAAGAGAGCTGTGTAGCTGACTTTTCTAGGATTATTGATCTACTTTCATCCAATGTAATTTGTCATGTGAGAATGTGAAAGAACTGTACTACAGTTTAAATTTTATTCAAAGCATTAGCACTGCATCTTGTATTACAACAACTGTGCCTTGCACTAAGAGAAAATTTAACATGTTTTGTGTGACACCGTTTACTTGGTTGTGATTTTTAGAACTAGTGATTAGAAGACACAAGATACATACTGAAAACTGGAAGTTAAACTTGGGTGAAGGTTGAAAACAGGAAAAAAAACCCTTTTTCTCTCTTTTCACCACTTTTTCATTTGACTGCTGGAAAAGAAAGAGGGGGTCAATGCTGCAATGAACAGCAAGGAAAGGTTTTTGAGTAATTTCTCAAATACTTTTTATTTTCAAAGAATTGTTTACTTTTAGGTATGCTTTCCAGGTAGAATGTTTAGAACCACTTCAGTTTTATGCTTTTACAGTTGTTGAGAATTTTAAAGACAGTAAGAACAGATTTCAGATCATTAGGGTTTTAGTAAGCTTTTAATAAGCAGAATATCTCTGGGAGAAGAACGAGGTTAAAGCAAGGAAGTCTTATTTCTCGTTAAAAGTTTGGGGATTTAGACTTAAGAGAAGAATGAGGCTTCTGTCCATTGTGGCTAGGCCTTGAATTTTCTGGATTTTATTGGTTGAAACCTGCCCTGGGAGACATAAGATGCATGAGATAGGTTAGTCCATGGGCAAAACAGAAAGTAGAGTGAACTGTCGCCTCTAGGAGTGTTTGTTCTGGGCAGACCGGTCCTGAGGGCTTAAAGTGTTCCTTATAGCACTGAGTACCACTCCAGCCCTTGCATCTTGTACAGGCTGTAATACAGGTAACTACAACATACAAAATACTTCTGTATTTACAAGACAATGAGCGCTGCAGAAAATGCAGTCTCTTCTGAAGCCATATAGCCCACGTGCATGTTTTGTGGGTAGGAATCTGGGCTGCAATATACTCAAGTTATGTTGCTCAGATGAGAAAGCAAAATGTAGTACAGTGACAATAGTTGAGTGTGCATATAGTACATAGATGCCTTTTAAAATATGGGAGGGCTATGACCTCGCATTCCAGAGGAGATTAAGTGGAAAGCATCAGTAAAAGCCATCTGTAATCAGATTCTCTGCACAGTTTTTCCTTTAGTGCTTTTGATCTGAGATGAAGCCAGTGAGTGATGTGAAAGTTGCCTTAGCAGAGCATGAAACTTCTGAGCCTCATGCATTTGGCACATGTTCAAATGGCTCTGTGTGGGGTCAGTTGTACTTCAACCTTGAGCTTTAGGCATGCTGCTAGAGAGTCCAAGCACATTTATTTGTCCTCTGCTTTCCTCAGTTAATATATTCTGTCTTGAAAGTGAAAATATTTAACAGAATGATTTTTTCCCAGTTTTTACACAAGTCAGATGTTAAATGTCATGATCCAGATAGCTTTTCTTCTTTTTTTTAACTGCTTCCAAATTCAAGTTAATATTTCAGTTTGGGAACTAGCCAAAATTAGCTGAGGAGTTTCTTATCTAGCCTCGTCATTCTGCAGGCATTCCCTTAAAACTCTTCTTGAGTCCCCACAAATGAACTGGTAAAATCTTGCTGTGTCTCAACTCTGCCTGCCCAGTACCTTGGCAAACTATGAATTTAATAGAAATGTGCTTTAGCATTAAATATTTTGGCAATGATCCTACTTTGGTGTTGCTCAATGCAACAAAGAAATATTAAATATATCACAGTATTGCTTTCATGCCAATTAAAGCAATAACATTTAATATTTTTGGTTATACCATGTTTTAGGATATAGCTGGATCTGATTGTCTGCAGCAGCGTTGTTTGTTTATCTGTATTGTGCAATGTGTGCAACTTCTAAAAAGAAAAGATTTTGATTGGTGTTGTGTAGCAGTTTCCTTGAGTCTAAAAGAAAATCTGTTAAATGTCAACATGTTTAGGCATTGTCCCAAAATAATTCCATAATGCTCTCAAATTGTTCATTTACCAGAGAGGTGTTTTGTCTCTTCAGCCACAGGACAGCTGCTGAGGAGTACACCTCGCTTGACTTGGTTATTTTGCTTTCTTTCATTTTCCTCAGTTGATTAATTGATTTGGATTTTTTTTTTTTTTTTTTTTTTTTTTTTTTTTTTTTTTTTTTGCTTAACACAGTAACTTCCATGTCCACTTGGTATACAGTCATGTTCATACTTTGCTACGTTTTTTCATGCCACAAAAAAGTTAGCTTTTTCTTCCTGCAAAGCTCTTTAAAATGCTCTTTTGCACTTCCCTGCCATTGATCAAGCAGGCAGGCAGATTTTGAGGGCTGGATTCTGTATTTTGCCTCTTCTGTCTATCTATCAGTTTGTTTAGCCCCTGGGATGTGATTGTTGGCAAACAATGCACAGCCAGTACAAACTATTATAAATTTGTCAACTGCAAACCAGGAGAGAGAATACCTAACTCAAATTTTATACATTGTAACTTCCCCATTTCCCCCAAGACAAGCTGCGTATTTGATAAGCTTAGGCAAAAAATATTTCAACGGTATTAGCATTGCAATGCTGTAAATATTTCAGTGCAATTAACACTTGAGACACTTAGATAAAGGTAATATTCAGTATGGTGTAGAGTAACAGTCCAGTGTAAAAACTTTATGCTTGAAAGCAAAGGGAAAGGTCTTTATTTTAGGGTGAAAAACTGTTATCTTGTATGTTCTTTATTTTTCCACACTCTAATTTCCCGATGTTAGAGCTGAGCGTTTCACCACGGGAATGGCTGGGGCGGGATGGCTGTGAGCACCTTTGGGGAGGCACAGGGCCACGTTTGGGACCACCTGCTCAGCGCCATGTCTGCACAAGCAGGAGCACAGCTCCCGCAGGCACCCACATTCCCCTGGGACCTCAGGGCTGCTCAGAGCAGTCTCCTGCTGGCTCCTAGGGCTTGTGGCCGCGAGCTCTGTGAGAGAGGTGGCTGTGTGGCGAGGCCAGCAAACCTCACCATGGCCTCTCACCAGGGCCAGTTCAGCATTGTTTTCTGGTCTGGTGTTTCTGGTCAACTGCTTTGAGTGGTACACCAACTGTGGAATTGCACTTTGTTTTTCTGTCTTTGGTAACAGGGCAACAGAAAAGCAAAAGAAAACTAACATGTACTGAATTATTTTTATTTAGTGTTATTTTTCCCATTTTTTTTCTTTTTTTCCTTGTTAAAATTAAAAACTAACTTTTGGAACAGCTCATACAGTATTGTAGGTTATGGGTGATGCTACTCTGTGAAAGGAAGTTGGCTCTTAGGGTTTTGGAGTTAAAGTAACTTCTTCCACTCTGTTCTTCAGAAAATTATGATGTTGCAAAATGAAGTTGCCTTAAAGGTGCTTTTTAAATGTATCATTTACTGTATTGAAAATATCTGTAACATTGAAATTGACTAAAAGTGACTTTTCCTATTAGTTTCATTTTGCATAGAGTTTGAGTATGTGCTGATAAATCTTATGCAAGTGTTTTTTTATCAGCAAATGAGAAAAAGTTTTTTCACTTGTCTCTTATTGTAGAAGACTGATTTTCTAAATGAATGGGGTTTTTTCTGGACGTGTGCTGCTTACATTTTAAATCCTCTTGACAGGCAGAGCAACTGTTGTGTTCCTTCTTCATATGTATAATTAAGCGGCTGATTATATTGCCTGCTAATCTAGATTATCATCCTGAAGAAAAAATTGTGTTCCTTTTGTAAAAGGAATGGTGAAAGGCAGAGGTGCAACATAATACCAGCATGGAGGAATGCATTACCAATTAATAACACTATCAGGAGAAGTAGTATTGTGTTCCTTATCACAAGACCATTTTAAAAGTTGCACAATTTGTGAAACTCAGCCAATTTTTCCTTGCTTGCACTTGACAGATGCTGTAAGAATCCTGAAAATGCACATTTGGTTTAGAGTGAAATAAGCAATGTTTTTATTGAGGTTTGAGTCTTAGTTTCCTGGTTTTGGAAAACTTTTTAAATTATATTTTTACAGCTTTAAGGCTGCATTCACTTTTGTCAATAACAAAACTCTCCCACCAAAAGGTCTTTTTATTGCACTTTGGGCCTCACTGATAAATAGGAAATATCACAGTTCCAGTATGAAATGTAGTACAACAGTATTCCAGAATTAGTGTGTGGATATTTCTCTGGATCATAGCCTTTAAACTTCATGGAAGAGCCACTGTACCAAAAAAGTTCTAAAATCAGTATGGTAAAACTGAAGAATTCAAAGCTTATGTACTAAAAAGATAGTACTTTCAGAAAATTAATTCAAATTTTGAAATAATCCTAAAATACAAATAATAATTACAGTAGATAACTGGTAAAGGAGGGAGGACAAATGGATTTGCATTTGAAATGAGAACTATGACTACAAGACAGAAACTTGTGGTTTAGATAATGATATGGAAAATGAACTGAAATTTTATCTGTAAACTTAAATTGGATGATGCCCAGACAAGGAAAAACCTATGACTAATAACAGTTATGGATCTGTTGTAGCTCTAAAATCCTGTCTGTAGCCAACCAGTCTCTCCAAGTAACTAGCTAATATTTCAAAGTAAGAAAATTCCTGCATATTCTGTACAGGAGCATAAGCCAGTGGCTTAGAGAAGGAAGGAAGGAAGGAAGAGGTACTGTCTAGCAGATACCCCATCCTTGCTTTAACTGGTAATATCCATGCACTTGAGAGATCTTAATGAAATGTTTTTACTTAGAGTTACTTCACGCAGCTCAGAAAATATGTGAACGCAGCAGGAGTCTCCCTGCAGCTTTCTTCAAATAATGAAATGGGAATTTCAGGTCTTTCACTGCAGAGTTATCTAACTTCCTGCACTTCAGTCTTACTCATGCTCCGGAAACTCCCTAATGTAAAAAGCTGCAGTTCTTCCCTCTCCTGAGCGGCTTAAGAGGTATCAACCTCAGCCCACATCAGCACAATATCACAGCTGCTCATATCTTGCTGTGTGGTGTGGACCCAGAGCAACTTAAATAGACTATCGCTAGCCCATCTCTGCCTTCCTGTATCTTGGCAAGAACAAATGTGGTGTTCTCCACAGTTCACTAGAAATTAAGAATGTTGTTGAGCTTAGTGGGAGGAAGCTGAGGGTTTTGGGATGTGCTCCCAAAAGGTACATCTGCACCTCTATCAGACAAGAAAAATCCAAGAACAGCAGTGCAACCTTCCTCCAAATTTCTATCAGCTACATTTGTTTCTGGTGTATCTGTGTAGTGTTTTTCAAGTGCTTGTGAAGGTATGGAACCTTTTTTCTGAAACAGGAGATGAACATAAACAGGAGGAACTGAGACATGGGAATTCAGGCTTCTCATAGTGCTTAACTGTTCTTGAGGTAAAGAAAGAAACAGCAACACAGGAAGTATAGGAGTAGCTGTCTAATAAAACCGTGGTGGATTTGCACTGACTGACCTGCTTAGTAAAGGGCTTGCAATACATTCTTAATTTCAACAGTCCTTAATGATGATATTTAGTAATAATACACTCATGTAATATTTAAAGCAAGCAAACAAAAGCAAAAGATCCAAGTCTACTTGTAGGAATGCCATTTCTTTTATATGTTAAAAGGAGAGTTAGAATTATTAGTAAAGATAGCAAGGTTCATCTTCAGGAGCTGAGATTGGACACATACTTAAAAATAACTCATTAACTGGTCTTCAGGTCCATAGTTAGCTAAACACAAAACTCCAGACGTTTACAAATTGGTCATTGCAGTGTCTTATGTTTAGCTCCTGGAGTGGATATACAGTATATGGCAATTAAGTGCTTGAAATAGGTAATCCAGAAACCTCCCTGCTAAGCAAGGAGCTATTTAAAGAAGTATCCTAACATGAACATCTGTACAGAGAAAGAGTCCAAATTCTCCCAGATTAATTGAAAGGGAGAGTCAGGACTGCAGTAGCAAAGCAAATTTATGAACCACAGGCTTAGGGTAAACTCCTGCTTCTTCCCTCCTCATTGCTTTATTTTTTTCTTCCTTTTTCTTGGAGATTGCAAATTACTCTCCTTTTAAACGAAGCCCAGCTAGGTGGCAGCAGCAGAAGTGGTGCTTCTCATCTTTTGTGTTCTATACAAATGTTGAAATGCACGTCCAGAAAACAGATGTTTTTTGTTCACTTAGAGAGTGTTTGACCTTCCGTCTATGGCTGGGCGACTGCTCTAGCCACCACGTTGTGTGTTGAGACATGCAGTGCTCCTGAACCATTGTGCAGAAGCAATCCCAGACCGGTAGGGCTGGGGTGAGAGTACAAAGGGACTGTGATGTTTTTTTCTTTTAAACACACACATATGCATACACTTTTTTTCCCCCTCTTTCTCTTTTGCAGACTATGATTAGGATGCTTTTTGGAGAAGAGGTGAATGGGCAGTCTTAGGTAGAGATTTCCATTTCCAGCATTTGTAACAAGGAACAAAATGTGTGTTAACACTAACACTTGAAGCAATTGGTGATCCAGAATCAAGGCAGGCATGTGGCAAAGGTGCAGGCATCTTCAGGAACCAAAGTACTGCTAGAATTACATGTCTCCAAATGTTGTTTTTATTTCTAAAAAAAGAGTTTTCTTCCTGCTGATTTGAGTTTATGATGCAACTAACGTGATGCTGATCATAGTCTTAGATGCATAACAAAATCTACACCAGACACTACAGTTTCCTAAATGACAAAATGTTGAATTATACTGCAGGAGGCTGGTCAGCCTCTGACCCCAAAACAAATGATGCAGAAACACAGTGTCTATTTAATTTGGAAAGCAGAAGGCTCTCTAGTTGCTGCTTTAGTCAGACCTTCAACTTTCTTTTACTATGATAAGTAAAATTTTAATAAAGGGTTTTCCTGCAATTTAGAGTGTAAAAATTACTGAATTTGGAGACAATTTAAGAGCAGTGTAAACAAAACTTTTCAGTATGCAGCTATTGTTACATACTATGTAATATAGTATGTGATTTGAATTTTTATCATTCAGGAGAGTAGATTGTTTCTCTGCTGTTTGTAGTGATTGATGTTTTTCTTGAACTTAACACGTAGCTAAATCCTGTCATATTCCTACTTTGTCATTCAGTCTCAGCCTACATACATAGCTCTTAAGCATGAAACAAAATTCAGCGTTTTTGTCTAGGGGATTCTTTGCACTTCTGTCCTTCAACGAATCATGTCTCTGCACAGAATATGCTTTTGGGGAAAAGCTGATTGTGGTGAGGAGCTTGAGTAGGAAAGACACGTTTTGAATGGAAGTACTGCCAACAGTGGGCAGGCTCTACAGAAGACTGTGTTGCTTTTCTCTGAAGATGGTCACAAGAATATACCTGTGGAAAATAGTTAGGACTATCAAACAGTAGACTAAAACACATCTTTGCTCCCGGGTCTTGCATGCTTTGGTGTTAGGCTTTTAAGATGTGTCTTCACTGAAAGGAAAGCAGCAGTTGCATGGCATTCATAAATAACCCAAACAGGATCTTGTGGGTCCCAAAAAATACTCAAGTTCCTTAGCCCTGTTACTGACTTTTTCAGAATGTCAATACAGGCAGTCTTTAGATGGTCTGTCAGTTACCACAATGAGCAAGTTCAAAATCTCCTGTGCATTGTGGTATTTGAACATTCTACCTTCTGCCAACACTGACATCCTAAACTGGCATGCTCAGGCATGAATTTTTCATGAGCGTGGTTGCATGCTGCTGGAATACACACTCCTGAGAAGCGGTTGTGTTAGCTGGCATAGGCAGCAGTGGGAGACAATAAGCTCTGTATATGATGCTTGTATGGACATAGAGTGGTCCCACCACCAATGTCAGAAAGTAGAAGTGTAATTATAAATTTTCTCCTGTGTTGCAAGAATTAACGTACAGACATTTTTTCCCAAAATTCCACTCATACTTGAGTGAGTGCTGCACAGTGAAGTTGTGAATTGGGCTGCATGAGCAGGATGTGTCTTTTAATAAGTGCATCTGCACAGATGACAGATACTTTTGCCAAACAGAAATACAGATGTTTGTCAAACTGAGTAGTTTTGTCATAATTAAATACACGGAAGGGTTTTTTCAGGAAAAGCAGCTGATTGTGTGTGTAATGTTTTGATATGTCTTTATTTTTTTAAGTCTTTGAAGTAATGTGCCTCCTCCTAGAACTAATTAGGTCAGTAACATGTAATACAATAAAGCTTTTTCAAAAGACCTGCTAATGAAAGCCAAGTTGGAAAATGTCCATTTAGAGTAGTAAGCATACTTTAACTTCCAAATATAAGAATTCTTCAGTACTACAACACAATTTACTGTTAAATCCATGCAGCTTTTTGAAGTTTCTGTTTGTGTAAATTTACAGTACGTGGTCATTTAGTGCATTATTTGATAATTCACAGCACAATCCTATAATTTCTTCAGAAAAAATAGCCTTTGTCATTGACCCAGTACAATTATCTTATTGGTTAATTATCTCTTGTTAATCCTAGGAAGAATTAAGCCTCTGAAATAGAGAAAAGGTGGCTAGATGCAGTGATGCCAAAAATGGTTGCATATCTAATTCCTATGGTAAATTTTTCATAAAGAAGGAATTTCTTCTAATATTTTGTGATGATATAAAGTAATGAGGTTTTAAGGAATGGGATATAGAATAAACTACACAAAATGAAGAATTTGAAATTATGAACATCTAGGCTTGTTTAGAAAAAAGAAAAATTTATTTTAAAGAAAATTTTGGGTTTGCTGGGGGGGGATTTGTTAGCTTTTTTTTTTTTTTTTAAATTGTTGTTGGTGTTGTTTGGTTGGTTTTTTTGTTAGGTCTGAAGTATATGGTAACAGAATACTGAAGGCTAGGGAAAAAAGGGCAGGGATGCCATAATGTGCCTGATGCCTGAGGTGTAAAGTGCTACAGATTAGTTCTTCTCCACAGAACTGAATTTTGCTTTTTTCGGGTTCCCAGCTTAGGACAGGCTTAAGATATTGGTGCTTAACTTGAACTTCATGAGTGCTTCATGCCCTGCTCAGCCCAGTAGCACTGGGAAGGCAGATGGATACTATTCCATCTTGTCAATAAACTGCATAAAACACTGGTATTTTTTATTGGCATGCTCTTTTTATTAGTGGAGCATCATGAGATATTTATGTTGATTATATTAGCAGTCTGTATCCAGAAAAGCAGTGCCATCTGACCCTACCAGGCAGCTCAGATAGTGCAGGCTGACAAAAGTGGGCCTCATCAGGTAGAAACTGCCATACAGTCCTTTGCAACTTGCTTTGTGAATTGAGTTTGGTAATTTTAGGAGCGATTACATTGCAGTTCCTGCCCTAGAAAAACATATTCAATGCTGGTTTTAGTGTTTGCTTTGTTCATCTCTTCGTGTTTGACTTCTGGGTCAAAGTGGAGTGAGGGAAACGCTCTTCCTTTACTGAAACAGTAATAAACAAGAAGAGAAACTGAGGGCAAGGTTACCCAGACCTTTTTTATTTCTATAATACTATGCCTTTTTGTTTTCTTGAGGATCATCTCACTTGCTTCCAAGTTTTTATTGCTCTAAGAAGGAAGAATTGAAATGTCATGCAGATTGCACAGCAGAAACACGGAGCAGTGTTTCTAGTCTGCATCTATTCAGTTTGAAGTGCTATATACTTAGAGTAAATGGGGTTGTATAAATTAAGACAACTATAGGTTTTGTGGACTATTTTAGCACTGGGGCGGGGGAGAAAGGAATAAATGTGTCTTCTTGTTTGAACTTGGCTTTAAATATTTGAATTGTTGAGGAAGATGGTGGCAAAGGACGGCTTCAGTCTCTAATTTGGATGCTCTGTGAACCTGAATATCAATTCTGAACAGAGATCAATAGTTAATGTAAAAAACAAATTCTGTTGTTAAAGTTTAAAGCACTCAAATTTTAGGAGGAGCCTGGCCCTTTTGAAGTCTTTTGTTTGTTTTCTTTGCAGAGGAGGGAGCGAGGGAACCAACAAATATGACATGTTTTAAAATTCAGCACCTTACTGAGCCTCTTTTTTCTTTAAAGTTGAATAATACTGCCAAGTGGGGAAATTTTGCTGAAGAAATTACTATCAGTTTGTTGTGAGAGCAGGTCATTCTCATTGTTTGCTAGATTTTTGTTTAGATATGTAATGTTATGTTCTGTTCACTCCACTGCATAGTAGCAGGTTCTTAAATACTTCTGCAGTAACTGTTAAAAATAACTTCTACTTTTGGGATAAAAGTCACATTTTCAGGAGTTGATAAGAATATTTTTACAAGAGTTATTGGGAAATATTATACTTTCTCACTGTCTGAAAAATGAGCATTTGTGCTATGACAAAAATGGAAGATCCCAAATAGCAGCTGTGGTGATAACCAAATAATGGTATGAGTTAGTCAAGATAAGCATTCTGTTAAAAATGGGCTGTTCAAGAGAAAGTATTTCAAATGGAAACCTAACACACTGTAAAATTCCTGTGGCTTTTGGCAGACCCATCACATTGCTTTTTGAAACTAACAGGCAGTGAAGCAGTTTTTTCTATTACTGGGTCTTAATCAGTGCTACCTGTGTCTAATAGTGTAGCTTTTTTTCTTTTTTTTTAAACCACACCGGTCTGTAGACATAGGCATAGATGCAACTTAAATTTTTGTAAAAGGCAACATACATACTGATAGACTGAATGAAATGGGTTAAATTTATTTTTGGTAAGTGTACTGTTGCCATCTACTAAGTCTTTCAATGTCTGTCAGGCATGTTGAAGTTCTTCACAAACAAACTGCAAGTTGATGAAACTGGTATTCTCTTTTTTTAATTAATGCACAGTTCTATATACACCATCATATAGACACATTCAGGGTTTTTTAAAATTTGATTTGTCAGTAGCTCCTACCCGTTTCCTAATTACGTGGTGGTTTTGCAGGCTGTTGGATTGCATTCAGTCTGTTTTAGTCAAGGGCGCGTTGGCAAACGATGACATTATTTTCCTGGGATGGACAGGAAGGCAAAAAGATAAACCAGCACTGTTGAAAGCGTATGATAGTTGCAAAGTAAAAAACCTTGAACCTTATGATCGTAAAGATTACTTTGTCAGGTCATATTTTTCCCCTTAGAAGTCTGTTCCTGTTATCAGTTTGAATAGATAAAATACAAGTTCTTTGTAGGCATAACCTCCTTATAAACCATTCTTATCATTGTTCATAATAGCTGAAAGTACAAAAATGTAGACCTATAAAAATGCTTCATGTTAACTGCAGAGATTGCATATGTAAACAGCCTATATATATATAATCATCCATAAGTAAACTTGGACAAGTAAATACAGATAATCTAACCCTTTCAAACTTCTCTGGTAGGAGGTTTGTTACAATAAATAAACTGCTTGTAGAGAAAGAAGTGCTCTTTTAGCCAGCTGGCTATTTCTTTTCGCAGCACAATTATGTACTCCATTCTTACACAGGTTATTTTGTCATTTTGAAGAAAAAAAATAGGAAAATATGTTTAAGAACAGTGTAAGGTATCTGTGACTACAGATGAGTTCTTCTGGGCTGGGTGTGCCATTAGGTTCTGTAAAAGGTAAAACCAACTCATGACTAAAAGTAAATGGGAGTTATTTCTCAGTAATTTTAGAGTAAGTTTTGTACAGATTGTCTGAATAAATGCTGTACCAAACAGCAGTAGGAAAGTATTTAGATGTTGGTGATACACTAGGAAAAAAAAAAATCAAAACTTAAGCTATGCTTTGCAAGTGTTATTTTGGTGTGAGGGAGGGATGGGAATGGAATTGTTTAGTTTTAGGATCAACACCACCAGTAGGCGTCTGCCATCACGCCTGCTTCCAGAGTCTTCATCCTGATGGTCTTGTGCTGCCCTAGAGGGGCTCTTGCATGGAAGGATTTCCAAAGACTACAGTTTGTCTGTGTTTAGTTGCTTTGTAGAGATGGAATATATGCAGCCGTGCTGCTCTGGGTTATCAGCAAATATTATTTAGAAACGGTAAAATGTGACTAGTAAAGCTTAGATAGTAATGGCAAAAAAAATCAGCCAAGTTCTTGACTCTCAGGAGCCCCACTTTTTCTTTTTTTTCTTTTTCCTTTTTTTTTTTTTTAATGCTTTAGCTCTGTGCTTTTCAAGCGTCAAGGGTTTTTGGGGATTTGTGGGTTCTGGGTTTTTGTTGGGTTTTAATTATTATTATTAATTTATTTCCAGTAGAAGTGTTCAGCAGTGATGAAAAGATTCCAACTTCTGTTGCTGAAACAATGGAATCACTTTGAAAAAAATCTTTAAAAATAAACATCTGTTGTTCAGTTTTCTGAAACTTACAAATCTATGTGAAGTTTCTCTTCCTGATACTTTTCATCTGGAAATTGTTATCATTAGTTTCTTGGGGAAAAGTTTCATTAAATCTTTAACTTCAAGTGTTTTAATTGCTCTTCAGTCCATAACAACCCTATTATTTAAAGAAACAGATATAATAACAGTAACCTCTTTAGAAATAGTAACTGATGATTTATAAGAGGAAAGATTTTCTCACAGGATTATGGTAGGTATTATTTTGAATGTAGGTTGAACTAAAATATTAATCAGTTTATGTATCAGTTTTTAAAGGGGGAAGTGGTGGATGTTGTACCATACTTTTTTAACATTTCTAGCTTGAGGAACTCTGAAGTTAGGTTTCAGCCTGGAGTCAGTTTTTACAGCTGTAATAAATCCCCCACAAAAATGGCCTGTTCTAGTGGAAGTGATGGCAGTCTTTTGTCAAAACAGTGGCATGGACACCATTATAAAAACTGAATAAATGCTTAAAGAACTGTACCAGCAGTTCGCTTTTCAAAATATTATTTTTTTAAAGCAAAAAACAACAAAGAAAGGAAAAGATTGCTGGGGAAATATGCTAATATTTAAATACACTAAATAACAAGCAATTAGAAAGGGCTGTGATAGACCGTGTCCTATTACTGAACTCTACCCTTTAAAAAATGTTTCCATTTTGATTTTTAAGAATCACTTGTTGACAGAAGGCATGGCTCCTGCCAGCTCAAGATCTGTGCAGCACAATGGGGAACACTTTGAAAGAGCAGCTGGACGAGGGGGATTTCTCTGCCTGTTCAGCGGTTTTGTGACAGTGACCATGAACTGTTTCCCTCGAGTCTAGGGAAGAAAGAAACTGCTGTTAGGGAAATACATTGCCTTGGACTAAACATTCCTAAAATGTATTGTTGTTTGCTGTAATGTTTAAAGATAATCTCAGGAAGAGCAAGTATGGACAATGTCTAGGGGGTGTGAATTTATGATACCAGGCAAAAGGGAAATTCTGGCTTCTGTGCTAAGTTAGTGTCACCAAATGCAGCAGACACCCACCTGCCTGATCAAAGTGCAGCATTTGCCAAGTTAATAATACTGGATAGCATTGCATAGGCCCAGAGTTTGCAAGTTGGTAGCCCCTCATTAAATTTTCTTTTCTTTATGTGGTGGTGGTTCAAGTTCATATTGGGTAGTTAATGCTGATTATTTAACCTGCAGTCTGTGGGAAGAGATAGTTCAGGGTTACAGGTACCCTCAATTAATGTGAAGGTTTGTGTGGAATTCCTTGCTTTGTTGCAGCCATGTTGCATTTTTTTGGGCCTTGTTTCCATAGATGCTTCTGAGCCCATCTGCAAAACGGGGCTGGAGTTTCTTCCCTGCCAGGTGTCCTTCCAGCAGTCTCTGTTTCAAAGTCCAGGTGGAGTGGGAGAGAAAAGATGTGTAAGAATGTAAAATCAAATGTGTTAGCTTTTCCCAGCTTCTAGTGTATGCATGCCTGTGTGTGATGCCTTATGTATACACACCCATTGTCTTTGGACCAGTTAGGTCCTGTTGGAGTTTGCATCCCTCTTTTATCCTGCCTCAGTGGGAGCCATGAGTGTTGCTGGTGAGTGCAGCCCTTGCCACTCAAGGCTCCATTTGCAGATGTATAGCTGGAGTTAGGTCAGTTCTGTTACTTTCCTCTTTTATTCCTCCGAGTTACACAAATGCCTGGCTTGAACTGTAGAGGTTTTTCTCCTTTGTTTAACTCTTTGCAAATCAAAATAATTGACATTTTCCACATTTTATTTGTTCTGAAGATCTCCTATAAAGATTGTTAGGTTTGTGGAAAAACTGTATTAGATACTCATAATACAAACAACCACAGAAACATTTCTTGGCTGTACAAGAAATGAATTATGATAAAATAGTTTATCACAGCTGATAGTAGAATGCTGATAAGTGGTGCTGTTTTTTCCTGTGTTTGTCTGTGGGTCTGGGTTTCCATCCCGTCTCCCACCCTGTCCAAAGAGAGCAGGGACAAGAAACTGTTGGCTTTGTAAACAAAACTAGATCTCTCATATGACACAGTGTTTCCCCAACCTGTCTCCTTCTTGTTTATACAGGTGCCTATAGAGGAATGTGGGTATTTTAAGTAAAGCATCAGACCTGATAAACACAGAAGTGAAGGAGTCACATGCTAGAATTGGTGCTCCCCATCAACACTGCAGCAATTCAAAGCTGGAAAGATAGGCCATTATTTTCCTCTTTCTGTTTGTTACCAACAGGGGGAATACAGACTTGTAAATATCCTTTGAATGTGCTTGTGTATCTAGCTGTTAGACATTTTCTCCATGGCCCAGTTTTTCCCATGTTTCAAGGCTCTATGCTCTTTTTACAGGAAGAATTTCACATACTAGATATACATGTACGTTGTTTTTTCAGGGGTTTTTCATATCTACATTTGGAATCAGTGTTTCTTCCTGTTTTGTGGATCTGATATAAGCAAAAATAAATTTGGGAAGATGTGCCAATTAATGTAGATACTGTTACGATGGCAAAGTTTGCACTCACAATCTTCCTTGATGCACAGATCTCAAAGTTTGCCTTTGCTCTTGGCTGTAGAGAGGTCATCAGGGACAGCAGGGTGAGAGATGGAGACTGTCTAAGCAGATGTGTTTGGTCAACAAACATCCTTTTCATCTCCTTTTGAAAACACTTTTTTTGGTAGCATACCAACATCACTGCTAAGGATAGGAAGTCAACATGTTTACACTTGTTAATTTAGCATAGTAAGAGGGTACGATTTTTTAGTACATAACAAAAGCATGGTTTGAGGACATTTCTAGAACCCTTGCTCATTCAAGATAAGCTGTGTAAATTTATATGTTTGAAGGCTTATGTCTGTTATTTATACGAAAATAAGGTGTTGATTGTTTTTCTTCCATGTGTCTTTTGTTTCCTGCTATTGCTATAAAAATGCTAAGATGTTCGTGCTTATGGGAGTTCAGTTCCCACTGAGTTACATCCTGTCATATCTGCCAGCTGACAGTGGCTGAGGTAGATCTCTTCTTCCTGACTGTTCTTGAAAGACTTAATCTTAAAACCTCCCTCTGCATTTTCAAGGGTTTATCTTCAGCTATTGACCTGGTTTTTCTGGACACCTGAAATTCTAAAAGAAATCAATGCTAGGTAGATAAGTAGTACAGGCTACAGTCTTAAAAGTTGGGTTTAAATCCTGAGCACAGCATAGCATAACTGACTCTGAAGATAGTGAGTGAAATATATTCATGGTTGAGGTGTGACAAATAATGACATTTTTGAGTGTATTTGCTACTTCTAAAATGTTTTATGTATTTTGGTTGTTATTTACTCTCCTAATTAAGGCCTGATGAGATGGAAAGTTACTCATTGGGTGAAGAAATAAAGACAATAAATGTTAAAACTAGTAAACAGAAGAAGAGAAAACCAGAAGTAGAAGCTGGAATGACATTGTCCAATTTTACACAAAAAAGGCAGGTCAATATAGTAGTATATTTGAAGAGGCCTTTTCCTCATGGATATTTTTGGCTGTGTTTCTTTATATGTCTGCAAAGCCTTATGCTTTTAGTTGTTATGACTAAAGGAAGGACTTCTAGTGTAACAGAAGAAATTGTATTTTTCCTGTCTAACTTTCCCATTGCCACTTAGAAGTGTATTGTCAGGTGGAATCATACCTGTACAGCCAGCCATTTGGGGATCTGAGTATGAAAGGTTTATGTTTAAATTTATTCAGCTTGAAAAGACTTCTACTGTGAATGGATGTGTAGTTCTTATTCTCCCTACCTACAGGTGATCTGAAGACAGGATCTTAAAGCCACATGAAGTTTTCATGAGGGTGACTTCAGCTTTTTGTTTAGGTTTTGATTTTTTTAAATACTTTTTGAGGTTTTTTGATTAATGTTGTTTTGGACAGCCAGAGTCTCCTTGGAAAGCTTGCTTTGTGTGGAATGTGTAGTTTCCCTGCTGAAATTAAAACTCAGAGGGGGTAACTGAATACTCCCTGCTGTCAGTGCATTGCCAGCCTGAAGAAAAAACAAACATGCTTACTGAGAACAATGAGCATTCCTTCAAACCCTAGGAGACAGATTTTTGCCCTCCCCGCCCCCTTTCTTTTTTAATACAGACAAAAAAAGATCCTGTTAAGGTGTTTTGGGGCCCAGGAGTGTCTCTTGTCATTATTTGGGTGCCTTGCTTGTGGCATAAGGGGTGCAAATGGTTGACATGTACATTTGGAATTCAAAGCGTCCCCTCCAAGATACTTTCCCTCTCTGCTCCCTGCCATGTGTGCCCTGTCCCATCCCCCCACGACTTGACCTTCCCCCTACAATTCTAGTGATTTAACTCTGACTTGCCTTAATGTTTTTTGTGCCACTTTTCTAACCTAGTCGGGCTTCAGATACAAGTCCCAGGCTGTTCTCTTTTTCTGCTCAGCCTCATTTCAATGTCCCTTGTTCGGCAGACTCTTCATACTTGACATCTCTGAACTGAAGTCTTTACTTACATATAAGCAATTTCCACTGCTACTCCCTTGTTTCCAACCTTACTGAAGATTTGCAGTGATAATTTGGTATTCTGGTAAATTCTTGATGCTCAGAGGAAATGTTAACAGGTCAGAGGACAGATCATAATTTGAAAATTAGATGTGTGGGGATGTAGAAACTTACTCTGTCTTTAATTATCTGGGGTTTTTTAAAGATAAGTTCTGGAAATAAAGTTTCTTGATTAGTATTAATAATGAGTGGTTTAGAATGTTTAGAATAAGACTAAGAATTTTTCATGGTATTCTTTTTGGCTTAGGTTTACAGGCCTGAAGATTTTTAAGAACATCTATCATAAACTTACATAAAGAGAGCTTTTATGTGACTGCAATGAGATCGAGTGCTCTATGAGATCATCCTGAAGTACTTTCATCAAGAGATATTGCTTTTTTTATTAGGTTATTTAATTTATATTTTTGTTGCTGGACTCTTTCTAAAACCTGTACTGTGAGCTTCAGAATTCATGAAGTTACTTTCCTCTGGATTTATCTCATTGCTGATTGACTTTGGTGCCTCAGAAGATGGCAGTTCTTTATAAAGCTTTCTGCAGTTAGGGTATTACAAGGAATTACTTTTTGTAAATTTGCAGACATTTAATAATGTGGGACTCAGAGATACTGTAGTCAATGTAAAATATAATGAAGACATAAATGAAAGTCTTTGCTTTGAAGACAAAGTGTCAAATGTACAGGAAAATGTGGGATATAGATTATAAGCAAGTGAGGCAGGAATAAAATTAAATGCATAGATTATGAAGCCAAGCAACTCAGAAGCCTCAACTCCAGGCTGCATTGACAGCAAAGGAGACAGGAAGAAACTAGAAAGCCAAGGGGTTGAATTGCAAAGTGTTCAATACCTACAGCTATACTTAGAATCATAGAATTGTTTAGTTTGGGAAATGGCTTTAGGACCATAGAATCCAGCTGTTAACCTAGCGCTGCCCAGTCGACTCCTAAACCATGTCCCTAAGTGTCCCATCTTTTAAAAGGATACTCCCCAGACATCCAATGAAGGATGAAGATTTTCCTTAGCTCTCCTTTGCTTGCTAATGTATTTATGAAAATTTTTTTATTATCTTTTACAGCAGTAACCAGATTAAGTTCTAGCTGGGCTTTGGGCCTTCTAATTTTCTCCTTGCATAACCTCATAATATGCTTGTAATCATCATTTGAAATCAGTTCAAACTGTTGGTACTTGTTAATCTGTCTGATCAAGCTTTTGAGATTTGTTTTAAATTTTGAAAATGGGTACCTTGTAATGTTGGGGTTTTTTACTTGGGGTGGGAATTGCAAAAGCCTGACCCTTTAATTTATCTTGTGTTTTTGCCACGTTATGAACAATCGTATAAAAATTTAATGCATTCAAGAGATGCCTGTGGCAACAAAATAATCTTCCAGTGAATTTCCCTTCGTATCACTGTGTTTTTAAGCCAGAGCTGTTAATTAGCTATATGGATGGTAAATTCTTAGGTATTTTCCTAAATGTTATGTTCCTGATGAAAATACCTTTATTTTCTAGACCAGCCTGTTAAGTAATGTTTAGGATTTCTTCGCACACCAGATTTTTGGAGTTGGCTGTGTGTTAATGTTATTGACAAAACGGTTAATATTATTGGCTGCCTTCTCTAGAGAATCGTATTTTAAGATGCCCGCCCAAAGCTCTGTTTGCAGGTATGATTACGCATTCAGTATTGAACAGAGGTCAAGATCACAGATGCTTTTCACAGAATCACAGAATGGGACAAGTTTTGAGGGACCACAGTGGATCATCTGGTTCAACCTCCCTGCTCAAGCAGGGTCATCCCAGAGCACAGATTTGCATCCAGACAGTTCTTGAATATCTCCAGTGAAGGGAGACTCCACATCCTCTCTGGGCAATCTGTTGCAGTGCATGCACAGCAAAGTTCTTCCTTATATTCCCAAATTTCCCTCAAGCTTTCTAGCTTTCTCTGGAGGTTTCCTCTCTTTTATTTCTTTCCTATTTTAATTGTCTCTGTATAATTACTATTTCTTTTAGTGATTAATGTAGTGATTTTTAATGCACCGTCTTAATTATGCTTTGTACTTAATTATTGTATTCATTTTTGTTGAAGCCAGTATTGGAAGCTCATTAGCTTATTTTAAAAGAGGCACTATGCAACCTATATAATTCTACCATTTCTTCCATCCTTTTTTTTTCCAGATAGAAGATGGGAGCAAAGCTGCAGCTGTGGACAAGTTACTGGCTGGGGATGAAATTGTTGGCATCAACGATGTGGGCCTGTCTGGCTTCCGACAAGAAGCAATCTGTCTGGTGAAAGGTTCACACAAGACGCTGAAGCTTGTAGTAAAAAGGTAAGCTTGTGTCGTTAGCTGGAAATCCAAGTGTGTTTCAGCCTATAAGCTGCTGGGCAGCTAAATTTGCCAAGATTTGGCAAGTTAGTGACTTTCAGTGTTATTAATGTGCATATTATGTGGTGTTAACCTCCTCCTTAAACATAGACCCTTTATGGAAGAAGATGCGGAGAGAGGCAGCCTATTGATCAGAGCAAAAGCCAAGGCAATATATTCTGTGAATGCTGCTGAGTCAGGACACTGTTCCTTTCTGTCCTCCTGAAGTGCAGTGCCCAGAGCAGCTTCCCTGCCCTTGGTGTGTGGACATGGGCACTGCTCTTTAGTGCACATGCCACACAGGCTAGTTGTGCTGTGAGGAGCGAGTTACATGGGAAGCTTTTGGAAAAGCATTTTCCCATTCTGAATGTATTTGAGGTCTCAAGCATTTTATAAGTGGATTGAGGAAAGAGTACTTTCAGCTAGTTGTTAGTAAAGGGGAAAAGTGAAGTAGTTTATCAAAACAGAAAACATTTTTGGTATGAAAACTTTTTGGTTTGTTGTTTTGACTTACGACTTTTAAGTTCACGCTAGTTTTACTAACTTGAGTTAAAAATAATTTTCATAAAATATTTTTGACAGAAATGAATCAATGTTAAAATAGGTTAAATCTTGTAATTTCTGAAAAAAATTCCAACCAAGAAATCTGAACAACATGATCCTTTTTGGTAATTTCCTACTCTGGTGAATCAGAACTTTCTAATCAATTACTCTTATCAAATTATACCAGCCAGTCTTTCATGTGAGAATTTTGGGTATCTGTTAGAATCAAAAAAGAATTTTGATGCAACACAGAAAATGCCAAGAGTTTGAGCTTGACAGGTATGATGATCTAGTCCATAAATATGACTCTTTGAGGCTGTCTTAAATGAGGACAGTCTTTTGTGAAATAGTACTGATAGGTAAGAGAGGTAAAGCATGCTCTTCACCTTGGTTTTAGAAGGTATTTTTGATAGAAGGAATTATGGGAACCTGGAACGCTTTCACAGCTGATCATTTATATCCTCAACAATGGGCTGTTTCTGGAAGCTCTCACTGAATTTTTGTAGCCCTGAAGCTAATAAATGCAAAATAAAATACATTCACAACTACCATAAATCACGTTGATATTGAGCAGTTCCAACTTGAGCTGGCTGTTCCAGTAAAAGTACTTGTTAGCAGAGGTTACATCAGCTATTCCTGTCAGAGAAAGGGAGAACTTCAGGGTTGAAAAGTTTTATAGACACTGAAGAATCTGCCAAGACAGAGAGTCTTAATTACCAGGAAGAGAGCTTCAGAGCAAGTAGAAAGATTCCCTCTTTCTTGATGCTTTTCAATTTTGTGACAGTAATTTGCTCAGAAACTGAATTCTGATCTATCTTTGGAAATAACAGAAAGTTTGGTGCAGAAATACTGTCATGAGAAACAGAGCTGTGTCATTCTTGTTACTCACTCGCACCTCCTTGCTCTCTACAACTATGTGAAAGGAGGTTGCAGTGAAGTGGGGGCCATTCTCTTCTACTGTGGCAGCAGTGAGAGGCCAAGAGGAAATGGCCTTAAGCTGGGAGATTCAAATTAGATACTAGAAAAACTTTTTTCACTGTTAGGATGGTCAGGCGTTGGAATAGGTTGCCCAGGGAGGTGGAGGAGTCATCATCCCTGTAGGTGTTCGAGGCACCTGGATCTGGTGCTGGATGTTATGTTTCAGTGGTTTAGGGGTTACTGTGGTAGTGCTGGGTGGACAGTTGGACTGGATCATTTAAAGATCTCTTCCGACCTTGATGCTTCTATGATTCACTTCATGCATGTGATTTTGGAGAACTTTCCTACAGCTAATCAAATGCTGATTTGCTGCTGAGGATTTGTGACCATTCTTTGCAGGCAGCAAAGCCCCATTGCCATGCGTGCCCTTGAGCACTTTGGTGAGAAACTGATGGATTTTCATCATCCTTTATCATCCCTCCCCTTTTTCCTTCCCTAGCATATGTGCAACAGGCAAAAGCAGGCTAGCTGTTCTGGCCAAGAGGCTGAAACAGTGCTGTTGTTAGAGAAAACATTTTTGTCTTCAATTCATTAAGAACTTCCATAGCTCCCCAAAGAGGCAATAGCCCTTTGGGACATTGACAAGCCCGCATAATATTAGATAAAATTTCATAAAACTTACTGAATGAAACTAGCTGGGGCTTTTGTCTGTGGTTTTTCAACTTTGCTCTTTCTCTTGGAAAGTTGCCCTAGGACATCAGTCCTTTGACGGTCAGAAACCTTTTAACTTCCAGTCTCATTTTATTCTTGCCCAGCTTGTTCTCATGCAATGCTGTCGCTATGCTGAAATAGCTTTTCTTTTCCTGTTGGAAGTTCAAATGATGCAGGTTTTTGTAAAAGCCTTGTTGCATGCTTTTTTTCAGAAGTTATGGTTTGAACAACAGTATTAGTTTTGTTTTGTTTGCCCTAAATCTTAGGCTGAATTTTTATGAGTGCTTTAAACAGCCGTGTCTTTAAGCAAACCAATTGTTTAGTCTTTGTGTGAGCGTTCCGGCAGGTCTGGATTGAATTGGATCAGGGAACTGATCTGACTACAAAATTACTTGAATACCTAGGGATTCAGCTGGGTAGGACCACCACTTTTCAGAGGTAGTCTGCACTTTAATCAATTACAGCAATCTTGAAATGGCTGTTTTAGCATTTTTAGACTATTTCAATCTTCAGATCCACGCTTACTGTTCCCTGGGGAGACTAGGGATAGTCCCACAGTTCCCTTTCAATGAGTTACATATAAGATGAAGTATTGATCTGCAAGTCATCGTAGCATCTTTTTGTCTGCTTGTCCTGTGTCCTTTGGCTAGCACTGTGATGTCTCTCTGTAGCATTGGTTTAACATTTTATTCCCTGTGGGCGTCAGCGTCAGATCTGAAGCACAAAATAGACAAAAGGTTTGACGTTCAACTCAATCCTGAAGCTGAAGAGAATTTTTGGTTAAGATAGTGTGGGTAGCCAAGATCTAGATTTTATGTGAAAAAATTTTTTCCCTGGGGTTGTTTGTAGTGTCTGTAGATGGATCCAGAAGTGAAAAGCAAACCTTTAAAAATCTATTATGTTATGAAAAAATTACTTCGTAACAAAATTCTTCTGGAAAGTAGAGAACGTCCTTGCAGTTAATGTCAGTATAATTAATTGAGAAAAATCAGATTTTATTTGTCACTGCTGAGAAGTGTGTCCATGTGAAATTTCTTCTCACAGCAGTAGTGCCACAGCCTGATCCTATATTGATCCAACTGTTTCTGTATGTAGGAAATAGTAGGGCATGCTATTGTCTGTTTAGAAATCTAATGTCCCTACAGCGAAGACCAAGGGAAAATGTTTTAGTGAGAGTAATGTTTTTCATTCACAACAATTATTGTGTGTCTGTGACAAAGGTTTCTTAAGGGGCTTGTATTGTTCTGCAGTGGTAGCTGGCTTCCACAAAATTGGATTTACCTGCTATTTTTAAAGAATCTGATGCTTGACTCACAGGGAAAAGAACACTAAATAAAGGTGCCTGCAGTACCAAATACTCAGCATAAATGTGTTGGCTATCAGCATACATACTTTTCTGTATTTTCTGGAAACATTGCATAGTTGTGGTCTAAACCAAATCAGGACTGTGCAACTGGCTCAGCAACAAACATGATGTTTAAGAAGCTTACATATGTTGATGGTTGAACAAGCACTGTACTTTTAGTCTTGGATTAAAAGAGGACTCAGGAGGCTTCATGTTGTTTTCTCAAGTGGATTTGTAGAAACAATACATCTTAACTGCATGCTAGTTCTTCAGTGTAGTACTGAGTAATTTCTTGAGTAGATTCCTTTCCTAGGAAAACAAAAAGCAAACCATGCTTAGTACATTTCTTACCGGAATTACAATGTGAATTTCTTTTGTTTGGAAATGGTGTACGTATCTATATACAAATGAAATTGCTCTGAGTGTTGATACTGAATGTTGATGTTAAGGTGATTGCCCAAGTCTATGTAATTTAATTATTTTGCATATACTTCTAACTTAAATTCCTTTCTACTTATTACATACCATCTCCATTCCTTTGCACATGCTAGACATGAGCATAATCACAAATCCACAGTAAAAATACTTTTTCACTATGCATTCATGAGACACATTAAACTGTTAAAAATTGACGCATAGGTGAGGCTTTCATGTGTGATTTTGTAAAGGCAGGGTGAGATTTTAACCTCTGGGAGCCACCCTAAGACGTTATATGGGTTGTCCTCTTGGTTGCTTGAGTCGTCTGTTAGCAGCAGTCAAAATGGATGGTCAAGGGAGGGATTTCCACATGGTCTGCTAGTGGTGAGAAGCTGGACTTTGTTTAACTTGGCCAACTCTGCAGGTGCTGCCAGTGCCTGAGAAGGAGCTTTAGAGTTCCGGAGTTTGGCCACATTGTATACACATGAAGGCTTGCTGGGCTTTTTCTTTTCTGTAGCATTTTGGTTTTGTGCCTTCATGTTGCCAAAGTGCAAGGTCTTTTTGCAATGCTGAGGAAGTCCCTTGTTAAAGGAGAGGGAAAGGGAGTGGGAGCAAACACACTTGTCATCAGAAGTGTAGTATGAATACTGACATTACTGTGCAAAATCCTAACAAGTGAAGTGACTTTCATTATACTTGTGTTGTAAACACCTAGACATGGAAAATTGGGGTTATCTTTATTTCAATGGCATTTCATGAAGACAGCCAACTCTTAATTAAAGCACAGAAGAAGGTATTTTTAATTAATGTCTTGAGGACTCCAAGATTTTACAGTACTGTTCCAGACACCTGAGAGCTGAACAGAAATGCATGAATAAAAATCTTGATACTCATTTAAAAGGTTCGTATGGGAGATCACTGAAACTTGTCGTATTCTGAGCTGAAACCTGCTAAACACCACCAGTGACCTTTCTGTAGTGGGTTTTGTGTAACTTAGCAAGGAGATCTAGTCTTACCTATTTATGACCTGTGGAGTAGCTAGCTGTGTACTTCATGGCTCCTTGTGTCTGCAGAAATACTCTGTGAAACTCGGCAATATCAATTTGTGAGATGACTTGGAAAACTGAGTGGGTTTGTTTGGTTTTTTTTCTGTACAATTACGAGATACCGATGGAGGACTGTGAACTGTGTCTTACATGTGTTTGGCCTTGATACTTCTAGTTTTGTAGACACCAAAATGGTATAGGAAGCAATCTGCAAAATTACATGTATTTTTCTACTTTTAAACATTTTGTCCATACTATTTTGTCCATGGTTGTGGTGAAGCATTGCTCAATAAACCAAATGCACTTGTGGAGAATCACTGTTGAGTACAAGTGAAATCTATTTTGTCATTCAATTAGATTTCACTGCTTCCTGAACCAGAGTTCGTTATGGCAAAACAAACAGCAGTGTTGCTATTTGTTGCAACTCTTTTGCTGCTCAGTAGCCATAATCCCTCCTTTTTGAAGATTGACCTTGGCCTTAACTGACCAAGAACAGATTTGATTTTTTTTCTTTTTAATTCCTGTGTTTTCAACCAGACTTTGGAAATATGTAGGAAACTGTGGTAGGGCTTTCTAGGGCTGTATCTGCATACATGTACCACTGCTGTAAGAAGTGGGCAGGTGTGATATCCCCTTGCTACCCTTGCTAGGTGTTTCTTGGAGCTGATGGCTGTGGAACAGGGTGTGCCCTTGCAGATCTTTGGGAGTGGGTATTTGTAACAGATGCACACAGCTTTTGAGTTCAGGGCATGAGCATTTCTATGTGACTGCACTTGGTGGAAGGGTTGGGCTTGTTTAGGCTCCCACTTTGCAAATTCGCTTGAGAAGTGGGTTAGTACATTGATGTGGGCCCCCTGTTTTGATCTAAGCAGGATGGCCAAGTGTAAGTGTGTGCCAGGTGTGGACACACACACTGCTCCCAGCCAGGTCTAGTGATGGAGAGAGGAGCAAGCCGTGTGTTTCAGGATATGTGACAGGGCATGACCAGGCTAGAGCACCTCTTTTTCTCCTTTGCTGCTGCCAGTGAGCTACCATGGCTCTCAGTGGGGTAGCAGGAACCAGATAAGCACAAACCCACCACCCAGGTGTTTGGATGTTTCCCATGCCCACTGCCTTTTTGGTGGGGTGTACATCTAAAAAGCACTTTTATTTCTTAATTTTCTGCCCACCTCACCTGTTTCTTAGTTTTGTTAAAATGATTTGATTCATGCTGTTAGTGACACACTGACAGATGCCTGAGGTGAACGTAAGCTTTAGCTACTCCAATTGGTGGTGTATTATCCCTGATTTCAAAGAGCAAATCGTTGTCTTGTGATTTTGGATATTTATCTTGTATAGCTGTCAGGCTTCTCTCAAATACATATGTCATGACTGACATGTTTTCATTTTGTGGCAACCTTCGTAATTTATTTCTTTGCAAATCTAAAAAATCTGCCCTGTAAAGCTTGAATAACAAAAAGCCAAAATTACAACAGATGTCACAATATTTTACCAAGTCACCTCTGTTAGGGCTGTGTTTGGGCTACTAGGAAGACCGCAGACATTTCCTTGTATGTAAAAGGAATACTCTCTCATTTGAATATACTTATTCAGAAGGCAGTGCTATTCAGTTTTTTTTTAATAATTGGGCAACATGGCTTTTTTGTGGAATGGCATAGCCATCAAACAGTAACAACTTGTGAGTCATGACTGGGTTTTAGTTGTGTTTTTTTTCCTTCAATCATGCATGCACTTGTCAAAATGGTTAATTTTGAGCATGAGTAGTCTCATCCAATTTAGTAAGAGTACTCACATGACTAAAGATAAAAAAGTATACAAGTGCTTACAGGATCTAATCATAGCTTTTTTACAAAGGGTATATTGGAGTTATTCTGAAAACTGCTTTCCACTTGTGAATTTCAGTGTAGGTGTTGGAAAATGTAATACGTAGCTCCTTGGGTGGGAGAGAGGAAAACAAGTGAGCCTTCTAAAATTTGGGGGTCTGAAGACTTACTCATTTCACATAATATTTTCACATGCACACACAGACCATTTCTTTATGTGTTTGATAATACTGTAGGTATCTGCAGACTCCTGACTGAAACAGAATTATAAAACCATCCATTAAGGACCAAATAAGTAATCTTTTTATGTCAGAGATGATCTTTGCAAGTTGAAGGCATACTTCTGTGTGTGCTGTATATGGGGTTGCTTTTGAGCACTTCAGAGTGTTGGGTTTTTCAAATAATAGTCAAGAACGTTGACATGCACGTGTGCGGTTTCAGGACAGAAGGAATAATAGTCATATTTCAGTGTGTTGCGGTTTTCTCTTTGTGGAACTTTTATTTTAGGTTACATATTTCATGTCCTGAAGATTAAATGATTGACAAGTTTGAGAACTTGGCACTTCTTAGATGTTTCAGCATCAAGTATCTACCATATTGAATGTAGAGATTTTATGCTCTACTTGCTCAAGTAACTACAGTAACACTTTCCAATTTGAAAAGATTGTAAAGGAGTTTTAAAATAATTTCTGAATCCAACCTTTAGCTTCAGAAGTATAACCACTTCAAAGAAGGGCAGGAATGTAAGTGTGTTGCAGATTTAGTTACTGAATAACTGAAGAAATTTGCATCTTATCTCTTGCACAAGAAACCCATGGTATTTTATGGTCATTGCTACTGAATCTGCATAATACTGGATCACCTGGCAAAACCAAGGCTGGCACAGAGTCACAGCTACCACACTGCTGAGTTATACAGCCTTTATGCTTTGAGTCCAGCTTCATGCTGAGTGCAGAGGAAGGACAGAATGACAAAAGCCAAAGTTTGGGGAAATTTCTGCTGGGTTGCAATTGAAATCCGAGTCAGTTCTCTGATCTGGCTCATGGAGCAGTGTTGCCAGCAGGTGGGCAGCTGAACCACGGGTGGTATCTGATGGGGAAGAAAGCACTCTGGGGGATGGTAACTGGCCTGGCAGAGGTCATGTCAGAGCAAAATAGTTTTCTCAGATAAAACCTGAATCAGCTCGTGGCACGGTTCTTTGTGGAGGCTCAGGAATTTGCATTGTGCAGCTATAGCGTTTTAACCAAGAACAAGACAAAGTAGGGTTGGGCTGTCTCCTGAAATGCCCTGGGACAAGAGGAATTCCCTTTCCCCACTCCCGTTTTTGGGTCACCTTGGACGTGGTTAGGTAAATTACAGCTGAAATAGGTGTGGGAAAACACCACACCTGTGTAGAAAGACCAGTATTTGGAATGTGGTTTCTGAGGAAGCTCAACTCATTTGGGATGGCTCTTGAAGGGTAAGCTTATTGTGGTGAGTGGCTGGGAGGCAAAACACACCCGTTGTTTCTGGCCACGAGCAGCACCAGGGTTTCTGTGGCTATGTGCCCCAAGGATGTGGCAAGTTCCTTCTTGCTGAAGGCAGTGTGTTGGGCTGGCACAGGCAGCCGTGTGCATCTCTGGTGTTCCCTCAGCCATGGTAAGACAGCCTAAAATCCCCGGTGTATTTTGACTTCTGCTCCTGCTGTTAGCAGTAGCCCTGTCAGAGGCTGTGTTTTTCTTCAGTGTTACTGATGAATAACACTTCTTTTGTATTTACCTTAAAGTTTATTTTCTTTAGCACTTTACATGGCATGCTAATTTCCAAGATTTTGAAAATAAACCCTGCCAGAACCAATTTATTCAACGTGTGAAGCATTTTAGATGTTTCCTAATGATAAATACTCATTAAAAAAACATTTTTATTATCCTGAGGAATTCTGATAAATCATGGCAAAAACTGATGTAAGAGGATGACATCAGGAGTTTAATGCATCAAAAGGTAGCGGAATGTGCAAAAAATAAGGATGAGGGGAAAGTATTTATGTAGCTTATATAATACACTATAAATCCCAAGAGCAACACTTTTATCTCAGACATCCAGATATGTCTGTCTAGTTCCCCAAGGCAGAGCAAGGAAAAACAGTTCCAGAATATGAGAGCTTTATCATGGTAGTCTATTGTGAATTCAGAAAACAGGAAGATTTATGATGTTATACCTCATACAAATTAATACCTCTTTGTTGACAGCGCATATCTTATTTATAAATGAAATTGCTGTTCCATCCTGCTCAAGCCTGTATAATTGGGCTGAGGAACAAGGAAAACCAGAGCAAACTGTGATGGTGAAATCCTGGTTTCTTCAAATTAATGACCAAAGTCATTAAGGACACTACAGTTGATAATTAGTTTGAATTTATTTATTTTCACAGTCAGAAGCAGAGCATTTTGCAGGTCTCTTTGGTTTCTTTTTATGTAAAATGCACTGTATTAGAGCATGGGATAGAAAAGGAGCTGCTGTGGCTGTGACAAGGTAATACTCCTTCCAACATGGCTTCTTTTGAAAGAGGCACCATTGGCTGTAGCGTGGCATTGCTGTTTGCTCTATTTTTCAGGTGCAGGATGAGTGGCAAATGGCAGGTCAGACCAACTGGTTACCCCATACATGGCAGGAGAAAGTAAAGAGCAATGCCTACAGGCTTGCGGGTCTTGCCATGGTTGACAGCAAGGCAAAAGGTGATTCTGTAGACCTTTGTGTGAATTCTGGCATGTGAGAATGGGCGTTCAAGGTAGAATATGCTGCTTTGCTGAAATTTTAGGGATTTGTACAGACACCCATACAATAGAATTCTATCAATAACTTCTCTGTCAAAATACTGGTTCACTTTGCTATTCCAAGAATATCTGAATATTATTAGGTTGCTTTTATTACTACTTTTCTCTTTTAGAGCCTCTCCTTCCCCCTAGAAGTCCATAAGTTAAGCATGTGTTTGTATTTTTATTTTATTGTTTTTAAGTTCTAGGTCACTTCTTTTTTAGGGATACTTTTTGGAAGTTGTTTCCTTTTATGATAAGATACCAGAAGCTGAAATTGCAAAAACAGGAACTCCTTCTGTTTTGCATGGGAAAAAGTGCTGCAGTTTCACTTGCTGCTTCCAGAAAAATAGGCTGACTTTGTTGTTACAATTTGTTGGCACTTTTCTTGAAAAGATAAGTAAGAGAGGAGTGCTAGGTATTCAGATACTCAGTGCATAGAGATCATAAACAACAGCAAAGCCACAGTTTGGTTGTTTTAACTCATTGCACTGAGTTTTAGTCAGCCTCAAACATTCATGGAAAAAAACGGTGATACCAGAAAAGCTGTTCATTTCAGGTGTCTTAGTTGGAGTGGATCATTTTAAAGGTGTGTAAAATCCAAAAACTGCTGACTAATGTCCCTTTGAATCAAAGAGAAACATTCATTGCTCTATCTTGAATTCCACCTTCGAAAATGGAGACACCCAGAATATCTCCTGACTTCTGAAGATCACAGCTACAGCAATTAAATGTCTGAGGACTCCTTTTAAATATGCAAATAACCACAGCCTTTTTTTTTTTTTTTTTTAAATTCCTCCGTATAATTTAAAGTCTGAATTCTTCCTGTGGCTGAATCCTTTGCTGGTAGCGCTCTCTTGTGGCTGTTACTTTCATTCAAACAACTTAAGGGATTTCAAAACTATGTATATTATTTAGACGTTTCTGCCTTAGGACACAACAGTCTGTGTTGGATAAACATTCCTAAATTAAATGTGGTAATATATATTTTAATAATGCAGGAAGGTCAGTCTAGGCAAAAGCATCCCAACTGTGCTTCCCAGAAGATCTCAAAGGGACAGGTGTATTGAGTATTCAGGTATTTAACCACTTTTTTTGGTGTATTTTTGGTGAAAAGCCATATGCCTGTGGACAGATTGGGGGGGGTGGCTTGGAGGGGAATGAAGTCTGCCTTGGCAGCCAGAGTCAGGTGGAGGAGAGACAGGGATGGGCGCCTTCATTAACAGGCTTGATTGCAGATGCTGCTCTTCCTGTGGCGCTGCTCTTGGTGATGAGCAAGTTACTTCCCACAACTTCGGCTATTAAAATTAATGAAAAAAAATTATTTGGGAAACTTTTCAAGTGAAACTGATATGTGTCTTCCTGGCAAAAACTTGAAAGCTTTTCACCCTGAGTCTGTGTTTTCTCATTCTGGGGACGGGAAAGGAGAAGGTAGGGTGTTAGCTCTTGACCTATTCTGCTTTTTAATACAAATGTTTTAGCTGATGTTTAAATTTTCAGTAAGGAGATAAAAGCTTTCTAGAAGCTCAGGTTGTGATGTGCAGGGGTTTCCTTTGAACTAGGGACATACAGTTTCCTCTTTCAGGAGCAGTTACTAATTGACAGTTGTTTGGTACTGCATAGACTCGATACTATTGGGATTGTGCATCCAGTGCCATAGCTTTATAAGCATGTCTGCATTAATGCCAAGTGTGTGGTGTTGGATGTAGGCTCCTTTTCCTCCTGTTCTGTAACCCAGCAGCAACTGGAGTAATGATTCTAGGTTGTTTACTTAGTTGTACTCTCTTAGAGGCAGGTTTACACTTGAGATAAGGCCTTGAATGAGAGGGGTCTTGGCCCTTGACTGAAAAGTCTCTGTTCTCCTGTAGGCTGAAATCTTGTGCGTGGCATTTGTCTGATCACCCACCTTTATTCACCTTTGGATCCGATATGTCACATAAACACTGTAATAATCCTAGTTCTTTCAGGGTTATTTTTAAAATTTCAACTAGTCTTCTGGGAAAGCTTTCATAGCAATTATGTGACTGTTAATAGCTGTTTTCCAGCAAATGTACTGCCATGCCCAGCAGTCTTTGTTAGTGAAGGTAAGATGAGCTTGTTTGCTGTTTTGGCTGCAGTCTAGCAGGACAGCTCAGCAGTATCTGATTGCAGATTAAGACTGAAAAGAGGCTTTTAAAAGCAAATTAAAAATCCTATTAGTCAACTGTATTTTGAGGCTCAGATTTTCCTTTTGTTTAAAATTAAGGAAATACTTAGTTCTCCTCCTCTCTTACCACTGTATCAATGTAATTCTCATTGTTTTTAGACAGCAGATTCAGTCGTACCTACTCTATGCAATTTATTCTTCTGTTATGTAGACTGAGGATGGACTTGCTGCTGGAAATTCAGGAAGAAATGTTCTTTTTTCGCACTTGAATTTTACTTCTCTGTTTTGCCAAATAAGTCACCAAGAATAGAGTAGTATTTGTCAGGTTGACTTTGTGTCCTCATTCACACAGCAATAACTCCATGACTTTTAGAGTCTTTCTGAAACATTGTTAGAAAAGCAAGCCATTAAATCAAAGTCTGCCTTTCTGTGGTCTGAGTATGCACATGCAGACACATGCATGTGTGTTAATGCTAATAACCAAGGCATCATGCTACGTTTAGCTTACCTTTATTGAAGGCTACTTCCAAAAACCCTCATTGCATTAGCTTTAACATCTGTGAGTAATCTATGCTCTCACATTCATATGAAGTGCAGTTGTTTTTTTATTGGAATGTATCAGTCTGGCTGAGAAAGTTTTAGCCAGACACCATCTAACTTTCCAGCAGGTTCACACAGTTGAGCTATTGGATTTCTTTGTAATTTCTAATTCTGTCATATGCTGTCTTAACTGGGTTTCTTATTAAAATCCAAATATGTGTACTTGCATAAAATAAGACCACTTCTTGCCCTTTAGCCAACTTCCTTCCTGAAGTTTGAGGACTTCTGTAAATCCATTGAACTTCCAGATATTCCTTTACAACTCTAAATGCATCCTGCTTTGACCTGTGAAAAGCCGTTCATTTTACACATGCAGGATATGGGTGAGTCAGTTGGTAAGGATGCTGTGGTGCAATCAGTCTGGTCTGTTATAGAACAGAATTAATAAAAATGTGTAGTTGTTGTTTAGTGTGATGGGTCAGTGAACCTAAGGAAAACATGATCGTGGCACATAGGCCAGTGTGTAAGAAGAAAGTTTATCTTCGTTCTGCTGTGCTGATCCTTAAGGGTACAGCATAATTAATCTTTTTCATTTTCCCCCGAAGAAACTATGCAGCCTGACTGTATCCTTTATATCCTCAGGTATGATGATGGTCAGCAGCCATGGCAAGCTTACGTGTGCAAATCTGGCTAGCAGAAGGGGATTAATTGTGTGACCGTGGAATACAATTTATTTTTTCAGAAGACTTTTGAAATAAATTGTCCTTTGAAAGAATTCCCCCGAATTTGTAACGTAAGTCTCCCCGGGGGAATGGAAGGATGTACCTGCCACTTTTTTCTATTGGTGATGATTTCCAGTGCCTGCATACTGAGGTGGTTTATTTCTAGGGATATAACAGGCTGCCTCTCTTTTAGGGGAAGCTCTTCCCTGAGAACACTGTCTGGTTGTTCTTCATGTGTAGGAAAAACATCTGTAACTCTCCACTACCATTGATGGTCCAGCTCCTAAGAGATTTTCTTTTAACTTTGTCATTTCATAGGTGACATTAACTTCTTTACAATGCAGTGCCCCAGACCCATCTATTTACCTGCCCATGTATTTGCCTAGAAGACTGGAAAAGGATAGAAGAGATAAACAAACAAAAACAGTTTCAGCAGCATAATGTCAGTGCATTTCCCATGTGCCATGTCAAACACCACTTCAAGCGAAAACTAAAAATCCCCTCCTTCCTCCTCCGTCAGGGACAGTCCTGTGGTTTCATTTTTTGGGCTTTGCTCTGCCTTTCCGCGCCGAGCTCCGCAGCCGCGTTCAGCAGCATAGCCGCGGGTCTGGCTAATCTGAAGTGCTCCGGCCTCTTTAGCGGGGAGCGCTAGCAAGGCTCATTTGTGAGTCTAATTATATCGCTAAGCTGGCGGCCGCAGATTAGCGCAGGACAGCCGGCGGCAGGGGGCTGAGGACTCTGCTCCGCTCCGCTCCGCTCCGCCGGCATCGCCCGCGCCTGCCGGGGACAGAGCCCACGGGGTGCCAGCAGCACCCCGCGGTGCCATCGCTCCGCTCTCGGCCCGGTCCCGCTCCGTGACGTGAGGCTGCTCCGCCAGCCGGGAGCCATGCCTGCTCCCTGAGGGAGGAGGCACTGCCCAGCACGGAGCCTGGGTAGGTACCCGAGGCTGTGCCAGGGTGGGGAGGCTCCTGCCAGCCTGGCCAGGCGGCAGGACACTCATGAGCTCCAGCAGCTCCTCACCCCTTCGTTCCATTGCTGGGGTAAGCCAGTGCTCAGGGTGCCTTTCTCTTGGCTTTTTTGTGTCTTTCCTAATTTTTTAAATGAGGGGGATAAAAAAGCTATCCGTTGTTGTCTCAAATGCATCCGATTAAAATTTCATTATAGGATTGTTGAAGTGGAATCGGCAGGTGTGGAAGAGGGGAGGTGACTTTGAACCACTCATCTCCCAGCTGGGCCATGCACGGGGGTGGTTTGCAGTCGCTACTTTCTAAGAGGTCTGCAACCAGTTTTCTTGGGCTGGTCTCTTCATCCCACTATGGGATGGAGACAAATGGAGTGGCAGAGTCCCTCTTACTGAAACTTAAAGTGTGAGGGTCTGAGAGTTTTGAAGTCTTGAGCTTTTAGTGGCGTGAAAAGAAAATTCAGTGGAATAAGGTTCCCAGGCTGTGAGTTGTTTGCCAGCATGTGCAGAGTGGGGTGGAAGGGGATTTTTACAGAACAGTGCAAGAGGAAATGAGTGTGTTGATAAATGCAAGACCGAAATTGTTTGTTCTTCACGATAAATCTAAAGAAAGAGTTGTGGGATTTCTCCTTGGGATGGAGAGGAATATGATGTACTGAGCAAAAATGGGGGGAAAGCCCTAATTCTTTTTAATATACTTGTTTTACACAGTTCGCGGAAAAGGGAGGGAGTGTTAAATGATTAATTTAGGGTAATTTTGGTTTTTTTATCACTGCCAGGCAAGTCACTGCTTCCCACTTTTCAAGAACATATGCTGTGAAGGTGGGGTGCTGGAGCAGCGTGGGCTCAGGATGTGTTTCTGTCTATCTTCTTAGTGGTGACCAGACAGGCCAGCCAGCTCCATTAGAGAAATCCTTAATCTAGTGAGGCTAATGGACCTTCTCGCACTAGAAGGCTGCTCAGATAGGATCTGTCCACTGTATTTGTGGGGAGGGATCGCAGAAGAGTTAGGATCAACATCCGCAGGTTATTGTTGGTTTGTAATAATGCATAATACCTTACAGAGCACTGGCACATAAAAGCCATCACACATTTCTGCTAACTTCACTGAACTTTGAGTAAAGCTATAAAATAATGGACTTTCATTAGTCACTTGGAGCTCATATGTGGTATTCAGTGTGTCTCAGTGATTTTTCTTTTCTATATGAAGATACCTTTTCCATACCTTGAGGTTGTTTAGACTTCCCCTGTGTGGAGCTCTATACTACCCTAGAAGGAGTGTTAAAACTCAGTTTTGTTTCCCATCTCAAGAAGATTAAATGTAACACATATAATGCAGACAGCTGAGTACTCACTGTCAGAGCCATATTCACTGCTCCAAGTTCAGTAGTAGTGATGTAGGCATAATTTGCATGTGAATGTAGTCATAGTATCTGTGTGATCTGTTGTGAGATTGTCCGTAGGTAGATAGATGCCTTGGTTTATGCAGGAAGAATGCATGGATGAATTCAGTCATTACACTACTTGATCATTTCAGAGAGATGCTGATTGTTCCTGCAGCTTTTTAACAAACACACTTTGGCAGCAGGAGTGACAAGTATTTATGAATGGAGCATTTTTCCCTCTATTTTGTCATCCATTGTCACTGATCTGGGCTTGGAAAACTTAGATAGTTTCTGATTTGATTTCTGGGTATTCAAGCACGTTTCAGCCTGTGGGCATTTATTATTTTATTTTTGCCGGATTTACTCTCTTGTAAAACTTACTCTTGGTGATAATTAGGCTGACTGAGATCTGAAGGGGTGGTGTGAGCTGGGCTGGAAGAAGAATGATCTATTGAAGATTTGTGTTGTTATTGCTGTGATTTCTGTTTTCAATTTTGCTTGGAAAACAGCTTTTATTTTACTGTGAAATGACTGAACCCAGCTTTCAAGTCTAGTGATTTTAAATTGGGTGCATATCTTGGCACATTCCATTTCTGTAAAATAAGCCTAAAAACCTAATTCCCCAAACAAAACCAGTACTGCTTCGGGAATCCCAGAAATCAGAGTTGTCTGGTCATTTTTAAACTTCTCTAAGTGATTGTGTTTTAGGGCTGCCATATATCTGCTCAAAATTAGGGTTTGTACTTTTTCCCAGTGTTTCTCGCAGAATGAAATGTCAGAAGATGAAGCAGGACATAGAACCAGCCTCAGCAGAGGATCCGCCTTCTTGCACTGGCTTCACTGCAGCCCCCATCTTCCTCTTAGGGATGGCGGGTGGTGGCTTGCATTCCTCAGGGTCAGGCTCCTACCCACAGGGTGGTAGGAGCTCTCAAAGACAACTTTATACCTGCCCATGCAGATTCCTTCTGCTTCCATTAAGAGTCTCTACACAAAATGCTGGAAATATTTGGCTTGAATTAGTACAGGCATAGGAGGAGAGGGGCTCACATTCCAAGAAGTTGCAGGAAAACATCTGCCCTTTGCCAATGGAGAAATGGTAGATGGACGCATAAGTGTTTCAAATTGTACTGCTGCTTGTTATAATGCTGTTATGGCTGCAGTCATCAGTTGGAGATTAAGAACGGGATATAACTTGGAACTAACAATTAACTTCACCTGAAACTTGAGCCACCCCGGGGAGTAAAGAGGGAGAGGTTACCTTGGATCATTGTGCAACTGTAACCACCTTATGCCTTGGGCTTCCAACACGTTAAGGCAGCTGAGATTTCCTGCCCAAATTACGAGCTCTGTAATGTGCCAAAACTCTAATGTCTGTTTTAATCTGAAAATAGTTTTTATGACAGTAAAACCCTTTATACAAACAGTGCCATATCTCACAGAGTGATTTACAGTTGCATAGCTATCTCAATTCAATGGAAGAAGTATAAATTTTTACATGCATTTGTGTGTGTAATCCAGAAGGGGCTCCTCAGAAGAAGGGGTTTTCTTTTAATCTCTTTTCTTTTTTCTTTTCTTTTTTTCTTTTCTTTTTTTTCCCCTATTTTTTGTGGAAGCAGTTTTTTCTTTCAAATCTCTATTGTCCTTCTGAGATCAAGATGCCCCAAGGGAAAATTTCTACTTGAAAAGCTTATTCAGTTCTTTACTAATGTGGAAAGTACTGTAAATTTTTACAGTATTACACTCATCTTTTGTCTCAGTTATGGCTAAGCTGGAGTAAATGGGTCCTGGATGCTGTGTGATGTGACCAGTATTTATTTGGAAGATTACTTGAGAATTCCAAGTGTTGTGAGAATAGGCTGAGAAGCAATACTTGAGTACTTAACAAGTGCAAGCTTTTAAACAGGTGAGCAAAAGGACTTCATGTGAGCTTTTTGAGTTGGTTCTTCTTACTCCAATGGGGTTTTTTGGATGAAAAGAACTATATTGTTTGTAATGGTGATCAGAGGTATTGTTCTAAATATTTACATAGTTAAATATTTCATTAAATGTTCCTGCAGTGCATCTGATTTAATCATTCCTTTTGTGAACAAGTCAGATGTAAATCCAGATAGGATTTGGCTTCATCTGAAACAGAGTTCCATTCAGGCATTTTTTGTGTTCAGGGAGCAACCCTGAAAGGAAGGAGGAGATGGTATGTGTTGTTTTTATAAAGCTCACTACAGATCTGCAAAGGTAAAAGGCATGACGTTAAAGTACTTGCTATGATAATATTTGCCAGTAGCTTTTTGGGTTTATTGCACATGATGAAAAGACATTTTACAGCTCTTAAGTTTGCTCTCTATAATATAAAGCGAGGGTGTGGTATCTCTACAGTTAAAATTTCAAGTCCTGATGTTTCTGCCTCACCTGGGAAGGCTCCTTTTCTTGGCTTTTTGGAGGGGTTTATGCAGTCAGTGTATCTACTGTCCTTACCTGAAAGGATGTTAAAGGCTCTCCTGGATGGACAATCTGAATGCTGGCACGGAGTATACTTTAGGATAAGTTGCTGCTGTCTAGCCACAGGACAGTAGGAAATTGAGGCATCTAAGACTGAATCTGAGGGAAAGGCAGTAGGACAGTCTTAAAAGAAAGGAGGTGGCTGAGGCTGTGATGCTTTAGATGTGAATTCATAACTGAATTGTGTGGCAGGTTTTGCCAGTGCTTCAGTATATTGGGAAGACCAAAAAAGCAGCGGCTGGAATTCAAAACTGTCAACCTGGTCCGAGAAATTGTGGGCATATTTTGGAACTAGAAAAGCCTAAGAAGTCACTTTGCATATATGTATATATCTATACATCTATCTGTAATATATGTATTATATGTATATATGTGTATATAATATATATATGTTATATTGTGTATATATATCTATACATGTATCTATACAGAGAGAAACGTGTGTGTGTATGTGTGTGTAAATATGTAAGTTCTTTGAATTATCTCTATCGGATAGGAGTGACAGTGAAGGTTTACTTCAAAATATATTCTGGAAGTTTTTTTTAATTTGGGAATCCTTTAATATACTACTTCTGGATGGAAATTTTCAGGGGAGCTTTCTGTGTTTTTCTTCCTTCTCATATTCTTTCACACATACATACCACCCTCCTTCCTTTATTTTTAAATGAATGAAGAAGAAACAAAGAGGGAGACTAAATGTGTTCAGACAGAGTATTCAACGTCAAGTTTTGGATGCTTTGTCCTCTCTTGGTTTGCTGTTACAACCAAAGATACAGATGTACCTTTATGTCAGGAGGTAGGACAACCCTGAAAAGGCAAGGGGAAAGGAGTAGGGAATTGTATTGGACATAATCAAAAGCTTTTTTATGGATTTGATAACCGTTTTAGCCTAAATTAGGATAACTCTTGCATATATTTAATTACTGACAATGACACAAGAAACCATTCATATTCCTTATATAGTTTCGCTGCTGGACTATAGCTTTTTGCCAAATTTTAAATACTTCATTCCCATTTTTCCCTGGCAGATAGATCTGCCAGTGGTGACTAATGTAGCATGAAGTAATTTGAATTCTATGAATATAGTTGTCTGAGACAGATAATACCGAATGTCTTTGTCTGTATAGGTTGATGACTCCTTTGGTACTCTATCGAAAGGAATGTTGTTTGTCTGTTTAAAGGGAGGGTAAGAAGAAAGACCCAATTAAGTGCTCATTCAAAGAAAATGAAAATATTCTTGTCTTCTTGTTAGAAAAATTATCCAGTTCTAATCGTGAGCTCCCACGTTAAGCAGTTGGGTGAGTTCTTCAAAACTGCAGTGACAAATACATGTAACAGCTTCTGGAATGAAAAACAGTGACATTGTCAATTTTTTTTTTTTTTGAGGCCCCTGTGGGTAACTGCAGTCTTGTGGTGGTTTTCAGCTTCCTTTTTTTGTCATGCCAAGGATTCAGAAGGCTAACGAAATTTTTTTGAAAGTTTTTAATACATTGAATAAATGATTTAGCAATTTTTTTACAGTGGCTTTTTGCATACTGAATTAATTAGATTATATGTTGGTCTTCTAGTGTATTTTAATTCACTGAACACAAGATTGGTGAACTGCAAAAAAACCCCATGTATTGGGAAGACTTTTTTCCCCCCAGCATATACAGATTTACTAAAAAAAAATTGTTACTGAAGTATTGGTATGTCTAGCCTACTGTTATTGTAAAGGAGGGGAGGTGAGAAAGCTGAGAAATTAAGCTGTTCAGGATTTATAACCAGACAAACAAGGGCACCTGTGCTGTCACTACAATTCTTGACATTTTCTTTACATGGAGTAAAATAACCAATGTGTGAGTGGCTTGCTGAGAACATTCCAGAAACTGAAGCCTTCCTAGCTGATTTGCATGGCCGGCATGGGACACCAGTGTTTGTAACTGGTCGTCTGTTTCTATAGGACAAAAAAGTGCAGCATGGTTTGTTTTATTTGGCCTTGAAACAATCTAAGGCCACCTTGTGATCCGTGTCTCACAGTACATGCCCTGCCCAAGTGTGCTGCTTGTTTGAGAATGCCAGTGAATTGTGCATTTGACCTTTCAGCTTGTGCAGGTTTCCATTTTATCTCAGGGCTGCAGCCTTTCTGCATTTCCTTAGCCTTGCATCCTTGGCATGTTTTGTAGCCTATTACACTGAGATTAGGCCAAATTTCGGGTTATAGATGGGGTTTAAAATGACTGCTGTAGTTTGGACCTCCTGCTGCAACTTTGGAGAAGTGAACCTGGGCTATTTTAAAAACAAAGTTTTCAACACCACAGAAAGGCTTTGCTGCACTGCTGAAAAGCTTTGAGTTGCATCATGGTGAATGGAGGGAGTTTTATTTTGATAGCTGCTGTTCAGTGTCACTACATTGACATACATTCCCAAACTCTCATGTTTGTACCTTGAAACGTGATCCGGAGCTTTCTGTAGAAACTAAAGTGACTGAAAAGGGGGTATTTTTGTTTTTTTAAGAATCTTTAATATAAGTGATCATTACAACAATTTTCACTCAGAGAATTAGGGATGACAATGTGTATCAGTAGGAGTTAAAAAGAACAAATGCTTCTGCTTTGGGGTTTTTTCTCTGTTTTTCTAGATTAAGCTCAGTTCTGACTGAAGCCACTGACTTTTCCATCCTTTTACTTTTGAAGAATTGGGCTTTCTTGTCTAAACCCAGGTTTTATTAGGGTGGGACCCCACCTTGAGTACTGCATCCAGCTCTGGCATCCCCAGCGCAGGAAGGATGTCAGCCTGTTGGAGTGAGTCCAAAGGAGGCCACCAAGATGATTAGAGGGATGGAGAACCTCTCCTATGTGAGAATTCCAAGAGAACTGGGAACATTCAGCCTGGAGAAGAGAAAGCTTTGGGGTGACCTAATTGCAGTCTTCTGGACCTGAAGGGAGCCTACAAGAAGCTGGAGAGAGAGAGTGTTTTCAAGGGCGTGTAGTGACAGGACAAGGGGGAATGGCTTCAAATTGAAAGAGGGTAGGTCTAGATTAGATGTTAGGAAAAAATTCTTTGCTCCGAGGGTGGTGAGGCACTGGAACAGATTGCCCAGAGAAGTTGTGGATGCCCCATACCCTAAAAGCATTCAAGTCAAGTTGGATGGAGCTCTGAGCAGCCTGGTCTGGTGGAAGGTGTCCCTGCCTTCATCAGAAAGGTTGGAACAAGATGATCTTTCAGGTCTCTTCCAACCCAAACCATGGTTGATTGATTCCATGATACATGTCTTGTGGCAGTGGATACAGGTGAACAGTGGGAGACACTGCCTTTGCAAGGATGGGCTTCTAACGCCCACTTCTGGTTAGGTGTGCTGTGGGGAGGGCTGTCAATGATTGCTGCCCATGTGGGGCGGAATTCTGCAGCCGCCAGGAAAGAAAATGCTCCCGTGTGTGGTGTGCGTGGTGATAGGAGAGTGTGCGGCTCTGACAGCCTGGGGAGGCTTAGCTCGGCGAGCAATAATCGCGGCAATAGCAGCGGGAGGCGACAGCTCGGCAGCGCCGCTGGCCGCACCGCGGCAGCCGCCAGGGGGCGCGCGCGGGCCGCCGGGCGGGGCCGGGGCCATGGGGCACGGAAGCAGAGAGCCTTGGGAAAGGATGCGCAGCCAGTTCGGTGTCAGCGGAGTGGCACATCCAGCCTCTGCCCCGGGTGTGTGGCTGCCGCTGCTGCAGGGCACGGAGTGCAGCCCGGGCTGGAGCTGTGAGCCGGCAGTCAGGCCTTTGCTCCTTCAGCAGGGGGCTGGAATGATTAACAGACAAATTAGATTTTCGGAAGAAATTCTTTACCGTGAGAGCGGGGAGGCACTGGAACAGGTTGCCCAGAGAAGGTGTGGATACCCCATCCCTGGGAGCGTTCAAAGCCAGCCTGGATGAGGCTGTGACCAACCTGGTCTGGTGGAAGGTGCCCCTGCCCATGGCAGGGGAGTTTTGACTGAGTGATCTTTAACTGAGGGAGTTTTAACTGAGTGATCTTTAATTGAGTGATCTTCCAACCCAAACCATTTTATGGTTCCATGAAATAAATTCTAGCAATTGCTTTTTCACCTGGATGCAGGTCCCTGGAACTGCATGTCACCTTTTTGCTTTGTTTACTCCAAATGCAAAAGCATGTATGGCAGGATTACAACAGAGGTGCTATTTTGGTAGATAAGAATGAGACAATTTATATTGGAGAAGGTGGTGCTGGGGAAATACATGCCTCTGTTGTTGTATCTGCTGGCCTTTTATCTTTTTTCCTTTGTAACCTATCTTCTGTGCTTATCAACATTTTCCTTCCAGCAGCCTGTGTAAAAGCTGGTAGAAAGACACTTTCAGTAAAATGCTTTTAATAATGCTTCCATTAATGCTGGAGGTTTTCTGGGTTGTAGCTTCAGATGATCTCATTCTGTCACTCAGAAGTAATACAGAGGTATTACATTAGAATATAAATGCTCTGTTTCCATTTGCTTTAGTTGCCTAGAAAATATTCCCATTTTGAATATTTTAATCTTCTCTTTCTAGTTCTTCTATCCAATTGCTGAGTTTTGGAATCAATATTTGTTGCAGTCCACTTTTTAGAAAAAAATGTTTCTTGAAGTGCAGAACAGATTCTCACAATTTAATTACAATTACCATCAGGAAGTATTGTTGGCTATTCACAGTAAATTAATTTTTAGTCATGTTGTGAACCTCCCAACAAAAGCAGATGTCTATGTGATTCCACCTTCTAGGATTTTTATTTTTAGGCTGTTCAGACTATTATATCTAAAAATACTGTGTGTTCACAAATACAGAAAATTGAACAGAATTTGTAAATTCTTGTCCACTTGACTTGCCTTATGCCGCAACTCAGTCCAGTCTGTTCCTCCCCTTGCTTGGCTGCTCAGGAAGATGAAAGTGGTGGTGGATATTGTAGCAGAGAAAATGCCATCTGAAAATGATATTCATGTAGCAAGGAACTATCTTATGAAGATCTTGAGAAGTTCCATGAGGTACAGTACTAACTTTACATGTGCATCCTTTCTGTTTCTTCCCAGTGATTGGATTCCTCCTACCATTTGTCAAGCCCAAGCTCTCGCAGAAGCCCTGTTCCCAACCTTCTCTTCCTTATGCTCCAAACGCTGCTCGTATTGTGCTAGTTTTCTAGTCTTGTGTTTCCTTAGTGGTACATGATAGAAAAGTAATTGTCTCATAAAAGGTTAACCTTTTTATCTAAATTGATGCTCAGGAGATCTATTGAATTTGCCTTACCAGGTATTTGTGGTTTGCTGAGTTGGTGTCAGTAGTGTTAAAGGTGAGCAGTGGGGACAGAAGGACATCTGGTGTTCTGTGCAGCTGAACAGTGGAATGGTTTTTTTTCCATACCTGCGCACAGGCTTGGAGCAAGCAAGTATTGTCTGGAGCGCATCATCGCATGGCTGAGCAGAATCTTTTGCACTTGTTTGCGCTAAGAGTACTGGGGCTCCTCCACCCGCTGGATGTCATGTCCTACCAAGAACGAACAACTAGAGATGCTCTGCTTAACTGTTTTCTCTTTTGTCGTGCTGGGAAGAGTAGGCTTTTGTTTATGGAAACAATTACTTCTTTTTTAGTGACAGTAATGATGCTGCACTTTGTAGTGAAGTTACAGTTTCCCTGTAGAATTGTTATTCTGCTTTTGTTATCCTGCATGCAGAGTTTGAAAAGGCGATTCATCACTGATTTCTTCAGATCTTCCTGAATGTACTGTGAAAAGCCATGTACTCAGAGTTGACCTGTTTTGAAGATACTGGCTTTAGTTTTGGTCTCTAAATGCAGTGGCTGCTTGATAACACAAGTTTATAAAAAGGGGGAATGAGTTAAAAAATGTAGAAGTACCTTTACAGTTCAAATAGATAATACACATTTTTTCAATGTAGCAAATTACTGCTGTAACTCAGACAAATTACTTAATTTTGGAGTAATAAACTTCTTAAATACATAAGTGCCTTAAAAAATCTTAAGAACTAAGGTCCTATAAGCCTGTATTTCAGACTCAGTCTTGGAAAGATGGGATTTGTCAAACCTCATAACATATCTAAATTTTAAATTACACTTCGTCCAGGATGAACCAAGGAGAAGAGCAGGATGAATTACCGTCAAAGAAGGTCCTGCTTCATTCCCAAGTGACTGAGAAGGTCTAGACAAATGGCCAGTACTTGGCACCTGCTCACTAAAACAGAAGTAGCTGGATTCCACCCAGAAGGCTTATTTAACCTTAGGGAAAAAAGAATGCACTTACTTCATGAGTGCTGAGAGGTGTAACAAACAGCAAGTCTTTGAAAGGCAGTGCAAGCTGTTGTTACTAATTCCTGAGCAGAAGGAAGGGGTAGAGGAGTATGGAGCAGTTCTGCAAAACAGTTTTTAAGATGCAAAGTTCTAACAACAACTTACTGTTGTACTTCTTAGAAGGGATCTCTTCTGTTACATGACCAGGAACATTTGGAGGTGATATCCAAGTAGATATATGGAGACTTACATGATTCACTGGACTGTTTTTGAGATGTCTGCTTTAAAAAAACAAACCCAGAAAACACCAAAACAAACACAACCTCCCTGCATATCTGGGGTGCCAAACTTTTCCAGAGCTGAAGGAGAACTTGCCAGGAGTTAATATGATTGCTTATATCACTATTGCTAACTTGTATGAAACAGCGTACATGGCTTTAATCCTTCCTGTCATTAACTCCTTCCTTCCTAGCTCCTCCCATATGCACCTACCTACAATAAAATCTTACCAAAGCCGTACTGTTGTTAAGTTGTAAAAGAGTCCTAAGTCTCAGTATTAGCTTTAACTGTTAAAGCTCTGGATACATGTCATGTAATTTAAATTTTTTTATCAATCTCTGTGCCTTGTAAAAAACACTCACCCCACCACCCATAAAAAATACTGAAGAAAAATTGTTACTTCACTGCATCTCAAGCATTTTAAAGAAATGGTGATGTCTTTTCAGAACCGGCATGCATGTAGAAAATTTTGCCATCATTTAAAATCATTATGCCTCTGTCCTATCTGTGAAACGTTTTGCTGCTGTCCCAGTAGAATTTTTGCTGTGTATCACCTTATTGAACTGTTTGTATTAAAGCAGCACACTCTGCCTGTTGTTTTCAGAAGGAATGACCTAGCCTGCAGGCCGCACTCCTGGCACGCAACCAAATTTACCGAAAGTCAACCTGAGGCAGCCACGTCACACCTTCCCTCGTCTAATGCCTGCGCCTCCTGGCACTCGCGCTATCATGCAAGGTGAGTCTCTGCTTAAGTTACACACATTCTGCACTGACAGTGAGGCAATAATGATGGACGTCATGGTGTCGAGTGGGGTTTTTTTAAAAAACGACAAACGCAGAATCGTGGTGTTATACTTCTTTAGAGCTGCCTGTGCTTTCAGTGCATGAAGGGGGAGTTTGGGAAGTCTGACATATGGATGAGTGGATTTCAGAAACAGTTTGTGATATGTACCTGTGATTGAAAGGTAAGAAACTAGCTTGAAAAGCAAACACAAGGTTATGCTTCTTGCTCCCTACTTTCTTTCGATGTCCACTGGTAAAATCCTAAGACAACTATCAAAATTAACATTTGTAAAGTGAAATAGGAGAGGGAGAAGAAATTGAAAAATACTGTTTCAGACAATTAAAAAGGCTTTTTCTAAAGAGAGGGTGCAGAATGATTTACTGTTGTATTTTAAGCTATTACTGGTTTAATTAGTTAAACTGTCTTTCTATAATCTCTGTAATCCTTCCCTACACCTGTGATCTTGCTTGTGTAGAGAGGTAATAAGACTGATGATTTTCAGTCACTGTTTAAAACACCTTAATATTTGTTAGGCCACATTCAACAGTAATGGAGAAAAGCTGATATCCATGCAGTTTTAGCTGTGAAACTCTAAACCTTTAGGTAACACCTCTTTGTGTCTGGTTACAGGTTCTTGTTTGTTTCCTGCTCCTAGGTGGCATTCTTTGTCATTTTCATGAAGGGTTTTCTTGGTTGGAGGTTGTTTCTTTGGGCGGGGCAGGGGGGGGAAGAGAGGGGTTGGGTTGTGGGTTTTTTTTCTTCCTTTTTCCTTCTCAGTTCCCATTGGGCCACAGTTACATTGAACGTTAAAGAAAATGTGTCTGGTGTGAAGTCCCAGTTTGGGAAGTAGACTTCATTTTTCTATACTTTGTGCTGTACATTCTCCATCATTACTTCCTGAGGTTAATGTTTTGTGGTAGTCAAAACAAAAGAACATGAATACTTCAGTATTTTCTTTTTCATCTAATTTTTACAGTTATTTTTACATTGTTTCCCTTGGGAGCTCCCTACTGTTTTTAACTAACTTGTTATCTGCCCTTGAATAAAGTATTAATGTTGATATTAGGCAGAAAGGGATTATTTAATGTTTTTTGTAATACTTCATTAGTAGAAGTTTTAGAAAATCTTTGATTATAATATCTGCTGTTTTAAAGTTTGTATTTAAAATCATGTAGGTGTGTTGGTTTAGATTTTATAGATTTGAAAACAGTAAAAGTCCTTGTACATAAAAACAAAATTCAGAAATTTCTAAAAACTTCTATGGAGTTCCTCATTGCAATGCTATAGCTAAAGAGTATTTTTACTATTAATGAGTCTTCTACACTAAGCTGTAAATCATTATACACTCCCAGCTCTTCCTGGTGGTTGTCCTTGTACCTTGTGGAAGTAAAATACTACAAGATGTGTCTCAAGGTGTGTTTTGATAGGACCTGAGTGTGTCCCAATACTTAGAAAAGAAAAAAAAAATTGGTTCAATGCCATTTTGAAATGAGGTTTGGTCAGGAAACTGTGAGTGTAAAGGAAGAGGGGGATGGGAACAGAGCAATCCTCTCCCCTCACATATCAGAAATAGCCACAACTGCTGGTAGACACTAGTATTAATAAAAACAACAAATTCTTTCTCAGATGCTGCTGAAAGATTTAGTGGCCTTAGCACAGTCTAATACCACAGTTCCCAGGTCACTGCTATCCTGAACCCCTTGTCTGCCTCTGCTGCCCACTTGAAAAGTGACATATTTGAGAGATTTGTCAGCCCTGGTGTCTGTTGTCCAAGACAGTTTCAGTGGCAGAGCTGGTTTCAGAATGCAGCTGCTGGGGGGGGGGCCCATATTCCCATAGTGGCAGCCCAAGGATTTCTGTATTTTGAGGATTCCAGTTACAGGGTGGAGTTCTTTGGGCTTGCTGCTCTGCAAAAAGAGGTGAGAGGCCTCAGAGATTCCTCACTTTGCATTTCACAAAAAGCTCAGCTGATGGTGAAGCACAGCAATCAGTAGCTGAAAGCAGCAGTATGCAAGGAGATAATGGAAATAGCCCAAGGAGGGGATATTTCTAGCCCAAGCATTCCATCCCTGGGCTATTTCTGGAATTTTGTGTCCTTCGTTGAGCTAAGTATCTGAGATTGGTATTCGAAGCCTAAAACCTCTTCTGAATGTGCCTACCTGCATTCTCCCTGTGAGTGTGAAAATTCACTAAATCACTTGTAAAACATGGAGAGTTCGTTTGTGGGGGTAGGGGTGGGGAAGATGCTTTTCTCTCTTCTAAGCAGGATTTACCTGGATTTTTTGTGTTGGTGGAGTGGGGCACAGCTGGCCAAAACAGCCCCGTGAAGATTGTACTTACTATCTGCTGCTAGGTATGGGCAGTTTGATTTGCTTTAGGGTTTTTTTGTTGTTTGTTTGGTTTTGGAGGGGCTTTTTTTGTTTGGTTTTTTTTGGTCAGCCTAATGAATTTGAACCTTTGAGAAGGTGGATGGACCTCTGCTAGAGGAAGACGGACAGACCAGAAGAGGCTGTACCAGAATACAGGAGAGAGGGTGGTCCTGGAAACCAGCCCTCCACACCCAGCACTATATGTATGGGGTTTTTATCCTGTGACTTCAGTGCAAAAACTGTAGCTCTCTTGGGACCACTAGGTCTAGATGCCTCTCATGCAGGGCTAGAGAGCTAGAACTTGTAAAGCTTTTGGTGCCTTCTGGCTCTGTGAGTCTTCTGTCTTTTTCACCGAAGTCATACTTTAACAACATGGTGCAGACTTCTTTCCAAGCCCATCCTAAACTAAGGCTGAGTACACTTTTCTGGGAGGTGTGTAAGTGAACTGTCTGAAGTTGCTGAAAGTTTAAACCCTATGTTTTCTTGCAGTAGGAGCCTTTGGGTTTTTTTCTGTGCCCCTTGTTGTGCAGATGAACCCAACAACCTTTTCTGCTTCATTTTGGTCTTAGAGGTGTGGCTGTGGGACAAGTGTGCTTTGAGAAGGCTACTTAAACTGTGGTTTTGGGGCAGTTAGGGTCATGTCCCTTTGATTTGTAATCCCACACAGTTGCTGAGATGAGATCATTTCTGTAAGGGCCCAGGAGCAGAAGCTCATGCCCCGGGGATGGGAGGGGTGTTTGCTGGCCAATGTGGCCAAGGGGTTTGTAGATTATTCCTGCACTTCACCAGCCAAACTTTGACCAGTAGTGCCGGTGCTTTTTGAATCTGCTCTGAAAAAGCTGCTGAGAGAAGGATATCCTGGGATGCCAGCCAGGCTCAGGCAGAGAACTGGCTTTTGGACTCTCTCTTCCATGTCAGGGTTCACAGGAGGATTGCCCTGCAGTTAAGGACCACAGGAGGCCATGCTTTGTGGTAACATGCAATTAGAAACCTTCCTGTCCTTCCTTTCAAGTGTTTGCTGCTTCTGTTGGGTTTTCATTAGGCATTTTCTCACAGGGCTTTGACCTCTTATGCTGATGATCTCTGCTCCACATTTGATACCAGCAGATTTACATGAGACCTGTAAACTGAGGCTTTCCTGCACAACTGGCATCTTTAGTTTAATTAATGTCAAGTGTCTGGTTGGATTTTATGGCCTTAAAGGTCTTTTCCAACCTTAATGGTTTTATGATCTCCTTAGAGCTGATGGGGGTGGGAATATCAGCAATTCTTAGCGATACCTGGCTTACATTTTTCACTGATAAAATAAATCCTAGTTATGACCAAGATACCTTTTACATGAAACGCAGTATCAACCTAAGATGACAATTAAAACCTTTTTAAGGATTCAGCAAGATGTTTTAAATGCTGAAAATAAACAAATGCAAAAACATAAAACCCCAGAAGATGAGGCCAGTGCTAGTGTATCTTTTTAATAAAATGCTTTTAGAAAATAAGCATAAAGTGTATCTTCTCTTATTTCATATAAATTGCTTTTGACCATGTTGTATAGAAAAGAAGTTTATAAGGGTGTAGTAGTAGAGGGGGAAAAAAGCAATTCTGTTACTATTGAATTCCAAAGAATGTTGAGATGACCTGTGCAATATTTTTGACAGAAGAAAAGATCTATATCCTCTGTATTTTTTATGTGGACTAATTTAATTCCATTGCTAGCTTTCACTGGTCTCTTTACAGCACAGGATTTGATAGATGCGTCATATAATTATAGCTACAGGGAAGTGGAATAATTCTGGGATTTCTACCAAGGGGCTCTACATGCAAGGGCAAGAATTTGAATTTGGTATATAAAAGCAGGAGGAGCTGCCAGTGAAGTTCAAACAGGGAGATGTGATGAGAATAACTGGAAAAACTGTCATCTCAGCATCAGTGTGTTGGGTTGACAGGAGGTGGATGCTGTGAGAGAGAAAAGAAATGAAAGAAAATGAAACAAAACTCATTGAGTAGGGAAGTAACAGAAGCAGCAAGATTTGGAATAGTGTCCTTGGCAAAAGACCTGAAGAAAGTACAGTGTTAAAGAATATGTTTTTGTAGAGTAAAGAGTGATAGGGAGAAATGGTGACTGTAAGGATTCTTGAAGGGAGGTCAGAAATTTGTTTGTCCATGCAGAGCTTTTGTTGCTTTGGCATCTCCTCCTGAAGTTTTCCTGTCAGTATTGTGGAACTGGGGGGAGTTGAATGTTATTGTAAGAATGTCAGCCTGAGAGTGGTTTGAAATCACACTGGTAAGGTGCCTGTGCAGGTGGTATTTGAGACAAATGTATTTAGTGCATCTCTGCTTAAAAGTTAAAATATCAGTGAATAGGTAGATGTGGATATAACTTTATGGGAATAACTTAATGACAAGAGAGTAACATCATGGGCTGAAAAAGTTTAGAGTTATATTTCAGAGATGAAGAGAGGAAGTACATGAGTTTAATAGCTGGAAGAATTGGGGTGCCTGGAAAATAAGCTGAAAATAGGTTGGTGTTTGTCCTGGGAAAGAGGGAGCTAATGGAGCTCAAACTAAATTTTTCTAAAAGTGAAATCAGCAAAATCAAGTTGCAAGAGAAGGGAGCCTTCAAGGAGATAAATGCATATTACTTACTGGCAAACTTACATAGGGAAGTTGAGTCAGTTATTAAGGTTTCCAGCTTTGAATCAGTGGCAGATTTTAAAGTTGGAGCCCTGATTTTGTGTTCAAACTTCCATTTTGTTAGGTCGTTTGTCTTTAACTGCTGTGCAGATGGATCTTAACCAATGTTATTAAAATGGGTAGTTATAATTATGTTGCAGTGTTTTTTGACTGGTGTATTTATTCTGACGCTTTTTTGTTTGTTTCTTTCTTTCAGTAGTTGTTCTTCTCATGACCTGTCAAACTCGTGGGATCAATCAAGTCTATATCGCACTTCTGACCAATTCAGCTCTTTGGGAAGTATGGACAGCTGGGACCAGACTCCACAAGTAGCCCAGTATGGAAGACTTTCTTCTGCAAGGTCTAATAGTAGCATTGATCATCTAGGGAGCCAAAGTAAGCGGGATTCAGCCTATGGGTCTTTCTCCACGAGTTCTAGCACCCCTGACCACACTCTGTCCAATGCAGACACTTCTTCGACAGAGAACATGCTTTACAAAGTGGGCCACTGGGAGACTGCTAAGCATGGAAGTAAGGCTGGCCAGTTTTTGAATGACAGCAGTGGAACAGAGGACAAACCTGGGTATTTGTCAGCACCCATCCAGTACGAGAACAACAAAAGTCCTAGAATAGAGGAACACCCAGATAGCAAGCTCACTAGCTCTGGAAGATCCAGTTTTGGACCTGTCTGGTATGTTCCTGATAGGAGGAAATCTTCATCTCCTCCCCCACCACCTCCACCTCTTCGTAGTGACAGCTTTGCTGCCACCAAGGGCCATGAGAAAGCCCATGGCCCTGTGTACTCAGAGGGTGCCAGCACGCAGCACTTTACGGTCCTGAACCGATCTCAGCCCAGGAGTGAGTGGAGTTTGGAAAGTGCAGAGCAGCAGCGGCGGCCCTCCAGAGCATGTGACAGGAGGATCGGCAGCTCAAATTATAAATTCGATCTCAGTTCAGAACACACTTTTTCCTCAACTGGTGAAAGGTACAGTAGTAATGCAGGAACTGTGAACAAACTGCAGCCATCCTTGTCCAGCACTGATGTTAGGTTTGCACAGCCTGCTTACACGTACCACCATCAGCACCAGTACAGTGATGAAAGCACCTTTTATCACAATGCGAGAATGTTAGCTGCACCTAAAGATCAGCAACATTATCTGTCCTACAGTGGCTTTCAGGACTTAGCTATAGATCATTTTCATGGCTACAGTCCGAACCAAGCCAGTCTGCTCAATGCTTCCTCTTTGAACAGTGCGGCAGAGCAGAAGGTGGACAACACTGGACAGAGTCGATATTACTGTGTGACAGCAAAACAGCCTGCTCAGGGAAGCTCAAAGCCACTACAACTCAAGGGTGACAGCTGGAAGTCTGCAGTTGGAACTGATATGTCCCTTGGACCTCATGAAAATTCTGCAGTTACTATAATGGCCCAAAACCCAAAATACTATCTACCTCAACAACCTATTGAATCTTCACTGACAAGGTGTGAGAACAGTAGTCATTACCCAGTGGACAGAGAGGGAGATGCTAGGTGTACTGTAGTAGAAGAATCTAAAAAACCTAATCATGCTGAAAAGTCTGGACAAAAGAAAAGCTGTGAGAACAGCTCTGAGGAAAGTGAAACTAGGCATGGTCAGCAGGAGTATGTAAAGGGCTGTGTCCTTACCACTGAAAACAGATCTGCTCAGAAAGATTTTAGGTGGGGGAAAGATGAAAGTAACAAGATTTCTCCTCAGAAGACACCAATGTTGCACTCTTTAGCTCAGGAAGGGAAAAAACAGTCTGACAACAACTCAGAAGCGGTGACAGAACGACAGGCCTCATTTGACGCTCACCTGTCTAAACAGGCACGAAGGAGTGATCGTTTTGCAACAACCCTCAGAAATGAGATCCAAATGAGAAGAGCAAAGCTGCAGAAAAGTAGAAGTACTGCTGCACTAGTAGGGTCATCTGAAACAGAGGAGTGCAGTGAGACCGGGACACCAGATTCAACAGAGAATGTCACCACCTCCCCAAACACAAACTTCACCAGCACCTACAAAGACCACCTCAAGGAAGCACAGGCCAGGGTTCTGAGTGCGACATCCTTCAAACGTCGGGACTTGGAGCCCAGCCCTGCTGAATATCTCCCCAGGTCACCTGAGCGGAAAACTGGGAGTTACAACTCTTCGTTGTTGGCTTTGGTTTCTGAAGATGTCTCTGGATTCCTTGAGGCTACACAAGCCAAACCAAACCCTACAGGGAGTGGCACTCATCACGTTCCTCGCATCGGAGCCAGGAAGAGGTTCACAGCTGAGCAAAAACTGAAGTCCTACTCGGAGCCAGAGAAGATGAATGAGGTGGGCATGTCAGAGGATGAATGCCGTGCTCATTGCCATCCAAATATACCAGAAGAAGCCCTGGGCTCATTTGCAGACAGGTGGAAATTTTTTGAAGAAACAAGTAAGCCTGCCTCTAGAAAATCATCACAGAAACCAGGTCCCCATGGTCTAGCAGAAGGAGAGCCTGAGAGGCCAGATAGGAAAGTGCAAGAGGGAGAGGAGCTGTGGTATGAGAGAAGAGGTCGGGTAGGCTCTGTTGGACCTGAAACTGCTCATGCTTCAAAAGACAGTGTCCATCATAGCAGCAACAGTAAGGCTGCTGAGAGGATTGGGAAATCTGCACAGCCACAGCGCCTGGGAACTTTTGCAGAGTATGAGGCATCGTGGAAGGAGCAGCGGAAGACAATAGAGCCCAGGAGCTCAGGAAGGTACCATTCAGCCGATAATATCCTTGATACAGGCCACGAACAGCATGGGAAATCCCAATACACCCATGAAAGGTCTAGATCATCGCCTTCCACTGATTTCTACAAACAGGTACAAGTGTGTTTTGCATTACCCTTTAAATTGCCCAAAGTGGTAGGGACAGTAGAGGGGTGGACGGGAAAAGGGAATTTTTATGAACATTTCCAATTTAGGAACACTATGTAATACGGTATTTGCCTTTTGTCAGTAGAGGAGTAAATGTTACAGGTAGCTCTCTTAAGTAAGATGAGGAAGATCAAAGTTTGTACTGCACAAGAGCAATTGGATCACAGTAATTTCTTGTGTGTTGTAGTCAGATGGAAAGAAACATGATTGATTTGATTATACCCTCTTTTTTACAGCAGAGATCTAGGAGGTTCAAAGCAATCTTCACCTGGAGTTATTTTTTCATTGGTGTGGTTGTCTTTCCTGTTTTAAGGTTTTGAATTCTCTGAAACTATGAAGAAAAGTGTTCCAAGTGTAAATAATACATACTTCTGTCCAATTTTTAATGGTCTAATAATTTCCATGGATTTCCTCTTTTCTTCTAAATTTGCTTCATGCAAAAGCTACATAGGACAAAACTTCTGCCTAATAAAGTCTAGAGATTATACATATGCCTGTTAATGTTAAAGCTACAGCAACAATGAAACTGCTTAATGTTTTATGTCAGTTGTTTGATTTAAGATGTATACATTTATTCCTTAGATGCCAAATGTCTGTTCAACTTGCAAGTAAATACTAAGTTAATTTTTAACTGAGCAGGGCCAGGCAATGGTTGGCATGTGGCACTGGAGGTAAACAGAGAAACCAAGTCTCTTTAGTTCTCTCCTTCTCTGTTAAAAGATGTTGTTCAAGCTGCTGCAAGATTGCCTGATATGTATAAGGAGTCATAGTGCGTTCAACCTGTGTTGAACTTCGCCTTCTGCTAGAATAGAATTGAAGCAATGCAGTCGTATATTGCTTTTTCTTTCTTTTTTCCCCTCTTGATAAAAACATTGCATACATACATACACAGGTCACCTCTGTGTGTGTTTGTGTAGATATGGAGTAGAATGAGAATAGCTCAAAGAGAAACAAAAATATTGATCTCTAAAAGTTGTGGACTCACTTTTCATATGTTTTTTGTCTTTAAGTTTGGCAAAAGTTATTTTTGAACTCTATGTGCAGACTTACCTATGCGGATAATTTACTAGGGTAGAGATTCCAAGCACTGAAAATATTCACCTGGAAGTTATTTTGAAAATTAAATTCACTATATTATTAAATAATTGCCTAGCCAGCAGAAAAATCATATAATCTATTCCCTGTATGCATTTCTGGTTTATTAGTCAGTGCCTTTAAGTTCAGTATAGGCCTCCTGGGGCAAAAAACAGACACCTGTTTAGGCACCTGGAAAATATGGTGATAAGTGCATTGAAGATGTTTACAACAGACTGAAGTAAATAAAGATGTTGGTTTGCATATATGATTCAGATTATTCCAGCGCTAATGCACATTTAAATTTCCTGTAGGTTCAGTGTTTGTAATGCAAAGCTATGCTTTGGGTGGGGTTGTTTGAAGATAGTGAGATAATAACGTTCTGGAACAGCACTGTTGGTGTTTTACTGAGCAAACTAAAGCACGGGGATTCACAACCTGGTGTATACTCGCATCTCCTAAAATGTGAGCAACTCCTCTGCAACTTGTGTGCCCCTTTTTTTGTTGCTTGTTTTTGCCAAATGGAAGTTTATATAAATGTTAAGCTCTTCTGTAGATCGGCAAAGCAGAGCAGCAGCGCGAGCGCAGCCAGGTCAGGAGTGCTGCGCAAGAGGTCACAGAGCACACTGTACTGCTTAAAACCAAACAAGCTTGAAACATGCTATGCTGTTGACTTCATGTATATTCAAACACAGCAAACCCACAAATAAGAGGTTCCATAATCACAGAGTTTTTGGGAGTCTGAAACATGATGACTTCGTCTCTTACTTGTACTATAAACCTCTTTTAGGGAGTATCAGTTGAACTAAGGAGACAAGCAGAGGATTTGAAGGAAGATGGGGAGTGTATTTTCTCTAATGTTAACAAACTGGACAAAAGGAACTGCACTGTAAGGTAAGTATTTCTTAATTTGTCTCGCTAAAATATTTCTTTTTGACAACTCTGATCTGATCTTTTCCTGACTCAAACTGGAAGTTTAGCTGTGATGATTTCAGAGTTTCTGAAATGCCTTTTCCCCTTGTTTCCCTCCTCCTTCCCACGTACTTCAATGTGCATGATAGAATTAATGTTGGGACTGAAATTTTTGGGGACTCTAGTGTAAGCTTAAAGAAATTGTCGAGTGTTGAGCATCATATCGTTTGTTCAGAGGCAGTTGATTCTTATTTGTGTGCATGAAATGATAGTTACAGGTTTTTTGGGGAGTGGGTGGGGGACCTGAGGTTTCCCAAGAGAGTTTTCCAGTATTATCCTTGGCAAAGACAGCATGCTGCTGGAACATAGTAGTGCCGTAAATTGGACTTTACTTTTCTTGTGCCTTTACAGAATACAGTACATGAATAGAAGCCACTAAAATTTGTTTTACCATTAGATTAGCACTGATTTTCTCTGTTATTTCATGTTTCAATTAATGTACAATGTTTTCAAACCCTTTTCAAAGGAGTGACTGTATGCACCGTGTAGTTAAAATCCTTTGAATGTCTAGCATGCTGGGGATTGCCCTCATCCTGGCCCATTGTGGTGTAAGCAGTGATTTCAGCAATCTCTGATCCTGCGGCTTGTGAAGCTGAGCTGAGGTTGTGCGCACGCTGCTGTCGCCAGGTCTGACAGCTCTGTGTTTCATAACAGAGGGAGTCCCTGCATGGGAAAAAAGAACCTCTGTAGGCTGTCCTGGATTCTGTCAGTGGTATTAATCTCTCAAGGGGAGACGAAATTACGAACTGTAGCAAATGCACACTCTAACCGTGACCATAAAGCCTTATCAAAAGTTACTGTTTATTTTTGGGTTTATACGATTGCATTTTGCATTGCTTATGGCTCAGCTGAAAAGATCACCCCCTATTTTTCTGATCTTTTGTAGCCCTTTGTACTTACTGTAGTGATTTCCAAGCGAGTAGCCCAGGAGGGTGCGGTGTGCGCGCACGCGTGGGGAGGGAAGGGAAGGAGGGGAGGCAGAGGGGGGAGAGCACAGTCTGCCGGGAGCTGCCAGGCTGCTGGAGGCAGGCAGCATCTCTGGACAAGTACAATGATTTCCATCTAGCAGCGCCGAAGCCGAGTCACAAAAGCATGTGAATAATACTCCTACGCCAGCGTTTTAGCAGTGTTTGTGCAGCACAATTCTTGCATTATAGTCATGGAATCCATGAAAATCACATGACTGGGCACCAGCTGCAGTAACTTTTTTTTTCAGCTGGAACCTGTTTTGACATACTATTTCAGATATAGTATTTGGCCATTTTACCGCATTACAGAAGGTTTTATGAAATTGTCTCTTTCACAGTCTTTCTCTCAACATTGATATGCAGAGGGTTGATATGCCTTTTGTATTCAAAAAACTAACTGATTAATAAATCCCTCATTTGGGCATTTAATTCCTGTGTTGATCTGCCACTGCATGATAATGAATGGCTGCCTTATGGGAAAAAAATATATATTTCAGTGTGGTCCTTTTTAACAAGGCATTCTTGTGCTCAAAAGGAACTGGACTTATGACATGAATTGATTTTATGATTTTTGAGCTGCCCTAAAGGCATTTAGTATTCTATTTTTAAAAGCTAGCAATCTGCAAATGGCTAGCAAATCTACCTAATTCAGGGTATATTCTGAAACGTGAATAGTAACCAAATCTGAGGTCTTTCTTGTGGTCATATTTAATACTTTCTTTTAAAATTTATGTTTGGATTAAATCGCTGGCAGCTGTTGTTTTGTGCTACTGAGGCCTGTGTGCTATGATTGCCTTTGTGCTACTAAAGTCAGTGTGATGGGGCTGAACACAGGAGTTGTCCTTGTGCATTTGTGGGGGTGAGATGACCCAAGCTGAGAGACAGCTGTGGAGTCCACAGGTGCCTTCTCCAGGTTAGAGACTGTCCTACGCTATAGGATGCATCTGGTCTCCCTCTCCTTCAGCTGTTGTAAGAAAAGAAAACAGTAACTTGAAGTAAACTTTGAATGTTTAACATTTACAGCTTCCCTGATTAATTTCCATAGAAATATGAGTCTTTTTAATGCACTGAATCTAGAATTGTAACAGCAAATGGCTTTTTAAAAACAAACAAAAAATAAAGATGCTTGATAAAAATTTTTTCCTCCTGGGCTTTTTGCAACAGTGTTTTCTTGGCTGTTCTTTTTTAGCACACAGTTGTAAAACCTAAATTAACACTACTTTGAAAAATGGGAGGGGGGGGGTGAGTGTTGAGTTGATGAAAATAATTTGTGAACCTCTTTCATCTTTGAGCTCTGTTTTTCCCCTCTGAGATTACTGAGTGCTTCCAATGAATTCAGGTTGTTTCATCTCCCTTTTTAGAAGAGCTGCAACATGTTCTTTTGAACTGCAGTATTTAATAGTTTAGGGTATTACTTTTGTAGGAAGAGAAAACAGTAGTCCATAGCAGCCATTGTCATCTCTTATAGAAGAACCAAGCCGCTCTTATTATGAACCTACAGGGATGCACACAGTCATCTAACATGAGATGAGTGTTTTTATGCTGAGGGGTTGATGTGATTCTGTGTATGTCCTTAACTTTAGGACAGCTTAAAAGCATTAAACAATTCTGCTGATCTGTAAAACAAAAAATGGTGGGTTTTTATTTTTATTGATGCTACTCTTTCTATTTCAAGTTAGTTACAAAAGCTTGCCTTTTTACGGATGTGAAGTCTGTGCTTTTTTAAACATGTCTTTCTTTCTGCTTTTGTAAAACTACTTATACTGGTTATATAATTAACTTCCTTATAGAAGTCTCCACAATTTCTGAATTGAAATAGACTTCCAAAGGTTAAAGAGGGAAATGTGTGCTCTGACAAGTAGTCTGTGGCTTCCTGAAGTATGGCATGCACACATACAAGTCATTCTGCATCAAAAGAATCATGCTTTATGATCTAATTCTTAAGATTGCCGTCTACTAGAGATGTTTACAGCCATTGCTTTTATTTACTTTCTAAGAACATTTGACTTCTAGATCTATTAATTTGTTCCTGTGATGTCTATTAAAGTTACATAACTTCAAAAAGTGAAAAAGGATGTATGAGATCACAGGTTGCAGAAAATATTTCAACATTTAATAGGTGTCAAGTCCAAGAGCATGTGCATGTCAAGTGGAGGACCACAGCGTGACTCAACTCTAATTGAACACCATAAAATATTTCTGTCAGTGTTTTCATACCTTAGTAGTTACTCCTATTGGAGTTGAGCTCTGAAGACAGAGGAACAGCCTTTACAATACAAAACTAAAATAAAACTAATTCCTTAATGCCTTAATTGACCTAAATGCCCAAGTACAATGTTCTAGAAAAATCTTTGGTAAGCCAGAAACAGAAGCTTATAGAGATGTTCCCAAGTTCTTTATTAGGCTCTTCATAAGGAAACTGATTTTTCAACCCTGGTGAATATCTAGGCTCCATGCTCACCTGGAGCAGCAGCAAATTGTTGTGCAAGGAAGAAGGAGGACCTTCAGCAACATAGGAATGTGAGTGACCTTATGTCTTCTGAATTGAGTCAGATGGAGAAGAATTTTAAAATGGTCACTAGTCCATTTGTGTATGTGTTTATTTGTATCATGCATATATGGATGTTTGTTTGTGTGGGTGTATATATATATACACACACAGACATAAAATATACATGTGTGTATTGATAGTTATTTTTCTTAGCTTTTTCTGTTATGTGACCATTATAGGGGTTGGGGCTTACATATCTATGAGGGCAAATTAACAGTGGGGGAAAAAAACCCCAACAATCCACAATACACATTTGGACAAATCAGTTCCTCATATTTACAATGGTAGATGGTGTAAATTAGCCATTGGAAGTACTTTTAGAAACTACACAGTTTTTTGTAACTCCAGAAATTTTAAAATCTCTATGTTGTTTGGGTTTCTTTTACTGTGCTGTCAAAAAAATTAATATAGTACCAGTGTACAGTGTTAGGATCAGCTTGACTAGGAACAGACCTACTGAAATACAACACTTGAAGGCTTGGGGGTTTTTATATGTAGCAAAAGGGCCTTATTTCCTTAAATAGTTAATGAGAACCTTTGTTGCAGGCATTGTGTCGCATAGCTATTTTAAACTTCTCTACTTTATTTAGAATTGTAGAATCCAGAATGGTTCCATTCAGAAGGGACCTTAAAAATCATCTAATTTCAACCCTCCTGCTGTGTCCAGGGAACTTTCCACCAGACCAGGTTACTCAGAGCCTCATCCAGCCTGGCCATTGACACCTCCAGATGCGGGAAGTCCACAGCTTCTCCGGATAACCTATTCCAGTGCCTCACCATCCTCACAGTAAAAAATTTCTTCCTAATATCTAATTTAAACCTGCTCTCCTCCAGCTTAAGGCAATTCCCCCTTGTCCTATCACTACATTCCTTTGTCCCTCTCTGGGTTTCTTGTAGCCCCTTTTAGGTACTGGAAGGTGCTGTAAGGTCTCCCTGGAGCTCTCTCCTCCCCGACTCTCTCAGCCTGTCCTCTGAACATATTCCAACAGGGCCATATTTCTCTTCTTTTGGAGACCCTAGAGCTGAATGCAGTAATCAAGGTGGGGCTTCACAAAAGCAGAGTAGAGGGGGAGAATCCCCACCCTTAACTTGCTGGCCACACTGCTTTTGACGTAGGCATTTGGCTCTCTGAGCTGGGAGTACACACTGCCGAGTCATTATTGGGCTTTTCATCCACAAATACCCCCAAGTCTTTCTTACCAAGGCTGGTCTTGGTCCATTTTCCACCTGAATGTCTGCTTGGGATTGCCATGACCCAGGTGCAGAGCCTGGTACTTGGCCTTGTTGACCTTCATGAGGCTACTCATTTATTGTTACAGTTAAACAGTCAGTTTAACTGAGAGTTGCTTTTCTTGACTGAACATTGCAGGACAAGTATGTCTCAGTCATTGTAGGGCTATACAAGACATTACCAGAGCTATGTAAGCAAAATGTTTTCACCCTTTTCCTTGTGAGGAAGAAATAGTATCTTGTGCAACTGCTTCCTTAGAAATTAGTGGAAAAATTACTTTGGCAAACATTTCATGCATGTGTTAACAAGCTCCACAGAGCTTTCTCTTCTCCAGGCTGAACAATCCCAACTCTCTCATCCTGTCTTCACAGGAGAGGTGTTCCATTTCTCTGATCATCTCCCTGGCACTCCTCTGGACTTGCTCCAGCAGGTCCCTGTCCTTAGTATTTCTCCATCATGAGATACACATTTTTAAGGCATTTCTCAGACCAGGTTTTTTGCCAGTAATGTCATTGTGTGTCATACAGCAATGAGACAGTACAGTCTGGGCTGTTACAAAGTTTGTGCTTTTTCTGAGAAGGGGAAAAACCTACTGTGGCTCTTACTATACATTTAGAGGAGAGAGAGTCATCTATTTATGTATGAGAAGTCCCTTGTAACCTTTCATCTTCCTTAGGTTTCTGTGAATACTTGTAATTAGTATAAGTTTCATTGCACTGAACCATTATGGTTCCTTCCAGTGCACTAGAGTATGTGACTAATAACAGATATATAAATATCACACTTTGAAACATTGGAACCTTGAATCACTGGTGCATGATGGCAGCTGATGGATGCTTAACAACAGGCCAAAGGTCTGCCTAGGAAGGTTCTTTTCTCTGACTGAGCCAGTAGCAGATGCTTGGGGAACAGAAAACCACAGCAAAGCAGGAGCCATGCAGCTGGGTATCTTGTCAAGCCTCTGCTGGTCTGTGTTTCTTTGAGCTTTGTTTTATTTTGGGGGGTTTTGTTTAGTTTTTTTACCTCTGTGAAGTACAAAGATTATATGTTCATAGAACAGTCTGTGACATTCAGCCTTTCCTTCTTGCAGAGCAGTAATTTCTGTTGTACATCATTGTGTATGTTGGTGAAGTGCAGGAAAGTTTCTCCTGCGGATTGCGTTTATTAAATCTGGATTTCAGCTGTTTTTTGACCCATTCGGTCAATGGTAGGAAATCTTAGTTTTGTGTCTTTATTATTCAGAATAATTTCCTCATAGCACCAACTCTTGCCACTGAGTTTTTCACCCCTTTTGTATATCATCTCAATCTAATGAGTTCTGATGTGAATGATGTGATGATACAAGTGAGGCCTTTGTCTCATGGGAGTCGAGTTTTTAAGAGCCTCAGGTGAGATAAAATTTAATTTTCTAAATCACAGAAAAATTCAAACTCGCTGTTATCCAGATCAGTCTTGTCCATATGCGTAGTGACTCTAAGATTATTAATGCCTCCAAGACACATCTTTTCTACACATGCCCAGATTACTCTTTGCCATTTTACTCATCAGTGCAGCTGCTGAATCTCTTAATAAAATTTCTACTTCTTTGCTTAATTTAGATGTTAAGTTTATGATTTTGAAGTTCTCCAGATTCATAATGAGTATTATTTTTTATTCTTGCTTTCTCGCTCTCATTCTCTCCCTTCAGCACCCTCACACCTTCCCGCCCCCAACACTGGGTGTGTCACTGTGCTCAAGCAGCTGCCCAAGTATCCGAGGAATGGGTGGTTGTGCATCACAGCTCCCAGTTCAGCAATTTCCTGTGGAAGTTTCAGGTGATTGTCATACGGCCCAGGTAGCTTACAACTACCCACTTTTAATGGTGTGCAGCATCTGAGGATAGTTCCTACAAAGGCTATTCTTTGCTTGAAGAGATATGAAGGGGAGACCGTGTCAATTTTTTGCTGCAGCCTTATTTTCTTTGTATTCTTACTATTGCATTTTCATCCCTATGATCTGTTTGGCAGGTATCTGTGTTCGAATAAATGAATAAGTGCCTTTTTTTCCCCCTTTTTTTTTTTTTTTTTTGTCCTAACACCCTTAAGAATTTGTACCTCAGCTTTTCTTTTAAAGCTGGCTGGCTTTAACCTGACTTTGCTTACACATATGCTTTGCTAGATTAGTTCTGGATTTTCCTCATTTGAGTAGGACTTAAGTTTTCTGGTGGATGTTCCTCTTAATTTAATTCAACCTTTGGAGGGGACAGAGAGAGCGAAGGAAAAATGGCGGTTGGGTGTTTTGGTAGGTGTTACACATCTTCTCTGAGTTTCATATATTGTATCTTCAGTTGCATGTTATCTCTTAGCATTTTACCATCTGGCTTGTTCTTTTTAAAAATATTCATCTTGTGTATGTAAATGCCCTTTTCAAAATTAAATGCCACCATGCGGATTCTTGATCTTTCAAAAAAGATTTATCTAGATTCATATGGCCACTGGCACAGGGTAGCTCTTCAAATAACAAAGTTTTGAACCAGATTCTTCTCATACCTCAGGATCAAGGCACAAGTTGCATGATAAATTGTCCCACTTGGGGTCTTTTTCTTCCTCTGGTTGTCCATGTTAAAACTTTCAGGCTGATTAAGCTGAGAGATGTGTGGGCATCTTCATAAGCATCACAAATGCATTATTTTGGGATTTGGGGTGGTTGTGGCCAAATGAAAGTGTTAAAACTTGCAGGCTCCCGCCACTGCCTCCCCATTCCTCACTCTCCTGGCAGCACTCAGCCGGCGGCTGTCAGGTGTGTGTCCTGCAGATCGGTGTGATGCTCCACTCGGGCTCAGCAGCAGCTGCTGGGTCTCATTAAATGGGTGCTGGGCTGCCTCCAAAACCTGTGCTTAGTTTACAGTACATTGCAGTAATATAGCCCTGTTTCTCCCCCATCCAATTTGTGCATTCTCCACACCCTTGAAAATGTGGGCTCTCCCTCTACCATTATTAGGTGAAGTTTGGATTCCTGTTTGTAGACTTGAGGATGGCTATTCCATTTCTTCATATATTCCCTTTTTTCTACTTGCAGCTTCTTACTGCCTAATAAAGTTACTTTTGCTTTAATTGCTCCTGGCACATCTGTTCTCACTGTGCATGCAGTGACAGCTAGGGGTATGCGAGACCATCATGGGCTGATAAAAGGAAGTGTTAGAGGGTAGTTTTTTCTTACAGAAAGTTTCTTCTCCTGCTCCTAAAGGTGTTACCAAGCATGAGAAGCTGGAAGTAGTCCTAAACATGATTCTGCAGGTACTGAAATTGGGAGTGAGCGAAAGAACAGCATACAAAAATGTTTGTGGAGAGAGAAACAGAGATAAATTTGTATGCATTCGTTCATTTTTTGTATTCTGGTTTGATTTTGCTGCTTTTCCTGGAAAGAGGATTACAATGAAAACCATCTAAAGATGTGTATTTTTGTTGCATTGCTTGAAATCCAGCTATCTTCTTATAGTCCTGTTGATGGTAACAACAGTTGAGTAGGGAGATTAGAGCTAATGTAAGATATAGTCTCTGGTGGTTATAGTCATAAAAGCATCATATGCTGATGGATTGTCGATTTTATTTTCCCTTAAGTTACTTGATGAAAAGCATAATTGGAAATAGGTGACTGATTTGTCTCCTCAGTGCAGCATATATTTCTGCATATATTTCTGACATATGGAGTGGCTTTATAGTGTTCTGGTACTAAAAGCTAGCCTGTGAAATGTTCACTTTCTGTTATAAGCCCTTAGGCAACATGGTTATGGTTTGCTGTCACGCAGGAGACTGTTTATGTCAGTAAATGTGAGTGAAGTTTTGTGCTAAAAAGTAATGTGACAGCTATAACTTCCATTTTTCTGCATGGGCCAACCAGACTTGCTGCAGTCTGTTAACCAGTTGTGTTGTGTTATGTAAACTGGTGCTTTTTCTTGATGTCATTCTCGCTCTCTATTGAAATGAAATAAGCAGCTTTGGGAGGCAGAAAAATTTTATGGGAGGGTATTAACTAGATATCTAACTGCTCTATGTGATTTTGTGTGCAGTTTAAATAACACTTTCCACTTAAAGTGGTCATCTTTAAAATGAGCTTTTCATACATATTAAAGCTTTATCCACACCTTCTCTAATAAGTCTTTAATGTGTTCTTGTAGAAAAATTGAAAGGAGCTTGAGCTTTGCTCTGATGAAAGCCACGATGCCTTCTAAAGATGGAGCGTGGGGGTGGCAATGTGCTCATGCAGCATGAAAGCATTTAGTTCTTCCCTGCAGAATCTCCTGCAAGAGAGGGCGCCTGTGCACACAACACATGCAAAAAAATTCAGGCTGGAGGGCTGTTGATGAAGACTCCTCTAAAATTAAAGACATGGTTATTTGAACGTTGTTCGGAAAGGAGCCTAGTAACACACTGATCTTATAAAATCATTGTAAATGGTTAAAACTTGCAGAGCTGTAGTTGCAGAAGTATGGATCGTGATTTTCACAAATTAAAAGAAAAACCCTTAAAAAATTAAAGGACTTTTAAGTTTTATTTTACTTTTTTTTTTAATAGCCAAATCCAGGGGGTGGGTGTGGGGGAAAGGAAAAGCTTTGAAGTCTCTGAGATCTTTTCCCTGAGGTCAGAAGTTTCTGGTGATGTAACATACAATACAGACTAAGCCTTCACTTATCAAGGTTAAAGTTGACAGAGCTTGTATGAACTTGTCAATCATAGGAAGCAGGCAAAAACAAGCCAGCTGTTGTGAGGCATGGCTTTGAAAATCCTCTGTGTTACAGTAAATGAGACGCAGAGGTTGAGACAGATTCAGTTCTGCAAAGCTTTCAAACTGGCTGGCACATTTGCAAGGATGCAAAGCTCACATATCCAGTGAATATGGGTAAAAAGCTGTAAATCCTGGTAAGATTGTCTTGTCTTTAGTGTTAAAGCATGAAAGAAATGGCTAGAGCTGTGTGCCTTATTTAGCATTTTTTGTCAGTTCTGAACAGAAATTTGCAGTATTAATTCATACAGTATTTCTTTTGTTCTTCAGGTCTTTGAGCACAGGCTGCATCTTCTGCCCCTATCAGCAGAAGCTACAGGAGCAAATTAGCAATGATGCAATGCTTGGTACAGAATTTTATTTTGCTTAGTGTAATCGACTGCTCTGTTCACTGATGGGTTGGGAGAATCGGGGGAAAACGTGAGTTAATTCCAGCTAAGATGCTCTGTGTGCGTATGCTCGCACACACACGCTGTTTTTAGCAGCTTTTGTTTTCACAGTTGGCATCATGTACACTGGAATTAGAAGGCAGTGCCTTTCAAAAATACTTGTTTTCTGAACTGAGGGCTGCAGTGCCGTTGTTGTGGCTCAGGGTGCCAGGCTCGGGGTTCCTCTCGGCTAGGGGTGGTGCGAGAGCTTTTCATCTTGTTATTTTCCTGGCAAGCCTGTTACTGTGAGTACAGGCTTGCACGAAGACCTTTTCCACTGCAGCAGGAGCTATTAGCTGGGAGTGTAAGAGAATTGGATGTGACTATTAGAAGCAAGCGGTGAGTGTGTCTCTGAGTGAAAAGATGGCTATTGAAATGTGTGCATGTGCATGCTAATTAATTTAAATAACTGGTTTAGGATTTTTTTCCTTTATAGATGAGCTAGCTATGTGTTCATTTTGATGAGAGAATGCCTGAGAATCCCAGGTGACCTAGTTGTTATTCACAAAGTGTTTCATTTTATAGCTTGTGTTCTGTTACCTAATTCTTGTTCAGCTGCAAGCAGCTGTTTTCAGTAGTAATAGCAACAAGAAAATAACAACAGTATTATCAGGAAAAAAAAGTCGAGATTAAAAAAATCAAAGGACTGGCAACTGGAATGTAGGGGTTTTTTTGACAAATTGACAAAACAATCATTCTTCTTTGAGCTTTTTTTAATGTGACTATGATTTCTGTGTTACCAGTGTTGGGAAATACTGTCTTTTGTCTCTGCAGTGGTTGCCATTTGTGTAATGTGAGGGTTCTCGTTACACTGTTGGGATATTCTGATGATTGAATTCAGTGTGTAAGTACTGAACACATTAACTGGTTGACTTGAGTAGAAGTCATTTTAATTCCATGCAGGTAATCCCCTGTGTGTTAGGAGAGGCATGCAATAGATAAAGCAAGTAAGAACACAGTCATAAAAATTATCTTTTATCATTTAGTTTTCATGTGCAGCAGAATGGAGGAGGGGCTTTTGTTTTCTGAACTGAGGAAAGGAAAGCATCCCTCCCTCTGCACTTTCCCACAAGATTCTCTGCTTCTGCATAAAGGCCCTTGTGTTGCTGTACAAAATATAATTTTAATCAGATTTGATTTTTATTGTGGGCCTGTGCCTTTTGCTGTTACCTACTACTGGCTTATATTCATGCATCAATATAACTTTGTTTAGTTACTGCAGAATTAGAGTGGATATGTTCTTTGTTATTTATTTTTTTATTTCTGATTTTCATGGGGAAAAAGGTAACATTTTTAGGGAGACAGAATGTGAGATGAAAACGCATCACAGTGTGTATGTTGCCATGCAGGCAGGACAGGAGAGAAATTCTGGTGGGATTGATGGACTGGCGAGCAGTGTCTGTTATCATATTTCATTCTGTGATAAAGCCAGGTGATAATGCAAGGGTTGTTAAGCTAGAGTGACATTTTGCTTTATCACACTGGGTGCAACAACTAAACTGTATTTAGTGTGACTGACTAAACAGATAGCTGCCATTGAGGTGCAGATAATGTTAACAGGCATTCAGAGACAGAATTGAAAAACCAAGACTCGCACCATGATAAACGGGTTGTAGTGTAACAGTGATGTGCTGTGGGGTATACTTCGTGAAATATTTTGTTAGTTTTGTACCTTCAGTTGTCTTCTGACAGGCCTTTTTTTTTTTCTTGAGAGATAGAAAGCATTCTCTCATCATTCTGTATTCATTATTCTTTTCATCTTAACACATGCTTTGGTTTTAGAACCGTTTGCTTCAGTAGTGCTTCTTGGATGCTAGATGCCATCATCTGTCTCTTCAGACCAAGCAATGGACAGCTCTACTCCTTATAGTGGCTTATATGCTGTGCTTCTTCATGGCACGACTGTTAGGTACAACTATCATAGGTCTTTAGAGGGTTCTTTATTCTATGCATTTGTCTTTAGAGATTTCTAAGTAATTTTGTGGCCCAAACTCTCATTTAGCATCTTTGGAATATGTTTCATATGTCACTGTCTGATGGATAATGTGTGCTGTACTGACTCAGTAGTGATAGCAGAGAGCTCAACAGAAAAATGAACCACTGGTAATATAATTGCCCTGGTATTGGATGTCCAGATTGTGACATTGTGTTGTCAGTGTCTCCGGAGTATTGCAATAGTAAAACCAATTTAAGGGCTTAAGTGGTCCTGAATCCTCTGGAAAAAAAAAAAAAAAAGTATATGGGACTCAGATGAGGATTCAGATAACTAATAGAAGGGAGATGTCTACATGGAAGTGAAGTGCTGACTCAAGTTGTAGTCCACAGAGAACTCAGGTTTCATTCTAAGTTGGCTGAACTTGGTTGGCTAAACAGTTGGCTAAACACAGGTGTCTAGTGAGACCGGAGATAGCCCAGCATATCCCACTTGGCTTCCAGCTGCCACCTCTTAGGGGAACTAATGCCTTTGAACCTTTAAAATTTCTGAAATTGTAGAAGACAGCTGTGGTCAGATATCTAAACTGATCCCCTAGGCAATGAATCCAATGCATGATTTCCTTGTAGAGACTACTGTAGGGTGAGCTGTAATCTATTACATGGCATTAGTTAGTGCATATCAATATGGATTAAAATGTGGCATTAGACCTCACATTTTTTCCTGAATTTCCAACAGTCTTACCCTATGCCCTCCATTCTGACTTCATAGCATTGTGTTGTTGTCTCAAGCAGAACTATACTGGATAGAAGAAACTACCCTTTATTTGTGGCCTACTGCAGAAGTGCCTTTGGATCTCAGTGTGCCATGTGCCAGACAAATGCACAATGAAAACATAGTTTCATCACATAAAGTTCATAGCTTAAAAAGTAATGTATTGGCAAGAGCTGTGCCTATAAACAGAATTTTGTCATATGCAAAGACTGTATTTCCCAATTGCTTTCAGCCACATAATTATCTGTTTCAAGCCAGGTCAGGTCCTTGATCCTGTTTTCTGTGGAGCTGTACAATTCCTGCTGCTAGTACACTGGAAAGAGCAGTGAGACAAAACTCAGAGTGTCTAAGAAGGTGACTGCCTCTTCTGGCAAGTACCTGCATAAGGTCACCTTAAAGGGCCTTCAGAACTGTGGCCTTGATTTTGAGGGTAATTTTGTTATTGTAGGGTGAGGACTTTTACGGAGAAGTCACACTCAGGTATGAAGTCCTTTTTCCAGCGTAGCTTGTAGTTCTTGAGAAGGAATTTAAGTTAAATCAGAAACAGCCACTCCATTTGCTCTTGTTTGCCAGTGAGTTAGTGCAGGACACATCATTGCTTACATAACTATGCTTATGTTTTATGCTGAAACTTTTGCACAGAGGTCAGGTCTTTAACAAATCATACATTTTTCAAATGTTGGCTAATGCATTTTTGCAAAGCTTATCTAGTCTGGGATTTTGAAGTTGGAGTGTCTCGTGGCACTGTTTGGGTTGGCCTGAAGTGTTCTCAAGAAACTGTAAATCAGATAGATAAAAATCAAACGCATTGAGTTTATTGAAGTCACTTTCATTTATTGAGGCACAACATTCAATCAGATCATTCTACCTCTCTATCCAGATTTAGTCAAATCTTGAGTATGGGGCAAATGAAGAAAGTGGTTTGGAGTTGTTTTTTATGGCAACCAAAAATGTTATCTTTCTGATAGGCATCTATACATAATGATTCATTTTTGTAATTGCTCACTGACTCCACTGGCCTGCTCCTATTAATGTGTGTGTATGTGTGTATATGGTTTGACTTTCATGTAAGAGCTTACATTACTGTTACCTCTCTTTGGTTTGTTAGAGTAGCCTGTTGTATTATTGCTCGGGGGACTGGGGGTGTCCAGGCTGGGGGTGAGACTTGGGAGATTTTTTGCCCAGCTTAGTCTTTACATGGCCTTTACATTTCAGTTTTGAATGTGTATGCCCCAAGCTAGCAGAGCCAGAAGGAAACTGAGAGATGTACTTGTCCATTTAGGTAGGAAATACTTAGTGCCTGTATGGAGATCCACATTGCCACCCCCACGGCAGTAAGTGGTGGTGCTGTGGCTATGGCCACTGTGAAAATGCAAGCCACAGAGCAGAGCTTCTACACTCACGGATGAGTGCTCAGTCTCTTGTCTCTCCACACAGAACCCCTCTGGGAATGCTGAGCCGTCTACTAAATGAGAGCTCATAAAAATTGTGAAGGACTGGTTTGTGTAATGAAGCAATTCCTTCTTTTCAGTTAGAAGCATACATTGGTTTTCCTCCTGCTGCCATTTAGATATGAAAGCTCCTATAGCGAAATACCAACAGCAAGTGCAGTGGAAAAGGCTTGTACTAGACTCCTGTACTAGACTCACCCTTTCTGAATACCACCTTGTAGCAGCAGCGTAAGACTCTTAATTACACCTCCTTTGCAGTTCAGGTTAAGTGACTGGTGTAAGTTGAATGTCAGTGAAAGCTGTAATGTACTGTGCCAAGGGTGGGGAATGTGGTGTGAGCTTTCCCGGTTCTGTTGTGTCGGAAAGGCTCTTGCAACTTCAGTAGTAGTGGCATTGTATTATGGGAGTGAGGGAGCTTTGGGTTTGAAGATAGCTAAGAGTTTAATGTTTTTGATGTTGGCTGGTTTGTTATCTAGAGTGAAAATAGTAATTAAGTCAATTGTCATGTTTTCAGATGATTTAAAGCTGTTCCGACTCTCACTTTGTGATGTTTGGTTATAAATGATGAGTTCCTTTCAGTGGTGTGTTATCTTTGTATAATCCTATGGGCCTCATTTCCAAACCAGCTGTACTCTGGGCATTGTATTACATGATGCACTGACAGATAAAAAGCAGCTTAGTGGACTTCTCAGTATTGATAATAATGTAACACCTTTGCAGGTTCTTGCCACTCTGTTCTCCTGGGGCTTGAAGCTTGTTTTCTTTCCCTCCTTTCTGAACAGTAAGCTTAAATCTCTCAGAAATAATGTGATGAGCATGTTTTGCATGAAGATCCACTCACACTGAATGCAGTTTAGCCTCAGCATTGAATGTAGGCACCACCTTTCCTCAGACCCATTTTGTGTGGCACTGCAAAATTTTTGATTAATTTGTGGAAGCTACATGAAGGCACGTGTGTAATCTCTGAATTTTATCTCCATGTTTGCAAATATGGCATCTCTAAATTTCTCTGTGCTGTAATTCTTTGTCCTTTTGCTCAGTTTTGGAAGGTGACAGGGCTACTAAAGCATTCATTGCTTCTGAGCCGGAGTAATATATATATATATATATATATATATATCTCAATATATTGGTTACGTATTTTGGATGTGCACATGTGTCAGATTGGTGGTGTTCTCTGTCCTGTTTGCTTCCACCAGCACTCCCAATCCTAATGTGCATGCGAAGTTCATGGTATACTTTGCAAACTGAGATAATGCATGTAACTGATGTCTTTACAACATTTTGTGCCATATCCTTGATTTTTCTGTGCACCTCAGAGCATCTGTTGAACTGGTTTATGTTATAGCTTATGGATGTGAATGTGAATTGGGAGGCCTGAAGAACTTTTGCACGGGTTAACTAGGAGAAAATTGTGCTCTTCATGGGAAAGCTAGACAACAAAAAATGCTGATTTAAACACAGTATTTCACATGAAAGGCCTGCAGTCTTCTTTTGGTCAATATTTCCATTAAAATTAGCAGATCTATTTACAGGCCTGGTTCTGCTCACATTGAACTCACTAGAGAAAATGAGCTGACTCTTGATATGCAAAGACACCATGTAACCAAATCTGAATAGCATTGGTTTTTCTGGTTTTTGTAAAATTTTTTACTTCACAAAACTGTCCTTCATCTACTGTTGAAAGAGGAGTCAATAAATACTGCTTTGTAAATCAGATTTGACTCTGAATTTGTCAGACAACTGGAAGTTGTCTGAACCAGCTACCCTTAGATAAGAGCAATATGAAGAGACCTGAATGTTAACAATACTAATCTCCTCATTCATGTTAAATTGAAAATTTACCAGTTAAAGTTGAATTTTAACGTTTTACACTTCACATGAGACAGAGAAAAATTATGTGTGTGACATCTCAGGAATCCACATCTAATCAGTTGTCTTTCCGCAATTCTTCATTTTAAATATTTGTTTTCATTTAATTAAAACAGCAATGCAAGTGCGTAATTACTCCAACTTTTTTTTCTTCTTGAATTTATAATAGACTTTAAGCTATTAGTTATTTTATGTGCCTTTTATCTCAAATTTGGTTTTCCTACACACAGGTGTTAACTGCCTATAGACATTCTCAAAACTGGTACAGTGATGTTAATAACGTGTACAGTGAAAATTTAAGTAAACCTTATTTTACAAACAGGCTGGGAAGTATGCCTCTTTCACAGTCACCTCAAAAGAAAGCTTGGGCAGTGCATGATTACAGCATTACTATTTAAAAATACAGAGACCAGCAGTGTCAGTAGCATAAGTTACATTAGTAGCTTTCTAAGCCTTTTACTTCTTTGTTGCAGCTGCTTTTCTAAGTTCATAGTTTCTCTTTAGCCTCCTTTATGCAGAGAGCAAGCCTGTCTCTTCTCGGGGCTCCAGAGGTACTTTTCTCCTGCCTTCTGCTTCTTCCTCAATTTGTCTTTATCTGGTGAGCACAAATGTACTACGTGTCTTGTGGCAAAGGACAAGCATGGAGCTGCGAAAGGCTGTTTCCTGACTACAGAAACAGAGAGTGTAAAACTGGAATAAACCCAAAATATTTCTAAGATAAGGTTGTTTTGGCCATTGTTTGTCACTTGTGCTGACAGGGCAAAAGAAGTTCAACCTTAAAATAAGTCTGACTGGAAAATACTATCCTTTCTAAATTTGCTTTTCTGCCTTAATTCAGGAGATACTAATTTTCCTTTTCCCGATTTGTGGCTTCTGCAAACATTTTGTTTGCATTCATTTCATTTTTCAGCAAATACACAAAAATTCAACCTCCAGATTCATAATTAAAGTTCCTGGTATTCAGTTCACATTTTAAAATGTTACTGAAGTATTAATATTGCGCCTAGACAAAGAACCTTGTTTCACACACTTTGTTACTGACTCTGGAGCTAGAAGAGAATTAAATTTTAGTATTAGAATTCCTGTTCTGGAGACGGTTTTGTTTTCTACCAACATTTGGACATTTGGCAGTGCATTTAACTAAGCCATGCACGCTGCAGCGCCTCAGGTTACCCGGAGGTTGTGTTGCGTCCTGTGGCGCTCCATAGCCTAATTTAGCCTGACATTATGTTTTGACTCATCACGTTAGATTAGGTACACCATGTGTGCCCATACATGAGAGGATGTTTTTGTGCCGTGCAGTTAGCATAGACTGGAGGAGTTGGTGTGACATGTTGGATGTGATCTCGGTGTTCAAGCACTCTGGGTTGGTGCAGAGCCTTGCACCGAAGGAAATAAATCAGCACCGTACTAACAGCGTGTTCTTTTCTCTAGGCAAGCTGACACAGGGGCCCTGAGGGAACACCCACGAGAGAAGAGCGATCAGCTGGACCAGAATTTAGGCCACAAGTGGAAGTCATCTGTCAGACCTTTGCATGTGCAAGAACCTACAGTTCTGCCTCACGAGAGTCGGGGCAGGTCTGGGACATTGCCTAGTGACTACCGATACTCTCAGGAAAACGTCAATGAGAAGAGCAAGGATTGTAGCCTGCCTCACCCGCCCTACTCTGAGCCACAGACCTTGAATGAGAACCACTCCTGTCAGTCCTGGGGCAAAGGAGAGGAAAACCACAGGACAGAGCCAGTGCTGCTGAACAAGAAGCGTGTTACTGCTCCTCAGAGGCCACCACCACCTAAAAGAGATAAGTACAGACGACCAGATATTTCTGTGCCATCGCTCGGCGCCTCTTCTGAATCTCTGCTGGCAGTAGCCAGCCGCCCTTTTCCGTCCTCATCCCCCAGCTCTGCCGAGGTCTTTGCCAGTCAATCCTCTCTCTGTCAGAGTCCTGCAGCTTTCAATGGAAAACTGAAGAGTGCTAATCCACAGCAGCTCCAGCAAGTGTCATCCACGGAGAATGTTTGTCAGCACTTAGAAGAAAAAACACACCTTAAATCTGAGTCTTCCAAGTATCGGTATCTTCAAAAACCTGGCATGGAGTCATCAAGGTCCCCTTCTCCCCAGTTTGCACCACAGAAGCTCACTGATAAACCTCCTGTGTCCCTACAGGATGAGAACCCAGCCAGGTACTAGATGTAACTCCTTTACTATTTTATTAATGCTTTTTGCCCAGTTAGACCTTATTAATCATTGTCTGTTCATTTTCTTTGCACATCCTTCAAGTTCATTAAGCATTAAGCCATTGCAGCATACCTTAGAGACCACAGATTTGTGTGAAATTCCTTTTGGTACCATTAAATGTCCTTCAGCTGGTTTGTGGTTTCTTTTAGTTGACTTGTGCTGCTCAGGTGTTACAGCTGGTAGTTAGTAGAAAAATGAAAGGGAAGGGTTCTAAAGGATTTTCCATTGTGAGTCCAGGCAAAGTCCAAAAATTCCCTGTCATCATTTCCCCTGTCTGAGTCTGTATATGAATATGAATCACTGTAGGGACAAAGCAGATGTGGGAAGGGAAGCTGGATCCTTTGTGAGAACATCAATTTTGAAAACACACAATAATACACACTGCCAAATCATGACTGGTTTTATGTTGCTTTTACAGTGAAATGTGGCACTTCAGGTTGTCTGTGGAGGGGTTCTCTACACTTTATGTTGTCAAGGACTAAACACTCAGTAGGAGATTGTCAGTCCTTTCCCAGGGTAGATAAACTCGGAATTAGACAACTGACTGAAATTAATCGATTGCTGCAACCGTCATATGCTGCTAACATCATAAGAGGTTATTCTCCCACAAGATAACAAACTCTTCCAGGAAGCTCAGGAATCTTGGTTTTCATAAATCCTTCAGCACTATAATTCATGGTTAAAGAATGAAAACAAAACCTCTAAGCTAAATTCATGCAGAGGTTGCTTCTGTGAGCAAAAGCAGTTGGCATGGCTTTTCTCTACTCGAATGTAAATGGTTGAACAAACTCAGGCTGTTTTCCATTGTGCCTTATGACATGAAAACATGAATCCCTTTTTTTCCTAAATAGGCCTTGATGTTTTCCTCTTATGACTGGAAGAAAAAATGAGGTTTCATTCTGCAGTGTTTTTAACATGAAGTAATAATGTAATTTACAATGAAAAGTGCAATATGTCATATGAACCCTAGAATCCATGTGCTAAGGTAGATGACAGTAATTACTTCCTTAATGTTTTGCTTTGACTTCCTTAAAGTATAACTTTATGAATAGATATGAAGGATGCGTAGAAAGCCAATTGTATTTGTCCTTCCTTTTTGCTAAGCTTTAATGTTGAAATGAGCACTGAGGTGTGCCTAATTATATGCCCATATCTGAATGATAAAATACTTACCTTGCAAATCTTTGCTAACGTTTAAAATTCGTAGGCCCAGGCAGCTCTTGTTTGCACACAATGTATCGTCCCCAGTTAATAATTAAATTACTCACTAAAACAGGTTCTGACAAAAAGGACAAGCATGGTGGCCATATATATATATCTGAGCTTTCTATGTGGTATTTATTTCATATGAATGAAATATGTTAAGTAGATTTATTTTAATATATAGTTAATCAGATTCGGCTTATTATTTCTGTTGGCTCCTTGCATATGAGCTTTTGGACATGCCACTTTGCATGCTGGGGGCAGCTATTTGATGATGTCCGCATGCAGCTTTTGTACTCTTTTAAGAACGGTGTCTCGTTCATCAGCAGGCCAAAGTGAGTGTGCGTGCAGGGTTTCCCACAGTGATTTAGGTACAACAATGTGTGTGGGGCAAATACGGATGGTGTGCACAACCCAGCTATTGCCAAAGGCAACTGTTTAGCAACAACAAAGCTGGAAAGAGTGCATCAATAGATTTCCACTAAACCTACACTCAAGTCAAGGAAGGACTGTTTGTGGTTGGGTTGAAGCTTTGGAATGTCCACAAGCAGAGTTGCCACAAGTCAAAATTTCACGCTGCCTTTCCACAAATGGAAAACCTTCAGAAATGAGGAGGGTAGTGGCTGCAGAAACAGAATTTTTGAAGCACCTGGTGTTGAACCGTCTTTGCTTTTACTAAAATCAGTTGATTGGATGATGCCTTAAATTTCTGAAAAATCTTTGACTAGGCTGAGAGGAATGTACTCAGTCTCAAAACAGATGCCGGGCATTTTAGGTGAAGAGTTGCAGTCAGTCCATTTCTTTTCCAGTTGCTCCACACTCATTTATGTATTCATCTTATATTCCCCCCCAAATTGCAAAATATGTTCCTCTTCACATTCTGGTGGAGTTTAAAATGTGTGGGCTTTAACTAAAATAAGCAAAAGAAGGGGTTGGAGATGGTGGCTGGGCACTGCTCTGCTCTGCTGCAGTCAGGTGGAGAGTCCATGTCTCCAGGTGGGGAGCTGGATCTCTGCAGCAGGCACAGGAGCGAGCCCTTTAAAATGACAGTCCCCTTGAATGAAAAGAGCCTGACTGGATGAGAGCGGGGAGCTTCAGCACAGGCTGGAAAACCTGCCCCAAGAGTTGGATCCATGTATCAAAGCATGTCCACAAAGCACTTGTGGAAAGTAAATACCTACTGGGGGGCTGCACGTTCATTCAGAGGCAAATATACCATTAAAATACAAGATATAACTTCTGAAAAATGTCAAGTCAAACAGATTCTGCTGTTACCAACAGTAGAAAAGTATAAGCTTATTTTAGGGAAGGTGACACACCCACACTTAGAAGAAAAGAGCTGTAGTATGTCTTGGTCACTTATCTGAAAGGCAGCAAGCTACCCAGCCAGATGAAACCAGATATTTTAGCTAGTAGGCAATGTTCCTTTCCTTGCTGTAGAGCATCCAAACCCACAATATGACAGTAATTTTAAACTTTTTGCAAACTCAGAACCACTAAACTAGACTTCAGTTTTTCATATGGTTTACATACAGTGCAGATGTTTCTGTTTCATGTTATTTAACATGTTATTGTCCAATTTAAAAATCTAAGTTAGCCTCCTCTTTACATAGCTTTCCTTACTGAATAGCTAAGGTGGCCCTTTGTGCTATGCAGTACAGAACTTCTGCTACAAGCTTCTCATAAAAAGAGTATCCAGAATTGTATGTTACCCTCTTCAATGACTGGTTTCTCTTTTTTAAGTGGAAAACTAGGACACTATGGTGAGATCTGTTTATTGAGCTTCTATGTCATATGTGAAATTTTATAAGTGAAGGGTTTTATTTAACCACATAATTAAGTTTTGAATGATGTCCAGGTTTCCCATGTGTGATTAGTTGTTATTCTTGTAGCTCAGCAAAAACCTAGCCTGTGGGATGCTCCCATCTGGTCTGTTGTCTCTTCCCTTGGAAGAGCTGAGAATTGATGTGAAGGCATCACAAACTCCCCAGGCAGCTCAGCTGCCTGTCAGACCAAAAGCTGAGGCCACTATTGGATCTGTGTGAGGCAGTGAGGTTGAGCTGAGTGCACATTTTCCCCTATACCTGTGGCAACAAAGGGGTAAAAGGCAGTTCAGCAGCACCGTCTGAAACTTGGGGCCTGGCTGCTGAGATTGGACAGAAGTCCTGTATCATGAGTATTGTACAAGGCTGATGCTAGGATACCTTACAAATGAACTAATAAGAGTATTTAAAATTTGTGGGCAGAAAAGAAAATGTGTAGATTTAAGGTTTGAGATACAGCGCTAGGATTATTCCATTACCTCGCTCTCTTACCTATCTGTTTGTGTATTTGGGCTTCTCCTCTAATTTGCAGATACGAACTGAGAATTAAGGTTCTTCCGTTTCAAAGGATTCATTTTGTTTATTTTCCAGAATTGAGAGGGTTATAGACAACAATACTACGGTGAAAATGGTTCCCATCAAGATAGTTCATTCTGAGAGCAGCGCAGAGAAGGAGAGTCGGCAGAGCCTTGTCAGTACTATGGAGCCTCCTGCTTTACCCAGTGGTTTGGAAAAGGACCAGATTAAAACACTCAGCACTTCTGAGCAATCCTATTCACGATTCTGTGCTTACACCAGGCAAGGTGTAGAGCCAGAGCCAGAAGTCAGAACCAAACCAGTTGACCCTCAACCAGCTGAAGAGCCTGGGAGCAACTTGAAGGACAGCAGTGCTGCCACGCAAGCATCCAGCTATGTAAAAGCCAAAGAAAAGACCTTAGAAGACTGGAAGTCAGAAGAACTCGCCAGAGAGATTGTGGGAAGAGATAAATCTCTAGCAGACATACTAGATCCTAATGTGAAAATAAAAACAACAATGGATCTGATGGTTGGTATATTCCCTAAAGACGAACATCTCCTAGAAGAGGCTCAGCAGCGCAGGAAGCTCCTGCCAAAAGTTCCCTCTCCAAAAATTTCAGAAGAGAAGTGAGTATTACTTTCTGTAAACCAGTGTATCCTTGTAAGCTTCTATCCAGAGTGTGTCAGTATTCCAAGAGGGTTGAAGGTCAGTCTTCCTACTGCTGAGGGTCTTTTCTAAGACTTTTATGATAGTAGTCAAGCATATACTATACCATTAATGACAGAAACAGAACTGTTGTACAATATGAAAAATTTCCAGGACATGGTTGAAAGCCAGTTTTTGACAATTTAAGAAATAATTAACTTTTGCCATTCCATAGTGATTGCATATTTTAGCAAGATCATCCAGTCTAGTAACTGCATAGAGAAGGAACAGTGTTCTCTCTCACCTTTTTTATGTGATGAAAATTTACGAAGACAGGCTTTTGCTGAGTGTGTACTGAATTCATACAAATTTTCTTCACAGACAGTGTTTTTTTATCCTATTTACATAGGTAATGGTTTTCTCTTGAACCCCCTGCTTGCTTGGTGAAATGATGGCTCTAAAAGATTCTCTTTTCATTGATTAGGGTGTCAAGGCAGTTAATGAAAGTTTTGACTTTTTCCCAGGAAAGAGGAGCAGAGTGCACCATCTGCCATCTCCCTGACAACCAGTTCTACTTACTACAGCACATCTGCGCCAAAGGCAGAGCTGCTGATTAAAATGAAGGACATGCAGGAGCAGCAGCAGCAGCAGCAGAGTGAGGATGATTCTGAAGATGAACTGGATCATGACTTGTCAGAGAAGAAGGTAAAAGACCTTTCCAAAAGTGCAATGGGGGGCTCTGAGTTCCATTCATTACTTTAACTGTGAATTTGTTTGACTAAACACTCCTCAATAAAAGGCCTTCTACCTGTACAGGATCAGTAGGAAAAAATCAGCCTCTTTTGGTTCTGGGGGGTTTATTTGTTTGGTTTTGGGGATGATTTAAGTGTACAGCTGTCAATTTAGGAACTTGGTATTAGGTTCTTCTTGCAACCTGTTGCACATTTTGGAAAGTCTCAAGGGGAGAAGTTTTGGGGAGGTTATTTTAAACTACTATTTTCCATTTGAGGTCCTTCTGTATTTCTGACTATGTACAAAGAAACAGAAGTGCTTTTGTATCCCACTGTAGCTAGTGGTGGTTTTAGTTGTTCCAAATTTTTGAAATTTAGGTCCAGAATTTGGGTTTGTCTTGAGAGAGAAGGAACATACACACACCTCTTTTTTCTTTATTTTCCTTTGCCTTTGTTTTCATGAGCAGCAAACTATTTCTCCTGCCTCCCAAATAACTATTGTGGGAGATAGCTAATTAGCCGGGTAGAGTCAGTGAAAGTTACTGGTCACAAGGGAGGGAAGCGGTCTTCTTATTCATCTCCATCCTTGATGTTTTATTTCTGATCAAAGGTTACCGTAATTCCCTAGATACTACAATGATGATCTGGCGTTTGTGTGGTTTGAGAAAGAGTTGTCCTACAGTAAAATCATTGCATTCATCTCATTAGCAATTTGGCACAAAATATTTCAATCATTGTTCCCAGTATGGATAAGCTGGAGGAAATGTTCTGTTTGATCAAGTAAAGTGATGTAGTTTAACTCTGTTTACCTAAGCCAGTAATGCAGTGGTGTGCAAACCTTTTCTGTCCAAGTCAGCTCTCAGTTTAAAAATCAGCTGCCGGGGTGTACTTGATAACCCAGTCCCAAAGAAATTACTTTTATTATTAGAAATTTATTTAGTTGCTAAGAATGAGAGATTTCCACCTCTGGTTGAGTGCAGGAGTGGCTGGCACTGTGTTTGAGGGGGCTGTTGTGTTTTGTGTTATCTCTGTTTTGTTTCAGCCTCCCTCTGCTGCCTCTGCATCACACGGTTCAGTGCTGTGCACTGCCAGGGGTGTGGTGTGGCTGCAGCAGGAGACCTTCCCTCACCCTCTTGCTAGACAGCTGCTGAATCCAACAGCTGTACTACTTAGACAAATTAGGGATTTCACTTCATTTTAAGTAATTTGGTTTTATCTGGTGCCACACGTGACTGTCATGTTCATGATTTTTGCTAGAATTAGTTTCATTCTCATTAATTACAGAGTAGGAGGGAGGTAAAATTAAACCTTTCTTGTTTGCCCAACAAACGAAATACTAAAACTTTTATTTGCAAGAGTTCCATTTACTTCTGTCGGTTTCTTAACAGGAAAATCACGTTCACCCTTTTCATACTTCTCCATCCATCTCCCCAGCTTCAGTATATACCACTAATCATATGAGATTAGGAAGGTTTTCATGAAAAGCTTTCAGCAGAACCCTCCCATCCTCTCCTCTAAGTGTACATGTTGTAGCACACACACCCTGCTGCTTGCTCCTCTCCCTGCTCTTCCACATGGAGTAGGATGGAGCACTCAGTTCAATGGGCTTTCATCATGGATCTTGTCAGAAAACATACAAAGCTCATCCTAAGTGGGTCAAGGCATCTTTATTAAATGGACAGAAGATACAGCTTGGCCCAGCTTCTCATATTTGGCAACAGTTTAACAAGGGCTTGTTAGGGACCTGAACATTTTAATGGCACGCTTGAGGACTTTTGTAATTTTAGAGGGGCCATATGCCCAGAACCTGTTTCTTAATTCCTGGAAACTGGCAGTTCTGTTATGAGATATCTTAATTGCAATCCACTGTGGAATGATTGCTATATTTGTCATTCTTTGCTCTGCAAACCAGAAATGTGTGGTGCTTCTTTTTTTTTTTTTTCTTTTGAAATGAGTATAGGAATTTCATATAGAGTTGTTAAATTTTTTATTTTTTATTTTGATTTTTGGGTCAATCCCTATATTCCCAGCTAGCAGGAATGGAATGTGTATGTCTTATGTACTGAGTTTAATGTAGGTTTACCACAATTATAAAATACTGATCAGATGTAGAAGACACTGTAAGAGTGTTTTTTGTTGTAAGGAAAATCCATGTGTGGCTATGTAGGAAGTTTCCCGTTTGTCCTTAGGAAAATTTCAGCAACTCCTGAGGAGTGTAAAAATAATTGAAGTCTCCTAATTTTTTTCTGGTTTGAGGCTTGAATTCATTAGGAATGGGGTGGTGAGCTGAGAGCAGAGTATGATTTACGTAAAAGCATGCCAAGCAGTGAGCCACCTGAGCAGTGCTCTGCTGAGCCACTTTCTGTGTTGCTAGTCAGATCAGCAAGAATGACTTCATTGTTTTCTTGTGTACTGGTACAGAATTCACAGCTATAAATTATTCATCTGCCAGTCTCAAGATGTAGACTGCAGCTCTTCTGGCTCAGTTGATATTGAACATAATACAGGTTTTCTGCTGGTTAGCAAAAGCCATGTAGTGAGTTCACAGTTGCTGCATGCAGAGGCTGCTTCATCTGGGTAGGAAGCAATCAGTGATCATAATCCAGTTCTTAATAGATGTGACAGTCTTAGAGAGTATTTATGGCCTTCTCAGCTGAAAAATTGTTGTTTTAGAGGTTAGCTTCAGCTGCTTGGGATGTTATTAAACAGGATGTTACTAGGAAAATGGCTTCTTTCTCTTTTTTAAAGAGAGAGCTGATCTGGACTGGCAGACCAGATCAGTAAATGCTGAGCAGCCATGTGTTGATTTTTTTTAATTAAAGAAAGTTGCAGCACAGCGGCAGAAGTGAAAAAACTTGAGATAATAACATAGAGCACCAGAGTATCCTGCTGTGTTCGAATGGTGAAATAGCAGCACAGTGCATGTCATCTGAGGGAAATGAGAGCATAGCACTGTGACCTACATAATCCAAATCAAACTGCATTTGCATTGAGAGAAGGGGGAAAAAAATCAAATCCTGCAGATTAATCAGTCAGTAAAGCAGGCATCTGTAGAACTGCTTACTACCTTAATCTTTTGGGCACCCGGGCTAGCAGATAACCCAGATCCAGATTAACCTGGACTGAGTACATTAAATCAAAAAGGAGAAAACCAGTATGGATAATCCATGGGTTGAATTTCTACTTTCAAAAAAGCTGTTACATTTTCAGGGTGTAGTTGCTTTCTGTTAAGATGGCAGACTTCGTTTTGTGTTGGTTTTTGTTCCCAAAATAAATTGGCAGTGACTATTGAGTGGCCTCTGTGAGCAGCAGCTGCTATCAGTACGTTTCTCAGTAATCATGAAGGCTTGTAATCAGATTTGCATTTAGAAAGCAGAGTTCCTAAAGAATGTCATGAGTAATTTGGAAAAAAAAAAAAAAAAAAAGCTAGGGGTACTGTGAAATAATGACTGTTTTAAAGAATGTAATTTTCATTCAGAATTTGCACTGAGGTATGTATTTAGAGAATGCTTTGGAAATTTTTCTTACATGAAATTAGCTGAATACCAAATAGGCATCTACATTTAAATGAATGAGGCATTTTTCAGGTGTGATCATCTCAGAGTAGACAGCTAGCTGAACTGACTTCCACCCCTTGTGCGCCACTGAAAGCTAATGGGCGTGTGAGAAACAGGACCTCTTGCCCAAATGCAGGGAAGCAGCACAGAGGGACCGCAGGTCATCGAAGGAGATCTGCGTTCTTGTTGTGGTTCTGCACCTGACATGTTTTACAAGACAGTGCATGTGCACCTCAGGCAGTGGGGACTATAGTACAGAAGCCCCCCAAACTTCAAATGAGGTTGTGTATTTTGCCTGGCCTGGGACAGTGACAGCCAGAGATGCTTGTTTGGTCCTTTGGCAGAGCCACTTTGCACTGCTGCTTTGTGCAATACAGTAGATTTTATTCCCTGCTCTGTGCCATGGGGATTATGACTACCCTACAGAAATGTTGTAAGGCACTGTTAATGCTAAGATTTTTTGAGAGTGGAAGGACTGCTATTGGAGGAATGCTGATATTATGCAGAAAGGAAAAGAAAGCCTGAGAGTGCCCTAGTTTTAACTGCATCATGTTGGAAAATACAGGATTATTTTTCAGGTACTGTGTATCTTCCTAAGTGCAGCTCTTCAGCAAGGTGTTATGGTCGTGGTATTTACAGACACAGGCATGTGCTGTACTTTCTGCTCTTTATAGCAGGCTTTGAAGCTGCTCAAAGAAGAAGCAGGAATTCTTGTTGGTGGGGTGAAAATCCTTCATCTTTTTCCACAAAGGTAATTTGCTTTAACACAGGTTTCAAGCTGAGCATCATACAGCTATGTTCTGAACCTTTGAATGCAGAGGTATAGACCTTAGACACAGACATGTATTTATTCATAATGCACTCATTGTCAAAGCCTCGTGGAAGTTTGAAATGTATTAAACTGCTAGCTGCCATGACTTTCAGAAGTTAGAAAAATGCAGTAGTGCTAATAAATTCTAATCTCCTTTATTTTCCACAGCAAGAACTTATTGACAGCATTAGTAGGAAGCTGCAGGTGCTGAGAGAAGCTCGGGAGACACTTCTGGAAGACATCCAAGCAAACAATATACTGGGGGAGGAGGTAGAGGCCATTGTGAAAGAAGTCTGCAAACCAAATGAGTTTGACAAATTCAAGATGTTTATTGGCGACCTTGACAAAGTGGTCAACCTCCTGCTGTCCCTGTCCGGTCGTCTGGCCCGGGTAGAAAACGCCCTCAATAACCTGGATGACAGCACTTCTCCGGAAGAACGGGTGAGAAAGGCCAACAGTAATATCCCTGCATTTAGGGAAGCTCATGCGGGGGGTTTTGCTTGGTTTTATTTATCTAAATTGAAGTGCTCAACATGAGTGGATAAATCTCATAAGGCCATTCTTTTTCGATTGCTTAAAACTTTTCTCTTTGCCTTCTTGGAATACTGAAACTACAAATGGCTTGCTGAGAAAAAGTAGTTTTGGGGTACAACATACTGGAGCACAGATTTCTTGGCAAAAGTTTAAAGAAAGAGGGAATCTACTGATAAGAGCATAAAAAGGAGGCAAACAAAAATATTCTAACAATTCAAGAAAGGAAAAGGAGCGTTCGTGCTGTAATGCAGAAAGCTTGCAGACTTCTTTATACTCCACAAGGATCTTGATACAAATCTATAAAGTTGTTAAAAAGAAAATGCTTCTCATCTACTACAGCTTCCTTCCACAATGCCTAGCAAGGAACAAAAGCAAGAAACAACAGAAGGACAAGCCTTTAAAAAAGGGGAAAGAGGGGAAACAGGGGAAACAGCAAAAAGAATTTTTCAATAGAAAACATGTTTTACCCAAGCAGAATAGCCTGGTAGTGATGTGGAGGACTCCCACCAGAAGTGAAAATTTCAGGAGCCGGAGCATTCAGGGTGCTCCTACCTATTGGGTCCCATCTCTGCTTGCAGCAATTTGTTTAACTTCAAATCCCATCAGACCTTAACTGGGAAGGAGATACATCGCAATACAGATAGGCACCAAAGGAGAGATACAGATATGTGTGAAACTTAGGCTAAAATAAATAGAGAGTGTGGAGGGGGAGTGTTTCAAGTGAGTTAAACTTCTACGGTTAAATGAATTTAGATAGGATTTTTGGCTTGTAGCTGTGGACTGAAATGCCAACAGTCCACCTAAGTGTTGTAACAGAATTTTTTCCACGGGCTGTGGCTTCGTGTTGTTTCTTCAGCGTGTTGCATTGTTCCACCCCTAAGAACCAGTAAGTGCTGGGACTAATCTGAATCTGTGCTTTTGCTGTTTGCCCCTAACATACTTGATTAATGGCTGTTCAGATCTCTCTGACTGAGGGGGGAGGGAAAGTATTTGACAGCTTATTAAAGGGCAGATCAAAGCTTCTGACACTTAGAGAAATTTAATCCCTTGTTAGATTTTTTTCAAAGTGTGGTTGCAGTTGCCTAATGGGGAAGGAGCTACCAGATGATGTGTGCACATAGGAAACACAGCTTCAGAGCTGTGATAAAAATAGCTTACTGGCTGGGTGTGGAAAAGGAAGACGGTGAGGAGGTGGTGTACTAAGGATAGTCAGAAATTGTCTGTGTGCTCTGATGTCAAATTTATACTGACAGAAATCCAAATCCCTGACATATTTTAATCCCCATTCATCTTCACATGCACTGACACCAGTCTTGCCATAGTAACATCAGGAGAGATCCATCAGGATTGAGACAAGCCCTGGAGAGAAAGACTGGGGGGTGTTGGTGGATGAGAAGCTCAACATGACTCAGCAATGTGCAGCCCAGAGAGCCAAACGTGTCCTGGGCTGCATTAAAAGCAGTGTGGCCAGCAGGTTAAGGGTGGTGGTTCTGCCTCTCTGCGACCCCATCTGGAGTGCTGCATCCAGCTCTGGGACACCAAACACAAGAAAGATATGGACCTGTTGCAGCACTTCCAGAGTAAGGCCACTCAGCTGAGCAGAGGCCTGGAGCACCGCCCCTAGGAAGACAGGCGGAGAGCTGGAGCTGCTCAGCCTGGAGAAGAGAGTACCAGGGAGGTCTTAGAGCAGCCTACCTGTACCTAAAGGGGCCTTACAAGAGGGCTGGAGAGGGAGTTTTTACAAGGGTATGTAGTGATAGGAAAAGAGGGAATGGCCTTCAGGTGAAGGAGGACAGGTTTAGATTACATGTTAGGAAGGAATTGTTTCCTGAGGGTGGTGGAACAGGTTGCCCAGAGAGGTTGTAGATCCACCCCGCCTCCTTGGAAATGTTCAAGACCAGGTTGGATGGGGCTTTGAGTAACCTCGACTGGTGAGAGGGGGGTTGGAACTATATGATCTTTAAGGTGCCTTCCAACCCAAACCATTCAATGAAATGTATCTAGAAGCGTTGAATTTAGACTGGTGCTTGTGGCTTTTTTGGTTGCCCTTTAGTGTTTTGTAGGTCAAATGATAATGTGTGGTGAACCACTAATGTACCATATAAACAAAGCAGGGGATTTTACTTCCATTGTTGGGGAGCATGTTCCCAGTGATCACTGATTTTTTTTTTTCCAAGCTGATGTTGTCTAACAAACACTGCTCTGACAACTTTCCGCTTTCTAGGAACCAGCAACAGCTTACCAGACTTTCTTAATGAAAGCGGTCAAATAATGACTGCTGAGTTAATATTCTGGCTATCAGATACTCTGCTATAGGTCTTCTTTTGCCACGGGGAACAGTATCAGGTATTTCAAGTCCAGCTTCTGAAAGGGGCTTCATCTGAAGAGCTACCAGCCCCCTTCCTCTTACACAGCACGGCCAGTGTCTTGTCATTGCTTGCCCCAGCAACACCAGAGCACTAAACCAGCAGTCCACAGATGTGATCAGGTGCCTAAACCCACAAGACCTGCAAGACTAGGGACAAGTACCAAGGGTAGTTTAGGAACTGGACACTGGGAGTCAGATACATGAGGGAGTTCATCCTTGTATGGCTGTGGTTCAAAACAGCAAATGATTCTTGAGAAAAACTCTCAACAGAGCAAAAGATTGTTCCATCAGGGGAGCTTCAGATGGCCTGTGCTGGCTGGGGCCTCAGAGCAGTGCTGACTGCCAAAAATCCTTCTTCACTCTACTTGGCTTTAGTTGGTTGAAGATGGTCAGGTGAAACCATCTGACATTTACCCTGTTAACCTGGGTGTGCTGTTTACCTATTGCTCAAAGAACCTCCTCAGAAAGGGTGACTTGAGCGTGTTACAGGGTGTTTACCTTTCCAAACAGGCTTTCTGGTGTCAATCACCTTTGACAGAGGTAAAAATAAATTCAAGAGGTATCTCATTTGCTTTCTTCCTTTCTGCATCTCACTTTCTTTAGGTTTTCCCTAAACCTTCACATGGGCTAAGGTGCTAAGGTCTCATTCAAAGTTCGTAACATAAGTAGTGTTTACTTTTCTTAAACTTACCAGGTTATTCATATTCATCCTAAAGTCTCACCATAGACTTGGTAGAAGAAACCATATAACTTAAACCTCAGGAATTGTTATGAAGAACTAAACATTTGATTGTTCTTGTGTCCATTGGCAATGATAGCAAGTGGCTTGAGAACCAGAGCTGTTTAATTTTTTTTGTTTGCAAGGCTATGCAGGAAACTCTACAGCTGAGCTGCCAGCTCATTGATACATGTCCTCTTGCATTCATCAAATTCTGGCTAGTTCTGCTGCTGCTCAGCATACACACACCTGCAAGGCTGTCCTGGGAGCAGTCTAGCCACACTCCTGAGTTTGGGGCTGTCTGCTAGTCATGCTGGTGTGTCCAGGAGAGCTGTTAATTCCATCTCTTTACAGCAGATAATTCTGCTTGCAGCTTGCAGTGGGATTTTTTTTCCCCTGGCATAAGCATAAAGGAAGATTAAGGTGCTTTTTCTAGTAGTGTCTGATTTTTGTGACTAGTCTTCCATAGCTGTCTTGAATCCTGCGTTAATCTAGGCTGTGTATTTTAAGTACATTGAGAGCACAAATCTGAAAACATTTCACTCGAGCTTTGGGCTGTCTGTAGAAAAAGAGTCAGCACAGGATGCATGTGCAACTCTGACAGGTAGGTTTATTAAAGCTCACTGGTCTGTAGCCCCCTTTGTCTCATACTTCCATCTTGAAAAGACTGTTTTATACTCTACAAAAACACTTCTCTGTAAATCCTTCAGGCTTATTAAATAGCATGTGTGATTTAATAGAAGGTGCAAATTAAAAAGATGGGACACGTTTATTAGAACAGTCTGAGGTTTATTTGAAGACAGCTTCTCAAAGAAAATTCATCTCAGAAGCAAAGCTAGAAGTTATGGATTGGTACATCTTAGGGGCACTTTTTAATTAAGTTCAGACATCTGTACAGAATTCTTGATGTCAGAGTAAGCCAGCTATACTCTGTCACTGGAAAAAGGCAATCACTTGTAGGCAGACATCTGATGGTTGGATTGCTGGTGCTCCTGTTGTTGAATTGCTGGTGCTCCTGTTTCTCTCCATGCACTGCCAAAGGAATGCAGCTGGGTAGTTCAGGTGGGACTGTCAGCAGTGTAGACAGGTGATGTTGGGGGAGAGGAGCCTCACCCTCCTTGCTCACACATCTCTGTGAATGGGATATAGCTGCTGTCCTCTCCTTTTGTATGTTCCTCCATTAAACCTCCCTTTTTCCTATTTTGTCTCTTGTGAAGGCATAAAGCAGAAAGCTTACAGCCCTTTTGGGAGAATAATGTTTTGGGGTTTATTTGCTTCCCTTCTTTTGTCTTGCCTCAGCTTTCACTCTTGCTCATGTCTGAAGACCATAGGACTTGAGATCTCACAGGGTGCACATGTGGATGCAGCAGAATTGCTAGATACACAGTATCAGGAGCTGTGTAAGAACAAATTGCTCCATTAATTGGTCCGTTTTTGGGTTCTGTAACCACAGCTAGGCCCGTGCTGTGTATGGAAGATGTAAGGCATTGCTGAGTGAAGTCTTAAATGGAAGAACTGTTTTTCAAAGGCAACTGTATTGTATACAGCTATTTAGAAGTATTAAATAGTAAAGGAGACTTTGAAGTAATGTTTTTGAGGCCAATAGAAAGTAATGGTGCATCTTTCATTGATTTACTGAGGTTTTTTTATCAGTTTGTTAATGCATTTTATTAGACTAAATTTTAAGGAGCATTCTTTCTAAATATTCAGGGAAGTCTTTGTAGATAAAACAGGCTTGAGATTTAAACAGTGAAGCTCTTGTCCCAACCTAGTGAACCCAGTGAATTTTTAACTGTTTTTCCTTTCTCTTAAGCGGACATTGGTAGATAAGCAAAAGCTGCTGACCCAGCAACATGAGGATGCAAAGGAACTGAAGGAAAACCTGGATCGTCGAGAGCGCATTGTCTTCGACATTTTGGCAAACTACTTGAGCGAGGAGAACTTAGCAGACTATGAGCACTTTGTGAAAATGAAGTCGGCCCTCATCATTGAGCAGCGAGAGCTTGAGGACAAGATCAAGCTGGGGGAGGAGCAGCTGAAGTGTCTGACTGACAGCCTCCAACCCGAGCGGCTCAAATAAGGGCACTGAGTCCCACCAACGATGGGAAAAATGGGAAAGAAGGAAGGGATAAGGGAGTTTCCAAGTATACAAATGAGTATCTTGGCTTGCCTGAGTGTCTGATAGAGAAACAAGTGCACAAGAGAAAAATAGCTCTCACAACAGCAATAATGCTCTCTTTCATTTTTTTTTTTTGAATGATGTATTTAATTTTTTAGAACACATTTTTATTGCTGGACTCTACAGCTGTTTCTCATTGCTTAACTTGCAGAAGGCTCCACAGAAAAGGACAGACTCAACCTTTCTGCTCAGTATGTTCAAAGTCCGTGGCAGTTGTGCATGCAAAAAATGGTTTTTAGAATAGGTTGTATACTTCGTTTATGTTCAGATGCTGCACAGTCTGCTGGGAAACCCTACAGCAACTCATGAATGCACACACATTTAGAAGCTCTAAATTTAGTGGGTTTTTATGTTTTTTTAAAGACACATTAAATAGGGGAAGCGTGCATCTTATAGCTAATATATTCAGATTGCTGAAATGTAGTGTCACTCTGATCCTGTGGCATCAGACACTTTTTTTTGTAATATTGTATCTAGGATGGCACTTTCCCCTTGCAGAAAACAACTTACAAATCAGTCTGAGTTAGATGCTTCTTAACAAGCTTGCAAATCACCTAATGCCTACCTTGCTGAAGATCTTTTTTAAATTATTTTGCAAGACATATTTGTACACCCTTTTAATGCAATGCAAGTGATTTTCTTTACCAAGTTGTACTTGATTTAAGAAACAGGCTGGAAGTACTGTGCTGATTTTATTCAAAACATTTTTCATCTAAATTATTTAGAAGGCTCATTTGCTTTTTTGTGTTTTTTTATGCATGTTTTTATTCTTCTTGTCCCAAACCTACTACACTTCATGGAAATAAATGTAGGTAAACGATACTGCTTCTGTTATTCTTCTGATTGCTCAACATTGTGATGGTTTTATATAGACAGTTAAGTTATACTGAAGTTGACCTACATAATGCTGTTCGTTCCTCTTTCTCAGACTACCAAATGCAATATGAAAACTTCTGCCGTGTAAATAGTGTGCATTACTTGGAGCAACTCTGCTTTGTAACTGTGAACATATGTGGGGCAGTTTGCTTGTTTTTTCCATTGAACAGTGATAAAGGAGAGGATGTTAGTTCACAGTATCAGATCACTGCTTGTGTTCTCCTAATACTGCCATTGACTTAGATAATTTCCAGTAGCTCTAAAAAGAGGTGCTAACTCATGTTTCAGTGCAGTAATAGGTTATGCTGACTTGCTTAGATACCTGCAGTGAAATTCTGTAGTGTCTAAGTGTCAAATTCTGTGTTAAGATACAGTTTTGCAGGCAAAGAAGGTCTTGGAAGACTTTGTGTATATGCCATTTCCATTGTAGGAAGGAAAACATCTGTCTTTCCTCAGACAAATAGGCTCCCCAGCCAGAAGCCATTTACAAGGCTGGTGTGAATGTCAGTCTGTAGCTAAGCAGGTTGAAAATACAAATAATTAGTTGTTTAAAAGAGAGCAAAGAATTCTTCCCACTACTCCTGCAGTATGGCAGCATTCACAAGAGTATTTCTGTCCTTCTTACCTGAATCCTCTTGCGGGGAAAGAACTGGAGAGGCACTGATCAGTGAATTCCTTGCGATTTGGGGAACTGGGGAGCAAAAATCCTCTGGAACCAGTTCCTTTACAGAGAGACGCAAACATTAAAAGGACTATTGCCCCCCCCACACCCTTATCGTGCACTACTTTGTATACCTGGACCAAATCTTTAATGAAATTATGTTGATGTGTATCAGTTGAGGTCAAATGGAGCTATCATTTTACAAGACCTACAGCTGACCTTAGTTTCTCCCTCCTAGTTCAGAAATGTAGTCTTCTGGCATCTCACAGTTATTTGCTGCTATGTTCCTAGGACAAGTGGTCCCTTTGTCCTTTAAACTTATCCCTTAACCATAACAAACCCAAAACTAAACATAAATAAATTATGCTTGTCTTTTAGCTTGGAGAAAAGTGTGCATTGTTTTATCTGTGGCATTTTAAAAATTTTACATATTGTGGTTACTCTGAAATGTGTATGTGAAATGTGAATAATAATATAATTACAATGTGTTTGTATACAGTACTTTGATTTAGATCTCTGATAAAAGGTAGCAATATTGTGAAAGCTATATCTATTACCCTTTTCACAGAACACTTGTGTAGACACTATTATCTCCTTTCCTTTTTCAAAACTGTTGAAAATCACTTACCCTGGAAACATGAAGATAGTGGCCTCCCAATGTTATATGTAAATCTGTAAATAGCTGTACTGTTGCTTTTTGAAAAAAAATCTGGTGCTAATGTTTTGCCTTTGGCATTCTGGGGATGGCTGTTTCTTCATCCTTTGTTGTTCTCATTTTTAGATCTCTGTATAGTGAAAGATTTCCACAATGCTTCTCCAACTGTGTGGATCCTGCAGCCCAGAGTGAAAATGTACAGTTTTCCTGCCTGACACTTAACATGTACCTACTGACAAATGGTATTGCTTGACTTTGAGAAAATAAACTGTATATTTCAATGTAGAGTTAGGTTTTGTGTGCAGTTTTAATGTCTTCCTGCCTTGCTTTGCTTTGCTTTGCTTTGCAGTGTTGGCCATCTTGTGGTGCCCATCAACAGTGCTCTGAGCTTTTCAAGGCCAGGCCAGGGCAGTAATCTTGTGGTCTGAAGTAGTTGGCTGTCTTTGCACAGCTTATTTAACATGCTGAGTAATCAATCATTCTCAAGTTCCCAGTGTAAGTAAGTACCAGAAATGTGTTTGTGTCTATTTAGTATTTTAAGAGTGTGAATATGAGATGGCAGAAAGGTAAAATGTGTTATGAGATCGATAAAATAAATGGGTCTCTCGCCACTTACAGAGTACATACCAGGGGAGCAGTTGAGACTTTCCTGCTTGGGCAATTCCAGTGTTTCACCTTTGTCCCCTGGTTAGAACGGATCCTTCATACGGAAATTTCTAAAGTCAGTGATGCACAAGATTTTTTGCAAGAACAGATCGCTCATGAACTCTCCAATTCTAACAGACTTTCACAGAAACTTCAGTTTAATGGGGGTTCTCAGATGACTGCAGAATCTTCTGCCTTATTAGGAGACACTGGCAAGTGTGCACAAATTTGTAGTAGAGGTTACCACACAGATCATAGAACCTTTTTCTATATGCTTGAGCAGATGATGCCCACAGAGTGTAATGAAAATTAATAGTTACATATTTAAACTGGATTATATGTTGTCAGTTGTCAGCAGTGGTAAATTGGTCATCACATTTACTTACCAAAGTTCCAGTCTGCAGCTTAACTAATTATAATGATCCACAACTGAAAGATTGGGTGCAGTTCAGTAGCAGCAGGTAATTCTCACTCAGGTGACAGTAGCAGACCTACAAGCAGAGCAAACATCTCCTCAAGACAGGCTACATTAAACACCTTTTTCTTGGTTGTAACCATGTGTGCCAGTGGGGTCTTGCATATCTTACGCCAAGTTTTATTTCAGTCACAGCAGATGAGCCTTTCCTGAGCACAAAGCTAGTAAAATGCAATTTTTTTCCTCCTACGTTAAAAACTCTCACAATGGCTTCATTTTTAGATGATTGGATATCTGTCTTGGAGGCAGACTGCTAAGTTGTGCAGGGGAAGATAGCCTTGTGACTAGGATGTGCCTTTCACTATTGCCAAACGTGTCAGTGTTCGTGGAGTCTGTGTTTTCCCTTCCTCTTAATTCTCCTCCATGCAACAAACTGCTTCCTGGTCAAGTTAACAAAAAATGTATCCACAAACTGTCATTACCTGTTGACTGCTGCTGCTTCTGATTACCTTGTGCTGGCTGCTGCCATGGGTAGGATAGGAAGAATATCTGCATGATTTCTGGCAGCTCTTCTGGGGTGAAGTGGAATGAGGAATTCTATGTATCTCCTCCTCTCTAGGTGTCATTTGTTAACCTACAATAGTGCCACTAGAGAACAACCAGATTCCCAATGCATTGCATCTTTTATTGGAATACTTTAATTTGCTGTTCATGATTGCCTGTCTTAACACAGGAGAGATTTTAATTAAAGCAAATGGATTTGTGACTCTGAAGCTGAAGATACACAGGGCGGTGGAAGATAAAGAAGAATAATCACACTTTCAGTAACATAAAATCTCCAGCAAAATGGCACCTAAAAAGCCTGCTTGCTACATGTCCCAGGTGAGAACAGTCAAGAATTTTAGGTCTGTGTTCCTATATGTTAATGGAGTTAGTGAAACAAAAGCTTCTGTTAAGTGCATACCAAGCTGCAACTGTGTTAACCGAACTTCATTCCAAGCAAGTTCTGTAAGGTGAGCCACTGTTGGCCCTGAGGAAACTGTAGCCTGACACACATTACCAAGAGTTGTTGCTTTGCTGCTGTTCCTTGTGACAGCAGCAGTTGCTGAGCTCCTTACAGAGAACATGTTCTGGAAATGGGGTAATGGATGACTGCTTACAAGAGTTTTACCAAAACATTGTTTTGGTGGAGCTGTGAAGTCCAAGCCTGAGAGGAATTAATGAAATCTTCATGATGAGGATTATTTCAAGCATTTAGTTACAACATCTGTTTCACTTCCCAGCTGTCTGCTCTTCATAGTGTTTGTTACTGATAAATAACACTTGTGTCTTTTCTAAAGCCTTAGAGAAACATAAATACAATGAGCAGTCGCAGGCTAAATAATAAGCAATGGAAGGAAGATAAGATTATCTCAGTATCTAAATATGAAAGGCATGAGTCCTGTGAATAGTATTCATAGCCACTCCCAGGAGATGCAGCTTCAACAGCTTTCTCACGCAGGTATGGTTTCTCCAGAGATAAAATGGGAAAACAAGCTGTGATGATAGAAGTGACCAACACTGACTAGAAAGGGGTGGAACAGTCAGTTCTCTTAATAATGGGGTGATACATATCACAAGGAAGTAAAAACCAAGAAAACCTGGAAGGATCAGTGCCCTGAAGGAAGAAAAACTAAACCAGTGGTAAAGTGCTTCAGGACTGCAAGTTTCCTGTTACTCTTTCTCCATACGTGACACAGCAGAAGTGTTCTGTCTCCATGTGTTAGGGCAGGCTTTTTAATTACTATAGTGTAAAAATACCTTAGAGCGTCTTTGAAAATTAAAGTTATGGGGAACAACTCGAAATTGCAGAATCTTGGACCTCCCTGTGTAAGACCATCATGTTCTGTGCGTTCAGTGACACCCCTTTCTTGGCTCAGGAGACACTGGAACAGCTCTCTGGCACTAAGGAGTATTGAGGAAGTTGCCCTTTGAGGAAGAAGTCATTGTTTCTCTGTCATCATCCTAAATTCACTAAACAGAGTGCTGAAGTCACACAAGCTGGGAGATGAGGGTGTTTATAGCACAACACACATTTGCAGCATGAGTGACCTGGCTTGTTCTCTGGGGTTTTGCTTCCCTAATTGCCCCCTCTTCAGAGCTCAGTTTAATACCAGGCTTCTGGTTGATGGCAGAGCAATACCCAATTCCTGTTCAAGCTGGATCATCGTGTGCTGCCCAGAAAGCATGACTTAGACAGCAGGAAGCTGAAGATTTAAATATTTACTCTGGCCATCAATAGGGAGTGGAGGATCTTGGGTTTCTGTTCCAGGACTTTATTACATAGTTCATGGTAGGGCATCAGGCAATTCGAAAGTAGAAACACTTCATGGAGAGGTGTGACCAGAATGTGCCCCAGTGCCCTACCAGATCATAGAATGACCTGGGTTGGAAGGAACCTTAAAAATTATCTAGTTCTGACTCCCTGCCATAGACAGGGACACCTTCCACTAGACAAGGTTGCTCAAGTACTCATCCAACCTGTCCTCACACATTTCCAGGGATGGGGCATCCACAGCCTCCCTGGGCACCCTGTGCCAGCGCCTCAGCCCCCTCACAGTGGAGAATTTGGTTTTAATGCCCGATTGAAACCGACCTTTCAGTTTAAAGCCCTGTCCTGTTACTGGATGCCTTTCTAAGAATTCCCTCTCCAGCTCACTCGTAGGCCCTGTTTAGTTACTAAAAGGTGCTTTAAGGTCCTCCTGGAGCCTTCTCTTCTCCAGGCTGAACAGCCCCAGCCCTCTGTCTGTCATCATAGGAGAGGGGCTCCAGCTTTCTGATCATCATCCAGGCCCTCCCCTGGACCTGCTTTAAGAGGTCTCTCTTGTGCTGGGGACCACAGAGCTGGACACAGCACTCCAGGCACAGTCACATCCCTGGCCGTGCTGCTTTTGATGCAGCCCAGGCATACACTTGGCTTTTTGACCTGCAAGCCCACTCTTCTGGATCATGTCCAGCTTTTTGTCCCTCTCCAGATCCAGGATACGACATCAGACTCTGAATCCAAGCTTAAAGTGCTGTACAATTGCAGCATAAGTGCCAAAGGCTGTTGAGGATACAACTGCAGATTCACTTCTGTCCTGGCTTTTTTTCTAGTCTGAGGTGCCTGGGTTCAGACACTAATCCTAGAGTCCAACTTTTCAGCATATATGGGGGGGCTAGATCTGGACTGCAGTTTAGGTATACAGCTAATGGCCTAAATAATGAGCCTAACTGGGCTTGATCCCCTCTACAGCCAAGCTGAGATAAGGTTGCTGAAAGAGCTTGGTTCAACCCAAATACCTTTCCCTTCCTCATCTCCTCATGGCAGAAAATGCTAATTTAGGCATTGAAATCAGAAGTGGGATTAATCCATGCCTTGGGTCCATAACTCAGCTTTAAATTCTAAAAGCTGAGGTGTTGTATGCAGCATTAATTGCTGCTCCATATGTCAAATGCCTGCACATGCTGAATCCTTTTGATTTTAATACAGAAGATATGTCTCTGGCATTTCAGATCTAGGGATTCTTACAAGGTTCTGTTCTCCAAATCCTCTGTGTATTTGTATACAATTAGAGTTCAAGAAATTTGTTTTAAAAAGCTTTTCTTCCTGTTTTTACACAACAGGGAAGAAAAAAACCTAGGTGAGTAAACTTCATTGTCACACTGTTTTTGCAAAGGTGGAGTTACTTAGACAAGCATTTTTTGCAATGTGCAGTTCCACCACACCAGTAAGAGATGATTATAACAGAAGCCCAGTGATAATGGTCACTGTTTGCCACATATATGGCAAACAATGAAGAGGAAAGTTGCATAGAGAAAAATTGGTAGTCTGGGTGTGTTCAAACAAATCATTTCATATGGTGACATGCAAAGTGATTAATCAAAGAGCAAATGATGGAGATCACATGGACAGGGCGAGGACATATAGACTAGACTCTCAAAAACTGTGTGGGATCACAGTGAATGAACAGCTCTCAGGGGCTCTGTGCTCTAGGAGAAAGGCTGAAACAGAGGAACACAGGGGAAGTAGTAACTTGTGATACAGTGTTGCTGAAAACTTCATAAACTTCCTAAAATATTGTGTCTAATCCCATTATCGATATCCAATGAAAAGGACAGGAAAATGAGAGAGACTCATGTAAATTATTAGAGAGTAGAGAAAATACGTCATAACACAACCAAAGAGCACTCACTAATCAAAACTGGGATTTAAAAGTTGCTCCGTGTGTGCTATTGAGCATCACACACAGCATGAGACTCGTTTGAGCAGGGAGAGCCCTGACAAGAACCAGCAAGTGCAAGACAGATACATGAAAATAAAAATTAGGTGCAAATGTTCAAGGGTGACAAGAGTGCAGTACTGTTGTCATGAATGACGGGGAAAGTGCAGCGTGAAGGTTGGCCATAAAGTCTCTGGAAGTCAGGAAACTGGGAATGAAAATTTTATGGTCACTATAAATCCACCTTTTGTGTTTGTTGTTTTTACATTCATTGTCACTTACCAAGGTGTGCCTACTTCAGTAAATATTTAGATTGCCTACAGTTTTATAACTGGGGTCTTAAAAGGGCAGAGTAATTATAACATGGCTTTTGGAGCTGACAGGTCAGGAAAACAGTTGAGTGTTTGCAAGCCCTTGGCTTGCAAATGGTGCTTGAGCACTCTAGGTAACACGGCTCAGACGACTTTTTTTTCTACCATTAGAGACCCTCTCCACACATGGATCTGTAGGAACTGCCACAAATTCTTCTCCTTTTCCTGGTTCAATTACTTACCAAGTTTACTTTTGTTTTTTTTCTCCTGTGTTCTGAGTCTCCTACCAGCAGTCCTGTGTGACCAATTTAGCTGTCCATAAAAGCATTCCCTTCTTCATCAGCACCTCCCACGTGGTTGTCCCTACATTTTGAAACTGTCCCAAGCTCCAGCATGTGCTGGAGCATTGAAGACCTTTCATGGCCTTTGCCCTGTAACTTGTAAGCTGGTATGGAGCGCTTTGAGGGAAAATAGGGGCAGTTTGACACTCCTTTCTCCCACTGCCCAAGTAAATGACAGACCAACACAAGGATAAAAAGTAGAGCTGTCCTGCCTTTGAGTTGGTGTTGCTGGAATAAAATGCTTTTGAAAAGCAGCTTCCCTTCACATATTTAAGGAATTTGCTCTGCCTGGAGCTCTTTATGGAACTGCATCCTTCTGCTCTCCACTGACACTCAGCTTGTGGCTGTTAGGGTTTTCATAAGAAATCTGTTTTGCTTTCCGCAGTATCCAGTTTTACTTGTGTTCTGAGTGACCAGAATATTTCTATCTACTTCCTCCTGAATTAATCTAAATAGGGTACTGGTCAGATGAAAGATCACAGTCATTGTTCAGCTATTACAGTTGCCAGGAATTGGGGCAAAGGCACAGAAACCCTTTTAGGGTGTCAGTAAAGATCCTAAAGATACCTGCCTCAGATCACAGCCATGAGCAGCTAATGAGCAACCAGCTATTCATATGGTTCTCCTAAACTAGTACTTTAATACTTCCCCATCATTTGTGCAGTAGTTGCTTCATAAAGCTGTTAAATCCCCATATTCTGTCACCAGCTAAAGGTTTCTATTGATCTCTTACTTTCATTCCCTTTAATGAAAATTCATTGGTATTTGATTTCCTTGTAACTTCTAACAGCTGATAAGAACAAGCTGCTAAAGCAGCTCCAGTGGAGTGACAAAAGCCTGGTGGTGTAGCACTGCAGCTCTCTCAGAAATGCTGCCAAGTTGGAGCGAAACCCCAGTGTGACGTGTTGATAACATTCTCCCATCAGGTGGTCTTTTCCACTGGCTCTAAAATGTCAAGTCTGAGGGAAATGTCTTTGTTAAGCTTTGAATGACCTACTTTTGGGTATCTGGGAATAACCAGGAGCCTACCCAAACCACAAGAGTGCGTCTAATTTTAGCCTTTCATTTCATGCATGCCAGCTTTCGTGTTCTGCATCTCCGGGAAAAAACATCAATTTCTTGCTGAGCCAAAGACAAATTTTATTGGTTTTAAATCAGCTCCTTGTTGAGTCATGATCACAGTGAAATCATTCCTGTTAACATTTTTGAGTCTGTAATAGTCATCTCAATTTTGCTTTAAAAACTAATAGTGAGCTCATTCCAAAGGATCTACTGTTGCTGGTCTCTGAAGAACAGGTCTAAACAACCTATGCTGGAGACAGTCTGGGCAGTTGTGCTTTGTGTGTTCCCACTTCCCCTGGTTTTTAATTGACTGATAGTAAAAGGGTCAGATTCTTTGTAGGAAGTTTCTGCGAGTCTTCTGGCTCAATTATAAGGCAATCCAGGAAAGTTAAGGACAAAAAAAAAGATGTTAGTGTGTCAGCAGGGACTCTGAGGACACTGCTAGTGGTGTAGATGCTGGACAGAAGGTCTCTGGCATAGTTTGGATAGAAGAAGCACTAAAAAGTATTTGACCATTGTTAGGAATATTGGTGCTGTGCAAGATTAAAAGGAAGCAAGTCCAGACATGGGTGAAGTACAGGCTCCCTAGCTTGTAATATCTAAATGGGACATTGAACACAGTCTCTCTTGCTGGGAGGGACAGCATATAATCCCTCTCATATAATGTCAGAGGCCACTGTAATTTTAGGCTAAACCATGTGTTTAAATCCCACCTGCACTGGAAAAGTGGAATTAACGTGGAGGATGGTAGGGACTGAGCGTTACGGACGTTTATTTGGAACTTCACGAAAGAGAAGAGAAATCAAGGCCACCCAAGAGACAATGACATAATCACAACAAACCTATTAGCAAGTTCTCTGGAGCCAGAAAACTTCCCAGCCATGGGATTAACCACAGAAACAAGCAGCACTTGCTGGCAGCTATAAACAGGGTCAGTGTAGTTTGGGATTGAGCTGAGTGTCTGATAGCATGTAGTTCTTCCCTGTGGAGTCCCTTGAGGCTGGGTTGCCTCTTCAGAGGCAAGTCTCAGGCAGCCTGGCTTCCACAGGCTCCTGCCAGACTTGGCAGGATGGACAGTGAAAACCACTCTAAAAGCCAAAGTCAAGCTGTTTAACAACTGAGCCCTCTGCCGTGCTATGACAAGAGCAGCCCTGTGCCCAGGGTTGTGTTTAGGGCACAGGAAGGAGCCTCCTGGGGCTCATTCATCCCACCACCTCTGGCCACTTCCACCTGCAGAGAAACACAGAGCCATCCTGCATGGAGGGCTCCCAAGCCCCTCTCCTGAAGGTTTTCTTCCCCCTTCCCAAGGCATGTGCAGTGAAGTGCAGGGAGGTTTAACCATTTCAAAAGCCCATCTGTTTTTCGGGTACTTGTTATTGCAACCACTGTGGAGTTTATCTGCGCAGTCCTGTGGGGTCTTTATGGGATTTGCCTCAACAGTAGGTATCAGTTGTGGTGAGGTTGTGCACTCTGAAAGCACATCCTCATCTTTTAAGTGTTGCTGCTTTCATTTACTGTACTGTTGACAATGTATTTGTGATCTGTGTTTGAAGAAGCCTGGGCAGAACAGGCAGAAGGTCAACTGCTGCTGGGCTGTGAAGCACTTAATGATAAGAGGTGTATTGAGTTTTGGTAGAGGTGTTTGTCTAATCTGAATTTCCCAGGTTTTAAAGGACAACTTGGTTTGCTATAAACAGTTAGGAAAGGTGTTTATGTAAACATTTTTCTTAGCCTCGAGCTGTGGTTTTAGAGGCCCATGCTTAGGTTTAGTGTTGGATTTGGCGAATTGCTGGTCTCATGATCTGCTGAGGACAAGCAGGGGAGCGACCAAGAGTGAGGATGCAACAACTCTAATCCCCAGTTCACTGATCACAGACTGGCAAGCTGCTGTGCTTCCTGGAAGAAATAACTCTTGTCTCAGAAACAAAAAGTGAGAAAGTATTGTACCTGAACCTCCAAGCTGTTTACAGGCTCTCTCAGCTGCCTACGTGGTACCACTTGCTGGGCAATGTATCTTGCTCAGCATCTTGATTTCAAGCTGGTTTTTCAATGTGTAGCAAATAAAAGGAGAAATAGCTTGAAACAAATATTTCCTGTTCTGTGGTATTGAACAATGAAATTGTAAACCACAGAAAGGACCGGGCTTGATCTAAAGGTCTTTGAAGTCAGCAGAACTATTTCCACAGATTTCAATGTGCTTTGGGCCATGGCCATAGGAGGAAGAAAGCAACTGTTTTCTGCCTCAAAAAGTATTAACCATTGGCATTCAGGAAACAAAAAAGTCTTACATTTAAAATGTGTTCCTTTAAACAAAGTAGTCAGAAACTTAGTTAATTTCTATCTGCTTCCTAATAACTTACCGCTATTACACTGAAAAGGAATATGTTTATAGAACTCATAATCATTCACTGAGAAAAAAACCCCACTTAATACTGTCATTTGCTTCCTATCTTCTTCCATTCCATTTTGTGTGTATTGTATTTCTCGCTAGTGTAATGATGCTTATCCTGCTCATTGGTATCACAGATTGAGCACTGTAGATTTCCAGTTGAATTAAGCTTCACTGTACTGATGGTGGTTGGCAAATATATTGAAATCATTATTTTTCAGTACAGTTTAATCTCTAAAACATCACAGTGGGTTTGGTTTTGTTGTGTTATTTGTTATTTTTTGGGGGGGGTCTGAGACTTTGACTCAGTCTTTTGACTTTTATATTTTGTGACTGAGAAGAAATAGGCCAGAGATAGAGAATTTGGTGAGCAAAGAGTTGTTGCTCTGGGAGTGGTGTAGGGGATGCCCCTCCTATCACAGAGTGACACAAATAGGGGTGTGCAGCGGCCTCGTGTAAAATCAGCAATGGTTTTGCCTGCAAATTTTGTCTCACACAGTTACTAAATGCAAGAAAAGGAATCTATCTGCCAGCTGCCTACAGCCCAAGGATGCTGTCCTTGGGAATCAGCAGCCCCGTCAGGATGTCGGAAGGCCATCCTGGAGTCTGGCAGATGACAGCAGCCCACCGGGGTGGGTGTGTGTGTGTTTTGGGCTTCTTGTCACGCAACAGCAGAGCCTGAGCAGCTGAGCTTGCCTGTGCCCCAAACCAAGCCCATCCAGCTGTGAGCAGGCAGAGAGGAGATCCCAGGCTGCTGAGCTGCAGGAGAAGATAAGACTCTCTTGTCATGGCCAGGCTGCATTACCTGCACAGTGAACCAGTGAACCAGCATTGGCTGGAAGATATAGCAGGAGAGGATTAAAGGTGATGCATAAAACAGGAGGATATGAATTAATGACATTTTTCAGCCTTCTTTGGTGATGGCAATAACCAGGCGTTGTGCATGTTACAGTGAGCAGAATTTTTCAACGAGGCTTCCCCATTTCAGGGTATTTCTAAGAAATAGACTTACTTGTCTTTTAACACCAGGCTTTGAAATGTCACAGAATCACAGAATATTCTGGGTTGGAAGGGGCCCACAAGGATCATTGAGTCCAACTCTTAAGCAAATGTACCACACAGAGATCGAACCCACAATGTTGGTGTTAGCACTGCTCTCTAACCAGCTGAGCCAGTGCATCATTTGGAGTTAACCAGGGTTTAGAATTGGGTTCAAAGAGCAGAAACTAGAAAGGAGTTAAGAACATTCTTCCAATTTGTAAGGGCTGTTGTTTACATTCATGGGAAAACTGTGAAGCAAGGCAAACATAACATAATTTTTAAAAATGTGTGTGTTTTTTTAAGCATCTGAGATAGAAAGATAGAATAGTACTTCAGTACTATTTGTACTGAAGTTTGGGTGCTGCCAACCAGAGTTGATCAAGAGAGCAGTTCAGTTTGAATTTACTCCTCGGAAAAACTCCTTCTTCTCCCTTATATTTCTTCCTGCCACAGAGCTGCACTAGTTTAAGTTGCATAAATACAGGAAGAAGAATCTAGCACAGAAGAATTATTAAATCATTTTGTTCTCTTTCAGATGAGAATTCTGTGTCCTTTAGGCTGTCAGACTCGGGCATCATGGTGGTGTCAAGCTGGAAAATCAGGTAATCAAAAAGGTAGATTTTCTGAAAGGGTATCTTACAGAAAACTGTATTTTGCATGGGAGTTATCTGCATGCTTTGGTAAGTGTTTTAAAGCAATTAGAATAAATGGCATATGACAAAGCTTTCATATTTTTCTAATATGTTAATGATTAACTGACTTCCTACATCTTTGTTGACTTAGTAGGAGAGTGACAAGGAACTGTGAGGTACCTATTTGGTAGCGTAACAAGTCGGACAATTTGCAGGAGCATTTTTTTCCACCTCCCATTTGGAACCTGCTTCATCCAGCTGCCACTGCTTCAAAGCCTTAGGCAACTCTCAGACTCAGAGAAGTAAGTCCCCTTTTTTTTTAATATTACTTACTTTATGAAGTGCTGATAGAGAACAGCTGGGGAGAGATTTAAATATTTATTTGTTTTCTATAAAGAATGCTATCCCAACTGGGAATTGAAGAATTAAGTTTTCAGGCATTAAATCATAGGGATATTGCTAAGAAGAGACCTTTGTAATTACTATACTGTTGGGGTTTTTTAACTCCCTTTCTGCTGCAAGACTTACATTAAACAAAGGATTTGGTTAGTAAACCATATTCAGTATAGTGCAATGAAGTCGCATCTTGGCTATAAAACTTTATAAAAGCAGGATTTGAGTGTTAATTTAAAAATGCATATGATGCCTGGCATCATCTAAAGCAAAAATATTTGCTTAAAACATGAAATAAGTGGAAATAAGTGAATTTCTGCTTACATGGGCTGGAAAAAACATTATGCTTATTTTATGTAGGAAGAGTTTATCATGATCTTTCTCTTTAAGCTTGTTACAAGTTGCAGTAGAATTCCTAATCTTTTGGCAGGCAGATGGGTTCAGACAGGGAGACTCAGACGTCACTCTTCTATTGAAGCATTTTTTAGTGTATTTTATTTTAGCTGTCATTTACTATCATTTACTAAGAAGCAAGTGTAGTCTCCTATACTTTTGGAAAGCTCTCCTTGCACCCTCGTCCCCCCATCTATGAAGGAAACCTCACCAGCAGGTTGCTGTGTGCAGGTGGCTGTGTGCAGGTGGCTGTGTGCAGGTGGCTGTGTGCAGGTGGCTGTGTGCAGGTTTTCTGCCCTCCCGCTGCCCCTGTGGCACACGCTGCCTTACATGCCCTTGGCTCAGGGAACGCTCCTTCCTCCCGACTGGGTGCCTCTGCAGCGCTTCCAGGCTGACACTCCAGGTGCTTCAGGAGTTCTTAATTTCTCCTGAAGCTCCAGGAAGCATTAGTTCCTGTTCTTTTGGCTGGAAGGTGTCTCTTCTTGGGTGACATCTTCCCCTGCCCCAAGTCTGTGTTCAGTGCCCTCATCTTCCCAGTCGTGTGTGAGTTCTCTAGCACCTGGATGTGGTTGCCTTATGTGCACTACTGAAGCCTTAGTGTTCTTTCCTCTGTACCAGGCACCCAGAGTAGGCAAGCTTTTGGGCTCCCCCTGCTTTCTGAAGCTTCCTGAAAGGATCCCATCTCAACACAGCCAGGTTATCTGCTTTGGTTATCTGCTTTGGTTTGGGGCTGTCATTCCCAGAATGTCTCTAAACTGTTCCACTTTGGCTCTAAATGGAGCTCCCTTCAAGGGAGAGGCAAAACAATGTAGAAACCCTGATAATATGGGGTTTTCTGAGTCCTGGGTCAACCCACTGCCATCTCACTGCCTACCGGCCTGCAACGTTTCCTTATGTAACAAGAGCTCAAGATGGGCTCAGCCACCGAAAAGTAAATTAGGGCGTGAAAAGACAGTGAGGATATATAGAAATTATAAGTTTCATTTCATCCTATTATCAAAGCAAATCAAAACATCTTCCTGAAATAATCAAAGGACTTTTACACAGCTAATTTTCAATGTATTCTTACTTGATGGAAAAGAAATGAAGATTGCTTTGGTTTGCTTGTTTTGAAATACAGGGAATAAATGGAAGCAACAGAGTTCATAACATTGGCTATTGACATTTGGAGGAGCAGGAGACATAAGGCATGTTAAATCTGGACTACTCTACAATGGCTTTTAAGACTCTAGGCCCCACTACTTTGTATTTTCTAACAAAAAATAAGTATGTTAGTGATAGCTAAAACCTAAACATGAGATATCAGAATTCAAGACTTCATAAGTGTCAGGGAGATGTATTCAAGGAACAGGTCATAAATGCAGCTAACTTTATTTCTAGGAAAATAGAAGTAAAAGAACTTCCACGCTGACTGTTTGAAATGTCTTTTGAAGAAGGTAGGATTGATTCATCAGTCAGCGGTGGCAACCCTTGTGGCTGGGACCACAGCAAGTAGATGGCCTTAGACATAAAGCTACGCTTCAGTCAGAGCTGTATTGAAACAGTGATGGCAGGAGGATAAAAACCATTTCTGAAATTCTCTTCTAGACAGAGCCAAACTCAAGGATCCTAAGGCGTTAGTACAGCCTTTGAGTATCATGCCAAGGATCATGCAATTTGTGTAAGACTTCCACAAATTTCCATGACAAGACCCAGCTCCATCTCACATTTCCCTGCAGTTTCAGTGCTTGCGATCTTACATTCCAGGTGTTGATGGCTGGCCCATCCAGTTCTGCCTGGTGCCTCAGATTCCAGAGGGGTAAGAGGTACTGCAGAGGGGATGCTGCTGCTGGGGAATGTATTACGCAGCACACACCAACCTTTAAAGAACCTCTGCTAAATGGCAAACTCCCTTCAATGCCTCTGAAAGCTGGAGCACTCCTTCTCTCAAACCATCATATGAAATGATGCATTTAGACAAGCCTTGCGGGTGATTGTGTGGTTGGGGGCACTCTCTTATGCCACCCTACAAGTTGGATATCTGCCCCTGGCACAGGCCCTCATCCTGCCATGAGGGAGCCTGAGACCCACTGAAAGGCCCAATTATATTTAAATGTATGAATTAAGAGAGTTTGATAGTGTTTTTCCCTCCTGCATTTACCTGCCAGTTTTTAAAAATCTTTGTTTCAGGAACTTGGAACAGTTTGAGTTTTAGAAAGCAGATCTGAAACCCTATGGGTGGACATAGACTACTGAATGTAATTAAAACAACTTTCTGGAAGACAGTACTAATTCCAGAAGTGAAATGCATTTGGTGTAAATGAGGTTTCTCCACCCTCAGAATCAATATCATAGCCCCAGCCTTTCATCACTAACAAGTACTAGAAGAAATCATGACAAAATTTCAAGTATAGCTCCATTTACATATTTTCTTTCTGCTGAGAATATCAGGAGATGGGACTGTGGCCACAAAGAACTGATCTATTCAAGTCCAACATTTCATTTTAGTCTTTTTAAAGGTAAGTCTGATGCACAGATGACCCAAACCTCCCACAATGAAACCACTTGGCAATTGTGAGAGCAGCTTGCCTTTACTTTTTTCTCCTAGAAGCAAGCTTGCAGCTGTAGGAAAGTCAACATGGCTCTCAGGCATCCTCTCTTGTTTCTTGAAGCTAGAAGTGGGAAAGTCATGTCTCATTCTGTCCCTGAAGTACATGTGCAAGGGCTTAACATACTTTTCATAAAGAAAAAGAGCTACTCACTGTGCAATGTTTAATTTAAGTAAAAATCAGCAATAAATACAAAAGGATCCTTCAGGTTTGTATTTTTGGATGAATACACTGGCATGTATCATCTTTTACTAGTAGTATCTGTCTTCTCTGTGCAAATTTGCATTGAATGCTAGCAAATTTACATTTAATAAGCACTACCCTATGAAGACAGGCTGAGAAAGTCAGGGCTGTTCAGCATGGAGAAGAGAAAATTGTGTGGAGACCTCATAGCAGCCTTCCAGAATCTGAAGGGGGCCTATGGAAAAGCTGGAGAAGACTCTTCATTGGGAACTGTGATAGGACAAGGGGGGATGGCTTCACACTGAAAGAAAGTAGGCTTAGATTAGATGTTAGGAAGAAATTCTTTACTGTGAGGGTGGTGAGGCACTGGGACAGGTTGCCTAGAGAAGCTGCAGACTCCCCATCCCTTGAAGCATTCAGGGCCTGCTTGGATAGAGCTCTGAGCAACCTGGTCTGGTGAGAGGTGCTACTGCCCATGGCAGGGGGATTGGAACAAGGTATTTTTAAGGTTCCTTCCAGCCCAAACCATCCTACAATCCTATGATTCTGTGATTCTGTTTTGCTTTTACTTCGGTAGGGTATTTAGCCAAGAACACATCTGTGAAGGAAAGCCCTTCCAAATGAAGGAAATGAAAGATGTATTTAGAGAAGAAATGGCTTTCAGGTGAGAAGCCTGTAGAAGCAGCTGTTTTTTAGCTACTGTTTCTAGACTTTTGAGGGACTGTTCCCAGAAGCTGCTGGAGTGTGTGTTGGATTGAACGGAGTAGATTTTAAATACAAATGTGGATGAAATGATGGGATACTGAAAAATGACACTGCAGCCACCTCTCAAAACCACTTCTTACTTCTTTTGGTGAAAAGAGTTTTCAATCATGCTTTTCATCCACTGACACAGACACCACCCAGACCTAGCTTGTTCCTCCTGGCCAGATTGCCTTTGTAGGCTGACTCCATCCCATGAAGTAGCTGGTCTGCAAACTTGGAATGCTGAAATCTGCAGCTCTGAGTGAGCTCCTGAATCAAGAACTGCATGCCAGTGACACCACCTAATTACTCAGATCTCCTGTAGCTGACTGAATATGAGTTCATTTGCCTTAGGACATTTCATCTTGTGATTGTGTTACATCACTGTATTATTCAGACCATATAGGTAGTTTTACTACACTAATTAAATTAATTCAAAATATTTATATAATTACTAAGGCATAAAACCAGCCAATGCTGTCTGTGTTAGCACAGCCTGCCATATGATCTGGGCTTTGAACTGTATTTTATCCAATATAGCTCAAACATGCAGGGTCTGAGCTTTCACATTTTTCTCCCAGGAGGCTGAAAAGGGCATTTGTACAGGGCCCCAAAGGTTTAATTGAATTTAAAATATATTTTTGGGGTGATTTTTTTGTTTGTTCATTTGTTTTTTCTGTGGATGTCAAGTTTGTGACAGATCAAATTCTTCCTTTCTGAAAGAGATGCCTCTGTCCTTGAAATTGACAAGATTGGCACTGCTGGTGTTTAAGGCAAGCTCAGCATCTGGATCAGCCACCGCCTGTGGATGGAGACTTGTGCAGGGTCACTGCCAAGGTGTGACCTTCTTCAGAGTCCAGCTGAGGCAAAAGCTGACAGAGCCCTGAGCTGTAAACCCCAGCGTGCTACAACCAACCTTCCTTCCTTCCTTCCTTCCTTCCTTCCTTCCTTCCTTCCTTCCTTCCTTCCTTCCTTCCTTCCTTCCTTCCTTCCTTCCTTCCTTCCTTCCTTCCTTCCTTCCTTCCTTCCTTCCTTCCTTCCTTCCTTCCTTCCTTCCTTCCTTCCTTCCTTCCTTCCTTCCTTCCTTCCTTCCTTCCTTCCTTCCTTCCTTCCTTCCTTCCTTCCTTCCTTCCTTCCTTCCTCCTTCCCTCGTGAGGTCTTGCAAGGGAGTCGCTAGGATGGCTGAAATCCTGGAGGAAGACGCCCTCTGCAGCTCGCTCCCTGTTTTATTTGGCGTCTGCAAGAGAAATGCCTTTTTTTCCCTCTTTTGGAAATACTTGCCACTGGCCATTGTAGTTTTGAAAAATCAATGTATCTTTCTATACTTGGGGGAAAAGGGATTTCCCTGATCCTCTTTGCCCAAAAGTTTCCTTTAAAATCAATGCTTCTGGCAAGTGATACATACCTGTTGTCTTTTCATGAAATTAGCAAAACCTATAATGTGTTCAATAATATTCATAGCAATAGAGACTGGAATCAGGAACTAAACTTTTGTTTTAATTTTGACATGTTTTCATATGGCAAGAAAAATCCTGTAACTATTTTACCTTGATGTTTTGTTCCTTATTTTCATGCTGAATCTCAGTACCAGGAGTTATTTAAGTATGGGCTTCTCTGTTTGATTTTCCAAAACAGAAAAGTATGAGAACAGTAATTCAGTTTCATCATCAATCTCAAAAGTACTTTGAACCTTGGTTTTTCTCTAAGTCAGTGATACCAGGTTAGATCAAATAAGCACCAATGGGCAGGGTGTGGAGAAATGAGCCAAAATGAATCATTTCCTACATAAGCATTTTTTTGTGTGTCTAGACATCTGATAACTCACCTAAAGCCCATCTTTGTTAGCTGATTGTTCTCCAGTGTTTTCAGAACTTTTGTGTAAGCCTTGAATTCTTTCATCCTGTGTGTTTGCTTGTTCAGTGGTTTGTTGTTTTTTTGGGGGTTTTTTGAGGGGGGGTTTGGTTGGTTGGTTGGTTGGTTTTGGGGATTTTTTGGGGGTTTGTTGGGGGTTTTTTTTGTTTGGGTTTTTTTTTTTTTTTGTTTGGGTTTTTTTTTTTTTGGTTTTTTGGAGAATCTTAAAGGGGAAAAGAACCTTCCCTAATTTTTAATTTTATAATTAAATTCTGGACACAATTCTAAGTATCTCAGCACATGCAGGTTTGATAGTGCGCTCAGAATTGCATTTGATCTCATTTAATTCTGTGAGCAGACAGTTGGGTACATTCAGTCAATGAAGTTACACACTGAAAACATACTCTGAAAAGCTCTTGATGATAAGGATTCACCTGCTGACATATCTTTTATGACCTTGATAAAGCAGGTTGTTTAAATGAATGCTTATGATGTACACGAGAAGTGTTACAGACATATGGGCTCTACACAAAACGGTGTCTTCACGTGGTTCCACGTGGTTCATGTGTGCTCCACTGATTCCAACAAAAGCTGAAGGTAGTCAGGGTGGGACTCCTCTGCTCACACTTTCCTGTCTGGCACCTTCCCATCACTGGACAGGAACAGAAACGGTGCTGTTTTGATGTGGAACTAGAACAGAAAGAAAACCATTCAAAATGTCCTGGGGGGCTACTGTGCTCTATGCTTAGTAAAAACAGTTAATTAGAAAGGGGGATTTATCACTTTGTAAATAACACAGCAAATTGAGACGGTGTTTATAAATTGGTTCCAGCTTAAGTAGATAAAAATACAGGAGGCTCTTACAGAGTAATTTCCTCCATGCTGGAGAGGATTAAATGTACACTTGCGATAATGGAGATTAATATGTCCCACAGGAAATCAGTCCTATTGGAGATACATAGATGAATTGGGAGGCCAAAATGATAAAATTGCAGATGTTGCTGTGTTTTTCTGGCATCAAAAACTCTCTCCCATCCTCTTATGACTGGCATCACCTTCAGGATTGAAGTAAGTATGTAGTAGGCACTGGTGTGAGAAGATGGGCACTGTCTGCTTACGGCCATATTGTTACAAAGATACTTCTTTTTTAAGACTTCCACAGATGAATTTTTGCAACTAGATTGTATCACCAACTGAATCTGTTTAGCTTAAGATCAGTAAATAGAAAAATTATTGCTTTAGTAAGAAAATATTGTAGCAGACATACCTTATTGGAGTCAACTTGGTAAAGAATTTCTCCAGTCTTTAATGAAATAGGAGCAGTAGAAAAGGTGTTTTAGAAGACTTATAAAAATATGCAAATCCCAAGAACCTGTCAGATCTACATAACAAATTTGAGGCCATATCTTCACTGATCACAGATCATTCCTATAAGTATTCAAAAACTTGTACAAAAAAAATGGGATTATTTTTTTTAAATGCAATAAACCCCTGATTTGCACTCAGAATGTACAGTCAGCAAACAAACCTTAAATCTTTTGCTAGGCTAAATGACTAAAATATTTTCCAGCACAGTTTTGGGATGATTCAGACTGGGGAAACTGGGTAGTTATAAACAAATAGGATTTGCAAAGGTAAAACACTAAAAAAAACTTAGGTAAAGTTTGAGGGTGGGAAAGCAGTGACAGCACATCCAGGCTCCAGCCCCTGCACAGTGTTATATCTCTGATTAATTGAAATGTTTCTGCTAATGCATTCATGGCTAATTAATCTGAAAATGGTCAAAGTTCAGAGGCTGTTGTCAGACTCTGTGGCCTGGATTTGCTCATGTCTCTGAACTGTGGTATTTTCTGTCTAACACTGGTCCCAGCAGCTCTCAGTAAAGGCAGCACAAAAGCTGAAGTCTGTACAGGTTCAGCTCCAGCATACAAACCAGAGCTGCCAGGAGAAAGGAGCAGAGATTCTGCTTTGTAGAATCTCTTGCAACAGTCAGAGACCTAAGGATTTTCTCAGATTTAGTTCCTGCTAGCCAGCAACTCTAGGGCTCGTGATTATATGTAATGAGTATAAGGATCTTTGAACGTAATGGTTAATTAACAAAGACAACAACTTGGAAAAAACCATGAATTTTCCTTTTGTGAATGTAAAAAGACCATAAGGGGAGCTAATCAGAGACTCTTTCTTCTCCATGTGATATCATGACATATACAGAATCAAAACCTGTATGTTATTTGTCCATGGATATTAAATTTGAAAAGTTCATTAAAGTTGGGGAAAGACAACTGCCATCCTCCCTCTGCATACACATTCTCTCCAGATTGCTCTTTTTCACTGACAGGTTCACTTATTCACCCAAATAATAATTGACTTTGTAATTTTATTTTTTTTCTTTGCAGTGCCTCTCTCTCTTCACATGGCAGCTATATCAGTGACAGAGCAGGAGACCTCCGAAGGATGAGCTCCCTGGTCAGCGCCTCGCACCTCCAGCTTGCCGCCTTCGTTCTGGGCACGGTAGGCTGGATCCTGTGCACCATTTCAATGGGAATTGTGGAATGGAGAGTGTGGCATGTGGACAACACCACCATCATCTCCTCTGGCATTGCCTGGGTGGGGATTTGGAAAGTCTGCTTCATCAGTTACCATCACGTTTCACCTGGCTATAGAGAACAGTTCTGCCATAAATTCAGTGGCTATGACTCCTTCATCCCCCACGAAATTTATGCTGCTCAGGGTCTCCTGTTGATCGCCATGTTCATGGGCTTGCTGGGACTGGCTGCTACAATATTTGCACTGAGAAATGTGTATATGGGAATCACTCACAAAACTCTCATTGCCCCTTTCTTCCTGGTGGGTGGCTTCTTCTACATATTTGCTGGTCTGTGTGTCCTGATTCCCGTGAGCTGGAATTTCTATTCTGTAACTCACAACCAGAGCATTGCTTTTCCTCCTTCTTACTACATGCCCTCCAGTCCAGCGGCACAGGAAGCTGGTGCTGCCATTCCTGTTGGGATTGTGGCTGTCATCCTCCTGCTGCTAAGTGGGATGTTTTCTCTCTCATACAGATTTCCTGTGACCACAAACACTGTCACGAAATCCTGACAGGACAAATCCCCCTGTGCTATTTCAGAACAAGAGCATAGTCAAGAGATAAGGGCAGCAGCATAAGTGGTTGTATAGTTAAGGAACTGCAGAATTTAATTTTATTCTATAGTAGCCAAGATATTTTCTTGTATGAACCAGTTTAGTCACCATTTTAGTTGTCACATATTACCAGAGGTTTGTCTTTGAGATAATTGCTGTTGAGCAGCAACTGTGATTAAATTTTGCCAGTTGTCCTCTTTTGTATATACAAACATTATTGATTAATTTATTTTTTGTGTGTGTAAAATATTTACCATGCTCAAAGAGCTGACTCTGAATGAACTGTCCTGTAAGAAAAATGTGAAGTAACATGTATTAAATGTGAATTTTTTTCCTTGTCAGTACTAAGCTCTTTGTCATTTATTTAGTTACATCTGTAGCAAAGTATGTTTCGTGACAAGTCAAGACTTTTAAAACCAATAACATGAGTGTCATCATGGTTGTGTCAAATGACTCTTCCCTGAATTGTCTTATAAATGTCTTGCCAGTTTCTCCTCTTCCTCTAGGGCACATAAAGACCCGTTCTTTTATTGCTTCTGTTTTTCTTTCAAGCTATTTGCATTTTATGTTGCAACATGTTTGCCCATAGGGACGGTGTGCTCTTTAGTTCCTAACTTAGGCACAGCCAAAAAGTCTGCAAGTGTTTGCTTCTTCATCTGACACTTCACTGAATCCAAAGGTATTGCAAAAGATGGAAATAACTTGTACAAGTTATTACAAAACTGATGTCAAAATCGCTGCTCTCAGTAACCAGGAATACTCAGTGCAACTTTCAGGGTATGATTCATCTGATGTAGAAATTGATATCCAAACTGGTCACTTCAGGCTCTGTTTATAATCAATGTAGAGACAAAGACAGCCTTTTTCCAAGATGTCTAGAATGGCTGGGAGATTATATGCTCTCTAAAAATCTGTTTCTCTTAATGCACTCAGTTGCTAACTCTGGCACATATAACCAAACTTCACCTAAAAAAAAAAGAAAGAGTAATGTCCCAAATGCTGCAATAAGGTCAATTTAGAAAAATAAGTCTAGAGGTGGGGAGGAATGAGCCAACAGGGTTGACAAACAGATGATCCCTTGAAAGAGGACAAAAAGTTATCACACTTCTAAAGAAATGCTACAGGAATCTAATTAGTTTTACTCTTTTAATTGTCCTCCATTTTTAAAAATATTCATGGATTCAGAGAAAGAATAAAAGAAAATTTTAAAAAATATAGTAATTCTTGGCCATTGCAAGACAAAGCAAAATGCCAACAAACAAGGTCATCTTGCTGGTGGCTGTTGCTACCCCAGCTTGTTCTAGCAGTCCAATTTTTCCTATACATCTTCTCTTGGGTTTGACTTTGCTGTATTATCTGACTGTATAAAACTCCAGAGCACCTTCATTTCTTCTCCAGTCTCTTTTGAAACAGCAGCTTATCTCATCATTAGTAATTTTTTCATTGCTGTAAGAATCTATCTTTTGACTGTTTACAATGCTGTAAAGCCCTTCCAAGTGGTGTTTCAATGAAGGAAGTTTAATAGCTTATTTCTTAGATATTGTTTCCAGTTTGATTTCTAATGTACATTCTTTACAATATTGGTAGGTTTCAGTTTTAAAGGTACAAATCAATAGAATGGTCATCTCTTCCCTCAGAGCCTACAATAATACTAGATTGTATCATACTGTAGTTGTAAGGAAAAAAATTAGTAAACTACTAATATTCCCTGGAAGGAACTAGAACTTTAACAGAAAATTACTGATTCTTCAATTTATTTTTTTTTTTAGTTAATATATGCACAGAAATGTCAGCAATCCCAACTGTAATTGTTAACTATATTCACTAAATTATTTGGTTCATTTTACATTTACTCTTCTTGGCTAAAAGGAACAAACATCATCAGACACACGGCAAATTTCTGTGTTGCTGCCACTGCTGTTTCCACTGGGAATTATATTCACCTGCACTGATGTGTGGCTACAAAACATTGGTGGTGTGTCAAACACAGACGGGATGGTGAGGAACTTCTTCAGCTAAACACTGGAATAGATTACCCTAGGAGATGTGTGGATTTTAAAATAAAGTTCTGTCAAAAAAAAGTTCAGGCAAATAGTGTCAGGAAGACTGTAGGTATGAGTGAGCCCATCTCAAGACAGAGGACTTGTGTAGATGGAACTCATGGCACCCTTTCCTAGTCTTTCAACAGTCACATGATCCAGATTATTTGCTGATTATTGGTAAAATATAATTTATGTTCAAATACTAATCTATATTAAAAATCTCAGTCCTTCTCTGAAGAAAAGATAGGGAAAAATTCTTACAGAATCGTGGAGTCATTTAGGTTGGAGAAGACCTCGGAAATAACTAAGCCCAACCTTTGACTGATAATCACTGTCAAATAGACCATGGCACAGAGTGCTATGTCCAGTTGTTCTCTGAAAGCCTCCAAGGATGGGGACTCCACCACCTCCCTGGGCAGCTTGTTCCAATACCTGACAACCTCTTCAGTGAAGAATTTCCTCCTGATGCCCAGCCTGAACCTCCCCTGGCACAGTTTGAGGCCGTTTCCTCTCGTCCTGTCACTGGTTGCCGGTGAGAAGAGACTGACCCCCACCTGGCTACACTGTCTTTTAAGGGAGTTGTAGAGAGTGATCAGGTCACCCATAAGCCTCCTTTACTCTAGGCTAATCTTAGCTCAGAACAAAGGAGAGGCAAAACTTCCATTGATTTCAATGCACTGAGCCTGTCTGACCTTGATCCCCCAGGGCTGCATGATTCATTAAAATTTAGTGGATGTTTGTGCTCATTACAATTTTGATATTGGAGGAAAGTAGACCCCTTGTGCTTTTACTTCACCAGCAAGGAGGCACAGTTTCTTTGTGCATATTTCCATGACACATTTGTTTTAAAATTTGAGAAGCTAAGTTACCTTTCAATAGGTCAGTTTGTTACCATGCCAGTTGTGCTTGTATAGGTACTTTTAGGGCGTGTCTGTAAAATCAGGCAGCTGAAATGATTTTGGTTTAGAACTCAAAAATGCAAAACTATTCTGGAAGGCTATTTTTAATCTAGATTGCTTTAGAGACCTACTCTATAGCCTGGCCCCACACTCATTTGTAACAGCACAATTAGGACAGGCAGGAAGCTGTAATGCAGGCAGGAGAGAGTGGCCAGGGCTTTGAGGTAGAGAGATAAGGAGCAAAAACCTCCTAAGCAAATTTCACCACTGAATAGATCGTATCGCGAAGCTCTGTCTCCAGTTTCAGTGCAGACTGGGACCTGCTCCCTCCCCAGTGACAGCACCGCTCGCCTTGTGGGCTCCACCCTGTCTAGGAATGTCTCCACACTGGCCTCAGTCTACACATAAACCAGTCTCGCTTTATTTTTTCAGAGTTGACAATAAACAAGTACCTTGTGATTCACTCACATGTCTGAATTCATGGCTGGGGGAATAAACTGAATACCAAGACTCCCTTTGAGTTGTGCTGGGTATTTTGGCATAATCCTAAAGCCCCCATCTTTGACCTCCATAACATACTCCTTGGCATTAATCTACCCCAGGATTCATTTTCTTCATCTTATTTACATGTACCATCTACCTCACCTATCCATTCATGGCCACAAAAAATATGAGAATATACTTTCAATATTCCTCTAGGATGGATGATCCAATAGAGATTGGAGCTGAACAATACCTAACAGAAAAACAGCCCCACAGCACAAAGCCTGCTGAATTTTCTCCCCCTAGATGAATATGCAATTCAGGACAACTGTCATTTGTGTTCAGGTAAAGGAAGCAGGATGAACTGGAGACATTGTAGTGCAGAGTAGGTCATCAAATTAGTCAGGTAAACAAAATTTTTATTTGAGTCAGCAGTTTTATGTGAAGACAGTCTCAGTTGCAGATTTAGCTGATTGAAAACAATGCTAGCCTCAGAGAGAAATGTCTTTGTTGTCACATGGCTTATGGTATACTACGATGATGAGAAGGAGGGTGTTTTTCAGGGATATTTTTAGATCTTGGACCATTTTCCCCTTAGAATGGAAAAACTGAAATGTCACAGCCGATTTCCTCCTCTTTAGGCCATTAAATACTTTAGGACAAAGAGTTTTTGCTTAAAAAAATGTAACTCTGGCTGGCATGGTATTAACGGCAAATTGTTTTCTTAAAATAGGAAACCAATGTATATTAAATTAAGTCTTCCCAGAAGAGACATGTTCTCTGTGAAAAATGCACCTTTTTCAAAACTGAGCTGGGATTCCTTTCATTCTTGCCCAGCATCTGTATTGTCAAATCCAGTATCGGCTCACAAAAACGTATTTTTCAACTGACCTATTTCCCTTTCCACTGCTCAGATAATTTACTCTGTTTCCCCTGCTTGAGAGGGTTTAATAATTAGCTGGGTGCTTTGGAGTGTGCTGGCTCTTAATTACTGTGTCAAAACCAACTTCATGCCAAACAAGAAAATGTAAGTGAATCTCATCTCAGAATTATAAACCAAATAAATACTTGCTCAAAATTGGGAATGGAGTACAGCATGCACTGGTAATATCCAGTTCACAGAATGTCATATCATCACCTTCCTCTGGGGTTATATGTGGGAAAGACCAAGTGTGAGGTTAATTCCTAGGATATTTTCAAGAAGCACATACATTCTGACTGTCCAAGGTTACTTCATGTGCAGGCTAATTTTCAGCAGCTGAATACACGACCCCATTATAATATAAATAGGGAAAGGTAAAAAAAATAGATCTTGTTTTGAATTAACATTACCAAAATATTACCAGATACCCGAGATCAGTTGATGAGAAAAGTTTGTGCTTGCCCACCCAGTTCACACCCCCCTGGCCGCAGGAGCGACACTGCAAGTAGGTGAGATGGCATGTGAGAAACTGAGAACAAGAGGCATTCATTGTACCCACAACTATGTAGGTGCACTGCAGCTGCCAGCTGTCTGAAATTGAAGGGGGGAAGGGGGGGGGGGAAGGGGGGGGGAGGAATCCCGTGCACAACAGAAGTGCTTAAAAAAACCTGAAGGCTACAGAACTGGAAATTAAGCATTCACAGGTTGGGGAAGAGATCGGAAATATTGGAGTTATTGCTGAACAGTTTGAAGGTATGGGCAATATGAAGATGCTTCATCTATCTCTAAATAATACCCAGTAGCAATCCCTGGCCAAAAAAAAAGACTAGATCTTGGGGGAAATTTGAAATCACCTAAAGCCAGATCCCTAGCGATTTATCCGTATAATGTTGTGGCCATCCACTTACATGACTTTCAGAAGTCCTACTGAAAAGGTCATTGGTCTGCATGCAACTTGCGGAATAATTGATTTCAGTGGACCTCATATCTGAGCTTTAGTATTCCAAATATGTGTAAGATCTGATACATAATTTTTCCTTATGACAGTTACCCATTTGTAAAATAAAGGTAGTACCAACTCACAAAAAATTATGATAATGAATACATTACAGATTAGTATGATGGAAGCCACAGAAGGTCTTACAGTGTATCTGTTGAACCACTGGGTTTTGTTCCTACTCTGAAGCCGGACTCAGGGATGCAGGGGTCCCCTAGGTGTGTGACATGCCTTGCTGTTATCAACAGAGCAGAGACAGAAGAGGAATGGTGTCATGAAAGGCAAAGGGGGAAAAACTGGAACAGCAAGGTAAAAGAAGGAAGGAAGAGAGGGAATGAAAAGGAAAAGAGGCAGATTGTAGGATTCTATAAAAATAAAATATTGGTGCTGATTGACATCATGATAATAAATATTTGACTAACAAATGATTTTGTCAAATCATTTTTGTCCTTTTGCAAGAAAAGGATAAACAACGAAGGAGGAATTGTGTTTCAAATAGAAGCCAAAGTGAACTGGAAAAAAATCAAATGAAAAAGGAGATAGATGATACAGAAGGCAACACTGCAAAACAGCAGAGAGGGGCCCACCATGCCCACATCTAACCACACTGGCTTTGGCAGAGTCCTCCTTGAGGGCAGTGACTCAGATGGGAACTGTGGACATCAGGGACTACCACATAGGCCAGGAAATACAATAAATTGTTCCACCCCCATGCATCCATCCTGGATACACTTGCCTATGGCATGGCTGTGGCAGTTCTCAGGGGTGTCTGGACCATGCCCTGTTTGGTACCAGCCTCAGCTGGTCAGTATGAGGTAAGCTGGGCTGGATGCTGGGTGTCACCTCTCAAGCAGCACTGAGCATGGCTTACCAGGGACACCTCCGTCATCTCCTCCAGCACTGCTCAGGTGGGAACTGAGAAACTTGAGTGGTCACTGCAGATTCTCCAGGGACTTTTGAACAAAGGTCTGTCACAGTGAAGACTTTCCCCCCCGGAAACTTTGGATGTTCAGAAGCTTTGACTGGCTGCTACAATTCTGGGAGCACTAGGAACAACCTACAAGCTTTCTTCTAAGAAACAGTTATAAGGGCTGTGCTCAAAATCCACATACCAGCTTTTTCCTAGCTGGGGGGATGTGGAAAATTATCGCTGGCCTATGTGTGTTAATCTCTGAGAGCTACAGTTTATGGTTTGCAGTGTTAGCTACGGTGTCTCATTTCCCCCGTGCCCACACCAGCCTGAGGCGCAGGAAGCCACTGCTGCCGCTCCTACTGGCATCCCTTGTCCTGCCGCTCGCAGTGAGACCCTTTCTTTTTAACATAAACATGCCATTGTGCTGGATGCCAAAGCTCCTTCTGATAAAACAGGCTTCGGATGCCTGTGAGAAATGTGAGGCAGGGCTACAATATAAACATAGCAAACCAGTGACTTCATCTGCCTAAGGAGCTCTCTGGGTTCAGCTGTGACCCTGCAGTGATATTCGTCCATTGCTGTTGATTCATTCAAGGGAATGGAAATACACTATGAGACAAACTATTTTCACCCAAATAATTATTTTTTATTAGCTAGCTTTGAAACACTGCTGTGTTTCATACAGGGACCTGAGTTCACCTCAGTGTTGCTGATGAGTGTTATTTCTAAAGTGACCTTCTGCATAGGTTAGACTTTAGTTTTTCAGAGATATCTAAACTCAGTGTTCATTTAATTGAATTTTGCCTGCTGCAATAGAATGCTGCATCAATGATGCTTTTACCAAAAGGCACCTAAATTAAGCTTTTTAATAACGTTGTTTTAGAACTAAACCGACTATTCAGCACAGAGATCACGACCTACATTACATAGGATATTTGCCCTGGTTAAGTATAGATTTAAATATTTTAACCTATGCTAGGGATTGTTGAAGTCACTGTGCTTTTTAATGTAAGGATTTCAAACTAACTGGTATAATATCCCTCTGGCAGGAAGGCACTGAGCATATGCCAGTTCATCTTATCTTTCCTTGAGTGCAGACCATGAAAGCATACCCCATGAGCCTATCAATGGGATTAGTCACAAGAGCCTTAATACCTTATCTTCTTTCTGCTATTTGTCAGGTGCTGCTCTTGCTTTTGAAATGCTGGTTGTCGATCCACTTGAAGAACTAATTGACACCACCCATACTCTGCGTCAGGAGGAGTTTGGTCCACAAATTTCATAAGCTTTGACATGAACATTTAAGATCATTACTAATGGTCAGAAAAAGCTGCTTCTGAAAAAAAAACATTTCTTGCTTTTCAGAGGCCCAGAAGTGCTTCAGAAAATCTGTTCCATAGGTGAAACTTCATATTTGTGGCAGAAATACAAAGTACTCTGGAGCAGACATAACCAAAACTAACCTCAGTTTGAAAAGACAATTCAGGCTTTTAGCCTAAAAAGTGAGTCTTACAGGAATCTGATTATGGAAGTCAGAGGGAATTAAGGAAAGTACTCAGCATCTTGCAGGATTGCTCTTTAATTTTAGTCTAAAAAGGCTGAGCTCCAATGTGCAATGTAACTAACTAAGGACATGCTGTAAAAACTTCTTGGTTTAAATTAAACAAAAAACTAGACACTTTGAAGAAAACTATCAGAAGTCTATACTGTCTGAATTACCCATTACTCTATTTGCAAATCATGTTTCTAGAAAATCTGACAAGGATCTCCAATTATTTTTAAATTATCCTTACTGTAATGTTCACTATGACACCTTAAGAGATCTAAGATCTTGTCTAAATAACCAGTGCAATCTGGAGATCAGACAAGCATATGAGCAGTGAAGGACAAACCACTGGAGGCATAGTAGAAGAGCAGAACTGGACAGAGGAGCAATAAAAAAAAAAAGTCATTGGGGTAAAGAAGAAGAAACTTCAGTGAATCACTGAGGACAAAACTCTGAGAGAGGCAGGAAAATGCAAGCAAAGAAGAGAGAAGCAGAAAGGGAAAGCGAGGGGCAGGTGATTTAACAAAGATAGGGAAAATTAGTGATTAAAATATTATTGGAATTTCAGAATACAGTTTTTGTCTGTGCTGAATTCAACTTGAAGTCATCTTCTACTCACAAAATAAGAATGGACATTTACTATGGACATTTGGAAGGAAAACAAAAAGAGTAAGTTACACAGAGAGAGAATTTAGCTGGCCTGTAATTTCATGGCTGACAGAGCACCTAGCACTCAAATCTGGAGAGTTTAGGGCAGGTATGTGTGACAGTGAAGAATGCAAGCAACTGTAGATTTATATAACATGTATAAAATACATTTTGTAGTATATAGGAGTCTTGGCAGTTCCTGTCTTCATATTAGTATTCATCTGCCTAAGCCTTTCTTAGGAATTAACTTTTGGAATTACAGGGATTTGTAAACTGATTGCAAACATCTTATTTTAGATGACCAGCATCATCATACTGAGAAAGTATATCCATGTACTTCAAACTAACAGCCTTCTCTAGCCACTCACTGCAGTCTGATGAATTACGCTGCAATAGGAAGATTTAACCTCAAAGCCAGTTTAATCCTTTGTTTACATAAAATCTTAGAAATCATGCTCAGTTACTGGAAAGCAAGCAGAGGAAGTCCACATTAACACAGCCTTTTGCAAGTGCTCTCTCTGATTATTCAGTGCTGTTGAATAAACAAAAAAAAAGCAAAGCAGAAGTCCCAATGAAAAAGAGCTTCTTTGTCTTTTAAAGCAAGAATAGTTTAAAGCAGAGTGAAGCAGAGTGGATTGGCTGCAGAGGAGGAGCTTCTGCTTTCAAGCTTTCACTAATCATAGACTTTTTTACATCAGTCCACTTTGGCTGATTGGTATTGGGGACCAAAGTCTGGTTTAGGAACCACAAAAATGCTGTTACCCAGCTCCTGTGGTAAGTGATTTAATCTCTGTGCAATGCTAGACACACAACTCTTTGGAGATGCATTCATGTCTGTAGCACTCAGAAAATTGTTTGCATTGCTCAGACAACACCTGGATGGCTAAACCAAGGATCAGTGATTTAATACCATTAAAAATAAGCAAGTAGCTACAGATACCAGCTTGGTTTTAGGACAGGCTGCCTTTTTGCCAAATCATCACTGGGGAAAAAATTATCAAGCTGACATCATTAAATGAAACCAATTAACATTAGTTGGGAAACTGAGTCTTGTCATATAACAGATACACATAAAGATTAAATATGTTTAAAAACTCTACTAACCTTAGTTCATCCTTCTTGAAGTAACCACCTGGCCATGGGATTACAAGAAAAGACCCCAGCATGTCATTTGTGACTTCTGTCATAGTAATTTGAATCGTAAAACTTAAAAGGAGCTCATCTTGACTGAGAAACTCTCTACTCCCATGAAAGGCATGAAAGAAAATATTTTTCTTATGAATTAAGAAAAATCGTTAAAAAAGAAAGATGCCTCTTAAAATAATGTGGTCAAGTATTTTAGACCACAGATGCAATTGCAGCACTGATCACTTGCAATGACCAGGCATAACACCCTTCCTTAAGAGAAGTCATCATAGAATAGTTTGGGTTGGAAGGGACCTTTAAAGCCTGTCTAGTCCAATGCCCCTGCAATGAGCAAGGACATTTTCAAATACATCAGGTTGCTCAGAGACCCATCCAGCCTGCCCTTGAATGTTCCCAGGGATGGGGCATCCATTATCTATCTCTCCAGACAACCCGTTACTGTGTTTCACCAAGCTTATTGTAAAAATCTTCTCCCTTATCTCTAATCTAAATTGATCCTCCTTTAGTTTAAAACCATTACCCCTTGTCCTATCACAACAGGCCCTGCTAAATCTACCTCCTAAATTCTCCATGTTGATAAAGTTAAAGTTTTCTAGTTAAATATCTCAATTGAAATCTTAGGATAATAATTAGAGGATTTTTTTATAGATGTAGCCCACTAGAGTAAAAACAAGCAATAATATGCCACTACTACAAGGTTCTGAAATTATTCCTTTGGCTTTCCTGCTGGAGGACAGGGCTGGGATGAAGAATGAGTTGGTGTCAATTTCAGACAAAACTCTGGATGCTCACACATTGGACTCAAAGACCTTGGAGGTCTTTTCCAACATAAATAATTGAAAGATTATGTGTTAACAGGCTCCATTATGTGAATTTTTTGAAGCCCAGAAACATTTTATAAGTTTTTTCCCCAGCACAGTGAATGAGAATTAAATTCAGTATTTTACTTCAATCAGATGTTAAAAGAAAACTCGCCTTCAGACCCCACACACAGAGCAAAATACCATACAGGGTTAAATGTCTGGAAACTCTGGGGACACCCAGTTCCTCTGATCCTTCTGCTGAAACTGGGTCACCCAGAAAAAAAAAAAAAAAGGCAAGATTTTGATCATACAGAAAATCTTGACTGCATAGCTGGAGGCCACAGAACCTGTCTTATTGCTCAAGATAAGGAGTAGGTCACGCACTTCTAAAGAAATGTGCTCTTGCAATAGAAAATGGTGATTAACACCCTCCTAGGCAATTTTTAATGGCTGTCATTGCATCTTGTGAGGGGCTGAATCCAATAAAGCTTTGCAGGATACAATGTAGACTTCAGGTCACCCCAGATCTCAGGCCTTCCCTTCTGTAAATTCACACTGATGCCAAGCACTGGGGTTTCAGTGAATGTTTAATTTTCTTCATGGCCAGTATTGCACCTGACAAAGATGCGACGAGAGCTGATCACTTTCAGTTAGCAATTTCTTGTCCATCATTTTTATATTGCCTAATGGGAACTGCTTTTCAGGTATTAGGGTGTGGTTTGTATATACTATTAATGCTTCCAATAGAATGGAAACTGTGGTATACTGAGGTCCCTACTTTCAGCTCATTTATGGATGTTTCATGGTTCAGACTCTGGAAAGCCCCAAATTATTTAAAATAAGTTTTCTAAAAGTTTTTGTCATTTGTAATATAATTCTCCTGTCTCTACTGGAGTTATTGCCCACCAAGACTGCCCTATACTACTAGCTGCTGCCATGGAGATAGCAAGGATACGGTTGGACCACTTTGCTCTGTGGGTTATCTCCAACAAAGAATGTAAAAAATATTTAATTTTACCTAGTGGGAGGGATCCTAATGCCAGTAATCTTGAGTTCCATTAGTATTTAAAAATCAAGGCATTTCTTTTCCTCCTGCATTCAAATGCTCCTCCAGCCCAGGAGGATCATTCCCTCTTAGGCAGCTGGGGATGCTGTTTCTACCTACTAATGTCCCACAGTTTGGAAAACAAAACTTGGTACATAGATTTATTGTGCCCATGTCAGGTATGTGCAGGTTTTTAGGTTAGCTGTGATTTCCATGGTTAAACTCATATATATGTCCACTGTATATGCCACAACTTTGTGTTTATATCCACCTTTCAGAATGTATGAGGACAAGAAAAAAGTTAATAAAAATAATCATTGTCTGTCTAGAATTGTCCCAGAGTAGTTTTGTGCATTGCCACTAAGATTCTGCTGTTTCTTTGGGGCTGTCCCAAGGGCATGGGTGAGGAGGCTGCAGAAGAGGAGGCTCATGGCTGTGAGCCCCTTTTACCTGCCTTATTTATTTTTGCAGCTAAGTCACAGTTCTGGTGTTCACAGAAAAGGAAAGAGGTAGGTTAAACACCAAATTTTCTTGCCTTTTGCTGAACTTGCAGGGGGACGTACACACCCAATGATTCCAATGGTTCACTACAGAAACCAGCTGGGACTTCAGCAGGTGGGCACCAGGATGCACGAGTAATTACCCTGCTATATTCAGAGCACGGTAAACTTTACTGTGCAGGTCAGTCCAAAGCCACATAAGTCACATACGACTAGCACCGCTGTTTTGTACTGCAAGAAGCTTTGGTAAATAGGAACCTACTTAGTTTTTGATGGATTTAAACATGCATCAGAGGATACATCCAGTTTTCAGAGAGGCAGCGGGTATCACTGGTTGATTAGGGCTATTATGTCTTTAACAGAGATTCATCCTCATGGACAGCCATGGAAAGTGTCACGATCTCATTAACATCTCCCTCTTACACTCCCTGAATATAGGGCACTTGGAGGTTGGAATTATAACCACAGCTTTGCTCCACTGAGCAGCCGTGCTAGTAGACAATGGAGGGCTGCAGTTCTCCAAAGTGTACTTCAGTGCTCCTGTGTGGCCCCTCAACATCTCATTCACAGACTTTGGTGCTGTGACACCAGCTGATGGCCAGCAGTCTCAGCTGTGCACTTCTACATCTGAAAGTTCTGCCTCTGCCCCTGGTTATCTCATGTCCCAAGGGTAGTGTCGTCCCAACATACTCTGGCAGGAAGCAGTCGTGGTGAAAACGCTTTCCCAAGAGCCATTGTCTGGGCCTTCCTGCTCAGGCAAAAGGACTCTCAGGAGAGTCAGTTCATTTGGTATGTCCCTCCAGAAGCTGGTGGTGGCAGTAAACCCTTCGTTACGGCACTTCTCTTTTCAGCCAAACAGACTTGGGTCACAAAATGTGTGGACAGCCTGAACCGCGCTCGTCTGTCAACAAGCCAAAGCAGAAGAAGGCAGGAGAATTAGCAGGAACAGAATTCTGGTCGGGAAGGCCATGCACCACTGTGGTGTCAGGGACAGCGACGGCCACATCGCTGACGAGAGAGAGGCTCACGGGGTATCCGTGGGGTCTGCAGCAAGAAAACAAAGCTTTCCTGCAAATAGCTTCAAACCATATGTACGGCCAGTAATCGGGATGTTCAGTCCAGGAAAAAAACAGATATGTCTGGGAGAAAGGCCTACGTGGGAAAACGAGCAGCGTGAAAGCCGGGGGCTCTGGTGGTCGGCAGCACCCTCAGCGTCTGCGGGCCGCTCTCTTGGGCCGAGGGCCGTGATTCGCAGGAGGGCTTGTCGCTCCAACGCCGCCGAGGGCCCGGGCGGAGGCACAGCGCTTCTCGCCCACCCCCTCCCCACAAAAAGCAGCGGGAGCTGCCGGGCCGCGGCCGCACCGCCGCTCCCACACGGCCCCGGGAGGGGCGCGGCCACAGCGCTGCCGCCGGCGGCCAGCAGAGGGCGCGGGGAGCAGCGCCGCGCCCGCCCCGCCCCTCTCCGCCCCGCCCGCCGCCCCACGGCGCGTGCCCGCCGAGCCCGCGGCCGCGCGCTCTGAGGCAGCGGCGGGCAGGGCGAGGGAGAGTCTGCGCCGTGGGCTCAGGAATGTGTGTATCCGCGGCGGTGTGCGCCCTGCTCAGGCCCTACAGACCAGTACGGCCCCTGTGCGATGGCAAATATCTTTCCTGGGGCCAGCTGGGGAGTGCCGGAGGGAGGTTGGCCGGGCAGGCACACGGTGCGCCGCCCTGGGGCACCGGGAGGCAGAGCTGCGCCTGCACATGGTCCGAGCTGCCTCCTGCAGAGCTCCAGCCGCTTTGCTCCGGGGGCTGCCTCTCGCTGCGAACCACAAACACACGAGGAGACCAGAGACCGGCCGGATAGAGGAGGTTTTAAGGTGATAAATTGTCACCGCACCTCCACAAACTCCCGAGAAGACAAGGTCAGGCAGCATGTGAGGATGCATCGCTTGAGGTGTCCAGGAGAAGCTTTCAGGAATCATAGAATGGTTTGGGTTGGAAGGGACCTTGAAGGTTCAATTGCCCTGCCGCAGAGCACCTTTCACTAGACCAGGTTGCTTGGAGCCCCATCCAGCCTGGCCTTGAACACTTCCAGGGATGGGGCATCCTCAGCTTTCCAGGGCAAACTCTTCCAGTGCCTCACCAGCCTCACAGTAAACAACTTCTTCCTAATACCTAACCTAAACCTACTCTCAGTTTGAAGCTCTTCCCCCTTGAACCTGTCACTACGTGATCTTGTAAATTGACTCTCCATCTTTCTTGTGGGCTCCCTTCAGAAGAGGCTTCTGGAAGATCCTTCTCTTCTGGAGTGAACAACCCCAATTCTTTCAGGCTTTCCTTGCAGGAGAGGTGCTCTGTCCGTGTAACCAATTTGGTGGCCCTTCTCTGGGCTTGCTCTTACAGGCCGTGTGGGAGTCCTGTGCTGGGGACTCCAGAATTGGATGCATTTCTCATAAGATGTGTGACCAAGGTGCTGGAAAACTGGTTTTACCCCCTACATCCCTTCAGCCCTCTTTCTCAAAGTTCCAATAATTTAAATAATACTATTTTTTTTTCTGACATATCAATACAGTTTTGTCCTATTCCACTCAATTTGAAGTTCTAGCACTTCCAGAAAATCAATTTCAGAAACTCATCTGACTTCATTTTTACTGGGCCGAGACTATGCAGGGTTTGAACCATGCAGTACTGGCATGCTGCATGAGCTGCAGCCCTCCTAGGGTGCTTTCTCTGATCCCCCACTACTATTCTGAGGTGGCAAAAGGGTGTTAGTGTCACTTGAAAAACCTATATTCCCATATTGTAAGAGATGGTACTGCTATGTGTGTATCACAGGGTAGATTTACATATAACATTTCCAGGGTTCTACCCTGTTACACTGAGAATGAAGCTTAGAGGCATGGGTCCAACACGGCAACAGCACCATACCCTAGTGCTGGTTTAGTTCTTGTGAAAACTGCATTTGAGTATGGCAACATGATAGACCACTTTGTCTACTGCAGCCTGAGCTGGGACAGCCACTTGCATGATAATTTACAGATGTAGCTATGAAGAATATGCTTGTTTTACAGCAACTGTTTTTTAATTATTAAATTATACTACTGTGGCAAAATAATTATGATTATTGTGAAAGACTTTTTTCTTTTTCAGCTTTTACGGCAGATACTCTTTGTCTTCTGAAGACCTCATTTACCTAATGCCAGAGAGGTTTTTCTTCTTTCTCTCTTTGATTTTCCTGATGTTCAACATAGTTTGGTAATCTCCCTTCCACGGCACTCTCACATCTCTGACAGCTCTGGAGATCAGACATTACAAAAACTGTGTCCTGAGACACATAGTGTGCATCACATGCCAAACTCTTGTGAATGTTTCAGGTTGTTCACATTTTAAGCTGGTTGATGAAGTTAATCTGGAGGAGGGCCTGGACAGGCAGTGATGAGATGTTTGGCAAGGCAAACCATCAAATGACATCTCTTATGCCAGTAAAGGAAGCCAACCTGAGGAGCCTTCTGGTAAAGACTTCCTTCCTTTGGAGAATTTATAGAAAGAAAACAAACCTAGCTTTTTATTTAAAAATAACTTGTGGTTCTCTCACAGGCACTACTAAAAAGAGCCTTGACCAGGTAGGAAACACCTGATTTTTAATATCCTCTGTAATTTTAAATCTATCTTTAAGGTATGTGACTAGCAGAGTATAAAATCAACTTTAAACTCTACGATAAACTTTCAGAAGGATTTATATAATTAGATATTACAAAACTAAGATAACATGATGGTGCAAAAATCTTACAGCTATCAAAGACAGCTAATAAGTTGCCCTTTGCTCTACCATTTAAACACATGCTATTTGAGCTGGTGTCATTTCACACTGATTTAAGGAAGCTGGGAGAGAGGGCTAGGTGCACAGTGCACTGTACTCAGACAGTTTGGGATGGGATTTTTCAAAACATTCATGGGTAATTGATCCTCAGTTGTTTTTGACCAGAAGCTTTCTATTTTCTTGGACTGCAAGTCAGTATTGGACACCTAAATGTGAAAGTTGCCTTCCACTCCAGCTTTAAGGATTTTATCTAAATGAAAAAATGAAAATTCAGTTGGAGTGGAAAAAAGAAACTCCTCAGCACGTAACATTGATAGATAATCCTTAAGACAGAAGGCAAAAACTAGATATGCAGAACTTACTCTGCCCTCAAAATGAATGCTGCTACACCTACTTTAACTGCCATGACAGCTCTCATTTGGATCAGCACTACCCATAAATCAGCTTTCTAATAAAGATCTACAAAGCTGGAAAAAAAATTGCAATCCTGTGCAGCAAGAGGGAGTGTTTGCATTTTCATAGGTACGTGTTGTGCCCTGACTAGTAGCATAAACATTTTTTCTGGCTGAAAATTTTCATGCTTGGTCTGGGTTCCAAAAAAAGAGATGGAGGTGGAAAGAAGAAACTTAAAGTAACATGAATTCTGGGAAAAGATTTTAGATCTATACATAGGAAGCTTTAAGAAAATATAATTATGTGAAAGATGACAAAACACGTAATTTGAAAAACAGAATTGAAACAACAAACAGAACCATGGAAGAGGTAAAATTTATATTCTTTGCTCATAATTTTGAAACATGAGTTGGTCGCCAAAATGAATATGCCCTGTGAGTGGGCAAGTAAAGTTCCTATTGTAAAATTTTTAGGACTGCAAGTCCTAAAACACATTAAAAATACTTTCTTGCAACCAAGAAATATGTGCCCATAATCAGTATGAGTAGTTAAACTGGTTTATTTTTGAGTGGCATGTGTCTGCCAATCAATGATAAGAAATAATGCACTGGTTTTTACTTCAGTGCTGCCATAAATTCCAGTTTGGTTATTTAGCTTTCTTAAAGACTTCTGAATGTTCCTTGCAATACAGGCTATTTCCTTTGGAAAGATAGTTACTTACCATGCTGGCTCTTAACCTGCAGATCCAGGAGCAGCCAAACTGGAGGCTGTGGTTTATGAATCATACCTCTATCTTTGCCTCCAGCATCGCTTGAATAGGAATATGGAAAATCTGTTTCCCTCCAAACTACAGGCGCCTGTTGAATCTAATACAGTGTGTTGCCTTGAATTTCATGTCAATGAAATATTCTTCCCTCTAGAAATGCATTCATGTTCTGTGCATGTTTTGTGGGAAGATTAGGAATACTTTTCAGCTTCTCCTCCTGGAAGGTATTTATGAAAATGTTTCTCAAAACCAGTTGGAGTTGAACACGTGAGGCAGGAGGAATGTCATTATGACTTCTCAGGCCTCTGCTTCTGGTCCCTTTGAGTTGGAATTTCTATTCTGTTGTAAACAATGGAAGTATCTCCTTTCCTCCTCCTTTCCGCCTGCCCTCCATCCCAGCCAGGCAGGAAATCGGGTTTGCTCCTCCTCAAGGGACCCTGTATGTCTTTGTGTGGATTACATATGGGATCTTTCTACGATAACCAGCCAAGTCTTCTGCCGAGATAAATCCTGTGCTCACAGCACCTTTGTTATTGATCAGTGGAGCACACTCGGTGCCAGCAGCTGGTTGCAGGAAGTACTTTGGCCTGTGATCCTATGTGGATAGGTAATATTTGAGTTAGCTGAGAACAAATAAAATGGATGGTTGGAAGTTACAAAAAGAAGACTTGCTTTTGCTAATTGGCTAGCATTTGCGGGGATTTGGCAGTGTGATTGCCAGCTGCTACAGCTCGGGACTGAGGTCACCTTCTCTTTGTATATAAACATTAGTCATTTACTAAAGAATGTAAAAAACAGGTGTTCAGTGTTCCTTGGTAATCTGTTCTTTTAAAGGGATGCTGTAAGATAGCACCTGACATAGAACAATTCCTTGTATGCCTGTTGTTATTAACATAAACACACTTGTACTGTTACTTAGGCAGTGCCATTGGTATGCATAGTACAGAAAAGATAAACAAAATGACAGATGCTTAAACCAGATGAAATTACAATTAAACTAATGACAGACAAAAATAAAGGAAGTGTGGCAGGAAAATGTGAAAGAACATAGAAATCATTGCAAGCTATGCTCCTTAACTTTTTTGTTTTGTTTTTAAAGAGGCAGTTCTGCATTTTATGGCCAGTGTAGGAATTGAAGATTGAAGCTGCAAACTATTATCTGTATGGATTTTGAAAGGCAGGGGTGCTTTCCCACATGATGAGAGAAGATATTGAAGACCAAGTAATTTGCATGAAAAAAACCACAGTGATTTGTGGAAAAAGGGAATTAAGCTGTCAACTGAAGGTGTGCCCTCCAGAACAATTTTAAATTTAACCTTCTTATCAGCTTTTAAACTTAACCCTCCTGTAAGCTGTGTGATGTAGCAGGACTTCTGATGCTATGGCCCTGTCTACACTCAAATCTACACATTTAGGTTGACCTGACAGGAACAGATTTCATTAGATAATTTCAAACTTACAGGTAGACAAGTCCAGTGTTAAATTAAAAAAGCATTTAAATACCTCTAAATAAGAATGTATTAATAAAAGGTGTCAGTTTTTCTACAGCAGACTTTAAATGTCTCTAAAATCACAGTGTTTTTTTACATTTAACTGCTTTGCCAGAGCAAAGCCTTACCAGAGAAAGTCAGGCCTCCCTGCTTTCAATGCACTGAGAAAGAGATTCACCATTCGGTGCTGCCCCATGTCGTGCAGCTCCCGCTCTCACAGCCCCAATGGCGCTGCACAGCTTTTGGTTCCCCACCTCAGCAGTGGGACACAGGGCAGGGGGAAGAGGGAGGGAATGTGTCAGCAGGGAGTGTTGCTTTTCTGCATGGTGTGGGTAGCGGGTTCTAGCCAGAGGGTGCTTTATTCACTGTGGCATCACTGGAGCTGGAGCTGATCCTGTTCCTTTTGGTTAAGACTTAACAGCTGCGACAAGGAGTGATTGGTTCAAGTCACATCTTCACATGATGTGAGACATGGATGTTTCACATATGTTGACTATACACTAACAAAGGACTGTCCTGTCTCATGTTAATTCCAATGGGATGATTTATGTCACCATTGAAAAACACAGCAGAGCTATAAACTGAAGACATTGGACTTTTATTTTCCCATGTAAAAGGGGGATGTTAAAAATGGGAATGAAGAAACTGTGGTTGCTAATTATTCTAATTATGTTGTAGCATTTAAGGATGGCAGGAGCCTGTTCTGCTGAAGGAGCTTGAAAAGTCAAGAAAGACATGTATAAAGAAAGTATGATACAGTATTAGCCAGTGTAACACACAGTCAGCACACTGTCAGTCTAACTGCAGTCTGACTTTGTGCAGATATTATCAAATTGTGTTTTAAGGATTAGTGGATTAGCTTTGAAGATGTTACTGAAGAATTCCTCCACTTCAAGACAAGTTACACTGGGATGATACACATTCAGAAAAAAAGTGATCCCAATGCAAAGTAATCTCAATTTTCATTCAGGTATGATGTCCACAACTACATTTTTTAAATGTAGGAGACAGAAAACTACCAAAGAGTGGCAAATTTTTTAAAAGGTTAAGTTCATCCAAAAGAGTGTGAAACATTCAGTGGGGGTTAGAAGATGAGCAGCACCCTAGCAGAGCTTGTGACAGTATCATTTTCTTTTTGTCACAAATTGTCATAGCCTTCCAGACAAAAATATTGAAATTTTTTCCATTGTGCATGAAGCATTTTTACACAATAATCTATTCTTAGCAAGATGTTCTTTAGTGTGAATTCTATCTATTGTTAGAAAGTGTTATTGAGAAAATGCGATTCTAATCTTGTGACTTTTTGCCTTGATATCAAGAGAGTTACTGCCAAATATGCAGTCATATCTTTTGTTAATAAAAACAAGTTACAGGATCTATTAATAGAGTGGTAATAAATAATGATGTTGCTAGGGGGTAGGATTATATATCATTTTACTTCTAGTAAAATGGTATTCCCATAGGATCATGATATTAGGAAAATTATGTGCTGTTAACCTAGTTCATCTATGGATTGTCTAATAGAAAAAAAAAGTATTGCAATAGCCACTGTGGAAAGGAAAATGTCATTTATAACTTTTCCAGCCAAAAAAAAAAAAAAAAAAAATTCTACTATTTCAGGCCTAAAGCATACTACTGACCTCTGTTTCAAGGGATGTCTTTTGTACAGTGCAGTTCTGTGACTTCATCTTAATGTTGACAACCACAGTGGAGAAAGAAACCACAGTCAGGAAACTCACAACAGGAAAGAGAACAACACCTGAAGTATTGTTCATTTTCTAGATCTTCCTTTATTCTCACAGCAGAACATAGGACATCCTAAAAATGCTGACCAAGACTTCAGCAGAGGTAGTGGTTATAGAAAAGTGCATACTAATAGTGTATGTCAGGTGGATGGCAACAGGAAGATCCAACAGACTACCATAGCTTTCATGCACACGATTATAACGTTCTGAATAGCACTGTGAATTAAGGCTTTCTTTTCTGCTTTCTTTTTCCTTTCCCCCCCACCCCCTGTGTGACCTCTCTTACTGTTTTATGAGATCTGATAATGAAATTAAAACAGTGTAATCTATAATCTTCAATTCAGGCATAGATTAAAATTATATCTCACCAGACTTAAGGCACATACTGTTCCATTCTGAGTTTTTTACGATTTGGTTTAGTTTGGTTTTTGTATTGTTTTAATTCCATGAAACATTTAATGGCCTACAGATTTGTTTTCTCCCAGTTGTGTCAGTTATTGGCAGAAGTGGTTTCTGAGACCTACAAGCCAAGGAATCATTTAGTAGGCAGGTAATTTCTTTAGGACAGCCAGGCCTGGAAGCTGGGCATGGCACCCTCCCTTCCATCTTTCAACTGGATGTCTGCAAGATGCTGGCAACTGATAAAAGGAAAAAGAAGCAGTCCCACAACATTTCCCCCATGGATATTTCCCTCTGGGAATCTCAGTGTCAGAGTTTGTGAAAGGAACATATGCAGCCCTTAGACCTGCAGAGTCTGTTGTCTGTGACATTGCTCAGTGCCATGCTGATCATGCAGGAAGGTCTCTTCAGCTGCATACTCAGTGTCGTTTTAAACCTTTCAACTTTGATTATAGGACTTTGCATTTTTAACTTCTTTGTTCCAAAACCTGGAAGTTTTAGTGCCTGAGGCAAGACACTGTGCGAAGAGAAATCTGGTGATTAAATCAGCTGCCTCCTGTCCCAGAGAACTGGATTGCAGCCCTGTCTTTGCCACAAAATTTTTTGTTCTTTGTGATGATGGACAATCATTTATAGCAGATAAAACCAAAGGGTAGTATCTTCATTATCTGCTTAGGCAATTCCCAGTGTGTAACTCAGATATAAAAATTCAGAGCTTTCAAAGCAAGAGTAGAGTCAATAGAGGGGAAAATGCATTGACTTTGCTAGAGGGGCATGGAAAATAAGTTTTTTCTGCTTTAAGTCAGACCAAATCTGCAGAGTGATATTTGCATGACACAAGAAGTAACAGCACAGATCTCTCTGGCATCAAACTGTTCTGAGGGTGCTGACCTTGACATAAGGATTTTTTTGTGCTAATGAGCTATTGGATCAAGTAATGAATTAAAAAAAATAGATTTTTAACATTGTGCCAGATGGCTGTGTTTAGTGACAGAAGCTTATTGCTGGACACTGGTCAATATTTCAATAATTCAATATTGTGAAGTCAGCAGATGTTTTTCTTAGGCTGTATTATTGCTGTGCCTTTACAATGCTAGGCATTACAGTAACTTGCTGCTTTTTCTATAGTAAAGGTAAAATAAAGAAAAAGAGCCTTTATTTTACAAGGTTGCTTTCAAAGGACTGAGAAATATTCGATTTTGAAAGCTAATTACAGGTTTTTAAACACTGGGAAAAAACATCTAACAGCCTATATGATCATCTAAACTTTGCTTAATATCATCCAGTGAAAATATTAATGCACCTATATTTAAAATATAATCTCTGGGGATCTGTATAAATGTAAACATTAATGTAAATTTGGCAAGAACTTGAAGTATCTGAATTTTAAGGGCTCTCAGAGCACACTGAAGTCTGCTTAGATAATTTGTCTAGGTAGTTTTGGTGAGTAGATACTCACTAGGGATGATGTAGGACAAAAATTACAAAGGACAATCATCCTATTAATTTTGTTTATTTTGCTGGTTTTAACCTTTGGTCAAAGGTTGGACTTCATGATCTTGGAGGTCTTTTCTGACATTAATGAGTCAATGAAATGAAAAAGTTAGAAATTCTTTGTTTATATATCCTACATATAGCAATAATCTGTTACACCACTATAAAATATCAACTTGATTTCTGTGAGTGCTGTTGTCTTAAAAGAACAATATACGTTAAATGGGTTGGCAGTGCTGTCCAGAATAAGTTACAATGAAAACAAAAAAACCCAAAAACTAAATTAAAAAAAGAAATTAAAAAACCCCAAAAACCTAAAAAAACCCAGACAAACAAACAGACAAACACCCAAACCAAACCAACCAACCAACCAAAAAAAAACCAATAAACCAAAACACCAACAAAAAACACCCAAAGCAAAAAAAAAAAAAAAAAAAAAAAAAAAAAAGATGACTGCTATATTAGAGGAACTTTCTGGTTATGAACGTAATACTCCTATAACATTAGTCAAATAGTATTATGGTTGTCTTTTTCTGATCTGGGCATACTGGGGAATTCTGTAAGGAATTCTGCTTTTTAGAACTGGTATAGCTTTTGAAGGTTCTGATACTCAGCACTTCCATGCATATCCACAACCATGAAGAATGGACCGAAGGCCGAAATAAGTAATTAAATCACATTTTTGCCTTTATTTCAGATAGGACAGACTAGTGGGGACAATTATCTACCCCTGATTTCTATTTTGTTGGTCAGCCATCCCAGTGAATGAGGGACAGTGATCACTTCTGTCCAATTTGCAAGAAGTAAAGATGAGATTTTTTCCTCCATAAGTCTGGGAATAGCACAAAACCAGCGAGGATGGTATTACATCACAGCGAGGATGGATGGGAGATATGATGCATCGGCATGGAGAAGACAGAAAATCATCAGTTTTCCTTAGTGCAACAGATAGAAGGCATCAAAATGGTAACAGCACAAAGGTTCAAAAGATAATGCTTCTCCAAGGGTGTAAATAAAGATCTTTGGCATATATATTGTGGATGCTGAAACACTTTTATGAATTTAATAAAGAAAATCCCTTGAAAGCTGTTGAATACTGAGATAATGGTTCTGGGCAAGAACATCCTGAGCTGGAATTCACTGAAGACTGGATGACAGTTCTTGAAAAATGTCACTGTATGTCTGATTTGTCCTTAAACTCCTCTGGGCAGCTGGTAGTGGCCACTTTTAGAAACACAGTATTGGCCTGGATGGACTTTGATTTAACTTGTTAAAATTCTCATGTTTCAGAGTTGTTTTATATATATATATATATATATGTTTCCAGTATCCAAATCACGGATTGCTGATGTTACTCGTCTTGCTGAACTGGAATGTGTACTTACTAAAAGACTTAGGAACTGACATGTTTCTTTTAGATGGGGGAAAAAAAAAGAAATTATGTTGCAGGGGGTTGTTTTGTGCTGGTTTTTTCCCCCTAAGAGTATGTAATGCCACAGACATTTTTTGATGAAAATGAAAAATTAACTGTAATAATGTGCTTATGTAAAACAAAATTCGACATATTCTGCAGGGCAAACATCTTGTGTTGGAATAAATGTCTCTCTGGTGATGTCAATGTGAGAACAAGCACTACAGTGTTGTTGAAGTAATTGGGAGTCGCTGAGCGAATGTGCTGGGGAATCCTGCAGAAAGCCTATATATGGTAATTTATCTAGAATGTTCTCTATTTCTTTTTTGTAAAAGCTTTATGCGGGACAGTGACAACTGTCTTTCAAACTGACATAAGACACGCACCAGCCTTCAGGCCTTCCCCCGAACACTCTGCCCAAAGGGTGGGCAGCACCTCTCGCCGTGGGGTGGCACAGCACCGCGATAGCTCCAAGGTCAGGAGGCAAAAAAACATCTGCTGGAGCTAGAATGCAGTGGGCTGTGGTCACCAGCTGTGGAAAATGCTGGCATGAGAGGTTTCTTTGTAAGATCTAACAGGACAAATAACTCTCCCTTACTCTAAGTATATAGTGAAATGAAATTCTGGGAAGTAACTTTTTTAAATCCAAGTTTAATCTAACTAACATTTGAAAAAAATCAAGCTCTTCTGTAGAGAAGCTGCTTCTAGCAACTTGTTAGGATTATACAACTAACACAAAATTGCCATTGCAGTCACTGAAGTCAGTATACAGTACAATAAGCGTTAAACTGTAATATTGAACTGTTAGTTGAAATATATGCTGGAGTTCACAATTGTCTTTGCTGACATCTCCACAGGTTCTTCCTAGCACCTACCATCTTGTCCTCCAGCCTTTTGGGTCCTCTAGGAAGCTCCACCCTCTCTTCCACCCATTTTCTTTTGGGCACATGACAAGACTGAGCTCAGATTTAATTTGTTTCTTCACATTAATTTTTAAATAAAAATTAATAGCAGCACGAATAATGAAGCAAAACGAATAATAATGTGCCAGTATACAATCATATTGCAAATAGTTTGAACCATTAAAGTGTTCCAGGTCCCCTGTGGCCAATTGCAAAGACCCGGATGGAGAAGGAAAAAACAATTGCATTCTGCCAGGAGAAGCTGTTAAATTCCTGTGAGTGAATGTGGTCCTGACTTAATTACCACTTCCAAGAGCCTATTTATAGTTGTCTGGGAAAGCACTTAAGTGAAATAGGCTTAAGTTTGCAAACAGAATAAGTGTGTGAGTACTCAGGGTTAAGACAGAGCTGAGAGAGAGGCACTGTGGGGTAACTACCCCCTACCCTCTCACCCTGCGGTGGGATCTTGGAGCAGGAGTTTTATATTGACTAAACTAGCTTGACAACTCATCAGATCTGCAGCAGCTTGGAAAAAAAAACAGAGACCACTGCTCCCTTCTAGCAGGATCCATCTTTATTACACACACTTCAGTATGATACACTTCTTCCGTGGGAAAGCTTAGGGAAATTTTTGGGAAACTGCAGCAGGAGAGACAAAACACCAAATGAAGCACCAAGTAGGGCAGACATTTCTGCCCTTATCATTCACGCAAACACAACTCCCATCCAGCATTCTGGGTAGTAAGAAAGGCATCCACACACAGGTGCTCAATCCTTTGGTATGCACTTCCCCAGGGGAACAGAGTTGTTTATCAAGGTCAGGATGACTGCAGCTTCTATACTGAGTTCTTGAGATGGCTGCAGCAGGCCACTACAAGATCTCTACAGAGAATTTTAAAAATCTGAAATTTTAAATATTGTGCAATTTATACACAGCACTTAATGATGAGCTTCAGACTTGAAAATGGGCTAGGACAGAATGTACCATTGGAAGGCACATTTCTTGTGTTTCTATGAGAAAAAAAAATAACAACTTTTCATAGCTATAAACATCTGAAATGTTTTTGTAGATAAAATGCTGAATCTGGGCATTTAAATAGTTGACAAGAAGAGGTGTAGCATAAAGAATGGGATTTGTCCAGGGGAACATGGTCAGTGGGATTTCCTGAGTAGAGCACTTATGATGTTTGAAGAAAAAACTACTCACAGCTGATAAATAAGTCAAGTGAAATGTTATATTAGGAATGATAAAGAGAAATGCACATTGCCTTTATCCCAGGCCTTTCAGAGACAAATGAGTAGGTGCCATGAAATAGAGGATTAGAAAGGGATATGCAAGCTGAATGTTAGCAGGCCTGCACACTTAGGGAATTGATCTATATTTAAGTCTATTGCTACAGTTGTTTAATGTCTAACTTTGTGCATTTCCTAAATTTTCCGTTTGTAGCTAATACAGTCTTATTAAGCTGTGAAGCCTAGATGAGTATCATATCTTACTATTTCTACATAATTTGGTTTATTTAAAATTTGCTGTTCGATAATTTGTCCTGAACATGGTATGTAAAATCAGTGTCATAAATGAAGAATTTTGGTATGCCACATAATTTCAAATGTGCATTATAAAAGCATATTATATACATATCTCAGTGGCTTACAGACATAATGATAGGAGGAAAAAATAGTTGTGTATACATTTCATTGCAGTGAGTATTTATTTGAATTGCATTCAAAGGCAAACCACAGCCTTAATGCTTGAGCTAAAAATACTGGAAGAGAGTATTCTCTTAATGTGCCCAGATGTACTGTCCTCTTTGTCATCTACCTCACATGTCATCTGTTCACACTATGCACTATGGCAATGCAGCTCTTCTTTATTTCCCTACCAGGAAGTGAAGCACCAAACAATAACTTGTTATTATTTATTTCTTCAGCTGGATGTGGACTAGTGACCCAAAGACTGTAACTACAAACCTTCCATACCTTCCATGCTCCATTTAAGTAGAATTACTATGAAGAAAAGAAGCAGGTAAAAAAATATTAATGATTACAAAAGACATGTAGGATTATTTGTTCTTTCCTCATATTTGTTGCTGCAGAATAAATGCATCCTGATAGCACAGTCTTGTTTGTGAAATCTTTCAGTTATACTTCATGTTAGACTCAGACCTACCCTCTGTGTTTTCTTCCCACTGATTTGGAATTTTCAGTCTATTTTCCATGCAGAAATACCCTTCCTCAAGAAAAGTGTCTTATCAGACCTGCTTGATGTGCCGAGGGAAAGACTTGCTTCCTTCATGTGTACACAGACACAGCTCCTTATTCTGCAACCCATCCTGAAAGCGCTCAGGGATTTTGCATTCCTATTTTGCTTCCTGGCACCCTTCACACCTGTACCTGAGCTAGAGAATAATCATCAACGGCCCTCTGTTCCTGGAGTCCTGCTCTTGGCTGCAGACAGCAAGTGGGAGTTGAGAGTTTGCTACTTTTTGATTCCTCTGAAGTGGATGACTGCTGATCACCCTTCCTACTACACACCGTATCTGTCATCTATTACACCATCCCCAAACCCCTCCATAATCCCTGGGGAGTGGTGCTGGTCCAGCTCCCCTACCCCTTGATCAGTACCCCTCAGGAAGGGACAATGCCCCACCTTGTTCCACATACTAAACTCAAGTATCAAATCTCTGCTTTGCCCAGTAACCTTCTGAAAGAACTTTGGACACCACACCAGCTCAAGGCTGCAAAAGCAGAGCAGCCACTATGGTTTCCACCATGCTGGAGGATGTTTCAATCTCCGTAGGGCAGCCCAAGGACAGCCTCCACCTGAGATAGATTTCTCAGCAGTGAAGCTATTCAACCAAGTAATAGGTTGTCATAGACAGTGTGCAGATTTGTTTGCTTTGGAGAGATGGGCCTTGCAACATATCTTTCTGTGTATATGTGTACATGTATATGTGTGTACATATCTCTATGTCCTCTCTAATTTATCTTTGCATTTATATTTACATTTTTGCACACACATGTATATGTGGGGAACAGAAAGGGCCCAAACAGACAGAGCTAATGACAAATTATGTCCCTCTCTCTTATGATTTTTTTTTCTTTTAATATGGGAAGAGCAGCGAGCCCCAGCTTGCAGGATGAGTGTGACACATGGCCATAAGGACAATGATGACGAAGGAGCCTTTGCTCTGTTGTTCCAGATGACATCTATGATGACAGAGAAGTGACAATTTTTAGTTAGGTGTCAAGAAAGTACGAAGGTTCCATAGAGGTTGGAAGATCTGGGAAATGGTAAATAAATTGCAAATAAGTGTTCACAATTAGAAGATGAAGTTGATTTTATGCACAATGAGATATCAGTTCTGACTGCCTGCCATTTTCCAGCAATTGTGAGAAAGAAGTGGAGTGCCAAAATGAGGTTTGGATTTTTGTGCAGAATTAATGAATTTTGCTGTGGACAGCAAGAAAATTAGAACTTGTTATTGACAACCTACTGTGGGAAATGTTATCTATATTTTCTGTGGGAAATGTTGTGATATCAATTATAGACTTGGGTATAAGAGCATGTATAATAGAGAAGATGTGTAGGTAGAACCTATGATTATAAACACTCAAGATGGCAAGGGAGGGCACATGAAGAAAAGCTGCTTATGTAATTTTGAGTTAATGGGTATAGGTGTGCCTGAGGAACGAGTGAATGAGTGAGCAATGTTTGTGGGTGGAAAAAAGTGGAAGGAAAGGAAAAGAGGTGTGGAATGAAGGTGTGTGAAATACATGAGAATTGAGATGTGTATTATGTATATATGGAAAAGATACAAGTGAGACAAGGAACTGATGTAAATTTACGTAGATATAGCTTTATATGAAATATGGTCTATTGCCATTTGTGCAGATTGATTAAAATATGCACTGCAAGCACTTAATTTCCTGTAGTGGACTTTTATCTATTTCAAGTCAAAATATTCCCTGTTATTACCTGTTCCATATTATGCAGGTCATCTTTCTTTGGCAGAGTGTTTCTTTCTGCAACCCAAACCAGAGATATGCTGTGTTGCACCAGGTTCTCTGTCCCTCTTTTTCCTTTTACCCTCTGGAAGTAGGACAGACATTAAAGAGGTAGGAAAATAAAAGGGAGGGAGCAGCCATGCAGGCCTGGAAGGGTTTCGTTGGACAGCACAAAATGCATTGCAAATTAGTACTTTGGCATGAAAACTCCAGTGACCTTTTCAGGTTCTTCTCTTCTTGCCTTTTAATGTTACTCAAAAATAATCCTTGGCTCCTGAATGCTTTGTTCATTTCCTCACAAGGAACGGGCAGAAGGATGAGGTAACATCCGAGGAAGGGTACTGTTCTGGCCTGGAAAATAATTGAGAGTTCCTGCCTAGCACCTTGGCGTGAATGTGCTTCAGACAGAGGGAGTTTCAATTCTGGTGAGGCAAGTGCTAGCCCTATCATATCCTACTTGTTCCTGTAGGCAGCTCTGTGCACAGTTGGCTGGACTCTTGGAATCAGGTTTTTCAACACTTTATTCATGAGTGTTTAAGAAGCTTCAGCTCCTAACTGAAGCTAATGATTTTTCTAGATACAGACAGCGTAAAAGTTAGACCTGAAGTCTAGGGTAATTTTAAATCTAAGGTTTTTTTAGGACACGTTCTCATATTTAGCCTGTGAACTATGCCCAGGCAGAATCTTGTTCAAGATTTAGGAAGATGCAACCTGTCAGTTGCAGAAGTAGCTACAATGCACCTGAAAATCTTGGATGTGTGCTTTATACAGTAGCATATGCATCCTTGACAGCTTTTACAATGAATCCATGGGATCCAGGACACATTGGACATACAGATCATGTTTTACGTGGAACATGTGCATCATAATTCTGCCTGAGAAATCACAGCCCAGCCACGTCCTTTTCTAGCTCTAACCTGGAACAATTTGCCAAAGTTAAGACAAGAATTTACTTGAAGCACTATGACCTGAAGGAAACGTTCAACACTCAGTCCTGCCTTCTGCCAGTGAGCAAGTTTCCCTCTTGCTTGCTGCTCCCTGCCTTCTTTTTTGCTGCCTCCATGGTCAGTCCCACACCATTTCTGCAACTTCCATCAACAGGTTTTTCACTGAAGCTTGATCCTCCTTTGGGACTCTGGAGACCGATGAGGAAGAACCAGCCCATGTTGAAGGGCAGTGCTGCATGTATCCTCAGCAGGGCTCATTAGTCTTGGTGGATTATTATAGCAACCTGGCTGTACTGCTTCCAGGCATTATGAACTAATCCAGTGTCTTGGCATGGTGCTGAGCTGTGCAGCCACTGTGCTAAGGTAATTGCTGCAAAGGCATTCAAAGCAATGAAGAGAAAGTTGAGCTGTGGTGCACAGTGGACAATTGTTTGAGGTTTTTCTGAAACCAAAAAAAAATCCAGTGTGCCAAAACATTAATATAGACATGGGCCATTTAGAATGCCTACATCTGCTTAACAAAACTTCTGAAAATCTGGGAGATGTACTTAAAATAATAGAAGCTGCAACCACCAAAAAATAGAGTTTGTACTGTGCCTTAATTCTGCCCTCTTTGAAATACTCTTCAAAAACATCTGTAGGACAGAAACAGCACCTTGCTCCTGGAGATACTGCTGTACTTTTGGGGTCCACATGAGACAGCCTGATAAGTGTTTGCTGAAGCAAACTCTGTTGAGATAAGCTCATCCAAACATAAGCTGTTATGCTTTTGAATCTCAGATCTATGACCTTGCATTTGCTACATTTCACACCTTTAAATTTTTACACATTTTTTAATCTACTTCACCTCTGCCCTCAGAGCTTCCTACACTACTTTGCATTCATCACTAAACCCACCTATTACTGTATTGCACCTCACTGCTGACAGTAACCCCGATAAGAAGACTACAGTCTACTACTGTTGAAATAACCTACAAAACATAGGTAGAAAGTCAGATCTATTTATATTATCTATGCTGCCTTTCTCATGCACTGCTCTTGGATAACCAGTAGTTGTGGGTGGGGGGTGGAAGAGAAAGGCCTAAGAAGTCAGGAGCAAAAGTCCTCTAATTTCCTGCACTTATAACCACACTGCAGCAATTAATGTTCATAGAGATGTAACTTAAAACGGTGAATGCAAGTGGAACATAATTGGAATTGCAATATAATCCCTGGCAGGGTATTGCCAATTTCAAGGGGCTGAGTTAGGGTTGTTTGAGAATATACTGTTAACTCCTTTTCTAGTTTTCAGAAGCTTAGCCTGCATTACCTTAACTCTTTATATCCAGATTTTCAAAGGTTTGGCTGAAGGCAGCATCCTCCCCAGGCACAGAGTACCACATGCTAACTTTTAACCCTGTTTTAACAAAGTTTTGTGGAATTTAGTTCTAGATGGTAGCAGGAACTCTGCATTGTGGTCTCCAGTGGGCTCAGGTCAAATCAGACACAGCTGCTTTCTGCTCTACAGAATAGGGTTAAGGGACCAGGTTGAGATGTCAAGCAAACCAGATGTATAGTTTTCCACCCTCCATTATCCCACCATGGATACAGCATGATCTCCGGGACTCGTGTGGTGTCCAGGACCTCTCCTCAAACATTTTTTCAGCCTCCGCAGTGGACCCCCATCCCTTTCCCACGTCCCTGTGCATATCGAGATTGCTCAGCACCTCCGAGGCATTTCTGGCGGGCACCGGAAAATGGATGACCCGGCGAGAGTCGGGCATGGCTCCCCTTTTCTTTCATCCCCCCCGGCCCCCAACGGGCCGCGGCGGAGCACAGGCCCCGCGGCAGGACAGGACGGGCCCGGCGGGGCCTCAGCCTCCTTCCCCCGGCCCGGGCCCGGGGCGGAAGGCAGCCGCCCTCTCCCAGAGCCGACGTGTCTGGGTCTGGGCCCGGCTTCCGCGGCGCGGGGTGCGGCCGGGCCGGGCCCCGCTGCTTCCCCCGTGCCCCGCAGAGCGGGCCGGGGCGGGAGGGCTCCGCGGCCCCGGCGTGGGAACAGCCGGGCGGGGCGGAGGGAGGGAAGTTGGCCGGGGCAGGCGCCGAGCGGGAGGCGGCGGCGGGGCGGGGGCGCTCGGGCCGGGATCGGGGGCTGGGAGCCGCGGCGGCGCGGGGCAGGTCCCGGGCGGGGTTAGGAAGCGCGGCGGGGCTGGTCCCGGCTTGGAGCGGGGCTGGCGCGGGGGAGGATGAGCTCGGCGCGGCGCAGCCGGAGCCGCCCGAGTCCCGCTGCCTGCGGGGCCGCCTGTTAGTGCTGGAGGAGGAAGAAGAGGAGGAGGCGGCGGGCGGCCGCGGCCCGGGCGGGACTGGAGCTGCCCCGGCGGCGGGCGGGGAGCGGGTTTCGGCCGGAGCGGGGCGGCGGTGGCCCGGCGGCGGAGCGGCCATGCCGTGGTTGAGCGGCGGGCGGCGGCGGCGGCAGCAGCAAGCGGCGGCGGGACAGGGCGGCGGGCCGCCGGCGGGCGGGCAGCGGGGCCGGGAGAGCTCGGAGCTGCCGCTGCCCGCTGGCTGGGAGGAAGCGAGGGACTTCGACGGGCGAGTCTTTTACATCGACCACAACACCCGGCAGACCTCGTGGATCGACCCCCGGGACAGGTACGAATGAGATCGACGAGAAAAGAGGGCCCGAACCCGGTTCATCCCGCCGGGTGCCGGGGCCGGGCCCGTCGGCGACATTTTCCGTCCGCGGCCGCCGGGAGGGTGTGGGCGGCGGGGCCGGCGGTGCCGCTGCCGGCGGGGCGCTCCGCGGCTTCGCCGGGCAGCGGGTGGGCGGCCCGGGGTGGGGGCTCTGTCACACCGGCTCTCCGCGGCCCGTCGTGGGGACAGGGCCCCTACCCGTGCTGCCGATGGGTTTGCCGGCAGCGTTAAAAGTTAAATCTGATTCAGAAAAAAAGAATTGAGGCTTTCTCTCCCCCACTTCCCCTTGGTGGGTGCTCGGGCTAAGCGTTGTCTCAGTGCGGGGGAAGATGGGGAGGCAGGAGCGGTGACACCGCCTGTGTTTATGCTCCTCGCGTACCAGACCAGCCCCGCTGTAACCGAGCGGCTTGGCCATCCTGATTTATTAGCCGGGCTGAACTAATTGGCAGCAGCAGGCTGGAGGCATGCTGGAGTAATTTGGTAGATTACCTCCTCATAAAAGATAACGCTGCGTGGAGGTAAGCAAACCGGGAAATTCCTGCACTTAATTTGACAAATACGCGGTCTGCTGCAAATTAGCAGCAAAAATCTGCAGTTGCGTCGTGTCCGGGGCAGCGTCTGCACGGCCCGGCGGTGAGTGGGGAGACCGAGTTAGGCCTTTTCTTCTCATTTAGGGTGAATAAATACGGACAAGTCTTACGGCTTTTGGTAGAAACGCACTATAAGCAGTATTTAAGTGTTGTAGTTGAGCTCTGGTGGAAGCGTGCGCTCTGTTGCGGGTGCTGCCCCGTAAAAGACGACCTCGCTTCAAAGCCTTCGCCTAAAAATTTCCACGCGGAGTTAGTGAACACAAGTGTCAGTATTTTAGGTGTCTGCGAAATAAGAAACATATGTCTCTGTATATGCTTTTCTATATTAAACAATGTTTTTATAGTAAGTGAAAGTTGGACAAGGACAGTTTGAACCTTAGCCAGAGCTACCTTGCCAGAAGTATGCCTGGAATGTTAAGCAGGCCACAGAAACATCTAAGCACAGTCTGGGTTAAAGACTCTAGTAATTTGAGAGATTCCTGTCGTCTTGCACGACAATGCATAATTGTTTAAATGGCCTAAATATTTACCTACCGGATCAAGATCTTTTGTCTCATTATTTGGACGTATTTATGGTTACACTTTTTTTTGCTGAGATGTTAAATATTGGTTAATATGCTTTAGATAGCACATTTGTCTACGTTAAAATGCATATATGCGTTGTTAGGTTACTTTTAAAGCCGTGTTGTAAAGGTAACCCATGTCTGTTGCTTCTCTGCCTGTCAGCCTTTCCATTAGATTTCAGAGAGCATGCGGTTCTGTCTTCTGGAATATCTTCCATACAGACAATAACAGAAAAGATTTAGCCATTTACTACAGTGTTGAAATTGAGTTACTGTTCAATTGACATAGTATTGCTAAAATTATGGTTCCATGTTTGGAGGAAATAATTGAAATGCCACACGTTGCTTGAAATTTTGTCTAAATATTTCACTGCAAAGTTTAAACTTAGATCTGCTTTTCACATTGGGTAAGAACAGGCTGTAGAGCAGAGATTGAGACCTTTACATTGGGGCACACAGAAAAGAGATGATGTTTTCATGAGCATGTTATCAGTACTTTGTACAGAATCCAAGTAGCAGGAGCTGGTTCTATGACTGCAGAGTTAATCTCTGGTTGAGAATAGACTACTGTTGTTATTTTAGTGAGATGTCTGGGTTCTGCATGGTGGAAAGGGACCGGTATTTTTGGGTTTCGTTGCAGCTATTCAGAATCCCATGGGCAACAGCAAAGTAGGAAAGGATCAGGGTAGTTGTTTTCTGACAAAGTTTGGGAAAGAAAGATAAGAGCAGCAGTGAAGTGGTATTGAAGCTGTATTTTAGCAAAGAGCAGTTTAAGTGGAGGGCAGAATAATCTGCTTTAGTCATATGCATCTCAGCATTATGGGTTAGACATAGAGTGACAGAGTTAAGCCCCCCATTTCTGTGTTTGGGTGGCTTTGTTTCTCCGACCCAGGAGGAATTGGACAAAGCTATGAGACCTCAGGCCATGCTTCACCTGATCAAGGGCTCTGAGAATCAGCACCTCCAAGCTTTCCTATGGGCAATAGTCTCTAAGCATCCCTACAGGCTCCTCCTTCCATTTGGCTGGTACTCAGTAGTTTGTTTTTCTTTTCAGGATTCCCCCTGAGATTTTTGAGCCTTTTGTATAGTTTGGTTAGTGAATTTGATTTGAAGCAATTATTCAATTAAAAATCCCACCACAAAACAAAACAAACTTCCTTCCCATCCCCCAGTGTTTTCCCCACTGAAGCCAAAAAGACAAAGAAATGCTAATTGGAGAAGTGCTTTATAAAGGATTTTGGAGTTTGGGAAAGGGAAGATGTTAAGGGTGAGGGAGGCAAGTCAGAATAGTAAAGACTGAGAAGGGAAAAAGGACTCAGAAGTGGCTACCTTACGATTTTCTGTGGTAAGAAAAAAGAGGTAGAAGAGTGATAAAATGAGCAGATTTGCAAAGGATCTTATCTTTAGTATCAAATCAATGGTTAGATTTGGGAAGATACTGTGTTGCTCTGTGTGGATTGTGTGTAGGGAATAGATTGTGATGTTGTCTAGCAGATCCGTATAACTCAGAATGGAGCCATTCAGTGCATGTTTTCATCTTGCAGTAGTTGTCTTTTATCTTAATAGATTGTAAATCCTTCAAGGTAGGGAACTGCCTTTTTATCTTGTGTTTGTATAGTACTTGCTACATTGAGATTCTGTTCAAAATGGAATTGTAAACGTATTTATAAAAGGCTGACTATGTTTGTGGTTGATGTTGATGATCCTTGTGGCACCAAAAATCTTATTACTGTTGCTGTCTCTTACAAGACTGTTTTCAAGTGATTGGAGCTTAGACAAAACTCTTGGAGAGTGGCAAAAGTTTTCCAAGCTCATGAGTCTTGCTAGATTTGCTGAGTGTGGAAGCTTCACCTAAAATACAGTATTGTTTTCTTGGAATAACTCTAGGGAAGAGGGAGTCTTTCAGCTTCTTAATGTGAGTTGTCTTTGGTGGTTTAAAGATTTGAGTCATGTTTTGAAGTGAGGATTTAAAACTTATAAGCTGTAGGAGTGTTTTTGCATGGAGAAATCATCCATTTGGACCAGTTGGGAAGGAATTAAAGAATAAGTATGGGCTGGGTAAAGACCTAGGTTTTAGCAGCTGCATGTGCAGAAACTTCCTGCAACCTGGAGTGCTGGTTCTGGGGAGTTTTTCTGTCCGGTGTCCTCATTAGCATCTTAATTCTGAGGCCTAATAGCTCATAATAATGTGAGCACAGGAGAAAAACCCTGGCCTTGTAGAAGAGGTGAGTTGAAACAAGGAGTATGGGATCAAATGGGGTTGGCCTGGGAATTTGTTAGAGAAGGGGGGGAAATTTGGTAGGTTTTGAAAGCAGAGCAGTCAAGAACTAGGGGTAGGGAGAAGGTGGATGGCATCTGAAGTCTGGGAAGAAAAAAGTAGGGGAACTGGACTGAAAACCAGTAGAGCAGGGAAAAGCAGGTAAGGAGAAACTGGTCTGGTGAGGGTTCAGGGTGTGAGGGTGTCAGCTCTTTTCTTGGCTGTACAGGGAACCCTGAGGGAAAAGAAGGAACACTGGTTTTGGATGAGGAGTGAGAAAATACACGAGGGGTAGCATGCAAAGTCTAGGTGAAGATGGGAAGATGATTGGAAGATGAAATATAAGAACTGTGTGTGAGATGTGAGGATGGGGGTCAAGAAGTGTAAGAGGTGCTGGACAAGGAGATTATTGAAACGTCAGAATTATAGTGACTGGAAATAAGCAGGAAAGGCTAATGAGCTTAAAAGAAAGAGTCAGCTTGGGAAAGTCACTAGGGGCAGGTATCTGTTGTTAGGAGTGCAGAGTAGAAATGCTCGAGTGAGTACTGGGCAAAAAGGTCCAGGAGTGCTGACTGCTTTTTGCTGAACTATTTCATGACTCCTTTTTCTCATCATTTATTTGGTTTTAGCAAGTATCTTTATTGCCTAATTAGTTGATTTCTCCTGGTGGGTGAGACAAAGTCCACTACTACTGTGTTAAGGCAGGTGGCACAGTGAGGTGTTCAGACACTTGTGCTGGTGTGATGCTGCATAATGTGATTTCTTTCCCCAGACTGGCTTTATAAAGGAATAAGAAACTGTAAATAAGAAGCCTAAATAAAGAGCGTATTCATGTCAGATATTCAAGTGTAGAAAATTCCAGACTTAAAGTCACTTAACTTCTGCTTGTTTTGTATTAAAAGTGCATTTTTAGTGACAAATTATTTTCTCATATATTGTGTTGCCTTATTTGATACATGTAGAGGAGCAACTCTGTGGGCAGACGGGAGAGCTGTGAAGTGATGAGAATTGCTTCTGAAATTTTTGCCCAAATTGGAATATGGGCCTTTCTTTAGTGAGGCAAAGGATTTTTTGACATGTCGCCATGTGATAAGGTTAGAAAGTCAGTGGCCTCTTTGTCAAGGCAGGAGAATATCTCCAAGAGTATTGGAATTTATCTGTACAGTTGGCAGTATTCAGCAATCCAAAGGCAATCATAAGAAGCATTAAATTTTTTTCAAAAATAGCATCTTTCTGTCTTACACCCCTACACTGAGAGTTGCAGTTAGTGGCATTCATTGTTAGAATTCAAATACTTCTCCAAAACATCAGAAAGATGAAGGCAACAGTAAAGTTAATGCCACTGCCATTTTTTAATGTTTTCTTCAAGTCTGTATATGTTTTCAGACTTTTCTTGTCTACTTCCTGTTTGCTATATTTTGATGATCAACTCTGTCAACTCACGGTTTTGTTTTGAACTAATGCCATTTGTGGAATGGGAAGAAAACAAAGTGATTGTTGATCATTACTTCAGTTTTCCCGCTGAAAATATTTCAGTGAGTGGACAAATTTAAATCATGTGCTGTATTTGACTATGATGCAGGTTGTTAATATAAAACATAAAGTGAAACCTATAAGGTACAGAAATGTATTTCTGGAAGTGATGCTTTGAAAATGTTTGAAGTGGAGCACAACTGTTGTAATACTAATTTGGTTGTGATTTTATAAATTGGCTTTCTAGGCTGTTATTACCAAGCTTGCAATAGATGAAGAAGCTTGGAGAGGAAAAAAAGAATAGTTGAATGAGTGTGGATCTGGAAAATATGCTCTTCCATGAGAGGAAAAGAGTTGAATTCATTCAGTTTAAGAGGTGTTTAAGAAGTGATTTGAGTACTGTTCATAAAAAGAGATGATACCAGAGACTTCAGAACTCTTTTCTTTGGTAGATTTGTAATAGCATCTGATAGTCAGAAGTTGAAACTAGAAATATGATATGTTTTTAATAGTAGTAGATATTAGATGTCAGAGTAGGTTTTCTACTCCTTTACTCACTAGATGAAATTACCTAATTTTTTTCCTGATTTTTTCCTGATCATTTGAAGTGTCATTGTTTATGACCATCAATTTTTACTGCCTCCATTCCGTATATGTTATTTGACCTGTGTATAAAATTTGTATATAAGTATATCTCATCAGGATTGGCAGAACAGCCATCTTTTCATTACAAAGTAGAGAGCTGCTCTATTTCATTGTTTCTCTTGGTGCACCCAGGAAGAAATCCTATTTATCCCCATCACTTGAGGCATCTGAGCCAGTGCAGTTGCACTATTTGATTACCTCAAGTTGGCAATAAATACAGTGGACTTGATAGAATTTATATAAAAAGTATTGCATATAAAACAGTACCTGAGATCCAGATGTTTTGAATTTTCTGTGCAAATGTCAAGCCTGGATGCAGCCACAGTGTGGATGGGAAAGCTATGCAGCTGTGGGACTGCTCTCCTGGCATGTGACTGGGAATCCATGCTGCAGCATGTGGTGTTGAGAAAGGGCTGCAGTGCCCTGAGCTTCTCTGGGCAATCTGCACGTATTTGTACTTTAGTTCTTGCTCAGAGTAATTCAGTAATATTTTTAAAGGCATGCTCTAGCTGACATTTGTTTTGAAAGCTTCACACATCTATACATATGTATATGCCATGATAAATCTACTTCTCTGCCCTTCATGAGGGAGATACATTAATATTTTTTTTCATCCTGTCCAGTAGGTCTTCAGACAGATATTTAACTTCATATTGTGTGTGAATCCCATGAAAATGCTTATGATTAAAAATGAATGAAGACACAAGCATCCTAGAGTCAATGTTACTCGGTATTAGGTATGATTTTCAAGCTGAGTCTTTTGTTTTATTGGTAGATTCTGGTTAGGTGTAACATGTTACAATGTTAATCAGCTGATTCATGGTAAATACTTCTAAATTACTGCTTTTCCCCCTCCCCCCCCATCACATCTCTGATTTAAATGTTTAAAAAAAAACCCTTAATTTCTTTTTTGATTTATATTGCTTGGGGAAAAGCAGTGTTTGTATGAAGTGAGATTCATGTTTTCTTGTAATTCAGCATTGTTATAAATGAGTGCTACATCTCCAGTCATTGAGTGTTGTAAATGTTTTTAGTAATTTTTCAGTGTCTTGAAAAGTAGAGGTGGAAGGCATCCACTGTTTCTTCCTAAGATGAAAGGTTTTCCTTATAGTACAACAATAGTGATTTATGGTTTATTTAATTGGTTTTTACTAGCTGAAATACATATCCTTTAAAAATCTGGTTAGGCAACATAAAATTGCAAGACCTAATGCATGTGTGCTAAAGCATCAAAACATCTATTGAGCCACAGAAACCTCATTAACAAAAAAGCCACTGCTGTTAAGCTTCTTAACATTTTGTTAAAGGTGAAGGGTTTTTTTGTGTGTGTGTGTAGTTTCTACCTCTTAATGGAAGTATTTTCAGCAATTAGATATGGAATGTAGACACCTGCCTTATTGTATTTGTGTGCATGCTACAAAGGAGTAAATTAGCACTTGTGACTTGAGTGTGTTACAGTGGTGCAATGGCACGTGTTACGAGGACTGTTTCTTGAAGGGTTCTGTGACATGGTATTGACTCACATCTATGTTGGGTCTTGCACACTAAGAAATCTGTTGGAACTTGTCCGTACTTGAAACTGTCAGAGAAGGTACTTTGCTATTTTTATATATATAAATTAGTGTATATCTGAGTTGGTATAGACCTAGTGGTTGTATTTCTTGTCATTAAACAGCACCAGGCATTGTTAAAAGAAAACTGGGTGTTTGCATTAGCCTATCTTCTAAAGGGTATGGAGAGGGAAGTCTCTGCTTTTCAGGATCTGTAATCTGCACATGTGAGAATACAAGATTTGAAATGTCAGAAGGCTAGGGCTGGGATTTTAGTTCTGTTATCTGGAGAAAAAATTCCTATTTAGGCTTGGATTCTAGTGATTCGTTTGAGAGGTAACAACTTCATGTTTTTAGCAAACATATAGTGACAACACTATGTAAACGTTAGAACAAATGACATGTAGGCAATTAAAAAACCTAGAAACTTATCAATAGTAGAGCCCTGTTAACAAGCTTCACAGAGGTGCCTGTTAAATGTAGCGTTGGTTTATAGTTTTGTGTTGTTTGCTGGAGGATAGAACTTTGTAAAGTTCTATGTGAGGCCAAACAGAAGTATTTAGTTGATGTATTGTTGAAAAAAGTTAAACTAATAGTTTTTCTGCCTACAGTTAAAAATAGAACTTCCTGAATATCTTATCTGCTGCAGATGTGACAGTTCACATTCACTAGCAAAGTCAGCCAGTATTGCAGCTTTTAAGTAATCTTCAACTTGTTTCTGGTTGAAAGAAGCAAGCTAAAGAAAACACGCTCTAGGTATTTTTCCTACCTCTTTGCCTGCTGTGGCAGGGCAGGGAGCACGCTCAGCAAGGTTTGGCAATGCAGTACTCTTGAGCTAATAATTTGCTGCTGCCAAAACCAGTAGTGTCCTCCCTGCCAAGCCACATGGTCTCACCCCTCTCTTGCACTGGTACCCTTGCTTATCTGACCTTGCAGTAAGAAAAATGAGAAAAAACCCAACCCCCTATGCAGTATTTAATTTGTCTGTTTTTGGGGAAGGGTAGTTTTCATCTGGTTTAGTTCCCTAAGATGGCTTAACCTTCAGGGCAGATGGGTATTTAAGTGGTTTATGTCAATTAAGTTTGATTCAATAAGGAATTGGATTAGGCAAAAGTGATGAGTCAGTTTAAAACCTTCTTTGAGTAAATCCTCTTTGTGAATGGCAGCCTTGACTACTGATTTTCAAAACAGTAAAACAACACATCTCTGAACAAGCTTCAAGTTATGTTGTAAAAGGAATCACTTTTCTGACATAAGATGGATGTTTAAAAGCCAACAGAAGAAAAATAGGTGTCAGAGTCAGTTTTTTAGTTGAGTAGCAGCACTGAAGTGGCTACTAAGCGAGAGCTACAAGTAGCAGAAGCAATTTGGGGACTGAGCTTGTGGTATCCTTACCAGCTTGGAAGCACTGAGGAAAGACTTGGTGAAGTCGCTGGTGAGTGTTGCCATTGGTGACAAGGAACGAAGTTGGTGTGTGAGGGATTTAGACTAGTTGGGTGTTTGGGGAGGATATGAGCAGTGGTACCTTGGAGATGTGTGTGTGTGAGAGGGGAGTGAGTATAAGATCAGGTAAGTGTGGGGAGGATCTTGACAGTGGAGCACCTTCAGGGAAGATCTGTTGGGTGTAGAAGTGTAGGGTGTGACTGGGGACAGGATGGAGCGTGAAAAGGCATGTCAAGGTAATAATAAAAACCGCAGAGCAGCTATTTGGGTGACTTAAAAGGTGGTTTTGTCACCAGTGTTTGGAAATACAGAACTCATCTAAAGATCATTATAGTGCGTCTGGGGAATTTTTAAGGGAGGTGAGTGGGTACAGGTGTAAATTGCCAGGCCATAGGGGAGGTGGTTGTAATATTTGAATTAGATGAACAAGATTTTTGTCTCTGCTTATGGAGAAGAGCAGGGACTCTGATGATGTGTTTTTTTCCTTAAAACCAATCTAGCCTATTGCGTGAAAATAAATCCTTCAGATTTTAACTAGCCATTAATAGCAAAGAATGGGGTTTTGGCTTTGTTCTGCCATGCCACAAGGGTCTTGATAATTTTTTGATTCTGTCCCAGATAGGAAAGTGAATTTGGACTTAATACAATGAGAGTGTGCTGAAAGCTTGGCGGGATGTGGTCTGTCACTTTAATAGCCCATTGAATCCTTCGAGTCAGCCATTTAATACTGCTGCCTTCCTGGCGAGGCTTGCTCTAGATACACGTTGTATGATCGAATAAGTTGGAATATTTCTCAGTTTGTTTCTCTACTTTTCTGTGGGTGTTGGCTGGAATAGGAAAGGCTTTTGCGTCCAGTGATGAGCTTGGTGGTCTCCCCGTGGTTTGCAGGATGGAGGCAGTTCTGTGCTGTACTGTTCACTCTTTGGCTGAAGGAGCTGATTGCCATCAAGGGCTGAGTTAGTAAATATCAAAACCTAAAGCAACTACGTTTTTTATTTTTGTTTTCAAAGACTTTTCTATTTCAGTATATTTAATTGGCAGTAGGACAAAAATAAAGTACAGTGATATCAACACCCTTGAACCAGCAACAGAGAATCAAAGGCTATCTTTCATAGCATTTTGAAAGAGTTATTTTCAAGATGAAATATCTATGGAGAATCTTGTTGAAACTGTTTTGACTTATATTGTACTTAGGCTGAAACTCTTTCGCATGCAAAGTAATTAGGATTCTTCATGGCAAAATGCAGACTTTGATATCAAAGCTGAAAATGCATAATATTTCAAAATTGATTTATTTCATGTTGGATTGCAGTTTGAACAGCTAAAAATAAGACTTTTAAAAAGCCTTAATACACAACATTTTCTTAGAAAGAGTGGCCTATCCGTGTTTGGGAAGGCAGCTGAAATACTCCATATTTATCTAATTCTATAGCATAAACAAATCGTGACCCACTTCTCAAAGGTGGATACAGTCCAAAGTTACTTGACTTGAACAGCAATTCCATGGGTGCTTAAAAGAGAATTACAGAATAAAAAGTACACTGCCTTTTTTTTTTTTTTTTTTTTTTGGCAGTGTAGGAACAGTTAGGAGATGGAGAAAGAAGTGCATATATTTGGAAATTACTGTTTAAACACTTGTATGTCTTTTGCTTCCCCCAGATTACACCTTTTGGGTAAGACTAAGAATCACATGTCTTTAATATGATAAAGCACATAGGTAAAAATTCTTGAACCCCAAACTTCAGAATAAGTTAACCACAAAACCCAAGAAACAATTGATTTAATGACCATCATGGCTTTTGGATCAAAGGTCAGTTTTAGTAGCTTCTAAATAGCCTCTAACACTGTAATTGATGATTAACACAAATTAACTTGATGATCGTCTGTTATGAGCTAGAGATAGCATGACTGACCTCTACTTCATATAATTTTAGAAAAGAAGGAAATAGTTGTAGATGGAACTGCAATAGGCAATTTGTCAAAATTCAGTTAAAAAACATGTATATTCATAGTGTATTATTGTATATGCTTGTTTTCAACTGTATGCAGTGTACTGACTGGCAACATTTGAAAAAAAAAACCAAATTGTACACTACTCTGTGTTGGTTTGAGTTGTCTTATTTTTGCTTTTCTGCCAGCTCATAGTTTATTCAAGGAAAAGCCTAGTGGTGCTCTTGTGGTTATGGGTGTACTGAGATTTGTGATAAACAAGCACTATGTGCTCAAGACTGTGCACACGAGTTTGGATACTACTTCTGTGCTTAGTGTAGCTGTTCAGTTGGGACAATTAAATTATAAAATTACTTGTTTAGAAAAATGTTCATTAGCACCAGCTTGCAGAAAGATGGCTAAAAATGCTCTGCTTTGAAATGATGGACTTGTTTCTTGCTTTTCTTTGAGGTTCCTCTTGAGTAATCAAATACAATCCTTGCATCAATAGATTTAGACCAGTGAGCTTCCAGGATCTCTATTTGATAATGCTTTGGAGGCCGATTTTTTCTATTAAAAGTACTTTGGAAATCCATTGTAACCTGTTTCTTAATTGCAGTTTGATTTTGATGCTTCTGTCTTGTCTCTATGGGAGAAGATGTTATTTTAACTAAATCTCCGTATTTCACAAAGGTTTTAAAAAAATCATTTTCCCAGAAGGAAAGCAAAAGCATTTTAATTAAAAATGGTCAGGTATTTTTGAGTCAGGACTGGTTAGCCATCATTTTGTGTTGGCTGTAGGGGAACTTTGGGATTAAATGTCCTGTCATAAGGAGGAGTATCTGTTGTGAAAACTTCTTTTTGATTTCACACAGTTCTCAGCCCTGGGGAACTGCAGCTTAATGCATGCATGGTCCAGTGTTTTAATGTCCTTGTTTATAGCCAGGACTGCAGAAAGAAGCAACTCTCCAGTTATCTGCATTACTAAAACGTAGATACAACATTTACAGGAGTTCAAGAAATAGGAGATTTCTTAAGCCTTTTGCCTTAGTCAAGGAGAGCATGTAGAGAGACAGGAGAGATCCTGGAGCTTGTCCTCATCCTTTGTTTTGTGTTGTTTATATTTAATAATTTGCATACTGAGTCTTGTGTACTGATTCAGCTAAAAAACTTCTTGATTTCTCATAACACTGTGTAATGCACTGAATTTAAGAAGTGTTTTCTTTGATCTGAGTGAATGCCTAGTTTGAGCTAAGTTCCTTAGAATTGATATGCAGTGTGAAGTATGATTATTGCTCTTGAAGTGTGTTACGTAATGTCTTCTATTCAGGAAAATGATGATGTTGTTGAGGGAAAAAATTAAGTGCTGAACCCTGCATACTTGTCTTAAGCAGAATTAAAGTGGTAGGTTGGTATTTTTTTGTGTGTTCTGTATGGGTTGGTTGTGTTTTTTTATTTTGTTTTTTAATAGGGTATAGCTACAACTTTTTTGCCAAGAAATTGGGAAATAAACCCATTAAATTTTGTTTTAAAAAAAAAATCTTTCCATTTAGCCTGTTTTTGGAGTAAAATGTCAAGAGGTTTATGATCAAGTTGACTCTTTGGATTCTGAAGGATTGATGGTGCAATGAAGAGACTGTATTTCCGGTTCCAGGAATTATTTTCTTACTTTAAGCTACTTTGTCAGTTCCTGGTTGTCTGCTTTAGTAGTTTTCTGTATGCACTTATATGGTGTTTTGGTGAAGTGTTACAAATTTCTTCAGTTAGAGGTGATAGAAGGCTTTTGGAACAAAGAACCTTTTTTAGTCCATGAACAAGTATCCAAACACAAATGTGTAGGAAGGAGTACCATATCAGAATGGTCTGTACCCATATCATTTAATCATCTGAAATTTCAGGCAACTTATCATCTACAATATTGGTTTATGGCCGTAATCTTAGTGCTTCTGAGATTGTAATGTTAGTAAACATTATTCTGATTTTACATCTGAAGGTTGGAGTTGAGAAATGTTCATGGGGAGTAATCTGTGGAAGATTTGCTGAGCCATGATTACTTTCGTGGTGGGTTTTTTGTTGTTTTCGGATTTTTAAAGAAAAGTTGTCGTAGTGTTTCCTGTCATTGGCTGTAAACGTCACTCAGAACCTCCTTACTCTTTGTACTGAATCTGTTCATAGGGATTCTTATCAGCTACCTTAATTTTTAATACATTTCAGAAATGGCTTGTGGAAATTTTGGCACAGATTTTGATATCCCAATTTTTTGTCTTCTCAGAGTGTGCCATGCTTAGAAAAAAAGTCTTAAGTTTTCTCAGAAGTAAATATAAGAAAACCTTGAACATTTCATAAAGCTTAGATGTAAACCTGTTTTCATGTTGAACCAGGTTATAGGGTGGTTTTTTATGACTTAGTAAAAGAGAAAACAGCAGGTGATTCATATGAATGAAGATACATGTATATTTTTTTCAAACCAATGTTCATAAAATTTGTCACAATATTCAGGAAATTGGCTACATAAAGCTCCAGTGGTTGTAGAAAGTAGTTCGTTTGTGCAAACTTCTCCTGCTGAAATATCAAGTGCCTCGTATGTAGAGTGAACTCTCTGGTACCAGAGTATGCTGTAATATTGTGTTAGGGAGATTACTCCTGGGAGTAATCTCATAGATCTGTCTGTGCCTGTTCAGGGCTTCTGTTTGGTTACAGTGATGACGTAGCTGATCTTGTTCTCTGGGCATCTGCCTGCCAGGAATGAGATGTGTCCTCTCTTCTGTCTTATAATAGCTGCCAAGCAGCCCTAAGGTGATAATGCACTTTCATTAGTATTGATGGCACTCAATTTAGATCCTTAAGTTAAAGACTTTTTCTCTGTTTTCGGACTTGTACAAAGATTTTTGGCCACTGCCTGTTTCTTTTGGAAATAGTATCTGAAAGGGAATATTGATAATTTCTTCTAACACCTTACATATAATGGGTTCAGAATTTAAAAAAAGTTTTGTTGTTTTAAAATACAGCTGCATCATTTTATCATTAAAACATACTGTAATAAATTTCTGGAATCTCTCCTTTGGGGTGATTATGTTTGGTATGTGACATCTGGAGTTTTTGAAGTTTTGCACATATGACTGTTTGCCCACATGGTTCTTAAGATCCTTGTTTTATTCTTTCTGAAGTGACTTGATAAACAAAATCGTGTTCATTTTTTTACTTGAATCACAGTTGTAAGTTTATTTTCTTTATATTTAGAATTGATGGAACATTTATAAAAGGCTTTTCTGTTCTCTTCAAAATACAAATTACCCTGTGTCCAAAACTCTGGTTCCATTCAGAACACCCCAAAACTACTGGTAGTGTCCTGACTGTGAAAATTTTCTCCCCACCCTCCAGTCCCTGAATAGAGTTCTTTAAAATGCAAGTCTGTTGAGATCCTGTGTTCATTTTTCTGTCTTTTGCCTTTTTATGTATGTGCTTGGAAGCTTAGTTTTCAACATGGTTGAAGATTTTAGCACTAATACTTTTACCCAGGTATTTCTAGGTTTCCTGTAAAGAAAAAAAAAATTTTCCTGAGATGCTATACAGACTAATAGGCTCTTAATGTTATGTTACTACATGATGTTAAAAGTGAATTAGTTCCCCTTTACTGTGATTTCTTTCTCAAATTAGGAATACTTTTTTTTCTCCCCATTAGTGAAGATGGTCTGTTGTCCAGATTTTTACAAGGATGGTTTCAAAATAGTTGTGAGAGCACTTTGGTTAAAGAATTTTTGAATGTTCTAGGATTCTACACTCGGTAGAATTTAAAATACATGAGTTTTGTTGTGCTTTAGGGGGTTTAAATGTTTGGGGTTTTGTTTGTTTTAGAAGATGGAAATCTCTATGAATAGAGTGCTAATACAGGAGATTTTCCTTGAGTCCACGTTTTGCTCATTTTATATACACTGTGTATGCTAGGCAGGCACTCTTTTAAAATGTTGGGATTTTTTTTTTCATGGCAAAAATAGCTTGCAGCTTATTGAAAAACAAGGCAGACCTGTGCCTCAAAATCCAAATGAAACTGCTGCTTGGATGAGGCTCTAAAGAGGGCATTTATATGTTGTGGAATGAATGGCATGCCTGCGCTAACTCCCGCAGGCCGGATATTTCCAAGGTATCAGACAGAGCTGTATGTACTACACTTTCCCCCCTTTGGATCCAAAGTTTCCCCCTTGGCAATATCTGGAGGACCCCTGGCCTTGGTGGGGAGGACAAGGTGGGGAGTTGGGGCTGGCAGGGGGAAAGTAAAATGAGTGAGGTGACTGTATGTGTGTGACTCTTTTTTAATTTTCCACTCAGACTGCCCTTCTTGTACTTTGTGAGCTTGTGTTGTTTTTGTAATCATTGTTCTTTGAACAGTGTAGTTAGGAATTTCCTGTTCACGTTTTACTACAATGGTTTGTTTAAAATGATAGACCACAGTCTTTCCTGACCTAAAACTAGATTAGCCTTGAATGTCGAAAAGAAGTCGGACAAATAAAGAGGATAGGCTGTATTTGCTTATGTCATGGAGAGAGGCCTTTTAACCATGGTCTCAGTTGTATCAAATACCACAAGCCATGTTTCTTAAATATTTATTAAGACAAATAAACATAGTTATTGTATGAACTGGCAGGTCTCCAAATTTCTGTCTCTTTGATTCTCATGGGTGGGTCGCTTTTAATCAGGAGAAGTATATTTAGTCAAGACTCTGATATCTACTGGATTACTGAATCTCCAGCCACAGCTCAGTTCTCCCCTGCTTCAGTACATTTTTTAAATGCAACGAAATAAGCCTCAGCAAAGTTGAAGTTTTAAAATACTAAGCAACAAATTTTGGGGAATCCTTTGGGTACCTGTGATAAGCAAAGTTTAGTAAAGTCTTTGTATGTATCGCTGTATGCTTTCAAATTTTGAGCGAAAAAAATCTCCCAAGCCCAGCAGTGTTAGATGTACAATGAATTTCAGCATCCTTATTATACAATTTATGTTTACTTAGAGCAGGTTCCTTTTATAACTCTGCTAATCTGTGTAAATCGTGCACACCTATATTGATAGAAAAGTACAGGTAATAAGGCTATTGATTTTTATCAGAAAAGAGATAAAATTTTAGTGTTAAAAGCAATATAAGACCTCGACTTTGGGCTTTTATTTTACAGAAAAGATATTGTCTCATAAACCATATTATGGTGTGGCACAAAAGTTTTATTCAATTTTGGGGGAATGGCATATTGACCTGCCTGAGTTGGCTACTGAAGTCATTAGTGACAAGTGTCAAACTCATTAATATACACTTTATAAAGTGCTCTTGGGTATTTTTAATGCAAGAATGTCTGTGACGATGTGCATGTGAAATTCTGGTAAACCTACTAAATCAATTTTTCAAGATGGGAGGTGTCAGATTTGTAAGGTTGTAGAGTCTCTAGCTGATATGACACACAGGCATGTCATTACAAGGGTGTTGCCAGTTAAAATACTCAGCTGTTATGGTATTTCCAGCTTAGCATCTAACTTTGTTCCACCCAGCAAATAGTCACATAAATAGGACTAGCTGTGGATTTTTAAAGGAAATATTTAATGTATTTTTAAAGAAAATAATATTTGGAAGGAAAAATATTTGGGTAGCTTGTCTAGGGTAGGGCAGGGAGATGCCTTGCAGGGTAGAGGGTTTGATGTGCTGAAGAAGCTTTCAGTAGATGTTATGTGGAAAATGTTACCATTTATAGAAATCAGGTATTTCCATGAGTACCGGAACTGGTGAAGCCTGGTTTCCTGTGGGTTTGCATCTTACGGCTGATTGACTTTAGTGTCTGCGAAGGTGAAAGTTCTGCTGGATGCTTTTTGCCTTGCTTTTGGGCTATTTGCATTCACTTGCTCCTGAGCAGATTTTCTGATTAGGTGTGAACATGTGTTTCTCACTTTCTACTAGGCCTCTTCCATAAACTTTCATAGGTATTTGAATTATCTAGGGAGTTTCCCTAAAATTTGAAAATTCATCAGTGGAAAAAACCCAAATAGACTTAAGTCTATTAATCATGTTATTAATAAAAATCACGTATCCATGTGTTTATAGGTAATGGGACTATGAGCCCTTGATTTCTTTGTTTAAATTACCCTGTTGTGTGCTAATTTCTACTAGCCAGTTTGGTTGAAAAAGGAGTCAGTTCCTAAAAACCAAGTGATGCTTTTACCTATTAAATGGTAGATTGGTGTGCCAGATTTTGTCGTACAAACTTGGACTTTAATCATTCTGTAGTTTGTGTGCACTGGATGCACTGTTCGCACACAAATGAAACAAAGCATTAGATTTAAGTTTCCAGTGTAGCTGTTAGGCTAAGTTGTCCATGCTTTTAGGTTTGGTTTCCTATATGCATGAACAAAAAGTGTAATCTTGAGCAGAGATCCAGAGTCCTGCTGAAGGTTTATCATTGAGATTGCTGCTGTTAATGTACCTCCTGGAGCTGTTAGCAGTTGTTTTTTGTTCATAAGTATCAGAGATGTACTGTGTGAAATACTGTCAAGGGCAGTGGGTGCCATTGGTTTAACTGTCAGCAAAAATTGTTTGTTTCAGTTTTGATCTTCGCTAAGCACAGATTTTTCTACCTGGAAAAGCTCAGTAAGTCCAGGTGTGAGTGAACAGGGCCCTCAGTCTTCCATATGAATGCTTTTTGTGTAGCAATATGGGTGAGTAGTTTATTCCACTAGATGAAATAAGTGAGGTGAATAAGGTGAGTAAGCAATTTCATTATGAGACGCTGTCAGTTGTGTCTAAATGCTATGTTGCAAATTTGGCTCCTGCTTTGAGCTGGTTGTGAGCCAGTGGCTGTGGTTAATTCATCACCAAACCTGAGCTAGCAAGCCCTGTGTAGGCTGGGTTATATTAGATAGAGCTCTGTGCCGCACTGAAGTAGCTGGCATCTGTACTCATGGGAGCCAGGGCAAAGCTGCTTTGAGTCTGCTGGAAACATCCTGTGTAGACAAATGTAGAAGTGTTTGTGTGGGGTAAATAATTTATAATATGAATTTACAGTACCTTTACTGTAATGTTACGTTCTTTACAGAAATCAGGTAATGTTCTTTTTGTGTAAGCTGTAGGCTCTAGGCTCTAGTTATTTCTTCTGGGGGTGTATTTATAAATCATGCATAAAATCTGTATTATCATAGGATGTATCACCAGTGTTAAATGGATTGATAATGTTCTTACCTCTTGGTTTGCAGTAGTACAGCATCTTGTATATAATAAAGTTATCTTAAGCAAAGATCTTTGAAATAAAGCCATGACTTCAGGAATGGTTCTAACATGATCCAGTCACTTTTGAAGGCTCAGTTGAATCTTCCCACTCCTGCACACTGAAAGGAGCTGGAGGAGCACAGTGGCGCTGCCATGGTGTTCACAGAGATGCTGCTGGAGCTGGCCATCGTTTTGTGGAACAGGCTGCCCACAGCTCTGGAGGGCTTAGACTGCTCCCACTACTGTGAGAAGACATTGATGTGCCTACAGGAAAGAAAAATGCCAGGACAGAAAATGGAGACAGTGCTAAGAAAGTGTTTTTGTCATTGTTTGGATAGCTGTATATTGTGCACAGTTAAAATTTACACTTACAAAAGCTTGCAGCTGGCAGCAATGTGAAGGGAACAGTGCAATCTGTGCCATTAATATATGTGTGCACGGGAAAGCACATGCCTGATCTAAAAGGTGTGTTTGAGAATGCTTTTGTAGTTCTCTTGTTTTGGAAATTGAAGATCAAAGCAATGTGGATTCAAAACAACGGAACAATGTGCTGGCTTAATTGTACAAAATACGTGAGGATGAGCTGTTTACTGAGGGCAATGCTAGTTCATTTTCATGGTAACTTTTGATAGAAACAAGAAGTTAATTTTATTTTTATGTTGGATCTCTGAAGAAATTATTTCTTTTCTTTTCAACATTGATGGATGCTAGAAGTTGCCAGAAGAACTTGTCCATGCTTACAATATATATAACACCTGTTAAATTAAACCATGTGTTAGACAAGCTACTATTAAAAATGGCATTTGTGTAATTAGTTTTCTTTTTTAAAGCCAATTAAAGTCCATAAACTTTTTTTTGTTTACTTTTATGCTGTTCTTGGATTGCATAAGTTGTTACATTATGAAATTGTTTTGACTCAGTTGTCAATAAATTGTGTTATCCTTTTGAGTGTTCTGGATTTGTATTATGGCAACAGCAATATCATCCTGTCCTCTGCTTCTGTCAGCACTCATTTTCTACAGAGAAGTGCCCCTTTATGTGTTTGCTGGAATTTTGAGAAATACATATTATTCAGTCAGTAGAAATGTGTTTGTGTGCATGGGTGTCTGCCCTCAGCATCGCTGTAGTGCCACCTCAGAAGGCAGTGTTGTCCAGAGAGGTCTTAGATAGTTGGTATGCTGCCTTTCATGGTGCTCTCTTTGGAGAGGTTGGGCTTTGGTTTTTGAGGAGTGTGTGGGATCGATATTCTTGCCCAAATCAACATTCCACTTGAGATTTGACTGGTGTCTTAAATTGGTGTATATTTATTACTGCTTCTTCGTCTTCATTGAGAGGACTTAGGGAAAATTAAGTGTCTCCATAAAACTAATTTTTTCAGGAATTAGAAGCATTAAGTCATTGTGAGTAAGATGTATTGCTCAATATATGGCCAGAGGGTAGGAGGGGGCCTAGACCAGTCATATCTGTAAAATTTAGGCTTCCACTAAAATGTAGCCCAGCAACAGGCGTTTAACTGGCTGTGCAGGGAGGTTCCTTGCCTCGCAAGGCTATGGTGAAAAACTTATAAAGATGACCGGATAGGCTGAAAAGCCATGCTGTTGAATGGTTGTTAGAAGCACTTTGCTAATTGAATGGGGGAGGAATAGATTTAATGCAATATGATAATAATTTATTGAACTGGTGGTGTCTTCATTATATTCTAATTAGAATCTGAGGGCAAAATTGTCAGGGAAGTTAACTTGAGGACATAAAAGTTTAGGTCTTTCAACTATGATGAAGAGTAGGGAAGGGGTGGACCTTCGCTGTTCTGACAGCTTCCATCTTTAGTAATTCCTTGTTGTGCTGTGGCAGTGTGACATCAGAAAACCAAATCCTGGGAATAAGAATCCTGTGGATTTCATGCTGGGAAGAGCAGAGAGTGGCTATGTATGTAAGCATCTGGGTTCACTTATTGAGGAAGTAAGACCTGCAGAAGGAAGCTAGACGAAGGGTGATGGCAGAAGACAGGCTTTCCTGGCAGCAGCAGTCTAGGAAATGGTGAGAAAATCTCTTCAAATTATTTGTTCAGTTGTGGCAGAAGTACAGGATGGGGGAGGAAAGAGAGAGTGCTCCTGTTTCTTTTTCCACAGCTGTCTTGGAGAGGCTCTCTTCTTGCTTAATAGATAATGGTAGAAAGTTTTTAGAAAATGACAGAATATGAAATTGTGTGGAGAATGGAATGTTAGAGTCATTACTATGTTTTTCTGGGATTTTCCTGTCAGGCTTGTACGCTGTCCTGCCTTCCCATGCGCCATAGTTTGCCTTTCAGTTCACTCAGGTTTCCTAATTGCATTTGATGAGCTGGTGGTAAGTTTTGAAGTCCTGCTATGTTAAACATACTTGAGTCACAAATTTTTCAGTGCACATCTGGAATAGCAGTCATGGTTCAGTTTGCTTCATGCCCTCCTTTTACTGGATCTCCTGAAGCATTGCTCATCAGCCCAGCTAAGCAAGCAGGCTTACAACACTTCTGAGAACTGTGGATTTTTTTTCTCTTCCAAGATACTCAGAGATTGAATCAGTAGATCTTTAGTAACTGGAAATAGCTACTATTGTTGGGAAAAGTTTGTTACCTACCTAAAATTTTGCTCCTAAGTCTAGGAGACAGTTCTGCCTCTCAATTCAGAGACTGGGAGGGTCCCACTGATAGGTTAGGTCTTGCATATTAATAGTTTTGAAGAAAGTAGGTGCATTGGAGTTAAAGAAACTAAAATTTTAGATGCTTCCTCTGCTAGTAACACAAAAGGCTGTGAAATGCAGGGAAGAGTTACTCTGACAAGATTTTGCATAATTTCTGTGGGCAGATAACTTTCTGTATTTTAAGTAAAGGAAACATATGTCCCTTCTGCTAGAACTTAGGTTTCTAATATGTCAGACATAAACCCCATTTCCCTTCTGAATGCATGTGTCCAACCTGCTTGTTACTTAGTACCAGACAAGCCTCATGGAAATGCAGATGTTTTTCTTTTCCTAATTCATTTTTTCCTGCAGTTCATTTAATCTGCATTTCTGATGTCTTTGTGGCTTTTCTGTGGTTGCGTGTGAGTGAGTGCTCTCTGTATTAAAGATAGAGTTGATCTTAAATGAAGAAAGAGAAGAGAAGCTGTGAAGAGATTTTAATTGCAATTACTATGGAAAAATAGTTTTTAGTGAGTATATATAGTTGAGGATATGACTCAAAACACAGTAGCTTGTTTCCTTCGCACAGTTTTAATGGTTTCTTGGTCAATCAATCATGTCATGTGTTTTAGTAGTTAATTTCCTTCATGAGTATCTAGTTGTTTCCTGCACAGCTCTGGCTTGTGGGGTTTTTTGTTCGGTAGTTTTTTTAAAAAAAGAACTATGTTAATGGATAAATGGATTAATTAGTTGTTATCTGTGTCAATATCCTGTATTGTTAGGTCTTAACCTTCCATGAGCATGGAAGGAAGTGTTCATATTGAGAATTACTCTTCCGGGGGGCTACAGTACCATTGCATAGCAGTGGATATTCAAAGGTGCTTTTGAGGTTTTAGTTTTTCATTTGCTGTACACTTGAGTTCCTCAGAAACTTTTAAAATAGGCTTTGTTCTTCCTCCAAACTTCAGAAAGCTCTTTAACATATGGATCCTGGTGCCTTAATGTTCTCTTCCTGAGATGCTTTTGTGATGCATCTGTGGTTTTTTTCATGTTGATTAAAATTGCATCGCCCAAACATAGACCAAGCATTGTAAACTGCTAGAATTCATGTCTGCATTATCATTGCAAAACTATCTTTATGTGGGTGTTCTGATTTTGTCTGGGTGGGTTTTTTGGTTCTTCTTTCCCCCTCCCCGACCTAAGTGAGGCTTAGTGTGCTCATAGTATACTGCAAGTTAGGCTAATAGTTTGTTACAAATAGTAGGAGATCTTGCTCACTTCATGCGTCTTCTACATTGCTTCTTTGCTCATCTGATAGCAAAATAAAATTCAGTACCCATGAGAACTGAATGGAGTTTAGCAACCTCTTTGCTACTTTCCCCTTTCTCCATTGCTTTTTTTGCAGTTCGGGTGAGTTGAAGCATACCTACTCTTAGTTTACTGTATAATGAGATGAGTACTAGAAATAGCTGTGGTATGGAGTGGTGGGATTATGCAGGTTAGGGCAGCAGAGGGGGACACATTGGAAGGCAGCAGGGATCTCTCCAGTTCAGTGGTACCAAGATGTTAATCGAGGTTTCTTAAAACCTACAGGTGGGATTTATGGTATAGTTGGAGTGGACAGCACAGGGAAGATCAGAGCCTTGTTCAGAGTCTCAGAGCTGAAGGATGTAGAGGCTACTTCTTTCTTTCCCCATCCAGCCAGATAGGCTGTGGCCTGTTCACACTGCTGCTGGCCAGTCCCTTCTGCTTGAGCTCTGCTGTCTGTTAGTCCTTCTCCTCTTGCTTATCCTACTTCTCTGTCTGTGCTTCCTTGGATCATTCATTCCTTTCTGATTGCCACTGCCTCTTCTTCCAGCACCTGGTTCCCATGTTCCTCATTCTTTTGTATCCCTGTGTGCCCACTTCCTTTCTTTTCCTCCATGATGTTCAGGTGCTAACAGGGGTCTCATTGAGCCTGGAAGGAGAAACTGACTTCCTAGTTTCTTTCCCTGGGAGGAGGCAGGATTGTACTGGAATTGTTTTTCTGGAGCTGCTCCTTGCAGCTGGAGCAATCCTCTCGGATGTCCTGGAACACTGGGGTTGAGTGGCTGCATAGCCAAGAGAGGTCCTGAGAAGCTGGCATCTGTTCAGTGGAGATTAAATCTGCAAAGACCCAAGCTTCTATACTTCACTGAGTTATGATGAGAATGTGCAACAATATTCCCCTCTTCAACTCCCTTGTATCTTCACCGAACTTGAATGTTTTTCCTTGGGAATAGTAGGATACCTACAGGATTCAGGTCCCGGGGTTAGCAATGCTGAGATTATCTAGGAAACTGTTATAAGAATTGAAGCAGGGGGGTGGGGAGGGGCGGGACAGCATTTTTCCTGTACTTCATTGTTTCAACTGGCAGAGCTGTTTTAATTGACCTTCTTGCAAGAGATGAGAAGGAGGCACACCCTCAGGAGGGAGAACTTCAGCCAAGGCAACTCTACTCTAGCAGAATAAAAAGCAATAAAAAATTGCCTAATGAAGGAATGCTTACCTAATGAGGGAGTGCTTAACGAAGCATACCAGACTTCCTAATGAATGGGTGGCACTGTATTATAGTAATGTGCAGATGATACAACATCATATTGCAGCAGACTTTATATACCTGCTACTTCTAGTTTGTTGAAACGCAGTGCTTCCAGATAAAGAATTCAGATGCTTATTCTTATTCTTCAGTGTACATATTTTCAATATATACAGTCACTGCTCTTGTCACTGTGGAAGCTATGCTCTAGGTCACCCATGAGGTTGGGCTGGATGCAAGGATTACCAGCTAAAGTTTTGTGGCTTGTGTTATGCAGGAGTTGAATTAGGTGATGGTAGTGACTTACTGACCTTAAAGTATGGACCTGGACAGCTGGGGCCACTCTGTGCTGCCATGGTGGAAGTTAGGGGCTTCCTGTGGCTGACTTCCTCGAAAGCTCAGGGCAGGGAGGGAGGGAGGGAGCTGAAGCTGTCTTTCTACGGCTCTGAAGCTTTCCTTCCTAGTACTGGAGCTGCTTTTGGATATGGGGAGTTGAGTGCTGTGCACTGAAAATATCTGCATTTACTAACTGCAAAGGAATGCATAAATATAGAAAAATATGCCAGTACAGCTTATTCCCAAAATATGTTACTATGTGGTGCAAGGGACCTTTGGCTGAGCAATATCCAAAAGGAAACTTTGGAAGAGATACCTACCACTTCTAGAGAGACTTGTCATTTACGAATGATAATAATAATGCAAACCACAGAAGTCAGCTTCCTGAGTTGCTGTAAATTTGTGTTTTTAACACTCCTTCTTTTCCAGCACAAATGTAGGAAGCTGGCAAAGTAGCTATTTCAGTGCTCTAGAAAAGTTTACAGCGAAATAATCTAAGGAAACGGAAGCCTCTATTTTTAACCTTCTCCATTATGGAAGATGGGGAGGAAGAAGAGGAGGCCATCTACTGTTGGAGTCTCTTCAATATCTTACTATAAATTTAATCTGATTTCCACTGCTGTTTTAATGAAGAGGTATTCATTGACATTCATTTATGTTCAAATTAAGATCACTGTAGTTTTGGTGGCACAGTCTGTCTTTTAGAATTGTGCTTTATCTCCTGTTGACTGGTTTTTACTTTCCAATTTTTCGGTATATATGAAATTTTATACTCTGAAATAACCCCCAACACTGATTGTGTGGCTTTACTGTTTGATTTATTTTCTTATATCAAAACTTAATTTTTCTGAGAGTTTTAAGTGCTTTTTTATATTGGGTTTGAGCAGATCCTCTTAAGTTTTTTTTTTCATACTGTATTATTATAATTCATTAGAAGTACATTATCTGACTGGATTTCTCTGGATTTTTTCACGAAGTATTTTTTATTCTTGTATATATGTAAAAGCATGATAGTGAAGTTATGAGTAATCCCTTATATTACTTATTTGGAATTACTTTATTAGTCTAGCTGGAAGCTTAAATATAACATATTGTACAACTACTGGCCACCATAGAAGTAATAGCATCAAACTCCGTAAGTTCAACCTCTTAAAAATTTCAGATGAACATGAATCTGTAAAACTGACTTCAGGATGTATTCCTAAACTACTAATAATGATTGGGGAATATAGTGCATTAATTTGCAAGGCCAGCATTAAGGAAGACTGTAGGAAGCAACTGTATTGGGGGAATGATAGTAATAGTAGGATAATTGCATATTGGGAAAACAGGGGCTGGGCTAAGTTTTCCTAAAGGCTTGAAAATTACTGTTTGGCAAGGGTGTTAACCTGGAGTGTGGAAGTACTTCTAAGAGTTTAAGTGCACGTTTTAGAGAATCTTCTCCACAACACCTGTATTAACATTATACATCTGTACATAACACGAATTTCTGTTTCTGACTGGTAGATTGAGAATGCTGAGAATCAAAAGTGTAGAAATTATATAACTAATGTGTCATAAAGTGTAAATAACTTTGACAGCTGTATCTGTGATTTTAAAGGCAAAGAGTGAGCTGTGGAGAAGGAAATGTAACAAGGCTGCAAGTCATTGGAGAACCATTGCTTTTTTCCTTAGGCAGTTATTTGGCTTAAAGAAATCAGTTTACTTTGCAGGGGGGTTGTTGCTCCATTGGTATAAAAACAACAAAGATTTTAGGGAGATAAAGTTTCTTATGTTAGCTCTCCTGATATGTTTGGAAAATAAGACATATTTTAAGCACATTTTTTGTTAATGCGTTTATTTTTAGACTGCTTTTAATACCTTAGAGATGATCATTAACTGTTTTTGTAATACCACTTAAAATACAGAGCTTCGAAATGGATGGGTAGATTGAGGATGCTAATGTATACAACAGTCACTAATGACTTGTCCATCAGCACTTCGAGGCAGCTGAAATAGGCATTCAGATATGCTTGACTATGGGTCTGTTATTCCTGAAGGAGTGGAAAAACCTTGAATAGTGAGGTGACTGATGTAGACCAGTGCTTGCAAGAAATGGAGTCTGAAACCAAAAGCGTCAAAGATCCTGTCAACATATTTCCACTTCAGTTGCTTAGTGGTAAGTCAAGCTTAGTAACTCTTCAGGCAAGTGATTGAAACGGTGCCCTTGGATGCAGTGTGTGTGTCACATTAGTGGCACTCTTTCACCCTCATCTAAAGTATCGCTTTATTAAGTGTAGGTCAGAAACTTAAGAAGAGGAGCAATCTGGAAAGCCTTCCTTGCAGACCTGCAGTGCAATTTGGGCAGGAGGCTGCTGGAGTGCAGTGTAATGTCCTCCCTCTCTGGTTGCAGACCTCCGTGCCCATGGGCACCCACTCCTCTGAGGGGGGCTGGGAGCCAGAGCCTTGGCCTTTTACAAGGCAAAATTTCTCCGCTTTACAGGCAGAGTCAGTGCGTGACAGCACAGTGGCATGTTAGAAGACATTACATAGAAATAGTACAAAAGAGTCCATAAAATTTCCAGGAATGTGATAATTGAACATGTTTGAGAAATGTCATATGTGGTACTTTTAGGAAACATACAGGATGAGTATAACGCATTTTCAAGTGTGTTGGAAGAGGAGGAGGAGAAAAGCTGTTCTGAAAGATTAAGTGAGAAACCCTTGTCTTGAATTTCTAATATTAGCTGGCATTGTAGACTTTTCTTGGTGAGAGGCCTTTGCTTACTGTTTTACCTTGCAATTTGTTTTGAATAGGATGTATGTGAAGTCATGGTATGCATATTCTTTTGGCACTTATCTACACATCTCTTTGTTCCAAGACTTGAAAAGAATGGTCTCTTGAATATATATTTTTCCAGCCATTTTTTTATCATCAGTCCATTTGCATTTACTTTCCCTCCCATTGTTTGTCTGTTTCTGCTTAATTTCTCTAGAAATGGTTTCTGGTAACTTTTAACCTGTGTATTCCCTTTTATTAATATAATTGAATAATACTTACTGGTGAAAATAGTTTCATTAAAATAATTTCAATAAAATTTAATTGAATATACCCCAAGTATAGTAAGTTTTTGGAGGATTGGGGCTTAAAATATTTTAAAACATCAGATTAACTAAATTAGTGGTAAGCTTGTTTGTGCATATACGCATGACACGTGTCTGTTTCTAGTATCATTAAGCTTCAATTTACCTGTAGGGGAACATTAGCTATAGCCTTTTCTAAAGCATTGTTTCTTTCAGAGTACAGAAATAGAAAGTCTCTTTAGCTGATGTTTGTTGGCATGTTTTTTAGAATGATGGACCTTCTTAATGTATGAGAGAGATTTTCACAGAATCACGGAATAGGCTGATTTGGAAGGGACCTACAAGGATCATAGAGTCCAGCTTTCAGCCCTGCGCAGGACCATCTCCAAGAGTCATACCATGTGCCCAAGGGCATTGTTCAAATGCCTCTTGAACTCTGTCAAATTTGGTGCTGTGACCACTTCCCTGGGGAACGTGCTCCAGTGCCCAACCATCCTCTGGGGGAAGCACCTTGCTCTAATATCCAACCTAAACCACTCTGACACAACTTCAGGCCATTCCCTTGGGTCCTGTCCCTGGTCACCAGAGAAGAGATCAGTGCCCCTCCTCTTCCCCTCACAAGGAAGTTGCAGACTGCGATGATGCCTCCCCTCAGTCTCCTCCAGCCTGAACAGACCAAGTGCCCTCAGCTGCTCCACATACAACTTCCTTCAAGGCCCTTCACCATCTTTGTTGACCTCCTTTAGATGCTCTCTAATGTCTATCTTATATTTCAGTGCTCAAAAATACCCCCAGAACTTTAGGTGAGGCTGCCCCAGTGCAGAGCAGAGCAGGACAATCCCCTCCCTTGCCCAGCTGGCGATGCTGTGCCTGATGCCCCAGGACAGGGCTGTCCCTCCTGGCTGCCAGGGCACTGCTGGCTCATGTTCAATTTGCCATTGACCAACACCCCCAGGTGCAGAGTTGCTCCACAGAGCTGCTCTCCAGCCTCTCATTCCCCAGTCTGTCCATACATCCAGGGTTGCCCCATCCCAGGTGCAGAATCTGACACTTTCCCTTGTGGAACTTCATACAGCTGGGGATTGCCCATTTCTCTTAATTTGTCATGGTTACTCTGCAGGATGTCCCTGTCTTCGAGGGAGTCAACAGCTCCTCCCAGTTTTGTCTTGCCTGCGAACTTGCTTGTATCCCTTCCAGTCCTGCAATCCATTGGGATGTAATTGCATATATGCTTCAAGATTCTAATATTAACCTTTATGCATCTTCAGCTACTTACCTTCTAGTCAGGCCAAAGACTACCAGTTATTGTAAGATTCTCTGTTTTGCTGAGACTTGTCTAAAGTGGTTTAAAGTGTTCACAAAAGTGTTTCACAGTGCTTTTCTTATTCAAGAATGTCTACGTTAAGCTTCAGTCATTTGACACTCTAATGGTATTTAGACAAATCAATAAATTGTGTGGACAAAACACTTGTGTGTGTGTGTATGTGTGTACATATATGTATATGCACACACATGTATATATTTAGTTATTTCCAATCTGGATAATTTAGAAGAGTGATAAATTTAAGGGAGGGGAACACCTTCAGTGGTGCAGAGATAACCATTACAAACATAAAGAAACGTGTATTACCATTGGCTGTTAGAAAGTTGTAGAAAAATCTCTGCTATAATGTTTAGAACAATCACATAGACTTCAAACTTTTGAAGAAAAGTTTAGTCTACTAAGGTCAGACTTAAGGGTAACAAGATAGTTAATGCTGGTGTAATCTTTCTGGATAGAGGACATCTGAGGTTAGCAGGAGAACGTAGTAGATGGGCAGACAGTTTTGAAGAACTTCACACTTCTGCTTCTCCACTGCTCCAGTGAGCAGTGTTAGCCAACCTATTTTAATAAACTGGAAGTCAAAGAGGCAATGTAGTAGTGAGGATGTTCTAATATTTTTTAGTATAAACTTCAGGTGATCCTGCAAGAGTCCTCAGGAAGTATTTCACTGCCTGATAGTGTCTTGCAGTATTTCGGACCATTTTACTTACTTCTTATGGAGATAGAAATCTTCTTTTGGTGCCTCCTTTTGTTCTAACTCATGGAACTTAATGGACTTGAATTTGGAGTTTTGTGTCTCATTTTTGTTCTTCCTTGTCTGCTGGGGACCTCCCTTTTCCCGTCTGCTACATTTTCTTCCTGCTTTGAACTCCTCCCATTATTCTTGTTCATGTGCAAAACGCTTATTAGTAAGAGCTTGCTGGTAAGGTCTTGCCAGATGCACTTTTTCACCCTTGCTCGGGGGACTTCCATTTGGAAAGTGCAGGTGTTTCCTCCTCATCTGATAGTTGCATAAAGAAGTTGTGACCAGCAATCAGAAGTGAATAAGTTTCTGTGTATAAGCATACACTTACACACAAGCACATATACAGTACTCTGTGTAAAGGTGAAACACTTACCACCTCTCCCACTGACTCTTCTACAATGAGTTAACTGATAGGCAGGATCATGGTCAAATAAACTAGCTGGAAATTTATATTTGCAAACTAGAGGAGTCTTTGCAAAACTAAGGTTATAACTGTCAAGCAGTTTGTTAGACAGAATTGAACATAGAAATGGGTTTTAGTATATTCTGAGGACCTAGAAATCTGACAGCTGTATTCTGACAGAGTTGTGGTTTGCAGGATGGAAGAAATAAATGGATAACTACGTGCCTGGCCTTTACTAACTAGGACCTTGATTATCAATCAGAGGTAGTTGGAAAATACTACTATGCACAGATGTTGGTTAAAAAGTTATAAATGTTGATTCAGAATCAGTGAAGCCAGAGCACTGCTTACTTGCTCACTCTAAAGCTGTGCTGTGTCTGGACACATGTAATGTCACGTTAGGATTCTTACACAAGTGGAAGAATTCAGCTTGCTTCTCAAATTTTGGAATTCTCTGTTAAATTTTCTTTATTGTTTAATTAAGGCTTTTGATTCTTATTAATTTGGTTTTAGGATTTTTTTTTTCTGAGTCTCACATGTTACGGAAGTTGAGAAGGTCTTGTAAATATTTAGAGATTTTTGAGTAGCACTGGCAAAAGAAAAGTTGTAAATATTTTGCATATTAGTCTTTCTATAAAAGTGCGTATTCAATATAAAGGTGCAATTTGTAATCAGTTTGGTGTAACTGTAGTCTCCTAATTTCTCCTCCTTAACTGTCTTATCTGCCACATATCCCGGCTGTTTTCCTCTTACGGTTTATTTCCAGCTGCCATATATAATTTTGTCTGTTTTCTACTCTTGATGTCAAGTCATCTGCTGTCCAGTCTGCCTTTTTTCAGCGAGTCCCTCCAAGCAATTGTCTTTGCCCCACTCCTAATCTTAGGTTTTGGCTGATGGCTTTGTACAGTTGCTAGTCACTTTGGGCTATCTATGCATACACAAACTAAGTAAGTTTTAAAACATTCATGGACAGTCCTACTTAACCCCTTTGCCTATTTTTTTTACTGTTTATCCTCTGCAAAAAAACCCCACAATAAATTGCAGAAACAAAAATAGTTTTCTTAAAAGCACGGACTTTTAACCTGGCTATGATTTTTGAGAAAGGCATTTTCGTCGTGTACATGAAATGTGGGTATATTTTCAGCAAGAATTTCCCATAATATTTGTGTGCTGAATTCGGATATGGATCATAGCTGCTGTTAAGAAATGGATAGCTGCTGGGAAGACTTGGCTGCTTGTGTGGAACTGTTTCAGTAGTTCCTGAGCACCCAGACAAGTTATGCGAGAGCTGCAATTCGACATAGCATTTTATTTTATGTTTCAACATACTAAGCCAGTATTTTTCAGCTGTTTTGGTTTTGGAGATTACGATAAAGGGTAAAAATAAAAGTATATTATTTGTCTATTGTTGCTTGTTTCGTTCATTGTTTCTAGAATAGTGAAAGGTAAGAGGGTGTCCTTGGGTGCATTTTTTAGAGGTGTTTATAGGCAGTGTAGACTGCTATTACTTCTTGTAAGATAACAAATCAGATAGGTTCTCTCTTAGCTGCATAGGTTTACATACATTTTGCATCACAAAATCTAACTGTTCAGAGTTTAAATTTAAAAAAATGGTTTGCTAGTGATCACACGTTTTCCTCACACTTCAAGATGTTGGTTTGTTACTGTAGAAGTGGCTGGCTAAAGCCATCCTGTGCCTTCTGTTTTGCACATTGATGTATGCTGTGTTGGCTTGTGTTACTGTAAATTGAAGAAAATACACTGATTGGACAGTATTAGCGCTCTGTCATCAGCTTATTTGCTGTTGAGAAAAAAAAAAGAATGAAATACAATAATAACATAAATAGATGCAAAACACAGTGTGGTCTTAAAAAGACTGAGTTTCAAGTGACCTTTAGAAGAGTTGGTGCTGTTATTTCCTTACTGTAGGGTACCATTTTTTTTCCAAGGGAAGTGTATCCCAGCAATGACTCTGAACACAAGTTACGTTCTTTAAATCTTTGTCCTGAGCACAGAATTTCATTTGTGTAAGTTTCAGTCTGGCCATCTGTACTGTGGATTTATTTTAATGAAAGATTGAGTAGATGTTCAGTAAGTTATTTTATTCAGTCTGAGGTTATATCATCTAGTAAAATGAAGATACACAATTTGGTTAAGACAAAGGTTAAAATAAACTTGTGTCTTGAGAAGATACATGTAGTTTGGTGAACTTTGTTGTACTTTTGGCTAAGCAGTTGGTATGTAATTTGCCAAACCTTATTTCAAAATCCAGTTCATTTTTATGGCTTGGCTGCTTGCAGAGAGCTTGGCGCATGGAGGGCAGATGAGGAGAAAAGCCATGGTGTACTCCAGAGTGCTGTAATGGCATCTGGAGTTCATGGTGGCCTTTACTGCCAACAGCCCGTGCCTGTGCGGCGTGTGCTGCCCCGGGATGAGGCTGTGTGGGTCTGGCTGGTGCCTGTCTGTGCCCTGTGGAAGGAGCTCCTTGCTCCAGCAGCTGGGCACTGTGTGCCTGGCATGTCCTGCCCTGCTCGGGGGGCAGTGGCTCTTGGGGCAGGCAGCCTGCTTGGAGGGCGCTGCTGGGGAGCCATGGCACAGCTCCCTGCCTGCAGACCCTCTCTGTCTCTCACAGAGAAGGTCTTGCTGCCCAGGCCAGAGCTGTGGTGGTGGAGGATATCGAAGAAGTGCCTCTAGGACTGCAGTGTGACTTTTAAGAACAATATAATAACAATCCTCCCATTCTCCCCCTCAGTGTAAGCAACTCTTCTTACCAGCATCTGTGAAACAACAAAAAAACCATCTTCCGTTCCTGCTCAATTTCTTGGGGTTTTTTTGTTGTTGTTGTTTATTTTGTTTGTTTGTTTGTTGGGTTTTTTTCTCTGTGCAATTGAAGGGAATAAGAGACATTGTACAAGACAAGAGGGTTAGTTGAACTTCATAACAATGTCTGTAAGTTAAATTCATGTTTGAAAGGAGGTAAAAAAACATCAACTGAAAGCTTTAAAATGTGTGCATGATTTCTTATTTTGCTTTTTCTCTTTCTTGCCTTGTGACACTTCAGTAATATATTTGGCATTATACTTTCCTTGGATAAACTATTGCTAGATTTATCAGATTGTTAATTCTTTTCTAGTTGTTCTATACTCATTTTTAAATTGCGTGGTGTTCTTCAGATCTCTAATGTGAACTAATACAATTTCCTAGCCTGTAATGCACATTTGTCAGGCAAAAATCATCTATCCCATTTGATGAAAATTCAGACTGAGACCATGTTTAAGGGAATTTTTCTCCTAGTTGTCTGTTGAGGTATATCAAATTTTATTAGGTATTTTTTGCTGCCATTGGACCTAACCAAAATCAGGAACAAAAATAAAATCGCTGTTGGCAGCTGCTATTCTTGCATCCTTCTCTCTGTCTCCTACAAACAGTGACTTTTGTTCAGAACTTGGTGGTTCTTTTTCATAATTAGCCCTCGTGGTTAGTGCTTTCCTCTTAATCCAGGCCCACTTTGAAAGGCAGGGTGACCCTGCATGTAATTTAGGTGTCTAGGCATTGTTTAAAAGAGGGCAACTAGTTTACAATAATGTTTCTACTTTGGAACACCTTTTTGATTTCCTGTTCAAGATCTTGGAAAAACAGGCTCTGTTTGTCTTAATTTAGTTCCTCCCAGGGGAAGTTTTACTCAATTAGACCTAGGGATTTCAAGCAAGGCAGGGCACTCTAATGTGGCATCAGGGCCATGGGAAGACTGAGGATCTTATCTAATATTTTCCAAAGCATTGTGTTTTTAGTGGTCTGGTTATGGTTTTTAAGGTTTATGACAACGAAGTTACCCTGCTCTATTTGTGAAATTGTGCTTTGGAGATGTGAAGTATGTCTTTTCTTTGAACCCAGAAGCATTTCTTTATTATTTAAAGGTTGAGGTTTTCTGTGTTTTTTTTGGGGGGGAAGTGGGGTTGAAATTAGATGCTGTTAACAATGTATCTAAAAGCACTTTTGAAATAATTTATCTAAAATGGTATTTAGCCATTGTCTTTTAATATCTTTTCTTCTTCCCATCTAGTCCTTGCCATGAACTGATGCATTCAGGAAATACTTGTTTTGCTGCCGCATATTCAGAAAGCTGTAATAATGTGTTTTGGAATCCTTCTTTGTATCGTAGTGGGTAAAGATAAGAAGTATGCAAGGAGGAGAAAAAACTTAGTTTAACCACTTATTTGTTTTTATTTTGCACTTTAATTTCTGTATTCTAACTGTTTAGCTTGGTAATTGATGCAGAGAAAATGTGAACAAAACTTAGGTTTTCAGATGTGTCTGTTGGATTGCGTGCAAATACCAGACTTTTATTTCTTCTTAATGAAAACATATAATTTGGGCAGAGTTAGAAGTGACAGATCCGAGGTGCATGACATTGCTCAAAGATTTTTCTCTCGCCGTGCTATGCAGGATTTGAGTTATGCAAGCTTTATGTGATTCTGTATTTGCTTCTGAAGGGTTTCAGAGTCACAAAAGTTTGGGTGCCTAAGGACTGAAGAGCATCATTAATTTTTGAAAGGATAAAGTCAGTTAATCTGAAGTTAAGGTTGTTTTTTTGATCTGTGCAGAATTGGCCCCCATGGAGAACTGTCACTTGCTCCTGGCCTATAGGGCCAGTGGCCACAAACAGTTAATGTTGTAAACTGGTCCCAAAGGAACTCCACCTTCAGCTGAAAGTTCAGAACCTTCTTGTTAGTGTCTGCTGGTTGTTGTGGAGGAAACAGGAGGTGATCATGGGTGAATGTGTTAGTTATTTTTTACTGCTGTGATCACAGATAAATGCTTTAGTTTTTCTTTACTGTGAATAGCACAGTTCAGGACAGCCCTGTTTCTTGTTTTATTAAAGACAGCAGCATTTTTGTTGTGTCTTTATAATGCTTTGAAAAGTTTTTTGTCTTTATTTCAGTACTTTGAAATGTTTTAACAGATGTACCTTGTGCAATTCTTTATAAACAAGTAGAAAAGATCTGTTCTATATTATAGAACTTAAGCTAATTAAAAATAAACCCAGAGGGTAAAGCAGTATTTCCAGAAGATACTTAATTTCAGCAGTGGACTGCTGTAATTTGTGGCTGACCTCCAATGTAGATATCTGCATCTGTTCCATTTTGTCTTTGTTATTCTGAAAAACTCTAGTTTCCTTAACTGGCAAAAATCTAATCTTGTCCTCAGACTTGTGCTGGTTAAACCAGAAAGGTTTTCAGTTTTCTTAGTCAAAGCAGTGCAAAACACAGGCAGAAACTTCCAGTTCTTAGTTTTGTGCCTTTGGCTGAAGGTCCGATTATGTAGGTATGGTACCGAATTGAGAATCAATGTGACACTATGCTTTGTGTGAAGGGAATCCAATTTGGAGCAACTCTGATTATAGTTTAAAATGAGCAACATCAACTTAATAATGGTCTGAATATCTGGAAGACAGTTTTTTATGTGTTGGGGTTTTTTTCCTACCAGTTTTCCTTCAAAACCATTAATTAAACTGTTCACACATGCTTTTATAACACTGTAATGAAAACTGATTAGACCAGATGTATTGGCTTTCTTCAGTTTCCCTTTTCCAAAAAGTAAACACTATCCTTGTCCTGGAAGTCTGAGTCCTGGTGGAATCACAGAGAGCACTGAATTAAAGCTTTTGTAGTGTGAAAGGTTAGAGTATCATGTGCGGGTTTTATTTATGAATAAAGGGTGAGGGTATGTTTGTATAACAGGCAAGCAAGTCTCATAACTCATTCCAAGGAAAATCTTGTCTATAGTGCGGTAATTTAGGAGCTGATGTCTAGACTACTTTGAGAAATTGTAAACATGATGTCTTCAGAACAAGACCATGGGATTTTAAGTAAAAATGCTGCACTTTGTATGTTTAATATTTGACTGAATTCCAGGGAGATCAGAAGTAGTTTGGCAATATCTGGTCTGCCTGACTGCTAGATGACTTACTGAGAGTGCGTATGTCAGTTCCTAGTAACATTTCCTTTCTTGAATACAGCAGCTTTGGATTTGCATGATTACATGATGTAAACTACGTATTTGTCAGTAATGGAAAATTTTAAATTTAAATAGTGGCACACAAGTTTATGTACATGTTCATCTTGTTAAACTGTTTATAAGTGTTGGAGAATCCACTGAATAGGATCAAGCTATTATTTGACCTGAATAGCGTGATCTTTCTAATGTTGTGCAGAGCTGTTCAAACATTACATTGAAACTAATAAGGATATTAGTTTTTATTCTACTACAGTTAGCTTTTTACACTGTAATCTCAAGAATACTGGAATCGTTTTAGGAGGCAGGTAAATGCAGTTTTTCTGTTTGCTGTGTGCAAAGTTTGTGCTCTTTGTTAGTGGTTGAATGGCGTGCTCCCTGCACCATTGGAAGCTAGAATGTAGCTGTAGTAGTATTTCCATCATTTGAAGTCTTTACCACTGGATTGTTCTGGTTGGTTTTATTTTGGAGTGGGAAAGGGCTTCCAGGTTCAAACACAGGCATACTTTGGTTGAGACAAAGTTACTGTTTTATACAGGTGTTACCAGATGACATGCAATTATGAGTCCTAATGATCTTGGCATTCAGCAGTGTATTTGTAAGCATAGTCCAAATCTGGTGTCAGAAAACCTTAATTGGGTATTACAACATACAAATGGAATTGTAGCAAACAGTAGAATGCTATATAGTATAACATAGCATAGCAGTGCTATGCTCAACTTAAGTCAGTCCCTAAATTAATGCCTGTATTTAATGTTTGCAAAGTTGTCATCGTTCTAGGTATTAGAAATGCTTCAACAAATACGTGAGGGAGGTGTTGTATCTATATCCCATGTGTAGTTGAAATTACTTTTATTAGCTTTTCAGTAAATGAATTTTATGTCAGCTTGTAGAGGAAAAGATTATCCTAGGGGTTAAGTAAAGATAAAAATGAATATTCAGGTAATAGACATGATTAGACTGTGTGTAAAGGCTTTTATGTTTGTATCATTTATTCTTCCTGGTTTTTTATATACCTTGCTGTTCTCAAGCAGTGTTGAGTTAGAGTCTTTCTGCGTAATATGGAACCCAGTATTTTCAATGTTCCTGTCAACAGTAACATGGCTGTTTTGATTTTCTATTACCCACTGATCTATCAAGACTTTGCCTAGCAAGGGCTGTGGTATTTTAAGCTGCTAGATTGTAATAGCTGCTGTTACTTAGTAATTACTATTTCTACTCTAATTGCTTCAGAATTTTTCAGAGACATTTGTTTGTCTCTCTTCTTTTTGAGGGAGGGGAAGATACTTGGATGTGTCTGGACCAAGAGAATATCATTAATAGTTGGAAATGTATAATTGAAAAGAGGAAGTCTGTTATATAGTGCTGTCTTGAATTTTATGTTATTTTTTCAAGGACAAGCAGTTATGCTATGTTCTCACCCTGAAGAAGTTAAAACCTGTAAAGCTTCTAGTAGTTTCAGCAGTGGTGAACTCCAGCTTCACATTTATGTTCCTTGCAGTATGGGAGAAGATCTGGAAGGACTGCATGCCATTATAATTAAATTGTTATACATAGAAACTAGAGGGGAGAAGCTTGTCTTACCTGTTTGGGGAGTATCTGTCAGCATATTTAAATGAAAATTTATTTTGAAACTGTATGTTTGTAATTATCAGCACATTCCTAAGTAGCATAACTAGTTTTTGATCAACTGGTGAAGGTATCTTCAAAGCATGTTATAACATTCATTGCATTGTAAACTCTGCACCTTTTGTATTTATTTGTGCTATTTTTATTTTTACAGGATTACAAAGCCATTGACATTTGCTGACTGTGTTGGTGATGAGCTTCCTTTAGGATGGGAAACTGTTTACGATCAACAGATTGGAGTTTATTATATGGACCACATAAATCGTGAGTACATGTATGATTGTTTTGAGCAATACTAGGAAGCTGATGTTAACTCTTGGCACTAACTTTGCATTCAATACCATTTGTACACCTCGTGCTACAGTGAGAAAATGTATGGAAATAATTTATTGCAGAATGTATTTCCTTTCATATGGGGGCATAATTGTAAAGAATTTAATTTGTAAAGAATTTTATAGCCTGTGATTGAATATATTGCGTAAAAATATATTTTTTCACTTAGTCATACTGTGTAGTTTTGTTGTTGCTTTTTGTGATGTCAGAAAGATTTTTGTGTTATACTCTTGTAATTCCTATTTTTCCAGTCATCCATAGTTCACTCTTCTATCTTGAAAACCAAAATACATTCTGAGAGAAATGTGCTGATTTTTAATCAGAAGCAGTATGAAATACACTAATCTCACCCTTGCTTAAGTAATGCATGTTTTATGCTTTAATGCAATACAAAGTGCTATCAAAAAGACAACAGATGTCCCTTTTGGAAACAAATTTCGAACGTTTTCCCTTTTGGACTATTGCTGAACTTTGTATCATCACTGTGACACATTTGCCAGTTCTACTTTAAAAAAAAAAAGTCTTATCTTTATAGCTTTGTACTGCTGCTGCTGTTACTGTTGTGCTATCATTAAGCTTTTTATCGCCATTGAGTGAATGCTTTCAGTATTGTGGGAATTGGCAGTTGGTGGGGACTAAGAAAAGAAGAAAGTAGCTATATGGGCTATCACAGCAATGGTAAATAGTATAATCTGAAAAACCAACCTCAATACTATCTACTTGAAATCTAGTCAATTAAAATATGAAAGTGTAGAAATAATTTTGGGCTTCTAGCCATCATTGGGATTACTTGTGTATTGTGGTTTCACAATTACTTGCTTTAAAAAGCCCAAACAACAGAATAATAAATGTTCCCATGGTATTGTTTGACCTACACAGGTACTTATTTGTTGTGAAATTGAACAACAATCATTAACTAAATGATAAACTTTAAACAGTTGTTAATACATTAATCATATGGGTAGATAGACAAGAAAATTCAAAGGCAATAAATACAGACTGTTAGGTAATTCTTACAATAACTCTGTTTTAAAAAAGTATTAGTTTAAGGATTGCTGTCATGGTAACTTTAGTAATGTTGAAGTTTAATAAAAAAGTGAGGATTACATTGGAGTACAGTAATGGAGTGCACTTGCACCAAAGTATGTGTGTGAATGCATATATTTAAAAAAAAAAAGAGAGTATTGCCAACTATTTTTTATTTTTTAAATTTGCAGATGGTTTTAGAGTCCCTGCAGAAAATGAGTAGAGCTTGAACTCCTGCTTTCAATGCTATGAGTTAAAAAAGCTGCCGATAGGCCTCTGTGATAAGAATAACAGTCACCATCGCATGCAAAAAAAAAAGTGGCTCCCCTTTGCTTTTTGAGTTTTCTTATTAGCAGTTTTACCACAGACTTCAAGTTTGAACTTACAGAAGGGGTATTAATCATTTGTAGGCATGTCAGATTTGGCTTGCATTTTTTTCTGTGCAATTGAGAGCAAAAATTGTAGAAGAGAGTCTTTGCAAAGAGTAATTGAGTTCCCAAATGATCATTGGGTAGACAGAAAGGAAAGATGAATATTAATGGGTCTGGAAAAGTAAAGCTAATCGTATTAGATATGAAATAAAGTTAATGTATGAACAGAGGGATAGAAACTTCATGGGGACAGTGCAGAACTGAGTAAAAGGAATCATTCAACAATTAACAAGGTTGCAAAATTAGTCTCTTTCATGATAACTAATTACTTGCAGCCCACAGATATTATCCTAAATGGTAATTCAGCCGTCACAGTAAAATGGGTTTGTCACCCTTAGGCTAATACAGTGCTTTCATATACCAGCAAGTTTTATAATAAGAGGGAAGACAGAGTTGATATTATAGCTGGATAATCATTATTCAAAAATTAGGAGGATACTTGATCCAATTTTTAAACTGTGGACAACAAAGGTACCAATCAAGGCTGCATTAACTTCCTTTGTAGAAGTGAAAAGTAATGAGTAGACAATCATGTGCATTGTGAGATGGTGTCAGGCAAGTGGCAGAGATGGTGTAGGAGCTGTGGAAATGTTTTTCTGATATGAGTATGTCTAAACCACTTGGAATGGCAGTTTCAGGAGAAAACGTTTGGACTGCCTTTTGTGGCTGACTGGGTTAAATGCTTCATGCAGCATTGGAGTTCTGTGTTAATTGACAAAACAGTTAGAAGTGCTTCGGTGTCAAGAAATACTGTGAGAAAATGCAAGGGATAATTCAAAGAGAGTTTTTCCACACTTAAGCTTACCAGGGACCTCTCATGCTTTGTGCACTCTCTCAAGCTTTTTGCCCTTGCACCTTCTAAAAGAAAACAGCAATACATCTGATTTTTTTTCTAAGTCTCTTGCTATGTTTGTTTACCCAGGAAGCGAGAAAAAGATGTCGAGGCAATAGTTTTCCATTTATATTGGAAAAAACAGGAACAGAAGAATCTTCTGTAAATCTCAATGGTGCTTCCACCCCTGATCTCCATCTTGTTCTGTAAATTCAGTACTTTGTTGACACCCTTACTAAGCTGCTCTTGGCTGTTGTCCAACCATTGCTTAAAAACCTTGGCGGTTGCCAGCCACAGAATTCCTTTCCCTCCTCCTCAGAGTCTTGGGAGCCTTTGAAGTCTCCTCTAAGCAGTTGGGCATTCCCCAGTGAGGGAATAATACATTCTCTGCATTTGTCTGGGGCTGTTCTTGAGTTACTATAGTTTTTTTTTTTAATTGGTCCTAAAGAAATGAAGGAAGTTAATTTTATCATACAATGTAGCTTTAGTCTTGTTATGTGGCAAACTTGTTTAGAAATCCAGGGCAAAGTTTCATAAACCAGGAAAAATGTCACTTCTGCACTAAAGAAGTTTTCTACCTCAGACGAATGCTGCTAGCTTTTCAGAAGGCTTGTGAAATAATTCTGTGATAGATGCAGTGCTCTGAAGTATAGAATCTCAGAAGCTTAATGTGTAATAGAACATAACATCTTAGCCTGGGCTGTTTATTGATATTAGGACTAATAATTTCCCATTCAAAGAGAAAAACTGGATCCTAGTAAGCCTATCTGTTTCATAAAGATTTACTAATTTCTCGTCTTTTCCATGGGAATTAGTTTTAGGAATATTAAATTTGCACAGATTTCAGGGGTACTTATGGACAGATGAGGTAGTGCAAATTGAAACGCCCTCACTGAAGGATGGGCAGCAGTCAGAACTCTGTTTTCTTCAGCTTGCCCTCCATGTAGAGAAGGATTTGTGGCAACTCAACAAGCCAAAGCACATCCTGTCCCTGGCTGAAGAGTTTGGGGTCATTGGAGCCAGAAGGAAATCAAAGGGGTCCCTGGGAATTGGGGATAAATTGCAGAACTGTAGGCACTATTTTTGTTCTGTTTCAATGTGAGGAGCTGCAGGGAGAGAAAAGGTACAGCTGTTAAGAGAAAAGGTTATTTAGGAACCTAATCTGCAAATCTGTTGGAAGCACTGCCCTTTGATGAGCTTTCTGTTTTTGTTTATATACTTTTCAGATGGCTCTCAAATGGTAGAGCTGCTAGCATGACCTTGACACCATTAGAGTTCTTAATCTGTTGGGCTCAATCTTCTACGGTTTTGTATTTCATCAGTGGCACCAATATACTGAATTCCATACTCATGATTACTGCAAAACATAACTGGCTTTCATCTCTTGTAAGAAACCAAGTTTGGAAAAATTGCCAGGTGCTTACCTCCTGACTGTGCTGCAGCCTTTGCCTCTACTTTGAACACTGACGTTGTGTCTGCAGCAACTTCTTATTGGTAGAGCTTCAGACATCATAAGTTAACATTACACTTAAACACAAAGCTTTACATGGACCTCCTCATGTAAAACATATATGTTGACTCACAACCTCCCCCACCGCTCCCCCCGGCCAAATGCCTTTGCAAAGAGATTGTTTTGCAGTAGTAACTTTGAAAATCAGTAGATATGGGAAAGATTTTTTTTTGTGGAAACCTGGTTTTGGTTTGTGTTTGAATAAAAGCTGTTCTAAACCATGGCAAGGGAAAACATCAGGCGGCTGTTTCTTAATACTAAAAAAAAGAGAAACAATTTAAATGCTTTATGGATTTGAGACTAAGATATGCTGACTTTTCTATTGAATTACCATATTCTTCTTAACTATGCAGGGATAGCCTCTGACCTGTAAAGATGCTATACTTGTGGAGTTGTATGTAGTATCTTAAGATAGTTCCAGCTATTTATAGTCTTATGAGTGAAGCATTGAGATACCTTTCACTTTCCCTTGTGGTTCTGGGTTTCTAGTTAGTTCTTGGAATTTTCAAATTGGCTGTGAGGGAGGGTTAGAGCCAAAACACTGTTTTCTTTGGGTTTGCACTGGTTTGTAAAGAAAAGAATAACACTTAAATGCCTTTTATATTTGAAAAGGCTTTTCCTGTTCTTTCACTCTGCATCCTTCTTCTCATTCTGGCTGGAGTGATTTTGTGCACTGCAGTGTCAGGTGTGCTGGTTGAGAATAAACATTAACAAAAATAATTTTAACTTGGTAGCACAAAGTGTCTTATAATTTTATCTTAATGCTTTTACTTTTTTCTCCTTAGAGCTCACACAAATTGAGGACCCAAGGGAACAATGGAGAAGGGAGCAAGAACGCATGCTAAAGGAATATTTAATAGTTGCCCAGGAGGCACTCAATGCCAAGAAAGAGATTTACCAAATAAAGCAGCAGCGTTTTGAACTAGCCCAAGAAGAATATCAACAATTGCACAAAATGTGTGAGGATGACAGCCGTTCCTATGCCAGCTGTGAGTTTACTATCTGTTCTTGATTTTACCCACCTGCCCTCACAAGATGTGGTGTAAGAAATAGTGTGAAGTATTTCCATCACCTGATTCTTCTCTGAATGAAATTCCTGACTACAGCAGTGAGGTGCTATCTTTTGACTCTGCAATTCAATGTCTTCCATTTCCTATTAGGTCTATTACAACAGAGATTTCACATTTAATAGGGATAAATGTTAACATTAGAAAGGGATGTAACATTAAACAGCCATATACCCCAGCTAGCATTTCTACCCATCTTGGAGCCAGCTGTAGTGATGCTTCCAGCAAGGCAACAAGGACAGGGCTGAATGTTGCTGGACCAGCCATCTACCTATGCTCCTAAACTCATATTTTCCACTTAGCATGGGTGGGAGCCATCACCTTAGGGGAAACCTTCTGTGGATCGTAGTCTGTTTAGCAAATTTATAAAGAGCTAGGGACAAGCTGCTGTGTTCTAGACTTCTGACCATGACCTAGGAAACAATATTGCATTAGTGCACCTCAGTCTTAAGTGCCAGCCTGTGATCATCATGTTGGTGATGCAGGTTGTAGAGCGTTGATTTCCTGCCCCTTTCATTCTCCAGACGTCTCTAGTAGCTTGGAGTAGATGATGCATTTTTCTGAATCCTGAAGATGTTGCACTACTGTCATGGCTGTTGGTTGGTGCAATAAAGAAATGGGTCTTTGTCGAAGGGTCAGCTGGTCTAGTATCAAGTGGATATACCCAACAACCATGTGGAAATGTAATGGAGTTTTACTGTGCTGGTGGCTTCTCAGTGGCTGTACAGCCATTGTTTTAACTGCAGGTTTGCTGTTAAATGCCAAGGATTTGATAAGAATGGGAAGCTGTGCTTTAGCCTTTTCTGAAGATGTTTAAGAAACCTGACTGTGGAAGGGGGCTTAGAAGAGGTGTCTGGATAGCAGTGTTCAGTTACTGATTCAGTGGTATTTGTAATGCAAGGTAATTCATACGTATGCCAAAATCCTGAATAAAAGATGTTTTCTAGAGCTGAGGTGTCCCAGATAGTTTGGATCAAGTACTCTGTTACTGTTGAACTGGGATTCTCATATCTTTGCTTAGTTTATATGTATGTATTCTGTGATTCAGTTTGTGACATAACTAAACAGTTGTGACTAGTCTTATTTCCCCATTATGTTCAAATTTCTTAAGAAGTAGCAAGATACCTCCCTATTAAGAAAGAACTTTTTAAAAACAAACTTGGTTAAAGTGTGTTTAATTACTATTAAAGACTTGTAATAGAGTAAAAGTGTCACCATTATTTTTTGAGACTATAAAATCTAAATAGACATTTATTACAATACCTTTCTAGGAGCTTGGGCTCTTTGTTTTTTTAAAATTGGCAATAGTTCTGCAAGATATTTTGTTGAATTACTTCAGATGAAGACACAGAAATAAACTTCTGTTGAAGATGAAAATATACTAGAAAAAATGTAACCTTTTTCATGTTTTTTAAGCTCTTAGAAAAAACAAGTTGTTTGAAACAGCAACGAAATATGACTGAAAATGACAAAATTGGGGGTTATCTGTAATGAAAGCAAATGCTATGTCAATTTGTTGATGTATCTCAATCTTTTGATAGTTTGGGGTTTTGTAGGTATATCTGGAGTTGATAATGAGAATCTGTAAGAGCAATTAAACCATTTGCTTGTTTTGAGGTGGAAAAATATTTAAATTTTCTACAGATGTGTTAATATATTTTATATTGGTTTAAGATGATATTCATCTGTTTTGAGAAAAGGGCTGATTATTCAGATGATTTTTTTTTTAATTTTTTTTTTTAATTTTTGGAATATCCTTTTGGGGATTAATCATACTTGTCAACTCAAGATTCCCAAAAGCTTTTTCCCCACTTGTTTCTCTTAATTTGACTCCAGCACTCCACTTTGGGATGCTTGTTTCTCCTTTTATTGTACAGAAATTTTAGGCTTCTAATTCGAGTGTAATTGCATGACCAAAGTTGGGTGCTTATATTGCGAATAGCTTTGCCCCCACCACCACCACCACTTGTTTCAAGTTGTTGCATTAGAAGAACTAAAACTTGACAAAGTGTTTTCCTCCACTTTGCTTGTGGGTGCTGCCATTGACTCAGTGTCATGTGCTTATGAGTGGGAGGTGGTGTGAGCTCAGCGGTTGTGGGTTGGCAGGGAGGTGCCCATGCAGCAGTTTTGTGACTCAGTTGTGATCAGCACTGTTAAAAAAAAAAATCCATAGAAAACCCTGGATTTAGAGAATTAGCCCAGGCATGACTACTCATTTTGGCAAGTTCCTGCACGCTCGACGTGACCTTGGCGTTGCAGTTTTCTTTCGAGAGTCGAAAGGCTCCATGCAGCCCCAGACACGGATATGGGTTTCAGCGCAGCAGCCTTCAGCTCTGCAAAAGGGTGGAAGGTCTGACAGCACAGCCCCATCCATTCACATACCAGGCATTTTTTGGTGGGCCAGTGCTGCTTTGAGTGGCTCAGTCCATAAATCATGGTTGCTCTTGCCCAGTCTATGCTCTAGGACATTTACTTCATCTGTGTAGGCTTTAGCTTGTAATGCCACAGCTTGAAATCATTGCCTGACTGTAGATACCCTGTGTTAAGAGCTCACTTGCCAGGGTTCATTTATATGTCAGTTTCTTTAGGAGGCAACTTCTCTCCCTAGCTGATACAATTTTGTTCTAATACTTTTTTTAAACTTTAGTCCCTATCATGCTGTTAATTCAGTGTACCTAGGAAGCAAATGGCAATTGTTAATATTACACAAATTGCTTGTATCTGTAGATGCCACCATCCTGTCATAGAAGCTAGCTGCTTTTAGGAAATATGCGGTGCTGCTATATGCAATTTTTGTTGTTGTTCAGGACAAAAAAAAAGCTTCAGGTGGTTCAAATGGAAATCTTGGGTTGCACTTTAGCAGAGAGGATTGTTTTAGAATCTAGTGACTTGTAAGAAAAAGAATTAATGCAATGGTTTATTAAATAGTGTCACATCTTAACAAACAGTATTAAAGAAGGGGAGAAAAAAGTAAAATACTGTTTCCCATCTGTTTAGCATTCTCTGGATTTTCGGCTAATACCAAGTATGACCCATATCAGATTAAAGCAGAAATAGCCAGCCGTCGTGACAGAGTGAGTAATCTCTTTTTATTTTGTAAAAATATGAATTAGGCATGGGGAAGGGAGGGGGGGTCTGTTTTTCTTTTACTTTAGCATTTACACTTAGTGTTGCATGTATTTATAGAAATATGGAATTAAAAAGTGCTTTTTTATCCTAACCTGTTGGTCTATTAAAACAGCTTTGTATTAACTGCATTTTGGTGGCCTGTGAAGTAATGCTTTTTCCATGTTACAAGTGCAAACATTTTTGTCACAGATGTCAGAGGCAAGCTCAGCCAGGCTTTCAGAAACTGCTTTCTTTCTATGAACTGCCACAAGCAGTAAATGCTCTGCGGCCAGATTCTTTCAGTTCAAACCCACTGTCTTCATACCATTTACCCATTTTCAGTGAGGTCCCACTGAACTGTAGATTTAGCCACGTATTTGGAAATCTCTTCACAATTCAGGAGACCTATTGGCCAAATAGAATTTTTCAGCTGATTGACCAGAGCTCCTTTATGAGGAGAGCAAAGTTCAAGTATTCTGACAATGATAGGCAGTTCTGTAACAAAAATGTTCCATATTTATATATTTAAAAAAAAAAACTAGAGTAATGGTTTTGGTACTATTTTTGTTGAAGGAAGAATAGTTGACTTACTGAATTGCTCTCACAATGCTTTAGCGCAGAGAAAAATTCTACACGTTGTTTTCAAGCAAATAGATGTAGCAATCATAAGCAATTAGAAAAAGCAGTTTATAATATTGCACTCTAGAGCTGATTAAAAAACTCTACATTTCTTTTTCTTAGTGGATAAAATGGGATTTAGCATTCCAGACACTCAGCTACAAAATAAATAAAAAATACTTTTCCTTGCAGGACAGTGTTCCATTTTTGTTGTAGTGACCACTTTTCACATGAGTGCCTCTGAAAATGAATCCCGTTCACCACCCTTCAAAGGCATTTATTCTATCTGTATATATTTATTACATGCTGACTAATGTTTGCTTGTTTTACATACTCTAAATGTCAGCATATTCTAAACAAGAAAATAAATCTTATTTATTTAAATGATATTTAAAGAAAATAAACCAGATTTTCACTTAGGACTGTTTTCCTCTGTTCCTCCATCATCTACTACATGCATAGAATAATATGTTCATGTGACTGTGCATAGGCATTAAGTTGTTTCAGGAAATAGAATGACATGGGCACTATGAAGTGTTTGTGTGCATGATACTAGCGATGCATTTTTTAATTTTAATTTTGATGAGTATTAAAGGAGCTGGTGAGGGTGTAGGAGTGTTTAGCAGCTGGTGCCATGAATTTTGAGGAAAGGAAGAGAGCAGTGCAGGATGCTGGGACTCTGACAGTCCTGGTTTACATCCCGGTACTGCTTCAAAGCCCCTTGCTCTTGGAATAGAGCTGAAGAAAGAATGACTTTTTTTACTCTCTCTTTTTTAATCTGTTTTGTAATGATTTTGTCATTTATGTGAAAATCAAGAGCACTCTGGATAAATTCTAGAAAATATACTGAGTTTGGTAGCTTAAGAAGAGAGAGAGCTTTTTTCTTCCATCCCTGTGCCTCTTTGGGCTCTCAGTTCAGTCTTAGCCTCACTACCACACAGTGAAGCACCCCTATTCCCCACATTTATCTGCAGTCCCTTGCATTCTCCTCCCCCTGTTAACTTCAGTTATCTGTCAGCTTTGGAGGGCAAGAAGCTCTTTCTGTACAGATCATTCTTGGCTCTTCCATGGTCTACGCAACCTACTTAGGTAATTGTTTCCATAAAACCATAAAAACAGGTTTTTGGAGACATCTTTGTTGTGTTGCTTTTGATTTATGCTCACTAGTGGGATCAAGGTAATTGACAGGGGGATTGAGAGGGCTGGACAATATAAAAATAATTGTAAAAAGCCAGGCTGCCATTTTTGGGAGAGAGGCCAGTTCAGCTGCCAGTAATTTTGTTTTCCTGGATTGAAAAATTAACAGCATTGAATGTTCTGTCTTTTTAAAAGTTGATTAAAGAATTGAAGACAGTTGAGAGATGTCTCTGCTACAAAGAGAGAAGAAAATTTATATGGATTTAAACTTGCTAGCTGTTAGCATAAGCTACTGGAGAAATAAACCTGATAGAATAGATGAGGAAATTGATACTTTGAAAGCTGAATGCTTTGACTGCTGTTTGATTGGGTCTTATGATTTTTGAGAAAGTCTTCTATTACTTTAATGCAAAATTTTAAAGCAAAAAAAAGGAAGATAACTTCAATTATAATTTCCAGTTCTTTAAAGTAGCTTAAGATTCTGTATTTAAAAACTAGTTATTTTTATTGTGGAAATGACTGTTACTTATTATTACTTTTAATTATTTCATATTATTCAGCTTTCTAGGCTGAAACGAGAATTGGCACAGATGAAGCAGGAATTGCAATATAAAGAAAAAGGAGTGGAAACTCTGCAAGAGTAAGTTAAGAGTTTGTGGGAGGATCTTTTGTGGCACTTTGGTGGTTTTTAAATTTATTTGCCTTGGAATGAATTTCATAGAAAAGTGTTGTCAAAAATAAAATGCTAAATGTTTTGCTTCAGACTTTCTGCTGTGATAGTGATACAGGATGAGAATAATGTGAAATGATGGAAGAAATGTTGGACAGAATTGGTTGGAGTTATGATTTCGTAGGTTCACATGAAAGAACAGTTTTAAAGAATCCATATTCTTTAACTCTTCTTTAAGATATTGCCGAAGTGGAATTGGATTTTTTAAAATATTTCCCGAATATTTTTTGAAGGTACCTACTGCCTGGAGCACAGCCCAAGGCGCCATGCTGTAGAGTAGTTTCCCTGTGGTAGTACCAAGGCTTTCTGGCTGGGCACAGAACTTTTCTTAGGGCTAATTCTCGACACCACAACACTGCTTCTCCCTGTTACCTGACGGTCAGGCCATCTCATTCTGCACTGTATGGCTGATTTGTGCTCGTACTGTAAAATCTAGTGGTCTGTGACACCTTGGGTTTTGTTGCATGTATGCAAAATGACTGCATGTAAGTGTGACTCCTTGTCTCCTCCCAGTAAGGAAAGGAAGCTCAGGGCAATTTGCCACTGCTCCCAGAGCTATTTGGCAGCCCCACTCTGTTTCCTCTGTGCTCAGTGGTGTCAGAGGTTGTGAAGTGTTGTGGTGACCCTCTCCCTGCCACTCTTCCTGCAGGCCATCTGCTGGGAACTGTGTGACTTCCATCTGTGTGCTGCTTAGTCACCTACACACATAGCTCATACACAGGATGCCAGTGGCATAGGGAGAGAGGTTGCCAGGCCATGAAGAAGCTGGCAGGTAAACACAGGCTGTTGTGGCTTCCAGATTTCTTCAGCAAGGCCAAGGGCTAGACCAAGAGCTTGAACAGCACTTGGATCTGCCTTGGACATGTGGCCGTGCGTTTAGAAACTTTGACCTTTTTTCCAGTGTGCATGTGAACAAACTGCGTAATGCAGCAGCTTCCTGAAAATGTTGGAACTGTTGCATGTCTGATGCAGTTTGCAACATACGTACAGCATCTGCAGAAATATTTTGAGGCTTTGGATTTATTGCATTGGTGCTACAAAACATGGGCTTTCACTTCAGGAATTCTGATGAAGTTCCAGGGATCCTGGAGCACTTAGGGTACTTATTTTTCAATTTCAATTGGTACTACAATAACAAAACAATATAAAGGAAGATTCTCAGACTTAACTTTTAAAAAAGGAGTAACCCTTGTACTTAATTTTTTTGGGGTGTGTTTGGTTGTTTTTTTTTAATAACAGTATTTTCTATTTTTTTTAATAAACAAGGCCCTTTTGTTTTATAATGCATTTTAAAAGTTTCATGGAAAAGTCTTGTTCAACCAAAATGCTTCATTGGCAGATACAATGTAATCATTTTCAGGCATAAATATATTTTTATTGAAGTGTTTAGAGGTAGTTCAGGGAATTGGTAGTGTATGATATTAACTGAAAATTAGTAAAATAAAACATTGAAAGTATTTGCAGTTTCAATATAATAATTAATACTTAAAATAGAGTCAACATCTCAGTATGGTGGTCTAAATATGTAAACAGTAACACAGCAAAAGGAATTTTGTCTCATGATTCTTAATCATATTTTCTTTGAGTAAGAATTGCCTTCCATTTTCTGCTTTATTTATTTTTTTTCTCCTGGTTATTGGGTTATTTTAAGGGTATAGGTTCAATTATTCTATAAAAGGACTAATCACTTGATTAGGATGATGAAAGTATTTGAAGGCCATTTGAAACTCAAGATTGTTTTAATTAGTATAATTAACTTAAGATAGTCCAGCAAACCAGGGCAACTTTTTGAGAAGTCTGCAAATGATTAAGAATACAAATGTTAGTCTTGGATTATAGCCCAAGTCAAGTTGCCCATGCTCCAACATGGGGTTATAGGAGAGACGTTCAAGAGAGGAATTATTTTAAAGCGTGTCTGATTAGTCAGTGGTCACTCTAATCATGTAGTTTAAAAGTTCAGGCATGACAACTGAGTGCTTCAGTGCTGCTCATTGCTGCTCCAGTCACCCTCTGTCCTGTTGGTGCACTGGGTGGCATTTGTTGGAGCTGGGGAGAGCCTTTTCCTGTGTGTTACCTGGAGCTGAGCTCTGCTCTGTGCATTGGCTTCTTCACTTGTGAAAGAGACTTGTGCTTTTGTTTTTGCTTTGTGTTTTTAAGTAATTTTTACTTGCCCTTCTGGTGAGATACATGCTTTTTTTTGAGTATTTTGCTTCTAGGAAGATGTGAGCCAATTTGGAGAGTACTTAAGTAACTGAAGAGAGGAGTTTTTCTCACCTCCTTGTGTAGTCAGTAGACAAATCAGCCTAAAAGCCTAACTGTGCTCTAGGCTGTCCCTGTGCAATCTCTCCCCTACCCTCCTGTATTTGTTGGGAGAGAAGGGTCACTCAAGTCAAGTACCAAGGCTGAAGTAGTTTAATTTTTCCATATCCTCAAAGTAAGTATATTGTCTAAAAAGAAATCCATTGCTCCTTCCTTAAAACAAAAATGCTGAGGTTTTGCCTTGCCTCCCCCCTCCCCCACTACCTTTAAAGTTTATTGCACTTCAGACATTTCCCACTTACGTTTTCTAAATTTTTGATCTGCGTCATTCTTCTTCCTTTTTGTGCTAAGTCAAATTTTCAAGTAACTGCCAAATTGCAAATGGCATGCATCCTGTTCAGGTTTTTTAAAGGCATGTTCATCACTTTATTTCAAGTATAAGCCAAGAACAACATTAGGAGCCATCAAACTTCAGGCTTTACATCTGGCTGAATGTTTGCTTTGAAAGTTTTACCAGAATGGCATCGTGAGCAGATACTGGAACTTGCTGCCAGGTGACTCTGTGCAGCCTTTGCTGAGAGGAGAGACAACTTTTATGGAGAGGGCAATTGGGTTGCTCAGTATTTCCATCATTTTATGTTGCTGTCTGATTCAAATACCTTTGTTAAATGCAAATCTCTTACATTGACATTTTCCATGTACAGTGTCTGCCTTGGACTGTGTTTTGTTTTCTGTTCTTTTTAATTTTAGTAAAATGGTTTAACCATCTTTGAGGAGAATGAAAAGAAAACAGAACCACAAAATGACTAGAGGAGGGGGGTTTTATGTGTGGAGACACGATTGAGGGGGGTTTTGATACCTCTACAACTTCAATACTGTCAGAATTCTAATCTTTATAGAGCTGCAGCTTTTTATCGGGACTGTACTTTCTACAGTTTCGTCTAAATTTGGCAGTGTTGTGTGTGTGCCCCTTTGGGTTTGTGTTTGCCCAGTGGAGACTTTGTAGAGCTCACTGTTTAAAGCCTGCAAAGATCCCCACCCTGCAGGATGATGCACCTCAGCCTCCGCCAGCATCTTTGCCCTAAGGTGCGTCTGATCCTGTCACAGTCCAGACTTACAGGGTTAAATATGAGCCTTTTCTGGAACAAATTCCTTCCTCTGGCCTGACAGCAGGGACAGAGAAGGAGGAGCAGTTCCTTCTCCCCTGTGTTTTCAGTGACCCTACTGCTCCCTGGCAGGAATTTTGGAGGAAGAAGGCGTTTAGGAACAAAGGAAATGAAAACTTGGCCAGTTGGCCAGGAGAGCAGAGTGAATTCTGTGAGAAGTTGGGAGTGACAGGGAATTAGGACTGGCTAAACAATTTGTAGCTACAGACTAATTTAGAGGTTAGGAGATCTGACAAAAGCTTTAAAATTAGATTTTTGCTCAAGTACAGGCCTGTGCTTTGGTGAGAATGGGGGAGTCTTGTGTGTTTGAGAGCATGTGGAGGAAAATGGAGGAACACTGAATCTGCCCTATAGGACTGAAACTAGGACAAGCGTATTAATAGTCTGTGTATCCTAGAAACCTCTTTGTGTCCTTACAGTCTTGAATATTAGTTGAATATTCTTGCTATTCATACAAAGGTCCGATCTATATCTGTATCATGCTATTTTCCATTAATAAAATGGAAGACTCCTGTTAACTCTATGGCTTTCAGAAATAGATGTTTATGAAATAAAAGGAAAAGAATTAACAGACAATAAATAACAAGTAATTTTGTAAGCTACTTTAGTCAGTTTGGGTTGACAGCAATACTGATTTAAGCCTAAATATTTTTGGCAGTAGAAACTTTTCTGATTCTTTCCTTAAACAAAAATCAATTCATAAGCAGGGCTCCAAAGTGGCGTCCAGGAACATGAATATGTGGATAACTGGACAGAAATCTGGTTGAAATTAAATAATTTCCTTTTCCTGAAATGCCACCTTAGTCCTGGCAAACAGTATAATGAACAGTTGTGTAGAAGGCATTTTCGTGTCTAGTATTTGAACATAGTTCTTAACATTACAGTTACCTTCAGATAAAAATGCATTCTCTTTTTAATGTGACTTTTAATGAATTAGGTTAGTTGTTTTACCATGGTTTTATCTGTTCAGGATTTTAACTAAAAATTAGTGAAGACTCGAGTAAACATCTTGAAAACAAAAACAAACAGAACCCCAGCTTTAATACACATGACATTTAAGTCCTTTCTTGTTCTTGAACCAATATTCATAAAAGATTATGTGTTTTCTTATGTAACATGGGGAAATTTGTGTTTAAGTAAAAGTCTTGAGATTCAGGCTTATTTTGTGTTGTCTCCAAAAACAGGAACTGTCAGAGAAAACCCAAACAAATCAAAACTCTAGAAACCCAACCTGTTTTTTTTTTCCCTAAATATTGTGAGCTACACAATAAAACCACAGGATTTTCATTCACCCCTTTTGATTTTTCATTTTAATGTTGTAATTTTAAAGTCAGATGTAAGTGAAATTTCACCAATTTTATTTAACTGGCAGAATATGCTGAGTGACTGTTGTTGACACTCCTAGCTTAATATAATACCTATATTGAAACTTCTTACTTAGTCTCAATATTTTTGAATAGAGCTTGGGCATTCTTCTCCTATATGTATAGAATACCCTCTCCTACTACATCTTTATAGACTGATGTCCTTTGGGATGAATAATGTGTGTTTTTATCTTTAATTCTGTTAACCAGATACACCTTTTCCTGAAGGTATTTATTCTTAGCATTGGCTTAATGACCATTGCACTTACCACCTTTTTTCTATATATACACTTTCTATGCTAGATTTACAGGAAAATTGAGATTTCCATATTTTAACAGGAACTTTACATGATTTTTGATAATTGCTGTAAATAACCTGTTAAAACCCCATAGCCATTTGTTGTAAATCCAAGACCAAATAGTTCTTCTGGTAAGTTCACTGTAGTCTCTGGTATCGTTCTTTATCTATAAATCAAAGCAAATTATAAGATGATACACTGGACTAGTCTTCTGCATCCTGATATGTTGTCCTTTACTATGTGAATTGTTGGAAAAAAGGTTGAAAACTCAGCCAGTGGATGTTCCACTTGAGAGATTTTACTATGTCAAGGCAGAAACATTAGTATTACTTCAGTCTTATGTCATGATTTGCACTCTTGCATCTTGCATAAAGATTTAAAATCTTCTGGGATGTTCCCATATCATGTTTTTCAGTGAAGAATGATAACATCTTATAGATACCTCATGGAAAAGAGATTTAAAGAGGCCTATAATGGCAGGAAAGCTTTTGCAATAAAATTTTAGGCATTAAAAATTTCTTCCTGAGAAAATGAAAATCTTTTGTTAGAAACTTCTAAAGCAGGATCAGATAGAAGCCCTGGGAGAGGTACTGCAATGTGTGATGCTGCATGAAAAATATGACAGCTAGACTGGTCTTTGGTATCTTCTGAGTTAAAACCATCTAGATTAGTTTTAGGCTCATTTTACTTTTGGTACATGAAATAGCCCACAGATATTACCCATAAGTAAGCACTGTATGAGGGCATTAAACCCAGGAAATTCGTTGGTTCTGCAGAACCTCGGTAGATAATTACTTTGCTTTGTCTTTAGAGTGGACTTGGCACTGAGTGCTGTGTTAATTCTTAGTAGAGTATCATGTTATTCCTGGAAATGAAGTGGTACATGAATAGACAAGAGATCTTAAAAAGTCCGTGTGCTTTCTAATTATGTGAAAATTCCTGAATTTGTCTTAATATTTTCAACAGGATTGATCGTAAGATGTCAAATGCTCATACAAATTACAGACTGGATGAAGCACAAGCTATAATGAGTGAACTTCGAACCATAAAGAAAGCTATATGCACAGGTGAAAAAGAAAGGCAGGACCTTATGCAGGTAAAACATATGCTACGGAACTTCTAAATAGTAGTAACCTACCTCTATTTTCTTGCTTGGGATTGCATTGGGTTTGCCAAGTTTAAATAAGGGAGTAGGATGGCCTAAACTGATTTTTCTGTTTGATAATTACCAATAGCAAACAGTTCAAAAAAGGTAAGTAGTCATTGTCTATACTGTAAATACAAGACTTTATATGCATTTCATATTTTTGTCTTAAATAATGTAGTTACCCAAGTTCCATTTAGATCAATGTCTCCGTTGAATATAGCTTTCTATTGTTGCTGTGTTGGTGGCTGCTATGGAGTAATTACACTGTATTAAGAAAAAAGCCTTTGTGATTTGCGGTACTTGTTTTTCATTTTGTTTTACATCTCTTAGTATTACCTATAATGAAGTAGGATTGAGAGTTCACGTGCTAAAATATTTATAATTGTCTCAACCATGTTTTTCCCTTTATATGTGTTGTACTAAACTGGATCTCTGTCACTATGGCACTTTTTGCCCCAAACTCTCAAGTACCCATCTCAAGGTTCATGTTAGTTTCAAATATTCTCACAAAAGCCTCAGAGTATGATTAAATACAGTGTATGTGCAAGCGTGAAATTATGGATGAATTAGAGCTTGAGGATTGAGGGAAGATTCATACCTGAGTAGTGATCTAACTTTTGAATGGATTCTGTGTCCTGCCTCGAGCTCTCAGTTGTGTGTCTGTGTTATTAGTGTGATAGGAGCTTGGTTGAAGAACAATGAGCCTCTGCCACCACAGGGACTTCACTGTAGACTAGCTAAAATATGCTGCATATACAGAGAGGTGATAAGAACAATTCTCTTCACCCAGTCTTCAAATATTTATATGGAAAAAGGCATCTTTGTTACCTAAAGTTGTGGAACCAAACAAAATTAACATTGCCATGCAAGCATTTTCTTTCCCTTTTTTCCGCAGTAATGTTTTTCAGGTTCTGCTTTCTTTTTCTTTTTAGTTGTTAAATGATATGGGAAGCTTATAATCTACATATAATGAATTTCCATAGTTGTGCAATTCTTAAGTCTCCAATGCATTACACAAAGATCATCTAATGGACTACAAATCCTTGTTCAAGTAGACAGAACACTTAAGTCACTATGAAAAGTTTCTGCCTTGGCAACTTTTAACATATTTGTTATTTTGGGCTGTCCAAGTTTTAAAGTGATTCTCAGTCTACCACATGCCTGGCTAGCAAGAAATTATTAGAAAGGCAGTTCTTCATGGATGCAGTAACACACATTTTAGGAAACTAACCAGTAATATAAAGACTTATGTGTGAGATCTTGGAGCAGTTTAACTACTGGCCTTGTTTTTACTTCCCCAATAGATTTTTTTACCTCTTTTCCTAACATTTTCAGTCCTCGGTGGCAGTAAATCCAGCTGTAAACATTGAGATGCTTTGAAAATCATATTTGGTAAACCAACTTTAAGTACGCTTGCAGTTTCTTTAAATACAGTGTTGTGGGAGTTAGAACTCTAGGATCATGGGTTGGGCAATGCTGGCAGGACCAGAATGCAGAGGTTGCACAAGACAGAACCAAAAATGAAAAGTGTTTCATCCTTCTTCGTGGGTCTGTGTGATATACAGGAAATATGAGACTTGGAAGTATTGTTTTTTAATTAAAGGCAATCTGTTGTGTTAGAATCTAGTAGTAGTACATTAGACTAATGTATTCCAGGAGAATCTAGAAAACAGTTGTTCCACGCAGGTGTAGCATGCAAAATAGTTCTGCATGTTTTGTTACAGTGCCTATACAGGATTAAATGCCATCATTTATAAGGTCTACAGTTGTAAAAATGGTGTATTTTTGCCAACTTATTGTGCTCTGCAAAAATATCCAGCTCTCTTTTTTAATTTTGAAAAAAAAAATTACTTTTGTTGTCACCAAAGTAATCTGTGCTATGCCTTTTTATAACTACATGAAGATTATTGTCGTGGATTTAGTTAGCTTTGTCAAATAAGTGCAAGTCTATTTTAAGTATCTTCCTAATGAGTTCAGAATTTGATTTTTATTTTCATATCAATATTGGAATTGTTTTGTCCTTGAAAACACTACATTTTAAAGCTATTGCTGTTTAGACAAACTTTCTTATGGAATCCTATTTTGAAATTTGTTAATAGAGGAGATAGAAGTATAGTGTAAAAATATGAGGTTTTATTTCAGAGAAAGGAAATAACAGTTTCTTACTACTTTTTAATTTAAATCTGGCCAGTGTAAGCAACAGAACTAAACATAGTAGAAGTGACTCAGTCTTGTGTAGGTGCTTGGAAAATTGTAGCTGTTGTAGAAGTATGATAATTGGTTTAGTTGTGTGGGAGAGGGTGGTCAGATTTAAATTGGATGCTGTGATTACAAATAAAGCAAAATATGCAGTGCCACTGCTCAAAAAAGTGGGCAGACTTCTTACATAGGGTTGAATAATAAAGGTGTGTGGTTAGGTTCCTGAAAGCAGTGTGTTTGTCTCTCCTCCCCATCTCTTTCATAATTTTGTTGCTCTTCCAGTGTGGATTTGCTTTAAAAATGTTGTCCTCGGAGAGCACTGGACTTTGGTTTTTGTGGGGTTTTTATTTCTTTTTTTCTTTTCTTTTCTGTTTGTTACCAGTTAAATTGGCTAAATAGGTTAGATAGGAAGTGCACTGAAATTGTGCAGAGAGCTCCCAAATCAGATGGCAACAGATAATGATAAAATGACTGTGCTCATTTCTCTCTTTTTGGGTAAGTCTGGGCTGGTGTGCCTGGAACTTCACATTAACAGTAGGCTGCTCTGGCAGTTTCCATGGGATTGCCAAAGAAATCCTTAAACTGCAGATGAAAGATGGATTCCTCCAAGTAGCTGGGGAGGAAATTACTCCTAGCAGTTTATGTAAATTGTTTCTATCTTAAAAGTATGCTATCTCAGGTTGTAATTTTCCATGTTAGGATTGCTGGTGCCTGTGTTTTCACTCATCCAACTAGAAGGACTCAATGCATTTATGCTTGCCCTAGGGCACAATCACCTGTACATATTGATGTAAATTAAGGTGATGCTGATTGGTGATTGCCACCTGTCAAGTGCTTTCTCATTTTTAAGTAGTGACTGGGATTCAGCAACTGTGCCTGGATAGGAAGCCTGGCTGGCAGCCAAGTAGCCCTTCATTACCTGCCAGGGAGAATGCTAGAGGGCATCATGAGCATAGCAGGAGTTCATAAAGTAGCTGAAATACTGGCAAAAGTTGAGATTTAAGTTCTGGCATCGGTTTCTGTGGTATTGTTGCACATACCTGTAACATAGTATGCATTAGCCAAAGAAGGCAGATGTAACATAACTTACTAGAAGAAACCTCAGGTTTTCTGTATCCTGAGTTTTTGTTCATGTGACTGGCTGTACTTTACTGGGAAGGGGCCATAATTTGAAGTTATTATTTCCATGTTACAAATGCATTAGGGATCCCCCTTGGTCCTCCGTATAGCGAGAGTCTTGACAGGACTGGATAATTTTCAGGCGTCTGCAGTTTTCATACAATAAAAGTTGTTGGTTTTTTTTCCATGTTGTGGAGCAGTTCCTTTATCAGCAAGTCTTGGAGGATAAAGGGACACTAGCTAGGCCCTTCTTGGCAATGTAACTTGAAATTGAATTTGCTGTTTCAGGACTGAGAAGAAAATATGTTGTTGGTGCTTCATATTAAGATGGCTCAGTTCAGTTGAAAGGTGTCAGAAGAATTGTCTCTTTTGGAGGACCCAAGACAATTAAGCTTCTGCAGGCAGGTGGTGGTAGCCTTGTCACACTGTCAGCATGTCTGGCATTGCTCTGCACTGTCTCTGTCGCTGCCTGTGAAATCCCAGCCCCACTCAGACCTGTAGAGAGCAGGCAGAGACTGAAGAGGGAGCAGCACATGCGTCTCTCCTTGCCATTCCCTAACAGGAAGGAAACAGAGTGTGTGGTTTGAGGGGCTGTCTAGGAGGAACACAGGCCCTCACTCTTGTGGCTAGGGAGTCTACTTTTTCACTCACCTTGGGTGTTTTCCCTCTTTTTCATCTCTAGTGAAGGCTGGCCTGAGGGAGGGGCAGGTGAATGAGAGCAAAGGGATGGATGATGTGTGACGGAAATGGAGTCCCTCAGAAAATCTGCTTTTTCTGGCGAGTTTCAGGCCTGCTACAGTTCCATAATCTATAATGATTACAGTTCCATAATCATTCCTAGGCTCTGAAACCAGATGCCTTCATCTTCAGGGCGGTCTCACTCTTCCTATCATAGCAAACAGTTACTGTTGCACAGGCTCATTTCTGGACTCTACCAATTGCATTTGGTGTAAGAAAAAGCAGCACTGCAGTGTTATCCTTTTTAAACTACACTTTGAAGACTGACACATCTTCTGACAGTCAGATATGGACAGTAACCTTGACTTGTTGCAAATCACCAGTGTTCAGAGCCACTGAAATTCCAGAGGACCAGCCTTTTCCCAATGCAGTGTACAGGGCTGTATCTGTTTCTATAGTTCAGACACTAGAGTAAGCAGTTTTAGAAAGCTTTTTTATGTGTATTTTTAGAACCAAATTGTTTGATTATGGTATGATTTATAAATGACTACAGCTCTTCAAATTTCTGATATTTTTCATTTTTAAATTGTTGTTTATCCTCAGGTGAAAGGACAGAATTTTTAAAAGTATTTGTTTGATGTATAATGCTTAGGGTGTCTGTCATAAATGACAGCCTGCACAGTGTTTTTGTTACTAACACTGCATTATCTGTAATTTTTGAAAAAGAATGCACAATGGGAAAATAAAAATGATATTAACAATTTTATTACTTTAAAGGCATTTTAAGAGCCTGTCGACCAAGCTTATATTGTGAAAAAAAGTTATTTTTATTTTGTGTGATTCTGTCTTGTTCCCCTTTCCCCTTGAATGCTGCTTGATGTTTCTGCTTCACTCTGACAGTTTGTGTCATTGTCTAGACATTTCAGCCATGTCCCTTGCTTAATCCAAAGTGTAAAATATCTCTTAAGTATGTGAACCCTGGGTAGGAGAGCACAAGGGTGATATCAGCTGTTATAGAAGTGCAATCAATACAAGGTATTTATCAAGTTGGATGAGATAACAGTAGTGGCTAAGGAATGTAACCTGTGCAGAGATGGCGAAAGGGCAGGTGAATCCCATTTGTCTTCCCTATCAGCTAACATGAAGTTGACAGCTGCTAGATTTAAAGAGATGCAAGCCATGCAGAAGACAAAACATTCACAGATCTAAAACAAATAATATAAAGTCTGCTTACTGTTACATGCATCCTTTAAAAGGAGAGGTTTATTCCAAAGCAAAACTTGTGCATGCTAGTGATACTACAATGACTTTTACTTTCTATAAATAGCTGTATATAGGCAAGCTACCAATCATATTCCTTAAATACAACTTTTAATTTGTTTTCTGCTATTAGAACGTACTGTAAGAACAATTTTTTCTAATTTTTAAAAAAATCTCTTCTCCTTTAGAGCCTGGCCAAGTTAACAGATGGATTCAGGAATAGCTGTTGTATTACAGATTCCCTGCAGGATCTCCAGCACAATTCTAGTTCACTCAGTGACTCCTGTTTACCTCAACAACACTGTGATGCTTGTTCTCAGACTGACATCACTGGGGAGGTATGTGAGTGTTCCTATGTGAAACATTTTCTGTACAAAATTAACTGCTTTTGAACTTTGGCGATGTGGTGTTGGCTGGAGCAGAAGGATAAATCCAAAGCGATACTGGTGGGGAGGGAGTTGCATTTGCTTGTTGTTTCCACCATGTGCAAGCTGTGGGCTCAGTGGTTCTGCTGCTTGAGCATGGCAGAGGGATGCAGGGACATGCTTGTGGGGCAGTGACAGGTGAAATCATCTCCTGGACTCAGCCAGCCCAGCAGAGCACTGCTTGCATTGCCACTTTGGTGCCTGCAGGTTCATCTTAGAGTAATAGCTCTTGCTTAGGTGTCCATGGACCTCTTCTCTTCATATTCCCAGCTCTGACTTACTGACACTTGTAATGAGGCAGGAAGGAAGAAAATTCTTCAGCCAGCTTGAAATGGCAGTGGAGACATGATTTTACATGAGATGTTAGCATTATGGTAGTAGGGATAGATGTGTATTTTTTAAAATTTTATTTTTAAAATCTTGTTTTTATCATGCTTGTAATCATTGTTCATTGACATTGAAGATGTATAGTAGATCTATGCTTCTTTCCTCTGTCTAAGACAAGGAAAGTGTTTTTCTTAATTAACAAAACTTCTGATGTAGTCTGTTATACCTTTGTGCTCAAATATGCCTTTAAATATGACATACCTGGCGTTCTTGGAAATGGTTCTATCTGAATGAAATTGTGTACTCCAAATAGTAAAAATTTGACTTGCACTAGTACTATCGCAACACAGTTGTTAATCTGCAATAAAACATGTGCCTCTGTGGATGACTGACACCAAAGCAAGAGCACAACTTGTTTGTAGTTCATTAGTGCAGTAGTTTAGTTACTTCACATTTAGTTAGAAGGGCTATTATTAATAATTGGCTATTATTAATCTCATTATTGCCTTCATCATCCCATTTCTCCTCTATTATAATCTTTCACTGCTGACTAGTTGTCAGATTGGATGTCTCCAGAGTGTCCCTACAGAAGAGGAAATCTTGGTTTTGAGAGGATAGACTCTTCAAGAATCTTCGAAAACTGAGCTAATGCTAGGCTGTCGTTCAGGCAGATGGTGCCTTTGGAGGTGTCATTTTTCAGATGGGTGGTGAGTGGGATTATTGGATTCTGAAATGAATTACCAAGAGGAACACAGGAGCATTTTCCCATTTGCAGTATACAATCCAAGTCAAGTACACTGTAGAAATTATGTTTATCAGGTTAGGTTTTCTGTAAGGAAAACAAAATTACGTAATTATCTGAATCTTTTCCCTGACCTATTGTTAGTGACATGTGAGTAGAAAAGAGGTGGAGTTTTTATCCAGGTGATGATGGAGACAGAAAAAGCAACAGCTAGAGGAGAACTCCAGAGATGCAGCAATACACTTGTATACGAACTTAGGTTTTAACTGTTAGACCATACACAAACTTCTGAGGAGGGAAATGCTAATGCCCTAAAATAGAAATTGCTGTAGAAACACTATACAGTAGGAGTTGCAAAATAAATGCACATTCTACAACTGCATCAAGGACCAGGTGTTTTTTTGGTACTAATACGTGAAATGCATTAATGCTGTAAGTGCTGTGTAAAACATCACAATACAGGGACTGTAACCTGAATTGCTTCTAATAAAGCTATTCATAAAATAGCCGTATCAAGTAGCAAAAGATTGCAATTAAAACACTCTCTGTCTTTTAGACTTGGATAAAGTTGAAAAGCTTTGACCATTTATCAATGACCGAATTTACTAACCCTTGATTTCCAGGTTCATAGTTTATTGAAAGGGCTTATTTATCTTGTCTGCTTTTAGCAATAAATTAGTTTTGCATTTCTAAGGCATAAAATTGATTTTTATTATGTTATTATTTAAAGCATAGAGGTTTCTTTAGTTAGTCCAGTAAGGGAGACTAATTTATCCCTTTCTTTATTGTAATGAGACTGATTTTAACTTGTTTCTTCCTTTTTCCTCTTCTCCTTGCTCTTCAACTCTACAAGTTTGGGTTTGATGACAAAACAAGACTTGTAGACAAAGTAAGGCTGAACTGGCAATATGAAGAGGCCAAGAAAAGGTAATTAAAGATAAATCTATTGGGTTTTATATTTGCTTTTATGATTAAAGTTTTCAGAGTAGAACTGGAACCAGACTCCTAGCTGAAATGTCTTTGGGAAAACTAATTTGCTCTCTATTGAGCAGTTCACAGATAATAAAAGTTTAGGTAAACATAAGACTTTATCATAAGATTATTATATTTGTTTGCAGAGATAAAGCGAAATGTCAGCCCTGTTCTATACTTGTATAAACACAAAATTGTAGTGGTTCAATTAAACTGTTTTACATTTTTTCACCCTCCTTCTCAAACCTAGATATAAACAGTCTTTAAATTTACACTTATCAGCCTGGTCTGTCAGTATATCCAAAGCTTTGCATACCTGTGTCTTAAGTTCAGTGCACTGAAGCCATGAAGAAGAAAGAATGCAGAACTTCATGTGAGATAAATGAAGATGTTCAAAGCTGAACAAAAGGGTACATAAAAATAAATGTTGAAATTGGAAAAAAAGTCTGATAAAAATTATAAAAAGTATTACTTGAAATAGATTAATTCTTTACTATGTCCTTCAGTCTAATTGCTTATTGTAAGTATTTTTCTTGTGGAGGCCAGTCTTGCAGTGTTTTGTCATGGGTTTGTAAAAATTCTAAAAGTACTGTGTACTTGTATAGTTGAGTGGGTCCTCATTGAACCTCATTGTTTTCAAACCATTTGCCACATATTCAGGACAATAGTATGGGTACAGATGATGAGTTGAACACAGTGAATTAATGCACTTATGATTATTTGAATTTGTGCTGGTAGAATATTCTGTTACTGAATTTGACTGACACTTAAAAGATTCAGTATAGTTAACTTTAAAAACCATAGTTTTAAAATTTGTATAAATTAGGATTTTTTTTTCTTTTCAATGTATTCTCTTCTACCAGTTTTTTCCATCTCTCAGAGCAAGAGTTAAAAAAAGTAGTTCAATTCTTTTGTCTCTTTTCATACCATGGTGACCTTTTCTTTGGGGGAATCTATAATGCTGTCACATGTCTTGGCAGGAATTGGAAGTTTATAGGCAGTTCACCATTTTGTTTTTCTTGGAAAATTCACCCACATTTGGACACAATACAGGCTTCAAAAAATTAAGTTGGTACAAGCAAGTTAGGTAAACACAGCTAAATCTTCAGGATTTGTAACTTGAATGGAAGTCAGCATTGTGCATACTGCATGTAAATACCACTGACTATTACTAATAAAGGTTAGATAATTGGGGGAAAAAAGAACAAACCAAAAATGTGTCAGTGTTTGCTCACAGGCTAACTCAGCACTTAATAAACCAATTATAATTTAGTGGCTTACTGTTGCTGAAAGAAGAGTGATTGAATTTAGTTTTATACTGTTTAGTATAACATAGTCACTGATGCTGTGAAGACTGTATTAAAATGTTTTTAGTTCAGCTTTCTGATATACCTTTTCGGTATTTTTCAAAACAATTATCTTTTTGTGTGTTTATTACAGGGAAAAGATGGAGTGGTGGTTTTTTGGAGGGGGTGAAGAGGTGTTGAGTTTTTATGGGTTAATTTTTTTTTTTAGTAGCAAAGCATTTCTCAGCTGGAAATGCCGAACATTTGTTTCTGCATGGAATGCAGCATTTCTGAACATCAGAAGTGACCTGGTGTTTGATCTTAATTAAGTGTAGAAAATCTGGGTAACTAACCTTCCAACTAGAGAATGGTAATTGCAGTTAGAGTAGTTTTGCTTTCCCAGGATAGCAGCTCTGACAATGGTCTGTTATTTAGCAAAAGCATGTTAGTTGCTTTAAAAGAGTAGCCTTATTCTGCCCAGTATGTTGTACGGAAGTAATCAGCTTTCAGCTTTTGAGTGGAACTGCACAAAGCTCATTGCCCCTACCAGTTATCTCTGTGGTTGCATTCTTCATTTATCATGCATTCCTTCCCCTTAGCTTGCTGGCATTTCTGTAGGGCTTTTGTCTCTACTAAATATCTTTGTGTTCATTCTCCCTTGGCTGGTGAAATATCTACTGTTACTGCACAGTGTGGGTGACGGAATGTGCTGCGATGGATTAAATCTACAAAGTAGAAAATTAAAATGCTACAGTATGTCACAACTGTAAGGCAGTATATTATGACTGCTTGCTTGTCAAGCGGGTATGGAAACATACTGCAAATAAGTACAACAGACAACCTTTTAATGGGAGACTTTTAGAATGTGCTGTAGGAGAAACGTATATCTTTTCCCTGAAAGGAAAGCAGGAACAAAGCCCCACAAACTGAAGGGCAGAGTGTTGCGTTTTAGGCACTCCTGTGAATCTAGCCAGATAGAAGCAGAATATATGCCAAATGTAGTAAAAAGTCTTTAAAAATTAAAATATGTTCTCTGCATGTGGAGTCTAAGCAAGAAAATGCAGTGCTGGGATTTTTGAATGAACTATCTTAAGGAATTCAGGAGATGAGACTCAGTGATTGCAGAAGAGTTGGCTTGCAGTCCCAAAATCTCTCTCCTTCCTCATAAATGATAATTTCATTTTAATTCCTCCTTCAGAAATCTCTCTAACTGCTGAATGGTTTGGCCTTTGCATAACTTAAGACATTCACATAGCTTCCCCCCCCCCCATCACTTTCCCACTGGAAGGAAGTTGGATGATTTGCAATTTAATTTTTCCCATGGGTATTTTGGATGTTGTACACTGTGGGTTCTGACATTTCCAGCACGCTGGGGAAGAGATCCTGTCCCCTGTTTCTGATCCAGGCTCTTGGAGGAGTCTTGTAAATTCTACTTTTTAACTCACCAATAATGCTGAAGAGAGGCTCAATCACTTTTCTTCCCCTCTGTACTCTTCCCCCTCCCTCCCCCCCCCAGTACTTCTAAATAAACTGTACCTTATTTCCATGAAATTTCTCCTCTCAGATCTGCCAGTGTGGCCCTCCAGAGAAGCAGGAGGGGGAGGGAGGACGGTCTTTTTGAACAGACAGCCCCAAGCTGCCTGGATAAATACTGTTTTTAGTTTCTGTTGCTATTTCAGTGAGACCACCTCTCATGAAAGCATTTGCACACTGGAAAGTGTACCCCTCAAGCACTTTTCTGAATAGACTGTTTCATAGCACAAGGAATCAAAAGCAAATTGTTTTTCTTTGATAACTCTTAAGTTGTGTAGTTCAGTATAATGACTACATGAAGTATGTTAGCAAATGTTCACAAAATGTCATTGCTGCTGTGCCTCATATTCTGTGAAGTGTGTTAATCGGTAGATGAAAAATAATCCCTCCAACAAAAGTTTTAGCTGTGGGGTTGTGGTTTTTGTGTTTTTTCGGGTTTGTTTGTTTGTTTGAGTAGTCAGTCTGATGGTAGCTAACTTTAATGAACTAATATATTCAAACATCTTCAACCAGCTTGTCTAGTTTAGGGGCAAAAGCAGTAATTTATTTGTATCTTCTGTAAATATGAATTCAAATATGTTATTTTTTTATTCATTTCATGGAGACATGCAGTGGATGTCAAGAGGTTTATTTTAGCCTTGAAAAAGCCTCTTCCTCAGATGTGCTTAGTGTTTCCACATTTGTCTTTAAGAATGCTTCTTCCTTCTGTTCAGTATAGTTTGTTGCAAACTTGTCTCATTTCCAAAATTAAACTTAGTTGGGCCTTCTTTAAAAAGCACTAGCATAAGCAGAAGTGTGTCAGTGCAATTTGTGCTTATAGTGACAAAATGCATGTTGATTGGATAGAGACAGCACCATTCCAGTACTAATACAATAACATAGTCAAGTATTTTCCTTTTAAAATTCATCTAGTATAGGCAGATTTCAAGGTTTAATTACCTAATCTCTAGTGAAATTCAGTGGATTTGTACGCTTTATTCTACTAAACTAATCTGGAAATCTCATTTAAGAATGAAGTAATTTGTTTGATATCACATAAATACCTGGCTTAGCCAAACCTAAATCTCCCAGTGTTTTATGTTTTTAAGCATAACACGTTTTCTTTGGGTTATAAAGGGAACTGAGACATGCTTTTGAACTTCTTTAAAGTTTTCATTATACTATTTCACCTGTGAATTGGGAAAAACTTGCTTTTAGCAGGTTTTTGCAATTTTCCTAAAATCTGCAAAATGCCAGTGGACTCTAATGGTTTCATGAGTTTCTTAAGCCAATTTAAGACCTCATTGTTATTGAATGAATTGGGTTGTCAGGAAGGTTGGGTATTCTACAGAGCATACTCGTGTTGTCCGCAAAAGCCACAGTGGCACATAACTTGCAGGAACAGCCAAAATAGACACAGTGGAGAAATTCTGTGAGCATTTGGCTGAGTTCCCCAGCTTCTTGTTCTTTCCACTTCTTTCTTCATCTTTCTCTAGAGTTCCCCCTCTTTGGATATAAATCATAATCCACACTCAAGAGGGTCAGTAAATACCAGAAATTACCAAGTTCTTACACCCTTCATTATGTGTCTTTGGTCCAACAGCCACCTCCTTTAGGTATTGCATGTGGAAGATATTCCCTGTTGCCTGAAGTGTCAGAGAACTGGGTCCAATTACAAATCTAAGGAAAAGAGTAATCAGGGCTAATTTATGTGATCTTAGCCACTGTTCTCCTTCAAATCAGAACTGGAATATTTTCTTTATTTTATCCCCACTGGTCTTCCCATTCCAGAGGTAGCAAAGTCCTCAGCTCTAGAGTGGTCTGGTATGTCAGCCAGAAGCCTAGGCATTTAAATGTAGAGGAATATTGTTTGGTTTCTTTTTTTTCTTCTTGGAAAATTCAAACCATGTTAAATTTGAAGAACAAGTGCCAGCTGTAGGGTATCTGTAATTTGTCCCTTTTATGAGCACGAGTTAATACCTTTGAATTGGTTCAGACCATTTCTCTCCCCAAGACACCTGTCTTGTTTGTAGTCCGAGTAAAGATCTAACATGGAGTAAATTGCAGCTGTAAGTCACTCATCTCACAAAAAGTGATTTTTTACTCACTTCTCATGATATATTTAATAAATATCCTCTTGAGCTCAGCAATATAACTTCATTAGTGCTGGGTTCAGATATCACCCTTGAAAGTGGTTTTCTAGACATTAACAAAATCTTTAAGGTTCCCTAGGTATTTTCAATGGCAGAAAGGGTGCCTTGTTTTGTCAGGCGGAGAGGGAGCTGTGTAGAGCTGTAATGATTCAGACATGCTACTAAATTTAATTCAATTATGTCTAATTAAATTCTGGAAATATGTGCCCCCCCCCATAATGTAGTTTGTACAGTAAACTGCTGGCTGTACTGATCTGCATCCTCATGGTCTGTCTGCATTATCTTGAGCAAGACATCATTCTAGATACCTTGGTATGGCTATTTCAGGGCAAGTGAGCTATTTCAGGGTAAGTTTTCCATTTCAAGTCAGTTTTTGCTTAAGATCATCATCAGGTTAAACTCTTGTCATCCCACCTGAGCCCCCCCTGCTTTTCTGCTTAACAGGAACTGTTATTTTCATCTCCATTTGAAATTTTTAAATGCTGAATTAAGCAGCAAGTCGGCCTGCCTACCTAGGGAACCAGTCATTTGATACCACCTACTCCAGTGTGGAATGCAAGCTCCTCAGCACTTGTTATGCAAGGATGGGAATGGGCAAAATGCCTGGAATGTTGATGGCTCAAAATTAATAGTTTTTTCCACAGGAATATGGATCAGTAGGGACCTCAGTATCTGGCATTAGGCCAGATAAAAGCACTCTTTTACAGTGACTACAGTTAAAAAATAGTATCTTAAAAATACTCTGTAGGAAGGAAAAACGCATTTGAAAAACAGGCTTCATAAAGAATCCTGAATTCTTTTCTTCCACTTTAGGTTGCAATCTGTGTCAAGTCATTGATTTATTTAAGTGGATGTTTTAGGGCAGGTTAATATATGCACTGAGAACATTAATATATGAACTGAGAGTTTGAAAACAGCCACTTTATTCTGACATACCCGCAGTGAAAATGGCTGGTATAGTATGGGCATAAAGTCTGGCATAGGCAAGCATAGTGAAATGGCTTATTTATGTATTTATTATGATTGGGAAGAAAAATTTGTGTTTGAGAAGACAGATTGCAATTCTGAAACATACTTAAGAGGACTTTTTAAAGTTCTGAACATAACTGAATATGAATACTCAGATTTTTTTCTTAGTTTTGAGTGAATGAGACCATGAAAGCCTTAAGGATATCTTAAGGAGATAAATACTAAAAGTTTGTCACTGGTGGCTTTTTGGAACAACTTACCATACAGAGGGATTCCTCAGTGGAAAGCAAGCAACAAAATTGCCCCAAAACTTCAGTTCACGTGCAGGAAATAGAGGTTGCAGGAAATTGGCTTATTGGTGCTTCAGCAGATTGCTGCATTATATAGTGTTTTGTGCCTGCTTTTTCTTTGTGTAAAGGGAAAACTGTAGAAACAAGAAGAGCTAGCTGAAAGAGCTAGCTAAGAGTGTCGAGGGAATCAAAGTAAATACCTAATCAGATTTTGGAACTCTTCAGTGATACAAACCTTCTCCACAGCAGTACTTTTCCCCCTTTAATAACAGTATAATTAAGTTATTGTATGAGAACTTCCTTATTTCAAAGCATCACCATAACAGAAATTGAAGGGAAAAAACAAACTTTAAGCTGGAATGTCATACACAAAGGGAGTTACGTGCTCTCAGCAAGCTCAAGAGTCTAAATTAAAACCTCTTGTTTTTAGTGATGGTTGTGTTTTACTCCACAGACAAGTGTATTCATTGATTCACTAGCACTGAAAGAGGGGGATCTCTTCCCTGATCCTACTTCTCTCTTCCTTGTTGCCTTCATTAGTGTTCATTTTCCCCTGTGGTCAGCTTCTTAACTAGCTTACCCTGCAGTGTAAAAATAACTAGCCAGAAACAATTGTGAGTGTTAAAATGAAGAAAAGGGTCAGCCCTTCAGCTGTCTTATGAAGAAACACAGAGACTTCAGATGAATCTCATCTTCCTTTGTCCACAAGCTGTGTAAAAGCTTATGAACACACTCAAATAGTCCAAGCTCATCTGATTCACACTTGCTTGCCGAGCTATGGTAACTCAATTGTACCTGAATTTTGTGATTCTGTTGAAAGGATCTTGAGTCCCTATTTGTTTCATTTGGCACTGAACGCCTGAAAATCAAGCTGTATGTGCTTCAGGAGTGTTTACTGAATCTTTAACAACAGAGCAGCCTGGGTAGGGGAGAGAAAAGATCCTGACCCTGCCTTCTCTTACTGGCCCTGACATTTGGTCAGTGGGGCGAGGTGTTCTTCAGGAAGCTGTGTCTGGAATTCATGCACAATAGCTGAAGCATGAAATATGTAGACTGTATGTAGTGATTCATAATGGTGCTTGCAGTAGCTATTGGCAGGAAGTTGGGTATTAATGCAAGGAGGAGGAAATGGTATTGAAGGACTTGATGAAGTATTCTGCTTCAGGCAAATATGTGACATAATACCCAATTTCTTTTTTTGCTGTAAATGAAATCTAAGGTGGGGGTGGAAATGACAGTGAAATTCCTGTTCATATATGAGTGCAGTCATTTAAAAATTACTTATATTGATAGTTTGTTTCCTTTCCCCAATAATAAGATAGCTAAATGCTTCCCATGTGTCAGTAGGAGATAAACCTTACTGCTTGAGGTTTTGTTTTCATGTGAGGGCCTTTGTCATGTCTATGCCTTTTATTTATAGTCACATCACACTGTGGATCTTCTATTTGTGTGTTATGTGCTTTTATCTTCCTTTGTTTGTTATTAATTTCCTTTCTTACCAGATAGTTTTGAAAATAATAATTTTAACCAAAACCAATGACCTATATCCCACTTTTGTGGCTGGCTTAAACATGCCTTTATTTATTTATTTATTCATTTATTTTATTTAAAGGGTAGTAATCTTTTAGAGGTACTGAATTTTGTTTGAATGCTACCATTTCAAAATGAAGATGAAACTGAGGTGTAAACTGCATAAATGTTGTACAGTTCTTGAGTTTCAAATGTTCAAAAATCAGAAAGCTGGATTTTCTCTTATTTACTTTTAACTTTGACTGTTACATTCTCAAGTGTCTAAACTGTCATTGCAAGACTAACATAAATGCCTTGCAATAAGTGTTCTCCCTTTTATGCCAAAAGAAACATTGGTGAAATGTCTAGCTTTAGTATTCTTTGTAATATTGATAAGACTTCAAAATTTATTTTAAAAAGAACATTTTCTTAAAATATCACCTGTGGAATTATTCTTAAAACCGTTGTTTTGTGAAATGGTTCAGCATATTGAGATGTAGGAAGCTACTTTTGACTATGAAGCATACTACAGAAAAAAAATCAAGTTAGCTTTTTTAATTGCGTATTTTATGATAGATTCATCCTAAAGCCACTTGTATTTTGTAACCAGTAAATCTTTTTTCCAGACGGATGTTTCTGTTTTAATGGCAGCTTATATATTCTTAAAATACTGTTGTCAGTTAGGGCAGCCTAATATTTTCAGCCCCTTGAACCATTCCTCTGCTAGGTAGGACGTGAATGTATGGACCTGTTGTCACTAGTTACATGTCTCACCTTCATTTTCTTCAAATTCTTGCTGCACTTCTGAAATCCAGATTTAAGACCTGATTGTAGAAGAGTGAGGAATGAAAAAATGTTCAACTTAATCAGCTGTACAGGCAGCAAACTCGAGCTCTAAAATATTAATTGATTTATTACAAAATGAGAGTTGTGAAGACAGATACTGTCTATGCAATAGATAAAAGCACTGCAGTTCTTGCAGTTGTTTACTGTTTTAAAAATACACAGAACAATTTAAAAAAACCCAAAGCAAATCAACCAAACAAAACCCACCAAAAACAAGCCCACCACAAAATCCAGAAATAAATAACTCTTCTAAACCCCTCAAAATTTTCTTGGTTTGATACTTAGAAGAAAAAAGGCACAGGCATTAGCAGGCTTCGCATTTTGATATTTTTCCACTTGTCTTTTTCTCTTCTGCATTTTGAAATATATTTATCCTCTTTTAAAGAGTTTCAAATATACAGCAGCAGCTGGCCTTGCTAGATAACGAATCCTGGCCAGGAATGGCTGAAGCGGACAGGGACCGTCTTCAGCTCATTAAGGAGAAGGAGGCTCTTCTTCAGGAGTTGCAGCTCATCAGTCAGCAAAGACGATCCCCAGAAGACGTTGCACGTTTGGAGGAAGAAAAAAGACGCTTGGAGGATGAAATTCAGCGAGCTCGAGCAACGTCTGCTCATGGGGCCACAGAAAGGTTTGGGAACTTAAATTGTCTTTTCTATTGTGAGATCCATGTAGGTAGCTTCAAAAGGAAGAGTAGGGAATTTCATTGTGTTTAAGCAAGAAGTTAGTTACTGGAGAAATTTACTTTCAGAAAAGGAGGAGACTGCTCCTGACTGTCACGATTTAATTCTGTCTGCCTTGAACTTTTCTGAAGCAGAGTTGCAGTGATGTCAACTAGTTAGTTTTCCTTTCATTAATCTAAAAGGTCTGAATAGGAAGAAGAAATGAGAATAGAATCCCAGAAGATGCTTGGAATAGGTCTGACTGATAGTGTCTGATAATAGAGACCTGAATAACAATACCTGGATAGTGAAAGATTTTTCTGTTATTCACAATGGAGAAATACTCATCTCCAAAAGCATCAGAACAAAGATCCTTTGCTATATTTAGTTTCTGCCTTATAACAGGAAAGTTAAATGATTATGGTTTTGCTTCCTTTTATATATAATATTTTCTTTTCATTTGCAATCTCAGCAGTGGGAACACATCCCAGTTCTGACCTTCAGAGAACATAATAAGCAGAGTCATTATTGAAAACTTAAAATCAAGTTACACGTAAAATAAACAACCCAAAAACCCTATTAGTGGAAACACTATGTTTATTTCAAAGTTGCCCAATTTTTCCTGTAGCCAGAAAAATGGACAAAACCTTTTAATCTCTTTTTACTGTAGAGTGCTTCTAGTGAAAGCAAGAAACTGTGTTATTGCTTCTCTTAAATAGTGGTAAAACCTCAGCTTTGACACTTCAGGAAAACCTACGAGAACTGGCTTTAATGTGATTTGTGTAAAGGTTAATATTTACACAATTAAGACACTTTAAAAATATTTGGAAGTGCTTTCCATATACAGATTTTGACAACTTCAGTTTCTTTGAAAAGGCTGCCTTCAGACAGTAAATTCAGGCAATAAATAGAAATTCACAGCCAGCCTACAGGTCACTGTAATATACTTTGCAATTTTTGCAATATTGTTGCATTGGCTTTCCAGCTTAAACTGACAGAAAAGGGAGTTCACTTTACGCTGTGGTGTAGTAAGTTTTATTTGTTGTTTTTGGGCTCTCATGTTAGGTAGTGCATACTGTGTTGGCAAGAAGGCCAAACTATTTTTCCATGGAGTTCATGCTGTGGAAACCAGCATTCCAGTGTGGTACTTGATATTTCAAATGCTAGCAAAAAGTTGAGCAGAAGTTAGAATAATACTGATGGGCACTCTATTTTTGTATAACAAGTTGGAGGAAAGCTTAACTATTAGTAGCCCTAATTTTTTGTTGTTTGTTTGTTTTAGACTCAGAAATAACCAAAAATATTCCTAGTTCTGCTTTTTGTATTTCCACTTTGTTCTAATTGTGAAATACAAATGTGGGTTTTTTAAAAATAATTGACACTTTCTTCCCAGAGGGACAAGGTGTTGCTGGAGTGGAGCACTACAGCTCCTTCTGTATGAATTGATGAAGTTGGAGGTTTATTGAAACTAATGCTGCTGTTCTATCCAGGAGAACTCCCTTTCTGTTGATTTGTAAATCCTGTTCTTTAACATGTTGAGTTCTAACAGCTGTCTTTGCAGCTGAGGAAGGTCTGAGGCACTCTGCTTTCTCCAAACTGTCTGTCAGAATCCCAGTTTCCAGCCACCTTGTGAGATAGGGCTGGAGCTGTAACTTTCCTGGACATAAAAAATGTGCAACACAAACCAGAATACTACCCTGATATTATTGTGAATTTCAGTGGTTGAGCTTGTAAAAACAAAACATCAGGAATATAATTCTGGATCCAGAAAAAGAATAGGTAGTAGATAAAATACATTATTTGAAATTCTAATAATGTCAGAAAACAGAATTTAAGATGTATTATAGGTGCTTGAGATTGATGGCATTGAAGTTACATTCCATTTATGTTGCTGCAGTGGTACTGAGTAATTTAGTTGCTTGTTATTAGCATGGACAAAAAATAAGTTGCAGCATGAGATTTCTCTCATAACATCGTATTCAAAATGCTGCATCACCTGCTTAAATATAATGATAAATAAATGCACCTAAAACACATAGAATAAGAGCTTATATTTGACATTGGTGGTTATGGTTAACAGAAGTCCTTCAAAAATTTTCTTTTTATCTTTGAAATTTTACACTAATTATCTTGGATAATAGGGATATTTGGATTTTTTTTGTGATAAGGTGGAAAGTCATGGTGTTTTAATGGCAGAACCAGGTTGATGCAAGAGAAAAAATAATCTTGTAGAGTCTGATATTTTTACCTAGGACTTTTTCTAACTTTGCTAATTGCTCTAATGTATTTTCAGCATCATGACTCTTATATTGTGCTTCAGTTACTTTTCTTGTTTGGGAATTCTCCTGGACTCTTGGTTCATGTATTCTTGCTGGAATTACCATCACTGCATATGAGCAGCATAAACTAAAACTTTTCATTAAACAGTGCAACTTTTTTAATATTCCAAACTTCAATGCATTGATGTTTTTCCACACTTGGGAAGCTCCTAGCACTTTTTGAACATTACTGTGCTGAAGAAAATAGTAATATGTGTCTGTTTAATTATAGGATACTGTTACAGGAGAAGAGAAATTGTTTGCTTATGCAACTAGAAGAAGCTACGCGTTTAACCTCATATTTACACTCCCAGTTAAAAAGGTAAGTTATGTAGAACCAGTAGGTTTTGAAGTTTAACTACAGCAGAGAAGAATATTAATAATCTATGAGGTTTTCCTCTTTATGCTTCTGTGTATGTGTGCAAAGTAAATTAATTTTTTTACTACATTTATACACTTTGCTGTATGGAATGTGATGATTTGGATGTAGTTTAATAAATAGTATTAGTGATGGCTATTTAGGCTACATTAATAAGTGTTTCTGGGAATTTTATATGTTACCTTACTTTCTGAAAAGGAGATGGGTCCTTAAAATCTGTTGTAATATTGTTACAGTTTTACTAATTGGAAGATAGCATTCTTTTAAATTCTGTGAGTTCTTAATATTCTGATACCTTGAAAGGTAGGGGCTTTTGATCCCTGGTGAGATGACAAAATGTTGGTATTCAAATAGGAGAATGTGTTAAGACCCGCACAGAAGTCCAGAATGTTTTGCATATTCACACTCACAGCTGCCTTTTGAGATGCAGCTCTTGGGCATTCCTCGGTTTAACACCACACCAGCATCAAAAGCTCAGTTCATGCTGAGTTCCTGTCTCACTTCATTTCTCTCTGGCCCTAATATTCTTCTCTTCTTTAACTGAGAGTGGTAAGAGGAACTGGAATAGGATTCATCCTAAAGTCCTTTTATTTTGCATTGGAAAAACCTGTGAGAGTGAGGCTTACACAGCAGTTTGTTAGGACTTTGCAAATCCCTTTGCACTTCTTCTCCCTGGATTGTTTATGACCAATCATTAATGGAAATTTGAGCTGGATCATGGTAATCTATCCTTCCTGGCTTTACATTGAGTCTGCAGATCCAGAGCTGCTCTGGCCTCTTTTCTGCAAAATCACAGCTGCTTACATGTTGGAGGAAGGAGTAGGCTTGTCCTGTTGGACTGTTGTCTTCAGGCACTTGGCCCTGATTTGGTTGTCACATGTGCTACTCCAGTCATGGTTGTGGTTGAGACCAGGGCAGGAGACATGAACTAGACTTTAAAATCCCAATCACCATACTGAATACATGTAAAATTGCTTGTCTAATCTGGATTAGTTTTATAATGTCTGCATTGATGATTCTGTTCATATTTGAAAGGGTATTTTTGTATTTCCTCTTTCTTTGCCTTCCATAGTCTGTCAGCTAGCACCCTCACCATGTCCTCTGGCAGCAGCAGGGGATCCCTGGCCTCCAGTCGAGGATCCTTGGCCTCCAGCAGAGGCTCCCTCAGCTCAGTCAGCTTTACGGACATCTATGGCCTTCCCCAGTATGACAAATCAGACAGCGTTACAGACTACGGGCAGCATTTGCGCTTTGACATCATTCCCTTCGAGTCTCTCACAAAGGATGTGCCATACGCCGATCCCATTGGACACTCGAATTTCAATAAGCAGCGGAGGTCTCTGGATACCCCGCAGTCCCTGGCATCCCTGTCATCGCGGTCCTCCTTGTCATCGCTGTCCCCTCCGAGCTCGCCTCTGGACACCCCGTTTCTCTCTGCATCACGGGATTCTCCATTGGCTCAGATGTCAGAAGGTTTTGAGGAGATGGCAGGCATGGGAGCCCTGGAAATGCTCAGGGCTCAGACCACAGCCTTGGGTGATGATGATGCACAAGGCACGAGCTCGTCTCAGACGTCCGCTTACCCTCTGGACAATGAAGGGCTGCGAGAAATGGGACCACACTTGACTGCTGTCCAGACTGGTGGAGGTGAGTTCATGGCTATTTTGTCACATTGTCATAGAAAATGTCACACAGACCTAAGCATGCCAGCACAGTAGAGATAGTTCCTGAATTATTTTACTACCATCAGTTAAAAATTACATGGTAGAGTTAACTGTTCAAAGCCCAACCAAAACACTGGAAACACTCCCAAAAGCAAACTCTAGTTTTAGGGCAAAGAGATGAAAGGATAGAGAAATCCTTGTGAATAGATCTTAAAATAGTGGTGAATTGAGTGGAAGAAAGGGAATGGAATATAGACTTTCATTGGAGTGTAGCCTATCAAGGAGCTAGCAAGAATTAGTAAGGTATTGATGGGTTAGTTACTTCTGAGGCCCCCAGTTGTGCTGATGCTGCCGTTATTCTGATAATGTACAAGCAGCGCAAACCCAGGAGAGATAGGAAATAACTAACAACCACAAAAAAAAACCAAACACAAAACATGAGGTGATGCTGCTGACAGTGCTTGAAGGCTTCCTGACTCTGTGCTGAATTTGTACATACTCCAGACCAGGTTCCCTTGTCCAGATTTTGTGATGGAGCAGAAGCCACAGTGGCATGGCTACCAGGAGTGCATGGTGCACTCATGAATAGGTGCTTCATCAGCAAAGGAGCATCTTTTGTAGGGGATGTGTGAGACACTGAGTACCTGCTTGGCTGGTCATCTTGGAGCACCTGTGTGCACTGTGATCGCAGAGGAGTTATGGGTGCCGTTAGCACAGCACACACACTATTGAGTTTTCCTTTCCTGCTGGACAGTCAGATTGATGGATTTGCTTTAGCTTGCATTGGCAGAAGCTTCTGAAGCCCTGCAGTTGAGAAACATAAATTAGAGAAATCAGAGGAAATAGAAAACTTTTGAAAAAATTAAACAGAAAAAGCCTGAGCATTCAGGAACACAACAAATTTATTTTCCTGTTTTGATCAATCAAATGAAGAACTGCTCTTAGTATAAGAAAGATAATCGTGATAACATTTTAGTGTGTTGACATGGTCGTATTTTTTAATAAAACCATACTAGTAGAGAAGGGCTTTTAGAGTTCATTTTTAATATTAAAGATTGTGATTCCCATCCCATTTCTATATCCAGAATTCTGTAGGATGTTGCATTCGGGACTCATGACATCAGGGATAATATGAAATATAACCGGAGAATGGATCATATTATCCAACCAAAATCTTATTTGTCAAGTGATAATACAAAGGAGCATTGAGAATATTTACAGAAAACCTTTCAGATTTTCATTTTAAAAAAGAAAACATTGCCACAGTGCTAAAAAGCCTGTATTGTTCAAAAGGATTTGAGTCTAGACTCACCTACTTTCCTTAATGCAGCTAGCACTGCCAGAAGATACTGCAGCAGAATTTACTTTTACTAGCTGTAAACATTTCTAGTGCCCATATTGTAGCTTTCAGACCAAAATAAACAGAATTCCAGAGACCAGCATGGAAACTTGTGCTTAAATTAGTGCTGTGAAGAGGCTTCCTGAGGCTTTCTTTAAACCTCAAATCAGACCACAGCATGTCTTCACCCATTGTGGTAAGTGAAAATATCTAAGTAGTTCGTTTATAGCTTGTATGTGTTTCCTAGAAGTGAGGGCCTGGTGTGAGGACCCAGGCAGCAATACAGGATGAAAGGCAGCTTCCTGCTTGGATTTTCCTTTACTCCCTTCTCCGCCATGTTTCTGCACATTTCACATTTCTCTGAAAACCGCTGTGCTTAACCTGCTGTCAGTGCTGCATCCAGCTCCTAGTCCAGAGGTTACAACTTTTCTCTGTGTACAACAGAGTATTTTGTGTTGCTTTTTGAGAAAGAATGTATGGTTGAAAGGTAGCCAGGCTGCCTTATTTTGAGACTTTTTTATTTTTAATGTTTACATTTGGAAATGATTATGTAAAAAGATTTGTTTAACCTTTCTGATTTTTGACTACGCTTGAGTTCCGCACACATTAGCTGGTGGTTTGGAATTGTAATGCAGTTGTTTGCAAGTAGCAGTTGGAAGTTTTGAAAGTATTTTGGTTTTGTACTCTTTTCCTGGAAGAACTGGATGGAGCATCCAGCTTGTATGCCAGAGTTGGGAGCTCACAGATTCCAGGGGTTTGAGTTTCTCTGAGGTGCCATGGAGTGTGCCCTGCTGCTGCCACCCGATGGCCTGGCAGCAGTATGCCATGCTGCAAAAACATGAGGTCTTGGTTCTGGCAAGCCTTGTGCCTGTTCCTTAACTAGACAAAACAGAAGGTAATTTGCAAATAATGGGGGCTGGATTAACAATGAATAAACTGCATGAACTTTGCACTGATGCAGCACGAGCAAGTTCAAGGAGTTCTTCAGGAACTGCAGTTTTGATGTTCAGCTGCTGATCTGCTGTTTTATTGTTCTGCATCTGTCATAGGATCACATTGTGAAATAAGTTTGCATGTGTGAATGGAGAGAATATGCTTGAAAAGTTAAATCCATCATAATTTATAAGGATGAGAGTGGGAGGAAACATGTTCATGAAATATTGGGCTTTAATATCTTCACTATCTCTTCTCTATGTGAAATCTTTCAAATGCTAGATTTCTTTTAATGGCTAAATAATCTCTTGTTTATAAAATATTGTCATATATCTAAAGGGTGATTTATCACAATATGCTTTTTGTCTTGTTTCTCATGCGGCACAACAGAAAAATTCACTGTAAGTGAACCTGAAATTTCTTATTGTGCTGTGTGTTTTTTTGTGTGAAGTGTTTGTTTTGTTTTGGGGTGGGTGGGTTTGGTTTTTTTTTTTTTTTGAGTTGCATGAGAAGAAACAGGAGATTTTGCTACATTTGGATTTGTTTGATATTTTGCTGTATCTGTTTAATCATTATGGCATACTTAATTTTTTTGCTGTCAACTAAACCATACATTCACAGCTGTAGTTAAACTCCTGGGGAAAGTGTTCTTTGACCTTCAGCTTTATTATATAATAGTAATGCCTGAGCGTTACCTAAGTGTTATGGTAGGTAAAGTGTTTGTGTCTCTGATGAGTTTTTATGAGAGTGTTCTACTCTTTTATTAGTGCATTTTGAGCTGACATGCAGTATTTGTAGCCTCGTAAGCTTGTGAAACATGCTTTAGATTTATTTATGTATTTTTTTAGTGAATGGAAGTTTGGACAGCAAAATTTCCTTTGAAGTTCACTTTGTCAGCTAATGACAATGAGAATGTTCTTTCATTCAGGGCTGTCTTATATTTATCAAGCTTTGGCACCCAGTAGTTCTGGAAGATCATGTATATTGTTTATTGATTTTGTTATTTAAATAAGAAAAAGGAAGGTAATGGTCTGTTTAAAGACCTAATTTTTAAACAATTCCTTAGCTTCCAGCAGTGCAAAGTCTGTAACCTCTGTAAAACTTTTTTCTGTTTAAACCAAAATTTTGCGTGTCTTTGTTCTTGACCAATTTTTCCTGCTGATTTTTTACCTCCCTACCCCAGTCAAGGGTATATTCTGATGTTCGTATCTCTGCCAAATTTTCTGGGATTGTCCAGAGGTTATCAAACGCTTCCATGGCCTGCAGACAGTGAGCAAATTATTGTCAAGTTACAGCATTGTTGTAATGTGTCAGTTTTTAATTTCATTATATTGGAGCTTGAGACCAACTTTTTCTTCCAGCCAAATGAGGAACATGAACCTCCCAAGGACAGAGCCCACAGGATCTTTTGTCTGCTACGTTTATACAAAGTGTTCACAAAGGGGGTGAACCAAGGGCATATTTATGAGAAGTTGTCCTAGTGTAACTTGTTGATATTAGTACTGAAATTATAGAAGCACTTTAAAAAAATAATTATACACTTTGGTGAAGTTCAGCCTCTTTCCAGTGATGTAAAATTTTTGAGAAGCTCTAATATGTACATGTCTCTACAGAGTGCTAGTTTTGATTCCCCATAAATACTAGTGACAGAACTGAGGTAGGATCACCAAATCAAATCAAAAGTTCTTTAAAAAAAAAAAAAAAAAGAAAAAGAAGAAAAAAACAACCAATCAAACAAAAAAACCCAATCAAAACAACCCACAAACCCACCACTTTTGTACAAGTGATACAGAGGAGAGCATGGTTCAAATACAGTTTTTTGTTTTCTGTGTGCTCACTTGAACTTGGCTCTCATTTGTGGTGAGGATGTCATGAGTAGCACTGCATGATGTGTGATGTACAAGAAGGGTGGGATGCTCTAACTGGATGTGGGGAGGAATGGTGGCTCTTTCTCTGGGCACAGAGACAAGCGCAGATTGGGCTGTTCCTAGATAGCAAATAAATTTCCTGCCTTCACTGAATTTGGAGGAGAGGGCTACTTATGAATCCAAAGGACAGAGAACTGGCTCTGCTGATGTACAGGAATTATAACTCCAAACAGAACTGGGTGATTTTTGTGACACCTTGGGGAACTTTGTGCTGTTAGTGGCCTGGTAACAGAAAGGTACCTTGAGCCAGCTCAGAATTGCTGGGCTTGGTGCACCTTCTCTGCCAGTTCCACACTGTGTTAAAGCTGACCTTAGCCAGAGCCTTCTGTTGATAGCAGCAGCATGGTTTTGTTGATTTGGAAGACTTTTATCAAGTTCTTGTGTCCTGATGTCCTGTCCTGGTGGTGCTTGGGTGGGAGGTGAGGTGGGTACCCTGCAGGGGAGTGGCTCACCGTACCTTAGGTGGGTTCTGCAGGCAGAGCTCAGGCTGTGGGCTGGTGTTCTGCTGAAGGAAACTTACTGAGTGGGTGTCAGAAATAAATTTGGATGCCTTAAGATAATGTGCAACAGAGGTACTTAACAAGCTGTTACTTTGACTAAGACATGCTTCATCTTAGTTCATCCCAGTAAGCTGTAAATGTCAGCTGGTGCTTGTCTCCCATGTGTTGTGCTGTCACTCTGCTGAAGCTGTCAATGCTTCCATGCTGTCTTAAGTTTCGAAGCATGAGCAGAAGCAAATAAAATGCTTTCCACACTTTTGAAGTGCCATCTCTTTGCCATTGCTTTCCTGCTTTGAGGACAGTCATCGAACCTTATTAAGCAAAAGAGGGTAAAAGTTCTTCACTGCACAGTGAAGAAGCTGCACTTCACAAGTCTGTTCAGTGGCTTTCCCTAGGACTCAAAGGAAACAACCTCAAGTTAGGAGCTATTGTTGAAGTGTTGAAGCCTTTCCTGTGCAGTTCTTGAACGTTACTGCTTGTGCACGTACTTCAAAGGATTGGTAGCTGCTATACCTACTTGCCTGTGCAAGACCCAGTGTATAACATAATTTTGTTGGTACACTTACAACGTGAAAGTGATTGCTGAGTTGCTGTTTACTGTGTGGCTGGTGATTCGGGGAAGAGTGGAAAAGGGAGTTGAACATTGCTTCCTCCTTTCCCCAGTCAGTTTTCAAAGTAATTCACCAAGAATTTGAAAAAAACAGTGGTCTGAGTGAGTTGGAAAACACTGGTTCTTTTTGATAATGCCTCTCAGACTGTAAATAAAAGCTGCTATTATGTGATGGTATAAACAGTATGCTTTGAGACTTTGTATTAGGAAACAAATGAGAACAAAACCTCACATTGTGTTATCAGATAACTTAAAAAAAGAATTAGTCTTTGTGTTTGTTTTCAACCTATTGTATATTCAGTAGATAAATCTGAAAAGCTTAGGATATCATGTGTACATATGTGAATTAATGTAAGTCTTCCTTTAGGAAGGAATTATTCTACCAGAAAAACATTTAGTAACAATGCAATTGGTTTATACTTAGTATTGTCAGAGAGCAATTAGCCACAAACTTCCTTCCTTAATTCTCCCACAGAAAATCTCTGGTCAATCCTATTCTAGGTTTTTAACCTAAAGTTAGATGAAAAATCAGTGAACTGCATTTGTGCTGTTTTGCTGCTAGTTTTGATACAATACATGTTTCTTGTTTAATTTTGAAGGAATTGCCTTGAGCTGATGTTGTTCTCCCTTTTTTCTCCACGGCAGCTGTAACTCTGCGAGGAGACAGTGGTAGAAGATCGGAGAGGAGAGCCAGGCGAGTTTCAGCATGTCTCTCAGATCATTCACTGGCTAGTGACAGTGGCGTGTTTGAAGCTTTAAGCAAAAGGTCAGGTGTATAAATGCATAGTAAGCTGGAAATATTCCTGTTCTACCACACGGCCCAAAAGAATTAGTTGTGAATTTATGAGTAGGCTTTCAAAATTGCTAGTTGTTAGTAATACAAAACTACTAGATTGCATGTTTTAAAGGAAAGAAACTTTTTACATGCAGTCCCACTGTCATCTTCAAGTGCCAAGTCCCTTTTGCTTTATTGTCTCCGACATTTTAACATCATATCTCCCTTGAAAGATATGATAAAAGATCATTTTCTCATCCTGTTAATCATAAGTCAATAATTCTATTTCAACCATTTATAACAAAATAAAATTATACAGAGTGTGACTTACAATTCTGAGCATCATGTGATAAAAGTATAACTGTGAGGAAGAAACATATGAACTGCCAGAAGTCTAAAAATGTATAGGTTCACTGAGTGATTGAAGGATGTAGAAAGACATTTTACTTTATACAATTGTTTTAACACAGGAAGCAGTAAATGGGAAGATAAGGTTTGGAGGATGCTAAAGAGAAATTGAAGACAGAATAAATATAAAAATAATCTAAATATCTTGAAAGAGTATTTCTAAAACCTCAGTTTTTACAATTGTGAGTTACTACTACCATGTGTTTTTAAACAGATGTCTCCATTCCTTCTACATTACCAGTCCCTCCTGTATTATCAAATAATTGCTTATATCCACAAATCACAAAATAAATGTTAGTTCATCATTTAGCAGCTTAGGTTACTATGTAGTTTACAGTACTTTCTGTTCCTGCAGGAATGAAGATCTGGAAGAGCCTGTTTATGGTGATGCTGCCAGTAATGAAGAACCACAAATACATGTTGGATTTTTGTGAGTAATTAATCCTCTTTCTCCCTATCAACTCTGCAGGAATTGCTCACTGCTTTTCTTGTTTATGATTTTTAACTTTTTAATGAATTGTGGTGGGTATTTTTAAGAAGTTTCTGAATTAACAGCCAGAGTTCAGTGGATGTACAGATTAGTCAGTCATGTGCCACTTTGTGCTGGGGATATGCCTTAACCACAGTTCATTCAGTGTCCTTTCAATGCTGACTGATAAAAGGGCCTTCATTACTTCTTTCAGTAGCATTTATTTTCATTGTCTGAGCCATTACTGTGAGTATGGGTATAGGGATATGTCTCTGTAAGCGAGATCTTTTTATGCCAGATAAAGGAGGATTACCTCAGGAAAGTCACAGGTGAAGAGACAAAAATACAACACAGTCCCAGCTGTACAATACAGCTTTGAAATCCTGTGCTTATGGCATGCTGTTGTTGGTAGCGGGAATGGTGTGGGGAAGGGCAGATTATTGCCATGCAAGAAAAGGTATCATATCTTAGTCCTCCAGAATTGTCTCTGCCCCTTGGAAAACTAATTCCTGAGCTTGGGAGTTTTTAAAATATCAACTGGGTTTGTTAGTGACATTTCAAAATTCATGCTGATGTGAAAGAGTAGAATTTTTAAATTTATTTCTAATAACCCATGAAAATAATGCAGTTGGATTTGTCTAATGTAACTGATATGTTGTTACACATGCACACACACTTATTCGTATGGTGTGACTGTTTAAACTAAGGAATGAATTCGATAAAACCTGTTTGCTGTCAAGAGGCGTAGGAAGGCAAGTTGTTATTTTCCAGTTGAATAATGTTTAATTCACTTAGTTCTATTAACTTTATTACTGTACCTAATGCTTTTGATTGAAACTGGTTTCTGCAAGAAATTTGTTTAACAGAGTGTGCTTTTTCATTCTTTAAATCTGTTTAGTCTTTATTTCTTAAGGAAAGTATTGATGACTAACATAGGAAATTTATTTTCCAGGCATGACAGTGGAAGCGAATGTCTGCTAGTCCATGTATTACAGCTGAAGAACTTTACTAGTCTAGTTGTTAAAGAAAACTGCAAAATGTAAGCTTAAATTTCACCCAGAGTCTGATCATTGCTTATTTTATGCTGCAGTCATAAATACTGTAGATTTATTTGGTTTATTTGGTTTCATTCAAAATTAAGCCATTTCTGGAGAAGATGGTAGGTTTTAATTTCTATGAGGAAAGGGTTAATTTTATGGACACAAAATATCACTTTTATAGAACTTCAGTCACAATGTTCAGGTAACAAGTGTAGTCTCTGTGTTCTTACATGTTTATTATTCACAGGAAAGTTTGTTCAAAAATATCTGTGATATTCCAGAGTTAGCTTGGTGTATTTTTCTCAATTCCTATGGCAGCATCTGTATTAATCAGTAAGAGAGATTCCTTACCTTTTATCTTTAAGAAACAAAACCACACCAAAAAACACACAAACAAGAAATGATCTGCAGACTTTTGTGGCCGGTACAGCTCTCCTTGAGTATCTGTTAAAGACCTTCTGAAGATAACATTAACACAAGTACTAGCTGAGAATCAGTACAAAAGATTGAATTTTTTAACCACTGACAGCTTGTGCTACTTTTTCAAATTTCGTGTCACATACAGAACATAGCTTAGTTTGTTCTAATAAATGTTTCTTAGATAATCACAGTGTTGTCATAAAATACTGTTTTATCTACAGATATGTACCTTAGCATATTTTAAAGAAATTCAACATGTGCAAATTGTTGATCTTTATCTCTGGGAGAGGTTGTTTGGAAAATGGAGTCATGATAACATTATTATATTGTAAAATAAGTCATTTAGTGGGAGCTGTTAAATTGACATACATCTCCCTGAATGAATTGATCTTTGTTGAGAACTTCATCTTGCTAACACTGCAAAACTTCAATAGAAATTCTTCATGTAGGTCAGTACATTAGTATTGGTCTTTTACTATGTTTCAGTGTGAGTGCAAGGGCACATGATAGGGAAAAACATAAGTATTGTGTAGTACTCAGCCATGTTGCCTTGTCAGCAGAGAAAGAAATAAGCATCATCTGAAGAAGGCAGTAAAAGAGAGTCACCAAAGAAAAAGATTAGTCCAGAGGGTTTGTTGGACATTGTCATCAAGGCAATCAGGCATCAAAATGCACTTCTGTTCTCATCCTTCTCAACCCTACCTTTGCTGGAATAAAGAAATGCGTTGCTGCAGGGTGAATTGATTGGTCTGGTAAAAAAAATAAGTTTCAATTACCAAAAAACAGGAAAAGCTTTTATCAAGTCTAACTCCTCCGTTCAACTGTATGTTGATTGAATCAGGTGCTGTGGCAGCTGCGGGGAAATTTGCCTGCAGCAGCCAGTGAGCAGAGGAGCTGGATCTTTGCCTTTTTACCCCATGAGAATCTGTCTAACTAACATGCTCCACAGTCCAGTGTGCTGTAGTTCCACCATAAGGAGCTCTTCCAATTGTCCTCTAACCATTTATTTGCCTGCCAGTGTAAGGCCCTTTCTGGTGGTGGCATAAGAGTTCCTGCAGCCATGTAGTCAACTTGAGTGAGCCTCTGAGCTGGAGAGGGTTTTTTTAATCCTTGAGCCTTTGTGGGTTTTTTGCTGGGTTAGCTTTTTAACTCAGATAAATTTTCTAATCTGAGTCACAACACAGTTGCATGAAACTGTTCGCTGGCATGAGGAAAGGAGTAAGATACTGCAGGGGCTTGGCAAGCAGTCAGGACAGGGAGAACATGGAAACAATTCTCTAGCTCTGCTGCTTATTCTGTCAGATGAAATCGGTTGTTGATTTTATTTTTGGCTTGGAGTCTTAAATGACATGGTACCACATATTTAAATTTATCTCTTCAGGCTGCAGATAGATGCAGTGACTATAGATTTCTTTTGCCATCTGAATTTCTTAATTTCTTAAGGAGGAAAAAAGGTTGCTTAGTGGGTGGAAGGAAGAAATGACACTGGACCGGTGACACTTATGGGGCAGTTCAGTTGCTTAAACATAGGCATGTGTTTCCATTTGAAATAGCAAAGCATAGCACCTGGCCTCCAGCTGCTGCGGCTCAGAGGAAGGCTCTGTGTAGCTCTCCCATAGATCCTCTCATAATTGCTAGCTCCTTTTAGATGCCATGGATACCTCAGGGCAGCTCAAGTGCCACTTGGTGCCTCCGCTTAAGCACCAAGTTTAAAAAAAAAAAAGTTTTATTAAAAAAATATAGCATTTTGAGATCAGCTTTACAGATCGTCTGCATTAAGAATGCAAAGTAAATCCTGGTGATGGGGAGATCTCAAGGCAGATTCTTAATGTAGAAGTTACCCTGATGTTTTTGCGTAGCTTGATTTTGAGAAATGCCAAATAGCTTTCTTTGTCTGAATTGTGCTGTTTGTCTATTTTGCTGTTCCCAGTCATGTGAGAGTTTATTTGCCACCGCTTGAGTCAGGCACACCAACCACTTACTGCTCTAGAGCTTTGGAATTTCAAACTCCGTTAATATTTAATGAAGTGTTCCGAATCCCCGTGCACTCAAGTGTTTTGAAATTAAAATCACTGCAGCTGTATATCTGTTCAGTTGATCATCAGCAACAAGAAGAACTATTGGTAAGTGGTTCTGTTTCTTAAAAGCCATGCGATATGGGAAACTAAAGTTACCTGAGGAATTACTTTTAAGATTAAAAAGAGAACATAAAGACTTAATTTTTCCATAAGAAATTCTGATATAGAGTTACATGCTAATGTGTCCATTTGTTCACATATGTAAGTATCGTTCTGTAAATAAAGAAGTGAGATTTAAAAAAAGTTGAAATATGTGCATTTTGGGTTATGTAAAGTCTTAGAAATGATTAGCAAAATTAGTAGAGCTTGAGAATTGGAGCATTTTTAGCAGTTTTGAAAGTAATTGGTTCCACTGTTACTGTTCTATTGTAGGGGCATGTTGAGAATTGATGTAAGATTTACATTCTTTGCTATGGGATTTAATAGATAAGGAATTTTTTATTTGTACAATGCATTTTTTAGAAACGTATTTTTTGTGGAAAGCTGAAAATCTCCCATTGCTATATTTTGATGCAAGAAGGAAAGCACTACATAAATTTAAACTTTTCCCAAAAAAATTCCTTTTAGACTACAGTGTGCTCAAGACTTAGGTTTCTGCATGGTACTATAAGGCCTGTGTGAGGAATCAGTACCATTCAAATAGGTTCCTACTAAAAAGATAACAAATACAGACCCCTTGTTACTATAACAGTGGGTGAAGAGGACTACCATTACAACAGTCTTAACTTTGTTGCAGGATAATAGTGGCCTTGGAACAGTTCTGTTTACCTCAGCCTTTTCCTTTAAAGAGATACCATGTGCTAACTTCACGTGTGTTAAATGTTAGCTTCATTTAGGTATTGTCAAATACAAATATGCATAACTAAATGTGCCTTGGGGCTGATGTCCTGGCTATTTTGGAGTGAGCTGTCTTTGCAGCGAGGGGTTGGAACGGGTTAGTAGAAAAATTTTTAAGCCTATCAAAGAAGAGATACAGGCATCTCACTGTCATCTGGGCTGTGGATAAGAGGTGTTTATTTGAGCAAATCTGGTCAAGAATGTGTGTTTTTTAGCCCAGTTTTAAAATTAAGGTCAAACATAAACAGGGGTCTTACTGTTGACAGAAGTGGACCCAAGATCTTGCCTGCAGTAGGAAGTTTTCTCTACAATGTAATTAAAGAGAAAGCATCTCAAGAGCAGGCTGGATATATTGGTGTAAAATGCTTTATCCTGGTATATCTTGTTCCTCTGGGAAGCTAAATAGCTATTTAAGTGTAAAACATCTCGCTATTGAAACAAGTACATCTAAGTTTAGAGTGCTTTTATTCTAACTCCTATCGAGTTGACAGAAAAAATATAGGTCTTCAGATTATAGTGGTACCGTTATCTTTCCTCTTTCATCGTCTTAATTTGGTTTTGATGGAAGTATCTTTGTCAACAGTAATTGGTAACATAATTTAAGGTAATCTAACAATACTACTCAAAAAGAGAGAAACAATGCCATTTTCTTAAGGTAGATGCATTGAAGTATCGATTGTTGTTCTCTTCAGCTGTTATTTGAGAACGAGCATTTTCTCAAACTGAGAAGTCATTGGCTACCTGCTACCTCTCTTTGGAACTGCTGTGATGGTCCCTGTCAACCAGGCCTCTGTCTTTCAAGATGTCTTCCACTGAGATTACAGTTTTTCCCATCTATGTAATAATGCATATATTTCTCAAATTCTTGATGACTGCTTTCTTTTCAATTAGGTTATGCTAGTATAATATTTTCCTAAGTGCAAAATCCAGACTGGAGTTTATCCAAAAGTATACAAATTCTTGTACCTAACAGGGAATAAAAAAAAAATATTGTGGGAAATAGTTTCATTATGAAGAAATAAATATACTACACTTGTGCAATGGTTTTTCCATTTCCTCAGTCTTTTACTCTTACACCCTGCATGGCTGAAAGATGTTTTTCTGTCTTAAGTTGGCTTATTTCTTCCCTGGTGGCCTCATCAATGTTGAGATAAGGGAATTGTTATTTTCCATTATTAACATATATAATTTATGTTAAAACATAAAAGAAATATGAATGCCTTTCTTGCAATCCCCTGGCATTGCTGTTTCACTCTCAGTTTCTCATCTTTTACAGCCCTGACAAATTATTCCCTTTGTCTTAATAGATTTCCTCTTGAGTGTAACTTTTTTTTTCATTTTTTTGTTTTTATTTCGGAGCATCTGCCCCACTTTTTTAGCATGATTTTAAATCCTGATTGTTTTCCCATAAAGAGACATGTCTGTTAGCCATCACAGAGATATTCATAAATACTGTTACTGTTCTGCCATCCAGGTTGTTAACAAATGCATCAGAGTAGGCATGTGACCAACCTCTGGCAGACTCACCTTGGTTTCTTCATCATTTTGAGTAAGCTCCAAATCTTGAGATGGACATTAAATATTAATTAGTCCATTCAGTACTGATAATTCTTAATTGGGTTTGATGGTGATTTTCTACTCAATTAGTGATTCCCTTTGTAGTGGCAGCTTCTTTGGCAGGCTTACTTAGCTGCCTAATAAATGCAGTGCAGAGGGCAGTGTCAGGCATCTTAATAGTCAGCCTATGTTCTTTCCAATATTGCTGGCAGGAAAAGAGTTTTACTCTACCTCTTAAACTAAACTCAGTATGAGTGTGTTTCAAACATTTTCCAACTCCGATTCAAAAGTGTGAGTATTTGATACACATTTCTAGCTTACACTGCATCAGAGCAAGCAGATAATTAGAAGACATCTATGTTACACAGAATAAAGAAAAGGCATCTCTGTAGTCTCTGATATACTGACATGAAATGACTTTCTCAGTGACTTGCTGTATCCCCATATCATATTATTTTGTTAGTCTCAAAAACTTTTCTCCATTGTCCTCTATGCACCTGTTTAAACACAGCCCCAGGGAACATTTGTCTTGGAAAAACAATGCAGTGATTTTTTAATTATTGTTTTCTAATTAACTGTTTCATTACCTGCTTAAAGTTAAATGCAGTTTCTATCTACATTTCCTACTGCCTGTGCTGTTAGAAGCATTGTATACAGTTACTTGATTTATGAGAGATGAAGGCCATTTTTACAGGACTTTTCCAGTGATAAAAAAGAAAACATTCTTAGCATGTGGTTCATTAGCATGGAAATGAACAGGTTGTAGGGATAGCCAGAGAAACAAAAAGCAGTACTTAAAAGGCTGACTGACACGAAAACATTGGTAGGTCCAGCTAGTGAACTGATTAAAAAAATTGTAAATAAAAGAGGCAGCATGGATTTGTTCACAGCTGTTTTTCATTTAGGTGGACACCACTGAGAAATTTCTGAGCTCTCCCTGATGGAGTAGTGCTACTTCCAAGTTTGAAATACTTTTAGTGAGAAGCCTCCATTAAATCTGTTTTTACCTGAATCCAGGAAATGCAAGGATGGCCTGGAAAGTAGAAAAATAGCTCTATGGCCCATTTGACTACCTTATGACATAAAGAGACTGAAAAAAAAGTGGTTTATGCAACATTTTTATTTCCATTTGAAAGATGCCTTTGAGGGCCAGAGAATGGAAGGCTATCAGAACATAGTTATCTCAAAACCCCCGCAACTTGAAGTAATAAAAGTGTTATTGTTAAAGTGATACTAATTTAAGCAAATATAGAAATCAGATATGTAGTTGGGAGTGTTTTAAAAATAAGATATTAATAGTTGTCAGGTGTCAGTCATATCTACATCAGTCATACAAATTTTATTTTTCAACTTAAAAAAAAAATACTATCTACTCTGATCCTTCCTGTCAGTAAACAAGAGGTAAGAAATTCAGAATCTTAGGCATTGTAACACAACAGAACAAAACTGTCTCTTTATAAGAGACAGTAGTATTTGATGAAGTGGAACTTTTACATTGTAAGTAAAATACTCTTTAAATGAGAAGGTGTCTATTCTGCAGAGTATATGTGTCTTATTGTGGTCAATGCTTTTTGTTTCTTACAGGGCATTGCTCAGATAAACCTGACTGATGCAGAGAGTTCTGGTGAGATGCAGCTTCACTGGCACACTGTTCAGATCTTCACTGGCTCAGAGCCCCAGAGAGCAAAGACCAAAAACCAATGTGAAGACAATATTCCTCCGTCTTCTGGAAATGTAACTACAGTTAAAACAGTATGGCTTTAAAAAGGGATTTGTTTACTTTATTTGACTGACAGGGTGGTTGTGATCTTTCCTTGGGTGCAGGTTTTCGAGGTGCACAGGAATTGATCATTTAACTTTTGGGGCAAGGCCTAGATTTCAGAAGACTAAGTGAAAAATAGATCATGTCTGGACAGGTGCTTGAAATACTACCCTGTATATGTTTGTATGCATGTTTCCAGCCCAACTAAAACACATTAAAAATTTCTGCCACTGCACCTGAAGAGGTTGTCAAGAAAGGTTGTGCAATTTCCATCCTTGGAGATTTTTTCAGCCCTTCACTGGGCTCTGGACAGCCTGACTTGGCTATGATGCCTTCCTTGCTTTGGGCAGGACATCAGACTGGGTGACCTTCAGAGTCTCTTTTGACCTAACTTGTTAGATGATGCTCCACAGTGAGGTAAAGTCTGCCCAGTTTCTGTGACAAGTTGAACATCATGTACTGTTTGATTGTTAACAGTCAAGACGGATTTTTTTGGTTGTGGTTTGGTTTTTTTGTTTTGTTTTTTAAGGAACATATGATGGTTTTGGTTTTAATTTATTTTCTCTGAATAATGTGTAGTAAGTACATTGGTTTGTTCAGACAGTTTTATTTGAAGTCTAATTTACCTTTCAGGATGCAGTGACAGCCCTGCTAGCCAGGACCACTGCACAGCTGGAAGCAGTTGAGAGAGAGCTGGCAGAAGAGAGAGTGAAACTGGAGTACACAGAGGAGGAAATATTGGAGATGGAAAGAAAGGAAGATCAGGCAGAAGCCATATCAGAAAGGTAAAAATGGTTTAAATACCTCATCAAACAGATAATAAATAATACTTCTGCAAAGATATTTACATTATGGGTATTGTGTGAAATAAAGCAGAAAAACCAGTAGGTTTTTATTCTGAGACCTGCTCCCTGTTAGTGCTACAAGTGTAAAATTCTGTTATGTCATGATCTGCAAACAGGAGAAAACCTTCTTTGAATAGCTGCTTCAGTTTAGAGGACTTGGAATTCGGGGAGTGGGAAAACATTATATCAAACAAACTTTGCTAGGGAGGCAAGTGTACTGGGTTTGTAACAGCCCTGTATTAAAAAAAAGGTAAATAAAATTTAGTGGTGACATGGGACATTGTTAAGGTTAGGGTTGCGATTTCATTCCTGTTAATACTCCTAGTTTGTTACATGAGTTGTGTTGTTCTTTTTGTTATTATTTTCTTAGTATTGTTATAAAGACCAGAACACATGCCTTAAGAAAATTAGGGAAGGTGAATTTTTTTTGCAATGAAATGTATTTGCTTATCTGCATTTGCAGAAATCAAGCATGCTGTGTTCTCCCATTGAAAATACTGTACTTTCATTGGAGAAATAATACTCTAAAATTATAAACTGGCTTAGATTATGTAATATGTAAATGTAATGCATAATTTCATGGGGTTTTTTAACACCTACAAAATAATTGTGATGTTCTGACTTTAGGAGTTGGCAAGCAGAATCTGTTGACAGTGGATGCAGTAATTGCACCCAGACCAGTCCTCCTTATCCAGAGCCGTTTTGTGGGGATCCATTAGCTGGACACATGTTTGCAACTCAAGCAGGCCAGTACAGTTCTGGAAAAATGCAGCCTCCACCACTAAAGGTAATGAGAGAAGACACTGCAGCACAGGAAGTGCCACACTGCCTGGCACAGCGAGCTACTGCTGTGCCTGGAGTTTGAGTCTGAATTGGTCAGGAGAGAAAAGAACCAGCAATGGCATTAACACCCCTGTATGAGCACTGCCTTCATGACAGCTGTGTGGCTGTTGAGTTGGTAGCAGTGCACTCTTTAGGGCTGGGTTTTTTTCGTTTGTTTGCTACTTATTTCTGAACAGGATTTGGTTTTTATATCAAAAGGCAAACTATTTTTACTGTGGCCTTTGTCTAATCTGCAAATACGCACTCGTATAAATTTTTGCATTTACCTGAAACTGTAACAGAAAAGATCATGATCAAATTCAAGTGCTCTTATTTCTATAAGAATTTTTGAAGGAATTGTGAAGAAAGAAACTTTGTTTTAAGAGTTGCATTACTGTTTCAGTGTTACAATAACATGGACTAATTGTGCTGAAACTGATGTATATAAAATCTTTTGTATTCTGGGTATGAGACACTGAAAATAATCCTTCGCAAGCTGAAATCAGCAGACTTCCACTGAAGTAGAGGAACATAAGCTGTTTGTGTTGCCTTTAGGGAAAATCACACCTCTTTTTGAGGAGTGAGTTTTCTACAAGTTTGGAAGCTTTGCTAGAGTAGCCTATGTTTTCTGGTTTTTTGAATATTTTAGTGTTCTTGTGTAACTGTGAACAGTCTTTCAATTCCTTTTTTTTCCTTCTCTTAATTTAACTTTCTCTAGTTTTAAGGTAGTTATTTGCTTCAAAGTCACTGTGCTTATTGAAAGGTGACTCAGTTTTCTTCTGTTGAGGCTGGAGATCAGGTGGTAGTTCAGTTAATGCCCAGCTGCCAATCCTGAATGCAGTCCTTGTGCTCTGCAGCTGTGATATAACTGCATCTCATAATTGTTACTGTTCCAGCAAGGGCTTCTGAAAGGTAATCTTATAATTTTGAATGACCTAGTTTTAAAACTTTTACAAAAGTGAGGTGATTCATCCTCTGCTCTTGGTGCTCATTAAAATTTGAATCTAGCTAGCAGGGCAAGTTGTTTACTTTTGATATTGTTGAAATGTCTGATTGTCTTTGGTAGGAGAGAGAAAATAAGGAAGAAATAAAAAAATTTCCTTTGTTGAAATTTTAGGTGGATAAGGAAACTAACACTGAGGATCTGTTTCCTGAAGAAGTTGCTATTCTTCCAAAAGAGAGAACCAGCCGCAGGCCACGGGGTTCTGCTTTTGTTCGTAGTAGCACAATTGTTCGTTCCCAGACCTTTTCACCTGGAGCACGAAGTCAATATGTTTGCAGAGTGAGTAAAGCTTGAAAAGGAGGAGGGGGAAGGGGTCTCCACACACAAGTATATTATACATTTTTGATAATTTCTCTATAAGACTTCATTGGATTTTTTGAGAAATATATATTACTTTTTAATACTAATGAATAATCTTTAATTGAGTTTAAACATTGCAGTGGGGAAGAGTTTCCCTGACTCTTTCTATGAGATAATACCTGGATGGATTTAATTTGAAATTTAAGAATCTATGATAAATTAGGTATTAAGCTCTTCCCTGGCAACCTTAGATGTTAGGCAAGGATGGTTGATTTTGCAGGGGTTCAATGCTATGTAATGAGGTGTATAAAGAGTTACCTTAGAATTTGTGTTTATTTTCACATGCATAAAAGTTTGGAAAAGGGGACTGAATACTTAACCTTAGGGTTATTGCATAAATATTCATATGACTCTGATTGCTGTCAAGAATATCAGCCATAAGGTGCCTGTTACAGTGGGATATACGATTCCTGGGTGCACTGGTACAAGTAATTAGGGACCAGCACAGCCGTTTTTAAGCTCACATTTATTGTTTGCTGCTTTCAGTGGCAAAGACTTATAAGCAGTTGGCTCATGGTATTGCATATCAATACATGAGTATTTGTTTTGCAATGTTGGTGAAATGCACATAGCTTTGATCATACTCTTTCATAAGATTCTGAGAGCTTGAGTTTGAAAATTCAGGAATGATTTTTGAATTCTGTGCTTTAAACAAAAATCCTCTGGTTTTTGCTCTCTTACTTATGTTGCGTGTGGTTCATCTATGGACCCTTTCAAATTCTTCTGTTTGATTTCTGGATTATGTATCTGTTTATAATTGCAAAATGTGAGTAAAAGATCCTGACAAACCAAGGGTAGCATGAAAAGGAAATGATAATTAGACACCCTCACTTAATCTGCACTTACTTAAAATCTGATATGGGGAAAAAGTGGGAGACTGTATTGTTTGTGCCCATGACAGTAAATGCTTTAGGATTAAATATTATTGCACTAAAGTCCTCCCTCTCCCCTTTTCTAGACTACATTGTCTTGGATATTTGTTTGGATGGCTGGTGAAAATTCCTTGTAAAACATGGATGGTTTTTAAGTTTTCTTGAATTATTGTAACTACCATATGAGTGCTATTGTATATAAATAACTAAAGCTGAAAAAAATCAGTTGCTTAAAACAAGACAGTTTCCATGTTTTTTAAAAAATAAATCTCAAATGCAAAAGAAGAAAAACAAACCAGATATCTTAATGAAGATGAACTTGTAAGCAACCTTTCTTTTCAATGTCTTTTCTAATCAGCTGTATCGCAGTGACAGTGACAGTTCCACCCTGCCAAGGAAGTCCCCTTTTGTCCGGAATACCTTGGAGAGGCGGACTCTACGGTATAAGCAGGTATGCCTAGGAAAATGATCTTTAGTTTTCATTAAGTTGCTAGAACACTGGTTCTTCTGTACTTAAGCTTTAGATGTCTACAGGTACATTCTGATCCTTTTAGGAGATGTGCAAAACTTCTCCAATGTAATTGGGGTAGGGGTGCATGTTTTGGGTTTGTTTTAGGCTTTCTAAGCTAAAACGTAGACATAAAGAATTGAAATACAGTTGTGAACAATTATAAAGGAGGGAAAAAAGTGTGGAAGACAAAAACTAGTTTAATGGGGACTGAATTTATATTGATTTAGATGTAAAGTTTGATTAATCTTTAAAATCTAGTTTATGATGCAAGGTGCAGGTTCAGAGATTTGTGTATCAATGTGACATGAAGACATTCATCTCCCCTCCCATGCAGCCTAACAAATAATAGTATTTGAGACCCAAGTATTCAGAAATGAATAGGGTTAGGCTCTCCTTTTGTTCCCCTGTCACCCCTTTATGCTGTTAAACAAGTGGGCAGAGAAGGGCAGATGTGGCATTAATGTTACGTATATAAATAACATAAAATATAGTCTGGTCAGCAGAAGTTAATGTCTTGCTGCTGTAGGGAAGTAGACAGCCATGCCTCCCATTTTGATTCAGAATGTATCTTAAAACCAATACTGAATGAAGCCCTTTAAAAGGACTCTTGCTCAGTACAGTATTTTCTGATGTCATGATGTCATGATGAGTTTTTGTATTGCATCCCTTTTATTATCATCATAATGTAGAATTTTAGTCCATAAACTTCATTAGTTAAGTATTTATAAGTCAAAAGGAAACTGTAAAAGGAAGTAGTAGAAAGTATTAATTGAAAAACTTTATATATGGTACAGAAAACCTCTACAGCTGTCAATCCTTTTCTGGGGGATGTAAATAATCTCCAGAACTTCAGAGTATGTGAAGTAAGTAGAGAAAATGTATGGCCTATATAGCTAAAGACAGACCAGTAAATTATGTTGAGAGTAATGTATTGTGCATTTTATTTGAATCCTAATAACTCAGCAGTCCTGCAGATCATCTTTGGCTGAACTTATGGCAAGGACATCGTTAGACCTGGAGCTGGATCTCCAGGCATCCAGAACTCGACAGAGACAGCTGAATGAGGAGATATGTGTTCTAAGAGAGTTGAGACAGCGTCTGGAAGATGCCAAGCTCAGAGGGCAGACAGATTTACCCCACTGGGTCCTTCGGGATGAGAGATTCCGAAACTTGTTGAAGGAAGCGGAAAGGCAGGTATGGTAATATGACATAAGCACTCAGTTTGCTCAGAAACTGCTGGTTTCAAAATGTCTTGATTTTGATAAAATGTCTAAAGAGCTATTTATACAGAATTTCAAATAGTGATTGTTTGTTCTATATTGTTGAAGTTAGCACAATAAAAATTATTACATTGATTATTGCCAAACTGTGTATTTATTAGAGGACAATATTTGGAGAATGGCGCTATTTGTTTTATTTTGGATTTTTATTTGTTTATTTGTTGTTAATTTGGTTTTGTTTAGGTATTTGTTATTGGAACTTTAATAATTTTCTTTCTTCTGGTATTTGAAAGAAATTTCACTGATTCGATTTTTTTTTTTTTTACAAGTATTTGGAATGTTCCCTAAGTATGTGATTTTTTTCCCCCCATATGTTTCAAGAAAGAAATTGGAGACAACGGTGGCAAAATTGCACAAGTGACAAAATTGTCATTAGATTATCAGAGACAAAGACTGAGCCTAAATTTATAGTAAGATCTTGTTTGACAGATCACTGTGCAGTAAATTTTTTAAATTTAATACATGTCTTTCTGAAGAGCATTAATAAATGAAACAACTCAGTCTTTTGCATTTATAGTTTTAGATGATCAGCTGTTTCAGACAATGTACTTGTGTGGTTTTACTGTGGTGAGTGGGAAAAAATATCCATTCTTTTAATGGGAATATTCTTGTGTTTTATTTATTCACATGCCCATTTTAAGCATTATGTTCTTGTTTTCAGACCAGACAGACCAAATTTGAACACCACCAAGAGCAAGCAGCTGAAAAGATGCTAAAGAAAGCATCAAAAGAAATATACCAGTTGCGTGGGCAAAATCAGAAAGAACCTATTCAGGTGCAGACTTTTAGGTAAGTGGTAATGTATACTGAAATAGCATAGCAACACTTCATTAGACAGGTTAAAGCTTTCTGAAACATTTAGCTTAGATTTTGTGTGTCTTCTGATAGCCAATAATTTTAAACTGTATCTGGAGTTGGACATGAGTTCCCTTTGAATTCTTTGTTCTGCAAAGAACCAAAGCTAAGGTAAAATTGCAGTGTTACAACTCTAGTATACATGAAATAAATTTAAAAAATGCTTCAAAGGCAAACATAGCTTAGGTGATTTTTCCAACTTAGCCTAGTTGCTATGAAGTCCAAATGATGTGTCAGTTCTTCAATACAAGCCTGTGGACATAAATAGTCTGTTTAATGTAATACATATAAATTACTAGTAACATACTCTCCCTAAAAATTGCTCAGTAATATTGGAGCTTTCTTTCAAGAAGCCTTTTCTTTGGACTTTGTTTCCAGAATTGCCATATTTTTTCCCCTTCTCTTTTGTAGACATTATTTGCAAAATGTACAAGGCTGAACTTTGCATTGCAGAACTTGTCCTCTGAAGCCTTTTTATCATTAGCTATGACTACTGATGTTCAGTGAGTTGTATAAAGCTTCCACCTAGATTCTCAAAAATAGTAATTGTGTTCAATGGAATGTTGCCAGAAGTATATAGTGAGGTTTAGTAGTTTTTGGAAGTTTGTTGTACCCAAATAAACCACCAGTTCAGTACGTAGGTAGCAAATACTAACCATTAACCAGAGTAAAGAAACCATCTTCTTGTGGGGAGGAGGGGGAACTTAGGCATAATTTTATTTACTTCCTTTTTCTCTTGTTTTGATCATAGAGAGAAGATAGCTTTTTTTACAAGACCAAGGATTAACATACCTCCTCTGCCAGCTGATGATGTATGACATGTTGCATTGTAAACATGAAGTATTTATCGCTTTTATTTTAATGAAGTTCTTAGATTAGACAAGTTTCTTTTAAAAAAAATTGTGCAAAAGCTAATATACACGTTTTGTAAAAAATTAAAAAAGTAAAAAAAAGTAAACATAAACAAAACCATATATATAAATATATATACATATATATTTTATAATAGCGACTGCAACAAGGCTTGGTTTTTCCTTGTTGTGAAACTGACATCTCTGAAGACAAGTTATTTTATAAAAGATCGAGTATCCTGTTAAGAGCGTGTACAGTTTTTATGCTGTTTTATTTGACTTAAAGGCTGGAAGACAGAAACAAAGTGAGTTCAGGCAAATTCACTGTAGTGTAATTTATTTATAGTGCCTTTTTTCCTTGAAGGAAAATACCTACTTTAAGATGTATTTTAAGACTGAAATTTTGTTCCTCAGTATTTGTCATACAGTAGAATGGAACCATTGAGCTGGTTTTGTTTCTGATACCTGAAATGAAAATACTATGTTCTAAAATTGTCACTTTTTTCAGCTTTATTATCTGTAGCTTATTATGTACATTGTATTCTTTAGCACTGTCTGTGTTATAGCAAAATATTATCACCTGCAGTGTGTTTAACACTAATTAGAAGTGATGTTAAACATTGCAGAATTCATTTGCATGTTCTTACTGTGCACTAATAGATTGTTTTCATTTCAGTTGTGTCTAAAGTATCTTTATATTCTTAACTAGATCCTCAGTTTAAACGGGGGAAGGAAAAGGGTGACAGGTCTTTGTTTTGCTGTTTAATGAAAAGGGAATTAAAGGAGCAGTGTGAGCTAGCTGTGTGGAAAGCCTGCTAATGGAGTATTACAGCAATTTCTACAGTTTTAAAGATTCTCATCTGATTCAGGAAAGCACATGTGTTCTGATTTCAGAAAGCAGCTGCTTTAAGTAAGGGTGCTTAAACACATGTTCATCCTAAAGGATGTGCTTTGCGGTTACTGCGTGCAAGTTCTGTTGAACAGTGACACTTTCCAAGAGGAAGGTGTATAATTCTGGAAGGTACAGCTCACTTGATTGCTAGCTGGACCAGCTGAAATCTGGTAAGAAATAATTTTACTTGTAACATCCATTTTAATGAAAGACTGTCACCCTAAATTCCCGAGAATGCCAGTTTTGTGTCCTTGCATCCTGCAAGTATGTAAAAATACTTCTTTACTAAGCTACTATAATAGAGTTTCTCATATTTTTCTAATTATACATTACCTGCAAAGAGAGGTGCCCAACACAAGACTGACTTTGCAAATTACTGGAATCTCCTAGAAGGAAGATCATGTTGTCTCTTAATTAAAGATCAAATTGGTTCCAGATTTTTATGTCAGGAAATCAGAAAAACAAAGGCCAAAAACTAAACAGACCTATCAGAATATTTTCAAATATTTTGTAAATAAGTTTTCTTTGTGAGTTTCAAGAGCTTAGACTCTGTTACCTTGTCAAAGGTCAGGAAAACCTGGAAGTGAAATTGAATTACTTTTACTTATCCGTGCTGAGGCAAAAAGCAATGGGGAAAAAAGATTGTAAGCATAAATGTTAAATAACACAGACATTTAATTTTAAGGTAGTATTTCCTGTTTCCTAGTATGGCCTACAGTCATTACAGGCATCAAGTGTTGCGATCATATACCAATTTATGTGAAATTGAAGTATATTTAGCATTTATCGTGCTATTCATCCTGAAGCCTGTTTTGCCAGTAGGTTTTGGTGGGTGTATATTGGGTTCCTTGGGCACAACTAGACATACTCAGAAACTATGCAGATAAAAACCAAATCATGTGAGAAATTTGTAGTGTTTGGGTAAAAGTCTAGGGCCAGCAAGCTTTTCAGTGCTCATTACTTTAAAAGACCAGTTAGTCAGAGTTTCTCTTCTCATTTTCAGGGGAGGCAGGCACACAGCAGTGTTTATCCAAAGTTACCATGCAGTGACATCAGAAGTGCTTGCTGAGTACTAAGAGCAGACAGCACCATGTTCCTGTGAGGCTGGTCAGGTACTGGAAGGGGTTGCCCAGAGAGGTGGAGCACTCTGTCCATAGATTGGACGAGGACTTAGCTGGATGTAGCCCAGAGCATCCTGGTCACATTAAGCCTGCTTTGAGCAGGGGCTGGGGTGGGGACCCTTTTTCCACCCTAAATTGTTCTGTGACTATGACCAAGGAGCAGTGTCCAGTGGTCTCTCTGTCAGGAGGTTTTTAAATTGTGACCGCTGTGAGATGTCGTCAGTGTATCTTGTGGGTCTGTGATTCTGACTGCCGTAATGAGTTCTGTTTTGATGTGGTAATGAGTTATTCATATTCAGTATTCATCTCTCTTGTTTTTGTCACAGTTCTGTATGATTGTGTCATTTTTGTATTATTTGAAAGTATTTCTTCTATAAAATAAAATAATTTTCCATAAACAGAAAAAGAGTTTTTTTATATGTCAAAGATATTTTTAATCTTTTATATTTGCCACATTTCTGATGCTTTCATGAAAAAAATCATATTTTGAATAACACTGTTATTCAGGTTAATTTAATGAATTTTCAAATAAAGGTAAGAGAGGAAATGTGGGAAACTGAAGACCTAGATGGGTTTTACTGTAGACCTGGAAGAGATGCAGAATGTAAGGAATGGCAGGTATGTTCTTCCAAGTGCTTATCACTCACGATAAGTTGACAGCTGTATCAGAAGCTCGTAGTTGAATATTCCCAGGATTCTTGGGTAACTCCACTTACAACACCTTGAACTGCCTTTTTTCATAACAAACATTTGCACTTTATAAATTTGTATTGAAAGCAAGTTGACATTATTATTTCTGTAATACCTTACTGGCAACTAATTCCAAGGTGGAAACCACTCAGAAGGATACCGGTTGACTCTTTTAGGCTGGAGTTTACTGCTGCTTTCACAAAGGAAACATTAAATCTGCATAGTTACAGAAAGGCCATTTTGCAGTTTCCCTCTGCAACCTTAAGCTGCAGGAGCACAGGCAAAATCATAGCAAGGACATGTGACTCCTGTCTCTCCAGTATTTGCAAAGTGTCAAGGGTATGACAGAGTTTAGGTTATTTTTAAACAGTCTGCTAGAAATAGTCATTCGGAACAGCACCCGTCCCTGTCTTGCTGCCATCGGGAGCAACAACAGAAGCTGCAATGGGTACGTCGAATTGGGTTTTCTCTTACCAGAATGAAGTCTTATTTGTATTTCTTGCTGCAGTTCTTGTAAGTACTTTGCAGGACTTAAAGGTAAGTGTAGTATAAAAAGAATATTTTTTCTTTTTTAGGAATTAGATGAACTATGTAGTTTGTTTTCAGTGAATGTAAAACAAGTTTGAAGTTTTAGGGAAGAGAGCCCATCACAGCTTGTTTTGACTCCAACCTCCTTTATAACTATAGTGTTGTACATCTTTGAGAGGAAAAAGCATTTACAGAGAGACTTGAGAAACTGCAGGCTAACAAAAGCAAGAGCAGTCTTTTCTAAAACATCATGTGGAGAATATTTTTTTTCCTGAGATCATGCCACTGACTGAGGATCATTGGAAGAAAATACCAAGGAGTTAAGTTGTTCTGGTTTTGGAATCTGTAAATGCCAGTTAAATAATTTGTTTGCACTTGGAAAATCTCCATATTCTTGGATTTTAAAGCTTCTTAGAAACTGGTTCTGATTCCTTATGATTTCTGAAGAACTGGTTCTGGTTCCTTATGTTTTCTGAAAATCTCTTATATTTGAGCATACATATCTATCACATTTTCAACAGGGAACCAGGTATTCTGTCCTTTTAGTTAGTTTGCAGTTTGACCATCCAGCTAAAAATGTACTTTGAGTAGGAGATTTCATGAGATCAGCTGGTAATAGACATGATAAAACCAGGAAAATAATTTAGGAAAGTCTGTTCAGGAAAAATAGTGGGATTGAGACCCTCACACTCATTTGTTAAGTGCACAAAATCACTGTTCTGTGTGTAGGGCACAGTGTTTGTGTTCAAATGTGTGTCTTTGGCATAGAGGTTCCCCGGTGTAAATGTTTCACCAAGTAAATGCTGCTTCCTGTTTTCCCTCTCATAAACTTATTGAAGGAAATTGCAGTTGTATTATCAAGAAAATAAATCAAGTGCTCAGTCTTTAGCTTCCTTCACAAATTCAATTGGCCTATTAATACTGTTTTTAATGGGTACAAAGAACAGACACTGGCAGGATGCTGGGACTTGTATCCCTTTTCCTCATTTCACTGACATGGTTATAAAGGCCTGGGGCTGTTGCTGATCTATGAATGGTGGAGGATTATGATCTGCAGTGGTGTGTGTGAAGGGCTTAATCAAACCTCTTCTCTAAAGGCATGCTTCTTGCTCCAGTAAGGTGTGGGAACTTGAGGTGAAGCAAGCTAAGTGTTCAGATTTCACAGTAAAACCCAGTGTGTGGCTTCTGCATGGGGAGTCCCTATAGAAATACATGGCACATCATAAATTAATGCTCAAACACACTGGGACAAAAAGGTCTTCTAGAACTGCATTCCTTTGAAGTGAATGGAAGTCACGTATGTGCCTTCAGTCACCTGTGGATGTTTTCACGGGTGCTTGGGCAAGGCCTCCCTCTACCCAGCTGTTGCATCTACTTGGAAATATAAAGCCCTGCCTGGGTAGCTGTAAGGGTAAAACCAGTCTGCACAATATTCAAATACAGGAAGGTGAGCAGTAAGGTCAATGTCTGAAATGCAACACACTGCACATGTACAAACATGTACAGGGTCTTCAGAAAGAACAGCTACAACCTCTGCCTTGCAGAATACAGCCCTAGTGGCTTGTATAAAATCTGTGCAATCAGAACTTTGGAAATACTTATCTTCTTGTAGAAATCAAATACATTGCTGAGTATGATAAAATTCTTAAACACACCCCTTGCCCCTCAAAAAAAAAAAAAAAAAAAGCCCCAAAATTCTGGTTCCGAGATGCTATACTCAGTTAACCAAAATGTGGAAGTCAGAATTGTGAAAGTCAGGCTAACTGCCTTTTAGGACGTTCTAGCTTTTCAATATTTGGGAAAGCTTAAGCAGATGTTTTGAAAAGTAGGCTGCCATATAGGAGAGGATCTTTGAAGCAGTGACAGTTGCATTGACGGAAAGGGAGAAGGGCTGCAAGAAGAGGGGAGGGATGGATCGTGGGGAGAATGGAGAAGTGAAGGTAACATTTGAGGGAAGCTTGCACAGCATGAATATGACACAGAAGATGGAGGGAAGCCAGTCTGGATAAGCTTGAAATGCAGTGCCAGGAGAAGGAAAAACGCAAGAAATGGTGAAATTGCAGTTTGTCTCATTCCCAAACTGCTGATATTACATTTTTCACAGGGCAGCAACCTGGGCTAAAAAGTCAATAGGAATGTGTGCTGGCTTGCACACAACATACTTCCTATGCTTTTACCTCGTGAAAAATGTGAATGTTGTTGCTGTTGCAAAAAAATGCACAGAACGATTAGCTCAGGCTGGGGAGGGAAAAAAGCAGCATGTGCTGTAATGGTGACGGAATGGGCAGGGCAGGCTAAAGAGGCTTGCAGCTTAATCCTGCAGGATTGCAGGATTGCAGGCTGGTGCGGCTCCCGATCAGATATCCTATAGACGGAGGATGCAGTCACATGATGGTTACTGCTTCCTCCCCATGACATCACTGCTGCTGCAGCCATACCGCCCAAGGAAGGATGCTATTAAAATCATTGCGATTGGGCTAAATGATGTTGCATTGCAGGTAAGCGACATAATTCTTTGGAAAAAAAAAAAAAAATCATTTGCCAGTTGCTCTCGTGCTGCAGTCCTAGAGCTGCAGCTCCGTCGGGCAGAATTTCTGCTGGAAAATAAAGCGGCACATTTTCTCTGCGAGCAGAGGGTTTGCAGGTGCAGAGGCTGCCTGCTGGCTCCGTGCTGATCTCCCGGCTGACATCTCCGGTAGAAATGCTGCCAGATGGAGCTTTATAGCTAAAGAAGGCCCTTTGTTCCCTGTATTTTCCAATGGCCCCTTCGGGTGTCTGCGGAATTCTGTATTTACGTGAGCAGCCATCATCATTCAGTCGTGCAAAGAGAGCAGCAATAGTGTTTTGCTTGCATTCCCTGCTTTTTTCCCCCCCCCGGATGCTTAAAGGAAGTTGCTGTTGTGTGTAAGCTTATAAAGGAATGAGGATTAACTTGCTTGAGGGGTTAAGAGGTGTACTTGGGGAAAGAGGCTTTTCCTTTATCGTTAATTTTTGCTGATGTGGTTTCAAAGCACCTCGTCCGACAGGTTTCCTGCATAATTTGCTGTAGTAAAGGTCGGTTTTTCCTTGTCCAATATAAACGTGAAAAATCCTTTTCCAAAAGGAACATAGGAGATGACAAATGGGTTTTTGCTTCTTTGCAAATGCTGATCACCAAAAAGCTGAAAAATCCACGGCAAACTGAGCTTTTGGACTTGATATTTGTGGAAGCAAAGTCCAGAGTCTGTTTTCCTGCTGTGGATGTTTAATTATGTGCTCTGTACAAATATATGAATATATATCTGTAAAGGAAAAAATTGTGATTCTCCTGTGGGGCTTTTTTTCTGTGTGGCATTTAAAATATATTTTAGGAGTTTAAATTTTTTTTTTTTTTTTTTACTTTATTCTAATACAAGTGGTACAGTGTGAGAAACTAAATTAATTTTTTAGCTTATACAAGTCAGAAAAAAAATTAAGGGTTTTTTTGTTTTTTTGTAAACAAATATGATAAATAATTCTCTGCTTTTGCCAGAGAACAGAGGATGACTCAGCTCCAGCTTTATCAGGCAGAGAGTCAGGTGACTTTTTACTCCTGGTCTCCAGGAAGTTTTTTCTTCCAAATCCTGTTCTTTGTTCAAATAAATTTCTCCCACTATTGGAAAAATCTGAAAATTTGGCAGGCCTAGAATCTTTATGTGGTCACCCATACATTCGGGGGAGATATTTTGGATCTCCTGTGCTGAAGTGGATTGTACATCCCAGTAAGAGGTGAATTCTGGTTTCCAGCGATCAGGTATGCAGTTGTGTCAGGATCAAAAAATAAGGTGGGGGTGGGGAAGTAGATAATGAACTATTGAAATTTAAAAAAAAGAAAAGGTTGTTTCAAACTGAAAAGAAAAATAAATTCCAGTTTTATTTTTCTCCAACAGAACCGCTCCTGTTTTTTTTCAAGACTGAGCCTCTAAAGTGATAGAAATACAAACCTGTTGCTGCATGAGGTGATGGGGGCGGGGGGGAGATTGCATCCTGTTGGTGCCAATGCTGGGTTTCTTCTCCTTGATTCCCTCTGGAGTCAGGGCTGGCTCAGTTCTCTCCAGCACTGGCTGTGAGCCAAGCTGTGCTCTTGCTCACCAGGCACACCGAGCCTTGGCTCTCTGCCCACGCAAAGAGCACGGCAGGGCTGCCACGCTTGGGTTCTACAAGTGTGATGGGCTCCCCTCTGCTCTGGTTCCTGTGTACGTGCCCTATGGAAATATGTGCTGGGCAGTGGTTCTCCCGGTCTCAGTTTCAGTCAGACCTCTTCTGGGCAAAAAGACACGGCACCAGCCCTATAATGTGTGCCGGGGACCCTTGGAAATTAAGGACCTAAGTGCTTTAAGAGTTACTCAGCATAAAAAGGGGACCCTGGAGACATGCCCAGCTGGAATGGGCTCTCCCCGGCAGCGCTGGGACACCATGCGAGGGCTCCGACGCATGGCTGCAAGAGTGCTCAGCCCCTGTGCGCATCGGGGCCTCTCTCACAAAGATTGTACTTCTTCAAAGGTAGTGGCTGGGAGCTTTTAAGCAGGCACCAGAGGAGAAGGAGGTGGGGAGTGTTGACCCTGGGTTAGAGAATTTCCTCTCTGCCTGAACAGGCTCCTCTGGAGTGCTGCTCCTGGGGCTGGGAACTGCTCCATTGTGGAGTTATTTGCTGATCTAGAAAGTGAGCAGGATGGACTGTGGCCAGGTGCTATAGCAGGGGGAAAGGGGATCCTCCCAGCCCTCAGTCTGCTCCACAGTCCAGAGCCATCTTGCTTGTGTTGGTGGTCAGTGTTGTGTTGTGGGAGCCTCTCTCAGGCCTGACAAGCTCCTAGCTCAGCACGGTGCTCAACCCTCAAAAGCCCAGAGGTACCAGTCCTTTTCCTGGTGGCTTTTGCCATCATGCTGCAGCTTGCAGGGTGCCCAGCAAGGGTGTGTGTGTTAATTTTTCCTCTTAGTGAAATGGGTTTAGATTGTAGAGAAGGAGTCTTAATTAATTTTCTGTGTGTGCATACATACACACCAGGTGTTGGCTTTTTTCAGCTTTCTTCATCTCTAGCCCAGCAGAACCAAAAAAGTCACACATGATTATTAATGTCAAAAGAGAGACTCTGGCAGGGTTACATTAGGCTGCTATTCCTAAAGCACTTTTAACATTTTGCTCTTAAGCATCACCCCAAGGAAAGGGTTTCCCCATTTTGCAGAAGCAGGAGCTTCCTCTCAGTGGGATGAAGTAGCTTCTCTGTAGCTGTGCTGTGCCTCGGCATCAAACGCAACAGTAAAACCTGTGAACAGGAAAACATTACCCTCCTGTGTGAAAGTGACTCAGCCTCCTCTCAAATCACGAGAGGTGACATGGTAGAACAGATTAATGGCTTTTCCAGTGCAGGTTTATCAGCTTTATTTCAAGCTGAAAGCTTATAAAGGTTTTCAGTGAGAGGTACATTGAATGCCATTGAACATCCCATTTCAGGAGAGAGCTGTTTAGGAGTAACTGTATACCAGGGCACTTCCTTTCTGACAGTGCAACTCTGTTCTCTCTGAATGCATTTGCTTTTTTTTTTTTTTTTTTTCAGTTCCAAACCTGTTTTTCCCCCTTAGTCTTAAAATTTTCCGAATGAAGAGGCAAAACAAAGAGCAGCACTGGAACCCCAGATCAGGTTCTGCAAAGCTCAGCTGTGTGTGGCATGAGAAGGAAAACTCTGTAGCACCCCTGACCCTTCAGACGTGGCTTATAGCTCTGTTGCAGTAGAAACAGTGGATTCAGAAGGGAAATTCCCCCTCTTTTTTGTGAGGAAGAAGACTAGAGGGAAACCAAGAATAGAAACCATACATGCTCCTACACTGTTAGGACTGGTTTCCAGTGTGTCCTGGCTCCTGAAATGTAGTTTCTTACCCAGAAGCTGAAGGCTTCCAGAGTTTTACCTAATCAAATCTTGTTTCCTTCAAGAAGTAAGGGGGTGTGGGATCGACACAGTCCATGGGGCTCATATGCCCAAGCTTCTGGGCTCTTAGCAGCAGGGCATCTTTTAATAGGGATGTTTCAGCTCAGTTAAAACTGCAGATGAATGTTCCAGAGGCAGTCATTCTTCCCTCCTGCTTTTTCCACAGCCTCAACATCTGCACTAACAAGTAAATTTATTAGAGGGACCTTTAAGACTCACTGGAAACAGAGATGTGAGTTTAACATTTTTTTTATACAGAGCCAATTTTGGAAAAAATTCCATTTGGAGCTTGCAGGAAAAGAGCTGGGATTTTTTTTTCCCCTTGCCTTTCTGACATAACTCAGCAGCTGAAATAATTTTGCTCAGACTTTCCAAGAAAACTTGAAGGGGGAACAGGCACATGATATTTCATACTGAAAGAAATCGGTTTCTAGAGGGAGAGTGATCGTGGGAAGGAGCAGGGAGCAGGATGCTGGGGTGTGGTTTACCCCACAGAGGAAGGGAATGCCTTTCAGGAGGAGGAGGGAGTCAGTTCGGTGTCATGGAGGGGTGGGAAGCCCTGTTGGTTGGTTATCAGCTCCCAGGGTGGGCTGGTGTGCCCCATGTCACCCTGTGCTCCTGGCCAGCACTGTGCTCTGCTCACCCCGTCAGTGTGTGTGGTGGCTGAGGAGTGGCAGCTGAAGGCTGTGGTTTGGTCAGAGAAGTGCCTCAGTTTTCTGCCATTTATCCCAAAAGTTCCCTCCTGCCTTTCCCTTCTCTCCCAGGCCCTCTCCCCTGTGATCTGATGCCCTGTGTTTTTTGAGCTCTGCTGTGGCTTCATAATTTTTTCCATAGAGGTTATTCAGGGTGAAGCTGCATGTCAAAGACGTGACTGTATTTAGCTTGACCACACTATCATAGCTGGACACTCCATAATATGTGGTGGTGGGGCCATACAATAAAATGCTGCAATATTTTACAGTACTGTTTCTGATACTGCAGCCTGCCTGTGCTAATGTGGTGAGAGGCTGAGGGTTTGCAGGACTATTTACTTGAATCTGGAGGCTGTGCAGTTAGTCCTTGAATTGTAGGAAAGGCATTTGCCAATTTTAATATCTTGTCTTTCGTCTGTATTTTCTCAGTTTATAGGGAAAATTTTTTCCCATGCTATGTTTCCAAAAAAAGGTCTGTAAGTGGGTTCAGCATTTTCTGCTATTTCCAGGTGTCTGAACTTCATTAATCCAAGGTTATTTTAATACCTTTTTATAAACTTTGTCATTAAGACAGAAGTCAATAACTCAATTGGCTTGTTCAGTCTGAAGCATCTAAATTGAGTAATCTTAAATTGCCTGTAGATATTTTATTTAGAAAATCACCCATTTAACTTGCAGGCGATTCAGCCTGCTTGCTTTTGCTGAAGACTCCTCCTTGTAAAATCACCACCCAACAGCATCTTACTTCTTGTTGAGAAGAATGTTTAATAACTGTTTACCTGTCTCCTGTATCCTATGTGATATCATGTTGCTATTTCTAAATCATCTTGTGGTATCTAAATCTATGTGGCAGGTGATGGAAGGGGAATTCCATCCACACCACCTTGGCCTTCCTGGCTCTAGGCTAAGCAGACCTCACTCTGACCCCCCCAAAAAGACACATACCCCTAATCATCATCTCCCCGTGCTTTTCACTCATGTCTTTCATGGTGTTAATGATCTTGCTCACTGCCTCCTCAGCTGTCAGGCCCATTTTCTCTGGCCAGGTGGTGCTGAAGGGCTGTGTGGTAACCGTGTTCAGCTCTAGGAACTTTCTCCCTCAGCCTTATCCTCTTAGGGCTCTTTCTGAACACCGACTCTTCCAACCCGAGCCATTCCATGATTCTGTGATTCAGCTCACTCTGTTGGCAGCGCTGGCCTGATTGCCTGGATTCAGGCCCTGTGAGGAGAGTGCTCTGTGTCCATCTCTGTGACAGGGTCTACATTCCTTGGGAGTGGGGATGGATGGATGGATGCTGGCAGGGTACCCAGCTGTCGGGAGGAGGTGCCTGTGCTTGACAGATCACCTTGAGCAGATAATGGCCATGAGGCTAAGGCACCATGCTTGCTCCTTGGAACTGTCAGTGCAAATATTAGGGACACAGAGTGGCAAACCATCTGTCAGTGCAAAGGCGTCTTGTGATGATTGCCAATAAAATTGCATTGTTCATTACTGACGACTATAGAAAATAAATCCCAGGGGTTTTCACAGCCCCCATTTTTTGCAGTAACTGCTGCCATGTCACGCCACACGAGCACAGCTCATCTGACCACACTGAATGCTTATTCAGGTCAGTAGTGGGCTCAGCTCTGATGGAGTCATGATTGAAATGATATTGAATAATTTCAAAGGCTTTGTGTCTGGAGTAGGATCTCCTCTGTTTTGTCACTGTAGGTGTGTTGGTCCTAGAGCATTGAAAAGCCCTGAGACTTTGGTGCGTTGGCTAACACAGGACACATTTGTAAGAGATGGAACAGGTGATACTTTGGAGATCCTGAAAAAGGCACTCCGAATGGGAATTGACAACCTTGCAACTGGCATTTAGGCTTCTGCTTTCTTCTCCCAGCCTCTTGCCAGGTTCATTTATCCCTTATGCCGCAGCTGAAGAGAGGTATTCTCTGCTGCCTGCATCCTGTCATGTTTTACATAGCAACCCCCCACTTCAAGGAAAACAGCAAAGCGTGTAGGTGAATGTTTGTCTGCTAGAAACATTTGAAGTGTTGAAGTAATTCAGTAACTGAGATCTGTTGAAAGTAACTTGAAACTTGTTGGAATTGCATAAAAAATCATACTGCCTGCCTCAGTGCAATGTATCCAATGAAAACAGAAAACAGGATGAGGAGAACATAGCATGGACCTAGCATGTCTAGGAGCAATAGGCCAGGGCCAAGAATTTTCCTTTGATGACTGTTCAGCCAGTTGTTTTCCTTCAGTATACTTTGCAGCTTCTTTGAACCAGGGGATGTTTTGGTCTGTGCTTGCTGTGTCAAATACATTTCATATCCGATCAGTCAGTGTACTACCTAGAATGTCAGTTCACTGATAGAGCTCTTCTAGCTGTGGCTTTTACATTTGCTCTTGCTGTAACAGTACTCTGAAGCTGAGAGTTTGTCAGCATTTCCACTGTAAATGTGATTTATCACTCTTCTATAAAACTTTGCTCCAAGCTGATCCCACCCACATGATGAGTTTACTCACCGTGAGACTTGCAGAAAAAATGTGACCCTAAATATGATAATACTACTACCATTTGGTTCTTCAGAAGATAGTAAAAAGTGAGTAAATGTAGTGATATCTTGTGTCTATGTAGTACCTGCTGAGCTTGTTGGTGAGCCCTGGTCTATCAGCAGCTTCCTGTGTTCACACACTGGCTTCTGTAGTTTGTTTGCATGAATCTCTTCTTTGCTTTCTTTTTGTGATTACTTTAAAATTACCTGGTTTCCTGCAGTCATGAAGCTTCACAGGCTAATATTTGGACCCTTACTTCCAGCTTGCTCTCATGCTGCTCCTCTGACATTTGTAGGGTGACTAACTCTGGCTTCAGAATACTTTGCACCAAGCATGGCTAGCTGGGAGATCAGGGACTGACCATCAGATTGATCTGGCCCAAGACTTCCGGAAGATATCTTGGGTTATGTGGCATCCAGGAGAGCCTCTATCAGGAGTCACAGCTGCCAGTCTAGCACTGTGACCTCTCTTGATTTGTGACTCAATCCCTGCCAGGACTCTGCTACATCTGCAGGATCACAGTAGTCTGGCATGGGTCTAAATCCAGGGAAGTCTGCTAACCGGAGCCCTGTGAGTTCCAGAGATGTGTGGTTCAGTCAGATTTCTTTATTTTCTAGTTCAATTTCTAGAAAGAGCCTGTTTGCAATTATTGTAGCAGAGTATTGGCATAAACGTTCAGTTGTAGATACAGTAAGCTTGTTAATAAAAATGAGTGCTCGCTGTTGAGGCTCTCTACTGTGTTGTAGGGAATAAAATGGCTGATGGAATTCAAAGTGGATAAAGGCAAAGCAAAGGGGAAAATGTCCCTAAGAAATTACAGAATGATGGGCTCCAAACTGGCCACTGTCTCTCAGGGACTCGCAGCAGACTGCTCAGTGTTGGATGTCAGCCCTAGGAAAAGCTGGTGGAGTGCCAGAAATTATTAGGAAAAGAATATGTGGACTAAGCAGGAAACAGCCCTTGCACAAATTATGTTGCATCAGCATCTGCAAAAGTAGTGGAAAGGACAGCAAGGACGTCAAAGACATGGAACAACAAAGGGACAAAATACATGTTAGACAATTCCTCAGCAAAACTCAACACCTGTCAATGTATATAATAATGTCTCTCAGAGCATCCAAATATCTTAGATGCTCAGGTCTGAGGAGGTGCATTTGTAACTAATTCTGCATATCATGGTATTGCAATGTTTTCTTTTGAGTTGGTAGTGTTGCACTCATTAGATCAGATGAAAATGTCTACCTCTGACATCTCTTTGTGGTCAATAAACAGGAATTACCACTTCTGGGAAGTAATCTTTCTCATTCTAATGTAAATAGTTAATTTCCTCTCATCAGCTGTGAGAGTATAGTTTTCAGTGTCCAGAGTATAGTGCAGAGTTCTCATGCTAGATGAGACAACCAGCACCACAGATGTTCATGCTTTTGCCATCATCGAAGTGTATTGCTGCAGTACACCTGGCTACAGTTCATGTTGGGATGAGATTAATTAATGTGTATTCAAATATCTGTAACTGACTGGTTGGTGTAAGGCTCCAGTCCTGCTGGCAGAACTGAAAGCATCTCTGCAGGCTTCACTAGGAGGACAGGTTTGCTCATCCTGAAATAAACCTTGCGACTTATTACAGATGCCAAAGTAAGGTGAAAGATATAAATGCAAAATAAAGATAAAGTAAGGGATGCTTATGGTGCTTGGTGATAGGATATAAGATGGAAACTCTGTAGTATTCAGTTCAAAAGTGCTGTAGCTAGCTTTTGTTTACTAGAATTGTTTTTTGCATAATCTGATATCACATCTCTGCTTTCAAAAGCACAGTACCTGAAGTGAACTTTCAGGCTGACAATCATCCAGTTCACAGCAATTTCCAGGTACTGGTATATTACTCTGAGTTTAAAGTTTGTTTTCTTAGTCTTCCATGGCCCTGTGGTCTCTAGCACATTTTTTCTCTCCTTGTACATGTTGTGTAGCACGTATTTTTGGGGTAGATTCAGACTGAGATTGTAATTACCCTACATATTTGTGGTCTGGCCTGGTATTATCCATCACAATACTGTCATGTGCTGGGCATTGACAACATACTTTAAAAGCTATTTTTTACGTGATATAACTAGCATGTTGGGTAATTTTCTTGTGGTATGAAGGAAAACTTGCCAATGCTTTCAGTGTAAGGGTTTCCTGAAGTTTGTTTATTTGGCAAGGGGTGCTGCCTTTTGCAGGCAGACAGTCTGAGCTGCATGTTCTTTACACGTCCTTCTTTGCCTTATGAGAAGAATAGGGTGAAGTAACTAATCTGCAAAATATCACAATGTTACAAAGTAATAGCATAATCTAATCCTTTCACCTCATTTCTGCTTCCCTTTCCAGTCCTCTTACAAGACACTGAGCTCAAGGTCCTCTTGCAACTTCAGCTCCTGTTGTCAGCCACATCATCCCACCTTCAGCTTCTCATTTCACTTAGCAAATGTGGGAGTGTGCTCTCACCTGCTTGGTGAAGGATCTCTGTTCTTAACTGTTGCTCCTCTTAACTTCTGCTTTTTAAATCACCCCAGTCTTGTGGCAGCTTCTTTGTGCTCTGCAGTGCTGCGTAGGACACCTGCTCTGCGTTGAGTTTCCTTCCCCAGGCTGTGATTCACCTGCTCGATTCTCTTTCAAACGTGCCACGGTGCTGGAGATTACTCGATTTCCACATTTTCAAGGGCTTTATTCATGGTATGATGGTGACCTGCTGGTTGCCTGTAAGATAATGCTTTTCTCACATTGTCTGTGTCATCCAAAAGTTCTACACGGTGGAGAGCAGAGACTGACAAAGCTGAGCACTCACACTTAATACATTGCTAAAGGCCCCCCTTAAGGCAAAAAATTAAATGGTGAGGTTTCAAGTAAAACAGTTGTAAATGGGGAGAGGGGAAGAAAAAAACTCTAAATAAAGAGGGCTGAGCAGAGTACCAGGGTTTATGGACAATCCACTAAAAGATTATATGCTGCATTTTTGCCTGTTCCAGTTGCAGAATTGGGAGATTTCCTCACAGTTTCAAAGATCCATATTCTTGTGAAATCCCCATTTCTAAACCTGGTGGAATGAAGTGGGTTGCAGTCATTGGTGCCGTGCTGGCCTCATTAGTGAGGCCACCAAAAGTTATCTTGTGTCTGTCAAGGAGCTACAGGCTCTGCAGAATCCATTCTATACAGCCCCTAAAGTCTGCATATGTCCCCATTCTTTTTATGTGTTTTCATGGGTTTTTTTTCCTTGTAACTCCATGATAACATTTTTTTTTAGACACGTCTTTTCATATTACAAACCCTAGGTATTCTCTGGAAGACTCAATTTCCCAGGCACCTATTTTAGAATGGACAGGATTAACCATCTTTAGAGCAACACTTTGTTAAGGTGTAGAAGTGCACAGCTGCCTCCTCCTGCCCAGCTGCAGGAGCCCTTATGGACCTGGCTGCCACTTTCTCATGTGCAGATTCAAGCAGTAGCTGAGCCTGTATCCCAGAGGCACACAAACAATAGCTCTTCAATTAGTATAAGTGGTGAGGTTTGTGTCTGGTCACGGTCTTCACGTTTTCTCTGTCAGGTTTGTGTCTCTTGTATATTTTGATTCTGGTTTCTCCTGTTTTGCCTGTATTTTTCCAGTGTCCTCGACCTGACCACTTGCTGGAATAGGCATTGTCATACTCCCACATGCCCTCATCCAAGGTCCCATCAAATGCCTCTGGTAACTGTTATAGTTTGGGGGCAGGTGTCTTTATTTCCTCTTGTGCTTTAGTAGGATATGTGGTGGATATTTCCCACCCTGCTTTCTTAAAAGCAAATATGAAGAGTTTGTGTGTGCCCTCCAGGACTGTTTCCATGCTGTCTTGAATTCCTGGCCTGTGGAGGTATTTCGGGAAACTTGGTTCTCAAATGCATGACAAAGCTGCATGAATTTATTGACAAACTTGTTTTTGCTCTACATACAGATCCTAATATGGTCAATGCAGGAGACATGAATGGTTCAGGCAATCTGATGGACTTTCTGGATGAGCCTTTCCCTGATGTTGGAACTTACGAAGATTTCCATACCATCGACTGGCTGCGGGAGAAATCGCGTGACACTGACCGCCATCGAAAGGTAACGGTGTCAGGCTTTGATGCATCACAGTCTGTGGGTTACAGCCATCCTGGAAGTGACAAAAACAAGCATTTTGCCAAAGTTGGTGTTTCCTATCTTGTTGCATGACTTGAGAAGAACTTCTAAATATATATATGTGGGATGTCCTGAGTTTGTAAATGTGAAAGGGCTGCTGCAACTTAATCAGCTGAGCATCTCTAAATAAATTATTGGGACTGCAGGAAGTAGAGAGTAGAGAAATTAAATGCACCATCTAGGAGTTTAATTATTTTAAACATTGTACTTTAAAACTGTCAACCTGAATGAGCAACACATCTATATATATATGTTTAATTTCAGATTACTAGCAAAAGTAAAGAATCCATATGGGAGTTCATCAAGAGTTTGCTGGATGCCTGGTCAGGATGGGTTGTAATGCTTCTCATAGGACTGCTGGCAGGTATGTGTGTGTTGGTGCTACAGCTATGCCTGAAGCATTTCACCCAAGTTGCTGCAGTACCATCTGCTTCTCTTTGTACGTCATTGTCTCTCCATTGATGTTGTTTTTAAGATAAAAAGACAGTTTTGCATTCATGCAGTTTTGATCCTTCATAAAAATACCCACTTGCAAAGTCTGCTTCTGAGTGCTGACCTAGAAAAAATGTTTTCACCAATAGAGGGATTTTTCTGTTGCTTTGGGAAATCTGTATTTGAGTGCTTTACTCGATAGGCTACTTTGACTTTCTGAATTTTTGCTTTGCAGAAGTCAATTTCTTTTGTAGGATTTATTTTTCTTGTCATCACTTTAATTCTGCAAGTAGAAAATATGATGTGGGGAAAATGTTGGTTGTGGGCACTCAAAGGGGAGCTTTATAAAGTGCTGTTTCCTCTGGGTTATCTTCTTTATGTATGCGTGAAGGCAAAATACAGTTTCAGACTTGGTTTCAGATCTGCTTCCAGGCCAGGCAGACATTACATATTTAACAATCTGCTCAAACTCACATGGCAAAGTCATTAATTTCCTCAATTTCTCCTGTCTTCTCCTCAGTTTAGCACATCTTCCAGCTTGGAAAGCTGCACTTCTCTGACCCAGCTGAGACAGCTGCCATTTTTTACGCTTTTTCAGTGATGTCAGGGTGCTCTTGTGTCATGCTGCTTGGTGAAAGCACCATGTGAAGCTTTCCAGTTTCCAAGGGGTGATGGGAATTTCCTCCTCAGCATCTGTCAAGTTATTATGTTTATTGCAGTTGTTAGGAGCCTCAGAAGTAGTGGTGAAGTTCTTGAGAAAACATTTCTGAAGTGACATGTTTGGCAAATTATATTATTTCATAGAGATGTAATTATTTCCACAAAAATTTTGTTGGGAGGGTGAGATGGGAAGAGAGTCTGATAGACTGCTGCTGAGCCTTGACTGAAAGCTATGGTTGAGTTCATCTGGGATGGAGAATTCTGCCTGCAAATAAAATTAGAGCAAGCCCTTGAGGGCTCTAGTGACCTCAGTAATCCTCTCCTCATGCAAAGAATAGGGTACGCATGCACACATCCCCATTTTAGTAAAAGCATCCCAGGAGGTTTGATTCAGTTCTAGCTTGCAATGAAACCTCATGCTGAAATCCTCAAGGTTGTCCAAAGCCAGAGTCGGTGTCCTCTGGTGAGCCCTAACACTGATAAGTCCAGCTTGAGAATGGGGATTGAGGGTAAGCTGCAGCTGAGATCTGATAGCTTTTGCAACCTTTTCAATGGCAAGGGTCCAGAGCAACACATTTTACCTCAAATTAGTCAGGTATCTTAACCAGATTCGGGGAGGGAAGAGGTGGTGGTGCAGTCAAGAGGCACTTTGTGCTGTTGTCCTCTCCTTAAAATATTGCCTGCTCAGAGAAGTGAGCCTGCCACAAGGGCAGCTGTGTGATCAGGTGGGATTGGACCAGCCTGGCTCCTCCGTGGTGCCTCCTCTGCTGAGCAGGTAGAAGCTATTTTTTTGAATTGCTGCTTCAGGAGGCGTAGCCTGACTCAGGGCATGGACACTGGGTGAACTCCTGAGCACACGGGCCCAGGCATTACCAGAGGCAAGCAGAAAGTGTGGCAAGGAATGGGAAGGAAAGGGCTAAGTGGCAGCAGCAGTACCCAGGGCACAAGGGTCCCATGGAGCATCCTGCCCCTGCTGTCCCTGTGCTGGGCATGGAGGACAGCAAGAAGGGACACTTGGGAAGAGGCAGCAGGGGCTTCCACAAGTTTCCAAGAGCACTTGGGTCATTTACCCAGGCCCAGGAGTTTAAAGTGAGCTTAACTGATCTAGAAGCCCAAATCACATCAATTTGGTAAACTTTATCTTCCAGATTTTGCAATATCTCAAAGGCTGCGCTTCTATTGCCAAAATGAGCCAATGGGGCCGAAAGGAGCAATCCTTATTCTCCAGCACCTCTGCCACTGGGCCCTGTTGCTCTGTGCATGTGTCGCTGCACTGGGCGAGTGAATCTTGGTTCTGACTTGCTAGAAAAGGTAGATTTTGGCCCGATTAGTTTTCAGTTGATTTGTGGGCTCAGCAGTGTTGGTCACCACAGAGCCACAAGCAAACAAAATGTAGTTGATGGGAAGGAGCTGATGGAGAGAGGAGGAGAGCACCATCCCATTTGGCAGAATGATGCATATATCACGTCACACATACATGTATCTCGTCATTTTTGGAGTGTCATCAAACCTGCATCCTTTGTTAGTGCCAGAAAAGTGTAGGTGGGAAAGGGATGTCTAGAGGGGATTCTGTTCTGGCTTCCTGCTCACAGCAGAGCCAGCTTCAGGGTTGCAGGCAGCACCAGTGTACTTTAAGAATGTAACAGCAGCCATTGGGATCAGATCATAGTCCCATGAGTGAGGGTGCACACACAAATTAGCCTGAGCAGAGCCCCTCACTGCCTCCAGTGTGAGGCAAGGACCCACAGGACCGTGAACATCAGGCTGGAGGGAGATGATGGTATGTGACACTGTCAAATGGCTGGAAGGGCACTGAGGAGCTTCTGGAAATGAGGCTTTGGGAGCCAAAGCCTGCTAATTGCAGAGAAGAGGGAAGGAACAGTAAAACCCACAAGTGTTGTTTGGTGTGGAGAGCAGATGAAAACTTCATACAGTGAGCTAGAAAAAGATACTGAGCCTTACCTGGGCCTGTCTCAGTCAGAGTTTCCATGCTTTCCTCATATAAAGCAATGTATGGGGAAGTGAGCAAAAAAATTTATATATGGATGCCAAATTTCTTAGGCATTTATTTTTAAAGATTTCTGAATTTTTGCTGGGCCCATCCTGCCTGCAGAGTGGTGGATGTTCCTCAGCCTGACCATTACTACTGGCCAACTGAGAGCATATGCCATTTATAGATCAGCAAGAGTCTGTGTTTTCTAAAGCTGTGTGACAAAAAGTACCATCATACGAATGCTGAAATGCTCTGGTGCCGAGGCTGGATGTGCAAGAGTTCCCTTTGTAATTCTCTGCTGCGCTGCTTGGGTGATGCTGTTTTCTGACACAGGTGCATGAGGAAAACTATGTTTTGGAAGCAAATTTGTAGCATTCTCATTAGGGCACTGTAAAGGAAGAAATTGCCCATCATCAACGAAAGAAAAAGAAGGGAGGTAAAATGCTAATATCTAAACTGAAGTTCAGCATTGTCTGGCTTTGGAGTACTTCATTATTTTTCTTCCAGGCAGGAGGTTACATAAAAGGGGGAACAAATTCAGCTTCTTTGATGGGAGAAGCAGGGAGATAAACTTATGCTCTGTTACAATCTTGACAGCCAAAATAAGCACAAGAAATTAAAAGCTTGACTTTGAGATGCTGAATTGTCTAGCACTTGCATTAATTTCACTTAAAGTTGCAGAAATTCAGAACTTGGAAAACTTGTAGCTCTGGTCACATAGGTGGTGAAGCATTCACTATTGCATTATTATCCTGGCCCTCCTTATGATTTTCTTCTCTTGAAGGCATGTATAGCACTTCCCTCCTTATGTGGATCCCTAAGAATTTGGCAAAAGGGATTAGATCAGCTGCATGATTAAGCACATTGTCTTAGTGGTGCTGAGGTGCCTGTGAGCTTGTTATCTTAGAGAACTGAATGTTTTTTCTTCAGTATGGTTATTAATGTTATTGGGGGAAACCATTCAAAAGTCTGTCTTCCTTTACACCTTTTGCTAGGCAGCATCAATATGCAGCTGCCTGGTTAAGTGTGATGTAAGCTTTGAAGACTACAGAGAATGTTAAAGATCCATCAAGAGGTGCAACAGACACAGCATTTGGTGCTCATCTCCAAGGGATGAGGATTCCTTGTTTTCTGAAACTTTCAGAAAATTGGAGGAGAATTTAGAGTTCACTGCAAAACAGGAAGCTATGCATGCTGATGTTGCCAGCAACGCAATGATTCATCATCATCAGAAATATGGTTCATTGTTTCCATAGAAACTTGGGAAAAATGGAAAAGAGTAAGCAAGATTAAGTCAGGATCTTCATGAAAGAAAATAATTGGTTCAGACATCATAACTCCCTTCTGAAGCTTTTTTTTTGTGTCACCCTGTCTATTATAGCTGTATAGTTCTTCAGATTATTTTTATACAACAGAAATTCTTCACTGCTACCCTGGTCACCACTGCTTGTCAGTGCAGGGACAAGTATCCTGCTTAAGGGTGGGAGAAGAACCTGTGGGTTTTTTCTGGTCTTTGGAGTAAAAAAAGGTTCCACATGCTTGAATTATTTGAAATTAATAATTTCTCCCTCTCTTTTACAGGAATGAAAATCAGAAAACTTAATTCCAGATAAAATAAACCAGCTCTTGGATACACTTGTGTGTCCCAGCTGCTTGGGAAAAAGGGGAGCAGCTCCCACCCCTGCTTCATGTAATTACATTCTTAGCAGGAGCCACAAATCTAAAAGTTTTGGAAATATAAAACCAAACCAGAGTGCATTTTCTGAAGTATTTTTTCCCCAGTGTTTTAGTCCTACTGAAATGCACTGATAAATTCCGTTCAAATCCATTAGTGGTTTCCCGATATTTTATTAATGATTATTTGTAAAAATAATTATGACTTCTGCTTTCCATTTTATGTAAGAGGGGTCTGGAAAACACTAAATGACTCTTCTACCAGTTGGTGGTTTAATTCTTTCCAGAAAGTATGGACATAGGCACAGAATGGAGGTCTGTCTCTCTGTGTTCTGGCTGCTCCCAGCTTCCCATTCCTGCTGCTCTTGCATTCCTGGGGCCCCACCTGCTCTGAGGGTGCTGCTGCTGGGGCAGGTTCTTATTGCTGATGAGCAAGTGACCTAGAGAAGGAGAATTTTTTTTTTTTTGTGTGTCTGGCCACGGCAAATTTACCTGTGTCTGTGTCTGGTGGCCACCGGGTGTCACTGTAGCTCTGTGTAATTACTGCGGAAAACTGAAACGAGACTTGGTTTGGTATAGGGAGGATTTGAAAGATAATTTTATTCTGCACATCCAGATTGCTAATGAATGTACACAAGTACCAAAACCTCATTCAGTTAAGTTCATAAGTCAGAATTTGGCATCCACGTTGTTTCTGTAAGGAAATCATGCTTCTAAAAGGTTGCTGTGTTGGGACCAACACACGAAAAAAAAAAAAAAATAGTAAAGCTATAAGAAAACATACATATCCTTGTCCTCCATTACCCCTGAAATACACAGCTTGGTTTGAGACCTGTGGCCCAGCGTGTGTATAGAGACCCTGCCCGACGTCCTCCCCATTTCAGCCAGGGGTTGTGCCTCCCCTGTTTGGCCATCAGTCAGTATGAAAATGATAATGTTTAAAATAAAAGCTCATGAGAGAGCATGGAAGGCCAGACAAACTCACTATTGCCCCCAGTCTTTGGTATATTTGTATTTATGGATGCAGAGAATAGTTTGGATTGGAAGGGGCCTTTAAAAGTCATCCTGTCCAACACCCTGCCATGAGCAGGGTCATCTTCAACTGGGTCAGGTTGCTCAGAGCCCCTTCCAGCCTGACCGTGAATGTTTCCAGGGATGGGGCATCCACCTCTCTGGACAGCCTGTTCCAGTGGTTCACCACCCTCATTGTAAAAAACTTAGTCCTTATAGCTGCTCTAAATCAACTCTCTCTTAGTTTGAAGCCGTTGCCCCTTGCCCTACTGCGTCAGGCCCTGATAAAATATGTGTCCCCATCTCTCTTATTAGCCCCCTTTAGGTACTGGGGGGCTGCTGTAAGGTCTCCTTGGAGCCTTCTCTTCTGCAGGCTGAGAACACTTACGTTGCACCTGCTTGCCCAAATCAAGGGTTTTATTCTGTTATTAAAATTAGATATATTACCCTTGCAACTTGATATTTTTTTAATGCCAGCATTTCTTTTTCTGCATTTCTTTTCCCAGGTACATTAGCTGGAGTGATAGATTTAGCTGTGGATTGGATGACAGACCTGAAAGAGGGTGTGTGCCTGTCTGCCTTCTGGTACAGCCATGAGCAGTGCTGCTGGACGTCGAATGAAACGACATTTGATGACAGGGACAAATGTCCCCAGTGGCAGAAATGGTCTGAACTTCTTGTAAGCCAGTCTGAGGTACGGGAGGCCTGATCAGCCTGGGGTCGCATCAGGCCAGGCAATGCCCTTTTTTCGTACTTGCTGATGTTCCCTCCAGAGAGTTTCTCTGAAAGAGAAGGTAGTGAACTGAGCACACTGCAAAAAAAGATATTTCCACAAGCAATGTCTGCTTAACTTGAAGGAGGTGCTGTGGTTTCAGTGTGATGGAAACTGGAAAACTGTGAGATTGCAATTTCTCTTTATCAGTATTAAACTGAAAGTGTTTCGTAACATGCATAGCCTAATCACCAAGAGACCTCAGCTGCCTTTATTTTTTTCCTTTTAAACATAATTTTATGGGACAAAAAAAAATGAGCACTGACAAATACATTTATGAGGATATTTTTGGGGTTGCAGATGGGGTTTTCTGTATGCTGATACAGGGAGCTGCATAAGAACTGCTTGTTTATCCCTTGCAATCAGTTTCACTCTCAGACATCAAGATATTTAGCTAGCACCAAAAGCTGGGGAAAGAATGGGCTTCCTGGGAGTGGCCAGAGTGAAGGATTTGCAGAGGTGTTGGACAGGAAGGGAAAAAGCTGATCTTGACAGACGTGAAACTTATATTGTAAGATTTTTTTTCCCTTACACTTTTTTTTTTCAAAATAGTAGTAATTTTAAATACAAAGAATGCTGTTTCAAAGCAAAGCAGATGAAAGTTTAATTTTGAAAACAATAAGAAGGAGCCTTTCTGTATATAATTTAGCAGATAATACTTAAAAAAAATACAAAAAAGATGACATTTTATTTTCAACCTGAGTTATTCAAAGTATTGAATAATATTGATCCCTTCACAACGCAAATCTTTGGAAGAATTATTGCCTTAAATCCCCCCCTTTCTCCTTACTTCTTACAAGAATTACTAAGTGGGAATGTCTGTGCATAGGTATAGCTCAGTTTTCTGTAGTTCTAATTAACCATAATGGAACCAGTGGGGTTCCTGAATATTCTTACCACATAATCAGAGGCAAAAATCTCTCAACACAAAATCTCTCTCTGGTTGCCAGTTGGAGAGCCAAACTTCCCTTTGCCAGAGGTTTGCTAGGTTTACCTTGGTCTTCATCAACAGATGTTTTGGGTGGCTGTGTCTTTGTGACAGTGAAGAAATATTACCCTGATTTAAAGCTGCAGGATGGGGATGATGTAATTTAAGAGAACAAAAAAACCCAAAAAAACAACGTGGGAAGGGAAAAAAGAGGAGACTGTTAAAATTATTAGGGGATTTGGAAAGCTTGTGCATGTGTTTGACATGCTGTTGCTTTGGCTGGAATATATAAATGATGCATATCCTTGAGAAAATTTGTTGCTTTCTGCTGCTACTCAAAACCAGCAGTCATGACTGTTGTGTGCTGTGGCCTTTAGTATCAGCCAGGTGAGCACTGTGAAACTTCACTCACTTTGTGTTCAAATTGGGCTTCTCACCCCCTGGTGTACTGTCACAGTAGGACAAAAAAAAAAAAAAAGAGGTTGATCTTGGCTTAATTTTAGTCTCTTTCAAAAAACAAATGGGACTCTAAGATGTGTGGGTTCCTGATGGTCTGATGGAGCCTGTAAATATTATTATATTTTATTATTATATCTATCTGTTATGGTTACACTGAGATCCCAGGGAAGGCCCAATAAAAATGTAAATTTGGAAAGTAAAAATTCAGTTTTGTTCAAAAGGCTTCTGATATAGGCAAGTTTTACATAATGTAGTTCCTGTAGTGGTAGAGGATTCTAGCAGGTATCAAAATACCCTGCACTTGACTGAGTTTCAGAATAATTTTGCTGGTTTTTTTTAATGTTTCACTTTGTGTCTGACATTTACATAACAGCCCTATAAAACAACACTGCGCATTGGAGCACAATTTAGGCAAAAAGTATTTGGAACAGTTTCCCTAAAGGTACTCTGATCAGACATGTCTTCTTTTTTTTGTGCATGACTGTGATTCTTTCTCATCATAGCCAACTAAATTTGACATTTTGAGGACTGAGATTTAGATCAGTTCTTCCTTGTGGTTTTGCCAATTTATGGCTGTGATAAACCCTGTACATATGTTTTCACAGAGAATTGTGACATTTCCTGTGGCATCTCTTGAAAAATGTTTCCATTCTAGTTCTCCTATAAAATGAGCCCAAAGCAGAGAGGCTTGATATAAATTATTATGGAAAACATAATAGCCCATTAGACACCTACCAGGCTATGTTTTCTTCCCTAATCACTGTTTTGTAGGCCAATTATGTCCTTCATCCTTCTGGTCTTGAACTACTTCCAAAGAGGAGGTGAAGAGGGTTTTCTGATGTGAGAAAGTTTCAAAACCTCAAATTCACTGGCAGATCAAAAGGCATCAGATGTCACTGGTGACCTGGACTTTCCCTGCTCTGCAGATCCAGCTTGGTCCCAACCCCAGCTCCCATTTTTGATGGCTTACACATGTCCAGGGTAGAAGAAAGGACCCCTGTCTTTCATGGGTCGTAGCTCTGGATCCAGCATTGGGCTGGAGTCGTACCCCAGGGCTTCTGCATCTCCCTTCACAAAGCTGACAGCTGCAAGACGAGGAAACCCCTCTATGCCTGGAACCCACTTCTCAATTTTGCACCTTGAATCTCTCAGTCTTGAAGACACACACTGCTGTAACATCTCTAGGAGAGAGTCTGCAGACTGTGAGATCCCTCTCGAGTCAGAGTAGAGCTCTGGGTCTCTGGAGTAACCGTACATTGGAGGGCATCCTGAGGGACGTGGCATATTTCAGTATTCTGAGTTTGTGAGGGTTGTTTTCAATTGTGTTCCATTTGTATCTGAACTGGACTGACACCAGTTCTGAAATATTGCCTGGTCTTGCAAACTAAAATACAAAATTTTGCTCAGTTTCCCTACTTGCTTCATTACTGTTGCTTCCAGGGTGAATCTTTTGAGCTGCTATGGGAAAGGTTAAGACCATAACAGGATCAACTCTGCTGGGGAGCTGCTTCAGTCTGTGACTCCAGTGTACATGCTCAAGACTTTCACTGATTCAGAGCCTTAGTAATGGCATGGGATGGATGAGAAATGAGCCATTTGCTATACTGAGTTACTGCTACTTCACTTCCCAAAGGTTTTCATATTATTAATCATTAGAAACTGCCGCAGTTGAACCTGCAGAATGCCAGATATCTGGAAAATGTAACAACGAAAGGTGTCCCAAGGGATAAGATTGAACTGGCCGTGTGGACTCTTGTGGGGTCCTGCCACAGTACCGTAGGTGTATGTGTGATTGCAGTAACGAGCTGACACTGAGTTTTCTTATGACTTCTGAGATGCAAAAGAAGAAGAAGAAGTAAAAAGAAATAAAGTTAATTTTACTCCAGTGAATTTAGAAGCAAAACTACAGCTTTTGCTCAACCTAGTAGGGCCAAATTTTTGTAATGGTGTTGGCCTTCTTTGGAGGTATTCCAGGTTCACACTGACAGGAGGATTTTGCCCTGAGGCAAGATATCCAGAGTTTTCTCTAGAGGAAGAGTAAATATTGTCATAGCTGTTTGTAATTGGAAGCACCAGGAGAAGACATTCATGAGACTGTCTTCAGCTGTGGCAACAAAGATCCATGGTTACTACAGCCAGATGTCAATCACTGCAAATGTGGGATCCATGACTGCTTAGTCTCAGGGCATTGGGGTATAACGTTGTATTGCTTCAGCATTCTGCTGTCATCAGCAAAGCCAGCTGCTAACTTCAGCAAGCACCAGAGTACCTTAACAAATTGCCCTTCTTCCAGATATATCCGTAAGGATGAGGGTTAGTGGTATCCTTACTGCATTTTCATTTGGACAGACCTGGAAAATGAAGCTAGCAAACATCCATGCTGTTAAAAGTTGATTCCTTGCAGATTTGGAAACAGGGAGACTTCTCAGCTCTAGGTTTTTTATGACTGGGAACAGTCTTGGCCAGCTCTGTTAACTGATACAATTGATTAATGCCTGTTTTCCTACTTGATTTATCATAATGTTGATATCCAGGCTGCTGTCCTGCAGAGCAGAGGCAGGGGCCCCGATGTTCTTGAGCAGCTGGGATTGCATCCGGTAGGAAGAGTTCACTTAGAGGTGAAGGATTCATACCCATTCATGCACTGAAGTTCATCTTGGTTTTTTATTCTGTAGTGTCATGTTGCTACAGGATATTGTTTGAAGGCTTAAGCTCCTTGTATCAATTTGATGCTGCTGAGTAGATTCTCTTTTGTCCATGTAGGTGGGTTTTTGAAAGCAATCTAAAAAAAATATGCATGTGAAGAGGCAGAGGTATTCCAGGGGAGACTTTAAGAAAATTTTGGCTTCACCATTGTGAAAAGGTAGAAACTTGAAGGTCACTATGGACTGTGCTTTCACTAGGGCACTGCACAGTCAACTATTGCTAATGATCATTAGCATTCCCATTCTGTCAGAAAAGTGAAGCTGTTCAGTTTGAAGATAGGCTTATTCCTGACTGCAATGATTTAAAAATATTAGGGCAAAAATGACTGAGATGTGTGAGGGGGTTCTGCCAAGCTGTGGCGTTTTCAAATTATTTTCAACCCTATCATGGACAGCACCATATAGAAAGAAAGGATTTGTTTATGGTTTTACCCTTCCTGTTTGTGAACTGAACTGGCTACTGATATACACCGGGATGTTGTCTGAAAAGAGCAACATCTGCATGGAGAACTGATCTTTGAATACCAGCCCTCACGAAAAGATATATCAGAGTTTCATTCCTTGTCCCCCACCATGGAATAAACACAGCAGATTTCTTTATTAGGTGCCTTTTCATTACCAATTGCTTTTGCCCTTATGACGTATTTGTTTGATGTTTTGGAACTTTATGTGGGTTAGTTAAATTTTTTAGTGGTTGAAAGATGCTAATTTTAAGGTATTTTGTTCCCTTGCAAACAGACTCTATGAACTAGGTTAGGTATTTATTAGTATGCTGCTTCTTTCCATGAGTAATAAATTATTGGAGTGTATAAAGTTAATTATCCTTCCTGAGGAAAAGCAGCACTTACCATGTAAATGAAAAATCAGGCCATCATTATCCCTAGTACAAGTGTGAGATTTACCAACCTGCATTTGTCTAACAATGTTTGTTACTGTTATTTTTCTAGGGTGCAAGTGCTTACATTCTAAACTATTTTCTGTACATTATGTGGGCTCTATGTTTTGCTTTCCTGGCAGTCTCCCTGGTCAGAGTGTTTGCTCCTTATGCCTGTGGCTCTGGAATCCCAGAGGTGAGTTTATCTTTGTGCCTGAGTATCCAAATACCAAACCAAACAAGAGCAAAAAAAATTACTGCCTTTTCCCTTTCTAGAGCTGTGCTATGAGATAGCATAGCAACAAGAAAATTGTCTTTCCATCTCGTCTGCCTTCATTCCTTTGTGCTTTTATGGTGATCGTCTAAGTTTTTCATAGTAGAAAGTGTTCATATGTCACTGTGACAGGTTAATGCACGTACTTGTTCATTGCCAGAGCATGAATTAAAAATCAACATCTCCAAGAGACACGTGCTCACTAGAAGATTATATAGAATTTTCCTGGGATGAAATTACTTGGGCCAGTTACAAAACCAGTTATTTCCTAGGCTAGACTCTAAATAAAAGCAAAATAAAAAGAAGAGGGAGGGCTACAAAGCTAAGGTTTCCTAAGCTACTGAAAATTCCCATCATTTGGGATGCCTGAAAAGTGTCTGGTGCACATCTTTTGCAAATTGTGTTGCTGAATACAATGTAATGTACATTATGTCAGCATGGCAACATTATAGCAGCCAAAATATCTACGTTATTTTCAATATTTTACATATTGAGCCTCAGTCCATATTTAAGCTGTTAAATGAAGACCTTTGTAATACAACCAGCAGTTATTAAAAGTCTTTGAAATCAGGGCAGCCTTTTGTTAAAAGTGCTATGGAACCGCTGGAATTATTATTTAGGAATCTGGCAGACAGAATCAACAGCCCAGAGCTTAGAAATCTTGGCATACTTTTGTTCTTGATCTCTAAGAAAAGTATCCAAATATTTCAGAAAAACTCACCACAAGTAATTTAAAATATTTGAATAATTTCAGTGTTTCAAAGTAGTCATGTGTGTCTTTGTTATGTGTTTGATATATGTGTGGTCTTAAAAAGTGTTCATAGTTAACTATAAAGCTAGTTTCCAAGTGGTAAATCCCTCGTGTGAGGTGATGCTCAGCTCCAGCCCATTTCCAGGCCTGGAGTCCAAACCCAAATCCCACCCTGCAGCCTGTGTCATGCACATGTATTGTGCTCTTTCCTAGCCACTCACTTGAAAAATTAAGACAAAATGTGTAGAAATACGATCTTTTGGACTTCCTCATATCATAATACTTGCATGCTTTTATGGCACAGTGATTCCAAATATCTAGAACTTTTTTTGTGTGTTTTATCTGGAAAAAGTCTGTTGTTGTTTATTTGCTTTTTTTCTGCTTTGTTGAAGTCAAGTCCAGTTTAACTCTGATCTTGTAAGCCACGGAGATATGTAAGAGTTTCGTATTTCTATTGATCTCTGTGAGAGTCCTTACTGCCTGTTATGGGGACCACCCGTAACAGCAGTAAAAGTGTGGTCTGCTTAACCCCTGCTCAGATATTGCTGTGGGAAAGCCGCCCTACCTACGGTTTCTTTTGCTCCATCACTGTCTCTTTTCAAGCAGTCTGCAACTTTTTAAACTCTGCTGGAGTTTTAACTCCATTTGAAAGTTCAGAGTAGAAAAGGTTTCTTCATCTCTTCAACGTGTTCTTCCTGCTTTCCAGATAAAAACCATCTTGAGCGGGTTCATTATTAGGGGCTACCTGGGAAAATGGACACTTTTAATCAAAACGGTCACCTTGGTTCTGGTGGTGTCTTCAGGCCTCAGCCTTGGGAAAGAGGGCCCATTAGTGCACGTGGCCTGTTGCTGCGGAAACTTCTTCAGCAGCCTCTTCTCAAAGTACAGCAAGAATGAAGGAAAGAGAAGAGAGGTGAGGTTGGCTCACATAATTTATAATTTCCCTGTCTGGATACTCGGGGTTTCAAACGACTCATGCCTTGTATGTAAACGTTTGCTTTGTAGGTACTTTCGGCTGCAGCTGCTGCAGGAGTTTCTGTTGCTTTTGGGGCTCCAATCGGAGGTGTGCTTTTTAGTCTGGAAGAGGTGAGACCTGGCAATTCACTTGCTTCAATAAGCGTATTTTAATTTGATACCTTTCTCCAAGATTACTCATTCTTTTCCAAATATTTATATCCTTATTTTTTCTTCTAAAACAAAAATAATCTATGATTTCTAGTAATAAGAAATAACCAGATATTTTAGCATAATCTGAGCAGCAGAAGGGCAGTGGCTTCCTGGAAACAAATTAGATGGTTCAACAGGAAGTATATCCCTGTGCTGAGGTTTCTCCAGCCTTCAGCTTGCTAATGTGTGGACTGAGCTGTCAAGCATTTCTTATACTCTCTAGACAGCAACTCTGGATTTAAATTTATCAATTTTATACTAGTTGCTACTCCTTTTCTGAAATCTGAAAATGCCTTTTCTGATACCTTTGTGAACACGTTCTGGCTTTGGTAAGGACTAGCGCTTGCAGTAAAGTCAAATGAAACAGATGGTGATGGTAGTTAAAGGAAGCACCCTCTGTCACACTCAATGAAATGTTTATGGTCTCTGCTTGGTTTTAGGTCAGCTACTACTTTCCTCTGAAAACCCTGTGGAGGTCATTTTTTGCTGCTCTCGTGGCTGCCTTCACACTGAGGTCCATCAATCCTTTTGGAAACAGCCGACTGGTGCTGTTCTATGTGGAGTACCACACCCCCTGGTACATGGCCGAGCTCTTCCCCTTCATCCTGCTCGGCGTCTTTGGGGGCCTCTGGGGCACCCTCTTCATCCGATGCAACATTGCCTGGTGCAGGAGGCGAAAAACCACCAGGCTTGGGAAGTACCCAGTGCTGGAGGTCATCGTGATCACGGCCATCACCGCCATCATCGCCTACCCCAACCCCTACACGCGCAGGAGCACCAGCGAGCTCATCTCCGAGCTCTTCAATGACTGCGGCGCCCTGGAGTCCTCGCAGCTCTGCGACTACATCAACGACCCGAACATGACCCGGCCAGTGGACGACATTCCCGACAGACCTGCCGGCCCCGGAGTCTACTCTGCCATGTGGCAGCTCGCCCTGGCGTTGGTGTTTAAAATTGTCATCACGATATTCACTTTCGGCATGAAGGTAAATGGGGAATGGGAGCTGTGTGAGCACGAGGCACAGATGCCGTGGGCAGCTGTGCTCTGTCTGGCACGGCTCTCCTGTCTCTGACCTGCCCCAGCCACGGGGCTGTCACTGAGGTGCTGCTGCCTCACCTGCTGCCACCCCCTTGCCCTGTGTGGCAGCACAGGGGTGAGCCCTGCTTTCCACCTTCTCATCATCTGCGGTTTTGTTAAGTGAAAAAATCCGGATGGGAATTTAAACCCGCTGTTGCCAATAAGCGATTTCAAGATGATTCCCACTGCAGCTGTTTTTTAGCTCTCTCATGGATATGGGCTATTTACATTGTTGTTTGTCTTGTTGGATTAATGTCTTAATGTGCCTCAAGGTAGCTATGCTCAGGGAAGTAATAATTTTAAATTTACTATTTTACATATTTAAAACATCAAAAAATATTAAAGTAGCTGAAAAGGTCTATTTTTGAATCTTTTTAAGCACTGTAGCTTGGAAAAGAAAAGGAGAATGAATGAGAAGACTAACAGGTGTGTCATTTGAATATTCTGGATTTGCAGCTTTTTCCTTCAACAACTCCTTCTTCCCATAAATGAGTGGTGAAAGGTCCAAGAACAATTTATCCAAGTTTTCAATATATACCAAGTTGTTTGTGGTGAGCTCTATATATCTGATTAATAGAGCACATAAAAAACAGGTCCTGCCTGTCTACAGCTCCCATTATCTGAGCATTTATTTCTTGATCTGATGGCTGCAGACAATGAGAAGTTTTTCTTAGTTATACACTGTATTTTATACCATGCTCAAAACTAAAGTATCTCATCTTTCTCTTAAATGCTATACTTGCACTGAGGATCCCTTTTTAGCTCTTTACTCTAGAAACTGATTTATGGCTGGCAGCCCATTGTTATGCTTGCTCATTAAAAGCTTGGGTTCTTTATTTGACATGTGATTCTTTATTTATCCTATATATTTAAAATTTGTTAGAAGCAATTCACGGCTCCAGCTAGTCTGTAAAAGAGCAGACAAAATAGCTTTACCCACTAAATCTAGAAGACTCAATCAGGAAAGTTAACACTGTATGGTAGGGGCTGTAGCTTCTGCTGTTATCAGCCCTAATGCCTCTGGGCCATGCTGATGAGGTGAATAGTTAAGTTCCCTAGGAAGCTCAAGGTGCATTTTCAGACTTAAAAAGATATAATAGGCGTTCATCTCTGAAAACAACAAAAGCTCCATGTCACAGATCTGAATTGTCTTCTCCAGCAGGAAATGTATCTCCAACTTGCTGGTACACTTGATATCTAAGGGGAAATGCACTTAGCCAAGGCAAAGTGAATTTTCATTTTCTTTTTTTCCCCTCCCTTCTTATTTCAATACTGTTTTTTAATGATTTGTGACTTGTCTGTATAGCAGGCAACAAAGTCATGATTCGTAGAGCTTCCTGGAAAATATATTGTAAACTGAGAATTAGCTGCCTCTGAGCAGTCAGCCTCCTTTCTCCTTTCTCTGAATTTTTATTCTTCATTTGACATTTAATTTAAAATCTGGTCTGATTTAGCCTGAACAAGTAGTAATAAAACCATAAAGTGCTCCATCTGATAGAGGGTGAAATCAAGATGTTATTGTCAGTTAAGCTTATTCTCAAGCGTATGACAGAGCCATCAGCAGCTCCTGACTTCCTGCTGAGAAAGCAATAAAGGCAAAGCCAGGAACATCTTGACTTCAAAAGCAAACTGTTTTTCAGAAACAGCATTCATCTCCCTAATTCAGTGGGATGCAGCAGGTAGGATTCAGAATTTATTTTAAAAATGCACTAACATTTTATAAAGCTATTAATACACACGTAGCCACATAAAATCAGTCACTGCAGAAAACTATGTCAGACCACAGGGATCAGCACTGTAGGCTACCACGAGGCTGTGGAAACTTGGTTCTCTTACTGTTAATAAAAATGATTTGATACTGGTCACTTTTGTCAAGGTGCTCATGTGTCTAAATTTCATTCCAGATCCCTTCAGGCCTTTTTATTCCTAGCATGGCTGTTGGAGCCATGGCTGGCAGGATGGTTGGGATCGGAGTGGAGCAGCTGGCGTATCACCATCATGACTGGATCATCTTCAGGAACTGGTGCAGGCCTGGGGCAGACTGTGTCACACCAGGGCTTTATGCTATGGTGGGAGCAGCAGCTTGCTTGGGTATGGTCCCTGCTAGTCATTGGTTTGTGTGTGACTGACACTGATGTTTGGGGATGTGCTTAGGAGGGCCTTGCGTCCATGTTAGCTGCTCTGTTGGCATTCCTGGGTGCAGCAGAATTGAAATCAAGATGTGATGGCTGAACAATAGGCAGCTTCCTCTACTGATTGCTCCAGCGCTCTGCCAGGTAGTCAACAACAGAAAGGCTTGCAGTCATCCATGCCTACTCCTTGTAATCTGCCAAAAAGCATAGAAAAGGAAAGAAAAAATTGAAGTAGGCTGCAGGTTTGCAAGTAGGAGTATTTTTCCTTACGTTTTTTCCATTTGATGTAATCAAATTCACTGTAACTGGACTAAAGCTACGTACTTGTTTAGACTGTGCTCTCTCTCAGTGCAGGGAAAAACATCCCAGTTCTGGCAAAATGTTAAGCTACACAGAGGTAAAAGTTCTGGGTCTTATTTTGGCTGTGTGTCATGCTCTGGTCAACTGAGCTGTATTTTGGTTTTAATTTTGATCATAGGCCAATATTGGATTACACTCAATCAATAGGATTTATTGGATATAACAGGAATGATCTGTTAACTATTTAAAGAAGATCATTGAATAATACCTCTCATATCAAATTTCTAGCCATAGATGCAACAAGAATTTTACAAGCATACTATCTGAACATGTTTTTGCCTGATCATGTCTCTCCCCTTCTATACTTGTATATTCTGTCTCCTTTTGTTGCTGTTACTGATATCATCATCAGTGGATGAAAAATTAGTGATAAAATAAGACATGATTAATGTGATTGGGTAGGTTTGAAATGAAAGATGTACGCAAGGAAGAACTGGAAAAGTTTCAGATTTGGATGCTCATATTGGAAAAGCAGGATCAGTTGTGCCTTCAATATAGAGGAAGGAAGGAAGGGTGGGATTTCCTTGAAAAATTTAATGTCTGTAATGCAGATGTCAACACCTGAGCTTAACTGTCTTGATACCCTTCACAGTCAAAACAGAAAAAATGAGGTATGGGAAAGATCAGTCTCATCTGGCAATACATGTCCAAAACCGGGCAATGAACAGATGAATTTGGCCTCAAAAGGGCCTGTTTTTATCTAGAGATTGCAAAGGCAATCTGGATTGTCCCTTTGGACGTGAACACACAGCAATGTAGACACATTAAAAAAGCTAGGATGAATCTTACTGTCCAAACAAATAAAGCAGTCCCTCTTTTCGATAAATGGTCTTAATGTTCATAAAAGAAATAATACACAAAAATTTGGCTCTGGCATTGCAGTTGATCTGCTAGTCAGCATAGAATCATAGAAGCACAGAATATGCTGAATTGGAAGGCACCCATCAGGATCATCAAGTCCAAATTGTGCCTCTGCACAGGACACCCCAAAAATCACACCATGGGCCTGAGAGCATTGTCCAAATGCCTCTTGAACTCTGTCAGGCTTGGTGCTGTGACCACTGCCCTGGGAAGTATGCTCCAGTGCCCAGCCATCCTCTGGGTGATGAACTTTTGCCTGATATCCAACCTAAACCTCCCCTGACACAGCTTCAGGCCATTTCCTCGGGTCCTGTCCCTGGTCAGCAGAGTGAAGCAATCAGTGTCTGCCCCTCTGCTTCCCCTTGTGAGAATGTTGTAGACCACAATGAGGTTTCCCCTTCAGACCCTTCACCTTGTTGTGGCCCTCCTTTGGTTGGTTTCTAATAGCTTAACGTCTTTTTTATATCGTGGTGCCCAAAACTGCACACAGGAGTCGAGGTGAGGCTGCAATTTCTTCGTCTTTTAAAAGGTCCAAATTAAGGTGCAGTGGTTTTTAATAGTATGGTGAGACACAGAGTAGAATGGTCACAGCTTATACTTCAGCAGTTTTGTGCCAAAACCTATCTTGCCTAAAGTAAGAGATATGGAGTAAGTATTAAATGATCCTTACTCTGGTATTTGCTCTCAGCTTTTCACAGTCAGAAGTTTAAGGCCTTCCTCAGATGAAATTCATATCTGGATCATAGTGTTAAGTAATCAACAATCTAATATTTCTGTATGCTGTTAGATAAAAAGCATCTTTTAATGACCTGTTTCTGATTTTTCTCATCTAAAATGGGGCTGTATTTTGAGACCAAAAAATAGCAGATTTATTGCATTTACCTTTTGAACAGAGGCAAAGAACTGTTACCTAATAATTCAGAGATACATACACGCTTGTCCTCAGTTACGTGATTATTTTTATCCTTTAATGTAAACTGAAGGAGCAAGGAGCTTGTTTATGAAATTAATTCTGAAAGACTAGATTGAAAAATACAGCTACACCCCTATGGCTGCATGCCTAGATGGCCTCAAACCAAGTTGTACACGGTTCAAACTGTATTACTATAGTGATATCAAAAGCAAGGGTTTAAGCTATAACATAGCTCTTGCAGTGGCCCTAAGCTGTTCTAAGGTAGGGTTCTGTAACCATGTTGTGCCCCAAAGGTAATGCTCAGCTTTCTCTTCAGTATGACTGCAGTAGATCGGCTGGTGTGGAGGCATCTCTCCATGCTCCTACCTGCCTCAGCCATGGGACTTAACTGATTCTTGGAGTCATTTTAGAGGGCTAATCACAGGGTTCCATTTTAGTTTCTCAAGTATCCATTAAAGCTGATTTTTTGCCATCCTTTCTGGTTTTAAAACTCTCTCTTTTAGCATCCATTGTTTGCTTTTCAATGTTAGCAACTTTGGCAGGAGCGAGTTCACTCAACCTTTCTGATGAAAATTGCAGTAGATGAAAAATACCTTTCTTCAATGAAATAAGCCCAAAAGAATAAGGGCAAAGTACTCAGCATAAATAATTATATACTTTTTTGAGTGTAAGGCTCAGAAATATAAATGAGTTGCTTGAAATGTGTACCAGCACTGAGAGAAACCTGAGTGTTTTCCTTGTTGGCAGGTGGTGTTACTCGAATGACGGTCTCTCTGGTGGTGATTATGTTTGAGCTCACTGGAGGCCTGGAGTACATTGTCCCTCTCATGGCTGCAGCCGTCACAAGCAAGTGGGTGGCAGATGCCTTTGGAAAAGAAGGGATCTATGAAGCTCACATTCACCTGAACGGCTACCCCTTCTTGGACGTGAAGGACGAGTTCACCCACCGAACCCTGGCGACGGATGTGATGAGACCGAGGCGTGGTGAGGCTCCTCTCTCTGTTCTGACCCAGGACAGCATGACGGTGGAGGATGTTGAGACCCTCATCAAAGAGACTGATTACAATGGCTTTCCAGTGGTGGTTTCAAAAGACTCAGAGAGACTTATTGGATTTGCACAGAGACGAGAGCTGATCCTTGCTATAAGTAAGTAGAGTATCAGTGTGCAAAAGTTTGATTTTGAAAGGAGTTTTTATCAGGTAGGAGGTTAGCACTGCTATTTGCCTTGAAGAATGGATAAACAAGAACCAAATTGAACTTTTTTTCTTCAAATCTGACTTTTACTGGCTGCTAGGACCTGGAAGCTTTTCTATTGCATCATACCACCTAGTACAGTTTTGTGGGCTTGACTCTTGGGGGTTTAATTTTGCTGTCTCTCAAAACAGTTTCAAAAGTAAGTCTCTTCTAGAGACAACAGAGAGAAACTCAACTCATACGGCCAGAATTTTTGTCAGAACCAGTTCAAAAGGCAGTGCAGAGCTCAGCTTCCTTCAGTCTCCATGGGCTGCCAGAAGCAGCTGGGGCAGTCATGAACTTTTATCACCCTGTGATGAAATACCCTATGCTTCTTTTCTGTTGCTCTGTCTCAGCTTTTCCTCACATGCAGGCTTTTAGTGCTACAGGTGGAAAGGTTTTCAGTGGACAGTGTTTTTTTGGTAAAAGTGGCTGAATTTTGTCTGGCGTCCAATGGATAGCTGGCTGGTTGCCTGAGAGTCTGAATCGAGTTAAATTAAAGGTTTTGACCATCAGATCCTTTCCTGATTGATCTTATGACTAAGTGGGGATAGAAAACAAAGTACATTGGATGAAAGCAGGCGTTCCCATTTTTTCTGGACCCAGGGCATCCAGAACTGCAGAGGTCTGCAAGGCTGGTGCACTGTCTGCTCCCAGTTCTGGCAGCCCTGTGGTGCTGAGGGCCAGCTGGGCAGGCAGGCAAGTTGCCATCTGGGTATGGTTACCTTGAACTTTGCAGGGAAGTGGAGCACGTGGTATATCCAAATCTCCTTGACTTGGAGTTATTCTTCTCTGTGTGGTCTTGTTTCATCCCTGTTATTCAGGCACCTTTAAAAAGCTCTTGTCTTGGATGAAAATTCACAGGTTTTTCAGACAAGAAAATTCATAAATGGGAAATCTGGGTTATTTTTGAAGGTCACTTTCCAGCTCAGTTCCCACAAATCTAAAACAAAAATTTGAAGTAACAGTAGTCTTTAAAACGCGTTTGAGATGTACTTAGCCTCTCCTGGGTCTGTCTTTTACACTGTCCATGCCATGTCATGGCTTTAACACTTGGTGCCTTCATAAGTTAATAGTCTTTTGCACCTCCTTTTCAGAAAGGTATGTCAGTGGGAAAATTGCATGGACTGAAGATGCTGAGCCCTCACTTTAAAATCAGAAAGATCAGAAGCTTCTTGAAGTGAGTCAAAGAACTCTGAGGAGATGAGTCTTTTGATTCAGGTCTTAAATGGCAGTGTGGCTGAATGGTCTTGCCACAAGATGTGAGAAAATGTCCAGCTATGAACTGACAACAAAGAAATCAGTTAAAATTAAACTCAGTAAGCATTAAAATCAAAATGCTTTCCTGTTCAAAAATTGTTTCTTTGACATCTGCATTTTTCAGAGGAAAAGGTAGTCTCCTGATCAGTTCTGATTAAGAGCATCTTTCATGGGAAATGAGACAGAACTTAGATTTAAAATTAAATTTTTATACTCATAGATAAGTTTTCCTAAAATCCTCAGCCATCAGTGACCTTTGGTGACCCTTTTCACCTTGGGTTGGGTGTGAGTGCTGTCATTCTGTGCTGAGACTATGATAAAAGGTTAATCTTTCCAGTGTGGTTTGTGTCCTTGTGACTTAAAATCTGGATTTGGTTTCGAAAGGTGGTTCCAGTACATGGCAGGGCAAACCGTGCAAGTGATGTTTTGATTGATAATCCTCTTTCTCTGAAGCTGTTTTGGGTGTATTGCAGAAGTCATTATTGCTCATCATTACCACCGGAATAGCTAATGTGTTCTGAACCTCCACCTTAGCTTGCGTCATGGTTGTGATCATGGAGCCACACACCAAGTCTCCTTAGACCATGAAATTACTCACCAAGAGATGAACATCACACATGGTGAAGCATCTCTTAGTCACCTGTTCAGGTTCACCTGCTCAGTGTGACAGAGCTACTGGAGCTACATCTCAGAGCAGCATAAGCCCCCCCGTGCAGCACTTCAGCCAGGGAATGAAGTCTTACGGAAAGCAGAGTCAGGCCCACTCCAGTATCTCTTCTTTCACCAGTATCTCTTCTTTCATGGCACTGTGCCGTGCAGAATGCCTCCTCAGACTGAACCAGCTCTGCTACCTCTGCATAAGAACACTTTGCACTTCATAGACACATGGTTTCAACCAAGAATTTCAGCTTCTTTCTCAGGCCCAATTAATTGTGCATCAGGAGTGTGGTGATCCAGGGAACACTCTGGGGAAGGACTCCCATTCCCTCACACATCTGACTTCTTGGATGAAGGCAATAGCTGCTGAGTCTTGCATCAAATACCCGTTCCCACACAGCTATCTGTCTCATGATTTACCCCTACATAATTTCTTTCTTACTGAGCTGAGCACTGAGCACGCTCTAGAAATGCGTCAAATACCTGTAAAGTGAATGGCAATGCCATTTCCAATTGCTCAGAAGCATCCTCAGGAGGACTGTGTCCTTCCACTGATCCTTGTTGAGTAGGTGGGCAGGTGAGGTGGCAGTCACCCTCTGGGAAAAGGTGTCTACATTTTAGATGACACCTACTTCAGTCTTACAGAGGGGAGTATTTGGCACTGTAAAGCTTTTCTTAAATTTGGCCAGCTCCAGAGGCACCGTACAAAAGGCAGAGCCTTGGACAATAGCCAGGTGGCCTGTATAATACACTTTTCCCAGTGTGGATCAACATAGTTGATCTAGGCTGTGAAATGTGAACCCCTGAATATGAGAGGCCATTTCACATTTGGGAGAATTAATTCACTCTCTAGCTATGACAAGAGCCTTCTGCATAGATTACTCTGTAAAACCAGACACTGTCATCCATTTGCTTTGCTCTTTCTGTTAATCTGTATCTGTTTTTCTTACCCACTGACTGCAAAAATGATCTATTCTTCTCTTTTACCTTTACTCCCACTCCCCCATCCAGTGAGACTGCATACAAAATCCACCATTTTTCTGATGCCACTGAATTTACTCCATAGTACTACATCATTCAAATTTCTCTAGAGAGGTGTTTGACATGGAAGAGTGAAATCATGGTTTTGGCTAATCACTGTTGTTCAGGGTCATTGCTGCCTTGGGAACAGCCATGTGGTAACCAAAATGCTTGGCCCTATTTCTCTGGGTGCAGCTTTGGGAAGGAAATACCTAGCTGTCAAAGGTTTTTATCAAAGGGTAGGAGCTACCTTCAGTGTGATTAATGTTACCTCTTAGCACAGATCATATATCAAAGAACTATGCAGGCATATTCACACTTGAAATTAGATGTATGAATTGAAACAAGCTGAGACAAAACTAGCGTCGTTCTGCAAATTGCACTAGGGCTTGTAAGATGTGGGGTGAGAAGGTTGAGAATCATATACTGTACTGATATTCGGTTTGAGCCAGCACTGCTTCAGTTCCAGAAATATTACAAGACAATGCTCTCTAAATGAAAAAAAAAAATTGCAGCTGGAACATGATGGAAACCATCACTGTCTACACATTACGAGTCACAGGAGCAGGTTTCTGCACTCTGATTGATGGCAGTGCGTTCCAAGAATATTTACATATGCTTTGAGTATGAGTTGCTATACCTCTCACGAGCAGAAGCAACCTATGTTAATTGAAGGTAATAATTCTGACTGTTTCCAAGAATTTATTTAAAAAAAAGACTTAAACCCTCAGATCCAAACACATAATATGCTTATTCTGGGGAGACAAAAGTTGTCTGTCATTTGGATATCGGTCTCATATAATGTTTATGCCCTGTAGTGTTGCATAGAGATGAGGTAAACACTACAAAGAAAATAAACTATTTCAGTGGCAAATATTCTCCTTGGAGCATACTTCCAGTAAAAGGCTTGTACTGATCATGCAAACTCCAGATGTAGTGTGATGTTCACTTCATAGTTTGATCAAAGTATTAATGATAGCTTTTGAACTTTTGAAAGTGTTCACATATGTGCTGTTTACCCCTGTATTGTGTTCCTCCCTTTAGTATTTTCCTTTAGGTAGGATGCTAATTTTTTTTCCTTTTAAAAATCTAGATATGCAAACTATTTAAGGCATTAAGTATAAACCCACAAAATTTACCCTGCATGCCATAGAGGTGTGCTGGTCTAGAACAACACCCTCACCGCTCCTGGATCCCTGGAATGTGAATTTATCTTTTCCTAGCTTTGTGTTCATAAATCCATTCACCATGTCCGCATTTTCCCAACTCCACTGAAAAGGTTTGCTCCAAACCAGCTGGGATCTCACACAGCTGTTGACTCCACTCCTTCAGGCATGTAATAAAGTCTCTGTTGTGATTCTCACAATGGAGGAAATGACATACAGTCATTTGAATTTGACAGAAATTGGATTAGTTTGTGAATGCAATGAGCTGCATATTCATTCTGAAAAGCATTATCCCAACCAAGGAAAAGTATGCGTCTGTAAAAATATCACTTACATTTGCTCAAGGGAGCAATGTCTCAAGGAAATTCAAGTTTACTCAGTAACCCAAGTTTCTGGGACTTCAGTGCGTCAAAGACAAAAACAAACTACTACCTTTCTTTCCAAAGGAGGAAATTATTTTTTTTAAATCAAGCTTAATTCACTATCTACACCAATCTTTGTGTTGTACAGAGAATGCAAGACAGCGTCAGGATGGGGTGGTGAGCAACTCCATCGTGTACTTCACCGAAGACCCCCCAGAGCTGCCACCCAACAGTCCCCATCCACTGAAACTGCGGCGTATCCTCAACCTGAGCCCCTTCACTGTCACTGACCACACACCAATGGAGACCGTGGTGGATATTTTCCGAAAACTTGGACTCCGGCAGTGTCTGGTCACTCGCAGTGGGTGCGTAGTTCACAGTCAAGTGAATATTTTAATTTTGTCTTATTTTGTGAATGGATGAATAAGGGAACCTGGCCCAGCAAACAAAGTCAGATTTGGAGCCAAAATGGTGCTTACGGTCTGTTGTATTTCATTCTGCTCTCCCGAATGCTTAGTGTATCCTCATTTAGATAAGGTAAAAATAAATACAGAATAAACTGTTCTGACTTCTGCTATCATTCAGTTTTCAACAGAGGCATATCTGGCAAGCAGTACTGTTTGCAAAGAACGTGCTTGTTTCTAGACATCCAGCTAGATTAGATGCTTGTGAAGACCAATAAAGGTGTCACTGGAGGAAAATGAATCTGTTCAGCTTTCTGTATTGGATAATGGAAAGGCATATAAACCGAAGGCCCTCAAAGAACAGCTGAAGGAGGTGGACAAACATGAAATTAGGAGAATAAAAATCTGCACCAGCTGGACTAGAAATAACATCCCATAGTTCCAATGGAATTTGAGATATTTGGGCATCATGGCTCATCCCAGGATCTAGTGATAGCAGAATAGCCAAACCAAAGCCATCACTTCCAAATGTGGAAGACTAAAATTTATTCTTCTGTTAAAATGCCTTTTTTAAAAATTCAAAAATATTGCATATCAGTTGTTACTGTCATTGCACTATCCTCAGCATTAAGAAAATAAGAACCGTTATTGGGACACAGGTTCTGATTTTAGGTGTCTGGATTCAGAAATTTAGATCTTGAGTTTTAGAACTTATGTGAAATGAAAGATGGAAAAACTTTTAACAATGACATAGTTTCAAAATTCAGTGCCTAATGGTCTTCAAGGACTTGAAGTAAAAGCCCTTTAATACTGAGGGTTATAAAATTTTTGACTCTTGGGGCCAGACATCCCATAGGCCTCATCTTTCTTGACAGATATAATTCATTTAGGTTCACAAAAATGAGAAATTATCATTTAAATTTGAAGGAATTATGCTGTCAGAGAGTAGGAGTTTCAGAAATCTTCGGCTTTAGCTTTGTGCATTACCAAGCACTGATGCCTTGGTTTTGTGCTGTTGGGCCTCTGTAGCCTGAACCTAAGGAAACTTACGATTTTCTTGTACAAAGTATTAGTTGTTGTAGCTCCTCACTGAGTCATGTTCCCAACAAAAAGAGGTAACAAGCCACAGTATTTCACTTAATTATCATGGCTGGGTAGTAGAAATACACAAAGTGAGAATACTTCTATAAAAAGAAAATAATTGGAGAACAGATGAGATGGGCCGTACTGTATGGAAGCACTCACAAAATGTCCCTGCAGCTGAACAGGGAAAAAACCTGGATGATATATGAGATGATTGTTGACCTTTTATTTCCTTTTCTCCTATAGGAGGCTGCTGGGTATCATAACTAAAAAGGATGTATTAAGACATATGGCTCAAATGGCAAACCAGGACCCTGAATCTATCATGTTTAACTAGACTGGTAAAGAAGAAGAAGAAAGTAACCCCAAAGGAATCCCTTCTAGATTAACACAAAGGCTGTGTTTGGTGTTTCATCTTGCTTAAAGAGAAAAAGGTAATGTATGTGAAGAATAGCCTGATATGCCTCTGACAGAGGGAGTGGGTGCAGGACGGCACTTATTTCACGAGGAGGGCAGTTCAGCAGCTCTGAGCAGCTGCAGACATCAAGCCGTGTTTGCTTAATGACATTCCCAACAGCTCGGTTGGAGTGCTGGTGGGTGTAAGGGATGCACTGCTTAGAGACCACGAGCCAGGAGCACCGTGGGAGGCATCAAGGCCACAGCAACTCTTGAGGCAGGTGTGAAGAGTGGCAGACACTCTTCATGTACAAGCTGCTGAGAGATGTGAAGGTTTGTGTTCCAAGCCACAGAGGGTAGATGAGTAATGTCAGTTGCTTTTGTTACTGGAATCATGGCTGTTTGTTTGCTACTGAATTATACCATTTTCATGACGGACAAAAATTGTCATATTTTTAAAGGAAAGATTTTGTCATCTTAATTTATTTTGTAAATGTTTATTGAATCAAGACTGGAATTAAGTCTTAAGAAAGGAGTAAGAGTATGCTTCAACTCAATTTAAAATGTAGTGTCCCTTGCTCCCTGCTTTAGTCTTTTGAATTTTATACTGCTTAGCATTTCTGTCAACCAACTTCCCCTTATTAATGTTGAAATGGGATTTATTTGTAAGAATTTATTATCTCTCTATGCAATTTTGCATACAAGTACTGTAAAATTTAGTATTTTGTGGTTTGCTGTGGTAACTGGAAAAAACATAGAAGCCCATAAAATAGCTTCCAAAAGCACTAATAGGACAGTGGTATCCATCTCTCATCAGTGTTAGTGACGAGATTGAATTCCTCACCTGTCTTCCCTTGTGTACATCACCATTTTTCACAAATGAATGAAGTTCTGCATTGATTCTTGGTTCTCCACTTAGGTCTTTTTTTGTCATTGCTCTTTCTTGGCATTTATCTGCACCTGCCAAGAGATTGCTGAAATGAATTTAACAGTCACAGACACTTATTCTGTAAGAGATCTACTTTTTATGCACCTGTCAGTCATAGGACTGTGGAATCCCTCTCCACAACACTGTGTCTGGATAAGATCAGAGGGACTGAGAATGCAAATGATCATAGGAAAGCTTTAAGTATTTATCTGTTTGCACCAAGAACACGAGATTAAACAGACCCTGGTAGAGCCCTCGAAGTCACTCAGGTAAAAATGCTAAATTTTTCTAAGCCCTTGATCTAGTCCTATGTGAGATACAGAGAGTCAACCCTTTAGTAAATACTTCTATCAGTAACAGAATACCAAATTGTGCTCTCTGTAGCACACAATTCACACTGCCCAGTGTTTGCTTTATAGATGTAAACTTAGCAATTGGAGGAAGGTTGCATCCTAACTTAGATGCCCTGAATCCACTCCAGACCTCCTGGTCCCTTCATTTAGGCATCTAAGACCTCTGGTATTTTTGTTCTCATTCACACAGATAGCCAGCTGTGTCCAGATGGGCCTCCTGGACAGCGATGAGCGGTATTCTTTCATGCCAGCATAGCCTGACACTTGCTCCAGCCCAAGCCCAGGGTGCTGATCTCTCATGTAGGCAATGTGCATGGTTATTGTGTCCCTGGGCTGAGACAACTCCTCAGGTGCACCCTGAGTTAGATGCCGAAGTTATATTGTCACAAATTCCTCCTCTTATCTCCAGTGACCCTGCTTCCTTCTGGCATGTGTCCCACTGCATTCACACAGAGTATGGCCCGAATTGCTGAAGTGAAAGAAACGGAAGTAAAGGGATAATTTTAATCTGTTAAGTACTCCACTTAACAATGGTGTTTGCAACAGACTGACATAAATATACATAGCTTTGGCCAAAGCCCATAGATATTTCAGTGTATACTTTTTGTTAACTGAACAGCTGCAGTACAATATATTATTAAAAGGATATTGTTAAAACTATGTAAACTATAGAAATGAACAACCCCTTTCTTCTGAAAATAGGAAATACAACATAATATGGTTATTTCTTGTTTTTCTGTGAAGCTGTCAGCAGCCAAACTCATAAAAGACCAACCAAGTCAACATCAAAGCTCATAAACACTGGATTCCCTAATTTGAAGAGAGATGCTATAATAAAATCAGTTTATTCCCACAACTAAATCCAAGTGGAGCTTTATATAATTGTCAGTTTCTACCCATAACTTCTAGAATCTAAGGGATTTGGACTGAGCTAAATAGGCTGACTTTTGAGAGCAATCTCATTCTTGGATTAAATCTGTATGACCATGTTCAATTTTCTATGTTTGTTAACAGGAACCAATATAGTGTATCAACACTGAAAAACATTATCATTTTCTGAGAAAAAGACATGGAGTTGCCTAACTGAGGTTAATCTGGCTATAAATACAAATTCACATGTTTATTGGCTTGGATTATCAAGTTAATCTCAGTCTGTGGTTATGCATAGGCATAAACTTGTGTGGTTAATTCCCATTAATACCCGGAGGCCTGGTTAACTGAAACCAGCAGTCACCCCTGCGATAGTTTGTTGTCCTGCCTTATTAGACTACTTAGGAGGAGCCCTCAGGGCTTAAAAACAGGATCCAAACCCAACATGGTGGTCTGTAACAAACAACAACAGAAGGAATTGAGATTTATGTAGTTACTGTGAGTGCAGTTTGGCCCTAGACTATCACCCAAGTGAAAGGCAGGTAAATGGATGTACAGCTCTCCTCTATCAAACACATTCCTTTCTAGATGGAAAGCTTTAAATACAAAAGGGGTCAAGGGAAAAACCTTTGGACATGTACCCACGTAGTGTTTCTCCTTGTTCCAGTGTCTGTTTAAAATGTGTTAAACCCTTTAGAGCAGGGGCTGCTATCTGTCTGTCCAGAAATGGCACACTCATGGCTGACTTCAGCTGCTTGGAGTTATTGTCAAGGCTGAGGTTGATGCTAGAATGACATGGAGGGGTTTGAACCAGGACAGACTTTGCTAATTAGAAAACCTCCTCCATGCTACAGCCTTCATTGCTCTTCACTTTGGTATCTGAAAGGGAACACCCTTAATATAAATTGATAACCTGCTTTTCTCAAAAAATGCAGTTATGATGTAATGATTTCATTTATTCCTCCATAACAAGCCTATTACCAGTCACTGTTTTCCATCTGTATTCCCAAATTTGCCTCAGAAGTTACTGAATAGACTCCAAGAGGCATAGATCTCAGCCTTAACTATTTATTTGAATTTGGAGAGCTCAAGATGGTCACATAACATCATCAATCTGAGTTACATAAGAACTTTCGTATATACTGCTGACTTTATGCAATCTCAGTTCAGTCCTTGTGTTCAAGCAGTTAGCCTTCAAAAATGTCCAACTAAACTAAACAGGAGAATAAAAATGTTTGAATGATGCAGGTTCAGTATTGTACTTTTGTTTTGCATGAATTGTGTTCAGTTACATTCAGCTTCTGATGTGTACTTGAAGCAATCTGTACTGGAAAGCTTAATAATAAAGTACAGAACATGGATGACATTAGGCAGACCCTTTGGCTGTCACAGTGATACTAATTATTAATTCTTATGCTTTGATGAAGCAGAAAAAGAATGTTTAAGAATTACAGAAGACTCACTGATTCCGTGTTGGAATGACACTATATTTATGACTATAGTTTTGCTTTGGTTCTGTTTGTTGTTTTGGTTTTTTTTAATTGTAGAAAACTGTGTATATGTTGCACCTTATAAAAAACAATGTTTGGACTCTATTTTTTAAATAAAACTGACTTACTGGAAACATTTCTTGGACATCTTATTAATTAGAGGAGTATTTCACTTAATGTCTCTATATGATTTTTATGTTTCCTTTTCCTACCAATTGGGATAACTCATGCCTGAAGAGTGGTCTAGGATAGCCAATTCAATTATGGGTTAGGTAATATTAAGTAGGAAGTTAGTAAAGCTCATGCAGTGGACTTCAGAGAATCAGCCTTGACAGCTGGCTTTTTTATTTTTAGAGAAAAATGTTTTTTCTTCAACATCACAAATCCCTTAGAAATCTAAAAAGAGAAGAAAAAGGATTTACCTAACCAGGTTGTTCTGTCTACAATAATCATGAAACTTCTTAAAAACTAGATGTTGCAAAGCCCCTATGATATAATTTTTGTCTATATTTTTCAGTTGCAGTTTAATTCAGAGCTAAGATCAAAGACTGAAAATGACAGGTTCAATCATCCCCATTTAATTGGATGAAACAAACTCTAAACCTCTGACAGAGGCTAAATTCTAGGTAGTAGCAAAGAATATGGGCTTGATCCTGATCAACATACTAACTAAAATTGACATGCCAGCAATATCCTAGTTCAAGTTAAATGACTCATTTCAGAAGCTGGTGTTGGAATCCCACAGCCTTCGGCTTGTTCCATGGATTGCTGTGCCCCTAACACAGCCCGAAAAACACACCAAAATACCAGGAGTCATCAGGCATGCAGCAACTTTAATAAGTAGTAATAATTCCTATTATTTGTATTTGGTCAAGGGGGTCTGAACTTTAGACCTCCCTGTCATCACCTGTGATGGCACAGCTGGGAAATGGAATAGAAAATGTTCAGAGGAACTCAGCACTGCCCTGGTGCAGCTGTGCTCCACATATCCTGGCCTATCCTCCCTTCATCCAAACCAAGCAGCCTGGTACCCTCCGTGTGCCTTCTTGCTCCTTCAGGGGAGGCTCTTCCTATTTCCTGCAGGCTGTATTATTCCCGTGTGCAGTTCTGCTCTGTGATCTTCCTTCCAGCTCCTCTCTGCTGTGGTGCCCCCCCAATCTTACAGACACAGTATCCACAATAAGAAAGGTGCATCTCTGGTGGAGGGCTCTCGCTTGTGGCAGGTGGGATTTTGCATTGCTGCTTCCTGGAGGCTGTGGCAAACACAGTGTTGCTGGAATGCTGCACTGAGTTTTTTGATTGGTTTTTAGCTTCCTATCTGTTAGGTTATTGAGTTGTCTCTGCCCGAGTTAAGGTGCAAGCAAGACCTCGTGCCAAAGTCAATAGTACGCATTTTATTTAACAGTAAATGTCAAGTGGAGAGAGACAGAAATAGGAAAGAGGGGGGAAAGAGAAAGAGAATGTGAGAGAGAGATTAAGCAACGATATCACCACCACATGGAATCCTGCAGCATCCTGCAGATCTGCTCGGTGGTGGGGGTTCCCAGGTGTTCTTCTGGAGGCACCACTTTTATGCAGTCTAAGTCCTGGGTATCTACGAGGCAGGGGTGCTGTTCCCACCTGGCATGGGATGGCTTTGTGTAAGCTGCTTCCTGTCTCACAGTTTGCCATGGTGGGACCTTTTGTGCACACAGTTACCTAGATCTGCCTCACCAGGCCTGGCACCTTCCCATTGTTGCTGTCTGCACTCTTCCCACGCTTTGCACAGAGGAATTTTGTCTGGTGTGCTAATTCCAAACTTTCACCTCTGTTTATATCTGGTATTTCTGCCTTCCTGCTTGCCATCTGTGCTTATCTTAAGCTCCTGTTGTGATGGCTTTTCTTGTGGGAACTTTTTTTTGACAGTGTTTGAAGTTTGAAGTTCATTGTGCTTCTCCAAATCCTCATACTATATTAAAGCAATATCAAAAAGATGGACTTCCGAGAAAAATAGCCACTGCATTTCACAGATCAATCTACTATGTTCACCATCTCAACCAGTAACTAGTGACTTCCCAGTGAAGTCAATCTGGGGCTGGGATGTGACTGTGAGAGCTGTATCCTGAAGCAGAATGAGACAGGAACTGCTGACCTGTAGCTTCAGCTTTTAGTTAACTCTCCATCCCTCATTTAACCTTATTGTACTCTGAACATCATTAGTATTATCAGTTTGAGCACATTACAAGCATTGTTTTAGCACAGATAATTATTTCAACCCTTGCTATCATTCAGAATTATCTTGTATAGTCAGGATTAAAATAATCTGAGTGTTCCTACTGGCTTTCCCCAGCCACAGCAGGTAACTCGTTAGGCAGACATGACCATATGTAATAGCCAGCTTGGGGAGAGTCAGTATTTGGCACTTCAGCTGTGTTTCATTTGAGAAATTACTGTGCAGCCTGAACAATCAGTGCACAGCTTTCTGTGGGGATTTGCAAAGTCTGATGGTTTGTTCCTGGTTTGCACAGCATTCAGAGCAATGTTTGTGACCAGCTGATGCTACGTAGCCTTCAGATTAACCAGTCTTTCTTAATCCACAAAGATTCAGTAAAGGGCACAGAAAAAAATGTGCAGATTGCTTAGGAAACTAGACAGTCAACTATATTAGCTAGGAGCATTGTCCTAAAAGGGACATTTGTAGACTTCTGCTTAAAGATAACTCAGCTAGCTATTCTGAATCATATTGAGATGCAGATTCTGTATCTTAATTGTTGTAGGGAACTTAGACTTTTGCTTATGCTCTCATAATTAGGATATTTGGATCACATTTTTAGGTCTGGCTGTAGCCTGGACACAGTACTTTGCTTTATGTAAGTGAAGTTAAAATCTACCATTTGTCATTCACCAGAATATTTAACCATTTTCTATGCAGTCACTGCTTGAGATCAATTATAATTTAGATTATTGTACTAATTAATGATTTTTAATCTCTGTGCTACATTTAAGCACCTGTTTAATAATATTTATTTATTTATTTATTTATTTATTTATTTATTTATTTATCCAATTAACTAATTCAAGTGGTACTATAATTAGAGGTAGAACAAAGGTATAAATAGTCTGGCTGAAGATTTTCCGCATCATAGATATTTAACATTGAATTATGTTTTGGCCCTGTCTCAAGTTTTAAGATACACTACTACAAAACACTAGTCACAGGAACACAAGGAATAAATCATAATCTCCTCTGCACCTCTTCTTTCTAAGCCAGTGGGAACATACATGAAACCATTCCCTTTCTCTCTGTCAAGCCGGGTTTAGGCAATAGAAATCTCTGCACAGTTGATGGCTACAGCAGCTCCTGTTTAGTACATCTCTCCATATCAGACTACTTCCTTCCTATTAACAGGCACAATTCCAAGAGACCCAGCTTTCCTTCTGCGTAAGGATAACCAGGTAGGGCAGGTAACTAAAGCCTTCATCCCCTCCTCTTTTTCTCACTTTGCTGTTTTTCTCCTCATCCAGTCCCAATGCATTCTGCCTCTGCTGCAGCTTTTCTCTAATAACCCAAGAACCCCCAAACAAATCAATGCATCTGCTCTTTCTGTTCACGTGGGACTTCTGCACGGAATGCAAATTAGCCAGCAACAAAGTCAGTAGCTAAGCTACAATCTAGTTCCCAGCATTATTTCCACTGAATAAATATTCAGTGCTCATGAATTGTAAAAGACAAGCAGTTGAGGGACCAGAACCAGAGGCCAGCTTGATCATCTGATGGCCTGGTACATACAGACCACAGAAACATGTACTGCCTTATTTGCTCATCTTCTGGCTCCATGTTAGCATTCTGCCTTCCTGGTGTTCAAGCTTCAACAGTATAGGGGAAAGGGGGAATTGTTCCTTTGCCAAGATCCCTTTTTTTTCCTCAGGAGAATGCCCTATTCATGAGACTATGAATTCTTTTGCTCTTTCATTCTTCATGAGCATATACATTAGTCCAGGGATGAAAACAGCCTTCTTAGCAGTAGTTACATTTACTCACTGGATGGAGAGGCAAGAACCGAACCCAAGGCTCCTGCCTCTCATCTACCTCCCTGCTGAAACCATGAAGATTTTATGTTAAGAGCAGTAAGTATGTGTGTGCAGGGAAACAAGGGAGCTGAGAGAAGTAGTTGGTGTGAGTGCCAGACTCAGAAATTGTGAGATCCAGATGGACATTCAGCCCAGAATAACTTATGAAGCAGCAAGGTGGAATGCACACCCATCCTCCGTGTTTCTAACATCTCCACTGAGGTAACCAGCTCCTGCAGTTCCTGTTTTAGGTGTCCAGAGTGACACCAGATATCATATAGGATGTGTAAGGTCTTCACATCCACCCGTTGACACTGACCATCCTCTCCAGTGTAAAAACCTGCGGTAGCTGTGATTGATTGATTGATTGATTGATTGAAGGACTGAGGGGCAAGACTAAAATGCTTGTCTGAGGTAAAGGACCTCCAGCATGGACTATGTGTGGCTGCATGACCAGCCCCTCACGGACAAATCTGAGATCAGCTCTTCTGTGAATTACACAATGTGGCACCACAAAAGGGTGAGCTCTCTCTTTCCACCCCCTTACAGAATTTAGTCTTTTTTAAATGGAGAGTTGCCGCTCACAGTTGGCACAAGGTAAGGGGCAAGAAACAAGCAGTTGGCCCTTTCCACTCTTGTCCCTACCAGAGTAGTGCCTTCCTCTGTATTCCCTCAGCGGCACATTTGCGTACTCATTTGTGTGGTTTCGGCACAAAGACCCTTGAGCAAAGCCCAGTCTGCGCCAGACCTTTCCCTCAAACCACAGGCACTCCAAGCCCCCCCCACAGAAACGTCAAGTGCTCTTCTCTGGCTGGTGACACTCAAGCAGCAGCTGGAGTGGCAGTGCCGACACCTCCTCCCCAGCAGAGCTGGAGGCCTCTGCCACCACCTCCTCCTCCCATCTTCATTGCCCTGGTGCTGTAGGGCTGTGGGAACAGGAATGCACAGAGGAAAAAGGTGAAGAACTGCGATGCTTGGGTGCTGACCCACCCTGTTGGGACTGGCTTTTAAGCTGGTCCTGCGAAGTTCTGGCTGGCCTCTTCCTTCCCACTGCCTCCCCTGCTAAGCTCACAGTGTGTCAGGGGAGAAGTATTCAGTGAGTAACTGCAGCACACCGCACAGCCACACCAGGAATTGCAGCTAGCTTTTCTGCAGATGCACGAATTTTGCCTTTCTCGGATCAATGGAAACCAAATCCATGCTTGTGTCTACCACAGCTCCATTTGCACTGAGCACAAGAGGCTGGCAGTTTATCACAGCAGCCAGCCATGGTCTATCCTCATATCTTCCCTGCAGTGACAAATGGGCCCCATGGCTGTCCTTACATTTAAATTTTCCTTGAGCTTCAAAGAGAAGTTATTATCAGAGTGTTCAAGTACTGGAGGACACTTGAGAGAGGCCAACGTCCTCATGTGATAAGGAGAGCTAGCAATGCCACACAGGCACTCTGTGCTGCCTCTGAACCAGCGGATGACATTTTGGGTACACCTGCAACATGCTGGGGCAAACACTCCCCAAGGGGGAATGGCTTTAAACTGAAAGGCAGCAGGTTCAGGCTAGATGTGAGGAAGGAATTCTTTACGGTGAGGGTAGTGAGGCACTGGAGCAGGTTTCCCGGAGCGGATGTGGATTCCCCATCCCTGGAAGTATTCAAGGCCTGATTGAATGGGACTTTGAGCAATCCGGTCAAGTGGAAGGTGTCCCTGCCCATGTCAGGGGGGTGGAACTAGATGATCTTTAAGGTCCCTTCCAGTCCAAACCATTCTGTGATTCTATGATTCCATTCTGTGCTGCACCAAATGTTCAGGGCATTTAGCAATCCACTGCTCCAGGCTCTAAATTCAGCTGCAGTATTTCTTAATCAGGGTTAGGACAACGAGCAGGGATTTAACAGCTCCAGTGGGCTGGAGCTGCGGGGTCCCACTAGGTGGCAATCCAGTCCTCGGCATGGCTGCGGCGGCAGCGCCAGGGCCACCAGCCGTGCTCAGGTTGACAGAGGCCACCGCGGTGTCCCTGCTGTGCGCTGACTTCTGATTCTTGCAGGAATCAAAGCTGTATAATTGTTTGCTCTAAATGTATAATTTGCCTCCTGAATTTTCTTACATATGCCAATTAAAAGCTATTTTTTAAAAAAATAGTATTTATTTTATGTATTTATTTCTTTTAGCTAGATATATTCTGGCGGGAAAGGGAGAGGAAAGAAAGAAAGCTTTTTCTTTGTTTGGAGTATTTGGCAGGGCTAAAGCACGACTGTCTGCTTTGGCTCCTTAAGCCACATATCACATCTGTAAAAACATAGTGGCAAAAGAAGGAAAAAATATCGGCGATGCTTTCCTGGTGGTTTCTGTGAGGCTTTCATGTAACCAATACATTTTCATCAATTATGCATTTAGGTCACAGGAAGAGTTGGTTGAAGGAATTCCTTTGCCATTTCAAAGTTGCTGTCATGAAGAAAATACTGCCAAGCTGATGGAGCTAGAAGAAACACAGTTTTGTTCTTCTGACCTGATATTTTTCTTCTCCATTTTTTTTACCATAATTCCTATTTGCATAAGTATGCTCCTCAGCATAGCAATATCTGTGTAGGGAATGCACAGAGGCCCTTGGAGAATGGAAAGGTCACATTTTGCAATGGCAGTTCTAAAACATGTTATTATCTATGCTGTTTACATAAAACAACATTGGCGAATTGAGTAAAATGCCTTCCCTGTAAAACATTTGGTCAGACCTGGAAAACAGCATATGCTCCTTGGTGGGCAGCATTACCATATGTAACCTTTAGACTTTTGTGCAATTTACAATCCCAGGTTACATGCTTAAATATCCTTTTAAAAGTATAATGAGAATTAAGTGCTGAGGAAGAGGTTTCACTGTAGTCACCACACAGAACAGGCAACAGCTGATATTAGCTACTGAAAAATGCCAGAGAAGACCTTAAGATCTTACCTCTTCCCTATATCGGTGATCACAGAAGTCTGGGAGCACTTTCTTTTCTTCTTGTGAAAAATGCCCGAGAACTTGTGGAAATGCATCTTACATGTGCTTAGAATGCTGAGCAGGAAACAGAAAATCAAGGGTTAGGGCTTTCCACTCCTACACCTACGGAGGCTGACACCATCCTGCAAACCCCATCAAAATTAACATGTAAAGGGAGAAGATAAAAAATGTTGCAATTAGGAAGAGAAGAAAGGTCTGCATTCCCACCCCTTCTCCCAACTCTGCTTATGTATTTTATTTCCTTTTCTCAAATGTGCAATATATTACCGGGCTTGGGAACAGGGACGAAACAGAAGGATATTTACAAGCCTGGTCTGAGGTGTCTCTCTCCTAAGAGTGAAACATCGAGTATGCCTCTTTAATCCAGAGCAATTTTTATTCATTTGTTTCCATTTTGGAAGCAAAGAGCTAAGGACTACTTCAAAGGCTAAATTTAGCATACTTGTACTATATATGCATAATCATTTCAGATATTTAAATTGATTCTTAAAATAGTCTCCCCAGTAAGAAGAAAACCTCCTAATTGGCTTAAAAGGAAAAAAAAAGTAAAATTCTGCTGTAATTAAGGTTACGCATGCAAAAGTTGGCAGCTTTCCTATGTTTACGAAAGAAATCTGTCCTTTGAGACAGGGCATTTGGAGGCAGGGCTCTTTCATGCCTCCCTCTCAGAGGTGTCCTACTTTCCACAAACACTGAGTATGCATTTCACAGTGTGAGTGTGACTTCAGCATTGGAAAGGGAGGAAGGAAAGTGGTGGAGGCACCACCCCAGAAGAGTTTAAGAAATGACTGGATATGGCACTTAGTTCTACGGTTTGGTTGACATGGTGGTGGTGTTCAGTCAAACACTGGACTATGATCTTGGAGGTCTTTTCTAATCTTAATGATTCTATGATTCTGGAGAAACATAGAAGACTTTTTATCTAAAACCTCTGGTTCTTCTTCTTCCTGGATTTCTTTTGTAAATTGCTAGTCAATACTTACCAGTAAGAGTTAAAAAAAAAAAACAAACCACCAAAAAACAAAACAAAAGTTTTCTCTGATACTATCTGCTAATCCTGATATTCTTCTGAGAATGACCCCTAAGTCACTGGGCTGCTGACTAGCATTAAAAAGAAAAACTGGCATTTCCGAGAGTAAAAGTCTTCATTTCCTTTACTTTTCTTGCACATACGATAAAGTGGATCATGCAGAAAGAAAGAAAATCTTTTTGTGACATTTTTGTGAGGAAAAAGCACTCCAAAATATTGCAGTCTCCCCGCACCCAAGAATGTAGTTTTATTGCTTAGACAAAGGCATAAGTCATTTCTACAGCCCCTCTTAACCCCTTGCAGGCACTTAGACTCAGATCTTACCATTTCTTCCAAGGCTGTATCTTACTAAATTGTGGGAATGAAGTCTCGTCCTTTGTTAGAGTAAATACTAAGCCATCCATTTACTTTGTGGGGCTGAAGATTTACAGCCTGTTTAAGAAAGATAAGAAAAATCAGGCTTTGAAATTCCCACTGACAAATTCTGCAGCAGTGGAAATATTAGCTTTTCTCTTCTACTTATTCATACTAGGAATTAATTCTGGTTTACTTTGCTTTACACCCTGTTTACTTTCTGTTTTCCAGCATTGCTATCAGCTAGAAATTACCTTTCACCCTAGAACTGTATTTTTTCTATTTCTGTGCAATAGTATATATTAAAGTGTGTTAAGTGCTTTTAAGCCATAGACTGGCAGGTGCTATATAAATATTTATCTTTGTTATGATTGTTTAAAGCAGAAGACTCAGAGGTATATAAAAGAAAAAAATAAAATAACCCCACCTTCTGCCCTTAGTTTTCACATCTATTCATAATCAGTTCAGAAAAAAAATTTAAAAAAAATCCCTCACAGAATCCCTTGCAGCACAAAACAAGGATAATTTCAATTCACTTTAAATTGCCAGAGTTATACTCACAGGTGATTTGATTTTGAAATGACCTTCAAAGCAATTTATCCCAAAAAAATGTAACTGAAGTGTTTCATAACAAAATACCCTTTTTTATTCTCTTCTTTGCAATCAATCGATATTCTTTCTTGCTTTTGTTGGAGTGGTGTTCATTCAGACTGAGCTGGTGGGATGGTGGAAATGGGAAGGATGTCTGTCTTTGGGAAAAAGTCTGTGTGACATTCAGCAGAATATGTGTTTGCTGGACTGTTCTTGTACTATTGTTCCAGGACCACTAAGGTTTACTTAAAAAACCAAAAGTTTCAGAGAGGCCAGGTGCCTTACATTATATGCTTGAGTGTTCCTTCCTGACTGAGTTGCTTTTCCCATTAGAGTTTTTTGTCCCATTCCCATTTGAGGTTTGTTTCCTGTTCCTTTTCATTTCACCTTAGCTTTTCATGCAATGACATCCAAATAGAAAGAGACAGTCATCGCCATGGTTTTCACTCTAAGACTGAACTTCCTGCCTTTTATGGCTCATAATCAATCCCATAATGTCCTGTGATTTCTATGTATGAGTGGCAAGAAGTAAAAGGGAGTTTATTTTGCCTGTATGCAGACAGGCCAACTTTCACACATTAGGAGCAGCAACTAATCACCCACAACATTTCCTAAAGTTTCTGGTGCCGGCAGACAGCTGTTTTTGTTCCAAGATGATGGTTTCTTTGCAGACTTCTGCTGCCAGCAGTGTCTCAAGCACTTTACTAGTGCTCCATGCACCGTACATCCTGGACTACTGCCTTTAAACCTCCTTTTACTTTATACAAACAAAAGCAAACTAGTCTGCCAACAAATACTGAGGAGACAGAAGTATTGTTACTGTAGCCATATGCTCTGTGAAAGGGGATTTTCAGTTACCAACACCTACAAATAAAAGAACAAAATGATAGTATGTAGGCATGCATCCCAGGTCCCTCAATAAAGATTTTGGCTTTATATTTTGTCTTGACTTTTTCCCCCTTTTAAATCTTGGCCCTTGGAGGGATGAAAATTCACTAAATCTACTGCTCATGATGTAGGAATTAAAAAAAATAGTTACCTATATTCTCTGAAAGTTAACCAATGTTACTGTAAATGCATTCGTTCCACATATGTTATAAATGTATAGAAGTTGGGCCTTGCCTAAGCAATTGATAACAATATTTAACAGCTCTTTAGTGTTTGACTTGATTAACATGTAGCTTAAGAGACTGAGGAAAGCATTCATTTCATCTCTGCAAAGCTTTGTCTATAATCTCCTATCTGCAAACTTGTTCTGATGCTTCTTGTCTTCAAAGACTTCAGAAGTATGTCCTTGGAGCTGAGAATATACCCCACTGCTGGCAATCCAAGTGTCTGTCTTTGAACAGAACTGGTGTTGGAATATTGGCCTCTTATGCTGTGGATAGCATGAGGTTGAGCCTGCAAACACTGCTCAGCCTGAAGATAAAACTTTATAGAAAAGAAATATGTGAAAACCTTAACAAATTCAGCAGATCTCTGAACTGCAGTCAATTACTAAATACAGGAGAAGAAACAAGTGGATTGAGGAAGGAGAAAAATTCCCTTTAATCAAACCATTAAACAATCATCTCTGCCTAATGAGGTGTAAAAATCTGAACATTTGAAGTAGATTCACTTTCCTTCTCTCCCACTGATACAGACACATTTGCAATCATGTATATTTGTTCAGTACAGTTATGCTGGTTTTAACTTCCATCTAATTATTATTTATATGATAATAGTTTCTAGGAGCCCAGTCACAGACCAGAAGGCTGCTGTGCTAAATGCAAAACACTTGCAAAAAATGTTTGGAACCACAAAGATGATGGGAAATCCACCCAATAAATTCAGTGTTGGTTTTGCAGTTGGTTTTATCATGCTTCTAAGTAATCTGCCACCAAAAAAAAGACAGTAGCAAGCATTATTTACTAAAAATCAAAACCCCCTCAATCTTAAACATCACATGATTTGCCAGAGAATCTAAATGCAAGTTACATTTCAAAGTTCATTGAAAAGCTTAAAGTATTTTGTTAGAAACCTTACAACCACAGGTTCAATAAGTAATGGGTGAAGGCATTACTTTATTTGTCTTTTATGTGAGCAATTGTGATTACATGAAAAAAAGAACAAGTCCCTAATGCAGGAATTTGAGTGAAATTCTGTGGGTCCTCCATTATACAAGAGCTCGTACTTGTCAGTTATAATGGCCTTGTGTTACATCTAAGGGACATAGATTTAAAGAAACTGAAATAAATGAATAAATAATGCTTCTTTTGGAAAGTTCCTAATGCACAAAAGAAAACATTGTCCCAAAAGACACCAAAAAGCACTTTTCTCAAATGGGAAAGAGCTGCTCGGCTCTTGCAGAGCTGCTGGAAAGGATTATCAGAGCCTACTTAACAAGATGTCGAGGGATGTTCTTCCTTCCTCCAGGGGAGTTTAGATTGGATATTAGGAAAAAATTTCTTCACAGAGAGGGCAACCAGGCATTGGAACAGGTTGCCCAGGGAAGCGGTAGAATCATCATCCCTGGAAGTGTTCAAAAACCGAGTGGCTGTGGCACCTGGGGGCATGGTTTAGTGGTGAATTTGGCAGTGCTGGGTTAACGATTGGACTCGATGATCTTAGAGCTCTTGTCCAACCTAGATGATTCTGATTCTTCAGGTGGTGTCTCCAATGACTCAAAGGCACTGGCATGGCTTCTGCCATGCTCCTTTCCGTGACAGCTTTGGAATTACTGCGATCAGACAACATCCTCTGCCTCAGCTGGGGAACAGCCTTTGGTCCCAGCAATATCTATCACAATGCAATGTTGTGCTGATGATGGGTTTGAGAATCAGGGACGAGGGAGGAAAGAAGATACATCACAGCCGTGTTTTACAGCTAGTCACAGGGCACAGTATGACCATACTTGTAGGTGCAAGGCTGGCTAAGTACAGCAGACACTGGAAATTACTTTGACATCAGCTAGATTCCTGTTAAATGCTTTAGGTGTTCGGAAACGGTGCCTGGTTGCTTCTTTTAGGACTCAGGCCACGTTGGGCAGCACATCACTCTAGACCCCAGAGAGATGTATCCCCTCCCACAAGCCCAGCAAGCGCGGCCTCAGCAGAACTCTGCTGAGTGTGATCTGTCTCTGATCCCCTTCTGGGCTTTGTTTTTAGTCAGTGGGAAGACTTCCCCCTGCCCAGAGGAAGACAAATGTCTCTAGTGGTGCTGCTTCTGAAACCTCAGGGTCACCCGCTGTTACCTGTCTGCCTGAGGAAGGTCACTGTGGCCAGTGAAGGTCACTGTGACTCCGCAGTAGAAACATGGCCTCAGAATTAAAGGCAAGAGTAAAGCTGAGGCCCTCCTATGGGGCCAATAAAAACATCCATCCTATGGATCGGCACAAAGCAGGACAGGTAACCCTCGTGGGGCAACTATTTGCACCCTTCATGTCAGTCAGACCCCTGACCTGGGCGTTTCTGTGCTCCTGGGATCCTCTTTCAATCAAAGGGACAGCAAGCCTCTCCCCTGAGCTATCTGCTGGATGCTCTGCTGTTCTGCACTGGCTGCCTAGGGAGCCAGCATCCCCTCTCTGGAAATATAAAGGTCTTCAATGCCTTAAGTAGATCGTGTGGGAGACTCCCTCCTCTGCTCCACCTCATCAGAGGGTTGGCAATTGGTGGTAACACGCGCAGGTGAGAACAAAGGAAATCTCCTTTATTTCTGGAAGAAGAAAAAGAATGCTCCATTTTTCTTTTAAAGTACGCAGGATTACTGATTCATTTATGCATAGTACTTGGGTTTTAATCTGTCAGGGAATAATGACCCATTATTTTATACTTATGGGAAATGACACTTTCTAGTACCTGGTATTTGCAGCTGTCAAATTATATATGTCAGCATCTGTCACTCTCCAGTGTTACTTAACGAATGAGTTTTGCATATCCCAATGAGCTTCTACTAGAATGGAGAAAAATATTAACACCTCTTCTGGCAACTGTACAGACTAACTGTTTTTTTGGCATATTCACTTCTGCTCTGTATAGTCTTACCATATACAGCCTAGGCTGCATTGTCTCAAAGGTTGTAATAGGCCTATTAAATACACTAACATACATATTTCTGCTTGAATGGACTATCTTCCTTTCCTGATTCAACTGACTTAATGAAAAATGAAAATGACAGCATTAAATCAGAGAGAATCACAGAGAATCACAGAGTAGTTGAAGTTGGAAGGGTGCTCTGGAGATGATCTAGGCACGGCCACCTAAAGCAGGTGACATAAGAGCATGTCCAGGTTAGTTTTCAATCTCTCCAAAGAGGGATATCCCACCACCTCCCTGAGCAGCCTGTTCCAGTGATCGGTCACCCTCAATGTAACAAAGTTCTTCCTCATGCTGAGGTGAAACTTTTGTGGTTTAGTTTATGGTTATTACTCCTTGTCCTGTCTGGGCACCACCAGAAAGAGTCTGGCACCATCCTCTTGGCACCCGCCTTTGAGATATTTATATGCATTAATGAGATCCCCTCTCAGTCTTCTCCAGACTAAACAGGACCAGCTCCCTTAATCTCCCCTCAAGAGAGGTGTTCCAGACTTCTTTGTGGCTCTCCACTGGACCCTCTCCCATAGCTCCTGGATCTTACGTGGAGCATCCAATTTATAGCTGATCCATACACAGAGGCAAGACCCTTCTTTGGTAGATGTTCTTTGCACAACCTCACAGAAAGGTTTCTTTCTTTGGTCACAAATTCTTCCTATTTTTCTACATTGCAAACTGATATCTACTTTATAAACAACTTATCTGCTGCACCATAGGACAGTTTACCTGGACACTATTTACCAACACCAAGTGGTCAAGCATGCCATTAGCACACAGGAGCAGCTTTGCTTTTAAGGCTCAATTTATCACTGTGATTTAAGTAAAACAAAAAAGGACAGAAGCCAGACAAGCCAAAGAGCAAGGAATAGGTGATGCTGCTCCAGGGAGTATAGTTTGCATACTAAAAGGCATACTAGTATTTTTTTCTTTTTTTTTTTTTTTTTTTTCATATAAGAGAGACTCCAATGACCACTCCTGTTCTTCACTAATGAACTTTCCAGGATTACCAGGGGTTTTGGGCTCTTCATGCATTCTGTTGTCAGGACCCTGGACCTGTCTTAGGGACATGAATCTACCCTCATGCTAGAAATTTTGAAAGGGATGACATATGGGGCTTTAGTCTAGACCCTTTGCTGCAGGATGGACCATAACCTGACACCTTGGTTTTAGGGAAGATGACTGTGGTACATTGAAACAACTGTATTTTTTAGTATTGGATTCTGTGCATTCTAACCTGGTGTGTTAACTTTTCTCCCTGGAAATGTAATGAGGGAAAGTGTTATTTCCGCAATGGAGCCATGCAGAGGAAAATTCCTGCTGAACTTTCATGTCCGGACACAGCTGCTCCTTGTATCAGATAAAAAAACTAGGTGTTTCAGAGTCAGAGTCTCTATATTTTAAAGAGGATCCTGTTTGCTGGGATTCCCCATCTCTGATGCATGGCAGCTGCCAAATCTCAGTATGACACTTAACGAATCTATGACCCTATGTGTTTTCCATGGCTAAGCACGTGGAAGTGCTCAAGGCCAGGCTGGATGGAGCTCTGAGCAACCTGGTGTAGTGAAAAGTGTTCCTGCCCCTTCCAGGGGCTTTGGAACTAGATGATCTTTATGGTCCCTTCCACTCCAATCCACTCTGCGATTCTATGATTGAAACACTGAGTTAGCAACAAGTAGGACCGATCTGCCAGAAGACTATTCCCACCTTGCTTCCTGCTTAGACCTACTTTTCTACAGTTCAAGTAGAAGAAAATGGATGCGCCACAAAGTTACTGAATCTCTCCTTACATTGAATGGAACCTCATATCGGCACAGCTGAGTCCTGAAGATTTCATTAAGTTTTCTGCTGATGAAACTGGTGGATGCCACCCACAGGCAAGAGAAATCCCTACAGACAACTGAGAATTGGAGGAGGTAGTGAAACTCATCATCCTGAATAAAGTCTGAGAAACTAAAGCTGGCTCCCAGTTCCAGTTTACTCATATCCACAAACATCTGTGTCATTACACAATACATTTAATCACAGAAATAATTTAAGTTGTTCCCTTGGTCATACAATTTTAATAATTGAGCAGAAAATCAGCCCTGATAAGTTTCTTTCCCCATAGTATTACATATGAAACAATATATGTCTGTGAGCTAATAGCCAAACTGGAAAGCCAGGATGAAGATAGAGTGATACTACAAAGGAAAATAAATCACCGATGTCATGAGGTCACCAAGTACTGCTATTAAAAAAGGAAAACGATTTTCTGAAATTCTTCTTCTGCTGTTTCCCTGGCCAAAGCTGGTTATCAGATTCAAAATGGATATATGAAATTTCTTTATATCCTGAAAGTAAAATTTTCAGCAAAATTGCTACTCCTAAATAGCACTTCTTGGACTACTTAAAGACTCCTAGAATTGTCTGATATGCCCTAATGACAGTGATTCCGGTTATTTGTTTTGGGGGTTGATATACAATTTTTTTTCCCCCCGAGCCTTACATTTATGCTTGTATTGACAAAAGAAAAAAAATTACCAATATTCATAGAACATATTGGAACATATCTTAGCAATATTTCAGATATTAGCCATGGGATTATTTAGAGTAAACAGATATCTGCACTGCAGATGCCTTCTATCTCTCAATTAATCAGCTTTGGCTTCCTCAATATGGAAATGAATAGAGGCATTACAGTATAACCCATCTCATCCTAAAGGCAGCACCCAGAATACGCATCCAGTGAATCTCACCACACAACTAATTCTCTCTGTTAATGAAGGAAGAAACATGGAGTAATTAAACGAGCTCTAAGCATCTATGGGACAGAAATCTAAAGCAAACTCAGAGGAACTCTGATCAGAAAATACAAAGATTAATGTGAATGAGGTTACCCTTAGGTTTATAGGTGATCAGCTCTGTACTTCGTACTTCCATGGAAACCTGAGTACTCTCTGCTCCTTTTTATGGAATACTGCATGCAGTAGAGATTATTTGAGCAGCATGCTCAATGGAGAATAACAAAGTTTGCTAGATCAACAAAAATAAGTAACAAGAAATCCGAACAACAAAGATGAGCATGTGGATAGTTGATCTCAGTTGGCAAAGGCTCAAATTAAAGCACGTCAGTGAAATCAGAGCCACTGACCTGAAGCACAGGCTAGACCTAACATCACAATATTTTTACTCTTCTAAAATGCTTAAAGACAGTCTTTCCTGTTTTAGCCATTTGGACATTAATTCACCATGTTTTAGTGTGCCTACAAACTTTTTTAATTGGGCAAATCACCAAAGTAAAATATAAACCAGCAGTGAACTAATGTAGTTTGTGTGGCATTAAAGAACATGCATGATAAATTTTGGATTTTAAATACAATAAATCAGTCATTTAAATTTAATATAAGCTGCATAATTTAATTCTGCTTCATTAGCCTATATAAACACAATAAAATCTGTCAAATGCAAACAAAGGGCCTCCTAGAGGTGATATTTTAATTGTAATAAAACTGTCATCTAGATTAAGAGGCCAGCTGAACAATTAATTTCTTCATAGAAGTTAACACTGTTCTAGAAAATGAGCTTTAGCTTTAATTTCTCCTGATGCCTTCGTGCTCAGGAAACAAGAAATTTGCTTTCAGTAGAAAGCAGAAAATCTGCTCCATAGCCCTAGCACCACATCAGAAGGAAAAGGAGAGGGGGGGAAGGTCTGGGTTACAGCATGAAGCTCTGCCTCTGCTGCTTCCTTTAGACTCTTGCATTTAACATAAATGGGCCTTTAGCTTAGAGATGGGATTTAGGGGAAGACCTTATAACCGGTCAAACATCATCCGATATGCTTTAGCCTTGTGGGTAGAGGGGCTTTTCCCTGATGCCCCCACAGGGACCAGGGCACCACGAATGCAGACCCAGAGCCCTCTGGCATATCACCTCCCACAGGAGTCCCTGTTCCCTCAGATGGGGGAAAGTTACCACTCAGCAACACACACTTACTAACAAAATTGTACCTGCGTTTCCTCCTGGTTTCCAGTGGGAAAAAGTATACTGGTTTTTGGTTTTTTTCTCCCCTTAAAACATTAATACAACTTGTGGCTTATTTTAGTTGGCTGAGAAGCAAAACACTCAGCTCTTCTGCTGATTGGCTTTAATTGCTTTACTAGATATCTTTCAGCTGGTAACTACGAAATATTCACAAGTGACAGGATCTAATTCCAGCTGGGACTATCAGAGTCTAATCTTGTTGGAATTACCTCCCCTTCCCTTACCTCCCCTTCTCCTGTCTTGTCCATATACGTTGGTGCTGTGCTTCCATGTTTTATTGATTCATCTGAGATCCTCTGTAGCCTATACAGGGAAAAAAGCAGCGAAAGCCTCTTTCATCAGCCTGTTGTGAAAGCACTAACCTGCACTGAAGGGAAAAATCATCTTTCGTGTTAAAGAGTTATGTGAAATTGTTTACCTTATCCTTTGAATTTTAATCCCTAAAAGCATTTCATCCCTAAAAATAGAGCTGCATACTTTCTAAGCCATTTAGCAGCCAGACAGAAAAGCCACCAATGTGCCTTTGACTCTGTTTTATTAATATCACATTGAAAAAAGAAATATATCTGTAGCTCTTCTGAGCGGCAGAAACAATATAAAGATTTAACAGGGAACAAGCTGCATCGTAATTTTTTCACCAAAGAAAAGAATCTTCCCGGGATTTTACGGATGTATTTACAGTCCTTCAGAACTACTTTTAAAACTATGTCAGTCCCTTGGATTTCTTCCTCCCTGGGCTGGCTATCTCTGCTGTATGCAGTGGCCAGCAGCTGCTCTTTTGTTTGACTAACTGGGCGCCTGCTCCTGCCAAAGCCATTAGCCAAAGTGTTCATAGCTGAGAAGGAACAGCAAGAGCTGAAATTTCCAAAGGCTGTGATTTCTAACTCTGAAACAGCCCCAACAGTTCTGACAAGTCCATCCTACATCACCCCCAGAGCCTGCACACTTGTGCCCCAGCTGCAGGGAAGGCTTGGGTTCTGGAGCCAGTGCTCCTCCCTGCACTTGGGGAGCCCAGAGAGGTGTTCGCAGAGCTGCCCATGGAACAGGTTAGACACAGCCTGATGATTGCTACAGTCCCCCAGTGTTTTCCCTCCCTTCCTCAAATCATAGCCCTCCCTGCCAGGTATTGTGTCTTGGGGCAGAGAGAAAATCCATCTTCTTGTGACCCAGACACATGTTTTTAACAGAAAAAGTGTTCTGGAAGATAAAGTGCCATATTGGCCTTACTAGAAAAACTAGTAAAGAAGTCTTTCACATGTGTAAGACACTTAATGAACCAGAGAATGGTTTGGGTTGGAAGGGACCTAAAAGATCATCTAGTTCCAGCCCCCCTGCCTGGGCAGGGATATCTTGCATTAGATCAAGTTGTTCAAAACCCCATCCAGCCTGGCTTTGAACACTTTCAGGGGTAGAACATCCACAACTTCTCTGATCAATCGGTTCCTGGGCCTCATGACCCTCACAGTAAAAGATTTCTTCCTAATATCTAATCTTAAACCTATCCTCTTTCAGTTCGAAGCCATTCTCCCTTGGCCTGTCACTACATGCCCTTGTAAAAAGTCCCTCTACAGCTTTCTTTAAGGTTCCCTTTGGGTACTGAAGGTAGTACTGTAAGATTTCCCTGAAGCCTTCTTTTCTCCACGATGAACAACTTCAAATGTCTCAATCTGTCTTCGTGAGAGAGGTGCTCCAGCACTCTAATCTCCTTCATGACCCTCCTCTGGACCCACTCCAGCAGGTCCAACGGAATCAAAGTATTTCCATGCCCCTTTGATTTTCATTGTTGTGGTTTTCTTGACCCCCAGAGGACTCTTGAAGATTCAGAATTAAAAGGCCAGTGTATTAAACTAAATATCTTGCAACGTTACCAGACCTCTAGATATCGCCCTCACTTTGCAGATGAAGGTAAATATAGTTTGTGCAAATTAAAAAGCCATAGAAGACTATGACAGTTTTAACAAGTCCAAGATGATGGCTTTCTGTCCTTGAGAAACACAGCCAGCCAGCTGGGGGGCACCATGGGAGTGGGAAGAGGAGAGCTCCCCACCAGCTGTCATGCTGCCCCAAAACTCCTCTCCGGGCTCACCTCCTGAGCTCATCTGAGCTCATCTCTTCACTCAGCACTCGCTGGGCTGCGGGGGTGGAGCAGGGGCTCAGGTGTCCCTCCTGCTCGCATGGCCCTGCAACCCCAGCAGGCACCAGCGCTTCTCCAGCATCACCCCAACCATGGCCCCAACCATTCCCAAATGTTTCTGTGTTCACAGAATCCAGGATAAATCTGTAAGCCATTACAGATAATTTCAGCCTCCAGGGAAAATGAAAAGCTCCTCTCTAAACCAGTCACATCCCAGCTCCAGCTGGGAGAGGGGTGCAGGAGCACACACCAGCCCGAGCCTCTTCCTCTGAGGTGCCTGCAAATAACTCTTCCTGGAGCCCTGGGGCCTCTCTGCACAGAGAAGTGCAGCCAAGGCCAAGACACCCCTTTTTTGAGGCAGCTGAGTCCCTGAAACAGGTTTGGATCCCAAAAGCTCATGAAGTACTTTGACAAAGTCCATCCGGCATCTTTTCACACTGACAAGATTGTGTAGCTTTAGGGAGTTTGTTTCTAGCTGGCCACTTCAGACAGGAACCTGAATAAACACAGTTCTGTGCAAACATATATATATAGCCTGTGCAAATATTAGGATACTATGCGTGCAAACAACCATATCATTCAGTTCTCCTCAATGTCAAAGATCCCTGGAGCAAACACTGATAATTGCCTATGTGAGAGCATGATGTCATTTTTTCAGTTGAATTTAAAGGCAATAATGAGCTGCAGTAAAACTTACCTTCCAAAGGTTTGGTTTCAAAATGTATCATCATAGGGACTGTCAGTCTGTGGTCAGTTTATGTGGGGCTGACAAGTGTTTAATACAATAGAATATAGAACAAGACAATCAGCTAATGTCTTCAGACTTTATGAGGGTACTATCAGCTGAAATCAGTTGGTTTAAGTAATTAATATAAAACTATGATTGGAAAACATTTTTCCCTTTCTTTGTGCTGCCGTTTGTGTTCCTGGAGTTTAAAATAACCCTGTTTGTGTGAGCCTTTCATTCAGCAGGAGACTGATGGAATAATTCCTGCATCTTTTTATAGCAGGAGGTAGTACTGTAAATAAAAGCAGTTTTAAATTCATCATAAGGGATTTAAGTTTGTCACATCAAGCTCTTCCTAAAATAGCTGTGAGTCATTCATACTCCTGTTGGCATATTACAGTCTTTCCCCATTGGGAATCTTCAAATACTCTCTCACATAGTTTTTGGTTTAATGCTAGAACAAAACCAAGCAGTAGGGCAGCAAACAGCCATTTCCATCTGGTTGAAGTTCAGCAAGTTTTTATTCTGATCACTTAACACAACTGCAAGTCACTTGACACACCTCTATATGTAATACTGTCCTTGGCACCATTAGGTGAAATACCAGCAATGTTGCCTTTAAGCACTGACACTGGTATTTATATCTTCTTTGGCTTTAGAGATGCATCAAGGCCTGTTAAATGTATGACAAAATTCACTCAGCTACACACAAACACATATGGTGCGTTTGCACACAATAGCACATTGCCTATTACATATCTAACAAAGAAGAGGTTTTTCTTATTGTAGGGCCTCCAGACTGAAGGTAAAAGAATGACATCTAGATCAATATTAATGAGTAGCCTCATCTATTGGCAGTATCATATTTTGGGATACTCAATGAATGCAAGATATAATGTAAGAGCAGCTCCCACTAAAATAAGTGGAATTTTTTTGTACAGATATCACTGGATCAAGATTTCATCAATATATCAAATCTAACTGCTAGCAACAGAATTGAGAAGGAAAGTATTTCCCCCTTCTTTGATCGTTTGTGAGGTTATGGGTTTTTTTTCATCCAAAAAGGAATTGAAGAATCACATTTACTAAAATTTCTGTTGTCTAGTACCCCAAAGTATTTTTCTTTGGGCAGGGAGGAAAGAAGAAAAAAGGGAAAAAGGAAGATTAATAAAATGGGAATAGCAGGTTTCGTTCTGTCTATAGGTGCTTAAAAGACAAAATTTAATTTTGTATGTGTTCATAGAGATATTTCATTTTCAGCTGACTTCTATGGTTCACAGGCTGCATGCAAAAACAAATTTAATGGCATAACTTTTGTTTATACAATGGGAGTACAAGAAGGAAAGGTAGGTCAAAACCAACAAAACTTAGCTGAGATTTCTCCTGTTTTGTTTCACCCCCACCTTTTCATGGCATAGTGCACAGGAAAACTCCTGGACTCAAACCAATCCTCATCCATCATTTAGGAAATGCAGAAGCAGAAGTACTGTGGGAAAATGCAAAGGTCTCTTTTTTTACTTGTACTTGGATATAACAGCTGGGATTTTCCTACCAGATAAGCCAGTGTGAAAAAAATATACAGGGGAAATCTGGGACAAAGTCACTGGAAAAAATAATTAAGGATCACAGATCTATCAAATACTGGGTATGCTTATATTAAAGGGCAGTGCAGTTTTACAGCTTGAGACTGGGGGATTTCATTATTTCCTCAGAAGCCAATTATACCAATGTAAATTACTTTTTAATTAATTCACAAATTTTTCCATAGTAGGGTTAGAAAATTCTAAAAAAGGGTTAAAGTTTATATTTAGGGATTTCCAGTTGTTCCAAATATTTTCTTAATCCAGAACTGGACACCACATACTTTTTAAAATAAATGAAATGAAGGCAGCTTGTGTGTGTTATGTGCTCTACAGTAGTCAAATGACTGTCAAAATGAAAAAAAATGTACTTAAAGAGAAAATACCTTTCTACTAAAGAAAATTAAGGTTCATATGTCATTGAAGTTTATTAAAGCTGGGCTCAATGCCATGTTTTGCCTTGATTCTTCAGGTTCCAGTAAAAGATTGATTGTTTTTTTCCCGACAATTAAACTCCCCTGCTATTCTTACAATCATGTGGAATGATACCAGTTAGATTAATAATAAATTGCTTACATTTTTCTGAGCATGAGGTCTGTTGATTCTGTAACACCAAGCATTTTCTTTCTTTTCTCTGTCATGTATTTTTGTCTCTTTAAGCCATACAGAGCATGTCCTGTATTTGCTGTATGACAAATTTGTTATTCTTAAGGAAAACCACACTGGCTATGTTGGAGGTAGCATACATGAAGAGGGGCCACAATTCTGTGGCTTTACCTTCAACTTTTTCTGGTCATTGCATACAGAGACAAAAAATTTGCAGACAAAGCTATTTCTGTGAAAAACTGATACATTTCTTTGGGTGGAGAATAGAACAAAGCCTCTAGCAGAAGAATCAGCTGTGCTACATAGGAAGAAGTTGTATGTGATTAAATAAATGAAAGCAGATTTTATTTTTTCCCCTTGGGAAGAACTACCTGCCATAACCCTTTTACTCTTTAGCTTTACACCCACTCTTCATGTCCTACCCTTCCACGCCTTTTTATAACCATTTTCTCTGAGTGGAGTCCTTTGAAAAGATGACTCTTCTGGTCTGGCTCCCTGGGAGTTGCCTGTGATCAGTGCTAGAGGGACAGAGGGACAGAGCACTACGACTCAAGGGGGCAGATTCAGCAGGTCCTAAAACATGTGTCCAAGAGAGGTGGCTGAATTCTCCTCTAAAGGCTTCTGGCATTCTTTTAATCAGAGAATGAAAGCTTAAGCCAGCCCATTTCTAGGCATATGAAGATGGTTCCCACTTGGAGCAAGCAGTATGGGCATAAATAATCTGTCCCAAAGTGGTGAAGTAATTCCTCTGGGCTTCAGCCAGTCCGAGATACATGTTGCTATAGCGGTTGAGAAGAGCTTCAAAGCAGTGATTCCCCACTATATTTTTCAGTCAGACTATGAAGGCTTATAAATTAATAATTCCCAGATGGCATGAGAGGAGCTGCTAATAAAATTCTTTTTTCCTTCTTCCTTCACCTCTGTAGTTTTAAGTAAAGCACGGATAACCAGCTCAGACTGGGCATCTAACCTCTAAACTGATACAGTTGCATCCATTTTTCAATCATATGTCTTGCTGCAAGAAATCCTGTAAGATGATTTGGTGAGTCCCACGTGCATAGTGACTGCTGTTTTCTCACACACACAAAATCCATGACTGTAGAATCATGGGATCTTCTAGGCTGGAAAAGGCCTCTAAGATCATCACGTCCAACCATTAACCCAGCCCCTCTATGTTCACCAATAAACCATGACCTCACGTGCCACATTGACATGCTTGTTGAACAATTCCAGGAATGGTGATTCCACCACCTCCTGGGCAGCCTATTCCAATGCCTGACCACTTCTCCACTGAAGAAATTTTTCCTAATATCCAATCTAAACCTTCCCTGGTACAGCTTGAAGCTATTGTCTATCTTGTCACTTGTCACTTGGGAGAAGAAACCAATCCCCACAACCTCCTTTCAGGGAGTTGTAGAGAGAGAAAATGTCCCCCTGAGCCTCCTTTTCTCCAGGCTAAACAACCACAGTTCTCACAGTCACTCCTCATAAGACTCGCTCTCTAGACCCTTCATCAGCTCCATTGACTTTCTCTGGACCTGCTCCTGCACCTCAGTGTCCTTCCTGAATGGAGGGACCCAGAAATGGACACAGCACTCAAGGTGTGGCCTCTCCAGTGCTGACTACAGGGGGACGATCACTGTCGTGGCCCTGCTGATCTCACTATTTCTGGCACAGGCCAGGATGCCATTGGCCTATTCGGCTACCTGGGCACACAGTGGCTTATGTTCAGCTCGATGTCGTTCAGCACCTCCAGGTCCTTTCCTTCTGGGACACTTTCCAGCCACTCTTCCCCTGGTCTGTAGCACTGCCTGGGGCTGATGTGACTCAAGTGCAGGATCTGGCACTCACCTTATTGAGACTCATACAATTGGCCTCAGCACACTGATCCAGCCTGTCCAGATCCTTCCGACTCTCGAGCAGATTGACACTTCCTCCCAAACTGGTGTCGTCTGCAAACTGACTGAGAGTGCCTTCAACCCCCTCATCCAAATCATCAATAAAGATATTAAACAGGACTTTTCCCTAAACTGAGGCCTGGAGAACACCACCGATTGGTCTGCGGTGGCAGTCAAAGACTAACTGTGTGAAGAATTAAATGTTTTTTCAATATGTGCTGTCAGGCCTTAGTGCAGCTCACTGTTTTTGCCCTCTGTCCCACTGATGGACAGGTAAGAAATTTCATGCCTTCCTGACATCAGTGGTTGCTGAAGTGGCTGCCCTCCTCTCCTGCTCTTCTCTGTGACACCTTAGATGTGTTGAGAAGTGTGGCTGTGCAGTGGGAAAGCATTGCTGTTCCCACAGCTTGGTCTCTGGCTGCTTTCTTCAGTTAGCATGGTTGTAAATGTCTTCATTATCTATATACACACATAGAAACTGCAGCAAAGAAATTCCTTCGCAGACCAACCACCAAGAGACCAGGGGGTGAAGGAGTGAGCTGCTTTGTCTCCTGTTTCTTCAGAGCTGGGGGTACTTGAGCTGGAGAAAGCTTCCTGGAGATAAACTTCTGATCTTGCACAGGTTGGGATTGCTGGCCAAGAGATAGCAGATGCCTCTGGCTGGAAATTGGTCTCCTGAAAATATTTCAGAACCTTAGGTTGTTGCAAACCTTCCATTTATATTCCCTGCCTTCAAAGTCTCCCATATGAAACGTCTTAGCCTCGCATTAGTAAAGCAGACCTGTGTATAGACTGGGTATTGAAATTATCATCCAGAATTTGCTTTTTCTTGTATATTTTTAGTAGCTCATTTACAACATAAAAGTGGAGATAGCAGCTGAATTCCTTGTTTGTTTTTTTCCTTTTAATTACACAATTCATATGGCTACAAGACAATTAAAAGTAGACAGAAAACTCCAAAAATTAACACTGCTGCAAATATTCTTCAGTGAGTTGAACCGAAAGGATCTTCTTCTAGGTTCATGCATAATCTTTTCTAAAATGTATGTGTGAAAATATGTATGTATTCCTTCCCTCCTTACTCAAGATATTCACAGCACTGTTGCTTTTATTAAAAATTCTCTTCTTCCTTTGACCATTTTTTGACCTAGTTCCCTTGAAATAAAGAAATAAGAAAAAAAAAATAGGGAAAGAATATTGGTAAGGGCTCCTGTTCTGTCATCTGGGGATTATTAGTTTACAAACCCTCAACCTTTGACCTGGCATTTTTGCTGAAGTCTGAGTGAAGAACAGGCTCCCTTTGAAGCTCTCCACATCACGTCCCAAGGAATGCAGGATCGCCAGCGCTCTGACTGCTGAAAGCCTCCATGAGTTATTGTAGCAGGTTTCGCTGGTTCGGGATGGGGGCAGGGCTCTTTCCCCTATGAACAATTAAGAGAGATCCATCTCATCTATTTTTTTTTCCTTTGTAAAAGCTGCCTATCTATCCTCAGCATTCGTCAAGGAACCCTCCATGGAGACATACAGGCACCCAGAGAGAGCATTTCAGCTGACACGATAGGATGTTCGTGGAGGTTATTATTTCTCTCTGCTGAATGCAGAGGGAGACCATAGAGATGATGTCTGATCAGGCAAAATCAGCCAAGAAAAGACTCCAGTTTACAGACACTATTTGAAAGAAGGCCAAACCCTTATTTCCTCAGTGTTTGCAATACCTCTCTGTTACCCAGCACTGCCACACTCAGCAGCGCAGACAAAGGACTTGTGATTACTGCTCCAAAACAAATGTGTTCATCTGTATATTTTTAGACAAGTTTGGTATAAACCACTAAAAATATAATATTGGTTTTTTTTTCCTTCTTTCCAAATAAACAAAGAAGGCTTAGAGTATCTTATTTCTTATCATTTACAAAAACTGGTGAAATCCTGGTTGTCTAAACAACATTGCCAAGTTTCACAATTTCTGACAGATTTCAAAGGAATTCGCACTACTTACAATTGTCTTGAAATCATCCAACATGCAAGACTTTTCTTTTTTTAAAAAGAGAAAATAGTATTTTAGCCATTATGATTACAGAGAAAAGGTAAAATATGCATATGACTGAAGTGCACTTTAAAATGTAATAAATGTTAGAATAAACGATGTTGATTACATTGATATGTTCAGACTGTTCCATTCCATTTTGTTCTGTTCATCTTTACTCTATGCTACATATTTAAATTAAGACTCAGCCAGGGGTACTGTGCACGTGTTTTCAGGGTAATGAATAAATTCATAAAATAAGATCCAAATCACAAGCAGTGTATACAAAAGCAATCATGTATGAAGAAATAATGTATGAAGAAATAAATGTATTCCACAGGACATATGCAAGAGAAACAGCAGTTTCCCAGTTGCTTCAATGTGTATCTTATTTGCTATTTCAAGGACCTATATTTTCCCAAAAATACATATGTCAACAAGCACATTTTTCAGAGATATGAACTTCACTCCTATGAGTTATTGCAGAGGGAAAAAAGGTATTGAGTAAAAAGAATTAGACCTATTGTTTGAGTAGAATGATTTTTATAGCCACTTTACTACTGGAAAATTTAAAATTTGTACTAGTTTTATTATTTCCTAGTTTGAAAAAGGACTAAATGGTTAGCCTCTAACAAGGACCTAACAAGTGTATCATACTCTTAAAATCTGGAACTTACCGAGTGTAAGAGTCACTTTTCAGAAAGAAAACAGTCCAGAGTACTTCCCATTTGTACCTGCTTTATTCTAAAGGGAATCCTATTTTAAGACACTACAATACACGAAGTTAAGAGACACAGGGGCAGTGGGCACAGGAGCCTTGTGTGGTGGGACCCCCACAGCCCTGGATGAGCCTGGATTGTGGCTGTGTGTGCACGGCCAGCCCTGGGTCACTCCCCTAAGCCTGGGACAGCAGGCAGCTCTTCCCTCCTCCCTTCTGCCCTCCTAACAGCTGTCAGGTACAATAAGACTTCCAATTTGTAGCACAGCCTGAATGATAAATCATCATATGTTTTACCCGGGAGACATCCCCAAACCAGACAGAAATTCCCTGTGTTGCACAAGACAACCTCACTAATGCACTGAGGCTGAAATGGAGACAGTTCAGCCAAATGAGGTAAAAGAGGGAAAAAGCTTAAAAGGCAGCACAATTGGGAATACTAACAGAAATGATGCAAACATGTCAACGAGTGCAGCTGATCACTTTTTAACCAATGGGGAACTGAGAAAAATAGTAGTGTCACAGAAGGAAAAAAACTCCTTATCTACTAGGATTTATTTGGTATTAATATATCTCTAATATAAAAGACAAAAACTGAACAAAATGGCAACCTGCTATGTTTGTGCTTTTTGGGCAAATGTGCAGTTCTTGTCACAAAGGGGGAACACAAAGGCAATAGCTTCAAAGACAGAAGGTTTGGCACTAGGTAACAATAATGTATTGATTTTTTCTTGACCTTGGCCCTGTGACACAGTAGGTAGAAAGGCTCACAAGAGAGTGAAATTTGTTTGCTGGATTGTGCTCTCTGCCATTACCACCATTGCTTAAAAAAGATAAAAGACATGAAAGACTCCTGTCTTTGTTTTACCATCAGGTGAAGACTGATGATGGCTCTAAGGTATGATACAGGTAATGTGGATGTGTTGAATGGAAGTGATTCTGGAATTGGGATTCATCCTATCTGACTTGACATGTGCGCCAGAACATTTGTACGTGGGCTGCTCGCACATTCCTCTTTTCAGTCAGAGGAAAGAAAAAAGCACTCCTGGCATTTGGCTCTTGTAGCATGTATAGAAACATACTTTTTGAAAAGAAGTACCTATTTCCAGATGCATTTCACCTGCTAAGTCCTTACTAGGTATGACAGCAAGATGACCAACTCAGATGTAAACATCTGCATCTGGTCAGATAACCCTGAGCATCCTGCTGACTGAATTTCTAGTGTAATGTGGACAAAAAATGCATTGATGTCTGCAAAAACATGAAAGGGTTTAGAAATTAACTGGAATTTTCAAATATGCCTACCTCATTTAAGTCTACAAAAATCAACTTACCGAAAAAAACTCTTCCTTCTTGGTATAAGGTACTTCAAAATTTTTTCAAATATCTTATTTTGGATATGAGTCATGTCAAGAGGAAATAAGTCAGTGGCCGTTGTGCTCCTGAATAATTTATATAGTTTTTCTTTTCAATACTCTACCTATTCTCCTACAGTTTTTTTTTGTTTGTTTTTTGTTCCTTACATGTTGCTTGATAACCTTAATTTGTGATTACTATCTCAGTTTAAAACCTGGAATCCCAGTGCAGCAGACAAATGGTTGGTATAACTCATAGGTCAGTGTTGCATACATTGGATACAGTCTCTGAGTGTGGAATATTTTTTCTGACGTATAGAATGCAGTTTTGCTGCTGTGCCTGCCCTGAACTATTGGACAGAGATCGTGGTGTCCTTATTTATTTTATCACGCTTGTTACTGAACCATTCCTATGCTACACTTCTTGCAAGGGCAATGCACTTCGTTAAAATGTAACATTCATCATAAAAAAGTACATGCACTTTACGTGGTTCTAAAGCAAGTCCCAAGAGATTTAGGCTACTTTTTCTTCTTTCAAAGCAGTTTTGTTCATATCTTCCCAATAAACTTTTTTTGTACTATTCTTTGCTTGATATGATTATACTAAGAAAGAGATAAAAATCAATATGGACTGGTTAAAGCATAACAATAATATTAAAGAGTTAAAAGCAATGTAAGAAAGAATTTAAATGAAAGAGGCCAGGTGAAAAAGAAATACAGTGCATCATGCACAGAGAATGTGTTTATTGGAGTGGTCCCAGGTCCAGATCAAAGATATTGCAATAGTGGTTGGAAACCATAAAGTATTTTCAGTGCCGTAAATGTTTCACAAATCCATGCAGGGACATTTAGGAGGTTCTTTTTCAGTATCAAAAGAAGAAAAAATCCAAAAAAACCCAACACACACCAGAAGTTCTTAAACCTCTGATCAAGATTTCCTGTGTCCCGTGAAGTACTAGGAGACAGTTGTTTCAAGTACAAATTCTGATGGGAAAGAAAAAAAGGCAAAGAAAAAAGTTGGAATAAATCCTGTCTGCTGAACAGCAGCCAAAAACTGCAGCAGGAGACTCAGTCTCACATGGGTGCACAGCAGATCAAGGGAACAACTTTGAACCAAGACCTTGTGTCTGTTTACTGTGACCTGGAGCTCCCTTTGGCAGAGGGGAGAAAGAAGTCCAGAGCAAGAACCTGGGCCTGCTGAAAAGGTGTCTACAGTAGGGCATGGATAAGGCCTTAGCAGCTGTGTTGACTTTGGCTGTGTGTATGTATGATAACTAGAAATTAATAAACCTGTCAAAAGAAAGGATGTGGAAGACAAACTGAAGAATTCTGGTGTTGAGGTTTATATTAAGCTGCCAAGGTCACTTCAGGCTACTGGAATCAAATGTTAGGGAGGGGGGACTTGTTTCTGAAATATTTCTGCTTTAGCAATGGGCAAAAACATGGATGAACAACCCAGATGAAGGAAAATTACATGCTTTATCAAACCATGAGGACCTGCACACATAGGAGATGGTCCCCATTCAGCTATACCCATCCTGCTCTTTGGTACTTCCAGCATGGCCACAGCTTGGGCTGGGGCTGTAGGAACTCATTTTTGAAGCTGTCTTGTAAATCACCATGTTAAATATCACCGTCCCCAGAACAGACACGTTAGTGACCTGAAGGAATGTAAGCCTGGCTACAATGTTTTTACTATATTTTTGAAAGGTAGCTTTCCCATTTCCCACCCTGTCCCGTCATTGATTACTTGCTTCTATTCTTGATATCAGAGTCAAAATATTTTTCTTGGGAATTTTATCAGTTTGTGCACCAAAACTGCTTCTTTGCCAAAACAGCTCTTTTGCCCTTGGAGTCTACTGAAAGACAGAGACTCTTGTGACTGAAACAAGGAGAGCCAAGTCAAGGATAGATAAACTATTGCTAGTCTTAATTAGATTGAAGGTACTATTCTGAGTTTTCAAAATTATTGCTGCATGGCATTTCAGATTTTAAGCCATCTCACCTGACTTGAAAGAGACTTTCAGGGCCAGTTTGTGACTTCAAAAAAAAAATTATTTAGTACAGGTAGAGCAGCTATGGGAGAGGAAGACAGGCTTGGATAGTGCATCAATGGAATATAGAGGAAATATAGTTAACAAGTCAAACAGTGAATTTTTTATTCATATGATGTAGAGTGAAATGTATTATCCTTAAATGCCCAGCTACACCCATCATGGATATTTTTCAACAGTTTCTTCCAGCTGCTCTCTAGAGCTGAGAAAAATTCTGTATGCTGAACTATTTGAAAACATTCCCTTGAAAAATCCCAACTAACATTTGAAAATGCTGTATATCAAAGTCAGCATCTTCCACCTGAAAGTCTTTGTATCTGATGAGTATTTGAAAACTAATACAAGGTATGGTTTCTCAGTAGTTCAGACTGGACTTCTATCTGTTCTACAATCAGAAGTTGCATTGTTTAGACCAGGCACATGTATGAATAAATAGGCCGGGCTTATTTGTTTTGCAGGAAGTTTAGAAAAAACCCAGAAATTTCCATGAAAGAACTCTTCAGTTTCTGGCCAGCACTAGCAGTATGAGCTCTATCACCCATTGCCATAAAGCTCCTCTGCTCAGTTGTCTCCTGGCTCATTTTGAGATTTGACCTCATCTCCATTTCTGCAAACACAGTACCAGTAGATGTCTGATACCACTCTTGTCTTGTACCTCTTTGCTTACAGCTTTACTTCTGTTATGAGGAGCATGTGCACATCTAAACCGTTTTGAGTTGCCAATAGTCACATTTGCATTTGTCTTCACAACGCTGCAGAGATAAATAAACACATAACACTATCTGCACCAGCCTGAGCAAGTGGGAACGGGGCAGTCACTGTGCAAACATCTCAGCAGAGACCACAGAGGTTTGGCAACCTATTCAGCCACCAGAAGAAGCCAAGACCCTGTCTGAGGAATTAAATCCTCACACTCAGTAAGAAGACTTAAAATGTGATTTTTTAGACCTCAGAATTGTCTTACTCAGCGCTGTTGATTTCAGCAGTTAGGGGTGGACTGAGTTCAGAGGTAGCTATACCAAAACTCCACAAGAAAAAAAACCTACTTATATGAAATTCAGAGACAGCTAATGTCAGGAAATCTTACAGTAATGTTTGTCCCATGAAGATACCTAACAAGACTCTCCAGTCAAAGAAGACAAAATTAATGTAATGAAAAACATCCAAGTAATACTGCATTTGTGCCCTTTGGAAGTCCATCTATCACCTCTGCACCTCCTAGCCTTTAAAAAATAAAAAGGAAGTTATACATAGTTTACTTTTATACAGGTTTTGTGATTCTGCTAGTAATTAACAATATCTCTTTAAAAGAAAATCTGATTTGGATTTTGATGTATTAATTACCATGTAAAACTCAAGTTGTTAAGATTCAGCCTGACCACTCAGGACTCTGAAAAAGAACCATCCGGGGAGTAATGTCAGTGAAAAGTATTTTTGTCCTCTCTTTTTCATATGCCTTCTTTGCTTTCTGGCAGGCAAACATGTTGGCCGAAACAAACCTTGTAGGCTTGTCAATGAAAAGTCTCTCCAGATTCAACCAGCTCTTTTTAATGGAGCTCATGCAAAACTTTGGTGTTCAGAAGCACTGTCTTTTCTCCAACTGCTTGGTCTATTTCCAAAAAGTCTATGGCAGGGGAACAACATTAGGACCTGCATTTACATGTTTCCTCAAGCAGTGTTTACACAGACCATCAGGCTTGGCTAGAAATGAAAGTCTTTAATATGAGAATGCATTTCTTGAGTCTGTGCCTTTCCATTAACAAAACCAGAGCATCTTCACAAGTACTGTACCTTTGAGTGGGATTCCTCTCTCCAGACTCTGGATAGTGACTGAAGACATTTGCACCTGAGAATATTGAATTGTCTCAAGCTTCATTTACAGTCAACAGAGAAATCATCTAGGGCGTGATTCATCTGGCTTGTTTGAGATGTCACAAAATGATGAATTGCACTTAGATGAACATCATTCTTTCTATTGATTGCAAAGTGAGCCTGGAATGTTTACCTGAGGTGAAATTACCAGTGCTACGCTTGTATAAAAAAAAGAGGGAAAAAGATGTCTTGTTGGAATAATACCTTATAATATAAAGGTTGGTACTGGTACTACAGGCCTCATAACTAAAAAATCTGACTGTGATCTTTATATATAGGGCTTGGTATTTCTGCTGCCCCCTTTTAACTTGTTTATTGGGTCACTTGTATGAGATTATTAGTTGCAGTCCCTCCTTTTCTGACAACTGTTGGCCCAATTGTCCAAAACTGTAGGATCTGATTCATGACCTTTCTTGACCTCTCATTAGGATTAGAGCTGGGCTCCAGTTTATCAGCAACAGGCTGAAACAATTTTAATCAGTGTTGACCCCCACAGCCAAGCAAGCAACCCTATTAAAATTAATGAGATGGCAATTCTGTGAGAGCAGGCAAGACTGACTGATGGGGAAGATACCTGATGGCAGCAGAGTCTCTTGGCAAATCAGACACACTCAGGTGTCTTGTCAACTTTGCACTCACTTCATTTTCCCACGAGCCACCAGAAATAGACACTTCTGCTTCATTCCACCTAGCACTCACTTCCTCAGGGTGAACAACTGCCCAGAGCAATCTAGTCCTATTACTCTCAAAGGATCATGTAGGAATTATGCAGCTATGCCACAGCCATGTAATTCTGACAATCTGAAAGAACGATTTGTAGGACAGTGAGACACAGAGAAAATGCTACAATAGGCGGCGGAATTTTCCTTATTCAACAAGAAAAAGAAAAACAACCTTTTAAAGCTGTGTGTTTTTAAAAGCAGCATGTTGATTGTTTATATCTGTTGAAAGTTCATAATAAAAGTAGCATAACTAGTACTGAAGAATGTTTGTAAAAAACCTGAGGTAGAAATGCTGTCTCTGGAGTACTGCATTTGAACACTCTATGTTCTTCTGCTGTTCATTTGGTCAAGGTTGTTTTTCTTCAAAGCACAAAACAGCAAGGGATTTCTTTTCTCTCGAGAAGTAAGAAAATGAAAGCTCATGGAAATTAAATCTGATAAAGAAGAAAAATTCGAGTGAAAATTGTTCAAATTTTCACAGGTGCTGCTCTGAAGCTTTATTTTAAAAATAAATTGGAAGGATTTATTTTTTCATGAAGAGGGAAGTTCTGTAATCACATAGCTGTGTTTTGCAACCATTTGGAAATGTTAGGGAATGGCCTACAGACCCCATGCACAGACAGACCAGATTTACTTGCTCTGTCATGCCTTCAATGGCTCAGTCTTCCATCTCATGGGCTATGCAACCAGAAAAACAGAGGCAATTTTCAAAGAAGTATCTGAAAGATTTGAGTTCATTAACTGTTGGAGTGAGGTGGGTTACCTCCACTGAAGCTAGCAGAAAATGCCTCACATGTTAGTCCTGTCTAATTCTGAGCCTGTAATATCTAAAACCCCAGCACATACTGGAAGGTGGAAATTCATATTTCTTGGCTGATGAGAAGTGTCAGTGATCAGAGAATTCCTCTGGTTAGCATCAGGGACAAAGCTGGTGATCTCTGGTTTTCTTCAGCTCTAATCCTTTAGCTGGTCAGGAAGGCTATTTCAGAGACCATTAGGGAAGAATACACAGAAAGGGGATAGAGGTCTCTGTGCTGTGCAGCTTTCAAATCCTGAGGGAACAATGGGGTAGGCTGCAGGGGACCTTTGAAAGGGTGAAATTTATAGGATAATTTTCAGAGCTTTCATGCAGGGGACTGACTCCATGGCAAAGTAGTAGAGAGTTGGAGAAGTAGCTCAGAGCAAAAGCATTTTATGGTTCTTATCAAACACTTCAAGGTTATCAGAAAGAGGCTCACACATTTGTGCTGCGGGGCTCCATTAAGTGAGATTCCTTCTCCAACAACCCACTGGCTACAAGTTTCTCTCAACAGCTTTTTGTCTGACATTCTAGGTAATTGCACATGACCTATAACTGGAGAGTTATTTTTTTTCTTTTTTTTGTTTGTTTGTTTATTTGTTTGTTTTTTGTTTTTTGTTTTAATTCAGTGAACAAAAGTGTTTGTCTTAGGTTTTTGAAATTCAGCATCTTATTTGCAGGGACTGACATTAATATTTAAATACTCTGTGGTTTGGGTTACCTTTATGTTTTGTGCATAGGCAACCTAAAATGTGTGACAGAGAAGGCAAAAAAGCAACTATGGGATTGTTCACAATTTTTAAATAAGCTGGAGCATATTTAGACACCAGTACTTTCCACAATTGTCTTAAAAAGAAACTTTCTTAAATATTGTACCAGGTTTTATATTATTCCTGCAAACAGAAAGGAAAAATACTCAAGAACTCTGCTGGATGCCATGACCTTGTAAACTCCCTTACAACAATTACACAGGCAGTTCCACCCCCAGAGAAAATATACCCTTCAGTATTTCAGACTGAATAGTTACGAAGGCTCCACAGAGTGTCACACCAAAAATACTGCAGCTCCATTTGCTAGTGATCCATGGAGTGAGCTGGAGCAACCAAACTCAACCTCGACTGTAGAAAGAACAGGTTGATAGAAGTCACTCCTGAACATAATAGCCTGGGAAATTCCTTATGAGCAGGCAGTAAAGAAGCAGAGTCATGTTTCTGCAATCAGGAAAGATAACAGGACAGCTACAGATAAACATGGAGAACCCAGGCAATGCTGCACAGCATCTAATAACAGTTTGTTCCCTGCACCTGGAGACAACAGGACTGTGTTCTGGAGGGATGAAGCATGGAAGGGATGGTAGGCAAAGGGTCACCAAAGGCAGTTTGCTCTATGTTGTCTGGAATCTCTTTCTTCCTTATGTCTTCCAAATCTGGGGTATTGAATTTGCCTCCTTCAGACAATGCGATACAATCTCCCCATCACCCATACACTCTCCCTTTCAAAATTAAGTAAGAAAACAAAAAGGGAGTACCTAATACCCTCATCACTGGGGATGGGAAAGAGGAGGCCTCTTCTCCATAATTGACCTTGGCTTTGTATCAGACCTTTTTCCAGCCATCACAAGACTGAGGTATGGACACGGCCTAGAATCATGAATTCTCTGCTGTTGGAGACTGAGCCAAGCTGTTTTGTGAAGGAAAGTCTGCAGACAGCACTGGTGACTGCTGTCATTAAGGTGTGGGGAGCTTGTTGCACTGTGAGTGGGACAAGGGACTGTGAGGGGCTGCCAAGTCACATGGCAGCAGCAGATGCCTCCTACGTTCCTTTTTTACCATTCAGTAAAGCCATCACTCAGGTGAAAATAAGAAACAGTGCCATGAAGAGTCAAAAGAGAAAGCAGGATGCTAAGAGCAAAGAGTATACAAAATATACTTGTCTATTTTGCTAGACCTGAGCCAGAAAAGTCAGTGAGACATTTCATGCTTAGCTATGTTACTTCAGCAAAACCCTGCAACATGTCTTTTAACCTACAGGACTCATGGCACAGCTGACATTGGGAGAAGATGTATGTATTTTTGACAAGGCATGCTCAAAGAGCTGTGGGAGCCATGGGACACTTGTGACAAGCTCCTTTCCGACAGCACCAAAACTTTTAGCACTGCAGCTCCTAGACACTTGCTTTGACAAAGAGAGAGAAGCAGAGTCCCATGGTCACCCCATTAGTGCCTTTCCAGGGGGCAAGACAGCTGAGATTCTGTCAGCATCTGTTGCACTGCCACTACAGGAGACTGCAGTGGTAATAAGAATCAAAGTTAATAGGGATTTGTCTGAAATAAACTGTGTATAATTTCTGTCAGGGTCCAGTGTGAGACTTGGACCCCTTAGGATACAGGAAAAGAAAGGACAGAATGGTTTAAATCTTAGCATCAATTCGGCTGCTTGGTTCTGAACCAGTATGTGGGTGAATGCAGTCACGAGGGAAGGAGAGCACACTCATCAATGCTCTGCTGCTAGTGAGTGTTAAGAGAGGAAAACCAGAATATTGGTGTTGATTTTTGTGATTAACGCTTACTCTCTTCTTGAAATCACCTATGTCCTGGAGATTTAATGATCCTGAAATCTGGGATAATTCACTCTGATGTTTTAGAGTAAGATTAGGAGTGGAGGGAATGCATAAAAATAGTCTCTGTTGATCTGTAATGTCATGCAGTCTTACTGACTTTCAGTGTCTTAGGAAGAAATCAGTGTAAAATATTAAAAGTCGATTGCTTGGGGGTTTTTGTTCTGTTTTGGTTTTGTTTGTTTTTTGTTCTTTTTTCACTTTGAAGTGTACCAAGCTAAATTGTACCATATATCTCACTGAATTTCACTTCTGTTTTATGGTGCTTATGATTTTGGTGGCAATGTGGTTATTTGTATTGCAGTCTCACCCACAATGAGAATTTAAATTTTTTAGATCAAAACTCAAACTAGACATTTGCCATTAGTTATCTGTACAGATGCCTTCAGCAGACAAGGGAAACACACTCAGTATTACCATTTCTCTGTCTTCTAAATGGTGACCTAATCCTTAAAGGATAACCAGATGCCCACTCTGAGCTGAGACCTTATGTTGCCTCTTCACCTGAAACTGGCATCTATTCCCTTGGCCCAAGATATTGTGTTTTACTGAAACCCTGATTTAAAATCAGACTCCAAAAGTTCCAAAGGCTTCTTTTTCATATTATTGAACCCTTCCTTTCCTTTTATTTCTCTAGAATTCAGCTTCCTTAAAGTATTTGGTCTTTCTCTGATTTTGTCACCTACTATCATTCAGCAAAGAAAACATTTCCTCCATGAAACAATAGGGAGAGGTGCTTTGTCTTCTTCCTTTCCCAACACACCCTAAAATCCACCATAAGTTCTGGCCTGCTGCCTCTTGTATAGGACTTGTCCCACATGTCCCACAACCTGGAAAGTCCCAAAGCTGTAAAGGTTTGAGAAGTCAGTGATCCTGAGGATCACGTTTTTACTGTCAGGCAGGTAATAGCATTAGAAAAGGAAAGAGTGCTTGTAAAGAATCTGGGCTTATCTTCTGGGTAGAGCTTTGTGCAAGGGTTGGGGTTTTTTTGTTTTGTTTTGGTTTGGTTTGGTTTGGTTTGGTTTGGTTTGTTTGTTTGTTTGGTTGGTTTGGTTTTGGTTTGGTTTGATTTTTGGTTTTTGGGGCGTTTTGTTTTGGTGGTTTTTTGTTTTTTTGTTTTTTTTGGTTTTTTTTTTTGGGTTTTGGGTTTTTTTGTTTGTTTTTTTGGGTTTTTTTTTTGTTTTGTTTTTTGCTTTGTTTTTTATTTTGTAAGTAGCACATCCAAATGTTTGATTTTATTTGTTTCTTTGGATGAAGGGAGGGAGATGTAGAGAGATTTCTGCCCGGTAGGTCCTTTCCTGTGATGTCCATTTTCAAGAGACTGCTGTATGTGATCATGACAGAGACACCTTCAGCCAGCCAACATGGTGGGAGAGCTTCCTGAGGAACTGTGGCAGTGCTTCATGCCTACACTCACATTGTATTCAAAGCTCTTAATCAAAGCAGAATTTCTCTTGATTAAACCCAAGTGTTATGGAATCATAGGCAGTAACAAACAATTTCAACTCTGTTGTTTGAGGCACAGAGCTAGAATGAAGTAAGAAAATACAGTGAAATAAAGTTTAGGTAGTCTTGTATTCTTTCCTTTATCGTCCAGCTTTTTGATTTTAAAAAAGACATTACTTTCTTAAAGAAAAAGGATTTTAGCACATGATGACAAGATTTACTCTGAGTGTATAGAGCCTTTTATGAAAGATTTAGGTGCATTTTTCTGAAGGCTGCGGAAAACATGAAGTTTAAAAGCAAATTGAACAGGAGGAATGCATCAAGGTTTTTTTGCAGTCTCCTTTAGTTTTCTATGTCAAGTCATTAGTTAAATTCACTTTTTTAGTTTTGAAACTGAAGTTCCCTATTTTTAAAGACAATTTAGCTCTCTTCAAGAACAATTCAGTGCCATATGCAGCACAATTCAGAGACAGACAAATAGATTTTTAATGTCAGTGAACTCTCATTTTGAAAAAAATATGGTCTTCAAAGTGATCTGCTTTGAAACAATGGGTCTTTAATAGCAATGACTGTCAATCACACAATATATTTTATATATTTATAGAGCTGTACAGCATGTTGCATAAGTGACCATATCATTATGGGATTGGTAGGCGTTATAGTCCCTAGGTTGTTAGGTGAGGCAACTAAATCATAGAGATGGTGACTCATTCAATATGATATACGACAGAAAAATAAAGTTTGCCAAAAGATTTTATAATGTTCTAAATGTGAAGGATCAGTTACGTTAAAGGTAACTAACATTTCAGTTTTCCTAAGAAAGAGTTAAGAAACTGGCTCCACTATCCATTAAAAAAATTACACAGTGTACATAAATTATTAAATCAACTTATAAACACCTAAAAAACCCAATGGTGTGGACAATAGAACAGTAAGAATGGAAGAAGGAATGATTCAAGTGGCATAAAATGCTCAATGATGTAAAATACCATCTAGGACTTCTGTAGAAAAAGGTCATGAGATCCACCAGAGACATTCAATCCATGAAACACCCTCTGTCCAATATCCGTATTTGGTCTGAATATGTTTTTTGAGTCAAGTATAGCAATTTTCCTGATTCTTGTAGTCAGCCACAAAAAGCTTCCTGTGCCCACAATGTTTATAACTATCTATTTTGGGAATCATTTCATAGCCATAATTGAAACAGTAGGTGCAATAAATTCTAGGAGAGCATGTTCTTTGAAATAACCTTGTACATATGAGTATCTAAAATGATAAAAGAGAGAAATTATCAAACTATCAGTCCATTCAATAAATTAATGTTAAAAGTGTAGCAAAACTAGACAATTTTAAGAAATATAGGCAATGTTATAAGCACAAGAAAAAGTATAAACTCAATGTCCCCAACATATTAATGTTTTCCAGATGTTGACACAATGTCTTCGATGACTAGACAAATGCTAATTCCAACGCAAGTGGCCAACCAATGAAAGAATACAGAAGCCATCCTATTAGACCCAGCCAAACCATAGATGCAGCGCTGACAAGAACATATTTGCTCAGGGAGAATAAAAAAGCCTCAGAGGAAGAGGCAGGAGTTATGTCTCCCTTGTGGTAGGCACTGTATACCCCTGTAATAAAGAAGACTGTCTGCAACTCAGCGGTCTTATGTTTCATGCAGCTTGGCTGTACACAGTGAAAAATAGGTTACTTCAGCCTTGAGGTTCCAATTTTGTAGAGTTCTTGGAGATTTTAGAAATAAAAAATCTCTGTGAATTCAGCTGCTCATTTTTAAAAGTTTTGAAGAAGAAAAAGAAAAACGATGTAATTTAAGTTTTGAAGACAGTTCATACGGATAACTTCTCAAACAGAATACCCATCTCTAATGGTAAAAAAATCACTGCAATGCACAGAGTTAATATTACATGAGGAGGGCTGTAGTCTAGTTTTATCACACCTCCATTTCTCCAAGATCAAAATCTTAAGAGCAAACCAGTTATTTACTTCACACAATACTTAATAAGAAATGTGAAACTTGTTGACACAGGATATTGTAGAAACTCGAGTCAAATATGACCAGAAAGACACTGAATAATCAATAAAAGAAAAGATAATTCGTAACCATGAACCCAGGGTAGATGAAGATGTAAAGAAAGTGTATAATGGTTTAGGCCACTTGTGAGAAGATGGTTTTAGACGTCTACCTTATGCATGGTTCAGAGTGTGCTGAAGTATGCATTCCTGTTTAATCACTGGAGAGTCTTAAGTGACTTCTGAAGATGGTTCAAGTGCCTGAAGGTAAACTGTGCAAACCCACTGGGATAGATTTCATTACCACAGAAGATCAATGTTTTTAATGTTCTATGCCCATGTGGCCAAATGAAGAAGCAATAATTGAAAGGCCTTGATAAGAAAAATCCTTAAAATTCTTTGTTTCACTCTCCACGTACTTTACTCTCTAATAAGGAAGAGATATGAAGGTAGCCTTTGCCCCTTATCACCAAGTGCATGTGCTAGTGTTTTCATTATGCAGCCCATTAAATAGCCTCCCTCCCCCTGTAAAAATCAAGCTCTTTAAAAATTGTGTTCATGGTATACAAATCTACATGCAGACTGACATTTTTCAATTTCAAAAATAGCTGCATTACACCCTTTTGTTAAGACATGAGACTTGTTAAGACAAGTTCATATCCATTGTAGGAAAATGCATTTGTAACAATTTGTTTTCTGTAATAATTACTGATCTAGGCAAAGCCTAATATTGCCATGTGTTTCAGTTTAAAATATTCTTACTTTCCTTTTCTGTTTTTATAAAATATTAAGACTTTTTTATTCTTCCTGTGAGTGGTCAGAGTTTACAACTAGGTTTGAAGAACATTCCCACTTTTCTGAGAAACACCTGCTTTTTCGTTTAAAGAGCTCAAACTGTAGTCCAGGTTAATCAAAATATAGATTTGGACATCCAGATGTAGGACATTTTAAATCACTGTGGTTTTTAAGTATGCAGGAAATCCTGTTGCAAATGTTTAGTGCATATGGTACTTTTGAAGTTCAATTTAATTTTCTTTCTTCTCTTTCCCTCTCCCCCAAACTTTCTCCCACGCTTTTCGTCTGTTTTTATATGCCCCTTGGATGGCAATGCTATGGACTTTTGAAGGCCATTTCGATGTATAGGTGCACAGTTCTGCATCAGATGATGTAGTTTATCCCAGATATGTTCACAGAAGCCTCAGACATGACTCAGGCCAGCTCCTTTTCAGCATCTTTGCAGAGTAGCAGGACCCAACAGTGCCTAAAACAAGACTGTGTGCCTACATTCAGCAGCTGAGTCCTGCTGTAAGTGTTGGTAACATAGCGCAGTGCACATCTTCCTCTGAGCCGGGTGTCTAACCTCATGTCACAGTCCATAGTCAGGACTAGGCAGGACCCTTTCCACTCTAAAGCTGGCATCTAAAATGCTGAGAGTCATGGCCAGAAGATGTGTTTATCTCTATTGACTATGAAAAGTGTCAATTCCAAAGGCTAGGTAACATCAGTTGCACCTTAATGTCCACACAAACAGGTGCATTCTGTGATACTACTGGCCAAGTCAAGTTTTACTTGGTATGAACACAGAAAAAAAATGGTCCTGCATTACCTTGTTTGTATTTAAAATTTTATATGATTAATTTTGGTAATTCAATTCCTTAATTATGGGGAATTAAAGGTTTTCCCCTTTTCCACTCATATTTTCATTTGGCATTTTTCAGGAGTGAGGAAGTAACTCATCCTAATTTGTGAATTATATAAATATTCAGAGTTATTTAACTACTCATTCTCTCACAATCAGTATTAAATTAATATTTTCTCTCTACTGAATTTTTCTGTATGTTAATATGTTTGTGTGCCATGATGCAAATGGGATGCTACATGATCTTTTTTGGGGAGTATTTACTTTGGTTCCTATGGTAAAAGTACTTTTACAAACCCTATGGTCTGCAAATGTTTCACAGATTGAATTTTTATGAGATCATAGAGTAACTGATTATATAAAATAAGCTTTAATATACTGCAGGCTTCAGTGCTGCTATATGAAATATCACACACACTCTATGTACTGTATATGAAACATATGCCTGTCCCATGTAAGAATTTACTTTTGTGATAAACACCTGTTGCTAGGCTATTTAAAGTAGGACTATTGGTATCACAGGACCTGAATCTTTTTACCCTCAGGTGTGACTCTGTGACATGCTGTTATCCCCATTTTAGTGAGTATGGGGACAGCATAGCACAGGCTGGCAAAGCAAAATCCCAAGGCCAGAGGAAAAATTGAAGCTAATATGGGCAATGGAAACTTTATAAACTATCCAAACTTGCATCATACATAATCTTAAATTTACAGAAATATGCATATCTGTATCACTTATTTTTTAAGGTGATCTTCTGTTTATCATGAGTTTTATATTCTTTTAAAATCTTATTATAACATTGCAATAATCTTAATCTTTGGTACAGGTATTAAATGCAAGATAAGGCTTACTACATTAAATGTATTGGCCATCACATCATAAAGGAGAAGTTTAGAACTACTCATTTTTAAAAAAGGTTTGCTTTGTATTATGGGGTTAATATAAGAATATATTAAAGTCTACTAATAATGCTGTAAAATAATTAATTGGTTTGTATTAATCTGGACAAATTTGATCAGTAAATCAGCAATGTTGCAGTGGCCTCTCTTTAGGAGTGAAGGGATGAAAAGCTCAGCTGGTTTGCAAGCAGTTGCTCAGTTTACCTGAAAAACTGACTGAAATGGCAGAGGATCAGACTCAGTGGCACAGGAAGCCTTCGATCCTTTGAGAGACTGAAATGTTGATGGTCAACAGCTCAAACAATCAGCCATTTGCAAAAGCAGCAGAGTGCTTTGCTGACGATGTGCACAGTAACAGCCCAGGCTGAGGGCGCGAGCACCAGGGGATGACCACAACATATCAGCCTTCAGCTACAAGTTGGGTTTTAGGCCAGATGAAGAGGCTGATAAAAAGCAGATCCTGTGAGGTGAGATAGTGCTTTTTATCAGATCAATGCCCTACTTACACAAATGGCTCAGGTGTAGAACAGTCCCTTCTCCCGGGGAAGATATTAGGACATTCACACATAGGACTGGAGGCATTCATCACTTCCCATGGGGCATAACTTGCTCAGCTATGTTGGTGTGAGAGGAAGGTGTCATGTCTTAGAAGGGGTCATAAACCACCAAAGCACCCTCAGACTCATTTCTGGGGCCTTCCACCAGAGGACTCTGCATGATCACCACACAGCGTTGCAACCCCCAGGTGAGGTACCTGGGCATTCCCACATAAATCTAAGAGTAGATTAACCCACTGAACTTGGTGTTTTGTGGGTTCTTCCCACCCCTGATGGATCACTTTGACCAACAGATACCTAAATTGCAACAATCAAGTCTTGTCGCTGGATCCATGGGTGGTGATATCTTTCTACTCTTATCTTTCCTTTTTCCTTCTTTTTCTCTTTCTTCTCCTAACTTCTTCTTGAAATATATTGTAAGGCAGACTAAAAAATTGCAGTCAGTGCCTTAGTAAGGGCATTGTTGTGTCTGGAAAATTTAAAGTTTTGTAAGTTTAAGTTTGCTAAGTTAAATTTAGTAAAGTGCCTTACTTTGTCTAGATATTGTTAAAAAAGTTTCTAAGTGTCTTATTCAACCTTAATGTTCTATGGTTTGTAAGTAAAAGTTTGTTATTGAACCTCCAGAGAATTTTTTTTGTCCCATGCATCACCTGGAGTGAATCAACCTTCCCCTAAATCTGCTGAGCAGACTGGGCATAACAACAACTCATTTGAACCTCCACATTTCCTGCCATTTGATGACTTTTTAACTCCTTAAAGGAGGCCTCTTGCATTTTCCTTTCTAGCTTTTTATTTTTGTTTAAAGAGGGAAATATTATATTTAAAGGTTGAAGGTGGGCTTCACTGGACTATCTTTTCTTGATTCCTTGCCTTACTCTCTTTGGTGTCCTTTTCTTTAAGCCAGTATTTGTCTTTCTCATTAACTCTCTCAATTTCATTAAGTAGCTTTTCCTTTTAGTTCCCTGCATTACTCATTCTTTCAAAGCATTATACATCTGGAGGAGATGAAATATAATGCAGCCTCAGTGAAGCACTGCAGATTTGAGGAGCAGTTTGCAAAATCAGGAGAGTCACACTCATAAAGAAAATCCAAGACAAGATAAGACATCTTTATTAAAACCAAGCCTCAGGGTTTTGTTTTGTTTTTTTTTTTTTTTTAAATCCAGGAGTGAGAAGGATTCCTGGTAAAAATCAGAAGTCAATGACTAAGACTATTTCATTTTTGTAAGGTCAAAAGTAAACAAAAGTCTCCCAGAGACGAACTCAAACATTAGGACCTTATCCATCAGCGTAGCTTCTCAGCCTCAAGTGTTAGGAAGTCAAGCAGAGGCTCCAAAGCAGGACCTCCTGTGACAAGCCACGAAGTCTTGTTCTTGCGGAGGGGATAGGAATAGAGGATGGAGGATCCAAGCAGTTTGAGTGAGTCTGTTCCAGATCCTGTTTCTCATTTGTTATTATTCGCCCTCGAAGCGGTGCAAACTGGGAAAAAGCTGCTTAATGTGTGTGATAGACACTGGTTTGGAAGACTCTTTTAAGGTCATTCTCCACAATCAAGGAGCAGCAGAACCTTTTCTAATGTAGACTAAAGGCAAAAGGCCAGCTGCAATAAAAACAGGGTCCAGGCCAGGTCTGAAAAGAATCAGCTGAACCATCGTGCACTACTCAAATCTTGGATACTGCCTTTCTCATGAGCTGTGATTCTCTGATCACAGCAGAGATCTGACCTATAATGATGCAGAATTTCCATGCAAAATATGTGATGATAAGACCTAATGGAACAAACTGCTGAGCAAAATCTGTTGCTCATGACACATATTCAAGAAAAGTGAAAATAGGGCCCTTCAGGAATCTGGGAGCAATTCAAAGGAAAATAAGAAACCTATGTGTGAGGCTTAGGAAGCAAAAATTGAAAGTTACTGTATGAAAATGGACACAAAAACCTTTAAATCTGGCAGATCTCATTTGGGTTTTTTGTTTATGTTTTTGTTTGGTTTTGTTTGGGTTTTTTGTTTGTTTGAGCTTCTTAGGTTTTTAGTTTTAGGAAAAGTAACAAAATCTTTCTAAAAGACGATATTCTAAACAATATTTGAAGTAAATCATGCATAAAAAATAATTGCACAGGTGCTTAGAAATCTGCTTAGGCCCTGTTCAGGCAAAAGCCTATCCACCAATAGAGTAGTTCTTGCCTGAATAAACCATATTGGACTGACCGCTCCTGATTGCCATACAACAGGATGCACATCAAGATTAGGGCATCAAAAAAGAAAGAGTATTAGCAACACGCATGCCTGTGGTTAGATGTCTAAATGTGATTTTAGATGTTGTAGGTCCTTCTGTTTTGGCCTTCTTCTCCAGAAGTTTTCCTGGGGCATCTGTGTCATGCCTGCTTTTCCTTTATGGCTATGATGCATGCCCTGGCATGGGTCAGTTGACATGAAGCACCTCCCTTCAGGCTGAGGTTACCAACAGATCTTTTTCTACAGCTCAGACATAGACACCTCAATTCCCAGGTCTGAATCCCAGGGCGAATCCAGTCTCCATATTGTCCTGTACATCACTGGAAAAGAGCCACAGTGAGGTCACCTGTGGAGTTCTAACAAAACAATAAATCAAGCGAAAGAGAAGAAACATTACTTAGCCTTAAAGATATATAAGAATTCATCTGGGGGAATTACACCCTGTACTCAGCACTGGTGAAGCCACACTTTGAGTCCTGTGTCCAGTTCTGGGCCCCTCAGTTTGGGAAGGACACTGAGGTGCTGGAGTGTGTCCAGAGAAGGGCAATGGAGCTGGAGAAGGGTCTGGAACACAGGTCCTGTGAGGAGCAGCTGAGGGAGCTGGGATTGTTCAGCCTGGAGAAGAGAAGGCTCAGAGGTGACCTTATCACTCTAAAACCACCTGAAAGGAGATCAGAGCAATATGGGGGTTGGCCTCCTCTCCCAGGCAATTAGAGAAAGGACAAGAAGGAACAGCCTCAAGCTCTGCTGGGGGAGGTTTACATTAGATACTGGGAAAAGTTTCTTCACTGACAGTGTGGTTAATCATTGGAATTGCCCAGAGAAATGGTGGAAGAAGATTCTTCCCCTGGAAGAAGATTTCAGAAGAAATCACTAGATGTGGCACTTAGTGCTATGGTTTAGTTGACAGCAGTGTTTGGTCAAAGGTTGAGCTCGATGATCTTAGAGGTCTTTTTCAACCCCAATTATTCTATGATTCTCTTCTATGATTCTATAAATGTAAAAGGAAAATGTTCTTTGAAAGTATAAAATAGATGAACTAAAGACCAGGAGACTTTTTCTTATATTTTCCATGTTTGGTATATCATATCCGCTATTTGGATATGCAGACAATTCTGAAGACCAGGTGGCACTCATGATAAATTTTCACATAGCACTAAGTCCCTAGTTATTCATAAAAGGTCATAGAAACAAAGGCAGGTGGATTGAGGAAAAGTAACAGAGATATTCATGTAAGAAAGTGTGCAGGACAGACGCATGAATATTATTAGAAAAATTCATGATGTGTCCCCATGGTGAAATGAGCAGCAGGTGCAGGGCTGCTGCAAGGGAAATTAAACAGGCAGTTTGAAAGGGCAGATAGATAGCATAGCCCAGGGACACATTCATTACAGCAGAGGAGATGGGAACGTTCCCTTAGCACATGCAATTACACTCTGCTGATTTGAAAACAACTGATTTTATTGTGAAAAATAAAGTCGTAAGTGGCCAAAGAGTCAAAAGAGCTCTCGAAAATTTTTGGAGGACAAGTTTTTTATGAAATGGGAGCACAAGACAAGCTTGGAGCTATTAAACCAGGGTTTCAGTGAAGGCATTATTCTCAGCTTGCAGGACAGGAGCAGTGGAGAGTTCTGGTTCAACAAAACTCCCAAAACCCAGAGGAAAGTTTTTGTCTTCATAGAAGGCAGCCATTGGAAAGGAACAAGAAAATTTGAGTAACACTGGTACCTCTACAGAATGAATACTTCAGAATAGGTGTTTCTTGAATGTTTCCAACACATTAATCCTATAAGGTGGCAAATGAAATCCTATTGTAATGAGGGCCAAATACTGCTCCCCAAGAGATAAACTGAGAATAAATTCACTGATCTCAGTGGAGCTAGTGTGGATTATACAATTGTGTCATGGAATGAAAGTACAATTTGGCTCCTTCTCAGCTAAGCAAGGGAAATGTCAACTTTATAAATGAAACCAGCCGCATAGCAACAGCCTGGTTTCCCTTATCCAACACAGACTCTGCTTTTAATTTCCATTTGTATTAAGGAAGTTTTATTTGGGTCATTAAGCATTTTTGTATCAGCACATCTGCCTTTGACTATTGAAACCACTGATATGGCTTTCAAAAGTAGTAGTGAAGGAAGAAAAAGGAAGGTCCAGGAAAACAGCTTTAAAACATTGTAAAATGTGTTAGTTATAACTAATTATTTTAATCCATATATTAACCGGCTGAAAATACAAGATGAGTTGCAAGATTTTATATATACATCAAAGACTTCTGGTTACATCAAAAGGCATTCACATTCTTTATCTATTATGCTTAGGGCTTAAGGTTTCCTATTCAAACCAGTTGTCATTTTTTCCTTTGAAGAGCAGATGCTCTAAAAGAGCATTGATACTTCAAAAGAATGTACCTTGTACATGAAATAACACTTAGTAAAAATTTTGTCTTATGTTCTTCTCTCTGTATCTTGCAGAAGAGAAACAAGAAACTTGCTAATACTTTTGTCCATTTTGCCATCACCATTATGCCAAAAAAAATTTCTCATATTTTGCTCCCCTTCAGTCCATCCTATACTTTTCTGAGAAATAGGAAAGGTCTGGATTCACACTAAGTTGGATAGAGGAGCAACATCATTACCCTTGTGCTAGTTTATGTTGCTAAACCTCACACTGTATGTGGGGAACTTCCTTGGTGTGCATTCATACTGCACTTTTAGTTCTGGAATGATCAGTGCATTGAAGAAAGTCTTCACTCCCCTGAAGCTGAAATCAAATCAGTCTTTTTGAGAAATTTCCCACAAGATTTCAGTGAACTTTGAGTCATTCCCTCAAATGCTTCATAAGTCAAGCAAAACAGACAATTACATCTTACAAATGTTACAAGGGTAAATGTGATGTTTTTCTTCATCAGACAATACTAAAATGACCATAAATTTTGGAATACAGAATTGTCAAGGAACATAACTAATGAATGGGAGACAAGAAAAGGGTAGAGAAAGTTATATGACTGTAAGTGCAGAGCAAACGAAGTCAAAACTTGGCAAAAAGGCAATCCTGCTAAAGAAAGGTTGCTAAAAACATGATGGACCTAAGTCCTCTTGATTTAAGTTAAAACAGAGAGCAATGCCCACAGAGTGAGAGTTTGGTTCGGCTGTTAGAAAACTCTGGAAGGCAAGATGTATGAAAAATACAGGAGGGCAGTACAGTGCTGGAACAGGTGCATGGAGACATTGTGGTAAATCCCTCTCCAGAGGGATGTGCCAATGCCAGGTCTGATGACTAACAGCAGCCCAGCTATATGAGCTAGGTGACTCCACATGCCTCCTCCAAGCAGTATTTCTACAATTGCTTTGGTGACTGAAGGGTAGCATCTGCTTAGAATTACCATGTGTTTTCTTGGATCTTGCTTAAAATATCCCAATACTTTGTTCACGCTGAACATGAAAGGGCAGGTCAGCTGTTCCAGGGTGTGTTTGTAATCAGTAGAAACCTGTCACTTTATTGGCATTTTGTTCCATATTTGTGTAGTAGAAAGCTTCCAGTCAGCATCTCCCAGCATCCTTGACACCTATGGAGAAGTTTCAAAAGGATTTTCAATTCCAGGAATTGCTCCTTTAAGCACAGATGGGAGAGGGTCTTCTAACCATTAACAGTTCCCCTAGCCACCCATAACAGCCAATTCCTTACCTACTGTATTCATTATTCCAGAGAAGTTGCTAATCCTAAAAAGGAAATGGTCATTAAAAGGAAGCATAGCTATTTCATATTTGTATACAAGCTCTTATTTATGCCACTCCAACTTTTTACTAGAGTAGGTAGCTACCAGCTTCGACTCTCTCCAACAGAGTTACCCCATTTTTCGCAGTTCTAGCCTAGTGCAGTCTGAATGATATTCAAAACATACATAACCTACAATACATCCAGTAATTTAAAAAAAAAAAAAAATTGACAGACAGGATTACTATGAACACCTAGTGTAACCTAAATACTTCACTGAGTCAATTTCTTCCCTGAGATGATGCATATATTTCAGGAAAGCATGTAGTCTTTATTTTAAAATTGCTGCTGCTGTAGAAACTTACATTATTCTAAATAACTGTCCCAGACTTCACCTATTCTGGTGAACTCCCCTCTATTTTGTATTTTACTTATAATTTGATCTTTTTTCCCTTCAGCTTCTTTTCCGTGTATTTTGTTATATCAAAGGCTGTCTCTGTGTAAATAATGTCTAAACATTGCCGCTTAGGTTGGTTTTTGAAGAATTTGTTAGAGCACATGTTAACAATATGATATTGTGTCTTATGTGCTTGAAATGATACAAATGCTTTAAACACTGAATAGGAGAAACAGTTCAGGTTTCTCTTCCCTCTATTATTGCAAGTAAATGAAGATCAAACAAACTCGACTGGGAAATGAAATCCATGACAAAAAGTACAGTACGTGTATAAAAACTCATTCCCATGAGTTTAAAATGACAGTAACACTGGCTGGCTCATTGTTAATTTATATCAAAGGCAATATTTGTATCAAAGGCATCCAGTGCAATTCAGTCAATTGGAGATCAGAGTTTTGTCTGAACTATTTAACTCTACAAGTTTAGAAAGGGAGGATCCCAGAGGTATTTCTCTTCTGAGTGATGAGCCGAGGTTTAACCCTGTGACCCATATCAGGTTTAAAGCAGACTGTGTCCCCAGATCCCCACCTCTCAATTTCCCACTCCTGCTTGTTAAGAATAGTGTGTGTAAATAGTAAAACAAATGAGCAAATGACTTGGTTTGTGATCCCATTTATATATGAGAAGAACTATGGTTGGTCTCTACAAATGTATTAACCAAGGAAATCCCATGGTGAAGAAAAGTGTTATTTGGGTTAAAGAACTTAGATAACCTGGCTGTAAAGAAGCTTATAGTGCTAATTGGAAGACTTCTAGACATTATTACAGTGAAGATTCATAATAAATTTCTACTTGGAGGCATTAAGGAAAAAAAATCTAATTAGCTGAAAATTAGAGCTTGATCAATTATAAACCTGTGGGGTTACATGATGTGACTGCCAGCAATGACAGGGGACTGAACTTATTGAAGTCTCTCTGCTGCTGTAATTCTTAGGAATATTTCAACCCATCTCAGTTGTTCTCCTGACTGTGACAGAGCAGACACCTTGTGTATTCATGGTATTGGAAGGAAATAAGACTGACAATTTCACAAGACATTTCAGTTCATTGCATCATGTTCCTCTCTGATTCAAGACCTCCAAAGCAGTAACTTTATCATTCCTTTTTCGCAGCAAAGTGTGCACTTCTCCAGCACTGCTGTGTGTCTCTAGAATTGTGTTCAATCGGTTGGTGTAAATCTGTAGGTACATTTCTACTCTGCCTCACCTCTTCCACTGTTAAAATGATCCTCTTGGGTCTCTTCCAACTCAGAACATTCTGTGATTCTATAATTCTGAAATAATGACATTGCTCAAGACTTGCAAAGGTTTCTTTCAGTGATGATTTCCCCCACGTTTTCCTGAGGAAAAGAGTAGTTCCTTCTCCCTTACTCCTCTGCCATGGGTACTCATACTCCGTTTTGGCACGCTCAGAGTACGGCATCCCATCCCCTGCACCTCTTACTTCAGACAACATGGCCAGCTGCCCATCTGCACCTTTACTGGCTCAGGTGTCCTCTTGCAGCAGAGCTCCTTTGAACCTCAAGGATCCCAAACAAACCTGTGACCACATGTTTTCACTGTATTGTCCTCCACAGGGCTAATCAAACATGTTAAAGGTAACACCAACGACAGCTCCCCAGCTGAGTCTGTGCTTGCAGAGGCAGACACAGCAGGCATGGCATTGATGCTGCGTAGGTACTTTGGGACACCTCAGAGAAACTAAGGCTTTCCAACCCGACAAAACTTTTGGTAAAGGACAGAGACACAAAATATTCTGTGCCTCTTCTAAATTCACACACGTGAAAAAGGCAAGCTGTGGCATATTTAATAGTTTATATTTACTCTCTCTGCTCTACCTTATTATATGGAGTCATACCCATTGATGTTCATGTTATAAAGAAGTGGCTGAAAAAAGGTTTTATCCTTCATACTTTTCTTAGTTTGAGGACATTTTCTGATTCAGGAATTTTGAAGTAGGACAGAATAGGAATTTTGTCTCACTGTATCTTAATGTATTTTAGATTGGGATGGATACAATTACCCTGGAAAATGCTTTGGGCATGGTATCATTCAAATCTGCTTTAAACAGGATCAGATAACTAGGTAGGAAAAAATTACCTGCATTCTGTAAAGCCTGGTCTGTAATCACTTATCATATTTTATCCCATGAAATAGTGACGTAAGTCATCACAATGGTAGACCAGATGCATAAAATAAAGCAGCAATTTCTCTTTAGATGTTTGTGCCTTATTTCACTGTAAACTGCTTGTTTTTTTCTGTTAGCCAACTCTAATTTCCTTCTCCAAGCTTGTAGTATCCATTCATTTTAAGGGGACATAAGCCACCCTAGAGTCATGAAGTTGAAGAGGTTAGAGAATTTAATCAGCTTGTTTACATTATTAGTCCTTTTAATTTTTAACAGCCGACATTTTCTCTGTCATTCTCCCAGGGCATTATGGCAGCAGTAAAGCTTTTCCAGATGAAGCTGCCAAGCCTGGGTTTTTGAAAGTTCTCCCTTCACAGCTCAGGATGAATTCCACTATGGTCTTACTGAGGAGATTCCAGATTAAAAGAACCACTTCAAGCTCTAAAATCTGTAATGGAAAAAAGGCTGAAGTTGCTGTGGAATTAGGATATCTCCTTGTTTTTTGGGTTGGTCTGCATGGGACATATCCCAGGCACTTTTCTGCTGGTGCTCAGAGCTCCACTTTTAGGGAGGCTCCTGTCTCCCAAGAAAGCTCTCCATAGAGCCCACAACCTTTTCTTATCTCTCCCACCACAGCTCTCGTGGACAAGCAGTGACTGCGGCTGCCATGCAAGATTTACCCCGGAGTCAAAGAGCCCAGGAGATATGGTTATTCTTTTTCCTCCATGCATAACATAACCAACTGCCATGGCAGAGAAGTTTTTGGGAGGACAGGTACAGGAGAGAACACACTCACAAGTGTGACATGTAGGGAGCTCATGGGAAAGCATAAAGAGCCCCTTTTTGGCTCCTAAAAGTATAAAAAGTAACTAAGCAAAATAAAGCAAGAAAGTGTTAGAGAAACTCAGAAGAATTATACTCCAAAAGTAGAATTCCAGTCCCTGATGCAGAGATTTGGGACCTCGCAGTGCGTAGCCCACGACTGGGCTAACGTCAAAACCACGACTGTTTGTGGAGTAATGACCATCAGAGGAGCAGCCTTCAGCGCTTCCAGCCATAAAAGCTGCAGATGTCAGGAGTGTCTTAAAGGAAAAGAGCCTTAAGAATGAAGTGTTTGGAGAAATCTTGTTGAGACATACCACGCTGAAGATAAATCAATGCAATCATTCCTGGAAAGCCTGGCTGACAAATTTCCCTATCGCATAGTTTGTGGGGATAACATAAAATGCTTCCTGCCTTGCTGATGCAAACATTCCGGGTAATTTCAGTAAGACCCAGACTAAATCTTGGAATGAAGAAAATAGGATTGAGCCAAGAGTTTCCTGGTGCTTATGAAAATTCCCCAGGAGTCAGAAGGAAAATTATAGCTGTATTAAGGTAGCCTAGAATGTGAGAGATAATGCTTGATACGGACTTTTCAGGGGAATTTCAAAATTGATAGAAGAGGTTTCTAATTAGATTCACTCGCTGCAGAGTGTGACTGCTACAATACTGTAGTGATTTTGGTTGGATAGGTTTTCCTCCATATCCTGAAAACAGCTTTCTAGAAGAAAAAATGACACATAAATGAATATGGCACACAGTAATTGAGAAATGCTGTGTCTCAGTCTCCCATACATTACACTAATGTGGCTGGACTCTTATTTACAAACTGTTTCAGGTCTTCAGCAGAGGTGATACAGTTGCTTATCACAGACAATAAATATATATACTGAGAAGGAGTTTAGGTTCAGCTACAAAACTACTGAACTTCTCATGACAGCATGGGTCTCCTGTAAAGTTTCTGTCCCTTCCAGCCAGTGGTGAACCAAAACAATGCTAAAACAAAGGGGCCAGCTGCCCTTTATCCCGTTTCGGGAATATGACTATCCATGAATATTGGAAGTATGTCTTTAGTGCTGAAAGTGCAATTCTTTCAGGACAAAGACAGTTCTGTTAACAAAAAGTTATCTGTTTTGTAGCAACCTGGTGCCTCTAAAATGCAAGTTGCCAGCAGTTCCTGGCAGTGAACTGGATGTGGGATGATAGCTGAGGGGAATTCCAGGAAAAGCTGGGCTCCGAAGAAGCAGCATGGAAAGACAGCATGTGGTGATGGGGAACTGTGACCCCAGTCCCTGGCAGCCACACACAGGGAGACACTCCCCAGCACTTGCAGCCACATCCACTCCAAGGAGATCAGCAATTCTTGTTATGAACTTCCTTAAGGGCTTCAGTAAGCACTGTGGCTTTTCTTCTCATCCGCTGTTGAATTGAGAAAGCAGAGGGTGTCTCAGGACCCCTTGGGAACACTTGCTGATGGTCTAAGCACAGGGACAGGATCATATAGCGGTGGGTATGGAGTCCTTGCTTGGATCAGTTTTATTTTATTGGTTACACGTAAAGCTGTGTCATGCTGGTTGCTCACCCTGAGCCACACAGTAAGAATTAAAATAGTAAAGATGTGGCATTCAGGACACAATTTCCAGAGGTAATTATTTTGGCCCAGTCAAAACATTACTTTTTTCCTAAAAATTGAGGAGGAAAAGAGACAACACTTTTACCCATGGTATCTTTCTGTGTTTCTGCTGCAACAATTAACATATAACATCTCCTGTACATCCTAACATGGGAAGGTAGTCATGATTCTGACTCTACTCATCCGATTGCAAGAGATCTGAGATGTTTCTTTCTATAACCCTGCAAGTAAAGTCTTTATTATGGCTGAGGAATGTGACTGGTACCCATATCCTAGACCTTTTCTCTGTTTTCTACAACAGTACACATAGTTTAATCTTCTAGTTTTCCCATTCCAACATCTTTAATAGTCTTTGGTTTTTTTCATAGAATTCCTAACCTGGTTATCAGTGTGTACCCCACTGGTGTGTGTCTATACATCTAAGGCACATCAAGCAAGGAAATAAGAGTGGCAACCAAAATTAATCCGTGAAATGTAAAAGGGTCTGAAGTTACCATAATTGTTTAATAAGTGATAAGATTTTGAAATTTTAGACTTTCAAATAACTAACTTTGACTTTTGGGAAAAAGAAGGAAAAGAAAAATAATCTAACCCTCCAAAATAGTTTCAACCCAAGCGGAAAAAGAAAGTTTTGGTTCACAGCTTCTAAAAGGATCATTCAGCCTAATCCAATCTTTAGAAGTAACTAAAATTGTGTGCCAAATTTCTGTTTCTAGCCCAAATTGTTTTGTTATGCCAAAAATGTGTCTAGAAGAATTAAACTGCCTGAAGTTAAAATGTTTTCCCTGATTTACAATGTTTGGTTAAAAATGTATTTAGGCCAATGACAAGCAAAGCAGGGTGTAATTTAACTTGAAAAGAAGTTACTACAATGCTGAAAACCTCACTGAGAAATTTCAGATTTATAAAAGATAAAGGGAAATGCTGACAAACCAGAACTATCACAATGCCAGAGAGTAAAATGGTCTTAAATAATGTGCATATTTTGTGAGGTATTCTTTTTATAATTGACAGTGGAAACGTGTATACTTTGCACATTCTAATCATGGCAATTGCTGCAAGATCAGCAAAGGTTTATATATAACTTCATCTGCATAAAGCAACTGCAGTGAACTACATCCCATCTAAAATTAATGAATTTACAGATCAAGCCCAGTATTCAAACACCTGTATTTAGGTGCCTACCCTACTCTTCGGATCTGAGTAAGGCGTTACCGTGTGTTAAACCCAGTATCTAGAATTACTTTTCATCAGCTGAATAGCTTTTTAGATCGAGGGGAGGGTAAAGTTTAGCTGCCTGAACAGACCTTTTGAGATGGTAAATATTTCCTCTACTTAGACATTTTCAATTATTCTACACAGCTTACAATTGCTACAATTTACTACAGAAAGACACGGGCTCAATGTGCCAGTGGTGACAGCCTTGGGTGCCATGGGGCATCTCATTTGGCACAGACAGCCTGAATCTGGGTAACTGAGTCTCACCTTTTGTTTCCTGTGGTTGGTAGAGGCTCGATTCAGTTGTGTGAGTAAGGGTAGCCTTAAAATAGGCGATGTCAGAGGATTCAGGATGTCAGGAGAATCTACTTAGGTACCACAAATGTGGGTCAGGCCTTAAGGGATAGCCATGCTGTGCTGGCCAGGCAGCCAGCAGACAGGCTATTTTACCTAGGTCATTTTAAAAGGCAGTGGGTGCTAAGCTAGGGCAAGAGAACGCAACTGTCAATTTTCATTAAGCCTAACAAGAACACAAGAGTCTGAATCTGGAACTGAATTTCTGTCTGTGTCTTCTGTTTAAGCTGATTATCTCAACTTCCTCCATGGTCAGCAAAGAGAGATGTTTCCAGGTTCACTTGCCTTAGATGTTTATTTCAATGTGGAAAAAATCTTTCTGCAGAAAATCCTCACCTTATGTTGATTAGAGGGGGACCTATGCGAAAGGCTCAGGAAAACAACAAAGGGGAGATGAGAAAAACATGCCAACTGCATTGTGCGTTATTTTTTCAAAACATCTTTGTATTTGCTCAGATAAAGTCTACTGAGTTCACTGGAAAATCTTTAAGTTTTAATGAGAACAATTGTAGGTCCAAAGATACTTCAACTCAATGAATTCAGAAGTTTTGCACAATGATACACCAGGCTATTCTGCTTTTATAGCCCACTGGCTTTAAGTGAAATACTTGGTGGGCTTGTATTTGCAGTACAGTGAATTTCTGGGCAATTGCTACAGAACCACATTTCAGTAGTGAATAATTTTGTCTTTTATGTTCTTATAAGGCTACCTAGAGATTAAATTGGCAAATTCTGTTCCTCTACAGTCCTTTGCTGCCATTTTCAGAAAATGCAGGTATATGTAAACTCTCCTGCATGAGCAGGTCAGTTCAGAATTGAACTTCTGGTTATTGCTGCTGCCAAGCTCTAGTAACCTATTTTAAAGTAAGAGTGGTTCCAGGACAGAATCGGTGTTTCTACCTCTTGAAAACTGGAGGTTCATGGGAGGGTGGTGTTGCTATTTGGTTTTCGGCTTTTTTAAACAGAGAAACACAGATAATGTTGTGACTGCTTCTGGACCATACTCTGATTACAAGTCTTCATAGCAGAAAATTGAAGGGGTTGTCTTTGTTTCAAGTATTTGTTTTTACACAGAAAAAAACCCCAAAACACAGAAAAGAAGAAGCTGCTTGCTGTAGAAAATAGCATCTCTGTCTCTCTCTCTAAGACATAGATCTAAAAAACGTTATTCCAGCTCTCTGTTATTTGAGCAGCTGGACAGTTTAGACTGAGTACCATCTCTTAGCTAAAACATATCGTTTCTAGGTGCCAGAAAGCTAATAAAGAAATCGACATGTACTACTGTACTAAATTACATTAGATTGCTGTGCTAACTAATTTCCCTCTGTACTTCAGATTAGATTGCTATGGATTTTGCCATAAAAATACTGAATATCATCTGTATTTTAGTACTAGCCCAAACTCATCCTGACTCACCTGTGAAGTATTTTACTGTCAGGAAGACCTCACACTATTTGATGAAATATGTTCACAAAACACAGTTCTTCAAGTGATTTCTAACCATGCTATGGTCACACTAGGTAAGAAGCACACATGGTCTAGGATTACATAAATTTTTAATGCTGTTTATCAGAAAGGGGTATGATATTAGTTCACAGGGTAAGGACTTTCAGTGAGTTTTAATAAGTTCAGCGCTACAATTTACTGTGAAACTGAAATAGTTTCATGCCAAGGGCACAATCAGTATAAGACTGGGATTTGATAAAATATGAGTTTGAGGGAATAAATTGTGCAGGGAGTTAGCAGTAGGGTCTGGCTGAAAATGTGCACCTTAGCTTTAACTTTTAGGAAAAGGAGAATACTTAATTTTGATTCAGAGCAGATTCATGTTTCAGACAAAACTCCAGGCCGTAACTCTCCTTTTGATCCATTTGAATATGACAAAGGACTTCATTGGGGTAAGACAGCAGCTGAAAATAAAACCCTCATTATTGTTTACTTTCCCACAGTGATCACCCGGTAACAAGAGAAAGCGCCTTTGAGGCTGTGCCACGGGCCAGGAGGACAGGGCAAGCCCCGTCCGTGACCGTGCCCGTGACTGTGACTGTGACCATCCTCCAGGGAGGATTCAAGGGAGCAGAACATGGCACTGTGAGGAGGAGCTGCCCAGGTGCCTTTAGTGCAGTCACAGGATTTCTCTTGGCAGCACATTTCACAGCTGAGCAGGGACCCAGGAACATTTAATGGGCATCTAAAGCCCAATGTGGACTAAACCAGCAATGGTGTGCTTGTGCTCAGCCATATCCCCTCCCCGCTATGAGCTGCTCCTGTATTGGTTCAGTTCTGAATTCTCACAGTGTGATGTTCCGATGCGAAAACAGAAACTCAACTAAATTGTGCAATGCTGAGGGCAATAGCCACAGTGTGCCAGTTTGTCAGACTGCGGTGCCCTACCTCAGTTTTTCCCCCAGAAAGGGTGATTTCATTGCTCTTACAGAATTAGCTCCTAAATTTGTTTTAAACTCCTACTTTTGAAAACGTTGCCCTTATGTAATTCTTTACATTTTGCAAAACACATGTAACTGTGCTAGAGCACCAAGCACTGTATTTTTGTCACCAAAGGTTGGAATTCCAGTGCTTGAAAGAGTAAAGCCCCACCTCCACAGCTGATACATTTCAGTTTTATCACTCTATTTTTGCTTGCCAATGCATACAAACGAAGACCTGGGGAAACCTTTTCAGGATGCTAATGGGGATCTCTCCAGTTTGACAGTGCTAGCAGGGTGCAAGGCTAGAGCAGAAAAGGAGGAAATTAGTCTTTCACTCTGGGAAAGCATTGCCTACTGATATAAGGAGCCATCTAATCTCAGTAGCCTTTCTAAACAGTTTACATGCAAAGAAAAAAAAAACAAGCTCAAAACCAACAAACAGAGGGAAGAAGGGAAGAAAGGGATTTCTGTTGCAAATTGACAGGAATGGTTGTATTGAGTTTCTGCTGATAAAATCTCTCCACAGCAAAGAGTTAGAAGGAACAAAAGAGGCTTTATGACTTTTTAGAGGGAGAGAAATGAGGACATAATGATGAGGCCGAATATGCAAGCAAACTTCTCCAAACTTCCCTGAGTATTTAGGGATTTATAATTTATATTTCTGGATAAGCAACACATCTATCAGTTTCTTTTTTTTTCCCAGTTATTTTGGTGGGGTTTTTCTGTACATGACTCAGCTATTTATGAGTGTCCAAAAGAGAGATCATACAGTATGACATAACTCCACAGAGATGACAGTAGCTCACTAGGTTGTTTTAAAGGTGAGTTAAAAAATTACTGAAAGCAGACTGAATACTGGGTAAGAGTCCCAGCAGTTTCTTAGCAAGTTAGTTTAACATAGGCCATACAAATGACATTTACATATAATAATTCAAATGTTTCTCTTTACTGCAATAGCGGTATGCAAAATGGAAAGCATTTGAGAAATAAAGAATAATATATTTATTAATATATGTATTTATTAATATATTAATATATTTATCCCTGAAATAAAGGATAATATATTTAATACCAACAGACTGCAGAGAAGAGAGAGAAACTTCTAGATGATCTTTTGGACATGAGATTCCTATTCAATGTGAGATGGTAAAACCACGAAGTTTTAAAAAACACAAATCTAAGATTACTTCTGTCATTCTGGAACCATTCAGGTCAGAAAAACCTTAAAATTATTGATATCGGTCCACTGACACTTATACTAGGTCAATAAAGTAATGAGTATAGTTTGATAAACTGGATAAAGGATAACACACAAAATCTGAGAACTTAATTCTTGAGTATTATTTCCTAAAGCAGAGAGAATGCCAAACAAATTATGAGGAGAAGACTTAAAGCATTCAATAAGGGGCATAATGACCTGGGATATGTAAATTAGATGTTCTGCCCTCAGGAACATACAGGACCCACGATTCCACATTATGAAGCCTCTGGCAGCAATATTGGCTGCAGGTATTCTCAGTACTATCTTTTCCTGATTTCACCTGCACAGTTTCTTGAATGGGTAGGCTGAAATCCACTGGGGAGTCAACAATTTTAATATAGTTTATAGAAAGTTTTTAGGGTTTGGTTATTTTTTATGGGGTTTATTTTGTTTATTTGGGTTTTTTTTTTTTTTTTTAAAGTTTAGAAGAACTGCACAAAGACTGGACGGGACCTGCTACTACCAATTCCCACTTTGTATTATGAAATCTATAAGCCTATAACTAAAAGCTTGATATAGCAAAGCTGGTGCCTTGCTGATGAGAACAAAGACATTGAATGAAATAAATGCATTAAGATTGGTAAAACTGGTAAAAGATAACTACCCAGAATCATTCTAAAGGTTTGAATGCCTTCTTGGTCTCTTACCCTCAGTCAACCACCTTACATCCTTAAATATGCAATTTCAGTGAGTGCTTGTTCATCCTTTACTGATAATAGCTCTGAGTTTAACCAGCCAAATTACTTTTAAATGGGAAGTTTTACATTCTTTATAGCTCCAAGGATTGGTGTAAAAACTTCAAAAGCTAATTTAATACTTTCAAGAAAATGTCCAACGTTACAAGAGCCTTGTTGAATACCAGATGTATTTCACTCATCAGAAATGTTTTTCTAGGCTGCTACCCTGCAAAACCAAATTGCCCCATTGCATCTCAGAGCTTGTTGCTGCCCTGTTGTTTTTGGGGTTCTGGGAATGACAAAACTGGACCAATAACCTCTTTAGAAATGCTCCTTTGGAGAACAAATTTCCTCAGGTTTAGCCAGCCATCTTAAAGCCTTATCTAACATGAAAAATTTGTAACATAAATCATTTTCATAATAATTGCAGGGATTAGAAAGTAATTATTATGTTTAAAGAGAAGTGCCTGGAGATAGATAAAACCTATGCCTGTTGACTCTGGATTTTGGTGAGTTTTGTAAGGGTTTCCTACTGCTATTTCAACTAAAAAGCTGTTGTCTGTCAGTGGGGATGCTTTTCTTCTAAATAAGATAATGCACAGACCCAAAATTCTTCTCATATATTTTGTTCCAAACGGAATGATCCATTGCTGAGGAACTCTTCCCAGCTGGTGCTTCTTATAATGAACAAACTTTATCCAGGTGTCAGTTTTACCACATCTTGCAACTGCTGACTGCCCATTGGAGTCTAACTTCTCTTCTGCATGCAGGTACTTTAAATTATTTCTGGGTCAAGGTCAAGCAGAAGTCTTGCCTGCAAAGATACCTATTTCCTGAAGATAAATAAAACATCCCCCTAATGACGCAGTACTTCTGAGTGCTACTCATGATTTTCAGAGAACTACTGGCTTTCTAATCATAAATTGGGTAACAACCTGTCTGTATTATTTTGCAATAAACAAATGGGAGTTTATATTCTTTCCAAGGCTCTTTATGTTTTTCATGCCTATGTATTGATGTTACCCTCAGTGGCTTTATTAATTGTCATCTTTCCAATAGCCATTATCTTTTTAATTCTGTATGTCACGAATATCTTTTTGCAAGGAGTTTCAAATATAGTTTAGAGGTATACTGAAATGTATAGAGAAGTGCTTAATTTTGTTGAATTAAGCATTTATTGCAATAATTAACTCAGAGAAGTGGAAGAGAGAATCTGCAAATGCAGAAATCATGATAAATAGGTGGTATAGAGTACAAGAGGTACTAATTCAAACCCTCTGAAACCATGTAATGCAGATGTGAAATGAAGCAAAGCCAATGTATAGTAAGGAACAGATGGAATTGATGCATCTCAGAACAAATCATCACAGGAAACATTTGGAAATTATCAGGAAAAACAAACAAACAAAACAAGCAACAAAGAGGTTGCTTTAAGTCCTAGAGCTTGCTAATTACAAGCCATTGCTTAAAAGAAGCAAGAAAACAGAGGTATTGTGAAGAAAAAATGGTAGACTCAGTGCAGATCATCAATAAAGATATTAAACAGAAAAAAGCTGTAATACCTCTTCACTCTGTACATGGGTTTCTCTCAATAGCTCCTCTGGAGTATCTTGCTTGAGCCATTCACTGAGGAGATATTCCAGGTCTTCACTCTACATTTCAGATTATGTTCTGAAAGCCAAGCATCTCACATATATGTAAACCCTTACATAACTTCTTGCTGTAGGTCTTCACTGATTCTGGGCCTACCTCATCTGTGGTTCTCATACGAGGATTTTCTGAATGATCCTGGAATATACACAAAACTTGCATTTTGTTTATTTATTTATTTATTTATTTATTTATTTATTTATTTATTTTCTTCAGTTGCATGTCATATTAGTTTGGACTTCTGTGTGTTTTTAGGATGCCTAGATAAAAGATACGAAATGAATATGGCCAATAGAAGACATTCTACATGAGTAAAGGAAGGCAGCTTTGAGTAACAACTATTTAGGAAAAAGGGGGAAATGTAATTCTCATTTATATAGTCAAGTCAAATAAAAAAAATTAGGTTTTAGTTATTCCTTCATTTCTTTACCAAATTTACAGTTCCCACATGCGAGATTTGTCAGTCTTATGAGAATAGACAAAATAGCCCTAACTACCTTGGATTTAGCTTGGATTTTGATGCTCTAATGTGCCTATTTTTATAGAAATAAAATCTCTTCAGGATAACTTATTATTTTTCTAATTTGACATTTTTTGTATGCATAATATTTTAGACCATATACTTCAGATTTCTTTTTCTAATTTAGTTCTAGTAAAGTGTTAATTTAGCTTTAATAAAATGGAAAGTACTATTCCATAAAACTTTACTGGGGGAAAAAAAGTCTACGGTAAATATTTTCAGAAGCAAAGAAATATAAAAAGTTTGAGTTAGGTACCACAGTCTGGGCCAGACATTGTTCTCTTTATCAAAAATTTGTTGTAATAGGAACGGTGACAATGGCATTTTGGGTCATACCAATATTCACATGACCAGAATTCATTTCAGTTTGCTTTCTAAATTTAGCTTTCTAAATTTCTGTGATGCTCAAGGTTGCACATCTGCCAGTGATGCATTGCCATGTAATGGAGGCAGTAAAAACACAGTGAAGAAATCCACCCTGTGTTCAGCAGTTTGTTACCAGGGTCTTGCACTGGTATATTTATTATTCTGTAAGAACCATATATATTAGCACTGAGCCTTGAGACACACAATACAGCCATGGCAGGAGAAATGAGTGGTTTTGCTTCCCCAGTCAACACCATTATTGTTCAAAACAACTACCTGTCTGGAGCTCTATGTAGTTAATGTGGAAAGTGAAGGGTGTAGAGCTCGCGCCTGACAATGACAGCTCTTTCACAGAAGAGAGGAATAGCATATTTGGATCTGTACTTTCATGTGCTTTTATTTATGCTCTAGTGTTTTGCTTATCTTCTTAAAACCTTAATTGGTCATAATGAGAAAGGGAACTGGGATTAGGAAATTTTACAGCCTCATTTTAAAAACTTTACCAACAACGTCTTCAAGAAACTGTCCCAGCGGGACTTTGGAGATGCATTTATTTCCAGACAGTTCCTGTTTGCTCCTGCTCTTATTGGGTATTCCCAACAAGGAATGAGCTTAGAAAGGAAGAAATACAAAACTAATTTATAGGAGTTCAGTGAAAGACACTTGAATATTCTGACAAAGGAAACTGTTCTATTATTTTTAAGCACAGTCTAAGCAGGGGAAGTCCTCCTAGCATTCACTATAATGGATGTCTCCAACACTGAGGTACTAGATATATCTTTGTCAGTGAAATATAAGGAAGATAGGAAACAAATGGGAAGAGCTTTTCGCACTTTTTTGCTTCAAAATCTGGATTAATAGATTCATTCACTGTAACTGTTTCTATTACGTCTTGATATAACATACATGATTAACATACATTATTTCTTTTAAGATTTGTGGGAGGGAAGGGAAATGTTGTCCATAATATAAGGAAGGAAATGCAACTGTAGTGCCCATAATGGTCTGCAAATTATTTACCTGCATGAGGTACAGGCATTAATATTCAGAGAAGCTTCTTCTGTGGTTACTGCATTCACAGCCAGTGTTGAAAGTTATTCTCTGTTCTTTTATTTTTTCTCCAGATTGCAGCCAGTAATGCTTTAAGAAATGCTACAAAATCAGAGAATAAACCCATTATCATTACCTCTAATTTCAAATGTCAATCAAACTTCCCACACAATTCTGCCTAATCTTCCCCCTGCTCCCACAGAAAGTATTTGTCTTGTTAAAATTTACTTTCCCTGCAACATTATTAAAAATATGTCTGATTCTATTCCTTCAGCTTGTAATGACCATGATTCCAATTACAGGTCATGTTGAAGCATTTTTTTCCAAATGAAGATTCATGGTGCTATTTTCCAGCTTTGCATTGGAAAAAACAAACTTATTCCAAGTTAGATAAGACCATACTACAATAGAATATTTTTCCCCCTGATTTTCTCTTCTGTCCTTATCCATAAAGTGTTTTTTTTAAATAGGGAATCCTATCTTTGTTTCTTTTGATTCCCAGTTGTATAAGTATAAATATATAAAAGCAAAACATTTCTTAATGCAGTAAAGTAGAATACTTTTTTTTAATGCTTTCTTCCTTGATTCCGAATGTCAGAATTAGTGCCTGTTCATTGAGCAGTGAAATGCATAAAAAGTAAGACTTATCGCTGCCTGGTAGCAAGACATTTTCTGTACTGCTTCGCGAGATAATGACTGCTTATTACAAATGTCTATAATGGGAGGTGTCTTCCTCTGAGTAACAGAGGAGCAAGGCAGCCGGGGCACTGAGGATAGAGTCTGTGCCTGTGCGAGAACAGTGCCCTTAGAACATACCCAGGTGTTATGTTTTCTCTTACTCTTTGCTGGGAAGATGCTTGGAGGGGAACAACACTGAGTCGAAAACTGAGCTCTTTTCTTAGAGCTGAGACTGTGCAGACCAGCACAATACTGACTGTAAAGAACTCACTATGTCCATGAGAAAAATTTCCTTTCTATTACTCTTTCAGGTCTCACCTTTGCGAAGGAAACCAAATTAATGCAATAATAAACAATTAACATACGACTTTCCTGATACTCACCATTACACCTTATTAAATACAGCATTACACTCCATCTCCAGGCCTTAAAATTTCAACGACTTTGCAATTTATTGATCTTTTTCTTCTTTTTTTTTTTAAATTACAGACAGAAGTTTGTATTTCTGTTGCTCTTTGCTTTAAAACGAAAAAAGTGCAAGTTTTTCTCTGTCCAGATTAGGACCACATTTTAACTCTGGCAGACCAACAGGCACCTATTTATAAGTCAGCACAAGAAGAAAATGAAACATCTCTGTCACTTCTCAATAGTCACCAAATAAAAACTTTAATACATTTTTTTAATTAACCTTTGATACATTTTGATATGTGTATATACTCTCTGTCACTAGGAGAGAAGCTGCCGCTTGGACATGACAGTATTTCCCTAGTTTCTTCAAGGACCATTGCAGGACTGCTGTGCTGTTTTATTTAATAGCCTTCTTGAGAGCAAAAGCCCATACTGAGAAGGAGGGAGCAGACCATATGCTCTTTTTTCATGCCCACAGAGACAATTTAGTTCAATTATAAAAACATTTGTCTCTGGCTCCTTTGCCTGTACTCTAAGCTGGTCTAACATGCTCCAGACCAGAAGAAAAATGTCCTGTGCACTAGGGGAGCAATGTGCTCAAACTCATACATTGCCACTACGCTCATGCTACCTACTGGTCTTGGCAGATTCTGTGTAAGGAGAAACACCACTAATTTGAGGAGGGATGCTGCAAGCAGAAAAGTATGCAAATGTTGACCTGACAAATATGATTTTGAAGAAAGGCGGACTCTAAACACAAAAACACAAGCATACAGATGGATGTTTTTACTGATGTAATGATTAAGTACAGGCAAATTTATGAGACATTAAGTAATGACACGTTTTTTGTCAAAGTAAAAAATATGAGTGCTAAATAACAAATTATTATCAGGAATAAGACCCAAGTTCCCAGCTAAAGGTACTGAGCAGATTCCATGAAAACAAGAGAAGGATAGAAACTGTCATACCCAATTAAAAGAACCTCCTACTGCTTGTGTTTAATGTTTAAAAAATTATGCTGCATGCACCGGGAGACAGTTGTTAGATGCTCAGAGGTACTGTTACTGACCTCAGTAGGAAAGGTCAACACGTACCACGAATCTGAATATCATCAGTGTGCTTGTGATAATGAAAGCCATATGACACAATCAATGTTTCAAGGAGGTTTAATTTTAATGAAAGGTCTGAAAGGCTCGGGACAGAGCCCTGAGGCTCACTGACACTCAGAGAACTCACAACTGAACAAAGCTTGATCAGCACATGGAATCGAAAGGGTGGTTAGACAGTAACCAAATCTCATTCCAGCCCATGGAGCTTCTCAGACAGCAATTGCTGAAGCGATGTCAAAGGCAGCTGTTCAGCTGAACAAACCTGAAGAAAATCTGAGGAATGTCACTCAAGATCCTTGTTCCTTACAACAGCTGTCCTAAAAATACAACTGCACCTCATTATACACTAAACAAATGGTCAATTTGAGACAGCATATGCTAAAGGATGTGGGGAAGGAAACACCATAAATACAAGTGTAAATTTTTATGAACTATAGGAGATACTAAAGGCTTGGTGCTAGTCATAATGGAAGCTTCATATGAGGCTTGGAATTCTGGTGTGAATCCAGAATGACTCACTGAACTAATAAAACTGAGAATTTTAAGCATGGTTTCCTTCTCTAAGAGTTGAAACTCTTAAATCAGGCCCATTGAGCATGAATAAACAATCTTTTCCCACCCTAACAATTAATTCCCTAGCTGCTGGTCCCTTACCTGACCAAAGCACACATTACATTGTGTAACTGACAGACAATAAATGTATGGATATACTTGTTCTGGTTTGAACTCTGATGTAGACTCCCAATAGGGACACTTAGGATGCTTTTAGTTATGTGTAAAGAGTCGCATAATTTAAGTCATGTATTGTTGTATTGCATTCCTGAATATTCAAAAGGTCAATAAACTTTTCCTTCTGCTGAGACTTATTTCTATGACTGTGCTGTTCAACTGTCACTAAGATTTTTTAAAGGCTCTGAGGTCATTAGAAAACAAGGCTGAGCTACACAATTTAAAAAGTGCTGTATAGGGTACAGTCATTTACAGATAAGGAAATGACTAATTGGACTGGACTTCAATTTCAGTTCAGTGGAATCTCTCAGAGATTATATTTCCTGTCAATGACTTTTAAGGACATAGACATGCTGAAAGAAAGTTGCTTCAGAAATACAATTTCAGTATTTCTGATAGGATACAAGCACCTCTGGAAACCTCCAAAACCCAAAGCAGAAAAAAAAAATTAGCACAATAGTCTTTGGATATACTATTCATTAGCTAACACCCATCCTGTTTTGGAGAATATGACAGACAGTAACAAATCCTGTGTTAGACTTGCCATATATATTTTCCATGGATAAATTTCATAGGTAATATTTTTGTACAACATTGGTGCTGTGCATCTGTTTTCTTTGTTCTCTTGCTAATTAAAGTTTTGGGGCTTTTTCCCTGAACAACTCAGAAAACACAGATGAGATATTTTCCTTATATCTGTAAATCAGTAAGGAGTCTTTCAGAAAAAAATTCTTAAATAATAACAATGAAAAGTTCACAGAGTTTTAATGTAAGCTAAAATTCCTAGAATGTTTTCAAGCATATTTCAGTGGTGACTGGATTGGTACCACCTACTGTCTAAGCATTACACCATTTGCACACCATTATAGTACATAATGGGAAACAAGCCACAAACAAACCCCACAGTCTGGCTTTCCTGACTGCATGCCAGCCCAATTTTACAGAAAAGGTGGTGAGGGGTCCCCTTGTCCCCTGGATCCAGTGGATAGGGTGCTCTCATTAGCCATGCCAAGCTGGCCAGCTGCTCAAGCAGGCAACACCTGTAATTCCAGAGCCTTCAGTTTGCTGTAGAAGCCACATAAACACTTCTCTAGTAGTTCAAAGGAAGGAAATTATTTCAGGTTCTAAATGCCATTTTCCCAGGACACCAACTACAGAAGTAGCTTCTTAAGCAAATACAGACACTGATGCTAAGCCAGACAGGTCTGTCTTTGGCACCACAGTGCAAACCCCTATGTGAAAGCCTAAAATGTCCCCATGCAGGGTCTAGACCCCTTCAAGCCTCTAAATGAGCACCACAAATTTGTCTCTGAGCTTTCAGGCATTGTGGCAACACCTGCCACATCACCACAGGTCCCAAGCTGAATGCCTTATCGGGTGTTTCCTCACGTGCATGGCACACATGTGCATGTGCATGCATGTGTTATCATTTATTTGATCACTTATTTATAAATAAGTGATCAAATAAAACTATCTTCAATATAACTACATTATTAACCTGTCCTTCATGCACTATGTATAGGCAAAAGAGCAAGGACAAGACTCGGAGCAGTGTTTCAACAGGTTAGCTTGAGTCCATTTCTCTGTAAGCATACATAAAATATGTGATGGCATGCCATAAAAATGTCAACATTTTTAGAGAGAGGGGTTTGTCAGATGACCAGAATGGAGACTGAACTAGCTATGAAGGCACGTGCAGCTGGCAAAGGCAGCCAAAAGGCACAGCACTTGGTACAGCAGATGGTGCAGAGGAGTGCAAAAGAGGAGGGCAGAAGCCCTGCAGAAGTGCTTGGCAAAGGCAGTGACATGCCATGCAGGGGATCAACTCCCCCAGCACAGCAGAGGCCTTGACCCAGAGCAAGTTTTCCCTGGAGGATGGAGGTCCAGAGGACTAAAGGGTGCCTCGTGTCACCCTCTAGGGCCAGAGGAAGCCCTCACATGCAGGCAGTGTACATGGCTCTAAGTCAGCAGGGAAAGGAGCTGGGAGAAGATGTCGTCAGGCTGCATGCCCTTGGGGTGATGAAAACAAGGGGAAAGGGTAGACTGGGTTTGCTAAGCAAAAGATAGAGGGTGATGTGCATAAGATAGACTTTGTAATCAACAAATTGGGGCAGTGGAGGCCCAGCTCAAACATATGCGTGCAGATAAAGACATGCCAAGAGGACAGCAAAAATATATATCACCTATTTAAATGAACAGAGAAGTGGATTAAAAACTGGCTGAACTGTTTGACTCACATGGTTGTGACCAGCAGCACAAAGTCCAGCTGAAGGCTGGTCACAGGGCAAGTGCCTCTTTAGTACCCACAATAGTGTCCTGGATTTTGGGAGAGAGTGCACTCAAAGCAAGTTTGCAGGTGCCTGCCACAAAACTAGGACAAATGACTGATACTCTATATTGGTGTGCTGCCATCCAGACATCCTTGGCAGGCTGGTCAAATGGGAAAGGAGTTACCACAAACAACAGTAAATAAGTCCATTATTTGTTATTCTTGGGAAGGGATAACACCAAGCACTCGGAGGCCAAGTGGCTGGGAAGCAGCTTGGAAGGAGAGGACCTGGGTAATCTGGAGAACATCAAGCTGACCACAGTCAGAGTGGCAACAAAGGTAGACAGCGTCCTGGGCATCCTTAGGCAAAGTGTCACCACCAGGTGAAGGAAGATGATCCTTCATCTATACCCAGACCTGGTGAGACACCTCTGGAATGCCAGGCCCAGACCTGGGCTCCTGGGTATAAGGGATACATGGAGATTCTGGAGTGAGTACAGCAAGGAGCCACAGATGTGACTGACTGCAGCATCTTCCACATGAGGAGCTGTTGAGAACTAGGCTCAATAGTCTTAAAGGTCTTTTCCAACCTAAACAATTCTATGATTCTATGATTTTATTCAGCCTGGAGATGGGAAAGCTCAGGGGATCTTGTCCCTGTATGTAAATACCAGGTGGGGGAGTAAAGAAGCAGGAGCCAGACTCTGCTTGGTGATGCCCAGTGACAGGACAAGAGGCAGTGGGCACCAACTAGAACATAGGAAATTCTGTATAAACATAAGAAAATACTTTCTTCCTCTGGATGTCATCTGACAGTGGCACAGATTGCCCAGAGAGGCTGGAAAGATTCAAAACCTGACTGGACATGGTCTGGCAGACTCTGCTCTGAACAGAATGGTTGGATGATTCCCAAAGGTCCCTTTCAAACACCACTGCTCTGTGATATACCTACTTAAGTCAAACGATGCTATTTTTTTAGAAATGTGGTCATTCAAAAAATGCCTGCAAGAGAGCCTTATGGCACATGGCATTAATTTTGCACCTATCATACCTGTGTATGCTGATGTATGCATTATTTTTTATGCACATATGGAGGCACCCAAGTATAAATTACTGAAAACAGGAAATACTGATTTGCTCACAAATAATGCAAACACACACACACACGTTTCTTTGCACATTTATTAGCTCATTTCTTATTCTGAACTTGTACATTGTCTAAGAAAATGGAGCTCAAGCTTTTTTTGGTGTCACTGTGTCCAGTGATAAAGAAAATAATTTGCTAGCAATAATGAAGGGTCATTCAACAACAGATACCTGCTAATAATCTCTGGTGCACAGGTCTTTTTTTTTTTCTTTTTTTTTTTTTGTTAAAACTGAGTGAAATTAAAAGGTGCATTTTTGCATATTATATGTTCTCTTGTTCAGTGAGAGATTCCAGTTAGTACCCTATATAGAGGTGAGGGGGAAAAGAACCCCAAAAAAACCTCATGCAATTTTTAAAGGATACCAAGCAATCCAATCTCACTAGGAAGGGATTTCTTCACCAGCTAAGAAAGTATTCATTTTTGGGTCAGCTTGTCTGCAGCTGAGGGCTTTTAATATTTCAGCTGAGTTCACCAGGCAATGTGTTACTACAGTCTTTGACAATTACCAGAAGGAATGCAGGAACCGTCAAAGCATCTGTTTTCCAGCAATCGCATATATGAGGGCTTTCTGAAAAACACAGCTACCTGGAGCCCTGAACTCTTACTGCAGTACCAAGGATAGAGAAGCAGAGACCATGGTTTTCTTTCCTCTTTGTATTCCATTTGTTATTTATTTGCAATTTCATCTCTTATAGAGTGCTTTTGGTTATAGTCTATGCTCAGCTCCTTTTATTTACTTCTTGTATGTTGCAAGTGCTTTTTTATTTCTTCTTTCTTCTCTCCTTCCCATTGTCTCAACCTGCTTTTAAAGCTAGGAACTAGCTAAACATCTGATTTTTATCCAGCTCTGATGCTACATCTATAGATTTTTGACCGTGATTTTGAAACCTTGCTGTGACCCTCCACTTCCTGCTGTGGAAGGGATAATTCAGAAACAGATTGAAAGCTGCTGCCTGCCCAGGCATGTGCCCACAGCCTCTGTGTGATGTTGAGACAGTGGCTGTAATTGGGGAGTTCCAGCATAAGGAGCACCACAGTAAAAAATGTACTATAAAACTATTTGGGGAATAAAAAAAACTGATTACTTAAAAACTTCCTTGAAAAGGGAGTCCTATGGGATTACAGAACAAAGAGACAGAAGAAAGATGAAGAAAATATGTCTGTGGAGAGCAGAAATGCCTGCAGGAACACATTTCAAGGAGGAAGAGATGTGAGTGGAGTAGGAACTAGAAAAAAGAATTATTCCCATCTGCCTTTCATCTGGCGGTGAAAAAGGTCGAAGATATACTCTTAGGCACATTGTTAGACAAAAAGTAACTCAAAATTAGAGGTGAAAATTATGGCAGATTTACAACATAGTTATTAGAAAACTCAATCAAAGCTGTGAAGAGCCTTGGGTTAACAAAAAAGGGCAGCCATTGCTGACAGCAGCTGGATTTATTTTGATATGCTGTAGAGAGAAATGCCTCTTGGTCCTGAGCACAAGGCAGATTTTTTACTTCCTTGTGCCCTGTGGCTTATCTCAGTAGAGGAATTCAGGATTGTTTTACAGTCATTTCAATGAAGATCTCGAACTTGCTGAGAATATCCTTTCAAAAGAGCAAAAAGATGTAAAAGGTCAAGGAAATCTTAACAAAGCTTTGGAGCTAAAAGTGTGGTTTTAATTCCTTATGATGTCAATAGTTTCTTCTGTAATTACAGGTGATAGAGTAATAAAGATAAATGATAATCAGCTAAAGTTATCTAGAAGGCTAATTGTCTCCTTAAATCACACAAAGAAAAACATTTTGCATATGGCAAAATCCTGGCACGTTCTTTAGCTGTCCTGTCATATGTTCTGATTTCCCAACAATGTACCAGCCTAATTTGGCTTTGGTATGTTTTTAGATGCAAATATAAAACAATGGATCCAGACTTAGGTCTTTCATGCTGAGGCTACGTTTATTTTTTAGTTCATGCCAATTTCTGCAGGACATCCAGGGTCGCTGGGCAGATACCAGCCCTGTTCCAGGGTTAATATTCCTGGTCCAAGCTGCCCACAGGAGCAGGCCCAGGGTTTATCCTGACAAATAAACTTTCCTCTCTCCCAGCAGTGCCTGGCCCCAGCAGGGCTCTTTATGTGGCCCCGGGAAACTCTGAATCCCTGCCCAACTCTTCAGCCTCTCTCCAGCTCCAACACTCATTGCATGACCTCAGTCAGGGACTCAGAAGTCTTGCCAGTCTTGGTATTGCCTTGCTACATAACCCACCATGAGATGGGGAGATCTCAATTCCTTGGGTCTGCTCTCTTTCCTGAAGGCGAACACAGCTTTTGCCGGGAGCACCAATGCCTTTCTGTGCACATTCCATGGCTGGCTGTTAAGAGGCTAGCTAAATACATTTGCCCTTCTGAATTTTGGCAAACCGTGTGATGACTGGGGATACACCATGTAGAAATGAGGAATTGTGGACTGTAGGGAGCTCTATGCATGACACATCTGTGTAAAAGCTGCTTTTTGTCTCTGAGAATGTCTATCTATCTATCTATCTATCTATCTATCTATCTATCTATCTAACAACTATCTGTCTGTCTGTCTGTCTGTCTATCTAATCTATCTTTATATGACTGTAAGTATGATCTATATTTTAATTTCTATTTAAGACCAAAGTGACCAACCATCAGTATCAGCCAGTCACAGCTGACATTCTAAGACTGGATGTCCTTGTATTAAACCTGAGACCAGCCTGTTGCAAAGGACTCTCAATTTATTTTGCAGAAGAAGTAAACTGAATGCGACAGGAACTCACAGGGGTAGAAAACTTTCAGTTGGTCTGGTAGGTATTAACCACCTCACTACCCCAGCATAATGAAACTCCATTAAACACAATGAAACTCTAGAAGCCCCTAGGATTATGTGAGCTGCCTTCTACAAAGCAGATTTGTGCTCTCCCTGACTGCTGAAAGCCAGTGGAAAAACTACTGTCTGCTGCTAATGGAAATTATCAACATCTCCTTTGAAGAATCCTGTTCATCAGGCTCCCTGAAAACAGCCATGATTTCAAAAAGAATAAAGAAGTTAGAAAAGCATCACCCATTTTCCTATCTCCAGTCTGGGAAAATTGATGAGAGGCAGAGAATGCAAAGTACGTGACATTTGCCATCAGGCTTTGTAGCTGGGCTGACTTGGTCCTAAGGAACTATGATATTATTGAGGACCATGACATCTGAAAATTCCTATTGTATGGCTCTCTGCAGCTCCAGAACAGCAGAGCATGAGTTATAGTCACCATGTCTGGAGTAACTGGCATTGGTATGGTTTCAATTTTAATTCCTTAACAAAAGCCATTGATTCGTGATAGACAACACCCTTTCTGGCCCAAATGCTCTTTTTTTACATCTTTTTAAAATATAAAAATATAATTTGGGATTGTGATGGGGTGTTACACGATGTCAGGCCCGCCCACAGAAGGCTGATCATCTGACATAGCCAGAAACATCCTAAGATTTCTTTTCTTTTGGAAAAATCCAGAGATTAGGGAAAATCTAGAGATTTAAATCTAGAGGTTTAGGAAAAGCTGCTGACTCAGATGATCCATGCCAGACTTCAATAATGTTATCTGGAAGAAAAGCATTAACTAGCTAAATACCAGACTCTTCTATCTTCTAGACAGAAGCAGGTGCATTTGACATTTGTCTGGACAATTGTTGTCAGCATGCAAAATGCCTTATTTTAATCACCAGGAATGAAATTAATCTCATCTAGTTTAAGATGACTCAAAATAAAGTTGTGAGTTTAGCTAATCATCCAGACTCCTGTATTCTGTGGAGATTTGTAGACATTTATGAAAGGTGATTCATTCCACCCTGGGTATTCAGTAGCAGTTGGAATAATCACTCTTTAGAGGTGTCTGTCCTTCTCCCTTGGCTACAGCAGGAAGCTAAGTGCTAGTTTAGGCTAAATGATTAGCATTTAATTGGTAGGCAAGATTAATCCCAGTTCATTAAAAAAATTCCCTGGCTACAACAGGCTTAATCCTGTCCCATGAATTCTGTAACATACTTTACTATTGCCTAGAGGTGGAAATGAAGTGTGTCTCAAGCTGTGGAACACAGAGACAGATTTCTGCCTAGTGCTAAGTTGCTGGAGCCACCTTAACCCTTTATCTCAACTTTCTCCTGGGTTCCAGTCTGCAGCCATGATTGGTTTGCAAGCTGGATTTTACTTTTCAGTGGTGACAATGAGCTGGGTCTTACAGAAGTGCAAAGATAGCCAAGGCAAAGGCCCTAAGGGGTAGATTTTTTTCCTGGGATTCCTTTACTTAAAGGGTTCATGTGGAGAAGGGTGATGGCTTTTCTGCTGTTTTTCAGAGCATAAGACTGAACCATAGACATTTAAGGACATGACTTTTCTTGCAGGATAAGGATTAAAAATTACGCAAGATTGAGACAGGACATAAAAATTTATGAGCAAGTCAGTTGCCTGATCAAGAATATAATATGAAAATGGGTGCATATCAGTCCACCTTCTCCTAGCCTTTTCTTCCTTCCACTCTTTGCTTTCATTTTTAGCTCATGCACAATTCTTGGTGTATTCTAACAATATTTTTTGCCTCCCAAATTCTTATTTCAGTGAGACTCCACTTTGATCATGATAATAAAATGCATTTTTTAATAATAGTGCATTAAATTGCAATTGTGTAGTATGAGTTTGGATCACAATCCTTCCTAATTTTCTTCTGCAAATCTGGTGCTTCATACCATCATTGTGCAGCAGAGAAAGAAGTGAATCACTGACCCTTCCTAGGGGAGAGTCGTATAACATAGCTCCAGGTTTCTATTACTGAGTTTTATAACAGTAATAAGGTAAGAATTTATTGCTGACCTGATATGCAGGAACAAAATCTTGCCACTTAATAAAGCTATCAGACATTCTGGATCTTTCCCATGTAAGAGATCAAACTCACAACAATACCCAAATTTCCCTGGCACTATGAAGCAGCATTTAATGCCATTGTATAGAGTAATATGGTTTGTCCATAGATTTTATAATCCTGGAAGATACTGTGTCTGGAAAGTGGTTTTATTGCAATTCAATACATCCTAGATATTGCCATCAAAGATTAAACATCACTCTATCAACAGTGCTTGTTAGGGAAAAACACCTGGTGTCTATGCAGCAAAGGTTATTATATTTCCCTTTCACAGAAGAGGTTTTCAGTCTTAACAATGGACTAGCTTTTTATAGCAGAGATTAAACCTGAGAATATGACAAGCAGAGCAAGGTGCTCCTCTGTTTATTGAATTGTCTGGTGATTTATACAGGAAGGCAAAAAGATAATTCTCCCCCCGCCCAAGTTTCTTTTATTTTCCCAAGAAATCATATGGATACTGCCAAGTTCTAAAAACATTATTCTTCTAAAGATTTTTCCACCTCTATTGTCTCAGGTATACCTGTCCCTCCCAAAAATTTTTTTAATTTGTTTTATTTATTTAACTTGTGAACTTTTCACATGCAGCTGAAACTAGATTGATTAAAAGTGGAATTAAGGTAAGGTTGATTTTCCAAAACCATAATTCTGTCACATTAATCACTAGAATAATTTCAAGACAAAGACTCTCCTACTGAAACCTTTAAAATCACCTCCAACTGGCCTGGAGACACCAAAAAAAAAAAAAAAAAAAAAAAAAAAAAAGAGAAAAAGATGAGCCTTCTTTAATTTAAACAGCTTCACTATGAAAATTGTGAGATTCATAGTACCTGGAACACATTTAAGACCGGTTGTAATGTTCTAGCTGCTCATCGATCAGGAATCATGGCAATCACATGCCTTTCCAGCTTTTTAGCATTAAGTTATCCTCAAACGAATTTTGAATAATAATTTGAATAATTTTGAATAATTTACGAACATTTTGAATAATTTTTCTTTAGCATTTTCCTTTTTTTTTTTTTTTTCAAGCACAAAAAAAAGAAATCTCCAAACCAGACTGTGAAATGTTGTCAGGGCACTTAAAAAAATATGGTTTTTTTTGAAATCTGTTTTATGAAGACTTAGCTTGTGTTTGACTTGCATTGATGGATGAGATGTTAATTGGTTGAAGTATGGATGAACATATGGATAGAGAAGACTCTGGGAATGCCTCAGCTGGGAAGTGTATGGCTCTGCTAGCACAGGAGTTAAGTTGCAAAAAAAGCAAAACCAACTCACTGCTTCCACTTTGCCTCCTAACCTTGTACATTTACTTGGGAAAGTCTGATGTTAACACAGATTCCAGACCACAGGTGGCTTGGATATGGCCAGCTTAAAAACAGGGCTTTTGTGAAAGTGGCCATCCCTAAAAGGGAACACCCTGATGTGCGCAGTGGGTCCTTGCCATGCCGATGGTCTCCCTACTGATGCTGAAGGCAACACGCTGGAGACACTGCTGCTCATCCCCACACTGTAGGGCGTGTGGGAGACCAGCCCTGAACTGTGGGAGCTGCTGGGGCTGGGGCTGGGGCTGGGGCTGGGCTGGGCTGGGGCTGGGCTGGGCTGGGGCTGGGGCTGGGGCTGGGGCTGGGCTGGGGATGGGCTGGGGATGGGCTGGGGATGGGGCTGGGCTGGGCTGGGCTGGGGCTGGGCTGGGGCTGGGGCTGGGCTGGGCTGGGGATGGGGCTGGGCTGGGCTGGGCTGGGGCTGGGCTGGGCTGGGCTGGGGCTGGGGCTGGGGCTGGGGCTGGGGCTGGCACCCTGCCCGTGGTGCTGCTGCAGAGACCAGGGGCTGCTGGGGAAGAGTTCCCCCAGGGCTCTCCGGGCTGAAAGCAGATGGGACAGCCAGCCAGGGCTCTGGCTGCATCCTGAGCACAAGGGTGGGGTGCAGAAGGACACTCTGCGTGTCTCAGGCAGAGCTCCTGGTCCCCCAGTGAATGCAAATCCAGCCACCCCTCTGCAACACCAAACCCCTGTGCACCTCCAGCCATTGCGTAAGAGAGGGCTGGACTTGAATAAATCACATGACAGAGATGGAGGAATCTGTGCCTTGTGCTTTGTACTTCTCAAAGTATGATAAAAGCTGCCTGTTAGCTTCTTCTGTGTAAGTAAAAATAACTTCAGCTTTTTCTTTCTTTTTCCTTATGCATATTCTTTTCTGATTCTAAGATTCCCCATTTGCATCACAGTGCTATCCTAATTCCCAGTGGTATGAGATTATTTTCACATGTTCTTTTTTCTTCCTAGATTAAGCTAGTGATTTATTGTATCCACTAAAGGCCTTGTCTAAACTCAGACCACTATGTGAATCCCTTTTCTTTGCTCCCTGACTTTAAGAAACTTGAGAGAGTACCAGTAATTCAAATGCAAGTAGCAGTGCTGGGAATGGTTTCTGACTCACTGTAATTACTGGAGGAAAGGCAGTTAAATAGAGATACTGATAAGTCTGCTCCAAGGAGTATATAGCAAAGGGAAAAGATGTTCCTCCTCCCTCTGCCTATATGTAAAAATATCTGTGTTCTGAAAGGGCAGGAAAATACAGAAGGAAAAAAAATGACTTATTCTTTTCTTTTAGCCTGAGTTCAAGATGATATGCCCAAGAGGGACTACCAAAAACAGGGGACCAGAGTTCAGCAGTAGAATAAAACTGAACGAGCAGAGATTCCATTAGAGATGAAAATGACAAAATTAAGGTCAATTAATTTAGGTCAACCAAGGAATGACCCAGTTGTTAACTATGGGCCATTTCACGTGTCTAGAGTACCTTACCTGCTGCTCTAGAGAAGCCATGTCTCCTGTAGGTTCTGTGGCACATCTGCCACTCCCTGTGGGTATCTCCTAAACCCTGGGGTTTCCCCAAATGGCACTAGACGCTGATGTTTAGGCACTAGTCACTTATATGTGGGCATTTAGGTGTCTCAGTTTTGAACTGAACTTCTCATAGAATATCTGTTTCCTCTTTCATCTGCTCTGAAATGATGGGGTGGTTTTTTATGGTTTATATTGCGTATAAAGCTGAAGAAAGCATTTAGCAGTTATTGGAAAATGAATCACATAATTTTTTTTAGAATAACAGTCATCATTGTCAGCCTTTCATGTGCCTTTTCATATAAAATAAATTGACAAGCACCTAGAAAATAGCTTCAAAATGAGTGTAAGCTAATATGCATTTGTCAAGAACAAATATATCTGACAAAATGTATTTCCTTCTACAACGGGGTGACCAGAACTGGGAAGGGACAAGAGGCAGTACTTGTCACATAGTTAGTTTTCAGTGAGGCCTCTGGCATTGTCATCTGTGGTAATCTTACGAACAAAGAAGGGAAATGTTACAAGACTGAAACTACCACAAGCAGATATAAGAGCTGCTAGGAAAACTCTGCTCAGAGTAGCTGTCATTAAGTACATTGTCACAACAGTGGCACTGATGGGTGTTTGTCAGAGGAAGTCTGTCTCAGGCTTAACATTTTTCCATTAGCTCCCAGACACCCCAAAATGTGGGAGAGAGGATATGTTTATTACATTTCCTGCTAAAACAGAGCTAGATTGTAAATTCTCTGCAGCTCAAGACTGAAAACAAACATGATCCTGACAAGGTGGGATTAAACCCACTCATGTTCCTGACAAGGTGAGGACAGAGTGGAGGTAGCTCTCCTGAGTCCACAGGGGTTGCAGTGGCTGTGAAGGGTGTGTTATTCAACTTTGGCATGGTGTCATGAGAAAGGCATGCACCGTATTGGGGTTTGAAGACTTGAATGATTGCTTTTGCTACAAACAGCTGATGAAGTCTTGCACTGAAATTTGTATTCACTTCTGTGCACTGCCCTTGTAGTAAAAGCAAGGTAGGATGAATTGAAAAGAGTCCATAGGGAAGCAATCCAAAAGACGACAAATCTCAAAAACAATGATTTATAGGAAAAGACCGAATTGCGTAGGGACTTTAAACCTACAACAAGAGGAAAAAAATTGGGGGGCTGGGGGGTGGTATCAGTCTTCAAGCACAACAATCAAGACATTGCCTGACTGCCATATTTGGGTGCTGGAGGTTCAACACCTACTCTGTGCAGAGCAAGGATTCTGTATTGCACATTCCCAGCACTGGGGCCTGGCCTAGACCTCTTGGGACAGCTGATGGGACATCAGAACAGGGCTGCAATAATTGTAGGCTGAGCGTTTGCTTTGACTGAGGTGATTATAAGGCATGCAAATTCAAGGAACGATTAGCTACATATTGTGTCATGTCTCTGCCAGGACAGAAGTGTACAGTTTACAAATCTTGTATCATAGTTAGCTCTTTATATGTTTTCTTTTTTTCAGTAATAAAAGGTGAATAAATAGGTGTGATTCTTCTAGAGAGAGCTTGATGAGCAATTCTGAGCAAGTTTAGATGGGTATCTCTGAGGCAGGGCTTTGGGAATGTGATGGAAAACTGTCTTTCAGTCAAAAGTTATTTTTTCATACTGCTAATTGGAATTTATGAGTCAGACATAATCCCAAAACTATGTTGATTCAGTAAGAGAGAAAAGAATCCTCTGAACTTCATTTCACTCATCTTTCCCACAGCACATTAATCCCAGTAAAATCCCTCTTTGTTCTCTCCTTACCTGTGCACATTTCCAGATTTAGCTTTGCTATTATTTCCCTTGAGTTCAATACTTCTACACCATAAAATCATTTTGCTTCAAAACTTTTTCAGTTCCTATGAAATTACATGGAGGAGAAAGCTTGTTTGAGAAGGGATGAGTGGCTTTCTTTCAGGGAGTCAACTTGATCTACTCTGAAGGCGTGAGGCTGGTAGCCCTTCTGCTCTCTTTGCCAGGAAGGCTGTTATCCTTGGTCATAAAATGTCATGGAAATCCATCCACTTGTTGGTCTGTTGTTTTTCCTCCCTATAGCCTTCACTGTTTTCCTCAAGGCTACCACTGGAATAAATTTCTGGAAACCTGTCTCCAGCTGGATATGCCCTGTGATCTCCCTTCAATGGGAATTCCTTAGCAAGGCTGTGGTTCAGTTACTTGTCTGTTGACCCTTATCTTATCTAAACTGAGATTAAACAAAGTTTAATTACTACCCTTGGTTTTGTTAAGATCTATTCTGCCCAAAATAAAATTGTTTCTCAAACTCACAGGTTTACTTTAGCAGAAATTAAGAGGTAAAGTTAACATTCTTTATTACAAAAATCAAGACACATTCATACAATCAAAAACTTGCTAATAAATTGTTATTTCTTTTCATATCCACAATTTCCTTAGTCTGGTAAAAGAAAATCACTCACAGATGGTCAAAGCACCATCCTTTATAACCCAAATTATCTAGATTACACATTCATTTATATATATCCCACAATACATCTGCAGTATCTTATCTTATTCCAATAACTAAACATCAGTTAATTTACATTTACATAAATTCCATTCAGAGCACAATAACTTTACAAAGATTTTGTCAAATTCCTTTTGGATTACAGTGACTGTGGTTACATTTCATTAACATCCTTGACAGTGATACCTCACCAATGCCTTGGCAAAACTTCCTCATCATCCAGCATCAAACATCTTCACCACCCTTCAGACACATTCCATTCCAGCAATTCAGCACAAAACCATCTGCCATAAATTTTAGTCACTTAATCAGTGCCTGCTTCCATGCAAAAGACAAATCATCCCTATTTCTGCCACATCAACCCACCAAGCTCCCAAATCTAGAGGCCTCAGTACCTATCAAGTTACATCATTTACCAAAAAGCCTTGGCAGGTTCAACCAGAGACAGAAAAAAGTGTCTCCACATTCTGTACCATGCTGTTGGAAAAGCCCAGAGTTTAAAAGGAGATAGGATTAATTCCATGCTTCTATGGATTGGGAAATACCTAACGATGTAAGGCCTTGCTTGCACATAAATCAAGATTGGAGGCAGAGATTTAAACACCAGAAATGAAGGAACACTTTCGTTAAAATAAAAGAAATTAACAAAATTAATGAATCATGTTGCCACAACCTGTGAAAATAAGTTACAGTTTAAAAGCTATCTCCATTTCAATACTCATCAGTGTTACAGATCCAATGGTAAGAAGACTCATTTTACAGAAGTTTACCAAGTTACACTATTTCCTGTTCCCAATTCCTTCTTTCTTGACTTGTATTTCAGTTCCATTATTTTTTGATACTGCTTCCAACTCCAAGACCCCTAAGAAGGATTGGCCAGGGCAGTATCACAAGCTATTCCCATACTCTCTGTAAATAGAAATCCTCAGACTGGTCCCTCCAAAGCACACCAGGCTATCTCAGTCACCTTTCACCATGACTTTAACGCCACTAAATTCCTCTTTGCCAAGCCTTTTACAAAATATTTGCCTAGTTTGAGTGATTTTCTGACGGCTTTCCTTAATTGACCTTCCTGGATTGTTAATCGTTTCCCCAACAGAAAGCGCTTCCTACAGAAACTCTCGTCTTTTATTTGCAAATTCTTTTTCTATCAGACTGAAGAGCATCAACAATCTTCACTTCAAAATTTCTCCAGCCTGAGTAATTTCCTTCCTTTTTATGAAAAAGCAGTTAACAATACTTTGCGTGTGAAGGTTTTTTCAACTGTGCACTCTATTAACCTGAAGAATGAACCATACCTCACCACAGCATCATTAGTTAAATACTCATGCTGTTTAGAAACAGATAAAAAGAAACCTCTGAAAGTGACCTATACAATATAGAGAGGTGAGTCTAAGTTAAAACCCTGGACAAAAAGATATTTACATCCATCTACAGAATATTTTTCTCTTCTCATTAAGATTTCCTGGATGGCAACCATCCAAAACAATCTGCCATGAATATCAAGAGCATTTTCAGTTATCCTTCAGAGAACAAGCCCTATTTCCTTTGCAGAAGATGTAAATAAATAATATAGAAAAACAAGTACTTTTGACCTCAGCATCCCACTTATGTGTTAAAGAGCCAGCATTTCTCAGCTTTCTCTTATGCATTTCTTTTAACTTCTAAGTGTTGGCTACTTCTCCATTAGAAGACAGTTTTGCGGAGGAGCTCTTGATTCCACAACACAGCTAAATCATTTGGCCAAGACAATGCTGACTATTAATGTGTAGCATTTTGCAGCATTGGATAAACAAATACATTTAGAATCTAAAATACTTGTGCACAAGATCAGTGCAATAGAATGCATATGATAGATATGTGCATATAATCTCCAAGCCAGTCTGTTTTGTGGTCAGATAAAAATGTTTTTATTCGTTGACGCTGCCTGAATGGCCATTTCACTGAAGCATTATTATGAATGACTTTTTTTGAAAAAACAAGGGCTCGGTGGCTAGAACAGTCCTTATTAAGAGGAGATGTTTACATTTAATATGACTTCGACTTATAATATTTCACCTTATTCATATTTAAGAGGCAAAATCTTCACTGAGGCCAGTGAAAAATTGTCTTTGTACTTCAGCACAGTAAGGATTTTAAGTCAGAAGCTGTCTGTAAATTCCTCTATGATATCCAAAGAAAGGGATTTACTCTGTAATCACCACTATAAAAATGTCAATATACCATTTGCTAAATATATAGAGTGGTAGTCACTTGATCTGGCTTTAGCTATCTAAAAGACAGATACCAAATACACTCTCGCTGTCTGTGACTCCTCATATGACCAATGGTGTAAGTTCAGGCATGGAGTGAGATTCTCCCTGTTCTGGGTTAAGTGGCTAGAATATCTGAAATGAACATTTGCAGGTGCTATATGTTTCCCATTCCTTATGGAAGATGCCTAGAAAATATGCTTATGCTTAGTTGACTAATATTTGGGCATTTAGACTGAAGTGTGATTAATTTCACACACAAAACTTCATCCTGAAACAGCAAGGTTTCTTTTTTCCTCTTGCAGTCCCATGAAGTAACCTTCTTGATTTCTCTAGACCTAGCTGTTCATTAATAAGTTGACTGCATTTATTCTCATACTATTATTTTTTCCATTTTCTTGATTTTGATGATGATCAGTGGTATGAGCCTTCATGCAGTAGAATTTGGCAATTTTTTCTTCCCATTTGTCAAACTTTTAGGAGAATGGGAAGGGAACTATGGGAAAAGGATTTTTCACTCTTCACTCTTTTTCACTCTTCAAATTAAATGAGGGGCTCTCTGCTCACAAGCACTGCCAAACCTGACACATAAGGAGACAGCTTTCCATGTTTCCATGGAAAAATGTATCCGTCCTCCTCATGCAGACATTACTTTGAGGATGAATGACACTTAAAAGTTTCTCTTTGATCCTCTTGGACATACCTTTAGAAAACGTGCCATCCTCATAGCCTGTCCTGCAGCAGATCTCCCTTGCATTTCCTGACTACGGCAGAAGCTGGAGAAGCTACTTGAGAAATGTCTGGCCCTTGCTGCTGGAGCCAGTTCCACCTCTCTTTCTGCAGGGTCAGGTTCCATCCCAGAGGAGCCTGCTTAAAGCTTTAAAGCAAATTCTGTTGCCACACAAGATGTGGAGTCAAGGGCCATCCATCCTGTGCCTTTACTGCTCCTGCCATAAGAAAAGTCAGGGAAGGATTAGAGATGAAGAGCTTTGGGGGCTGGCTTGCTTCTCCTTCTACTTATGGGGAAGAAGGAAAAATTGGGACAGTGAGAACACTTTTAAGGTGAGTTGTACCCACATACTTGTCCCTCAGCACGATTTGCAGAGCTTTTGAATTCCAAAAATAGATAAAAGGTTGTCAGGACTCAGGACTTCTGTGTGCGTGAGAACCAGCATGAGTACAGGTCCATAAAAATATTTTCCTTTCCCTATACCAAGTAGCAGCTTTGTAGTTGATTGATCACTTTTTTAAAAAAAATGCTACATGTTTCTTCTGGCACAGTTAAACATACATGAAAGCATTCATAACTTGATGGTAATTCAGCCTTGAAACTGGCTAATGGCTTTTGCAGCCTTCAAGACTGTTGAGAACTCTGTACTTGTTCCTATGAAATTTCTTCATCCTGAGAGATTTCCAAGCAACACTAATATGGAGTACTGACTTCATAAGAATGGAAAGACAAATCATTCCTGTTTCATCCTCTCCACAGAAGGAAGCAGGAAAATATGAATTATGGATAGTGAATAAATAACTTTTTTCTTCACTTTTTGTGTATATAAATCAGAGGCTTATCCTAATTTCCTCAGTTCTTGCATTTGTTAGAATTTACAGCATAACTCAGGGCCCTTTCTTAATAATAAACCCTGTTTGTCTAAATATATTCAACGTAGTAATTTTATGATTAAACTGTTAGAAGAGAAACAGTATTCTGTTTTGAACTCAGTTTGCACCTGCTCTAGGTCCTACATTGTTCCTCATCTCTACACTCTGCCATAACCTCCCTTTGCTGATATTACATCAGCAATGTTTGTTTAAAAAAATGTTTGAAAAAAATCTAATAGGTAAAAAAAGCCCTAACATTTTCAACTCCAACTTTAACAAATGTTCAAGGAGTATGTGGATGTAAACTGATGGATAAATTGAGACACAGGCTGCAGCCACTAGAAGAAATTAAAAGGATATGTTACTGATTGTATTAAGGAACCATCTTCATTTACTGATTTCTAATTCTGGGTTGGGTGTGCCCTTGGTTGTAATTACTAGTGCAACAAAGAGGCTTTCCACATCTTCCTACACCTACAAATCTGGATGAATCTGTTTCATCTTCTGTTCGGCCATCACTACTGCTTGTATAAACGACATGACAGAAATACAGATCAAATTATCCTCTGCTGGAGGGAGATGTTCCCACTATGTTAGCACCACCTTCACACCTGCCACAGGAAGGAATTTTTCCCAATTCCATAAGGAATTAGAATTGATGTTTCCCAAGAGAGACACATACTTCTAGGCTGGGAACTACTGTTAGTGAGGACACACAATATTAATAAAAATAATAAAAAAAGAACCCCCAAATCCCCAAGCTGACATTAATGAGGTTGAATATATGTATTGCTGCTATTAAAGGGAGCTTGTTCCACTGTTATCCTAAAATAATCTACTATCTCTCTGCTTGTGCTCCTTAATCAGATCTCCTAGTGCTATTTTAATTAGAGAGCAATGCTATTAAGCCCAGAATAATGAAACCAAATAATTCAGTAATTGTAGAAGAGTGACAGGTTTATCTGCATTCCTTCTTTAACTTCTACTAAAAAATATTTTCAACATTCAAGCTGCCATATTGCGTTTGTATTTTGACTTCTCATTTAATTTTTTGTGCACATCCTGAAAATGGTAATTTTAAAGAAAATAAAATAATAAAGCCGACTTTTTGAAACATACACTTCTTGCAACTCTAATGTTTAAAATCTAAAAATGAGGCGGAAAACAGAGGTGAAAGGTGAAGGAACAGAAGGATAACAGAGAAACATTTTCAAGTGGAATTGTCTGTTTTCCAAGTAAAATAAAAATGCGGATGAAATAAAAAATTGTTAATGAAAACTTTTCCCATCCTGTCATGTAGCATTTAGCTGTCATTTTTTGCATGTTTCAGTGATCTAAACAGCTATGGCTTCTTTTTTCCTGTTCAATGACTATACAAAACACAAAGCCTCCATTTGCTGCCTTTTAAAGGCTTGGTCATAAGCTATTCTATAGATTCATAATTTTCAGGAATACTTCTACTTACTATTGGTCCACATGTATTAAAACAAAATGAGGTGATATTGCTCAAGAGGAAACATCTCCATGAATGTATAAACTAGGGCAGTTAGAGGAAGCAGAATTATAAACGTTTTAGCTATTATCCATTTTTAAATGGACATCCAAGAACAATAGTCTTATGCTAGAGCATTCTATCATAACTTGTGTATCAGCCACTCTCATGATTTTTATAAAAGTAACACAGTATAGGCTAAGAGAATTGTTCCCTCACTGCTTGAAGGAAACAGCAAAGCATTGCCTGAACAATTCACCCCAGAAAAATGTTATTGAGCCATACATTTTAAAAGAACCAGACATTTTAAAACACACCTGTGCTGGCCTTGGGAAACAGCTCATGAGAAACTGCAGTTTTGCTAGCAGCTAAAGTGCTTTCTCCAAAGACATGATTTAATGGGAAGTCTGAGCTTTTCTCACAGGGGCTCCTGCTTGACTTGGGTTTGACTCTTTGGAAAGTGAAGATTCATGGGCTTGTACCTACCTCTGTGTAAATCAGGACTATCTCCTTTGAAGTCAGCAGATGTAAAAATCTGGGTGAATAAAGGAGGATCAAGGCCCCAGGCTGTCATCCCTGCCCTACTGCTTTTATTCAGGTTAGGATTTCAAACATATAATTGCAATATTATTTTTCCTGTCATTTGGGAATGTGGGTTGAGGCTGAGCTGGAACAAAAGGATGAATAGATGCAGGCTTCCTTTGCAGAGCTGCAACCTGGTGCCGAGGCAGGTAGTGGTGGCAGGTTTTCAGCTGCCCTGTCACTCTCAGTGATCTCTCCCAGCACTGCTCCAGAACTCCCTCTTTTGCTGACTCCATTCCTCTCTCAGGCAGCAGCAATAATGCCACTGTCGATCACACTGCAGTAGAAGACTTCATGACTTCCTAATACATTGTCATGCTTCTGAACCAGAACTGCCTCAACACTGATGGTTTTCAAGCCCATATCTTTCCTAGATTGCCCTTGTGAAATTATGCATCCCTCACCTTTAACTAGTACTGTGATCTGTGCTGGAGTTCCTTAACCACAGCAGGATAAATCCCACCTGGGAAAGTTACATACTTGGTCACTGGCTTAAGCATCAGTCCTCGCACTGGAGGTGATGTTGCAAAGATTATGGTTGCAGCTGATGTGTTCAGAGTCTTGCAAGAGGTGTGTGACATGGCAGGGCTTGCTAAAATAAGGAACATGACGAATGATTGTATTATTTACAGTCTCATTAACAGGGTCTGCACTTGAATCAGAAAACCAATTAAAAAAATTAAAGAAACAGAATATTCCACTCAAAGAGTGGAGTTAATGCAAATGCCTACCTCAGAAGAAAACACTTGCACCTGCACTGTTCAACTCCCACATGAATGACAAATCAGTCTGTTCTGGCACAGAGATTTGATTTCTGTACACAGATGCCCTAAACCTCACAGTCCAAACCATGAATCTCACCCACATTGAAAGCATTGTTAACATCATTGCTCTTTAGTGTCTTTATTTTTTATATGAAAATCAAGTACTAAATCAAAGACTAAAATGTAAAGAGGGTTTCTTTCATTTTAGAAAGCAAAATAAATACCAATAGCTCAGCATAATCTAGAACACACACTGTCAGCACTTGGAAGTGAGCAGGACTTTCCTCAATGTGAAGACAAAAATATTGTGCTCATTTCTATATGGGCAACCAACTCAGTAACACAGAAAATACTGCAATTTTCATCCCTATATCTCAAGACACACTTCCACTATTAGAAAGATCAGTATGTGAAAATACATGGGAGATGGTGCTACAGTAAAGCTCCCAGCGCATCACTACATAAGCAGCCTGTGCATGTTTTTGTTTGTCGCCAGCTTCCCAAAGCTGCCCACTGAGGGCCTTCAGGCCAGGTGTGACCTGGCCAGTTATTGAGGTATTGCTGTGTACTTCCTGGGGGGGTCCAGCACTTCTTCATTCCTAAACCACAAAAAACCAGCATTTCCAACTGAAATGGATACCCTCAGTTTTGGTGACACAGATGAAAGCCACTAGCAAGCCTCACTTTGTTTTGGTGCATGGCCTTATCTGAAAATCCTGCTGCTGCAACTGAAAGAGGAATCCGGTAACTACTAGGCATCTGCTTTATGAGAGTAATTAAAAAAGAAATACTGTGTTAGATATTAAATATTTTAATGGAATCTCTCACAGTCCTTCATGGTGGTAAAAATGCTGGCCATCTCAAAATGAACTGGCTAATGAGCTGACATTTTAATTTGTGCTCTCAGTAGCATCCTGTTGTGTTTTCTAACATCTAAAGAATATAGTGTTTGCAATTAAGACACAGAACTAAAACAGATGATGCACACTGCTGTTTAGTGACCTACTATTGCTAAAATAATGAAGAATATGCATGTTTTCACCTGTACTTACAGATTTCTTGCTTTTCACAGTGTACCCAGACCTGAGTGAGTTTCATGCTTCCTACCCTTGGGACCCTCTGCTCACTGAGAATCTCTTTGCTGCTCAGTTGAAAAATGGGATACTCAAAACCGACAAAGAATAAACTAATGGCAGAAAACGCAGCAACTTTATTGCTCTCTGAAAGCCAACAATGGGAAAATACAGTAGACTGGAGACAGTCTACTAAATAATTTATGACATATAGCCCATTCCAGAATGATTTTTTTCTCTATTAGATTTGCATTAACACGTGAAAGTCAAACACATGGAAAATCTTATCTGGTCTCAGAGAAAAATAGTCCCCCACCCTTCCATCACCTCAAGCTCAAGACTACTCTGTGCTCCTACTATCTTCTAAAGAGATTGTGCTATTGTTTGCTCCAGTTCTGCTGAATCCCAAATTGGGTTTTAAATATACTTTTGAAACAATCATTATACCAACACAGGCTTTATCTACCACATTCATTCCTTGCATCTCATCAGATTATTCCTTAAAAATCTGTGTTCATTACACACAGCATTATACAATGCTACCTTATTTCTAGTCACAAAACTTAAAAAAAAAAAAAAGGGAAAAATCCTCATCTAAGACTGCATGCTACATTAAAGTACCATGTTTTATTTTTATACAAGGATTACTTGTTCCCCCAGGTTTCAATTCATTACTATGGACCATGCAAAATGCCACAGACCAGAGAAGCTACATTTTCAAATGGAAGTTTTTATTGATTAATCAGGCATTGAATCAAGTATTGTAAAATAAACAGATTTTGTTTGTTAAAAAATGTCCAGAAGAATACCATTCATAGCAAACTTGTTTCCTCATTGTCATACAGAATACGAAATTGTTCAAGAAACAAGCAAAAAAGGAACACCTGACTAATTGCTGTCACTTTGTATGTATATATACATATGTAAGTATATACACAAATTACACACATTGTGCATATGCTGGTGTGTGTATACCCATACATATGTATACATATATACACAAACATATATGCACAAAGGGCACTGACTGAGTTAACAGGACATTGGAGAAATGCGGCTTAGCTCCAAACGAAGTATTCTGTGTTAAAATAAAGATGATACAGCATGGTCTGTAGATAATAGACCATCCGTTTTCCATTGGCCAAAACCATGATCTGTCTTTAGACTCATGCTCTATCTTTGCAATGAAAATATGTGAAATTGTTTGGGACCTCTCCGAAATCATGGTATTAGTTCCAGCTCAATCTCTACCAGCATTGTATAACCAGAAACTGAGCAGTGTTTTCTGTTTACCCACTACTGAAATCAGCTTCTAGATTTAATATTTCTGGCAAAAGAGAAGATACATAGCCTTGCTACATGTACTTTGGTAATTCGCTGTTTCCTTTTAGGCAGAAACTTGGCAATAATACCAGATTAAAAGTCCTTTCTTCACGCATTCTTTTATAATTGCTTTGCATCACTCATCTTCTGTCAACCAATTTCAAAATTTTCATACCATCTCAGCTACCTCCCAAACATCCCAGGCCAGATCACCTGGGCATTGTATATCAGATTGTATCAGTAACATCGTACTCAATTTTAAAATGTAATGCTCGGGGACTTACTTACTTTTTCATTTTTGAGGGTATACATTTCTTGATTATTAAAGACACTATGATAAACACTGAGGTTCACTGTATGTACAAACTTTGCCTTTTTATGTCTGCTTGGGAAAGATCTATGGCTCCTACCTGTGAACTGCAGGATGTTGCCCAGCTGAAAGCTGTGGTACCAGTAATGTACTGCTAGATATTTCTCCATTTGAATTCAGCAGTTAGCAGGGCATGTAAAGGGAAATCAAAGAAACATGGAAAGGCATTTATTTTCTACTAAAAAAAAGAAAAAACCAAATGGGCATGTACATATTCTCCTCGTCTTGTTCCTAAATTTTTGATATAATCATAAGGCAAACTGTAGTATATCCTTGTACCTGGAGAATCAGTATTTAAAAAATCAGAAGCTGAGATTGGGACCATTTTATTTTGGACCATTAGTGAACAAAGTGCATTAAGGCATCTTTTTCAAAAGACACCTAAAGCATGGTCATAAATTACTGAGCAAATCTTTAAAGCTGATATTAAATTTATCCTTTCTCTACACAGGCAGATTTTCACCACTTGCATAGTAACAACAAAACACTCTAGGAAAACCATTCTTTCAAAGTTGTCATATGCCTCAAGCATCTCTCAAAATGATCATTTACACATAAGCATTGCAATAATTACAAAAGGCTTCTACCTGTAAAGGGAAAGAAAAAAAAAGCACCTGGTTCAGCTCCGAGATAAAATACATACAACCTCTATTGCCTTCACGGAAGCTCCTCTACCAACACCAGGATGAACACTGGGTCTCCCCATGCAGATTTCTACTGCTGCTGAGAGCTTACTCTTTACTCCTCATTCACAAAGTGAACTGTGCTTTCCCAAACAAGCTGGGACAATGATAACTATGAGCAAACTCCAGCTGCAGTGTTTCTCCATACAGCACATGTAAAACACATTTCCTTGCTTTGTTATAGACACTACACAGTGTATGACAATGAAACATTTGTATTTGATTTAAAACCAACGGTAAAGTGTTGCATGTCTCACTTCCGAGCTGTTGGCTGGGCTTGCTATGTTGAACCTTGTAAAATCAGCAATAAGCATTCACATGTCTACCATCAGAACTGTGACATCTTCTATTACAATCAATCCTTAATTGATGCTGTGCTTTATCAAATTAGTCTACTGTCAGACCTTGGATTGGCTGTTCTCCTCCAGTGTTGCTGATTCTTAGAGATGGTATCAGTCTTCCACATCCTCAGTGATTCTATAATGTTTCCCAAAGACGAAAGCGAAGCACTGGTAGATGGGAATATTGCCATCAATAAAATAAATCACCAGATGATTTATCCACTCACATTTCTAGGAGATATTCCACATGTTTTTTATGAACTGAGAGAGCACTGCCCTGTGAACAGAAGTAAATTAAACTTTATTCTTTTGCTGTGTTGGAGAGCTCCACTTCTCTCTTGCTTATTTTTGTTCTTTTGGTCTGCACACTCCCATGTGCAAAGTAGAAATTGGGAGATCTCGCACTCAACAAGGCTGGTAATGAGACCACTAATGTTGGCACAAATAAAACCTGTGGTATACTAACTTGTCCACTGTGCAGTTTTCATCCTTTCAATGTACTGCTTTTATCCACGGTAAAATGAAATTATGCAAAAGACTGATGAAACTTTAATTAACAGGACCATCAATGTGCAAAAAAACCCTTCCCAAACAAGAAGAAGTCATTTCCCAGGTGTCCAAACAAGGTTTTCGCTTTTCTATTTTTTTTTTTCTATTTTATAAATAATTTATAAATCCTCCAGCAAGAGATGAAATACAAAACCGACCGAACAAAGCCAACTGAAAAAAAAGAAGTTCTAAGATATTATTAAAGCCACTTCTTGTCCTTCAGTACAAAATACACGGAAAGAGAGATTCTCTCCTTGTCAGTTTTGCCCGGATTCGGCAGCATTGTCTGGGATGCCACATGGGGATGCCAGCTCTGGGCAAGCTCCTGCTGGCCTGGCCGCCCTGGGGAGATGTGCCATCCTACCTTTTGGCTTTTAGCAGTCACGCGAGCTGCTCGGAGGAGTCTAGGTGGTCAGGGATGGGCAAGCCAGTTATAATGGTCAAGCATTTATTCCACACTGTGAACGTGGGGCACACTGGCTGGCCAAATGTAATGTCAAAAGTGTAAAGGTGTAGGGAGTTCAAAGCATCATAAAAGGCAAGGGAACCGTTGTCATAGTCCAGCAAAATCCCGACACGCCGGAGGTGAGGCGCAGGCTCGATGGGGATTTCTTTGCTGTTGTGTCGCACCACCCACGTGTTATTGCAGCGGCAAAGCACCCAGGAGGCAGAATTCTTTCCAATCCACTCGTGCTTCGGTGCTGACTTGTAGGAAATACCAATAGCATACCTGCAAAACAAAAGAACATCTCAAGGAAACAAATACTTCCTGCCATTTTGTCTCTCAGTGAAGTCAAATGTTAGCCCAGAGGACTCCCTGGAATGCCCCAGCCTCTTACTGATGTGGGTTAAGCTCTAATTAAATAACATTTCACCACAACATCTGCACAGGCTTAATTAATGCTTTTCCCTGTGTCTCATTTGGGTCTTAGAGGTCAGGGAAACTCATCGTATTATTTCTAGTTTGGCAACTATCGCAATTTTTTTGAGGGCTTGCCTCTGGTATTGAAAAGGAAGATTGCTGAGTACTCAGCAACTCAGAGTTTAAATCACTGGACCTCAAATTTCCATTTCCTCAAATTTCCAACAGATGAATACAGAGGAATTCATTGATTTCAAAATACACTGCTATCTGTCAACTAATCTGATCGCTCCTTGCTCCTTTAATACAAGGCCCAGAAGAAGGAATGTGAGAGTAAACATCAAAGGACACATTAAACTCCCCCCATTTTGCCATTTTCAAATATGTTTTGCCAGATGTTGGTGTGGTTTTCAGATTCAAATGAGCATTTCTGAGACTGGGTTTCAGGCCAAGTGAAGCAATTGTAGGTGAAGACATTTGCTCTGCAAACCATAATTTATGGCAAGATGTGCAGGGCAAAAGGATTGTGAAAATGTTCTCATTAATGGCCACTAGGGAAAAATACCTGATTTGTCATATGTAACAAATGTAAAAGTTCCTCACATTCTAGAGACACTGCAGTATTTGTTGGGCTTTCAACCAACAGAGATTAATGTGCTGTAAGTTTTTTCTCCATTCCTTAGCATTGGCACAGACAAACAGCATTTTTCTTCTTTGAGACAGTGGGCAATACCTGAAGACCTTACTGATTTTTCCACTCCATTAACTTTCATCATGATTTCTTTGAATACCAAAGGATAACATCTCTTCCATTGACTAAAGGCCCTCTGAAATCCACTCTTGTATGACAGAGGATCATTCAGAAGTGGAGGAAAGCAGTCCTCTGAGTCCTGCCCCTTGTTTCATACCCTGGGGCACAGACCTACAGCTCTGCTGCTTCGTGTCCCGTCCCCAGAAACAAATCTGACCTCTGCCCCTGTTAAACTAGATCATCAAGTTATCCTAATTTTTATTTATTTTTTCGTAGCAAAGGACAGAAAATCCTTCACATTTAGTAGAGAAATGATCACATTTACAAAGTTCTCTTTCTGTGTAAACAAGATGAAACTTTTTGTTCCCTCCAATTAAAAAAAATCTTAAAATATACTGGATGTGGGTTCAAAAAAACAACCAACCCCAGCTGTGGAGTAGAAGTCCTGTGAAGGCTGCTGAATATGAAGATGCATAATCTGACAGATTTATTTTCAGGGTCCAAAAGTGCTGGAGATTGGGAAACTCGTCTGACAAACTATTTAAAAATACATGCTTAGCCTGCTCTTGCACTGTTCCTGATGTCTTTGCTACTGGTCTCCACCAGGGAAACTGTGCCAGCACCCGTATGGAGTGAACTAGTGCTTCTTCTCGTATATTTTTATATACATACCACGTACTCCCACTTATAACCACTTCCCAGTAGTGCCTCCCACTGTCGATGAACACATTGCCAGCGACTCCGTAGCTCCCTTGGCTCGTGAATCGCTCCGGTGTGTGACTCTTTTTGGATGATGTTTCATCCCGTTCCACTGTCAAGTTATCGTGAGACACTTTCAATTTTCTATGAGCAGATTTGGGGTCCAGTTTAAATGGCTGACCTAGAGATGCAGAGACAAAGATGGCAGAAGAATGGTTTGGCTTTGATTTTGAAAAAGGGAGTGGATTAGCAAGCCTCTAAGAAGCCCACAAGATTACATAACCATATTAATTTCCTCCTCTCAGGCGTTCTTGAGATAGACTAACCTATTCTGCTCCCTGCAATAGCTAGTTTGCATTACATTGTCAGTTTACTGTCAACTCCATTGTGCACTAACTTCCCCGTGTCGATAATCCCTGAAAAGAGCCCTGCATAATCATCAGGTCCATTATCTCTGACCTAGAGGTAACCAGAATACTCTAATGCTTGCATGTAATTGAAACCAATATACATGCTAATAAAGGTCTGAGGGTTGCTTTTTTCACAGCATATTAGATTTAGAATAAATTGTGTTATATTAATTCTCTAGGGATCAAGCTCCATAATAACATCTTCATCATTCCTACAAAAAGTATGATTTCAAATCCCACAAAATGAGCTTGAAAATAAGAAGAACTAGCCTTGTCTCTTTGTTCACTGACAGCTTTATTTGTAACAAGCACAGTCAACAATTCAGGATTGCTTTGGAAGGATGCCCATGTGGTGCTGGATACTGTGCATTAAAAAGAAGGAAGTGAACTGTAACTTGGTCCAAATAATATGGTGCAATAACATTACTGAGGCTGTTGCTCTTGGCAAGTGTCTTCGGCTGTAGCACAAGGTTTGTAGACAATAACAGGAAGCTTTTTGGTAAACCAAACCTTGTAGATATATAAAGACCACCACAATTCTGACAGGCTTGCTCATTGTGTCAGAAGGCAGAACGATAATTCACCTCCACCAGGAGACAACTAGAAAAGTATGACTCCACAAGTGGTCCAGCAAAGCACTTTTCCCTTCTTACTGTCTTTCATATCAAGGGGAAAACCATGTAATCCTAAGATTTGATGGCATGCATGGAAAATGAATATGAGATCTCTCATGAAGTCTGTGTGAGGCACTGGCACGTGTACTTAAAAATAATATGTAAATTGCTCAGGGTTATCTACTTCTGCAATGTGTATTTAGTTATATATTATGACTAAATGTAAAATAAACCCATCAGAAAGTATTTGGGGGCTATTTCTTACTGCCTGGCAGCAGTAACACAACCTCCTGCCTGCCTGTCTGGCAGCTCAGTAGCCGTTGTGTGCTGAAGCAGTATCTAAGGATGTCTCTCTGTACTAAATTGTGTCTGGTCACATCACATAGGTTAACAGCAAATAGGAGGAAATCAGAAAGATGGACATGCCGTTCTCTTCAGACTCCTTCCGACATTCACTGGTGTCCCTCTTCAAGCACCACCCTCCCCTACAATAAGCTTCTGAGGATTCAGAGGATGCACAAATCCCAGTGTTTCCTTTCCATCCCTCAGAGCTGCCTGTGGTGACTACATGATGGGGGGATTAGCTGGGATAAGAGGAAAAAAAAGCTGAAAACTAGTCTTAAAATTGCTATTCTACATCTGCTAATAATTTGAGTAACCATTGTTTTTTTGAAGTGGGATCTCTGACTACCCTACCTTGCTGAACTCCATAAAAAATGAGGGGGATGAAGCTAAGAAGTTTTCCAATGTCCAAAAAAAGAGATAATTTTGGGGGATAAAATTAGACTAGCAATTATCTTATGAACACTACACAAAAATAAAATGTTTTACTGCAAACATAAAGACAAGTTTTTGCTTTGTAGAGGAAAAAGAATAGAGAGGATATTAAAACAAAACCACAAAAGAGTCTTTTCAGCCATTTCACATGTGATGGCTTGGTTCCTGTGTGATATTTCCAGTGAGCAAACTACAGATGTATCTCTCAAAAAAAAAAACCAAACCAGCATATTTTCTGCACTATTGAAGACTCAAGCAATCTTGAATTATGCTAAATAAGGGGCACTCATTTTGGAAAGCACTTTAACAAAGTTAAACTTCTCTGTCCTCTTGTATCTTGCAAAAATCAGACCTAAAAAGGAAGGCCAGACAGGAGAAGACTTCGTGCATCCTGGATCTCGCATTACTCACTGTTTGTCTTGAGCTTGCCAGGGTCGCTGCTCCTGCTGCCAGCCTGATTAATGGCCTTCACAATGAAGATGTACTTCGTGCCACTCTGTAACCCGTGCACTGTGTAGTGGTTTTGTTTGATATTAGGAACAATCATCCAGCTGTCGGCTGAGTTGCATAAACCTGCAGTTTGGAACAGAGCACATGGGTCATAACACACTAAACACTTTGTAACAGAGGGACATTTAGGGCATTCGCAGGTACCGAATGACCAATATGAACTTTGCTTCTGCACCTTTTAAAGCGTTGTTACATTTACTGAGCCACTACTTAAAGCCACTAACTCATTTTATCAACCCGCAGCCAAGGTACCTTTTAAGTTCTTGCTGTGTGAAGTGAACCATAAAAAAGTGGGCATTTAAGAAATGGCTCAGTGGAGACTCTAGCAGTCTGAGACTTTTCATATCCCAGCACAAGGCATTCTTTATTGCTTAAGAACTGGAGGATTACAGAGATCCCATCAATCTACTGTTTGGATTAATGAACTCAGTTTAAACCTCAGAAAACGAACGTAAGCAGTAAAGCCAGGAGGGCTCGGGAGGCACCTTTGCTGACAGTCCCCAGGTATGCATTCTTCAGAACCTGAAGCAAATCATGGGAGGCCAAACAGGGTAGAGCATGGGCTTCAGGGAAACCTTTGGCTCTTGCGCTTCAGACTTTGCCAGAAACTAATCTAAGCCAGTAAATTTAATGGATGCAACTTTTTGATTTATGTCCTCATGATGAGATGCCAGCTGGGAAAGAGCTGGAAAATTTTCCATTTATAAACCTTTTTGGTTTATATTTGGTTTACATTTGATTCCTACCACAGATGTATAATAAGCAGGAATTAAGTAAAATAAGGGAGTACCAATATCATAATCAAAACAGGAAAATACTCTATTAAAATAAACTTATTAATCTACATAAATTTTTCCTACTGTGGTATAACTGCAATGGCAATCACTGGGACTACTCACAGTATATTTGGAACAGCTCCTGGTCTAATAGATTCCCCAGTCTCTTATTGTAGATGTTTACATAAATAAAAAAGTTAACATTACTGAAGGCTATATCTTTTCACAACCTTTTATATGGTTATACAGCTAGAAAAAGATAGATGCAGATGGAAGTGTATGCATGTGTGTACCTATGCAAGGCTGTAAAACTTAATAGAGAAAGGCTTGACTGAATTAGGAGTCTGACAGACTTCTTGGCCTCTGTCTTTACTGGGCATACAACATGTTATGAATGTTGTTGTTATTTACAGACAGCTTTTGCCTCTTAACTAAGGATCTACCAGCGAATCACTTATGAAGAGAATCTTTTAGAACTCAGTAATATTTTCAGCTCTGCATATCAGGCAATATTAAAACTTTACAAAAAATAAAATTTAAAGGCTACTGGTTACAAAACTTGAAAGAAACAGAACTGATACAGGTTTGCAGACTCACAGCCAGCTCATGGCCATACTATGAGATTCCGTCCTAATTTGATATGTGCTTTTCATTACAAAAGATCATTAGAAACAGAATTCAAGTTCCAAAATTCAATCTAAATATTAAGAAGTGTGTCTTTAAATTCTCTTGCATTCTCTTGAGAGGCATTACAAAGCATTCTTGAGAGGAAGGCACAGCAGAGATTAATCCTACTGTGCAAATGGATAACTGTGGCACAATTTCAGGTTGGATTCATGTTATCTTGTCACCTAATGAAGAGCTACAATGCCTAACCTATTCTTTTGAACTCTGAGGAGAGGCAGAAATCAGTAAGTAGTTCTTTTCACTTCTCCAGGTGTGAACATCCTACCAGCCACAAGTGCCTCTCTTGTCCACAGAGGAAGCCTAGGTGAGATCTCTAACTTTAGGTATCTAAAACGATGTGAGATGAGTCACTCGTCTACAAATGATTTTATGTATATAGATATATATATATACACACACACACATACATGATTGTATAGAACAATTTCCTGCCTTTCTCATGAAGAAAAAACCCTATGTGATACCTCGTGGTAACCCCAGCTGGTCCTAGCACTTTTAGTGAACTGCTTAAAGCAACATCATGTCTTCTTTCACTGAGCCATACACACCGAATTATATTTATTTTTTTAGTCTGTGTTGAATGGGTTTCCTATGAAGGAGAAAGGAAATACAAGAAGAAGCTTCCTGACATAAAATATTTCACTGACTACTCAGAGGAAATCTCATCTTTTCCCAATTTGCCACAGATATCAAAGGCACACTTCTTCTGTAGCTGAGCTACCACAGTGATTTTGCATTGAGACCATCCCTTACTGGACTCATTGATGCTATTGCAAAATAAGCGAAAGTATGTTAAAATAAAACAAAGTGAAGCACTGAAGGAATTCAGTGCGATTAAGGAATCCTTAACTAAGGTGCCTCTGATGGAATGCCAAATAACATATGACAATCAGTGGGATGGATACAGACAGTCCGAGAAGTGTCTTCTCCAACCATAACCACATTTTGGAAGCAATATTCAGTGATATATATAAGCCGTATATAAACTGACCGTTATGCAGACACAGAAATGCCCAGAGTTTTGCTAACTCATCCAAAACCTAGTTTTGTATTACTCACTACGACTCTCTAATGGGCACATTTTTAAGACTTGCACTGCACTTTTTATGATACCCTCCAGAGGCTGATTGCTCCTTAACAAATATAAATTTTTGATCCAAATAAGTGCATGAAGGACAGTGAAGGTACTGTTGCATTGTTATGAGTCTTCTCTCGGGTCCATCCCCTCCTCCCGGGTATGTGGATTTATACACACCCAATAATCACTAAGGACTTTACCTACCCTAAACTCTCTGCACGGTCAATAGGGAGAGTCAGAAACCTCCTGTCTGACCTGACTCATATTTTAGGGGAAAGCTCTATCCTCTCTGATGACAGAATACATCTAGGTTTCTTTTCTTTGTCCTTCCAGTCTTAGGCATTCCAGACTCCCGATGTGCAATAAATGTTGGATGTGCAGTGACTGACTCGGTTACTTTGCTTGACAAACCTCGCTGTCTCAACAAGCTCAGCTCTTGCCTATGCATCAAGGGGCTCAAGGATATGTTCTTGTTCTTTCTAACTGTAAGCTCTTTGATAACAAGCTCTAAATTGTACTTTGATTCAAAAATCCTGGGAATGAAGCATTGATGATGCCAAACTACAAGTCCAAACTCCTTCAAAAGGCAGAATAGCTACTAGCGGCAGCCAAGTCAAGCTTTTAGGTATGAAAGAATAATTTGTCAGTGCATCAAAGGAATTTGTCTCCAGTTATGCCCTTTCAGGACAGCCTTTCTTCTCTAAATACAAAAGAATATGATTAAGGAAGTTCAGGGAAATGAGCAAGGAGCCTGGTCACACTAGCATCCGGGGGTAGTCTTTGCCCTCTCAGCTCCCTGCCGGTGGCAGCAGGTGAAGTGGAAAAGCTCACATCTCCTCACTGGTACAGCAGCAGGAGCCAAGGGTCTCCTATTGTACCCACTCCTAATCTACATTCAGGTTTCTGGTTTCAAAAACCCAGGGCTTTTTACAGGGTTATGCAGATGGTAAAACAATGTATTTTAAAACTGTAGCCTACAAAAATGTAGAGAATTTAAATTACATCCTGGAATGGTGCAGTGAGCACAGTGATGTCCGTACAGGATGTGTGAGTTTTCAAAACAAGTTTCTCAGAGTCTGGAGGTAATAATTTGTAAAGCTGTTTCCCTGGTGTTGGCTGGGGATGCACTTTAAAAAACAGATGGGAAAAATCCCAAGGTGTAAATCCTCCTAAAATTTACACTGGTAGATTTTAATAAAATATATTTTCTTGAAAACTGGAAAAGGAGCACAAAAGTCATGGGAAGGTTATTTAATCTCTTGAGTGCTTTAATTATTGTAAAATGCTTTATTTAAATAAATTATTACAAATTCAAATTGGTAGAGCAAATAAGGTAGGTGAAACTAACAGATAGCTCTCTACCCCCACTCTTTATTCCCGTCTGAAAAAAAAATAATATATGCAGGATTTCTGCAAAACACATTGAATTTTTTTTTAAAGAAATACACTCTTTTTATACTTTTAAAGAGGCAGAAGTTTTCCTGGTTTTATCCCAAATTTGCTTTTGTGCCATTAAAAATTCTCACTAAAATCTTCAGCAGAAATCTGAAGACTGTAAGGAATCTGTTTTTAATAAAATAAAACTTCCAGAAAGAGACAAAGGTTAGAATATTAAAAAATGAATCAGTGAATCATAAATACATTGTTTTCCATGGAAGCTTGGGCTCCTAATTGTCTTAGATCCTTCAACAAACTTTTAGCCTCTCTCATAGGAAGAGAAGTCCTGTAACAGTGAAAAGGTTCTGACAGTAGTACACGGTATCCTTGACACAGTGATTTTTTAGAAATTAGACTGTAACTAATTAACTCTGATTCCTTTTGCCAGGTAAGAGAGAATTATTAATATTATCTTGCTTTTTGTCAAGAAGGGAGAGATGTGTTTTTCCTGAAGAATCTTGTATCAGAGCTAGAAAATTTGAACCCTCCTGAAACACACTATAACAAACCCATGATGTTAAAAAAAGGCATACTCAATGAATACTTGAAAACCTATTGAAATGGGATAATGAAATTATAATGCATGTTAGTTAGCTAGTGACAAAGTAATTTTGAAAGCTTTTACCATATTCAGATTGCAGGTGATTAGCTGCATCTCAGAAATGCAAATGTACGAACGATATAACTCTGAGAACAACTGCTTTAGTAAAAGCCTACTTAATCTGAAGTCCCATATTGCTCTTATGCACAGAACAGGTCTGCCAAGCATTCAATAGCCAAGAAGTTTGGCCACATTTGGAAATAATCTTTCCTGTATGAAATAGGATTCAAATGAAATACTCTATTTGGACCTTGGCCATCAAATGTTAACTTTCCAATTTTTCAGTTAATAAAAAAGAATATCATTGATTATGTTGGATAGAAAATATACTAGAAAAATATAGTATTGCTTGTTTTTGTTACTGAATTCTTACCAATCTCTGAATGATATATGCCTCTGGTGGGGGAAATGTACTGTGAGTGGAAAGTGCAGTCAGGCTGGCTATGTGGTTTGAGAAACAGATTCCAAAATAACAGCCTCCATTAGCACGGTAGGTGGGTATGTATGCAAAGTGATTCCCGTTGTCTCGGTGGAAAAAGCTTGTTGGTTTAATGCAGTACTCGGGCTACTCCCTGGTGACTAACTCATAGCTACAAAAAACACAACTGAAGTCAATCTATAAGCCTGTTTACATTATCTGCTACAGGCAGCACACAATACCAATGGCAATTTTTGGGATATGACAGAGAAATAAAAATATATTTACATGTAACAGCATGCAAATATCATGAATAGGAAAAAATCTGTGCTAACCCAAATCTATTTCATTAAAACAGGATTAAGAAACCCCCAAACTACCCATGTTTATTGAAACATGAAGACTACAGTGCAGCACCTGCTAATGCCACTTACAGTGACAGTAGCTCTGTGTTTAACTGCACTACTGAGGTACACTCTGGCATTCTAAGAACAGCCTTGGAAAGCCATTTGTAAGAGGTGGGATGTTAGATTCTTCTGCAGGATCAAGAATATAATGTTAACAAAGTGAATAAACATCCAAGCAATGTTCTGAGAAAAATGAGGATGGGATTGACAGGGCAAGAAGAAATGGTCTCAAGTTGTACCAGGCTAGGTTTAGATTAGATATTAGGAAAAATGTCTTCATGGAAAGGCTGGTCAAACATTGGAACAGACTGTCCAGGGAAGAGGCAGTTTCACCATTCCTGGAGGTATTCAAAAGACATGTGGATGTGACATTTAGGGCCATGTTTTACTGGTGGACTTGGCAATGTTAACTTAATGGATGGACTCAATAATCTTAAAGGTATTTTCCAACCTAAGTGATCCTATGATTCTGTGATGTTAGTGGGCAAATCTCCAATACCAGTGTAATTTGGAATGAACTGGGAAATTCTCATATTTTAGAAACCCAGGCAGATTTGTAGCATGTTGGCAGTAAAATCACCATTGGAGGTGTTCAAGTCTGTGTTAAATAATGAGATTAAAAAAAAAGCTTAACAGCATTTAGAAAGACCTTTCACGTATACTTGTACATGCTTATAATTTGGGGTAACATTATAGCTTTTGATCAAACCAGGATATTTGCATAAGAACTAGCTCTATTTAAAAAACAAAATAAAAACCAACCAATCAACCAACAACAAAAAAAAAACAACAAAACCCAAACAAACCCAACAAAACAAAACAAAAAACCCCCAAAACTCCCCAAAAAGCCCCAAAAAAACCCCAAAACCCCAAAACAAACCAAACCAAACAAACAAAAAACCAAAAAAGGGCTATTCTTTCATTTTTTTCTACTTTAATTGAAGGTCTTTAGAGCATTTTGTAAACAGTTTCTTGCAGTGTTAAATTTGTTTTCTCTTCAAACTTTTAATTACATTATTTTTGCAAAGTGATAATATGAAAGACTGCATACTGAGCACTTCACGCTATGCTTGAAAATTATATTGCATCCCTGAAAGCAGCCTTATTGATACATGTTTTTCAGATCAAAGCTTTCACCTCCACATGGGAAACCCACAGTAAAACCTAAAATAGAAATACCTTTTTATTTATTCTCTAGCAAGCAAGGATTAAAATCCCACATCCCAAGGGTCTGGAAATGGCACACCTTTTGCTGCTGCCATGCTCACACAAAGTGCCAATAACTGACTTGCATAGCATAAGGCCATAGATAAAAATGGACTAGAAAACAAGCAACACACTGTCTTATCATTAAGTTCTCTCTGCTTAGTAGTGATTCATCAGGAAAGCTTTTCCTTCCTTATCTACCTTGCTTCAATTTGTTCAAAATTACTATTAGACTTCTTTATTATCCAGCTTGTTCTGATATAGAAGCATGTATTGAAGTTTATTTGGTCTTTCCAGCAGTCTTAAATTTTGCAGTGTGTTCTTTAAAATCAGGGTGTTAGGGAAATACTAAATGGAGGTTTTGACAAAACACTTATCAAATGTTCAATAATCCATCTCCTTTTTTTAGTCAGTCCTGAATACTAGAATACATTCACAGTATGCTACTTAAAAAAGCTGTTAAGATTCCAGCACATGAATCCTCAGATATCCTTTCAGATGGCTTGGAAAACAAACTCCTGCTCAGTGATGGAGAAGATGAGGTTCACACAGTAACAGAGGAGTCAGTGGGAGAGTTCGGCTCAGTACTCAAACTTGGCATAGGCCATACCATTTTTCCACTGACATAAAGCATGCAAACATGCCCACAGCACTGACTTTCATCCAAGTATCTCAATGAATTTTCTTCTTACAAACAAACTTTGCAAGATGAAAAACACTTGTGCACTGTCTCACAACTAAGCCTATCTAGCTCAGTGCGTGGCCAGGGTACTCGATGGTGGACAAAGGTGAGGGCATGGGAAGGTTTTAAGAACAGGGAAGGCACACACTGATAATTTCTCACCATGCCCTCCCAGGCTTAAGCAGCTTACAGCTCTGGGACTTCCTGAGCCAGGAGAAGTCCCTGCACTTCATTGTTCTCAGTGTATTTTTCTTGCATGATCTGTCCAGGCATCTCTCAAACTCAGAACCACACCAAACCTCTGTGGCAACAAGTTCCCAATCTAAATATATGCTGACTTGAACAAGCTCCACATTTTGAATTATTTGGTTCACTTCAGAATCCTTAAGAAGTATATGTCAGCTAGTGGTATTCCCATTTATACACAGGGAACAGGAAGAAGTTGAATGACTTCTCCAAATTCTTAGTCAGTGATTCCAATGACTGCAGAACACTGAACCCAGAAGTGCTGACTTCCTGACCAAAGATTAGACAATACTTTTTTTTTCTGTGAGGAGTAGTTATTTAACAATAAAGCAATCCAAACTCTAATAAGTAAATCAGATCATTAAAGAAAGTCACAGATTCAAAACATAGAGTGTACTCATTAAAAATGTACTATAATACAAAATATACAACCATGTTTCTTAATCTCATTTAAAGTAACATGAAGTTGCCATATAAATTGTTGTTCCACTGATTTTTCTGACTTAGCCTCTAGTACACTAACTGAGACTTATGCTTTATAGCCTTGAAGACAATAAAAATCAGAGGGAAGGACTTAATCTGTATTTCTGACAAAGGTCCAGATGTCAAGTTTATAAAAATGACAATGGGACTGCAGTTCTAACTAATGACCAGTTCAACACAGGCTCCCACTGCAGACTGCCCGACTGGTGCAGACAATGGAACCGAGGCCTTTGAACTTGCTACATCTGCAAAATGGGACACGGGATGCAAGAGACAAGTCCTGTTAATATAGACAATACTTTTGCTGGGTTTAGTCTTTGAAAGCTCCAATAAATGGCACTCCCAGAAAAGACACAAGAAATTTTAACTGATTTAATTCTGAATTTTAAACCCTTTAAAAATAATTATTGGTTTGGATTGACAATTTTGGCTTTAAATCTTTCTAGAAAATATTTTTTCCTTTTGTTCTTGACATAGGAGTACATTTATCTTTAGAGACACTTGGTTTACACAGAACCCATAAGGAAACAGAACAACGGATGAGAAGGTTTATACTCACTAACAACGTTGGCTTGTCCAGTGAAGATGGTGTACTGCAGCTCGTAAGAGACCACACTGAACTCATCATCTGATGTCCAGTGCACAGTGATGGTATCATAAGAAGCTGTACACAGCTCTTCTCGAATGGTGGGTGGGTTGGGAGCTGTGAGATGCAACACAGGAGGCACAATCAGTAAGGTTTTTCGCCTCTCCCCTGAGATTAGGGGATGTAGTAGATGTACGAGTTTGTAGCGATATCATCCAACAGACTTTTCAACAATTTTTGCTAATTTCAGTCCTAACTTTAACTATCAATTAACTGTTAGGAAGAAATTCTTAATATTAACATAACCACCTAGAAACCCCAGATTTTGAAAATACTTTGTATTAAAGTAGCTTTAGTTTCAGCTGCCCAAGAACAAGTGATGTATCAGGGGCCACATTAGATGGATACCATGACAAGTTACTTCTTCTAGGATTGTTCAGACCATTTCACCATACTTATCAAAATTCCATTGATGTATCTCAAGAGGCAGGGTCACCACTCTCCAGTGTTGACTTTAGAGCAGTGTTTGCCCAGCCTATCTTACCAGAAATTGCCATAAATGGTATTGTGGTGGTGCATCCTTCCCTGCCCTGCTCTAGGCCACACTGTGATCTGTCACTCATTTAGCAACAGGTATTAAAAAATACAATTTTGGGGAAGCTCCCAACAGTCAAACTTTCATGCTCAATTTTCTCCTCTCTCCATTCTTCTTGATCTCCTACCTATCCTTTCTAACATACATGCATATAATTAATGCTAGTTATAAAATTCAGTTTTTTCAGGCTTAAATAAAGAGTTCCTATCATACCATAATGATTGTATGGATATTATAACCAAATAGTCACTCAGGAGCCCTCTATCTCTCTTTTTTTTAATAATCAACAGGCAAGATCTCTGTGTAGCAAGATATATAATTTTTTCCCAATTTTTCCCACACATATATGGGTTTGTTTTAAAGACCTTTTTAAAGAAGTAAAATGTGAAGCAAGTTACTTAGGTCTAAATTTTTTTTTTTTTGCAATCTTTAAAGAGCAAAACACCTAAATAACAAGGAAATGAGTCTCTCTTTGAAAGACTGGTGGATCTTCCTGCATGCTTGTCTCAGTGGGAGCTTCATTCCAAATCATCTTCCTTACAAGCCACATCATGGAAAGAAAAATAACAAATCCTTGTGCTTAATAGTGTTTCTCCCAGCTGTCACAGAGTGAAGAAGGAGGGCATTCATGCCGAAACAACCAAAATATGTCTGTATTAAAGGAAAAGGAAGGCAACGCTGAATATTTGTGGTTAGGTTTTGGTTTTTTTTCCTGTCAGCTCTTAAACCTCTGTTAGCCATAAATAATAGCATCAAAAAAGGTCCCTCTGAAGGAATTCCACCTTTACCTTTGCAACATCTTCTTTTTATTAAACATCTATTTTATTTTCCATTAAGAATTTTTATAGTTCTTGTCTCTGGTGTACTGATGTATGCTCCCAAAGATTAAAGTGCAGACACGTTTCCAAGCAGCCCCTTTTAACCAAGGGTCTTAAGGAAACATTCAAATATCTTTCATGATCTGGCCATAATTTATGATGCTCTAAATATTGAAACACAGAAGCCTACCAATACCTTTTTTTTATCTTGTCAGAGAAATCATTGGGACAGATGGGTATTAATGAAAAGAAAGACAAACAAACTCAAGTAAGAACAGTTATCCAAGAGAAGAATATAATCAAAATGTGGACAAAAAGATGTCCACAGTTTTCTGAAAAGATTAATGGTAGTATCAGCTATGTTCCAAAAATGTATCCTGTAGCACAATCACTGGAGGTTTTAAATTTTTTTTCTTCCTAGCTGGGGCTTCATGTTAATATTTTGCCTGTCCTTCAAAGGCCAAAAAAAATTGGAACAAGTCTTAATTACAAATATACAAGTAGATCCATTTTTTTTGTCTGCTGGTGTTCTACTAAAGTCTTCTTCTGTCATCTCCTGCTCCTACCAACAAAATATTTTACTTGAGAAATGTACTTATTATTTCAACACAGAAAAGAAATATTAATTTATGGAAAGCAAAAATTACTGAAGGTTTCATGAACTGTAAACTGCATTTCAATAACACCTAAGCATCTTCAACTTCTTTGAAAATGGCAGCCTAAGTTCGCTCTTCATATGCATACCTGGCCTTATAGCTGAAAATTTACAGGTCTTCATGAAAGAGATTTGACCTAAGCAGGACATGTATTCCCTGGCTCTTGTGATTAACCCGCACTCACCTGGGACTATAGTGCATGAACTCAGCTCTTTGGCAACACTCATTTCATAAACCACTCAGAATAAAACAAATACACCTGCTTCTCCTACAGAAAGGCAGGGAAGTCTACATTCAGATGCTTTGTTACAACAAAATAATGTCGCGGTCTGACCGCCAAATTCATCATTCCACAGCACATACTCCTTCAGAGAGCGTAAATTTGCAATGCAATTAAAGAGATTGACCTCAACCAGCTAGCATTATTGCATTTGATAGTGTGTGATTTGGTTATGGAATTCACTAGTACTCTCACAGAGCTCTGTGCCACAGGAAAACCTCCTCAAGACTCCAGTGATCTCAAGGCTGCACCGACACCTTCCCCTTCCCAGCTCAGGTGTGCTTCACCACTGCTCCAGAGGAGAAGCCCAGCATGCTTCCAGCACAGCAGTGGAAGGCTTAATACTCTTCTCCACAGAGGATCAGAGCAAATATCTGGGAGTGGTAACTGCTTCAGACACTCAGACTTTCACACACCAGCTTTTGTGAGTCAACACTCTCACAAGACAGAAAAATCATTGCTGTTTTACTTCATTTTGACTCAAAACTGAGTAAACACACTTAAAAAGTCAGTAACCACGCCTGAAATGCCTGAAAAGCACTAATATTAGAAATGCAGTTTCTTAAATTTGCTCTCAGAAGTAACTGATCCCATGAGCATAACTACTCCCTTTCAGCCAGGTTAGCTTAACTCGCCTTCCTTTCCATGTCATCTGCATGGCTTTTGATCTGAAGCAGAATAAATGGCTTGTAAGGTCTACACACCCGAGAGACTGTCCAGGCACACTGCCACCTCTCCCTTGTGAATCCCAGCATGAATGCAGTGCCTCCTGGGTGCCTGTTGGGATTCTATCTACATCCTCTCAGCACAAGGTCACAGAGACTGACTAAAAACACCACAGCTTCATTTTGTTTGCTCAGCTTTCACCTCCCAATCAGCCAGCCATTGACTTTGTAAAGGCTCCTTATGGATTTTGATACCAAGTAACAAAAAGAAGACCTTAGCAATCTGGTTGCCTTAATGGTGCTAGAAATACCCATATTGCTGGTATGAACATGAGGGAGTTGCAGAAACTGCTCTGAACCTCTCTCAGATATTCATTACTGGTTCCATAAGTATCATGATGACACATTATCATGATGTTATCAATGGGCTGAACAAGCATGCAGGAATTTGAAAGGCACAGCTCCATCAGATGTGGATACAAATTTTATGTATTATTAACTTGTCATGCATGAGTTGGTACCAAGGGCTCAGTCATACAACCATCTAGACGAAGTCTTTGGGTAGACCAGGACTGATAAAACCAACAGAATGAGAAGAGATTACACCCAAAACCATGAGACTGAGTGTTGACCATAGTTGGTTTTTGATCTTTCAATGCTGAAAGAGTTAAGCAGTAAGACAGGTTGTGAAGAGTTTCCAGAATGAAGTTGCTTCTGTGTGAAAAAATTGCCGACATATGCTAGGCAATACATATTTCTTTGTGCAGTCATAGATGAAGTGACAGATGAAGAAAACTTATCATTGTTTCAGATGGGATTTCTGAAGCAGGGCAAATTGCAAGGTCATAGAATAGATGTTCCTGCAATCGATTTCAAAGTATTAAGACACAAACCAAGTATTTTTGATTCACAATGAACAAAAAAAAGTCCTTATGACAGTAATATTGCGCAGAGAGTTTGCAAGTCATACGTATTGCCTGGATCTAGCTAGATACATGTTTAGAAAAAGATGATTTCCAGATGAAGAACTTGAGCAACTGTTAAGATAAGAATGGTTTCAAAAGACATCAAGGCTATATATACAGCGAATAGAACAGTCAGATGAAGACTGAAAGTATTAATATACTGAGCTTGATATCTCAATGTCTGGCTGGCAACTTTCAGAAAGATATCAGAGATTTTATTTGGATAGCAGAAGCTTTGGACAGACATCTACTTAAATGATAAGCACAAACTAGTTAAATTTATTCCTTCAGTAAAGAAATAGCCTAGGAAGAAAGAAAGATAGGGTGGGGAGACAGAGGATGAAGAAGATCTGACAAATATTATACTGGGAAGAACCAAAGGAGAAAACAATATCCAGGAGACAGCCAAGGTCAATTGTTTCAAAAGCAACTGACAGCAGAGATAATGAAGCTGGAATTTAGGTTTTGACATTTTGTTCAGAAGCAGTACAGATGATAGTTATAAGGTAGGCTTCTTCACTTTATCCACAGCATAGATCTATGACCAAGATGTACAAATGGTCTTCGTTTTACTTAACTGTGAAATGTGATAAAAGTAAAGCCTAATTCGCTCTGTCACAGAGTGTTCAGTTTATGATCTATGAAAATTCCATGCACCACTCTGAAAGGAGTAATAGAAATCTCTCTCTGGAGTTTCTGGACAACAGTAAAGAATAATCAAATGCATTTTACTCTTGGAATTATATATATATGTCTCATGTATACATATATACATATATTTACATAAATGTATTTTAACTGTCTAGACAGGTTGCATTTTATGCTCAGATAATTTGGACATGTGCTTTGCATTTTGCCACTGCAGCCATATGCTATTTATTAATGCGAAGAAAAGCCAGCTAGAACTGTTTTTCACTGGGCATCAAGGGCAAGGATAATGGTCTGTTAGGAAAAAACCAGAGAAAATGCTTGATACATTTGCAAGTTCCCTTAGACTGCATTGTAAGCAACTTTTTAAGACTGTGGACAAGTTAGGAAAAAGGCAGAGAAGGAGCTGTGTAAATGACAGCCACCATGATGGATCACAGAAAATATCTTTGTAGCAAGACAACTCTTCATTTCAGTACAGATATAACCTTTGTTTTCTGCAGTGTACAGCAATTAGGCTGATAATATTGACATATGATGTACAAAGGGGAGAAGACCTGAGGGCTGCAGGAACAGACTGCTAGACAGAATTCACTTAATATAAATTTAAAGATCTAAACCACAGTTACCTGCATTTGAATGAGTATGTCTATTCTCTGTTTGGAGACAACTGGGAGAAATAGGCACCTCCAGAATGGAGTCAATGGCCTTGATATATGTGCCTTAAAATGAGATGGTTATTTCTCTTCTTTGACTATAAAGGAAGAGGGATTATTCTAGAGGTAGATTGCTAGGTTAGGACAAATGAGTCTGCTTTTTGTTTTAATCTTTCATTCAATTTCCTTGGATTTTTACAATTTTGGGATGAATGCTCAACATGATAACAAAATTCCTGCAGATTTGGAGAGACGCAGACACCATAACATTTCACTGGTACTGTATAAGAAGTTGAAATTACTCTTATCACATAATTATTGTGTTTTATTTACTTGAATATGTGTTCGACACTGATTGTATTCATCAGTCACACAGTGATAAAGAAATTTCTTGCAGATAAAATTTCTCTTTTAGATATGGCAAGAACCTCACAGCTCGATCAGGCAAGGGTGCTGCAGCCCTGTGCATGCACCCAGTCTTGTGCTTCCCAGCATCAACCTGTTCACTTATTCATAGAATCACAGAATCAGAGAATAGTTTGGATTGGGAGGGACCTTTAAAGGTCATCTGTCCCAACCTCCACACAGTGAACAGGGACACCTGCAACTAGATGAGGTTGCTCAGAGTCCCATCCAACTCGACCTTGAATGTTTCCAGGGATAGGACATAAACAGCCTCTCTGGGAAACATGTTCCTGTGCCTCACCACCCACATTGTAAAAGATTTTTTCCTTATATATAGTCTGAACTTACCCTGCTTTGCCCTGTCTCAACAGACCCCACTAAAATGTTTGTTGAAAGGCCATAATGAAGTCTCCTTGGAGCCCTCTCTTCTGCAGGCTGAACAACCCTAACTTTCTCAGCCTCTCCACTGAAGAAAAGCCAGAAGCCAGCCCTCTGCATGGAAAACATCATCGTTGGCAACGAGGAGACTCTGTGCCCTTACATTCTCCTGAACTAACACGAGTACACCCTCTGCAAACTGGGACAAGTGAATGGACCCAGGAAATGTTTTCCTATGCTTTTCTAACAGTGCTTTGTGCCCTCCATTGCAAATTCTCGCTGCTAACAGCAGATGCTTAAACACCCTGGAAAACAAAAGCCTACCACATTTCTTCTGTTTTCAATTGAACTGGAATGAATTGTTCTAATTCTGGCATTGAAATCAAAACACCCTAAATTACAGTAATTTGTTTCTCTTTGTGAGTCATTGTACACTCTGAGACTGCACATTACTCAGGCTTTCAGTAAGGGTCTAATCCTGTGGGCTTCTCCAGACCAAAGATCTCAGTAGAACGAGGTGGGGCTCAGAGACCCCACCCCACAGCCTGGCTCAGAGCACACTGCAGGCTGTCTAGCTCCAGACACAGCCATATCCTCCACCTTTGTGCTGGGGGAAACACAGTGTCACCGACATGAGAAAACATCTTTCACTGCTGAGCCTCTGATGCTGATTGCTTGAACAGCTTCTGCTTGCTCGTGGGAACTCTGCCAGGCTGCAATCTGCTGCAGTGAGGAGGCAGCCCCAAGGGAGAGGATAACACCTGGAGCATCCATCTCCTGGGAAATTGGGTTTGGTCCCTGCCCTTCCTCCTCTGGCTGTTCCAGGCTGAGCTCCAGCTGTTCGTTCACCTCACTCTGTTGCAGTGGCTTTTAACCATTTCTCAATCCCACTTCCTCACACTCTGGTGGTGAAGAACGCAAGGGGAGGAGGTAGGAAATGCATCCTGGTTGTGTAGAGCACCTAATGCTTCCTGGGGCATTCTGGGGCTGCTGGGGGAAATATATTTAGGATTAAGAGGGAGAGTGTATTTGGTTTATGCAGCAAGGTTTTGGTAGTGCTTGGGCTGCAAGGATTATCTGTGCCAGAAAAGATCAGGAGCTGGCTCAGTGTCAGACACAGACAGTTCTAAGATACACCTGCCCCTGCCCAAAGCTGAGCCCATCACTCTGCTGATACTGCCTCTGTGATAGCATTTTTAAGAAAGGGTAAGAAAGGCTGTGCAGCAGCTGGGGAAGAGAGGAGTGAGAAAATGTGATAGAAACAGCCCTGCAGAAGTTTGGTGATGAAGGAGGGGGAAGAGGTGCCAGGTGCTAGGGCAGAAATTCCCCTGCAACCTGTGGTGAAGACAATGGTTAGAAAATACACCAGTTTTGTATAACTTGTAACTTTTTATTTTTGTCTCTAGTTAGGCTTGATTTGACTTTGCTTTGGGGAAGGGAATTTTCTTTAGTTTATTTAGGAGATACAGCATCACTCTAAGGAGATGGGCTTAGCAAAGGGACAGACTGGGAGTAGCCCAAAGATATCCAGAAAGATAAAGGCCATCGATGGAGCATTGACGGAACATCTGTGACCATCTACAAACATCCACCCCAGACACCACCTCTGACAGAGTTGAAGACAACTCGCCGGGAAAGGACTGATAAGAAAATTGAAAAATTGAGATCTAATTTACATCGAAGGCAAGGGGATACGGATCCAATAAAAAACAGAATACTGAGGGTTGCTCAACTCTGGACCAACGAGCTTTGAAACAATATATCCCTATGGGTTTTAACTGTATAAAAACTGGGGGAAAATCCTGTAAAAGCATGTGTTTTTGGAATACTTTCCTTGGCACATCCTGGCCAGTAAAAACAGTAATCCCTGATTCTCTATCACTTCAAATATAGTGCTAGAGGGTTTTTTATTTCTCCTGATTTTCGGTGACACTATGGTGATGCAGACTGTTTCCCTGCAGCCCATGGAACTCTACAGGGGACAGATATCCACCTGCAGCCATGGAGGACCCACACTGGAGCAGATTGATATGCCCTGGAGGAAGCTGCAGCCTGCAGAGAGAGGACCACACAGGAGAAAGATTTCTCACAGGAGTTGTGGCCTGTGGGGGACTCACACTGGAGCAGGCCACTCCTGATGGAGCAGTTCTTGGAGAATGGCAGCCTGTTGGGAGCGCCCATGTTGGAGAAGTTCATGAAGAACTGCATTCCATGGGAGAAAGGCCATGCCAGAGTAGGGGAAAGGCACCAGGAAGGAGTGGCAGAGATGACGTGTGATGAACTGACCACAACCTCCATTCTTCATCCCCAGGTGCCACTTGGTGGCGAGGAGGTAGAAGAGTTGGAAGTGAAGTTGACTGCAAGAAGGATGGAGTGGAGTGGGGAAAACTTTTTTTTAGATTTATTTTTATTTCTCAGTGTCCTACTTTTACAATTAATTTGCAATAAATTACATTAATCTTCCCCAAGTTGAATCTGTTTTGCCTGTAGCAGTAATTCTTGAGTGAACTCCTTGTCCTTATCTCAACCCAGGAGCTTTTAATCTTATTTCCTCCCCTTACTGAGGAGGTGGAGTGAGAGTGGCTTAGTGAGCACCTGGCAATCAGCCAAAGTTGTGACCACAGGGAGGACTGAAGAAAGTCCAGTCACTACTATTTTATGAGTAATATAGAATAGTAGCAACTCAAGAAAAAAAAGTACCTGTAAGATAATCAAGGCATTCCAACAATTTCTTCTCCCTGGTAAAATCAAGTGCGAAAGTATCGAAAGTATCATTGAGATTAATTTCAGGAATTAGAACCTGGGAGGATGCAGTTGCCATGGAAACCCTGTAATGAAAAGAAAAATGTCTTTTAGCACTCAAGACACAATATCAAGGTGGACCTGATCAATATGACTGTTACAGCTTCTCAAAAAGCTTGACAAAAACTTCTAGACATATTTTTATATGGTTCAAGTTAGGAACTTCCACCACCACTTTTATTTTTGAGAGCAAGATCTCCAATAATTTTATTTTTTTTTCACTGAGCTTAGGCCTAACATGCAGTGTCAGATAAGATTTTAACAAGCAACAATATACCTTGAATTCTTCTTTTTAATTACTCACTGAACCAAAGACAAAAGAACACTATAATTAGCTGTGTTTTAAGCAATCCTGACAGATGCTGCATCTCTCCCAACCCTTGTTTTCCCAAGCAGTCTCTTGCTCCAGGCACACCTTGGCACTGCTGTCCCAAGAGCTTGGTGCAGTGCCCACACCTCCTCAGCTGTTCAGCACAGCACACTGCTGTTCACTTCAAAAGGCACAGGAGGAGGATAAAACAAATAGATGTCAACATGGTTTATTTTAAAAGGCTTTTCCCTGCAAAGCATATGTGCATACTTATATTTCCTCCAAAACTGAAAAGGTTCCTCGCCTACCTCATTTCAGAAGCTAAATCCACACCTTCTCTCTGCAGATGTACTAACATAAAGTGATGAAATTTCACGAGAAAAATGCCATTAGGAAGAATTTTTCGGATCCTTTAGCCTGGTATCTCAAAATGCGTATTTCTGGAGAGCTGGATACTGGGTATGTTTATAGAAAGTTTGATTGGTTTAAAGAGAGTCCTTACTAACCTTATGCTATACAACAGAAATTCAGCAAATGTTTCAGTTTGGAGATAAACGGACAATCATGCATATATCTGTTATTTGTCATTCATGACACATCTGATCAAAATATTTGATGGTTTCAATTTAAAATTTTCCCAAATTAGGGTATTCTTTTTCTGTAGAAAGGACTGAAATTACTCCAGGACAAATGTTTACTGAGGACTATTTTTTATATATTTTTAGTGTAGTATTTTAGGAAAATACAATCAGGAAAGTCAAAAATTGAGCTGTACATTGCATTGTCTTCTGCAGTGTTTTCAAAAACTGAGCTGAGGAGGTTTCCCAGTCAATATTCTTGTTATGCAGTTTTCAGCATTTTTTCTCATGCAGCTGTGGATGTAGAACTTAGTTTAAAGTAGATCCTAGGACAGATTTATTTATTTTTAATATCACCAGGCCTTTTTGGACTGTTGCTTGGGGATATGCAAAGGGTGCTCTCTGTTTATATGTCTTATTGTGAGATTAACAATTCAAAATTTCAGACACCATATCACCATATTAGGTTCAGAGGATCGAATTTCATCCTGTAATTCTGCCTACTGTTGACACTGTAAACACTGACGCTGTACGTGATTGGAAAGGGTTTTTCTAAGATAAATGCATTTCACCCACTGTAAATAATACACAACCTAAATTACTGGAGTGTATGTCATGACTTTGTTTGCATAGTTACCTGTTGTACTTACAGAGAATATTACACTGCCACTACTTTGAAATGTGTGGATGAAGAAATGCAATGAGCATGATTTGAGGAGACTGTTTTAGCTGCTGGAGTTCAGAGCCCTGGTGAGACTGTTACATGAGCAGACTAAAAGCAAACAAAATGTTGCTCACCACGTGAGAACTAAGACAGTTACTTGTGAGGAATAATTTATTGATCCTATTTAGCCTCTTTTTCCATTTGCAAATTGTCTGCAACCACTTGGTGTTTTCTCACCCTCAGTTTTATTCACTACTTGAAATGATTCTCTGATTTTCAGGATGTTCACAGCCATCTCATTAGACACCAATCTGCGATAGCCAAGAATGAAGTTTGATTGAGCACATATGTCAGCTTGTCTCATTTCTGTTCTCCCAGCATCTCTCCTGTGATTGTACTTATGATGCAATTGTTCATGCTTACAAGTTCAAAATGGAGCTTCTCTGAATATTCCCTGGTAGTCATTTAGAAAGTTCTGTGTCTCCAGGGGTTTCTGCCCTACTGCTGGCTCTGCTGAACACTGAGAAGAAGGGCAGACCCCACCCTCAGCTTCTGATTCTCATGGTAGTTTTACTAGTGGCCACAATGTTGCTTGGTGACAGAGTAAAAACCACAGTCTGACAGACAGCATATAACCCACAGCCTTGCCTGGCCTTTCCTTTTTCAACTGATTTTCAATTCTCTGAACCTGTAACAGGCAACCCAGTGTTGCTGATCTATTTCTAAATTGATAATTAGCTTCGATGAAGACTGATACAGCACACTAATGTCATAGACTTAAACAAATATGTAAAAGGAACAAGGAATTTCATGCTTTGGATTTGGGGGAAATTGGCTGGAAAATGTGAAGATATAATGTGAATCCAGAAATAAAAAAATAGCTGAATTAATGAGCACACTTTTGATGCCTTTCTTCTTTGTTGTCCATATTGTCTTAAGTTTTTCTAAATAAAAAAAAAATAAATTCTGATTGATTGCTAAACTGCTGATATTCCAGCAGAATATTTTTTCATCAGAAAATCCTGTTGGAACTCAATGGGAATGTTTCAGCATTCACAACATTACACTGAAAACCAGACCAAATTTTCTGATAGCGTGCTCCTTGTCTTTGGGATCCTGGATACACCTGGCATTCCAAAGAGGACCCAGGATCCTGAATGGAGTAGAAATTCCCTGCATCCAGGGACCCAACACAGCAACTGCTGTAACTTCCAAACCCCTTGGACTGTTGAATCTTCATCTCTTCAAGATGCATGGTGCAGATTCACAAATTTACACATTTCGTTATCTTGTGGCTTGCTATTTTGTGAAGAATATGAATCCATCAAGAACATTCCCAGTTTCTTCTAAGGAATGTACTTACTGCCTAATTTCTTTCCCAATCTCGGAAGTTTTGATGAAGTACGAGTTTCGGCCATAAACCTGTTTATTTTTTTTTGGTGTGTTTGACATCAGACTTCTGTTTGGCAGCCATTCTACCTCTTTTATTTGTGCATGCTGTTATTGTTCTAACTCTTAATTTGCACCCTTTTTTGAGTGCCCCTCTTCTCAAAGGGATGTTTCGATTTAGCATTACAGTAATGTTCTTCCCACTCTGGTACAGCACAAAGTAGCATTTTGGGGGAATATGTCAACTACCCCCCTGACCACGCCTGTGGTGTGACAAGACAATGCACAACTATGGCAACCTAGCTGCCTTAAGTGAAGTTGTTTGTTTTTTTTTTGCTGAGAGAAAAGTCTCCTTTACCTTTCAGTGATGTTTTTAGCAGTTTGCAGGAAGCGAGCGTGATCGTTCTCCTTCAGCGACTGCTCAGCCTGAGAGATGAGGGATGTCGAGCGCTCGATGCACTGCTTGCAGTTGGCAATCTGCTGAGCCAGTTTCCTCAACCTCACCACCTTGAGTGGAAACACAGGAAAGCAATCACATCTCTAAGGTCACAAACCACGATTGGGTTTGCGCTTCAGAAGCAAAGCTGGCCAAAGGAGAAGCTAAGAGGAATGGCTTTGGTGACAAGGGCTTCTTTCAAGCTTTGTGGTGAACTCCATCTAGCCATGTAACATTTTTAATAAGGGACAGGCACAGCGTTTCTGCCTGAATATTTTCCACATGGAAAACAACATGGGAGAGCCAAAACAAGCACAGCTGGCCTATTTTCCAGCAGAAGGAACGTCATTTCCTGGTAATTTCTGCTTACATGATAACTAAGGGCTATTTAGATAACCATTTCCCTGAAATGATGAGATCTGTGTTAAAGGTTACTTATAGATTAACTACTTTTTTCCTATAAATTGGGTGAGTTTCATAAAAAGATCTGAAAATAAAGCTTAAAAGAAAAAGACTGTTCAATTCTATTGACAATACACTCCTGACCTTCTCATAATGTGCTTTTAGTAAATCAGGGTGTTTTCTGGTTGGATATTTTTAACTGGACAAAACCACAGTAGTGCTGGAGAGCTGATTATTATTACTGCAAACATATGTGCTGGAGATAAACACAGTAGATGTGACTGTAATCATTAGCTGAAAGGTTAGGGAAGGGCACAGACCTCCATTTAAAGACAATGTTGGCTAACAAAGCTTTCAGGAACTGCAATAGTTCCTGAAAGGTCTGGGAGTCCTTCCCTTTGTTATCACATCAGGATCATAGTTTGAACAGGAGTAAGAAATAGGAAGGAAATTAAATAATTCTGGAATTTAGAAAGGCACATTAAGATCCAGTTACAGGCAAAATGAGGAAACTAACAACCAAGTCATTTGGCAGAAATATCCAAATTTATAATCAAGATAACACTCTCAATCTAAGGGATTAAGGCACAAGCTATGAACTTGCTGAGTTGAGTTTCAGATATATTTGCATCCTAAGCAGTGATGAGGGTATCTTAGTGCACCTATCTGATAACAGAAATAAGTAGGAAAATAAACATTTTTGAAAAACTTTCCAAATAAGATACTGGCCAAATGATTAGTATCATTTAACATTAGTATTTCTTTAGAGATAGAAACAACAAAGAGAAGAAAATGCTGGGAATGCACAGATTTTGGTAATGCTAATGATCTGATCAGCTTCTAGGATGAACTAATGCCATAATGTTTACTGTAGCTGTGCATTTGCAGAGATTACAATTTTGTCTACACCAGTCTAACCAGGGAAAAGTTCACTGCACTGTTAAGTTCATCTCTTTATTTACTAATTAATTAAGAAGCAAACAGTGAACTGAAATAATTATTAACTTGTGAGTTTTTTGCAGTAAGAAGGCATGCCATGATTTGTGACATCTGTATATGAACTATACTTTTCGCTTGATTGATTCTTTTTCTATATCTTCTTCAAGCAGATGCAGATGATAAACTGTAAAAGGAAGAGTCTCATCTCACTCCCCACCCACTTCAGCAATGGTAGGAATGACATCTGCCCTATAATTATCTTATCTAGTTGATATTTGTTTCTTTCCTGTTACATGTGGGATTTTATAGGGCTTGGGTGATAGGAGAGATTGAGGATGGAGCTGCACAGGGTTTTCAGCCTTGTGACTGAATTTGCAGCCCTGCAGGCACAGCTAGAACTTTGTATGAGTGTTTCCAGCTCTGTAGCCACACCTACAGTCCTATAAAGAAATCTGTCATGCTCTACCTTCCAAAAAGACTCTTAGCCATAGGCCCCCTTAAAGGAAGATACATTGGGCAGAATTTCCTGTGGCTTTTCACATGGGTCTCTTGAGCCCCTGAAATCTTTCAGCATATCTTTCAGCATTTGAGTCAAAGCATTCCAGATCTTGACTGGACCTCCCCTGATATAACTTTTGGCTGAACAAAAAAGAACAAAGAATGGGGACAGATTCCGATAACAGCTCTATTCAAATAGATTTGGAGTCTGTTGTATTACAAATCTTCCATGCTAATGGAAATTAGAAGACCTTGTTGCAAGCAATGCGGTTTTTAAAAGCAATCACATGTATTTCACAAATCCAAATGAATGGTAAGTTTTCTACTTCGTTGGTAGCACATCTGGTCTCTCTGCATAGAGAAATAGAGTTGAAACAAAAATGAAGAAGGCCATCTATTTCATTTGGAGGGAATTATATTTTGTTAACAGCATGAGGAAATTCAGGTTTTGTCACACAGTGTACAGGACCTGTGATTTCAAACGTGTTTAAGTTAGCCCTTGCCTACAGGCTTTTCATTTCAACTTAATTGGAGTATCTTGACAGCCACACGAGCTGTTTAACCTGCTCTTGACTTTATTCCTTTCCTGAGCTTTTCCCACACAAGAAGAATGAATATCTGACTTAGTTTAGGAGTTAAAGAACAAACACATTGTACCCAGAAAATAAAAACATTAATTCAACTCTAATACATTTCTGAGTTAACAGCTATCAAAATATATTGAAACTTGAATATCAAAAATTTTTCCTGTTCAAAGTGTTTGCTACTAATAATCATGGAACTTCGGGAATTAAAAATGCATACCTAATTTAATTTCTTGCATGCTTTTAAATATCTTTTTTTGCAAATAAGTTATGACTTCATGAATATGACTTCATAAGTTACGATTCTCGTGAATGACAATGACTGGAACAAAATTTTTATGCCATAGTATTTGAATAAACAATTACAGTACATAGAAAAAAATAATGCAGATAATTGCGAGACATGATTCTATATGCTGTGACATTTTGTGAAAGTGAAAACTTTGGGGGAAATACTGTCAGGCATGTAACAGAGTGAAGGAAACATTAAGTGGACGTAATTAAAATGTCATTAACTGTTCATGACAACATTTCTGGTTTTATCCTTAAAATCCATAATAACCTGTACCAAGAGAAATGTGAAACAAACAGTTGAGGTCTAGCATACTAATCTTCCAGTATTTAATTCTTCTTTGCATGAAAATAGCAGTAGCCAAGAACTATATAAGAACTTTTCTGAATTTTTATTAATAATAGCTGCAGAAAAAAAGCTACAATCAAAAGGAAGCAGTGTTGGTCTACTTGTGATCTAATGAATAAAAGCTTTTACCTTTCCTTCTTTGATTTTGGTTCCAATTATTTGTCGTCTTTGCTGGATTATTTCAATGAGTTGGTCGCATTCTTCCATCAGCTTGGTTTCTTGGCGGGATGCATTTACCTATGAAGCAGAACCTTATAATTAGTAAAACCTTTTTTTGACATTTTCCCTTTCCATTTTCTAATTTAAAAATTGCAGTTTCTAAAATGTTGGGTTTGGCTTTTTTTTTTTTTTTCTCCCTTCTGTTAGTAAAGTATGTGAGGAGGAAAGAAGTCCCAATGTATATGATGACTCCTGTGAATGTTTTCTCATCCTCCAACCATTTGTAGCTCAGTCTTCTCGAACCAGACACAATTTATACATCATTACTAATACTCAGAAGAATTATATTACATAGATTTATTTAGTCTCTCCTTCAAACCTGGAAACCTTAAGTATCTGCATCATTCTACAGAAATGAGCACCACAGCTTAACTCACAGTGAAAAACTGCGTCCTTTTAGAGGGATTTGAACCTATTTCCTTCCAGCTGCATTTAAAGATCCCAAGTCCTTTTACTGGAAAGGACAATGAACTACTGATACCATATATGTCCACATATTGGTTCCTGAAAGATTCAAATTACCAAAGATCCAAGTGACAGTACCAAGTCATGTGGGTTGACTGTCTTAATTATTCCCACTTTGCCCCAGCAATGAATCAGATAGAAAATAATGTGCTCATACAATTTTCTGAAGTATAAATATATGAGGAAATGAAACCTTTTTTTAGTGCAAAAAACCTCACAAATATTAGCTTTCTCTTGAAAATGTTGACTTTAATTTAAAAAAAAAAGACTTATAACAGTTTTTGTTCTCAGATGAATATGTTTTGTTTCTGAAGGAGGCTGACTTTCTCAGTGAAAAGTCAACCTTCTGGTACAACCAGAAAAAAGTACTTCCCCTCCAGCAGTAGTATGTTTAGCTTATATGTAAGTGTAAAGTGTCAGAGAAAAAGGTAAAAAGTTCTGATCATGTCTAGAATTAAAAACGAAAAGACTTATTTCAGAGCTTTATTTCCATTTGCACTTTGCTAAGACTAAGAGGGCAAGAAGGTAAAGCAGCTTTCAGCCCTGGCCAATTGCTCCTACAGACACATCACCTTTTCCACTGGGATAGTAAGAGTCAGTGGTGGACAACAATGGGGAATAGTTTCAGTGACAAGAAACTGTATTGCACCCCTTGATGGTTTCTTCAGTCCAATGAGCCCCATGATCTGCATCAGAATTCTTCTCTTTCCTTCCAACAATGTGTTTAAACATGCATTTACCTATAAGTACATTTTGGAGCTCATTAAGCTTAGGCAAATGATTATAGATCTAAATTGGGAGCAGAACCAATTTTATAAATAAACTTATGTGAAATACACAGTGTCCTCCAGGCAAAGAGGGAGCTTGTTTATAAAGACCTGCTTACACCAAGGTTTTGGATTATCCTTCCCAAACCTTCATAAAATTAAAGTTTGTTTGTACATTTTAGAGGCTTAATTATTAATTAGGACATCAAGATAATAAAGAGAGAATACATTTGTTCCTGGAAGGAGTGAGGCATAACTGCAAGTGCTGAAGATGTAGAAGGTATTCCCACCGTGCTGTTTTAGGTGCCCATCGATCCACTTACATTTTCTGTTTGCTCTGCCTGGCTTCTTACCACAGCCCATGAGGAGAGACAGACCACGAAGCAGCCCACCCAAAGCCTCTAGCAGGGCCCCTGTCTCTCCACTGATATCTCAGGTAACCTAGAAAAGTTAGTCAGTCAGCACTGCCCCTCCTATTCCCTCTGTTCCTGTTGTCCCACCACCTCGGCTGCATCATGCATCTTACTTTGGTATGAAAACCTGCAGCACTGCTTTCAACAAGCTGCGTTGTGCACCAGCTTCCCAGCCCTGATTTCAGCCTCACTCGGGGACTGAAACTCCACCAGGGAGCAGGGAATCCGCCCCAGGCTCAGCCAGAGCCAGCGATCACATCCACTGATCACATCCACTGCACGTGGGCACAGCTCCTGAGTCAATACCAAGGCCGGCTCAGCCACAGCCAACTTCAGCACTTAATTACAGTAAGGCTCTTGGCACTTAATTACGGTAACACTTCATGGGATTTTTGAGTAGCTTCCACTTGAAGTGTTACTTCTAGCACCACTTACATCACCAATTTGCTTTGTCAAGCAGACCTAATTAATTTTTGGGATAACTGTCATGAAAAGCAGAGTTACAGGAAGGTTAAGTCAACATTGTTTCATTTAATGCTCTGGTTAATTTGAATAGTAGTGTATTAATTGGTTCTTAACCTAAAAAGCTTTTGACTAAGAAAAACAAAATGCTTGGAAAAAAAAATCTCTGGATTTTTTAACGCACTGACTGCAGACTTCTCTTATTCCTTGAAATCTGAAAAGTATACTCTTTTATAAACTCCATTTGAAGACATTTCCAACTTTATAGTTTGAACAAGCTTATTAAAAACGAAAATTATATTCTGAAATTATATGATATGTCTGAGCTTTGTATGAACAAAACCCCCAACATTTAATCTGGGGGCTTTTCTGAAGCTGAAATACTTCTTAATCACATTTTCAGCCCACAAATCCTCTGATTCAATAATAACTTTATAATTGAGCACATGCCTAATTTTAAGTGCACTGTATTAGCTGTGGCCCTAAAGGGACTACTTGTGAGATTACCATTGAATACTATTTACTTGTATGTTCCCGAGGAGTCATATGTCAGACCAAAGAGCCACAGGCATGGATCAGGGTTCCACTGTACAGGTGCTACAAAAATACCAAAATAAGGCTTTTCCTTCTGCTTGAGTTCTTTGATGAACAGCAACCTTGACAATAACTTCCAGCTGGGGCTGGCCAAGGAATGTGAGTTCTGTCTGGTGAAAATATTTGAGGTTTTACATTCTACATTTTTTCCACATTAAAAAACAAGCCCTCTTTCCAAGAAGTTTGTTAAAACAGACTGAGAGCTGCATTATGAAAGTCTGGTGACTGTGTCACACACTTTGTGGGCATCTCCAAATCATACAGAGAGTTGACTTCAGTCTGGGCTTCCTCCACCTGAGATGAAGGCTGACTCCTTAATCTAAGGTATCTATTGTCTGGGAGTTTATGGTAGAGCTGGGGACATCTTTCTACAGGAAATTTCACTGACATTAATACACTTAGTTTTGGCATCAACTGATTCCTTAAAAATCCATGTCCAGAAATAATTCGAACCTAAAGCTTTGTGTTTTATTGGTATCATTTTTATAAACTTCTTTTCCATGCCACAAAACAGTTTTAAAGCTGACTAGGAGGCCTTAAGATTTAGCAAGAACTATGACATCTACAAAGAAGAAACAAGGACAGATTCTAGTCCTGCTTTTGTGAGGAATTTATTGCCATTTCTGTAACACACACAGTCCTCAAATAGTTTACTGAAAAACCCAACAACCATACAAATTTCAGGTTTCTTTCCAGGTTTTCCAGACAGATAGATAGGGACTGTTGCCCTTTGCCTCAGGAAGTAGGTGTAGTTACAAAAAAGAGAAATGGGGGTTCCTCAGATGTCTGTCGGGGAGCTGGACACAACAAGCTGTCCCAACCCAAAGGGGAGGGCAGGTCAGCTGTTCCCAGCTCCACGAGCTGAGATCTGCTTTGGAAAGTGTTCTGCTCTCTATAGAGGCTTCCTAGGCTTTCATCTTCAGAGACCTGAGTTAAATTGCAGCTTAGCGCATAAGAAAATGAATGTGGTGGTTTCAAAGTCCCTAGCAGATGTTTGGGAATTCACAAAACTACAGAATGGCTAGAGATTCAAGGTTACAGTGGAGCTTCTATGGTTAATTCAAAGGCAAACAGAATCAGAGGGCTGGATTCATACCCACAAAAACTTCCTCAGCTAATATACAGAAGCAAAGGAATTTTTTTAAGTGTCTCAGCAGAATTTTCCTTGCAAGAGCAAAACTCTCCCTCTGAGATGCCTTATTGGTGAGGCAATTCTCCCCACAAGGGGAAATCCACATGTGTCTTTTTGGCAAACAATCTCTAAATGACAAGCAAAATAAGACACCCTAAATTAGAGGAGGTCTGATTTTTTAAGACCACATCATCTGTGATAAAATCATCAAAACCAGAGCAAATTTATTTACTAGTCATCTGTGGATCATGCAAAATGGAAGAAAGTAAGTTGTAGAAAGGGTTTGATCTTTGGAAATTGGGATATGAATTTAAGTTTCAGCTTCATGATTTCAAAGTGGTCTTAATTCCTTAAAAAAATAAATTCTTTGCAGCTGTGGCTGTACAGATAAAGAAGAGGTATGATTTTTTAAAAATATGTTTGAGTTGATGATTACAGAATGACTATATACTATGGCTATGGAACGACTATATACTCACAAGAAAACAATTTCTCTATACTCACAAGAAGACAAAAATATCAGAAAAGTAAATTGATTCCACTCAAAACCTGTGACATCATTGCCACATACTTCACTCTAGATTTGAGGTTGAATTCCTTCTTTCACCAAACCCAGAAACTGAGATTAAAAAAATCTAAAGTTTTTACATATAATGCCTGATACCTATTTGCTCTAGGAAAACTTTATTCATTGCCATGCAAATGTGGAACACATTTTCTTGGATTAGTGTCCCTAGGTGAATTAAAGGATTATACACCTCTAAAGAGAGATGCCTTTTTATTTTACTCCGTGTTGCAAAGCCAGTAACTTTTCTTCATAGAACCACAGGACATTGAAGAAATATTTTAACATCATCTATGTTTAATTTATTTATTTAATGGAAATACAAAGGATAATCATTAACGCACATTTATGAAAAAAATTCTTCCCTTTCTTTTTATGACCATGCTGAACGGGAGTTGTGGGCTCAAACGTTCTTTATTTCATATCCCTGTTTGATATAAAGTGTTGTTCAATTTAGTCTTCTGCAGAGTAAAAGCAGCTCCTGGAAAATAACTTTTTCAGACTTTCCCTAGTCTAAGCGTAAATCTGATTTTATCTATGACGACAAACTGTGCCTTTGGAAATATGTGATATTAATCAGCTTGCCATCTGAATGGATCCTTTACAAATTCTTTACTCTGAAATGGTGCAAAAAAAAGAAAAAAAGAGAAATGGTCATCTTCCATTTCAAGTGTGCCAGAGGCTTTGTTTTTGTTTGCATTCCACATCTATCTCTAACCAGGAGACCTGTGTTTAGAGGCTGTCTCAGAGCAGGTTAAACAAAGGTCAGTGCAAAAATATGCCGACTTACTCTGGCTACATAGGAATTTTGTGAATGAATGATCGATTAGGCCAAGATAGCCAAACCACTTTGGGTCAGGCAGGTAAGACTATCTGCCCCAATCTTGACTAAAAGTATACCTTTTTTAAGAAGACTCAAGTACTCATTTTGCTTACTAAAATATTGTTTTAAAGTTTTTTGTCCTACTGTGTTTTGAAGCACCTTGTTGAGAAACTAACCAGCAAGACACCTAGAAGTCCTCTAGTGACATTTACAGCCTAATCACAGAACAAAAAAACCCCCAGAATTTAATGGGAAAAAAATTGTTTTTATAGGAATCTCATTATTTTCACTCATTTTTTTACCCTTTATGTTATTCCTTTCCTTGAACCTAAATAATGAAAATACTTTTTAATTGAACAATATTTATTGATTCTTTTTACTTTGTTTTTCCTGCTGACATTAAGCCTTTGTTCCATACTGAGCAAAATACTCCACTTCATTTGTTTCATTTGGGGTAAAAGACCAAAAACAATCAATCAACCACTGAAGTTCAAAGGACTGCCCATCCATTTATGATGTTGAAACCAGTGCACTTGTAAACAATAGTTCAATACTTAAAACTGTTGTCTAGGGTCCAGGATCTTTAGCCTAGTGTGTAACATGCTCCCAAGAGGTTCAGTGCCTTTGGTCCCCTTGTTGCTCTAGACGCTGTTTATGTTAAGCAGAAAAAGGAGGAATTTAAGAGTATTTTGTTCCCATAATGATAGATGTCTCAGAAGGTTCCATAAAATGACAACACATTGACTTACAAGATACAGTCTCTAATAGCAGGCAAAAAAAAAACAAACCTACTTTAATATATAAATTATATATTTATAATATACAAATATATATAAAATATAACAAGTGATTAATAGTGAACTAAGCCCCATTTACTAGTCTAAGGACAAAGTCTTGCAAGAATATCAGTCTAACAAAAATCTGAATATTTAGATGTGAGACAAAGGGAGAGATGGAGCAAATCAGAACTGGCCACCTTAGCAGACAGTGGCAAGCTCTGCTATTAGTTTATATACAATCTGTACCATAACTCATACCATAACATTAACTCCAATTTACAGAAGGTACAAAGCAGTTGTCGGTGCAATAACGTGTGCCTAATCTGTGCATAAAATGTATGCATAAGCGCGGCAGTTTCATATTTGTATAGGACCAATTATACATTAAATTAGTATTTTTTTGAATCAATTTAATAATTCTTTAGGGAAATAGTATTTGACTACTAGGCTACAGCTTACTAGGCATGCAATTTAGCACATCCTTGAATGAATATTCCGTGTCACCATATGCCATGCAGCATGTTTTGTCAGTTTTTATTTCTGAAGTTTCTTTTCAGATGCTATATAAAGTTAAGACTCTGACTAAAGCTTACCTGAAACTTTCATTGAATGAAATCAACTTTTATGAGAGCAAAATTAAATGTAGAATGAAAGTAATTAGAAATCAAAAAAGATCATGCTATGTATTTCGTCAAAATAATGTTAATAGTCTCCTGTATCTTCTCTCATTAGAAGCTGTCTTAGAGAAAACAAATGCTGTAAACACCTCCTTAGAGTTTGATGTATGTCATGAGGTTTGCTAATTAGTATCTTACTGAGAGTGAGAACTACCAGTTTCCTTCAAGTCATATTTTCGTCAAAAAATATCATTTACTTCTACCACTTAAATACAGCAAATAAATGTAGCTGCTGAACAAGCATCTTCACAAAAATGGAAGATAGTGGGGCAGAGGAAAAAAAAACTTCAGTGTCATTCCTTTCTGAGTTATCTACCAAGTTATCACACATATTCCACAGTGATGGTAAGCACTTATCTAGCCCATTGGTTCTTTCCTGAAAAAAAAATCCCCAGCAAAGTAGATTCCTTTTTCCAAACTCTTTGTATGATTCTGAAGGCCTCTTTGCTGCAGTTCAGACACGAGGATTTATATATAGGCTTTCCAACTTAATTTTCCCATTGAGAACTTCTCAGTTTACTTGTGCTTTGACAAAAATAATCCCAAATCTCAGGGAGTGAGTATCATGAAATTTTGTGAAAACAGAGCACTCGCTCTTTTTTATTGTCACAGACAAACCCTCTTTATTGCTCGAGTGTCCTTTGGGAATTCTATTGACAGCTGAGTTTTGATTTTGCAGTCTCTCAAGTAACAGAAATTCCATAAGTATCTTATACAAAAACTGATGGAGACATTTTGTTGCAAAATTTAAAGGAACTATGTTATAGCTGAAGACTTGTCAGAAAATCAAAATTGCATTATTTATAATTTTCCTGTTTGGCTCATTTCTTTTTGATAAACCGTACATAAAAATGGCAACAGCAGGATTTTTTAGGTTCTGCCATCTTCTCTTCATTGGTTTTGCACTACTGATTTAAAATGTATCTGATATGTTTGAGTGTTGAGTACATGTGCAAGTGAAATAAAAGTTCTTTCAATATACTACTTTTTATGCAGTTGATTATATAACATGGCTATAAAAAACACCATTTGACACGCACAAAACCAGTTTTTGACTGGAAACTTTATGCTGAGATTTAGCCTGCAGCAGATCTTCAGAAGTGAGCTGGAAACTGAGCATTTTCATTACATACAAAGAGCAAAGGATGCAGCAGTTTGAGGGTTACACAATTAGAGGAAAACGCCTCCTCTTCTTTATACAACCAAAAATTATTTTACAGTGTTGTCCAGAATTTGCTTCCTATGACGTTTGGTGAATTCAAAACAAAACAAAACGAACAGAAGGACTGAGATACAGATGTTATAAAGCTGTCTACAAGCAAAATCTATTTCCTTTCTCCTCCCCCCTAGATAATTGCTCCAATTTCTCCTCCAGCTGAGTTCAGATTATGTTTCTGTCTAACAGATGAGAAGCTTCATGGTATTGACTATATAACAGACATTTAATCATGTATTTCCTAGGAGCTAAGTGAAAAAAAATCCAAAACCAAAACTCAAATTGCTTAGGAAAAAAGTAACTAGCATAAGAGGTTCATGCTCAAATTTGTGCCTTATGTCAATGAATGTCATGATCTAAAAGACCTCTACAAAAACCTCAAGCAGTCACAGAATGGAAATTATGACAAAGAAGCAAATTTTCTGTTACACAGCACTTTGTCAGCCGGAAGGGGAGAACCTAAACACAGCATTATATCCTGCGCTGATTCAACCAAGAAGTGGCTAAATCCGGAGCTGCACACAGCTGGAAGAGGCACAGGCAGCAGAGCAGGATGCAGCCCTGTCCCCTTGAATGTGGCAGTGCTGCAGAGCTCACAGGCAGGGCAGGGGTGCTAAAGGCCACGCGGGGGCCCTTCCAGCACACAGCAGGATGAAGACAAACCTGGCAGGGGTTTGGTGTGGCCACAGGGGTGCTGTCACCCAGGGATTCACCTGTACTGCCATATCCTGGGCCTGTCAATCCCAAATTTACAGCAGTGCTTTTGAAAGACTTGTGCAAGGCCCCTGCAGAAAATTTAAAGATAAAATTATCCAAGACAGTTTTTAATGCTCTTAAAAAAGTTTTCTACAGTTACTATCAGGTGTGTGAATGCTGCAAACTTGGACTAAAAAGAAATCCGTACCCAAGCAGTAGCCATTTCTATTCCATTTTCTCAGTTTGTGGAGAAAGCTCTATTTTATCCTATGAATCAGTTTATCATTTCATGCAGCCCACCCTGGGGAGATAGCCACAGCCTCCTGCCCTTCCCAGAGTGAGGAGCAGATCTGCCTCACCAGGACCAGCCCAGCGAGCTGCCCTGGGTGAGGAGGGCTCTGCAGAAAGCAGCCTGGCCAAAAACAGGAGGTTGTAGACCTGCCATGGACTCCAAGGAAGGAAAACAAAGATTTCCTGATTAACAGCCTTAAGGGTTTCTGCAAAACCAAGTAATGACAGAGAGAATTACAGAGGAATGGAGAGTGGAAAGACAGCAAAATTAGGGTAAAACAAAAAACATGTTAGAGATGGGTCTGAAAGAGGAGTAGAACCAGTGTGTCAGTGTGCTCCTACAGAAACAGAGAGATTTGGGACAGAAAGGAGTGTTATAGTCTCAAACAATCATATTTCAGGGTGTGGTTCCCTTTGAGAAAATGTGATTTAAAAATCGTTGCCATAAGCTATTAACACAGACTACACATCCATGTCAGGCATGAAAGCAGACATTCAGATACTAAAATTATTATTAGTATAAAATGCTTAATATTATATCTTACTTAAAGCAGTACAGAATCCAAGTTTGGATTGATTTATTCACAAAGGTTTTCCTGCCAGAACCACCCACAGGAATGCAAGACTGGAAAGGACTTCTTGAGTCCCCCAAGATCAAGTTCTCCATCAGGATAAATCCTGTCATAAATTGATAAACTCCATCTAAAAATAGGCAAAATTTATGTCTCCATTGCTGTGATGAGAGATCAAACTAGATACCCCTCCCCCAGTGGCTGGAAGGCCTCCAGCTTCCAGATATTCTACATCACTGGTCAGTCCTTGCCTGCTCGTGGATGAAAAAAGTGAAAATAACTGTTTCAGAAAGGAATAAGCATTAGCTTTGAAACATAGAGAGACTGGGATTTGGATCTTTTGCTATGGATGATATTACAGTGGGGAAGGATGCATGGGTGGATCACTAATCTGCCATGAAACTGGTTCCTGGGAAGCCACTGACAGCTCACTTGGTTGATGAGAAACAGTGGCTCTGTGACAACATTTGGTTTGGCTGGCGAGGATTCATTTATTCAAAACACACAGAGCCTGTTAGTTGCTCATTTTCAGAAACACCAGCTTCTGCTCCATATCAAAAGCCAAGAAAGACATTCCTTTTTCATTTTTCATGTAATATTGAAATTTTTGCTTATGACATGATAAAGGCTTAAAAAAAAGTTAGTTCATAGCTACAAATAAATGTTAATTAGCATGACTTTTAAAAGTTTATATATATCAGAATAAAATTTTGGTAACTTTAATACAAGGAATAATAATAATTTCCTGTCCTTCCTTGTTTTTCAAAGTTCAAAATGTATGTGAAACTGAAAGCTTATTTCCTTTTTTTTTTTAAACTGGTTTTAAAGCCCCCAAAATCTAAATCAAAATCAAAATTATTTCAAATTAGTTAAGGAAAATAAAAGTTGGTAACAGAAGTCTTTAAATTTACTGCCTATGTTTTTATATATTTACAAATGATATCCAATATATTTTACATTATTATCTGTAATATATCTAAAAATGAAAAAGAAAGCATTCACTGTAAAATTAACTTTGTATACAGTTTCAACATTTGAGTGAGTTCATATGTTAAAACCAATACAGTCATTGGAAACTTTTCCTAATATTTTGTAATTTTAAATTTGTATCAGTAATGTTTTAATGACTATATTGTTTTTTTCATTCAGGTTCCTAGCTTGGGATCAATTTCTCTCATAAACAAGTAAGAAGAAAAAGAATGTACTGGCTTTTCAAAAGTCTATCTAAACCACAGCTTCTCCAATGCTGGAGATACGCACATCATATCTGAAGTTTTCACAGAGCTCTGAGAAACAGAGATAACTTTAAAGTTTACTTCCACATCCCCACTTGCCCAATTTCCAGCACGGCCGAGGTTCAAGGTTTTGACTGAAGCTCATTTCTTAATATTTAGCTAATTTAAATGCTAATTAGACTAATTTAATGAATAAAACATGGTAGGAATTCATTAACAACTACGCTGCAACTGCTTTATGTCTACAGAGAAATTTTCTAAAACAGGACTCCAGGGACAGTAGCGCATCTGTTACCAGTTGAACAAGTTGGATTCTTTGTAATACTAAACTTAGAGCTGATAATATATTGCAGAACTGCAGAGAAGATGGAGGAGCAATTTTAAATTTTTCAGATCTAGCAGATCTTGGCCATAGGCCACCAATGAAGAAGAGGCCTTCTGCTGTCCTGAGCCCATCTGCTTCATGGGGTTTGCTCTGAGTTTCAGATGCAGAGCAAGAAAATGTGCCTTATCTCTGCCTCCCATTACCTACTAATGTCGTTCCAGTTGTTCTGCCCAGTGTTATTGGTGCCTACATAAAGAAATTAAACCATTCACCTCATGTCTGATACTCATGTGGGCAGACTTTTATGGTTTAATTGAGCTCCGTGAAGTTAGTGAGGCTCCAGAGAAGTGGCGCATATGCAAACATAGATAAGATGATCTTTTTGGAAGAATAGGGGGTTGTTTGGCTTTGTGTGGTTGGTTGGTTTGGGTTTGTTTCTTTATTTTTTTCCTTTGGTTTTATTTGCTTTGCCTTTTTTGGGCGAACTTTTTTTCACCTCTTCTGTTGGGGGGGGGAAGTATAGGTTCAGATCCTGCCCTGCTGAAGATTTTTTGTGGTACTCAGAGTAGAATATGTAAGTGAAGCAACTCAAAGGCCTGCAAGCACCTGTCTTCTTTGGATGATAAATGTATTTAATGTATGACATTTGAGTACAGATATGTATTTAGATAGTTCATTCTGATTAAAAAAACAAAACCAAAACCCATGGTCAACAGAAACCTAAATGAGGTTGGGGATCTGGGTGTTCCTCTTTCTTTGCATTAATTTTCCACCTGTAGATGTTCCTGTATCTCATAAAGGACCCAGAAAGACAGACATTACAGATAGTAAGTGATGTGTTCAAGTATAGTAGTGGTGGAGGCAATATTAACACACCATAATTAAAACAGGATGGAAAAGAATGTAAGGAAGTGTTCTGTATTGGGAATACAATTTATCAGTGAAAAAGTTTTAAGACAGTTTGCCATTATTTAAATTAATTTCTTCACTTGTTTGTTTGTTTTTGTTTGCTTTGTTGGGGTTTTGTTTATTTGGTTTTTTGTTTAAATGTCTGCTCCTGAATGCCAGAAGTGAATGTAATTAAGTTTATAAATATTTCAAACAGAGGTCAGTACTCACTTCTACATGTTGACAGGTCTGAATGAGTTTTGCCAGAAGAGTTTCCAGTTCAGTATTCCTCTTAATAAGGTTGGTGAGGTTGCTCTCCAAATTTTGCTATTAAAACAAAAGAAAAAAAAAATCATTTCAAAGAATTTAATATTTAGGTGAATATTTGAAAAATCTAATTACATATGTATGAACATGAGACTTTCATATTGATATGTTCCATTACATGTTTGATTAGATTAGACGTTTTGGCTGTGCAAGACAAGAGAACAAACAAGTTCAATATAACAGTGAATTCTGGCAAATAGATTTTCTAAGGACCTACTAAAAACTAGAGAGTAAGCAATTAGTTTTATGTGGGAGGGAAAAAAAAGAATAAGAGAACCAGAAAACATAAGAACATTTCCTCACAAGAAGTGGTTTATTTTAACTGAGAGCCTTTTTGACTAATTTCCTGCTCTCAGTCTAACATCTGAATTTAAAAGCCTGCTGTTAACTGAGGTCTCTGAGCTGGTCAGCACTTTCTTCTTAGGATTCACACTGCTGGGGGGGCAGTTGATCTATTTGATTTAATTCCCTAGTTCAGAAGAGTTATATTTTTTAATAAATAATTCTAAAGAAAAACATCCTTTCTATGCATAAGAATGAAATGTCTACTCATAAACTCTGTCTTCACTAACTGTTCTTAAGAGAGAACTTGTGGCATCAGTCTGTGTTTATCAATTGATTATGACTGCCATAAATATCAGCAGCTGTGGTAGAGCAAAGTCCTTTCCAGCTCGCAGATCTGAGGCTCATCCTGGCTCTCTGCAATTGCATGGGAGATTGAGATCAAGCAACAAATGTTTCAGAAAGGAAACCCAAGCACAGGAGGAGCAGGTCTGTGACAGCTGTGACCCACTCCCTGGAGTTACCGAATGAGAATTCCAGAAGTGGGTCCTGTGCTTTTCTCCTGACAAGGGCTGCAAGTGTCTCTGCACAACTTTCATTAATTTCAACCCTCCTCATCTTTTATTAATGACCTTCTTTTCTTCACACTACTACTTTCCCTCTGGTGTATCTATTCTGTCATTTCAGTCCCTACAGCTACCATTAACTCACCTAACATGTATAATCCTCCCCCAGCCCCCACCTCCATACACACATTTTGTGTGTGTGTGTGTGCGTGTGTGTGCTTTTTGGTGTTGTTACTCCCTGCCTATATCATGCTGGTTTAAACCACTTTGTTCCTTGCCTTCCCCTTCAGCAGCCATGCAGTCCCCTTCCCATTCTTGCATATGGCTGCAAACAAATGAAGAAGGCAGAATTTCATTGCTGACTGACACATACTTTGGCATGTACCAGGGCTGATGCTGTAAGCACTGGAGAGGCAGTCATTTCTGCTCCACTAAAGAAAACACAACATTTTGATGGCTTTACATATATGACCCTTCCAAGGAGGGTGATGGGTGTTTGAAGCACATAATTTTGTCATTTTCTTCCCAGCAGAGCCATGCATATTGTGCATGATAAGCTCTGGCTGCAAAAATACCTTCTACACTACATTTATTTTATAGCCCATCAAAACAAAGAGTAACAAGAACAGGCATTTTTACCGAACTGTTTGTGCAGGATCCTCTATTTCCATAAGCCATACTGTCAACGATCTTAATTGCAAAGGCATGTTTGCTGTGCTGTCAGATGTCCCTTTGCAGGGCTGAGACTCACATGCAAAGTCAAAATATCATATATAGTTACAGTATCAGATAACTTTTGTCTTCAAAAAACATTTCCTTAAGATGATCCAAATGTCCAAATACTCTTGAAATTTTATTTATATAATTTCTTAATCTTATATATTAATTTTTTACATGTTCCAATATTTTACACTAAAATGTTTCAATGAAAAATGTGTATTCTTGATTGAGGTTATTTAATTTAAAACATATTATTGGACATAAAAAACACTAACCGTTGGCACCTAAACATACTATGAAGAAAAAAATGTATTCAAGACTGTTGTGGAACACTGCAAAGATTTTATACAGCTGAAAGTTATTGCTCTTCAACTAAGGCCACTAATACATGAAGAGTCAGCATTTTTTCCTGAAACAGAAATTTATTGACCCATAGATTATATATAGATTATTATATTCAGGATATTTCCAAAATCTGGATATAATAATCTATATTCCTGGATACATATATTGAACAAAATCTTAGAATGAGTTTCCTATCCAGTGACTATAAATACAAACTCATATATATTATTATGGCTTCACACAGGTGTCTTGATATCCTCTGCATTTCCTGACCATGAAAATGAAAGAAAACTACTGAACAAGAGAATTGCCTTAGAAAAACTGGAGTTAATCCATTCCCATGCTCTAGTTCCTTGAACTGTATAGTTTTTAATATGGGAAGCCTGGGATTTTGTTTCCATGCAGTTTGGTATGCAAGAGATTGGGATTTTTTAAGTCAGGAATGATCAGCATTTTGTTAAATTCTTGTTGAAGATTGTAAGTTTGTATTAATGATTTACCAGGTAACAAGACTCTGGTGGCTGCTTTCTGAAATTAGGGTCAATCTTTCCAGTTTCACCATGGTAGTACTGAATGGCAGCTCTGAAAAGTGGCCTGATTTAAAATTTTTAAACATCATTAAACTTGATCAGTTCCTGCAGTATGTTTACCCAGATTTTCTCTTGGCAATATCTTCCTCTAGTATTTTCCCCTATTATTTTCCCAGACAGATCATGGTGGCACTTTGGCTACCACATCATAGTAGGTGCCTGAAGCAGAGTTTGAGCTCTACCCTCTTTTTACTCTGTGTAGGGGGACAGAGAAAAGGCTTAAACATTTAAATTTCAGAAAGAGATGTTTGCTCACAGACTTTCCAAAGTATTGCAACTTCATTTCTCATCCATGCCTGGAACTTCCCCAGTTGCTTAAGACTACAGTACCAGATTTGCAAGTCCAGCTGACTTGGAAAATTAATCCAGTTGTTGTAGGCCAGTTCCTGGGAGGGTGAACTGTAGCCAGATTTGAAGTCTGAAGAAAGTGGGCACTCACATTAGGACGAGTACATGTGAAAAGGAGTAGCAGAGTAACCTTGTTACAATTATCTTCCTTCTTCCCACCTAATCTTCTACTGTTGTTCTGTTGGGCACACCAAATTACAACTGTATTTTTGGAGATGTTCTACGTAAATCATAATTTCTTAAACATTCTCACCTGCCTTTTTTTTTTTTTTTTTTGACAGTTGCTAATTTTCATTGTTACCTGTCTATTAAAAATTGATCTTAGAAACTCTGGGTTGTTTTTTTTGAAAGAAGCACAATAGTTGCTCTGCATTTACTCTGTGGACAGGCTTCACGCATGTTAACAGCAGATGCAAACTGCTCTCAAAAAGCAAAAGCAAGGCTGAATGCTTCCTGACTTAACAATGTAGATCCAGCCCAAGCTCTTGACATTCCACGCATGCTTTGAAACTGTTTTTACAACATCCAGTATAAAGTGAAAAGAATGCTTACTGTCCATTTAGCATGGTCTGACAACTATGCAACATAAATATTCCTAGAATCTTGGGATAAATCCAAGTAGATGAAATCACAGACATGTAATTGAAAAGGACAGTTAAGGATGATGTTTCATTTTGACTCTGCATGCCTATAAAATGATATGATCCAGGGACTGTAGTCTAAGTTGGAAAAATTAATGCAAAAAACTAGAGGAAGGCAACTCAGGATTGATCACATTTTGAAGCTACTGCCTAGCTCATGATCATGTTGCTGCTGAAGTCATGATCATGTTGCAGCGACGATTGCGTGAGGCTTGTGCCCTGATTGAAGTGGGAGGTCAGACTGGATGATCATAATGGTCTCTTCTGGCCTTTAAATCTATCAGTCTATGAAAACCAAATGTGATCCCATGCCCTTTGCCAAATTAACAGTCTCACGCAAAGCATTGCTTGTCTAAAATAGGAGGGTAGCACAAACAGATAGTCCTAAGCTACTATATGAGTTGGAAATGCTGTCAAAATAAATTAATGTATGCTTCTAAAGAAGAGAAATGCTGAGTTGTGTGCTCCTGCCTTATGTCACAGCAGACTAAACAATAGCATCCCCAAGATCATCTTCTCAGAGGCATTTTCCACAAAAAATATCTATTCAAAAAGCCACAAAATAAAACATATAGCTATCAGGTACAATGAGATTTTAAAATTCTATTTGAAGTAAAGCAACTGTATTTTTCTCATGAAAAATATTATTTTTCCTCCCATTGGTAAATATAAGTACTCATTTGAATTGTCCACTCACTGCTTACTGGAAAGCTTTGAGAACTGGTGCACTGAAACTGCAGCACATGCTAAGACACACACTGCGGGATAATATATGTGACAGCAGTCCTGATCACCATGTATATGAAATCCACCATGATCAAAGCCTTTCAGCAGCAAACATTGCTCTCATTTCCCTTGATCCTGGTGTAGAACTGACTAGAGTAAGGCATATTTTGAGACTATCTCCTGGTTTAAAGAAGAAAACAACCTTGCATAGTGGAAATTAATTTTAGTAATTGTATAGGTTTCTTGAGAACCACTGCCACTGTCCCATCACCCCTTTACAAACAGTCAAAATGAAAGAGTTTATACATTTTCAAATTGGGTTGGTTAAAGCGTGTAACTTAGACACACAGTTACATTGCTGTAAAACATAGATGAGGAATAAAACACCACAAAGCAAAACGTGATCGCATTCTAACTTACTCAAGCCAGCAGGGACACCAGAGTGGGGTTGACATGGCATATCAGTCTTTAGCACATGGAGGCTGGCTAGAGACCATAAATATACTCCCTGTCACTAATACAGCCCATGCAAATGCATCTTCACAGAAACTTTTTCCTCCTAATTCAAAGGCCTTATGCTTGCATGTGCTCCGGTTATATTTTCACCTCATCATAGTGACATACCCCATGAACTAGTCCTGTTGCCTCCAGGACTTGTGTCTAACCTATTAAAAAAGTTGCCAATCAAATTCAGAATAACTGCCAGAATATCAAGCATGGTTTTGAGCCAGGTTTGGGGTATATTAATGCTTCCTTCGGTGTTCTTTATTTAAAAGGACATGCCAGGTGCACATGGAAAAACTTAAGCTAATTTTTATTCTGTGTACTTGTCCTAAAACAGATGACTAGTCTCCTGTAGTATTCACGTGACCAACCCTCTATTTCTCCTGCCAGGGGATGGTAACATTTTAATAGGAATGATTGACCTTAAGTCTCAAATATGCAGAGCTTGACAACTGTACTCCACATTCCTATGTGTAAAGAAATAACAGCTATGAAGTTGATAGACTCCTGGGGACTAAAATTTTTACCTCAAGTGATTATAGTATATCACAAGGAAAGACCCACGAGATATTGCACTGTTAATTAATTGTGCAGGACTATTTTTATTAAAAGTGCAATGAAAATATCTGCACAGGAAGCCATTATGACTCCAGCGATGTTAACCAAGTTGAGTCTATTTCCATATTTCATGGGAATGTCACTTATTTTTTTTATTTATCTCTATTTGACATGGGACATTGCAGAAACTAAAGGAAATCCAAGCACTTCAAATTCTTGACCACATAAAATCTTTATTAACTGAGAAGGCAATATTCTAGGGAGAACATCCAATTACACTCTTGTGTGTCTGCGAAGCCATGCCCTCAAACATACCAGGGCTTCTTGCCATTTGTAGCCACAGTTCTCCCCTTTGATTTAACTACACTAAACTGTTCTGTGAGTTGCTCTCTAGTCTTCCTTACTGCTTCTTCTCCCTTAGAGAAAGAGAAATTTCATAACTGGGGCCTCTGAGAAGAAAGAACAGGACAAGAGCTGTGTATATATAGCACACTACAGCAAAAGTTTTCTATTGATGCATACTATTCAGTTTGGAAAAGAAACAATACATATACTTAAAAATATCTGCTCATAGCAGGGACTATGCTTGCCGAGAGCACAGGTCAATGAAACTTACCCTGCATACTTATTTTCATAGTTATTTTGTTATTGTAATGGAAGAACATACAAAAGTGAAGTGAAAATGGCATTTTCTCTTAAACAGAGACATTTGAACTTGTTATAAGAGCTTTGGTCCAGTTTAGGCAGTGACAAAACTGATCATATAGTGCAAGTTTGGGGTTTTTTTTTTCAATTAAACTATTAGAAGATATCCAAATGCTAACTTGGCTTGGATCTGGGGGGTTGTTTCAGTACTATCTTTAATGAGCCATTGATCAAAGGACCAGAATAATAATCAGAAATCAAGGATCAAGGGGAAATAGATTTAGCATCTGACCAAATTAAAAAATGAAATGCAGTTTGGGCTGATATGTCAGTTAATACAGGTTTGAAAAATTGTAAAAATATATTTGAGGCCACAATATAGTTGATGGTTTTTTTCCTGCCTCAGTATAGGAGGAGTCAAACTGGAAGCTGAAGTGTTAAAAGGGCACAACAAATACCAGACACCCTGCATTTAAAGCATGTCATTAAAGACTTACTGTGGCGAGCTGGAAGGCTTATAAACTCATTCTTTTCCCCATGGGCTAATACAGTGCAATGAAGGGTGTTAAGGACAGCTTGAACTATTGCACAGCTGTCCTGCAGCATCCTAGCGAAATCTACTTCCAGCCTCCCAGGACATGGAATGTACTTAAAACCGGGAGTTCAACATGAGCTGCCCATGAGACGCAAAATGTAATCCTGTGCAAGCAAGATCTGGGAAGTATTCATTCCAAAGACTGAAATTCTATGTTTTTCACAAAACTAATGGCAGACATCTATATGAAAGCAGAGCAAAAAAAAATTATCTAAAGAACTATGATTTATGCAGTGTTATTAAAGTCCTGGTTTCTACAGATGTCTGCCTAAACATTTCTGAAAGTTGAATTTATTTAAGAGGTTTTATTGTGGAAATAAAATCTGGGTTTAATCAGTCAATACATATTACTGCATTTTGCGGCTGAAAAATTCCATCTTATCTAAGCAGGTATGTGTAAAAACAATTCAGTATTATGCAAAGCTGGCAGGTTAGAAAGGACAGCTAGATAGGTAGGGAATGGAAAAGGTCAACGAGGTGATTTGGTCTGCATTAGGTAGCAGAGTGGTGGAGCTGTCACAAGCCTAATTCAGCTCTTTCTGCTGGCCTGTCACGAAGCTGACACTTGAGGCAGCTGCACCATCTGCATTTCTGTTTCCCAGTATAGCAAACAGCACGTTGAAGGATATCAATTGATTGCTCTCTTGAGGGTATTAATTGTCCACCCAGAGAATGAAGCTGCGAGTCCATCTCCTGGCATGCCCAGAAGGTCTGGCACACCCAGGACTCACAGTGGCGTTTTCTGCCGCTAGTGCAGTGTGTAGCAGCTGCGCTAACACAGACCACCAGGAGCTCCTGTTCCAGACACGGGAGTGACTGCACAGGAGTGCAGGCACCACTGGTAAGCCCAGGGAAGCCACAGAACTGCACCTCTTTCAGAAAATGCCGATCCCACTGTCCAGTGCCATGGTGCATGAGGCAAGTGTCACCAAAGCAGCTAAGCAGAAACACCAATTCTGGCAAAGGGTCAATTATACTAAACAAAGCACCACTTAAAATTGTGGTTTTTGTGTTTATGAGCCCTCTGAAATTTTGTCAAGAAGTGCACCACGAGTTAATTACAACACTCTGGAGCACTCTTCTTTTTCGTCACTGAAGTCATTTATGGCTCTGCCTTTTCCTTGCAGTGAATAAGCTCCAGCCTACATACCATAAAAAGCTGGCATCTATCCAGTTTAGTGCTCATTCTGCCACATGCTCACTGCCTTGCTGCCCATGGTTAGAGCTTGCTCTGGACAGAAGTGTAAATCTCACTGTGTTTTCTTCTTCTCGTTTGCTCTATTTCCTATTCAGCAAACTAAAACCTTCTATTAGAGTAAATGCCCTAAAAGAAGTTTGGTGTGGGGAACTTGAGTTCCCCACAGTTTCCAAGTTTAGATGTAAGTTGAACTTTTTTGAAAAGAAGGCTTAAGCATTCATCTATAATACTTGTCAACCTGACCCGATAGTATAATTTATCAGTATTTTTCTATACAAAGCTTTTGACCAAGCACCAGGTCTCATATTTAGGAGTTACTAAAACAATCATCTTTGGATCAGATTTCAGGTATAGAGTTGTTATTATATTTAAATCTTTGACTTTGTAAGTTGCTATGGATAAAATCAGATAGCAATATTTAATAATCTTAATATAATTACATACTTAGAGACTTATTAAAAGAATGTGATGGTGGTGAGCTGAGCTTAAACTAAATAGTGAGGATAAATTGCAAGGTACAGGTCATGACTTGGGAGCAGACTATTTCGTATTTATGTCATAGTCAGGTGAAGTTTCTGTTCTGACCTGTCTAGTCCTTACTGCCAATACTTCATCAGAGATTAACTCAGGATTTCAAATTCACTAACCACCACCACTACCACAAAAAAACCCCAATCCACTCCAAACCTAAAAAAGAAAAAAACAAACCAAAACAGCAACAAAGCCCCCACAAGTTTTAGCTGGAAAACTAAAAGTTCTGAGTATACTTTGAATACTGATGGACTAGAAAAATAACCATGACAAATCCAGCACTTAATTTTTCCCTTGCATTTTGTAACTGATAAATGAAAGAAAAGCACAATAAGAAGATACTTAGCAGACAGAAGTATGATCCTCTCTCATTTAATGCTCAACACTAAAAGTTTTTCCTTCCCTCATCTCAGCAGTGCATCCAACTCCACTCCCAGACCATCCTGATCTCCCTCACTACAACTACTTCCAAAACATGTTTGTATTTTGCTCCTTTTTTTCTTGTCATGCTGTGGTCTGTCTAGCTGCTGCTACAACATGCCCCTCACCTCCTGCCAGACTTTATGAACCTGAGCTGAACTCAGTTTCTGGCTCTTGCTTTGCTGGCAGTGTATGGGGCCAAGAGTTTCTGGGAGGAAGGTCTGAAAGTAATGTGGATGCTCAAGAAAATGCTCAGGGGGTGAGGGATGCATGCTACAGACAGGGCAACACCCAAAGAAATAACTCCTTCCCCTGCTAAGATACTATTTTTCATTCCCTATTGGAGTACACTTTCACAAAGAAATGAAATAATCAATTCAATGCTAATCCAACTATCATTTGAGAGGCCAATAATTCAGCAACACATTATTTTTCAGCAGTCCTCAATAATGTATTTGCAATGATTAAAAAATCTAACCAGCCAAAAGGAAATATCCCATGTGGAGGCCACAGCAGACTTGTATATCCACTTCAGCCTTGCAGATGATCACAGACATGTTTTACTTTACTAATGTGAGCTAATCAATTTGTATCAACTAAAGAGTTGCTCACACTAGTGTGAACAATTGCATGTGGATACTTCAAAATAGTGAATTTTAGCTCAAGGAGGCATGTTTGCAAGTCTTTTTGTAGTTTATTTTTACTATGCTCCTATTATCACTTGCAGCATACCAGACCATAAACAACTCAAGCCAGTTCTACTCCATCAGTACTTGAGTTCCCATGACTATATACCAAACGTTATTTTCTATTTTTTATTTCTGATTACACACAGTTTGAAAAGTAAAACTGGAGTTAAACTTCTGTCAGTTAAGAATCAGTGTATTGTGGCTAAATATTCCTGATATCACCACAGATTTCTGGTCCCACAAGACACTTAAAATATTTATTAAAAAATAAAACTTCTGCTATGGTTTGCAAGGTGATAGATCATATCATATGAAATCAAAGGATGTTTTTAGGAAAAAAGGTGCAAGTAGAAGCCCAGATTTGTGCACCTGTAAGATTTCAAACTTACAAGTACAGGTCTGTTTCAATTTCTGTAACATTATTTTATACTGCAGCTTCTGAGTTAGAACTTTGCTTTCTTGACATTTCAGATTTTCAGCTGAAAGGCAAAGCACTAAAACAAGGTCTATGTGTTCTCTAAAAAAACCTGGAACAATCAATAAGAGCTCTGCATTTTCTAATAGGAAAACATTTTGAACATTTTACTAATGAAGTACGGACGAGATTCTTTGGTTATGGCCTTAATATTAAGCATAAAAATTTGAATAAGTAAATTTAGTAAATCTGTCATCAGAAAAGAGAGCATTTAATCCTTAGAAAACCAAAGCAATTTATAAGTACATACATATATACTAGATTTCAATAAATGCTTAATTAAGAACAAAATACTTATAAATAATAGAGAATAAAACATCTGAATCCACAGTCCCTTTCCTATAAGAACAACAAGTGACAGGTATAGCCCAACCTTTCCTTAACACCTAAAAAAATTCAGATAAATCATTTTTAAGTGCCATTTTCCTGGTACCTCTTCTTCCTCCAAAATGTCAAATGCAAAAATGATGGTCTGGTAGAGGAACTCTTGTGTGAGTAATGAAGCAAACGCCAGATTCTGCACCTAGGACAGGGCAACCCAGGTTGTGTTTATAGACTGGTGAATGAGAGGCTGGAGTGCAGTGCCATGGAAAGGGATCTGGGAGTCCTGGCCGATGGCAAGGTGAACATGAGCCAGCAGTGCCCTGGCAGCCAGGAGGGACAGCCCTGTCCTGGGGGGCATCAGGCACAGCATGGCCAGATGGGCAAGGGAGGGAATTGTCCTGCTCTGCTCTGCACTGGGGCAGCCTCACCTCGAGTTCTGGGGGCAGCTTTGGGTGACACAATGTAAAAAAGACATCAAACTATTGAAGACTGTCCAAAAAAGGGCCACAAGCATGGTGAAGGGTCTGGAGGGGCAGCCATATGAGGAGTGGCTGAGGTCACTTGGGCTGTTCAGCCTGGAGAAGAGGAGACTGAGGGGAGACCTCACTGTGGTCTTCAACATCCTCACGAGGAGGTGGAGGGGCAGGTACCGATCTCTTCACTCTTGTGACCAGTGACAGGACTCAAGGCACCAGCATGAAGCTGGGTTGGGGGAGGTTTAGGTTGGATATCAGGAAAAGATTCTTCACCCAGAGGATGGCTGGGCACTGAAGAGGCTCCCCAGGGAAGTGGTCACATCACCAAACCTGACAGAGATCAAGAAGTGTTTGAACAATGCTCTCAGGAACATGGTGGGATTCTTGGGGTGTCCTGTGAGGACCAATGATCATTTTGGATCCCTTCCAACTCAGCATATTCTATGATTTTATGACCTTTAAATAATTTACAAAGAATCTTAGAACCTTTCGTCTTATCCATTCCAGCACATCTAAACTAAGGATGCAAAACTGAGTTAGTCTTACATGGCCAGCTGATCATCTTCACACCAGGTGGGATAACAGTAGTGAAATGTAGAATCATCCTGCCTGAACCCTCCCATACAGCTTTGCCTACTTTTCTGTAACCATTGTAACCATAGTATGACAGGCATTCAGGTAATGAAAAATAAATTACCTTACATTTTAGTGAAAAGACTAGCAATTTAGAGGGAAGTGCAAATCCAATTATTCCTGGAGAAAGAGAGGGAGATCTTAACATTTCATTTGACACATTTGCATAATGTGACCAATTTATACAGACTTCCTCCAGACAAATTATTCATTTGATTTATGACAGCCTTTGAAGTTTTGCCTACTATCAAGGCTACCAAACTTTTTCTGCTGAAAACATGAGTCAATGCTGATTATATAAGTATGTTTTTCATGACACTTTGGGAAGATATAAAAACTGTAAAGCACATGGAAATCTCAACTTGAGGCCTTCAATTAATTCAGATAGATTTTGATCTCAGACAAAGTTTTCTTTGGAGAAAAGACATGGACTTGATTTACCCAGGGCATTATTTAAGGTCTGTATTCTCTACACCCATTTTTTCTGAGAGATGAGCCGACAGACTTTGTGAGAAATACCTCCTCTTTAGCCATACAAAATGTACACAAACAGTCAAGCATTTACATAGGTGCTCATATATGCTCTGTAATGTGAAAATAATGAGTTATGCAATGTGCAAGAGGTGTAGAGAGAGAACAAAGTATTCTCTCAAAGTGTTTCTGCAGGTGGTCAACAATAGCATTTTGAGGTTACACAATACTGATTGAGTGCTCAGCCTGATTTCATACAAAACAACTTTTTCATTTCCTACTCTTTTAATTGACTGAAGTAAGATCTCTTTTCCTTGGATAAGTGAAGGCTCAGGGGGCCTCATAACAGTATCCCTATACTTAAAGGCATGTACAAACACGCCATCTCTTCACAAGCAGCCACCTGGAGAAGACAAGGAGCAATGGGTATAAGTCGAACTGGGAGACAGTTCACCTCAACGTAAAAAAGACTTTTTTTTTTACAGTGGGAACAATCATTTACTAAAATAGCATCCTGAGAGACAAGGGAGAGTTCTCATCACTGGATGTTTTCAAGATGCAATTGGAGAGATTGTCTACGTAGTCACTGGGCTCCCTTTTACATGCAAGGTTGAAACAGATCATCTTGCAAGGTCCCTTCCAAAGTGTGGTGTTTTACAATTGATGATTTATTGACCACTCCTGCCAGTTAAGGAGCTCTATCTATAATTGAATCATTCTTTTATGCATGGCTCTGTGTGCATGTGCATGTGCAAGCAGGTACATATGGATGTGTTTTAGCAAATACTCCAGTGAAATCAACCTGCAGCTTTGTTTAGCCTCTCATTCCAGCTCGCTGAGCTCCATGGCTGTATTTTGAGCCGATTTGCCCTGTTTGAAACAATCTTAATTACACAGCTGTTCCATGATTTTGAACACTACAGCATCATTGACAGTCAAAAGTGAGTTATGTACAGGAGAGGAGATCTGACATCCAATTCTTACTGGCCTGGTCTACTCTCTCTTGTATCTCCAGACTGTGGAAAACAAAGCCTGACAAGACTTGCCAATCCTCAGGATGTCAGGCTCTCCCAGCGTGGGGGCCTCTGACTCCTCAGTTCTGCACATGAGCCTGTTTGCCCCGTGCATTAACATCCTGTGAGATGGCCAAGAAAGTAATTGTGCAAATAGCAGAGGAGGAGCCAGGAGAGCCATGCCCTATATCGCCTGTGTAACTGTCAAGAAAGGCTCTACTCTCTAAGTCGCTGTTACACTCCGATAGGAAAAACACATTGGTTTTGGTAAGCCTTTCACTTTGCTGTAGCTCTTCATGCAGGAGATGGGACATACATTTTGGAAATTACATATTCTAGATAACATTATTGAATATTGAAATGACAGTTCCATTAACTTCCATTTTTTTCATTTGTTTCTGCCGGAGTGGTTCCTACTGCACATATAAAACTAGCTTTTACCCATGATTTTTTAAATTATTAAGGAACTTATTTTACTTTATAATTCAATATCTCTGTTGTCTTTGTTTTTGTAATGTATTTGTTCCCAAAGTTAACAGCGACTCAAATCTTCCAATGTCTTTGTTCCCATAGTAACCACCTTACTTCAAATGAAAGAACCAAGTCATACACCAAATACATGAGGCCCTAAGATACTTTAAATTACTCATTTAACTAATTTTAAAAAATTGATAAAACAAATTTTCTTAATGGAGATAAAAGAGTAATAATGCATTCTTTGTACTTTCCCTATATGAATTTCAATTACTTTTACAAGAGAAAAACATCCTGATCCTTATTTTACAGATTATTCAATTTTCCTAAGATCAAATGCCTTTAATCAAATATGCACTGAAGGCTATACTAGTATTCCTGCTGCGTCAATGGGCTTTAAATGAGAGTCATCAGAAGCCAGTAAAGTTAAGAAGGTCCCTCCCATTATGGATATTATATGCTGGAAAAATTTTTGTTCAGGCAAGTAATCTGGGTGCTCAAGATAATGATTATTACTTGTTTGTTAGAGTGGTATCAGCTATTTCTCAAACAACATATACATGGTTACTGAAGATGTCAGGGGCAAGGTTTGACATAACAGAGGTAAGTTGCCCTTGCCACAGTCCATTGTCACACGACCAAAATGAAAACTTACCAGATGAACATTCCCAATTTAGACTTCTAGAACTAGCCCCTTAGAAAAATGTTATCCAACAAACAAAAAGCCCCACAAACCAAAAAAACCTCAGAAAACCACCACAAAAACCTGTCTTGCTGCTGAATGTAATTTTGAAACTGCATGACTGAAAAAAAGAAGATTTCAATAGTTCTTGATGGGTTTGTCCAGACCTTTAAGGTTGTCCATTCTCATTATTAAATATGTGCTGTGGTATGTCTCCAGTGTATGACACTAGCTGCTGGGTGCTTTTCAAAGTAAATGGAAGTCTACTTTATTTCATCTTGCAGAGCTCCCTAAAGGTAACCTCAGAAATGTCTTAGGTACAAATGAAATTTGTGCACCAAAAAATGCTTTTGAGATTCAGGGTTTAACAACTAGCATGAAAATCAAATGTGAATGAATGAAAGAAAAGAGATATGAAAGAAAAGGTAATCACAGTAAAAGCAATTGATTTCACAACTTGGTGATTTTCTTTAAGGAAACATTGTATTTTGCTAAAACAGCTGTTAATCCTGACAATGCAGAAAAGTCCCCACAGATCTGTGGACAACGAGCTGACCATGTGCTCTCACAGCAAAGGTGGCTGTTGTTGCCTTGAAGGTGTTTGAATGATGAAGAGTTGCTCAAAGAGGTTGCACGAGGGGGCTCTGAGGTTCTATCCTTGAAGACATTCAAAATAGTTAGTCCCTAGGCAACCTGTCCTCATTGTGAAAGGGGCTGCTGACTAGATAACTTTCAGAAGTCTCTTCCAAACTAAATTATTCTCTAATTCTGTAATTAGAATACTTATTTTCATAAATCATAACTTTTACTGAAATTCTGAAAATCTGTAGATAATTAGTTGAGACATAAATATTTTTTATATGAAGAACTTAATATGTTTTTAGAAGCTAAGTTTAACATATAACTAATAAATGATCATCATTATAGTACATAAGTGTCAATGTTTTGTACTTTTGACTGCATTATTCAAAGTATGTTGTAAACCATGAGTGAATAATATGGCTACTTAGCTTTTTCTGTTAACTTCATTTAATCTATTCTTTGAATTTTTATCTTCTGCATGATATCAAGCTCCAGTGAATAAAACTATTTTTAGGTAGTATACAGTTAGAGAAACATCACACTTTTTCTGCTTCACCTGGAATCTTTGACAAAGAACAAGACTGTAATTTATTACGGGATGTTTTCAGTTTTCAGTGCACTTGTGAGAGATGATAAAAAAAACGGAACAGGAATTACAAGGCATCTTCAGCCTTAACTATTTCAGGTATTCTACTACATAGAGAAATCTGATTTATTTTTCTTCATTCAGCATTGGTTGGGCACTCTAACCAAGGGTGGAAAAATTGCCACCCTTTTTTCAGGACTTAGTCTACCAGCACGTGGCATCAGACAGTTGTGGTTCAGTGCTCCTGGGCTGCACTAACAGGGATGAATGTTCAAAGAGCTCTAAATAAAAAACCCATTAATTGAGAGGACAGATTCAGACCTGCTTTTAAGTGCTTTCAACATTTACTTGCCTGATATGAAAGCTGTAGGGCAAAAGGAAGATAAAGCCTTAAAATATGTGTGGATTCCTTTACATAGAAGTACAAACGAAATTAACAGAATTTAGTCCTATACAGGGTTAGAAAACTGTAAAGAGAGAACCACCTACATGAATTACAATACTTATATAAAACTTATGCCTACTTCTCAGTTTTCCCTGAATAGACTGGCTGCCCTGATTTTCTCTGCCCCATTAAATTGTGCTTTTCTTTTTTTTTCCATAGTCAAAAATGTTGCTTAGCTGAAGTGAAAATCTTAAATCTTTTGAGGGTATACAGTATGGGTCTCCTAATTAGGACATCCTGTAGAAACACAATTAAAAAAAGACTGGAGAAAGGGGAAAGAATACTACATCACACTTTGTACTGAAATAATGCCCCAATTAAATAAAAATGCAAGCTAAAAATTGCTCGCTCTTCATTTTTCCCTAGAGGTCTTGCATAAGGCTAAATGCATTTTCAGTTTAGTCCCACAGATTTTAAAAAATTGTGTGCTATTATGCATCAGAGCTGCAATTAGTCATTTTGATAATAACAATGGAGTTTATAATTTCACACCAGGCTGATCATCACTTGAAACCATTTATTTCAGCTCAGCACATCCCCTGTTAATTGGAATGTTTTGCTAGTGGTGTGTTCCCATTAAGATACAGTCTTGTCATTATGGCCATTAGGGTTGACCTCTTCTCTTGAATACAAGCCAGGAAACAGCCGTCCGGAATCCATGCATATGGATAGCAGGATTCACACAGTAACAGCTATCTGCTTGTTTCACTGTGAGTTCTAGCTGAAATAAAAGAATTAGTATGCAAAATGTTGCAGTTTCTTTTACATGAGGCCAGATTCTGCAATTACTGTGGTCATACCTGGCCTTAGAAAGTGGAGAATTTATAATGTCTGCCTGTAGCAAGTTTTTAAAACCAGTTTTGCTATACACAAAAGGCTAAATCCAGCCATTAGCTGACTCTTAAGAATCAGATGATTTCCAGAGATGTAGCTCAGTTAATAATTTATCCTCAACTATTTAGAACATATTTCAGACTTTTTAAAGCTATTACTCATATCAGCAGGGATTGTAGTTTCATCTATGATGAAGCGTGTTTGACATTTCCCATTATTAGATCCTTATTTCACATACTGCAATGTCAAACTCCAGTTATATCAGATTAAATTCTCCAGTTGCAGTATTTCCTTGGCCTGATTTTATTTAATTTTTATTTTTATGGAAACATCAGATAGAACCATCAGCTAATTTCACAAAACAAGTTACAGAAAATACGCTGCCATCAATGGTAAAAAGTTCTGCTGCTTCAGTGCTTTGAAAGCTGGACTTAAATTTGGCAGGAGACATTTTCGTGCCAGGTATATGCCTTTTTGCTTTTAGCTGCCAGACCTTCCAAATTCAGACAAGATCTGAAAAAAAGGGTACATCACAGTTGTGCAACTAAAAATTCTGAAGACTGTCAACACTAGCTGAGCTCCAGACTCCCAGCTGACCAGATGGGACGTGTACTATCATGGTACAGGTCAGGGCTGCTCAAACTCAACAACAATATCCTTGCAATGACTTCTCCCACCTGATGACCTAAGGCAGAGTCATATTCCAGGTCTAAAAGCAGAGAGTTTGTCTCTCCTGTGCCCCCAGTTCCCCTCCCTTGAGGACACACTTGTTAACGCAGAGAAATCCAACCGAAAATTGAAATGAAACAAGCACAACCAGTTAGAAACAGGGAAAGGCGCATGACAAATACATGGAATATGGTAGACTAGCAATGGGTAAAAAAATGCTCCTGGTGAAGATAGATTGGAAAGAGGTGCTGGGAAGAAATGGGGATGGATAAGTGGAAAAGCAGAGCGAGCAAAGAGTCACTATGAAAAAGGGTGCTGAGAATGGTAGACAGGTGAGATGGAAGCTCCTCCAGAAATACAACCAGGCAAGACAGCCTCAAATGAGACAGTAAAATAGCAACATAGATACTGGAAATGATAACCACAGGAATAGAAAAGGGACAGAGATGGTGGAAAGATAAGGTGGTGGGTAGAAGAAACAGCAGAAAAAGGACCAAGGAAAAGTGAGCATAGTGGGAAGAGAATATACAAAAGGAAATTACTGTGTTGGGTAAAGAGGCGGGAAAATAAAGCCTTGCGGGGTAGAACCATTAGGGCAAGAGACCAGGGAGGGCAGAGCCCTGAGCAGAACAGCGGTCTGTGGGATGGCAGGGGCTTACCGAATACAGTTGCTCATCCATGGAAGTCCGAGCAGTCTGGGAACCAAAGGAAAAGGTTCAGAATAAATACAGATGTAGAAGCAGGGAAATACTAATCTCGGGATATGGATGCTGAGCACGTACAACTGGAAAAGGATCTGAGCAGGCAAGGAGACTGGGACTGGTCATGAAACAGGAAGACCAAGTCTAAGGATGGAAGATGGGAGTTAGAAATTAGACTCCCTCAGAGGAAAAGGTCTCTAGGTGAATAATTTTGCAGGACTTTGTGTGGGTTTATTTAACAGGGAAAGAAGTCATCACCAGATAACTTTCTAATAAATCTCAAATGATCCCTATGATATCAGCTATATTTTCCCATTTAGCAAAACATTTCCATCTGCCAGCAGATGTGTAATCATATATTACAACAGAATCACATAAATGAGACCAACAGAGACAACTGGTCTCTCACCAGAGAGTCTGGTTTTATTGTTTCTCAGAAATCTTTTTTTTTATACTTGGGAATACTTCTTACATGCAAAATGTGAGAAGTAAAATCCAGAAACGGTCCAATGGTTGTCTTTGGGAATGCTGCTCTTTTGTAGGCACTTAAAAAGGCAAACATCAAAGGATCCTTTACTCTTCTAAATTATCAACTTGTGATTTCTATGAATTTTGCCATTGATTTGATTTAGGTAGGATTTCACCCCTTCATTGTTTGTAAAGGAAACTGAAATAAAGCACTTGTGCTCCCAATCCAGCTTTTAATTAACAAAAGACTGCAATGTTAATGTGATTATTTGGGTTTTCACTTGCTAAGGATACCTCAGTGTAAGGATCAAGACCTTGATCTCTTTTGTAGGTTTTTTTTCTTTTCTGACATTACCAATCAAAGAAGAAGTTAAAATAGTTGCATTTCCCATAATACAATCATTTCACAAAATGTGTTTTCCCACTTTTATGGTTTAACCCCAGCTGTCAGCTAAGTACCAGCAGCCAGGCTGGACAGAACCTCAAGGATCATGTGGTCCAAACTTTCTTGGCAAAAGCACAGTCTAGACAAGACGATCCAGCACCCTGACCTGCAGAATCTTAAAACTGTCCAGCACTGGGGAGTCCAACACCACTTCCCTGAGGAGATTATTCCAATCACTGATTGTGAAAAATTTTCTGTTCATGTTTAATCAGAATCTCTCCAGTAGTAACTTGTACCCATTACCCCTAATTGTTCCATGGGACTCCTTGTAAAAAGAAGACCCAATCCTCTTTGGAGTCACATTTTAAATACTGAAACATGGTGATAAGTTCTCCCCTAAGTCTTCTTTTCACAAGACTAAACAAACCCACTTAGCTGGCATAAAATGTTTAATTCTTTTGAGGTTATACTGTATAGGTCTCCTAATTAGTACATCTGATAGAAATAGAAACTCAATTTAATAAAAGGCTGGAGAAAGAGTAAAGAAAGTCTTGTTTTAGACTAAGCACTACTTAGCAACAACAAGTCATCAGTGTGTTACCAACATTGTTCTCACACTAAATCCAAAATTTAGCACTGTACCAGCCTGACTCTGCCAGCTGGCTTTAGAAATATTTTAGTATTTAACACCTGTCATATGTAAAAGGTGGAATGTTCTCCTCCAATACTTTTATTCAGTGCTATCCACTTCTCTTACCCTGCTAGATATTGCTGTTTGTTCAAGGAGTAAGTCACTGCCTGGCTGAAAAACTTTTTGAACATAAAATTCATATGCTTTACTTAACCCACACAGAGAAATCCCAGCAAATCCCAATTCCCTTGTGAAAGAAATACTTAAGAATCACAAAATATACCACTTTTAAAAAAGATTCTGGAAACAGCATATGGCATAGTGAGCATGCTTTTAAAAGCAACACGTTTACTACGTTACTTTCTTATTAGTCTTAATGAAAAAATATTCCTGACTGGTAACATCCAGGAAAAAAAAAAAAAAAAAGAAGAAGAAATCATTATGAGAGCTGCATTATTTTGAGCACAGCCTGGTAGAAAAAAAACCCTACAGAGCAGTTTTTCACATACGTTTTTTCCTGACTTTTATTCCCAGGAGTGATGTTTATTCTATGGCCTTTACCACTTCACATCACCGAGCATTTCAGTTCTTTCATCTATAGAAGAAAAAAAAAAGTAATATTGGCCTAACTCTATTTCATGAGACAATGCAAAACGGGCCTCAGGGCAGTACCCAGAGGCCTTCCACAGCCACCCTTCATGCACTGGCACTTGCTGGTTTTCGTGGGATGGGAAAAGGCACTACAATTGTCCCAGCAGCCTTCACACGTTAATTCTCAGCATCCACCAGTCCATTGACTGGGACTGGTTATATACAAGTGTGACAGCAGCACTGAACATGAGATCCTGTAGTCTCTAGTATGACGCTGCCTCTTCTTGGCTGTGATGACAAGAGCAGTTTAAGAATTGTAGGTTTGCCCTCCCCACTATCCTAATCCTGCTGGCACCACTCTGTGCAGCTACGCTGTAAGCCAGGTGTGGGTTAAACCTCTGGGAGGAAGTAGGGAACAAGAAGTATCCTCTAAGCATGTGTAAGAGATCCCATTTGCAACATCTCCACAGACAGTTGGAGCAGAAAAGCTGAGGAGTTGATGAGCTGTGACAGAGCGGGAAGCATGAGGTGCTGAAGGGTCAGAAATTGCCAGGCAGTCCTCATGCCAAGGGCAGCATCTGGTGGATTCACTAAAAAGTAATCCTGACTCACTAAGCCCCTTTAGCACTTTAAAATACACTTACATAGATCACTATTTTCACTGATGTTGAGATATTAAAAGGAGAGAGAAATTTACTAACAAAAAATGAAAAGTCAGCATCTGATACTACATGTGAAGATAAAAGAGAAAGGGAGGGAATAGAGCAACTGCACAACTGCTGCCAGTTTTCAGAAAAACTCATGCTGAGATGTGTGATCACATCTCTTTGGTCAAACATTATTCAATTTGCAAAACAGTCAGTCAACTTCAGATGCAAATTAATGTTATTTACTCATTAAATCTGATAATTTAATGATGTTCTATTTATTTATTTTGAACTGGCATGACTATTTCTGCTATCAATGTCTTCCTTCACTTCTATTTTAAAGTTATGTATGTGGCCAAAAGGTTTGCTCTACTTAAAATTACAATACCAGTGTGCTCATTTACTGACACCATTTATTTCATATGACTGCTGGAAATGCATTCATTATGGGATGAGTAAATACTGTGTTCAGGAAACTGAATTATGAATACAGATTTCCTTACCTGGCCTACCATGGCACTACAGTGTGGTACTGCCACAGCTTCTGAATTCTCAGCAAGTTCTGGACTCCAGGGTGGGGTTAGTTCCTTGGTGAGAAAGAAATGAATTGATACAGATGGAGTTTATGTCATCCTTGCATCTTTTATTTACGGTAGATGCAATTTTAAAGAGAGGAATTAGCAAAGTCAGTGTGTGGTATGTCACTCAGAGACTGGTTCTGAAATTCCAGAAAAGACTCCTTCATATAAAAACCCACACTGTTTTTCAGAGTAGAGGAAGGACTCTGTTTAATATCGCCAGACAGAGAAAAACTCTTAGCTTTATCTGCCTTTTTTTTTTTCTTTTTTTGGCAGCTAGTGACTTAATTTCAAAAGTTATTAAAATAACTCAAGAACATGCCATTGTTGAAAGGGTCATTCTTGCTCTCACCTTTTCATCAGCACTACAGCATGTGGGGGCATATAGCCAAGTACATCAAAATATTAATCTTACTGAAAACAAATCCTTCTCAAAGGTGTGTGACTTAACAGCCAGCACCAGTGAGGAGGTGGATAACAAGCTATCATGAAGCAAGCTGTGAAACAGAACTATCTCTCCTATTAATGAGGTCTCAAATTACCTGAATTTACTCATGAAACTTCTCTAAGTGACATTTCCCTCAGAAGTTTCTACAGCCTACACTATTTTCTTTAGGCTTATGACTGCTGAAAGTCTTGCAGCCCCTCTGAAAATTAAGTAACTTTCACTTAAAAATGTTAATGGTTAGTTTTTCCAGATGCCTTGGATTTGAAGGATGCATTTCCAAGGCATGGATTAAACAACCAAAAAACCCAAACAAAACAAAACCAGAAACTGAAAACCCATTGGAAAAGGTAAAGGGAAAGTCAAATTTCAGGTAGTCACAAGTATTTTATTTGCATGGTATTATAGTTCACTTATTTTTCTGGATGAGAAAATTACAACTGTAGAATGGTGAGTATCCTCAGAACACCTGTCTCTAGAAGTACTGGGACATTCAGAAAAATTCAGAAACTACAGAAATATTTTAAACAGCTGATCCTTGGAAAAAATGGGTCCAACTAACTGTGTAGAAAGAAGAAAAAGGGAAGGGGGAAGAGGAGGGAGTGAAAATAGGTTTTTTAGCATTCTAGAGGAGATAATATACTGTGGATAGAGAAGAAAACCCTTGTTTCCTGCAGAGTTTCATTTAAATTCATCCTTTTCTCTTTTGACCTGACTGCCTACAATACCTCCACTCAGCTACCTTCTGCATCTACAATAGCTGCAAACTGAATGTCTAACTTCAAAGAAACAGAGACAGAAGCCTTAGATATGCCGAAGTCCTACAAATTTCATTAAAATTTCTTGCTGAATGGTGCAGTGAGAGCTCGGTTACTGTCCCTGTTGAGAAGGAAAACCACGATGTGAATTGAGCTGACTCAGGGCTGGCAGAAGCCTCCATGTACCCTGGACACATTCCCAGCTGGGAGCCTATGCAAAGGAGGAGGTATTAAGGACATCCATAGGTTTTCAAGAAAGTATAGCAAGGAAGGAGAACTGAACACATGGAGCATGAGAAGAAACTGGGTTTATTCCCAGCAGTAATCGAGGCACACTCTGCTCTGCTCATAGCTTTGTTGGTCCTGTTGCACATACAGCCTACTTTGTAAAGCGCTTGCCACTTTTCCAGAGACTCTAGCCGGGGCTGAGGCTGCCTGACGAACACCAGGAAAGGAGCTAACCTCTGGACACAGGAAAAGTAAAAGCAAAGAATAAAATCTTGTCTAAATTTCTGAGTATCAGCCGCTCTCAAGGCAGAAAGAGTGGTATTGACCCCAGCTACAGTAGATACTGCTTGCACCACCAACAATACTGCAGGGTACCACTATAAATAATTGCATAGTACCCCAAAATACATATTATACTGTTTGCTATGCATTATTACAAGGTATACTACATTGCAATATTGCAATATACTACGGTAGTATCACTAGCTGCAACAGGATAAGTAAAAGCACAGTTTATGGCCTGGAAAGGATTACAGAAAAGTATTACAGTGAATGTAGCTTTGCATTTTTAGCACGTTTTTTGTATTAGCACAGTTTCACACTCATATTTGCAATATTTGTGTGCCCGTCTAGGCACTCTAGAAAAGAGTCTAAATTAATGACAAAGGTCTAAATTATTAAAATAATGCTGTTAGATCTGTGGACTGGTACATTTCCTCTAAGCACTGTTAAAGAAAGGTCACAAGAGCTGTTCTATCCCAGAAAGCTGCTCTTCAGCTAATACCTTTCCAAATATAATGCCAAGCACTCACCTAATTCACCAAATCTTGGTAGGGAGACTTTGCCATTTGCAATGACAGTGCCCCATTTTAACTCTGCAGAGTGGGAAGAGAGCCTTTATGTCCCCTCTTGGAATGGTTCAGAGGACTTAGGCTGGAATTCATCAAGCTGCATAAGCATGTGGTCTCTCTTAGATTCCTTTGTAATTATGAGGACTGGTACTCAGCACAAGGAATCCATCTGAACTACATCACTTCTACAACATACAAAATCCAAAAAATAAGCACACAAAGTTAATAAATAAACAGGTAATCAATTAATATACTAATTGTCAACAGATAAGAAGGGACAAACAACTAAATTTTGAGCCTGCTAAAACCTCTTTCATTCTGTAGTGTATGAGACATTTATCTGTAAATAAAATGTCACTAGTGAATAACTGTGAAGTTAAAAGAAATTTGTAGTAATTAAAAGCAGAGCTGAGCACTGAAATATTCCCTCCAGGGACTCTTATTCAAATACTGTCTTGGTTAAATCTTAGAGAATTTAGGCTAAAACATAAGTAATGATAATTATCCATAGACCACAGATGACTAATTGATTACTGATGAGTGATAGTTGGTTAAAATTAAACTAATTTATCAACTTTATATATAAATATTATAGACCATGTTTTAAAAACCATAATTCATGATTAGAAAACTGTTCCAAATGTTTATAAGCCAAAAAATCATGAAACTAGCATTGAGAATTTTCCACTGAAGTTTTTAATACTTACTATATTGTTACATAGTGGCTCCAAAACTGAAATTAGTCATTAGTTTTAAAATACCTGTGATAAAGCAATCTGTTTATAAGAAAAGAAGTGACATACTGCATTCTTTCTTCTGTCTCCTGTTAGAGTGGTGTCCCACATCAGAAATCTGCTTTGCTAGACACTGTATGAATATAGGACAAAAATGTAGTCCTGGCCCAAAAGTAGCTAAACATTCCAAGCAAACAGCCTAGCATTAAAAGATCAAAAATTGATATCACCTTTTATTAAAATTATTTTTAAATTCCTTGACATATGACATTCTGAAAAAGCAAAAATTTGGACTTCACCGCTTTGGAAGTGCTGTCTTTGAGCCTGAAGTGACCTTGCCCTGAAACACTGAGCATTGTTCTAGGTAAGAAGATTAAATACAAGAAATGGATACTTATTTGGAAAATGACAGCTCTGAGACAATGACAAGAACAAGGAACATGGAGCAGCAAAAGCATCACCGTGTAGGCTGTTCAAAGGAACCATGGGAGGCTGAAAGTAACATGGCTGAAGCGATAGCTAGGACACACAGTTTTGACAGTAGTACCTTGGACAAGGAGGAACAAAATGAGCCAAGAATCAAATTCATGAGGAAGCAAGAGTAGGAGCCTCTAATGGGGAATGATCAGCATATAGACAAGCAAGGACTTGAGCATGTGAGCAGCTGTATGAGAAATGAAAGGCTAAAGATATGAGAAACTTCAGCCTGTCTGAAAATATTGTTTTAGATAAACACATGCATATTCATGCACAGATATATGTATATGAAATATATCTGCCTGTGTATGTTTGTGTACGTATACAGACACACGCACAGACACTTGTCAGTGTCAGGTCCAGAATATCTGACAAAATGAAAAACCATCTGTGAATGTCCCATTCTGTGGATGCCCCATCCCTGGAAGTGTTCATGGCCAGACTGAAGAGGGCCCTGAGCAAGCTGATATAATGGGAGGCGTCCCTGTCCATGGTAGGGTCAGGGGTTAGGTCCTTTTAAAGCCAAGCCCTTCTGTGATTCCATGAATGCAGATTCTTCTACCCATGTGACTGCCTGTTTTGTTTCAAGCTGTGTTTTTTTCTCCCCAGCTCTTTTTCCTTCAGATCTTGTTCCTGACTGATCTCAAACGGCAATAGGCTAAAGCCAAGCATGCTGATGAGAAGTACAGCCTGAGCGTATGCGATGGTGGAGAATGACTCTCAGAGAGAGATGTCAAGCCTCCCAAATGTCATTAAAGGTCACAGTGTCAAAAATTTTAAAAATTAGTTTCTTAGATGCACATTCTCTGAGGGAAGTCTTAAAGCCAGTAGTAGACAGATGGGGACAAGGAAACAGCTATTGTTGAGGAAGGAAGCCCATGTGGTTTAAAGAACAAAAGAAAGTGTAGGAGCACAGGGAGGCAAATGTGTATGACGGAAACCACAGCTAGCTGAATGTATTCTAGCAAAAAAGGAATGAAGATTGTAGAGCTTTGTAAGAATGATGGTAGAAAGCTAACTGAATTAACTGAATATATTGGTCAGAAACTTCACGAGATAAGCAAAAATAGGCTTTTGCTTTTACAATTTCTATTTGCCCTGAGATGACTCTTTTAAGATAGCGATGCGTACAAGGAGCTATGCTTTCTTTCCTGAATTTCAGAGCAATTTTCTTGTCATGTATGAATAGATTAATGTGAGAGATCCATGTTCCAGGTGTGATTTCAACGTTTATAAATAGTTATAGATTGAGCACACAGTGTATGGAACACGAACTTTGACATCCCATATTATTGATTTGAACAAGTTGCCTTCAATGCCAATTAACAGCCCACCTGTAACAGGAGCATGCAGTTCCTATCATAGTTTTTCACAAATCCCCCCCATATATATGCATTCACTTATAGAAACAGTTGTGAACTTCCAACACGGAGTTCTCCCTAGTCACTGCTGAAGAATACAGAGGTTAATCTGGTTCCGCTTTTCTCTTTCTCTCAAGAAATCTCTGTCTCTTTGCAGAAATTTTATTTAAAGTGGACCATACTGGAGGAAAAAAATGTAAGTACCAGGATACAAAAAACCCAGCAATAGAAAGTTCAGGCTCAAATTTCTGGTCATCCCTGCTTCCAGTCCCATACAGATTCCTATCAGTTTTGTATCTATAGATGTCTGTAATAACAGCTCTGTAAAGATAGGTAGGGTTCACCTTTGGACTCTTTTCTTTGCAGCACATATTGGAATGCATTAATTAAGAAAAAAGAAATCAGCTAAAAACCCACAAGTTTTCTCTATTTGAAAGTTTACGCTGGAATGGAAATTGAATCTTTGTGACCTAATACTGTGTTTAAGTGACAGGAGATTCAGTTACTGGTCCTGAAATGATCAAAACCTGTTGAAGTGAATTGCAGCATTTTAAAAGTGGATTTGTGCCCAGGCATTAGACTATATTTAATGTAAAGGTTTTGGGCAGTTTTTTGAGTTTTTGAGGTTTTTTGGTTTGGGGTTTGTTTTTGGGATTTGGGTTGGTTTTTTTTTCAGGCTGAAGAATGGAATAATAGAAGACAATTAATTAAATATTAAGAGTGAGAATAGCAAGAGAGTATCAAATTTTATTCCACTCAGTCGTAGCTTTGTTTTAAATAGAGAAAAGTAATTTAATAATTAATTCCTCATATAATATAAATAATAACTGTTTCCAATGCTTATCTCATGTTCTCTATGAAAATAAAAGGATACAAAATGACTGTCATTATCTCCTGATGTTTTTGGCTCTTGATCAAAGATAAACCTAATCTGATCTGCCTGTGCCCTATACTGAGATTTTCTATTGGAAGTTGCACTGCAGCATTCATCATTTGAGAAGTTTCAGGTTGCTCTTTTTGTCCTAGCAAGGCATAATGCTTTGTCAAACTTCTAAGATGTTTCTATCTAACATAATTAAAAATAAAACATTTGTTCAGCTTCACTGCTTAAAATAAACATTGAATCCTTTGGAATAAAATAGGTGATTCAAATCTGAAACCTAGATAGGAATTCAGAAATTTATTTCAGTTACTTGAAGCAGCATTGTTTACTAGCTAGAATATGAGAACAATACTTGTACTTGACAGAAGAAAAAACCCCTGGGTTCCATCTCAAGACTTGGCAACAATTGTGGGTGAGACAAACACAATGCTTTCTGTTCTTGCTTTAAACTAAGGGTGCAGTCACAAAAACTGTGGGAGTAGATATGGTTTTGAAGTGCTTCAAGGAGAGAGCACAATAGAAGTAATGAAAGAACATTTGTGGTGGTTCTGCAGTGTCACGTTGCTTTCGCTTCACACTGTGGTTTTCTTTCAAGTTCCAACAAAGCTCTTCTCTCATGCTGCCTAAGTTCCGCTAGCACCTTAATTTAAAAGTTTAGATAGAAAATCTAGCTTAAAAAGTTCCAAAAAAATGTCAAGAAATCATGGCTGTAGCTGTCATAATGTTCAAAGTAATTTTCACTCCAAAATTCTCCAAGAGTAATGCTAACTCAATGACTGAAAGAGTTGATTTTCAGGTACGGCCAACTAAGCAGTACAAAACCTGTATGATCTCTGTGATCTCTGGTGCAAGCTTTCATGGTGACTTACAGGAATAAATAAAGTCACAGCAGTAATAGGCTGCATCTCTGATTCTCAGGTTGTTTACAAATTTGAGATGAGATACACTCCTGCTTAGCAAGGATGACTTAGAAGACACAATAGTGATACCTGTAGTGCTTTCAAGGGGTCCTGGTCCAGACAATTATTAAGACTCAATAATTTTTTATTTAAACCTAGGATACCAAGAAATTCAAACAATGAAAAAATAGATTCTTCTCTTTTTCATTTATCACATGAATCTGTCCTCAATGCAGCCCTATATATAAAAGAGTATCTCCTTTTTTTCCTAACATGTATAAGTAAGTTTGTCATGTGGAGGAAAATATGCCAAAGAGAAAGGCATACTTTCAGTTTGTTGTTTCTTGTACTGCGGTAAAAAGTGATGGTTGGAGGCATTCCTGGAAAATACTATTGTGTAACAATTCTGTTTAGAGCTTTGAAATGGCAGCCCTGGACTTTATCCCATGAGTTCTCATGAGTGATCCTTACTCCTGCAAGTAATACAACTGGAGAGAGAAACAGATCACTATTTACCATGTTTTTCCATTACATGGGGCTGAAAAATGATATCGTGTTTAACTATTCATGCCTCTTTGTGGAGTTACAGCTAGAAGGCAGAAGTGAGAGCACTGCTAAGCTTGTGTCAGAAGGGAATGCAGCAATGCTGCTAGGCCACAAACCACGGCAGGCAGTGTGGCCTACCACAAAATAGAGAGCGTAAGAGAGAAGCATGCTCGGTATGTACCTGTACTGGTCAGTGCTAGCTTTTAGTTTTGCAATGTTATTAAAAAACTTAGATAAGGTTGTTATAGTGATCACTGCTCATATAAGAATCTATTTTTAGCTACTGCTGAAATGGTGTAAATACTCAGCTCTGTATCAATAAAATCGGCTTTTTGCACCCATGCAATCTGCCCTGTCTCTTCCATCACCGACCGTCATGCGCCAATCAACACCTCTTCCTGCTCAATAGCTTTGAGGTAACATGCTCAGTCTTTAAAACTTCCAGTCCTTGTTCCATCCTCCCTGCCATGGGCAGGGATGTCTTCCCCTAGACCAGGTTGCTCAAAGCCCTGTCCAACCTGGCCTTGAACACTCCCGGCAATGCAGCATCCACAATTTCTGTGGGCAACAACTTCCAGTGTATCACCAACTTCACACATAAGAATTTTTTCCTAATATCCTAGCTAAACCTGCTCTCACACCCTGGTAAAAAGTTGCTCTCCAGCTTTCCCGCAGGCTCCCTTGAGGTACTGGAAGGCTGCTGTAAGGTGTCCCCAGAGCCTTCTCTTCTCCAGGCTGAACAGCCTCAGTTCTCACAGCCTGTCTCCATAGCTGAGGTGCTCCAGCCCTGTGACCATTTTTGTGATCCCCTCTGGACCCACTCCAGCTGCTCCTGGCTGGTACCACCATGAAACCACAGCAGCAGTAACAGCCTGTACAGAGGGCTGTAGGAGGGTGGCAGTCTGTCAGTGACAGCCCTGACACAAGCCCCCAGTAAGCAGCACCTCTCTCTTGAGCACACAGGTGCCTCCCTCCGTACCTGGCAGAGGAGTCACCCACTGCTGTCACCAGTCCCCTTTTCTCAGCTGCACAAGTTGTTATACACAGGAGCAGATGGAGCTGCCTTTCTCAGTTCCAGCAACACTCCTGATCTGACAGGTCTTTCTTCTTCACTCTCCAGAGCAGCAAAGTGTTTCTGTGAGGGCACCTCAGGTCTCAGGGGAACTTTTTTCCTCCTGCAGGCCCTGCCCCTTCAAAATTCCATTTTTCTGCATTATTGCCCCCCTTCCTCTGTGTGTGCTGGTACGGGAGTTTTTGCCTGTTTGGCCATGGGCTATGGCTCCCCTGCAGACTATGCTTGGAACCAGCCGCCTAACTTCTCCTCAATGTCCCTGAGGAGGACAATGTCCCCGACATTGTGCAGCTTTCACTCCATTTTTTGCAGCTCAGTTACCAGCCTCAAAGGCATAGGGTACAGATACTGCCATCTCCACTAAAAACTGATGATAAAAACTGGATGGTATGTTTTAAGAGATTACAGCTAGACTAGAAAAATCCAGGGTGGTATCAGTTCTGATTCCCTAAACGTAACCCACAGTATTTGCAGTAAGATTTAATTTGGTGAAATTGAATGTTTTTTTTTAGGTTAACAAAAATAATTTGAAAATCTCTCATCGAATGTCATATCTCTGTCCCCTGAGTTCTTCAACAGATTTCATGCTGAAATACGTACTGAGTTGAGCTGGATGTCTCCTGCCATACTCTTAGTGCCAAAACAGCACAACAAGTTTGGTACTATCAGTGAATTAACTTTAGATTCGATCTACAGAGGCAGGTTTCCATGGGGTGAAGTTAAGTAATTCACTATAAGCTCATTGAATCCTGAGGTCTCTTGCAAACAAAGCTGTCAAATTACAAAGGTACTTTGTGAAATCACCTACTGTACATCAGACACCAAACTGAGACTCCAGTGTTCATCCTCTGCCAAGTTCTCAGACATGAGCAGCTCATCTTTAACCTCACTAAAGAGCCTGGCTTTTTTGACAGCAGAATGAAAGCTGCAACAGACGGCAGATTGTCATTGAAAGCAAAAGGTTTACAAAACTTGTATTAGACATTAATGCTAGCCTGGGGGTCTTTAGCTCCTGGGTGACATGAAAAAAATATGGCAAATACACAAAAGCATTTTACATAATGACAGTCCTATGTCTTGTAAGCAGACGTTCTGCTAAAGGGCAAGTTCCTGCTCCCATTTAAGTGAACAGCACAATTTCCATGAACAAGACCGAGGCCTTTACACAGCTTTTATTTACCCTTTCTTTTCTTACATATTTTCTAGTCTGATTTCCATTGTTTCCTCTCTCTCTCTATTTTTTACAAATAAATTGAGAAAACTGTAAGTCCTGAGATACTTTTAAATTACAGTAAAACAAGACCTTTCACTAATTAATTTATGTCATCAAAATAAGCAACCCTTCACTTCAGATAAATAGCAAGTGATAATGCTCAGAGAGATTAACAACAGGACCATGAAACCTGATGTTTTCCAGATAAAAAGTCAATAAATAACTAATAGGCACACCAAATATCTGCCTCAGAAGCATCTTAAAATGTATTAGAGCCAAGAATTTCTGAAACATAGCAATTACTGTCTTTTCACATGAAGTTTGAAAGCAAAAAACTCACTAAGATGCTCAAAAGAAATGTAATTACATACTGTAAAACTGAAAGTAGTTGAGTAGCTTTGTCTTAACTTGAGAGGAAAGAATACTGCCTCAGTTAAAGAGACATCAAACCTTGTTCTTTAAAGTAGACACTAACTTATATTATGTCTCTTGTAACTCAGTGACCAGTTACAATTGTCATTCCAGAAATTCAAATTACGACTGAAGCAGCGTTGCATGAATTGGAAACATTAACAGAAAGACAGGATATATTTTCCAACTATTTTCACCACAGCTTGGTGGGCTACTAGTTTATGAATGAAATAAAAAGAAGAATGGAGAAATAAAGAATGAAATAAAGATCAAACACACAACATCCTAGTGACAGAATTCTTTGCATTGTTATATAAATGCAATAAAGGTATTTATATAACCTTTAAATATTCACTAGAAGTGTTCCCTCCACAGTGCAAATTTTTCTGGTGAAGCAACAACACACTGTTAATTTGCTCAGCAAAAGTAAAATGGACCACTTCTACTATGCAAAAACCCCTTTGCAGTTACAAAGTTGGTGGTGGTTTTGTTTCCACCTATATCTATTGTAATATGGACAATCCAGAGGGTCAGGAGCTTGGGTTATGTAGAAGAGTTTTTGCTAGGCAAGACTTCCTGAGGTAAAAGCTGTGAACACTGGCTGTATATTCGATAAATCTGAAATATTGAGGGTATATAGAATTTCTGGGGCTTCAAAGGCCATGTGGGCACTGTGTTACCCTTGCAGGGAACTTCTGAATGCTTATTACACAGTTGAAAGTGAATATATAATATATTTCCGGCTCAGGAAGGCTGGGATGTTCTGAAAGCATCAGAATTCCCATGCACAGGTGAAGAGCAACAAGCACATGCCTGGGTAGTGATTGCTGGAAATCTCAAAGATGTTTAGGGTTCCAGATGAAGAGCAGCCAAATTAGAAGCATGTGAGCCATTAGAGTTACCATCTGGAAATTCTGGGCCTTTAAAATTTGTGCAATCCAGGAGAGGAGTCACCTCAGAAAACCTGAGTACATGGAAGCTCTTTATTACAAACTTCTCAGGGCTTAGAATGTGAAAAAGACATCATAATCATGGATGCTGATGAACTTCAGTTAGCCAGAATCAGGGAATCACAGCAGCTTCCCTGAGCACTTCTCACCCTGAAATGCAGTTGAGCAGAATGGACAAAGCTAACAGAAAACATTCTTATGATCTGATGCAGAGTTGACACAGAAAAAGTGCATTATTGGTATACAAGCTAAATTCAGATGAAAAGCTGAGTAAAAACTATAGCTTGTTTATCAGTAAGAAATTCCACTTATACTAGTAAGGAGTTGTTTTGTAGAAATTGATAAATGCCATCCACTGTCTACTAGAGTATCAGAATCTCATGAAAAATGTTAACTTAGACCAGAAGATCCCTCATTGGGAATGGACCCCTGGCTCACACACAGTAACTATTAAATAAAAAATTTAAAATTACCCATTCTAACTTTTTTCTGTGATTGAAACTTTGCCACTGTAAATTTCTACTTCAGTAAGAAAAAAGCAATAGAAAGTAACATTTTGGATGGGAGTCCTTGTAGAAATGAAATTCCATTGCTTCTCAGGAGAGGTTCATTATAATAGCAGTGAGTTTAAATGAAGAGAAATCAACCAAAATTTTGAATTAAACAGAAACACAACTTTTTTCATATTGCTTATTGTCTGGGTAATTTTAATTCCCAGAACTTCACTCTATAGTCTGTTGTTCAGATGTCTAGGCTTCTGGATTTTAGCTACAACCAATGTGAAGGCACAGAAGAGAGAAGCACTCTTTTGGCATTTGGCATGTTCTAAAGCTATCAAAAATCAGTGGTTGGGAATCAGCCCTTTCCCGAGGCACCACAGTACTTACTGACACTTCTTGATTGTTCTGAAAACCTTGGCATCCAAAAATCTTCCCCTCCTCTACCCGGCTGGGGAACCTGGCATTGCGTTCCACAGGACTTGGCAGAGCCTCCCCTGGTCCCTTCTGCCGTCGAACTGCGCTCTGCCCCGCGCTGTCTGAATCACACAGATCAGGCTTCATGGCACACTTCCAGTGGAGAAGCCTTTGAGCAATTCACATCTTCTTTAGTGTGTGGTTCACAAACCACAGAAGCCCTTCAGAGCTCTGAGGCTGAAATAATGCTCGCAGGGATGAGTTGCTAATAGAGTTTCCTAATGCCTGTGGTACAAACCAGGCAACAGCAGCCATGTGCTTCAGTAAAGAAAACCGGCCTTACATGAACTAATGTAACCTTATTGTGTTGCTGGGGGTATGCAAAAAAAGAATAATGAAATATTTCCTTCTTCTTTCTCCAGTTACTATGAACTTGTAGTGCCAAAATGTAGAACCCAGTGATCAGAGTGATAACTCAAGCAAACACTGAAAAAGCTGATAGAACAGCACGAAGTTATTTTCTGCAAACTCTGTGGGAAGCTTCCGAACCTGATATTTAACCCTAGGATTTGAAAAAATACACAAAAATTATTTAAATAGCCCTGTTTAAGGAAGTTGGCCCACTAGTGCTGCAACATAATTACAGCTGGTCAGTTGATTAAAGACAAAGGTATATTCCAGTCAGAAATGACTGGATTTGAGGACCACAAAAATCCAGCCACAACAGCTGGGCTGGAATAGGCCAAACTTTGACCATTGCTCTTTAGTAATAAGTATCCTGGTTAATGACCTTTGAATGTCAACAGCTGGGATAAGATATAACACAAGCAAAGGCAAGCTATGGATATGAGGAAGCAAAGAAGGAATGTTGCAAAGATGTTACAGTGATCAAAACTGGACTGACCACAAATCCCAAACTAGGCTGCAAGAACAAAAGAGCATTTTAATGGGTGGAAATTATTTGTAATATATTATTCTCCTCACATAATAAAGAGGAAATCTCTTTTTTCCCTTTTACTGTTGTCTTATATATTGGATTGAAACACTTCCTTCTGGTCCTCTCTGCCAAATCTCAGTATCAGAGGAAATATCAACTCACTATTGTTACTATATAAATTAGTTGAACTTCATCTAAGACCCGTCTGTAGAACTACTGTGCCAAAAAGAAAAAAAAAACCAGTATTCTCTTAACTTACTACCATCTCTGTTTTAAATAAATCTGCACAGACAATGAGATTAATTTGGAGAATGTAAATGACTATAAAGAGCTAAATAAGGCAGTACATTGAAAGCAGCCTCTGCAGGTGTCTAAGCTCCACATAGGCCAGCCATACGCACTGTCACACTGAATATTACCTGATTCTGCACTACATTAGGCTGTGACTGTAATTGATTTTCTGGGTCAGGAGCCAAACTGAAATACTGGAAGCAAAAAGTGGCTGTTTCTTTGCTCCCTGCTCTGGACTGGGAAAAGAACCAACTTGACCTGGGGTTTCCATTTCTCTGGGAAAGAATGAACATCCAAGCTCTATGCACAACCAAGCAGGAGGGCAAACATGTCCAATGATGTCCTGTTGAGGCTGTGTGTGCCAAGGCTGTGTGCTGCTGGGACTTCATGGGCGAAAGCAGCAATGACCGCAGGCTGAGAACCCCAGAGTCCACCACCTCTGGCTGGCCAGGCCCAAGAGATGGGGCCAGAAAAAAGAAGGGTCCATTCCAGATTTCCTCCTACTTTCTCCTCAGAGACGTTGTCCTTTTGTAGAGGGAGGTGTTGTTTCCAAGACCCTCATGCTGAGATTAAAACCAAATTCCATAATCCCTGAGTTAGTGGGGAAAAGAGGGGTAATGTGATTAGAGTTTATCTCCAGGCTGCTTTTTCCTTACCTCAAAAAAGTTCTGCCATTCTCCCAAAGAGAGGAAACAGCTTTAGGATCAAAACTCCATTTGTGATGAATTTGCAGTCACTAAAAATGTTACCCAACTCTATTGACTAAATTGCAGGATAAGGCCAGTCTGATCCTTCCATTAAGCTCAAGATTATGCCAGCATTTTCTCAGTGACTTTACAGAGCCAAATAATCTGACCAAAGAGGCCAAAGCTGAAGTCATTAACAAGTAATGTGAAAAAAACCACAGTGAAGTTAAGCAACTGCTACAACATTTTTTGGAGTATGGCGCAGGATAGAGGTACTTAATTGTCTTCAGCAATGAAGAAGGTATTGCATGTGAAATCCAGGATAAATGTTAAGCTTATTGTGAGCTGAAACAATTTGGCAACAAATTATTTCAGCCTCCCACTAAGATTGCCAGCACTCTGTCATTTGACAAACCTCTAAGAAGACAGGAATATTTGTTTTTCTAGGTCTCAGACAGCTTTGGGTTTGCAAAGCTACATAACCAAATGAAACTCATGAAATCCATGACGAATCTACAAATTCCACCCTGCCTATTTCTCTTTCCCTTTGTGGCAGTTCAAATTCAGGAGACATCAGTCTGTTGCTAGAGTAGATTTATGCTTCTGGAACAAATGTTAGCTCTAATAACTATCTTCTGTTTCTGTACAAAAGAATGTTTACTGAGCAATACTGACCAACAGAAGGATACAGCAGGCTCATTTTTTCTTCGAGCCTCAAAATACAGTTTTTCTCTAAGTATATACATATAATAGGTATTATCACCTACTTTTGAATTCTTTCCTCAAACATTTTTAATGTTCTTTCCACATCAAAGTTGTTAAATGTTTCTGTGAACGTTACTGTTGAACATATCGATCTTTAATCTCAACATTTGATCTCTACACCTTTCTTTCTTTCTTTAGCACATTATTTACTTTGGTTTTCATCAAAACTCTAAAATTTCTCTGTTTGTCCCTTCCACAAAACCTGTTTTTCAATTACTTCTGCTGGCAGGTGCTGCTTCTGCAAATTTGCCAGTAACTGCTATGCACTAAGGAATAAAAAGGAAAAAAAACAAAAACAAAACCAAAGAAACAAAAACAAAAACAAACAAAAAAACCCCAACAACAAAAAACACACCACAAAAAAACCCAAACAAAAAACCCCAAACAAACAAACAAAAAAACCCCCAACAAAAACAACACAACAAAACAAAACAAACAAAACCCCCCAAAAAACAAAACAAAACAACAACCAAAAAAAAAAAAAAAAAAGAAAAAGCCCCCCAAAAAACTACCAAAAACCCCAAGAAAATAATGTGAAGAAATAATGTGAAGGACTTTGTTGGCTTCATCTGATCAGCTGCCCCTGGGCTGAAGTGATAGGTAAATCCTTTGGGGGCATGTAATGTTAAATATTGATGGATATCCAATTATGAAGCCATAATATTGAATATTCATATTGGAGACACAACCCCAGGAGATTTGCTTAGCATATAAAGGAACACAAACATTGTTACTAAACTAAAGAATGCTCTAAGCTGCAATATTTTATATAAGCTTAATTTGAATAAACTAAGGTTTATTAAACACAAACTTCTAAAGGCTCAGATTTGGCCCAAATGCAAATTCCTCTCTCCTGAAATTAGAATTCAATTTGCATACACTTTTAAAACAGTTTGGAAATACAACCTGCTTTCTTATGAGACTGGGTGACCCTGGTTTTAGTTTTACAGTTTTGTAATCAAAAAACTGATTGTAGCAGTCACTTCATCATGACTCTCACCACTTTAGTGTGAGTTTGTTTGATTTGAGCTTTATGCTGAATCTCCGTGTGCCAGCTTGGGTCCTGACAGCTCTGGGGAATTCATCATGCGAGAGGCCAACATCACTGCTTTCCCCCAGATGGAGGAGGTTCTTGCAGTTAGAGTTAAGCATCCACAAACGCCCTGACAGAAGGGGGGAGGAATGTTTTGTTTTAAGGAGCAGGCAGGGAGGATGAGCCAGCTCAGGGCATGAGGCCCCAGAGCCACCCCTGCCTGATCAGGGGTTGTGACTCTTCTAACCCTGATGGTGGCAAAGTTGTGGCTCCTGCAGGCTCCCTGTGGTGGACCCTCTTTCCTTGTTGACCTTGTCCCTGCAGAGAGTGATGGGGAATTTTTCTGATGTAACGTATCCAAGTTTTGTCATCCTGTCCTCCCCTTGCCATCCCAACAGGCTTTTCAGCATGGCTTGGATTAGCCTTAAGTTCTTGCGGTTTCTTGTTTCAGATTTTGGTCTGGCCATTCGTCATCCTGGTTCTGTTTCTCTCTCTCTCTGTTCTTAGAATGACAGAACACAGGATCACCTCTTTGGATAAGATTATAAATGCTTTGCTGTCGAGTTGCCAATAATGAGTCTCTGCCAAATTTATACTCTAAAATTCCCCAAGTTGCAATTTAATTACATTATTTTGGATACAGCACCATAGCAGCTGCATTCATTTGATGAGGATTCATTATAGTTTATGGTGAAAACAATGGCAAATTAGCTCTGGTGTGTTTTGGAATTTGCTCTTTGTTTAGTTATGAATAACCCTGTTTTAGTGAGCATGACTCTCAAGCCCATTTGATCCTGCAGTCTGTGAGAAAGTGGGAAAGCTCTGACAAAAGTTTTCAAAAATCAGATATATCTACACCTGTTGAGCTCAGCTGTTGAACTCCTGCTGGTTTGTGGTTAAAAGGGAGTTACCAGACAGATCCATCCTACTATATTTCAAAGAATATTACAGGACTATTTCCAGTCATGTGTATAAATCAAAATAAATACATAAATAACAAATCCTCAGTCTTGCCCATATTTTTCATGGATGAATCTTTTCTGCAGAAAAGCATTATATCCCTACCAGAAGTCTAGTATGGGTTCTCAAGGAAATCAAAACCAAATGACTTCTACAAGTACTTCCAAGCTCAAACCTTAAGCCAGCTTTGTGAAATATTTGTTTAGGTTTTTTTTTTAATCTCTGGAAGATTTATAGTAAGTTAGGGGGTGACATGAAGCCCAATCATAGGGCAAATTTCACAGCTGGGATGTAAAATCCTCCCAAGATCAAATTTGTTCTCCTACCATTATTCTGAACAAAAGCCACAGCTTCACATTAGAAGTTTTGCCAGAATGCTAACGTCATGTGAGAGGCACAACTTCTGCAGGGAATTTTTGTACTGAAGAAAGTCTTTCTATAGACATAGTTATGGTAACACTTCTTTATCTCTAGTTTATTTTGATTTATCGATGCTGGTAATTTTAATGGTAAAAATAATTTTTGGCCACTTAAAAACACAAGGAAAAAGAAAGCTTTCTGTTTTCAGCTTGTCACATTTGTACATCGAAACTAGTCTGCGACGAGAAAGAGAACAACCCTTTACAGAGCTGGACATAGAGAAGTTGCTGTATCCCCTTTTTTTTAATGCACTTAAGGGCCACAGGTGGAATTTCTTCTCCTTCCTTAGGATAACTTTTAAAGTTTATTCTATCACTTTCCTTCCTGCCCTAATCTGTCTGATCCTTGTCTTTACTTTGTGCCAGAACAAGACTAAGTCTGACCCATCACTGCATAATTTCAACTTGCTAGACACCCAGGAAATCATCCACTTACTATGAAGAGCTGTTTCTTTTAATTGCTCTTCAGAGCTGGCATAGCTCAGGGTGGCATTGAACAGGCATGGCACAGATGCTGAGGAGGAGGTAGGGATGAACTGCTACAGGAAAGGGAAAATGGTGGATGCACAGAAACCAACCATTAAATTGTTATAGCTGCTGCTGGGAAATTGTATTTAAGGCACCTAATTTGTGCATCTGCAACCAGCATCTAGCGCAGCAGCTTTCCTGGAGTACACTTGGGCAGTCCATGGAGACTGCTGGATGCCTAAAGAGGGAGAAAACGGAGTGGACTCAGTGGTCCCACCTCAGACGTGCCTGCACCGCTGCGCTGCTGGGGCTGCCCACGGCCAGCAGAAAATGTAGGGAAATACCAGTTCACCAAAGGGCTGCACAACTACTGAAGCTGCTGCAGTGGAGCCATAGTAGCATGCAGAACAGACAGGGAGAGAAACATAACACAAAGAACAATTTCTGGTGGCAGCAGCCTTGTTAAATTAGTTAAGTGTCCCATAATATACCTTCAGTGCTAAGAGTATAAGTAAGAAAAATCCTAAATTGTCAATGATGAGTAATCAATAAATACAGAAATAAACAAATAAACAAATAACAATTTAAAAATTCAATAACATTTGTTGAAGTAATGCAGGATTTTGGTGGTCTGCCTGAGGCCAGAATTTGCTATATGCTATAAACATAATATAAAGCAAAAATAGTAATAGAGCCAAATTTTGAAGGCTGAGCAGGACACCTTTTATTCCCACTACCCAAGTGATACTGCTTCACAGCACTAGAAAAGAATTTCATGAATTCTGAATCTTAAACAAGAATACTGAGGTTATGTATATAATGTATTAGAAAACAAAACACCAAAGCTTCAAAACACTTCTCTTGTACCTGGCACGCCCAGTTTAAAACAGCTTCCCATTATGGAAGCACTTAGCTTCTCTGGGCTTTCTGACAGACTTTCCCAATGAATTTTTCTGTAGAAATAATGAGTCAGAGAGTCATTGAGAGCCTTGAGACACACAGCTTCCAAGATCGGATATTTGCCTGACCTTGCAGACCTCCTCAGGAAGGAAATGAGTTCCTCCAAGGAAAACACGTGACAGCAGATTCAGTCTGTTCTGAAAGCAGGAGTCATTCAATGAGGCACTCCACTTGAACTTCAGGGTACACTGGGGCTCTTACTATGCTTACAATATGTCAGAAAAACCCCCAAACTGAATTGCATGAACAAACAAGCATCCTCCCCTTTCCTTTCTGTTGTTTTTTTCCTTGGAGTGACAGTTTCATTGCAAACTGTAATCAGTGTCATTACAAAATAAGTTTTCCCACATCTGAATTGTGGCAATCATTTACCTGTAACACAACAATTTACTTGTACCCCTATACTGCAAACACTCAACTCTGCACACAATAGATGCAAAAATTAGACTAAAATAGCTTCCTAATTTATTCAAAATTATTTTGATATTGCACACATTAAAATCTGAAGCCTTCACTGTTGAAATGAGGTATTATGAGATTTAACAGTAGAATTCAAAACTGATTTTATTTGTTGGGTTTTTTTTTCATTTTTTCTAAAGTGTGGTAGTGACTTATTTGACAGAAAAATTACATTGCTTTCAAGTGAGAGTATGCTAAATGATTTAGGCAGAGCAAGAACCCATTTAAGACTACTCAAAATTCAGACTTCATTCAAATGTTTTTCATTTGTTCAGAAAAATGTTTTATTAACTTAGCACTCTCTTTACCCAACCTCTTCCAACAAAAGACATTACCAGAAAATTATTGACCTAAAGAGGTTGTATTACTCAGAGTAATTCACTGTATGTTCAGGCAGAGGTTTTCAACTAGTATAGATATGAAGAAAGCTGGAAGTAATCAAGTAAATTAAAGAGGTAAAAAAAGATTCCTGTGATAATTTTCTTACCCCAAAAGAACTTTTGTAATTAATTGCATCCTGCCTACATAAGAATTTCAGTGCATCAAAATTTCAGAAACATGTGTATACCATGTCTGAAAAAAAACCTCATTCAGCAGAAGCAAAAAAAGTGTAAAAAATACAAAGGCTTCATGGTGCTGCTCTGTCTGGTGGATTTGACTGGAAAGGTCAGTTTTTCCTCAAGAGTGATCATAAGAAATGCTCAAAAGAGGGTGAAAACATTATAGTATGGTTAATATAATGCCTTTTCCCCACAAGCATCAGGATATTTTGAACTTTAACGTTGTAATGAAGTGCAGGGGGAAGAACAATATTTGCCCATACTTAGGGCAAGAAAAGATTGAATAATCACATAAATTCACCCAAAGTTTGCATGACCTCAGCAGGCATCTCATGAGTCCTTTTGGTAAAAGGGCACCTTATCAACCCTTGGGCTGAGAAAGGGCCTCAAGGCTGGAGCTCCCTCACATGACAGATTTTTCAGTGTCGTTGAAATGAGTTTTGAGATGAGTTGTAGCCCTCACTGCCGGGCTTCCAACAGCGAACACTTCCTCACAAAGCAAATGCAGCTCACTCCTGCCAAGCTGAAGAGTGCCCTGTACAATGGGAGAGCCCCAGCATTGGTAGGGCCACCCTGGAGTGACCCACAGCCTCAGCAGCCATCTGCGCAGGGGAAGCAGGAACCACAGGAATAACCATATGGTGACCAGGAGGACAATGGCTACTGGAAAAACACATGAGCTTTCACTCCCAAACGTTCACTTCTATCCAACTCTTACATATCTGTACATATATTTTCCCCTTTTATAGTTCACAGAATATAGTCCGGTTTGTTATATTGGGAAAAGCACTGAAAACATCTCTTTTTGGATTGAGAATTTTTAAGATTTTTTAAAAACTATGTCATTCAGCTATTGTTTGCAGCATTTTAATAGTTACTTGAATTTTGAATTATTCCTTCGAAGGGATTTCTTTCATGCGTGTGTTCCAAGTCTTTGGATCAGAAATAAAATATTTAAAATACATATTCAGATGAACCTTCATTCTTACACTGATCAGAATGTTCTCTTCTCTTCAGTAACTTATTAGGATCGATACTACCCAAATTCAGTTTGAATGAGTTATAATCTCCATATGCTGCTGTCTTAATCTGGAAATAAATTTTGCGCATGCTGTCATTAGCTATAGCTTAATGCGTCTGCTTAAGGCTTCTACCACAAGACACACATGTTGTAAACAGTTGCTCATCTTTAATCTCTTTCAAAGTCTGACAGTACCATAAGAAATAACAAAACTGAGGTTTATAGTCTCACATTTCAGAATAGCCAGGACATCTCCAGAAGTGCAGAGATGAGTTTCAGGGGGGAGGCTGCAGTAGTGTGGGAACCTATGGAACTTCCATCTGGTCTGAGAGTAAAGCCCTGGGTGCTTACCAAGGGAACATTAACCTGTATAACCAACACAGCAGCACAGCTTCTTCTCTTTTCCTTCCTCACAGGATATTTTCACTTCTCTGGTAGTTAACGAAAGATAATGTCTTTTCTGTTTTACCTGTACTAATTTTAACTATCAGCTACACTTACATGCAGAAAATTTCTCTGACATTCAGACACATTACAAGCTTGAACTGACATTGTTATTCATGGCCAGCATGACATCTCAATCATCATGACCTGCATGGGGTAAATAGGAGAGTTTGACGAATCTTCTATTTTGTTGTATATGTCTGGATAGTTCAAGAGAAAAGTTGGATTATTTTGACAGAAGGAGCACTTTTTTCTTCATCTTCTTCAATTTAGCCATTGCCTTGTCCAGCTCTGATACTCCGAGTATTCTAAGAAATCTTTCAGTACTATCTGCCATCAGAGATGTTCCAGCTAATTTGTAGTCAAACAGATTAGTGTTTATCTTCTGAGGCAGAAATACAAGTTTAATACCTTTAAAGTAAGTACTTCAAAATGTGCATGAATTACTGGTAGAATTACAGTAAACAATATTTAAAAAAATGCTGCAGTGACTTAGCATTTCAGGCATACCCCTGAGCAAGAGGTATATTAACAATCCTTTCCTGATATTGGTCCTGTGACCCAAGAGCTCTGTTCCCCTCTCACTCCCATCTCTTCACTCAGCCTAAGAGCAGATTTCTGCTCCCATCTTCATCTGTCCTGGTATTAACAATGATTTATCACCCACAAGTGGTGAGCTTACTGTCAACAATGGTGTAAGAAATGATTAATGCAGTATGGCACTAGGAAGTAATTGCATAGAAAAGACTATATATATTGCTACCATTTATTGTAATGAGCTAATATATACGTTACATTAAAGATCTCTTCTCATTGTACCATGATTTTATTTTCCTTTTATTTGGAATAATCTTTCAAAAATTAATTTAATAGCAAAACCATAATTTCATTAAGAAATTAAAGCTGAAACATTTATGAGATAGAAGAGATTCTTTATCTCATAAGATATGAGAGATTCTCTCATATTTTGGAATATTTCTTTTTTCTTTTTTTTCTTTTCAAATTTAGGGTGTGCAGATTTTCAGTCAATAGAGACTACTGTTATAACAGTAACTAACATCAGTTTCAACATTAGAATTAATTTATTAGGCTGGCACATAAGGCAGGACACACAGAGCCAGGAATGGCTGTGGCACCTCTTCTCTTAGACGAAGAGCACAAGAATCCAGGCTTTTCAACATAAGGACAAGGGGAGGCGAGACTATTGTACTTCAAACCAAAATAATTATATGAAATCAAATAGTAGTGTTCCACTAAGTAGTGATACTAGCCAATATTAATTTCAAACTTTTAAAAAATTTTGGCTATTACATGATGAAAACAGCTCACTTGAATTTGACCGTAACCATATAAAATATCTACATACCTGTCATGCTTGCTGTTGTAATTTGTTCTAAGCATAGCGTAGGAATGAATATTCCTTGAAACTGGCATTACATCTCAAGTACTTGTACAAGACCTTATATTACAGGACTTTTTTTTTTTTAAATTGAGCCTTTGGGGATTACCACAGTAAAAATAAGTAAGTTAATTTCTATATTTGACAGATGTGGTTGGCGGAGATGAGAGTACAGGTGAACTCTGTCTATTCCAAAGACACAAATGCCCACAGAGATACTCTTTTTTTCTTAAAAAAAAAAACCCTTAACTTTCGTATCGATATGAAACTCTATATTGTATATTACTCCATTAAAACATCCTTGACTTTCAAATTTTCAGGATTTGATTTCTGCAGCCACTTTCCTTTGGGCCACAAAAGGCTATGGACAAGGGTCTGAGGTAGTTTAGAAGACTATAAAACCAAATAACCCTGTAGATGCTCCCCTTCCACTGTTGTAAACTGAGATATTGTGCACAATGTTGGTCCTATGCAAAGGAAAATATGTGAAAAAATAATACTTCCACTCCAGCCCATAGATATTAAAAAAGAAGACTATCAAAAAAGCAATCCTGCTGCCACCATCAAGCCCCATCATTAGGAAAATCAGTGATTTATTGGCTAACCAAGATATTCTAAGCATTCTACTGGTGAAAACAACGCACTTTCAACTAAGCCTTTTTTCTGTAAAAGGGTGAAGATTCCTGAAGTATGTGTTTTCAGAAGGTGTAAGAATGTATAGCGACACTATGATAAAATCAACTAATTTTCCTTTTTCTTTGCTCCTCCCACATTTTTCACTGACTTGAGACAACTGGAAAATAGATTTACGAGAGCAACGTTACAAATGAGATGTGAAAGCTGTGAAGAGCAGGAATCCCTTTGCCTCAACTCCTTGACGTGGGTGTTGCTCTTGAGGGTAACAATGCCCTTCCCAGCAAAAGAGAAGGCTTCCTGCATGGACAGTCAAGGGATGCCAGCAGAGATAGGGGTCTGGATAACTGGTTTTGGGGAGAGGTAAATACAGATGGGAGAGAAAGGGAACACACAGTCTTATTACCCATATCAGGCTTTGAGTCTGAAGTGTACTTTAGCAACCCAACACGGGCTTTCCAGGCTGTGACCTTCTGCAGGAGTTTCCCCAGCCATGGACTACTCAGGCTTTCCAAATTAGGCACCATTTCTGTTTGGTATAATCCCCAGGTTCACAGTGCTAATGACACATACAAGTAATTGTCATTTTGCTAGGAGGTGTAAATTTTGCTGAAGAAAGAAGGCCAAAGTAAAACATAACAGATGTACATTTCTAAGGCCCAAAACTGAAAGTAGTATACTTGGATCATTTCTAAATTTGTGTTTTAAAATCAGAAAATTTTTAAAAAACCAAAAAACAAGCAAACAAAAAATTCATAAAAATTATTCAACATAAGATGAAGAACTAAAATATACTCCAATAATTGTGTGTCCACAATTGTCCAATAATTGTGTGTCCACAATGTCTCCACTCATACTCCAATAATTGTGTGTCATTACTGGTCAGAGTTAAAATAATTTTGGTTTCTCTTCATGGAGCAATTTAACATATTAAATTAAATCTTGAAAAAATCTGAATATTGAGTGTTGTGCAGTGCTTATTTGGGAGATAGTTACATCCAGATTTTGGGGTGGGATTTTTCCTATTTAAAGTCTATTATTAACAACCTTCATATTTGTCTGAAAATGTATTTGCTGCAACATTAATTTTTAAATATTTACATTCAAATGCTTTAAATATGCTTTAAAATAAGTTCAGAATATACATATTTAGAGTATAGACATGCACATTTATACCATTCACACACCTCTCAATGCCACTGAAGGCTGTGTATTTTAGCCTACTGTCTACATTGAGTGGTTTTAGCCGTACACCCCCAAGTAGCTTTATCATTCCCTGGAAAAGTACTAATACAATTAATTGACTCATTCTATTTACCAGTTATAACAAAACACACTGTTATCCTAAACCCCACAAATATTCTGCTTTTGAAGACTTCTTCTTTGTTAGTTTTCCCATTGCCAACACTGTCTTTGTTACTCCGGTAGGCAGACTATATTCTCTAAACCTGTGCCCTCTTCTAAAACAGTTTGTTGTTTGCTTTTATACTCATCTACTTGCCCAATATCCACATTTATCACTTTATTATTTACCTTTACTACACAAATCCTGATTCCAAGGAAGTATCTGTCATGGATTATATTCCACCAACAACTTTCAAGCATCTAAAAACTCATAAGAAATGAAGGGTCAGGCTAGAGTTCACACCAGTTTAGAGCTTGAACATGGACTTAAAATCTGTTTTCTGAGCAGTGTGGACCAGAACTATGGAAAAGTATGACAGTATATTTTACTTCTAGTCTGGATTCCCTGGAAGCCAGAATCATGAGAACAAAACTAATAATGCTGTACTATTCACAATTTTGTTAAATTCTTTTGTTCTTCCTGAATAGATTAGACCTTCAACACCATCGTTTCCACTAAAATTGAAGGAAATAAGTAGTATGTGAAAGACTTGCCAACTATTACATTTGTGAAATTAAGTTTAAAAAAAAACTATGGCTTATGTTATTTAAGGGAACTTGAGCAGATAAAACTAGCCAATCTCATAGTACTTAAAACTACTGTTTTAAGTCATAGTTCATTCTCCACAGTCATACACACGAAGAACTTCAAAATGCATCTAAAATAGTAAACACAAACACACACACGCACACTTCCCCCATAAAAGATTAATTTTGGTACTCTGTATTAACACTTTCTGTTACCCTTCTAAACTCTGACAAAGAAATACCAAATGGAGGAAACAAAGAGATTTCAGATAACACTGAACTAAAGGGAGAATTTTCTAAAGTCTGCCTTAATAATTCTATTTCAATGTAATAAGATAAGTGTAGATGGAAAACCATCCTAACAAAAAGTTTATTCCTAAATTAATTCTCTTCCATGTAACAACTTCATATTTTTGGATCTTTTTAAATATTGAAGCGTAGACAGTTAGTTATAATTTTGCATCTATTTCTGGCTTAAATAATTAAGTAATATCAAATAATATTCCATACTAATCACTGTGACCATCATTTTAATTTAATAAAAAAATTATACACTGAAATATCTATCAAGCAGTATCTAATCTAATAATAACATCAAGCTGCATCTAATCTAATAATAATGAAAGTCCATGAGCTCTACACTTCACCAGGCTGGATATGATGTTCTAACTATACATTAAACTTGCCTAACTGGCACTATAGAAAGTAATACTCTCCCTCTGTTAAGTACAATGTAAAGGAAGGTGCCACTTGTCTAAATGTTTAATAACACATATCACTATTACACTGATATATTATGTCTTTACATATCAGTTGGAGTTTATTAATATAACTTCCATTAAACAGAGAGTTAGTAAAGTTAAGGGTATGCAGAGAAACTATGAATTTAGATATGAAAATATTCAGCTACTTGAAAGCATATATACAGAGAATTGTATCTATGCAATCTACTTATGTAGAGTTTATATATATATGATTAAATACACTTTTACTGACCTACAAATATATATGAAACTGTACATTCTTACTTAAAACACAGGCATATGTGTATTTCTTCAAATTCAAAACTGCAGATATCCTTAAGTTAGACATTACTACAAATTAGCTGTTTTTTTATCCTAGACAACTCTACATAGACATAAATACTAACATATTGTATTATGCACTGTTAGTATTGGTTTTTCATACTGACACAAATGCTGTAAATATAGGCATAGAACATATACAGATATATATATTTACATGTATTTGCATAATGTATTTATAGGTTAAGTCCAGAAAGCAAAGTTCCTGGATTGCCAAGTCCACTGTTGGTAGGAGAACAGGTCTCTGGATTCTTATAACATCACAGTATATCAATTAATGGTCAAGCTGACATTACAAAATAATGTCATTAAAAAATAGTTAGAAAGCTTCAACGTATATTTTGTCAGAATCTCTGCAAAGTCATTTGAATACGAAAACTTTTTTGATATAATAGACTAAAAAATATATAAATTATATGTATACGAAATTATAATTAAATACATTATATATACACACGCACATATATATATATAAAATTAATTATAATTAAATATAAATATCAAAATATTAAACTATAGTGTGTGTACAGCAGGGAAGTAGACATATTTTTGTATTCTATTTGTAGTAGCTGTGGACTTGATAAAGTCTCCTACCTTTACATGGTCAAAGGTTTATAAGAGTTGAATTCAATCCTCGCTATGTGAAAGCAATTCCTATTCCTTTAATATTCGTGAGCAGTTGAATTGCCACACAATGGAAAAAGCAATCCTTGCATCCTAAATCAACAGTGTAGGAAAAATAGATGTGTATGGATTCTACCACTGAAACTAGCTGAAAACCAGAAAAACAAGAAGCTCCTTTTGTTTCTGGAATTGCTGAGTGCTATTCAGAGAGCTGCCCTGCTTTAAAACACGCCCAAAACAAATCAGCATGAAGAAATTTCAAACAAAAATATGGTGCAACAAAGCTAAGCTATAACGACTTGATTCAGCAGAGGATCTTTCTTGCCCAAGCATTAGAAAAATTGTGTCAAAACTGGTTTTTGGCAAGATATATGTTAGAGGCTAAATTCTCAGTACATATGAAGAAAAGTAAAAAAATTCGTTTCATTGATATTATGCTGGCTTTACACCATTGCAAAATACATTTTACCATCTATTTTTTTCTTTTGTTATACCTCTTCATGGCTCCTTGATAATCTTAAATGAGTGATATATTTCAATCCACGCCTTATAAGTTTGTTCTCCCTCAAATATTCTCTACTGTTCAAAATAAATTTTATCTTACTGGGTTTTTTCCTCAGTTTCATGAGTCTAAATATATCTGTCATACAATGGTAATTTTATTAATTTTTCTGGGGGAAAAAAAGTATGTTTAAATTGTCATTTCCTTTTTATTGCAACCAGACAAAAAGCAAAGAATCAATATCAAAAATAATTAGCCATACATATTTTCTTTGAGGTAATACGGTGTTGTAAGCACAGGCATTTGTTTTTTCTACATTTAAAACCTTGATTGTTTTTGCCACTAAAAATTATTTTTGATTTATCACTATTTTAATCATGACATCATAATCTAGTCTATTACCAGTATATTTCCTGTTCTCTGTTTTGGTCATGGTTTATTGCTTTTTCCATTACTAATAGGCATGTATGATCATTTTTAAAAAGAAAAACAAAAACCAAAGTGCATTTATAAACCCTAAACCAACAATGAGCATGAAGGTTGCGTCACGCGGTTGTGTAGCTAAGCACGAAAGGATTGCTCCGGAAGGATCACAAATGCCCTCAATCCTCTCTGCCCCAATACAATTTGAGAAATAAAAGCTCCTCTCAGGGCTGGAGATGTAGGTGCCAAAGGAAAACACTTTCTTATTTTGAGATGTCCACAACTGTTGTTACACTGACTGTTGAACACACTTCAGTGTAGACACCTCTGCTGGACAAGTGTACAGAACTCCTAATTAAGGAGTTTCATTTTTGCCACAAAAGGAGCTAGATGATAATGGCATCTTTTGTCCTGTGCTTAATGAAGGGTGAGGTATTGTTTAAACCATTAGCAACACCACTGCAAGAAAATGTAATTACCATAGCTTAACACCCCCAGCAGCACCAGTTGCTGTTGTTAGTATTAACAGCGTGTCGATTTAAAAAGAAAAACCAAAAGAAAGCGTCACCTTAAGTGGTTTAGCTTTTCTTTTTGAAAGATAAAGTCAACCATGTATTTTTTTACTGTATATAGCCACTATATAACTGGCTATCTCATTCTCATTCTTTCGGGATTCTTTTTAAAGACTTTGGTGGCCTATATATTAAACTCCATGTATATTAAAAAGCTACAGCAGCAACATAGCAAGCAACAGCCCATTCTCTCAAGTGGGGATTTTCGAATCCATTTCAATATTTAATTTGCCAGAGGCATGTGCACATTACCTGTAAGTTAACAAAGACCATCTGCAATCTCACACCTAATATTATGGTTAGCAGAAAGACCAGTGATTCAAGAGGTCCATCACCCTAAGGAAGGAGGAGGAAGAGGCCTGAATGTGAAAATGGACCTGAAATTTTTTCCCATCAGCTACCAAACGCTGGTGTGCACTGGTATCATTCCTTTACTTCTGAGGGATAAACGCCAATCTGTGTAACTGAAAATCTCATTTTCTAAGATTGATTTATAAACCAGAACTAATTGCTGTGACGGGAGTGGTAATGAGGAAAGGGAAGACATTACTTTCAGATTACCTTTTTACGAACAGAGAATGGATGCTGGATCTGCATGGAAACCACTTGGCCTAATGCTCCTGGACCAGAGCATAAAGGTCTCATATGTGTGGCATAATTGGCATGACTGATTCCATCACTGGCATTAGCAACATGAAATACGCTGCTTCATGACTAAGATGATAGTAACAGAATTTCACATAAATTAATAATTGTCTATGTAAAATTCTTCTATACAACAAGTTTGTGTACAACGAAATTCCGCATCTCAAAAAATTATACAAATATTATAAATAATGCTAGTAGTTGTCATTCTGAGACAAGAGATATTTGGCCCAAGTCTATGCTAACCATTAAATTAGTACTTTACCTAGTCTTCGAGGATGCTATTGTAAACTAGTTTAGTAAGCTTTTGCCAGATTAGCTAAACTGGGTGACATCCAATGTGAATGTTGTCTTTTTGAGATACACCTTCAGAATTTGCTTAGTCATCTTTGCACAGAAAAGACAAAGATCATGCAAAAATACCCTCATTTTCTTCCTAACTATATACAGTATTGAGTCAAAGATCACAGGGGAGAAGATATGCCTTTTAAAGTCTTCGTTCAAGTCTTGCATTATCTATGTACATCAACACCAAGAAATGCTTACTACATTTTTTTACATCCTCAGAAATATGCTTATCCAGTATTTAATGTCTTTCTTGTTATGTAGTATATTCCTATTGGTATATAGCCTAACATTGTTAGGCTATTGAATAGTAGCACCTGTTAAGGATGTAAACCCACTGGATTACTAAAAAGCACTGTAAATCCATGCACTTATTCATGTTTATGGCCCATGCCAACGTTATCAATAACTAAACTATTAAAATAGCAAATTAGTTCAGAAAAAAAAAGAAAGTAAAAATAACAACTTCTCTTTGGTAAATAAAAAGGTCTTTAAGAGATGAAAGGGACTGTCAGGTCCAGGTAAAGAAGTGTCTTTCATTATGTTAATATAATCATAGAATATGATCTGCATGTTTGCATAGCATAGAGGCACAAAACCCACACTGAATGTGTATGCAGATTTCACCAGCAATCGCCTAAAGTTATCATAGACATGTGTGTAGCCACACACTTTAATCTGAAAGTATTTGTTAGTTAAACCTATAATTCAGTTTCTTTTCCACGTTCAAAATTCTGTGTGGGAAGGCCGGTAGATAAGCCTTGATCTCCATACTTGTGATTTCTTGATTGCAGTCCATCTTTAAAATATTCCCCCACAACTGCACACAGGCACATGGGGACTTGTCTGAAGGGAGGGGTGGAGGAAAGTGTGGGATACCTAATTCCTGCCTTGGCTCTGCAGCAGCACAGGAATCAGCATGAGAGAAATGTACACCCAGGTGGGTATGAGGCCACCTACCTTGGCCTCAGTGTTCAGCAGGAGCTCTGCCTCTGCTGGCAGCCTGGAGAGCCTCTGGAGCACCCTGAGACCTGGCTGCCCACTGCCACCTCGCCCAGGGCATCCTGCACAGGGCCAGGCTGCTGCAGCCTCCCAGCTACCTGGCAGGAGATGTGCCAGAAGCTTGCTGGACCGTTGGCATGCAACAAGATCAGAAACAATTTTGGCTTTGTTTCGAGGATTGCACTGCCTGTGAGCCTGGTGGGAGGCAGTGCAGGAGGAGCAGAGCCGGCATTCGGCTTTGCTGGCTGGACGGGCATCTGGCATCCCTGAAGCCGGCACAGATAAATGCACCTCCTGTTAGTGGTGATGTAAAGGGCTTTTCACAAGGAAAGCAACCTAATGAAAAATCATCAACAGCGAAGCATCTGCAAAGAATGCCTGACATTTCAATCAGTGCCTGTGTGTGTAGTCAGCACTAAACCTTGCCAGCTGCCAGGAATAAAGCTGCAGGTAGATTAGAAAATGCACCTAAACAGTACTATATGCGGCATATTCCTTGCTAGAGCTTCAGAGAAATCCAAATCCAAATCAAGGAATTTTTTCTTAAATAAAATCTGACACCTTTTACATGGTGAGCAAATGCACATACAGTTCTGTATGTGGATCTCATAGGATTAGAGATCACACATCTGCCTTTCCCAACCACTGCCTGAATGAAGACTTTAGCATGCACCCAAAGGGTACTTTCCTTCCCAACCACACACTGCTTGGCCAAAAAAACCGATAGGTAACACTGACCTTTAGCTTGTCATAACGGTCACTTAAAGCTGCCACCTGATGGTCACGGTGTCGCCCAACCAGTTTACACAAGGCACAAATTAACTGGTCATCAGTCACGCAGTACATGTTAACTTTCTCGTCCTCATGCTCCAAGCACATTAATCCCCTGATGTGAGAGTCCGGGATGGGCTCGATGAGACGGTGGCCGGTGAATGGCTTCTTATTGGGGTGAGTGGCTTTCAGGCACTCCTCGCAGTAGGACACCTCGCAGGTAACGCAGGTTTTCACCGCCTCCTGGGCAGGATCCTGGTCGCAGAACTGGCACAGCACCTTCTCGCAGGACGACATGCTGTTGTTATCGAACGCCCGCTCCCGGCGGGTCTCGCTGGGGGAATTGGGCCCACTGACTGAGGCTTTCTGAAACCTGTCGATGATGTTCTGCAGGGTGACGTTGCGCTTGAGCCCGTCTAGACCGCGCTGGCTGAGGGTGATGACATAGCGGCAGGTCGGGCACTGGAAGGCGGTGATAGACTCCACTGGCTCGTTGGTGGCGCAGTGGGAGACCAGGATGCGGTGCGCGCAGTTGAAGCAGAGGCTGTGAGCGCAAGGCAGCAGCAGCGGGTCTTCAAACAGCTCCAGACAGATAGGGCAGGTCAGTTCTGACTCCAGTGTTTCCATCTTCAGGCAAAGCTTTCCTGTGGCGTCAGCGAAATCCAGGGAAGCTGATCAGCTATCTGGAAACACACGTAAAATTCGATTAGGCAAGAGAAAACATGAGGGGTCAGCCGTGGGGGGTTGTCAACTTTCGCCACTGCTCCCTGGTCTATCAACCCACCATGCCGGGCAGGAAAGCAATCAAAAGTTTTGAACCTGCACATACACACATCAAGGTATTTAAACTGTTTTATTCTCCCCTTGTCTGTTCACTTAAGAATGAAAAAAACCCAAATGTTCTTAATTTTTTTTCTCTTTCCCTTTCTCTGTCATGCAATCAAGGAAAACAGCAGATGTTTCTGTGCATTATTAAAACCCAAAATGATGAGCTTCAAACAGCCTATTACAGCAAAATTAGATTTCTTTTTCAGATGCTGCTTTTGGCTTCACTCTTCTATTAGTAAAACTTTTGAAAAAACCATTCACATTTGTATAGCATTGTGCAAGGATTAGTCCAGAGTACTATAACTCCTAGATTTAAAATCTCTAATAACATTAACAGAGTTGTTTCATCAGATTGAAATTTTCACTTGCTATTATAGCAGTAGCACAGCGTTTAGAGTACGTCTATGTTTACTTGTGCAAATATATATAAGGATATAAACACAAGGAATAATGTTGCTAGGAAAGCATGTGATATCCTACATATATGTATGATATATACCATATACTGATATACTCCAACATATTTCAAGAACACATGCAGCTGTGTTTATATGCACCTATATTTTTGTGCATACATACCTGTATACATATGCCAAAAGGGATATCACATACATGTTTGTAGTAAGATTAATGTAGCCAGAGGAGCACATAGTGTTGTAACTGAGATGCCTAAATGAAGATGAATTAAGTAGATGCCAAACAATAGTTTAGCCCAAATTTGTGATGATCTTAACCTCTAATACAAAAAAAGCCTCTAGACCATAAGATAGTAAAATGTAGTGAGATAGTGAAATGTGTGATTTACCTAGGAGGAGTTTGTGTGATTGTCTAAGTATCCACTTTAGTATGACTATGAGTATTCTCCCCTGCTAAAACACACAAAGTATGGCTTGCTTTAGTGACCTTATTAAACCCCTGAAGTGAATTTGGACTAGAATCAATGATTTTTGAATGGAGGACATGGGATTTTTTGGAGAAGGCAGCAGTACATCCCTATCAGGGATCAACTGAAACTTCATTTCGCTTCCTTTCCTGCGCTCAGTGTTACAGAGAGTGGTTTTGAAAGAGTCGCCCTACGCGTCTCTCCCTGCCTAAGCTCCCGTCAAGGGCCCGTCACTGCCACAAGCAGACAGGTCAGTGAAGCAGAAGCAAAAGCTATGCTTCACACTCACAGAGCTGTACCTCTTCACAGTACAATCTATTTAAGCTTTGTTGCTCATAACTGAGGACGGCTTCCGATGGCACAGCTGCACCGTCTTTACACTGTAAAGTCATTGTTCAGTTGTGTGAACTCTTGACTCCTCCCCTGGCCAGGGAAAAGGACAGAAGGACAAGAATCCCCCACAAACAAACCTTGATTCATTAAGGGTGAGAAAAGCTCAGGGCTCATTAGCAGCCTTGGGAACCAAGCATGCTTGAATCTTCTGTACTTCATGACAATTAGTGTGAGGAGCACGGTGGCAGTGACAGAAATGCTACCTATAACCCCAACACGAACCAAAGCAAAAAAGAAAGCTCAGCAAACAGAGGCAAGGTTCAGACTTCACCATTGGTATTTAGTCCTTGCTGTGTGGGAAGAGCAGCAAGGCGTCTGTTCCAGAGGTATGCTTAGAAATTAGGATTCTTTGCCTCTCTGCACTAATGCGTCCTTCTATTCTGCCAAGAAATCTGGGCATTTAAAAAATGCACTGACCCCATCACAAAATTTGCTTTCCTCTATCTTCTGTGATGCTGATCTTATTTGAAATAAAGTTCAGTTTGCCAAAGTCTAATTCATTTATAGCTATCCATCAGCTGCCATAATTGCATGGTGCATCTGGTCAAAATTAAACGTCTGGAAATTTAATATAAGCAGGAAGACAACTCCCCTCTCAGCCCTAGCCATAGAGCACAGAAGAGATTAAAGCCTTTTCTGCAAATGAAGGCCAGTTTGTCTTTCCTCCTCTTCACTCTCTGTCTCACAGAAGTCCCAGAAGATCAAAATCTCATTCACATTGTTTGAATCCCTTCCACACCACAACTGTCTACCTCATCATTCACTTATCCTGCAGGCTGAATGCTGTGCTGGAAAAGGGAGAAGGGGATTTGGGGTTGGCAGGAGATAATGTTTAAAAAGACAAACTAATCATTGCTCATCTATTGGCAGCCCTGTGAAAACCTGCCAGCCTTTCAGGTTTGTTTCTTAGGACCATGTCCAGAATACAGGGCTTTCCTCTATGCTAATCTTTCTGTACAAAATTCTTTCTGCTCTTCCAAGTGCCAAACAGTTTCATTCATTCCATTTCCTTCTTAAAGCACATTTTTTTAAGCACAAGCTTTTTTATGGTACTCATATAAAGGAGAGGTGCAGATAAACAGCTAGAAGCAGCAGAAAAACATTTGCATCACTGCCTCGTAGAAAGACATTTGAAACAGCATCGGGGCTCTACACAAATACCACCATCTCAATTGATGACTAACTCTAATCTATCTGACCTGAATGAGCAGCAGCTCAGCCCTAACTAATGCTATTCAGCATGAGCAAGGGTGCCAAAATCTGATCTCAGACTGCAAACGTCTTGGAATAAGAGCCTATCTTCCAAGGTAAACAAAGCTGAGCACACTGATAGGAACCAAAAAATTGCATTTTCCCTGTTTTCTTTTGCAGTTGCAAATAAGTCAAAACACACCACATCTGGGACTGAATAATGAATCCTTTGAGAGCCCCTCACCAAAGAGGTTCTACATTTTCTGGGCAATCAAGTGATTACTCTTTAATCCACTGCAGTTCTGCTTTCACTTTAAAATAGGTGCCTAAAGTGCAGAACAGTGTGCTGATGATCCAGCTACAAAATCTTTCAAACTCATTGGCTGTTGCCTTAAGGTTTCATATTGAGTTTGCTTTGTTGTTTGGTTTTTTTCCCTTGAGAATGGTAGAGAATCCATAGCTACAGAAAACTGGAAGACTAGGCAGAAACACAGTATGCATGGTTTATATATGTCTATGGTTGTATTCAATATTTAACCTAACTCAAAAATTGAATGGCACATAGCCTCCAGACACAGATAGAAAAGAAGGAATTTCAAGTACACAATTTCCTATCTGCAAAAATGTGAAATTACTGGCAGAAAATTATACTATTACCAAAATGTAATTGAAATGACAAGTATTATTTTTCTACCCAGAGGAGGTACTTTTAAGAGCAGGTATCAAAAAAATAGTGATTGTAAAAACAGATGTTATTTAAATAACAAAAATATACTTAAGGGACCTTGAATTTGTGACATCTCCCCAGGCACATAATGATTAGTTACGCAGTATGTTGTAAATATGCACTAAATGAAATCCCAACGTCAATCTAGTTCATTGCAAGGTAACACTAGTGGAATTAGTATTTCTGTACCTCTGGTTACAAGCATGACATATTTTGTGGGTGGCATTAACACCTTCATTTGCCAAGATATAGCCCAACAGCAACAGTGGGATAACTTCTGAGATAATATAATCAGGAAAGGAAGAAAAAGTTACTGCAGAGAAGCAATTGCAGCCAGAAGAAGGGAGTGAGAGTGTGTGAGAGAAACAGCTCTGCAAACAAGAGGGACAGTGAATAAGGAGAGGGAGGAGGTGCTCCAGGTGCAGATTCCCTTGCAGCCTGAAAGGAATAAGATGAACATGTCTTTGCAAACAGAAGGTGTGAATCTATTTGTACATAGGGCTAGGGACTTGTAGATAGGGAAGTAACAGGAGAAAATACCAGTTTCAGAAAATGTTACTAATTGACAGGAACTGCTCCTCAGCCAAGGCTGTGCTAAATTTCTGAACTTTGAGAAGAAGAACAAAGACTTAATAGAGTTATGATATACAAAGTGAGGAGGGGGTGTGAGGTGTGCATATGAATTGGGAAATCTGTACCTTCCAAGTACCTTGGCCAGTGGGGAAAGGGAGAGGGATATGCAGCCAGGAAAATTAGGATAAAAGGAGGCTGCATCCTCCAAAAATGTGAGAGACCCCATTAGGAAATGCCCAATGGCCCTTTGTTCATGAATAAAGTTACAGGACCCCTCTGCCTCCTTTTTTGGACATAAACCTCTGGCGATGTGAACTTTTCTGCATAAACCCATGGTGAAGACCATGGTGAGGCAGACTGTCCCCCTGCAGTCTGCAGAGGTTCAGGGTGGAGCAGAGATCCACCTGCAGCCCTTGTAGGACCTCACACCAGAGCAGGTGAATGCCAAAAGGAGTCTGTGACCATGTGGGAAGCCCATGCTGGAGCAGATTCTGGCAGGACTCGTGACCCTTTAAGGGACCCGTGTTGAAAGAGTCTGCTCCTGAAGGACTGCACCCTGGGGAAGGGACCCACACTGGAGCAACAGGCGAAGAACTGCACTCCGTTGGGAAGAACTCATGTTGCAAAAGTTCTTGTAGGAACTGCTGTCTCCTATGGGAGAGACCCCACACCAGAGCAGGGGTAGAGTGTTAGGAGCCCTCCATCCAACAAGGAAGGAGTGGCAGAAATGATGTGTGATGAACTGATGGCAACCCCTCTTCCCCACCTCCCAGTGCTGCTGGGGAAATGAGGCGAAGTCAGGAGTGAAATTGAGCCTGGGAAGAAGGGAAGGGTGTAGGGGAAGGTATTCTATTTCTCATTACCCTATCTTGATTTGATTGGTAAAAAGTTAAATTAATTTCCCCGAGTCAAGCCTGTTTTTCCTATGACAGTAACTGGTGAGTGATCTCCCCCTGTCCTTACCTTGACCCACAAGCCTTTCATTCTATTTTTTCTCCCCTGCCCAGCTGAGGAGGGGAGTAACAGAGAGGCTTTGGTCGGCACTTGGCATCCAGCCAGGGTCAACTCACCACAAATATAAAACTACACTTATAAATGAATGTGTCAAAAATTCTAGCATATTGAGTATTTTTGTGAGTAAAACACTACAGAATTCTCCCCACACTGAATAAATCCCTAGCTATTACAATAATGTTAGCAAGCAATGTTTTAACATGCCACACAGCATCTCCTGCTCTTTTTCTATTCCAGCTGGTTCTACAACCTTCAGGAAAGGTGAGAACAGTGGAAACCAATGTCCTACAAAACTTCCCTTTGCACTCTTCTAAAGATGGAGCTCGTGGCATGAATTAAAGCTGTTTCATTTAATTTTAAATCCTAGTGAATTCAGTGCTGTTGTAGGAGGAAGCAGATGTAGGCTATTCTAGAAATTTTAAGCATTTTACTAACAAGTAGCATAGGGCAAAAGAGTTGGACATGAGACATGTTCCAAAATTCCTTGGAAATTCTCTCTAGTAAAATCACAGTTTGCAGTGGTTTGGTGAATTATAGCCAAACTATGTTGAAGCAGGCTGGAATTGCATTTGTCCTCGTAATGTGTTCTTAAAGTTTACTGTGTTAAGGCTACTATGGAATGGCTGCTCCAGTAAGGCCATTTTAATCCTTTTCCTCCAAACTCATATATGGGATGGACACAAGACCACTGGCTAGTTTAAAGACTGAACACATGAAGAGTACTTTTGTTGAAAACACGTGCCAACTTTTTCAGACAGAAAATGAAATTTATTAAACAGCCATTATATGAATATGAAAAGAATTTTAATACAAAATGTAAGTATATAAGTATGAAGTGCAATAAAATGTGTTATGCATGCACGTGTATGTCCATACATGTATGTATCCTAGGTTTATAGTACAAGGGGAATTGTAGTCAATACACACATTATTCCTGAGTAATCTACGGAGGGCTTAAGCAGGTTACTACTATAATACACAGCCGTATTTTTCAAAGTGGCAACATTTTTCTGTTAAGTGCATAATAAAAGGAAAATTTAATTTTTTTTCTTGTCATAAACCTGCTATATGCTATTAAAAAAAACCCCAACTTCCAATTTCTTTTGTTAAGAGTGGGGAAAAAAAAAGAAGAAAGTACTATTCTTTTTGCCATTTTCTATCTTTTTCTAATATATACACAAAATTGTCTTGGGAACAACTTTTCTTTCCAACAAGTGAATGCGATTGTTCCACATCCCATTCAATCAACATTTAAAATGTGATCAAACCAATGAACTCCTTCATAGCCCAGGCAGTCCCTAGTCCATTTCAGATTTTACCTTCTGCAGCACAGAAATTGAAGTCTGTGAGCACTCATGATGTTAGCAATTGCCAGCAGCACCACCAGTGAGATAGTCATCCAAACAGTGCAGTTTGTGTGAGTAGTGTAAAAAGAACTAATAATCTAACATCAGTCTTTTTCTTTAGAAGTGTTTAATGGAAACGTCTATAACAGTAAAGAAAGCAAGCTGCACACACCCTGAAGCAAGCAAATACTTGTTTTCCCACTGGCTTTTATCAAAGCAGTGCAAATTAATAAATATTCAAAGGATAGTGTCTGTTCAACAGCTCCCGATATGCAGAAACAAATGTTCAGCATGAAAGAACATTACTAGTTCATCCTCTTCATACATTTTCATTGACAGAAGAATGATCATCTGCCTTGTCTAGAAGTTACATGCAGTGTTTCCATAATGTTGAGATAGTTGTTTGCAACATTTAAATAATATCAACACAGCAAAAGCACACCTGCTATGCTGTTTGCAGTGATATAAAGACTTGACAACATCTCTTTGTGGTTGAAACATAACCTAGTAGGAGAATATATTTTCAAAAGATGAATCCTGTTATGTTATTCAGTGAGATACGAACGTCTCACAGAATCAAGGTTTTTGGCACAACATCACACATTCCTTCTCAAGGGAGCTAAAACAATAACTAAGGTTCAAAAACTAACAGATCAGAAAAAAAAAAAAGATCATGTCCTGTAAATCCCAAAGCAATCAATAAATTGCTGATTTAATATTATATATGGTAATATATTAGGTACAATATTACACATGTGCACATAAACGTATACTACTACACACTTGGAATGCTTTTTGGCCTTTACATTTTATGTTTTTACAACTCCTGTAGCTTTACATTCTTTAGATACAAGATTTAATATTTCCTCAAAATTCATCAGGGGAAGGAAAGCAATGAATTGTTTAATCTTTAGCACATGTGAATAAGCATTGACCTCCAATTAAATTTATGGTTGAAGGTCTGTTCCAAAAACATCCTCAACTAACTTTGCACTCTTCATTTCAGAAACAAGTATTTATTCTAGGGTACCTCATTGCTCTATAAGAACAAATATCAAGTTCGCATCTTGGTCTGGAGGCTGGCAGCATGGAAAACAGCAACTGGAGCAACCTCAGGAACTTACCGAAGGGGACGAATTGCTACATACCACACTATTCTTTTTCCCTCACTCATTTCAGCCTAAAGACCTTCCTAGATATAGACATCACTTCACAACAAAAGGAAGGTAAAATAATTTTACCCACCCAAACCCACCAGTTTTCATAAGTCTTTGGTTGCACAGTAGAGCTGGGAATCTCTCACATTTTCCCAGCTAATGTGACATGGTACACCCTGATTTTTAGCATTGTAGATGAAAATGCAACAGAAATACTCTGGAATTAGGTGTTCCAACACATTCCCTCTAGTCACAAGTGGTCACACAGAGATACATTAGTGCAGCATGGAAACACTGAAACAGCTGAGCCGCTGCAAGTTCTTCGTGGAGGTCTTAGGGTGGCTGAAAGAAATTATTGCATTCTCTTCCCACCAAGTTGTTCTATGAATTCCTTGCCCACGGTTAAGTAGAGGGAATCATGGATACTACTTAAGTTCATAATCGTGCCTTCACCTAGATAATGACATTTTGAGTTCTTAAGGAAGAACGCCAGGCTCCGTGTCCTATCAAAGAGAGCATCTAAAATAACAGCAAGAAATATCCCAGAAACTAGTACAAGTATGAAGGTGTGACCTCCTCCATCACATAGGACTCTGAACTTAAACGACCTGCAAGATGTATTTTTGATGAACAAAAGCTCCTTGCATTCATAATCACACGACAAAATACAGTGTTAACGTCTCACTGTCCTGTTCCCTGGTCCTCATGTGCAATCCTAAAAAATGCCTATAAAAGATTTTTTACTTTTTCAAAGGAATGAACACACGTTCTCAGAGTTCTATTCTGCAGATTTGCAAAGAATATAAAGAGATTCTGGCTATTGCAAAAGAAACCCCCTACTGCCTAACACTGAAGAGCTCCTTCTAATTTATGCCTGCTGTACTCTCAGTACACTGAACTCCCTCAGATCAATGGTGTATTTAAAAATCAAGATTTTAATCAGGTCATTAGAAGGGGAAATTAGCTGTGAACCGTGGGAAGGTAGAAGATAAGGAACAAATTACATCTGTGCTCTGAAGGTTATCTGTTTTAGACCTCTGACAGAAACCTCTGTCACTGGTGGAGGAAACACCCAGCTCAGGCTTCCTGGGCCTGAGATTATTAAAATGGGAACCAGCAGGATGACTACTCCATTTGGAAGCAGAATCCTCACACAGGCTCTTTCCGGACCATGAGTCCTGCTCTGAGAGGAGTGGGGACATTTCCCGTCCTGATGGCGTCAGCAGGGCCACCCACCATGGGCATGCTTCTGCCACCACAGCTTGGGGTACCAGGCTCCTGTCCTCCGTTAGCAGAATGATTTTTAGGAGCATTCTTCAGCTCCATAAACCAGAACAGAAATCTGCAAGTACCTGGTAGCAGATCACCAAGAAAAAAAATATGAGAATCCAGTCCCTCTCTCTTGCTGCACAGCGGTTCCTAAATGCAGGTGGTGGCGTTCATCTGAATGGGTCTCTGTAGGGTCCCTTGGCAATCAACAGAAAAAAATGGCCATCTCTAAAGCCATCTCATTTAAACTGTTAGAGATTATCTATAGTATTAAGTAATCTCTGCTTTCTAGATATGCTTATTTTATTCCAGGTATGAAAGGAATTTAAGAATCTAAGAAATTAAGACTACATCAACAAACAAGTATTCGTGAACTTGTTAAAGAGGAAATGGAGAATCTAATATCTATTCTTTTTTATTCTTATGTGCTCAATAATCAGTTGTTTAGCCAAATTTGCTTCCAATAAATATTTTCGAACACTTAGTTTCTATTGTTGTCTAGTTAAAAATCCAAGAGGAGACACAGGAAATTGAGTCAAGTTGCAGGAGAATGATCCCAAAGCAACCTTTTTCCAACTGACACCACTGAGTGGGGATTTTTCTGGATTTGGATAATTCTGGCCTGTGCTGCATGCAAAAGGTATGTGGACAGTTCCTGAAAACCAGATGCAATAGTCTGCACTAAGTCTTAAGACCAGCCTGCTTGACATGACAAACTTAACTTTAACTTCTGTATTTTATTCATAGTTTTTTTACAAAGTAACAGTCTTCCTTCCTATACTGGCTGATCATGAAGCAGGTGAAAGACCCCCATCCTTCCAACGGTTCATCCCAGTCTATCCTCCCATCCTACTACAACTCTCTAACAAAGAGAGGGTTTCAAAGGGTTAAGTTTCTCCCACTCACTGTTCTAAGGAGTGTAGTAACTACTTTACTAGTCCTGTCCTCAGATTGCTCAGCATTACCAAATGGCAGCATTAACCCAAATAACCTAAAATAGTTAGGGCATGTGCAAAATAATGCATGATTAAAAATTCTGACTCTGACAAAATAGGACACAAAATGAAAACTGCAAAATCAGCTGAGAAGAGAAAGAAGTACAGAATTGTATTTAGTGGTTAACGAGCTGCAGTTGTTCTGCCCCCAAGACGCCCAAGGGTTTAGCATCCCAACACAGCCTGTGCAGTGATGTACTCCCCCTTCCTTACAATGAGATATAAAGTCTTAGTCTTTATTCTTCCGTATAAAGCTAAATACTAAGAAAGTGACAAGTTCCCACTTAACCTCTCTTGAGGACTTCCTAAGTTATAACAATTGATGTTTTTTGTAAAGAACCAGTAATGCTTTATTGTTTACAAGAGACATGCCCACGTGTGTTTTATTTCTTAAGAGTTAGCAGAAACATACCGCAATAAACCCTGGTGATCTCAAATCGTTTCATCTGTGCATTTACATCCTGTAAGAATATTATACTTTAAAGACTTTTTAAAGACCTGAGACAAAACCAATCATTATCCACATCCATGTAATCTTGCCTCACAGCTTAGTAACCACACTGTGGCAAAACTTCATTACTTTAAGCTAAGAATGTAAGAGCAGCAAAAGGCTGCATTGTATCTGCAATGCAATTTGAAGCCTGTGTTACTGCTGTACACCAGCCAGAAGACCCGGTATCAAATTTATGCTCACTCTGCAGAGTGAAAGGTTGTCTTTCTGAGCTGTCACTATAGAGTGTCTTTGTTCCTTAGAGTCCCAGTTTCCTCCAGCCCTGAGATATGGGTGGTGCTTGATTTGTACAGAGTTCAAGGAGATCCTGATCCTGGGAGAAGTCATGCTGATTAGCCTCATTAAATGAATGGCAAATGCTTTTTTTACTACCCAGCTATGGCTGTGCTCTGTCACCACACACACATATGTATTCACACACGCACGTGAAGAGGATCCAGAACTATCTACAAGCTTGACTGGACTACTGGATAGCTTGCTTAACATCCTCAAAGTAATTGTCCTGCAGACAATCTTCAGAACGTCCCAAAAGGGAATGGGAAAATGCAACTAAAATGAGCAATTACTTCTGTATAACTGTATAATACCATTAATAGACCTCTCAAGTAAAATGTTCTCAAAGTCACTCACAAAATAGCTTAGTAGCTTTTAAGAGAGAATGGAAAGAGAAAACAATAGCTTAATTATATCCCTTTAAACATTCTTCATCAATGACATAAAAAAGTCTCACAGTTTATCTCCAAAAACAGAGAACAAAATTGTACATTTCCTGTCAGTTGGCAAGCAGGTCAGTATTACTGTAATAAATAAAATAGCACTTGAGAAAGAATTACTGGTATGCATCTGCACAGCTCCTAGCTTCTTCTTCCAGCATCTTCTTAAATACTTACTTTCAAACATCACTGAATGTCTTTTTTTCTTGTCCTCAGACACTTGCTTGTCTTGAAATATTTTACTGGGAAAATCACATGATAATTCTGTACCTGTAGACTATACACGCTGCTGATTCTCCTAAATGCATGCTGCATTTTGTAGGCTTTTGTGGATATAGAATTTGCATATAAAATTACCATAGTGACCAGACCATCAGTCTGGGCATACTGGTGCCAAATGTACATCCTTTGAAAAAAGCATCACCTCTCAGCCATCATACTTGAAGCATGTCACTACTCTAGGTTATATAACTTCATCAGTTACAAATAAATAAATGGAATTTGAAAGACTTGGTTCAAGGAGTGAAGCAGGCTTCAGGGAATGATCGTATTTTTTTAATTCTTCTCATGTAAACATGTATCTCAGCCTTCATCTGTTATTTTAAAAACAGAATTATAGTGTTCCAGATGTTGTTAACACTATACAGATGCTAATGCCCCTTTATCTCTCTAACTGGTTTTATGACAACTAACAAGACAATAACTCCTTGTTTGAAAACACAAGATGAAAAATGTTCCATTTTTTTCAGATTTTCCGGTACCGAAAAGATAATTCATCACAGCAACCGAGCAAACCTCAACTCCTCCCTACAACTGCTAAACACATTATAAAATACTTCCTAAATTACTTGCCATGGCAAGCCTACACATATGCATCTGCTCCTCTCCCACAAAGCCACCCAGCCGCATACCCACCACTGGATCCCGCCCTGCATCTTCTGTGGGGAGCATTGCTGTGGAGACAGGGACCACGCTGACCCTCTCAGAAAGCACCGGCAGCACAGCTGGGACAGGCAGCAGCAGCCACCACCATCCCAGAAATCCTGTGGCACCACCGACTGCGTCTGCAACTGCGAGACAGTCGTGGCCGAAACACAACAGGAAAATCTCCCCTACAATTGCAGGAAAACCCGCTCCACCTAACCGCCTCCGCCAGGATCCGTGCTCCCAGAGCCAGCCCTTCGTGCTGCGCCCACAGCAAAACACCTCCTCTGCCTCCCAAGGGCCAGCCCTGGTGGGCTGACGGCAGGAAGATGTGGATCTCCTTGCAGAGCATCCCAGCAGGCCCCCAAGGGCTGTGGTGGGACAGTGCTGGTTCATGGCTTGGGGGAAGGTGAGCCCAGCTGTGGGGGCAATTAGCGCACAGTGGGGGCAGGCAGCCCCCAACCCTGTAAGGGGAGGCTGCTTTGGACTGGCCCAACCTGCCACGCTCAAAAGGAGCATTTCCAAACTTGCTGGTCTCCAGAATGGCAGAACTCTGCACGACAAGCTTATGGCAAATACTTACTTAATTAGTTTTTACTGTTTTCTCCAAATATCCGCAAAGTCCAGCAGGAGTTTGACAAAAGTGGAGACAATCTGAGAGAGTACAGCACCTCTGTGAAAGACTTCTCTTCCTACAAACACCATGGAGACCCTACATTCTGAGATTCACCGGGTGAAACAAGATTGTAGTAGTTGATTTTTTTGGAGTTTTTTTTGGTTTTGTTTTTTGTGAGGTTTTTTTGTTTGTTTGTTTGTTTTGTTTTTTAAAATTTTACTTTAACTTGTATGTAAGCAGTGAACTGAGACAGGAAACTGCAAATGGCCTACCAAAGTGCCCGGGAGGAATCCTGACTGAAGTCACACCAGACATTTGGTCTCCAACAAAGGTGTTAAAAAATCACTCAAAGTGGAAACAGCAGGAAAAAATTGCTTCCTTGTGTTCTCTGTTTTTCATGTTGCAATGCCCTCTTTCATGCAATGGTAACACAACAAAGCGAAACAAAACATACCTCAGACATTTGAGCATAAGATTGCAAATCCACACTTGTCTTAGGTTTTTCTTCCATGGAAGAGCCTGTACTTTGTTCTTTTGAAGCAATAAACAACTTTACTGATTATTTAATTTCCTATTCATTTCTTTCCTTGAAACAATAGACCAGAGCCCAAATATAAATGCACATTCTTCATAAGGTTTTTAAAGGTTTCTGCAGGCATCGCCTGTTGAATAGCAGCTTCTAACAGGCTAAAGGAGCACGCAGAAAACAAGACAGATGTGCAGAGGGATTGCAATTATTAGAACCTTCTTCCATGATATTATGTGTCCATGGATAACCTGTAGTCAAGTCAAGCTATAAGCAGCCCAGTAGGAGCCATAGCACAAGTCCTAGACAGAAGAATTTTAGATTCCTCAACACATGTCCTTGATCTTTCATTAAACAGCATCATGTAGTTTCTTTGGACTGTCTCGCCAGCCATGCTGGCTTATACTCATCCAGATGCATTTGTGACCAACCAGCCCAAACAGTTCTTGATTCTATGACTAGCAGATGCTGTCCTGCTGCTCTCTTTGTCCACATTATAGTTAACCTGTGGTTTTCATGCCCTTTGCTTGCAGACAACCAGCCACAGTCTGAAGAAGCTTCAATGAACAAACATTATTTTATATTTACATCTTCTTCTTAATCAATCATAAAAGTGATACCAATTCCAATACTCTTAATTTTGCTGATACATCTGTCTTAATTCCTGCGTGTGGTTTACTTTGGTTTGAGGGTAACAGTGCATGTGTTAAAATAGACAACACTGGCAGAGATTTCAGAACTTAGAGCTGAGTATCTCTCTGTGATGATTTGTCAGCAAAGGCTTCAGAGTACTTTTCCCAGCTTATGCACATGTATGAACATATACACATGCATGCAAGTGAATAATTATGAGTTCAAACCCATGGCCTCATAATGTCGTATTTGTGTCACTGGCAATGCCAGCTTGTTTGAGTTATCGTTCAAGAATCTCAGCTTAAGATAAAGAAGGCATCTAACAAATATCCTCTGATACACAAGTCTCCCTTCTTCCACTTTTGAAGTCATGTGTGAACTATAAAATAGCTGTCTTCTAGCCTTCCTGCTCTGCAATATCTATTGAAATTAATGAAAACCTCAATAGAGATGCCATCAGACATGGAGCTAGATTTTCAGATTAGCAAGACTGAGATATATGACTAAATAAAATCAACTTACCACAGTTTAACAAGGTATCCTCTTTAGTGCTCAGAGCCAACACAGCTGTGCATTTGCATTCTTATGATACCCACCAAGAGCTTTGGTGAATCTTACTAAGGAAACAAAAGATATTTCATCCACCAATAGCTCCTTTCTGCTGAAGGTTACCACCTTCACCACAGAATCACTAGATTAAGTGCTGAACCGTGGCTTGTGTGCTTCTTTGCATGGTATAAACTACAAAAAATGATTACTTAAAGTGTGTATGGTTGCAGTAAATTACAGCAGGGAAAAGAAGTGGGTAGCTAGTAACAGTAATTCCTTAAAATATGTAAAAAGATTCACTAGAGCTCAGCTGGCAATGTCCCTAGCTCAAACAGGATGTGAAGAAATTCAGTCAAAGACTGAGCTAATATATTACTAGAGAGGTAAGTTACTGTATCTGAATTTAATATAGCTTAAGGCTCAGACACTTAACGAAAATCCATCTATTGACCCACTGTAAAATTGTTCTTTCAACATGTGGGGGTTCTAAAATGATGTATTTCTTATGTCAGGGTCTCCAGAACATATCTATTTGCTGCGCAGCTGCTGTTTCTGCCAAATTCACAGTCAGCTCTTCCTGGTAAAAGTTTGGTCAGTGTGATCCTGTTGTTTAAGGGAGCATCGAGTTATCACACTTCACATTCTGCCCACCGCACAGCTGTGCTGTATAGTGACAGTGTTATTCTGGTTACAGTGCTCCTTGCAGCCAAGAAACAGAGCACCTTAGGAGCTGAAGCAGATCAACAATAGAATAGAAACAAGCAAGTGTCCAGTTAGGTTACAAGAAATTCTATTTCCATAATATATTCAAAATCCTAGAAAAAGGTAATACCAGGACTGACTGGGAGAAGCAACTTAGATGAGGCACAAAATCATAATCCAATGTTAATCCTGGAATTCACTGACCCACAAGCATCCAGCACAGCTTTTTGCTGGGTTCCATTGTATTGCTTTTAAGTCAGGCATAGATAGCACGGTAAAAACAGTTGGACTTGAAAATTGGTCCACATGTTTTTTCAGAAAGCTAGAAAGTAAGATTTCTTTTCTTGCTAGTTTGGAAATACTAATATGCAGTTTCCAAAATCCTGTTTTTACTGCCTTGTCTTCTGCCCTCAAAAGAGATTCTCTATGCCACTCCTTCAATGTGCAGAACAGAAATACAATCTTTCTCTTAAAGTTCATTATTTGTGCAATTTTATCTTATTTTCATGGACAGGGCACATACATTTTTAGACGGATAGATGCTGCTGCCAGGCACTTATTCCCATCAGTCCACTGTCTACAGAAAGCAGATGCCACAGTGTAGTATAATGGATCATACTGAAACTGTAATATTAACAAATGTAACAAATATGCTAATGTCTGCAGTTTGTAACTTTTTCAGGCAAGCACAATCACATACATTACTTGTTCTATGCAGCTAATCATAGGAATCTATGATGAAGAAAACCAACAACAGTGGATTGGTTAAAAATAGTGTCTCTCTAGTCTTTCTTCTCTTGCCATATGGTCAGTCAGCACAGAGGGGCTGATCCAAATGACATTAACAACTTGTATTTTCACTGAACAGGGCCAGAGTTAGAGCAGCCTCATTGCTGCTCTGAGCAGCAAGTCAGAGATGTAGGGTTTTCCTGCTCCAGGCAAACACCTTCAGCACATTTCCGATTAGCCACATCCTCTGCTCACCCCAAGTGAAAGAAGTGGAGACAATACCGATGCTCCTCCCTTTAAGTCAGCATCTGCACCTCACAATTGTCTTTGAACACTAAGGACATGAAAGGAAAAGTAAGGCAGTCTACTTCTTGGAAAAATTAAGAAATATCATGTCAACAAGAGCAATTCATGTGATACAATGTGAGCAATTTCCTAACATGAAATTGTTTCATAGGAATGCTGAGTACTAATTCTCCCTCAAACAGTTGTTTATTATCAATTGCTCTTTGAGCTATAAACCTATCGTCTCATTGACGGAACTCTTAAGACAAAGATGGGTCACTGTATGCAGATATGCCATTTCCCCCTTAGTACTTCATTTGTACTTAAATATCATTTGAACTTGGTCCAATAAGCCATACTATAAATGGCCCACAATTAAGGCTCTTTGGATAAAGGCAAAACTATAATTTCAACAGCAACATGTGATTCTAAAATACTTTATGCCTTGCTGGAGAAGAAACATATAGTACCTGATTCACATTTGAATAGATTATGAATTGCTCTATCAAAAATCATATTTCCCCAATTTAGACAGAGTGTCTTTCTAAACTTCAAAGTAAACCACAAACAAAAAATCCCCTTGCTTACAATGTACAGCACCTGCTTGTAAATTTGGGGGCAGATGAGGCAGAGAAAAAGAAAAGCTACTCCTAGACAGACCATTTCCCTGCTACAGATAACTTGCTTTTAACAATCCCTTGCAATCAATGAAGCCTTTTGCTCAGAGCTGCATTTTGGGGTTTGAATAAAGAAGATTAATTGCTCTGTCCTAAATTGTTAATCTAACAATACAGCACTGAATTCTAATCTGACCCCTTGAAGGACATTGAGGGAATGATCAGAGCAGGAGTATGAAAACATCGGTAGAACCGGACTATCAAAATAAGGTTTGAAGAACATGAGTGAACAAGGATATGTTTATAAAATCAGGGGAAAAAAAATAAAACTAACCCAGTCAAAAGCACAGGAACTTGATTCTTTTTATGTCTTCTCCTGCAGCATATCCAAAAGGATTGTTTACCCTTTCAAACTCATCACACGGAAAAGGTTTTGTATTGAAAAGATAAGAAAATTGTTTTCTTTTCCTTTTTTGTTAACTGCTTTTTAGCAATACGATGCCAAAACAAACCTGAGCTGACACTTACTAAAATGTGAAGCCTGAAGTTTTGAAACACATCTTCTGAAGGTTAAGTTTCTTCTACAGTATTTGAAAAGGCAATTAATCCTAAATTGTGGAGAGGATATTGGGATCTAAAATCTAGACCGCCTCAAAACTTTGGAAGGTTAGAGATCAGTCTTAATTTTGAGGCTCTTGGCTACATCTAAATCCCTCATTGTTTTATATTTAAAAAATGTATTTTTTTAGCATAACAGGCAGATTAGTCTCTTTGGTGGAGATGCTTTACAAAGAGGATATCTGATTATGCTTTCCTTCTATATGATCTGATTCTGAAAACTGGGATAAAAATATCACTTGAATGAAATCGACAAACACTGCCTGAATCTGTTCATGTTTTTATATCATAGAACTGTATTAGAGAAGAAATTTAAATTTATTTTCTTAAGCATTGAAATATAGCCCTTAGTATTACAGGAAGATTATGCGGTATTCATGAATAGTAGTACAAAACTACACTTTCAGTAATTACAAGTGTATTTTAGCCTTATACCCAGCTCTCAGTTTTGCTGAAACTTCAGTTCTGTTTCCAGCTGAAACCACAGTTCAACAGCTTTCTTATGAAGGGAGCATCTTCTTACTGAAAAGAGTAGCGGCAATTGCTCTGCAGACACTACAAGATAGCATCAGATACAAGAATTTCTTGGGAATGTTAAATAAAGTTAAGTGCACAGACAAATACTTAGAGGATTAGAACCAAACAAGTTTATGCTAATGAAATAATCTTTAGTCCTGAGGGTATTGTCTATTGTCTTCCAGCACTATTCATATATTAACTGTACCAGTATATTTTAAAAGAAATTAGGATCATTAGCTAGTTAATGAATAGCCTTGAAAAGTATTAGTAAAAGAAAGCTGTGACTTTTAAAAAAGAAAACTAACTTATGAAAAACAAAGCAAAGCATCAGAGAACTCAAATCCTTTCTTACCAGCACAGGGCCTGTTAAGCGAATTAACTGCTTTTTAGATTTCCAAAAACTGCAGGATAGAGATCCTCAATATCCACAAAAACATATGCACCCTTTCATTATTTTTCTAATAATTTGTCAAATGAAGAGATAACAATTTACAAATGCAAGTGTGCAAAAGAAAAATATTCTGGATATTCAGTGTTCTCAATGGAAAGCAAATTGCTTAAAACATAAAAATTATATACTTAGTCTACAGTTAGTTCAAAGACTAATTCTTGTAACCTCACATAAGATGAATTTAAACACAGACCTCCAGAGACTGCTAAAAAAAACATCTCCACAAAGGCAGCCCTTGACAATTATGCTTGATTTATGGGTTGATTCAAGTTTTTTTATTTTCCAAAGAAATATAAATCACTGTAACCCATTACACATTATTTTTGTATGCACTACTGACCTGTTCATCTGATTTCTCCTGCATTCAAAACCAAAAGACAGAATTTGTAAACCAATATGAATTGCAAAGAGCATTCTTACAAAGTTCAAGTTTTAATTAATGAGCCACTAGAGCCGGGAACACTTGTTAAACATATATCGCTAATTAATCCCATCAATCACTCTCCCTCTCTTTAAGCACTCATGATCTGCAAGAAATTAAATAAGCACCAAGTCCTGGACAACAGAACAATCTTTTTTTTTTTTTTCTATTTGTTATTAAGTCACTAATTATCTGGCAACTTTCCTCTTGTGTCATACCCTACTCCTTATTTTCTTGACAGTGCCTTCTTCAGGGTGGTGTACCTGCATCTAGACAGAAAAAACACAACTCACTGTCAAATTTCAGGTTAAGGACTCAGGCAAGTGTTCTTTCTCATCAGCCTGAAAGAGTCTGTCACTCAAGTTTTAGGCTCTCCAGAGCTCCTGCAATTCTCAGCACCACTATCACTGTAGTCCATGTAATGGAGTTTTCCCCAAAAGTAATGCTGACATATAGATGAAGAAAGGAAACTGTGCTGTATTTCTTTTCATTCTTCAAAAGAATCTCCTGCTATTGTAACCTATCATAAAATACAATGTAAATTACAACTAAAAGCATGATAAGAAACTGTGCATTTGTATTCAAGTAAGATAAAAGGAAAAAGCTTAAATAACAACAAAGCTGAGCAGACAACCCAAAGAACAAAGGTCCCAGCAGTGACTAAAAAAAAAAAAACAACAAACAACCAAACCACATGGTTGTTGAGCAGTGGCAATATCTTTAAGGAGGAATTTTTATGAAACTTCCAGGTCTTGAGCATGACATTTTTCAGCCTAAAAGGAATGACAAAGTCCTCTAACTGGTAGGGGTGTTAAACTTCAAGTTTCTGTTAATGAAAAGGCCATCACAGAGGCAATAATATGTTTCCAAAGCTAAAGTTCATACAGTACTGGTATTAACATACCACAGAAAACCAGGTGAGAACAATACATATTGCAGCTATTAAAATTAATCTCCTTGAACATGAGGTTTTTAGTACAGACATATCAGTTCATAGGAAGCAGTCACACTAGATTAATCAAATGTTGCCATAGAAAGGCTATGTCCCACAGAAGATGGGTGAGCTAAAAGAATACTGAGGAACAAACCAATTACTGACTAATCCTCTCCCAGGAATATCCACTCTGCTGCTGGTGATAGGCAGTGGAAAGCCTTTTTATACTTTAGCCCTTTATAATATGCCATTAGAATGAGATCCACTGTTAAATTTAAGTTTGAGACCTGCTGAGCAATAATTTCATCTCCACCTTCCCATACCCCCCCAAAAAAAAACTGAACCCAAAACCAAAAAAGAAACAAAAGAAAAAAACCAACCAACCAAAAAAACCCAAACCAACAACAAAAAACCCAACCAAACAACAAGAAAAAACCACCAACCAAAAAAACAACAAACCAAAAAACACCAAGAAGCCTTCCCCCCCCCAAAAAAAAATCCAATGTCTATTAGTGCTTTACACAGTAAAAATTCAAAGAATCAGGATCTTGATTCTATGCTTTTAATATTTATTGCAAATAGATAAAATTCTCCATTCCAGGTAACATTTATTTGGCACAGCTATCATCAATTTACCCTACCTAGCTCTCTTTAGAGCAAATAGACAAAGCACAGCTCCCTTCAAAACAAAGTTACTGGGCTGTTTTCAGTTGCCAGTAGAGACGGCCGCTATGCTCTGCAATTTTCCTCTCCACTTGTCAGTCCTGTATATATTATCAGCTCAGGAATGCAGTAACTTCTATTCTTCTCTTTTTCTTTCCTACCTTCTTCATCTAATTAATGCCAACCAGAATAAATGTGTCTTTGTGGACTGGACAGACACAATAGTGGCTGCCCTGGGTAGCAGCTCCAGGTGGTAGTTTGTGCCCCTCCATATTTCACAAAGCAACCAAACAGGTTCAGCAACATTCGACATCTGAGCATGACTTGGGGGAAAGAGAGGAGGGGGGAAAAAGACAGACAAGACAGGCCAAACAACCCACCTTTGGATTACTTTGCACTAATGTCTACGAATCTGTTATAAATTCAAGAACATGATGATTTTTGTTTAATGAAGGGAGAATATTTCCTTTTTTTCTGTAACGAGCAAAAGGAATCTGCTCAAAAGCTTGAATAATGGCCACACTGCAGTTATTAAACAGCAGCCAGACTACAGTGTCTTCTTTTCTGGGAAACTCATCTGGCTGGCAGCTAACTCCCCCTGACAGGAGACTTACTGTATCAGTCTTGAAACCGTAGACCCTTATAGGTGGATGCAAGGATATAAATGTCACATTTTCTAACTATCTTTGTTTTCTGCTGGATCAGCCTAATAGTATCTTCTGCCTGCATTTGTCCTAGATAAGAAAATCCCCCTAGCAGAACATGAACACTCATTATCCCCCTTCCAGCAACAAGAAACGATGAAAAGGTATTGTATTACTTGAGATGCTGGAGAAAAGCAGTAGCTGCAATATGCCAATAAAAACAGTTTGCTGTCACTGGAAGGTAGAGCAGATCAGTTATATCCCATGAGACTGATAAGGGCTCTGCTCCTGCACTGAGTTTGCAGTTGTTTTCTAACTCTTCCAAGTTCCTCACCAGCACAAAGATCCACACCCAAAATGGTGTCAGAATCACCATCCTCCATGGAGTCACACCTGGAATAGAAATCCATGCTTTGATCCATTCACTCCATGATTAGATTTCTTGCAGTTTCTTTTTCCATTCTGTTAGGAAAAAACAGCTTCAGTCATCTCTAATGCCACAGACAGGATGAGCCAGATTAGCGTGGGATGACTATATTGTCAAGAAACAAACCTGAGAAAGGGCAAATGGGGCAAGGGGCTGGCCAAATGGGGCAGGCAGGTGGCCTGTGTCAAAGAACTGATAGATAAGTTCCTCTAGACATGGCAGAACAAAATTTTATTTTTAGCCATTAAAAAGCTAGACCAAATTTTACTCAGCTGTTTAAGGTTCCGTCCAGAAAACTGAGTGAGAGGCACTCCAGAATAGGATGGGACAAATCTTCTCCTGGAGATAGATGTCCAAAATAGGTAGCATGAATGTCTCTTTGTTGGTAAGCATCTCTTCCACTAAGGACTCTGAGAAAAACAGTACTGCCAGGATGTTCTGTGTTCCTGACCATCAGACAGCTAAACCAGTCCAGTCTGGAAGAGTGGGGAAGATATAGTTCATATGCAGTTTGTATCACTTCCTTCAAACCCTGCTCAGGTTCCTGGATTACCATCAGGAAAGGATGATCCAACATTTCTTCAAGACTTTCACAAAGGCCAGACCTACTCAAGCCAAGCAGAAATGGGCAGAGCTTGGTTCAATGTACATTTCTTCTTTCTACTAACCTTGCAAATGCACTTGGAAGACTTCCAGTGCATTGGTGAGGGGAGATTCCATCTTAATGACATAAAAATACCCCTATCCCACTCTTTCCAGGGCAAGAAATTTAATCTGTTTTCACTAGCTTACTTTACCCAATTTTCAACAGCATCTAAAATGCGAGTTAAAGCTGCTCTCATTTCCAGCTCGTAAGAACCAAGCCTTGAAAAATCCCTCATTGAAGCCACTACTATTTTTTTTTTGCTTGTCTTTCAACTCAAATCAGCAACAGTGCATGTGTGAAAGGGTCACATACGGACACCTTATTCATAGTATTTTCCGGAGTGCTTTCCTTTCCTAAACTATGTACACCTCTAGAAAATAAAGATGAGTATAAATCCCTGACAAGAAGCATGGCAGATATCCTGTACAAAGGCATAAGCAAGATATGGAAAATGAGGTAGTAACAGCAGAGCCTGTCAAGAGCTTCCAGCTCATCTTGAGGTGTCTATAATTCAGCAGTGAAGCTACACGGTTCCCAAAGCAGGGGGAAGACCAGATTCAAAAATATTATTCTGAGAAAGACTCTGTGTAAAAAACCCAGTTTTTACAGTCCTAGTTGTGTAAGATACAGAATCACAGAATCAGTTAGGTTGAAAAAGGCCTTTGAGATCATTGAGTCCAACTCAACACCACCTTGTCCACTAGACCGTGGCACTGAGTGACACATCCAGGCTTTCCTTACGCACCCCCAGGGATGGTGACTCCAGCACCTCCCTGGGCAGCCCATTCCAATGTCTAATCACCCTTTCTGAGAAAAAAATTCTTCCTAATGTCCAACCTAAACCTTCTCTAGCAGAGCTTAAGATTGTTGTGACTGAAGTGCAGGACTCAGCACTTGATCTTGTTGAATCTCAAACCATTGGCCTCAGCCCTTTTCCAGCCTGTCCAGATCCCTCTGCAGAGCCTTCCCATCCTCCTGCAGACCAGCACTCCTGCCCAACGAGGCGTCATCTGCAAGCTGACTGAGGGTGTCCTCAGTCCCCTCATCCAGGTCGTTGATACATACATCTGAACTGTCCCCAGTACTGAGCCCTAGGAAACGTCACTGGTGATTGTCCCCCAGCTGGATGAGCTCCATTCACCACCGCTCTCTGGGCTGGTCGTCCAGATAGATTTTTACCCAGAGGAGAGTGCACCTGTCCATGCCATGGGCAGCCAGTTTCTCCAGGAAGATACTGTGAGAAACAGTGTCAAAGCTTTACTGAAGTCCAGGTAAACAACACCCACAGCCTTTCCCTCATGCACAAGGCAGGTCACCTTATCATAAAAGGAGATCAGGTTGGTCAAGCAGGACCTGCCTTTCCTAAATCCATGCTGGCAGGGCCAGATGCCCCTGTTGTCCTGTACATGCCACACGAGGGCACTCAGGATGATCTGCTTTACTGGCACCAAGCTCACACTGGCATTACCCTCTCTACTCAGGGAGCTGAGTGTACCAGCCATTCAATGTGATGCTCTCTGTAAAAGAAGAGAAACCAAGACATTTGCCTCACATTAGCATGGATGATATGTGTAAGGAACCCTGAGAGATGAAATATTTCAGCAGCCATGCATGAATTCAAAAGGCAGCAGCACAACCATCAGTTACTTAAATGTTTAATGTTGAAAGAAGATTTAATTCTATCCTCAGTGACACTTTTTAGGTAACAAGGGAACAAGTATTTTTTGTCCACATTGATTTTTTAAAGTAATTTAGGAGTAACTGTATCCAAATAAATCTACACAATAAACAAGCAAAGAAAATAGCAATATATTTGTATAATAATTACCAAAATATATGAGAATTACCAGCAGGGGAGATGGGGAAAAGTACTTTTTTCTCCATATTCACATTCAAGAACATACTGTTCTGTCACTAATGCTAATCTCCTTTGACATAAAAAACCTGCTTTAAAAACGATGCTCGGCATCTGAGGAGACAGATTAAAAAGTCCACCAAGTGGTTCACCAGAAGCCCTGCTATCACTGCTAAGGTTATTATTTCAGGATAAACCCTGTCTCATTTACAAGCTTCCTTCCTGTCTCCTCTTCCCCACCCCCACCCCCCCAGTGCTGACTTTTGATTTCACAATCTTATTTTCTCTTTAGAGTAGTGATGGGGGGGAGCTCTCTTGTGAGGAACTCAGAAATTATGATTGTAAGACTGGCTGAGTTTACTGAAGGAACCTTTGTTCTCTCTTTTTCCTCCCTCCTGGGGCAAGCTGAATTTTTCCCTCCTTTTTGAAATTCAGCTGGTCAAACATCAGCCATAAACCCTCCTCTTCTCCACCCCCTTAACTCCACCCCCGCAACCCGGCACATCAAGACCCAGAAGCAACTGTGAATGGATGATTTTTAATCACTGTCCTGACTGGCAGCACAGGGATTAAGCTATGGTCCATTTGAGTAGTAGCTTTAAAACACATTAGCCCCCTGAAGTGCTAGACTCTAAACCTTTTTCTTCCACTATGTCTAGCCTGTATCTTGCAAAAACCTTTATTGATGGGTGCAATGCAAAGTTTTTGATCCACAGATCATTACAGAGATGGAATTAACTGGCACAGCATTCAAAAAATCTACAACTGATGCTTCTTTTCAGAATGTAATAAAGGAGGATGAGAAACTTCCTTTTAATAAAGTCTTTGCTGTTGCCTTTATTAGTTAAGGCAACACTTTTGCCTATTCCTAGATCAACTGATAGTAATTATATTATTTTATTATTGCAGATCTTTATACAAACCTACCATCTCTATTACACCTTTGGGATGGATCAGATGTAAACAGATGATTGAAGATGTTGATGAAAGTCAGCATCTTCTAGTCTAGCATAATTTCTGACTTAAAGGCCACACCTAACAATATACCACCTGGTCAGATTCTGCTACACTGATACCTTTAATAAGCCAGTGCAAATCACTTTTACCATAATGCAGATCCTCCTACTGAGGATTTTTTCCCAGCAGTATCAAAATCTTTGCCATTTGCAATGCAGAATAGTCTATCACCTCTGAGAATAAAGGCATCCCATGCAGTAAGTAGGGTTCGACTTTGCAAAATTTCCATGAATGTTTGTGCTGTTTAAAAAGAAGGAATTTGCTGGATTTCATTTTTTTTAAAGCTTCCTTGCCTCTTTTACTCCAGTAGTGCCAGTATGCCTCAAAATGAGTCTGTTACTGCCAAGATCAGCACTGTGTTAAGTGTCTGATGGTGATTTAATAAAAAAGGAACTGAACTGAGACCACTGAGCTCGTTCAATTGTCACCTAAATCAGATTATAACCTAGGCTTTTCAAAGGTGAATAGAATGCTGTAGACTAAACATCCAGCATCACTTACATTAAATCCCACAGGAGCAAAACATTTTGAACTCCTTAGGAAGCAAAGAAAGTTAATACTTTTTTTGCTGTGCATTCATGCTGGGATTTTATCACACACCCAGAGCACAGAATACCTTTAGCAAAGACACTATTCCCTTCAGCACTTGTATTTCTGTAAACTATTTTGAAATGTTGAAGGGCTAATACTCAAAAACCCCCATGTATTATTCAGATCTATGGCTTTGTATTATATTTGTACTGGGGTTATGAAGTCATAAGAATTAGCATTTCCTGGAAACGAAAACACAAAAACATGATTTGGAAAAACACAGTCCTTGTCTTCCTGAGTGCTTTATTATGAAGTCAAACTGGGCTTTCCAACTGTCTCTAGGTAGAAGGTGGCCTGGACCATTTGTACACAACCAAAATGTGATCAAAGTGGTTTATAATTATGAACCACATAAATAACTACATGGTATTATCAGACTATCTTTAGATGTTACCTCTTTCACTTGTATGAAAAATTTTTCTTATTATGTGCATACAAGGAAAAAAGCAGCAAAACCCCCAAACACTTGCTGCGTGAGAGGTCCTTGAAATGAGAACTACACAGTGAAAAATTTCAAGATAAGTGACTGACCGCAACATCCAGAATGATTTTCACTTACCAAAGTCTATAAACTAAATTACATTATTCACATCTTATAAACAAGTAACAGGGAAAAGTGTCTGAAAGTATTATGAACAGAATTACTCATGTCTATGCCACCACCAATGGTCTGAATAGTGTAAATCAGACATATGAAACCTGAGCCCTCAATCAGCAAGTGATGTACATTTTTCAGCTACATTTTTGTAGCACCCCTCCCCTAAAAAGTCTGACAAGAAAAACTCCATGCCACATATCTTCATGTTGCATCAGGAAAACGGATAGCCTATTTCAGATGCTGAGCAAAACAGAATTTAAAATAATATATAGGAGAGAGAGGATAGGAGAATATAAACAATTCAAAGCATAATACTTCAGCATCCACTTGAGATTCTCTGATAAATATCTTTCTTTACTTTGAGTCAGACCTTTACTCAAGGGCTTAAAAAGATTTCTCCTGTCTAGTTTGAAGATAAATATCACCCTATTGCAGCAGATGAAGTACAGCAGTTCTCAGGATCGGTTGCTTGTTTGGTAAAGATCCCCAGGACATTGAATAGTGCTTGTTCTTAGGACAAAACATTCTAAACACACAATCTTTTATAACATTCTCACATATATATTTTTATTCTACTTCATATAGCAAAGAATGAGGGCCTGCTTTCAACTTAAGTATTTCAGAAGCAAGTATTTGTTTATATCAGAAAAATGACATTGTAAAAATGTGTGGCTAAGCTAATGGGGGGAAGGGTGTCTTTTTGTGGTCAATGTTATCAAACCTCTCTTCAGCTTCCTATCTGCCTTTCTCAGCTGCCTGGGGAGTGGAAAGGAGTTCTGTGATGGTACACAGCATCTGGAACAGGCTGACTCACCTGGGACAACTGGTAGGTGAATTGGTTAGCAGAATGCTGTTAGGGAGAATGGATGCAGAAATCAACAAAATCACATTTTTGTCGATCTGGTGTTTGACAACATTGCTCTCTCACCACCCTCTTTGAAGATACAGAAGTACCTGCCAAGCTGGACACACCACTACAGACAGAAATCTGGACATAAGGCTTATTGGTAGGTTTTACCTAATGTATTTTAAGTTAGGACCATGCCTGACAGTTAAACTAATTGTAAGGCTGGATTTCCAAGGCAGGAGTGGTGGATAAATTGTCTGATACAAGTCACAGTCTTCCTCATAGAAGAAAATATGGATACAGACACCTATTGGAGGTCTCAGACTGGGACCTTTTGTTTTTTTCTGACTCAGTAGCTGGGATGTATCCTGGAATGGTTTTGGTTATTATATTGATTTATAATACAGATGTGAAAATTGAAGGAAAATTTGATTTTTTCCCTTTTCTTACTGTTGTATCTTTTATTTTCAAAAACGGCATATGATAATACATGTTTTTTGTGTATCCAGTTTGTGTCCAATTTCTTTGAGAAGTAAGTTCTCAGTAGTCTTAAAAAACAGATCCATTAATATGTTTCTAGTGACCTTGAAAACACAGGGTGTTCTTTCTGTCAATTATCTTGAGTAACTAAAAATGAAGCTACAGTCACATAACCAAAAGGTGTCATTTGTAAATGCCCAGGTGTGCCTTGACAGTTCCAGTGCCCAGCATGGTATCATCTCTCTCATGAATCAAAGTTTTCTCCCTTTCATCTCCAAAATACTCAGTTAAAAATCAGAATTTGATGGATACAGCTCTTCTAAATGATAGCCAAATTCTTCAAAGTTTGATTTTTTTCCTTACCAGAGTTGTACAACAGGCTTCATATTTTTCTGCAGCATAAATTTGTATAAATTCTAAAATAACAAGGCCTTAATAAAACATAAAATGTTTACATTGCTGTAGGTAGCTCTTTGCTGCTGGTCATTCCTCAGAGTCTTTGCCATGCATGGCTCATTACACAGGAAACAGTTCCAGTTTTCTTGTGCCCTACTCCCAGTTTGTATGTACTGCTCCTTCATGGATCATAACATCTGCCTTTTTATTCCTGGATTTTAAAACATCAAACTGCTAAATACATTTTAGTATTTCTTGGAATTATGGGCATTAAATCACTACATTCGAGCAGCCAAACAGATCGGATGATATATGATGGCTGGTTGAACAGGGAACACTTGTTCATCTTTTTCTCAGTGTTATGAAAGCAGGAAAAACATAAGGTGTCATTTTGGAGGCTATAAAGAAAATAGCATTCAAGCATAACTTCAAAAAGAGTTTCAGCCATTGAAACCCAGCAGCCGAGGGCAACAAAAATTTCCCATGGATTTAAAATTCATAGAACTGGCAAACCTTTTGTAGAGGCAAGGGGTAAAGTTCATGCGTTTCATAGCTTCACTAACTCCAAGAAACAACAGTGCCTTTATGCACTCCTGAGCTTTTCTATAGAAGAGATCTTTCCATGGTTAGCCGAGATAAGAAATAATGCAACACAGATACAATACTCCCACATTTCGGAGCAGTATAATATCCTGAACATTCGTATGCTCAGTCAGCAGATATTCCGCAACTTTGGTTGAATTACAATGTTTTAACAGTAAAAACCTGTTTCCCGCCCTGAAGAAACGCTAGCTGCCTTTTGCAGCTCAGCTCCCTGTTAACTATGGAAGGAGCTCTGCTCAGAACGGGTGCCTGGGAAGACAGAGCAAAGTCTGAATAATCAGGCCCCAGCAGAGGTCTGGCAACAAAGCCCAGAGAGGAAGTTAAAAGGATTAGCACTACAACACTGCTCAGCATTAGTACTCCTCTCTCCCAGCCTGACCCAAAACCATCTTCCTCCTACTAAGCCTGCCCTTCATCATTTTTTCGGTGCTCAGAACACCCAAGTTCACTCGTGTATAACTTAACCTCCTCACTTGAGGGACAGTCACAGCTCTGTGCCTTCGGAGCCTCCGAGCGTGGCTTGCTCATTAGCTGCATCTGCATTGTTAGCACCATCACTCAAGATGAGTCTGGCTTGGAAAGCTGCATTAGGGAAATGAGCACTACAAATGCTAATTCAAGGGTATCTGTGCCCTTGCAAAGCAGAAGCTGTTCTTGCTGTATGTCTTCCCAATAGTGCTTTAGTTCAGGTCATGAGAACATTTTTAAGCAACCTCCCAATTCTCTCCATTAATCAAGCTTGGATTCACGTCTCTGACTAATACTGGAGTGCACGAAGTCTCCTCCTCTCAGATGAAATAGCACAGATGATGAGCTCTAGATGAGCACTTAATAATGACCTTCTGCTGCTAATGAAGTCCTCAGGCCCTGATTATAAAGAGAACAGTATGGGAGCAAAATGTGCATAATCTGGGTATTGGGTTCTCTTCATCAATCATTTCATTCTCCTGATCTGCTGTTAATTGGTCCAGTGTAACTTGTTAAAGTGGACACAGGCACTGAGTAAGCCAGAAGCTTCTCACCTTCAGGAAAATCTGACCTAGAATATAAGTGTGGGCAAGACTGGAAAGTGGGATATGTGGAGCTTCAGAAATAGAATACACAGGAAAAACATGAAATAATGGGAATGAATGGGAAAAGACAGGAGATATTCATGACTGAAATTTGTGAAGATAAACATGTGTGGTATGAAGTGGGCAACATTTCCTGCCACAGGTAAGGTTCCCATTAAGATTCCTCCAGGGTATAATACAGGTCTCAACCATAATTACATTCTGGATGGGAGAAATGCTTCTGAAGTCAACATTTTTGAAATTAAATTGTCAGTTTGCGCCCTCACTCAGTTCACCGTGACTAAATACCACTGAGCACTTAAAATAAGCTGTAGCATGAATCCTGGTGAAGAAATCCTCCCCGGCTGCTAGAAGACTGTAGTACCACTCTGCTAACCCTAGCTGGTCATTCTCTCTATAAAGGCTGAAAATTCATCTCACCTGACTTCAGAAAAACAACATAAAGCAAGATTTTGCTGCTCGTCCTGCTTCAACAGCTCCACATTTTCCCGGTTTTGAGGACCCCAAAGCTGGATGCAGTGGGGGTGGGGTCTCACCAGAGCATAGCAGAGGGGCAAAATCCCCTCCACTGACCTGCTTTTGATGCAGCCCAGGAAGCAGCTGGCCTTCTGAGCTGTAATGACATGTTGTCAGCTCATGTCCAGCTTCCCATCCATCAGTATCCCCAAACCCTTCTTCTCAGCATTGCTCTCAATCCATTCATCCCTTAGTTTGTATTGATACTGGGCATTGCCCTGACTTAAACTCACATTGGTCTACTCTTCAAGCCAGTCAAGCCCCCACTGGACGGCATCCCTTCCCTCCTGTGTATCAAAGGGGTCACTGAATTTCTTGCAAATGTTTCATTATACGCAAACACCTATAAACAGCTTCTGTTAAATCTATAGAATATAACATTTGGATTTCCTGCTGAAGTTGGTTTTAAAAGGTATGTCTATTATAGGCAGCACAGTCTTTTGCTGTCTCATCTTGTAAATACTATTTCTGTCTTAAAAAACTGAACACTTCCATTTTAATCTTTTAAAATAAGGATGAGGGGAGAACAGAGCAAACTAAGAATAGTATTGGATTTAAGGCTAGCATGAGTTTTTAAAATTTTCTTTAAAATCCCAAACCTACTGAAGATGCCTTTTCTCCACACCCTGTTTCCTCATGCTGTATTAGACTTTGCTGAAACACTAACACTGTAATCCTTCACTTACCCTGACTTCTCAGAGAACAGCAAATGCTCAACATTATTTTCATTATTCTGTGTCGTTCTGCCTAGATCAAACCTATGTTACAAAATATCTTTTACCACAGTGTATTTAAAGCCTTCCCATTGCTTTTCTTCCTTAGTTAAGTGAAGATCCAACACAGCACCAGGAGGCTACAGCTCTATGTCAATCCATACATCATCTGAAGATAGATTGGACAGATGATAAAGATTAGTTATGCAAGGTATTTTTGGGAAAGGCATGATTCTGCAGGTCCCTCCTCACAAATCTCCTCCATCTTTTGGTAAAGGTATTAAGCCAGAGAGTTAAACCCAGATATCTCAAATCCTGTTAGTAAGGTAGATAAACTCATGTTCAACTCAGGTATACAAAATTTTCACTCCATTTTAACTGAAGTTCCTGTGTTTGTTCCTAAGTTTACTTGGGGCAATTGCTGTGGTTTCTGCATCTGAGCTGCTCCCTGATGATTTCCACTTAACTGCAGGAAGGCTTTGCTGAACTTCTGGGCACTCTGGGGGGAAGTATAAACAGGTATTAGAAAACTAGCAGCATAAATTGATTTAGTCTGTGTCATTCCCCTGAGGTGAATAAGGGACATATAGTGGCTGACATGAAAGTAGAAGTGCCTGTGTTATTAGATTGGGAGAACTGGAGGTCACCACCCAAACGAGCTGAATAATAAACTCCTCAGTTGTAGTGTGGACATATGGAAATGTAACAGAGCCACAGACTGACCCAAGTCCAGAATTCCTGCCTCAGCACATTTGCATTTAAAAGATAAAGATAAATCTGCAAAATATTAAAAATACGAACATGTATCAAACCTTTGAAAGGATGCTTTAAACTACAGCCAAGTTTTGGTACGGTAGAACATCTGTGAATTATTTCATCTACTGAAACAAAATGCTCTGAATCTTTGGAAAACCTGGTCAACACATTTTACATGCTCAGTTAAACTGATAATACAACAGGAGTCTGGACACAAATTTCCCAGGTCATATTTGGGGATTTAGATTTTGAGCTCCATTAGTTTTATGGAGCAGCCTTTCTTAGTATGAGCATTGTCCACTTCCCATTATCATTTGCAATTTCCCCACAAATAATTTTCTGCTAGTGCAAGAACACTAGAAATTTATCTCCCTCATTCTGAGCTATTCTGCAGGCTTTTATGGTTTTTGGTCTTTTATACCATCACCCTTAAATATTTTCTGAGATACTACAATTCATTTTGTTACTTGTACAATTACAATTTGGAGCGTAGATGTTCCTGGTACCCTTCTGAGCTGACAGAATTTGTTTTTCCCGTTCTCATTACCTCTATCTGCCAAACTTCTTCTGCCCACATAACAAAGTAGTGCGGCATGAAGTCCCTTAATTCATACAAACAGACTTATAACAAGAGCCTTCCTGTATTTCCTTTTTAAAAAAACTGCAGTTTTTCAACAACAATAAATTAGAAACAAAAACCCAAAATACTATCGTTTACCTATGTGCCAATTTGTATCCCATTTCTGAAACAAGAGTTGACAAGTCAAACATATGTGACCCAATAACTGCTATTCAAAGTTAAGCTCTGGAAATGTTGACTGACATGGAGCCGGGCATTCCTTTAGCCAAGGGAATTATCAACTATAGACCAGCCAAAATAAACTCAGAAATTTCCTCTGGGTGTTAATCACTCTGAGTATCCTTCTTTCCCACACACTGGACAAAGTTTCTTGACCTTCTGATTTGGAGTAAAATCACCCCTATTAATTAAATAATTTGTCCATTATCACCTGAAGACATATGTAACCTTTTCACCCTACACAAGAAAGAACACATTAAGTAAACAAATGTCTATTGTAAATATGAGTAAATCCCCAAGCTTGTTTCATTTTCTGCAGTGCATATGTCATGCTGCTTAGAGCAGATCTGCACAGCATAGCACATTCACATGTCTTTTAAATCTCCAATGGGTATCTTTGCATAGAAATTTCAAATTAAAGAGTCCAAGGAAGGAAAATTAATTGTCGTTGACCTTTCAGCTATAATGGCTGGACTTATGCCTGGCCTGAAGTACAGCATTGTACATCTCTCCACATCATGATACCACTTAGGTTATATACCTTTCACGGTATCTTTTACTGAGATGACAACACCGAATGTCTTTGCCAAAAATCCAGGCTTTTCCCATGTAACTGCACTCATCACATTGTGGGGGAAATGTTTTAGTATTGTCACTTCTGCAGGGTGAGTCTTTATTCAGGCCGTGGAAGACCTACAACCTCATTAGGAGTAATGTTCTTACAATCAGAATGAAGCCCTTTTTTAACAGTACCTTATGTTAGAAATTATTCTCAGAATTTTATTCATTGATGCTGCCCCAGAAGTCCAGCTAACAAATTTCAGAAATGAAGATGCTCAAAGTTATTGGTATATTTGACTTTTAAAAATATTATGTGTGCCTCTAGCCCTCATGTGCAAGATATCAGCATCTGGTGGAGAACATTTTCTTGCACACACTATGTAATGATCTCAAGACTGAAAAAGTCAGAAGTCTTGCAGTTTGATCAGAAAACTGAGCCTTATATTTTAGCTGCTTTAACAGATATTGAAATACCGAACACCCCAGAATACTCTTATGAATTTTAAAAAGACATTACAAAAAAAAGCTTGCTAGCAAAACAGTTTTCCAGAAGATTTATTAAAAAAAAGCTCTATTGATCATCCCATTACTCCTTTACACTGCAATGCAAATGTAAAGAACATTGGGAATGGTTTTTTCAAGAAGAGAAAGACCAGACAATTTCAATGGAGGTTCTAAGTGTTTAAACCCCTTTAAGCCTTCAGAGGTCTTCTTTATCCTCCTTACCTTTCTGTCTTCTACCTTCCTTCTCTTTGTCCCCAAGTTCCTGAAGTTCCTGAACTATTCCTCTCTCTTTGTGCTTACCAAGGCAAGTTCTGACTTTGTACCACTGAAAAATCCTATTTTCACTCTCAATATTTTTAGACAAGGTTCATTCTCAATTTCTGGATAAAGACTGCTTCCTCTGCTTTCCTAATGCAATTTGAAGAAGAGATGGTTAATCTTTTCCTTCTCTGCAGGCTCCTCCTGGTCTCCTCTCCCACATTGCTGTTTTCCCTCTGGGCCTCTCTCTGTCCCTCTCTTCTGTACTTTATTTTCTGAGTAACCTACTCGAGTCTCAGGAATTCACCCTGGTATTTTAAAATGTACTGCTCTTTAGAAAAAGAGAGCTGCTTCTCCTGTTGTTATGTAGGAATAACACAAACATCCAGACCTTCCCCTTTCTTTTTTCTCTCTTCCCCTACCTTTACCTCAAGTATCTCAAAAAAGCAAGCACACTTAGACCTCCCTTGGCATAGCACCAACCAATGGCACAAACATCTGCCAAAAGATGTTCAGAAAGGCTAAAATAGTTTTTCCATCTGAGGGTTTTTCAAGAAAAGTTTGCAATTCCACTCCAGTGCTAGAAGGACAGGAAGAGAGGGGACAAATCAGATTTTTCTTCTTTGTCATGATCAAACTTCCAGCTTCACACTGATAGGGCCAGGAGTTATACTTCCCCGATGAGGTTTAATGCACGTTTGAAAAAGGAGAGGGATTGAAACAGCATTCCCCTTCTCTTTCCCCTGTGTTTACCTTACAGTTCTGAGAGGTATGGAGTTGTTCAGATATCTGGGGAAGGAGCAGGAGGCCAAAAAGCTGGAGACAGAGCTGCAGTCAGGGTGGGGGGCAGCAAGGTTCGATACAAAGAACTAAGAAAAAAAATCATTGGACTAAGAAAGTGTACTGGAAATAGTCTCAAAACTCAAGGGAACATTAGGCAAAAAATCAACACCATTGGTTATTAGTCTCTTTTGGTGCATACCTACATCATCAGCTCAAGACAAACGGGGAAATAAAGTGCATTTCTCCATAAGCCTGTTTTCTCCAGTAACAGTTTCCAGATTTTCAAGACCAAAATGACACAATCTGTCTTCCTAAAGCTAACTCTTCTACAATATTTAGAGGTATAAATTCATAGAAACACACAATAAAAAAACATCATGGAAGCAGACAAATTAGACAAAATCCATGATCTAATACCCCAGGATTTCTGGTCCAGAAAGACAGATGATGCTTGAGAAACGACTAAAGCCCTTAGTGGGCAATCATGCAATAAGATGAAGTTAAGCAGGGAAAATCTGGGGGCTTGTTTTTGTTTTGTTCTGTTGGCCAGGAAGTCCCTCTTGGAGGCTGTAAAGTAACTATCAACGAAGCCCCAATGGGAGCTTTAACAAAGATAAATGTAACGTTCTGCACTTGGAAAGAAGTAATCCCAAGCAGCAGCATGAGCTGGGGACTGCTGGGCTGGAAGAGCAGCTCTGCTGAAAGACACCTGGGGCAGTGGCAGGCTGGGAGCTGATGGGAGCCAGTGGTGTGTCCCAACAGGGAGGGTGGCCAGCAGCCTCTTGGGCTGCACCAGAATGAGAGCACTCAGTAACCCAAGAAATTGACTTTTTCAGTCTACTTGGCACTTACAATGTCACATCTGGCGTACTGTGACCACTTGTGGCCCCTCAGCTGGAGAAGTCAAGAAGGGTCCAGCAGAGGCCACTGGGATTATTAGAGGGTTGGAGTACTTGACATATGAAGAAAGATGGAAGGGAACAGGTTTGCTCAGATTGGAGAACAGAAGGTTCAAAGGGGATCTAATCACACTCCTCAAATATCTAAAAAGTCAGTTATAGAGGAAAAGATGGAGCTACTCTCTTGACAAGGATGCCTCCTGACAGGACAAGAGTCAGTGGGCATGACGTGCTGCAAGGGAAATTCTGTCTGGATTTTAAAAATTAAAAAAAAAAACAAAAACAAACAAACAAAAACAACAACAACAACAACCCCAAAAAACAACAAAAAAAACCAACAAAAAACACCCCCAAAACAAAAAAAAACCACAAAAAACCCCAAAAAACCCCTCAAAAAACCAATCTTTCCCATGAGAGCAACTGACAATTGGAAGAGGCTGCCCAACTCCCATGTGCTGGAAATGCTCAATATTGAGGAAGTTGCTGTAGCAACATGTGCTGAAGAGAAGGGTGGACCAGGTAATCTCCAGAGCACAGTGAGGACTTTCCATGAATCCACACACAGTCTTTCTAGCTATGATATTGTGTCATCAGCCCACAATCATCATCTTCCTCGTGCATAGGCTTTTACTGCTCTGGCGATACATGATATTTATTTCTAGTTGTTGCTAATCTTCATAAGCAGTTTACACTTTAGCTCTTTTTAAAAGGAGGAGGCACATGGGAAGCAATAGCAGATTCTCCCCTGACAGTTTCTTTTGCAGTAAAGACATTCAAGGAGAGTTATATTGTGGGAGGATTTTTTAACCTTCAGTAACGAGGCTTAATTAGGGATCAAGAGCAAATGTTATAGCACAGAAGAGGCACCTCTGAACACTCATTCATATTGGGCTTTTGTTCCAATTAAGCTGGTTAACAAGGGATGTAAGAGCATTTGCATCTGAAGTATGCTCAAAGACTTCAGATAGCTATTACAATTTTAAATTTTACTTGAGCTGAAAATTCTGAGTAAGCAGGACTTTTTGAAGATTAGATGTATTTGTGCAGAAATGGTGAGGAACTTGTACAGCTCTTACTTAGCTCATTAAAATATTTTGACACTGCAAGGAAAAAGCTCGTGATAAAATTCAAGAACAAATTTCTTATTATTCAAGAAAATCGGAATTAAAATAAAAATAGTAAAAAAAAATTGGGAAAGAAAGCCTGGTTTTGCTTTCACACTATCACCTGACCTGTTCAGCATTTGTCACAAGCATGCAAATTTACTCACAGATGTATTTGAATAACTACAATAACAGAGTATTTTGAAGGGGGAGATCCACCTGGCACCCCCAACAACACTGACTTCAGCAGAAGGAAAATCAGGCTTCAGAGCTGCCCATTTTGGATCAAGAAATGTTAAGAAGCAAAAGGTGCAACCTTGCAATACCCTACATTTGTTAAACACAGTAAGGGGCATAGCTGTGAGAAGGTGATTAAAGCTAAGGGAGAGACAGATCTTTCCTTTGCTAACATTTACCGAAATACTGACAGCAAATTTTTTCCATTAGAGCAAAGAACAGTAACATTTAGTCCCCTGGTTGTTCCCTGATGTACCACAATTTGAGCCCTGGCAAATGCAAAGTCTTGCCTTACAAGACCAGATGGTAACAGAGGAAAAAATACAGCACAAACATAAATATGAAGGGAAGCGCTTGTGATTTTGTCGAAGACTAAAAAAACCCCTCAGTTTTTCCAAGAAAAATACTGATGACTTTGGATGAGACATCACCTTCAAGGAAAGTATATGGTGTGGTTCCTTTAAGCCACTCTATTTAACATAAGCATCTAGGTAAACTTAAATATGCTTCTAAATTAATAAACTAAATAATTTTTAGCAATTAAAAACCTCTATGGGAAAGGTGTACACAGCTATATGAACTAGCACAGTCCTTTTGTATTCCTGAACTTTACTGAGTTTTAAATACAAATACCTGATATACAAATACAAATTCTGATACCTTTCAGAATTTGTAGCTATAATTTTGCTGTGACTAAATTTACTCCTTTTTTTTTTTGCACAGGGGACATATATAAAAGGGAAGCTGGTTTCAGGAGGTTTTTGTTTTGTATCAGTTTTTCCCAGATCTCTAGAATTAGCCTGAAGGATCCTTTTAGAGAGCAAGCAAATAGATAAAATATTAGGACAACACTGCAATGCAAAAAGGATGTTAAATTGCTCATCCAAGGAGATGACATAACAAATACTGACATAATTTTCAAGCAGCAAAGCAAAACTAGGTCAAATCACATTGACCTATCTAACATAATAAGCCCTTTTTTTTCAGATTTTTACAATGTAGACTGTGTCTCCAGGCATTAATGTCCCCTGTTATCAATGTATAGTGTTGTCACTCTGCTTTAATGTCTTATCACCATGTTGTGTTAATTAGACCAAAACAATACAGTGCACTTTTGAACTGCTTAAATCCCAGTTTGAAATCTCTGTCTAAATAATAATTCTGAGGTTTTCCAGTTAGAAATTAAGTCATTAACCCTTTACCTGTTTCAATAGGTCCTGGTGGGACAGGGTAAATTTTGACCCATATAGTCAAAACCTAACTTCATGAGTTGTTCAAAACCAAGGTGCACATAGCTGAGATCTCTCAGTCAGGAATTGCACGCTGGTATTGGTGACATTGACACAAGGTATCACCCAGGAATATACAATCTCTTGAGTATCACATGGACAAACCTAGTCTGTGCTTGACAATGATGTGTCCCTGCCCAAGAGCTTTATCCACATGCACTGCCCTGAAAGGAACAGTCCTTTTCCTTGCTCAGTGCAGCCTTCCCCTCCCCTACTCCTGTTGTTCCTCTTTACAACACGCATAGTTTTCAGTGAGATGATTAACAGAGTTGTGTAGGCTTCTGCCTACAGTCTCTTGCAATTCCAACAAGAACAGAAGCACAAGCAGCAAGAGAGAGATGGGTCTGTGTCCCTGCCTACAGAGCTGTCCTGGAACCAGGACCAGGCTGAGGGCTTGAGGCCTCATTACCCAGGGAGCTGGAGCTGGCTGCAAAAAAGGAAAAAAGCTGATCAGGAGTCAGAGGCAGACCTTGGTGGTTGGTCCACATAGGAGAAGTTGTCAATTGAGTCTACATCTTGCTGTTAAATATATAAATATCGCAATAAGGGTATATTCTTAAGGAGAGAAAACCCAGTACAATCCAAGGATAAAACCAAAACCCCTACGAAACTTTTGAAGCTTGCTTGGTGATGAAGAGTTCCTTGAAACCAGGATGCTGGCTGTTCTTTTGATGGAGCAGCTGGATTTGGCAAGTCCAATTCTAAATATACATGTAGGTGTATGAAAATGTGTAGCATTTCTGTTTTCCTTTTGTTTTCTTCTTTTTTTAATGTCTCTAACTTTCAGGAAGAAAAATCCCCAAACTAATACACAAAACAAGCAAAATTAAAAAGCAAAAAATTAAACAAAAAACTCCCCATCCCAAACAAAAACTCAAAACTGCAAGCCAAAACAAAATCACAAAAAAAAAAGAAGGGATCATGTTTCCATATGGGATAACTACTGAAAAAAAGAATCAAGTTATTTTGAGAAAAATTTTGCCATGAAATAGTGATTTCTCAGTATTTTTTGAAAAAAAAACATCAGTCACGGCTAGTCCCTCAAATAAAGCTTAAAAAAAAAAAAAAAAAGGAGATCTCAGAGATGTGGGGGGGGTCTCATCTAAGCAAGCTCTCACTTCACCTGAGTCTACAAAGTGCATCAGCTTGCCAGGATCACAAATGAGCGTGCCCTACCACTCTGGTGTGTGTGTGGGGAGGGGGCTCTCCCCGAGCTGCTGCTGCAGCTGTTCAGTAATTAAATACCTGCAGCCCCAAGGAGACGAGTTAATGCCATTAGTCATGGGCACCTGCTCGGGCGCCGGGAGCCGGAGGGAGGCTGCAGCCCCACAGGTGCACGGGCAGCACAAGGCAGCCTGGGTGAAGAGTGATGGGAAGATGTTGTTGCCACCAAAGGCATGAGAAATATATCAGCGTCCCTGTCCCAAAATGTGGAGTGAGTGTCAGAGCATGTCACCAGCTCCTTTCTGGGGCCATGAAATACTGCTCCATAAATATTTTCCTTAAAAACTAGCATACTACAGTAAAAAAATCCTATCAGCCCTGTGGATCTCCTCATTTACTGTCCTACTAAGACAGAAATAAAGCCTGGACTTTCTGTTATTTGTTTTACTATCTTAAAATTTTTCTTGCACCCAGTTATCTCAACACTTATGCAATCGATAAATTTGATAAAACTTTTGGGCCAATCAAACATTGCCTCTTTGCCAGCTTTTTTCTCCTCCCACATCCCCCTGGGAAGATATAAATACTAATGATAAACAACCATGACACGAGAGCAAACAGGAAAGAATTTTAAAGAATTAAGAACTATTTTTACTGCTTAGAAAAGAGATCAAAATCAGCTTCCTCCCCTTTAGCACTTTTCCCAGCTTTCAGACAGGCTGGATTCTGCACTGCAAGCCAGGGATCTCAGGGATATACAGTAATTCCTTACAGCTTGCTAAAGCATTACAAGCTCTAAGCTGCATGACTAATAAAAGACTTTGAACCAAAAACAGGCTAAAGAATGAAGTACCCAAAGAAGTCTGAAATTCAGTTCAAACAAACTCCACCAGACATCCAAAAGGCAATTAACACAGCTGTATGTGAACACTGGTCTGCTCCCTTCTCTCAGCTCAGTCTTCACCCACAGACACATCAAACTGTTTCTCCAAAATGCTGAGAAGCATTTTTTGAGCTTCAGCATATTTGCTGAGCGTTTACCACCGCGAGCTCCTTGTTCCCAGCATTTCATTTGCCTTGACCCCAGACTAAAGCAGACCCCTTACCTCTCGTGCTACTCTGTGGAGGGACTCTGAGGTCTGACAACTTTTTGCAGTGCTCAGAAGCTGTTGAAACCCTCTGTGGCACTGCCTGCTTCCCTGTCCCTTGCCAGGGGGGAAGCCCTGAGCAGGCAGCAGTGGGAAGCCGGCAGCCGGCACAGCAGAGGGCTGGGCAGGCCAGAGGGAGGGAGCTGGAGACAGAGCTCATCAAAGGTAGGAGGCCTTTGGGGATCCGAGAGATGGAGATGCACATCTAAATAATTCAGAAACTAATAAAAGCTTTAGGTTGAGTTCTGTTCAAGAAGTGAAACGAAGCTGAATTTCAATGTATTTCAGGCTTCCATCAGTGCAGACTGTGGTGTTACTTAATAACCTGACACTGACAAACCAAAGTTATTTTAAAAGTATTCCACATAAAGTTAATGACGAAAGTGGCTATGGATATGTATTTTTATAGCTTTAGGTTGAAATTCTATCAAGCGAAGATTTTGAGAGCTTCAAGTCTGACCTCTACAGGTGGGCTGCTGAAATAGGAACACGATCTCAGGATCGCAAATCGTACACGGAACTCTTAGAAATCAGAGGAAGGTAAGGGATCAGACGCACTACTTAACATCACATTATCATCATTACCTCCTGAAGCCATATTTTAAAAACACAACTATTTGTAGCATCATCTGTGGCAATTTGGCTCTTACAAATGCTTTTTTTGCAAACTGAATAAAGAGTGCAACAAAATGAGAAAAAGCACATCCACATGAATATTTTTACATTCAAAAGTGTAAATGGGTTATCCTTCTGCTTTTTATTATCCCTCCCCCTTCCTCACCAATCTTCCACATGATCTACTCTTGCAGAGCTACAGAAACAAGCATTACTTTGAAACTGATAACATCCATTTGCGTTTTGCAAAACTGACGTTTTTAAATGCCTTGATCGGTGCCACCTTTTTCTAATCAGAACCAACCACTCTAACAAACTACCCTTTGTCAGGGGATCCCATCCCCTCTGTTCCCACCAACCTACAGCACATGTTGCTATAGCTACCCTGCATGTCTATTTACCACACAAGTGATCAAAGGGAGCAGACAACACACATACACACACGCACAAAAAATCCTCACCAGGCTTCCTACCGAGCAATGTCCAGCCACTAATTAACTGATACACTCCCAGCCTGTGGACTCTGTACACTTGTTTTCTTTATTCTGCACGGTACACACACAAAAAAGGCAGCATTCTTCAAGATGCTCCTTCTTCCCTCATAGGCCCAACAAACAACAAAACATCCCAGGATGAACTTCAAAAGATAATTTCCCAGTGCCAGGCAAAGGATTGCAGAACTCCAGGATAAGAATGCAGCTTTTCTACAGAGAAACACATTAAGAATTTTAAAAAGTATGCAAAAGAAAATAGGAAATAAGAAACACATGCTAAGAACTTAAACAGCTGAAAGGGGTGATTTTGTATTTTGCATATGTTTTGCACTGAAATTGTATACAGCCTTTATTCACTTGGTGAATTATATGCACACTAAAAGCCATATGACAGCAGACATGATAAGTAATTGTAATGGTTTTATGTGCCTTAGAAACACAGTTTTTCATTTTTAGGTGGCCTGTCAGTTAAACAGTTGTTTTGTTGAACCTCTTTCTGCGACAAAGGGCTCAAGACTCAAGACTGCCTCGATCAAAGTCAATGGTACTTCAATAGGAAGAGGCCAAAATAAGGAGCTGCATTTTTTGTCAATGACACTCCTGCGAGCTGCACTTTAGGGATATGTTGTGGCTGAAAGAGGGTGAAAATGAAGTATTAAAATTCATCAAACATTTGATTTTCTGTGAAGTAGGCTTAGGAAACAAAACAGAGCCCACAGTGCCCTCTCCAGTTCTGCAGCAAACTCAGGGAATCCAGACATGGACAGTGTCCAGCCACAAAAAAACTCCACTCTAGTTCATGAAGGCTGAGCATTCCTTAGGAGTTTCCATCATTTGCAAATTTCCTTACTTTATAAATAATAAACTGAACTCAGTACTCTGCAAAGAAAAAAACAAAAAAAATATGTTGCTTGCAAAGGCTTTTTTCTTTTCTATTAGATCTTTTTTTTTTTTGTTTGTTGCAACCGTGTTAGATACCTTTAAAAATTGCACTTCTGCTTCCTAACACTAGTCTTTCAGCAGACACAAATGGGTATATTTCCTGTGGATGCTTAAACTTTTACAAGTACATGGTGATCACCATAGTTTCCCAGATAGGATAGAAATGTTCTTATTTTGGTTGCTGGACCTTGTTTAGTGATATTATTCTATGAGACCGCAAGAATTCACCTCTTGCTGAGGTTTTCAATGATGAGCTAAAAATTATTGTTTCTTTATCCTGTCTCATTTACAAATCTCAGTGCAGTATTTACACCAACCCCTGTGACCTGCTAGAAACTATAGGACTAGCACAGCAGTAAGGTAGGTCGAATCTTATCAACAGGCTGCATATTACATTTCTACAGTAATTCCTCCACTTCCACTGGGGAAATTAGTGCATTTGTCTTTCGATGTGCTATTGTTCAGTAGCTGAGGGTTGCCCTTGGGTCAGATCAGTCATCAGCACAGTATGTGGTTTCATTCCAACACCTGCTGTACACTGCCATGTGCCTATGAACTTGATGGTTAACTCTGCAACACCAAATTGAGCTACAGCTCCCACCAAGAGCCTCTCAAAGTGGGAACACTCACTCCCAGAGCCTGAGGAGAGGAAGGAGTTAACCCACTCCCTCCCAGCTGGTGTAAGGATGAGGAAGGGAGCACCAGGGAAGGGCACAGAAAGCAGCCAGACAGGTAGGGAGAGATGACTGTAAGATGGAAGAGTGTGTAAGAGAGAGCTATTTGCTGCTCTGAATGAGAGGGTCATGGAAAAGTCACGCTCTGCATATTCCTCTTTCCCCTAACAATTTCCGACCAGAAGAAGGAATGAGGGCTCCAGCTGCACATGACTTGCCTGCTTCTAAGTGTCCGCTGAAATGGATTTCCTAAACATTTTATCCGGTTAGTTCATCGCCCATCACAGCCTTCAGTTCTCACTAAACCACGAGTTCTGCTGACAGGGGCTGATGCACACAGTAGCTCGGCACCACCTTGACCTCCAGCTCCCTGGATTTAGTCCCTCGGGCCCTAGCCAGGCTTTCCCTGCCAAACTGGAAATATCTGCGCACAGCAGACCAACCGAACCCGGAGAAACACCCCCGGTCGGTTCCCCTGGCCCGGGAGGCAGCAGCGGCGCTCGGAGCAGGTGCTCGCACAGGCCGAGCCTGCCCCGGCGCGGGGCCCCCGAGCGGAGCGGAGCGGAGCGGAGCGCGGCCCTCGCTGCGCTCCTGCGGCACCGCACGGCACCGCACGGCACCGCACGGCACGGGACAGCACGGGCAAGAGCCAGCCCGCCTGTGCCTGCGCCTCTCCGAGCATGGAATGTCTCCCCCTTCCCTCCTCCTCTTTTGGAGGAGAAGGGATGGTACGTGTGTGCCTTAGCATTTCCCCCTTCCCCCCCGCCCCCTATTCTCTACTCGTCTTCATGACCCGCGGAGCCCTATTCTTTAGGCTTTAGCCCTAATATTTCAGGAGAGTAAAGTGCACGTTTCACAGACCGTTTTACACTTCATTATTGCCATCCTGTAACATTTCTGCTTCTTTCGCGCTCCTCGTTGGTAACCCCCTGTGCCAAAGTACCCTCTTGTGGTGATAATGATTTCTGATCACTACGTGCATCCAGCTGGCCAACTTGAGTATATAAAATGCCCTTCACTGTGCTTTGCAAGGACAAGAATTCGCCTCCCTTTAAAGAGTTATAAAACGTGGTGGTTTTGCTAGTGGGAGCAAGAAATACCTTTCCTTCTCCCATCTTCCCACCTATGTTCTCTCTTTCTTCACCCTTCCTCACCTCCTGTAACTTAGAGAAAACTGGTAACGAATCTGGGATTTCCCACCATGCTTTCAGAAAGTAAGCGTAAAACAAATGTTCCATTTGCACTACAGGTGCAAAATCCTCACACATGCATTTCCTGGACATGGACTATAAAAGTCCCCCTGAGAACTGAATGAATAACACCCACATGGAAAACCTAGAAAACTTCTCATTTCCTCATATTTACACATTGCCTATCCAAAAAAATAACATATTATGAGCAAGTTTTGAAAGCGGTCTGGTAAGGCTTTTTAAACTGAGACAGATCTTTGATTCAATCTTAAGATAAAGCCCATTTTTCTTGCTCCCACAAGGCTCTTCTAAGTGTACATTGTTGCTGTAAAACTATGAACAACAGGAATCAAAAAACATTCTGTCACTGTGCTGTATAACTGTGAGAATGTGAATAAAAGTTCCTTTTGTCTCCTCAGGTGAATAGGAGTCTTAAAAAAAAATCTCATTTGAATAATCTTAGAAAAAAAATCCCTAGAAAACCCATCTTAAAGTACTTTTGTGAAGCTGCAAGACAGCTTGAAACTACTACATTTTAAAACAATCAGAAGATTAAAGCACTGGCAGGCAAGGAACTCATGCAGAGCTGTTTAATAAATTATCCCTGGGCTGAATTATTGGCATATTTAGGCTTATAACACAGCAAGTTCTTTCCTTTCGCATGTCACAAACAGGGCTGCGAGACAGCCTACACAATGCACTTAAACCATGGCAAACTGGAATTGATTTACATAGCTCGCAAAATGCTTCCATGCTCCCTACAGATCCAAAACGTACCATGACTTGCATGGCATCCCTGCCTACCGGGAGGATCGGGGGGAAAAGAATTTCTACCCCAGAAACTTACAATCATAAGAAACAAAAATTTTTAAAAAGAGGAAAAAAAAAAAAAAAAGAAGCCATGGAGATCCGCAGGGGTTGGGAGTGGTAGTAGCCGGAGCCGAAGGGCAGTGGCTCCTTACCTGCCTCATGGTGAGATTCCCATCATCCATCCAGCCGGCCAGGGGCTGCTCCCACCGCGCTGCTGTCGGCAGGGCACAAATCCATCAAGTTTCCCACCGTAAGCAAGTTTCCCTCCCTCCTCTTCCCTGTCTATTATTTCCAACCCCTTTTTATTCTTTGCTGGGGAGAGTCCTAAGACAATGTCAAGTTTCCCAACCTTCTTTCCCCAGCCTATGAAAAGTCGGCAGCGGGGAGGCAACTGTGCGCCTGGCTCTGATTTCAAACCGCAGCCCGGGGATGGAGCAGCTGGCGGAGCCGGGCCATGGAATAGCCTCGCCAATCAGCGGGAAGGGGAGGGAGGCAGAGCACATAAAGGCTGCTGCCTACACGAGGATTAGGAAAGCTTTCAAGGATTTAAAAGACTGAAAGCAGCTGGAAACAGTGTCTAGGGCTACAAAGAGGGAAGTCAATTTGCGGTGTAAGAGATTATTCCCATTCTCATGTAACTGCTCTGGCTCTGCTCGAAGCTTAAGAGACTCGCAGGACTTCAGCGAGGATATGTAAATGCCCAGTTGAAATTACTGCAACATCAGAGTGATGCAGGAACGCTCGACAGCCGCCCGGTAAAGTGGCAATATCCTGTCTCCAGAAGCACCGATTTCCTCATGTCAGATTAAAAGGAAAATTACATAATGACATGAGCAGGAAGTAAAATACAGTCTACCATTTACATTAAAGGCAAGTGCCTGTCTGCTAGAAGGAACAGAAATGTATTATGAATCCGTAGGCTATGAAAACATGTTGTTGCAAAGCATTATTTGTTTCAGTGGCAAATGTTTCAATTATCCCTAGTTCATTGTCTGCTTTCCATTCTTTAGGGAGGGTGGTTTCCTCATTCCCGAGGCTTAGTTCCTCATGCAAGATAACATTGGACCGCAAATGCAACTTCAAAGAAAAAAAAAAGTGTTATGTTTTGTTTTGTTTTGTTTTGTTTAACGAGATCAGCTGCTATCTGCTGCCCCTCGGTGGCTTTCACTAAAACAAACAAAAGGCAAAATCAAAAATCTCAAATCTGAAGTGCCATTGCTGTTTGAGTTACACATTTCATAGAATTATAGAATTGTTTGGGTTGGAACAGACCTTGAAGATCATCTAGTTCCAAATTTCTTCAGTTAAAAAAAAAAAAAAGAAAAAAACAGAGAAGTGCAAGCCTGCAAATTGATACCAGCCAATCTTCTCCGAAGTGGAGAAGGCTTCTAACTTTATATCAGTTCAGCAGCCTGTTAGTCGCTCTGTTCCGCTCTTAATGGAAATCTGTCGTTTGATCTTAGGGGGCAATCAGGCAAATCTGATGCCCGAAGTAAAGTCCCAATATTATGAATTTGCTTCTTCAAGGGCTTTATCTACCAATGAAAAAATTAGTCACTATCGAGAAAAACCCTTAGCAGAACAAGTAATCTTATTAAATTGAGCTACAGAAAAAAAGTTACAGTGACGTGTTTCAAGCATTTTAATTAAGGCTTCCAAAATTATATTTCCTTTTAACTTATGATAAGCTCCAGGCCTGGGTATGTCACAGCGAAAGAAAGAAAAGACCTGAAATATGTATTTATTGGTTTTCCCATTTAAAGACAATAATTATTTTTCTCACGAGCGCAACAAAGAAAGGAGTTTGCATAATATTGGTACTGTCTAGATGAGAAGCAAGGCATGGATGGAGAAAAAACTTCATTTAAGCCCTTAATGAACTTTATCTGGGTCCAACTTTGCTCTTGCCTGGCCCATGTCCTCAGGTGGGAGGATCCACTTATATGATTTAATGTACAACACAGACCATCTCCAGGGATCAACACAACACATTGCAAAAGTGTGAGACCAACCATTCTCTCCAGCCAGTGTGGAGACAAGTGAGTGGTGCCCCAGTGAGAGTCTGGTCCTGCTCACTTGCACAACAGCTTGAAGCAGCTGCAATGCAGAGAGTGAGGTGCATTAAGAGCATTTAACAGGAATGCTTGTCCTCTGTTCCCCAAGCATAGCTCAGGGGACATGTGTCACTTGAAATGAGTATGGGGTATGTGAAGACACTTTACGCCTTTAAATCTAGGAGAATCCTCTCCAGGATGCATTTAAAGGAAACATAAAAAATACTTCTCCAAAGTAATTAGAACATTAGGGGTAAACTACCCTGGTGAAGGGGATGTAGCAAAAAGTTCAAAACTTAAAAACTTAAGTAAGGATTATAAAGGATTCACACCAAAATCTTATATTTGATTTCAGGGTTTTAAGAAGGGGATTCTTAAGACCGTTTCAGAATGTCACATTGTAACACAGCAAAAGATTCTGTAAGAACTCAAACATTATAAAGATAAAATTGTTGTGTAACTTTTCTGGAAACAGAGACCTTTTCACATACAACATGCACAACTTACAGGATTGGATGGGTACTGCATTTTGCGGAAAACCCAGCAGAATGCAACATCAAAAAATGAGTTGGTTGTATAAAGTGAAAACTGATTTCTAGTATTAGCAAAAAATGAAACCATTAAAATCGATGACCTATGTTCAGGGTGGGGTGTGGGCTATTTTTTTTTTTTTTATCCAATGTCACAGACAGCCCCTATTCTATTTATGCCATTCACTTTCCACCTTTGGGGAATCTACTTCATGATCAAAGTACATTCTGGAGTTTTTTTGGGGTAATACAGTTTATGTAGTCCAGATCAAGACAAATCTGCACCAGCTGCAGGGGGTGCAGCAGTGCTATCACGCTAGGTTCTGCACTTCACTTCCTAGAGTATCCTGAGTGGCACAAGAGGAAAAGAGAGGGTCTCTATCTGAAGGGATTTGAAGGTAGTCAGCATGCAAAGACACAGTGGTATAGCTAGATGTGAGGAAGAGGAATTGCCATCTGCGATGCAAGAAAAGACAGGTGCTGGCTTTTACACCTTCCTGTGAAAATCCGGTTTCCCATTTATAACCCAAGTGTATGTGTGTGCATGAAAATGGTCTTTGGGGAAGTGAAAGAAGATTGTGTGCCTGAAGGAGGAAACTTTTACAGTCTGTCCAGTGGAGGTAAGGGCAGCCAGAGGAGGTGGTGACAGGTGTAAGTTCAGACATCACTAGGAGCAAAGACCTGTATCAGCCAGACTAAAGTCATGGTTGGGACCACAATAGCTGTAGAAGATTCCTACTGAATTAATTAAGTTAAAAGACAAATGGCCACAAGTGCACCAAACCATTGGCAGTTTTATATTTTTTGAACAGTGGTTATCAGTGGTAAAGGTCACACATTCCCCTTATCAAACCTCAGTTTATCCTGCCCTTGGAGTTCTGAGTGACACCAGCAGACACAGAAATGCCGAAGGAGCTCTGACCTTGCTGCTCACTGTGGATGCCTGCCACAGTCCCTATCGCACACCAAGCACCTCCCAGGCACAAAGGGCAGATACACAAACCCTCCATCTATCCTCATGTCTCAAGCAATATGTTGCCCCATTCACTAAAGCAAAATCAAGACGGGATAACTTTGGCTGGGCTTCCATTATTGGCAGCTTTGATCAGAAAGAACTTCAGTGTGGTTCGTGCTGTCCTGCTTTTGACTTGGCAAAAGTCGTCAGCAGGCACTTGTGAGAACTCAGTGTTGGGTTCAAACTAAAAATCCTGCCTCCTATTGCTGCTTAAGACAAAGATGTAATATTAGAATGTGTCATGAGCCAGTTTATGTAGCCAAAAAACTTTGAGAATACCTATAAATGTGCAGAAAACCCCAACAGCGTGTAATACCAGTTAAGTTACAAATTGTACATTATGTAAAAATATCATAAATTTTTTGCACAGACATTGTATATTAGGTGTTGGGTGCTCCTTGTGAGCACATCAACTATTTCTGGAAATGTTCTTCTAATTTTAGTGGTAGGAGGCTTACTTCAGTGCTCATCAATGCAGTGGGCAATTTTGAAGGTTTTAAATTGTGACAAGGCAAAGACAACCAAAAATTTTGATAGAAAAATTTAGCACTGTTTCAGAATCTGAAACATTTGGTCATCTTGATTTCTTAATTAAACCTTCTTACTTTCACAGTTTCTAATAAATTACCAAACGCAGAAATTATTTTGAACTGGTGGACAAAATGCAAAACAGCCTAACGTGGAATTACTCATTTGCTGGATTTTTTTTGTGTAATACAGTTTACATCTTCCAGACCAAGGTAAGTCTGCATCAGCTGCAGGGGGAGCACAGAACAGGAAGTGGAGAAAAGGACTTTCTCTCATTAGCTGTGTTCCAGCTGCCATGGAAATCCTCCTGGGCCCACAGAATTCAATATACGCTAAAGACAGAAGAACCGCTCTGCCTCTTTACAGAGCTGTGCCAAGTAGAGACAGACCAGACCCCAGGATCTGATTATATGGTATGAGTGAAAGAGTTGCAGCAGGGAAAAATATGACCCAGCACACAGGTTAGAAAGAAACAACCCTAGTTTGAAAATCAACACCTTCAGGTATGGAGCCAATCACAAATATTTTGCCTTTAATTTGCAACATAGACAACTGATAAAGACATGCTTTTCAAAATAAGGCAAGCAGCTACACTGCTGCACTTGGAGAGAAAAAGGTAATATTCACACCCGAACTATTGGCATTGAAATTAATTTCTAATGTTTTTTTTACAGTCACTCCCTTGGCAGCTTTAAATTGGCACCTGCAGGAAGAGTAGGATGTCCAGAATGCAAAATACTACTTAATAACCCCATATAACACTAGAATACTTAACTCAAGGCAACACTGGAATGCAAAAATAACCTCCAGAAGAACTGGCACAAAATATGAGGTTATAAGGTGAAGACAAATTTATGAGAAGACAGTACTAAAAAAAGGAAAAAATTCTGAAATACCCCAAATATTAAAAACTGTTCTCAAGACGTGAAAGTTATCATGCAATGGTTTCAAAAGATATAGTTGATATTTGTGAATGTAAGACTGTAGAGCTGGATCTCACAATGCAATACTTAACTTCTTTTATCAACACTGCTGCAGTGAATGCAATGAGGATAAAATTACTACCCTGGCAGAATGTCTGAGTCATGGCATCTAAATGCACACATACTTTCTGACAGAAGTTTAAAACTAAGACCAGCAATGTCAGACATCCTTACATGTACGCATACACACTGAAAGCCACAGTGCACAAAGATGTCCTTAAGGAGGATCGTTGGGGAAATCATTGCCTTTCCAGAAAGATGACTCGGCCTTTTGGCAGTGTATCAGTCAAACGGGCAGAGGTGAGAAAGATCAGGGCATCCTTCAGTCCTCTTGGTGCAGCAACCCTTAGAAGACCATTCACCCTTTTACAGAGTCACTCAAATTGCTCTGATCTCACTTGGGATCTCACCAGCTGCAGGCAAGAGAGAACGGAAGATATCTTCAGGACAGCTGCTTTCTCCATCACTTATTCAACCTAAGTAATCCTCAGCTTAAACAGGCAGAAAGGTGGTTAAAAAAAATCCATCTGCGCTTGCCTTAAGGACTACAGTAACTAGACTTTTTGATTAAGGCTTTTTAATCAAAAGAATAATATCTGCTGGATTTCATTTTACAACATCTGCTATGAGGCAGATACTTGATCTGCTAGGCTGAACAAGCTGGTGCACAGTCATGTGTAATAAATTAGGGATCAGAAGACTCTGATAGTCTATTCCAAAATTATATGGAGGTATAGTGAGCTAAAAAGACTAACAAAGAAGGATATAAGGATTCAGAGTTTCTGAAACATCTGTTCTCTAGTATATATAAATGCTGAATTAAATGGAAATCATAATTGGTTTGCCACTCTTTCTCCATTTGATTTCTTAGGGGTTTACAATTAGTTGATACTTCAGTGATAATTATACTTCATTACTCTTAGAAGTAGTTGATAACAGTTAAATTACTACTTTTTAATATTCCAGTCCTAAGAAGCCTCCATGAAAAAAAGAATGATAAAACAAGAAGACAAGAATTGCCTTATGTATCTGTAACCTCTATTAGCACAGAAAAAAGAGAGTAATTTCATTCCATTGCATTTTGTACCAACTGCTTATTTAGTGACCAATTGCAAAAGTCAGTCATGCAGTGACTCAAGATAAGCAAATAAAGATTCAGCCAAGTAGCAGAAGTTATATCATACATGCCTTTGTCACTCAAACATCAAACAGTATCTGTCAAAATCAATACTGTTCTCCTATTCCAGGAGTTATATCCAAATGTGATCGCACAGATTTGAGGGAGAGTCATCTGGCCACAATTTCACTACAAGAAGTTAAAGCCTAAACTGATAAATTGTCACTTGGAGCAAGCAGGCAACTACTCAAATCCCCATTATCGTCGTGTTAGCTGAGATCATCAAACCATGCAAATCCTTCCTTTGAAAGTAAAAGCCCTTAAACCACAGGTTTAGCCAAAAAAAGTGTAACACTCACAATTAAGCTACTCTGCTCTAAGATAGTTTTTCTTCAACCTGAATACAACAGGTTAGACATATCATATGCCACGCACGAGTGTGCCAGAAGTGAGAAGCTCGAAGCACTGTTGAGACTATGTCATGTCCAGGAAGAGATACAGAGAGATTGACTCGGTGTTGCAAAACTTTCCAAAACAGAAGAAGTGCTGGTGTTTTAACGTATTTTCAAACCTTCAGATGGTATAAGGCATTAACATGAAAAACAGGAATGTTTCTGTACAATTTTTAATTCTCCATATTTCTTATTCTCAGAAAACATTTGATATTTCAAAGTTCTTCTGTATTTCCCTGGAATGACACTGCACAGTTTTGGTCATACAGAGGTAAAAAAAGTAGCTCAGGTATCTCTTTAGAAATCTCATGATGCCAAATGCCACTGGAGGGACAACCAACCAATATTTCACTGACTTCAAATCAGGTATTTCAGCTCAGATCAGTGGAGCCAAAGTTGTCTAAAAGTTCAAGTCAGACTAAAATATTGTTTTTTCATTTTTTTCTACTCATAAAAGTTTGCCAACCATCTTCACCATCTCAAGAAAATTAATTTAATGATAAGATTACTTTTTGCAGTTGAAATTCCCGAGAATATTGCTGTAGGGAATTCTCACTTACGTCTTATTTCGAGTGTCCTGGCTACCTATGCCAGCCCCCCCGCCCCATGGAATATGGGCTTCTGTGAAACAGGCAACCTCTTGGAACAGGAGGTACAAAAGTTACCTGTCAGCTAGGAAGCTACAGGGTCACATGGAAAACTTGTGATGGGACTCAGAATCGTATCTTAAACACTGGAAGTATGAACTGCAGCTTGAAATTGCTTGCTCCCAGGGGGTAAGGTGTTTCATCTCCTCCACTGGAATTCTCAGACTGCGTATTTGAGCTGTCTTTATACTGCTGAGGGTAATAAAGGAGAGAATAAATCTATAAATGCTAAAACATCTTTGAGCAGGACTGTAATCAGGGCAGCACAGGCTCTTCCATAAGAAGGAATGAAAGACACAGAAAGACTAATCTTTGTAGACATAACTACAAGTTTCTGGGCTAAACTTAAGTATTTAGAATGCAGAAGTCAGTATTAGTCAGACAACACAACAAATAGACTACTGAAATTATTTCTAGAAAAGTGTGTGTGTGTCTGTGCATGTAGACACCCATGAATGTATAGAGAAATATGTTAAAATTCTTCAAGAAAAAAATTAAGGTATATGTTTGGACTTTGTCAGTGAAAAAGAACAGAGTCTTAAGGGGCTCTTCCCTACAGCTGAACAAAATATTTCCACACTCAGGATACCAGTGGATTGCAATGTTGGTGGTGAGATGAGGCTGTAGGGGGTGGGCTGGGGAATGACAACAAAAACCTTAACCCAAACCCCAAATCCTTAGACTCTAGCTAGGAAAACCACTTTATACGACTGAGAATTTGCTAACATATGTGACTCATGATTCGTCTCACAAGCTTCTGGAGTTCACTGGGGTTACCATCAAGGTCAGATTACCTACAAAATATCAAATTACTACACCTTCCCATTGCTTCAGAGAAGCCCTTAGTACTGACTATGTAATATATTTATGTGGGAAGGTTAACACCAAAGCCATCACATTCCTCTAATTTCAAATGAGAAAAACAGGCAAAGAATTTAGAAGAAAGTCAAAAGAACCTTCTTATGAGAGGATTTTAAATGAAGTATTTCAAGGACGTGGGCAGATATCATGAAGCATTAGTCACAGAAGTTAAACAGGAGACAGCTTCAGAAAGTCTTTGCTCATCACATTAATGTTTTTTCTCACCAAGAGCACTGCTTAAAAGCAGCTAAGGAGGGTTTTGAAATGGTGTGTTTATAAATAGGCTCACTGGGACTGCCCTGGGAGGACTGGTCTGGTTAGGTCTCACACTTCGATCTGTGTCAAGTAGCCCTTTTTAGACTTTTAAACCATTTTCAGATGGCACTTTTATGAGTCACTGTACCTCGTTCCTTTTAATTATAGGAATATGTAGTGTAGGTTTACCAGTCTCCAAAAGAATTTTTTACTTTCTTTAGCTCGCATTTCCAGATGTGTCACCTATTCAGTCCTCCCTTTTTGTTAAATGGCACTGGCAGTAAAAGACAATGACTGCAAAGATAATGTACTTCTCCAGGTTCCAGGCAAACCACTTTTATAATCCAAACCTTTGATTCTCATCTCATAAGATGCCCTTATTAAAAACTAAAATGAAAAAAAAAAGCAGATTGGTCCATGAAAACTATGTTTTCATAGTTGGTGATAAAACATTTTCATGAAGATACTCAAAAAATCTGAAGTAACCCAGAAAATCTGATTCAGGTAAGATTGTGGGAAGTGCAGCCCAGCACAGAAATAAAATGCTCACTACTAGGCCTTAATTTTTGTATCTCTTACTTCCACAGGTTATTATTAGTCTGCATTTATCACTTCAATGCTGAAATTGGCAGATATGGTCCAGACTGTCTTATTTCATGAGTACATGTTTATTTACAGGGAAACTCAACCATTCTAACCCCTGCCTGCAACACATTCTCCAACATCATTATTTTACTGCAACAGTGGGAAAAAAAGCACAGAAGTACCTGCTACTGCACGTCAGCCCAATGATGAAGGTTAATGCATATCTTCTAAACTATTTCATGCAGATTTTGATCCCTAGGGCCACACTGTCACATATGCTCATACTCTCTCCCCCTCTTGTTCAGACATCTTCCTTAGCTGTAATTTTGCTGTAATTCACTATGAAACTGCAATGATATGTGAAGGTCCTAACACCCATTTCATAAAGGCTTTTCCACATCTCTTGGGCATGAGAAAGGTCCTTTATGTCAATGGGAATGCGGACTGATGTCCTGAATATCCTTTCTGCTTCAGCAATCCAAGCTCTTGGTGCTCTCGGTTTCCCATCTACCACCTGAAATTAACAACTAATAACTTGGTACTCTGTGGTGCTGCAGAGCAAAATGAGACAGGAAGACCCCTCAGCACATACAGAGGAATTGAGTTGTGCAGCCATGTTGCTCAATTACACAATCACTTGGCAACAATTGATTTTGCTTCCCTCCTTCTACATGTCTTCTCAGAGTAGAAGCATATATACGCGGTGTACTGCACTTCAAACTGAAGTGACAGAGAAAAAAGAATCATACTAAGGGTTCAAAAATTAAAGACTCATGTGATTTAAACACAGTTTCCATATTTCTTTTATCATAGGAAGTCAGAATTCACTGAGATCTTCGGATAGCTACTTCCTTCTCTAAGTATTTAATTGAGTGGAAAAATGCAGTCCACCACAAAAAAGGACAAAGCACAGAGTCCTTTGGGAAAAGGTGATGACACTTCAGCAGAGGAGCTCTCCAGGCCATCCCAGCATCAGCCCTAAAGGCTGTGGGGCACAGAAATAACTTCAAAGAAAAATTCACCTGCCATATCCTCGTATTAGACTTTAGAAGTGTAAAGCTCTGACCATTTTCAGCATTGAAGCTGATAAAGAAGGGCGAGCATCTGAAATGCAAAGTGTAAAACAAGGGAAGCTGTCACTACAGTCAGAAAGGCCATTATTGTTACAGCTTTATGTAATTTGAAAGCCTGCAAATAAAGTACATGGCACAACTCACAGTCTTTTTGGATTGATAACTGCTGCAAGGAGGGGATCTGAACTTATTTTGAGTGTCTTCCTGTGAGTTCTCATGTTCAATCCTTTTGGGAAACTTTTCCCTCTACGTAGGCTCTGTTTGGCCTCCACAAACCCCTGAAGCCTTCAGCACACGCAACTGAGGCTGGTTATTACGGGAGGGCTGTAGGGGAGCAGTGATGTGTGCCCACCACCCTGCTCCCTCCAGTGACTTCTTGAACCCATTAATTCTTTTGCTTTTGATAAATCAAACTGATATATAAAAATAAAGTAGAAGGGCAAGGAGAAATCGGACAGTAGACAGGTGATCTTGAATCTTGAGCATTTTTATGCATTTATATATATACTTCAGTGTGGCCCTCTCCAAGAGCTAATATCATCATCACGTTACAAATAGGGCAGGGCACTTAGCGCACATTTCATGGAGATGTTGCAGCGTCTTAAACAGGTGATAAGGGGTTGCTATGGTGACTGTATTCTCTTAAGCTGAATACTTAAATAGGTTCACAAATAGGTTTTGTGAAATAGATTCACAAAATACATAGTCTTACTTGTTATTTAAAATACTAGTTGCCCAAAAGGCATTTGCTTATGCACCCCTTTCATTTTTTCACAGACTTTCCACTTCTTTATCTATCAAATAAAGTGGATTTTGATACTGTTTAGAGAAAAGAGAGGTCACTAAGCATTTTCCTTCTTCACAAAAGAGGACAAGTTAGGTAGCTCATTATCTAGCCTGTTTACAATTAAGTCCAAAAATAACTGCTCCACTATACTAGAACTGTGAGAACTTTTATTTCAGAGGACTTAATGAGTCATGGAAAAGTGTTTAAAAGTCTGCACTAAATAAAGAACTAAACATTAGCATGGCAATAGACCATATAGCTTTTAATGGTCTGAACCCTTTGTCTCACATTCAGACACAGACCCGAGATTGTCCCATCACCAGCATTTCATCCAGTGTTTCTTTCAGATGGGTTATTTTTTTGCCAATGAATCTGAAGGTGATATTTAGGAAGTCTATTATCAGGTATGCAAACTGGGGGGAAATGTGTCACATCAAATCATGACTGTTTACTAAGATATTACTCACGGGCAAACGCTTTCACGCACTGCCTACTTAGAAGGGCAGGTTGAATGGAGTTACTGTAAAGGCATCAAATTTCAAATTTTTATACTTGTACTCTTCATGATGCAACTAAAGGGAAGTTTTAACACACTTATTTTACTTGGTTTATTAAGATATATAGAATGTAAATAAATATAATGTTTCCTAATTTTTATTATCATCAGACCACCACTGTTCTAACTTTCTTTGGGTCATTTTGATAATTATGTACCTGGCACCTTATTTTGAAAATTTCCATTGACATCTGATAGTCCTAGGATGGAACCCTGCTATTATGAAATTCATTTATTTTTAAAACAGCCCAATTTTTACTGAGGTAAATATGACTAGGATTACATCCATGTGCAACTGATAACCTGACTGTGGTCAGGGAAAACAAAAAGAATCCTCCAAGCTTGGCTAATAACTTAGTTGGATATACTTGAACACCTGGTACTGTAATAGTGTTAGCAATCCGTTCAGTTTGGAGTCAGATTCAGCAAGAGCAAAGGTGCTTGCAACTTCCAGATATGCTTTCACAGATTGTACCCAAAGAGATTCCTGGGAAATGAATTAATATTTTGCAGTCTGAGGCAGCAAATATTTATAGCAGGACTGAGCAACAGTGTAAGAATTCATGGAATATAATATATTTAGCAGATCTAAGTACTAAATAGTCCTTTCCTTATGCATTTTGAAGTGCAGAATGTTGCATATTTCTAGAACGAAAAATGGACATAACATGTTGTTCTTGCAAGGTGTTACCATGTTAACAACTAGAGAACCTTCTGTTAAAGCTATTAATATGTGGCTTATCACTTCATAAAAGCTTGAAATCACAACGCAACAACAATAAGCACATGTGGTACATATGAAGTCAATCTGCAAATACAATAATAAGCATTCAGCAAGAGGCGTTTTTGTACTGTAGTTAGCAGAGGTAAAATTGTCGTGCTTGTTCTACAATCACCACTTTTGTTACCTACAAAATAAACCCATCCATACTCACTCTGTATTTGGGCTCCTTTCTGAAGTGCAAGAAAGGCTTTTGTTGCCTCCTTGCTCCTCAGCGCACACCAAACCTGGGGAAGTTTGAAGGTGATGGTGAAGCCATCTGCCAGAAGGCTTAGGAATTTTAAGGAAATCTGTTCCCAAACCTACAGCTGAACCTCTGTTTACCAAGCCAGAGATCATCTATCATAATGATTGAGTCACTGGTTTCAGTATTCGGGTACTTTTCACCCGGTTTTAATGGCTGTGAAGGAAGAACACCATTGCTGCATTCCAGGAGTTGCTGTGTTACACTTCATGGCCCAGCACTGCTATCACTGTGAAGTCTCTGTGTTGTAATTCCTCTGTACTTACAGTCTTAAAAGGCCACAAGTTTGCATGCTTGAAATTTGTGATACATTTTCTTCCCAGCATATGCCCACCCCCTTGGGACACAAGAGTTTTTGTTAAGGACCAGCTTTCTGCTTGTGAAAATAAAATGAATTCACTGAACTCTGACCATTAATGCAGAGTGTGTTCCACACTAGCCTTTAGCGACAGAATATCCTGAAAGTCAGCATAAGGGGGATAAAAACACCAGCAAGTAAACCTTGGGAGAATTCAAACTATTCACTTGAAATATATGGATATCAATCCATCTTGGCCATATTCATATTCCTTCTGTCTTTCCTGATTTAACACATACTTTTTTTTTTTTTCCCCTTTCAAAAGAGGTACGCAGCAAACACAAACACTGAATTTTTTTGTATCAGACAAATAACCAAGTTTTGAATGTCATGTCCAGACAAGTGAGAAATGAGTTCAATACCAGGGCAGCTCTCACATACACTATTGTATAGAAACAATATTATTCTGTTAATTATTACCTCCTCCAAGATCAATGCTAAAACCAGGTCTCCTCATAATGAAATGTGCTTTTATCCTTATTTACACTCACAGATTTCTGTTGCTCATTTCTTCCTAGATATAGAAATAATAAATATTATGAAATTTTGGCATACGTTCCCATATTTCCACCTTTGTAAATAGTAATTTCTGGGTATGAACAGGTTGAGTCCTTACCGCTGTGCTCAAAAAACGTGCAAACCTCAAAGTCTGACCTCCTCTTGGAGATAGATTTATTGATCTTACAAAAAAACCCAAACAAAAAAACCCCAAAACAAACAAACAAAAAACCACAAACAAACAAAAAACTCAGCAAAAAAAACCCCAAAAAAACCCCAACAAAACCAAACAAAAGCAATGCAGTTGAAAATGCCTCTCCAAGCTCATCCATTCACACTATTTCCTTTTAGGAATTCCTCTATCTTAACTCAGTTAATTCTTCCTCTTACTCATACTTCCTTTATTTTAGGTGTAGTGAATGAAACTGCATTTGCCACAGTAATTCAGCAGAACTTAGCATCCTGCCACCCCTATCTGTGTCCAAGGGCAGTGGTGCTGATAAACCATTAGCTGGTATCATATTGTTCTTCTTTTCAGTCTCATGAAAAAGATCTCTCAAAGGAGAACTAATTTTATTTAGCTGAGTTTTTACTATTTCTCTGTACCCCATCAGCCCTGGCATTAATATGATACTGTGGTGATTTAACCTAGGAGTGTGGGAATTGCTGAGGGATGTGCTTATTTTTCTAACAAAAGTTCAGGCATGCTATTATTAGCAATCTCTGGTATGTCATCAATGTCAAAGGCCAAATACTTTCTTGAAATGTTTAGGAATCAAGTGTGTTCTGAATCTGAGGAGTCTGTTCTCACTCTGCCATTCACATACACACACAGCAGCGTGCTGCAGAAAAACTCCATCTTGCCAGGATGCTCCTGAACACTCCCAGTGCCTGTTTTGAAAGTGTTCAGGTTCTCAGCAGCACAAATAGTGACTTCAGAGAGCAGACTAACCTCTCCAGCCAGTAGTTCACAACACTGAACCTGAATTTAAGCTATTTTAGAGACCACTTCACACCACATACAGCTTCTTGCATACGTAAGTGTACCCGTCAGTTTGATACTCAATAAAACTCCACCAGCTGCCTTAGTGTGTCTCCAAGAACACACAAATAGGGTTTTGACACACAGAGGGCATTGACATAACTTCTTCAAACAATTGTGTTATCAGGCAGATCAAGAAGAGAGTGTTCCTGAGCACTCCCAAAATCTGTCTCTGAGAGCAGCATAGGTCTACCACATCCCTCTGACAGTTGGCTCTTAACAGCTCCGTCCTTCCTCACAGACTTTTGGATTAAAGTTTTGCTATCACGTTTTACAGACAGAGAGAGGGTGACCAATGTGAAAATCAAACCTGAGAGAAGTAGCCATTCTTTCATTTAAAACTGACAATAGATTTTTCAACCAAAAACTTTCTTGTCTTTGTTGTCAGGGTGATTTATAGAAAATATGAATGGCAGTGGCAAGACACTTCATAGAAATCAAAAGATAAGGCAATGAAAAATCAAGCCCAAGCCTTTTCTTTCCCAGGGAAAGGGTTAAGTAATATAATTATTTCATTAGAAGCAGTGGCCATCTGTTATGCTTTATAAAAAGACTGGCAAACAATGTTAAAAACATCCATTACATGCAATAGAGAAGAGAAAAATATGTTTATTTAGCAAATGTTAATGTTTCTGAAAGATGTTTGATTAGAGTCTGGAATTTATCATCATTTGCTAGAGCTCAGCCTAGAAGCCTAACATCATCAACACATACTGTCAACAGGCATTAGCAAACAGTTTCATCTCCATGTGAAAAAATAGTGATTAAGCTCTCCTAACCACATTACTAGGTATATCATCCTCCACAAAACATAATATATGCTTTTTTACATCCGCTTCCAAGAAATATTTTATAGCGTCTCTCCAATCTCTTAGTAATTTTTTTCCTGTGTCATATGAAGACTTTAATAGTCTAATAGTTTAAAAGTCTTTAGAAACAGAAAGAGAGGAGGCCTTTCTAGCAGAAACAAGAGCCTTTAAACTTTCACAGAAAAATTTTATGCAAGAAGAAAGAGTAATATGATTTTTCATCAAAGAAAAGTGAAATGATTCATTAATAAAAAAAGACAATGTTAAGAAGTATTGAGTGCAAGTGCAAAACTGAAAGTAAGATATGGTTGCTATTTTGATTGTTTGCTTCTCAACAGATATATAAATACTTTTAAAAAACCCGAAAACCCAGGATAGTGGAGCTTGCCTGCTGCTGCTGTGGCTGCCAAATTTCATCATGGATATTCTAATGGGAGAAGAGAGAATGATGCTAAATTGTAAACCAAGATTTTCTGTGAACTTCAATCTGAAGGAAATACACTTCTTTCTTCAGCCCCCCATAAGAACAGCTATGTTTCAGTACTGTTTTCTTTGCACTGTCCCTCAATGTAACCCAAATGGTTTTCTTCTTGTTTTGGTGCTGTTTTGCTACATTACTTAAAGAAAGCAATAGCTTTTGTGCTGGTAAAAGGAGGAGGACAGGGGAAGAGTAGACACACCTTTGTTAAAATGTGTAGATATATATATACACACACAAAGCTCCATTTGAATTAAAGAATAGATGTTCACTGGCTGGTCCATGGATAATGCAATATTTCCCCAAAATCAGAAATTTGTGGGAGAGGCAAAGCAGAGGGATAGCAGGTGTATATATAATGGGAAAAACTTGCCCACATGTGCTTCATTCTAGCACATGCACAAGCAGAAAAAAAAAATTATTTTGCATATGGTAGGTAAAAGGGCTGAAGCCAAGTTCTTCCACTTGACTTAATTTAAAACGGTGGGGATTTAACAATTTTCAGGACAAAATTCTCCCAGTAGCAATCTACCTGTTCATGGGCCGGTTTATAAAGCCTGGAGAGGCAGATGGCACCTCCAGAGTGTTACCACATCACACCTTGAAGTGACTTCATCCCACACAGGTCCTGATTGTGAGAGGTCCTTGCTGAGGAACGATCCTCATCAGGCCAGGAACTGCAGAACCCTACTCACATGGTGGAGAAGGCCCTCTAAGTTTTATGATCACTCTCTTCAGAGCATATTGCTGCCTTCTGATGGCTTCTGAATTTCCCCTAACTCACTGAACATTTGTGACTTATACCTACCTGTCATGAAACACATTAAAATGGCTATAAGGTTTTATTTCCTCCCAGACTTAGCAATAATTAAACATAGCAGGCTTTAATATTCGAACCCATTTCAAGGGAAGGAGGATACACTGGAGGCCGTGGGGAGGGGCATGTGCTTTGTGAATGAAAAGGGCACATGGAAATGCTTTTATCCCATTAGCACAGGCACAGAGGTTGCTCCAACACAGCTGCAGCTGTTAGAGTGTGCAGGCTGAGTTGAGCTCATGGTTGGGTCCAAATGGGACAAGGGTCCTGCTCTCTTTTCAAGGATGAGCACCAAGGAAGAACAAGCTGCTCACTGTATTGTCCTCCACCTCCGTTCTTCCTGAATTTTCTAGGAGTTTAATGCCAAGCAGCCACTCATAACTAATTTCAGCCCCATCTGTGCCCATGAGTCATTAACTTTTGCACAGTATCTCACATTTTGTTACCATTTTACATGCCACAACCATGGAATTAACTCCATGCAATGCTACAATGAGCAGCTATAACAATATAGGAATCTGGAGCACAAATGACAATCCCCAAGACACAGAGCATAGGAGCAGTGCCATCCCCTGTCACTGGGACTATATATATTCTTGGTCATCTGTCTCAGGGAACATTCAAAGACCACTTTAACTGAGATGTTACTCTGTGGGATAATGAGGCGTTGCCGTTTCTTACAGTTCTGTCACAAGGCTTAGGTTATTTGATCTTTTCTGTGAAGCCTCAGCTCCAGATACCAAGTCATTATGTGAGAACTGAAGATTTATTTTCCTTTTAAAAAGGGATTTAGCCTTTAGACTGTTGCAGAGAGAGAGCTGACAGTCTGACCTGAATATAACCCCTACGATTTGAAAGCCAGAGGCTAGAAAAAAGGAATGCAGAATTGCTGTTAACATGTTATGATTTTTAAGCTAAAGTATTATGATTGTGAAAGAGGTGGAGTCTGGCAGGAGGTTAATGCTTTTTGAAAGCGAGTCCTTCTCCACAGGTAAGAAAAGACCACGTTTTGTGCTCATGCCAGCCTAGGCAGAGAGCTTCAGGAAGGGAAAATATGTCTTGTGATAGCTGGAAAGGCTGCTGCAAGCTCCCTCGCTCTGCAGAGCAGATGCAGAGGAGGCTGTGCAAAGCATGCTAACTTTCAGGTTCAATACCTGTTGCTTTAAACAGCCTGCTGACTCCATGGCATTCATCAGCTTTAGCTCAGGCTTTGCAATCTCTTTTAGAGGAAGGGACTACAGAAATCTTCTTCTGAAGACAACCTACAGACTATCCCATTTCCCACACCTGTTCACTGTTTGGAAGGGCAGATATCAGAAAGACACTAACCACACTGATCACGCAGACATTGCCTTTTGGGCAAAGCAGTTAATTGTACAGTCAATGCTATCAGCACTTTAAGACACTCACTACCTGTCCTGCCAACTTACCCTGCAGCCCATCACTGACAAACACTTCTGCATAGCTGTACATGTTCATACAGTTCTGGGGGTTACATTTTTTCTTTTTTATGCCAGTATTACACAGAGCACAGGAGCCATGACAGCCAGCTCTAGGCACATAAGGGAAGCAGCCAGATGGTGGGGGCAGGAGGGCAGCTTTGTCCTGGCTGCCTGGTTTGATGGGAGGTGGGGGGTGTCAGTGGGTGCCCCACAGGAGCAGAGAAGGGCAGCTACGCCCAGGAAAACCTTCTCCTTCCCAGCTGGCTCGCACATCTCAGCCCTTCATGCCACTTCAGTCAGCAGCTGGAGCAGACAAGAAGTCCCTTTTCCCAGAGGTCTTGCCTTGACCTCCTTTCCAGCTTTTCTTTTTCTTCTAATGCTTCCCCTTGGAGCAGCATCCTGACCCCACTCCCTTTGTCCTTCATGAGATGAGTTTTGCCTGTGACTGTTGGTATGATCTGAAAAGTAAGGCAATTGTTCCCTTAGCTCGAGCTAAAACACTATAGTTTAGAAACCTCTGGACTTCATATCATACCTCTTCATTTTATTTTTATTTCAGCTCACACTGCAACACCAAAGTGCAAAATGACAGATTGATAAGGAGTCTTGAGTGAGTTAATGAGGCAAAATGGGCCCCAGCCACTACATGGTTAAAAAACCTGGGTCCTGTGGTAGCAGTATTGATAGCCTTTACCCCTACCTAAAAAAGGGTAACAAGCAGGAAAGATATGTTAACAGAGATATATAGATATGTATAAGAATAAATAGAGAAAGTAAGCAGTTTAACTAAGAAAAGTAGAGCTGTTAAAAAATCAGATATAAGAATTGTAAATGTAGTATGTGCATGTCTGTATGGATGCTTGTAGGTATGTAATCTTGTGATAATTACTTAAGAATATCTCCCATAATCCCATGTACTGCAAGGCAGAGAATAAACAGCAAGAAAACCCTTGATTGCATCCAAACTATTCCACCCAGGCTACAAAAGCAGCAATTTCCTGGCACTGCCCCAAATTAAATCCTGCCACTTCAAATGCAGTAGCAGACAGATACACATGTTGCTGCTTATTTTTATAGTGAAAATACTGAGTATATAATTCCAGACGCATTTTATTAAATGTTTTAACAAATTAAGCAATTAAGCAAATATAATCAGATAAATCCAACCTTGATGTCAGTAACAAGAAGAGAGACTAGTAAACAATGAGAACTATGCAGTCACTGCAAGAAAGCTTACTCACAAAGTGATTCAGAGGGGAAATTACAGGCACATGCGACTATCATGTTGCATCAGAAACAAATAATGAGAACACACAAATTCTAAAAATTGTTCCATTGGTGGAGTCAGGAATTTCAGGCTAAACACATTGTCTCCAGGCAATGACTGACCCTTTTGCCTTAGAAACTTAGCTTTATTTGGGCTCAAGAGGCTTATCAACCCTTCCACCCTTTCAGCTACCCCAAATCTCACCATGAGCTTTACAGAGGAATCTGCTCGCTCAGCATTTCCCCTGGGATTGTGTTCTTATGGAAGGTTTTTCTTGCTCCATGGAGGCTGATGCACATACCTTGCTGTTCAGGTTACTGGGGACTCAAATTGGCAGCACAGTGAAGGTTTACCCAGGCAAGAATCTACCTAGGAGGACTCCAATATCTTGGAAGCACTCACAGGACAGTGCTATGCTCAAGCTAAATGCGGCAATATTGACTCTGAATTCAAGCTCACCACAGGATTTGTCAGCTCAGGTGATGCACACACCCCCAAGTCCTGAGAGCACAGAGACAGAGCCAACTCAGATGTCTCTGCTCAGGCAGCACAGGGTGCCCTAAAGAAGGTACTAGAGAATCGCGCACTTTACTCAGCTGCTTTGGAGAATTTTCTCTCCAAATGGCTGCACGTGTCCTACTACACAGCTCTGTGTGTGATGTCAACACAACTAGGCTAAAGGGTTTCACGCTGTAAGGCTAAAGCTGAGAAGGTTTTGTTTTTCAAAACTAACACCCAGGTCTTGCTGAATGCTCAGAAAATGAGGCCTAAGGGAAAAGAAGATGTCAATAGTTTTAAGATAGTGGGTTAAAAAAAATCAAAATTTTCTTCTCATCTTTTATGGATGTAAGAGACAGGGACGAAGAGGAAGCAGAAAAAAATAACATCAGTCTTTCTGGCCACTATTGCTTTTTTTAGTAAATCAAGCTCTGCTTTTTGAAACACTCTGCGATCTCCTGCTAAGCACCTAATATCTTCTCAGCCTTCCTTCGTGCTCCCTGTGCTAGCAGTACCTAATTTATTTCCTTGTAAGGTGCTTTGAGCCGTAACAAGTATGAAAGGGGCTATACAAAACACAATTCTATTCTCTCATATCCTAGTTAACTTTCAAAACCAAAACACTGCACTTGGATGCACACATGCAGCTTTGGCTGCAGCCATTGGGAGCTTTATGCCTGTATCTGCAGGGATAACAGGGACCTTTATGCTTTCAAACTGCTCGGATTCTCAGGGTGAAGAGGATGGGGGTGGGGTCCTTTCACCTTGGAGTAATCTTTAAAAAATGCTTGCATCGTGCTGCATCCATTTGAAACCCCTAAATGTTCATATCCGCACCAGTCCTGTGGGTCACCTGCCATGGAAAAAAAATTTCCCTCGACAAAAAAGTCTTAAAATATTTTATTACAGAAATATACTTTTCAGGCCTCAAAACAGATTAAATATATGAGAATTCCTAGAAGTCTATATCGTTCCCCTCAGGGGTGCCAGACTTTATTTACAAAGCTTATATATTGCTATAGTAAGGAGTTTTCCTGGATGAAAAGTGCTCAGGGCATTATGATGGATAGGTGGATGGCAGTGAATGGGAAAAAAAAGCACGTAGAAGCTCCACCTGGCTGAATGGCATTAAGATTCCCCATGGGAGTCATATTAGGATGCAAGGTTTTTCTCTACTGTTTGCTCTAACAATGACAGACATACATACATACATAAATGAAATCACCCACAGCACTCAATAATTTATTTGCTTCACCCTGGCCATGAATGTGTTAGAATAATAAACCACCATATGGGTGATAGTACACTCACTGCTAGCGATTCCACAGTATTGTAGCTTTGCAATAAGATAGCTTAATCTTTGTTTCCTCTGAAAGACCAAAAGCAATGCACACATATAGCCCTGGTTTAGAATCATATATTCTGTTGTTTGGTTTTCCCAGTATTAAATAGGGTCGACAAATGCTGTTTCCTAACAGCTACGCTCTCAAGAGCAGAAGTAAATCTAGCAGAACAAGGACTCCAAATTCTAAAGATGCTAATGGCAAATACTCACATGTGTGTAAATAATTAATTGTTTCTTGTTAACAAGGCCAGGTTTCTCATTCTTTGTTTGTGACCCCAAGGGTTGTTTTTTCTATGAGAAATAGAAATATTTAGGATTGTATCTTCCTAGCCCATGACTAATTTATAGGCTCTTGTGGCATCAGGTGCAAAGATTCAAGATTCAATTTGTCACCCCAGGCAATTTGCCCTTTAAAAGATGGTGCAGGTATTCTGCAGAAGTAAATGAAGGAAAACATTAATGATGTAAAACCAACAGTAGTATCCCCTATGGATGTCATATCTTTCAAATTCATAGAGACACATCAAGATATCGAATGCCTTTTGTATTGGTCTGAAAAGACCATAAAGCCCTCTAATGATCTCCTACACAAAAAAAAAAAAAAATTAGAGAGATGAACACCACATTTTTCACACTGAACGCTATCAACTCCAGCTGGTTGGGGTTTTTTGGCTTGCTTTTTACCAGAATTTTGTTTGTTGGGTTGGGGTTTTTTATGGTTTTTGTTTATCTGTTTTGGGGGGTTTTGGTTGTTGTTGTTTGTTTGTTGGGTTTTTTTGGTTGGTTTGTTGGCTGGTTTTTTTGTTTGAGGGGTTTTTTGTTTTTTGTTGGTTGTTTGTTTTTGTTGTTGTTTTGTTGTTGGTTTTTTGTTTTGTTTCTCTGTTTTTTTTGATTTTTAACTTTTTCAATTTGACCCAGCATTTCCAAGCCATCTATACAAGGATAACAACATGGAAATGGCATAACAGAGTCAGACGTCTAACAAAATAAATTTATTTTTCCCATTTTCCACTTTTTCCAGCTAGATCACCAGTCACATAAATATTTACTTTCTGTGTATATTCAGCTCAAAGGCTCCTTTTTTAATGACTACAACGATACTCAAACAACCGTGTCTTTTTGTTCATAAGTCCCCACCTGCTCCCCCAGTACATCTCCCTGGGACTGATTCTGGGGAAACCTCTTATGGGAAAGAGAGGATCATATGTGAAAGAGGTTCTGCCCTCTGATCATGAACACTAGACACCTACTTGGCTCAGAAATCCCAGAATCAGATGAAAACACTGAACCTCTGTCTTTGTTTTCCTTTCTGTAAAATGGGAGCACTTCATAGAAATTTCCTTATGCTGAAAAACACTGTGCAAATGCAAGTTAATTATAGTGTAACTACTTGAATACTTCCAGGAGGATGACTGATTATGAGGATATATCAACATGATGAATTCTGTGTATGAGACATAATATTTTCATCTCTTTTGCTCTTTGAAATACTTTGTAAGCACTTAAATGGAAAACCATACTACTGTAGAAAACTGTTGTTCATTAAGTATCTTAAGAAAATATTGCCCACACCTCTCCACCACATTTTAATATTTTGCTTTGCTTCTTGATTGCATTCACTTGAATTTGCTATTTAATCTAAGAACTCAAGAAACCCTTAGAAAACAATTTTCTAAGACTGCTGAAAATAGGTGCTACAACTTTCCAGAGAAAAACAGGGTACACAATAATGTACACTTTTTACTGTTAACTGTTAATTTCAAAGAGTGATTAAGTATTTTAGATGCATCTCCTCTTTAAAAACTGTTGCAGTCTGTGTGTGTAGGGATGGTATTTTATGTTCTTTAAATGTCAAGACAGTCCTGCAGACTTTAACATTATATGGCACCAAATTTAAGTCATTAAAAGAGAGATTTATCTCACTACGTTTTAAACATTGAAATTAGGGGTTAAATCTAAGTACATGAGCTTCTGCTGTAATGCAGAAAGATACAAACCTCCAGAAGGCACATAGGAAAAACTTATCATTAACAATGAAACAGTCTGTCATTTTGATTCATGGAGGTTAGCAAAGATAAATCCCCATTTCTAATTAGTTATCTGGGATAGATATTAGAAGGAAAAATAACAAGGAATAATATAAAACATATTAGTAATACAAATCTAACAAAAGATGAAACAGAGACCAAGCACAGTTTCCTCCGCTGATGTTCAAGAGGAGGTAAGGCTGAAGTTATAACCATCTGTTAGGAAAGTTTCCTTCAGGATTTAGAGGGAACAGTTTCTAGTGCTATTGTCCATAGATAAAAAAAAAATCTGAACTCCAGATACAAAAATAATCTCAAGAATCAGTGTTTAAACGTCTCATAAGATGCTTTCTCTTGTATTTTTTAGCCATTTAAAAGTGAGATTTCTAGCTTTAGTCGTTACTCATCCAAACAGCCATTTTCAGTTACCACATGACATCCATAGACTGCAGTAACCTCACTGGGAGCTCTATCAATATGTGTTTAGGCTTAAAAAAAATCGTAGCCATGCGTTTCTTTGTACTTAGGTCAAGAAATGTTGGTAGCATCCACATTAATGCAATATGGCAACTGCAGATAGCTGTTGAATTTTTTGAATGCTTGGTTCCATGATGATTAAAATTGCTCTTTTTTAGCCTAAAATACTTCAAGTATTATATGTCAAGGCAATTTCTATCACTCCATATTTCAGGGCATGAAATTTTTATTTTATGATGGCAAACATTAGGGCTTCAATAGCCTTATATGTTTTCACAAAAGGACTCAATAGATATTCTCAACGTTCATCTGAAACTTAGAGTATATTTAGAAATGCAATAAAAATGTTTTTATAATTATGTACAGAGTACTTCTTTTGTTTAGTGACCTGAGTTGAAGGGAGAAGGATGATTTGTACTGCAAACATGAGCATGAAGTTAAGTGAACATTTAATACCAAGAAAATAAACCTCTAAATAAGAGCCCAGACTGTCACTAAAACTCACAGGAGTGGATTGCACACAAGGCAGTCTTTGAGAGGATACAAGAAATAACAAGACATTGGCAGGCAGATAGACCAAGGAAGCTCCCTGGGTCTTTTCCACTAATAAATTAGCTCCACTTTGGCAAGAGATACCTGTAATTTGTAAGTGGTTTTGATCTCAGGGAAACTTTCCTGCATTTCTGCAACGAGGGAAGACACACTATATGGGAGGCTGTGGTATCAGTCCCTGCGGGTGGAAGGCCAGGATAGAATCTGACACTCATTCAGGGACTGGTACTGGTTTCAAAGATAGTTCTTATCTCTTCTTCTCAGAAACCAAGCAGAAAATCACAATGTTGTGCCTGAAGACAGTAGAAAATATAAGGTCATAAATTGCTCCCTGTTTTGCTCAGATGCCAATTCCACACAACACAACAGATGTTTTTCTCCCTGTCACCACCAGCGGCTCTTACCCCATCTATCCTGAAAGCAAGGACAGAAATTACACAGTGTACGTGTTATTTGCACTTTTATTCTGCATACTTGTGATAGTGGGAACATATAATAAGTGAGATAATTTTGTGGTTTCATCAAAAAAAGAACTTCTTCCCATTAAAATCAAACATTTCATAACAGATTTTTTATTCTAAACATAAAAATAAATATACACCCAACAAGTCCATCTACATATTATTATGTATATTTTGCAGCAGTGAAAGATGTACAGCAAGGAATCAAATGGGGAAAAATTCTAAACATTTCCTAGTCCCACTGGGAGTTAGTCCTCAGCCAGACTAGCTTTTGAAAACAATATTTGATAGTATTCAAGGAATTTTAAAACATATCTGTGTGGAGAAAGTTGATTTTTACTTGTAAAATAAATTAGCTGCAGACTAGCAAGCCTTTAAACAAAATATCAGGAGAGACATTGTTAGCAGAGATGAAGTCCTGCCCAGCAGGTTACTCAACTACAAAGGCATACTTAAATTGTGCTTATCCCAATTCCATGTGGGCTCCTGTGGAGAGATTCCTAGGGCTGTATACATGTGGAACTAATCAATCAGATAAAAACATCCACAGTTCTTAAAAAACATATTCTGTGCTCAATGTGATTTTGGCACAAATGTGTTACTTAATATCATACCTGATCCAGGTTACAAATTGGCTGGGATCTGCCCTCTAATCAAGATGCTTTGTTACATCAGGTGTTCTACGTGGCCAAACAGTTTTTTTTTAAACTAAATTCCCTCATTAGAGCAATTATTAAGATCTTAGCTTTAACAGTGCTACAGAAAACAGCTATTGAGAAACCCGTACTTGCTTGGCAAAATATCTCAGGGGTCAGAAGACAGTCAGCAATGCTTCATGATGTGCTTCTGGCTAATTAAGGTGTTGGCTGAGCCTGTGTTAATCAAGGTCCATCAAACTATGCTTCATTAACATGTAAATTGGTAAACCCTTCCACAATTGCCCTACCATCTGAACTTTAGCTATGGGCCCCAAGACAGACAATAACTGAACTCATAAATTATGTTTTTGAGCTGGGGGAAGTAATTTTCTGACAACAAAGGAATTGTGAAGTGGAGTGCAAATGTATATTGCTTCAAAATACACATGGATACATTAGACAAACACTATAGACATGCATAAACAATGTGAAGGTTTGAAGATATGTGAGCAAAAGGATTTCATGTGAGTGATATATAACAAAAGGAAAGTATTTCTTTCCTTAGATTAATTTCTCAGAGGTGATTGTCCCATAGAGTTGATGGAGAGAGAAGGGTACATCTAGAAGTCAATTCCAAGCATTTAAGAGAGAAGTTATGCCAAAATTAGATTAATAGAATATAATGGTAGCTATCTTGAAAAGAACTGCTGGTTCAACGTCTTTTAGTCTGAACACATTACCAGAACTTCAAATAACCTTAGGAAAGTGTTACATTCAGATGACGTGAGCTATAATGAGCATGCCTGATGTTTTCTATCAACTACTCCTAGATGTTACCAGCTCAGCATCTTACCAAGGCCATGTGAATCAGTCCAAGGAGACTGTCTCCCCTTGGATAGGGCTTTATACAGAGTTTAAGTAACTGAGATAAGGTCTATGTAGGTCTCAATTGTTTACAAAGCCAACGAGTGTCCTAATTTAAGCATTCAAAGTAGGTACCTTCAGAAGACAGGACAATTTCCTCCTTCCTTCTTGCTTTCCTTTTTCCTCCTATTACCATAATTAACAGGAGCACTTTAATGTTAGTCCACAAATAACTCTTTTCCTTCAACAGTAGTGACATAATATATATAAATATGTAAAAAAATCAGCAGTTATTCAAATTGTGGGTTCCACATGAGCAGTGGAATGAGAAGAGCTGCTGAGATGGCCTCCCTGTTGAGGGGTCTATACATAGGGGCCTCATTCCAGAGGCTCTGGCAGAGCTACTTCTCCAGAAAGGCAATGTGTCCTGTCTCACATCTCAGTCCCATGTGGATGTCTGAGGCACCTGAATGAATTTCTAATGGCTCTAGACACCTGCACGTGGGCAACAGAATTGTACTTCAAGTGCCATTTGAGCTGAATCACGTGTAGTCCTTTATACACAGATGCCCAAGTTTTAGAATCTTAATCTGGAACTGGATGGCACCCAGGTAGTATTGCACGTGTTCCCAGCCTTCACTCTTATAATTCTTTCAACATCTACTGACATATCAAAACACTTTCTAGGCAATTTATTGACTTAGACAGCAAAAGGTTTGGAGTACAGAAATAGTCTTATAAAATGGAGCAGAACCAGCACAAAGTCTTGTATTTGGGAGAGGTGCAAAGGCAGTCAAAATTCATTGTTCCTTCATTTGTCTCCTGAGAATGCTCTGAAAACCCTTGAAGTTCTGAAGTCTCAGCTTACACCAGTTCTACACTGGGTCTGCACTGGGTAAGAAGGACCAATGCAGGAAAAAAATACCTGCATCTTTATAATGTAGATGAGTTTTGACTGACAGGTTGACCCTTAGCTTCCATTATTTAGCACTGAACTATGATACTCCTATTCATGGAAGTAAAAATAATCCATTTCTCTATTCTGTCTGTATGAAATCCAGAAAACTTCAAAAGTTTTTATAAATCTCCATAGATGTCAGCTAATAATATGCTACGCTTGGACAGACTCAAGTATTGTTGGAAGCTAAAAGTTCTTTCCCCTTAGGAAATCACTGGTGGTCTTTCCCAAAGTGTCAGCCAAAAGACCATTAACATTTCAGTCAGTTTTAATTGGGTAAGACCACACATCTCTATAATTTCACTCTGCATCAGCTGTGAGAGACAGCATCCTGCCCAGTCGGCCACACCATGTGGGCTGAATTTTGACTTTTAATGGAGCACAAGTTTTCAAACCTGGAAGTTTGTAATAGAAAATGAATACTACTTTTCTAGAAAAAAACAGATTTCAAAGATGAAGATTACTTACATCCAACAAGGAGGTATAACATCATTGTAAACTTTATAACTTTTCAAAGATGAAGGGATATGGGCGTACATTATTGAAGCACATCCCAGTAAGAGAGTGGGATGTTTGTGAACCCTTCAAACCTCAGCCATATATTGTTACAACCTCCCACAGATCATGCATTCGAACCATCCTGCAGATGATCTCCTACTCAGTAGTTCAATTTCTGCCTGTTTACAATGGATTTAAACACAAGAAAATCCCAAGCTATGGAACACACTGTGATTCTACGGTGCTGTAGGATGTGCATAAGAGAAATATGCACCAGCAACTGTGTAGATTTTGATCACAAAGTCTTGAAAGTTACAAAGACATATCTAGAAACTGTAAGTATCATTTAAACATGTATGACGAAAATACTTAGCCAGTTCTATATTCTATTACTTCATGAGTAAAAAGATACCAAATTCTTATCTAACTACTTTCACAACAATTTTTAAAAATAGTAAATTATGATTTTGAAACAGCATCCAAAATCTCCTGTTTTGTCAGGCAGACAAGTGGGAGCTGTGCTTGTTAATTCCTATCCTTTCCCACCAGACTGAACTTCCTGCTGCTCACTGTTTGCAACATGGCAGCTTCCCATGAGAGCCCAGGTGTGCTTTCCTCCTTTTGAGAATCAGACAAGCAGAATTCTTTTAGAGTATGCTCAGCCTGACTTACAGTGACATTCACTTCAGATAGTAATGCCTAGGAAGATGGGCAGCCTTGAGCTCCAAGTGTAAGCTTTTTGAATCCTCTGTGTAATAACAAATGTAGAAAGTGTTTAGTTAACATAAAAAATGTTTGATGTTAGCATGAGTCTTTTCAGGTCTGTTGGAACAACAGATCTTACAGTGATGCAAGCAAGAGTACAAGTAAAACAATACTAACAAAACCAGCTGGAAAAAATCTGCAATGTGCCAAGTGCATTTTAATAAATTGTCATTAATGTTTATACATGCATATATAAGCATATATGTATATAGTATAGAAAACACGCCTTTTATTCTTGTTGAGTTTTCTTGGGGTTTCTTTTGGTGTTTTTTGTTTTGTTTTGTTTTGTTGGGTTTTTTTGCTCTACATGGTGTTTATGTGACATTTGGACCAAGAAATGTGAAAAGACTCACAAAAAAATCACCAAACTCTAGCACAACACCAGTATGGCAGCTCCACCTTTACAATTTCTTTTATAGTATTGTTTATGTCTTTTGAGAAGCAATATTACTGTTTTGATCTGCCTAAACCTTGCAGTTGTGACAAAGAGCTGATAGCTAATGACTGCTGGAATGTGTTTAGATTGCTCTAATTTTAAAAGTAAATGAATGTTACGTTTGCTTATATGTGTTTCCCTCCACCTCTAGAATTGTGTTCTGCTTTAACTTAATAAAAGATATTTATAGCGAAGACTTACGCATAAATGCGATGTTGGTGGTGATCAAGGCCCTTTTCCCAACAATACTGGCCTTGTAAAAGTATAGGTATCTCTGCTTTTTAAAAATTGGTAGGATAGCCAATTCTCTGTTTCAGACAGGTAATTTCAGTGCTCTTTGGCACACCAGCTTTAGTATAGTTCCTTTACCATCTACAAGAAGAGGTATAATATCAGTTGTGAGTTCTGAGTTAAATGCCTATTTTTCCTCTAAAATACAATTTTGAAATTTAGAATTCATGAAAACTAGGAAAGAAGTAGCAGCAAATACATTTCTTTTTTCTCTGTAAACTAAAGGATGCTGTTGAACAGTTTAGAAACACCGAACCAAAGTAATTTCTCTATTAGAGAACTGAGGAGCCTTAACTGGTATCAACAGCCAGAGAGCACATCCTGCTTCTTGTTTGCTTGCAGTGAAACCAAGGAGGTGAAATAAACATTGCACCCTGGCAATAAAGTTACCTTTGCCTACAGACAAGGAGGAGAAGCCTAACCAGAAGTATCAGTTTATTGTCATTTGCTAGGATTGACACTTACCACTAAGAGTAAGGGTAAATACATGATAAAGATCACCCTAAATTAACTTTCCTTTTTAAGGTGAGGAGTACCTCATAGTTGTGGTATTTCAAGAGTCATGGTCTTATCTAGTGTTGCAACACAAAGAGATGAATTAAGTTTCCCTTGCTTCTAAAGCTGTTAATAAGCTGAAGGGAGGGAACATTTTTATTATAATTCTTAAAATACTGCTGTCACATTCTTATATTAGTACCACATTCCTGTATTAAATCACTGAATTTTTCTATCCTTGGGCCCCTCTAACAGATCTCATTAGTGGTTGTTTTTATGGAGATTTTTGTTTTTAAGCCAAAAGAGAACCATAGTAACTGTGCATTTCCCAAACCATTTCATTCATGAATGGGAAATGAGTCTCCAAATCATTACTCACATGAGTAACCACATTGATATCCTTGGGCCTTCCATTATTAGCAGCTAGAACTGTGAGTATAAACCTGCAGGATTTGGATGTGGCACTTCATTACTTCATGGCAGTGAAATCTGTAGCTGAAATCAATAGCTAAGCATGTGAAGCATATAAAAGATACATATTCTTTCATGGAGGTCTGATTGCAATGCATCTCTCAATTGCGTTTCGGCATCAACAAATAAGCGTATCATTGTAAAGAGACGTACAGACTATAGGCAGCAATTACAAAGACACATTTTAGATAGACATTCTAGCCTCAATAGAGGAGTTGGGAATAGTCCATCAGAAAGAACAGAAGAATAGTGAAAAAGGTCAACACTTCTTGAAAAACTAACATAGTAAGTCACAGACCAAGTTTTTGGTTCTTTGTTAATCAGTAGTGTAACTGTTGTCAATCATTCCCTCTTACCTTGTTTGTGATTTTTGAATGGCCACAAAAGAAACTTTTGTTGGTAATTATGGTCTTTACAATTCATCTGAGTCACAGGCAGGATTTTCAGAGCCTGCCTGTGGAATAGGCATGGTGTACCCCAAGCTGCGCTCATGTACGTCTGACCAATTCAAGCTAAATTTTCCCACGAGAATATGAAAGGAAATAAAAGATTCTGACCAACACAAGTCACTATTCTAGAAATAAAAAAAAGAACAGCATAGCCAAGATCTTCTGGTTTAGCATACTTTTTTTTTTTTCCCCTAAAGAGGATAAATATGATAACTTTTCCTTTGGAAGGGTGCACTTAGACAGGATATGCACCTGTGCATCTTGAATCTTCTGAAAGAGCATTTATATTCTCTGCCTAACCACATGCTTCCCATTACACTGATAGGAGCATTCTGCTAAAAATTATTGCCAAGAATTAATGCTTTTTCATTTATTTTTTTAATTCCTGAATTCCCCAAGGAGTTTCTTTTTCCTCAAATATTTTCACATTCCACAGATACATTTTTGTTTTGTTTTCTTTGGCTATCAGTTTAAGTGACCTATCTTGGCCCTGCTGAAAACATGAAAAGATTTGTTAAAGAAGGTTCTCACATAAACCCCGGTTTTAGAGTTGATTCAGCAAAGTAACAAACCTGATAACATCAAAGCAAGAACATCTGAAACTAAGATTTAGGCAGAACAGCTTTTTCAACAAATTGCAGCCTCTATAAATTTATCAATTTCAAAACAGCCAAGTCTATTTATTTGCTTATTTTCCTAGCTTTGCCGAAAGAAAAGCTGAAACAACTTTGGAAAAATAACAGCAAAGTTGTTCAGCGGAAACCAGCCCCTGCACTGTAAACAGTGCCTCTCCCCAAACTGCAGCTGCACAAAGCAGAGACAATGCAGGGACTCTCAGCATCATTAACCAACTTCCCTTCCTCACCAAACAGTGCCGTCGATAAAGCCATTACAATAGCATCATGGAACAGTAGAACAAGGAAAAAAAATAACCTTACCAGCTTCTCCTACAGTACACAGCTGAAAGGAAAACAAAACCCCCAGCTGCCGTATCGCATGCAATTGGTCTCCCAGAATGAATTGACTGAAAGAACTATGAAAGGCTAAAGTCTTTCGGCCCCTCTGTTCAGCCTCTCTTCAGCTCCCACTCTCCGAGCCTCCTCACAAAGCCATTCTCCTAGTCCCTAATCCTCGCCCAGGAAAAAGCAGCGCGCACCAAATGACTTCAGCAGGAGCTGCTGCGGGGGGTGGGGGCAGAGATGCTGCTGCCACTCAGCCCCGGCCCCGCCGCTCGGCATCCCCGGGGAGGGACCCGCGCCAGCGTGCCAGCCTCCGGGCCACGGCACCCTGCACAGCACGGCGGGACAGGGCACGGGAAAGTGCCCATCTCCATCCAGAGCCTCTCCGCAGCTCATTTCCGAAAGGAGCGCACCGCTGGGTGCTTGCGGGAGTCCCCCGCGTGCATCTCAGCCAGCCCGCACTGGAGTAGTTAGGCTTTTTCTCTTCTTTTGAAACTAGCCATGTGATTTCCTCAACACCTTGTTGGGCCCAAGACTTTTCCTTTTAAGAAAGAACATGTAAGTAAAACCTTAAATATTTCAAGCAGCAAAACAACAACAAAGATGTTCCCCCAGAAAATCAATAACAAAAGTATAAGGAAAAAGACCCCAACAGACACAAAATCAATAATATTATAAGTCACCGTATTAAAAAACCGCTGGTGCCTCCCTGAAATGCTTTTGATAGCTAAAATCAGAAAAAGCAATTGAATTTTTCACAATGAGAAAAGGTTTATATCTTCATTTCCAGTTTATGTACAAAGAGACAACATTTAAAAATATAATTTGTCTATATATCTCAATATAACAGATATTGAGATAACATCCCCTGCATATCCTCTGCTTTTCAAGAAAGCATTAAATCTTTGTTAAAGAAATTCTGTTGTCTTAGTAGTTTTTAACACAAGTTTTACTTCTCCACAAGATGCAAAAAACTCAGAAACAGGCAGCGGCCACAAAGTAAATCAAAGACCTAGAAAAGCAGATGGCATAATTTCACATCTTAAATGTTGGCTGTGAGCCTTCCAGTAATAATTTATAAGGAGACTTCCTCCTGCTTGTTTCTCTGCTTGGCAGCATGCTGTTTGAGCCTTTCAAACAAAATAAATAGACTTCAAACCACCAGCTTCACACACACCAACACTTACCAATGCTATTTCAACCTGACACAAGCTGACTTTGTTCCTCTGTGACCCTGGACAGAAAACCAAGGTGACAGTTTGATGGATGTGATCTCTTTTCACAATGTGGGTTGTGACTTCACAGCCCTGTCTCCCCATTATTGCTTTGCTGAAGGAGGAGACAGGAGCACAGGAGAATCCTCCACCATACAGAGCCATTTTAACTGTGAAAATGAACCAAATGTGTGCAATAAATGCCTGGAACACATTTTCCTACCTCAAAAATGTGAATTTGGGGCAATCCCTTTCCACTTTTCTTTGGGTTGGGGTCTGAGGGCATAAGGAAAAGGCTTCAGGAAGAGGAATTAATCCAGAGTGTTTCTTTCAGACATATTTTAGTCTAAGGAAATGGCAACATCACCAGAGAAGAAAGGAAAGAAGGAAGGAAAGAAATAATTTAGTTTGTTTCATTTATGACAAAAGAGCATTAGGAGAGGGACTTTTGTGAATTTTCTCTTAACTGTGCTAATTCAATTATTAACCATGAATCTTGAACAATTCCTTACTGGACAAAGGTCTCAATGCAGTAATGTCAGGCAAACAACTGCAATGGGATGTCTTTTATATATTACCTTAAAGACATAATCAAATATCAGACGATTCTTTTATCTTAAAATTGGTGGCTGCAAATTGAGTATTTGAATGCAGTTTCTCTGCTAAAATGAATTCAGAAATCTTTTTACAAGATTAACACATATAACATAAAAATTCTGCCAGATTTCACAGAAGTCTTCATGAAGAAATTGCCTTTCCATGAAAAAGGCTGGAAAAGGAAGATGGTGAATGAGCTCTGAAATGTAAGACTCCACGTCCACAGGCTTGAGCTCATTAACAGACACCCTAATGCCTGTAGTTAGCTTCTGATTTCCTTATAGAGGAGCACAGCTTGCTAATATAATTTGGTATTTGTTTCTGTTTGTTCATCTAATCGTATTCATCATGAATTATGGGGGGTGTCAAATCTCTGATTTTACAGGTGAATACTGGGGCCAAACAGCCTGGCTTGAGGAAGCTGAAAGATAATCAAACAGAAGACAGAGACTGATTGTTATCCAACAAAAGCAAAATCTGACAGACTTATGAAGAGGAATATCAAGCAAGTATCTTGTTTCATCAATTCAATTCCAATTTTTAATTTTTTTTTCTTAAGAACCACCTTAGAGTTACACCCCTGGTTTAGGTGACCCCATTCTGGGACTTAGTGGGGACCCTAGCACAGTGAAGTCGTGTGGTATGAATTTCACCCTTTAAAAAGAAGTTTTAAAAGATGCATTTGTGAACCATTCATATCCCAGCTTCTAAACTGCCACCATTGCTTCTTTGTTTCTCCTTAACAATCTGAGAGCATTCCCCCTGTAAAGAAGTACCTTAAACGTTATAGAAAAAATAAGGCCTCTTCACAGGGCACTTGATAGAAATAAATTACCTCTAAATAAAAAAGTTTGTACCATCCAGCAGGTGGTTAACCATGATATGCACGAATGAGATGAGCTCTACTGATCAAAAGGAAGAATGAAGCATAAAAATGTAGACACCTTTGTACTTGAAGTTTGCGTAGTGGAACAAAAAAATACACAATAGGACAAAGGAAAAGGCCCTAAAAATTTGGAAAAGTTCATTTTTCTCATTCTTGTAGCAGAATGTAACTTTCAGACTCATGATAAACATCTGAAGGAAGTTTGAGCTTTAGCAAATATCAGCAGGTTTGCACACTCTGCTCCATAAATTTTTCTCTGCTTGCTTACAACTATGTCCTCCTATCTGTATAATCTGTCCAAAGCACCTTTTTTTGCACAACATTTACTCCTTTCCATGTTTCTTGGATTAACAAAAAGCATAAGGCTCTCGGATAAGGCTTTCATTTGGATAACAGCCATACATGTTTAATAGCAATCATAAGAGCAGTTCAAAGAATCATTTCTACAAGCAGAGTGGTGCAGGCAATTGCACTGAAAAAGATTCCAGCAACACTAAAGATTAGTAAGCTCTTTGAGACTCATTGGTATGACTGATTAGTGCAATCCACTGCAGTTCTTTGATTTATTTTTTTTTTACCTTAAACTCCCAGTAATTCTTAAAGGCAGTGTAGAAAATGGCATCATAGAAAGACTTGGGTTAGAATGGACCTTAAAGATCATCTAGATCATCTGAAGGTGGCATATCTCTATAAGCAGAAGGAAATGCACATTTTGAGGTTACACCATCTGACTTTTAAGCATTTGATTGAGAAATGTGAGTTCCATAGTCAGTAGATGCTCTAGAGAGTACAATTTTTAATGGGCTCCCTTAACACAGTCAATTAATTTTAAAAGTTTACTACTCCACAGTAAGGTTGTTTATTGATCTATGCTCAGCTAGTCTGTAACATATGCATGTTGAATTTCAGGGATATTCTTTGTCTACTTGACCAGATTTTTTTTCTGAGAAAACAGGGGGGTGGCAATTCTGCAAATTGGAAGAGGAATGGCCTGGCAAGAAGGAAGGAAGGACTAGCAATGAGAGGAGAAAACAGTAAAAAAACATAGTTGGGTAAAAGGGAGAGAAATTAAAAACTCAAGTGATGAGAGTCACTTCAGCAAGAATGTTACTGAACTCAATGCATCCCTTTGACAAGGGTTATCTAATAGCATTTTCCTGGAGTTTGATCTCCATGGGTTCAGTCTAAACCCACTCCCTTTGCTTTTGTCTGAGAGTTGGATGAAAGTAAGGATTCAGCGGTGCAGCTGGGTTTACGTTAGGAGTGTATGTGTGAAACTGAGGATGTCTAGCTTGGAACTTCAAAGCACATCAGCCAACACTGGTGCATCAGCCTGAGAACCTCAGTAAATGTCAGCCTTCCTAAAGTTGGATAGAAGACCAAAATTAAAGCAGCAAAGGAAAAGAACAGCATGTGGCTTTCACAATACTAAATATTCATTCCTCCTTCAGCAGTAAGATACAAGGAGCAAAAAAGATGTTGTTCTCTGTAAATTGGGCAAGAAAACACATTCTGAGTGCCTTTTCAGAGGCTTTGACACACATGGCATGCTGGCCAAAGATAAGCCAACACCATCATTTTGGACAGTGGGGTACCTCTTGTGCAGCCAGGAAATATTCCTATAATCCAGCCCCTTTCTGCAGCCTCCTGCACCAGCCTAGGGATGAGTGGGCAGCCTGGGGTCGGGACACATCCGTACTGTGGACATTCCCTGATATTTTTTAAAGATCAGATCTGTGCTACAGACAGATTGTTATGAGCAGGCACGCAGACACAGACATTGAGAAGACTGGACGGCCTTTAAAGCCCAACCATCAAGATTTTTGTAACCCCTTTAGTATTTCAAGACAAACATCTGCTAAAAAATTCTTAGGTTTGGAGTCTCAGATTGTTAAGTCTTTTGGAGGAGACACATGTATTTTCCCTGTAGTTCAGAGGTTTGCAGCACAGCTGGAATTCCAACTTTTTAATATTACCACAGTGAAAACATATACACAATGATTTACATAGTGGTATTCTTGCCCATTTTTCCAAAACAAAGAGAAATTAATGGAGTTAACTAGGGTATATTTGAAAAGGGGGAGGAGAAGTAAGGAATAAAGTGGGGTACTGACATATGGTATAAATAGCTTATGGGAAACTACCCTGCAAACTGTTCCAAACACAAACATCATCAATGCTTTACAGTTAATCATACTCCATACAAGAAATCCACTTATACCAACAAGAATTTGTAGTACTGAGCTGGAACATAAACACTGTTGCAGATTTACTCCCTCATTATAGACTCCTCTCAGGAATTATCATCATATTCATATGACAAGAAAAAATAACATATGATTTTATCTGGACATTATCCAATAATGTATGCAAGAAAAGTAGTAGAATATTAGGTGTGAGAAATGCCTGAGTTAATACCATGCACTGCTCTTACTGTGAGAAAATGTGGTGTTTTTTAAAAAAATTTTATTTCTGCAAAATAATGTGAGATAAACTTGTTACTATCCAGGAGAGATTTCAGCGTATATATTGAGTAGCAGAGGATAATGAACAATAATATGGCCTAGAACTGAGACAACAAGAGGAGAAACTTGAAAGGCCAGCTCTGCAAGGCTGGAGAACCCACTTTCCTGTTTGAGTCCACTGTGAGCTCTCATTCCAGACACTGCAAGTGCCATGTTTCTAAGGCATCTCAGCAGCAATCACCATCCTTTTTTCAGAGGTCACTTCACCCTCAGTGCCCCAGCTCGGACCTGCATGATGAGGAAGAGGATGGCATACTTGTTGGGCAAGCATAAGGGAAACCTCTGGTCATCACGAAGAGGAGCCTCTAGCTGAATCACCAGCACAAATAACCTGGGAAATTATTTTTTGACCACACACAAACTTTAAGGGAACCTTCCTTTACATCTCACACAGATTTATGCAGTTAAATTGCCTAAAATTTAATTTGGGTTTTAAGTTCTTACAATATTTCATGTTATTCTTTTGCTCAGGCTTCTCTAACCAATCTGTTTTTCTTCTCTAATGATGTACTTCCCTTCTGCATTTATTTTGTGTTTTTTAATTTGACTGATTAATTTGTCTTTCTCTTATAGCAGCTTACTGGTCAATTCAACATAATCAAAGTAGTCAGAAATTTTAATATACTCAGACATGGGTTTCCTTCCACCTAAAGGAACTCCACCAAAGTACAAGTTTTATTATGAACTGCATAAACTTCGTGCTAAGGTAAAAAAACCTAACTTGAATTAATGGACAGCAAACAAAATACTGACTGTCCATTATTTACTGTCTGTAATTAAGAGAAAGATGTCATGGAAAAGGCCAGAGTACAACCTCTGCAGCACCAGGTAAACACCATTCTTTCCTGCACCAGCTGGATGATGCAGTGATGCTGCCAGACACTTATGTGACCCAGCTATTTTCAAAAAAACACTGAATCCCTCTTATCTGCAGGTGTGATCTTGCACTCTTAAAATATATTTGGAACAGGTCTTGTAGTTTCTGCATAGCTGTTTGTGGAACTAGCAGGCTGGACTCCCACGTAAATGAACCTGCCTGTGAAACTGCAGTGGATCAGCCTCACAGGAAAAAAGGAATCGCTTACACTTCCAAATGCAAACCTTCAGGAAGGTACCTGCCAAAGCCCACGCCTGCAGCTCGCCGCGGTAACTTCGGAAGAGGAGAGGCTCCCTCTCATGGCTAAACCGAGTAAAACTGAGAGCGCGGGTGCTTCGGACAGAGTCGAGAAAGAAAGAAAGCAAACTATAAAAAACCTTGCTATTACATATGCGAGACACATGGGAACTGAAATCCAGAAATTGGGAACTGAAATCCAGAAATTGGGAACTGAAATCCAGAAATCCATATTTTGAAGACATACAAAATAAAAAAAGATGTAACGATATAATAATAATAATAATAATGGCATTAATCTTCATTTTCTAGCTGAACGCCTCACACCTCCCTACAGAAATTATTTTTAAAACACATTTTATTGTTCTTTTGTAATATTTTAATAGTTAAAATAGGATGGTGGTCAGAGAAGGGCCACCTTTCTGGAATAAATATGAGATAGAGAATAATAATGAAGATACATTGCAGAAAATAACCAACGTGTTTAACATTGTATCAAATCCATTAGGCACGTGAAGTTTACCAAATGAAGCATAACACCAGAAACAAATTGTGTATATGAATGGATCCCTACATATCATCTGTTCTTAGCTTTTACATTTTGTTTTCTAACATTGGAAAGCAAAGATTCTGAAACTACAAAATTTTAATTACTGGACTGAATGGTTCAGAAACAGAGCTTTACTTATCTAAAAGAAATAGCATCTGTATCCCAAGTCCAATAATGTCACTTGCCTAAAGAACATAAGCATACCAAGAAGAGGGGGAAAAACGTTTAAGACAATATTCAGTTATTCATTTTTTACTTGAAACAGATTGTGATTTTTAAATTTCCTTTATTACAATTGCAGCAAGTAAACTCTTTCACCAGCTCTCTCTGGGCAGCTCAGCTTACATTCAAGCCTACCAGACCTAAAATGATTTGTCAAGAGTTCTTGGTTTCCATTGTTTTTATGACAATAGCATTTTTTACGTAAAAGAAAAATAAAAATCATGGATATTCTGCTTGGGGAAATAATATTAATTCCTCTACATTAATCTTGTTGTTTTACATCTGAAAAAAAAGCACAGTGGCTAAAAATGTTTTCCTTTAATTTATTTCCCATTTTAAGAGGCTCTAATCTTGTTTTTTCATTTGTTCATTTGTTTCATTTCAGTCTCAATACCTGAGTGCAAAAGAATATGTGACCAAGTGCAATAAACAACCTCTTGACTGCTGAAATTTTATTGTGGTATACTCAGCACCTGCAATAGCACACTTTTCATTAATGAACTACAGTAAATGTTTATATAACTACCAAGAGGGTTTATTAATGTGAACAAAAATTCTAGCAGATAGATCATCCTTTGCAGCAATTAAACTCTACAATAAATTGCAGTCTGACATATACACAGTTCTCTGAGGCATCTCAGATTAATGAAAAGGGGGATATAAAATCAACCCTGATCCTGTGGGAAGAAATCCCATTTGTCCACATATCAGCTTTTTGTAGAGTTTAAACCATTACAGCTTTTATGAAAAACAAAAAGGACAGCTTTAATTTTCAAATAAATAATCAATTCTTCTATGACAAAACATCATATCTGAGTTCTGACACACCAACAATCATTAGGTTTTCAGAGGGCTTTGAGGGTCTGTTCCAGCTCCCCCTGGAGCCAGAAGGATGGTATGTGATGAATTCCATGCCAATGAAGTTGAGTTGTGACTGGGTGGCTCCTGTATCTTCCCTGGATCACCACTAGTCAACTGGTACTGCACCAGGACCTGGACCTGGACTTGGGCTGGCATGTGAAGAGAAAGCTTAGGAAAAGTACCTAATTTGTATGTAATATCAGCTGGCTTTTAACTATATTATCTCTGTCTGTCAGTCTCAAAAGTTGGCCTGTTTGTGAACAGCGGCAGAGCTCTATAAAACCGGCCAGAACATCTGAGCAGACCCCCCCAGTCAGGAACACTGTATGTTTTCAGACAAACTTGAACAAACCCTGAGTATAAACACAGAATGATCCTTCCCCTCTAGTCATCACTGGTGAGGCCACAACTGGAGCTGCCTACTACAAGAGAGTCAGGGATTCTCCACTGGAAAGCGTTCAGTGAAGTGCCGTGAAGATGGTAAGAGACTGAAACATCTCTCCTATGAGAAAGGCTGAGAGATCTGAGAGTGTTCAGCCTGGAGAAGAGAAGGCTCAGCAGACTCTTATCCATGGATATAAATACTTGAAGGGAGGGTACAAAGGAGCCAGGTCCATTTCCATGGTGCCCAGTAACAGGACTAGAGGCAGTGGGCACAAGCCAAAATTCAGGCAGGTTCTCTCTGAACATCAGGAAACAGTTTTTCACTGTGAGGGTGATTGAGCAGGTCACCCATAGAGGCTATGAATCTCCTCTTCGGAGATGATTCAAAATATGTCTGGACGCAGTCCTGGGTAAGCAGCTTTAGGTCACCTGGTGTGACTGGGGGGGTTGGACCAGGTGACCTCCAGAGGTCCCTTCCAATCTCAACCAGTCTATGATACCACAAGTAAGGAACAAAAAACTAATAGAAACTGAAAAGCACAAGAAACCTTCGTGATTCCATAGCTTTATGAACATTTATTTACACATGACTAAATATGTTATGAGAATTGCCACAACAAGAGGGGAGCATTAAAGAACATAAAAAATAAATCAAAATGTCCTTGAGAGGAGCAGGCTTAAAAAGTAATTGCCAGCAGCAACCAGGGCATCTCATATTTCACATGTAGCATGTACAACAATTTTGCCTACCATCTCTATCCATTTACAGACATTGTTCTATTAAATTATTTAAAAATGCATTCTTCAAGGCTGGGTATAAATTTTATTAAAATAACAAATACGATAAATACATCCATCCATCCAATTGCACTAGTCACTGAGTTGAAAATCCTCACTCTTCCTCATCTCCTTTACCATTTCCCTACCTTTCTCCTAGGATGCTGCATCTCTCTTTCATCTTGATGAACAAAGATATTCTCTCAGGTCTCTGCATGTGAAATTGAAGACGATACAGGAAAAGCTACACAGAGATGTTCTAAATCACAGTAACTCCAAGAAGGAATTTGCTGGACAGAAAACTTCAGATTTGGAATGTACCAGATTTCAAGGTCTTTCTGTCTGTCTTCCCCACCTTCTCTTATTTTTCCCCACCTTCTCTTATTTAAGGACGCGGAGGACAAATGAATCTAATCCTCAGACTGTAAATCTCTGAGTGAAATTCAGTTTGAACTGTTAAGAATCACAGACACTAGAACAGTAAGAAGTAACAACACTGTAAGTATTGTATCCTCAAAATGTCCAATTTTTCTATAATGTAGCTATTTGATTTGCTATCCACATGATGAAGTAATGGAAATCATATTTAAAGCTCTTGAAGTAAATTTTATATAAAATATGTAGTGTGTTGGTTCTCAGTTGTGTGTCATTTCAAACCACACACTTGGTGGAACTAACTCAACAAGATGTGGCATCTCTCATTCAGACAAGTAGTCCACTGAATTCAACAAGGTTGCTTGAGGGAATCTAGATTAATCACACATGAAACTTCCCGATTCCATGGATAATCTTTATTAAATAATTCAGAAATCCCAGGCTTTTTTTCTGATGATGATGAACTACAGCAACATGTTATTTTATTCCCCTGCACACATGGACTTACTACACGTACATATGTATCTATGCACACATATATATGTTCATATATATCAAAGAAATTACACTAGAAATCACTGTAGAAAAAGCATCCCTTTGTTTTTTTTTAATTGCCAGAGAAGCTTGACAGCATTATTCTATTTTTCTCTCCTCGAGATTTCACAGAGGTTTTAGAACAAGCCTTGAATATGCACCTTATTTAAATAAGAATGGGAGTGAATATACTCTTTGGCAGTAGCGGTGCCTCCAAAGACAAATGTTTTCTCCTATTACTGTTTTTGCTGCTGAAAGCCATGCTCTGAGCCTTGCACTCTGGCTGGGAGTCTGCTGAGCCCGTTTCAGCTGGGCTGGCAGGGGTCGTGCTCCCCGAGGGAGGAGGTCAGCCCCGTGGCCTGGGAGCGGAGGGCAGGGGAGCTGGAGGGTGACCCCACACCCCACACATTGTGCTCAGGGGTGGGAAGTCAGCTCTGCTTATGCTGGATCACGCAGGGAACAAGCCCAACGCCTCTGACAGATGGAGGTCACCTTCCTTCGTGGGGATCCATTCAGATCAGCAGATCTTTTTTTCTGTATGTCTCCATCATTTGAATAGCAACTGTGACAACAAGAATGGCTCACCAGAGACATTTGGGGTACTGATGAACTCATTTTCAAAGAGCATTGGAAAAAGACACATAATTGTGGGTTCCTTGCCTTTAAGAGAAAACTAAATCACACGGTATGTGATGCTCCTTATAAATAAAAGCAGTGTGTGGCAGTAGAAAGGATATTGTGGTGAGAGAGACTAGGTATTAATACAGCATTTTGAAGCCTCCACTTCACCTCTGTTGCTATTGTGTGCTTCCACCGAGACCTTGTGTAATCCTGATCTCACTGTTCTTTCCTTACCTATTCTTATAGTGGAGATTTTGTTCTCTCAAAAGATAACCATTGTTAAGAAAAAGCCATTAAACTTCATGAGATACCCAGCTAAGCTGTGGAGAAGTATCGTAAAAAGCTTTTGAGTCTATAAATAAAAGATATATATAAGAGAAGATTACCCTACAAAGTCTATAGCTTACAGATATTCCTTGATTTTTGGTTGTTGTTCTATTTGAAGTATTTAAAGAAAGTAATCATGAAGCTACCAGCTCTATTATTGGTACCGTAAGAAATAAATTGGTGGGTAGAGCTGTTTCCACTCTTTAGAATTATTTAGCCTTTTTATTTTCCCAACAGGGAAGTTAATAGTATCATTCAGAAATTATTTCTATACCAGTAGTTACGTAAGTATCAAAAAAAGCCGTTCATTGCTGTTTTCCTTTTATTGCTGATCTTTTCACAGAATGAACAGAAATAACCATAAATTAGAAGAGAGTTTTATAGGATATATGTAGTATGTAGTGTCCAGTCACTTTGCCTACACAGAATTCCATTTCTAAACGATTCTCTTACAACTAATAATATACTGAAATCATATTCAACAAATCACGCTGTCTTCAGAGAGGAAGGTGATGTGTTGAACACCCAGGAGCTGCACTGATAGAGGAAGCCAGTATTGCCCAATTTTCTGCAGTATGCTGGATGCCCCAGAGCCAGATGTGCCCATACAGTTTCTCCATATACACCGGCCCAGTACCAGCAGCTTCTTGACAGACCTCACACACCACTTGCAGTTCTACAAAGAAAAATCTAGGAGTAAACAGACACTCTGAGCACATCCCTGAGAGCCAGCAGATTAAACCTCATCTATGGGAAAAACTGCTGGAAGCCTTTTTGTTCCATTGAGTGGGGACAGCAGCATATTCTGTGCCCAAGCAGGCTTACACTGCATTCACCAAAGCTGTTCCTGCACGCACAAACATCGTGAAGCAGCGTTATAGAGGGAAGTGAAGCAGTTCTAGTGTTCAATCAGTTGCTGATCTGCACTGTGAAAATCTGCAAGGTCCATAGTTAGCTGGTGTATGAGTACAGTGCTGTTTTTCATTCATATGGCACTTAGATATGGTCCTTCTTAGCCTTCAACCCTGCAAGAGACTTAAAAGTCCTAATTGTCTCAAACACTGTTAAGATCACAGAAGGATGTGCCCACTATGACAAAGTATAAAAAAGCTGCAACTACCAAAGCCCACCATTCACCCCAAGAGCTTCCTGCATTTCTGTTATTTGGACTTTGAGTTAGGCCACCTGACGGGACCTTGAGGTAAGATAAAAATGGTACTATTGTCCAATTACCTCAGGTCTATGGAGAGGTAAACAAGGCTGGGGGATGTCATAGCCCACAGATTCATTTGCTGAGGCCAGGTTTCCACATTCTTTCCCTGCCAGTCAAGGGGGAGGAGGAGTTTTTGGGTGTGTGATGGTGAAACCTCTGGTCCACAGAAGACAGAGGGAGTGACCACCCACCACCAGAGGCTACAAGTTGGGCTAAATAAGAAGACCCTGAGGAGATGTGATGGTGCTTTTTTTCATGCTGGTTGTCTTCCATGACACAAACAGGCCCAGGTGTAAAACAGCCCCACCCCAGGAAGGTCACGTTCACAGGGCACACTCACGTGAGAGGCAGCTGCCATGTCTTAGACAGGGTCATAAACCATCAAAGACCCTCGAAGTGCCCCCTGACTCATTTCTGAAGCCTTCCACCAGAGAACTGCATGTGATCCACAATGTTGCAACCGATTCAGTGTTGTAAAAGACTGTGTAAATCTTTCCTGCCCCCTGCAGGAGTGGTGCTTGGGTGTTCCCATATATACCTCAGCACATATTGACCCACTGGACTCTGTGTTTTGGAGCAGCCCCATGACCAGGAAGACCAGAAAAAGAGGACCAATGGGATGCCACTGGATCCACAGGGGTGGTGACTATCTTTCTACTCTAATCTGTCTCCCTGTCACTCTCTTTCTCTCCCCTCTCTCTCTTTTTCCCATTTTGCTATCTCTCTACCTCACGTTTATTGTTAAATAAAATCCATACTAATGTCCTCAGCACAGGATCTCTTTTGCATCTTAATTTGGGCTGAGGCGTCTCTCATTAATCATAATAATCAAATCATAACAAATCCCCTATGTGTACACAACTTCAGCGAAAAAAAGAATAGCCTACTCTTTCCCTTTCTTCTCCTTTCCCACTATCCCCTAAGAGCTAACTCCTCCATGGACATGGAATATGTTAGGTCAGAATTTCCAATGAGTAGACCTTTTTAAGTTATATGCTGCAGTATGAATTTGGGTTAAATAAAGCAAGACTGTAAACCCTTAGATCCTCAGTTTTAGGCTATGAAAGGGTCATCTGCTATCCTTGTACAGTGTCTAGAAAAATGTGCTTTTCAAGTACAATATAATATACAAATAATAGCATATCATGCAGTATAATATTCTGATTAATAAAATCAAGCACTAAAGTTAGAGCCAAAATTGACATTTAGGTGAGCAATATAACGAGAGAGGTATGGGATTACATCTTCCCCTTTTACAAGAAAGCCCTCTGTGAATAGACATATACCTCCTATTCCTATTAGATTTGTGTCACTGACAGTGACTACAAAGGAAAAAGAGGCAGGAAATCCAATTCATACTCTCAGCAGATATATCAAATGATGCTATATGAAGCATGGATGATCTGTGGTGCTGAGAGGGATATTAGTGTGCAATGTCTGCTTTTCCCAAAGCATTGACAGTTGCTCAAGTGGAAAAAAATTACATTTTGCAACTAGGACAGACCATCTATGTGCAAATAGTGGCTCTGGTACATAAAAATAATCAAGAATTTGGGATATTAAGTGCTCTTCATCAGGAAATTACAGTTTCAAAAGATTTATTCAAAAAGACAAACATATAATGAAGATACTTAGAAGATTGCAGTTTGGAATCTGAATCTCCACATCTGAAGTGACTGTCATAAGGACAAGCTATTTTGGGGATGAATCTTGGGGGTTTTTCACCCCTTCTGGGGAACAGCCTAAAAATACTCATCCTTTTTCTTCTTCTTTTTTTTTTTTTTTTTTTGGAATCTCTGAAGATTTTACTGGGATGAGAAAATTGTTTCCTGCCCAGCCCTCATGGTGAGTGGCTGGCAAATGATAACAACACACAGAATACAAACAGCTGGATTCAATCACTGCACTTAGTAGATCCATGAAATGTGATTGTAGATGCACCAGGTACTCTAACAACCAGTGAAGAGGACAGGCATCTGGCATTAACAGAGTTCTGAGACTCTCAGGGAACATGGCACATCACACGCCCAACTGATGAATTAATTAATCACATTGTAATTAACATAAATGTGTAATGACCTGTGCTTTGCTGCTTTTAGAGATAAATATTCAGATACAAGAAGACACAGCAAATTCTTGAACAGTCTTACTGAGATGCTGGTACTTGAAACCAAAGTCACTGTCACACCTTTCTAAAAATACCAATATGTGTTTCCACAGTAAAGCTACTTTTAGGAGGAGCATTGCCTAACACTTCTCACTCACAGCACCATTTGGTGGAAAAATCACTCCATGTAAAACAAAACACATCTTCTAAAGATGTACAGATTCAAACTCAAAAGAAATTCATTCCTACCCTCCAGTCCTCTTGTCTTCTAAAATCCATTACTTTCAGTATAATGTACATCCATCCCACCACATTACTGATTTAATGGTTAGAATAACTGTTTTCACATCATCGTATAATAGAACAATATTTTCAAAGTGATGTTTTATTTTATTTTTCACTGATGGTGTTATCAGAGGAAAGATCAAGAAGTGGATGAAATTTAAAAAATAAACATATTAAAAATCTCTGAAATTGTCAGCTTTGCTAAGTCACACACATAAATTGAAATTTTATAGACATGGGAAAAGTTGTGTTAGCTGAAGGGGTTTTGTAAGCTTACTTTAATAACATGTTTTATATCATCAGTCAGGTTCCAACAAAAATATGTAATTTAAAATTTAAAAAAGAGAACGTAAGAAACTCCTTTTTCATGTAGGTTGGTAGCTTTTTGCTAAGCAAGGGGTTAGTCTAGATTGGTTTCTAGACTTCCTTCCAACCTGAACTGTCCTACGATCCTATGAAATGACTTTTTTAAGTTTAAGGCCTCAGAAAAGAATGAGCTATTGATCTACAGGGATTATTTGTAATTTTAAAAAAGGAAGAGAAAAAGACAGAGTAATTTCAACAGCACCAACATGTAACACAACCCTACCACAGTCTTCAGTGCTGCACCTCTCAGATAAACTGGACAACTCACCCCAGCAGCAGGAGCTGGGTGTGCCTATGGTGAGATCCACAAGGGATTATTAGAATGGCCTCTTCACAGTCACACCTGCCACAGCAAAAGACCACCTACCTATCCCAAGTTTTTAAACAAATGTAATAATCGGAGCAGGCATGGAAACTCGTTTGTAGACTTTGGAGCGTGTGACCAGGAGATGTTACTGCAGGTTTGGATGAGCCAAACTGACTTTTAGAACAGATTTCCTGAGGTAGGCAGGATTTAATAAGATTGGACTAAACACATTAGTTTCCACTTAAAGGTGGCAAATTAATGCCAATGAAGAGCAGTCAATAAACAAATTTGACAATATTCCACTGAATGGAAAAGGCCTTATAATTATGAAATAATAATTTCCTGTTTGAATAAACCAAATCTATATAAAGGCATATAATGAAGCCTGAAAATAAAATGCAGTAGCTTTTTGTCTGCAAGCACTATAGCAAAAGCTTTCTGAAGAGGCTTTACAGAAAACAGCACTGAAAAAGCAGGAAAGTAATGCTTCAGTCAGAGGGGGCTCTTATATCTTCTTTATGTGAGCTTATATTCTCATAGTTTCTCTCCTACACTCAGTTAAAGTGTAAGGTATGAAGAAAAGCAAAGAACTAAAAATTGTTAACAGAATCACATCAGCCCTTGTTTGACTTTGTGTGTATAATAAAATAAGATGATGGTATAGATCCAGCAGAATTTGTATTCTACAAAAGCTGAATAAAGCATAAACAGGACACAGAGAATCTACTGAACTGCTGTTCTGCACAATCACTAATCCCCACCACGAGTCCTATGCTTCATATCTATACCTTACCCAAAACATATTTTGTTTTTCTGCTGCCTCACACCTCCTTTTGCTAAAGAGGAACGAGGAAAAACGATGAAAAAAGTGAGAGTTAGGAGGATATATCACGGGCATGTTGGAGATTTGGGGATACAGAATGGTATCTCTGACAAATTTTGCTTGTAGTGGATGAAAGTGGAGTTCAAATGAATTACGGAGTTTGTGTCTTCACAAGCACACTTAGGGTGTTTTTCACATCTTACATGAATCTATCATGTGTTATTTAAGGTGAATTGTTTTTATTACCTTTATCTGTGCATGGTAACAAATTACATCTGATGTTTTGCATTTAACTCCTTACTTTAAACAGCATTTTTGTGTGACTTTGGAGAGCACACATACATTGCAGAAAATAATTCAGTAATTCAGAGAATTGTTCAATTGTTCAATTCAGAGAAATGTTTATTCTCATTTCAGAGAAAGAGAGTAACTAAAGCCAGAAGTATATGAATGATATACTGCTCTGGGTATGAATTCTGCCACACTCTTTCATTACTGGATTTTTTACTGGTAAATTAATTACTTCATTTACCTGTCACAGAAGGAGATCTGATTATATACTCAATATTAATGACTTTAAAATATGTTGGACTCATCTCTGAAAGCTCCAGTCAGAACAGAATCACCATTTTGCTGAATCTTAAGATACATGCAGAGAGCAGTGACCCTGCCCCATGCTATAACATCATACACATATACTACAATTTAAAATATAACAAGAAAGGAAAAATTAAGGGAAATAAAAGTTTTTTTAACAGATTAAGATGTCTCTTTTAGTACAAAGTGTCAGCGACCTCTCTCTCTTGCTAACACACCATCTTTCATGTGCTTCCTGGGAGCTGGGAGAACAGCGATTCTGTATCTAGTTTTTATATCACATACCTTCAAATACACTATTGAATGACTGCACTACACACTTTAAACGTCTGCATCTCCACCTGATTCACAAATTCAGCCAGGTCTTAAAATATATTCATATATTAAAGGTTGTATTCCTTTAAAATTCACACTTCAAGGCAAGTTTTTGGCACGTGAATGTAAATGATCCAATAGAAACGAAAAGAAAAACATGGTTTACATAATAGCAGCTCAGAAAAGATCATATCTCTGATCACTAAATTCCAAGTAGATACCTAGAAGTATTGATTTGTGATCCTACTATAATATTCCACAGAGCAGTGTATACAGTGTCAGCAAACAATGTGTCAGACAAACCTTCAATAGGCACTGAAAATAGAGAACTCTGTCGAACAGCAAAAGACCATCATTATTTCTCGAAATTTAAAGCAAATTACAGGTATTTACGGAGAACAGCACTCAAAAAAAAGTATGCAAGACTTGAAAATAATGTTGAAATGCAGAACTAGGGGGTACCTACATGTTTCTTTTACCCCTCCTGGGTACTTACATTAGCTTAACTGCAAAGAAAGACTGTCAGCTCCTTTAATTTCCTATTTAACCTTCCACAGATGAACTGTACTCTAAAAGCAGACTCTAGAATTGCTTCTAAAGATTTGGATAGTATTTATGTATTAAAAATATTTCGTGCAATTTAGGGCTTCTAAAACTTCAACAGAAAAAATACCTGTTAGTATCTAGAAAGATGGTAGTATTGAAGCACTTCCCTCCCAGTGTTTCACTGAGAGCTGGAAGACATACCTTTAATAAGATAACTATAACAGTCCAGAAGTAGTTACTCAAAAGAAAAAACAACGAAATCATTCAAATGAAAAAGAAAGCCTGCATGGCCTATTGAGCTATCTTTTACAGATTTCATTGCTCACATGAGCAAGGATTCATACCAGCTACTCATTAACTGGTAGCTGCATCTGTAGCACCTCTTGTGTCAGTCAAATACCTCCACAGATGCATATACTTTCGGCTTAAAATTAAACAGGTCTTTTGGGATGACAGAATCACAGAACCAATTAGCTTGGAAAAGACTTCCAAGATTGAGTCCAACCTTTGACCAAACACCACCTCATCAACTACACCATTGCACAGAGTGCCACATCCAGGCATTTCTTGAACACCTCCAGGTGACTCTAACACCTCCCTGGGCAGCCCATTCCAATACTTAACAACCTTCCAGTGAAGAAACTCCTCCTGATATCCAATCTGACCCTCCTCTGGCACAGCCTGAGACTGTGTCCTCTTGTTCTGTCACTGGCTGCCCGGGAGAAGAGGCCAATCCTCACCAATCTGTAACATTTCAGGTGGCTGTACAGAGTGATAAGGTCTTCCCCAAGCCTCCTTTTCTCCAGGCTAAACAATCCCAGCTTCCTCAGCCACTCCTCACATGAGTCACTCTGTGGACCCTTCACCAGCTTCATTGCCCTTCTCTGCACATACCAGACACATCCCAAACTAACAGTGGTGAAACAAGTCTTTAGTCACTGCTAAGTTAAAAAACAAACACACAAAAACAAGTGAAGAAATTTAAAATAATATTTCTTAACAAAGATTTTTCATCTGTGACATTATTCTGAAATATCCTGTGATATCGTGCAAACCAACCCGAAATATGAGGAGAGGAGAGGAGAAATAATCAAGGATACGACTTAGTACAAAATTGGATTTTCTGAGAAGGAAAATTTGTGGTCCAGGCACATGACCTGTAGCCAGGAAATCTGATTTTTATTCCCAGAACACCCAGATTCCTTGCCTCTCTCAAAAATGCCTTTCCAAAGCTGCAAATGCAGAAATAAATTAGAAAAAAATAAAAGGGAAATAAAAGGATGGTGATGGAAAAAAGGACCAACCAAAACAAAACCGGCTGTGTTAATCCAAATTCTTCAGTACTCCAAATACCATTGTGGATACTTGGTTAGAGCACTTAGCTCCCTGGCAGTCATGGCTTTTTGTGTTACTGCTGTCTAACTCGCAGCCTCTGAATGCGCTGGCTTTGTGCCACAAGCCCCTCCACACCCAGCAGGTACCCCAAAATCACAGACACGGGAGTGTGTAAATATGCAGACACACACATGTGGGAAAAAGAGAGCAATAGCAATAGGTACTTGAAATTGTAAGTAAAATTGTTCTTTTCTCATCATCACTAAGGATGATCTTTCCAAGGAGTGATGACTTACACTAAGGCTATAATCTGATTTTACACATCTGTGCAGCAAATCAGGCATGGAGATGATTCCAGACTATCTGCCACAACCCACGTTTAAGACTAGCTGCTGTGGGAAAGGCTGCTCTCCAATTTTAACCAGGAATCCTGTTTCAGTCTTGGTTTTTCCAAATTAATTTGTCAAACTAATTCCCTTTTAGTGTGATATAGTTACAGCAGTAAGCATTTACCACAGAGAATACTTCTCTTTGAAAATGTCCTAGATGCCAACAGGTATGAGGTGAGAGATGAACTCCTGGAGACTTGTGGCTGTTTACAAATGAAATTTGGGTTAAAATTCTAATTATTAAATGGCTTAGCACATGTTTCTTCGAACCTGCATCTTGTGGAAAAAATACAAAATGTTTAGTGCCAAATGTGACGCCAAACCCCCTGTGTGAAAACAGATCTTTTAAAGCTTTTACTCATCTGCTAGATGACCTCTTATTCACTTAATCTTAGAAATCTTTCTAATTTTCAAAGCAGTGATGGAAGTTATTAACTTTCATTTCTTGAGTCTTTAAAAGCTAAATTTTGTTGAAATTCTAATGGAATAATTTGCAGTTATGATAAATAATCTCTTCCTTTAATCTACTGAATTTCCTTTATCTCTCTTCTTTTTTTTTTTTCTTTTTTTTTTTTTTTTTTTTTTTTTTGGCTACACTGAGAGGGTCGTTAGGAAGATATATTCAATTCAGTGTTTCCACCATGAACCAGTAAAAGTTGCCAAAGACAGAAACACAAATAAAGAGAACATTGCTTCTCTCCAGCTCCCCAGCTGTCAGGACAGTAAATTTAGGATTACAGGGGTAAGTGCTGTATCTCATTCAAGAGCCAAAGCTGCTTTTGTAACCACTTCAGATGAAAAATCTACAAAGGAATGCTTTCAACACCATTTATGAGCTTGGGTTTCAGTAAAATTAATAAATATTCTTCATTTTAGAAATCAAACAATTGCAGTGTGTCTTGCCTGTACTAAAATGAAATATGCACAAATAATTCCTGATTTCCAGGCCTGTATTTCCATAAGATGTTCAGATTCATGGCAAGGCCAGCACACAGATACACGCAAACACCACCTCTCTGAAGATAAACAGGAAAGGTCAGCGATATTATAGTTTATTAGACTTGGAAAATTAAGTAGAATAAACATCTTTTGTGGTTGGTTAAAGAGATGCCAGCCGGGCAAGTTTCCTTTGGCCAAGAGAAAATAATCAAAAGTAAAAATTGGGGAAAAGTGGTTAATTTTCCTCAAAAAAGGGCTAAGTATCTGAAGATACAGCACTGCACTTAATGAGAAGGAAAAAAAAAAATTCTGTAATGCCAGAATTTCCTGTGCAGTCTTCTATCACATGAACTGTTCATATTCAGAGTGTGTACTGCCCTGAAATGATTACAGTAAGAATGATAATAACCCTATAGAACTCTCAAGGAAAGGGTTAGGAAAAAAGAAAGGAAGATATTTTATTCCTGTGAATATCCTGAATAACTACAAATTAAAGATACGTGACACTGAACCAGCCATAAGCAACCCTTGGAGTACCATGTTGGTCGAAGCTTATGTTTCCCATGCCTCAAAGCACCAAGCTTACTAAAACATCAAAAAGCAGAGTTGGCCATCAGATCATCATTTCACTTTAAACCAAGTGAAGGGGAATATTTGTCTGGCACAAATGTTCTTGATTTATGCACATTGTAGTGTTTGTGCTTGCTGCATCTGAAAACTGGAAGCCATGTGATTGTTTGCACTGAACAAAGTATTTCTCAAATTTTTTGTTAAAAAATACTGAGAAAAAACAACATATCTGTGTGACTGCATGCACTTCCCAAACACATTCAATAACCATTTCTGCTGATCTCTTCTGATTATTATAAATAATACTTGTGAATTCAAATTATATTTTTGTATTATTGTGACTGAGAACTTTGGTCTTGGCTATTATTCAGGCAATATTTTGGATGCCTGTACTTCTGAATACCTTTTCCAGCCTAAATACTTCCTTTTCAGAATGAAACCGACTGCAGCTCCCAGAGCTAGTAAAAGATCTATGGCCACTTAATGCTCACAATTTCAAAGGTTTCAACACAGTTTAAAGAGCAGCTTTTCCTCTGTACTCCCTAGATCATTCTCCAGAAATGTTTTCTTTACACTGGCAGTTAATAAATGGTTTTTAAGGATATTTGCAGAAAATATTCACAACAAAGCATACATAAAGAATGGCAGCAATTTCATGTTAGCAATAGTTCTGAGATCGTTAAGGTTGACTGCAAAGCTGGACTTCAGCTTTTGCAGATCTGCAGAAAGCATGCAGGGCTGAGCAGCTTAAAGCTGATAATGCGTAGAAATAATTTGGCTGGTCTTACAATGCCATTTTATATTTTACCAGCTGGTCAGTATAGCCATGCAAAAGTTAGTGTAACTGCTAAAATATATTTTCTTTTTATACAATGTTTACTGTCTTACAAAAAATAATAGAAACATTTATCACAATTTGAGGTGCCAGAGGCTCTCCCAGGTGTAATCACAGAGCAATGCAACACAACTTTTCAGTGTACCAACTGTGCCAAACAGAAGCATCACGGTTTTCAGCCACTGCTACAAATCATTTGGATGGGCATTTTTGGTGCTTCATAATGAAAGATTAGTGTGTTTAATTTTACCATGAATTCTTTCCCAACAGAAAGCATTATCCATATATTCTTGGCAGAATTTTGGATGTGAACTTCGTACATAGCAGGGCACAGATGTCTCCCAGTGACAGGAACAAGTTTTATCATTCACTTTCATGTAATCAAAAATAAGACCAAGACTTGGGCAAAACTAGACAGGGTTGCAAAACATCGTATCTGTCAATTTTTGATGTCTGGATTGCAATGATCTTAGCAGAAATTTTAGTGACTTGAGGACCCATGTCCATTGAATGTTTTTCATTTAGTGTTGTTTTCTATTGCAAAGCACACAACAAACTGTCACAGATGTTAAAAGCATCTCAAATTTCATGCACTCATGCTCAGCTGAATTCTTTCTTGTAGAAGATCCTTGACATTTTATTTAATATTTTTTTATTTTGCTCTGCAGAAAATATAGACCTAAAATGGAAAGATTTTTAAAAACATTTCTTTCCTGAAGCTTTAAACATTATTTACCAATTTCCTGAGCCAATATCTTTGTTTCCTCACTGTAAACGAAACACCAGTGGACATTTTGTCAAATAATTTTCTCTTGAAATTATTTTGCCTTTTTTTCTCCTTCCACTGTTTAAAAACTGTACATCTATCTTCAGTCAAGCTGGAATGCTATTCCAACTGGATGGGATACAGTGTCACTCCTGAAGCCTGCTCCAGGTCATAAAGAAGTAACGGGAAATCTTAACAGAAACTTCAGCGGCAGCTGGAAGGAGCCTGTGATATGCACACTAATGGCTTTCTGTAAGTAGTGCCAAGGTCAATTAATCGTATGTTTCAGATTTGCTCATTTGAGCTTATTCATAACATTGCACTATTTCAAAAGCACATACACAATAAAATGTGGTAAGAGACCAGAGAAATCTTGGTTTGGTAGTAAAGGAATGTGTGTGGGATCAGTTCCTCCCTCTACCACAAACTGTCAGTGAAGCATTTAGGCAATTTGCTTTAGCCCCGAGTCACAGTCTACACCTTGAGTAGGAAATAATTTCAGTGGAGATACAGCAATGAAAGCAGCTGAGGTTTCATCCAACTGATACCTTGCAGATACTATTCTATAGTATTCTTTTATATACATATTCTTTTGTGTATTAAAAGAGCAAAGCTTCAAGATAAGCACATACGCAGAAAATGTTGTGTCAGCAACACATTCTCCTGTAATAATCTCAAGCATCCACTGGAATGATGGGAAATTATCAATATTAATCAATCAGGAATAATTTTATATGCCATTAACTTTTACATATTTATGTATACTTATTAGTTGGAAACCAATACTGTCGGCTATATAACCTGGTAGCAAGAAATACTACCAGAAACTGAAATAAAGAGAAACATCAGTCAAATACACTGAAGGAAAGAGAGGTGGCACAATAATTGCTGTCATTGGCACCAGCTGTGAAATACCAGCCCTTTTGCAGTGTGGGGAAAATGAGATCATCGGAAGCAGCAAATGTAAATCAATCTGGTTGAACATTGCATTATTCCATTAAAAAAAAAAAAAGGTTACAGACCTTTACCATTGGGCAAGGATACACCTTTCAGTCTAATTTTTCAGTTACTTCTCTCTTCCAGGAGTAAAGAAATATGGGAAGAACAAGAAAACCTATGAATAGTTATGCATAAGTGAGCTGATCCTCCATAAAAGCATGTGAAAAATGTAGTGAAGAGTGCAGCAGCTCTTCACAATCTCCCAGAAAGCAAAGGGGCTGGACGGCAAAAGCAGTTCAATACTCAGATTTAAGGAGAAAGAAGGGAAAGCAGAATGAATTTCTGTTAACCTGCAGTCAATATGCAGTATAAGCAATTTTCTTTGAGATTTAAGTGGAATTTACAGTATCATAGGCCTTCCCTTGTGAGTCCAGCCCTTTAATCCACTAAAACATCATTGCATTTTAGCTCTATTGGCATTTTCAGATGAGGAGCCAACCACTGAAGTACTTATCGAGTCGAATTTTTTTCTCAGAGGGAAGAATTTCAAACTGAAGGATGTTTTGCGTTCAAAGAAAAATGAAAAGCACTTAATTTGTCCACTCAGAAGTACTTTTGAAAATACACAAACATGGATTCCCCAGAGAACCAGTCTGTAATTACTTAGATGTCCTGAGGATGTCTGGGGCCTCTGCCCCCCTAAGAAAAGCACAGATAATCCCAAACCTATGCCTATGCTTCCTGTTACTATTTGTGAAGTCAAATTTATGAGCTCTGAAGCTGGTCTGCGTAATTTTTTTAATATATTTCTCTAGTCCTGTTACAAGATCCTAGCTCACAATTTTCACTCTCAAATCAATTTTTTCCTATGGGAGATGAATAATAAAACCTGAAGACTTTTACATATTTGATATGTGGAAGAAGCTGAAATCTATTATTGTACTTTTTAAGCAAGGTAGAAAGTAAAGATTGTGATGTTTATAAACCATCTTATTTAAAATTACTCCATGCAGTTGATAAGTTTTTCAACTTGAAATACACATATATGAACCAATTAAATATAGGGTTGTTTATTGGGTTTTTTTCTTTTGGAGGATGTTTTTACACATTTACGAGTCTAATTAGCTTTCTGCTTTCTCTAACTCTGACCACAGTTCTCAAACCATCTGCAAATTTCTCCTTTCAATGACTTGTCAGTGCCTGCCCACTTGTTCAAAAATCAGCAGAACAGGATCCTAGGTCAACAACTAACAATGGCAACTTCTGTTTTCTACAGTTCCCAACCCTATCTTGCATTCCTAAAATGCAATGGGGACTTTAGATACTCAAATCTTCTTACTTGCCAAAGCAGAATAAAAGCAACATGCTGTCAGCATGTTTTCCCTCTCTGTTTGAATGTAGCAATTTAATCACTTTCAGGAAATTCTCCAAAGTGATGAGCTTAGAAACAAGGGGTTTGATTCTCTTATTTCTCCCTTCAGAGTACTTTAACGAAACAGACACATTATTAGTATTAATATTAATTTTCAGTTTAAGAGCAAGCAGGGCACTCTTGGAAGAGCATTGTGTTTTGTTGGCAATTTAAAAGCTAGTGACTGTGGATGATTTCTCAGCGGTTTCATTCTGGCCTTCTACTCAGGGAGTCACATGTCACCCCTGCCTCACTGTGTGTCCCTGCTGCTGCTGCCCCAGGCATGGAAGGGACCCATGGAGAGCCAGCTGGGAGGTCACAGGCAGAACAGGCAGCAATTCACAGCAGCGAGGGTCCCACTCTTCTGCCCAGGGTATTCCTGGTCCAAATTCCATAGAAATGCGCCCCCTTCGAGGGCTGCCTGGTTGAAGGAGGCCATGAGGTTTAGAAGACACCAAAGGTAAAATGGCAAAGAACATACTCAGGCATACGATGCTATAAAGATGGAATCAGGCTGAAAACATCTGCTCATCCTGAGAATGAGAAGGTAGGAAGACAAAAACAGTGGAATGCCCAGACCTTGCCCTGGCTTTGGCAAGCACAAAGCCCTGAATCCTCATTTCCACGGGTAACTGGAGAAGCCAAAGGAATACAACATAGGTCAAACAAGTCAGGAGCAAATCCCAAGAAAGCCTATGGCTCCCTGGTATTTTACAGCCTGCTCAGAAAATTCAGCTACTGAAGTGGTACCAATAAAACTTCTTGCAAAACTCCTCTTCACATCCTTCTGCTTTTTTTCAAAAAATGAGAAAAAATAGGAGATTCTCCCAGCTGAAAGAACACCGGCACTCTAATGCAGCAAGAAGGTACGGCACATTATATTTCAGTTCCTAAGAATCTTTAGCTTAAAGTTGGTGCTAAATGGGATGCATTCAGTAGGAAACCTCCTCCTTTGAAAACCTCACCATGACTGATGACAAAGCCAGAGAAGATAAACATCACAAAATGCTATCGGCGAAATGGAGGGGATATATATTAACTTTGATGTAAGCCTTTTATGGCATACATAAAAATAAATGATCTTAAAAGTTAATACCAATCACCAAGCACATATATGTGAAATCACAAGAGCCATCAGTGAGTTATAGATCAGTATCTGAGTAACAGGACCCACATGCTACAGCTTTGGATAAATCATATTTACATAGTCTAGCTGTGCTCCTTTGCACATATCTCTGCAAAGCATCATTTCATTATCAAGACTGTTTCTTCCCTGTGAAATGTAAATCTTGCAGTAAGGGCTTGCTGAGATGCAGTGAGTGCAATGTGACTCCACCATGCTAATTAACTGACAGGCAGGCTCAATCTCAAAGTAAATGTCAATCCATGTGATTAGAGAAATTGCTGCACTGGCATTTTCTTTACTGCCTAAAGAAAGAAACTTTGGAGTCATTCTTTACTTTAAATGCCAAACTACAGAACACTGTCTAGTCCTAGGCTACCATTCAAGTTTGTTCCCCTTCTTAGCTGATCTATCATTACCCTGATTTATTAATTTCTTCCTTTTTAAAAGACAAATATTACAAGATAACCTCATAGTATGTGTAGGTGTCATTATCAAGATGTATAATTTAACATGACTTTTCTTGAAAATGATAAAATAAAACATTAGACAAATGAAAACAATAAAACAAGAGACTAGAAAAAAATCACATTGCAACAAAAGCAGGCTTGGTGAGGAGAATAGAATAAGTTAGAGCTCTCTCTAGCTTATGTCAGGAAAAGACATGGCCTAACACATAAAGTAATCCACTATTATTATCTATCCCAGGAATGATTTAGGATAATTTTCTTGCAGTTCAAAGAATGCAAGCACACAGTTTTGAAGCCATCAGCTTGCTCATTTTTCCTTACTGTCTGAAAGCATTTTCCACAAACATTTTGTTACCAAACCCTTCAAACAAAACAACTGCAGCCTCAGATACTTGCTCTTTCTCTTCTCAGGACAGAGACAAGGCAAGGCCAGTACAATCTGTAGGTAAATATGTCTGGTCTCACTAGCTCAAATTCCCATCCCAGGTGCTTTCCACACCAGTTCCTTCTTTACATTTGCGTCAAGATCCCCATTTCCATCAAGTTCCTTCAGGCAAAGTGGATCAGGCTCAGGAGCCATCATTTAGCATTGGTGGAAACCACTTCTGATAAACAGAAAAGTGGCATTTGGTTTTGTCTGTAGCTCTTCAGATTACAGACATCAATCCCCTTCCCCACACATGCAGAGATTCCCAGTGGGAAGCAAGCTGGGCATGCAGGCACAGAGGGAGATGTTGTGCACTCCCCTGGCCCACATCACCCAGGGCTGAGAAGCACAGCTCAGACCCTAAAGCACAGCTCTGGGACCTGATCATCACTGGGACAGGAACGGGATACAGTCACCCAGAACTTCCCCAAATGCTTTTGTCTAATCAGGGATGGATGAACATTGTGTGGGACGTGCCTTTCATTCGGTGCCTTGCAGAAAGACACTTTGACTCTTACAGATTTTGGTTTTATAGTACCAAACTCAGTTTGTTCCTCCTGAAGGTTTGCTCCATACTTGTTTTAAAGCCAAAAAAATAGTTTTATTTTTCATGTATAATTTGTAAGTTTTATACCAAAATGGGAAATCAAAGCAGGATTCGACCATTTTTACTGATCGGTTATTGGATTTTAAGGCTTCAGACCAGTCTAGCTTTGGATGCTTTGTTGGTTGGTGAGTGAAAGCAGAAAGAAATCTATGTGCAAACTTCTCTCCAAAACTTCTGTGCTGTATCTCCTCTTCCACGTTGAAATTTGATTCCACTTAAACCACACATAATACCACCCTCTTATCTTTCTTTACCTTTGTCATGGTTTAGCCCCAGACAGCAGCCAAGCTTCACGCAACTGCTCGCTCACTCTCCCCACCAGCAGGGTCAGGGAGAGAATTGGAAGAGTATAAGAAAACTCATGGGTTGAGAGAAAGTTTAATAGGAAAAGCAAAACCACACACACAAACAAAGAAAAACAAGGAATTCATTCACTGCTTCCCATGGGCAGGCAGGTGTTCAGCCATCTCCAGGAGAGCAGGGCCCCATCATGTGTAACAGTGACTTGGGAAGATAAACTCCATCAATCCTAATGTCCCCCCCTTCTTTCTTCTGCCCCCCACTTTATGTACTGAGCATGATGTCAGATGGTCTGGAATATCCCTTTGGTCAGTTGGGGTCACCTGTCCTGGCTGTGTCTCCTCCCAACCTAGGATGCACCCCCAACTTCCTCTCCAGTGTGGCAGTAGGAAAGGCCAAAAAGGCCTTGACTCTGTCTAAGCCCTGCTCAGCAATAACAAAAACATTTCTATATTATCAACTCTTTGTTTAGCACAAATCCAAAACACAGTCCCATACCAGCCACTGTGAAGAATGTTAACTCTACTCCAGCCAAAACCAGCACAACTGTTTATGAATTTCAGTCTCTCTCAGAAACAAAACACTTCCTCGCTCACATGACTCCTTAAACCATGCGTCACTTAACATATTTTTCAGGAATGGTCTTTGAACCCTTCTCATAGAAGGCTTACATTTGGGTTACATTGCATTCACTGGGTAAGGATCTATATCTTCTCAACTTTTTGGCTCTGGGGAAGGGAAGGAGCCCAGCAGACTAGCTCTTATTTCACATTCAATGATAAAACTGGTTATGCACACAACAAAAATGTTGATCAAATCAAGTTAGATAAAGTACCAGCAGCTCTACATAGAGAAATGATATTTCACTCAAAATCTACTTGACAAATAGCTACCAGAAAGAAAAACTTTCCAAATATCATGATGTGCCCTACAGTGTCATGATAGTTTCCACTTGGTTCTCACTCAATTTCAGACAGAAATACATAAAGTTTTTCCTGAAGTAAATGTAATCTTTTCCTCTTCTAATCCCAAAATATTAAGGTAATACCCAGCTCTTGGGCAAAAGAAATAAGCACTCTCCTACTCTTCTAATTAATGGGTATCTCCATGTCTTGAAGACTCCTCTTGTCAAAACATGTGTAACTTGTAGCAGTTTGCTATTAGTAATGATGTTAACAATGACCTGTCAACTTAACTAAAAACAAGTGAATTAGGATTGCTTGTGAAACAGACAGAAAGCCTGATGGGAATGTCAAAACTAACAGAATAGTTTCAACCCTGGTGGTCTTCTAGGATTATATATGACATACTTTGAGAGGTCAGAAACAGTTAATCAGCTTAACATAGAAGAATTGACCAGAACTGTCACATCAGAAAGATTTCTAAACATTATACATGCCTTGGTTAAAAAAAAAAAAACAAAAAAACAAAAAACAAAAAAAGTGCTTATTACGAAAAATCTCTTCAGTGCATTTTGACATATTCTGTTATAACCATATTTCCTCACCACAGACCTGTCTAGACATAAAAATATATCTGGAGTTTAGAAGGACTATTATTCATTACAGCAATTCACCACCACCTCACCAGAATAACTCTTATGCTCCTTAACTGAATTAATAGAAGATTTAGGTTAACAAAATAATTTTGAACCCAGGGTTTTCTTTAGGAAATAAAGGGTTTTCCAGAACACATTGCTTCTTAAAAGCAAGTAACATCTCCAAAAAAAAAAAAACCCTCATAAAATGGGAGCTTTGGGACCATACACAAAAAGATCTGAATGTAAACCTCTGTTCTGAAAGCATAGCCCCTAATCTCCTGCCTAGAAGGAATGCTCTTCTTTGTCCATCCTTGTTTCAAATACAGATTTATAATAGCAAAAAACCCCCAAACCAACAAACCACCATCCCCCAAAGTACATACTTTAATGTCTACATCAGTGAAAAGGGTTATGGATTTTTTTACATAAATGTAATACTGCCAAATCTGCAGATTTTAATTATGTGTTTTCTTTAAATAACATAAATTTCACATTAAAATATGTTGGCATGTCACTATGAACGATACCATAAACCAGCAGAATTTTAATAGTATATATATTATTACATTTTTAAATACAAATTTATCTCTATTTTCAACACTTGCAATAGATTTAGAAGGCCATATTCTCTCACTATCTGGATTTTACATAAGCGCCCCAAAACATTCCAGTTTTCACTGTCTTGGAAATAGAAAAGCGGGCTGAGGTTTATGTCTAAAGACCTGACTCTGGGTCACAAAAGGAGAATTCCAAAGAAAGAGACAGAGTTAGTTGCTAAGAGACCGCAGCTACTGAACACATGCTGTTATCTAATGGCATGCAATGAAGGCTTTGCAGTGAGAGAATGTGTAATGTGTCTCTATGTACCAATAACGCCTGTCATTTATCGAGGGTAAAATACCATAATAACAGTGGAGGAGGCCCCTCATTGTAAGCTAAAGCATACAAATGCCTAAAAAACCAAACCCAAAACCAACCAAAGAAAACCCCCCCTAAAATTTCTGAGGACTAAACCCCCTTGAATTTGTTATTATTTCTTCATGTGCTTTTAAGTTGCTAAATGATGAGTTTGATTACATAATTAACATCTCTGTTACTAATTTGTTGATATTAATCTGTGTCTTATAATCAGCAATAAAAATTTTCACGACACTGAAGCATACAGAAGAAAAGAGTCTGTACCAGCCTGATAATTCCAGAACTAAAGATGTTGTATGTGATGTTCAGATGATAGCACATCACCCTTCTCTGCAATAAGCTTTTAACTGACAGAGACCTTTTCAGAAAAAGCCAAATTTGCGCTTCACTCTGAATACAAGGCAACACAATGCTGGAAGCATGATAAAGGCAAGCTATTTCAACATTTACCAGGTTCAGATTACAAAACCCATAAACTTTTAAAAAAGTAAATTTGCATTTAGAAATTTGTTTTCCATATTTATAATACTAATTGAACTTACAGGTCTCACTAAAAACGCTGCAGGTGTCTCAGGAATGTTATATGGAGAATGGGTGGTGCTGCTTCTGCAGCTCCTTTGCTGTAAAAAGTTTCAGATATGCTTTTTCCGTAAGCAAAGTTTTCCTTCTCTCTCCCTTCTCATTTTCTTCTTCTTACTCCTCAAATTTTTAATCTGTCTGAACATGCAGAATAGGCAGTCGAGGAGCTGTGAGCAAAACCAACCATCCTCAACTAAACAATTCCTGCTCAACCACTCTGCCTGTAACCAGATTCAGAATCCTTTCAAAAGTGTCTGAACCCTCTGGCTATAAAAGACCAGTGCAAGACTAGCTGAAACCAACCACTAAAGTAGTACACATCTATAATTAAACAAAAGTAATTCCATATGCTCTGTCATAACTGTAGAAGAGTTTGGGCCACCTAGTCCATCCCCCCTGCCATGAGCAGGGCCATCGTCACCTAGACCAGGTGGCTCAGAGCCCCATCCAGCCTGACATTGAATGCTTCCAGGGATGAGGCATCTACCACCTCTCTTGACAACCTTTCCCACCATCACCACCCTCACTGTAAAAACCTTCTTCCTTGTATCTGCACTGAATCTACTCAATGTTACCCCTTGTCCTATCAAATCTGATTGCGGGTCCGGTTAACACACAGGGTTACCAAGATCCAGGATGCAGATGTACACTCTGTTACTTACATTTATTTATGAAATTTATGCAACTCTAGCAAAACAGGCAGGATGCTTACAGAACAAGAACTAAACCAGGCTTCTTCCACTATTTTCCCTTGCAACATCGCACTAAAAAGGCAGCTTTGAAGTTTCTTGCACTGTGCCTACGCAGAATCTTTTCCCAGCACTGCTTTACCCCATGCCAGTGGTCTTTTCCAGAATAGAGCATCCAGAAAGAGAGTGAAGTTCTTGTTCCTGGAATGAGAATACTGATGCTCCCCTGAAGCTCTGAATCTGCTGTATGTTATTCATCCACAGAGCTACAATGAATATTTGCTTCTTAGCAAAATTATTGAACTAATAAAGTGTAATTGTTCCTTTGCAGCTATTGTGGTCAGTAACAGACCCAGCTTGCATGAATGCGTGCTCTATTCTCATGCCAAAATTCTCAAAGAAACAAAACATTGTGACATTCTTCCCTTAATGCGTGTGTTTAATTACTGATAAAAGGAATAGGAACTAATAATGAACTAAAGAAAAATACTATGTATTCACCCAAATTGGATGAAATTATTTACCTCCCCATGAATTCCTGAAGGCATCAATTTAATTGGGAAGTTTCCTTATAATATTCAAAGTAGAGGAAGCAGAATTTTCAAATTGTTCAATTCTAGTATCTTTTTTGTGCATTCAAAAATTTTAACTAAATCTTCTGGAAACAAACAAATAGCCTAATAAAACCTATGCCTATAATTTGGATCAGTGCTCACAATCAAGACAGAAAAAGGTGCAGAAAGGCAGAAATCTTCCCCACTCAGACACCAAACTCATAATGAAAAGGCAATGAACCATACATTTAATTTTCAAGAATATTCAATCAGAATATTGAAATGCATTATGATGATAAGATGCAGCTAAAAATTCACGTCTGCCTTATATCCATAAAATCTTCAAGTGATTTAATAAGTCAACAGGATTTCCACATTAAACTTACAAATACTTATATATAATCAACAAAATCAGCGCACACATGTATGTATGTGTTTGTGCATTTTAAGCAGAACAGTTATCTGTGAATAAATTCATTATGAATGATAGTACTCCAACAGCTATCTTTGCAAAAGCAATAATCACAGTTCTCACTCCACTGTAGTCATTCCAAAACCTCCATTTGCTTTTAAAAGGTTCATCTCTCTTCCAAGACCACTAAACATAAATAAATTTAGAACTATAAGTATTCTCAGATAAATGTAGGTACTGAAGTAAGACCCAATGACCTGAGTTTCCATTTCTGTCACCAGCAACCACCTCTGAAAAGGGCAGATCATTGCATGCATCAAATAAGTTCTATAAATTATATTGCACTGTTGTGGGGACCTATCCCCATGTGTTCTGTCTTCTGATAATGTTTTTCACAGTGTTAAAGAGATGTGCTATAGAAAGCATCTGTTATTTTGCATTTCAGTAGTCATTTAAATTGAGAAAACTACATGTTTGTTCCAACAGAAGTACAAGCCTGACATCAGGTTTGGAATTCATCTGGGGTTTTTAAGGAGAGCAACATGATTTTCTTAATCTTAATGTAGGGATTGAGACTATAAGATAAAAGGTGTGCATAGACAGTGCAGACCAAGAAAAAATGCACTTTTAAGAACTGAGCTTGTTGCACAGAATCACAAGACATACATAACACGTATTCTTTGTAATAAAGACCTATATTTCAAATAAGTTAAAACCTTTCTTGAGCAGGTTGCAAATCCCTCTAAGTGTTGCACAAACTGAAGCCACTTTGACCTCTCTGTGATGGATTACATGTGGAAAGATTTCCAAGGAATCTGAGTGCCAACACCTGTTCCAGTGAAAAAGTGGTTCCCGATTTCTGGCTCTGGAAATTCAATTGCATAGAAGAGGGTCTTTGACTTGTGCTCTTGAATTTTCATTTTCCACAATCTGACACTAAAGAATACTTTTAACACAATAATCCAGACATATGAAAAAACCTACTAGAATCTGCACAAAATGCTATTAAGCTACAGGCTTCCTAATAAAAGATTAGACTTATATTTTCATTCTAGGCCATAGAATGAAAACATATTTATACCTTTCCATTGATTTATATATCTCTTCTTAACAAATGAAAAAGAGTTATTTACACCATATCATTAATGGAACTTTATGTCCTGGAATTCTTACAGCGATTGCTGAGCAGCTTGAAAATGAAAATAAATAAAAGTTCTTTTCAATCTGTTATCATTTACCCCTTCCTTTTGCCTAGGATATATAGTACAACACACCATATGTGATTATTTCTGACCTCTGAAAGCAAAAGTGTTGTTTTCTACCAATGTATCTAATCTCTGTAACCAGTTTAATCTAAAGAAAAGTCCTCTCACTCACCTCAGTGTCATGTAATTTTTGAAAGACTACTTATAAAAGTAGGCAATTAATTAATTAATTTCATTTACAATTTAGAACATACTTAATAAGTAGTTTTCTTTTCAAAAAATTGTTGCCTTCAGTAGAAAGCATAGAAAAGTTCACAGAAATGTTCATAGAAATATACCTTTGGTTGGGGTTCATACTTTAGAAAATGCTAATATACAAATACATGTTCTGTCCGTCCTACTTGAGTTAACAATAGCAACTACATCATTTAAAGCACAAGCATTCTCTTTGCTCCCAAGAAAAGAGGACATAAAATCCCAGTAAATCCCACTGGCAGAAAGAAAAACACTGGGAGGCCCTGAAGCAATGCTCAGACAGACTTTTGAAAGCCCCATCATGTGTTTCCTCCACAGCACTTGGGGTGTGTCCCAAAGGGATGAATTCCCAATGGCCTTCACAATTTACAGCTGCAGACACAGAGAGCAGAGCCCTCCTGGCCCAGGGCAGGCAGGACCTGCACAGACACGAGTGGTGCCAACAAGTGTCCAGCAGTGGATGACCCTCCCACGGCAGCAGGAGCAGGAGCAGAGCATGGGCAGCGGCTGAGAGCACAGGGCAGAGGGAGGCACAGGGCACAGTCTCACTTGTGGCTCATCATGCAGGTGAAATAAAGCTAAGAAATATGACCACTACTGAAAAGCTAGCAAGAAAACGTTGCTGCTTCGAACCCTGTGTTTTTCCATATCTGAGAGTAAGTAGCAGACAGGACAGAGAACTGAGAAATTATTTCCTGCTCTTGCTGATGCCCATTTATTTGAGAGTACAGAGCAAACTAAGATGCTGCCTACTTGTACATTTTGGATTCCTAATCTTGAATTTCAACATTAAATCTGAAAGCAGTACTAATTCAGGGAGGCATTCCAAGGATTACCTGAGAATATACTCTGAGCAAAGCTAATAACTGGAACAGAGTGTGAAAGTTTTAACTGCTAACAGGAGAAACACAACAGTAAGACACTGAAAGTAGCAGCATTTAACCAATCCCAGAGAGAAAGCACTTATCTTTAATGAACAAATAGCAGGGAGAAAAGGCAGGGACATGCATTAGCCATAACAATTACATTGAGAGTCTCTCTGTCGCTAGCTGTCACAAAGACCAAAGAGGAATGGTGCAGATTTATTGCTAGGCTCGTGTAGGGGCTAATCACTAATTCTCGTTGATAGTTTGAAATGTTTTGGATGGTTGACTTTGTCCTATTACCAGACAGAAGCCATCAGCCACTACAGAGAAAACAAACACTTCGTGGCAGATACAATATTCCTGATCAATTACCAGGCAGCACGAGGACCTGGCTCAGCTGCTCATCATTTCTGTTATTCACCAGCAGATGGGACTTAGAGCATATTAGTATTTCAGTTAGTCATCATCCTCATGTATTTCACTAGAAAAATCCAACAAAGTAACTAAAAACAGTCAAGAAAGCTCATGATTTTATTTTTTTTTACAAATACATTCTGATTCTGAGTGTCAGGTCTGGGTGTCTAAGGGAAGGACAAATTGATTCAATAGCTCTTCACTGTATGAATTTGAGCTGACTTTTGGTATGGCTCATGTTTGGTCTCTCCATCAATTTGTGTTCTGTATGAAATCAGATGCGTGCAGTGAATAACTATTGAATCAGTCTGTCATCCCCTTGGACACCTGTGAAATGAACTATTTAAGTGATGTTCAACACTCAAAACACCAACAAAACAAAAGCATACCAACAAACAAACAAAAACAAACAAAAAAGGCAAAACAAACACAACAAACAAGCAAAGCAGTAAAAAATCCAAAACAAACAAAAAACCCCCCCACAACAACAAAAAAAGCCATCTTAGTCATATGAACAGCAACACAGACTCCGGAGCCCCTTGCAGCCTCCACGCCTGAGCCCCACCTGAGGCTGAGCAAGCACCTCAGTTCATTGCTTTTTCATTTCCAAACACCCTTGGCCTTCTCCAGAGTTTGCCAGAGGCAAGAGCTCTGGTGCAAAATGTTCATAACTACGTGTTGCACATGAGACACCAAGCAGGAATCAGTTTATTAGCATTGTCAATCTACTTTGATAGGAGCTGCGAAGTCTACAATGAAAGGCTTTGTTTCTTGAGGCACCTAATTGTCAGGGTTATTTTTACTCTCAGTGTCTTACAGTTTGATGTTGAATTCCAATCAAGTTCCCAGACTTCCATATAAGCCCATGTGCCTACAATCCCATACTCCCACTATGCCTATGTGACTGTTTAGTTTCAGATTACTGCCAATTAAAACACAGAAGAAAAAGAGGTCCAGGAAGGAGGGCACACTGCACCAAGGTAGGACACATATTATTCTATTTAAAATGACTGTAGATATACTTGAGACAAGGAAAGCTGTGAGGTTTACATTTTAGGAGAAGGAATCAATCATCTTGCTGCCCAAGGAAAAGGATTTAAAAGAACTCAAGTGGCACAGCTGAAGACATCATCTTTCACTGCAGCCAGCATCAGATTATAGGCAGAGCAAAAAAGAAAACCAGCAGGAGAAAGGGACTGGAGTGAGGAATAAGGAAGTATTTTACCTCCCATAAGCCGAAAAAAAAAGTATTTATTACTAGTGATCATAAACCAACAGAAAGAAAAAAAATTTAAAGAGTCGGTGTTTGTCTATACAGATACTGTTCTTATTTACCAAAATCTGAAATTTCGATGCAATTTGCAAAATAATTCCAACATGAAAAACCACTCTTGTGTGCACACTTTTGATTTGGTAACACAGTGTTTATTTTTGCATAAATTGACCTCAAGCACTACAGCCAGTCTGTATTTTGTAGTAAGAATAGATGCTCTACTTCTCTGACTGGACTACATACTTCTATGCACAGGTTTGTTTCCCATACAGGGAAATAAAAGATGCTTTTCCACTAATTTCCTGCTGTATTTTTATAATATTACCTAAAAGTCATATGGTTAGGTCTTAACCCCTATTGATACCTTTTTTCTCTTTTCACCAGAGATGTAGTAAAAAATAATAAAAAGCAGGCAGATAATAGCTACTTTATTGAATTTTGAACATAATTTAGTTGAATTTCAGGTTTTGTTTCTAGAAGCTGTAGGAAAATTGTAAAGGTTTCAGGAATGCAAAGCATACACTATCAGAACATAAGAGAGGAGGAGTGAACTGCTTAAAATCCATACACAGCCAATTAACTTATATGGCATACAAATGATTACAGATGTTTCAAAAATGTAACCTTTTCCCTGTTCATGTTTAGAATTCACACCGGAAAAATTCCCACTTCAAGTGCCAGGCACTTCAAAAAGGCTCCTTGAATGGTGTGCACAGATACAACTTTGTTTAATTAAACAATGTTTTGTGGCTGAAGTTGTGAGAATAACTGGATGATCAGTGTCTCAGGAGTATTCTGTGACATGCTGAGAATGCTTCTCAGCACAGGCTTCACCCAGGAGTGCTGTGTTTTCATTCCCCAGGAAAATACAGCAACAGTAATCCTGCCTCATCATACTAATATTCAACAGCTGCAAATTCCAAGTCCTTATCTTCCATATATCTTTATCTTGTTGTTTTGTGGGTTTTTTACCCTTCTCAACAGCCACTCTGGAATTGCATACCATAGATGGATTTAGGCACAAAGGTCATCTGGGACAACCACTTGATTAAAGCAGGAATAATCAAACCTTCCTGGACTGTCACATCAGAGGCCACATCTTCCAAAGAGTCACTGTCTTGCAGAAGGCTCTCCACTTCTCTGGAAACAGTGTCTCAGTGAGGGACACATTTCCTCAATGCCTTGAAAATAACTGCACGGTGGGATCAAGTGATGCTAATGGGAAGTCCCACATCTAATGTGGAGGCGTGGGAGGGCAGATGGAGGAGAAATAAAGCAGAATCCCACTCTGTTTCATCCTGATCCAGTGAGAAGAGAGGAGGAAGACAGCAGCCACATGAAGGAGCAAGAGGGAACACAGAAACCAAAAGCCTGTGCAAGGAAACCAATTCCAGCTCCCCAAATCTGGTGTCATCCAGAGTGCAAATATCCTTCCGTACAGCACTGCTTGGGCTCCCCTCTTCTCTGCCACATCCCAGAGCTGCTTTCCATGTGATCTGGTGGGTGTGCAGCATGGACACCCACTCATGTGCTGAAATGGTAGAGACCCATCAGGAGCACAGCTCCACGGGGTCGGGACAGAGCCCATCCCACGGGGACACAACCTGGTGAAGGCAAAACAGCTGCTGGGTAATACCAACAGCAGAGACACACTGACCATGAGGGCCTCGCCTCCCATCTGAGCTTTTGTTCTCCTGAGTGGCTTTCACCCCTTTTTTACTGCACAAGGAATGGCAATATTTGACCTAATATTCCATAACCATTAATCACAGTCCTTACAAAAAATAATTTTCCTTATTTATCATGCTGGTTTCAATGTTGGTGCATTTTTACTTTCATTTACAAAACTAAGCATTGTCTGGTGTAACAGAAATGAGACTCATAATACCACTTGCAATGAATAGTTTGAGCTGGAAAAAACCTCCCACTCCAGCAATAAATTATCTCCAAGAACAATTTTCTTCCCTCACACTACAACACTGCCCCTTAAATCCAACAATATCTCTTAAATAAGAGAAATCATTGAAAGAGAATATTTCTATCAGATTGGTTCCTCCTGCTTTGAGAAACAGAGGTCTCAGCTTCTCAGTGACATTTGACTTTTTATGAATGTTTCAGTGCTTCTTCTGATCACAAGCGATCCATTATTTTATACAAAAGCTGTATTGAGCAGGCACCACCTTTTAAATGTCACACATAGCCATCAATAAAAGATCCTTAAAAATTTCCTGTTTCTTTCTTCTAAAAATTGTCCTTTTGTGCAGAGCGGATTTGATCATAGTAGTTTCCCAAACACTGAATTCCTAAAATGAAGTCAAGTTTGTCTCCCCCTCATTCTCCAGGCAATCTGAACTATAAATGATTTTCATTATCAGTTGTCAAGTCTTCATACAGAAGAAAAGTCATAAAAAAACCCCAAGAGAAAACACTGCAAAGAAACCCTGTGAATGAGAAAGACCATGATTTATTTTTGATAACAGGATGATTTTGATTCTAATATGCATTTGCCATCAGCCCCTATGGTTGTCTCAAGGGTGTTATTTCGATTCTCAATTAAGCTAGTTTAACAAAGAAAGGCAGAGAAATATCCTTGCAATAATAAAAAGGAAATGACAGCCCAAGCCTACATTAAGTCTAGTCAGCCTTTTAAAATAGTAATATTTTCAGACCTGTCAAAGTGAGCATTTTACAATAAATAGAACTTATATGGAGATGTTCTGAAAAGAAAAAAAAAGAAAAAAGCCCATAGAGCACTCTTAAATATCCTTTCATTGTTTTCTTCAGATCGTTCTATTAGTGTTTACCTGACAGCAATTTGTAATGCACCATCTCCAATGTACTCAGACAGAGCAATTTCAAATCCTGGGTAACCTCAGTGGCTCAAACAAGCAGAGTCAGCCCCCCGTCCCTTCTCCAGGCAACAAGTTACTTCCAGTTAAGCTTGGCACTACCAGCAAGGGATCCCAAACAGCAGTAACACCAATGTGATGGAAAACAAGGATTTTAGAGCTCCCCAGATTGCCTGTCTGGTTATGGCCTTCTTTGACCCACAGTCTTAGAGGAAAAGTCCTCTCCTGCTGGCAGAGAAGAGTTTGAAAATCACCCTTTTTTAAGATGCTTGTGTTGATCTTATTTGTGCTTGGAGAAAGTATCAGATGTGGGCATGGGATTTCCCCTTGGGAACCTACAAGCAAAACAAGTCCTGAAGACACACACTGATCGAGCATGAATTCAGTGTGTGCCCTGCATTCTTGGGTAAAAACCATGTCATGACATTTTGTTTTCTAAAGAAAGAAAGATCTCTCTCTTCCCTAAGTGACTGAGCCATAAACAGCATAGATTAAATCACTTCAGGGAAAACTTTCAGTATTCTCTCTTTATATGCCATAAGACAGCAAAACCTAGAACATGCATCTTTTTATCTGTAGAAATGTACAACTGTGTCACTCCGAATTTCAGTTAACAATGCCAGTGCTACACATATACCCATTCAAAGGAAATTATTTTCTGTAAATATTAATCTTTGGATGCTTTTGTTGTATTGTCAGGAGACCTAACCAAAGCTGGCTAGCAGGCAGATCATCCAAACATTAAAGTGTGAGAAAGCATATTTGCAAAGATCAGTTTAATCAGACCAACTGGCACTGCACTCAGACCTATAACAGGAAATACAATTTTATCACCAGGAGTTTCAGAAGAGCAGACCAATTCTTTGGCTGAACTACCTTTCCACCTAAGTAAACCAGTACAATGAGTCACTATGGCTTCAAATACCTGTTAAAATAACAAGCATCAGACTAAGGTTAAAATAAAAATAGACAAGTTAATTTGAAGCTTCACCAACACAGGCTTTTAGTGCTGAAAGTAACCAGCATTTCCAAGCTATTGAGGAGCTCACTGCCACTCTTATGTTCTTGGTACCAAGCAGGGTTCCCACACGTGTGACATCTGACAATCACAGCAGGTAGCAAAAGGGCACAGCCACACTTGAGTTCAGTCAAAATTATAAAAAACGCCCTTTTACCAATGAAAAAACCCAACAGAAATTATAATCCTCAAGTTGTCTAAGAGCTACCACAGTTATTGATTTATAGATGATTTTACTGGCTAAAAGTTTCTCATTTCAAGTACTTTTACAAAATTCAAATTGTATCTGCATACATCTTACTAACATATAGATTGATGTTATTAAATAAGATCTTGAAAAATTACTTGTAATTAAAACCTAAGTAGAGTCTTAAGTTTTGGAAATTCAGTTGAAGTTAAACAATAATGAATCCATATTTTTACAGGTTTTTGCTTTCAACCTATAGTTTACCACATCTGCTTAAATTCCTTTCTAATGTTATACAAAAGCTGAGCTGTTAACAGTTTATTGTTGTGTAAACAGTATTATTAAAACATACATTTGTGTTTTTCTTCACCTAGGAAGTCTGTTTTATAGATTTCAATGTTTTTTATTTGCATGTTGGTTTATATGCATAGGTCATTAATATGAATTATATAGTTAATATTAATAACCTGAATACTATTTTAAGGATCACAAGTATACTCTGTCATCCAAAATGTGGGATTGGGAAGTTATGTTTCGGATCATTACTTTCTACACAGAATAAGGAGCAGTTGTGGTTTCAAAAAACTTACAGTACATTAGAATAGGTTAAAAAAGGATGGGGAAAATGCCTTTATTAGCTTTCCCATGTTATAGATTCAAACCTGAGAAAATTACAGCCTTAGGTGTAGAGGGCCACTATTTTAGGGACGAAATTATGACCCCATGAAGTGTGTCCAGCTAGCAGGAAAACTCATTACTCACTTCTGAAAACTGAAGTATTTGGCTCAAAGTCACCCTGAGAGTCAATAATGCAGTCAGGTAGTGATCCATGTTTCCCTCACCCCAGTCCAGCCTGCAGAGTAATATTATCTTCCCAGTTAAATACAACATTGAACCCCAGTCCCATTTGCTGTTCTTTTTCTTGTCTAAGGTTATTTTTACAGTCCCTTACAACACAGCACTGCAGCTGCAGCCAAAAGCAGTGGTACTTCCAAAGACCTGTATAGTAAAATATTCACCAGGTATGCTACTGCTGTTCATTGCCTCGCTAGGGTTGAAAAATCCAGAATGGGTAAATTCCCCTGTTTGCTTAGCATTTTGTTGGGACACAGTGCCTACAATTATATGAGTCAATTAAATGAGCTTGAGGCTGTTCTCTGGCACAGAGGCCAACAGGCATGGAATATCTCATATTCACATTGTTAAACTCTCATTCACTCTGAAACAGGGTGGCCACAGGCATAATCTCTCGCAGGGATTATCCCTGGCTCATCCTGCTGCCCAAACCACACCTGGGAATAAGGAAGGCTGTGCTAGTTTGCCAGGTCAGAATTATGTCCAGGACCTTCCCAATAGCGGAGATCTGCCTTGGCCTCCTGCAAGCCCCTTCTTCAGGGATAAATTTCTGTCCAAGCTAAAGAAAAGTAATTTCCCTCAATCTCAAATTTCTAACAGCACCAATGGATCGAGTAGCAGCTGCAGCGATGTAATAACTTGATTCCTTCTCAGTCACTAAGAAATCAGGTTTTTATCCACACCTCTTTCATGGGTTTGAGAGAAACAACCAGATCTATAATTTTTGGTGCTTCTAAATTCAAGGAAAGAAAAGAGTTGTTCTGTAACATGGTCATTAATTATGAAAAAATTTTGTCAAAATGCTTGGTTTCTCAAATCACAGAGACCCAAATTAAATCACTCACATAAAGGTAGCAATCCTTTGATTTCAGTGTGGGAGGAAAGGTATCAGTTTTGATACCAGTGAGTTTTCTCACCCTCCATGTACTTTCTATTGCTCTGCATTTCCAGTACTGCTATTCAAATAGGGGAAAGAAAAAATACTAGAGAGGGGAAGACGGTTTTCCTCAGTCTGCTAAGGACGGAGAACTCACATCCACGTGGAGAGACTGCTTTTTATAACAAACACACCTCCTAAAAGTTAATCATTTTCCATTTAACACAGGGGGAGTGACTAAAGGCACTGCCGAAACACACAGTGCCATCTAACGGGGGAACCACCTCGCGTAACCTGAGCATCCAAACAGCGAGGAGCGAAAAGCCCACGCCGGATCCGTGTCAAGACACAAGCACACCAGGAATTTTTCAGCGAATAGCTCATTCCTGACAAAAAACCTAATCTCTAATTTTAGCATTTTTAAATGATCAGGCTGAATACATGGATAATTGCAGCAAAACCAGGCGGCTGAGGCTGCGTTCTCTTCTTTCAGGGGGCCAAAGGAAAGTGCACGAAAACAAGCTGGTGACACATTCCAGAAGGGACATGTGCCAGCCACCTACAGAAAGATGGGGGAAAAATAATTAAGCTTCGGTGTTGTTCTCCTCTCCCCCAAATCAGCACTCCCATGAGGCAGGAGTAGCACACAGCAATCTGCCATGGGTTGCCTCTGCTCGGGGTTCTTGCGAGCTCCACCGTGCACTGTAACTCGACATCAAGAAAAAAGTGGTTGCTTCTGTGAATACAAGTTCTGGGGATAAAACGGCAATGAAAAGTTCTTACATGGCTTTTCAAACCCAAACCATGTTAGAGCTGGGATGAGATTTGCAGGGGGCAATTAAACAGTTATTAACTTCAGCTGATTAAAAAATAAAGATTAAGAGAAGAGAGGCTTAAAGAAAAGAAAAAAGAAAGAAAGAATGCCTGCATTTTTAATATATTGCACAAATTGCAATGGTACTTATATTCCAAAATCCTCAAGATTTAGAAAAATCTCCTAGGAAGGCCATACAAATTTAAGTTAATTATACAAACAAAAAGAATTCTGAACTGTTGTATGATGGACACACAAAAAGCATGAGAAATAAACTTTTCTCAGTGGAAGATTCATTAAAAAATACCCCTAAAATTAGAATGATACCAGGAGACTAATTTTGAGACAATTTTAATTTTCAGGTCCCTAATTTTTTAAGTGTTTGAAAATTTAAATTATAATTGCATAAGGTAAAATAATTTCACATTTAAAAGTCAATAATATCCTCACAGTAGTTAGCAGAATATTTTGCAAATTCATACAGCAAGATATATACAATTATATCATCATATATGACTAATTTGTAACTCACACCTGGGCTGCCCCATAGATCTAGAAATTATAAGGAAACCCTTCATTTCAAAGAGACCCTCAGAGTGCTGTCATAGTGTATATTTACATGCTACATTTTATTCAAAGCTAATTAAATACATATTTACATTCAAAAGTAGACTCAAAGCACCACAATTATACATTTTGTATACATACATACACAAAAATATGGTCTCGCTTTTGTGGTTTCACATCTCCTGTTTATAAAACACTGAAAGTACAAACCCAAATGTTTCACTCCTGTTTTTCTCTGCCTTTTACATATATGAATAAACTAGGATTTAGCAGAAAGAATTTGAAGTTATTATCATGCAAAAAATTACATCTTTCTTAAAAAAATAATAGATAAGGATCACAGAATAATTTGTTTGGCTAAAACCAAAATTCTACAGATTTTATAAATATTTGAGGCCTAAAAATGGCAAGGCAGTTTGAGATAAACTAAAACCAAATGTACAAATACGTTCAGCATAACTGTGAATTTAACAGCAAAATATATTGTGCTTGACTGAAATAGAACTATTTCTTTTTCACATTAATAAAGCCATATGTTCAACCATGGTAAAGAACTGTATGTTCCCATGCATGCCTGACTGTGCTACAGATAAGGTGATGTTTAAGTAATTTAACAAGGCCATGAGGCTTCAGCTCCTGTTTACCCTAAAACTCGTCCTCACCTCATCCTTCCCACTTGGTCAGCACAGAGATTCTAACTTGGTTGCTTCTACAAAGGATTTATCTTCTCCCCCCTGAGACATGGGATGAAACCACTGGGAACATTTGCTTCACTGCTGGTATCACCAGCTGATTTTTACTTATTTTTTTAAAAATCCTTCCCAGCATTGGGAAGTTCTCTCTTAGTAATCAGGACTAGGCATTGTCTTCTTTGGATTTTCCATGGAGATTGTCAATGGAGGGAAGAGAAAAAAAACACAATAACCTCAAGTTTCTTGGCATTTGTAGGCTGACCCTGGCTCAACTTCACTCATGAATTCTCTATCTCATCCCCTCCTAAGGCACTGGGCGATGGGGAATAGGAGTTGCAATCAGTTCATCAGATGTTCCTGACACTCCTTCCTCCTCAGGGGGAGGACTCCTCACTCTCCCCAGCATGGGTCCTTCCCCCTGGCTGAAGTTCTTTACAAACTGCTCCAGTGTGGGTCCCTTCCATGGGGTGCAGTCCTTCAGGAACAGACTGCTCCAATATGGGTTCCCACAGGGTCACAGGCTCCTTTGGGCACCAGCCTGTTCTGGTGTGGGATCCTCCACAGGCTGCAGGCAGAGCTCTGCTCCACCAGGGATCTTCGTGGGCTGCAGGGGCACAGCTGCCCCACCATGGTCTGCACCTCAGGCTGCAGGGGAATCTCGGCTCTGGCACCTGAATCACCTTGTCCCCTCTCTTTTTCACTGTCCTTGGTGTCTGCGGGTCTCTTTCTATCACAGATTCTCATTCCTCTCTGGCTGCAATTGCTTCGGTGCTGTAACATCTTTCCCCTTCTTAATAAGTTATCACAGGGGTGCTGCCACCATCATTGCTGGGCTGCCCCAGCCAGCAGCAGGCCTATCTTTGAGGAAGCTGGACATGGAATCTTCTAGCAGCTTCTCACAGAAGGCATCCGCCACCAAAACTTCCTTACAAACCCAACACAGCCTCCTTTTCTCACCTCCACCCTCCCATAGGAGGATGCCATGTTCTAGCCACTCTGGGCAGGCTGGCTGGCCTTACCAAACACAGTTTTCACAAGATAAGAGATGTATGGAATAGGATGTACCGCACAACATTTACACCAGACCTCCCCCCGGTACAGCCTTGCCATCATGCAGAGCTGTGTGGAACAGGGAAGAGGTGCTGGAAGGCAGTCCTGCCTCAGTATCCCTGTGCCACATGCTACCTGAAATGCAGCCCCAGCCCTCTGCTGTGCACCACCCCAGGTACGCAGAGCAACCCCCAATATCAGTCATGTAACACAGGCACTGTCCATGTGCCATTGCAGCTCAAAGCTCACTGCTTACGGGGCTGCTTCACCTCTGTTAGTTTTAACATGGTAATACATTTACCGAGGGATGGTTGGCTTGGATGGAGGTTCCAGTGGTCAGTGAAGACATGTTCCTGCTTACTGATTTAATAACTAAGCTGGCCAGAAGGATCAAGTGGTTTTCCCTAGGTGATTCAGTAAACCAGGGCTGCACTTCTGATTAACACTCAAAATGTTTCCTACTACCACCTTTAGCCCTGAATAGCAAAGATGCCTTTCCAGAAAGCAAAAAACCTGAGAAACCTGTTGTAAAACCCGTTAAATCTCAGTGACAGAACAAACTGTGGAGAGTGTGAAACTGCAGAATATTAACAGCTAAATCTTGAAAGAATAAAGGACAAGAGGTGTTAAAAAACAAACGAAAAGATGAAATTCATACTGTTACCTGTTTTAGGAAGGGACTTAAAAGACTTTTTCAAGATTAGAGATGAAAAAGCTACATTGATCCACATTTATCCTCAATTACTACTGGGAGATGCGGGTTCAGCTTCTTGTTTCATCTGCACAATTCTGTTATGAAAAATCAATTAAATCTCCCTTTGGTTGAAACATTGTACCTTTTTGTAAAATCTCTGTCCTTTGCTTCTCTGTTTCTGAGATTCTCCTCTATAAAGTCGAGATAATGAATGTTTCCTTTTCTCTTGCCCTTTATCTGAAATGGCTTTCAAGTGCCCAGGAACCACATCACACAAAGTGACTAACAGGAGAAAGCCCTATTCTCAGCAATTCCTCCAGACACTACTAGGGAGTTGAGAATATGAGAGGTTGCATAACTCTACTTTAATAAATCAGAGGTTAACAAGATCATAAAACTCTATCTGTAAGTTCAAACGTTCTTTCAATATTACTGCAGTGATAAATAAAACATCCCCAGCATTAAAGTTCCCATCATTTAGACCTTTCCTCTTGATGTTTGCAGTGTGTTTATCAAACTAAAAACTATTCATAAAAGAATCCCAGGTTCCAACTACCAAGTCAAAACTCTTTGCAGTAAACACAACATCAAAAAATCAAACTGTTTTAAATACACAAGACTATAAAGTTCTCTTTTCATTCATTATCTCTCCTGCACCTGCTCTAAATACTTCTTAGCTTAATTGATGGTCTCTAAACAATCAGTGTTTATATTCACTTTGGAGCTGCTTCAGGAGGAAGATAATAGTTACTGTTTGTTTTCCTTCTGTATCCTGGCTGTCACTCAGAGCCACATTGAATACAAACTTGTTTTCCATTGCAGACTCTGGCAGGAGACTCCTGCACCCACCACAGTCATTTGTTGTCTGACTCTGGTTAACAATTCACATATTAACCATGTTACTTTACCTACCTTTTATGTTCAAGCATTTTTATTGCATTCCAGTAAACCCAACCACCTTCAGGCAGCAGCAACATGCAGGCTAGTAAACCTTGGCCTGAGGTCAACTTCTCCTACACCAGCTCTCTGGGACTGTCCTCCAGGGAAGCAAACTGCTTCTCCCTGGGGATTCACTCCCCTGAACTCACCTGCAGGATGGACCATGGCATCAGTCTGTGCCTCATAGTCCTAGGGGTGAATAACCCAGGAACACTGTATTTAGTGGGATGTGGACTCTGCTTCCCTGCTCTTGGCATCTGATAGCCTCTGCAGTTAGAGCATCTCATCCTCCATGGCCCAAGGCTCCTGCAGTGGGTCACGAGGAACAGGAGATGTAGACCCAAGCTCTGAACATATTCTATATACTCTGACCCTGAATCTGCAGAGCACTCAACAGGGTAAGAAAAATTAATGCTGTGTAGTTGAATGACACAGTTCCATGAAAAGGAAAAGAAAATGGAGAGGCCCTGTCTGGTGTTCTGGTAGGGAGAATTTCCATATCAGTTTAATGATTCATTCTTCAGTGGGAATCAAGTTTAAAAAAGGAGAAAAACAAAGAAAGAAAAAAGTTGAAATTTTTTGCTCCTTTGTGACAAAAATGTAGCAACCGCTGAAGAATGTTAATGCTGCAAAATACAAAATATTACTTTCACTGATCAGTGTGCCTTATCTGTGCATATGGACTCTCTTGTTACCCCAGTGGTCACATTCAGCTGACAACCCACTGAGTAAACACCACATAGGGAGCTGGGGTAACAGTTCTGTGCTTGCACAGCTCAGACTTTGACCTTATATGCACCCAGAAAGAGGATGGGTACATTTTAGCCCCTGTCACGTCATGGCCTGTACTGTCAGTGCAGGAATGGTCCCTCAGAACTGTGTGACAGCCAAAGCAGTCTTGGACTTCTGTTTTGCTTCCAGGGCACCTCCTTACATCCAGACATCACTTCTCAAGGGAAGCTGGATGGTGATTCACAACACAGTTCTGTACATGCATCGTTTGGTGATTTTACTTCTGTATTTGAAAATAAACACCTCTCTTCAGCAAACAAGAAATGAAGACCTGCAATATTTAAATTCACAAAGAAAGCGTGATTCCCAGGAAAACTGCTGTTTCCAATATTAAGTCATGCTTAAGGTAACATTTTTATTGCTGCAGAGTTACAGTTTCTCAACAACACATTTTCTAGAAATATCAAAGAAAATGCAGCAATACCTAACTAGTATGCCTCATTTAATGCCTGCATCTTCTCTTAAGAAACACTTCCCACTGAATAAGAATGATGGGTGTGCAGAATTCTTTGCCATAGCTCCCTTAATTATCTCTCAACTCTAGCATTCCCAAACTGGGACGTAAATGACAGGTGGCACCAATATAGTGTCATTTCTCTCACAAAATGACAGTTTTCAGAAAACACGCAGATGAAGGTACAGATATTGCCAAAAATATGCCTACCTAACAAACGCTTTTTAATGAATGCAAAAAGAGACCAAAAAGCTTCTTTTTCAGAACTGTGGTGTTAATATTTCTCTTGTGAACTGAGTGAAAACATGAGAAAATGGTGATTTCAGCTGTGAGGTTTTTGTGGTTTAGATAAACATTCTTGCTGTTAGGGAATTGATGTCTGACAAATTCCACCCCTTGATTTATCACATTTCACACAAAAATTCGTCTAATTGCATATTGTTATTTTTGCATTTACAGTGCTATCATTGTAGCCCACCATGATTACAGCACCTGTGAAACTCAGTGCCTGAGGGAAAACTACTGTAATACCGTCTCCTTTCTATTAATGGAGTAATTCAATACATTTACCTTCCTGAGCACTGTCACTTTATACAACCAAAGCTACATATTTCCTGCTGAAACACTGCAAGAAACATTCCTACATTGTGCTTGCTTAATATGCTGGGTAATTCACAGGGGGAAAGGAAAGTATTTAAAACAATAAAGTGATACTGGTTTTATTTTCAGCCAGAAAATCCTTTTTACTGCTTATGATGTTTTTCTTTTAAATATTTAAATAAAACCCCTCTTTTCTACAGTTGGGGGGTTACTTTAATAAAAAATTAGCAATCAAATTAGTCAAGTTTATTAATAAGAATTTCCATATTGATTCAGTCACATTTTATTTTTTGATAGTCATCCTCTCAGCCTATGGAAACTTACAGTACTTCCTGTTATGATTATTATACCGAACTTGTAAAAGACCAAAGAAGCATGGAAATTTCATTTGTTTCTCTCATTAAGTAAAGATTCAAATTCTGTATTTTATTGTGCATGCACAGCTTCTCTTTCTATTTGGTGGAACTGAGAGCCAAGCCACGCCCCTATTTTATTCTAAGATCTTATTCAAGCATAATTCAAAGCATATCTTTCCTCTACAATTCTATAAACAATGAAAAGAACTGTCAGCTTTGGTTTTCAGGCTTTAAAACAGATCCATGACTTGACAGTGCTCAGAAAGTGTGCTCAAAAGATGGCTAATATTACAACTCCAAAGAACACCCTTTCAGACACTCCTTGTGGTCTTTCTTACTATCGCATTGCAAAAAGGCTAAAACCAAAGATGTTTACCCAGGAAAAAATGTTCCTCTTGAATCTGCTCATCTAGTTTTTATCCATTAAAACTGGTACAATTTAACAGAGCAAAATTATGTCATTTAATGAATACAGACATAACCAAAATCTAGCTACTTAAAAACCCCAAAAAACAAAAAACAAGCCAAACAGATAACAATTAAAAGGGGAGAAGGAAAAATATGAAAATGTATGGAAGATGACCTGATTGAGAGGCAGCTTTGGACTTAAAGGAATCCATAGTTCCATAAATACGAGTTTCATTTTCACTTTAAAATAAGCCTCTATATGTGTTCTGCCCTTTGTTGGAGAAAGTTATCAAAGTACTTATGAATGGAAAAGAACTGCTAATACTAAAAGACTGTTAAGTTGGACTCTACTTCAGCAGTTGTCTTCCTTCTTTCACTGGTGCGCACACAGACTTGCATATTCACATCTGCACACATTTCTGTTTTTTTAAGAGTGGATCTCAGAAGATTTGGATGAATCAAGACAAGGATGCTGCCAGAATCTTCTGGGGATGAGTAGCTTAATCCTCCAAAGCATGGCTGCTGTGGATTAACACCAGTGGGCAGGTAAGCACCACACAGTCGCTCACTCACGCACCACCCTCACTGGGATGGGGGAAGAAGAAAGGAAAAAAACAAAACAAGAAAACACTGAAGATTAAACAAAGGAAAATAAATAATTGAATAAGTGGAAGGAAAGGGACAGTGAGACAGGAGAAAACAAGCAATGCAGGAGCAACCACCCAGCACTTCCTGTGGATAGACTGATGCCCAGATAGTTCCTGAGCTAAAGATGGCTAATTCCCTATACCTCCCTGTATTTCCCTGTATTGCTAGGCATGGCTTTGTATGGCATGGGGTATCTCCTTGGTTGATGCAGGTCATCTGCCTGGTTGTGAACCGTCACCCTCAGTCTATTCTGTGGGGTGTCAGAGTGAGAAACAGAGAAGACCTTGGTGGTGCACAAACACAGTTCAGCAAAAGCTAGAGATTAAGAATGTTATCAATTCTATTTCAGTCAAAATTCTGAAACACAGAGCTGCTGGGAAAAGAAAAATCTATTCTATTCTAGCCAGGCCCAGTACAAAGGTATAATTACTTCCATTAAAAGCAGGTTATATTCAGAAGAAAAAGAATGAAAAGGAATGTCTCCTAAGCCATAGCAAACCCTGGCAAGCAGCTGGGCTGTTGTGTTTTAGTTTTTTGGCAGTAGGCCGTAGCTTTCTCTGTGAATTTAGAGGGACCAAAACACCTCACCACTTCTGCAAATGTTCAGTTGGATTGCACCATTCCCAAACTTTTAAAGGCAGCCTGAGTTCATGTACCTTTCTAGAGCCATAGTACGCATCACTAGGAACTCAACAAGGGCTTAGTCTGAGACAATGTTTCTTAGCTGTGAGAAACTTCAAAAAGCACATTTGGGATGTAATTTTGTGATGTTGTAACTGCCACAGCCCATGCACTGCACTAATAAGCAGGACACTTGTAGAATTAACAGTGCCAAAGACTCCAACCTTTCCCCTGCCGACCTCAGGACAGAAGCATGTACTCCCACGATTCACTTGAGGCAAGTATGGAATTTAAAAAATGGCTTGAGTTTAAATATGACACACTTTCTAGACACAGTTATTCCTATTCAACATCACTGACGCACGGAGGGTGCTCACTCAGCCTCTGCTAGCATCTCTAGTATGCTGTCCAGCAAGGAGAATTAAATAAGTCCAGCTGCTGCTTCATGGAGAAGCAGATATATTTGTAAGAGCCCTGCCAAATTTCCCATTTAAGGTCTAAAAGGGCTTTAACGAAAGATAGTCTGGAACCATGTTCCCTTGCTAACTGGTCAGGGGGAAAGCAGCTGTCACTCATAATTTTCTCTTTCTGTAAAAGACCCTTGCCTATGAATCTTCTCTCTTACCCACAGCTGAGAGAGACCTGCCTGCTTACCTCAGAGAGAATAAAAAAACATATCCAGCCCTCTCTTGCCTATCCTACGACCAACATTGGTACTTTTTGCCTTGCCTGAAGTATCTCTCAGCTGAATCCAACAGTGGAGATAGATAAAACCTTTCATATGCTACTGACACAGCCACGGTGAAGAACAGATACCAAATGGAGGAAGTTAAAAGGTCATTCCATCAGGTAAACAACAGAGTATAATGAAGATCCAGAAGTACTGGGTTTAAAAATACAGCACATAAATGTGAAGAAGCAGGGAAATAATGCAATTATTTCAATAATGCAAATATTCCTTGCAGGGAGACAGAGTGGAGTTTTTTCCCAGATGTATACGCAGCAGTTGCTACCCACAGCAGAAGATTTCTGGGGAAGCCTTGGATTGAAGTAATTTGCACATATCAAATAACAAATTTCTAACTATAAAATTTGGCAATGACATCACAGTTTTAGGAAGTTGGTCTACCACTAAAGAAGAAAAAAACTCTTATGATACATTTGCCTTTTATAAATCATAAAAATATTTATTCGCTGAGATAACAGATATGTAGATCCAGAAGGATTAAGTACCCTACCAATTTTAGAAGTCTAGTAAATTACAAAGAAATTCTCAGACTGCCACAGGAAAGAAAGCTTACCTTTAAACTTGTTACTTTGTTGGCACTCACAATTCCTGTTTCAAATATATATTCCTAGGCACCAGTGGGGGAGTCTTGACAGACTCCTAGAAAAGGCAGTGAGCCAACTTGTAGTTATTTTAAAGAATGCATCAGTTGTCTACAATTTTGCACCCTAGCACAGATCCTGTTTGTCTGAAAAGGATCCAGGCCATATAAAAATGGTCTTCTGGACAGAGTCCAGAGTTTTACAGACTAAAAGCACATAACTTTACAACATTCCACTTCAAATCTTCCATGAAAATGCTGATTAGCAAATTGTTATAGGTAAAGGGAGGCAAATAGCTTTTAACATTGTCAAAATATTTTTGGGTCAATCTCAAAACTGCGGGAAGAGCAAACTCAGAACTGTGGGAAGAGCAAAAGGGAAAAGTAACATCTGTAAAATATTTTGTGTTCTAATCTTTCTGCATCCTTGCAGTGATGCTTTACTCAATGCTACACTTACAGGGAGGTATTACTCTGATTTTTCCAGTTTGCAAGGTACAGGCTCCTTGCCATCTGCTCAAAATTCAGATGAAAAAAACTATCTAGCTGCCACTATGGTCTGTTAAGCTGTTCTGCAATACCCTTCACTGGTTTTCTGATGTATTGAGAATCAAATATGAGGCTTCAGTTTTAGGAATACCTTCTTACATGATTGGTTTTATTGCCATGAGTAGAACTAACCCACACAGGACTATGTAGTAAAGTTAAGCAAGTGTGTAAATGTTTGCAAGCTCAGGGCCTTAGATCCCTATACTGATCCACATGACCTAACACAGCAAGAAATATTTACAATAAATTTGATTCCTTCTACTTCCGTTTCACCCATTTCCCACACTTCAGTGCTTATTGCAAAATAAACGCAAATCATCATTAAACCTTTTTAATTGCTAAACACTGAAACTTCATGTGCGAGATGTGTGATTCCTTTGCACCACTTAATTCTGAAAGTCCTTTAATGCTGTAAAACTGGCCAGTGATACAAATTCATCACAGATAGCTTATGTGGCTGGTGCAGGACCCTTGCTGTAGGCACAGCACTCCGTGACAGTGGGAGTGACACACTACTTTTCTCAGCATGACCCTACATGCACACAGCTGAAAAACAACAGGTAAAGCTCTTACATTCAAACAACCTCGGTCCTAACAGGCTGCAAGCCTTGCTTAGCCAGATGTCGAGTTTACCAAATAAACAGGCTTTCAGCAAAGAGTGATCAGGTATCTTAAAAAAGGGAATCACAGCAAAAACAACATCTGCAAAAGCGAGGACAAATGCTCAGGGCCCCAGACAAGGGGACAGGCTGACGAAGCCGTGGATAAATCAGAATAGTCTTCCTATTCAAAAGAAGGGCCTCAAAATAGACACTGGTGCCCTGCTGCTAATCCAGTCGCTTTTGAGTTGTAGATCGTAAGAGTGAAGCTGGTAGCTTACATGGTTAAGGGCCCCCACATCAAAAGCCATTTGAACTTGTTCCAGGAACATACCAGTGTTGTATAAGAAGCTGCCAGTTGTACCAGTCTGACATAAAACAAGGTCCCTTCAACTTCCCTTATAGAGTAGTTGCTGCAGAACTATTTGCCTTATAGGACCACATTTGCCTGCTTCATCATGCCATAATTCCAACAGTCTATGGGATTTTTAAAGTTACTGCAAAGAAAGGAGGCACAGGAAAAATTATTTTTTAGACAAAATACTTTATATTGGCAAAGTTAAAACTAGAAAAAAAGGTTTTCCTTTCAGAAATGCCTCATATGCCTGGGTAAATTAATGGTGGTCTGAAGTAGAGAAAGACAACAGAAAAGAAAACTCACTCACTTCAAACTCTCATAAAATACTTACAAAGCTCACTTGAGATGTGTGCTCTACATCCTTCTGAAAAAAGGAAGGAAGATTATTATACAAAATATAACATTAGAAGCTATCAGGAGCAACCCAAAGCAGCCAGGAACTGGGTCACTTATTCAAGACATGACAGATTCAGGGTTAAAAATCCCATTTTGTCAGTAACTTGATATGATTCTGAGATATGATTCTCTGTACCAGAGAATGAAAGCAGATTCATCTGCACTTTTGAAGCCAGTTTCTGTTACTCTTCCACACCCTCCATTTTAATGGCTATTCTTAAGATTGAGGTGCATTTTTATAATAGTATAGTCAAAATTGATCAATCCTTCCAAAAAAATGTATTGACCAACTCATGCTTTCAATCAAAAACAGTAGATGAAAAAATAATAAAACAACATGAACCAGAAATATCTACATAACTCACAGGAGCTTCAGCAAATATGGAACATGGCTATTTGCCATATTTCTGAGTAAGTGGTTGAGATGTTCTATACAGGGAAGCTACAAAGCCCACAGAGGGTTCTAATGTCACCCCATGTAATAGAGGCACCGAGTCTATCACCTTTTTGCACTTTCTCATGACACAAACCGGTCATGTAATTGGTGGGACATTTGCTGTATCAGAGGGTTTTTTATTTCTTGTGCTTTGAACAGTAAGTCCATCCTTAGTTAAACTGTTACACAATTCTCCTGCGTCTCAAATGCATCAGTATTTCTAAATTAAAAACAAACAAACCCCCCCCCCCTTAATCTGAAAATTCTCTAATAATAGAGATGGAGGAAGTAGTGAATTTGTTCTGAATGCTGTGAATTTGGCACATCGTGCTGCTTCTGCATCAGCACAACTGTCAAAATTCAAGTCAGAATTGAGACATGGGACCTCCGCCGTGTCATCACATTCACATCACTCCTGCTCCTCTCAGATCTGCTTCCTGAAGAGCCTTCAAACACTTTGCAGACCTCATTTGCCAATGGTTGAGTACTCTGTGCTTCACCACTTCCCTTGGAAGACTGCTCCATAAATGTTACTCATAAACCGAAGAGGAATTTATAATTGGATACAGATCTCTCCCAAAAATTGTCACACACCATATATTAATTTCTGTGTGCTAATCAGTACAGTTTTAATGCTTCTGTAATACTCATTCAACATCCTCTCTGATACATGCTGGGATGAAATACTGTAAATAATTCCTCTTTTTTGCCTTTGAAATCTTTTCAGACAGTTATATTCCTTATAGCCACCTTTTTTTATAGCAAACAGTGCAGTGCAAAAGCAACACCATACTGAAAAAGAAAGTCTTGTTCCTCTTGTTTCAGTTTATTAGCATGTATCTTAATTCTAGAACAACACGTATGTGAAGAATCTCTCTTGAAAAATAAGGACGTTTTGGGTTTTTTTGTGGAAAGGCAGAAGAACAAATGTCCTCATGTTCTATAAGATGCATGAACAGTGGGGTTCAGCACAGCAGCATTTGTCACCTGAAAAGTCAAAAGGAAAGTGTGCTTACCTTTACAATTGTAAATGAGATTGGAATTGTACCTATCTTGCATTAGGCAGAAAAAAGAAACATGATATAGAAGAAAAAAAAAAGACAGTCTTATAATAAATCCCCTGTTACTTCAGTCTCCTGCACCTGGGATCTCTTCCTTTAAGAATAAAGTTGTAAGTTACTTTGGAGAGAAGCCAACTGTCTGGAATCCTTTGTCCAAAACCAAGTGTGGGCTTCTAACAAGTCGTGACAGAAAAAGGCAAGATCCTTTCACTTTTTATAGCATCTTAAAAGCCCCTTTCTCCCTGCAGTTTCACAGAAACTTAAAAGACAAATTAAATCAGTGCAATTGAGAGCAGAAAAGTCGTGCTTCGGTCATAAATGTTCAACATAACTTACAGGGGTTACCACTGCACACGAGAAAAAAGTTCTACCCATCTGAGAGCATGAGAATGCAATGGCAAGTAATGAAAAGTGAATACAGGAAACAACAGAAAAAGTGTCCTCAACTCTTACATGTATTTGTTACTGTTGATTAATTTTGATAATACAGAGAAAATCCATTATACACACACAAGTTTTAAAAACAAGGTCAGTCTCACTTTATATAGACTATTAATTTATGTGTTCAGAGCCTTAAAACCTTGTGGTCCTATGAACACAGGGGACCGCAACACTGCTCCCTGCTGTGCATCAGTTAACCATTTTTCCCCTAGGAACTGCAGGCAGACTAATATTACTACTTTGAAAACGCTGATCATTCTGAGAAAGGAATCCTTAGCTGCAGTTGATATATCACCAGAAAAAATCCTCCAAGGGACTTAGACTGTATGAGTTGATGGACACAGAAGAACAGGCCTTGGGAGCATTCTCTCTGATATGGGAATGTGTAACTCTGTCACCTTCCCAGAACTCCGTTTAACAGACACATCCCCATTCACCCTCTCCTGAAAAACAGACAGTGCCCTAAACACATTGTAAATAAAACTGACTTCTTCAGAGGCTGTACCAAACAATTACAGCGAAAGACTGATTAATTTGGATGAACTTTATTTCTTAAAAATCCAAGACAAACACAAATCAGGTTCTATGCTTATACAAACATCTCAGTACCTAGTTGCTCTCTCCACCTATTCATAATTCAAGAGGCCCAAGTTAATGACAGTGCCAGAAGCCTATGGAGGCACCTACCTTCACATGAAGCTTTTAAGGCTACTGAAAGCCTATTTTAATTCAGTTTTAATTTTCCATCTGTCACATTTACAGCCTCCATGTGGGAGGAAAAATGCCTTGATTTTTTGGGTCAACATCTTCATAATGTAAAAGATAAGAGTGACATTAGTTAGGCCCACAAGCCAGGGTACCTCCTTCTTTAGGTGACAGCTCTCCCCTGAAGACCACAAAGTCCAGATTTTTGTGATGTCTTTCTTCCAGTGACACAGGCACTCTGCTAGGGAATAAGTTTGTATTCACCCAGATATGTCACCTTGTGCCCATAGCGCCGCCTCTTTAGGTGGGGGAAAATGGAGGGAAAGGTCTCCAGCACACATCTTGCATTTCCTGGGCAAGTTAGTAATAAAAAGGAAGATAAAACCTAAAGCATCTCTTCTTGTACTTATAAATCAACATGCTTCGTCCAGCTCTTGGGAGAATAGTAATTAGCAACCACCCTTGGAAGAAAATCCCAAGCAAATGAAACTATCCACTGGCACTAAAGAAAGTTAGTGAAGTTTCTGAATATCAGGAGAGGGCAGCCCATCACCCCCTGTAGTGGGGATGGTGTAGGCCTTGGTCTGGGGCAATGATCACCACAGGCACAGCAGTCAAACTTAACATGACTCTTCACACCTTGAAGTCAAGCAAAACATCATTTGCAACACACATCTTTCTCAATCTCATGCTAAATCATTTCAGTGGAGGAAAAATACTGAGACAAAGATCTTTGGAAAGTACAGAATGTTTTTTATTGAATATTGGTTCCATATTTGCACATTATAGTTCCGAAGGTTCCTCCTTCTTCGTACAAAATGACGAAAAACCACTGAGACAGTCCTGATCTAGGAGAAATATTGAACTTCACTCAGAAGAATGTCATCTTTCAAACAAGTTCTAGCTTTAGATGTAGTTTGTCCAAACATTTTAAAGAGTATTTTCCTCTAGGCAATATGTCAAAAACTTATGTCAACAGACATAAGGCTATACAGTTACCCAAAATTACTGAATATTTTAGTAGCCTGCTTCAATTAAATTTTTGCAAATTATTTTTACATGCAGAACTTCTAAATCTCAGAAAGAGTGTCATGTAGTGATGTTGCCTATGAATATGTAATAACATGTTTCTGTCCCAAAAATACAGTAATTAATAGTTGCAGTAATTATTGCTGTCACAAACCAAATATTTTCCAACAGTTACACACTGTCTGCCTGAGACAATGTTCCTTTCCTCTATGCTCAGGATAAGGATTGAATTAAGACAGAAACCACTGTGGAAGACAGTAAATTTCTAACAGGAGTGAGCAGAATGCATTATGGCATACGTTTTGCAAGATGGAGTCCCCAGACAACCACAGAGTCTGTGCCCAGAGAGCTGTGAAATTCACAGTGGCTGTCTCGCCATGCTGGCTAAATACTGGCCTGAAAAAGAGTTCTGAAGAACTGCCCCAGCTATGAAAGGAAGGGTGAAGCATATTCAGGCTCTGTCAGTGAGAGATGACTTTGAAGAGTGTGGTAGAAAGCAGGTTGTTCTGTGGACACATATCTCTGCTATAACACCTTTGCACCCTCCTCCACATGAGAGTGAAATATTCAAAGACAAGTGAATAGATGGACTGATTCAAGCGGATGCCTGTGACAGTAAAAAGGTTTACTGCTAATAAAAATATTCACTTATATTTTTAAATTACAATATGAGCTAATTTTCTAATTTCAGGAAGGCCAACAGTTCAACATTTGCCTTTTCATGAATTAGACACTAACAATTAACCATTTTTAAGGAATTCATTTAGTAAACAAAGCTCATGAATCATGATCTCACAAAAGAGCTAACCTCAGAAATGCTGAGTCATGAAAATGAGGTTACTTGAAGTATCAAGTAGAAGAAATTAATCTCGCTTCCATTTCCCTGTTTTTCTATTTTTACATTCTCCTTTTCCTGGATCATTGCCTTTAATCTGGGACCTTATTGATCGAATGGTATGCCTTATATTCTCACAGTGAGCTTAATGGATATAGCACTGCAGCGTACAGCATCGATCGACTGTAATCAATGACTCAGCACTGCCGCACCAATGGGGGAGAGGGAATCATTTGCTGCCCACGGCACATCAATAACACATTTTACACAACAAACCAAAGTTGTTCTCCAAGGAGAATCTTGCCATGTAACCCTCCAATCTACCTCCTGCTTAGCCTCAGTGCTTGGGAGAACAGCCTCTTCTCTCCCACCAGCACAATCCCCACATTTATTTGCAGTAGTTATGTTCTTGCTTACTTGATATCTACAGAGATTGTGCTGCTCCAGTTTTCATGGCTTCATCGCATGATCTACGTAGTAAGAGAAAGAGGAGTGTATTTTGTAGAGTAAGTGGCAGTGGTTTCACATGTGTAACTATCCACACTTTTGCCATGATTTTATCAGGTTTTGTATTCATTCATGGAATCTCTGTACTTTTTGTCACTAAATGCTAATGTTAAAATGGGAGTCTTGGTAATAACTCTTGAGACTAATAACTAGGTAGAAGCTAAAGAAATGTAATCATTCAAAGTTCCCAAATTCCAAAGAAATGAGTCTGTGGTATTGGAATCAGCAAAGAGGGTAACAGTGGATCCCAATCTGAGGCTGAACCTTCCCTTCTTTACAGGTAAGGGCCACCTGGGAGACCTCAGAGAGTCTCACTGCTGATCTACTAGCACATGGTTAGAGTATGGCAACTGGAGACATGAAGTGGACATGAAAGGAAAATGCAGGCCCAGCTTAAGCACTGCTATGGTGTTGGGACATGGACATGAGATGTGTTGGGGTCTGAAACTGGAAAGCATTTCCAGATTTCATGCTAGGGACACAGCCAAAGCCAAAGCAAGCAACTACAGCAATGTAAGTCTGAAAAGGTCTTTGTGGAGTCATTCCCTGCTCACAGGGAGGATCAACTACGCTTAGATCCTCCAAAATACATTTTTTGTTAATTGAAAAATCTCCAAAGACTGACCTGGAGGCTTCTTTGGGTAACCCATCACAGTGCCTAAACACCAGCTGTAGAGCTATTCCAAAAATCTAATGAAACCCACCATTACTGCAAATTGGCTTTTGTTCCACCCTCAGAGATGAGGAACAATGAATTGTCATTAATTGCAATACCATTATCATAATGGTATTTATAACCATGTCTGTGTTATTTACTCCCTTTTCTAGACAACAACTCACTAAGCTGAGCTCATGCAAGTAGCACTTTCATAGGAAAACCAATGAGTGGCCAGACCTGGGGCTGGCTGCTGCAACTGGGCGTGTTGAACTTTTGTTCTCATATGAAGGCAGCAGTGGACAGCAGGAAGAGCTCAGCTCCTCCTTGGACCTCTGGGTGAAGGCAGACGGACAGAATATTAGTTCAAAAGATGCTTGTACAGGACACACTAAGAATTCAGATTTTCAATAGAACACGCTCAGTTCCTGCAATCTATGTCACATTTTCTTAGTACAGTTTTTGGTTTGCTTTCCATTAGTCTTTCTCCAGTTCACTTGTGTATTTCTAAAAGTATCACATATAAAACTGGGTGAACAATTCAGGATGGCATTTATCTCAACAGAGCAGGGCAAATTGGTTACTGCTCATCCTCTTGTTTATAATACCTTCAGTAACGACTCCCAGAATGGCTTTCACATTTCAGCATTTTGCCTCATCAGCAACTTGCATTCATTTTCTAATTTGCGGTAGCCCACAGATACTCCTGCTGACTGGATTATTCCCCATTTTCTATAAATAAATTATATTTTTGTCTCTGACTATAGTAACTCATGTTTCTTTTGATTCCATAATATCTTCTTGATTTCAGACCAGCTTGCCAGCTAGTGAAATAACTTTTAAATTTAGTTCTACCTCCCTCAGCCTGGGTGATGTACTGGAAACTTGGCAGATGATACTGAATCCATCAATTAAACTTTTTGGTTTTGCAAGCCCTTTCTAGAGAGCTTTTTGTTTTAATTTTTATTATATTATACCAATTCTGCATACCCCAAAACGTTAAAATGTCTGTGGGTGAATAAAGGCCTTTCAGCTGATGGTTCTGCTCAACTGCAATCTTCCATTTTCTCCTTGTGTTTTGTTACTTTAGTTCTCATGTGACAGAACAAATGTTCAAATTGGACTCTTCATGGTACAGGAAACATATGAATTAAACCTTCAAGGCGCATTAGCCTAACCTCCAAAATTAAAACACAAGCTAACAACTGTAAGTCATTTCACTCACTTTCATTAATCCCAACCAAAGTAATCTTGTGCATTCCAGCAACGTGGACTGGTACACACTAGAACCAACATGGCAGGTCGCTGAAACATCAAGGCACCCATGGGGTATTGCTGAAAAATTGCTGCAATCAACAGCTAAAATTATTTCAAAATCCAGGTATCTTTTTCATTAAAGAGAGTACTCTAGAGTGTATCTACAGTGATACCAAAATGCATGTTTTTTCTTACAAGTGTTCCATTCATACCATAAATATGGTGAGATTCTAGAATGAAGGATATAGAGTTTTCAGCAATTTGTTTTCTAACATCAGGTGTATTGCCCTGTTTCCATCATCTTTGTCTGATATATGGATGCATGCAAGCTTTCCTTCTGTACTGACATTTACATGACTCCCTCCAAACCATTAAAAACCCACTAAAATAATAAATACTTGCAAGTCTAGACATGGACTTGTCAGTTTTCTCTTCTGTATATATCTTATATATCCTTCCTTAGGACATACACTTTATTGACACAATTTAAGGCTTATTTATAAAACTAACGATACATGCTCATTGAGTCCAGTGATTCACATCATGCAAATACTGAACATCTTAAGCAACACATGTGCAATAAAAGCAAACAGATGTTTGCAGTCTAAGCCTGCATTAATGGTGGTGGCATGGCAACATATCAAAGGCAAAATGAAACAGCCAGAATTGCCCACTGGAGTGTTAAGCACAGCTACATAACTTTGAACCCACAACCAATAGGATATCCCAAACCACCCTGGGTACATTGCCATACTTAAGGTAAGAGTTCATAATTAACTGCTAATGCCTAAATTCCTCAGCTAAAATTGGATGGAATTTCCCACGAAGGAGACAACTAAGACATGAACAGTAGAGCAAAACAACTACTCATTTTACAGAATTAACACAGCAGGAATATTAATGTTGTTTCATACATAGTGAAATGAAATTTGTCCAAAAAAATCCACCTCAGGAGGCCAGATCTGAGGTTTTATATGGAATTTTCCAGGCTAGGCAGCTAAAAAACAGAAGTGTTAGAAACTCATCAGCAGGAGCACATGCACCACTGGAGGAACACAGCGGACAAGTCGTGACACTTTCAGACTGATACCCCGAGCGCTCTGCAATCCAGAGCATCACCAAGCAGAGCACTCTCAGCCTGTGGCAATGACTGGAACTCTGCACGAGGGGTCAAAAATAGCCCTTTGTTCACACCACTGAATGTGAACATCACAAATGATAAGTGAAGCTGAACTAGTATAATGATACCTAATGAAAGCAACTGCCTTTTTTTATATGCCATCTCCCTAAATCCAGCTTTCAGAGGACTAATACAAAATCACCAAGAAAAAAGAGAGTGCAACCTAACATCTACCCCTTTAATGAACCCATAAGTGGAAGATCTCAATTTTTTCAAGGAAATTCCTACGAGTATTTACTGATTTACCTAAAAGCAAGTACCATTTATTATAGTCTCTGTGAAAACAATCACATGAAAATAGTAACTTTACCAAAAAAATTCAGCAGATTTTAGATGCATATGAAATTGAACATGTGCTACAATCACAGATATAGATAAATTAGGAAACATGCCTCAGCCTTTGTACAGACTTCAAGACTCAAACTATTTCTAGATATCCTGCTGAGCATAAAATACTTTTAAAGTGAAAAAAAGTATAAAATTATGGAACCATACAAAATTTGCTATGGAAATATTTGTGCTCCCTTGATTACTTCCTACACCATCAAAACCTAGATTTAATGTTAATATTTTTAATGAAAGAAAAAACCCCACAAAAACAGTATGGAAATACATGCTAAGCAGCTGGTAAACTCAGACCCTAACACGTGTTGGATATTTTTAATACCTTCCCCTTATGAGTCTCAAAGCATTTTGTATTCCAAGGCTCTAACCCTGGCAAAAAGTTTTGAAACATGACTTGGAATTAACACAGAAAAAAACAGATTCAAAGGATAAGCTTTCATAAATAGGACTACTTGTGAGATAACACAGGACTAGAGATCTTGTGGAGGCTCAATTTTCAGCCCAGTAGCTTTCTGAACTTTTTGGAACGAATAAACACACAGGAAGACAGGATAAAAACGTCACATCTTCATCACAGACTTTTCATGCTTTACATTACCCAACCCTTTTTAATTAAAATACTTGCATTTTCCCTATCCTAAACAATTACATCACACATTAGTGAACAAATATACAGATGTCACAGACTTCTAATCCAGAGTACAGTTTAATGTCCTCTCCTCTAAGAAAGTGCCTTCTTAAGCCGTTCCTCAGTTTCACACTGTCCAGCTTTTTGTCTCCTCCATTTTCATGACTCCTAAGCACTTATGCTCACAGGAGCTGTAATGAATGCAATGCTAGGCCAGAGGTTTCTCATGGGGAACACATCATCTCATTTTTAGGCTGTGGTTGCAGATTTCAATCATCATAACTGTATCCTGAAAGGGGCACAACAGAGCCAAGTGAGGCATTGCAGTGTGAGGACAGCTGCTGGACTAGAACGCCAAGCTCAGATTTGGAATGATATTTTTAACTTTAAACTCCAAATACTTTTACCCAAGGCTGAAAGAAGAGAAGCAAGTTTTCAAAAAGCTTAAAAAAAAAGGCAACAGACACTTTTTGAAGGCAGCATTAGGCAGATGAACTAGACAGACAGATAAAGATGCCCTTCTTATAATTCCTTATCATTCATCTTCAAGGCAAACATTTTACCTCATGCGATACAGTGAATTCTACAGAAAAAGTAATCTTGCCTTGCTCTCTGGACACCCATCTCCATCTTGAGTTATTCTTAGAGCTCTTGCTTAGAGCTCTTCAACTGCAGATGGCAATTTTCAATTAGGTATGTGCTTCAGGGGAAAAAAGGAATTTACTAAGGTCACTTAAGGGCAATGAAATCACACATGCCATATAAAATGCTTACACTACCAAATGATAGCATAATGGAATGGTAAAGCCTTTAACAAAATCGTAAAGGGAGCATGCAACTAGTACAACATGTTCTTTTATTATTTCAAGCTCTCCAGTTACACCTTTGAAAGGTTAGTCTTTTTTTAATATAATTTTATTGAATAAGTGTAAAGATACGAGGAAAAAAACATGATGTGCCCAACTACCTCCTGCCAATGTGTAAGAGCATTCATCTTCAAATTATATGCAAATCAGAAAATGAATGCAAAAATGAGATGCAAACGGATGCAAACCAAAGAAGAGTACAAAAAAAATGCCCTAACTTTGTTTTTAGGATTAACACATAATCAAATGTGGAAAAACATTAAAGACATTTAGTATGTTCTTTCATTCAGAAACAAAAATTTTATGATATTATATTCTAAATACATAAAGTACTTTCTGATTTAAAAGTGACAAATGAGCAACAGTTCTCATTAATTAACCCATCAGTGAGACAACAGGAAGGCAGAAGGTAATTTTGGTTCAAGTTATTGATACTAACAAGTCCAACTATTTCTGCTTTCCTTCAGTCTTGTCTCAGTTACATAGCTAAAGCTGGCACCACATGTGTATGCACAGATTTGATGTGATCATTGCCTTTGCCTGGGTTCAGAACATTCATCCTCAAAATATACAGTCCGACACAACACCATTACTGCACTCTGAACACAGTTCTGCCATTAAAATTGATATAAGGGAATCCTTGAATGAATGAAAAAAAAATCTTTAAACAGGGTCAGATTGACTTTAGCTCTTTCTTCTTTAATCAGTGAATAAAGCTCATCATTTATTAACATAGGTTAGAGACTCATGCCTAGGGCAGCAGGCTGATTTGCAGGAGCTCAGGCAAGAGAATGGTCATCCAGTCATAACTACTGGGTATTCTTGTGATTTTCGATAAAGCAAAGGTCTATCCCATATTTTAAATAGCTTTGTTAAATTCTTTTCTCAGTGTAAACAAGGATAAAACTTCCCTGGGATATGTCTCCCAGCCATCAATTCTGATCTGAGAAGAAATTGCTTTTCGTATATCCAGGTCAGTGGAAACTTGTGGAACACCACAGGAACAGCACCAAGCTGAGGCAAAATCCGGGTGCAGACACTGGCTTTAGGCAGGACCCACGATGATGCTGCAAACTCCAAAGCCACACCCTTACACACCTCCTGTGGGTGGGAGAGGCAGGCACTGTGGCTGAAAGGGAGGAGAACCAAGCCCTTCCCTTGTGTGCCTTGAAAGGGTCACACCCACAAAGCTCACCAAGGGGCAGGCAAGGCTGCAGCCCTGGCCAGCATGGTCACACAGATGGCTGCTCAGATGCTGGGATGAGTAAGCTCATGTCAACCCAGAATACACTGCAGAGACTTTGAACCACGTCTCTACCTTGCTTTGCACTGGGAAATCAAAAGACCATTAATGACTGCAACATAGCCAGACAAACTCATGGGGGCAATGCAATTTACTGCAGAGACTTGAAAAAGGTGACTTAAAAACATGTTTCCCTGGAATCTTCTCTTGCCCTTTAAATTCACACTTTGATTACTAACAGCCCTGGTAAAAATTCTTTCTCTGTGCTCCTTTTCAATTCAGAATCATAAAGATATTCCACAAAAGCACAAGGATGAGAAGTGTGAAAAGTGAAATTTATGTCTCTGGTCCACCAGCCCTGCTTTCTTTGCTGTGGTGACTTCCACCACAACCAAAGATGATTCGTGACAATGAACCCTTTAGCTTCAGCCCTGAAATAGGTATTTAGCAATCTGCTATGTACTTCGTGGTTTTGAAGCAGCTATAAAAGTCTCTACCGAACTACTCTATCTATCCTATGTCATTCCCATTAATATCTCACTCAACATTCAAAGTCAGGAGTTTAAAAAAATATTACACAGAAATTAATGAGAATCTATATGAACACAAGTGACTTTTAATTGTGACTGCTCCTTATTCTGAATTAATTTTAACCAGGTAATATTAATCTCAGGGAGATATTCATTCATAAAAGTTACAACTATTTAGAAGGAAGAGGGTTTTTAAATAATAATCCTTTTCATTGTAATCTTCTAAACCTCAAGGCAATTTACTTTCCCTGACTGCTAGGAAAGATATATCTACATCTCCCGTAACTAGTGCATTCAAATGCCCGTGCACACATAAATATCAATAACCATGAAAATAAGAGGAAAGTAATCATATATCTATAAGTCTCTAAGGTCAGAAAACTCAAAATCGTTCTGAAAATGCACTCCACCTGTTTCTGACTAGTTCTCTGCCCCTTTTTTTCCTTAGAAGGTACTCTAAGAGATCAAATGAAAATATTTTTCCATTCCTATGTTTTACACCAAATGGCAGAAAACTTGAATAAAGTTCTGCAATCAACATGCTGCTACTTAACAGTAACTGTCCTGAAGGACTGCACACCAATATTCTTACAGATAGGAACCTATTTGAAATGGATTTTCAACTTTATTTTTCATTATGTCCTACTAAAATCTTCAGGGAAAAATTTCTCCCTCTTTGTGAGGATTTAACTGGAAGCCTGTTTTTAAAATGTTATCATACTCTGGAAATACTTCCTAAGAAATACATGTCCTTGTTTTGAACTGGGTAATCCCCGTTGCAGTAGAACCTGTTTAGCTTACATTTCCTATAATAGTGCCTAAAGTTTATTTTTTAAATCACTGCAAAGTCTTTATTACTACAGGAACTCCCTGTATTGTAACAAACACATTCCAGATATGCTGACTTAGATGCATTCACTCACATCCAAATAAAATACACCAAAACCTGCGACATGCTAAAGGAATGCATCTTTTACAAAATGTACATTTTAAAGTTAAAAAAAAACCAACCAAAAAAAACTCAGGAACTTCTTTTCCCACACATACTAGGATGGTAACACCATGGATTTGCAGAGCTTCAGCCAACTGACCAAAGCATCTCAGCTTTATTTCCAGCCTCAGCTCACATCTGTGTTCCATCAGAGCTAAGAAAGTTTGAGAATCTCTGCAGTAAAACGAAGGTGCATCCGAGTTCGGAGCACATGGAATGTCAGCTAAGTTACGGGAGTTGTTCCCGCAGATGTTGCGGTGCAGAGCCGCCCGCTTTGCTCCGCAGTCCCCACGGAGCTCACGAGCCATTTTAGGAGGGAGCAACACTTGGAAGGGCAAGTCTCGCTCCGACCCTCTCCGCACCCCGACTCCGCCACCCTCCAGCCGCGGGGATCCGCCTGACTTACCTGCTTCTCCATTTTTGCCCCTGTCAGTTTTTTCCTGTTTCCCGAAGCCGAAGGAGAGGGGCGCGCTCGGAGCGGAGCGGAGCGCTGCTGCCCCCGCTCGCCGCCCAGCGCGCTCGCCCGCGCCCCTCGCACGCACGGACAGCCCCGCCGAGCCCCTGGAGGTCGAACAGGTTTCCTTATATAGGTAAACACAAATTGCATTCCTGATGACAGAGGCTAACTGCAAGTAAGCTTAACTTAGTTAACTCCACAGATACCAAAAGGGTCCGAGTGCCTAAAGTTTCATGGGGAAGGGGCTTCGGAAGGGAGAAGTTTCCTTGCGGTAGTTTAGCGCCTATTTAGTTATTCCATTACTTAAAGCCGTAGCAATACTGAGTACTATGTTAGCATTACATTAAACACTTGATGATTTTACAAAGAGCTCAGCCTGCATTTTCATCCCAGAAAAGTGGAGGTTACAAAGGTATGTGTATGTAATACAAGGTGACAAAGGGCTGTGCATACATTTTCTGACAATTTTAAAATAATTCCCACCATATTGGAGTTTCCATATAAAGACTACCATATATGAAGTGTTATGTGAAAAGGTTAGAAAATGAGAATTGCATTACTGATACCAATGGAAAGATGCAGTGTAAGAAAAGCTTGTTTTACTCTTTCCCCGTTCCTTTTCTATACAATGTGATAGTTCAGCATTTGGTGACAGATTTGTCTTTGCCAGAAATGTTTGATTGCAATGTATCAACAGACACACCCCTACCTACATAGGGAAATAGTGATAGAGGAAGTACCAAGAACAAGCCTATGCTGCACTCTGCAGAGCAGTGACATGTGTCTTTCACATATTTTTTTTATCATCTTGCCTGCTCACTATTTGCTAACCCTTTCTGCAAATACAACTTGCTTGTCCTGAAGAACTTCAGCAGGCAGTTAGTTTATTACAGAAGAAAACATGTAATATGTGCCACTTTATTGTGTTCAGGCAAGATTCACTGTTAGTTATGGCTCTTCTACAAGCTAAAGTGCTGTTGATATGCAGGGGGAGTTAGACACCAAAAAGCATGAGGAAAAGAAAAAAAGCAATAAAACAAATTATGGAGGAACAGAAAATAAAAATATGAGTGAAAATGAGAAAAGTTTCAAGATTTGATAAAGTTATGAGAGGCTGACTTTAAAAATAATGCAACAAGCTCTAAAATATGTAATTTTTTTTTCCATTCTGTCTCCCAGATATATTGTCTATAACTCAAAATGCGCAAGAGACATGAATTTGGCTTCCTGGTGACCTATGGAGTGTTAGAAACAACAGTGTACCACCCAAAAGCTGGAAATTATCATTATCCAGTGGACTACAGCATTTCTTATTGCTGCCCAATATATGACTTGAAGATCATTAAATAAAATACTGCACAGAAAAGCTATTCCTAATGTCCATTCCTAATGTTTTCAATACTTTTTTAGTTATAATTTTCCTCTTTCCCTGAGGCATAAACATTCAGCCTCATGATACTGAAGAAGTTTGGCTTAGCACTTGAGAAAAATGAAAAACAATACCAATAAAAGTTGTAAGACACTCAATAAATATATCTAAAATAGTCTCTCTATACAGTATATAGGGAATCAGGAATATGTGGCCAGGGGCTTGGTGTTATGACCTTCATGGAACTCGCATAATTCACTTGTGGCTTCACTGCATAAGAAGAGGATCTTGGCCTTGCCAAGTTCATGCTCCTGTGACAAAGCATTTGCCCTGTCCTACACAGCCAAGTATTCCTTTACCACCAGTGAGCTCATGATCAGTTCCTGAATGAGTATCAGCTTTTTCACACGAGTCAAGCCAATTAAAATTCATCAGATTCCCAAAAGTGCAACAACAAAGGAATTTCAAGAGGGTTATTGGGCTAATAGTAGATTAGATAGTAGGTTTTACTTCAAGTATGGTAGACACTGTCCTTAGGATATCACTTTTTCTGTTAGTCAACCCAGATCCCGCAATAAACATCACATTCATTTATCTAAAATATTCCCTCAATTACAGATTTTACCACCACTTCTTTCAATGCCCATATATGCGCTTTACCTTAGTTTCAAGCTGAAAATTCAACTAGCTTTCATACTCTACACCTGACATAGTCCCTTTACCTTCTGACATACCCATTCACCTCCACCTCTTTACTCAGACATCATATCATGAATCAGTCAGAGGATTTAGGCTCTTATAGCAAGGTATGAAATCTCATGCTTTAGTTGCTAGACCCCAAGCTGTGATTTAATTAGATTGCTGGCAAAAGCATGAAAAGTTTGCCTGAGTCCTGTGTATGCTACCTTTGTAAGAGAAAATCTCTTTGCTTAAAAAACATTTATAGTAAAATAATCATTTATTCCTCAAACATAAATCAGAGTGAAATTTATTTATATTTTCACTGCATGTCTCTGCTAAATCATCAACAGCAGTTAACCATCATAATAGATGTCATAGATCTTTATATTTCTGAGTTATTTTTTAAGAAATCTCTCTGTAAGTCTCAAGCAATCCAGCTAATTCTTGAAGCTGAGGGTACTCTAGACTTATTACCCCATTTATTGTGCTGTCTCACATATATATCTGCATGTAATGCTAAGATAACACTAATTACCCTGAAACCATTCTCTCCTTTTCTCCAGAAAGAAATCTAGTAGATTTGAGCTTGTATTCTGCATCAGAGGGTATAGGAAAAGGTCTGAGCAGACCTCTGGAATATGTTGGGTTTAATGCTAGGAATTAAAAGATTCGTTCGAAATGAATGCACTTTATGACAAAGTGTTATTTTCTTTACTACCATGCTCTAAGTTGTCCCCTGCAAAAGCCCAGCATTAAATAGACATTCTCATTCAGTGTGCCATTAACTTTTTTCCTGTGCACAATCCATACAAACAGTTTATTGGGGTTAGTTTAGTCCCTGCTCTTTAGGTAGTAACTATTTGTAATCCAAATGACCTTTGTCCAGCAGAGCCAAGAATCACAGTCCCGGGAATAACCTTCGTTATAGCTCAGTGTATTACTTTCTCTTTACTTCCAGTTCTAGCTATACTTCCTTCATCTCAAAAGGTGGTTTGTAAGAAATACTTTTTCTTATAAAAAGACTGATGGATTTTCTTTCTCCCACTTTTGCCCATTTTTTAAATACACAGTCATATCACTCTTTATGTTGTTGTACCAGAAATGGAAACCTAGTGTAAATTTTCATGGTGAATTTTGATTGAATGGAATAGATAAGAGCAGTACACCAAGAAGTGTATTTCTTATACATACATACATTTCCATAATATCTGTTTCCTGTATATAAAACAAATAATGTTAGTGTCCAATCCTGCCATGAATCTCTAAATATCTGTCTTGAATTTTTTCCCTATGAAATACTCAGGGTGAAACACAGCAGATTTAGTCTCCTTTCACTGAATTCTTACTCAGTAACGAGGTTTGCTTTTGAAGGTCTTTGTAGGCTGAAATTGTCCACACTTGAGTGGCTAAATAAATTGGCTCAATTTAGCCAGGTAAGTATAAAGCAACAGAGATCTCTCAAGTTTCATTGCACAGCACTATGGCCGCACATTTTCCAGAATTAAGCTGTAAATGCATTCTCAAAGTTCTAATTTCTTCCATGCAATGGCAACACTTCCTTTCACTCTGATACGGGCAAGATTTCATACCTCATCTTGGTATCTGCATCTTTACATCTTCAGTTTCCCCCACAGATGTGCATCACTGACATCCTACAATGTATGTTCTGTTTTGTGGGGTGCAGCAAGATCATTCATTCAATAGTTTATTGTTTGTTCTCAGCTACATTACCCAGTCCTCAAACCAAGTCATGTGCTCGGCTAGAATGGCAGCAGTGGGTACCTGACAAATGAGGTAGTTTCAGTTCTAACAGCCTTTGTTTCTCATACAAGTCCCTTCAAAGATATGCAATGTCATATTGCATCTCTCTATCCACATCAAAAAGTCTGTTAGCTTAAAAACCTAAACCCCTGAAAATATTGCTATGTACAAGTCCACAAGTGTTATCTCCTTACTGCCATTAAAATAATTTATATATGCAGAATGCTTATATTGCATTTTAAGATACTACACAGATATGCTTTAACACTCAGACTTTCAGTTTAGAACCTGAAAAAGCTGTGAACAAAATGTTCTGGTGTTGAGTGCAGCTTTCCCTGAGCAAGCTAACTGCTGGAGAAACCCAGCTGAGTGGGTTTGACTGGGATGGAGTTAACTTTCTTCAGAGCAGCCACTATGGTTCTGTGTTTTGGCTTTGTGGCTAAAACTGTGTTGATAAGATACTTTTGTTTGGCTGTTATTGAAGAGTGTTTGCACCACCTCAACATGCAAAGTTGCTTTTTTTTCCCCACTCGACCGCACTCCAGTGAGTAGGTCAGGAGTGGGCAAGAAAAGGGGAGCGGACACTGCCAGTAACTACACACCTACACTGTGTAAGGTCACAGCTGACCCAAACTGGCCAAAGAGCTCTTTCATACCATGCAACAAAAATTTGTTTATTAATTCTTAGTCAAGTAGACTAAGAAGAAGGGGGTGGCTTCTTGAGGTAAGCACTATTTGGGACGGGCTGGGCATTGGTTTGCCTTGGAGTGTGGAGACTGTGTTACTTTGCTGTGCTTCCCACTACGCACCTATTAAACTGTCTTTGTCTTGACCCATGAGTTTTCTCACTTCTTCCTGTTATCGTCCTGTATCTCACTGGGGTAGGGGTGGGAAAGTGAATTGTCCTCTCCAGAGACTAGCAGAAGAGAAGTTTTGGAAATTGCTCTTTACTACTAATCAGCTATCCATTTTTGCCTCACAGAAGATACCTCAGAGCACCCTGTGTAAATGCTTCCATCTCATTTAATGGAAAAGTAAAAATCTGTCATGCTACATTGCCCTCTGCACTGACCCACTGCAGTCATTTGACTTCACCTTGAAATGCCCTAGAGGCATGTAAATGACAATCAGACATCTGAGAAACAGCCGAAGTTGTCTCTCAGCCACAAGTTCCTTGACTACAACTGTGCACACAGGCACCTCAGGGAAAACCACACGATTTCCATGTCAGCAGGTACTGTAGCCACAGACTTGGGCCCGAGAGCTGTGTAGTCACAGACTAATTTACGTACACAACTAATAGAAGGCACAGGGGTTTGACATGCTATGCTTTTCTTCCAGCAAAGGCAAAGTAAAAATTAATGTAAGAAGCTACATTCGTTCAACATTCAGGCTGAAAATGAAAATATTCAAAAAGGAAGAAACTAAAAGGTTAAGTTATTCAGAGGTAGTAATTCACAACTGCACATACTGCGGGCAGCTGAGCATTTACCTTATCTGGGGAACACTAGCCGTACGGATCAGTTAACTTTATGATACAACCCTTACTTTTTATTATTTCCTGATCTGGTGTTCAATTTTACAACCTTAATGCAAGTACTTCGTTAATAAAGCATTACTTATAAAATTTGACCACATTACTTAACCTTTACACAGAAACAAAGATGTCAAAACAAGTTAAGGCCAATGTCTAAGGGTATTGTTTTTACCCTTGGGAAATGAATTGAGCTTTCTTCCTCACCAGTCTTTCAAAATGCATCATTAAATCAATGTAACACAACAAGTTGCTATCTTTACCCTTGCACCACGTGTTCTTCAGGTTTCAGTAACGTGCTTACTCTAAACAACAGCTTTATGTTTTCATTAAATACATTTAAAACTCAAGGTTGTGGTATTAGATGAAGCTATTAGCACACGATCCAGCAAAAAGCTATTTGCTTCTGAAGAGTTTAAATACTTTATCTGGAAAAGTTAATGAAGTAATTATAATGTTGTTATTAATGAAGATTAGAGATGGATTTAAATGGCTTTTGGAAAATAAACCAGACAATTAAACAGGCTTTCAGAACTATGTAAACTCTTTAGGGTCTGGGGAAAAAACACGCAGAATACCTATACTAAGAAGGACATTTGGAAAACACTTAGTTCTTAATGCCATAGAACTCCAGACAGCAGAAATTATCTTCATGTCAACATCAACACTGGGGATTGTAAGCACTGTGATGCTTAATGCTGACCAGCTGTGCTTGAAGCTTTGTTTTAAAGTCCTCTCAAGATGTCTTTTACTGCAGCACCTTCCATATTAAGTATACTTTGCTAAAGATGGGGTAGTAGAAATGTCGTTAATGTTTGAACTGACAGAGCTATCAGATTACTTAAATCAGTAACATGATTTTACATGGAGGAGAACGGTGATGCTGCAAATGAAAGGGTCATTGGCAGATGAATTTTTATATTTCATCCCATGTAATACTGCAGAATATGGAAGAAATCATGTGTACTGGGAAATCCCAAATGAGTCCAGAGAGAAGTTGCAGAGCAGGAGTGGGCAGGAAAGGCAATTCAGGACTGGCTGCATGTTCCCTTGTTTGCTATGAGGGCAGCGTAAAGCTCACGGTTTGTTTACACACTTTCCCGAGCACTTTTGGAGGACTCACAGCTTGGCAACTGCGTTTGTTCCCAGTGAATTCACTTCACCTGAATACAAAGGTGAAGTACTGAAAATTGGAGCCCAGCCACCATAAGCTCTTCTGTGATTTCTGAAAGAAAAATACTGCTGTTTCTCAGACCCTTAGTAAGTGGATCACCTGAGAGAGGTGCACCTCTCTTAGCCCTTCGGAGGGGTGACCCCACACATGGCTTAGAATGCCAGTTACATTCCTTAAATTAGGAGATATGACTGCTGGCCAAAGAACATGTGAAAATGAGTTACATGACTAAGAAAATATTGATTAAAATGGATAGTAAGCGGATTATTGTGACTCAAATGGCACTATTTCTCAGTTGAACACATGGACTATTTCGATCCTTAGTTATAAATACTCTATATCTTTAAGCTAACTGTGTGCATAGCAACATCAAAACTTAGGGAAAGACAGTAAATGCCACTCAAAAGTTTGCATTCTGGGACATTGGAGTATTTAAAGAAAGTGTGGAATTTTTTCTTTGCAGGTCTTTGTTTTGTGGAAAACCTGAAACACTGGTCAGCAGCAAGTTTTGTCACAGATTTCCCAGATGAGGGAAGAGAAGGAAACCATTCAACAGCACATTAGGAGAAATGTGTGTATATTGCAAAACCAAATGTTTTTAATAAAAAGTGATCTGTCCCAGTCACTACTTACGGTACACAGTGAACTATTTTTGTTCCAAAACTTATTGAAAATAACTAGTTAAAATGCATTTTTAGACTTTGTGTCTATACAAATGAAAATCAGACGTAATACTGGTATACAAAGAACACATATTCAAAGAACTGTACTTCAGAGTAGGGAGGTAATAAATCATGTATCCACGTGACAGCTGAGGCCTCACTTAGGATATCCTTTGACCTTCTCACTGTGAAGATGAGAGAGCAGCAAAGATGAAGAACATTAAGAAAGCTGCAAGATATAAGGAACAAGATGGAAAGGACATCTAGTTTAAACAAAATATGGAACTTTTAAGAAGTTTTGAGAGAAACGAGATGAAAGCGAGAGACTTGATTGTGGTTGTTCATGGAAAATGTTCACCTAAAACACAACAAATTTAGATTAGATGTAAGGAAAAATCCCCAAATAAGAGTTATTCATCAATGGAGAAGTCTGCCAAGAGAAACTTCTGGGATATCAGAAGAGGAAATACTTAAAGAGAGATTAGATAGTATACTCAAAATAGTGCAGCAGATAAACCTGTAAAATATGTAAAAGACTGGAGCGGATAACTTCTTTCAGCCTATACTAACTTCTTTTAGCCTGTGCTCCAGAGTCTTTGTTTAGGACTTTACATATAAAAATTCCTTTACAGTATTTGGCTTATGAGAATAGGAAAGATCCAGTTCTGCAAAGTCTTAAGCATTTTAAAATTCCTTTGCTATGCAAGTAGCCTCTCTGAAATTAGTTTAATTTAACTCAGATTGTGTTATTATATACATAAAATATAGAGTGACCAGGAATACTTAGAAGGTTACTCTCCCTAACTGTCTGAAAATTATTTTGACAGGAAACAAAGGATTTTAGCTGAAGACCAGCAGATAGGAAATAACAGAGATAATTTTTCAACTACTTTAAAGGAGATATGTCTCCTCCATTGTTCCATTTTCTCCTGCTACCCAAGGCTTCCTAGTGAGTGACACCTGAACCTCCTTAAACTGGAGCCTTCTTCCCAAGGATTTTAGTACTTTTACCCATAAATACTCTTCTGATGTAGACTTAAATGTTGCTAAATAGCGAATTCAGCAGATCCACAGGAAAGAAAAGGGGATGGCTTTATCATGCCAGACCACTCCACCATTACTCTGCTCTTTTGACCCTCCCACACAGCATCTACAGTGCCAGCCACAAACCCAAGGCAAAGGGAAACCATTGCCCTGCCAAGCTGCTTGCTCTCTCAAGCAGTATCCAACATCTGGTACAGTAGGCCGGGATGGGGAGGAATTAAGCTTAAACTCACTTGTCAAGTCAGCTCTCAGGAAAGTGTGTTGCACATAGACAACAATCAGATCTGTGTACATGGAGTCCACCTCACCCTCTAGCAGCATCTTCTGGAATCAGATTCCTGTGATGGAAACGTCTTCCCAGATCCATAATACAGCTGCCTCCACTTGTGAGCTGTAGGCTGTTGCTGTATCTGAAATCAGCACTTCCAGGGCTTGGTTTAGGTCAGCTATTTTAGGCATCTGCTTTAGGAATTATGCCCTCTAAGTGCCTATTTTTCTCTGGGGACTGTAAAGTGAATATTGATCGTTGGCTCAGACACTTTGTCAGCTGATTCCCACCTCTAGATATTTATTTTTCTGTAAAATTTGGCATCACCTTACCAACCAATGCTAGTCAGACAGTAGGAAAGTAGCAGATTGGTCACTGGAGGAACAGAGCCAAATCATCAAATAACCTTTAACCAGTCATCTTCACCACCAGGATCCCTGGAGCCATTATGTGCAATAAAGAAAGTTTAGCTATTGAAAAAATGTAATCACATTTGCAAATATTTGGTAGATAGAAGCTGGCTGGTTAACCTTTAGCTTTTTTAATGTATTTTTGTTTGAATTCACAGGAGTGCTATGACTCTTGCAACTTTTTAGTAGAGAAAAGCAAAAAGGTAGAATTTTTTTCTTCTGTATTTCAAAGCCCTCCTCAACCACACTTCACTCTTTTCCAAGAAGTAGGAAACTAGCAGATCTGTGAATGTTGTTTCAGATCTGCAGTTTGACTGATTCTAAAAGAAATTAGAGCTGCATGAATAATTAAAAATAATTTCTCATTTAAAAAATCTACAGACTATTGCACAAACATGTTAGCCCAATACATGTTAATCACAGAGGTGGAAAAAAAGCTCAATTAATGGCAGATACAGAAAAGAAGTTCAATTAAATATAACTATTAAGAAACTTAGTCTGTGAGTTGATCTATAAGTAGGAAAATGTAGTCACTGTCCTTGGGGTTCCATTATTCTGGCAACAATATCTACTTTTTTTCCTTTCCTATTTCCTCTATTGCTTAAACACCTCTTGTTATTCTCTCTTCCAACAATATCGAAGGTGTAATTGAAGGAAGAAATGGACAAAATTGTTCAGCCCATTATGGAAAATGCTACAGTACATTTTTTTAATGAATTTGGAAATACTACCAGTTGTATTTAAAAAATTGAATGTAGTACTATTTTGTTTTCAATACAGGAGTTTTGAGTTTAAAACTGTTAGAAGGACTACCTTCACAGAATCTAAACCCAATTTTCTTTTCTTTAGGAGCTCATAGGTCAGGGAAAACTGGAGATTTTAAAGAAGTATCTGTTTTTTTATGGCCTAGAGATGCCAGAATAATTTAAAATGCTGAGAAATCTCTGTGAATAAGGCCAAGAAATGAAGGCAACTTTCATTCCCTGAAAATTTCACCTTTCTGTGTTGGAATATAAGCTTTCTGCATGCTTTGTCTCCAAACTTGATCGAGAAAAATCTGAAAGGAACTGTTGTGGCTTGAAACATACACTCCAAAGAGAAGCATGAGAATTTACATAAAAACTTTTAAATACTGATTTAATTTTGCATGAAAAATAAATTATTTCACTGTTGAAGTAATTAAATGTACTTCAGTTAGCACACTACCAAAATGAAAATGAGTAACATACGCCCTTCTTTACGTGATTCAATGGCCTGTCTCCTCCTATTCAAAAGGCAGCTGCTTGAAGGTGACTTGCACTTTGAAAAAGAAAAAAAATATTCACTCATTCTTCATTTATATGGTGTTGAAAGTCTGAGATAGGAAGGATGCTAATAGAGGATACTATGACCTTTTCATCTGTTATAGGCTTAGCGGAAAATAAGTCTAGCTCCTTAGACCAGTACCTATAGATTTATGTATGAAACACTACTATTTGAGGTCATTCAGTAATGAAGAAACTATGTGCTTTCCTAGTGAATCAACAGCCCCAGTGCAGTGTCTCATGATACTGTAATATTGGAAACAAAAGTATTTTAGAGCAGACAGGGAGTCGAAGATTTGGCTGTTTATGTTTATTGAGCACTACTACTTACAATAATTTCATAAGGTTTTCAATATTAACAGTAATCTCAAGTGAAGTTCCAGTTCAGTTAAATCTACTCCATGCATGGCATTTTCTTCAATAATCTCAATCACCTTCCACTTCTTTACTTGAGCAACTGTATGTAAAGGCCATGTCCAACAAAAACCACAGCAGACTTCTAAACAGTCAAAATCAGCAGGAGAGTCGCTCATCAACATTTGAAAATGTGATCTTGTGTCAGGATTATTCAAAAAATGATACTTCAGTTCATGTTCAGACCACAAGAAAACTTTGCACCTTACCGTGCTCTCTCCCAGGTCTATAATATCTCCCACACTTCCAGGAAGGGATTCCCAATGCCCTTCTCCCCTTCAATCCTTTCTCCAGTACAAAGAGTGGAGCAGTATGCAACTTTCTCCTGGGCAGCCTCAGCACAGCAACCCAAATGGTTTCAGCAATTGGTGTGCTCTCTCATCAGCTGTGGCTGCTTTTTGTCTGCATGGGTGAGGATGTGTATATAGGCTTAAGATTCTTACTGAGCCTAGATGGAAAGGCAGCTCCTTCACCTTACCTTTTTATATATCTGCAGCATATTTCTGGTTTGCCAGCAGCAGGAGCAATCAGCCACCCCTTATTGCTGGGTGGGAGTACTGGTAGATGGGGTGACCCCAGCTGTTTGTTGGTTGACATTACTGAACTCTTTGGAAAGGTGCTCATACTGCTGACACCTGCTTCACCTCTGCAGGGTTCTGCTGGCACATATATAATGTGTTATGGCTTCCTGTAGAGCCTAAAAAACCCATCTAAAATTAAAAAATTTATCAGGGGGAGCACTTTTTCTTGCTGTCTACAGCATATGAGTAACAGCAGCAATGAGGAAATTCTGCACTAGAGCAACAGACTTCACAATGCCCTCTTTTGAAAGTTGTATGGAATAACCTGACAATACTTTGCAGTATTTATCTTACATATTTAATGGTTCCTTGGTCCAACCCGTCTTGTCATATTTGCTCCCAAGGTATGGAAGTAACAGACTATTAAGCTCAAGGACTGTTCAGGCTCAAGGTTTATCCCTGGACAATGCCTTCAGGAAAGCTGGGAGAAGGCAGAATGTTCTGTGCTTTCAGAGAATGGTGGTGCTAAAATGCAGGAAAGAGTGTTACGCTGTTCTGTAGTTACTTACATGAAGAAGACAGCTTGTGAGATGTACTTACCCTGTTAAAACCCAGGGGAGATTGTTCAGGTGGCAAACTGTGACCTCTCTGTAATCATCCACAGTGCACAACTCCCTGAGATCCATGTGTTCCTGCGGTAGTTTGTGCATAAATTTACAAACTGTGTTTCTGATGTTTTTTCTTTCTTGGAAGTATGAGATACATGATCCATGTGACAAGCCAGCTCATTTGTATGACAGCAAGGTGCCCCAGCCTGTATAACAGTTTTAAGACATGGGTGACAGTAAAGCTCTAGTAAATAGACAACAAAGCTAATAATGTTCTGCTTCCCTTTATTTTGGGCAGTGAAAACTTTGGAACTAGTTAGGAATTTTTCTTTTACTTTTTTTTCTTCTTTCTGGTCTCTGTGGTATGAAGTATGTATCCCTTGGAATTCTTCTTCAGAAACATGTCAGCTTGAGGTTTCTTCTATTTCCAGCAAACAAGAAGATAATTGAAACCCTTCCTGAGTTTCAGCGATGTTTCCTGCTGGAGAGACTGACAGATCCAGCAAAGCACACAGAACACTGAAATGCTAAAGAACATTTGCTGTGTTATTCCCTTCATACTTTTAACATATACAGCAATTCTCTGGACCAGACTACAGGTCCTAAAAGGCAAACAGCAAGAGATACTTGAAAAACAGAGAAGAGCAGAAACTTCTTTATTCCTCTGCAGCCTGTGAAAGTGCCAAACCCATCAGTCTGCAGCACAAGACGCCAGCCTGGCTGCTGAGGGGAAAGGAGGGATGCAGATCCAATGGCCGTTCACCACCTGGTTTCTCTGCTGAAAGTCATTACAGCCACCTGCCAGTTGTAGCAGTAGGTCTGTTTGTGCCAGGAACACCTGCCTGGGATGAGTGGTGTGGTTATCCCCACTGTGGGGATTGCCTGGCTCTCCAGCTGCTTCTCTGAGAATCTGTGGTCTTCTCACTCCGTTTATGGCGGCACCATCATTTCCCCCTGCATCTGCACCGAACCTTCCCCCACAGCCCAGGTGAACATAATGTAAAGCCCACCTGTGAGACATGGCAACTACAGAAATCTGATATGATCCCAGGGTATAACAGGTTTTTCTCTGATGTGATGGGATCCTTAGGGACATTCAGATTTTGAGCTGGGAGCAGTTAGAGCTAGCTGGGCTGAGATTTTTTTCTTCATTGCAAATGGAAATGTTTATATTCCTGAGGAAAAAAAAATCTACTGAAAAAATTATTGGAAATTGTTTTCCAGACTCCAGACAGACTCTTCTATCAAAGGGAAAAGCCAGCTGCTGGGTGGGAATACAGAACTGTCAAATCTGTATCCATATTATGCCCATTGCACAGTCCTCTGGAAAGGAATCTGTTGGCAAGCAGCAGCACAGATTTGCTGCCCCATGGGGTGCCCAGCAGAGAGCAGGGCAGCCAGAGCAGCAGTGCTGTGCTGAGAGCAGGCGTGGGGCTCTGTGGGAGCTGGCAAGGGATGGCTGAGCTCAGCGAGGAGCTTCCACAGCCTGTCCTTGGATGTAGGATGCATCTCTTACATGATCGGACACCTATATTTTTATAAGTGTTGGATGTGGAAACCTTAAACTTATGCAAATTATGAAAATTCTACCTTTGAATTCTCTACCAAATTCATACACAGGCAATCCTAAATACAGGTGAGATTTCTCTAAGATCGTAACATACAAAATATTGTTCACTGTATTTTACATGAAGAAAAAAGTGCACTTTTCCTATTTTCATATTGAAAAAGAAAGATCATCTGAACATCAGATTGTTTCTGTCTTACACTGGAATATGTTCAAAGATGCATTCACAAATAAAGCATCATTGCTCGAGTCTTTAAGCTGTATTGAGCTCTTTGCAAAACGATTCAAGATTTTGTAGTGCTTCTTTTAAGTTTACGAGACAGAAATTCTCATGAAATATAAACAAGGAAAAAGAATATTGCCAAATTATTTAGTTATTTTTACAATAATAAAGATTGTACTCTGCTATGTGCTAGGGAGACAAGAGATGTAACTTTCACAGTTTCAGACTAAACACCAAGTCCGTCTTTTTGGCTTCTGTTTAAAAATGCTTGGAAAGAAAAGATTTCATAATTTAAAAACCTCAGACCAGTGTAAAAACAGCTACTGCCTTTTGATTACAAATATAGCACTTGCATTTCCTAAATGTATGTTCTTTTTAGCATAAGTTGTGTTACTAAATGCATAGCCTAATATGTAGGGATGTGAGTGGATAATACACTAGGAGCAAAATTGAAAACATAACATAAAAAGTAAAAGAGGGGGACAAGCCTGTACATAATTTATATCCTCAAAAATATATTACAAATTATTTTTTTCTTTTTTCTTTTTTTTTCTTTTTTTTCTTTTTTAATAAAATAGAAGGGGGAAAAGAATGGCAAATTTTCTTTAAATTTTCTTCCAAAAATAAGAAAATAGTTGGATCTTTTTCTGACAATAATGAAGCAACTTATTAGATGGTGGAAGTAAAGAAGAGAAGCCTCAGCTGCTCCTAAGAAGTTTTTGTTCTCAGATCTGTGGGAATCACTCAGTCACTAACATGCACATTATACCTGTCCACCGCAGAAGCAGGACAGAGTGTTTTGTGTGATGTGCAGGTGCAGAAACAGCATTTCTGTATTTTAGAATTACAGGTCAATAATCATGGACCTCATTAGAGAGAGCTGAGAGATGAAATGGTCCTTGGCACCAGTTAATGCAATCTCAGGACTAGGATTTAATTCTCATGATTGGTCTATGTAGTCCAGTTTTTAGTCCTGTAAGATCGCACATTTTGTACATATGAAACAGAACTGCTCTATTGGGGATGTCCAGCTTTAACCAAGATGGCTCAGGTGTGCAAGGTGTGCATCAAGTAACATTACGCTGAGCTTTGCAGTTATCAGGCTTTTTTGGTGGATTCTGCAATCCAGGAGTTTGATAATGTCGTAACACCTTCCTGTCTGCAAACAGGCTAGATAGATAGATATTCTTGCTGAAACAGCTCTAAGTGACAAGCTGTCATCAATGTGACTTCAATACATACTGTTTCCAGCCTGTCCTTTGAAGTATCCCCTTTTTACTGGCCTGGTAGTTCACAGGTCACACTTTCAAACACACATCAGGTAGACAATACATCATCCTACATGTACCCTTCAAAAAGAAGCAACATTTCCATGGAGTGCAGGTGCAGAATGCTGCAAGCACAATGGCTTGGGGTGTAATATTAGAGCTTAATTTGTTTTACATATGGAAGACTTTATAAATGTACCATACATATTTCTACGCTGTGGTTGGATTTTATAGAAAGACTGCAGAACTAGATAATAAAAAATATAATGCAATTCCTGAGCAATTCACTATAAACCAAACATTGGGAAAAACCCTCTGCATAAACAAGAGCACCAATAATGCTCACAGAGTGACAGTAGGAGCATGGAAATCATACAGAAGCAAGAGAAAAAGCCACCTATGTTAAGTCCCAGAAGGAGAAACACTGCATTTTATCATGAAAAACAAGAGTCATTTCAGCATGCTGTGCATTAGGCAGCACAGTAATACGCCACTGTCATTTAGATGCCACTGAAAGAAGTTGTTTCTGTCATCAGAGTGCTGGTTCACCTTCGCTGCACCTCTTTGCCCCCTGCCCTGCCACCTTCAGGTCCAGTAATGAAATCTCATAAAATAGTGCAGACACCATCTCAGACTACAGTGCACAAAATGCTCCCTGTGAATAGAGGCACTGGCATCCATGGAATATATATACAGAAACGTGCTGCATCTATGGAATACATGTACAGAAACATGCTGCATCCATGGAATACATGTACAGAAATGTGCTGCATCCATGGAATACATGTACAGAAACATGCTGCGTCCATGGAATACAAGTACAGAAATGTGCTGCATCCATGGAATACATGTACAGAAACGTGCTGCATCTATGGAATACACATACAGAAACATGCTGCATCCACGGAATACACGTACAGAAACATGCTGCATCCATGGAATACACATACAGAAACATGCTGCATCTATGGAATACACATAAAAAACACTCTGCTTGCCCAGCCTTCTGGCAGGTAGAGCCACTTAGAGGTCTTTAAACGTGTTAATGGTGGTACTTCCTAACCATCCACTTGTTAGTACTTTAATTTCTCCACTAAATTACTTCACAAACTGCACATATGTTATTGGAATTTACACCTTGGTGAAAAGCACGCCTTGGGAGGCCAAGAGAAGCTATTTATTTACGCTTACTTACCACTACAATCAGCCTGCTCTTTCCTCATTTTGTCGCAAACTTTTCCTCTTTACCTATCTTCATTTTCTGCTTCTCTCACCTGTTTACACCAGGAAGGAGAAAGGCCACCATGAGATTATAAGATTGAAATTGCCCCACCCCATTCAATGTTGCAAGTTGGTGAAGAAAGGACCTTTCTCTGGACTCAGCTGTGTTTATTTTTTGCCACCTGTGGCAGCAGTAAGTGTCTCTCAGATTTATTTTCCGCCTCCCTGGCTGCCCTGGAAAGCTCTGCTCCTGTCAGTCATGGCCAGAATAATGCTTGGCCTTTTTGGGAGGACAGCAGCGTGGTTACAGGTGGTGGGGCAACAGAAGATAACTGAGCCTCCAAAGGCCATGAGTGAAGCCCCAAGTAGCAGCTCAGAGAAGCTGAATATACGAAATCCTGCTCCTCTTCCACAACTACTGCCCTTCCCTTTATTGGTTCTCACACATGGGGGACCCAGGACCTCCATGATTCCCCTATACATTAAAAAAAAGCTCTGCACCTGACATTTGCCTCTCTCATGTCTTCATGGGGCAATTATTTGAGGTTTTCTGAAATGTTTCAGGTGGATCAATATTTTATTCCAAATATTTTATTGCATTATTGTGAAAAGAAAAATGGGTATATTGCTATTAAATGGTTTGTTTAGTATTCCAGGAAAGCTCACTCTCTTTACATGCTTCTAATTAATCTTAGAGATGCTAACAGGAGCATCCTTGGCCTTGCAACCTCCATCTCTCAGCTGACCAGCTGCCTCTTTTCTCTTGGAGTATGTGGCTCACACTGCCCTTTTCAGTGTCATTGCTGCCAGACTTTGGGCTTGTAAACATCACTCTGATTTTCCCTGTCTCCATAATTTATTTGTTACTTATAATACATATTATTGCAAGTTGCTCCTCTCATACAGAACACCATGAATGGGTCTTAGTAATGCTGGATTAAACTTTTCAGCAAATGTGAATTGTAAACCTTCCTGCACATAAGAAGTCAGCTGTAGTGCTAGTCAGGTTTTCCACATGGACATCTCTTAAAATGTATTTTTAAGCTAATGTGGTATTTGTTTCATATGGTTTTGGGATGAGAGTTTTCATCCGATACCTTCGTGCTTTGTGCCATGTAGTAATTCACTTGGGCTACATTTGCTTCAGGGAGTCAAACCATCAATTTTTCACTCTTGTCCTTCTGACTGAGTGATTTGCCAGATGTGACAAGGAGAACCCAGAAGTGTGTAACTAGCCTGAAAGAAAATTAGATGATCCATTTCTGGTGTAATCTCTCTTTCTATTATTCTGGAGTATTTCAAACGTGGCATAAAACGGACAAAAAACCACTCCATTTCTATTTGCAAAGCTTTTATGTCATCCCTAACAATGTCCACAACTGCTTTGATGCCTTGGAAGCTACCTTCTCCTTGGGAAATAAGTGGAACAGGTGTGCAAATACTATTGATGCGTAAGTAAACCACGGGTTTGGAAATCCCACGTGTAAGAAAGGAGAGCAGCAGCAAAACATGACAAAGAGAATGGCCAAAAGCAAATTTGAGAGAGGTTTTTCAAGGCCCTGATCCAACACAAGTCTGCAGCTGTGCCATGAAGAAGCTGTGCCTCCCTACCTGCCATCAGAACTAGAGCCTAAATGGCCACAAAATGGGACAAGTCAGGGATGCATTTGAGCTGGAGAACAACGTTCCTGAATGAATTTGTTTTAGAAAGAACTGTTCCTTGACCTTCCCTCACCCTGGAGCATTACATGCCCTGATGGCAGCAAAAGAGATGAAATGGAAACAAGGATTGTGTGCCCTTCTTTTGATAGCTGTGTGGATTTATGCTAATGTAAATGATGGCACAAACCAGTAATTGGCCTGAATTTTTTGAAATTCCTTCTCTTCTTTTGTAAAATTTGATACCAGACAGAGAGAAGACAGATAGATAAACACACATAATTCTGGATATGCACACATAACATTATATTAAGGTGATAGACCTCGAAATTTCAGTTATCTTAATTGTATAATAATTAATCCTTAACTCATTCTAATCCTGAAAAATAGGTGCCAATCTTCAGCTCAAAATTCCTTTTTCGCCTACTCATCTTGTGCAACTACTGTAATCTCTGTAGACTCAGTTTTCCATAACAAATTTTACATAATATGAAACTTTTATGCTCTCTCACTTTTCTTTGGGCTTGGTGCCAGTTAGTAAATTACAACAGCAAAGACCTAACTTAAGACCTCAAAATATTACTTTCATATTCTGCTCATACAAATGATTCTGAAGTCGATAGCAAAGGTCAGTCTTATTTGTGGGACCCACTCCTTCTGGTCTGTGACCACACTTGCAGGAGGATGGGATAGCTGCAGACAGCCCAGAGTGCAGCAGCAGCCAGGAGGGGAAGCCAGAGGGGAAAATGCTCAGGTGCCAGCAGCAGTGCCAGCGTGTCATTGTCCTCCGACAAACCAGCGTGCCAGGCAAGGGACTGTGTGCAGCATGAGCAGAGCTGCACCCTAGCCTGCACAGCTGCTCCTGCAAGACTCGCTGTGGGCAGGAGCCCTGACATCTGAGCTCACCGTTCGCTTGCATCCTACCAGTTTGAGACATCCAGATTGCTTAACTTGGCCACTCAGTTCTCAATATTTTGGCATACTTTATATCATCCATGAATTTTATTCACACTGCTTTTTTCTTTTGCTTTTTCACAGTATTTCATAGTCCTGACCTGTAACTCATCTCTGCAAAATCCCATTTGAAATACTTCCATTCAATGATACATCATCCATGACACCACTTTGATATATACCAGCTACCAAGTGTCTAAATCCATTTAATTTACACTTAATCAATATTAGATAGTGTTAGATTAGACTTCTAATCACAATAACATGCAGTTCAGTGTTTTATAAAGGCAGTTTCTATGGTATGTAAACAATTTCTTTAATGAAGCAAACTTATCAGAGGAATGAAACCAGATCCATAAGCCATAAAGGCTGGTTGACTCATATTCCCATCTTTTGAATTGTAAATAATTAAATCCCATATCAGCATTCTGATGTTAACCCTGCTGCCTAACCTGGTTGGTCTAATAGCTGCAGTTATTCTGCCTGCCCTTTCCAGTTACTTGTATTACTTTAACACACACCCTCCTGCCTGGAGCCTCTTTGCCGTCAGATAGATCACTCAAGGTTTTTATTTGAATCATATGATATTAATAGATTCATCCAGTTATAATGAAAAGCACAGGCTTCACATATTCTTCACAAAGGCTTTTCCCAAATATATGTTTTGTTATTTTAATAGCACCATGGAAGGCAGAAATTGCTGTGGCTTTAGCACGTACAAAAATTCTAATGTAGCTTGACTATTCAAAATCATATACACAGAAATATTTTATTCAAGGTAGAGTAGTGTAAGTATTAATACCTGGTTTTGCAAACAGCCTCACTCAATTTCAAAATGGATGGAATATAAATACTGTAAATTATGTGATGTACAAATAGTGACAACAAAACTAAATCTTTCTTCTAAGTTGTTTTTTTGCCATAACCACAAAAGCACAATTATGCAAAGAGTCTGAATTCCATCTTAATATACACAACCAAGAGAAAAGAAGCTCTTAGAGTGACAGGCAGAAAGTTAATTCCTCCCATCTGTAGGCATGCAACTCCACAGCAGTGTTAGAAAACAATTCACTATGTTAGCACCTCATTTTCAGCTGCCATTTAAAAACAGCAAGTCCATTTAGTCTACCTGAGCCCTAGTTAAGTCAGACGAATTCAGCTTGCTTTGAAAAGATCCTATGAACATTTTTCTTTAAGGGTACTGGAAGCCCAAGAAGAAAAGGTTCAAAACATCTGAAAAATGTTTCTGTCATTTGATTTTCACTGAAGAGAGATGCAATGGTTAAAATTTAACCACCTCATATTTTGGTATCAGCCACAGCATTTTGGATTAACTGCAACCTATTCAAAATCTGGTATTTTCAATTAACTGGAGCTTATTCACATCTGGTGAGCTAGCAAACAGAGCAGGAGAGTGTTACAGCAGCTTAGCAGAAGCCTGCCATGAATACACATTTGGACAGCCTGGGAGAGCATCAGTGTCATTCTGGGAATGTTCCTGGCATGGTAAAAGAAAAACATCAAAGACATAACTGATTTAAAACTGCCTCCAAGAGTGCAATCTGTAGTGACAGGAAATGGAAAAATTAGCCTCAAAGGGTCTGTGAAGAAAGAACTAGTCCAGCATGATAGTGGGTTCCACATACAGCTTATGTTTTGTCAAAAAGACTCACAAAAGCAAAATAATGTGCCCCTTTTGGGCCTAAATTCAGAAATAAGTCTTCAGGGCAGCTCAGAAACTGCAAGGAACCAAACCAAGCTTGGAAGGGTCAGCTCAGAAAGGAAGCCTTGTCATCTGCGTGGTACATCCAATATTTTAAAGGGCTACTGTAACCTAGATACCGGCATTTAAAAAACAACAAAAGACTAATAAGGTCTGAAGATGGAACCCTGAAGAGCTATGAGAAGAAAAAAAGGTTGAGCAGAGTTACTATTGGTGAGCTCTGCCTGAGACTACTCCAAACGTGCCAAAATAATAATCATTGTAACTCAGCAGTGCCTTTCCAAAGTTGACATTGCCTTAGTGTGATTGATGGAATCAAAAGCTTCCAATAGACACAGGGGAAGAATAAGGACACTACTTTGATCCCAGGGTAGGCTGAGGACTATTATAGTTCGTAGAATTACTATGCATGATTCCCATGCCTAAGGCACAAATGCAAATTCTCAAGGAGTATATGTTATTAAGGTTTAATTGGAAGAATTAATTGACAGAGGAGTTTGCAGTAGGAAAATCTATTTCTGGGATGTGTTTTTGTAAACCATGGAAACAGACCTTTAAGTTCCTTTAGCAGTTTTTAAGCTGAACAATCTATCTGCTAGAATGTGTTTTGGGGAAAATGTTTAAGTATTCAGGGACAATATACAGAGTAAATTTCTTATTACAGTCTGAATCCAATCGCTACACAGAGCCCTGTAAGAGCACTTCAGTACAATATATCATGCTATTTACTCTTTAGCATTTGAATATTGCTCCACAAAAATTAATTTCCTATAGGGAAGACAGGACATTGGTTACACTCCAACCTAACTTGGCTCCACATTTCTGGGGCATTCCCCTTTGTCAAAGGCCAACCAGAGATTAAATCCTTGACAAAGCTGAAGGAGACTCACTACACTAAATTGCATGTGCTTCAATGAACTCTTCCAGCCTCCAGGGATTGTGAGAATGGTGCAAAAGAGCTGTAGTAAGGCTGAATTTCTGATCTACTACTCCTTGCTGATTCACATGATCTATTCCCATAGAAACTAAATATGTGTACACACACAGTCAATTCTTGTCCTGTTATGTTTTGGAGGTATCAACATGGAAAGCAACAACGAAAAGTTTTGGGAGGAAAACTGATTTTCATGTATATTTCCTTGTGACTTAGGTACTTATGGCTCACCAGACAAACTGTGGGTCTGGGGCATTTTTAGCTGTGTCTTGGATTTGTCTGCCAAATTTATAATCACTCTTAGGTTTCCCATGTGTCCAAAAGATCATTCCAAACAGCTGCAGTACTTGGCCCAGGGGGCCTGAATGGGGGTGACCACATCAAGAAGCTCTGAGGAAGGAAAAGAGCATATGCTACAAGATTGGCAGTGGCTGAGGAGGAAGTGTGCTTTTGGGATGCAGACAGCCTGGAAAAGCCAAGGGGATCATCCTTACTTCCTGCTGAGAGTCAGTCTGTGCCAATGGTCGGGGCACATAGAGTCACAGTCTGAATGGCAGAGGGGGCAGATGGGTTAAGGGACATAGGGCATGGACACTGGACCACATCGTGCATGTAATTCCACTTGGAAAATCCAAGGCAGCCAAGGAAGGAGGATCAGTTAGAACCACTACATGCATGTGTGACTACTAAATGGCCTAGGTAGACATCTTTCATGTTTAAAAAAATAAATCTGAACAAAGCCAAATCTTCACACATGTGCTGAGCAACACTGGCAAATTTCTTCATTATTTAGATCTCTTGAGCAAATGGGTACCTAGCAATGTCTCCAGTCATAAAAAAGTCAGAGGGCACAAGAATTAATACTAAAGGAAAGACAAAATTCCCTGGTTTTCACCAACAAATCTGCATCTATGATCAGAATGTCTTTTTGTTATATTCTGAAGGAAGAAAAGGAAATTAGAAGTTATTGAGAGCAAATTGTACAATAGATATGGTTTTCAACAGCACTGTCCTTGCAGTTGTCAGTGCAGAGATGTTGTACTTTACATTAAAAACCAACCTTTTTTCTCACAGTACAAATAATACAAAACTCTGGGCCACGGTGCAAACAAAGCCAAGCATATTTTGGTCTGACTCATGTTTAGTCAGGTTTTCTTCTGGTCAAACTGAATGGCAGTAAAGTCCAAGTTTGCTAATTGTTTCAGGCAATCTTCTCAAGATTAGCAGCTGTGTTTTACCTGTTATTCACCTAAACCTAGCACAGATCTTAATTCCCTGACCTTTTTTAAGAAGTTCTTACGTGAATCTAATTTGGTTATGCAATGCCATTTTTTCCTCTCCAGTGGGGAGGTTTTTTGCAGTGTTGGGGCTTTTAACATTAAATTACATAGAAAGTGTTGTCTGAACATGATATTGTACTAGATCTTCAGACAATGAAAACATTATGAAACATTTATAGTCATCATTCCCACCAGAAAATATTTCCCATATTAAATGTTGCCATATTTTTACTCTGAAGTCCAATCAAAGTTTTTAACAGGAAGTAAATATAAGTGTATTTTCCAAACAGTTTATAAGAATGGGGAGGTGTGTTACACATATAATGCTCCAAAGCAAAGTGACACAAATCTTTATATTTTGATTATTGTTCTCAACACTGTACTTAGAAAAAACATTCCACCACCACAAAACTGAGAGGAAATCAATTTAGTTTGGGAAAACTTTTGAGATCACAAGGGCCAAAGATATTAAAACAGGCAGAGACATAAACAGGTATAATTAATACATTAATATTGGTGTATTGCCATTTTTAGACGATCATAATCAATTTTAAAGAGTCTTAATCAGCATAACTGAAGTGCTGTGCAACAAAATATAAAGTGAACTGCTGCTCAGGCTATCCAAAAATGTCTCCGCCACCTCATTGGTCCCATACTCTGAATTTGCTTACATTCCTATGTGCATCAGCAGATTGGATTTAGGATTAAGAGATTCAGACCAAATTGAAACACGGCAGGTCCTCTGACTTTAGGTTATGCTGTATAAGGTACCTTCATACTTACAGAACTGCATGTTGAGAGTGTCTTCATGCACCTTTAAGCCTTTAAACCTGCCCTCAGCCACACTGAGTTCTTTTTGCTTCTTCATAGGCAAAAAGCTCCAGTGATGCAGCCAAGAAACGGAGGAACCAAATGTGCTCTAGTTCAGTGCATTATTTCTGTTGCTGACTCCAAAGTAAGCATTTGAAGAGAATTGAAATACACAAGGGCTAAATAGCACAAACCATGGTAACAGCAGGACATCTAAAACACTGTTGCTTCTACATTTACTGAGAACCCTCAGTTCCTGATAATTGTTCCTGGTCCTCAAAAAGTGTTCTCAGGACATTCCTCAGAGCCTGTTCCAGTAAAGCACTGAAACAAGTTGCCCACAGAGGTGGCAGATGCCTGATCCTTGCAAACATTCAACGTTAGGCTGGATGGGACTCTGAGCAACATGGTCTAGTTGAAGGTGTCCCTGCTCATCGCTGAGGTGTTGGACTAGATGTCCTTTAAAAGGTCCCTTCTAACTATTCTATGATTCTATGAACACGCTAAGATGAATGTAGGAGTTAAATTTTTAATAGAAGTAGCCATCTTTGGTAAACACCTGAGTCAAGATACTGTTTTCTTTAGTTTACATGGCTTTTTCACCCCATTAATTTAACATGAGAACTGTGCCTTTCATTAAAATGTAACTTTAAAGATTTTCAGCAGGTGGGATAATGTGCATACATTTGATTTCACTAATTACTCTATGTTTTTTAAGTGGACACTGTAGGTATACTTTTGCTAAGTAAATCTGAAATACCAGTAACACTAAATAGCAAGAGCAGAGGTGGATCACTTAATGGAAATATGAAATCTTTCATAAGTAACGCTAGCAAATTTCAGTCACCGAGAGGAAAAAAACTTTCATATATAATAGTGCTTTTCTACTGTAACATAACCTCGAGAAAATAGGGAAAATGCATTAGTAATTTAAATAATATTAAGGAATGGCTCATTTCAATTGTCTGAAAAGGCACTCCATCTTCCCTGCTGCATTCAATTTTCACCAATGCACAAATGTAACACACTAAAAAGTTATGAAGACTAAACTTTACTTACAGTGTTGATTCTTTGAGGAAGATCATGAATTAAATAGATTATGGAGAGGAATATTACCATTTTCTGTGCATGAGATGGAATTTTTTTGTCCCTTTTATGCACTAGTATATTATGAGTTCCTTTTTTTAAAAGGATAAATATATATATACATATACACACAGATTTATATATGTAGTATCCATGGTTTCACAATATTTTCCCTTCTTTACCTCATATGGAAGAGAAACTATGAGACACAATTTACTAAACAGGGCAGAGGATTCAGGCATGGGACATAAAGGAAAATTGCCAACAGTTACCAAAGTTTCAGCTTTTTAACCTATCTCCAGCAGAGGGAATGCAGCAGAAGATGAGGACAGATGAGGACAATGTGGCTGAACCAATTTGCTATGTTATCCAGGCATACTGGCTCCCAGCTGAGGGAGGCTGAGTGACAGACATTGCATAGCAAGACAACACCAACTTTCTCATACGACTCAAGAAAACAAATTTCAAACTGGCAAGAACTTGAGGGTATTCGCACTGCTTCAAAAATGAGGAACATAAAGGGAGAAGCTGTTGCCATTTTTGTAAACTAAAGGTTCCACGAGATACTAAACATAGTTAACCATTTTCCCAACTCCACCATCTTATCCTGGATTTCTTTAAAGCTTTTCTCCACTCTAGTCCATGAAGGTGAATGCAGGCAACATGAAATCAGACAAAACCTCTGGTTACATCCCTGGTGGTTGCAGAATGGTAGAGGTGTGCACATTTGAAGAGTTGGAGGCAAGGCACTGTTGCCATTACCATCATGTGGATGCCAATATCGCCAGCAGTGTATAGTTGGATTGCACCACATCCCATCACATCTGCATAAGAGTGAGCAATTTTTTTAGGAGTATAACCTGCACAAACAGGTTAGTCATCCCATAAAAAATATAAGCAGTTGCAGTTAGAGACAGAAATCCAAGTACATAAACACTTGAGAATTTGATGAGCAATCAAGTACTAATACAGAAGGGGTTTCCCTCCACCCGAAATTGTTAGATGCGGTGGGTCATGTTGTAATGATACCATAGAACAGAGTCTTAGAATGATGCTTCTTTAAATTATTTCTGTGGTGAGAGGACTGCTAATTCCTGTCAGACATCCTGGGTCTTATTGCTTTTGTAGTGAGAAGTCAATAAGAGTTTACTCAACAAATTAGTAGTTAATTTTAACTCTCTTTTTTTGCAAGTTTGGGGTCAGCAAACAGATGTAATTTTATTTGCTTCCACAGATTGCTTTCACTTTTGTTATGCTTCAATAAAATGTCTAGGTACAGCTCTGAGTGTTTGCTCAGTTGTAATGAATTAAGTGATTGAACACAGGATTTTAGTAAATCTACGAAAAGAACAGCAGAAAACTTCATAGTGGTGCAGTCAGACCCCACTAACTCCTAATAAAAAGGCACCCTAAACATTTTTGTCCAAGTTGATACCTGTGAACACCACAATGCATCTTTAAAGAGCTAAAAACCAACCCCAAAACCAAGCTTTCAAACAGGCTACATCAACAACAGTAGCATGTGCCACCTGGTGTTTCCCTTATTTCTTCCCTCTTTTTCTACGTCTCCCTGTGCATTTGACAAGCCAAACCAAGAGGGTGACCTCCTTGGCTGACATGCTTCCCTGAGCTGCCTAAGGCCAGAGAATCTCTAACAAATCCGTTACCTGACTGATGAGAAAGTTACAGCAATGGAGAAGTCACAGAAGTAAAGTTACAGAATGGAGAAATGGTATGGTAGGGTTCATTGTGACTACATCTTTTGCCTTGCAAATCTCAGTTTATGCGAGCCATCACATTACTTCAAAATTTGTTGAACTGCAAATAAACCTGCTTCCTAGTAAATGATATAAAATATGATCCACAGCAGGAATATTATGTTATGTTAATAAGGTGCAGGATGTAATTCATCTCAGAAGGAAAGCAGATGCCACCAAATGGGAAGATTCAATCTTGTCTCAGCCTTAGGAATGCCACCGCCTGAGCTCAGTAAACCAGTGATTTGAAAGTATCCTTTCCTACCTTAGGACTATAAAGCATAAGACACTCAGATGTGAAACTCAGCAATAATATGAAACTGCCAAATGCTAAAATGACTGAGCTGAAATTCATGGGAAAAAAGCTCAATTAAAGGACCACGTACCTGTTAAGAGATCATATTTGACCTATTTCTAGATCTCCTCCCAGATGTCAATAAAACCAAAGCTTGGTTACACTACATTTCTTCCCAGTTGCCATTGACATGAATTTGATGCTGAAAAAAATATTATGGAGGATTGAACTGACCAAGCAAACGCATTCAACTTTGCCGTGCTTATGATAATAGTACAAAAGTAGGTCACAACATCACTACAGGTGAGAAGAAGTGCTCAGAATGAATGACACCTACAGAGATAATGGGAATTTGCAGAAACCATTTGAAACACTTATGCTAGAGATAAATAGCTACACAACTTCTTACTTCAAGTCCTACTAGATATAAATCTATTTAGTCACTTCTGTGGCTTTTTTACTATGAATACTTAGATATAGGTATCCACAATATCATCATATCATACCAATCTCTAAATTAAATGTATGCTGAGGACTCCATGGCTGACATTCTCAGTAGAGCCACACTGTTATTACCAATTGCTTTAAACACACTAAAAGTTCAGTAGAAATTAAGCCTTACTATGACAGAAATGTAAGATATGTCCTTGAACATGTTAACTGTAATTATTTCCAGTTTGTGGTTCACCAGTTTCTGCAAGCTTTGTAGAGTAAGTACTCCATTAACTGCTTTGGTACAGACTGCATTTGCTCAGACCTCAAGCTCAGCAGGAGAGCAGAATAGGATTCTTAAGTGACTTTTTCAGTCTATATCTAAATACAGCTTTTTTCCACCTGGAATTATAAACGGCACAAGGTTTCTGAACTGATGCAATTATAACTTCTTACTCACACATGTAGTTTGCTTTACAACACATTTAAAAGATTAATTTTTTTAACATTTTATGCCATTATGAATATTCTTCATCTCAGCTTTTAAAAGATTCCAGGTTAGGATCTTTGCGTGTAAATTTCCACCTCATCTTTTACAATTACAGTACCAAAGCTGCACAATTTCCCTACATCAGCCATAGAATGAAGCAAAACAACTCAAGTGCTGCAAGTATCCCTTTGCAAACAGCTTGACATCTCTACACACTGGTTGAAAGTTACTAGAGCACAGTTTATTTTTAGGACAACTTCAGTCTTCCTTATTGGATTTCCATTTATTACAGTCAAAAGAATACAATTCTGATCACTGCAACTAATTAGCAACTTAAAGTTAACAGAAAAAGAAAGGCTGAAAGACAGCAGTTATTAACTTTATTTGCATGACTAGGGGAGGAAAGAATTATCTAATGCTTCATCCATTTTCCATTAAGGCCTAATTTAAGACGTTGACTCATAAATACATTTTAGGAGAACAATTTACAAGTAGAAATGAGTCTTCAAGTGCTTCAAAAATAAGTCAATTGCAACAACAAATTACTGAATACCCAAAGGATGTCTAATTCCCTTGTTTGCCACCACCCACCATTGCAATTCATGCACAGGGGGATAACACAAATGCATTACATACAATACTGCATCTATGATTTGGTTTTTTCTGTGTTTACAAAGTTATATTCATTCATATAAGACTAATAGACAACCTCACAGATGGATGACGTACAAAAGTGGGTTATTTCAGCAGAATGTAGACACCACCAAACCTCAGCCGTAATTCTGAAGGTACATTGAGGACAGCTCTCACCTTCTCAGTTCCCTTCAATGCCTCAGCTTTTTCTAATTTATTATTAAAGGGTGCCCAAAACATTGTACTATGTTGTTTGGTTTTAAGCTTGAACACAAATAGGAAAAAAATGAAAAGAGGTCTTGCACACTGAAATATCCTGAATATTCTACTTTTTATGATGTGCCAGAACATACAAATGTAGGCAAAATGTGGATTAAAGACTCACCTCAGTTTAGCCTCTGGCCTGAGTATTCAAGCAAAACTCAGCAGGGAACTGAATAAGCATATCGAGGAAAATTAACTTTTAATTTTCTATAGGGGGCCAAGCATAAGTGCAGACTGTTTAAGTGTTTGACAAGTAGAGTGTCCTCTTTCATTGTTTAACTTGGGGGAAAAAAAGATGCATAAGATGTCATACACCCAGATATTTGGCAATTTGAAATTAAGATAGGTGATTCTGACTCTGGAGAAGTCTGAATTACACTGTGTTACCAATTTGCATGAAGAGAAATTGCAAAATGTCATCTCCAGACCAGAGGGCAGGACAACATTCTTCAATCAAAAGAGAAAACATGTCAACTCCTGAAATGTTAATATCTAAACAATCTTGTACATTGATTTTTGCAGCTACGAGGAAAGCTGTGGATCTACCATAAATCAAACAGCAAAGTTTTAACCCTTACTCAAACATCTGTGATTTTTTGTTAGATAGTAGATGGGTTAAGCAAGTTCTTCACCTAGATTCCCAATTTTTTTAAACATCTCCCAATTAAGATGTCTAAATTTGAACAAAGTTTATGATCCTTAGCCTCCTTCTTAGATTGTGAGACGAAAATGAAGCATGTGGAAAACCAAAAAATAATCGGGGACTTACTCTTACCTCTCTTAAGTCATAACTTTAATTTACTTATATTTAAAACGTTAAAGACAGGTTCTTTTTAATGCTCAGCAAGTTAAAAAGTATGTATTCCTTCTACATGCCTAGCCAAAATGATATCAATAATCTTATATTTAATGCTGTACTTCTTTACTGGAACATTTCCATCATACTTAATAAACAATATTGAAAATGCATCAAGTGACACTCCAGAGACTCAGCAAAAAAGACTTGCATAGTAGAGGTTCTTTTCTCATAAAGCTGGAGAGGACCCCAGCTCTGCCATATACCCAGAGACACTTCAGAATATTCTCCCCATAAGAGGAGAAAGTCTAAAATGGTTTTATATATATTCCAATTATCGGTGGATACACATACATCCATATCTGTGTCTCTAGTTGTGTCTAGACATAGAGAGATACACATTTAGTCTGCATATGGAATATATGGTAATACACATACACCTCATGGATTTGTGTACATACCACACACATTCTCACAAACACTTGGCATTTTAATGCCATCTCTCATGGCTCACCATGGTGCATAACTTTCTTAACCATTAGATTTCTTCCCACATGAAGAAAAGTGTGAAAGTAACTTACCATCAAAATTATCTCCTGGAAAAAATAATATTTTAGTTGTAAAGAAAATGTGCAGAAGATCACCCTATTCCCATATTCTTGCTTCTCCAAAGCTGTGCACATTCTCTCTACCCCAAGTTTCTTCTAATTTTGCTGAGGATTTCAAAAGTAGATTTCTGTTCCAAAGTGAGATTATGCTACAGCATTTCACTGCTCAGCAAGTACTAGTGACCATCCTGCTTACCAAACTTCCTTGTCTCAATTTTCCCTCCTTTGACCAGCTTCATTTGGTGTGATTAATGCAATCAGTATTATCTTGCTTCATCATCACCACTGCCACTCTCACCATACAAGTTAGTTTTATTTTCCTTTCCTGTCTGCCAGAACCTTTCGCCTCCCCACCTCCAGCTATTGCTACTCTTGCCCTTAGCTTAAAAGTTGTGCCCCCCAAAGTGTTCATACAACTTTCAAAGTAGTTTCCTTTCCATGGCATTCACTCTCAGATCTACCTGTTAGAGAGTTCCTCAGTGACCAGCCCTCGCCCTTCCCTTCAAGCCATTCTCTCCACCAGCACGCCTGCTCTGCCATCCCTGTCCCATGAGGGGATGCAGTATTGCATGCCACTGACTGCAGCTTACATGCCTGGGTCCCCAGAGTTTAATAAGTTTGGCACCTTGTGATAGACAAGACACATTGAGAAAGGCCATGTAGGTACTTAACCCTGAGCTCTTTCCACCCCGAAGTCATGGCCCTGAATCCTCAGCTCTGTAATTGCAAATAATTTCCCCTCTCTGCTTAACAATTGAGACTGCATGCTGCTGCTCCAGTGATGAAACTGGTCAGGAACAAAGGACATACTTCATCTCCAGACAAGAGAAACAATGTATGTACTGTTGTCCCCCCTGGGTACTCCTTACCACCTCCACGTGCCCACCTTAGAGTTCTACTTCATTTTGCTAAAACTGTTAGGTTTACATTTCTTACTGGTAGCTTTGCTATTCTTACTAATTTGTAACTAATTAAAATGGTTTTATGAAATATTTCTGGTAAATACACCCACATCTCCCATGATACCACTGCACACCCAGGCTTGCAAAGCACAGAAGTGTATGAGGAGAGGCAGGTCTGAAGCAAAATTCATTGATGGCTACTCTCATTTGTTCTAATAGACTTATGTTCAAGATTATTTGGCTCATTAGAACATGTGAGAATCTGCCACAGTATCCCTAATCTTTGTTAGCAGATGTCTGTCTTTGGACCATATGTTGGGTGTAATCACTTTCAGTTGCCATTTCTACTGCATGGTGAGCAATTTGGCAACTACTTCCTCTCATCTGAGAGGCATCTGGCACAGACAAAAGAAAGCCCTGTGGATTTTTCCAGCAAAGAGAAAGATATTGAAAACAAATTATGAATATCAAAGTGTATCTGGAATGGACAGATAGTGCTTCCACAGCTATTTGCATATTTGTCTTCAATTATTCAGTTGTCTGTATGCATAAAATTCATTTATTATAGAAAATTCATAATATACAGAAACATTGAGATGTGTGAGTGAACAGAAAGTGGAAAACAATTTAATCAGATCATGATACTCATTAAAGCAATCCTACTCGTGTTGTTCTGGGGTTCAAGACTTTCCCCCACCTGCCGTACAGTGGCACCATACTGCATGCCACAAATTTACATTTCACTATCACCACTGTGTGTTGGTCTGTCTATATCACCTCTTTATCTTCTGTATCATAATATCATATCTATTATGAGCACAAAATAAGTAAATCTTGTGAAGAATTAACAATTAATGCTATGGAATCAAGTCAACACTGTGAAGTGTTAAATGTGATGAAATACATGAGGACAGTGAAACTGCTTGTAAATATTCCTCGCAATAACTTTTGACACTTTTCAAATATTTCTCAGAATTTACAGTTAAATTTCTTTCAGTTTTGACTAACTCATTTGATAGATGGACATAAAACAAACACAGTGTTATTCACACTGCTTCCTTCTGCTTGGTTCTCATGTTCCACATCAGGTGTTACTATTGCTATTGCAATATAAAAGCACTGATATTTCATCCACCAATGAGTAGCAGCAATTTGTCCTTTAAGGTTTCTTTTTGATTTAAAGTGCTTTGTTGCTAGAGGGGTGTTTCTTTCAGACACAATATACAAATGCATTTTGATGCCCTATAAGGCAAAGCTCCAATTTATAGTAGTTTAAATAAATCTTCCATTTCTCTCATGCAATAAAAACCTGCTGTGTTAATGGCATAGCTATGACTACCTTAGGGACTTCTGCCAACTCAGCTATGCCAGTGACACGACCTATTCATGCACATCTTTGACCAATATGATTATTGTTATGAAAGAAATATGGTCTGTGGGAACAACTTCTGCTTAAGAGTTTAATTTCCTGATTGAGGCTCAAATTCAGATTTCCAAGCACAGTAACACAATCCAATATAAAATCAAACACCAGGATGATTCCAAATCCCACGTCTGTAGAGGAAAGTTGTTCGGTAGATTGCACACAAATAAAAATGAGAGCAGAATCTGAACTGCTGATGAGACAGCACCACAAAGATTCACTTGTTCAAAACCTCACAAATTGCAGGCAGACTTTACTCAGCATGTGCAAAGGTGGCAGACATATGCCAACATTTAGAACAAACACACTCACAGATGCTTTAATTAAATTTTGGTTCAAATATAATTGAAAGAAGCTTAAGAATTCTCAACATCGTTAATTGTTCAGTTCTGTGTGTAGAGCATGGATGGGAGGAAAGAGACACAGGCTGATGAGAGCATATTAGGGAAAGCATTCCAGGGGCTTGTTTCCTTAGCAATTTACAAAGCAAATGAAGGTAATGTGAAACTTCAAACCTTACAATATCTGCTTTATTAGACTTTAGTTTCTTGTTTCTCTTTTCTCATTAGAAAACTCTTTTAAACACTAAAGCCTCTATATAGCTCCTTCACCTCTTTCAAATCCCTTTCTCTAAACTCTAAGGCATGTACTAGACTTCAAGCTTGGTACATGAATTAGTTCCTTGTGATACTGTCCCACAGAGGGTATTTTACTGATCTAATAAAACCACAATGAAATTACTGTACACAACTTCATACTGAAGCCAAATTATTGATTTTTAGGGCTTCATTTCCAACCCTAAAGTGGCAGCATGCTTGAAATCCATGCAACTATATGTGTCTTTGACAAAGAACCAGCCAGCCATAGCGACATACTGTTCAAGCATTGCATTTTCTCCTCTGCTCCAAGAGCCAGGAAATGATGTGTGCCTGTGGGTACGTGTAGCGTAGATGCCACTCAATCATACTCCACCTCTCTAATTATTTTTATTTAACTGTTGTTTTTTAAACATTGAGATAGCACGACAGTAAGAAGGATGATAGCGCCTCAGTGGGGACAGGGAAAAATGTGATTTAGCACTATAACTTGATGTCAGCCCCAAAGTGTCATTTCTCCAGGTTGAGGAGCTTGGGAGGAAACTCAAATATCTAATACAGCAAATAAGACAACCCAACTGGTCTTGTCTATGCTACAGCATTAATTTCTACATTAACCTTGGCTCAATATAAGGAAATGTTTGAGATTTAGCCTGTGAATATATGTTCATGAGGGATTTTATACCATAGTGATTGGATCCATGACTGATCCAAAAATTGCCTTAATTTCAATAAACTTGAAATTAGAGTGCAATAGATCATTCATATAACTAATTGGTGGAAAATTTTGTAATATACTATTAGAGGAAGATTTCAGTGTTCACATATAATACAAAGCATTCAGAAAACATAAAATAGTAAAGCACAAACAATGCATAGGAAAAAGAAGGTCATGAACTCATATCCCATCCTGAAATGTATTCCTAAAGGAATAGTTTAAGCACTGTATGAAACTGAACTACTTACTTGCCTTTTCTTTTAACTCTCTGTAAACAACAGAATATGAGAAGAGAAAGAATTGGTGGCAAAGTGTGTAATACGAAGTTAAACAGAAGAAACAACGGAAAGTGAAGAAAATGAACAACAGCTGAGCTTCCATGCAACTTGGAGCTCTAATGTAATTTTCTTAATTTCATTTTCTTATTCACTTAAATCCTCTTATTTCCAGGAAACCAAACCAAACAAAGCATTTGATTGGACATTTTTCCAATCAGTCTTTTACTCACAACAACATATTAATGTCCCTAAGGAGGCTTAGTTTTTATGTGAGAACAAGTTTTGAACCTGAATGGATTAATAGAGAAGGTCTCAATTCATACAACAATGACATGCACATGTCAGACAATGTCCTCTACCTTCTTGCTGCCTAGACACAGATTAGCCACCATTGCTTGTCAGTGTCCTGAAACAAGCAGCTGAATTACTGACACAGTACTCAAGATATGGAAAAAAATAAAGATTATAAATTGAATGCATAAAGAGTGTTTCACAGATATTCATGGAAGTAGAAACAAAAAGCTAGCCAAAGAGGACATTTTGCAAAATTTTCACTGGTAGCAAAACAAACTATCCTGTAATTAGGGTGTACAGACTAAAGGACAGGCCTTCAGGGCATTCATCTAATTATTATGATGGTTGATATGAAGTTCAGAATGTCACTTGGTCTCTTCTGCTTATGGAAGAGCTTACCCTCAAAAAAAGTTAAAACACCTGAATCAAGTTTGTGCAGAATTGTAGGAGCTGTAATGACTCACCATGGGAAGAAGCAGGAAGGTATGCTAACTATTATGTTCTATCAAATCTCTCATGTTTAGTGCACCTGTTGGTTAAGACATGACTTTTTTTGTCTTCTAAATACAAGAGCTGTCGGCAAACCTCTGAAAATACTTTTCATAATGGTCCCATCACACTCTGTATTATGACCTTAAATGTTTCCCCCTTCTCTGATTCTAGAGCCTGTGCTGTTATTTCAGTCAAATGGATACCTTTCCGTAGGTGAGGAAAAGATTAAGGGAAACTGAAGTCATATCTCAAACACTTGTTCTCCAACTCTCATTCATAACGTACAAACCAAAGCAAAGTGGATTTTGACTCTGGAAACTCCCATATACAATTTTCCCATTAAGACTGAGAGTCAGACATTCTGAAATTATCTCCAGTTCAAAGCTCCCTTTATTTTATAGTGTTTGCAATATTTCTTCATTATTTATAAGGAAATCAACTGAATAACAGCTATCTAAAATTGGAAAAGGTAATCTGCTTTTGATAGGAAATCAGAGAGCAGTAGGCTGTCTTCCATAGGCAGCAGTGATCTCAGTCCATTCTAAAGATTTACAACAGCAAGAGCGGATTAACAGTATTCTAACTCTAGAAATTACCTCTCAAGTTCACTTAATTAGAGTCTGAATTCTATATACAGTTCCATGTTGAGTAAGCAAAAATAAGCTAACAAATATGCAGCGTGTCAGTTCCAATGAACCCAGACTGCAGAGAGCTGACAGCATATAGTCTCTCACACAGCTATGAAAATTACAGATTGTAGCATGAAAGATTACATATTGTTAAGCAGTGTCAAACCACATTGGCAGTTCTCACATGTCAAATATGTGATTACATAAGGATTATTGCTAGAAAAGCACAAGATCTGGGTGATTTGAGCTGAGTGCCAACTCAGCCATTCATTTGAAAATACTTAGGATATACATGTAGTTTGGATTTTAAAAAACCCTCTGTTTCAGTGAATTTAGTTTTTCTTTGGCTGTTTCTTGTGATGTATCACTGATGCTGTATTGCCATCTCTAAAGGACACTCCTCCAGCCTGAAAGCATCATCCTGTGAATGTCTGAGGTTAAAGGCATGCACACACAGGAGCTCACTGATACTGGCATGCCACACTAGCACCTGTACAGTAGCACAAAACAAAGCTGCCCTTGCTTCAGATTTTCTTGCCTTTATCAGTACAAAGCAGAGTTACAATTCTGTTTTAAATGGGATGCTCACATTTATGACTTTTCAGTGGTGCTATGAAAAAGTACTACCCACATTCAACTACCACAGCTATGGGAAAAAAACACAGGGGGGAGAAGTGGAAAAAGAAGGTTGTAGAGAGATGCAGCTGGACCAGTCAGGGATCAAGAAGAGAAATGAAGCCTGTCATAAGGCTAAATTTCATAAAAACGGCTGAGCCGGCAGACAGACCTCACCACCATCTGCACAGGTATATTTCTGGTGCTGTGACTAAATGAGAGTTTACAGGGGCCTGTGAACTAATAGGTGGCCTCAAGCTGAATTTTAATAGTCACTTGCTACACGCAGAAGTAATTAACTTTTTATTCAATTTAAAAACTTGTGAATATTACCCCAAGCATTTTGTCGTGAGTACATAAATTACAAATGTTGATTTTAGGGCAAATAGGCGGCTATTTCTTCACAGGAAGAACATCATTACATCAATCAGAATTTATATGAAGGAGAACTCAAAACTTCATAGGTGTTATCAAAAGAAAAAAAAATTGGAAAATCAGAACATAAACAACTTTTCTTGGAAAAATTCTCATTTGTCTCCAACCAGGATTTTCAAGGCTTTTTAGGCAGGGCTGGAAGCAGAATCCAAGTTAACACCAGAATTTTCAGGCTTCTTCCTTGGTGATTGGTATCTTGGAAGCACAGACCAGGGACTGCCATCATCTGCCTTCTCCAGCTACTGTCTTCACACCAGGATGTGTCACCAGGAGCAGTGACAGGTGCCACACTAGCCAGAGGGATTAGCCTCAATCTCCAAAAGAGACTCGCTGTGTGGGCATGCCAAGTGTGGTCACTTCTTTCTCTTTTTCAAGATGTGTCTGGGAACAATTCTCCCTCCAAAGCCAGTTTTCTGGGAAGGCAGATCACAGTTTTCCCTGAACTATGACGTTCTGAATTTATTGTTTTGCATTGTGTTAGTGAACCACTTCCAACAAAGCACAGTTTCTCACCTGCATTCCCTGGCAGTGGTCTGGGTCATGGTCTGAGCGAAGATTGCCAAGAGCTTGGCTCAGTTACTCCCAAAGTGTCAAGTGCCGTCTGTGATGGGATAATACACTAGGGTATCCCCTCTTTCAGCTGCTGTCCCAAAGCACAAGGATCTGCCATACTCCCATATATCCTGTATGATATCTGTCAACTGCACAGGGCTGTGAATGCATTAGGGAGCCCCAAAGTGGGTAGGAAAATTAATTATACCCAAATTATGCCAAATGATACCAAATTATACCAAATTTATATTGTCAAGATATCTCAGCAAACCATCCTATTTTCCAAAAATCATGGAACCAGATTCACCCCTTTAACAGTGTGCTTTCATTAGAAAAGCTCATTTAAAGGTAGATAGAACTTACTGCCCTAGCTGAATTTTGTAATTAAAAATATCTTACCTGAATTGACAGGGCAGCCAAGGGCAGCTTTGTCTCAGATTGTTTGTCTCATGATGAGTATTTCCTAGCAGTAATTATTTGGGATTTTCAGGCCCATATGTTCAGACAGTGTTTGAACACCCCTGCACAAAGGACATCCAACCTTACCAGCTTGCTCAAGGTTTTTTTTCAGTAAGTGAAACTCAGGACTGGAGTTTTCATGAACTCTCCATAGTCTGTTACAGTGTTTAACCAGAGACAGGATAAAAATTTCTAATTCTATAATCAAGATTTCCCATGTTCCACCTTGTGTTGACTTCCTCTCCTATTAATGAAACCACTGGTAGAAATTCTGTCATGTAGCAGTAAAATGAAATTATTATCCTAAAGCAATCCACATTTAGATATCAGTGTTCTTAGGAAAGCAGCTATTTTAGCAATGTTTTTAAGTCATGTATAAAACGTAATGAGTACTGCTAGATTCCTGTTTTTCCATGTTATTGATAAGAGTTTTGAAAATGTTTGGCATTTCATGTTGGTTGTGAAGAACGAAGCTTCACCTTTTAGATTTTGAAACTTTTATTGCTAGCGAAAACAACAAACAACAATAGGGGATGCCCACAAAGTAAAGCACAGTGCTGGGCGAGTGGCTCATTGTCGCAGATTTCCCTAGCCTGCACCCTTGTATCTGCCCATTTGGGGCGGTCTGTCGTGGCCCTGCCCCCTGTGTCCACCCACCTGGGGCGGTCTATTTTGACCCCGCCTCACGGGGCATGCTCGGTGACTGAGCTGGGCTGGTTCTTGCCTTGATTGGCGTCCTGATTGACACTCTCTGCAGAACTTTCCAGAAGCTCTGCCCTGGCAGCCATCTTAACCCCATTTGTTTAATAGGATTTTAAAACATTATTTAACTTTCATATGAAACAAAATATTATGAGAGAAACAAGTAATCATCAAAACATTAAGCAAACATCCATCAAAACATTATGGGTGGTTAACAGATTAAACTCCCCCATGAAACATTTCTATAATTGAACCAATCTTTGTAACCTTTTAAACTCCTTAATTAATTAACCAATTAACATTCAACTTTTCTTTAACTCTTTGACTAATTGACATTCAAATTACTTAATTAATTAAACAATCATCCTTCAACTCTTAATACCAAAGTCAACTCCCCGTAACCTGTCTATAACATTGGTTAACTCAATGAAATTAATTTTTAGGTATGTGCTAGAATACATAGAAGTCTACATATTTAGGCTATAGGGTTATTTGACTAAATGAGGAACAATATTTTCCATATTGTTCTTGAAGTCTTCTTTGTGGTAAAAAGAAGTCTTTTTCAACATTGCATGTTTGGTCTAAATTCACAAAAGTATGGCGTGAGATGCTTCAGAGAGAATTTAGATGTAAACTAATAGGGAACCAAATAAGACACCAGAAATGATCAGGTATTTCTCATCTTTTTTTTTCCAGGACAGTGACGCTCAGTAGTTCAGTGAGTAGCTACATACAGCACAGAAAAAGAAAAAAAAAATCATACTAAGCCTTCTTTGGAACTCACATACCAGAAAACTTTGTTCTTTAACTAAAAGTGGTGATCAATATAGAAAAAAGTGTTAATTTATGTTTGATTCTTTTCAGGTACCAACAGCTGTATCCCACTCCAGCAGAAAGACGCTTTTTGGTAGCACCATCAGTCAAGCAGAAACAGCAGACTGTGCTCTTTCAGCAAATTCTACAAAGTTCTGGCAAAGGCATCTTACAGAAATTGTTTTGTGTAGTTTTGTATCGATGGAGAAGTTGTAACCAGCGTGCCTGGCAGATGGGCAGAAGCTCAGGGAGGAAACAGCAGATAGTGATGGAGCAGACACACAACGTGTGAGGCCAGTGCTGTGCCTTGTCCTCTCGTGCTGCCCCTTTTCCTACCAGACCCTTTTGCCTTTCTCTCTGGCTCATCCCCTGCTGGGTGCACCAAGCCACAGGACCTCCTGGAGCTGGCCCAGGACATCCCTGCTGCCACCCCTAGGGCAAGGGATGTGCGTGGGGCATGATGTCATGCCAGGCACACCACAGCTGTCCTACCACCAGCCAGGAGCATCTCTTCTAGTACATCCTCAAATCTGTAAATCCTCAGCCTAAAGAATTTCTGAAAAATTACCTGGCACTTTTACACCCTTGATTTGCCGTAAGGATGCCATAAATGTCAATATTTTATATTATTCTGTGTAGGGGCCATCTCCAACAGCCTTGCAACTGGCGAATTGTCTCAGGATCATAGTTTTGGGATCGCTACCTTAATATCAAAATTTTTAAGTAAACATAGCTAATAAATAACACGGTTATGTTCCCATGATGTTTGTCAAACTACTGTTCTGTTCAGTCTGCTCATGAGCCACATTCCTCTTTTTCTCCACTGCTCTGAGTATGAGCCACTTTAAGCAGAGGCTTTCTTACTCAGTGTTTATAGTTCATATAAACCCCCTATTGTTCCTTTACACATGATAAAAATATTTAAGGATTGGCAATTACATGCAGCTTAATGGGTATCCTCACCAGTCATTGTGATTTGATAGAGAAAATAATTGTCCTGTACTTCTAGCCCAAGCTTGCCTGACCTTTTCAAAGAATCATTTCCTCATGATTCCACAAGTTTCTGTAAGTCCTTGATGAAACTTTCTTTAATAGAGACCCTTTCCACACTCAACACTTCTTTTCAAAAGCCTTAGAGTTGACTGACTTCAAAAAGTCAAGAATAAATATAACAAACATAGCAAAATGGCAGCTGCAGGCTGTAATAAAGAATTAGGGAATTACAACAACTACTGACTCCCATAAGGTTATTTCAAGTCTCCACATATTCATATATTTGCAATTTTGCTATAAAAACAAAGGCTGGTTAGTAGTTTCTGTATCCATGTTTATTTTCTGAATTTTAAACACAGAGTTCTGCCAACAAACTGAAGTAACAGTTAAATAAAAATAAAAATAAAAATAAAAATAAAAATAAAAATAAAAATAAGCCTTTAAAAAATTAATTGCATAGTGTGTTATTTCCAGATTCACCACAGTTTCTGGGGATAAGTTTTCATCTTGACCTTCATAGTTTATAGGCTCAAGAATTTTCGTGAGTGTCCAGATGTCTCAGAGCATCAGATTTATAAGGCCTTAAAGGGAAGCAACATTCATATAGAGCTGCTTTGCTCTGTTGGAAAAATAAAAAAGCCTCTAATGAGTGTCTTACGTGCAACAACCAACACAGCTTAATATTTGCAAATTGGGACTCTTGGAAGTCCATTTAATATTAATGTCATTTTGATATCTGCTTATTAATTTAGTCATTGCTTTCAAATTCTTTGTTACTTGTCTCTTGTGTGGTTTGTAGCATACTAAATTACTTTCTGTTAATAAATAACAAATTTATGTGTGCTTCAGGGATGTGGGACCCTCATGGAAGCAATTCTGCTACCCATCAGAGAGAGAGGAGAACTTGCAGACAGTAGTTCATACCATTTGCATAAACATCTCTGTCCAAGATAGGGTGTAGGAAGCTTTGGGCATGCTTGTTTTTTCCAATTACCTATAGAGTGTATTTAAATGAATGGTTCAGACTATTTTCGTTGACCAGAAGTGTAAATGATAGGGGTTTCCAGATAATCAGTGTTCCTGACCCTTTTTTGCCCCAAATATTTGTTGGTTTTTCCCAGAAGTTTGTTAGCAAACCCTCCACAAACAATATGTTTCTCAGCTAAAGACTTTCCCAGTCTTATTAGAGTGCAGATTTCTTCACAAATTATTTTTTCTAAATCCGTCCCAGTACACTAATACCAATTAATTCAGTCTTCACTTCCTTTGGTATTCCCAGTACAGCACAAGAAACTTTGAATTACATCTCTATGAAACCAACATTACTTTGATAAACGAAGCATTTTCTCATTAGCAAAAAGTACTCATGCATATGATAAAATCTCCAGCAGGGTTAGCAGCTGTTTATTAATGGCTGTTGGCTTGTTGATACAGTCATTTATGTTTAAACATGAGCCAACACATTACTGCAATGGGTCTATCTGCTTCTGTGTTTTCCATTTCATCCAGGCATATCAGATCATATTGCTGTTTCTTTTACCATTTGAGTCATTGCAGACTGGGAGCTATTCCTATTAAACTCAAGCAACCACACCACTGTAACACTAGATAAAAATGAAAAAACAGACAAAGCCCATATTTTTCACGCACAAACATTTGCCATACATTATGGGTGCTTTATGCTTTTCCTGTTCATTTTCTAGGTATATTTTCAGAGATCTGATACACTAAAGTATTCAAAATTATATTGATGAATTATTCAACAACTCTCTTAACTATGATTTATCTGAAAGCAGAAATAATTCATCACCAGCAGAGCTAAAATAAACACACTCTTATGACTCTAAGATTAAATTACTGACATAAACAGAATCTGAAATTCCTTCATACACTGCTCTACATGAACAGCAGCAGAGAAAGGAATATTTTCTTGTTGGGGCTACAAAAGTGCAGAGACAGTTTCTCAGCAAAGAGCATACCTCTTCTTCTCTCACAAGGATAGCAGAAGAACGATGTACCTAAAAATTTCCTCCAGCAGTATTTCTGACCATAAATGGTGACATAAATGGGAATATACAGGTATTGCTAAAGGTTTTCTATAAAGCAGTTAGTAAAAAGTGTAGTTTGCCAAGGTTCTCTTGATGCCAGTTTTCATCAAGGAGCAAAATCTGTAGTATGCAGGGGTTATATATTTTTTTATTTTACCTTACCTGGCATGCTTTTAATTGGCCCCTGAGGAACAAGTTACAACCAGTGAATCCAGTCATCCCCTGGGTCCTGTAACCAGGGGTACACAGTTCAGCTTTAGTTCTATGCTTCATAATTAGGCATCCATGATGAATACACACACGAGATTGAAACACAGGATTCCATTGTGCTTTCACTTATTTGCAAACCCGAAAAGTTTATTTTTAAGCTCAGCATTGTATAGAGGGTCTTTTCTTTCCCTCCTGTCACATGAAATGCCAGAGAGGGATGGTTATTCTGGAAGGTCTTTTTTGTTACATGTGAACAGCATAGAAATTAAGTCCCAGGCCAAGCATTTTAGGATTTGAAAAGGGGAAAAAAAGATAGGAAAACAAAAAACAGACAAAATTATTGTTCTGCAGTAGGAATTTCTAATAAATTAATTTAATTCTACTGACTTCATGCTTATGATAGCATAAGGAAGTGTAGGACTGGTGGATTTACAGCACGATGCATTAACCCAGTGCACTTCTTTATGTTTTTGTACATTTTCCTGTCTGTTTCAAGGAGAAGTTCTCACAGTTCCACATATATCTGTCAGATCTAGGTCTGGCTTTCAGGCATGTGAGATGTTTAAATCCAAGGCCTGAATTAAGTCAAACATCTAGTGACTGGTGAAAAGTTATTATCATTAAATACAAACTTGTTTTCTTTTTTCAAAAAAGATTTTTTTTCAGTTATCTTTCCAAATATTTCATAATATTTGTCAAAGCTCGATTTATCAAAACACAGCTGCTGGTGGAAAAGACAAATATGTATTTTTAATGTAATTATTTGAAAATATCAGAACTTTAAAAGAAACTCTCTAGGACATTGAGTTTGGCTACAAATACATATTCTCACAAAATAATTTTTAAAGTACATTTTTAGCCTGAAAAGTTTATATCTCAACTACTTTGTCTCTGCTTTGTTCCTCATCTACTTGCTGGAATAACCTTATCCACATGACTGTTTTCATCTTGTCTCAACTCTTCTCAGACTCCCTCACCCTATAAATTTGAACAGCCTATAACAATGGTACTTTTATCTGGGATATTATTTTAAATACAACTGAGATACTCGTCATAATAGCAATAAGCATTGTAAGCCTTTTAAAATCTTGCACAAAATCCTGCTCTTTCAATTTAAGATATTACTCCATTACCTCTTTCATAACCTTCCTCTCCAGAGCTTAGCCTTGGGACATATGAGAAATACTTAGTCACTTGAAGTGTTAGATTGGCACATTTCCTAGAACAGAAAATAGGACACTTCAACTTCTGAAATAAGCAAAAAAGAACAAGCAACAAGCTATGTGTTTTAGACATTGTGAAATACTGGATTTTATGTGACTTTTCTCCTCTTCTGGAGTGCGCACTGGGACACACATTCTCCTTCCTGTTGAAGCACAGATTATTATAAAACAGAGGGTTTCAGGAGCAATGAAAAACAATTTGTTATGATATTAGCTGCTACAATAGCATGCCTTCCAAGGAAATATATCCCTTTAAAGTTATTGCTGCAAAATATTAGATGGATGTTTAACTTTATATTAATCAGTAGTCCCATTGTCTTCAAGTGCAGTTTCTGTAAAATTGCAGCCTACGTTTCTTTTCTGTCTTTAGAGACAGATGCTTCTCCTTGGTGGCATAAGAAGACACCCGGAAAGGAAAATGAAATTTCTCTCTAAATGGATACGTTAAAATGTAATGCCTGAGTTGACGGGACCTTCTGTCCTTTAGAATAAAGAAATGGAAGGCATGGAGAAAGTGTACTTACAAAAGATTATTTCAGCAAAATGTATCCCCATATTTATATACCTGGTTAGTACAATTGTGCAGCAACATTCTTTTCCTAGAAAGTTGAGAGTTTATTTCTGGTTTAAGGTTTTTAAAGTATTTTTCATGAACTCTCAAATATCAGATTATGCTGAATAATATTCCAACCTTCAAAAAGTTCCCTCTGGTATGAGAAGAACACAACACAGGAGAAAGTAAATCCTTGATATGCAAGCAAACATAATAAAATCAGACTTTTATTATGCACATCAGTGTTTTCAAATACCTTTGTATACCAACATATAAAACTTTCATTCTTATAATCTATAAGAAAAAATAATTTCAAAGATGGCAAAGGACAGCTTCTGAGAGTGAGTGTAATACATGTTTTCCAAATATTTTGCTGACTTTCAACTGTTAGCATTTTCAAACAAACAAACAAACAAACAAACAAACAAATTAAATCCAAATTGGATTTTTCTATTTTTGCAAGACCATAATACAAAAGAGACAAAACCAACAGAACTGTAAAAACATTAACCATAAAGTATTTTTGCCTTGCCCAATTGAAATTTCTGAAAGCCATAGAAGTCTTAACCTGCTACACTTAATCTTTAGATTTGGACCTAGGCCAGAGCTTTACTAAAGGAATTTATTGTTCTTCTTCTTAAAATTAAAATTTAAAAGAAGGGGAGAAAGAATTTAAATAAAGAGTTTTCCAAAGAGATGTCTAAGGGCATTTTTTAATTTATTATCCTGTGGCAACAAAACAATTCTAGAGGACAAAAAGCCAGTATCTCTAACAGAATCAGTATCTCCAACAGAAAGAAACTATGTAACACAAATTAATTTTCAGGTATTTTGTCTTTCACATTTTCTTGAAACAAAGTTATGTCACATATTCTTATATTTCCTTGGATTTATTTATTTCAGTGTAAATTAGCGAGCCTTGAAGCTTGTGGCTTGTACTTTGTTTTTCTTTCCTCGTAGTATCTACAAATCGTAACATCATTTTAAGGTGTATTCTTCCCAAAGCCTATTTGGGTTGACATTTATCATTTGCAGATATAAAAATTTAGAACACCGAAGTGCTGTATTTTTTGATGAAAAACTGAAAAGTCTTTGATTTAGGAGTCTGTGAGCAAGGATTCTGTTTGAATATGAAGCTTTCACAGGCATTTTATTGTCTTTGTTAAATGGTCTGCTCTGGAGTCACTGTTCAACAGCTGTGATAGGGATTCACAGTGGCTAAACCATTATTTAAGGGAAATGTGAATCTCACTGTATGTCATACATTAGAGTGAAAAGCATGAAACATCCATTTTAAAAAAATCTATATTTACTGTGACAGAAGTAAATCAAAACTCAAGAGTATATGTAACAGCTGTGATGCATTTAATGCACTGTTCTATCCTGTTTAAACTTGTTTTGAAATAATGTGTGAAAGGAGGTTATTTGTGTTACTGCTATGAAGGGAGTTTTGACTACAAAATATTTCCTTTACAGAGTGATGAGGCAAAACACAACTACTTTCCTATGTTAAACAAAGTAAACCATGACAGTTAGAAGGCATTATTTGCTTTTTTTCTTTTTCCTGAAGGTTATTTCTAATTATATGTAGTGAAAGAGAACTACATTTTTGACACGAGCACGACTGAAGAAGTTTGATAGTCTTAATTAGCAAGAGCTAAATTAAAGCACTCTATGAAAGACTGGAGCAGAATGGTGGTTTTGATCAGTTCAGTTCAAGTCTCTGCTGATTTAGAAGACCATTTTCTTGCCTTCTTGCATTCTTTAGCTGGGATTTGTGAAAGCAAATATGAATAATAGAAGAATGCCATTACCTCAGGTTTGGAAGACAGCTGAAAGAAGCCAAAAGCACTACAAAAGAAAGCAATGCAGGTCAGATTTCTGAAAGAATTATTTTTCTAACCATAGCTGGAGAGTTAACTTTGAAAGTAAATGTTAAAAGCTTTGAACAGTTGTGTGTCTTTACCTGGATTAGATTATACCATTGTTACAGGAAAATTAGTCAAACAAATTAATCCTGTGTACCTAACCATCACTTAAAACAGAATTAAAAGAATGGAGAGGCAGTTATTTTTTTTAATGAAATATTTACATTTAAGATATGATTGGCACTATTTCTAATGTAGTCCTGGTGAAACTTTGTTAAGACTGGTTTGGAGGAATAATATTTGCCCATTGTGTTGCACATTTTCATCACTGAAAAGTACAGTATTAGTTTACTTGGCCCTGCTCATATACCCTGGGCTTCTGGAAACAGAGTTTTGAAGGAATTGAGTCCAAACAGGCTGAGCCAGGCGTAACCAGCATCTATCAGGGTACTACAGAGTGGCCTCGAGAGAAAGTATAACCCAGAAAACTGCTTTTGTGTCTACCAGTTAATTGCTGTGGAGACCTAACCTCTCAGGGAATTTATCTCCAGTAAGGCATCACAAGTCCAAAGCTAGGATATAAGCTGCCCTGGGACAAAACGATACCAGAGGTTGAGACAAAAATGATCCATTTTGCGGAACAAGCCGCCCATATACAACCAAACAAAGTGAGGACCATAAAACATTTCTGTAGTACCGGAAATGTATTTGATAACCTTTATCCTTACAGTCTATGCAATGCCACGCACAGTGGCCAAGACCTTTTTGAATAATGGAGACCAGATACCAACAGCAGGAGAGCTGCACAATCACCCTGTCACGGCAGCCTCTTCTCCCTCTTCTGCCTCCAAGAAAACTGTTCTAAGCAAGGACTGACTCTCCTGCTGCTGAAAGATCACCCTGCTGGCTACTCAGCAGCAGAGGCAGTGCTGGCTTTCCCTGCCTGCCCACAGGATTCCCATGTAGTCCCAGTATGTCCCCGAGAGAGGATCTGGGGACCGGATACTCTCTTGGCAAAGGCAGGACTCCCGAGCACAGGTCCCTCATTTTCCAGGTGTATAGTCTAACCACTACCCGAAATATACATTGCCCACCCTGCCAGCCCAAAATTGGTTACAACTGCATTTTTTGGTCAATGCTCCACCCATGTGGCAGTAGCAAGAGATTCTTCTAAAACACCCGTGGGCCATCAGGTGCCACATAGCTTAGTTTCTCTATTTTAAGCAGGATTAGGTATGAAAGACTTAATTGAGTTGCTCGGGGGAAGCATCACATTTAGGCTTAAGATAGGCTAGGTGGATACTGGATGAGGATTCTTCACAGAATATGCTTCCATTGTCCACCAAGATTCATCTCTAACTCTGCTTGGCAAGTGAGAACAAGAGGCCTCTGAATTCTTGGTTTAATTGAAGCGCCTGAAATGTAAAATAATCCAACAGGAACTGAGATTCTCCATGCAGATCAGCATATATTGGCTGAGAGACAGTTAGCGAGCAGCAAGAAAAAGTAGTGGTATCACAGACTGTAGTTGTCTCACAGGTCATAGGGACACTGTAAGATGAAGACTTAAGGGTATAAATTTATAGCTGCAAATTAGTCTATAGAATGTATGGATGAAATGGTGGGATAATGACTTACCACTCTGGGTGTGCAAAATCAGATTAACTGTCTGCTGTCTTCTTTGGTTTCTTGGGACTTAGCAGAATTGTGCTCCCCTGGTTGTCTTTTCATGCTCTGTACCATGTAAACTAAAGTAACACTATATACAATTCTCATGTTTTAATTACAACTGAATAGTAAATTTAAAAAAATTGTTTAATAAGGAATAAATTCACAGAGGTCACAGAGAAATTCCACTAGTTTTAAATCACAGAATCATCCAGGATTTCATCCACTGAGAAATCCAACAGTAAAAAGCTCTGGTCATCAGTAAAAATAGAAAAAAATTTCCATGGAAGTATCAAAATAATGTTTTTTGCATAATATACACTCCTGTTGGAAGCGTGTCAGAGTTTATGTATCTCACAGCAGAGAAAAGGCAATAAATTCTCTTTCTAGATTCATGCTAGTGTCTATTCCAAATAATTCAGCTTTAATGGGAACTCACTGATTTGAGCTGAGGGGCTGAGGACCTCTTGTGATCCTTGGCATGACATTTCTCTGTAAACCAGAGAAATGGTCTTCTAAAACCATAATCTATTCTGAACTAGAAAAATTGGCACAATTTTCCACCCTGGCCTGAGAGGTACAAAGAGCTCAGGTGACCTTTTGATCCCCAGCAAGAGAGGACAGGCAGGAGAGGTATAAGTGCAATGAATAACTGTCCTCTTTTCGTAAAGCTTGCAGTAACAGTAAGGACCCATCTTCTTCACAGGCAGGGGATTTTGGGCTCTTAGAAAACTTTGCAAGAACATTTAATCCATTCAGCCTATTTATGTAATAATTTTTTAATAAAATTGCCAATGTTTTACAAGAAAGCAGACTTGAACTAGACACGCCACATGATTTAGGAGCTACAAAAGCAGCTTTAATTTAATTTAATTTCGCTTCAGACAAGTAACTTGTTATCTACAAAGCTAAGATCACCTTAGTCACTTAAATATGAAAAACATCAGGAAATTTGGGGTAATTTAAAGGAACTACTTTCTTGGGATTTCCATCTACAAAAAACATAGAAATGCCAGAGAGTATAATCCACTGCTGCTCATTAACGACTTCATGTCAAAGAGGCGTATTTATATGTGATAAATACTCGCTCTCATAGGTGAGGTTATATCTGATCAGGGAACTTGAGAATGTTTCCCTGCTTTACATTTGTCTCCCTGGCCCAGACAATTCCCAGTCAGGACAAAACCCGAACATGCAACATCATTCTCCACTTTCCACAGGAAGAAAACCCAAATTCAAGGGTTGGGCAAGATGCAAGTGATGTATGGACCAGAACCACAAAGTGTGCATGGTATGCCCTGTAAGAAAAGTTAGACACAGCTTTGAAATATTAGTAGGAAACTGATTGAAGAACACTCATTTAGTTTGTAAGTGCCCATCAAAAAGTGAGATTCCCCAATATCAGATTGACACAAAGCCCAGCCTCTCAGAATGGGGCTCTGCAGGAAGAAATCTTACTCAAGCAAAGATTTGGCTACCAACATTTGAAAGCTTCTTCAATATCTACTTTATAGTCAAGGAAAAAGTAAGCTAGAAAAACCTAGGACACTGCTGACATGGTAGGTATGTACCACAATTCAGTGAGCTAAGATAATTTAATTTTATCCCTTCTTTAACATATCAAGTGAAGGAATCCCTTAATCAGTGAAATATAATATTAAAGAAAAATAGAAGCTTCAGTATTAACCCAGTGTAGCATAAAAGAAAACTTCACAAACCACAGTTCTGGGTCCCCAGGATTTCCGAATTCAAAACCACTCAAGTTTCAACTTTCAACTCATAATATTATTTCATTATGCTGAAATATTTAAGATGTTGTTACACTTCCTCTTCAGTCTTGGAGGCAGATGAAGAAAAAGGAGAAACTACCAAAGAGATGTGAGTGGAAAGTATTACAGCACTGCACAACAAATAATAACATCATCATTTAAAGCTGGATCTTTTCTGTGCCTGTCAAGTGAGAGGGTGCTTGCAAATTCCAAAATTAAAGCTTCTATTGGCAGTTTTATTTCATTTTTACTCCCTGCTTCTGTGTTCTGTGTAACCCTATCACATCTGATATTATAAGGTTACTAACAACTTTTTGTCTGGCCCCTGAATTTTTCATTCCTCCTCTATCTATATGCATTGTTTATAAATATGCATTATTCAGTACCTAATTTGGATGGTGATGGACCAAAGAATTTTCGTGTATCCCATTTATAGCAGCTCAGAGAAAATGGCTTTTTCAGAGACACCACTAACATTATCACTGAAAAAGTTATTTTTGCTGATCAATGGGTCAAAAACCTCAAAGACATCTGCTCAAAATACTTACACGTGTATTTCCTGTATTAGAATAAAACTAAAAGAAATATAGAAATAGTTTCCTTAGAAATCTAAGGCAGATTTACCAAGCTTTAGTCAAATCAATATTGTTGCCAGAACAAATACTCTGGATACACTGGTTTAGTGATTTGTTTTGCCGCAAAGTTCCATTGGAAGATTTCTAGCTACAGACTACCCCATTTATTTGCAGGACTAAGTGCAGGAATATCAAGTTTTCCCATGCTAAATTAAAACAGCAGAGAGAAAAGGTCTTTCCATTCAGAAGAACATTCTGCATATACTACTGCAAGAAGGCTTCCTTTGAAACCTTACTTCTTTTTTGTTTCATTTGGTATGGCTGATATGAAATTTGAATAAAGATGTGAAAGACTTACAGGAAAATCTGTCATGCTTCTAGTCTGTAAATGGCAGTTTTAAACCTCTTATTTCTCTTTTTTATTCCTTTTGTTACCATACTATTGTCCAAAGCACGGGGGAATGATTCCATCCCCTAAAACCCTGAAGGAATCTTAGCTATTCGCTGAGCACACACAGCAGTGCACAGTCAGCTTTTGTCTTGTGTCGTGCAAGGTTACCTCTCTTCACAAGCACAGCAATGTATTTTATGTCTACAAACATCTACACCCCACTGTAAAGGTCTTTGATAACATCAACAAAGTGCCCAAGACGTGATGAGACAGATTCCCAATATGCCTCACAACTCAGTGATCCGTTGTGACTGGCGTACATGGCCCTGTGCTCTTTTTTCCATTAAGGAGCCCTCCTGTAGAACTCCTCCACAGCATCAGCTAAATCAGTTCAATCCTGATGCCTTGCTTAATTTCTGACCTGAGACTTTCAGTGAATTTTGGTGTGGGCCTATAGCTCTCTGCTATTTCAGTCCAAGTGCAGGTTCAGGGCAGTGACTAAGCACTGTGGTTATCCTGAAAGGATCAGTACCCAAAGGATGTGTTTGCACACTGCAATGGGTTATAGGGCAGGATCCCCTAGTCCAGCATCGACCCAGCTTGTTCCAAATTGGAAACTGTGTACTCAGTAGTGAATTTTGCTCCTGGCCACTTTCCAAGGCATCCTGCAGCCCTGAGGAGATCTGCTACCCTGCTGTGAGTAGTGGGGGCTCGTGGCTTTCCCCAGAGACATAGGAACTGTAAGAACCCATTACTTCTACACAATGTCCCCGGTTCCATCTGTGTGTGTATATGAGCATGGGGAGATATCAATAGCTCATTTAGTTCTAAAAAGTTGACCCAGTTCTGAAGTTTTTAAGTTGACCCTCTGCCTTCCCAGGGTGGTGGAAGGACACCATTCCTCCAGGGCTCCGTGAAGTTGAGCATCTTTTTTGTCAGATGGCCATACAGATGGAGCACCAAAACAGTGGTTAAGGTGTGAGAGAGTGGTGAAAAGGGAAAGCTGCCCCTTCCTGGAAAGATTTCACTTTTTGATGACAAGGCATAAAGTTGGCTTGAGACTCTACAGTGTAATACAGGAAACAAACTTCATACATCTTGGAAGTGCTGAAAGGCATTTACAACCACCACTCACTCCAAACAAAGGGTCTCAGCCTTAAACTTCACCAAACTGGACCGAGCTTGTGATGGTGACTCAGGGGACGCGGTGAGAGCACCTGTCATGGGAGGCACAAGTCACACACCTCACATGGATGGACAAGACGCAGGGTGCTGGAGGTGACAGTGCTGGCAGACATGGTGCCACCCTGACAACACACTGGGAGGAATGGGTCTCTGGAAAAGGCCGACAACGAGCACTGAACACCAACCTCAGGCTCCATCCCTGGGGATGCACAAAACCACGAGCTGTGGACGGCTCATCTGCACTCATGTGAGGCAAAATGCTGATTAGCAGCTTCAGCCTTTTCAGTCTGGATCTCAACTGGGATAGTGTTCAAAGGCAGAAATATGACAGACTAAAAATAGCTGTCAAAGAAAGAAGCTGGAAGCCAGTATAGTGTCTGGGGTTATTCAGACCTGTGAATGTGTTATGAGAGTCTAGGGAATTATAGAGCTAACTCTCTTAAGGCATTCCTCCTAAGGCAAATAATAAAACTCCTGTGATAGGAAATTAAAACATCAAATTGGAGCCTAATCATCTCAGCAGTTTGAGAAAAGAGCTTAATACCTTGACTTTCATTTTATAATTTGGTCTTGATTAAAAGGAAGATGAATTACACATCTGTGTGACTACAATTGATTCAGACAGTACAGGAAAGGGAAAAAAAAGCCCATTTTGTGGATATTTTAAAACCTAAATTTATTCTTTCCTTGTTTACAGTGACAAATGCATTACATTACAAAGACATGGGCTGACATACTTAGTTTTAGTACCACTGTGGCATATTTTCCTCAGTTCACATATCAACTTTTCTACAGCAACATGCTTTATAGAAGAGACTGCAGCACGCCACATAATATTGCTGGCTAAAGTGCACCCCCCTAAAAACCACCTCTCTACTACACTAGAAGAATTTAGAAATTAAAGATCTTTGCCTCTTCCCATTAGAGAAGATGTCCAAAGTAAACCATAGGTTGCCAGCAGCTTTCCTTTTAGGGTTTAAGCCACACTGATCCAAAGCCCCCAGTGTTTGCCCTCCTTTTGCTTTATTAACCTCACAAAGTCGCACAGAACGCATCTGCTCACAAGCTTGAACTGGCCAGGGACGTGCTGACAGCTTATCCTGTGGCCAAACACAGCATTAGCTCTTCTTCCTTCTGCAGTGCTCCAAGGCTCCCCCACGCAGCTATGAATGCAGCTCTCTGCAGGAGCACAAGCCCCAGCTCCCACTGCTGCCCTTCCCATTGAGATGGTATTTGGTGTAACTCCATCCTGTCCACTCTCCTAATGTGGTTTCTGTGTTCAGACTTTCTGTGTTCAAGCATCAGCAAACTTGGTGGTGAAATTCCAGGTTGAGATAGCTGTTTCTGCTTCATTTCAGAAAATTTTAGGAGCCACAGTCAAAGCTATGGAAACAAACAAGAACATCTTTAAAAGGTCTGACTTATCATATTGCTTTTAAATGTGGACTGACCACCATTAATCCACAGAAAATTGGTACAAATCTCTTGCAATAAGAAAATAGGTGTGGAGGAAATAGCAGCTTTGCAAAATTGAAACCTGTGTTTAATTTTCTAACAGGGAGAGTTTATGAACCTGATTCCTATAATTAATGCCTATACACACAGTTCCCCGTCCTGAGCTCCATCCAATACAAACATTGGTTTTCCAGCAAGGGAGAAACGTGTGATATGTGCTGTAACAAGAAGACCAAGCACAAGGGAAGAGTGCACACTACCCAGATGGTGCAGATTGTACAAGACAATGCTGTCTGTCCCATAAAAAATGTGTTTGCTTTTAGTAGGTAAGTCTTAATCAAAGAAAAGAATGGGGAAACAATGGTATATTGCCCAGATACAGCCTGCAAATTCATTTCATTTAACCTCTGACATCTTTCCCTTCTGACTTAGATACTGTGCTTATGAAAAGAGTATGACGTTCTCAGATGGACAGATAGATTGACAGATATATGTATTTGGATATATACAATTTTCCAGTTGATTTAGGTTTGCTCCTTTCTACCCAACAGTTGCTGCTGTCATTCTTTCATCTTTCTCCTCTGCTCTCTTTACTCCTTTCCATTACATTTCTCCTCTTGCCATTTTCATTCTAAACTGGATGCAAAACCAAAAACATTTTTCTCAATGTAGTAAAAACATTAAAGATGTTTATGCAAAGTAATTTCTCCCCAATGTATAGCAATTTGCTGTGCATAACACTAACCACTGAATATGAAGTCTATCTTTAAAAAGTTCTGAAAACAGTGGGATTTTCTTACAACATTCATCATTGACATTAGCCCTGTTGCAAAAAGCAAAGTAACCATAAATAAAGTAGTCAATATCTTAAAAGGTAACACTATTAGAGCTAGCTATGGAGTGCTTGGGTTTTCACTCCTGAGGCTATGCAGCAGTAAGCCCCCTATTAAAGTTGTGTTTTCGGAGATCTCAGTGAACTGCATGAAACTCCAAAAATTAAATCCATGGTTCGCATTTTTAATACTTTATGTATTTGTTTGCATGTAATTAGAAGATGCCCCTTTCAGCTTTTGCAGTCTGGATCGCAGAGAGGAAGTTCATTAAAAACTCTCCCATAGAGGTGTATAATTTAAAACATTAGTCAATGAGCAACTGGGTCTACATGCAAGGGACCAGATAATAAATCTAAATGTCTGAGATTTGCCAATAGCTTGTTACTTTATGACTTTGGGAAAAATATTTCACTATTCTTTATGTACTTATGTAGAGTCATTTGTGACTGTCTGCTACCAGAATTGAACTGATTACACACAAAATATTTAAATTTTGTTTAGCACAACAAAGTTAATTCTAAGATTTTAAATGCTGAGATCAGAGTCAAACTGAAAATACATTCGCTTTACAGCTATGGGAAAAAGAAGAAATTGTACTGCATGCTGAACAACACACCGTCAGTTTGCATGTTGAAAGACTGTCTCTTTAGCACTATGATTTATTTAGAAAGGAAACAAATATTCTGGATAAGCAACCCACTCTTCATAAATATTAACAGTATTAACCATCAGGCAAGATAAATCCATAGTGCTGTAAGTGAACCTTACTTTAAGGTCAAAGCCATCCCTCTGGCTATTGCTTGCAAAATGTGTAAGACAGAGGAATTGTACACATTTATTTTTTCTACTCTATTTCTCTCTCTGTCTTTTTAACTTATTTGACCACCCTAGGCCCAAAGCATGCACTTGCAGATGAGTGTACTTTCCAGGTGGCTTATCCCACCCTTTCCAATAGGAAGAATTTTCTCTTTGAAGTGTATACAAACCATCATTTAAGTCTAAAGAAAAACATTGGCTGAGCGATGTCAGTTTTATGATGTTGTTTATTACCAGCTATATTATCCCAGTTTGAGGCAAGGATTACTCAGCACTTACAGGTAATCCACTCAGATCACTGCTCTACCAAATGAGGACAGCACAAGGTTATACCAATTTAATCATTTTAGTTTCAATAATCATTTAACAGAAGAAAACTACAAAGTGAGACTAACATATGACTTTAATAAAAAAATAGGTTTCTTTTAGCTCTCATGTGGAAAGCTGCGAGGTGAAAGGTAGAGAACATAAAGCTCATTCAGAAGTACAAGGAAATTGGTAGCACTAAGCATCTCCTGGGTTTCTCCAGCCTCTGCAGAATCAGGGTCACTTCACACATCAGCCCTCAGCAAATCAAATCAGCAAAACTGAAACTGAGTATTAATGAAAATTCAAAAATAATTATGTTTGCTCAGCCACATCAAGCACATTTTGAGAAGCCATGTCTAACTAAACATGATAGAAACAATTTCTTAATTGCTGAACTTACAATCTGAGTTGTCACATAACTAAGAAGGAAAGGACCCAATATATTAGGACACAAATATCCTGAGCACCTTTTCCTAGTATTCAGGCACATACTATTCTAAACAGGTGAGACACCACCCCTGCAGCTCCCCAGGCAGTATCACTGCGATCATCATGGGATATGTGTTGTGAACATCTGCCTAATTCACAACCTCAGCCATGGAAAAAAATCAAAGCCCAAGCGAAAAAGTTTTACAAACATTCCCACAAAAGCTGCAATACACAAATCAGAAGATTGATCTTGTAAGGGACAAAGAAGGAGCAATTTGGCATATCCAAAAGAGAGTATGCTGACAAAGATAAAGAGAAACCTCCAAGTGGGGCTGGGGAGACAGGCATGAACTGCTGATAAAATCCCTCTTCTACCCATCCTCGTGTAAGAAATACAATGCAACAGGTTATTCCTACCTCTACAGTATTTCTTTCACAGAAAATCTATTCTCTGTAATAGCCTGGATGAATACATTAATCACAAGAGTCACCAGCATGCTCTCCTAGCCCTAGCTCTGCTGTGCAAGCAGACATCTAGCACTGAATAATTTCTTATTCTAGCACTTATTTGGAGAAGAGGGTGGGGAGAGGTAAAGAAAACTAGTAACTCCAGCAGTTCCCCTCAATCATCTCCTAAAAAGGGTCAAAGTGCATCTGCCCTGAAAAGTCCAGGCCATGTCTTGCCGGAATTCCTCACATTTGCAGAATTCCAGACACGATTAGGAGACCATTAATGACAGGGAAAAGCCCTGACGATGTGCAAGACAAACAGCAATTATCAAAACCATTGCCAAGTTTAGGTCCCAGGGATGCACACTTTCTTAAGTGAAATGGCTCTGATAAGCAAAGGGGTGGCAGCTAAGGAAAGCAAAGCATGGGAAGGAGTTCTTTGGTGAGCTATCTCCCTTGGGCTGCCAGGAGGCGCAGGAGATTCCACGGGGCTGAAGTCATCTGTGCTAGCAGAAGGTCCTAGGCATGGGAATGACACACCTTCATTATCACCAATCTCCAGCCTGAGAGGAAACCACCCTACCAGCTAGGGGCTTATCTGTGCCTTCTCCTAAGCTTTTCTCCTCTTCTCTCACTCCTTCACTAAAGCATGTTATCAATGAAAACACAAACAAAACCCAATTTAGACTAGAAGAATCTTTCCTTTTTCTTTTTTTTAAATTTTTTTCTTCAAAAGAGAACCAACAGAATTTCAAACATCTTATAACTGGTGATGAGAACATGAAGAGAACATTTCACAGTATGTGGTGAACATAAATTTTTAATTTAAAGCATGTAGCAGTTTCATGAAAAAAAATCCTTCTGGCATGGGTTAAAATGGTTACAGAATCCTGAAAACCAGTACCAGCCATACATGTACTGGTGTGACTGGAAGCAAGTTGTCACCAGCTTGAAGGCACTGACTGGATTCATAATCTCACATTAATATATATGGGGATAATTCACTGAACTCGTTCAACTTTTATATGTTATGTCAAAGAACCTATTTTCTTAATTGCCATAACTGCCAGGAGGCACACAGTAACGTGTTAAGATGCTGGCTACAATCCACAGTTTGCATCACTAAAAGACTATTGAAAAGGTTGAAAATCTTGTGGAAGGTACAAAAGAAAGGATCTGAGGTATAGAAAATATCTTCAAGGGGCAGACATAAAGACTGAGCTTAACAAGGAGAAGACTGACAGACAACACGGCTGCACACAGTTATGTCATGGAGAGAAACAGCAGGCTCATTAATTGAAGAGCATAATCCTCAGTGGTCAGAAGCTGATGCCAGATAAAGTTAAATTGAAAGTAATCGTTTGTTTGGACTTCGTCAATCATCGACAGAAAGCTATCAAAGCAAACCTTCCCTAATTTCAGATCAAAACCGGATGCCTTTTTGGAAGGCATGTTTAACTTAAACAGGAAGCAATGTGCTCGGCATGGATAACGGGATGAAGTGTAGCAGCTTGTGAGATACAGAGAGCAGACCACATTATCGCCTTCCAGCTTCAGGCTTTGGGAATCCCCAGGTTTTTTGTGGACTTGGTCAGACGCTGCCATCAACTGTTTTTATGCATTTCACAAGGCTGGCTGGACCTCCATGTGCACACCAGTCTGCACTGTGCATTCCTTGCATGAACCTTTCCTCAGCCCGTGTCAGAGGCAAATTGTCAGTTCACAAAAAATTCATTTGAACAAATTTAGCAAAAAATAAAGACAAATAAATCAGCTGTGAAACCTGTGGCCCAGAACCTAATTTTCGAAATATGTGTAAGTTGGTGACATGAAAATCAATTTCCTCTGGAATGTGCTTCTCCTCAGCAAGGGCTATTTCAATGCCAATGTGCTCTCGCATCATTTGGTTTGGCTGTGATACTTTCAAATGGAAGTGGCAAGATTTTTTTCCTTCCACAATGGCTAAAAACCCCTAATTTTCTGAAGTGACTGAGCAGGGTTTAAGGTCTAGGAGGGTTTAATAGCATTTATATGTGTATTTTGGAAGAAATAAGGCCTGAAATTTTCAATGTAAAAACCAGGGAGTATTAGATTACACTGATTGAGAAAAGCAGTTGGGAGAAGATTCAGAGACTTGAAAACACAACTGCGTTATAACTGTAAGTGCAATTCTGAGGAGGGGTGAACCAACCAAACAAAATAACCAAAACACCAATTATCAATGGAGTTGCAAGGAATAGAGTAGAGGGAAATTAAGCCTCATCCCTGCTGTGGGCTTCATGGCCCCTGAAGGAGGGGTCAGCACAGTGCAAAACCTCCCTTTCACTCCGGACAGGCAGATGAAGTACACAGGGAAGAGCAGCAGCAAAACCCCAGCAAGCCTGGGAGCAGACAAGGATACGGGACATATTTGTATCCAAAAATCTGAGATGACGCTCTTCGGACCTAAGCAGAATAAGAAAGAGCAGAAAAATGGAAAATAAAAAAAAATATACATATATATATCTATACCTATTTATATCTATCTATATATCTATATATATCTATATATATCTATATGTAGAGAGAGAGAAAGAGAGAGAGATAAGAGAACAAACAAAGAAAGAAGAAGGAAATGGGAGGGAAACAAAGAAAGGAATATATGATGAGAAATCTTTCCTGTTCTCATTGAGCCCACAAATCCTCAGGACCACCCTGGATATAAGTGAAAACATGCCAAAAAGAAAAGAGGAAATGCTTTTCACAGAGCAGTTACATTTCACCTCTCAGCTTCAGAAGTGCCAGGCTGCCATTTTCAGAATGCATGTAAGAACTCTTTTTACCCTCAATTTTCATTAGTTATGAATAATTTTCTATCAGCAATCTATTTTTAAAAAATTATTACAAGAATCAACTCTCAGAAAGCAGCATCTGTCATGTACATTCCTAAAGGCAAACTTGTTTCATCCCATTCTGAATCCTGGTTAGTAAACAAATCCATAAATCCATTTTGACAATGTCATCAGATCAAGCACTGGCCTTTTGAGGGTGGGGGGTGGGGGGCATGACGTAACAAGAAACAACTTCAAAAGAATAACAGAAGATTTTTTTTTTTAATGAAGTGAGAGAAAACATGAACAGTTCAGAGAAAAATTATTATTAAAACCCACTCCAACCTCATTTCTCTATATCCAGCAGCATTTGAATTGGGCCTGTTTCCACCAAGAGTGAAAGTTTTCCATATTCCATATGGGGAAAAAAATCCCTTCCCAATTACACAGCTATGATGGGGTTTTTTTTTTTTTGGTTTTGGGTTGTTTTGGTTTTGGTGGTGGTTTGTTTTGGTTCGGTTTTCTTTTTTGTGTGTGTTTTTGTTGGTTGTTGTTTGTTTGTTTGTTTGTTTGTTTGGGGGGGGTGGATTTTTTTGTGCCAGATCCAGTATAGAAAATCAACCACCTCCCTTATTCATCTGAGGGAAAAAACTCAAAACAGAGTTGTTTCCTCTGATTGAGGACAAGGAGGGAGCTTGCAATACACAGCAGTAGGTTCACAATAGCTGTGGTCTGAGCGCATATACTTCATGAGGTATTCATATGGGGTTAAAACACACACATGTCCTACATATTTTTATATGGCAAGGGGCTACATGACATTTTCCATTCTAAAAGATTTGTGGAAGTTTTTATAAAGATTAGTTTCCTTTAACATGAAAAAAAACCCAGCAACAACAACAAAACCAGAAGTGTTACAATTTTTAAAAATTCCTGGATTAGGGAAATGGCCTTTATTACTGCCATGAAGTTTAGCTAAACTAGAAATTTTCACAAGCCTGTATACATCCTCATAGGCTTTTCTAGGGAAACACCAAGTCAAGAGCAATAAATTAAACAGGGACATTTGGAGTATGCTGTACCCGTAAGTGACGCAAGGGGATGTTCCCAGGCACTGCAGTTTGGCCACGTGTATCACTCACTTCTGGCGTGGTTTTGACTTACACCACGGGGAACACTCACAAACGATTTCCAGGCATAATTTGGAAGTCAGCTTGGGTCCATGGCTAACAGGTGGTCTGCATGGCTGCGTTGGAGGGCGAGAGCTGCTGCACGTCCATCGGCCCCAGGGCCAGGCTGGCCCTGCTGAGTGCACGCATTCAGAGCATGTGCTAGAGCGATGCTATTTCGGAGCAAAGCCCACTCTGTGAGCAGCACATTGAGAGCTGCTCTTTCCGGCAGCGGGAGGATGAGCCTCCATAAGGAGCTATGGCAAGCTTTTCCCACAATCTCTCTCATGCAGTCCCAGTGCCTCCCACATCCTCTGGGATGAGGAGAGAGGAGAAAGCTCAGCTCCCTGTTCCAGCTCCACGGACCCCACACAAAGCCCAAACCACCCCTTGGCCAACAGTTGGCCAACTTCACTCATCCCCTTATTCCTAGTGGCAGAAAGCACAACGGGAGTGATGTGCTCACTGCTTCAATAAAAGTTACATATGCTACAGGAGCGATTACAGTTTGACCACATACATTTCATTTTACTTTTTACACTACTGTTGGAAATTATGCACCGACTCTTCATTAAATTTATGATATTTTGTTTGATGAAGCAAAGTTACAAAATGTGGAAGTTATGAAATGCCACACTGATATTTCTATGCAAACATTATATATCTACATATCTGTTGTAAGTTTCCTTCTAAAGCAGTTTTTTTTCCCTTGCAAATTCCTCACTGCCAAATAAATGTATTTCCAGCTGTATCTGTGGGAAACAAATAGTGTCATACAATGAATGACCAGCTAGGAAATGCACACCTGTCATAAACTAAAGCGCATCTCATGGGATATATTATATTCCATTCCCAACTTACCAAGAAAGGATACAATGAAAAAATGGATTGGTGTCAAATGCCAGATGTTTTCAAGCCTCTCTAATTAGGTAAAAATTAAACAACTGTTATGTTCTATATTACAGATATTTTGCAGATGTGTAATTCACATAAACATAAAGTCTGATTTTCATTTACACAGAGGCCTCTTTACACTGCTTTGGCATCACAACATTGCTTAATATTGGCCTTAGTTGCTTATGTTTGCATTTCAAGTTCCTTTTTTTACTGAGAGAGTATAATAATCAGTTTCACATAAGCATCCCAGAATAAGGCCCACAGTATGATGGGGATGACTTTAGCAAGGAGTCTTGAGGGACACCAAAAGGAAAAAGAAGTTGTATTCTCTTTTAGTACTTATATTTCATGTAAAACAAGTCTGCTGAGAATGAGTTAGGTTCAATTCATCTGTACTGTACATCTTTGCAAATGTCATTGCATATTTAATTGTAACTGTGATTAATTTGCTCATGAGGAACACAAAATGTTGAGCTGTTTCCATTACCTGCTTAGCCCTTCTCCTCAGGCTCTGCACAAAACCCCAAGCTGAAAAACATCCAGGGAAAAAACTAATCAAGTAAATCCAAAACAACTTGTACCAAAACAGCTGCAGTTTCTCATCTTCCAGATTAAAATAAGAGGAAAATTATCATTAGTCAAGGTAAAGAAGTAAAACTTTAGTTAAAGGAAAAAAAAGTCCACTATTGAACTAAATTAACTACTTAATTCTGTTCCTAACAATCAAGGGGGAAAAATGTTTCTGTGTTCTTTCATAGTAAGAGGGCTGGTTTGTCTAGCTGTTCACAGTTATCATACATGAAGAGTCATAAGATCTTTGATACTTTGGTGCAAATAGTTCTGCTCACAGAAACTCAATAGACTTTATTTGTACCTTCGTCCCAAGTAACAATTACCAGAACTCTCTATACTCAGATACACATTTGTAACCCGTATAATTAAGTAGTTTTTAAAAGAAAGAATATCCATTATACAAAGAACTAAAGACAGGAATGTGATTGACAATGTTTATCAGCACCTGCCCCCAACTATTTCAAATACAATTTTCTCCTTCTCCTCAGACTTGAATGTCTGTATTAGTACTGGAACTGCAACACAGTCCCTCCACTGGGGTCTGCTGCTGGGAAGAAAAGCCTGATAAACCATATGGTTAATAGAAAGAATGCCTGGACTGAAAATTATTATTACTACAGACGATTAGACAAACACATTCACAGTGTATCATTTCGCCCTTGGAGAAGCCTGAAGCACAGTTATTATGTATTTGATTTCTTTCTCAGCATTCCTGAATTATTATTTATCTTTTAGCCATCTGGTCCAAATGTTAATTTTCCTTAGAGATGGGCAGTCACACTATGTGCTTATGGTAACCATCACTTTTGGTAAGAATATTTTTATTATTATAGGCAGTATGTGTCCAAATTATATTGCACTAGTTGAAAGCATTTGTCCAGAAAACTAACAAGATGCCATGTGATAATCCTGACTAAAATGTTTTGAATTTTCTTGCTATATTACAAATTGCTCATGAAAAGTGAGTGTTAGTCAAACCCCCATGTTCAATTATACTTGGAAGAGAGTTTTGTGAACTGCAGAGAAGTCTGGTCTGGTTTCTTGTTTAATTTCATGTTTGTATTGTGAATAAATTGAAAATTACAGGGAGACAATAGCTTTTTGCTGTGTGTGGAGCTTAAGGATGAAGGCTGCCACCTGTTCATGGACAGCATATGCAGAAGTAACCTCAAATACAGACTGACAAGGCAAGGAGAGCCCTGGAGACATCAACAGTTGGGCTACAAACACCATTCCAGTAACCCAAGGTAATGTGCAACATGCATGTGTGGTAAGTATGTGCAATACTTGGTAACGCACCCTAGAAATCACTCACATGTCCTATCCCCCTGAGGTAGTCTAAGCTGCAGGGCATCTAAAGAATACCTCTTTCCTTCTTTTGTGCATTTCAGTCTCCATGTTAGTCTGTGATCTCAATACTCCATAACTTCTCTGTGACTTTTCTCTCTTTTGCTTATCTATTATGTCTCCATTTCTCTATTCTTCTGCAAACTTTTCTTCAATACTTTGTTCTGTCACTTGTTAACTAACCTTTTCTTCAAATCATCTTTCTTGTGGAAGAATGGGGAAAATTTCAAGGCCTGACGCAGCGTTGTCCAAAAGCACTTGTGCAGGTTCTGGACTGGACAGTGTCTGGATGCATCAGCATGCACTCCCAGACTTAAGATCATTTGCTAGATACACCTCAGAGAGATGTTAGAGCAGCTGCTTGTGGTGGCCATGCCATGGTGTTTCCTGCTGGTGAAACATTGCTACACCTCACTGTGTCAGCAGACACTGACCACGCCTGCCTCAGTGCTCAGACCAGGGACCACCTGCGCATTTTATTGAAACAATAAGCACTCTCAATCCACTCTGGCATGAAAAAAGCTGCAAGAGTATAATGCTGGTCGAAATACAGGTCACAGGATCAAAACAAAATACACAGCTATCGTCCTTTTTGTATCCTCTCTACAACAACAGCACCAAACAATTAAATACCGATAACAAGTAGGCTGCATCCATTACAGCAACACTTGACTCAGTGGAGGCACTGAAGTGGGCAAAAGACTGACAGCTGCATGTTTCCCCATCCTTCAGAAGAACTTAGCAGTTAGGTAGGATGTGTTAGAGTTTTCCCTAGGAGTTGTATTCAAGGGAATCACGGCAGAGGTAGGAAGGTTTCTCCTTGTACCATGGGGAGAAGGAAGCCAGAGTCAGGAGGGTCCCATAGGTTGGACCTGTGGATCCTGCTTCTCCACCAAAGACAGGCACCAGTCACAACCCCTTCTGCAGTGCCCAGCTCCCCTGGGGCTTCCTCTTGTAGTAGCACCAGCATCATGAGGCATTTGGTGAACAGACACTCCTCCAAAAGCTGTTCTTCAGCAGGAACACCACAGGCAGCCAGCAGTCACCATCTCCTCATTCCCCTGCATCTCTGTAGACAACTGCCTTAGGCAATCACATCATTTAGAGACCCCTATGGTTTTACTTTCACCTACTCCTTTTCCCAGCAGCTCACTGAGCCCCTGGCCACCCAGACATTCCTCCCGTGAGCCTTCCCAGACAGGAAAAACTGCTGCTTGGGGGCCCCAGAACAGACCCAGCTTTTGAGATACAGCAGCAGCAACAGCAACAGCATGATTTGGAAAGGGGTTTAAGTACATCTGGTCCTCTAATGAGTTTGTAGCATGGCCCCTTCAATGCAACTAAGGGGATAGAAGTGAGCAGGAATGAAAGGATCCCTTTGTCCCATGGGAGTACCAAATACAATATATCACTAAACCTCATCTGTCTTAATAGCTTCCCTTCCCAAATACACTCTGGGCCTTGTAAAGCAAAAAGAGTCATTAGACCACAGGCCTCACCTTAAGGAAGTTTACTGTTGATCTGTAATCTCTTGTGTTTTATCTCCGAGAAAAGAGCAGTGGCACGTCTGGAGGAACCTCTGTCTAAGTCAATCCCTACAGCCCTGTTTGCTTACCCCCACTGTGAGCCTCCTCAAGAGCTAAACTGCAAACAAACCACCTCCTACTTTCAATAAAATTCAAAGAAACTCTTAGTTGAGAAGTACTGGGAATCTAAACTGTCCAAGCAAAAATCGTGTGTTCCAGTCCTTAGTGTGGGGATTTAAATGGGATGCCTATTTCTTTAACTTGTTATTTTTAAAGAGCATTCCAGTTCTTACTACAGCAGTATTTTTATTCTGAACATTACCATTCCTATCACAAAGGAGGAACAGATGGACTTTCTGCTCATTATTGTAAAACAATTTAGCTCACTTATATTGACTGGGTCAATATTGAACTCCTGAGCTGGAATGTTATCAGGGAGTGAGACCGTCTCAGAAATCCTCTCCTCAAAACCACGGTATTTCATGATGTGTGTAACTCTGAATTCAGTCTTAAATGAAGCATTCAAGTGTAAAGAAGAGAGGGATTTTGGAATTTGGTCTGTGATTATGATCACCTTTCTATTGGATTGGGCAATTACCACACATCACCTCCCAAGCAAAATAGATCACTAACCTTTTTGCATAAACATGTACCAGCATTCTAGCAATACAAAGCTTAATCAGAAAAAAAAAACCTTCTGAAACTCATCCTACGAAATCACACAGGGGGAACAAAATAGAAAGTTTAACAAAGACTGTTTTACCTAACCTTGTCCAAAGAGAAAAAAAACAAACAGGTGGATATGTGACAGCCATAATTAATATAAACAATGTTTGTAATTTCATCTCAATGTACAAGATATAGACTTTGTAAAAGTCTGATGAAATCTTCAAAAAAACAAATCTATTTATCAAGTTTGTCATGCATAGAACCAGAAGTAAATGGTTTTAAACTGAAGCAAATGAGGTTCATGTTAGATGGTAGGTCCTGGGGAGCACTTGAGAAAGATTGCCTAAGGAAACTCAGAGATTTCTATCACTGTAATTCCTGAGAACAAGTTAGATAAATTTGACAAGACATATATCATATATTCACCCATATCTTCTTGATTCAGTAAGGAACAAATAATTTTTTCAGTGCAGATCATTGTTCTGTGTCATCACAGCAGTGATATTAATTTTGAATTACACAATGTTTACTACCTAGCATTTAAGAAACACATAACATGTGCTTGCATTTATGCAGTTTCCTTTCTTATTTGACAGATAAGAAAACAGAAAAATTATTTCATTACAGCCTTTAACAAATCCATAACAAAGTCATCAATTCAGGAGTTTCAGTGCCCGTTATCATGTTCACTAGTGGGATTTAATAGTTCTTCGTAATGGGCTAGCAGAGTTAGGTTGATTTCTAGAGACATTAACCCAGAATTTCTTTGCTCTTGGTGGTTTGTGTCAAACAAAATAACATTAAAAGCAATTTTTATTTGTTTTAGCTATGGCAGCTGAACTTGCAAAAATATTCCCTCTACCCTTGTCTTGACATCACAAAAGAAGTCTCAAGAGACTTTTACTGAAAACTTCATGAGCCGACTGTGGAGATGCTGCATGTTGTATGTGATGGAATAGGGGAATGCAGAACTCAGGTTTTACAAGCAAATTTGAAGGGAAAAAAGAATTAAAAATCTCTTTTGGGGCTTTGTGCAGCATTAGCATCTTAATTGATTCAAAATACATTTTATCAAAGGGATTCATAAAACTGGCTAATATCAAGCAATTAAGAAGATGATTTTTTTTTTTTTTGATCCTATTCTACCCTGCTTCCCCTTACTTTTTCTTCAAAAATAACATGGTCAGTAAGTGGAAGGCTTTGATTTTCACACAGAATTATAATAGAGGTCAACTCAGCTGTGTTTGGTTTTTAGAAAACAGAAACATACTTTCAAAACTATAAGTTCTCAGGAATGGCTTATTATTTCAAGAATCATATTTGTTAGATAAAGTGTACTAAAAACAAAACACAGAAAGATAATGATGAATTGTGCAAAGGTAATAATGAACTTGCAGACAAAAAGCTTTGAAAGCAAAAATAAAATAGCAAGCATTGAAGACTATTAATAGGACATATGGAAAGTTCTGAGATAAGATAAACCTGAAATACTTCAAAGTGTCCATTGAAGTCAATGAAACAACCTTCACTTTCTTCTGCTTCACCAGCAACATCAATTTAGAGCCTTTCCTGGCTATGTGCACCCTAGGAATATATATTCCTGAAAAGTGGTTTGCTGAATTGAATGCTGGGAGGGTGGAAAAACTCATTATTTTATTAGAAACCTGAACTTTTTTGGATCTGTCTCTTTGGCTACATATGCCAAGGAGCATAATGCACTGGAAGAATAATTTAAAAATCAAGAAACATTTATTCAGCAGTGACATAATTTTCCATTTTGGTTATAAATGTTTTAAGGTTTGCTGTTATAGCTCTTTATTTCAGTACCATCATTGTAGCCTATCACATAATAAATATTAGCATGCACAATGTATCAGTTTGTATAAGCTGCTGTACATATTTCAGCACCGACCTTCAGTAGCCTTCTCCAGGTAATGAGTTAACCATAACTGTACCAAAGCCTGTACATTTGAACTTTTATATTTTTTTTTAAATTGTCTCTGCTTTAAGTTGTACTTAATCTGACTCCTTCATAAGACAGCCCTCATTAAGAGTGCCAGTAAAGAATGCTCCTGGGAGTACAGTCTCTGTGGAAGCTGAGGTCCATGTCTGTGCCAGGACACCTCAGGCCATACCATATCAGTAATTTCAGTTCCTGGGCTACACCTGACAAAGTTGATTTAGGTACTTAGGGCCTGAAAAACAAGGAGGAATAAAGTGATTCTTAGGAGAAATATTTACGAACCAACACAATGTGGAGGTTGACCTTTCCTTTTCTCATGCACACATAAGATCACAGCCTGAAATTCCAGCAAGAACGGAGCTCATGTCTTTGGGCACAAGAGCATTGACCCCTTAAAAGGACTTATACTATTGCAATAAAGTCAGAAGTAGTGGTGTCTACCTCTTTGCAAGACATGGTTAGAGCATTTCTCTATTTGAGCTTCTTTAAGCCACAACTGAAATTTTGCCAGAAACAGGCGTAACCAGTCATTCCTCAGCCAGGGAGGGACAGACAGGCTGACCACTTTTCATCCTTCACATGGATCACAATAAAACGTGCATTGGGACAGGCCCTGACACACTGCATTTAAGGAAGGAAAACAGAATTAAGACCTAGACCAGTTAACACACATTCTGTGCAACACCTGCTGAAGACCATGGTCCAACACGGAGCGTAAGACCTGGGGTCTGGTGTCACAGGCTCCAAGACTAATTCTGCTACAGAGCGCGGTGGACAAAGTGACAACTGTGTCAACACCTCACTTTTCCAACCTGTAAAACTGAGACAGTTCAACCGAGCTAATCTCTAAAGTACTTTGATATCCAGGGAAGTGTACGCTGTGGAGAAGCTCGCATTATCCTGCACCTGATTTGAATGGGAACTGGATCTACCTCATGTTGCAATTCATTTTGTTTGACTGATTTGGAGGCATTTGGTATCTAAAGTCAGGGCAGACCTAGACTGTTTGGGACCCAACCTGGTAGAAGAAAACTTACCTGCTTAAGAGAGATTTTACATGATGTGTGTGATGAGAACACGTGTGAAGTTGCCCTACCCCGGCATGGAAAGCATCAGCCTTCCTGATCCGCAGGGATGAGCAGCACAGAAGGGCTCTCACTCAGCACCACAGAGGGCAAGCAGGGCTCTGTCGTGGCTTCACAACTCCTAAGAGCAGCACTGCTAAGATTTGTTTCCCACAAATACCCCAGCAGCAGCATTTCCCTCTTTCCCTCCAGGCAGTGCCTGACTGAGGTCCAACACCGCCAAGGGAAGGGATAATAAGGAAATTTCCACGGAGGGAATGGATGCTGTTACATAAATGCTTCCATAGGCCTGACTACTGTTTCCTGAGAAAGGAAACTCCATTCATCAAGTCTGTAATAAACTGACATCTCATCAGCAGGGGAAACAAGAGGAAGGTACTTGTGAAGGGAGAAATCTGTCCCTGTACATACATGAACTGTTTTCCTTTGCATGCCTAATCTGTGAGGTGACTAAAGTTTCACCCACTAGTGCTATAATACTCACATGGGAAACATTAAGTTAAATATTGCAAAATTAAAGTGTAAGAGTTATTGGAAACTAGAGCCGAGCAAAATATTAGAATTTTCATCCTGGGGGAAATTCTAATATTACAACATTTGTTTTCTTCCAAAATTAGAATGGAAATGTTGAAATACCTCTTTTTTCATAGAATGAACATGTTCTCAGCTACTTTGACATTAAAATGAATTTGACAAAGGTGTTACAACACCTCCTGGGAATTGTTGTTAAGATACCTTGTACTTAGAACTGTGTTAACAAGGGATATTTCATTTGGGTTATTGAACCAGACCTGTAAAAAAATGCTTGGGGTCAGGCAGAACTTTCATTTCATTTTTGTTTTCTTTGAGGCTATTTAACTCCTGTATTCCCTTGAGCAAAATTTTAAAAAACCCACCAAACAAACAAAAAAGACAGAGAGAAAAAAACCCTTGATTGGTTCTGAAGGGGAAACAAGTTTTGCAATCACTCCATTTTGAAGATATTCAACAGTGTTCTGGATTTTATATTTGATCCTCATAAATGGTTCTTTTCATGGTTAATCTTCAAAATGAGGAAACTAATTTTGTTTCACATGTTATTGCCAAGAGTAATTATTAATACAGATTCAATACATTACTTCAATTGATCCACAACTGAATTCATCACGAAAATAAATCACTGAAAAAAATCTATCTCATTTTTTAAAATACCTTTATAGGCTTCCTTCTTTGGTTGCATGCCCCCATAGCTGATCTTCAAGCTAGGAAGTGGAAATGCTCTCCTGGTACACTTCAACACTGACACCCTAACAAGTAGCATCCTGGGAACTTACTAATTTTGTCTCTTCAGGACAAGTAATTCTTTTGTCCTGATGTTGTGCTGCTGGGTGCTGCTTGCTGGGTAGATCATTTCTTTTATTGGAGTGTTGCTGGCATGCTGGCTGAAGCCTGTGGACTTAATAAGTGGTGGAAGCATGAGCAGAATGGAAAAATCTGAGGAAAAAATGCCCTTATGGAGGTGAAAAGGTATCTTGCTGCAATTAAACGCACACGAAAGCACTTGAGAAGCAAAAAGGGGGGACCCCACTGTTCAGATTCTTTTTGCAGATTTAATCAGATTAGAAATTTTCCACTTACTCACAGATCATTCATTGATCTTCTGATGTTAGTTTAGTAGGCTGGTATTTTCTAAAGTCTCAGGCCCTTTTTTCAATTAAATAAATAGGACCTAAGACCTCACATGTCTATATACGCACTTTTTTTTAAAAATTCCCGTCCATATTTTTTTGCTGTTCTCATACAAAGGCTAAAGGTTAGGGTTTTAATTTAAACATAATATTTTCATGGTTCATAAGAAAATCTGTATTGGTTTACATTTTTGGCAACTTTCATTATACCCCAGTGATTCCTAGAAGTCCTTGTACTTTCCTGCTGGTGAGAGATACTTTCCATAAAATAACACAGTATAAAAATAGTAATTATTAACTCACTGCGATGTATTTTGTTAAGGTGCAGAGAGTGTATCCAAAGGAATAAATTTATTCAGTGTCCAGTTTTGTGGCCATGTTTTCCAGTTTAAAATTATTATGTTGCAAAAATGTACTTTAAAACCAACATTAGAAGTTTCACTAATGAGAAAGGCAGGAGATAATCCTAGTTACTTGTAACAACCCCATATCCCCTATGTCTGACAGACAACAACAGTTCAGCTTTTAAAGGGGATTTAAAGAGGATTTTAAAGGGTCTGTGCACTGCAGAAAGGTTTCACTTTGAAAACAACTCTAAAAATAATTTCAGAAATTCTAGCTCTCTGCTCTGACACATTATCTAGGTTGATACCTGCATGAAGTATATTTAAAGGCTGCAGACATTTTACATACAGTATATTGAAGTTAAAAAAAAATTAATCTAGTTTTTTTTTTCTAAAGGACGTTTGAGTTGTCACAAAAGCGTGGATTCAGCAAATTCTAAATAATGCACATAAAAAGCCAGGCCCGTACACCACACATATGCACAGTGCTGTTCAAATGAGCTATGGACTAGAAGATACCTAATGTATCTGTAAAAGGCTCTGCGACTGGAAAAGGTTAGTGACTCATGTGGAATTGGTTGCAAATTGATGCACTCTAAGACTGGAATATATTAACAGACTGAGAATATTTAAAGTTTTATATGCTTGTCTTTACAAAACACTTACTGACAAGAAGAAGACAATAGGCACTTACAGAACAAAAAGACATAAGAGAAATAAATAGTTTTAATAGTGTGAGATGTGCAGATTTTGCAGAAATATCCCCTATAACATATTATATATGTCACCAAGAAAAAAAAGTTGATCAATTTTCTATGCATATTTAGTAAAGAGAAATTTCTAGTAATTTCTTCAGGTTTTTAAAAAGATATCTATCAAAAATTACCTCCAGAGGCATCTCATGTAACATGTTATTTTGAAGTAGAAAGCAGAACTGCGAGAAAAGATATGGAGCAAAAGTCAATACTAGTAATCTTTTGCATAAAAAACTCACCCAGAGATCCAAAGCAAGTAGTATTATATCCATTTCACAGATGGAGAAATGAATAAGCAAGGAAAAGGAATATTAGCCTATTTGCTTAGGTTTTTTATTTCCTTTCTTCTGGATTTACAGTTGGATGTGTACTCCAGCATGTAGCTGTTGGTTCTACCGAACAGAGTACAGTAAAGTCAAATATTAAAGAAAATTAAATAGTGTGACACACTATGTGCAAGGGAACACTGTGGGTGACAAGTTTTAAAGGAAATTATTATTAGTAGGATAACATAATGAGAAACTACGGCAAATGTTGTGATTTCATGCTGTGTATTTATTTAGAGTTCTAAATGTTGAGCCTACCTTAATATTTTTATTAGTAAATGAAATGAAAAAATCAAAAGTCATGCTTAGCAGAAAATAATTTCGTACCTTCCTAACAGCAGAACTTTATATGCTTCTCTAGGAATAGAAATGGCACATGGTCATCACTGACTCTGCAATTCTCACAAGCAAAAGCCCAAAGTCAATAGCTTTTTCACACTGAAAAAGAAAGAAAATAACTTCATAGGCTGGACATGTATATTAGAAGTTGCACACTTACAGCCTACTAATGAAAACAGACACCTTGACACAGATTTTGAGAAAGGCAGAAGCAGACCTGAACTGTTTTAGCTGGAACAATAAAAAGAGTGAATACCAGTCGCTTATATTCATATATTCTGTTTTACTTCTTGTATTCCAAATTCCTGTCCCTTTACTTAAAATATTTCCACTACTCTAATTTTTCTTCTCTTTCTTTCTTTTATTACTACTTTGTCTGGACATGCTGAACAAGTTATTCCTATTTATTGACTTCAGTCTATGAGGCAAATTCTGAACATGCCAAAACGACTCATACAGATTGAGTCAGATAATGTGTCTGGGATCTTATTTTGCAGAACACTTAAGTTACACATGTAAATACACACACACTGTGAGCTAATTTTTGAGCTATATTCACTTCAGTATGGTTTCCAAATTCAAATATTTTCCCAAAAAAAGCATATGTCCTTTAATCTATTGATCTTTGTGTCAGGCAACTATGAGTACAAAATGAGTATTGTATATAGTCTGTATCATATCAGAACCAGCTGGCTTGAAACTTTCATTAGGAAGGAATGAGGAAAAAAATATTATTCCTTTGAAATAAAATAATTCTCAGAATCCTGTATGATGCTTAACGAAGAATCTTTCATAATGATTTCATAACCTAGGTCATATTATATCTGAAATGATAAGCCATGTTATATTTGAAATTATACAGGCAAAGCAGTAAAAATCTAAGCCAAAGGTAGTAAATCATCTGTTCTAAAAGCTGAAATCCTAAATGAACCATTGCCATAAAATGACACTTGCAGGAATGAGGGAAAAATATCGGATGTGTTTCATCTTCTAATACTCTGAGTATGAAAGAAAAATTTTTCTTTTCATAATGTAACTTCAATTCCCACAATTTAAAACACTTCAAAGCAAACAGCATGCATTCAAAGGTTCCAACAGGTAGTTATTGCTTTGCACTTAACACATGAGTTCAGACTTGAATATTCTGATTTTAGGGGAAGAAAAAAAAAAGCTTCTTTTTACATTTAGAATTTCCACATAACTAAGCATAAAAGGTTTCTTATGCTTTTATCGCTTTATTTCTGTAAAATGCTGCACATTTTCATCTCATATAATTTGGAGGAACAAAACCACTACTACAATGTGTTGCCCGAATGATTCAAAACAGCTACTCCTTTCTGTTCCAGCCAAGGTAAAGCTGCCTTGGGAAGCAACAGCAGCTTTGGCAGCACCCAGGAAAAATATATCCACAGACAGAGCGAGCAGCTGTGGCCCCTCAGAGACAAATTCAGCTCAGAGCATGTAAATGTATTTCCTCTGCAATCCAGTTTGTAAATTCTAGATCTTCTAAGTATTGTGGATTCTTCCTACTATTTGCAGCCTTTTGAACTTCTTTGTGGATATTGCTTAGACTTACTTTCCTCTTATTCTTAACCTTTCTTCCATCCTCTCTCCTATTACTTTTCACACAGGCAAGACCAGGAAGGCACAAAGGCTGATGATTTTAAATCTGACATACTTCTTCAGGACTACACCTTCCAGTGAGCCATTCACACAGCTCGATCGCGTGCCCCTAACAATAACAGTTATTAGGAGCTACGTTGCAAGAGCTCATTTTCAGTTAACAGTCTGTCTAAGCTCCTGTAAAACTGTTAAGTTATAAATCACTTCACTCTGTTATTATTTTAAAAAAAAGTAGCAGCACACAATTAGCAATATAATTATAGAATTATTACGCTCCACAAATTATACAGCCAGGCCCCCAACACACATAGCTGCAGGGCCCCAGTGCAGCCAGGGGATTTTTTTCTTCTAAAGCAACAGATGTGTCAAGGCAGATTAGAATTTTTTTTTCCAGATGCATGATTTTAGGGGGGTTCTTTAATTTTTTTTTCTTTTGCTGCCAAATCTGTTTTATCTTTTGAGATGTCTTCTCTAAGAAAATGTACCAATCAAGATATGGTAAAGATGTAAACAAAGGCTGTGAAGTTCAACTTAAGACTCAAAATTTAGCAAGCCTAGCTTGCATGTTGAAGTGAGGATGCTTGTGTGACAATAAGATGAGCCCAGCCTTACAGAAGGAGCTGAAGGGCAGCTGGCTTCTTTTCTCAGAAGAAATCCCTCCAAATGCTGAACATGTGCAATGCACTCTGAAGAAGATTGGAGTCACTTGCTGATGCCAGAGCTGCAGCCAAGGACCTCCTCATGCAGAGCAGAGCCCACCAAGCCTGCCTGCCATGCACTGCCTGCTGCAGGACAATAAAATACAGCACTTTTCCCAAAAGCTTAGTTAAGGCTCATTAATCAAAGAGGGTTTTGAGACAAAACTGTTGGCTATTATATATACATGCCTAGTTAAAATGAACAGTGGCACCTGACTTCTGTTTAAAAGAACATAAACATGAGCGCAGGTAGGCAGACAAATTAACCCACTGACATGCAAGAAAGTCAGAAGTTGGTCATCTTTTACAAAACCTGACATTTCCAGGAAGGTATGAGGATCACCTGAGTTATCTGTTCACCTAAACCAATCTGACACACTACCCTGGCCCTAATCACAAATGTAACACAGAAGCAGATATGTGAAACTGGATCCGGTCTTTCCTTTTATGAGAGGGGATGAGGGAGAAAATAACAATCCTTTTTGCCCTCCCATGGTGAGGCAGCTGCTGAAATCTGTTCTAATAATAAAAAAACAGAAGTCACCAGGATGGGTTTGCATTCTCAAAGAGCAAAAACCAAAAGCAGCAGCTGCTGCGTCCCACACACCTTTGGTAACTCCTGACACTCAGTGATATCTTTGAGGAATTTGTGGCAGAAGAGAGAAAGACAAAGGAAGATGTACAAAATAAGCAGCATTTCCAACATCTGTAGGGAGACAGCAGTTTGAAATGAAGCAGGATTTCCAGGCTGCAGTGGGCTGTGGAGCTACTTCTGTCAGATCTCCTGTCTCACTGTCTGGGTTCAGTTTTCTACATAGCTCCATGCTATAATTAGTCTGATAGCTGTGCACTTATTTTAATGAGTAGCAAAGCAGCTGCTGGAGTTGCCTTTAGCTGAAATGGTGTGTCAGCTTATAAATTACAGTTCTATTGCCTACACATTGGAGCTTTAAGTCCTAAAGACATTTCTCTGCAATTTGCTAATTATTGTAATTGTTATAATTTTATATGACCACCTCTCTACCAAACAAAAAATATATTGAAGAGTTTTACTAGTTTAAACTGGCTCAGGAGTTAAAAAGAAAAGCATTTAGCACTTCCACCATGGTTTTCAGTGTGTGAGTGCTGAGGGAACAAGTGGGTACTCAACTGTTCATTTAGCTGTCTGCTCTGTAAAGAAACGGCAGTCTAACAGAAATGCCTACATAGATGAAGAGATAATTCTGTTATAAGGAGCTGAATTCTCAGTCTGCTCCTCTTCCAGACATTTGGTTTTTTTTTTTTCTCATTATTTTTGGTAATGCCCAAAGAAAATTGCCTTGTTGGAGTGTCTCTCACTCAGCCGCAGCAGTTCAGTGGCACAGCCCTGCTCCAGCAGCAAGCCCCTGAATGAGGAGCTCAGGAATCCTCTCTTATCCATCAAACCCTCAATGACATTCACCCACCCTTGCTTTCTGAAGTCCAAGGCCTCAACACTCTGGCAGTCCCGCTATATATTCCATAGAAAACCTGTCAGGAGTATGACTGCACTCCAAAGAGGGATTTCAGAGAGGTTAGCTGTGTTTCAGCTGTAGATGTCTATTTTAAAAAGCCAACCCAGACACTTGTCCTGTGACTTCCTATTTAAACCTTATCAGCTTCACCAGGATCCAAAATAGAAGACAGCAGCCTCCCCAACACGGGTCCCTGGCACTCCGTGGTGTTGAGCTGTTATTCCGTCACTGCCCAGGGGTCAGGCCACGAGACTGAGTTTTCCAGCGAGCAAATCTAGATGGACTGCCTGCTCCACTGCCACTGCCACCCGGTCATCTGCTCCCCTCCCCTGACCTTCAGGGCCTGAAATCTTTATCAATAAAGGTCAGTAGGACTCTAGCACGGTGTTCTCTGTACAGAATAAAGAGGAGGAAAGTACATCGTTGAGCATGTATATCTAGAGTAAACCAGAGCTAATTCCCTCTTAATTAGCACCTCACCACTCTCTCCACTCATCAAAAAAACCATCAAGGAACTAATAGCCTACTCTTGCCAATTCTTATTAAATTATCTGGAAGCTCACACCAGATTATCACAGTGGCTCCATCTGGTCATATAAACCACTCTCTCCAAGTTCTTGCCCTCTGGAAAAGTCATCTGTTCCTCCTGTGAGAAGAGGGGCAGCCCACCTCACACAGCAGTGGTATGGTGGCTGGTGGAATGGTATCCACCATTGGTGCACCCTAATAAACACCCACAGTCCCAACCCCCTGGCACCTGACACTGGGTGAGCTGTCAAACCCTGCCCAGCACATAAAACATGAGCAGAGCCAATTGGGACTTACAGCTCTTCAAGTCCTTTTCTGTGTGTACCTAAGAATCATGAGACTGTTTGAGAAAACAGCCATTTTTTATTGTAATTACATTCCTTTTGCAACATTACAGCACGTAAGTGTGGATGCACAGTGGTTATAAAGCCAGCAAAAATCAAGGGTGTCTGCTCTGTATCAGCAGGAGGATACTACTACTCTGCTTAGCCACGGAGACTGCCCCTAAGACCATGGGAGAAAGAGCATGATCAGGATCGTCTAAGCCCAGGTATCTTCTCTGAGCTTGGGCTGCAGCTGGTACCTAAGCCATGATCTCATCCAGCTGAGGGGCAGGGACAGGGGCAGAAGGAAGCATAGTGACAGGAAAGGTTTGCCCTACACTTCTCTGGTTGTCACTAGACTAGGTTTTCTAGTCTTTTCTTGCAAAGCAGATTAAAAGATGTATACCAAACCACATAATAGATATATATAGAAATCCCAACAGTTCCTCGTGCCCTCTGTAAGTACTTTAACTCTTCGAGCAGTAACAGAAAAAAAACCCAAAGAATTGCAGATTGTTTGCTTTTCACAGTGTGCTTCAGTAAAGATCCCTCATTGTCAAGATTAATACAAACCAAACCAGACTATTAAGTTGTAAATTAGAAAAAAGGGTCATTATCTGCAAAGGGCTTTGTAACAACTTCTTATGTGTCCTTTCTCACACACAGATTGAGCTGCTACGTGCCTGTCTCTGTAAGCCTGGGGATAGCCAGCAAAATCCCCACGGCTGGCTGCTCCACAGGCACGGGAATGCAGGAGAACTCTGTACATTCTGATGGGTTAGTTAAAAAAATACCCTAGGCAAACTGTGAGTTTGGGTTTTGACATGCATTATATTATTCCTGGCTAAAACCCTTTTTTCCCTCAGTAATTACCCCAAAAATTATTACTTTGAGATTTTATTCCAAAATAATGAATCTGAGAAACACTGCTATTAGTTTTCTAAATAATTAATTGTAGAAATCCTGCTTATATTGGAAAATTTGGCTAATTCATTAAATAGAAGAAGATGCCAAAATTATATATACACCTTTAAAAATAATAAATCACTCATACACACTGAAAAAAATGCTGGGATCTTTAATTGTCTCTTCATAGCTTGTATCTTAAGTCTACAATACCAGGTATACAGAGAAAAACAAACCAACCCCCCTGCACTCTGTCCCATCCCAGCTTTCATTGCTACTTATTAAAACAGAGAAAAAGCAAAACCACACTGAATGCTCTTGCACTTAGATTTTATTGAAAGAAATTGGAAGACAAAATTGATTCAAAACACTAAAGACAAATCTACACAGAAATCTCTCCAGATCAAACCCAGAAACAAGCATGAATTCATTTTTTTCATTGGTTTTGAATAACTGAATTAAAATTGCATTTTGTGGTCTCTCATTCCCATCTTTGCTGGATATGGACCAAAGTAAGCCCTCACTTGTAGTGAGAAGTCCAAATTTCCACACTGGGCCTTGCTCTTAGCTGCTTAGAAAACCTCAGTGACCTGACCTTTGGAAACTACCAGTTTTTATCTAAATGTGTACTTTGAACTCACATTTTGCATCAGTAATCTACAAGATTAGCATCAGACCATGCAGGAAGATAGTTTGAATCGGTTTTGCAGTCAAGCTGGGTAGGTTTCACAACTGGACATTATTGCCTATGAAAATGGCATTAACAAATATTGCCATTGATGGCTGGCATCAAATCATCAGCCTCATTAAATCTCTTTGCAGAAGTTAAAGAGGTCTCAAAAGCATAAATGAAAGCTAATCTTGAGTAAGAGGGAAAAAATCAGATGAAAATGCGTAATTATATGAAGGACATTATTTCAAAATCATTGGTTATTTCAAGGGACTTTGTCAATTCCTTTTTTTCACCTCCTTCCTCTCCTATTTTAACCTAGAAATCTCAAAGACAACTTTTAGAAATTTGTAGAAATCTCACTTTTCAACTTGAATCTGGATGGAAATGAGTTTTCATTTAGTAGTATTATGATTTCTTTCTTTCTATGAAAAGTTACTGGCATTTAAACTTAATCTGTGAATTGGTGTCTAGCAATGCATGAAGGAGGAAATTTGCCCTAAAGAAGTTCAACTGAAGTGTACAAAAAACAATTTAAACCTCTGAAATTACTATTTCAGAAGCTATGTGTTTTGATATGAAAATGAGATGTAAATGACACAAAATATGATGAATTTGTTTGCTCTGTAATGGCCCTTCCAAATTTTTCAAAGCTGTGTGGCCAAATGAATTTATTCCAATTACATCAGAAGAGCACAATAGTGAGAGTGACGCTTGCAAAATACATTCTTTTAAAATGGCAAATAAAACTGCCTGACTGAAATTCTCAGACTGAAGAGCAAAACAAGAAAAAGGAAGTTGTAAGGAGGGAATGATACCTGCAGCAGCACTTAGCAAGGATGAACAAGTTCCAGTGGAAAAACGAAGGACCACTTCCTTTCTAAAGAGAAACCAAATCAGAGCAATTTGCTTTGATGTTGATGGGAAATTACTGTATGCTTTGAAACAGTGGGACCTAACAGGCTGCCATTTGACTGGAATCACAATGGTCTGAAGGTGAGGAGAGAGGTGATGAGCAGAAGAGTTCATTTGGACAAAGCACGGCCTTGGCTGCCCCCAGTGATGAAAAAAGGAAACAGGACAGATAAGGCTCAAAACAGTTACCCACTGGATTTCATGGCTATTGTTAATAACACTTTGTAAAGAATATTTATTTAGTGTTAATTTAAAAAATCAGCTCTAAGGGGGGGAAAAAAAGCAGATGTAAAATTAATGTCTCTATAGAGGTTGAAGTGGTCCACTTGGAATTTCAAAGGCAGGAAATTCATGAAAACGATCATACAGTGGAACTGTCAAGCATTCAGTAATATCAGTTACTTAAGGAAAAGGCTCAGTATGTCAGAGGCAGAGTCTGTCACTGATTGCTATGCATATTTAATGGTAACTTATTCAACAATTCACGTCCATGCACTCAACAGGACTATCCACCTATGAGAGGTGCTATTATTGAAAATATTCTCTTTATTACCACAACATATTGATAAGTACTATAGCTAAGCACACACTGTTGTATGGAGTGTACACTACATATGCAAAAGAAAAGCTCTTGCCAAGCTTAATATCCATGTGTGGTTTTCAATTTATGAAAGAACTGCAATCAGGCAATAATGAATAGACTGCAACATCAAATAGTTTTTATTAATAAACTATCAATTTGATCCATTATGACAACCATGAATTGTTGCTGGTTGATCAGTGACTCCTACAGCTCTTCAGATGACAGAAGCAAGGCAGGACTGAATTCTGCCACAAAGCCAAATAGCAAGGTAAAACTTTTTATTAGTTTTGCTTTCTCCTCTATAATTAGCTAAAATAACTCAATTGTTGTTGTTGCCATTCTTCTCTGACCAGCTCACCTTATTTTAGTATATTTCTCTTTCTAGCTTGCCTGTGATTAAGGGTGTCATTCTGCCCCTCCTACACATTGGAGTGGGCCAAGAAAAAAACATGATTTGTCCCATATGTTACTTGTGATATATCTCAAATGACAACATAATCTAGAATATATAAAATATCAAATATGTAATAAATAATATATACAATATATAGTATGTAATAATATATAACAATGTATAATAATATATATACTATATCATAATATATATAATGTATTCCTGTCGGATGCTAGAGGCTCATGGCAACTCTTCTCAGTACTTTGGAGTAGTCTTGTTGTTGTCCCCCCCGCCCACTCCCCTTCTTGAAGGAAGGAGGAGCATCCGTCAGAACCAAACCCATATTTTTCTGATTTAGTGGAAGCAGACTATGATCCCTAAATTTCTTTGAGCAAACCCTTTACACTACCTGTACTCTTCTTTACTTCAATCTACCACCACCATGGGAACAACGTACCCTGGGTTTACCAGCATCACCTTCTACTAGTTTAACCTAGGTTTAATGACAAATGCATAGACACTTTTAGCAGGAATGTCTAGTTTGCAAGATTTAAAGAAGGGGTTTTAGATTCACAGAAAGAAAAGGTAAATCATAACTTGAATAAAATCCTCAGCCATATTTAAGCTCCTGCATTGCTATTTCAGCTCCACTCTGCCAGAACTTCTATCTTGCCTCTTCTTGCTGTAGGTCCTGGAACCTTGAATTCAGATACATTCCTACCTCCCCAGCTGTTTCCTTTCTTCTGGAGTCAAGTTTTCCTGCTAATTCAAGTGCCCCCTGACAATCTACCTAGCCCAGTTTTTCAGACTATTCAGCAGGATTTCTCCAGCCCCACTTTGCTCATAGCCATCCAGGAATACATGATCCAAATATGAGCACTGATGGGACTGGTAAACTTGCATGTTTAAAGTCTCTCTCATACTCTCCTTAGTCAGCCTTGATGTCTGCCTCCACTCAGTGTAGATCACTCCTTTGGTCCATTAGAGATCACTAAAACATTCGTATTAAATGTCATACGATGCATACATTTTGTCCAGCTTGTGATCTGGGTCCCTTGACAACTTTCTGTGGAGACCACACAGTGCTTTCAAATAGCTTAGAGAAACACTCTAAGAAGTAAGGAAGAGAAATCCAGCTCTATGGGACCACACTGAAGATCCATTTAATTCAGAGGATGATTTGAGAGTAGTGAAAATTTTGGACAGAGTAAGAGACAAGGGAAAGCAGACAGAGATCTTTCTCTTGTATATTCCACTAGTTCCCGGCCCAGCACAATCCAAGACTTTCTGAGCCAATGGTCTCATCAGCATCTTAACATTTAATAGGCCTGTGTGGAGAGTTCTTCCATGAACTTGTCTCATTGCTGTGCCTGGAAATGCTAGAAAGGCAAGCTCTCCTCCAGTCATTTGCTTTTACTGGGGTTCCCATGACACAGGAGGCAGTGAAATGCATAAGATATTTCAGCACTTCAGAAGAGAAGTACCTGGAAAACAAACAGCTGACTCAGCTTCAGTCTGGATGAGAGCTCGGTGCTGCTGTTAGATGGAAGAAAGGCTTTCAAGGGTAAACCACAAGCCTGGAATTAAATTTAAACTGAATATATCTGCCAGGCTCTGATTACAAATCACTGCTCATTCGAGGCATCTTTCTCAGCTGCCAGATGCCCAAGCAACAACACCCCAAAAATTTTCCTGACAAGCAGATGCATAATTTCAGAGCACAAACAGTAGCAGCCAACCTCACTCACCGTTTCATCACACCAGAGCAGAGCTCAGCAGAGGGACCACTCACTAGTTTCAGCCATCCTAACCTGTAAGGTTAAGGGTGTTGGGTTAAACAGTCTCATGGTGGTGTAATCTGCAGGGTTAACTACCAGAGTTGTTTCAAGCAGTGGGCAGCACGAGTAGTTCAAGATCCATCTGATCAGCTACTGAAGACAGTGCTGACTGGCCCAGCCCTGGCACTCTGCAGAGCCCAAGGCAGAATATGATGGCAGTGGTTTCCTCCATCCATAACAAGGAGTTAGAGTCTTTGCATCTACACAGCAAGATTCAGGCTTGCAAACAAACACACTGCACTGACAATATATGAGACAGCCCTGAAGGGAAGGGAGCATACAAATAACCCCAAAGAAGTAAAGTCAGTGTGAGACTCCATTCCAGGAGGAAAGATGCATATTTCCGTCTGCATAGCTGCAAAAACATTTGCGGCCATACAAGCCTGTAGATGGACTTAGCAGATCATGAGAAAGTACTGAAAATATATTTTATTTCTGATGGAGGCAAGCATGTTTTGGGAGCTGTGGTGACACCTAGACACTCACAGATTTCTCAAGTCACCATGTGGGTACAAAGCCAAAGTCCCTGAAGAGCTTAGTCTCAGATTCTAACAGGACAGAAATGCAGAACAAGTCAGAGGCACAGAGGACTCTCCTGGAGTCAAAAAGGCCCAAAATCATAAAGAAGAGCAACCCTGCTTTTCCTGAATTCCAGGCTAGTTCCCAATGTATGCAGTCCCAGGCCTTGCACAAAATTCAAGCCATGTGAAGGACAGAGAATTATAAAACCTGAGGCTAATGAAGATAAACCATGGACAATACTGCAAAGTGGATGTATGTGGCATAAACTCATCAAAAGAGCCAAGAAAATCACAGAGAATCCTTGCTATTAGCACAAATAGATTAAATTGATGTATATACGTACAAGTCTTCTCCAAGAACAATTGCTTGAGCCCATGCTGTAATGCAAAGCAACTGTAAAGGGAAATTGTGAGACAAAGGCCTATAGAAAACAATAAATAAACATATACACATTTACACACACACACACACACACACACACACATATATGTTTTTTGATTGTTTTTTTTTAATTAATACTCTTGAGACATCTCCTGGAAATCACTCTTGAACCCTTCTTTCCAGGATAAGGAAGTTTTGAAGTCAAGACTTTTAAAAAACTATGCTGTGAAAAATCCCAAAGAACTCACACAAAATATTTGATATTATGGGTAATTGTAATTTTATGTTCAGTCCTTTCACACTCCTGCTCGATGGGTGCATTATCCTCCTAGCACTTATTCAACATCAAAATAGCTTAATTTAGCTGCATATCAGCAATCAGGTGGAGTGCTCACCACATCTTTCTGCTTAGCTTTCAAATATTTGCAGCAGGAACCACTTGGTTGTACACATGGAAAATAAGATCCTAATGCATAGTAGGAGAATGTACAATATGCTCAGCTGCTCAAACATAGCAAAACAACCTTTGTAGTACAATTCAAGGTCTGCCATTGGTGTTGCAATTGCACAATAAACCATTTGGGATTATATTGGGAACACCAAATTTCTGTCCTAAAGAATAAAATTGCTGATGAAGATGGTCACAAAAGGGCTGACCCGGCATTCCTCCAAGCCCTTCTTTGGAGGGTAGCAATACAAGAATGGATCACAAGTATAACTAGTATAACTATTAATATATAATTATTTTCCAGTGACGGAAACTTTAAGCCTAATCCAAAAAAAGCACAGAGAGAATCTGGTTTGGAACGAATTCCTCTACTGCATCATGCCCAACATATGAATTATTGCAGTGCCCTCATGGATATTTTTAATTCTCTTTTTATTTAACACATAAACTTTCGGGGAAAATGGGAGGAAGATCCTCATTTTATAGAAAGCCTGCTGATTCCCAAAAGACTGGAAATGCATTTCAAGAGTAATTTTTCTTAATGCAAATCTAAGCCATGGCTATTTTTGATGCAGTGACTGAACTCATAACTTATAAAATGAAATAGAAACATTTGTCAGGAGTTGCAAACCAATTGCTGAAAGGAGTGTATTTGTCATGGGATGTTAAATATAAATTTACACAAGTGCAGAAGACTTTCCTGTAATAAGCCCTTTACAGAAATAGTTAATTAATGTTCAATTCATTTCATTCATGGCAATTAGCGAAGTCAATCGTAGTAAAGTGTCTTTAGCAGCCAATATTTGTCATCTGGAGACTGGAACAAATATCAAAATCCCAGTAATGAATATGGGAGAGATTTAAACTTTATTAATAATACAAAGAACAAACCTGATTTCCATCTCTTCAAGGAATCATTCTAATTTGCAGATTGCAGTACAAAATGAGATGGAGAACAATGATTAATCTTTGAGCTACAGAAAAACTACCATACATATAACAGATGTCTGTTGTGACAAGGGGCACATTACCTTCATGTTTATATTAAGAAAGAAGAGGGATTCAACTGTTTTATATGGGAGAGTTGTGGGAAAGATCTCAGAAAGCCCCCTATGAGAAGGTGGGGAATTATAAATATTTGCAAGTGTTTATTCAGGTGCCACTACATTACACTGGTGAAACACGGCCTGAATGCAAAGGGGAGTGAGGGGGAAAACATCTGATCTAAATATTACTGCATTCATTTCACTGGTAGAGATATTGACTCAGTTCATCTCACTTGGTCAACATCAGCCTTGAGCCAAAACTTGCACGTTCATTAACGTCAGCGGTACAAGCAGCAGGACATTTTTCAAAGTAAAATCTTGCTGGAGAAATAATACTAAAAGCAATTACTTCTGAATAACTAGAAACACAGGAGGCAGCTTATCTTCATAGAGGTGGGTGGGTCCCAAGGTATTTGGAGATATGGCCTCAGATACCTTCTGCTTTCCTTTTGCTAGGCTTTAGTATTGGAAGCAGCTGATGCCTTTGCTCATCTTCCACCACCACCACCACCACCACCACCGATTTGCACCACAGAGCAAGGTTCTTCCAGGAAAATGAAAATTCTATCTACTTTTGCATGAGCTGGTACAAGGATTTTGTGGTTTTGGTTGGAGTCTTCTTCAACTTCTGATGGGAAAATGTAAGTATTTCTACCCTACATGGAAAAAAAAACCAAAAACCAAAGCAGGAAATAGCCATAAAGGGTAGGATTCCACTAAAGTCACCTACGTATAGTCATATGTATGTGATCCCATGTCAGCTTAAGGCTTCAGGTTCCACCATGCTCAAATTGCTTTATCTGAAAACGGAGCTGTAAGTGATCTCCTGGACAGCTCCCTGATTTCTGCTGAGCTCATTTTGCCCACGTGCTGACACCCACACATAGACATCTAAATGTAGGTGTCCTAATCTACAAACTGAATATACCTGAACTTTGTCTTTATGAAAGAGAGACTGAAAACTAGGACACAGTGAGCCTGTTTGTTTAGACAGGCCTTCCCTTCTCACCCTTACCTCTGAGCTTCCAGAGAGACTAAAGTTTTGGAGGTCCTGAGAGCAATTACAGCATAGGGCACCCATAATTATTCTCCTCCTGAAAGCTGATCCCATCATATAAAAAATGGAGGAGTCACAATTGGCTCTCCCCTGTTTAACAACTTTGAACAGTCCAAATAACACACACTTCATTCCAAAATCTTGCTGTTTAAGTTTGCCCCCTAATGGGAAATAGCTCCAATGCCCATCAAATTTCTTTCCTCCCAACCATTGCCTGCAGGGAGTGGGTCTGGGAAGGGAATTGCTTCAGAGCACACCCAGCTCCATTTGCCCCCATGGACAGTGGCAGGAAATTATCCCAATTAATTCAGCTTAGGAACGTGGCCATCTGTACTGACAAAGGAAAATCATGAGACCATCATCAGCTGATTATTCCTTTGCCCAGAGCTCTCGGTGGCTGATAAGAATTACTGTGCTAAATTATTAAAAACAAGGTGGGGGAGGGGGGGGTGGAAGAGGTTAAACTCCAATCCAATACACCCCATGGCTTCCCAAAAATGTGGTAATGATATAAGCTCAGTAGCTGGGTATGCACGGTGTTTATTAGCTCTGATTTTCTTATCATCAATTTCTGACTTCATTTTAAATATCTACAATAAGACCTCAAATGAAAAATTATCAATTTATATTCCAGTGCCAGACAAAGCTGGAAGAGATAATGTCCAACCAAGGAAAAAAATTTAATGCAATCTGTACCTTAGCTGAGCAGAGTAACTCATTTACTGGCTAGGTAAGCATGCTTTATGTTTGGGGCACAAAAGATGTGAAATTCCAACTGACTTCAAAGGCAACAGAATCAGGTCTTTCAGAAAACAACCTATCAAATATATATTCACTAAAACCCACAGGCATAACTATTTATTTCACGGAGGTTATTGGTATAAAACTGCAGCATCACTAGGCAGCAAAGAAAGATTTGGCTCACTCTCCATTGAAAAAACTGAGAAATGCTGTACATGTAAGATTTGTGGTACCTCATGCCTGCCAGTTCTCTCCATGCTTCTAAAATACCAATTTCAATTGAGACCTGGCAATCTTATGTATATGTAAACAGTCCCGAATTACATGCAGTGCAAAATGTGCCAGGATCAGAAAGCAAAGTATTACTAAAAATGGCTTTTTCCTACAAAACAGAAACTGGAACTGCAGCTATAAACTCTGAATCCAATCTCATCTCTAATAAGAAGCCATTGGCCCTGCACTGTCTCTGTGGCATGAATTAAAATTGTCTTTGTGAGATGTTATCATCACGGGAGGCAGGAAAAGGGACACACGACACTTCTGTTTCACCTTGGAACATCACATATGAATCAGAAGTCAGAATATGAAGCAAAGTGAAAAAGTAAAATCTTGTCCAGGAGATGCAAAATCATATAAAGGTGAATTCCTTTGGAGAGGAAGGAGGCACCTCAGGCCAACGCACCTGAGCAGAGAGCCGACGGGAAAGTGAGCCGTGGCACTGCAGGACATGCAGGAGAGTCCTGGCAGATGATCCAAGTGCCTGGGGATTTTATAGGATTTCAGGACTGCCCAGGATTTGTCTTCTACACTGAATTTCTTATAAAATGTTTAACAGAATGACTTGCAGCAAAAACAAGATGGTATTTGCTGAAAGAACCACTTAGTGGAGTTAAAATATTAGGAGTCAGAGGAATGCAGTAAACCCCTTTAGTCCCTGATCCACCTCCTCTGCCTGAGAGTGTGGAGAGGTGAGAGGAAGGAGAACAAGACTTCCAGTTTGCACAGCAGGATATGAACAATCCTCTGGGCTCCTACCATAATACTCTACTGGTCTACGATCACCTTTACCAAGGCTGCAAAAACAAAGGTCAACACTTACTTTTCAAAATCCAAACCAAACCCAACAGATGAGGAAAAGAAAAATTAGAAATAAGATAAATAATTTGCAAATAATTGCAAAATAATTGAGAATAATTGCATTGGGGGGAAAAAAACAAGTTCTTCCACAGGAATGTCTTCCTGGCATTCTTCAGCTCTAAGTCCTTTTACTTTTTTATAGGAAGAACATAGGAGCGTCTGGAAAATAGGGAAAGAAGGAAGCAAATTTAGATGCCGTTTTGCAGCTGCAGGTGTCTGGACCCAGCATTTATAGTGAAGATAAAGCATATAAAGAGCTTTCAGACCAGAAAAACAGCCTCTTCTGCCCAGGGCCGAGAAGCTAGAGATGCTGCAAACCAGCTGTAAGGACTGCCTGGCTGAGGATGTTCACTCATCACTGGAGAAAGGCTTCTGATCATCTACAAAGAACAGCTCTGGAGCAGCCTTTCAAAAAGAGTAGAGGGACTAGAACTCAAGTCTGTAAAGACAAATTTCTCAGGTGTAGGTATCATGTGGCTGTCTAAGTTAGCAGTAGGCTGGACAAGGTGACTGAGGTCCTTTCCTGTCCATATCTGGGTGTCTCCACAGAATGAACACAAGGAAAGATGGCAACTGTGACACGAAGACCACACATCACCATTTCAAAGATTTTTTTCTGCTGAGGTAACCTGCTCACTTCCATCTAGGTAAGTAAAGTAGATCCAAAATAAAATAAGGTAGTTTCTACGAACCAACAGCAAGAGAATAATAGAGAGTTGAAACTTCAAAATTTTGATGAAAAATTGTTATGTGGTTAGCAAAGTTTAATTTTCCATGACCCCTGTTTCCAGAATGCCAAAATTCATTAAGTCCCAAAGTCAAAATTTGTCTCCAAAAGTGCTTAACAAGCAACAAATACAGCCCCACGAGCAGCACATTTTGGGTATCCAGCATTTTAACTTTGAGCCAGAAGCTGGAGTCTGAATTTCGGTCTTCAGCACGGTCCCTCAAACATTGTCACTGTGTGAGAAAGGCATTCCACCTCTACTGCCTTTACCAATACAGCCACATGTCTGTCCTTCCCACAGGCACATTCCTCCCTCTGACAAATGGAAGAGAGAGGAGAGGCAATGGCAATATTTGGATTAAACTGATTAATCTGGAAGTGATCCAGTTCTAATCAACACTTAAAAGAAAACCCCACTTTCCCTCCCACTGCCAAAATTAGGCCTTAGTCTCCCAGATTATCCAGCACTAATGAACTCAGATGCATTTTATGTAGCTATTCATGTATGGTCAGACAAAATGGGAAAAACAGCTGCTGTCTTCCAACATATTAAAAAGATACAAAACAGTTCGATCCAAATCAGCACATTTGAAAATATGTTCACTACATTTGCAAAAATTTAGGACCACCTTTTATTTAATTATTTCCAGGAACTAATGGAAGATTTCTGTTAAAAGTTTACAGGACCACTGTTAGCAGAGTGCACAATGTAGGAGACCCTGGTTTAATGCAGCTTTCAGGAGTTAGATTTTTCACTATGCTTCAAGATGTAGTTTGAAACAAATGTCTGGTTATTAGTTGAACTATTATTATAAAAGTGAGCAATTCTGTAGCAACAGAATATGTGAACAGCTGAAAGAAATACAGAATCATGAATCCTAAGCAAATAAAAACCTTTCATAAAGGAAACATTCCAAAATATATTTCCAAACAATGGTTGACTGCAACTAAGTAATTCACACCCCGTTGTGAAACAAGCAGTAATAATTTCTAGCAGACACTGGGCCTCAGAAGCAAACAATGATCCCCTTTATTTCCCCCTCCTCTTCCAAGCTGATTTACCAAAAAAGTGTGATTAAAAGTAGCATATATTAAATAAGAGAACTGAACACACTTCCAGCTCTAAGGAGAGAGTAGCTTGGTAAATGCATTTTTTCCTTAAGTGCTATTTCTAGCAGAACGCTCTTTTAAAAAATCAATCTACAACCTTCAAAGTCAGCCTAATACTTTAAAAAAATCACTTTCTATCAAAAGTATTTTTGGCATGAGGCTTCCAAAGGCTGGTATGCTGTAACAGAGTGGCTACAAGCCCAGACCTCACATAGGTGGCAGGAGCTGTACGCACTAATTTTGCAGTTACCTGAACTTGCATGGAGCTCAAGGAGCTGAATGGGGACAATGTTCACATATGCTCTGTGCTAAAATCACACACCATTTTTGTTTAAAATTACTTTGCACTTCAATACAATTAATATTTTCTGTTGAAACTATAGAGCGAATTTCAGCCTTGTTCAGACAACGAATGCTTTGAGTTATTTGAGGCACTCCAATAATGCTAATAAAATTCGCAGTGTTTAAAGTGAAGGGTTTTTGCTGAAGCTGTGTGAGTGACAGCTTCCAGCACTCTTTTAGGCAGGTGGGTGTGGGGATCAGCAATTAAATGGCAAGCACCAAAGGGCTTTCTCCTGGCCCTTCAGGTTTGGGCAGGTGGGGCATCCTTCTCCCCAGGACCTCTCCGTCCTAAGACAGACATCCACATGGCTGTTTTCTCTCTGGCCCACCCAATGTCAAAGGGAGCAACTTGCTCATGGGCAAACCTCAAGCATGTCAGAAGTTTTTGAGGTCTGTTTAATCCCTGAAAATTTGGGTCAGTTTGAGAAATCTGTATCCCCATCTGGAATAAAGACCAGTCTGCTACAGCCTTAACAAAAGCAGAATCTCCAGAGATTTTTAGTGGTCTTAGTGTCAGAGAAGAATTAAAGTGCAAATTTTGAGGGGGAGTGGGCAATTTCGTTTTTAATTATTAACATTTTGTGGTTGATAGTTGACTTTGTTGCAAATCCTGAGGCTGTTTTCTTTCCACCAAACCCACTCACCTGTGGCAGAGGAATGAACTTCGGCATTTCAGAGGTTTGGCAACCATGCAAAGATTGCATGTATTTTTTATGCTACTTACATGTTATCATCAGTGTACACATCCTACTAGAAGAAAAACCACCCTGAAGAGGTTAGCTAATGTTGAATTCCTCTGTTCAAAGAACAAAAGGGTTTGCTGAAGCCTGATGAAACTGATCCAATTTTATGGAAATCTCAAGAATCTGCTACTGCCCAGTAATAAAATCATAACAGAAATCCAATTATAAAAGTGCTCTAACAACAAAGTTATGTGCAAATGATTTTGCATTGCCAGCTGTTCTAAAATTCCATTCTAAAACTTTTCCTTTTAGAACTTTTTCTGGAAGTTTTTTCCCAAGTTAAAAAATACAGACATGAGAGTTTTTAAAGGCAGAAATTTGGACATTTTTATAGATGCAATTGGTCTGTAGCATACTATGTTCCAGATAGATTATTTAAAGTTTCGGTACAACTATGTTTATGGCCTTTTTCTCTCCCTCTTGCATTCTATAAATAAAAATAATTCAATTTTAATGCAGACCATCCTTATATAAGCTTTATGGAGCAAAGATCTTTCTTCCTTCCTTGCTTCCTTTCCCATGGTATTTAGAGCAAATCCTTGATTGGACACTGTAGCATCTAAAGCAAGGATGCTACAGAAAGTGAGAGATGACCAATGTGTTGCTTCAGTTACATCATTCTAAGCATCAATTAAATTCTGAGGTCGTTTAGAAAATTGGTGACTCTCTGACAGAATCAGCCCCAGGAGTTTGTATTGGTTTCTCTTAGGAAGATGGCAATACAACTGCCAGGATGTTAAAAAAAAAAAAAAATTTAAAAAAAAAATCTCTCTTATTTTTTTGTCTTGTTTGCAAAAAGGAAACCTTGCCTGTTAGTGGTTTTGAATAGCATAACATGACTTCTCTGCTGTGAGGGACAATACTGCCCCTCAAGACAGAGGGAATAGTGAGTCAAAGCCTGCATTATTATTTTCCCTGCAGATTTTTAGGCTATGTAGCCTTAGGGAACAGATCTTTGGCTCTTCTACAAGTTCCCTGAAAGTCACTACTACATGCCTTCACTCTCTTCACCTCTTTAAGCAGGAAAACTGGAAACAATAAAAAGATTGTAGAGAAAACCATTCTGTCTCTTACCTCTGTGCATAATTCCCAGATGTTTCAATGCAAGTTCAGTTTCCTTGTAGGAAGGAAGAAGCAGCAGCTAATGACAGTGAAGGCCCCAAAGTGGACCTTGTTCCCCATGCTCTGAATCCCTCATGACTTCTCCCAACCTGGATAAGTGAATGAACCCCAAAAACCATCTTATTAGGAAAACAATTACGGACCTGAACAGGTGTGCCAGAAAAAACAGCCTTTTGTACTCTGACTGGACCCTACTTAAGGAAGCAGAAATAAAAGTTTTAGAAATTCAAAGATAGTCAGGGGCAAATGGCATTGCATACAAGATTTGCACACTTTATAGACAGAACCTCTTCTAGACTTATTTAGGTCTTTGTCCTATCACCCTCTCCTTCTAAACCCCCAGGATGGAGATTAGGCTCACACAGACCACTTACCTCCTCATTTCATGCCATCCAAAAGTTCAGCTCTGTTGAGTGTTCAAGAACATATTTTGTGCGGGAGGATTTACCACAATGACCTTTTACAAATGGTCTACAGGAAAAAGAGAAATTGAATGGATTCACATCTAGTGAATAATGTACTGAAGCTCCCTCTCATGTGAATGCCAAAGGTAAATTTGGCTTCTTCAGCTCAGTGTGTGTACATAGCAATATAAAACCACACAGGGTTACAATGCAGAAGCTGTGCTATGTTTGCTTAACAAATGAAATATAGATACTTAAATGAAAATTAAGCAGTCAAGACTTTGTTATTGTAGTAGAGCCAAACCAGTGTAAAAATCCATAGAATAAATAATCTATATAATCCTCTGGTTAAAGTAATTCAACTCATATCAACTCCAAGAATTTGCTTATGCCTGTCTGCTTGACTACGTCTCTGTCCTTAATTTAAACTGCAAATAGGATATGCAGTTATCTTCTGAAGGGCTTTGCAATCACTTTTCTCTAAATTGGTTGTAGGATTCAGCTGGCTCTTAATCTGGATGGGACGAGATATGTCATACAGAGAGCCTTGTTTGCAATTTCAGTTCAGATTTTTGTAATCAATTTCTTAATAGGATTATATTCAAGGTTCATTCCATTATCTCAGCACTGAGCCTTAAGTTTTCCTCGGCCCTATACTTTAGGGGAACACTCCTATTCTGCTGTGACATAGAAAAAAATTGTTTACTCCTTATGCATTTGTTATTATCAGCTCTGAGGGTAAATGACATAATGCTGAGCATGTCCTTAAATAATAGAAGATGGAAGAAAAGTCAGATACCATCGCCAAGCCAAGTGTGCAGCATGAAGGAGAGATACTCTGACTGCTTAGAAAATATTTAATTCAAAATCCTCAGAAGCCTAAAGTGTCAACAGTCAAAGAAAGGGGAAAAATGGGAATAAGTGGGATCACACTTCTCTGAAATTATTTCACTGATGATTTCCCTAAGAACCAGAGACACATCTTTGAAAATCCTGATGGACATTGATTGTAACTGCTCCCTCAGTCTGTGACAATCTCCTGAGGGCTGCTACAAGAAGTCCTCAGGCAGAAACCAAGCCACAACATTTATTGTTTGTTTCTTCTTTTTACAGCATCTGTCCAAGTGTTTTGACCCCAACGTTTTAAGGTTAGAAGACAATAATACTAAGTGCCAGACAGTCTCTTTAGCAGTTACACCATGTGAAAGGATATTAACTACAAAGGCTGTGAGCACCATGTAGGCCAGCACAGGGCCTTGCCGCAGAACAGAAGCACAGAATCACAGAACAGTTTTGTTTGGAAGGGACCTTTACAGGTCATCTAGTCCAGCCCCCCTGCCATGGGCAGGGACACCTTCCACTGGAGCAGGTTGCTCAAAGCCTCCTTCAGCCTGGCCTTGAGCACTCACACAGGTGGGCACCAACAACTCCTCCAGGCAAACTCAGTTCCAGTGCCTCACCACCTTCATTGTAAACAAACTCTTCCTTATATCTGATCTAAATCTACTCTCACTTTAAACCATACTGCCCTTGCCTGATCTCTATATGTCCTTGTCACAAGTCCGCATCCAGCTTCTCATAGGTCCCTTTCAGGCACTGGAAGGTGCTTTAGAGTCATCCCAGAGACTTCTCCAGGCTGAACAGCCCCAACTCTCAGCCTGTCCTCACAGGAGAGGTGCTCCAGCTCTCTCATCATCTGCATGGCCCACATCTGGACTTGGTCCTATTGGTCCTCATCCTTCTTATGCTGGGGGCCCCAGAGCAGGACAGAGTACTCCAGGTGGGTTTTCACCAGAGTGTCCTGTTCCTTCATCTCGATAAAGAACCACGGGGTTTGTAGGGAGGGGTAGGGGTGCACATTCTTGTTGTATGCGTGGATGTACACGACTGTGGTAGAGACATCTCAGCAGAAGGTGCCTATGGAGCCCCATGGGGTGTGAGGGCCCCTGCACATGCAGTAAAGGCTGTAGGAAGCCAGAGAGGGCAGGTGCTGGAGAGGTTAACTCTGGGGAGCTGTGCTAAGCACTTCCTGTGAAAAATTCTGCCCATTCTCCCAAAGTCCTGATGACGGGTGAGAATAAGGTAAATTAATTGATCCTTAACTAAATGCAAGTATTCCTGACGTTTAATGTGTTTTTCCAGTTCATTGAACAAATCCTCATTTGCTAGGACATTTCCAGTCACTTAAGTTTAGAAATCTAGTCGATTACTAAAAAGAGGAAAGTTTGACTATTCCTGTGCTTATTTTCCAGAAGAGCAAATTCTTTCAGACCATACTTAACAACCTAAGCGGGGGAAAAATAGTCAGAACTTTAGAAACATTTGAAGTCTTTGTGGAAGAAAGGACCTAATCCTGATTGTGAGACTATTCTGACAGTATTAGAAGAGAAAATAATGCATCCCTTTAAAGTCATTCTATACATTTTGTATTGTACCTACATATTCACTGGAAAGCATAACTGAATCATAAAAAAATATGGTACATGAAATGCAGTGTAAAATACACATGAGCTGGTTAAAGCTCATGTGTCTCACGAGCCAAGAGAGTGCTCAGTCTAGTTAGCTGTACCATCAGCATAAATTGAGGAAAAAGGGGGGAAAAAGGCTTTCCTGAGCCAGGAACCCACAGTGGAAGGTGCTCAGAAGAGGAGGAGCATTAAACCTCCTGGCTGATGGACACCGTTCACCACTGCCTTGAGCAAACACAAGGTCCCTGGTCAGGCGGGGCAGTGTGCTCTGGAGCAGCCTCCTCTCCTTTCACCTAGCTAAAGACCTGAAGCTGATTGTTCCAGGTGCAAAGCAGCAGGCTTTTTCTGGTGATTGAGACTATTTGCATGTGTGCAGGCAGGTTTCACACGAGCACATTTGAAGCTCTTGGTGGTCATTTAAATTGAACTTTCACCCTTGACAGTACAAAGGTTGCTAAGTAGGGTTCCAGAAATGGGCACACACCTGTCTCCAAGGCCTTTAAAACTGGTATTATTATTTAAATCAGCTGGAAAAGCTACAGGATAAGATAAAATCTCCTCAGGTTAAAGAACTGACACTTTCGCTATTCCCTCAATCCCACGTCAGCCTTTATCTACCTACAGACATATACTGTAGACTACAATTGCATTAATCATATTTGGAAACTTTTCTCTTGCAAATACCGGTTGTTTCCTCCTCTTGATAGACTAGATTTTTTTCTGCTAAGTTTCATTATATAAAGCATCTATTTTCAAGGACCTCTAACAATTTTAATATGATTTTCTTACACCTGCAAGTGCTCTCATCTGCATTCACATGAGTGCTCACAGCCAACTCTGAAGGCAGACACATTCACTGCAAGGACTGAACATACTCAGTGTCTTGTATGTTTTCAGTAAATACAAATTTCTTAACCATCTCTCTGTTGCTTGTGAGGGTGAGATTTTAATGTTACAAGAGAAAAACAGGTTAAAGACACACCTGGAAGAAAGTTTCAGCTTCCAACAAAAATTTACATGGCCAACTTTTCAAATAATAGCCTAGTGTTTCACGTGGTCTTGCTTCAAAAATCCTAGAGGGAGTTCAGTTGTTTCTACTCCAAAGAAGCAAAACATTTCATTGCCCTCTGAGATTTCTTACATATTATGTATAAACTTTGAGACACCACAATGAGTGCAGTCAAGCATACAAAGTAAATGATGTATATTTTGAATTGTTGTGTGCAGTAAGAGACCATGAGAACTAACAAGAGGAGAAATAACAAGCTCTTACTCCACCTAGGGTCACGCTTTTCTGCTTTCTTGAGTTGTTTCAGATTGTTTAGCAAGGAACCAATTCAGAATTCACTGGATGGCTATGCCTCTAGGAACAAGCCCTCTTCCAGCATGGTCCAAAACATCTAAGATAAGGAAAAGAGAGAAGATATTTTTTCTTTACTTGCAGGAACTTGTTTCTGGTGCAAGCCACAATGAGCATCTCTGTCTTCCTGAAGATACCTGGGCAACCCTGGCACAGCAGCCTGAAGGACCACACTATTGCTTTTATCCATCTTGCACCTGAACGAGCACTTTGCTGCGAGGCAGCATCGTGTGCCCTGGAATGGATATTTACAGTTCAAGAGCTGTCCTTTAAGCCAAAAGAAAGGGCATACCACTGAAAATTCTGGTTTTTGTTTTCTTGGAAGTAATCCCACATTTCATTCCAAATCAAGCAAACACTTGTCAGGACCTAAACGAAAAATTTCAGTCAGCACTGGTGCACCCCCAAATACACACTCCTTCAGCCTAATGGTCAGGACTTATACCTGAGGCATGGAAAATTTAGGTTAAATCTCATTCTCTATGTAAGGTTATTTAATTTTTATCATACCCCTTCTACATGCCTTGTTCTTCAAGTGATAAGAGTTGTGTGGGCACAGTTCCCTCCCTCTCTTGTTCACACCACAGAGCTTTGGGGAAAATACTGGGCTAACGACTGGAGGAGGAGTTGGATTATGTCTCCCACTCCCAGCATGTCTCGCCTCTTTGTGCATGTCCTGTTGCATACTTTTTTCCAATATCTGCACATTAATAATGGATGGCATAGCACTATCAGGTGACCCTGAGGAAGATCTGCTTGCAAATACCCCTTAGCCTTGCAGTTCATGACCTGTCCTCAAAAAAACTGGGATAGGAGGAGGAGGGGAAGGAGTTGAAACTGCTGCTTGGGAAGAGAAAGTTGTCAAAACTTGGTCTTCCACATTCCTGCTGGACTGGCTATTGAGCAGATTACAGAGATGCCTGACTCCCTTCTATTCATCTCGCATAAAACAACAGAATGCACGCTACCCAGCAAGTTCAGACACACAGCTTTAAGATGCCAAATCTGCATTTTTCCTTGAAGGAAATAATTCCTCTCCCCAGCCCTGTTTCCAAGGGGATTAAAAAGAATCTGTCAACCCATCCCTCCAGGCTTGCCTATACAAAAGCAGCACTCCATAAGAGCATTTATCTCTTGAGTCAGAATAGTTTTTCCATCTAGTAAATAAAATATTTTTTGGTCCTAATAAAGAACTATTCATAGTTAATATCTTTAACAAGAACTTTTTATACAATTCCAGAAAATAAACCTGCATCTAATATCCTGAGTCTGAGAGTGTTACTGATCTTGCCAAGTCAATCTAATGTATTGTCTTAGAGAGTAAAAAAGATAATATAGACCCTCTGGGTGGGATTTCTTAAAATGGGCTAAGAGGAGAGAAGTTCTAGAGGCAGATGGATAGCAGGGAAACTATCCCTTTTCCTCTCTGGTCCCTGAGTAGAAGAAACATTCCTATTCCATTCCTGTCCCTCACAGCAATGACACATAAATGTACTGTAGATCCTGACTCAGGTAAAACCCTTACCTTCCAACTCACCATCCTTATTTCACTGTGCTGAGCACAGAATGTCCCCAAAGGACAGCCTCACACTGAGCAGTATGAAAGCTTCTGGGGAGCTCATGGCTGAGAAATGTAGAGGCATGGAAAGCATGAAGTATACAACAGGACAGAACAGAGAAAAAAGATATACACAACACAAAGAAAACAAGGATTTTTTCATAAACAATTTTGTGAGACAAACAGATGGATGGAAACACTAAGCAAAGGCTGCAGCAACTGTCCTTGGTACAATGAGATCAGGGAGGGAGGCAATTTCCTATAACACCAGTCCCAAGAGGACGAGGTTTACACAAAATCAGTAGAGCAAAGGACTTAACCACTTGCCCAGCAGCTTTCTGTGCAACTCAGTACTCAAATGAGGGATCTTCTGGAAGGACTGGACTTCATCAACAAAGCATTTGTTACCATTCCTGTGTCTGGCTACATCAGTGGGGGGTGCTGGGACTCCTTGTCATGAACACATGTGCTACTGCCAGTCAGGGCAGCAAAAAGTCACTGGATTATCCTTTAGCCAAGACAGATTAAGCTGGAAAACACAATACAGATGGCCTTCAGTTGCTGCAGGATCTTAAGCACTGATACCCAGTTTCTGGGTGGGAATCCCAGAGGCTTTTAGGAAAGAAAAAGTTCATAGTATGAAAGAGGGCAAAGAAGGATTTCTTTGATAGGGATAGGGTCTAAAAAAAAAAAAAAAAAAAAGGGTAATTTGTCCAAGTAGGTTAAGCATAGGTATGCCCAAAGCACAAAATGGTGTGCAACACACAAAAATCTCCAAACAGCTGTAGCTGGCTATAGAACACGTAGTGGTATAGTTATCCCATCACAGAACTGTATGAACACAGTAGATTCTAATCAACTGATTAAAAGGCAAAACTTCTTACATTGTGCCTGACAGTATACCAGAAATGTTACCAGCTGAATCTGATGTAACATTTCCACATACAGCTGTGCTCTGTCTTGTAGATCTACAAGAGTGAGTTTTTTTCTCAGTTCTCTGTTTCATAATCTGGGTGCACCCCAAGTACCCCAATGATGTCTCCTGGAAGCATCTCCTCTTTTATGAGCCCTAGAAACCTACTATTAAAAAAATAGCTTCTTAGAGACAACTACTAGTAAAGTGCTATGTTGAAAAAGTCTGAGTAAAAGAAGACCTTAGTAAAGATGAGCAACAGCTGAGCAAGGAGATTTCTCTTGTGTTCTCAGTGTCCCCTGACCAAAGTGTGATAACCACCTCAGATAGTGCATGGGGTTCTAAATGGTCACAAGGCAGAGGCAACTACTGCAGAGGAAAAGAAACCAACCAGTATATATATAGAGAGAGAGTCAATGCAGTATGAGGATTGGTACTGAGCACCTACCAAGAGAAGAAAGAGTGGTCATTTTTGCTCACACATTCACAAAGACCTGAATGAACAGTGATGGCTCATAGAAATACTGAGATTTGCACCTACCTTCACTGTTGCAGTGCTTCTATGCAGTAGCAGGACCCCTTCAGGAGGTGGCATTTCCCCAGCCTCAACGCAGTGCAGCCAGGGGTTGAATACTCAGCTGCGATTCCCTTCTGTTCCCTGGCACTGCAGAAATACAGACACTTCCACAGACCAGGATTCTTTCCATAGATGCACAGTGATGGGCTGAGAATGGTCACAAGCTGCAGCAAGGAAAGTCCTGACAAGATACAAAGCAAAAGCTTTTCCGTCATGGCAGTTGATGGAACACGTTGCCCAGAGAAGTTTTGACACCCCTATCAAAAAACTTGATGGGACAAAGAACAAAGTGCTCTGTGAAGCTGGCCCTGCTTTGGAACCAATGATTGTGGAAGTCCTTCTCACTGAGCTGTGCTGTGAGAGTGCTCTCTGCTCTCCCCTCAGTCCTCACCAAGCACAGCTGATCCTGGGTGGAACAGGACAGTGCATTTCTCACCCAGCTCCACACTGGCCTCTCGTACAGCTGGGAACAATTTAGCACTTAGCTCCCAGTCAGCCTGTGAGAAACAAAGCTAAGGCTGTATCTCAAGCACTATCCATGAAGGACCAAGGCCCCACTCCCCACACAGGTCTGCACAAAGTGAGGGACCTGAAGCTGTGACTTGTTCCTCAAGGTCACATTGTGTTCCTTGTCCATTCAACTCTCCCTTTCCATCGCAGCCAAACCAGCAAGGTCTGACTGTGTCTGTCATTTCACCATCACAGCCTCACTGTGCGTGGACAGATCCCAACCACTCTGGGTGGAGACTTCCACGTGTGCAAGGCTACTAATGACCCTCAAGCAGAAGCCCTGAAACTCCTGCCTGTTCAACTTCTTGCCTCCAAGACACAGCTGAAGCACCAGAGGCCATGCCTTGCTTAGCCAGAGTTCAGGTGCTACCAAAGAACTGTTTAGATCTGTTTATATCTCCATGCTCAGAAGACTTAACTTTACCTAGGACCACCCTTGAAAATGCCAGGATTTGAGCTGCTTACTTTTCCTTCCTTTATCCCTGATGAAATCTAGCTGCGATTAATATTCATGTGTTCTGCTGCATTCTCTCTCAGCAGTACTAACAGACTGCTCAAAAGCCTTCAAGGCTTTATTCCTTTTGATGGGATTTTGCTGGCCAATACAAAACCTGGATGAAATTGCAGCCTGAATGAAAACCATAGCTCATCATCCTCTTTAAAACCCTAGAGCTTCCCGACATAGTAATGAGCTGCTTTGGAATACTCATCCTGATGTCTTACATTGCAAAACGCTCAGGGTAATGCCCTCCTTGGCTAAGACAGAAGGTGATGGGATCAGCAAGGCTGAAGCTGAACCTCCTGCACTACCTCATGTGCTCCCATATGTGCTCTTGTCTTCCATCATAGTGGAGGCCTCAGGAACCACTAATGAAGAGCAGCAGCCCAGTCTGCTTTTCCAGACAGAGCTTCCAAAAGGAGAGATTTGGGGAACTGTGTGGATGCTTCCATCACCCCGGTGCTCTGGATATGGTGGTCTTCCCAGACCCTGAGAGAACAAGGTGCCAGTGTGCAACTGAGCTATCCCCGGTGATGCCCGAGACACCACAGTACAATTAGGGATAGCAGCACAGCTGGGATGCTACCAAAGATAGGACCTTTGCTTATAAAAAGGCTTGTCTTGAGAGAAAAATAAGAAAAACCCTAACATTTTGGGCAGCTAGGGTAATAATGTCAACAAGAATTCTGAATGGGGACTTACTGAATTTTGATTTCATGCTGTCTGAAAGTTTATGGGATAAGAAGTCTTTTCTAAGCTACTTCATCACACCACAGAATGTTTGAGCACCCCTCAGTCACTTTGCTGAGCATCTATCATGCAATACTGAGGTAAATACTGAGAAACATTTTAGGATTGCTCCTGTCTCTGAGAACAGGCATTGGGATGTGGCCCACCTTGTGCTTGGGATGAAAGAAGAGCTGAAAGGAGGGCTGCCAGTATTGCTTTTCCCCAGCAGCTCTTCCAAAGCATGGGAAAAGCACCCCAGCCACACCTGGGGATGTGCAAGGATTTGTCTTGTGATGTATGCAATGTGTGATGATGTGCAATGTTCTTATATTCCCCCTACAACATCCAGGAACTGATGCCTAAAATAAAGGAAAGCCATTCTAATGGGCGCAGGTTATCTTAGATGTGAGCCATGAGGACATTTCTCGGGACACTGCACTTATAATGCCATCAAGTGCTTCAGACATTGCCTGAAGAACACACCAAGGTCTTGCTACTGTTTCTGTCACACATACTTGCTTTATCCTTTTTCTTCTGACAGGTGCAATCTCAGTTCTCCAAGTGACAGTTTCTTGCATTCAGTCAAGTGAAATGGTCAGTATTACATGAGTCTGATCAGGATTGCCATGCCATCCTGTTAGCGTGACTTTCTGTGGCAGCCCAATCATTCAGTATTCACTCCAGAGTGGCCCTGGTGTTAAACACGCGTCAACAACAAGTGGAAAAACTGAAAAAGAACTTAATGCCCTTCGGGAAGATCCCACAAACAAAGCTAATTGTATGTCTGTTCTGCTGTACCTACAAGAGTATAATGTTCGGGAAACATGAAAGGACCCTTAGCACCCCGACTGGCAGAGAGAGCTGGGCAATGAGAATCTTTCTTTGGTTAATCCCTTGGTGGGAACATGGCCCAAAACTCTTATGCTTTAAAGAAAAGGTCCATAGGCTCTGACATGCAACAGATATTTGAGTTTTCCACTGACCTTGCTATGTGACTTGTATCTTAGTTTACTGAATAAAACTATAAAGCTGAAAGGCCTGTACGGATGTACTTTAAGAAAAGCCTTTTTTCCCTGCCTCACTCCTCACTGAACATCTAGTTCACAGGGGACAGGGTTGGCAGGGTTTTGGCTCCAGCCATGAGGAGCTCAGCCCAGCAGACTGTTTGCTGGGTGGAAGAATCAAGGCGTTCAGCACGGCTCTTGTTGATGCCAATGTAATGGGTTTACATTGACACAATTGTGCAGTGAGCAGAAGCTTTCTAAGCAGAAAGGTCTGCTCCAGTTGCCCTGCTAGTGTGTTTGCATAGGCCTGCCAAATAAACAACATTCCCTGCTGGGTGACTGGAAACAAGTGTAAGAAGTTCTGAGTGTACGATGCTAATCCTTGTGGTATAATCTCATCCCTGCTCTACAAAGGCTTCTCCAATTCCTGTGTCTGACAGGGTCACACAGCAAAGCCTGGGGGCTGGCAGTGAGGGCTGGATGTGTGGCCACTCTGAGATGCTGCCTGCAGCTGAGCTGAGGATGCAGAAACCCTGGGGCTCATGCCCTGCCCACCTACCTCCTCACACAGAGTCTTGTCCTGCACAAAACCTCCAGGCAGTGAGGGATGTGCTATAGAGGGGATGTGCTATAGAGGGGCATCAGAGCCACGGAGAGATGGAGATCCAGGGTGTGGAGATAGCAATGAGTCCCAGGGCCCTGTGCAAGGGCCAGCATTGCTCCTGCTGCAGCCTCACAGGGCTGTGCACACCTGACACTGAGGGTGGAGTCTCCGTGGGCTGCCCACAGCGGCAGGGAGGGTGGAGGAGTGCTTGCTGCAAGTGAGGGCTGTCTCCACAGCAGGCAAGGAGACTGGAAAATCCACCAAACTGCCTACAAAGACGTGAAGTGGACATGCACCAAGTGGCAAATGCATCATGACTGTGGCTCGTGTTTTCTTCTGCTCTCTCCCTCCCATCAAAGAGACCTCTTAAGGTTTTTCAGAGGCACATGTAAACCTGAGGGTCAGCATGAGTCAGCTTTTGGCTTTTGACACTGAGTCCAAGTCTAGCACCACACCGGACATGCAGAATCATTTGCTACCCTTTTCTAATATGCAGTGCTGCAGAGAAATGCCCTCCTTGCTGTGCCTAGACAAGTTTATGGAAACACTAGGTATTTAAAAAAAAAAAAATTAAAAAAAAAAAAAGGAAAAAAATAAGAGGGAGGATGGTACTTGTTTATAAGCTGTAAATACAAATCATGACCTAGAAACTCTGAGCTTGTCTTGCTCCTTTTAGTTCTGAGGAGTTCACAGTGGTTTATCCTGTATGTTGTGGCAAACATCCACAACAAGGCAGAAGTTATCCGCATTTTACCATTATGATATGAGCTCTGGTACAGCTGAACATGGCAGACAAACCTTAATAGCATGGTTTTACTGTATTTGGTGCCCAAATTTATTTCCTTGCCTTGTACTGCACTGAGTTCTGTCCCAATCCACTGGGTGGAGACTGATCAGGCTTGACATGCAGTATTGCTCACTTGCTTGAAGGAAGAATGGCCATGGAAGATTTTTTTAAAATCTTTTCTGTGAAAAGGGACGATGAGGCTTTTTGTCTCCCCAGTCTCCTATGGTTACTTTTATTCTTCCACTGCCATCTGCATCCCTGATGCTCTTTATCCATGGGCTTAAGCTAATCCCTTGACACCAGAGGAAACAACAACTACATGTTCTCCCTGCCCAGTCCCTTAAAACACAGAGTAGAAAATTGCCTGAGGCTAGTATGAATATTAAACCAAAAACCTTCTGAACAGCTCTCCTCACAGGGAGTACAGGCTTCTGCTCCCCCTTTTGTACACAAGGCAGATCCTACAGTCCATGTGCATGGGAAGAGCAGTGGGACCAAGGAGCAGAGCAGAGAAATACTAAATAAAACCAAGATCCCCAAACAGGTGATGTGCCACAGGCACAGCTCTTGTAGCAGGGAGCTGAACCCTGTCCTGCCCCATCCCAGGAGGATGTGAGAGAAATTCCACTGCTCAGGCCTTATCTGCAGTGACAATTGGATGCCCTTGTGGGCAGGGGCAGGAGTGATGAATTTCCCCTACCAAAACAGAGATTTCTCTGGAATCAATTTCTTTTCAGCCCCTCCCCTTTGACCTCATGGCACTTTTCCATTATTCTGCAAGAGGAGTGAAACAGAAGTTTCTGGTACCAGTTAGCGAGCACAACACTGCGGCTTTCCCAAGGCTCCTGGATCAGCTTGTCTGGCTCTCAGGGAAGACTCTCATTTGGTCTCTGAAGGTGAGTCTGAAGGTGTCCAAAGGGCTGTCTCAGAATATGAGGTTTTCTATTTACTCCCAACACAAAATGTTGTGTTGGCACAGGGTACATGACGCTTTCCCAAGCTCCTTGTGCCTTAAAACACCATGGGCCATACCCACAAGCTCTAACCCCTTGGGGTCTCAGTGCAACACAAGCCAAAGCAGCTCAGGAAATTTAATCTTCGGTGCTGAGCAGCTGTCCAAGGGTCCCAGGGCATGGAGGCTCCCACACAGAGCCCGAGTATTGGGCAGCATCTTCAGGTGTGCTTCCCTGTATTTGGGGAAAGGCAGCAGCTTCTCAGCTGACCTCAGCCATCATGGCCTTGGCAGAGACACACACACAGCACCTGCCTGCCCCACAGGCTTCAGCCCAGCACCCAGACTCTGGGTGCCACAGCACTTCTGCTGCCCTGACCTCCAAGCTCCATGCCGGCACACACTCCATCCCTGACAGCAGCCCTTAGGCAGCCACAGCAGCTGGAACAAAACCATCCCCAGCAGCACAGCCCTGCAGCCCCAGAGGCTCCCCATGCTCCAGATCTCCCTGGGCAGACGCTGTCTGCAGCGTGGGCCTTGGCACTGCGTGATCCAGGCTCAGCCTCCCCTTCCCAGGTGGAGGGATAAAAGAAAATGGGAGAGGCTTGAGGAAGGCAGGACTTGAGAGATGTGTGTGGTCCATTGAGCAGAGCTGTGCAGCTGCTGCACTGTCCTTGGTCCCTTTCACTGAGCAGTGGAATGGGAGGACTAGATGGTAGATACTCAGGGCTAAAAATATGCCTGCTATGTCCCAGGAGTATTGTTCAAATCACCAGATGGCAGGAGGGACATATTGAAGATCACTTCTTCAGTCCTGGCTAGTGCACAAGGAAGAATAAAGGAGCCCTCAAACCAGAAGAAAAGCAGAACAAAAGGCAGAATGACTCTGGCCCAGCATTTGTGTAGCAATGCCATTGCAGCAAAGCTCAAAACTCACATATTCTCACACTCATCTTCTCACTTGCACCAGGAACAGAGAGAAATATTTACAGTGGCACAGAGGACAAGACACACAAGATAACAGGGCCTCATCACACCTCCTGGGTTCTCTGGACCTCGCTCTACTCCATCACACTAATTTGGAATGTTTCTAAGTACAAATCTTGACCCTTCAAGGATGGGAAAACTTGAAGATTTGGAAACTTGTCTGTCAGTGGCACACATGGGAAAACAGCACCCATTCGGCATTGCAAACTTTCTTTCTCTTCCTCTTTCTTTCTTTTTTTTTTTTTTTTTTTTTAAATTAGCTTGGCTGTTCCTTTGACACAGGAGCCTCCCAGTTCCCCAGATCCTACCACTTGGTGGCCACAGTCAGAGTTAGCAGCAATAGGTTCCTCCAAAATAACAATCACCCACTGACAGCCCCAGTGGGATGAGGCTGCCACTCCAGAGCTCTCTTTTTTCTTTCAATTTTACTCCTTTATTGACAGACTGAAGAGTGATAATGCTCGTCATACTGGAGACAGGGCTTTTTGTGGGTTTTTTTTTAATATTTCAGAAGAGCCTTCTTGCCATTCTGAGCTCTTTCAGGGCTCCAGCTCTCTCTGCAATCAGAAATAAGGCCACAGCTACTCAATGTCGATACCACCCTGGGCAAAAGCGCAGCTGGTAACCTTTAGCTGCTGTTGGGAGCTACAGAAATAGCCTGTGGGTGAAAGGAAGAGTTTGCTCAGCATTTCACCCTTTTAAACCTTTTTTTAGGAGAAAAGCCAGGTGCCGCTTCCATATTCAACACTCCATCTCCCCAAAGTGATCATATGATTCTTGTCCTCGAGTGAACGGTGTGTTTTTACTTCAGTAACCCTGCTTGGCAGGTTACCATGTGCATTTGTTATTTGCTGCATGACAAAGTGCTTTTTGTCCAAACTTTTCTCTTTTCTTTTCTTTTCTTTTCTTTTCTTTTCTTTTCTTTTCTTTTCTTTTCTTTTCTTTTCTTTTCTTTTCTTTTCTTTTCTTTTCTTTTCTTTTCTTTTCTTTTCTTTTCTTTTCTTTTCTTTTCCTTTTCTTTTCTTTTCTTTTTTCTTCTCTTCTCTTCTCTTCTCTTCTCTTCTCTTCTCTTCTCACTTTTCTCTTTTCTTTTTTCTTTTCCTTCCTTCCTTCCTTCCTTCCTTCCTTCCTTCCTTCCTTCCTTCCTTCCTTCCTTCCTTCCTTCCTTCTCTTTCTCTCTCTCTCACTTTCTTTCTCTCTTTCTTTCTTTCTTTGCTTTCTCCTCTTCCTCTCTTTCTCTCTCTCTTTTACTCTCTCCTTTATTTTTTCACCCCTGTGAAGTTGAAGATAGCAATCAGGGCTCAGGTAATCTTTTCTCACAATGACTGAAGATTTTCTACACTCTAAGGGATGCCTTGGTTGGCCTGCAGTCCTTTTTCAAAGCAGACAAAATTTGGATTTCTATTAAGATGATGCAATAAGAGATCTTCCTTCCTGACCAGGGAGGCAAAGCACTGGGGCAGGGAGACACTATCAGTGATTCCCAGCTGGAAGCTGTGGTTTTTGTGTCCATAACCTGGCTGCTCTGGGCAGAGGTGGTTCAGCTCAGCAAAGCTCCATCTGGCCAGCGCTGGGGATGGCTCTGACTGCAAGAAGTGCCTCAGCTGCTGGGCACAGAGAGCTGGGCTGGGCTCAGTGCCTTGCCCAGTGCCTGTGTGGCCCTGTGCACATCTGTGCTGCCCCTCCTGTCCTCATGGCCATGGGCACAAGGCCCCATGGACATCCACCTGCTGCCCGTCACTCCCTCCTGGAGAGCAGCGTCCGATGCCCCCACAGCGTGCACAGGAGAGAGGAAGGGGCTGCTCACTGTTTGGTACGATGGGGCAAGATATTTTCTGTTCTTTTTTCCATATCGGATTTTTTTTTTGCACATCCAAAGCACATGGGTTTTGGGTCTTTTTTCAGGCTTGTTTTATTTTTTTTTAATTAAAGCTCATAGCTATGGTTGGAAGTAGACAAAGGGAAATGGAATAGAGCGAACCCAGCAAAAGGAAATGGTGACTGAAGTGTCTATTCATGTTCCCTTTGTTCAAAAGAGACACTGTTAAAAGTTATTCTCTTTTATTTAGAAGTTTGAATAATCATCAGAAGAGTGTCCAGAGTCTGGGGCTGAAGTCCTCACCCACGGAGTGTGACAACCTCCCAGCTGGAGACACTGCTCTCACCTGCACTAGCACACTCTTTCATCCCTCCTAACTGCAATTTAAGACCGAAATGGATCCTCTTTCCTCCTCCCTCCCTCCTACTCTCTTCTCTCTTTGACCCTAAAACTCCAGTGGCAAAGACATTTATTTTCTCAGAAGGAGAAGAAAGAAGATTAACACCCATCTTTCAAAAGGAAGATTTTATCTGCCTGTCTCCATTTGCCAGTGCCACTTGGGAATCATTACAAGCCCCCTCCCCACTACATGTCTAAAATGCCCAAATCAAGTTGCTTTCAGAAATCCTATATTCATTTTTAAAGTCACTGAACAAAGTAATTAAATCACAGTTCTGTTCATGAACACTTTCACATCATCTGGAAACTGAGTTTTCAGTGAATAAAGAAATCCAACTTAAAAAAGAAAAAAAAACCCAACCAACAGTCAACCAACTACAACAAAAAAAAGCGAAATTCAGACCAGGCAGCGTCTCTCCCTCACTTTGCAAAAATCCTGTGTTTCTCACAGAGCTGACTGTGCCATCTCCCCAACCCCCAGGAGCAACACTGACTCTGCCAGCCCCAAAAGTCCCAGGCTCACCTAGGAACCCAGGGAATAACAACGTTGAGACCTCTGGGTAAGTTTCGCTTTTCCGAGGAGCTGGAAAGCTGTGTTGAACATTCGCCATCCATTTTCTGTTTTATTAGACCCTCATGCGGCAATCCATTCCACCAAACTTGGAAGGCTACCATATTTGGGTGAGTTATTTAGGCTCCCTTTATATAGCAGGGGAAAGGAAAAATAGGCCTTTCTAGTCACCAGCCCTTCAAAAGGGACCATCCTTCAAAGAAAGACTCACGTAGGCTGTATTGAGGTGGCACAGAAATACCCATCTCTTTCCATTCAATATACATGGAGCCTTTGAGTAACTTTTCCAGACACAGGTACCACCTTTTGAGATGCTTTGCATTTCAGCAAAATTAGATGAACACTATTCTCAGAGATGGTGCATTTTCTGACCCAGTAGCCTGAGTGTCTACATGCCTTGAATAGCTCTGTGGTCGCTGCAGCACACTCTGGCTGCAGACACTTTCCCCTACAGCAATTGTAGCACAGCAGTACTTTGCAGTTCCCAGTGCTGTAAAAGGACTTACTGATGTTAAAATATACTTTAAGGCAACTAAGAACCATTTCCACTGCTTTGCAGCTCTGTGAGGTTAAGTATTGTGCAGTGGTGCTACTATTTTCTTTTTTCTTTTTTTTAAATTAATGCAAAAAGAAGGAAAGAGAGAGACAGAGAGAAGGAGCAAGGTGAAGCTCAGACATCCTGTGTGTTTCCCAGAGAAGAAAGAAGTCCCTGATCCTCTGCCAGACCAGCAACACAGGGCAAGCTGGTGCTCCAGAAAGGCTGGAATTGAGATTTCTGACCTCAACTGATACCTGTGAAACAACAAAGACAGTAAAAAAACAGGAATTTCCTCCCTCCCCACACCATACAACCACATCTCTGATCCACTGAACCACACCATTTCAACAGCAGAGTTCTGAGTGGCATTAATTTATGCCACCGCGGCAGCCTGGTCTCCCAATGTAGACAGCAGAGTGCCCGAGATTTCCTGTACCTAAGGCAGCAGCTGCATCGGCTCAGGTCTGTATCTCAGAGTCCCTCTCAAGGGCTCGGCCAGGCTGCAGGGTGAAGCAGCAATCCCCCAGCTTGCTCAAGCACCTGACAGGGCTCACTGGAGCGCGTCAGAGAGGGGGAGCCTGTCGCACCCTCCTCCTCTCCCCATCTCTGACCCTGTCCCTCCTCCTCCCCAGTGACCACCACTTGTGACAGCCACTAAGCCACCTGAATTTTATGTGTTCCTTGCTCAGGACAAGTTTCAGGCAGATCAACAAGCTCCGGAATTCCTCCCACCACCCTAGGAGCTGGTGTAAGGGACAGGATAGGAAACCGGGGGAGAGGGAGAAGGTGCGACTGACCCTTCAGCAGAGGAGCTCTGTCTTAGAATGCACGACTCAACTGCGCGACCACATCTTGTTTTAAAAGACGGCAGCAACAGTAATCTTTAAAGTAGTATTTTAAAATCTGTGCTTTTTTTTCCTTGGCTGACAGGTTCCTCTGTCTTGTACAGATGTCTAGGTACATCTGGCTTGTACCTAGAGCTGTACTGAATCCTTGAATTTTTTTTTGTTTCTGCAGCAGAAGCACAACCCCTGCCTCACAGGCAACTCACAGGCACCCTGTCCTTGGAGACCCCTCCTGAAAGAGGTAATTCAGCCCATCGGGGGAAAGTGGTTCATTTACAATCCTAGGTATGAACCAGTGTGGTGTGACAAGAACTGATGGGAGGGAAATTGAGTTTGCCCAGAGGCCTCCAGGAGACCTTCTCTATCACACTCTTTATTGAAGCACAGGCCCATAACCCCTTTGCTAAGACAGGAATCCTCCTCCCTAGGGAAACAGTCAAAGGAAATCCTTTGACATCCTCATAGTAGGGACTTCCCCTTTAAAATGAGTATTATGGCTATACGAGAGCTTGTGTCATAGGAAAAAAACCATTGCAGAGATCTAAAATGGGATATCCCACACAGATCTATCACCCAAAATAAAACTAGAAACAAGCTTTCATGACTACCTTTCTTATGAAATATATTAAAAAAAGAAAAAAAAAAGAAAAAAAAAGACATTAAAAATTATGTCACTGATCTCAGCCAAAAGAAGTACAACTAAAAATTACATTCTTAATCTGTCTGTGGTAATTCTGTTCTGCCCTGTTCAAATAAAAATGACAGAAATAATGTAATCTTGCCAAGTGTTACTTTAATTTAGTGGAATTTATTTTATATCTCTTTTCTTCCACACCACAGTCTATTTAAATGTGTGCACACAAGGCTGTCCTCCAGCAGTGGTCTTGCCTTTTGTTTTTGTCTTTTGTTGCATAAACTCTATGTAGATGATAATACAAACACATATAAAAACACATACAGGGAGAGGTAGCGGCAAAAGGCAAAGTCTTCATGAGGCTGAGTAATCCTCAGACATCTTTCATTAAAAACGTGCAGGTGCTCCTGTATTTAGAAAGAGGTTCAAAAAGAAGAGATGGACATCTAGTGAACACAGTATCTTCTGCAGCAGGATTTCCACTATGGCTGGTTTTGAGGAGTACTTGGGAGATAATGCCCTGTAGCAAATCTGTATCAAGCCTGGCATAATACTGAGACAAGATCAAATAGCGAAGATTGTTTGTAAGAGCTCATTTTTGTCTATCCTTATATTCCACAATCATTTTAATTTGGGGTGGGCTGCCTTTTTTTTGCAATAAATTGACACAGAGCTGCTGCAACAGGGAACACACAAGAACCTTTTCCTATCAAGTCTCTGATCATGATGGTATTTGGAAAAGCCTTGCAACTACCAGAAGAGAATGATATTTATTCTGCATAAAAAGAGCTACAACAGTCAAAGGCCAAATCTCGCCCCTTTCTGCTTGGCTTGGTGCTTTTATCTTATAACTTTTCTTGGAAAATGGAGATATGATGAGAAATGGAGTTATGAAAGGAAGACTTTATATGATGCCCTTTAAGCCTCAAACTAAAGTAAAACCTTGAATCTTGTATATTTAAGTTGCATTTGAAGGAGGTCCTTAAGCTCCTAAGCCCTTTAGAAGTTTTTGACAGGGACACTCAAGAATTTAATAAAAACACATCAATTTGCCATAAACACTGTTTAAAAAAAGAAAAAAAAAAAGGAGGAGCAAAAAATATGCTCATTGTTTTACTTAGCTTTTTATTCCATCATTATGGCACAAGACAGAACTTAAAGACAACATCACTGAATAAGTCTTCAACTTCATTGAAATTAAGACTACTAGGTTTTATAAAATTCTTTCGATATGATACACTTTTCCTTATGGAGTGCTAAGAAGGAATTTCTCTGGAACACTGCAGTACATTGCCACCCGCTGCCCACAAACGGCTCTGCAATTGAAAAACAACGTGTATAAAACAGCAACATTTAACACAACGCAACATACAGATACTGAGGAAGTGTGACTGACCCAGACTTTGGCACAATATTTATAGAAACGCAATTGTGAGCTTCTCCAAATGTCATGTTCATTTCTGAAACTCTGCTTGATTCCCTTTCATGTGTCTGTCTGCATTTTTTTCCTTTCTCTAACTTTCTTAATGCTGGAGCTTTGTTATTTCAAAGGAAAAGCCATATTCTTTCTCAGTGTTATGCATCTCAATTTATTAGGTTTGGTTTTCTAAAATTTGGATTCCAGTTTACTGTTTTAAAACAATACATAGAATCATACATTTATAAATATATATATTATATCCTGCATATATAACATTGGTTTTCCATTAGAATGGGAGGGCAGACTTTGTACTACATCCTTAGTTGGTTTAGGCACAATGTTGTTCTTAATCGATTCTCTGAGCTGCTTCCTAACAGAATCTAAAAAAATACTTTTACAATCTTGTATCAAATTTTAGATTTTGCAAACATACGTATAAGAAAAAATATTTTGTATTTTCCCCTCTAAGCTCACTACTACCCTTATAAAATATATGGCTTTTCATGTTTCACTCTATTTTAGTGTTTTTCAATAGGCAGTGAAAAGAAGTACAATCTTCCCCTTTAACAGCTTTTTTTTAATATATATATATATATAAAAGCACAGAAACCAGCTTGTGCACTTTCTATAGAATTCCAATGCATATCACGGTAATGTAAGTGCAGTGATTTTTTAAAAAAGCAGTCATGATTGATTGACATCTGTATATGAAAACATAACATGATTATCATACAATACCCATTACAGAATATACAATCATCAAAACTGCAGATATATAAATACATTTTTAGCAACATCAAAGCAACAGTTTTATCTTATACACAGCGTATGCATACAAAGTTATTACACTGAAGTTTTCACCTTGTTTTTTCTCAAAAGCTTGCTGAAAAACAGGAACATACTGTATTTGTAAATTAACTGCTCGACAGTGCTGTTAAGAAATTAAAGTGAACAAAAGTTTTAAAAAAGTATATGCAATTCAGTTGGTATAAAACAAACAAGCCTTCCCTGTTTTCCAATGTCACCGTTGCTTTCCTATGAGAAAGGAATGGGTATGAGCGGCAGTTCCACAGAGTCACATCATACAAGGGTTTCTGGGAGGGCATCGGGGTTATCAGCCGATAACAGCTCCCAAATCTGCCACCTCTCCCTTTGCCACTCGTTCCAGTCCGCCTCTGAAACACTTTTACTGTTCTGGCTGTGAGGTGCCGTGGAATAGTTGTGACCCGCCTGCGTGTGCGGGGCCGGCTGCTCCTGCCTGGAGCTGGCCTGCTCAGGGGCTCTGGATGGTGGCCCTCCAGCTGCTCTTGGCCCTGAACTTTTGTCTGGGCGCTGAAGTCTCCACAAAGATTGCAGCGTTGAAGAAACACTCGGCCGCTGCGGCAACGCAGAGCTTGTTTTTGTTGGGCCTGGGTAAGGCGGCGGTGGCCGCTCTTTCCTGTAGGAGGGCTTGGCTGTGCTTTGCAAACAACCCACGCTCAAATCGCGCTCACTGAGGTCCTCCACACTGCTTAAAGTCAAGTGCTGCTCCGACTTGGAGTGGGACAGGTCTGAACTCCTGCTGCCAACTTCCATGTGAGGGTTACTGCACAGCCGAGACACGGTGGGATGGAGCTGACACTCAGGAATGGCAGCAGTTGTCTGGCTCCTTCGCATGACCTGCCTGCCGCTGTCCGGCTCCGAGCAGCTGCCCTGCCACTGAGGGGAATGCATGGCCAGGTTACCCTGGGAAAGAGAGCAGTGTCCGGGTCGCAGCAAGCTGCTTTCATAAATGTTCCCATAAGAACCTGGGGGCAGAACCAGAAACACAACGTGAGTCCGCAGAAAACGCATGTGTCATTTAACAAGCTACTGCTTTTCCCTTGTATCACGTTGTAGAAGAGGGATGGGGGCTGAGATGGGCTGAGAAAATTGAGGCTGTTCAGCTGGAGAGGAGAAGATTGCATGGTGACCTCATAGCACCTTTCAGTATCTGAAGGGGACACCAACAGGGAAGCCAACAAGGGACTCTTCATCAGGAACTGTAATGGATACAAATTGAAAGGAGTAAGGGGTACAAATTGAAAGAGGGGAACTTTAGGTTAGATATGAGGAAGAAATTTTTTACTGTGAAGGTGGTTAAACACCGGAACAGATTGCTCATGGACGCTGGAGATGCCACAACCCTGGCAGTGTTTGAGGTCAGGCTGGATAAGGCCTTGAGAAACCCAGTCTAGTGGAAGATGTCCCTGCTCAAGGGAGGGGGTTAGGACTAGATGATCTTTAAGGTCCCTTCCAACCTTTCACATTCTACGGTTCTTTGATTCTATGAATTCCAGAACCTAAATCTATTTCTTCAAGCAATTTTAAAAGTCTTTTTAAATTATATTTGATAGTTTGAAATGCTGCTGCTCTCTGTATTCCACTGAATACAGAGAAGTATAACCACTGTGTTCCTCTGTATTCCACTGAATACAGAGAAGTATAACCACTGTGTTCCTCTGTATTCTACTGAAGAGTCACCATTCAGAAGTTCAACTCTGGACAATGTGAATTTTCCTACTGGTTTCACTATGATTTCTTAAAAACAAGAAATTGGTTTTGTCTTTGCTAGATTTGGGCATTAAAACTGAGGAATTACTGACCTGTCATTGCTGGATCTTTGCAGCCACTTTTCAGCGTTGAATGCCAAGTGCCCCAGATATCAAAATGATCTTCAGAAGCATCTAAACAGCAGTAAGAGCAGGGAGAAGACGATGAATTGATCCTCTTAAAGACATTATTTAGAAATATACAAATAGAAAGGCAAAACCTCATGTAAGGTATCAGAGTATTAGCATCCACTAGCATCTGGACTGTGCACCTAACACGAGCATCTCACATGTGAGACCCCACCATGTGCAATTCTGGTGAGTCCAGCATTAAGGACATGAAACTGTTGCAGCAAGTCTAGAGGAGAGCCATGAAATTGGTAAGAGGACTGGAGCAGCTTGTCTACAAACACAGACTGAGAAAATTGGGGCAGTTCAGCCTGGAGAAGAGCAAGTTAAGGGAAGCCTCAGCAGCCTTCCAGAATCTGAAGGAGGCCTACAGGGAAACCAACAGGGAACTCTCTGTCACGAACTGTAGTGATACAAGGATAAGGATAAGCCTTCCCAAAAGAGGGGAAATTTAGGTTAGGTATTAGGAAGAGCTTTTTTACTGTGCGGGTGGTGAGGCACAGGAACAGGTTGCCCAGGGAGGCTGTGGATGTCCCAACCCTGGCAGTGTTCATGGCCAGGTTGGATATGGCCTTGAGCAATCTGGTCTAGTGAGAGGTGTCCCTGCCTATGGGAGGAGGGGTTGGGACTGATTATCTTTAGGGTCCATTCCAATCCCTTGGCTTTCTATGGTTCTATGTATTTGTTCACCGTTACTTGTTTCAAGATCAGATCCTGCACTGGATTCAGTGAGCTTTGTATGCACAGGACACCTGAGTTTGCTGAGTCCTGAAGCTGCCTTACTGAAGTCAGAGAATTTGCACAAGAACAGGAGGATGTGGTCCATAAAAGGTAGTTTCTGAGAAAGCTCCCTCAAGCAGCCCCAGCACCATGGATCACTGTAAGGCATGCTCTATCAATGGAAGGATGCTGCCAGTCTTACCCAGAAGTGCAGCCACAGAATAAAGATTTAATGAAACGCTGGATTATAAATAGTTTCATGCCTTTTTTTGATTCCACTAGTAAGTAGAGGAATTTTCTAATTTGTCATGGTCCAGTATCTTTGTGATGCATATTAAAGTCTAAAAGATGGTTAATATGATAAAACTTCATGTAATTTCCTGTTCATAACTTAACAGAAACCTGACCAAATTCTTAAATCTTTTCACAGATTTAGATGCTGAATACACAAGATAAATTCCTACTGGCATTTATAAGGCATATAATTGAGATATTAGTCTAAATCCCATTAATTCCAAAGGGAATTAAGTGCCTCTGAAATTAAACTGTTTTAAAAATACCACCAGTTATGTGCATCCTGAAGTATTATTAAAAGTTCTTACAGTTTGGCTCACTAAGTATGAATTTCATGGATGACAATTTTTCTATACATGTATTTTTGTAGGAAAAGCATCCTGAAGTGCTGGTGAGCTGTTAGTTTAAACCTGAGTTCTTCACTAAAGAAATCATTCAGGTATGCACTCCCCGGGTAGCTACAGGAATTATGGATCCCTGCACGACTATTGCTCAGTGTGTAATTGGTTGCAGATGCAAAGCTGTGCAGATCAGCCATGTTCTCCAGTGAGAGGGTGTTCAGGTCATTCTTTACAACTGGAGGAAGTTTGTAGCCTGAAGTCTTAAAATTTCAGCTTTTTCCAAACCATAACCCTGGACCATAACCCTGCAGGTATTACAGTCCCAAGGATCAGGATTAGACTTTGCCATGTTGTCACAGACAGGCTGAAAAGCTGGACATACATGATCCTGTTTTCCTAAATAATATCTCCAAGTTTTGAGAAGTGCCATACCAAGAGCATCCCTGACAGTTGGCTGAGCTAATAAGGAGGACTCAGCGCAGATCATTTGGGCTCAATACAAAAAAAAAATTATATTGGTCTGTCATTTTTTTTATAAGGTTATTTACACTACTGCTCCTCAAATCCTGGTAGCTGATAACACAAACCCAGCACTTTTTAATTATTTCAGAAATCTCCATCAGTCACTGAGGAGGAGGAGCACAAGCAGGATGCACTATACCTTTTCCAGCCTGTGATGCAGAAGAATTCTCCTTTGGCTTAGGCTGCAAGTGTCCAACCAACGTGTACTGCTCAGGTACCTTGTACAGCTTATCTGGGCTGCGGGCAACTTCTTCTTGCATTGCCACCAGCGAGCGCTCAGACAGCACTGGGGAGTTGTTGTCGTAAGGGGAGACATCTCCACTGGAAGCTTTGTTGGAGTCTGTGGAAGAATGCCTTTCTCCTGTGGAGTAGGAACCTTCTGACCGCAGCATCTCAGGGCTCCTGAGAAATTTTGATAAACAAACTACTGTTAATCAAAAAATGTTTCATGTTCACAGTTACAGGTGCAGTTTGACATCAAGGCCAGGTTGGATGGGGGTCTGAAGAACCTGGCCTAGGGAAAGGTGTCCCTGCCTGTGGCAGGGGGTTTGGAATGAGATGACTTTTAAGGTCCCTTCCAACTCAACCATTCTATGATTCTATGATAATACAGATAAAATCAAATACAGGAGAATGGTCACAGCTGTTGAAATGAAAACACTTCTGAAACAGTTACTGAGGTGGATTTTCAATGAGTAAAACTTTTACCATAAAGTGGCCAGCAGAGGCCACTCAAAATCAGAAGATGTTGCAGCCAAGGAAGAAACAAAAAAACCACACAAGTGTACAGTAAACCACAGGAAACTAAGCAGTGAATCAATTCCTTATGTTACCTTGACAATTTAATTTGTGGCAACAATAAAGCTGAAGGCATGATCGGGAAGATTAGCTTGATGCTAAGCAGTATGCTAAAATAAATTCTTGTATTCTGAAGTTTTACATAGAGAAATCAAGCACTCAGCTTGCCTTTCACACTATGAGAATGATCCTCTTCCAGAGACATAAGAAGGTAAATATTCTACAGGAGACAAACAGATGTATTTACTGTACTTATGATCGGGGCAACAAACAACTGGTTCTGCTGATACCTGCTACAACTTTTTTTACCCTTTTACCCTTTTTTACCTTCACACCACCACCACCATGAGCTGCATTTAATTTTGACAAGAAAAGGCAAACACAACTCCCACCAAAGGGCCAAGGCTCAGAGAGACAACTAATTTTTGAAATGTTCTGGGAACATTGACAGAGATTTCTTAACTGTCACAGTTCACTGTGCAGATAGGAGGAAGGCTGTGAGTCATTGAATATCACAAAGAATATGTAGAACTACTCTGTAAACAAGCATAACTTTGTTTTCCTGTTGTTCCTGCCTAACTCATATTTCTATTACTCATTTTTCATTTCTTTGCAGCTTTTTTTTAATAGATGCTTCTGCTTCTCTTGAGTTAAACACTTCTTTCAGTGACCTCTCATTAATATCTGTTTTAACTGAATGTGGTAAAACAGAGGCTGATTCCTGTAAGTGTCTGAAAATGGTCAGCCCTTCTCAGAGTCAAATCCAAAGACAGCTTGAATTTAGTGAGAAGCCAAAACTCATTTCTTGCTATGGAACAATAACCCTCTTTCCAGACAAATGAAATAAAACTGAAGAAAGAAAATAAAGAAAACACACAGCTAGCCACAGCACAGTAAATATTAATACAGAAATAATTACAAAACTTTCAAGTTTGACACCACTTTCAAGCTGTTGGTTTTTCCCCTGGCTGATTTACATATTGCATGTACCAAAAAATAAAATGTACACACTTGACAGCATGATGATTATGTTACTCAATATTCCTATTTTTTTCAATATGAAAGCAACCATAAAGTGTTGGGAAATAATTAAATAATATTACTTCTCATTGACAAAACTGTCATTGACAAAACCATCACTGGACTTTAACTGAGGCCAACTCAAAAACCAGAGCTGCCATTTGGCAAAGTTGCTCTATCCCAGGCTTCCCAGTGCAGCATGATAATGCTGGGGGAGTCTTTAAAAAAAAAAAAAAAAGCTTCAATTATGTAACTTCTCACCTAAACTTCTTATCTGAAAATTATTCCAACATAAATTAATCTATTAACAGACACACACTGAAGAATTATAGTCGTTTAAGTATGTGTAATTCCATCACAAACCTTTTTTCTCTTTTTTTGTCACTTGCTTCTTTCTGCTCTTTTAAGTCCTAAAAACCATTATGCAGTGATACAAGATTTAAGCAATGTCTGGGGGTTTTCAGAAGAACTAGACAGACCTCTTAGAAAAGGGGAAAAATGTTGATATCTGCAGGCTTCCTAGGACCAGATGTCTTTTTATCCAGATTTCTAGACTGAATGTCATCTAAACCTCATCTGCCAGCACACAGGCAAGTTTATCACTAATGGTAACAGCAATAAGGTTTATTGCATGTAAATCTTTGCAGTATCAAAACCTAACTGTGCTGAACAGGGCAAGGACAGAGATAAACCAGCACTTAGCCATGGCAAGGTAACAAAAGGAATAAGGGAAACAGAAATGGAAATGAAAGAATGTGGGAACATACACTTGAGCTTTGTGAAACACTGATTTCATGTCTTACCTTGAATGATCTGTTATAGTCTACCTCTTCTCAAGACAGAGCTCCTTCTAAAAATTTACCTGAATAGAAACTTTCAAGTCTTTGGACAGATTTAAACATTCAAGTTTCTAAACTGATTTACAGTTTCTGCTGGTAAGCCCATACTATTTTTTACATACATATATAATATCACTTTCAAATTTGTTTAGGTAAAATATCTGTAAAAATCAAAGGAACTGCTGTGGACTCTGTCAATCTTACTACAAGAAACCATCAAAATGGATTGAATACTTAAAAGCTGGAAATTGAATTCATGCATTTGCAGCTTTACTGTGCTCTTCACGAACAAAATAAAACACAACTCGCAAGAAGATTGTGGTTTGCCTCTTTGCAAATAAAGAATAAATTCTCGCAAATTCCTTAAAATGAAAGTATTGCATCTGTTTGCTTTACTGTTTGAGTTCATTAGGAAACAGATTTTTATTGCAATTCAAAATTCTTCTTCCCTTGGATAGTGAGATTCTCTACCCACACACTGGGGAAAAACCAAACTGGGAGGCAAACATAAATACTGTGCAAGATACCCACTTGTCTATATGCAGTATATGAGGAAGGGCAGCGCAAAGAATAACAGATGATTATGTGCAATCAAATGCAAGAGGAATGGGAAGGCAAGTAAAGTTATTTCCCTGTGTTTATGAACTATGTTAAGGAAAAGATTTTAGAAGCGGCTAAGTACAAACGGAAAGATTTGAAAGTAGCAGAAGGAACCTATGCCACATGAATTTATGAATACAATTTCAGATTCCAAAACAGGCATCTTTCTATGAATTGACATTATCCACCGGAGTCCACTTCCATGGGTGAACTGGAAATCTGTTAATAATAATAATAATTACTTCTACTGAGGATATTCATACTTTTCTACTAGCATCGAGGTCATCAAAACAGGAAATCCCTTTCTGTTTCTGGCAGAAACCCTTTTCTGTTATATCTTAAAGCTTCTGAGTGGGAAAACAATTACGCCTTCAAGAGGCAAATCATATGGAGTGTGATGGCTTGGCAGCACACAGCAGTAATTTCCACACATAATTTGAGAAACACAGGTGTTACCAACAAACCAGATTACTGTGGGATTATGATGTGGTTGTTACTGTAACAGGGTAGAGGACTCAGTGTTTCAAGGAGCCTCTGTAGCTTTAAAAACTGCATTTACACATACTGTATCACCTATTGTACAGTTTCATCTTTGTGCCACAGGTCAGGATGGATTAAAACTCATCATCACAATCCAAAAACTGCCAAAAACTCTGTAATTTTGAAACTTATTTACTGTAAAAGGACTACTAACCATGATATGCAATAAATAATCATAAGAAATAGATTTTATTTTTTGTTAAAGATGCTTCATCTTACACCTGTAAACCCAAATTCCATTGTCATCAAGCCAACATACAAAAAATTGGGAAGTCACCCACAAAAGCACACTTCACAATTGCTGCCATTTGTAATTAGCGCTTTACCATGAACAACTTCCATAAATTCCCTGACACACTGTTCACAATGCTCAACTCTTAAGAGAACTGAAAGATGAGGAACATCTGATTTGTCTTCCTCTGGGGAGGAAAAGAGATTGTGTTTTCTCTGTTAGATCAGAGCCAAGAAAGCATTTATAATGACAGCAAGAGCAGAAATGTGAGGGCAATTGCAAAAGCAGGACTTTCAAAGCAATTAATGTGACATTAAAGTCTTAAAGTTGATTCTATACTCTATGCAGCCAACTAGCTCTTCTGATGAAGACTGTCTCAAGAATATGTAAAGTTGTTTGTTCCACAGATCCACATTTGTATCTTGAGCATGTGACCAGGCAATTTCCAAGAGCAGTAAGGGTGTCTTTTGGAGGCTCATTTTTATGAAATCAAGACAAACATCTCCTTATTGTTTGCTGTCTCACATTTCTTATAGGAAAAATAAGCAACAAATTTGTAGCCTCAAAATTGAGTTTATGTTCTGAAATACATTAATCTCTTAAGAGCATCACACTCCTAGCAATAACACTAAGTAACATTCCCTCTTAATTGCCTGAAATGTCTAAATCAAAAAGTTGCAACCACAGTGAAAACATACCTCATTAACATTAAAAATCACTTACATGACAGCAGAGTAGAAAAAAATGACAGTAAGTTTTTCCTATCTCAGTGATACTTCATCTGCCCATTACTGACAACACAATAAATCAGTACTACCGTAGCTATATGCTCCTGTTTGGCTTCAAAACCTTTCCTTACAAAATGCCTTTTGCCTGTTCTGACCAGCTTTCCACAAAAGATGCATTTTCTCCTGTAGTTGTGCATGCTGGCTAAAAGTAAGGAAGTGCAAGGAAAATTCAATTAAGGTAACAGGATCTAACAATTACCTGTTACATCCACAATGATTTGTGACTAACTTATGCACAATTGGTATATGTAGTCACATAAAATTTGATGTCTTATTATTATATAGATGGTGAAATCCAGCATGAACACTTTTGTTAGCTTGAGTTAGAAATAATATGATCATTCCAAATTCAGGGGTGAAAGGAAGAAGTTTCTACACACTAGCTTATTTCATGTGATTTTCAGTGTCTCTCCTAACTGTAGACTTGGCTTCTGGCAAATGTGAAACAAGTCTAAAAGACAGCTCATGTATCTCTAACTATTCTGTACTTATTGTGATCTAAATATACACATGGTTACTTGTCAGTCAGACATACTAGCTGAAATTATTCCACACAGAGAAAATTACCTCAAATCAGATGATCTGTGATAATTTGCTACTATGTGTTATCTGTTCATGTGGTAAAGACAGCAAACTAATAAAATCCTTTACAACACAATATATTCTGCACATATTTTTGTTTCCAAATTTTATAATTAAAGAAAGCTTTTTCCTCAATGTGTTAGTTACACTGTTTCTTGTATACCTCTTCCTTTAAAGCCAGGCACACTATTACATTACCTCCAAACACACAATGTTAAGAGGGAGAGAAAAAAAAATCTTAGCTAACTGACTGTACAAATTCAATTTTAATTATATTCTGTATGCACTAGGCACTTTCCACAAACACAGGAAGACAAAGACCAATATGTCCCAGAGAGTTTAGAGTCTAGAAACCCTCTTAAAAATTACTTAGAGCAAGTCTGTCAAATTTTTTGATTTTTGGGTCTGACATATTAGGATTCACTAGAATAAAGAAAACAACTGTGTGGTCCCATGAGAAAGCCAGGAATCCTGTTAATCCGAATGTACAAACTCACAGCATTAAGGCACAAGGGTGCAGGCATATATACACCAAAATCAGAATATGTTATGTATCATAACTGCTATAGTGACCAGTGTGATTTTTTTCTCTTCAGATCTTTCACAAAGCATACAATTAAATAATATTCAAAGACTCCACAGAGCTGCTGCTGTGGCAGTTGGCTTGTTCACCATGTCCTACACGTACAGGATAGGAAAAGCATGACAGAGTGGTCAAGCGGCTCGCTGTGACGGTGTTAAGGCACTCTAGGGTGTGTTTCAAGGATAGTGGAATACATGCCTCCTGTTTTACTGAAGACTACAATAAACCCAAGACATGAACCAGCAGATCACTAAAATACATCCTGTCAGATAATAGTGCACTGAATATTTTTATGTACATGTCATTCCGTTCTCTGCAGCAGAACACAATCTTTTCTCTGAATCATGGAAACAAGTTTTGTCTTTAGAAAATGCTGTACAAGAGTCATAATTCTTTGGCAGAGTCTGTTTAATAGGGAGGATATTCCTACTCCACTGTAGACAGTGCAGAAGAGCTGTGGAAAACTAGAACCTTTTGAACACTTCCAGTGGGAGATAGAAATTCCCAGCAGAAAAAGGGATGATGAAAAAACAGATTACTCACGATGACTGGGAAGCTTTCCTCCTCAGCAAATAGTCTACAACATCTGGGTCAGTCTCTAATAAGCTAATAAGCACTTCATTCTGTAAATCAGGGGAAACCTATGAAGACATAAAAATATACTTAATTAGTTTAATATGCTTTCACATACATTAATTTTGGTAATATGTTTAATCTAAACAACCAAGTACAAGTACATTTACAGAGAGTATATAAAATATTCAGAAGCTTCCACTTGAAAGAGAAATTTCATGTAACAACACTTGAAATAGGACTAAATATCACTTTGTACAATGTTAAATGCTGATTTATTGTTGAATAACCAGTTGGTATCCAGTTGGTTATTATATCTGGAAATAACTGTGGGATTACTTATATATCACAGTCCCAAAAGCTCCAGTTTAAGGTCCTCACTTCAAACCCTCATTCAAAGATCTGAGGACATTTAAAAATCTTCTTTTCTGGCTCTCCAGCCACTCTGACCAAAAGGCTCAGTCAGAATTTGTGTCATGTTCTTTGGAGGTTGGTCTTCTGATTTTCCAGCTTCCTCTTTACACTATGTATGGGGATGAACTTTCAAACCCCTTGACAGTTTCAGCTGCTGCAGGATACAGCAACATCTCCTGGGCAGGGAGCAGAAATGGCACCCCAAAACCTGCACAAGTAAACTTTGTGTTTCCAACTGCACTTTACACAAGTCTCATCAATCTTCAAGTGAGTTTTCCCACATCACAGTGCAACATTCAACTCAAACTTCAAAACACCAAAACAGATTAAACCATGCAAGAAACTTGAACAGCCCAGGTTCACTCATGACAGATGGAACTGGATGCAAAATAATCTCAGCAAGGGGTCATTAGCTGGGCAATATATGTTTCTGGATGCAATCTGTCAGATCCTGAATCTCTTGACCTTCAAGTCACACTGCATGGACCATTTGTCCCCCTGACATTTCCTGGGAAATATGAATAGAATGACTAACAGATTCCCCAGAGGAATATCTCATTTTGGGAGGTATTTAGGGAGTCAAGTTACATAAAATGCATATTTCTTAAAATAAGGAAATAATTAGAAAATAAATGAAGATATGCATAACTTAATTCAAACTGATCCAAAATCTCTATGAAAAACTTGTGTAACCACATACTCATTTTTTAAAAAATTGTATTCAGTCTCTGAACTGGAAAAGTATCTTACTGATGGTCACTGATATAGTAGTCTTTAAACAATTTTTTTTATAGGAATATAGTTTTGTAAACCTGGTGTACTGTAACTTCTCAATTCAGACAGAGTTTCTATACACTAGAAGAAACTACAGATAAATTTTGACAGCAAAACAGAATCCACACGTTTTTGTCAGTAACTTACTACTCAGCTTTATTATCAAGTTACTTGTAAGAAACTACTGAGAGAACTTCGTGAGAAAAATAAAAATACATCTTGCATTATTTAAAAAAAGAAGATAAATCAGTCTTTCATTCCATCAAAATGAGTCTGAAAAATTCCACCAGAAGCTCAGTTCCAACAGAAAGCAGCTATGAAATCTAAACTTAACAGTTCCATCGAGTCATAGGACTTTTATTTGAATGAATATGCAAGTAGTTTTGTTCTGATGGTCTCCTTGCTAGCTACCTGCTGGGTTTGGGGTTTCCTCCTGTGCAGCAATTTTCTTCAGTTTAGTTCAGTAACTTGGCAAGTGTAGAAATGATTTGTGTGTAATTGTAAACTTACAGAGAACTACAATATTGGTATCTCAGGAAGATGTTACCATTAACTATTACTGAATTAATTGTTTAACTGGCAATTGCACCTAAGTAGATGGATGAGAATTTGAAATTTAAGACAGAAGGGAAGCCAAGGCACTGCTGAAATAACAGCTCTGGAGGACATACAGGGACCTATCAGAGGGCTCTAGGGTTGCTGGGACTCCAGCAGAGTACCAGCTGTTCTGAGAGTTTGGGGTTGGGTGCAACACGAGAGTCACAGCTGCTGAGACACAGAAGGGTGGAGGGAGCCTTGCAGTGTCCCCTTTGTGCTGTCCCTTGCCAGTGACGTGGCACAGAAGGGCAGTTTGTAGCAGGAAGGCCACAGTAGCCTCTAAAGTAAAAATACGAAATCTCATACACTCTGTAGCACTTCTTTGCAGCAGGGCTGGATTTGGGCACTAGGAGATGAAATGCATGACTGAGCTGCTGGTCTTCATCCTTCAGGCCAAGTCAAAGCCAACAAAATGAAGGGTGGTTGAGTTGTGCCTCCTTGCATCCAGCTGCTGGACATAGTTCAGAGACTGGCAAAGAACAGTCCTTTATACATCCCCATAAAACATTTTAATGCATCCCTAGAACTCACTGAAATGGGCAAGATTTGGATATGAAACTGATTATCATCACTGAAATCAGTGAAGCATGGTTGGATTCCATCTTCTATAAGAAATGCACTTTTGCACGTCACTGATGTTAACAACAGTTACTTAGTAAAAATGGCGCTCAATATCCTGGGTTGTTCTGACAAACAGAACCTCTCTGACTCACCAGTATGTCAGAATTGTTCTGATATTACAGTCTGGGTACCTCACCACATCCTGGTTTCCTAGGGTTTGGTTCACAAATGTTGTTTCAGTTTCAACACTGAAACTAATCAGTTTTATAACTTCCTCATATATAAAAGCAACAGAAAGAAAAAAAACCAAACACAAAAGTATCATCAATACACTATGTTATAGCTGTAGCTGAATTTTTAAGTCCAGATGTACTCTTTTTTTAGTAGCATAAATGTCAAGTATAAACAGTAAAAGCTACTCTGGAAAACAAAAGAAAATTTTTTCCCACACTTCATTTAACCTTCAGATGAAAGTGCAAGCACTGAAGACACGAAGGATTAAATCCATCAGAATTAAAAAAGCCCAGATGCAGGTCAGTCTAACCTTAGCCCCATCCTTTCCACATTGAAAGTCAGAATGTGTGCCTAAGTATTATATACTCAGATGTGTCTGTGCTGTAAGTTCTTAAAGAGAAACAACAATAAGAACACTTCAAGTATTGCAAGCATTCTTAGTCAAGTATTATCTTAAACTTGACAGTGCCATCCACACTCTGGGCCCAAGAGTACAGTTTCATCACTTTCTTTTCCTGATGTGGAAGGAAAAATAGCACCCAGCATTTTCCCAAACTGTGAAAAGAATTTAAAAAAATCCAAAAAATAAAATGACTGCAAGTGTCTCACTGGTATAAGAGTAAAAATAAAAGCAAGGAAAACCACAAAGAAGTTCATCTGAGGCTAAGACAGCTAAGGCAGGGCTCATGATTCCTTTCTCAGGCTCTACTCCCTGCTGAAATCAGATAGACATCTTCCATTTACAGCACTGTGTGGCCATCAGCCCACAGTTCAGGCTTGTCCGCCTTCTTCCAACAACGTCTCCAGCACTCAGCTTTGCTGAAGGACTGAAGTTTTCCCACAGTGTCCTTTCTGCTTTGGGAACTTACCTCCTCAGTGTAATAGGTGGTGCTGCTTAGCCTCAGGACACAATTTCCACTTTTTCACAACTACTGGTTTTGTTACAATGTGTATTTTTACTAAAATGAAGATAGCCCACCACTAGGTCTGACTGGCCTCTGCTACCCCAGAGCAGAGCTGTCTCAGACACAAGTCATACTGAGCTGACCTACAATTTTGTACAGAAAAAGAGTGTAAGATAAAGCCACAGAATGCAATACTCAGGTAACTGCTAGGTATGAGGAATGTGATCTAAGCTGCATCTTTAGTAAACAACATGTCCAAGTCCAAGGCCATCAGCCTTCTTATAAAGAACTTCCTTGCTTCAGCAAGAGACGTGAAGGCAACTCCAGAACTACACAGATTTATGTTTTATTCCTTTTACCCAACTAACAAATGAAAAAGCTTTGTCCTTCCTCTCCATCAAACCAACAAAAACATCTCAGGTAGGGGAAGGTAATTCCTTAAATTAACCAAGGATCTCTTAATCCCTGTGGAAAAACTGTCTTCCCGTCTTCCAAAACTGAGATGTAAAAGACAATTTTCAGTCTTGTCCATGCATTGTTCAGTATACAACTGAATAGCCAACGTCATCGTTTCCACAATCTTCTAAACAATATACCCTTATCTACACAGAAACCATTCCAAGCAAGATATAAGTACACATTTTTAATATTTTTACTTACTGCAAATCACTCTCCTTGCTAGAAGATGACTTTTTTTTTTTTTTTTAACCAATAATTATGGATAAATTATTTACCTAATTTAATGCAGCTTCTACAGTTCATTTCATCCTCATCTACTCTAATATCAGCCAGGTATTTTCTCATTTATCTTACAAATGTATACAAGTAATATGAAAAAATATCCACCCACCATGAAAAGGGCTTCATAGTTTTCAATCATCTTTTGCACGACAGCTATGATAGCAGTACTCTCTTCAGCTCGAGCTGAGCTCTGAACTGAGAATTCTTTGTCTGTAGATTTCTGCTTGTGCAACAAGTTAGGGCCAAAGATGGTGGCCAGGTTAAGCGATGTCATTTTGTTCCCAGTAACCTAGAAAACAGAATATAAATAAGGTGGGGTCTCACAGGGCCTAATGTATAGAGATATGTGTATATACACATTTACACACACTCTCACCCCTACACACCCACACATAAACATACACTCTCTCTCCCCCCTGATTTGGCAGATATTTCATTTATCAAACCCAAAACCTGGTGCTAGTCAAATTAAAAATTATCAACTTTTAGAAAAGCTGAAACACCTTTTTTGGATATCTCTGCAACAAGCACTGTAGATTTTCTGGATATATTTCCAAGGGGATTGGTGGAGTAGAAGGTGGAAGTGGTTCCTGCTCTTAAATCCCTGGAAGCTGGACAGTGACATACTTCTGAACTCAGAGAAACCTCTCCCCTACTTCCCCATCTCAGCACATTACTGTCTCTTAGATCAAATATGGAAAACTCCTGGCTTTCTCAAGTAGCACTCATGATCTGAAACATATACAGTGATCCTTTTCGATGCTTAAACTGTTTAGATAATTAAGGAGCAGGCTCATTGTTTTTATTAGTATTTTCCTGTATTTTTACTTGTTTTCTAGAACATGCCAAATGTTTGCTGGTTAGGTGGATTTTTTTAGTTTGTTGGGTTTTTAACCTTTTTTCCTACTTTTATAAATCTGTGCTCAAAGAAGCAACAATAACCTGAATATTGAGGAAAATTCATACTAGACCAGACAGGAATTATCTGAAAAATATATCATATATATGTATATACATCAAAAATTTCATTGTCATTTTTGTGATTAGAATACGTTTTTTCCCTTCTGTTCTTTCAACAAAGCAAAAAGTAGAGGTCTTTGAACTAATAATTTTTAAGAAAGACATAAGGAGGCACCAGTAAGACGTAGTAAAAAGAGAATTTCAAGAAATGAGTTGCACAGAATAAATGTTTTCAATGCAGTACTTTAAAAATTTTTTTTAAGCTGATCATTCACCGAATACTCTAGTCAAAACTGCACTGACTGCACCTGGTTTATTTTTTAAAGAGCTCAACTAGACAGCACAGAAATGCCAGTAAAAAAAAAAGCTTGTCTTTTTATTGGTAGGAGCACTGTGTAATGTTGGAAAGACATCTGTACTAAGTAGGTGCCTGGGCAGTCACAGCAAACACGTTGGCTCTTTGTTTAGAGACTCATCCCAGCGTGACTCTGGAGCAGCACACTCCCTGATTTGCACACCACCGAGCACCCAGCTGTTTCTCGGGTGACCTGCTTTTGAAACTCCGTCCGAGTTCCGAGCCACCGAGGATGCACAGGCACGCGGTGCCTCAAGTGTGCCAGGGCAGCCTCTGGCTGTGCCTGGATCTGCATCTGCAGGCTGTTTGTATAAACAGTCAGCCTTTTCTTAAGGGCAGCCTCAGGGCATTCTTAAAAAACGTTGTAAACATTTCCACTGAAATTAACTGAATGAGTAATTTTAATAAAGTTAGTCATCCATCTTCATGTTCATGAGGGAAGGGCTGTTGAAAGAAATCCTGAAGAGGGCCTGTGTGCCAAAGCTTGGCCATTTTCCTTCCAGTGACAGCAAACAGTCTGATAAAATACCTTCTCTTGCCCTGTATGCCTTTATTCACTTAATTATTCATAAGTGGTTAAAATAATTGTGAGCAGAACACTGTATTATCTATAAAAGATATCCAGTTGCACATAATATTCCTGATGCTTACAATACTGTCAAGATAGCTTACATAAATTGGCCTTGCCAAAATACCTGTGGCAAAGCTGATGTACAACTGTTGACCCAAATCAACTCTGCTAAGCAGCATCCCCTAGCCCTGCAATAGGATCCTCTTGGGTACATTCCTGAACCAACAGAGAACTCTTTGCAGGACCAGGGGGACCATGACCTTAGCTGGCTTATACATGTTTTTAAGCACAATAAAACTGTTACAGGCTGCTCTTTCTAAATGCTTTCCATCACAGTGATACAGCTTTTTATCAACTCCTCGCTGAGAACAAAAATAATAGCATTTAAAGTGGATTTAAAAGTGAAATAGGCCTTGAAGTCACATAAAACACACTGGACTTGAGGCAGAAATTTGGCAAAGCTAAGTCTCAAAGTGCCAATTGTTAAATCCAGACAACTACAAAAGGTGTCCAAATTTGACAAAATCAGCAGGATTTTCTGTCTGGAGGACAAAATTCTCTAGGAGTTTCAGAAAAGCCTCAGAAGTAACCTCAGAAATACTCTCTGCTGCAGCTCAGGGCACTGAGAAGTCCTTCCCACAGACAAACCAGCACAATTTTGTCAAGTGGTGACAGAATGTATTCATTTCATTCAGTTAACAGAGTTGCCACCTTTTGCACTGCAGCCTACCAGTTCAGGCACTTCCCTGGAAGGAAAGGGGAAGCCTGGATTTTCAGGTCTTCTCTAGTGGGAATGGGCACAGGTGAGAAAGCTCAGGGCTAGAGCTCAGCCCCACAGCTGTGGGCATTCCTGTCTCTGTGGGGTGAGTGCACAGCAAACTCTCCACTGAATTTGGTCCAGACTGCAACAGTTAAGGAGGCCAGACAGAAAACAGGCAAAGATGAACCATGGCTCCAGCTAGTGATGAGGTCTCTCAGTTGCAAGGATACTGCAGGAGCTCCTGTCCTCTGTTTTTTATTTTTCACTACCCAGTGCACACAAGGAAGTTAAGGGAACCAAGAAGTGAACTGCTATGTCCAAAGGTCATATAAAAAAGCAACAACAGAGAATGAAAAGAAAATGAAAAAGCATGTTCTTGCATGCCTGACCTTTTCTGAGTACTTTTTCCATAGAATATAATAGCATAAAACAAGGCAGTGGGGGAAGGACGGATGACATTAGATGTTCATGACAGCAAGGTTGGTACACTGTGAATCTCCCAAAAGAAGTGGTAGATGCTTTACTGATTAAGTCATACAAAAATTAAACTTTCACAGACCTACGAACATAGTAAACAACTAAATGGCAGAAATGCAGGCAAACATTAAACCTCTCCCATATTTCAGAGGTGTGCCACCATTGTGTATATTTAAAGGCTTTAAAGATCTCTTTTCAGACCATGAATTAAGCAAAGTCAAAGGACACAAGTGACTTACCTCTTGGCCATCCTTGTCCCTGGTGTCTTCTGCATGGCCAGCTACTGTGGAGAGGAACTGCAGCAGCCGGTGAAGGGTATCGCAGTTACAAGGAGGTAGAAGATAAATGAGAAGCTGTAAGGTGCTTAGCTGTTCATCTGGCTCTAATACTAAGAGGGGAGAAAATATGTTCTAAGAAAACCACTCCAACTAACCTAAAAGCAGAACAAATATACTGTTCCAAACCCAAAGGAAGGCTTAGGAATAGGCTTGTTTAAGAATAATTTTCATTACAACATCAGAAGAAAAAGAGAAAACTTTAAGGAAACATCAAAATTGTAACAACTACTGTTATGGGATTTTTGCCTTAATTGGTCAACATTTTGCTCACAAGTTCATAGGATCTTTTCTCATCCTGTAAGAGAGCAAAATCCCTGTTTCACCATCCATCAGTCTTACTGGACTCAAATATTCTACTTATTTTTCTACTTCCTCCATTCATTTAGGTACAGCTAGTGGTATATGCAGTAGCTGGCAAGCATTCCAGTCAGATTTATGCTTCAGCCATTTTAATTGGTTTTCTTACAATTGTTCATCTTGCAGAGGTACCTGGATATTGGAAAAGCACCCAGAGATATAAAGGACACTCTGCAACCACCACCACTTGAACTATCTGCCATTTAAACGGTAGACAGTGACAAAGGTGGACAGAGGCAGGATCTCAGACAAGACGGCTGGAAAGAATCTGAACAACATTATACCAGGCAGCTGCTTAAGCTTGAAGGGTCCAACTTTACTTTTTCCTAAATCCATGAGAGTCTGCACTCAGGTCTTAGGCAACACAACTGGGAGTACTTAATATGATGGCTTTGAAGACCACTAATTATGAAGAAACTTGAATTTTAGAAGGTAGGTTGGAATTTAGGTCAGTGGACAGATCTAAAATTTTTAAGATATGGAGATTGAAATGGGAGTCTGTGACCTGGTACTGCTGAACCAATGACAAGGTCAGGTTTTAACTGACAAGAATTACATCCTTACAAATGCAAAAATATGTAGAGTTAGTGAAATCTTTGTTGTTCTAGTTTTCTGGATTATTCTTACAGAGTATAAAAACAAAGAAAGTACCTCTGTAAATTTATAGTAAAGAATATATTATATTATTTATATTATATATATACTATAGTATGGTATATTATATATATACACTATCATATATTAGAATATACTATATTCTTTATAGTATATCATAGAAATATTTGTTGCAAATCAATGCTAAAGCATTAAAGGAACAGAATAAAAGAAGGCTATTAGTAGAGATCAAAGAATTCAAATAGGTTAGCTTTTGAAAACTGATAAATCAAGATGTTGTAGAGCTCACAGAGAGTGTTGATGAAAGGTGTATAAAGTTCTCTGGTGAGAAGTGGGTCAGGCATGTCACGCAGAAATTCCTTTAATAAAGCAGCAACATCATGAATGCTGTGCTCTTCATCTAATACAACATCTATGCCTCGGTCAAACTCTTCCCGTAACTGAAAAAGATCATGAGAGAAAACCACAGTCACTTATTGTCCCAACTAGTACATCCCAACATAGAAAATCTTTTAAGAAATAGATGTACTCATTTTCACTTTCAACATTGAGCATGACTAGCTTTTGGTAAGGTCAAAGATATAATTAATGTCTAATTGCTGCTTATTCCATGATACATAACTGAAGGTTTGTACCACATTGTAATAAAATATACTTTTTCCAGCTAATATATGACATCCTTGTATGAAAAAATGCGTCCAAGTATAATTTTTGCTAGATTTATAGCAAAGGCAGAAACCAAAGAGAATAAGGAAAATTGCAAGAAAGGCTTTCTTATACCATCTCACTGCATTATCCCTGGAACCAAAAAGGCTAAAATTGCATTTCATAACATTTACAATTTTGTACAAAAAATTAATAAGATAATGTTAATATCCACCAAACTCACACTTCTCTTGTCATTTAAGACCCTACGTGAAGATAGGCAGCAAGCAGACAGGTTCACTAAGACTTCACAGCATTCATCCTTACACACCTTGTTCTGCCTTCCTAATTTAGTTATATTCATTAAGTGATCATCATTACGGAGTTCACAAACAGCAAGTTAACATCATTACAAGGTATTGGGTTTTTTTTTTTCCACTATGGTCCTCAGACAAATTCTGTATAACTGAAAGGCATTACACTTCCCAAAGGCAGAAGAAAACCCTCTCCCAAATCCAGGACCCCTTATGAAAAGATAAAAGCCTGCCCTTCTCAGGGATTTTCCAGCACCAACAGCAGAATACTTTCCTCGGGCTGACAGCTTCACCTTTTACTCTCTTTCCATTTTGAAAACAGTCAAGAGGTTTTTAGATTATTTCCTAGAAAGAATATGTACCTCTGCTAACATTATGAGGTATCATGATGTCACACCTATCTTCTCAGAGAGTGATTAGAGCTAAATCTTATAAACAAGGAAATGTGAGGTTTCTTCACCAGGAATATTTCAAACATACCAAAAAGAGGAAAGAAGCTAAGTCACAAGCAAACTGTATGCCTATGATAATTTGTGGCAAATCTTGATCACGTGCAAATCTATCTTGAGTGTGTACAGTGTGAAAATCCTGTGTTTTCAGCTGAAATTTTGCCTTCATAATGGGCATGAAAGGTATTCACTGAAAACCACAGCCTCCACTCAAATTTACTAAGATTACTTCTAACATTATTAATATCAGTCATTACTACTAATAAATAATTATGCTATGAAGGTCAGAGTATGTCCTTTATCTAGTATTATGCTTTCATTTAGGGTCAAAGATTTTCCAGTGCCAACCTGGGAACTTCATTCCCAGCTTAATTCTACTCTCCAGACTGGTGTCAAATGCAGAACATCCCCATGGAGCACCATAAATTACCTCAATCCAGAAGATTGTTTCTGCACTTAGTGCCCAAAAGCAGCTGAGGAAACAGATTAGCACTGCATCAGGAATTTGGACTTCCCAAATAGCTGCCTAAATCATAAACCGCTGTTAATGTCTTGAATGTGGCATTTCTGATCAGTATCCTGTGAGACCTACAGAGATGTCCTAAGCAGCAAAACATCATATAAGCTTTGGTGAGATGTGGCCACATTTCAGGCCCAGGTACCATGCCTGTTAAAACTGTATATTTTAAGTTTCAACTTTAAATCTTCCAGACTCCATTCACACGGAATGCTTTCAGACTTTTGGAAACACACCTGGTGAACTACAGCATCCACTGAATCTAATGATACAAGAGGTGAGGACATCTGTGCTGGAACAGGGTCAGACAAAAGCTCCAGCTATTTCACTCTTCATCCCCTGGGCTGAAGCTGCCACAACGTCACAAGGTGCAGCATCGAGGGTTGCCCACCCCAACCTTGGCAACAATGCTCTGTTCGAGCATCTGTTCTGGGCACAAGATGGTATCTGGCATCCTGATGCACCAGATCTACCACCTGGAGTCAACATGAGCTCAGGAACTTTTCTCCCACACCCCACTGAACATGAAGGAGGAGGTGTACAAGAGATGCACATGTTCTAGATTTTCTCTTGCTGCTCACCAATCAAAAACCCCACTGGCACATGCGTTTACTTACTTATGTATTTACTGCAACAAACTACAGTTGAAACAGGACATTTTCTAACTGGGGAAGGAAGGAAAACAAAATGTGCTTACTTTCTACACAAGAAAAACTAATGAACAGCTGCAAAAGCACACCAAAATCTGAGTGCTGGGTTTGGCTTTCTATGGTTCAGAAAATGACTGGAATTTTAATTGAATCCAGACTTTCCCAAGTGTTCATGTTGACAGCATTTATTACTGTAACTACAAGGGCCAAGCTGGTGCTTCCTTGTTGTTTAATGAAATATATCAGTTTACCTAGTTCAATAAATTAGTCCATGTAATAAAATACCTATATACCCAAATCTCTTCATTTCCTCACCTTCTGAAAACAGAATAAAAGGAAAAGTGGTGAAAGTCATTGATGTTCAAAGTAAGGCTTAATTTACAAGTAAATGATGGAAGCTTTCTGCTTTTTCCCCAGAGGTATGATGCAATTGTACTCACCCCTGAATGATAATATATGTTTTGTCATTGAAGCTTGCAATGCAAACGTGAAGCAACTTCAATACTTTATCTAGTTCAGTGTTGATCTGCAAACTGCCTCTGCAGATGTTTTTTTTAGCTTGGTGTTACACCTGCTATGCAGGAATAGAAACTGCTGGAGAATAAGCTACAAATCAGTATGCTATACTGTCCTACCATCAATTCAGTTTAGCTATTCAAGATAACTTTCCAGAATGACAAAATATTACACTCTGAAGTTTTTGCAACTTTTTTGCAAAGATCTATAACTTCTGGGATCTTTTGCTTTTTTTTTTTTTTTTTTCCTTCTTTTTTTTTTTCTGTTTGACATTTTTGGTCATACTTCCTGGGAGCAGTGTTTTCCTGTAACTTTTTATCCCTTCCTTATGTATCATGCAAACACTAACCACTATTCTGCACTCCTCTAATTCAACATGTATTCCCACCTTCTGGGAATAACAATGCAATATCTAGGTAGGGGTTAACCTAGGGGTTAACACCCACATCTGACTTTGTCTCTGGAACCTAATTGTATACTATCTTTACTTTTTCATAATTTGGCTGGGACTGAGACTTGGAAGGGTCTGCTCTGACCTTGAAGTGTAGCAGGGGTAAAAGGAAGGTGATATTAAGGAGCAGCAATCTTAGGGTCAAAGAGATTGTTCTGTACTTGCATGTTTTCTCATACCGTGAGTTTTCCAAAAAAGATTTACAGTTTGAGTTTACTTTGGGAGCTTCAGCTGTTTCTGAGATTAAAGGAACAGCCAAGATTTTTTTTTTCCTACAGTGTGACCTTTGGAAAATTTCTTCACTGTAGTTTATTTGGATCTCCAACCCTGTGCTACTTTTACAGAGCAAAACATCCAGAGCCTGTTAACCTGCTGAGAACCTGACAAGGATTTCACCAGATGGAAAAGATACTGGAAATGGCCTGTTATGAACCATCAAAAATCCAATGAAGTCACTGACCCAGAAAGCCTAAATTTCACCATGCTACAGATGGGGAAGAAATCACAACAAAAGGAATCAGATTTGTTTGTATCATGGCTGATGAAGGAAAACCATATCCATATCCACTCACCTGTCTTACTCTCTTTTTTGAGCTTCCAACTCTGAATATTCCTACTGTCTGGAGACCTGCAAGTGTAACACATCATAGCACTGTTTTATTGTTTAATTTTTTCCTGAAAATTGCACTGAACCAAAGCATTCTGAGCTATGTGTGTACTTAAAAGAATCCAAAAAAAAGCAACATATTTCTCCACGAACTCATACTTACCATGTTGAGGCAAGACTTGGTTGTGATTAAGAAGCCACTGTGGATTTTAAGGATCACACTTAATCTGAAAAATGGCATCTCTGTGACATTTCTTGTGATGCCACTTTGGTAGTGCCACTGCTATGAGAGATATGCAGAGGCTGAGGCACTACTCAGGGTTTGGAGGTGTAACTTCCAGGACTGACATCAAAGGAAACAGGCAGTAAAACAACTAAATACATGGGTATTGAGTTGTGTCTTTGGATACAGGAAGCAGTTGGTGTTTGGGGTTACTCACTGGCTCTAAAGTGAGTTTCCTTCAAAGGTACATAAATAGGGCAGTCAGGCAGACTATGAAAGGGAAGAACTTTAACTGGGAGTTGTGTGCCGTTTGTAAGGTATGAACAACTATTATATAGAGGGAAAGCTATAAAGAAGCATTGTTGTACTTTAGGCGAAGTGCAGAAGTGTGTCATTTAGACTTAAAGTGATTAGGGAATTGGTATTGCCTGCTATTTCATAAGAAATCAGTTAAAGCCTTCTTCTAGCCCTGTAGAAAGCCACTACAAATACAACAAATGATAATATGGTTCTTGAATGGACATATCTTGCAGACTAACAGGACCTGAAAAATTTGAGAGATGACATGGTCTTTAGCAATGACTATGTGAGTGGAAATTTTAGAGCCTTAAGATGCTGTGTACATAATATAATTTTACACGGTTATACATTTTTGCAAAAATGATGAAATTATCTATAAGTTTGGAAGTTTATGGTCTAACAAGGGCTACTTTGCAGCTCTCATCTCTGACACACAGGAGATGTTAAATAACCTTGTGAAACAAATGCCTTTTGACAGCCACTAGGCTACACTTGCTTGCTGGAGATGTGCCACCTTGAGCAGTGTTTGGAGTTACAGATTTTCATCAGAGAAATTCAGATAGGATTCTGCTTTTTAGTTTATAGTCCTAACCTAACATCTCTTTTTAAATCTTCTCACTTTGGTTAACCGAAAATTACACTGATGGGCTATCATTTAGTAAACCCAGGAACACTGGCAGGGAATCATCTGAGGTGGAGATACACACTCTGGGCAAAACCTGCAGGCTGGTTACCAGTTCCTACACAGACATACAGCATTTGCTCTGTACTGCAGGTCTACAAAAAGTCAAGCCTTTATATCTCTGGGACATGAACCCAGGGAAAACAAGGAAGGTGAACAAGGACAGGGGTTTTTATGTATAAAAACATAACCATTTTTTGTCATATAATGTTCAAAATTATCCTTTAAAGCATTCATCAGAAACTGCTGGTGATTTGTTGCTGAAAAATTGACCTAAAGGACTTATGCATACAGGTAAGTATTTTCAGAATCAGCAACTTGGCCATCATATAGCCTGGAGTGATGTTGCAACAGTGGCCATCTTCTATAATCTTCTCAGTTCCAATGACTGTCTTGTGGACAGCAGATTAAATTGAAAATTGAAGAATTTGGCCCAAACTATATCAGATTATTGCATTGTGGTATATTATAGTTAATTCTTAAATACTGCAAAATAACTCATCATAAATTTCCTTTAAAAAGAAACTTCAATGTAAAGTAAATATTTTACTGAAGAATGTCATATAGAAAAGAATCTTTGTTATGACAGTGGGTTAAGGAGATTAAAAAATTTATCACAGATGATCAAGTGACATAAAATCACAGCATCCAAATGATACTCAGCTGGATGGCTTTTCTGGCTGACTCAGATACTTTTACATTCTCGAAACTGAGCTACCTTTGCTTGAAGGGATGGAAGTCATTAATCTCAAACTTAATCATCCCATACCTACTTGTCAGCTGCGGTATCTAATCTCTGTAAAAGACTAACAATGACTATCTTTTGCAGTGTTCCTTGATACATTTGTAAGGAACAGCTTTCAATTATGGATTGTGAAAGCTCAGCATTGTTGTTTAAATTGCAGTCCCTCATCTGCAAAAGCCTTTCATTCAGAGTCAGTAAATGATTCCTTGCTGGTGAAATTAGCATCAAATACATAATTTGCTGTTGCAGTCACCATTATTTTATGGTTTGTTTATTATCTGGCCATGTGATAACTCCATCTTGCTGTGGCCAAGTTATTTCAATTATCATTAAAAAACTTTACAAGACTAAGAAACATTGGCAGAGATGGTGAACAGATACCTAGATTGACTATTGTTTCTGCATTACTTAAAGCTGTGGGAGGTTTGTGTCTGGACAATCATGAAGACATGAGAAGAATACTGGCAGGAGTCTAGAATTTCCTTCAGAGAGAGCAGGCCTGAGCCTGAGGCTGGTCAGGAGGAACCAAGCCAGAGACAAACTGAGTGTTCAGTCTTCAAGCCTTGCAGTGAACAGAAAGAGGCTTCTTGGAGCTTAATATATATTTAGCATGGAATTCTTTCTTATTCTGAACCTCCATCTTCAAATATCAAAGGTCTTGTACTACAGTATAAACTGTTCATTTAGCTCTCACACCTTAAGATCCACTGGTTGAGAAGAATTGACTCCAGACTGACTGGCACATTTCAAACTTTTTATTCTCAAAATACTAGTAAACCTGAGGGTGTGAAGAGCCATTTCTGCAGAGCTGAGCACCTCAGTAAAAGATGAGTGACCTCCAAGAAACACCTCTGTCCCTATGCTCTCTGGGCCAGTCTGCAGGCTTGTAGCATAGATCTTTAGTTTGGGAAGTTATCATCTAAGTAATTACTTGTGAGGCAGTATCTTTAGCAAGAGGCAAAACAAGAAGGAAAATGTCTAGCTTTCAAAGATGTCCTTGCAATTGGAAGCATAAACTTCCTTCTCAAAACAGGCATTTATTTACATTATAGTAAAAATACATCTGCCACTCCTGGGAAAACAAAATGCTCTTACCATGCTTTTCCAAGTGCTGGCAGCAACTATCTACAAGCCGGGGAACCTGCCGGTAAATAGGGTTCAGGCTTAGTTTCTTATCTCTTGCCTTTTCTTTCTTGCTCTGGGCTTCTGCTGGCAAAGAGAGCTGGAGAGCCTCCAACAATCTTGACTGATTGTCATCAAGATCTGTAATAGAGTCCACAGACATCGCGCCCTGAAAAATACACACACATGAATAATCAGCAGGGCTGGGGAAATCTCAGTGTCAGGGGATGTCCAACAAAGACTTTTGCCTATCTGCATTTTAAACACACTAATATAAAAATACAATTTGCTACAACATTTTTATAAATTAATGAAATTATAATACCAGTGTAATGGATGGGGAGATCACAATGGTACCAATGTTATTCTGATCATAATACAAGGAATACAAATTAAAATACTGAAAAAACTAAATGCTTTCCACTCACTCACTCCATTTTTTACTATTGTAAGCCTGCACATACTGCAGGGCAAGGATGAATCATGGTCGGTAGGTGAACCTCAGCAGTACCATACTCATGTGCACGGAGATAATAAAGACATTTTTAAATCTGATTGCCTACTCCTTCTGTAGCTTGGACCATTGTATCAGTGAAACTTATGCAAAATTATTTACAACCATACACCATGTACAGTTAACAGTTTATATCACAAATGCATACAGTTGTGGAGTTTGAAATAATCCCACATTATCACAGAATAAAGACACACCAGAGAAGTTGAGGGGTAATATTTTTTTAACTATTCTACTTCGTGTTGATGCATAGAAGCAGACTACCTGAAACAGAGGCCAAAACAAATTAGGAGTATAAAACACGGACAAATTTATTTGAGGCCTTCGAGGTACATTCGGGCAAGTAAAAGTCCCACTCAGGGACTACACCCAAAATGGACGCTGGGTCACGAGCCCTTCACCTTTTATAAGTTCTGTCCCATTAGCATGGGACAGAATTAATTCTCCAATCACACCCTTAGGTGATGATGTTAACCACCCCAGGCCTGCTCCCCCCCATCTCACAGTTGTTTACATATTTTTGGGCCCTAAGGCAATGAACATGTCCTTGAATCTGTATTCAGAGAGCCTTGTTTTGGCTAAAGGTGCTGGGAACAGAGGATTTTAGCACTTTGTAAGAAGCATAGAACTACAGCAAATTACAGATACATGAAAAGCAAAAAAACTAGATATACTGAAGGCATCAGTGTAGCTTAATATTTTAAAATCATTAAAATTCCAATGAAAGCTTTAAAAGCCGGGTTTGGACTACAGCAAGGTGCAGAAGTTCAAGAGCCTGTAAAGAATAAGGCAGCACAAGCAGCAGGAGGTTTATGGCATGTTTCAATGTTCACACTTGAAAAACAAGGGGGTCTTTTTCAAACCAGAAGATTACTGTCACTTCAAAACTACCATTTCTCTCAATTGCTATTAAACTTACGAGGTGCAAACATTCTAGGGGACATGTAGGCTTACAAATAGTAATAAAATTTAAAGAAAAATTTCAGGCTCTACTCCTATTAAAAATATCTGTTGCAAACTATTTTCTTTCTTTCCAAAACAAAGCACAAATTTTACTGTAACATAAAATGTACTGTACAGGAATGCAGCATGTCATCCCAAGAAATAATTAAGAAAATGTAAATTCCTACTCAAAACTTTGCTGACAACTATAGTTCGTTAAAAGCACACTCTTCTGCTGACAGGTAATTTATAGATTGTTAATGTGAACTCTACATCTATTAAATGAGAGCTGTACAATTACCTACAAGGGTATTTCAAGCTCTAGAAGTATTTTCTTATATCAACCTAGCCAACTGAACTTTATGAAGGTTTCCAATTCATAGGCAAAACTTACAAAAAGTTCACAAAGATTTCAAATTCATTGACAAATTTTTAGCTCATAATATCTTTAAAAAAATAAAACATTTGACTTATCCGGTACAGTTCTGTTTCTTGCAACTCATGGTAGATATGCAAATAAACTACAGTGAACATTTTTAGATTTTTTTTTCATGCACATTACTAAAAACAATTACTAGATCCTTTAGAATGCAACTTTTGACCTTTATTTCTGATGTCTCTCAAAAGTACATCTGCTTGATTCCCTTTACCATTTCCTGCCAACAGGAAACAAAAACAAACAAACAAAAAAACCCTCCAAACCAAACAAGAACCTCTGGCTAAGATCCATGTGTGTAACCTTCCAACTGAAAGATTTTTTGATTTTGTTTTATTTAAGAGCTTGGCATTCCAAACATCAAATGAATCGATTGACACTGAAAGTCCTAACAGTACCCTCACCACCTCAGGCCCCAGGCAGATCCTGTGCAACAGGTGCCCTCCTTTATACCCTGCCTTTACTGGTCCGTGCCTGTCTGCAAAGCATCCTCACCTCATGAATCATTATCAGAGTCACTTAAGTCGGATTCAGATCCCTAAAATAGATGTAAATACAGTCAGTTCGCCGTTGTCCTTGGGCATTTTATCAAAGTTGTGGATTAACTGGCACACTGAGCTGGTTTTAAGAAGAGTGACCTTGAGTTCAGTGACTGAAGTCACTGCTTGGCAACACCAAGTCCAGGCCAGCTCTGATTTTACAAAGTGCACAGGAAAACATTACCAACATACTCCACAGATCCAGCTCAAACTCAGCCAGACCTGTTTGTCTGGGCTCAGACTGACCTACCTGACTGCTCAGAACAGTGCAGGAGGAGGCTGTGCACACCACTGCCCACTGCTCCAGGTCTGGTAACACACACGGGGATACTTGGACTGCAGCGCCCAGCAACTACGGAAAATCAAGTTCCATCTACCTACCAGGCATTACCTTTGCACATAATGGATACCAATCCCTGCTCCCCCATGATGAGTTAAAAACCTAAAGAAACTGGGGAAGTCTTCAGCTAAGCACATAGAATCATGAAGGGAAGTGGAATATGATGTCTCAACTTCCAACTGCTGGGCAAAAATCCTATACAGAAAATGCAGAAACAGTGATTTCTGTCAAGCTGTTGGAGGAGAGAGAACCACAGCACTCAAACCGTAAGGTCTGCAGCCAGCATTACCTTCTATCTCTTATTGAAAGTCTCAGCTGAGTGTTTGAAAGCTCATGGAATACACAATAGTGAATGACACAGTTGCAAAGAAGTGAATGATGCAGTGATAAAAAATTCCTCCAGTTTAAGAGGACTGCATTCCAGGTGTCTGTGCAGCATTTTTGTAATAAATTGAATGTAACATTGTATGTACTAATGAGAATTTTATAGACAGACAAGATATGGGACCGGAGTTGATACTAATGTTAAATAACTGACAATTCATTACATTCATTAGCTAAGTTCATTCCCTAGAGAAAATGCCAGCTCTCTCATGTCACACTGCCTACCTTAGTCTACACTTACTTCTCAGTAGGTGAACCATGCATCCTCATGACTATGAGGCTCGAATTCAGCGCTCTGAAAGCTGCAATCCCAGTATTAACACAAAAAAAAAGCCCTAAACCCAACCATCCCAACACACAGAACAAGCAAACCCCTCCCTTAGCTTCTAAGAACTTGGTCCTGATGGAGCTCTATTCTTTGGATGTACCAAAGGATCCATGTTCCTTCTGCTTGCTCACTGGTCAAATGCATGTCAGAAATCTTATCACACTTCATGAAAAGAATTGCAGCTGACTCATCTCTGGGCACACAAATTATCTTTCCCTCCTCTAAAAAAGGGTTCCGAAGCCAATGAGTGCATGTGGTGAACTTTTATTTTTTGTCACTGACTGCCCAATTCTGAAAGAAGTTCATGGGTTTCCCTTCATACTTAATCAAGTTACTTTACACTTCTGTGTGAACACAAATGCTTGTTCATATGGTTTTCACAGACCAACAGATGTGCATTAATGCATATACAAGACTGCAAACATCATGCTTTCAGCTATTTGCAGACAGAATATAGACACTTCAAGCTTCAGCTGGCAGCAAGAGAAACAAAGAGCCCCATGACCTGCCTTCTGTCTTTTAATGAGCAATTTATTCCAGTTCTACCCCTCTTAAACCCTGGCTTGAAGAGCCCAATAGAGCATTTTTATGAAGTAGGTCTTATCCTAAGGATGAAAGCAGGTGAGTTTCCTAAGAAAATATTTTCTTTTCCAGAGTCTGTTTTTGTACCTCAAATTTTTGCTCAGATTTCTTAAAAGGGTTTTATTTGAAGTATTTTATTATGCATTTTTTTTTCTCTCTCCATTGCAAATGAAATAAAAAAGCAGTAAAGTCTATAACCTCTATTCCATGGTAACAAAAGCAAAAAGATTTCTACTAACTGTAGCACTGGAAATTTCAGAGTGTAAAATACTTACAAGGAACAGAATCATGCTAAAAAATAGTCAATCTTAAAAGTAGATTAATATTCAACCCAAAACCACCACACTGTGTTTTGCTGTCAAAGCCACCTTCATAGCCTGCAAGCAGAAACATTCTTCAAAGACCCTGGTACAAATCTAGCCTGACAACTTCTTACTTACCACTGAGGATATGATGAGGGTTAGACCATGAGGATTTTTATGAATATTAGAATAGGGGTTATTAGTTAGACTTACTATCAAGTTAGAGCTAGATTAAGATAAGTATACCTATAAATATCAATCGCATAGGTTAGGTCTTCCTTTGCTGAAAAAATTAGGCTGAAGACAGACAGAATTTGTTGAATCTAAAAGACTTAGAAGGAGGCAGATAAAGGGAGCAAACAGGTAGACTTCTAGATAATCTCTCTGCCTCTTCGTGATCTGTAAGAGACTTGCAGAGTCTATAAGACCTTTTCCCAGCAGCATCAGCAAAAGAAGATTCCCACTACAGTTAAGAGTTTTCTGATGTTAATGAGGCTGACTTCCACCTGAAAAAACTCCACTACTTGAACATAACAAAAAACAAAAAAAAGATTCCACAGTTCACACACAGTTTTTTTCCTGGTCCAGCTAGACCCTCTGGACCTACTGTCACACACCCCTTTGCGATGTGTCTACTTACACGCCTCCTTGCTCGTGGCGCTGGCTCAGGTGTGTTAGGAGAAGTGGATTCATTCGGTGTTTCTGAGGTTGAGCTGAGAGATGAGTTACTGCTTGAAAGTTCTTTGTTCTGTCTTTTAGTTCCGAATGGCAAGAGAAAGGCCACAAAATCTGAAACATCTTTTTGCTCTTCTCTCTGCGAGTCTTGCTTGAGCTTGTAGGCCCGGTCATTAGCAATCACTTGAGACAAAGGCATTCCAAATGCCTGGGGAATAAATTCTGCAACAACAAGAAGAAAACCCTAATATTTACCAAACATCTGATGTTTATTTAGTACCAAAAAACCTGTTGTTAAAAAGAAAAACAATCTGAAGTCCCTTTAAATATAGTCATTCCAATGAACTATTAGACTGAATAGTAACAATAATAACAACAGTGCCAGGTAATTGCAGTCCACGGTATGAGAATCCTGTTTCTAGTCACATCATGCAAGATATACTGCACTGAATCTTGGAAATCACCTGGGATCAGATCTAATTACTTCCACTCAAAGTAACTGAAGTTGGGCACTTCTGATTACATGTAAATGGTGCAGAGGGGCAGCAAAAGCTCTGGTAACCATCCTGAGACTGAGGAGCCTCGCTGGACTGTGCCAAAGCTGTCTCTCATGTTTCAGATCCCTTCACCAGGCTCCTTTCTCATAAATGCTGCAGAGCACCAGAGCCAAGGGACACTGGCACATGCACGGGTCTCACTACTGTTTAGAAGAGTATGAATCTATCTGTACAGAGAGTACAGACTAAGCCTTCAAAGATTTTGTTTTAAATTTACACAAGAACTACATGGTTTTAAACATCAGTAAGATGAAACCTTTTTAATAATGGTGTATCAGTATAAAATTGCTTTGTAACAGTAAAAAAAAAAAATAGACACATGGGAATACAGATAACATATTTGTCTCAATCAGCAAAAAGAACATAGTCCCATCCCACATCAACATAACTGTAAGGTACAAAACCAGAATATGCCTCAGGTCTCAAAGTAAAATGCTTAAATATTTTACAAAGTAGAAAAATGTTTTACAGTGAATCAGCCAGCAACTAACAATGAAATTCTCATCATTAAGTTTCAAATCAGACCTATCTGAGATTAGCAGAAGCAAAACCATCAGGACAGATTTCCAACTAGACTGGTTTGTGCTCAAATGGAATGAAAAAATAGATATTGATGTTATTCACCCTGGTGAAAATGAGTGCAACTTCTGTGGGGTTCCAGCTTCAGACCTGCTTGTATCAGAAATAAATAAAGCACTAGAGATTAAAACCAATTTTTTTTAAGCATGAAAAAAGGAATTTTTTAAAAAAGGAACTTTTTTTAAAAAAAGGACACAGAAAAATTCTTATATACTATTTTTATCTTTTGCCACAATCATAAGTAATTAAAAGCCAAAATTCCTCCTGAGTCTGACTATGCCTTTGATGACACTTTCAAATTTTATCTGGACTTGCATTAAGATTAAGGTAAGGCATTGAAAAGAAGAGGATATTTTAAGAATCTTGAATGAGGACACTACTAGTCTATCACACTAAAGAAACAAGAGCCCATTGTTCTGATTTGGTAGAAACATTCCTGTTCTTTAGAAGCATGAAATGTTAAGACATGAATTAACTGTGGTGGCCAGACAAAACTAAATCAGGAAGCAGAGCCTCATATATCAAGCAAGTCTGGAGGTGACCCATGAGTAGAATGACATCTAAAACCATCTGCACTTAATTTAGGACAAGAAAGAACATCAACACATGGATATCAAGCAATGCAGGGATTGCCAGTTCCAGGAGTTCAGTCAGACCTTTTACTCCTGTACCCAGCAGAGTGTGTCTACAAAATTATGACAATATTAATATTTAATTCTTTTGACTGTTCTGAATTATCTTCCCAAAGAACATTTCAGATGACAAATTTGAAATGTACACATGCAACACGCCTCCCCTTCTGGCTAACTGGGTTCTTTGTTATACTCCCAGCACACCTTTTTTTTTGTCCTTCCACAACAATTCCTGAGAAAAGACACTGAGACAAATGAAATCCTGAACACAAGATATTTCCCTGGTTTGGCTCAGAGCCGCTTGTGCTTCAGATTGGGAGAGGACAGCAGTATTTAGCTCATGAACAGCATGCTGGTGCCATTGATCCTACATCAACCTGGGCAAGACCAGCAGGAGATGATATCTTAGCACTGCTTCGTTATACCAATTTCATGAAAATTATCCTCTCCCTGACTTCAACATGTAAAAACTGGTATTTGGTGCTGCCCTTCTTGGGAAACTTTCAGGTGTGGGATTCCAGGTTTTTAATTGTTCTTGCTCAGTGTGGGCCAGAGAAAGGACACTGAGCCTCTGCTCCAGGTTGCTCTGCTGTAGGCCTCCTCAGAGGATTTCTCAATGCCTGGCAGAGATGTGGAACTGGATGAAAACCAACTGGCTGAATTTCAGACTAAATACAAATGGTAGTGATGCTGGCTGGCAGTGGTAATTACATTAAAGAGTTGGCAAACCCAGTTTGCTCATTTGTTGAAATTAAGTTGACCCCTCTTCAGACTGGTTGCAGCCTCAAGCTCCCACCAAAATGCGTGTGCTTGTACCATGGCGTGTGGTGGCAGGGAGCATGTTCTACCCACCACTCTTCAGAAGGATTCGATTGCAACAACTTCCTTGTTGGACAGGTAATTAGAGTGAATGGTAGCCCTTCTGACATCTCAGATCCATTAAAAAAGAAAAGTTGTGCTCATGTGAAGTAATTAGGAGCCACATGGATGGGAGAGAAAGGGCACTAACTCAAGACACAAGATGTGTAGGTTTGAGGCTCTGGTCTCACAATTAAGGTTAAAAGGGCTTCTTTACAGCTGTAGGATGGGGATCCCCACTGTTGGAGAGGTTTCATTTCTATGAAGAAATGTACCTTAAAGCAGTGGCTCAAACCTTAGTCTAATTATATATACTGAGTGCCAAAGCTATCAAGTCAGTTATTCTCTGTAAACTCAACAAAAAAAATGATTACTTATTCAATGAGGAGACTGGGCACTTTAAAAAGATATTTTTCAGAAAGCATCATGTAAAAATGTGAAACAACCTGGCAGATTGGGCAATCAGCTTGGAAACATAGATTTGTATCCTTAGCCAGCAGCACTTTTAATACATTCCAGTTTTCAGTGTTTACTGGCAAAGGAGACAATTTACTATTTTGGAGAAGTGCATAATTTCTCTTACCAGAAAGTCAATCCTGCAGATGAGGCAAGTTTCTTAACAAAATTTTGATTGAAACTGATACGTTCCTAAGAAATCTTTCTTTGGTGGTAAATCATCATTTTCTAATAAAAAGCAGCATGTCACAGAAAAATTCCCAGCCCGATCAAGTAAGACTTTCAGCAATCCCAAATCCTCCTCTTTGCTAATCAGGTGATAATATTCAGGATGTTGACCCACATGGTTATAGCTTACTTCACCTCATGTCACCCTGTCCAAATATAGTTTAAAAGATTTCTCTGAAGTTTCAGCAGGTAAAAACTGCTTTCCATCCCACAAAACATAGCAGTCTATTAAGAACCAGTGAGTTCTATATTCTAGATTCTAACGAGTTTTCCAATACTAATAAAGTGAAAAGTAACTATGGTTCATCTTCTTAGCATTTAGACTTTTTTCTTAAATACATGGTGAATGCTGGTTTTGGGCTGCTAAAATCCTGTGAACAACATTTACTAAGGTGTTTGTACCACCTCTATTTAAATGACAGGAACAGACATCAGAGAATAGCGTGCTTTTAAAGGGATATTTAAATGGGGTCTTTAAGTCAATCTCCCCAGCTAGCCGGACAGGGTAACTCTGTTTTGTTAACTGAAATTAATTATTTCAGATCTGTTGAGACAGTGATGGAAGCAGAAAACAAGGAAAATAGAATCCTCAGTCCATAATGGGAACTGCAAAACTCCTTCCATCTCAAGGTTCTTCAAAACCTGCAGTGATTCCAGGAGATTTGAGATAAGGCAATGTTCTCAGCATCAGTTCTGTGGCTGATAATCTCTTATCCATCTACTCAGATCTCCCTGACCTTCTTCAATGAGTGATATAAGTCCCTCCCAACTACTTATGCTTTCTCTGAGGGGAAGTCTGGGATTTTTTTACAAAAAATGAAGAGATTATTTGGTACTTTAGTTGACTTTAGTATAAAATATGACACAGTGTTGCTTTAAAAACCCTTTTGTATGCCTAGAGAGCATCAGAAACATATTCAAAGCGGTTTTTTTAAAGTACGGTGTGGTGCTGAAAAGGCTTGAAAAAAAACAATTTCTGATAAACTATAATAAAAAAGACACTTAATTTATTCATCTCTCTCCTTAGACTGTGCCAAGGCACATGGACACCACAATAGGCTGAATTACTGAGAACAAATGCAAACATTAAGAAACACACCTTAATTTACTGAGCATGAATGGGAAGTAAACACAGAAGACATTTCCAAGAATTTTGAACTAAAGAAAAATCAAACATCTACTGCTGGATTTGTATATGCCAGAGAGTTACCAGGAAGGCCTTTTCTCAGCAAGTCCTGCATACACAGCAGCTCTGCTAAGGCCTCACAGATGAACCGGCCAAGTATTTACAGTCCATGCAGAAAGATCAGCAAAAGGGATGATTCTCAGTTACTCAAGCAATCATGTAACAAATTATTATTATTATTTCTGAGCAGGTCTCTTTGTTCACCTGGGGGGTTTACTGGAACCAAGGCAAAACACATTTGGTTTACTGATAAAATCTTCTAGAACAAGTAATTTCTGGGAGGCATCTCTCTCAGGAATGCCTGTGTGTACTTTAAAAGTAGCCCTGCTTACGCTGACACCCAAATCACTGGCAGGGGATGGACAAAAGGCTCTGCTTCTGCTGCCATCAAAATTAGCAGTGAATTCGTAAGGGAACAGTATCCAGCCACCAGCATGCATAGCATCCTAAGAATCTGTTATTCCAAGCAGCATGGATATGTTACTGCTCCTCCAGCCTGAGTGCTGCTTGTCAGCAGCTAAAGCCAATGTTTGGAGACATATGTAGACAGTAGGATCAAGGGTCATTATGGCCATTAATAACAAGGAGGCTGGGTAAAGCAAAAACACTTGAATGATGGAAGCTGAAAATATTGCTTAAATATCTGGGTGGAGTGCTGTTCTCCTGTTTAGCCTGTTTACATCCAGCAAGTTTTGCTATATCCTGCTTTGGTGAGTCACTCAGACACATAATAACAATTGAAAAAGACACTTGTTTTACCATTTCTCGCCTTTTAAAGAGATGTTGACAGATATCAAAAAGGACAAAACAAAGATATGAAACTCGTTTAAAGTGCATTCAATTCTGCTATAGTGTCTTTATTAGCCTTCAGAAGTCTGACAGTTTGCTGAAACTCTCTCTTAACAGACAGGTTGATTGATCCATCTAAACAAAATGTGAAGTTTAGACAGTAAAAACTCCATAGATTGGACTGAGTCCTAAAATACAAGTTATTAAATCTCCAAACAGCCTTAGAAAAAATGAATATAATTTCTTTTGATTATGCTTTTTAAGGACAGACACCTGGTGGGGTGGGGGGAAGAACAGTCTTGGGTACAAATTGGAGAGCACTGGCACCTCTCCAAAGAGAGTAACCCCAAAAACCTGCACCTGGGGCAATTCAGTGCATAATGGTGCCTAAGGAAAGGGTTTGTCAGCAGGAGCTGCAGTGAGGCCTCCATTGTGCATCCCTAGTGATCAGCACAGTGGCCCTCTCTTTCCACCTCTGTGGCTCCCTGTGCCAGGCACATCCCTGTTATCTCTCACTGAAACCCACACACATGATCACACGACACTGCACGGTTGTCACGATTAACCTTCAGGAGTCTGTCTTTACAGAAGAAGATTTTCAGGTGGCACGTGCTCTGGGCAGGCCCTACCAACATGGTGCCCTCAGCTGTTACTTGTCTGGGTACGTGGGGGCTCCTAGGCTGGGATGGAAAAAACTCAAAATGTTTGGAATTAATTCCAGCTGCAACTTTACAACAAGTGATGCTGGAGGGATGGAAATGAAGTCTGCATTAAGGCAGCTGCATCTCCTCTGTACGAAGTGTCTGGAAATCAGCTTCCCTACCCCCCCCCCCCCAAATGTCCTGGGGCCTGGTCTCATTGTTTTCTTCTCACAACAGTGCAGCTGGACTGGTTATAAAAATAAACCCCACCACAAACCCCCAAAATAAACATAACGAAGGCATTCCTTTAAGGCAGGAGGACCAGGGACCTGCCTGGGTAGGCGTGTGCTCCCAGCCCTTTGTGTAGCACACCCACGCTCACAGTGAGGAGTGTTTGTCTTGGACCAGCTGCCCACAAATGGAAGATACTCTCTTTACAGAAGAAGCTTGCTGTGAAAGGCGTGTTGAGGGAGGTTAACTCTGATTTCAGGTGACATGGAGGCCACTGTTCAAGGAAGGTGGTGGGGCTCGACTGTGCTGCGAGCATGGCAGGCTCATCCTTATGGAGACCAGCAGTACAAGGCCTTTCGTTTTCCTTTCCAGAGCCATGTCACCTGAAAGCTGAGCAATACTTTTCCCCCAACTCCTGAGGCTGGAGGAGATGCTGGTCCTGCTGCTCCCCACACAAGAACAGCCACCTTTCACCCACTGTGCCAGGCTGACGTGCCACATGGCACAAAGCAGCAATCCCAGCTGCTCATTCCCTCTGCTGCCATGCATTAACAGCCTGCCCAGCACGTACCTCGGGCAGGTGATCTTTAGTAACTCAGAAGGGCAGAGAAAAGTACACCAGAAACAACCATGGCCAGAAAACCTGAGAAGTAAGATGCCACATGCTGCTATTTGGGCTATTTTTGCCTGATGTTTGCTGTTGGCAATAAGTAAGAGCAAATATGCCTTTCTTTTCACTTTGCTAACACAACCTGTTCAGAACCTGACTCATTCCAACTTCCTGGACCCTTACTGACCAATCCAACTTTTTCATAAAGGAAGGAGAGAAATACAGATTCTAGTGTTTGAGAAATACTGGGGTATTTTCCTCTCAGGGTGTGCTCCTATAGTACTTTTTAAGTGGAGAGAGCATGTAAAACATTCTATAACTCAGCATAAGGCAGTGAGACACGGGAGAAAAAGGATAAAAGCAGAGTGGTTTGAAACATGTCAATTTCAAACAAGAAAAAAGGAATTAAAATTAGGAGAATCAGCATAGTGATTTCTAAAAATGCTTGGTATAGTTAACCAGATAGGATGAGCAATGCTGAAAACCAGGAAGTATGTAAATATAAACAATGATGAATAAGTACAAAGCATTGACCTTCACTGTGGCAACTACTGAGCCCTAAAAGGCAAAGTGCACTCAGAAAATCCTTCAGAATTAAAATCAAGTAAATCCCCAAACCTACTAACTGAATGGAGTATAAATGCTACCATGCAAGGTAGACATACAAGAAAATCCCTGAACAGAAGTGTAATAGCAGAAAATAATATTATCTGGAAGTGCTCAACCAGTGCAGCTGTGTAATTATTAGAAACAGAGGTCAGCTGAAATAAAACACGGCTGTAAGGAAATACAAAAGAATGCAAGGCAATGTGAGAAAAATTATTGTTTAAAAGATCTTTGGCAACAGAGAATTTACTGGAATAAAAACCAACTCTGGGTTAAGAATTTGTATCCATCACCAAAAGGACACTCACTTCCCAAGGCACTGCACCAAAGAGCATTGGTGGAGCTCTGAAAATGTCATTGCAAAGATCCACCAAGTTCGGGTGACACAGCAAAATTCTGGTTTTGGTGAATTATCAAAGCAATTTATCATTGTTAAAATCTGCTACAGCAATGAAAAATGTGAGGAAAAAATTAAAAGAAAAAACATCTATTAACTGTCAAAAAAACTTCTAAAGAGAAACTTTCAGCAGAGACTACCAAAGTCATGCTACCTATAAGGGAGGAAAGATAAAAATTCTTAGTACATCAAAAATTTGTGAGAGATAGAACATTAAAAAAAAAAAAAAAAGGCAGGATGTGGTTAGCCTTTTCTGATGCAGAAGAGCACCCCATCGGCCCTACGACGATCAATATCTGGCAAACACATTAAAAGCAGGGCAGGTTTTACACAGAACTATGTTGCTTTGCACTTTTAACTGAACAACTACAGAAGAAAACATGGCAATGTAATGATTGACTAATTACAGTGTAGCCAAATGTAATGCATTAATAGGACAGTACAAAATAGATTTTCCTCCAAAAAATCATTAAACTAAAAAAAACCCATTAAACCTCTTCCTTAAAGACTCCTCCTGCATGTGGGCTCAGTCATACATCAAATAATTCTTGTAACAAATGAAAAGTTTGGTCCTTGCAATGTAACACATTGGATATACACATTTGGATATATCAAACAAATGTGTCAAGGGACAGACAGTTTCAGAAAGATTAATACAAATATTTTCCATGACCATTTTTAAATCAAGAAAATAATAATCACATATCTGAAGTCATCAAACAAATAAAGGAAAAATATTTTCTTCTTGACAGCTATTTAAACTAACTTTGAAATAGGGATGTTAATTTTTTCAGTGGAATTTCAAAGTTCCATTGTCCTGCTAAACTAGACTACAAGTGAGGACATCAGACTAACCACGTCACTTCTCCTGTCACAAATTCCTGAATTTGTGTGCACATTTGTGAAACTGGGATATCAATACTGAGTTTTACTACCATTTTTTCAGAACTTCTTTTCCAGAAGGGAACACAAAATTAGATGCACAATTACCTACATGCAATTTCACAGACACTTTTCAGTGTCTCAGTATTTAGACTTAGTTCAAATGGCTCCAAATTACAGGTCAGCCTCAGGTCTTGGATTAGGACCCAGCCCATAAAGCTGATTAGTGTCCAAACAAAAGAGTAGAACCATATCTGTAAATCCATGTCACATGGAGTTTATTAAAATCCAACTGATCAGTAGCATTGAAGCATTTATATATTTTAAACAATGGCTATTTTCCTAAGGTTAAAGAAAGAAAAGCAAACCAACCGACTTGCTTGGGCAGTGCTGGGTTTATGTGCTTTGTAAACTGAAAGAGGAGAGTGCAAATGTAGGTAAAAAACTGGATCATGTCATCCAGACCACACTCCACACTGGATGGTGAAAATGAGGACAAAGAACAATGGAGAAAAGACACAATCCTTTAACTCGTCCTTTTGTCTCAGGAAAAGAACCAAAAACTTTCAGTTGAAGAGATCTGATATTAAAGTCAAACAGAAAAGATAAAATATATTTTTCAGCTTGACAATAAATACCTGGACAGTATATCAGCTCCACAACATTCTCCTACTCCAAAAACTATGATTCAGACTAAAGAAATCTCATATGCAAAACTAAAACCTGATCACCAAATGTGTACTCATTTTACCTTTGTCTCTGTTCTTCTCCTTTCCTAAAGAGTCCAGTTTCTTTCTTAATGACTTCTTCCTCTTCTGTCCATCTGTAAGAGGCAAAAAAAAAAAAAAAGGAAGTAAGTGAAGCAACACTGAACAAACTGCTGCACAAGCTGTAGGAACACGGAGTGAGATGGCTGCAGCACTTTGAATCAGGAAGGGTGAGAGGCACATTTCGCTAAGGCTAGGGACTGTCACAGTCCTCCAGCCCACAGGAGTGTGGCTTCGTTCACCCAAATGCTGAGGCTGTACCAGGGAGCCCAGATGTATTCCCTGCATGCTACTGGGCACATCTGCACATGTGTGCTCCCTGAACAGTCAACAAGGGAGGTTTGTTGCTGGATGCTTTTGATAGCAAGGTACCACAGACCTAAAAGGTCCTGGAAAGCCTTCATCCATGGTCACAAGGCTGATTCAGGCGTGGAGCTGAAGGCAGTATTTGGAAAGGGAGGATTACTAACCTCCAGGATAAAATTCTGCATACCACTCACACCAGTTGGGTGATAGCTGACCACCTTCCCATGACCCATCCAGTCTGGACTCACACTGGGAGCTGGCAGTTGGGTACAACATGTCCAGATTGGTTTAGATGGATTAGAGTGTCAGAGAAATTATTGTTCTGACAACCTATATATCGTCCAAGTTTTCACTAAGGTATTAAGGACCACAGAGTTTAAGCAATATCAGAGGCAGGCTGGTTCTTGAAATGATTATATCAAAAGGCTGGCTATCATTATTTCCTTCAGCAGCATCTTTTATAATGAAAAGTCAACAAAACAGCATTTTATTTGTTAAGTCTCAACAAATACCAGGAATTAAGTCATGGGCCTGCTATAACTTGTACCTTCTGAATTTTTAAAGTTCCAAAGAAATATAAAGGGTCTACCACAGGGACTGATATGCTAACATAGGCAGTGCTCTAGATGAAGTTTAATGAACATGTAATATGGCAAAACTCAAACATGAGCACACCATATCCCTTTCACTTTTAGGGCAAGAGGGTCACCAAATAATCTGTCTCAACACATTTTTCTAGTTTTGTAAGACAGTGTCTTAAGTGGGCTTTTATAGGAAAAAACATACCAGAGGAGTGAGGTGGATCTTTGTTGATGAACTCTCATCTTTGCAATAAGGGGTCATGAGAGAACACAAGCTATTTCTCCATACTTTTCCCTCAAATCCTACTGAAAACCAAGTCTGTAACATTACCTGATAGACAGCTCAACAAATTCTGACTTTTTTTTTAGAGCCAGTTACTATCCTTTTAATTTAAAAGTAACATTACTTCGTGTAATGGTGGTTGGACTGACTGCTTGCACACTTGCACTCTGAAGCTACCTGCAGCATACCACAGAATCACAGAATGGTTAGGGTTGGAAGGGACCTCTAGCCCCTTCCTAGGAGATCATCTAGCCCAACCACCCCCTCCCTAGTGCAGGATCACGTGGAGCAGGTGACACAGGAATTTGCCCAGGTGGGTTCGGAATGTCTCCAGAAAGGGAGATTCCACAACCTCCCTGGGCAGCCTGTTCCAGTGCTCTGCTATGCTCAATGTAAAGTTCTTCCTCATGTTGAGGTGAAACTTCTTGTCCTTTAGTTTATGGCCATTACTCCTTGCCCTGTTGCTGGGTACCACTGCAAAAAGTCTGGCACCATCCTCTTGGCAACCACCTTTGAGATATTTATATGAACTGATGAGATCCCCTCTGAGTCTTCTCAAGACCAAACAGGCCCAGCTCCCTTAGCCTCTCCTCATAAGACAGATGCTCCCAGACCCCTCATTGTCTTTGCAGGCATCTACTGGACCCTCTCCAGTAGCTGATTGTCTCTTTTGTGCTGAGGAGCCCACAACCGGCCTCAGCACTCTGGATGTGCCTCACTAGGGGTGAGAAGATGAGCAGGATCACCTCCCTTGATCTGCTGGCAAAGCTCTTCCCGAGGCACCCCAGGGTACCAGCAGCCCTCCAGGATGGAAGGGCTCCCAGCACTCACTTAACTAGGCCATTCAGTTCCTGTCTCGAGTTAGAATTGCCATGTGTTGGTTAGGTTAATTCCCCTCTTCCGACATCTGCTCCGGTGAGAATTCATCTCTCTGGAAAAAGGCTGACAAGATATATAAGGTGTTCCGGATGAGAGTTCAGCAATAGAACGGTGGTAGTTCATTGCCTGATATGGTCTATGATTAGATTTTCCTTTTTTCTTCGCCACATGACAAGGTTATAACTCAAAGTCATATTTTGATTGATTAAAACCCCAGACTTTTCACACCTTCTGACATTTCCTGCTGCTAAGATTGAGTTGGTAAGAGAAATTCTTTCACCTCTTGACAATATGAATAGCTGCTAGCCTGCTTACATACATCTGACAATACAGCTTGTTTTTATAAGGTTCCCTGCAACCATTGTGTTCTGGCTTTACATATATAAAATAATTTTCAAATTATTTTTCATGTTATAAATTCAAATTACTGCTTCACAGAAGCTTTTTGATAGATGACTAATATTTTTTTGGAGTCACAGAGCCTTATTCTCCAAAAACTCATTTATTGATATTCTGACATCCCACTGAAGTCTACTGAGACATAAAAAAAAAGAAAAAATCAAAATTTTATGTAAAACGCAGTGTTCTGCTATGATCATTTACATTTACAGTTTACCCCATGGCAAGAAAAAGAGTGTTGCATTTGAAAATAAGACTGAGAGGAATCTAAGTGAAAAATTAAAGCTTAGAAGATCTACCAAGAGATCTGAGGTCAGTTCAAGTTCTCCTCCCCAGCAAAAGATACGATAAATTACAGTCTATATGCCATAAAAATAAATATGTTTTGAAATGAGTGTTGATTTAGGGTACATCAGGCATGAACATTGTTGAAATATTCATCACATGTTTAAAGACTTATGCAACTCTAGCAGTTTTACATATTAAATTAACCCAATTCACAATAACAATTGTGAATTGGGTTCATGGCAGCTAATTATTAGCTGCCATGTGGCTTTGAGAATATAATTAATATCCAAAGCATTCTTAAGAATCAGGTAAAGCATTAAATAATACCCATGACTTAAACCTACTGTATGTTTTTTAATTAATTAGCAAATATTTATGCAAAATAGTATTGTATCAGTCCGAAGTGCTATTAGATATAGATGGACTGCTACTTTTAATTTCCACTTTGAAAATGTTTAAACCACATAATGATAAAAGCTGTCAGGTTGTTATCTGGACTTTCGGGTATGTAATTGTCAATTTATGTCTTCTTTCTGTAGGTCAACAATACACTGCTCCTTCAACAGATTCCACTCAAGAACATTAGCAAGACTAAAGAAACACTCAAATGACAATTGTCAAAGTGAAGGAAGCTGCATTTTTTTTCTTTGCTAATCCATTCTGTTTTTCATAAAGGACACCTGTCCAGGCAGCTGTGCCAATCAGTTTGTTTTTAAGAAATGGACTTCATCTGTTCAGTACTTACTAATTCATATGTTTGCTGCATTTTTCACTGCAATGCATACATCACTCCCTGGGCATCTATGTATTAAGACTAGCACAATTAATATTTAAAAGACCACGAGTCTGGAATCAAACTCCTCAGTGCACATGAAATTGCTATGTGACCTGTTTTTCCAAAGTGGTGAGCACTTCCAGGTTCAGTTAATGCCAAAAAGACTTTTCTATTTGAAAAATTAGGTCATCTCTTTAGTACTCTGTCAGTGAATCACACACCCTACACATTGCAAGATTATTTGTACTGATCTACTGACTTTTGACAAGAATTGAGCAGTCTGACTTCTGAGACTACCAAAACTTAAATATTTTGGGTTAAAGTTGAAATTCACCTGCAGTGTCATCACTAACACCAGTTTTTTAGCATATACACTATCAAATTTCAGTTTTTCTACAGACCATTTCAGGGACTAAATTTCTCTCTAATTGAGACCATGGTTCTATGACTATGTATTAAAAAGTCACTTTCACACTGAGGATATATAAACTTCAGCTTCAACAGTTAAAAAAAAATTAAAAGAAAGAAAGAAAGAGAACTTTGTACATTTTTTTAAATTATTGTTCTGTTGCTTTGCACAAGACCACCTACCAACACCTTATAAGACTCAAAGAGAGGGAGTGCAGGCTGAATCCTGCTACTATTTACTTCCACTACCTCTTTATTCAATTTATATTTATGGAAATCAACAGGTCTATTCGGTAGGTAGAAGTGTTGCTCAGGATAAGCTAAAGCATCACAAATTAGGTACAGGGAATTAGCTCAAAATTATAGAGTTAGTGGCACACAAAGTTAACATTCAGGAACTCTTGGCCAACAGTTTCAGATTATGTCGCTTGACAGTCAATATCCTGTGAAACCCTAATCCAATACATTTTTAATAATTAATATAATATGCAGTAAAAAAAGCACAACAGCATCTGAGCTTTGTACATAATTTTTGGGACACTATTACAGTATAAGGCTTCAGATCATGAAAAAATATCTGGTCATATATGCTTGACATGAACCTGTAACAAAAACAGCATTCTTCAGCACTTTCCTTATGCATAGGCTGGTGGATTATCTATAAGAATGGATGTTCCTTTTATGTTACTTACACACAAGGACACTTTTTATTAATCAAAGACATAATTCATAAATTCATACAAATCCTTTAACTCTGTTGGGTTTGATAAAATAATGCTTACAGGGCTGTAGAACAAAGAGAACTCCCCTCCCCCTGTATTGGCAACTTACTTTGCTTAAGAGAAATTAGTTTCTTGTGCATTTAGGGAAGAATGTTTATTATGTTCTACAATTAAGGGTTATTTTCTTACAGTATAAAAAGAGGACCTATCTGAGAAATTATCAGACCCATTGCTCAATTATCAAAACAGAAATGGATAAAAAGGTTGATATTGTGACATTTCTAAAATACTTCATAGTAATTCTAATTCTATTCATGGCCATTTTTCTTAATAACGACTAGCAATTGGCTCGAACAACATTTAAAGACCAAAAATAGAATATATCTTCTAAAATTGCAATCAGTTCTGTCTTGAAAATTACTACCAATGGCACCACAAAGCACCAGGCTTGACCTCTCTTGAGCACTCATTGGTTCACTTCACTCATCGAGAGCAACTCATTTCCACAGGGCCAGCCTTCCACAGCCAGCCTGTGTGCTGAATGTCAGGCTGCAGTCGCTCTGGCCTGTGCAATACTGCAAGTAATTGAGACTGTCAGTCAGAAAACACCGCTAAATTCTGCTGACAGAGCACAATAAAGACAAAGCTGCACTTCATTCATTGTCAGTGTTTGTGGTTGCAGTCGCTTCTTTGGGTCACTATACAAAGCAAATTTACTTCTGAATATGCACTTGGGGCTGCTCTGCTGAAGAAGAGGGTGCTGGTTTTACTTAGCCATTTCTGCGACTATAAATGTCCATCTTGAAATATTTATTTATAAAAACTTGTTGAAATGCCCTGTCCCCATGCAGTAACTTCCAAAGCACTGACAGCTGCAACACAGATGGAAGATAAAACAATTCAACCAGAGAAGCGGGAGCTACAGATTTTGGCACCTAAAACAATATGAAAAGGAGAAGGCTGAGCCTACAGGTATTTCTTATCACTCTCACCATTTCACCCAGCCTCAGCCACACACACGCAAGATCTCCATCAGTGATGCAGATGACTATATTCATTCAGAAGCCTTGGACGATTGTTCTATTATTCCTTATGGCCTATGTTGAATGCTGTATTTCAGTTTGATGTAAATCAGCACTTCTTTGTGCTTGTCAGCTAGCAGCTGATGGAAGAAAAGCCATATTCTTTCAAGAATATCCCTCAGCTGCAGCCGTGGCCTTCCAGCTGGCAGCTCAGGAGAGAGGTTCGCCTCATCCCACAGTGCCAGGTTCGGGCTGCTCGCCAAAGGTACCACACACACAACAGAGGCAGATTTCCTCTCACGTGCTGCTTCCTCTGATGCAGCAAACAAGCTTCAGCACTCCCATCTCTGAGAAGTTCCTGGTGAATGTGCTTATGGCAGAAGAAACAGTAGGAAAAGGGCAGAGCTGAAGTCAAAGCCAGTTCCTCAGGAGAAGGGATATCCCTCCCTGTGCACAGGGGGGACCAGGGCTGGGGCACCGCAGCTCTCTGGGCAGGAGCGCTACCTGACACAAACCCTTCTCAGGGCAACAGGGAGAAGCCAGGAGAGCTGTGGGCGAAGTCGACTGTGCAGGAAACGACGTTCTCAGCACCACACACCATATAGAATGCAACCACTTGAGAAAACCCACAACCATCAGACAGGAGTGTTCTTTTCATTCACCTCTTCCACATCCCAGCAGACTCTTCAGTAAACTGCGGTTAGTGCATCTTCTTCAGACCTAGGCTTCAGTCCCTCTGGGCTAAGGCACTGCTAATTGTTAAAATGAAACATAGAGGGATTACAAAGCCCAGCTGTGCAGGTTTAGGTAATGCTGGAAGTTTAAAAACTGCATTATACACAATTCCTTTACTGTTAAATAGTAAGAATTTGGTCATACTGGTAGATGAATTCAATTATTTATCTAGGAAGTATTCATAAGTTTCTGTGGAACCTGCCTAGAAGGCAGAATTGCTTGAAATCTCACCTGCTTCAAAAGAAAGCTGCATCTTTCTTTCACAGGAACTACAGTTTTATTAATCAAATAACAGTTTACAATAACCTCCTGTGGTTCTGATACACATTAAAAAAACCAAACAAATAGCCCTACATAATTTGCTTGACAGGTACTAGTAGATTTTTGATGCACATCTGTTGATACTGCACAGCTATTCTGAAGGCAAAGGTCATGTATCAATTTATACCAGCTGAGCGTATTACCAGTAGACTGCCCCATCTTCTAGGAAAACAGATCTGGAAAGTATAGCTCCAAACTAGACTCAACTCTAGAAAAATGCACTATTTCTATTGAAACCTATTTGCAAGGTCTATTTCTATCAGAAAGAGCCATGACACAACTTGCTGAACTTGTGTGTTGGAAAATATATAACTGTAGTGAGATAGGTATGAACTCTTCTTCACAAAAAAAAACTCCAAAACCACCCAAACAAACAAACAAAAACCCCTAAACAAAAACAAATAAAAACCCTAAAACCACCACCACCACCAAAACCAACAAAACAACAACTTACTTTGATCACTGCTCTAGCAGGGAATGCTACTCAACTCCTGTGGCTAGAGGAATCATAAGAAAACATGACATTTCCACTCGATTTGCCTACATGTTTCCAAGTGCATTTAAGGATTTAATTAGTCTCCAAGTATGTATGTTTTAAAGCTCTAACTACTTTTGTATTTTCAAATATGTTCTTCCATGAGTCTCTTATCATGAGGGACTTGCATTAATTGGTGGGCAAATGAAAGTGCAACGTATTCTAAGGGTGAGAACCAATCCTAAACTGACAGAGAATATGGGATTTGGGCTCTGGAGCAAGGCCAGAAGCCACAGGCAGAGGGAGGGGGATGTCAGAGCCCACCCCTGCAAGGAGAAGAGCTGGGAAGGAGCAGCTTCCCAGGCCTGCCCAGGCCACTGCACTCCTGCTGTGCAGGAAGCTGCAGGTCTTAGAGATGAACACAGCACAGCTGCACCAAAAGAAACACTTCAGCAAGTACAAAGAGGATGCCTGCCTTGTTTGTGCAAGCCATGTATAAACATCCTTAAAATAACAGAATTTTTAATAGCTGCAGAATTTTTTGTACCATCACACTAAAACCAAGAATAAAGTTTCCTATCTTACCTTTTAATTTGATTTCTTTTTTTAATGTATTTTTGGATCTTTCTGCATTTGGACTATTGACTAGAAATAATTGTGTTGGAAAAGTCGGGGGAAAAACCCTCTTAAGTTATTTTGCAGTTACTTATGAAATGTAATTATTTTGTTTTTTACAACATATGAAATGTTGCAATGAAAACAAATATAGTTTTACATAATTTAAGTGTTTTTTAACTAATAATACATTTAAAATGTCTGTGTTACATGAACTCTGAGGAACAAGATATTCAGTGAATTTCGGAAGAAATGAAAAATCAGAACACTAAATCATAACTTTTAGGAGCTGACTCATAAAATCTTTAGGTGGACCTAAGGAAAAAAAAAATCATTTTGACATGAAAATAAACAGTTGCTGAAACACTTTTCTATGCCAGAATGAGGAAAACGGCTGCTGCTGCCATATGAAGAAGGGATGATGGAAATAACTCAAAAAACCCATGCAAAGCCATGTGGCAGCCTCCAGAGGATTAGAAAGGAAGGGAGAAATTCCCTTGTATGTGGCTGTCAGTGAAGAGCAGCAAAAAGCAGGCAAACTCCTGGAAAGGGAGAACAGATGCAGGACGCAAGGTTTGACTTCCCTGTGTATAGACAGACTCAGATTTTCAATTCATAGAAAGCTCTGCTTGCTTTAGCACCTACATTAGTGCAGGATTTCCTGTCATAAGAAATCCCGTCAAAATAATCTAACAAAATCATATTAAAACCCTGCCTCCCACACCCCAACAAATCCCTTAAAAAACAGCCAGAGAGAGTGGTGCAGATATTTTGATAGAGCACATGTCTTGTGGCAATACTGGAAGAAAAAAGTGTGTCTAGGCATACTGAAATTAGAGGGAACCACTCCTCCTATGCTTCAGGGCATATTTGCTTCATTGACCCTGATGACAGGATTCATGAAACACTAATGTCAAGTAGCAGGTGCAAGACAAAATATAGACACTACTTTTTCACTTTGCAGCAGTATCCACAGTGTGATAGGAGTTTCCCTAATCACCAAAGATAGACAAGTTCCTGACTTAAATAGGTTGTGATACTTCAGGGACCTTGCTGCAGCCCTTCTCTTTAAGTGGAAGACACTCAGAAACCACGATGATGGGCAGAGGTTTAAAAGCTTTGAGAACGACTGAACACTGAGGAAAACTGTAAATGCTAAAGACCAGGTCAAAAACTATCTACACTAATAAATGAAAACAACTAGAGACAGTGAAAATATTTTAGCTGTACTGAAAAAAAAATCAAAACACCAAACGAAAACCAAACAGGAACCTTGATTCTATAGTTTGAGATAGAAAAAAACAAATAAGACCTCTAAAACTGCCTTCAGTTCACTGGAGATGGATGGGAATTGACTGTCTCCTGGCCTCAACTACCTAAATAAAAAGTAACTTTGTAATGTGGAGGGGAGAGAGTAGTTTGATGCTAATGCCAGTCAAAATGACTCCTGATTTGATAAGGAGAGTTACCCTACAGTACAGGTGGGCCAGGGGTGGAACAGATACAATCGCCAGCATGTAACTGGCATGGGATTTATCGTGCATCAATAAACTCACTTGTACACCTGTACTGGCAGGTGAAGAAGCAACCAAGTTTCTTTACCTCTCACTTAGATCTTTCCCCCCACATTGCTCTCTGTGTGAGCATGAGTTGAGCTCTGCAAATGAAGAGGAAATTCCTCTAACCCTCTGGAATTCAATAGACCAGCCAGTGGTCGCAGAGATGGTTCAGGGCAGCCAGGTCTCCACTCCCTTCTGAGCATCACCTTGTTGTCACCTTGTCGTACCTTGAAACCTTTGTGTGAGTCTTTCCTCAGACTCTCACCTTAAAGAAGAAGTCATGCAAGAAAATAAAACAGCCTTCATAACTTATTCCCTCCAGGACTAATTAAACTAGTTCACAATATTCCTGCTCAGAGCCTTGATGAAGAAATTAAATGAGAGTGCACGGAAGTGAAATCATGGTGCAGCAGGTCTCTCACTGGACAGCTTGGTGGCTCAAACAACTGAGCTATTATCCCTCTGAAAAATGACCAACGGATTTTACTTCTAATAATGTCTCTTTGTAGTAATTACCTGTCCTTTGTATCATCAATCATAACAGAAACAGGTGTTGAAAATGTAAACCACACAGGAAAAAGACACGAGGAGCTCTGCAGAGAACACTTGGGTTGACTTCCTGTACAGAAATAGAGTCACACGGACATCTGTCTAATCTATTCTTAAAAACCTTCAGCAGGAGATTAGGTCTCCATTAAATCTCAAGGCAGCCTTTTCAGTGTAAAAGCCTAATACAAAGATATATATAGTACCACAGCTCTGATAAAATAAATCTATCTGGAGTCACTTTATCTTTCCTAATCAGTACCTAGAGACATTACACTTCTGGCACCAACCACAACTCCACTTAAATCATGCCTGTGAAAAAAATAGAGAAAATTTTGCTACCTAAGGCAAGAAAAAATCCTCAGGAATACTTCCCTAATGCACTTCTGAAAGGAGCAACACACACAAGATAAGAGAAGTAAGTCTGATTTTCAACTGAAATTTTTGAAGAAGTACAGCAGAAGAATACGTTATACTCATGCTACATATTGGCAAAGCTCTGCCAAAAGCAAGTAGAACATGGAAACTAGTAGGCTGCAATGTCAGTATTCTTAATAAAGATTCAAAAGCTTTTTTCTTAGCATATATTTATTAGTATTTATTCTTTGACTTTAAACCATAATAAAACACACATTCTTAAGTCACTATAGAATTACCAGACAGATATGTGGATTATTGGCAAAGTACAGAACAGCCTAGATAGGCATTCAGAATCAAAGAGTAAGTACTAAATGAAGTATTAAAGACATTTGGCAGAACACAACCAAAAATATCTCTGTTACACTCGTGTTCTCTCAAAGATTTTGGAAAATAAAACAAATACACCTAATTTTGCAAAGCTGTTTTAGAGCCTCTGTATGTGTATTTCGCTTCCCAATATTGGTTCTCTCTGCCATATGAGCAATGTTTTAAAATGAAAGCAGGGGTTTCCATGTCTGACACCAATACAGACAAATTACCAAATATATTTATATGTACTTCAAGTCAATAGCTATTTCAAGTTTACTCCTAAGGAAATTACATTAGATAGAATTTTTTTTTTTTAAACAGAATTTTTAGGTTCTGTGGGACATATCATATGCATGCAGCAGTCTCTGGATTTGAATTTTAAAAAGCAGTACCCTAAAACCACAACAGTGAGTATCTAAACAGGCAAAGGCCCTAGTAATGAAGAACCCTGGTCATGACTCCATCTCCTCTAACTTCATTATATTTATATATGGAAATATTTCTTTATTTATTGTCCTGGGTTGACTGTAAAGAACGGTGTATTCCCTTTAATGGTGTATTCCCCTCTCATCCTCTTTATGCTCAGAAAGAAAAAAACCCTTCTGTAACCAGGGCCGAGGTTGCTCTCGCAAGGGTTTTTGGTTTTTTTCCCTTCTCCGTTCAAGGACTCTTGGGGGGAGTAATGAGTTACACACATTCCTCCTGCTTCAGCTGCTGAGCAACGAGGAGCTGCTTCCCTGGGACTGCTGCTTCTCCGTCTTCTTTTTGATTTTTTTTTCAACTGGCTTTCTTGTCCGAGAATCAGAAGATCCCCCAGGAGGAGGGTAAGTGAGGGAGCCACTAGAGAGACTCTGCCCAGCACCCCAGGACCCCCCGGGGGTGGAAGCTATGCTCAAGGTAAAAAAAAGGACACTAACAGTCATCAGCTGCTTACTCAGGTTTAATAAGTCCTTATTCCTTTTCCTGTGACTTCTATCTTTATTTTGTTTTGTTATTTTATTTTGTTAAATAAACAGGTGGTTTTTTTTTCTTTTCCCTTCCCTCTAAGGAAATTATTTCCAGGCCTGGGTGGCAGAGGGGCTCACTGGAATGTGGGAGTGTTTACCCCCCCAACTCCCCAATTTTGTCTCAAACTGAGACAAATTTTCTGGTGCATTGGCCGGGAATGTGAAAAGAAAACACAATAATTGCAAACTGGTTTTTAAATACTTTGTATTGGGGTACAGCAGTCAGTGGCCACCATGCTGTTTAATGTAATGATGTGTCTCTGGTCTCTAGGCCTGTTCGACTATCCAAAGATAGGGGCCAGTTCAGGCCTGGCATGTAACTTTTATAGGGCTTGTGATAGCGATGGGTCGGTAGCATTGATTTACAAAAAAGTAACAGAGGTACTGGAAGCTGTTAAAAATGTGTGTTTCTCCATCCTAGTCGCAAGAGCCAGCTTTGGGGTTTTGTTAGTGCATTGGTTTTGCTTGGCCCAGTTTTTGCTAGTGGGGGGGGAGCCACAAAGATGGCTCCTGTGTGTCCTGTGTGAAGGTTCTGGAAGTTTGTCACCATGTCCAGCAGAGCCAATCTCTGATGGCTCTAAAGATGATGCACATGCTGCTGGCCAAGCCTGGGCCAATTAGAGATGTTGGTTACGCCTCTGTGATAACATATTTAAGAAGAACAACAGGAGCACGCACTTCTTTTTAGCCAGAGGAGGAGGAGGTGAGAACATAAGAGGGAAAACAACATGGAGACACCAAGGTCAGTGGAGAAGGTGGGGGAGGAGGAGCTTCTGGCAGCAGAGCTGAAAACCCTCTGCAGGCCATGGTGAGGGCCATGGTGAAGCAGGTGGTCCCCCTGCAGCCCATGGGGTCCCACAGGGGACACAGAGATCCACTCGCAGCCTGTGGGGAAGTGCCCACACCAGAGCAGGTGGATGCCTGGAGGATGCTGTGATCCAGTGGGAGTCCCAGAGGGGAGAGAGGCCTTGCTCCCGAGATGGAACAGCCTGGCCTTGGAGGTCTGCACCCCGGGGACGAGGAGCCTACATTGCAGCAGTTTTGGGAGGGCTGTCTGCCTGTGGGAGGAGGCTCATGTTGCAGCAGGTTCAGCGGGGCTGCTGCTCATCAGATTTGGATCCATGATGGAGAAGTTCGCAGAGAACTGTCTCCTGTGGGATGGACTCCACGGCAACATAGAGGAAAAGACCTCTCCCCCAAGCAGGAGAAAAAGATGTCGGTGATGGACTGATGAAACCCCAATAGCCTGCCCCTCTGTGCTACTGGTGGGAAGGAGGGAGGGGGCTGAGCGGACAAACTGTGTCTAAAGGCTTTATTTTACTTCACGTTTATCCTCCTCTGACTCTGTTAGCAATAACTCACTTTGCAACTTTAAGTTTCAGCCTGTTTTGCCCTCACTGCATCTTCTCCCGATTCTTTATCTCAAATCACGAGCCTTTTGTGTGTTAACTTTTTTTCCTCTCCTCTGCCCAGCTGTGGCAGGGGAGAGAAGAGAGAGCAGATATCATAGGTACCTGGCATTTGGCAAGGTTCAAACCACGGCCTTCAGTAATTACACCCAGACTGTTAACTGAGGAATAGGGGATGATGCTTCCCAGCCCTTTATCTCCTTCTTCCCCTTCCAATGAGGCATGTCACCTTTTGAGAATGTTCAGTTTCCCCTGGATGTTAAAGAGGCCACCTTCCTGGCACTTTATCTGGTAGGTTTTCTTTATATGGCCTGCAGCTTGATCAGGGGCTGAGATTTCCAGAGAGACACAACACCATCCCAGTCCTGAGTGGAAATGCCAGGTTCAGGATAGTGTTGCAGATGCCAGGGACAGCAAGGCATGACAAAGAAATGGCAATGCAAGCAAAAAAAGACCTGTCCAAAACTACTGACCCGCGATAGAAGGACCTGCAGTGTTTAGCAAAGGAATCTGCAGACATCAAAGGACTCGGCAGAGTGTATCAGATTATGGACAGTGACAAGAGCAGAACCCTTGATTTCAATGAATTTCTGAGAAGACTACATGATTATTCTCTCATGATGATTAAAGAAGAAGCACACGTGTTTTTCCAAATATTTGACAAAGATGGAAGCGGAAATAGGATAATGGCAGTGGAAAGAGGCTAATTGGCAGCATAGAGAAAAATCAATCTGGGCTACTGAAGAATGGAAAGACATCTCTACCCAGGTAGAGCAGCTACCTGTGAAGGTCCGCCATGTAGACACTCATGTCCCCAAGAGTAGAGCTGATGAGGGCACTGAAACAACGAGCAGGTAGATCAGGCTGCAAAGACAGAGGTGACACAGATAGACTTAGATTGGCAACACAAGGGGGAGTTGTATCTAGCTCAATGGGCCCACAATGCCTCAGGCCACCAAGCAGAGATGCCACCTACAAGTGGGCAAGAGACCAAGAAGTAGATCTAACCATGGACTGTATCTCCCAGGTTATCCATGACTGTGAAATGGGTGCTGCCATCAAGCAAGCCAAGCGGGTGAAACCTCTGTGGTATGGGGGAAAGTGGTCCAAGTACAACTATGGTGAGGCCTGGCAGGTTGACTACATCACACTGGCCCAGACCCATCAAGGCAAGCACTACGTGCTCACAATGGTAGAAGCCACCATTGGAGACCTATCCTGAGCCTCACGCCACTGCCCGTAACACCATCCTGATCTTGAAAAGCAGGTCCTTTGGAGGCATGGTACCCCTGAGAGAACTGAGTTTGACAATGGGACTCATAGTATCGACTGGGTGCACCATATCCCTTACCATGCACCCGCTGCAGGCAAAGTGGAACTGTGCAATGGATTGCTAAAAACTACCTTGAAGGCACTGGGTGAGGGATCATTCAAAAACTGGGAACAGCATCTAGCAAAGGCCACCTGGTTTGTCAATACCAGAAGTTCCACAAACCAAGCAGGCCCTGCCAATCTGAACCCTCTGCATACAGCAGACAGAGACAAGGTCTCAGTAGTACATGGCAGAGGTTTGTTAGGAAAAATTGGATTAATTCTGCCTTGAGCAAAGACAAGCCCACCCATGGGGTTGTCTTAGCTCAGGGACCAGGGTGTACATGATGTCTAATGCAGAAGGATGGAGAAACACTATGTGTACTGCAGGGAGATCTGATGTTGGGTGAGAACCACGTATAAATACCATTGCTTGCTGAATCTCACTACCATTGTCTGTCTATAGCTGTGTATATATGTATATATAAATGTGTGTATGTAGAGTTAGAATATATATTAGTTTGGGCATTAAGCTGATGATATGGAATAAGGGGTAGAATGTCCTGGGCTGACTGTAAATAATGGTGTATTCCGCTCTCATCCTCTTTATGCTCAGAAGCAAAAAACAAACCCTCTGTAACTGGGGCCGAGGCTGCTCTGGCAAGGATTTTGGTTTTTTTTCCTCTTCTCCGTTCAAGGACTCTTGGGGGGATTAACGGGTTACACACATTCCTCCTGCGTCCAGCTGCTGCACGGTGAGAAGCTGTTTCCCTGGGACTGCTGCTTCTTCTTCGTCTTCTTTTTTTTCAACTTGCTTTCTCGTCGGAGAATCAGAAGGTCCCCCAGGAGGACGGTAGATGGGAATCCTCCAGGGAGCCACAGGAGAGACTCCGCCTGGCCTTCCAGGACCCCCCTGGAGGGGGAAGCTATGCCCAAGGAAAGAAAAAAGGACACTAAAATCCATCAGCTGCTAACTCAGGTTTAATAAGTCCTTATTCCTTTTCCTGTGTCTTGTGGGCATTTTGTTTTTTAAATAAACTTTTTTTTTCCCTTTTCCTTAAGGAAATTATTTCCAGGCCCAGGTGGGGGAGGGGCTCACTGGAACATGGGAGCGTTTGCCCCCCCACACCCCAATTTGTCTCAAACGGAGACATTTATCTTAGGGATTTAAGCAAGATCTCTTCCCTTCATTGTGAAGGGAACTGAAAGACTCCTGCCTCTCAGCACTCCTATCCAATGAGCTCCACAATTAAGCATGCCTTCAATGTCCATCTCTGTCCTCATTCCCTTCCTCTCTCTCCAAAAAATACACCTACAGATCAGGCAGGTTCTCAGAAGTTACACAAATCTTTCTTTAAAATGTGCTGAGGTATACACTCATTTTTTCACATTTACAGCATTTTCTACTTCTGTTCTGTGTTCACACAGCACAAAGAAAACGCATGCTTCTCAATCAAAGCTCCTAGCTATTTACCAAAACACAATTTAGTAAACAGACAAACTTTCTTTATTTGCAGTGAGTTTTGTAATGAGTAAAACCACTTGCTTCTAAAAGTATTAGCTTGCCTCTCTAACTGATGGAATAGGTAAGTTGAATAAAGCTTTCCTGATGTAAACAGACGTGCAAAGCCTGCTATGTGATGGAGGCAAATCTCAGAAATCAACTAGCTGAGCACTGCGTAGTCTTTTATTAAAAAAAGTGCCTCACAGCAAAAATTAAAAAAGGAACATCCCTCTAAAAACTTTAAGTTTTGAAGATATTAAATTATTGCCCCCATTGCAACGTTAGAAAAATTATATTCTTGCAAGCTTGATGTATTTCCATTTTGTTCTTTTCTCAAGAGTGGCAAAAAAGTGAATTTGAAAGAAAAAATCCCAACAAAAAATTTCTGCAAATTTCCTTACTGGGACTTAAAAAAAAAAAAAAAAAAAAAAAAAAGGAAAAGCTTTTTTCTTGCTTTTGTATCTCTCTGCCTGGAAAAACTCCTGTCACCTTCACTTCGATAAATGCCTGTGTAGCACAGTTCAAGGTTGTGTCTTACAACCTCTACCCTGCAGCAGCTGGGACTTCTCCTAGCTTAAAATATTAATCAATTTTATTTCCTTTTTTTTTTTTCCAAACTGAGAGATACTTGGTTTTGTTTTCTCAGGATGAAAAAAAGAATCCTTGGAAAAATACATTTTTTCGTGAAAGATTTGAATTGGAGGGCACAGGTGGGAGGTTTCAATCTGAAAACCAGCATGTTACACAGTTTTTATCTCTGACCGGTCTGTCTGATACAGTACATCCATGATTTACTAGTGTAGCATAAAGGAGGAGAATTTATCTCAGCCTTACTTGCCTTAAATATAATCTTCATGAACTCCACTACATTGAAAGAAAATCCACAGACTCATAAGACCATGTTAGAGACAGTACTTACATGAGAATAATCAGCAGAGGTTGGCATTAAGAGGGGTGATAATAAGTCTCTTCACTTAAAAGAAACACTGATGCCAGATCAAAAGCACCCAGTCCCTAAGCCTATAACTCCACAATGTATATGCTACAGTTTACTTAGATGTTTTCCACTGTCACAACAGCCTATAAAGTATATAACATGGCCAGTGATTAAAAACAATGAGCAGTTTGGAGCCCTCACAAAAATGCAAGCCCAGATAAAAATCACAGCCACTCTCAGTGTTAAGGAAAATGAATAATGAAATACAATGGCAAGTAATGTAAGCAAAAAACAGATTGAAAGAACGACTCCTTGCCAAAATAAACAAGCAGCAGAGAATTGTGTAACTCTTAATTCCTATTTCTATTCAGAGCTTAACTGGAATGTATTGGGGGCAAAGTACGCAAATTAATGGTAAAAATTCAGAAAGCCCAGCTATGTTTTCTCTCATTTCAGACACAGGGTTGTCTCGGCCCTCAGGCTGTAATTGCACACTTATCCAGCCCTGCTCCTTCAAGCTCACCTTACTGAAACAAGTTGTACAGGAGACTAATGCTCACTTCATGTGAGCAGATGCAGTGTCACGTGCCTGGTGGAACTAGCTACAAAACTGACATGCAAGCACATGTTCAAACAGCATCAGCTTCCCTTAAAATTACTTCCCTTAAATGACTGGGACTTCATTTAGGCTTCTAAACCCATCCTTAGATCATATTCATTAGAACTAAATGAATGACCTGAGAACCAGACTTGGCAGTAAAGTCAAGGATTACTTTCCCTCTCCCAAAATGTCACAGAATCATCAAGGTTTGAAGTGACATTTAAAATCATGCAGTCCAACAGCCAACCCAGCACCACCATAATCACCACTAAACCACATACAACTCCAAATGCTCTCCTCATTTATTCTCTCTCTCTCCACTACACCTCCAACGGCACCACAAAGCTGAGAAGACAGCAGAACATCCTGTTGAGAACTGGCAAGAACATGAACAGACATTCTCTCTCCTTGAATAAAGAGAAGACACGAATATGACCTCTGAATCCCAAATTCTATTCAAGTCCCTTCACCAACATGTTCCTATCATACCTTTAAAACCCAGGCAGATGCTTGAGGAGTTGAATTAGGGTTAAAGCCCTAATTCCTCATTTGCTCAAGTCATAATGTCCTAGTAGTTCCTACCACTGCTTCCCAACACAGGCTCAATAAAGTGGGACAGGACTGTGAAAGGGAGTAGTTATAAACATGAGGTATTTAGGAAACTGATCCAATCAAACCTCATTCAATAATCCCTCTGCTCAAGAGATACCTGGAGCCAATGAACAGAAGAAAATGAGCTCATCTCCTGCTCTGATCCCAATTTTACTCTGCAGAAGCCATTAGACTTGAGTTACCATTTCCTTTTGAAGACCTTCTGTAAAAGGTTCATTTTTCTCACTACTTGTGTGCAAGAACACACACAGACAGAATTGTAATGTCACCAAAATGTAAGCACACCTAAAGTGAACTTCATTACCATTTTTTTTCTCCTATTATAAAGACTAACTTCCCTGAAATGAGAAAAAAACACACAATATTCTAAACATGAACTGCAAAGAAGCATCACCAGAATCGTACTGTTGTGCCATTCAGAATGTCAGCAAATGAAAAATCTTCCACAGAGTAACTGCATTGGTAGAGAAAGTGTGTATTTTGCCTGGAAATTACATCCTCTTTCAATTTACACATTAATCCAGGGAAGATAAATGATTCTTGGTCTTGTTTCTGGTGGCAAACGAGGGAGTGACATAGGAACAAAAAAGTTGTTGATTACAGAATTTGAAAGATAGAAAGCATAAAAACAAGACAACAATAAACAAACCTGAAGCATCTCATCACATATGTAAAACTAGTAACTCTTGATCAACTTGAATTCATCTAATTACCTACTGCAGTGCAATTGTAGCATATTTTAAATGACATGCTGGTTAAAGAAATTCCTGTGCGAGGTGATCCCTTCTCTGTGACCACAGAATATTTTACTAAGAGATGTTAGTAATGTTCTTCATTAATGGTAATGGCTGCAATAAGAGTGAAGGAGAGGGATAAGATGAGGTATTACATTCTATGCATTCCTATACAAGTGTGGGAATAGCCAGATGTGCCCTGGAAGAGGTAAACTGCACTTGCTGTGTATATGCTACCACACAGCACCTCTGCTCAGAGTCAAAGGTGAGAATTCTGTTGTCCCTTGTTATTTCTTACGTAAGTATACAACTGCAAAGAAACAACAGGAAAGCCAGATTTGCAGATGACTGCACAACAGCTATCTCTGCTATGCTTGATCTCTAGCCTACAGGAAACAACAGAAACTTTATCATTTGTGAGGTTTAGATCTTTTCCACAGTAACAGGTCCACCCCATGCATCCTGCATCAGGATTCCAATAGCTGAGCTTCTCCTTTTCATTTAATCTCCTGTTTCCTAGGAGTTCAGTGTTTCATGATGAAAATTAACTTGTTTTCTAGGGGTAGGATTAATCTTATTTGATGTAAATGTCTTCACTGTCTATCTGAACTAGTGACACTTGGCTTCCTTCACAGGCAATGTAATACAGAGTGAAAAAAACCCCACCTCTATGGTAAGATCTACCTGACCTACATATACATTTACTTTTGGATACCAGGAAATGTAAGAAAAGCATTTTTCTCTCAACTGAGTATCAAGACATCCTGGCATGACTGGGTCTGATTTAGATTATCTACCCTGTAGACATCTGTCCTTGATCAGATGATCCCACCCCCAGGTGGCCCAAATTGGACACAGCAGACAAACAACTTTACTCATAGTTTTTACATAAAAACTGTGGTTAAGCAAAACTGAAATAGAAGACAGTGTCTGTGGAATAAAAAACCTAATGTTTACTGCTGTGATATGAAATCAGTGGTTTAACAATCTAAACAGAGACAGCTTATCAAGCCCTTACCTTTGGGGATAGTAATCTGACAGCCCAGGTCACAGTCCTGCTGCAACTGATAAAAAGCCACTTCCTGCAGCCGAGCACGCTCCAGCTCTGAGAGGCTTTGAACGGGAACTGACTTCAGCCGAACACTGCGCCCTGACATGCTGTTCCAAGTGAAATCACCCTACAGGAAATCAAATGGAAAAATATGAAGCATCATATGGTATGCACAGTTTAATAAACAGAACCATCTCTTTAACTGTTAGAAAAAAACAACACAGGTTCTTCTTACCAAAAGGCCATTTTCTTGGACATCTCTAACCTTTCAAGTATCTTTATTTTCCCTAGAGCAGCATTCCTTAAAAGGGATATGGACATACAAAACAAGAAGTCAATTCTGTCTGAAGCCATTTAATCAAGTATTGTTACAAAAACATTAGGATTCCAGTAACAAAGAGCACAATGCAGGGAAGGGGGGGAGAAAAGCCCTTGTCTACTTTTCCCAGTTTGCTTTCTCCGTACAGTACTTGATCATCACTTATATCTTTCCCTGTGCCATCAGTCAGAGATGCAGACCTCCAAGGGTCCATGTACATCTCCCACATCTTGCTAATCCCACTCCACCAGACTCAGAGAGTGCACTGGCAGAGCCCCTTTTCTGACACATCTCATCTCCTCCTCATGATGATGTTGTGTTTAGAATACGACTGACTAAAGGACAAGCTATTCCATGTTTTTGAGGAGCTGCAATAACAACATATTTGTTAAGATTTATAGAGGAAAACAGCATGAGATATGCTACATCTCTGTAAGGTACCAATTAAGCTTGGAAAGCAAACTGAAAGCTTTAGCTGTTGTATCTCCCACCTGTGAGAACCTATAAAAAAACTTCTAGTATTTAGCTTGGGCCAGAGAATTAATCATCACTCAAAGAGAAGAATGAACAAAGACAAGCTTAAAGGCTGACAATTAACTTAAAGCAAGACTTTCAGAATTCATCAAAGCATCATCAAAGAGCACAGATTAGTACTACAGGGAGAGAAAGAAGAATTCGTTTTTCATTCTAACCATGTTGAAAAATAAACATCGATCTTGTCAGTAAGTATAACTTGATGCAGATGTAGATAATGAAAAACCTGATGTACATCAGCTGGGCTGTAAGACAAACCCACAAAGCCGCCTTTCATCACAGCATGGCAGACATACAATTAACAAACTTCACTCTCATTTTCAGTTTAAATTTCAACATCTGTACCTTCACTGCATACTAATTTTGTCACTTCTCGAGATTTGACCCTGGCTAAATACCAGGCACCTATGACATCTGCTCTCTACTCTCTCCTGCTGCAGCTGTGAAGAGGAGAAGGAAAAAACTAACACAAACACACTGGACTTGTGAGTTGAGATAAGCCACTGGTGGGAGGACGCATAGAGTTGGAGGATAAATCAGAGGTAAAAACAAGCTCTTAAGACACCGTTTCTTCACTCACCCCCCTTCCCTCTTAAGGTACCACTTCTTGGCTCACCCCCCTCCCTCCTTCCAACCAACAGCTCCGGGGCAGGGGTAGGGTGTGGGGTTTTTTTCTTAGTCCATCACCACAATTCTTCTACTTACAAACACTGTTTCTCTACTCACCCCCCTCCCTATTAAGACCATTTCTCAGCTCACCCCCTCCCTCCTTCTTTCTAACCAACAGCTCCGGGGTGGGGGCAGGGCATGGGGGTTTCCTTTGGTCAGGCTCGGTCCATCAGGGGGAAGAATCCTCTACTTAGCCATGGGGGTCCCTCCCACGAGAGACAGTCCTCTGCGAACTTCTCAGCATGGGTCCAATCTCACAAGCCATATACCCGCCCGAATTTGCTGCAGTACGAGATTTTCCATAGGTTGCAGACTTCCAAGCCGAGGCCAGGCTGTTTCCATCCCGGGAGCAATGCCTTTCTCTCTCCTGCAAGGCCTTTGCAACTCTCAGTCTCTGGGACTCCCACTCGATCACAGCTTCCTGCAGGCCTTCACCTGCTCCTCTGGCGTGGGCACCTCCCCACAGGCTGTGGGGGGTTCTCTGCACCCTCATGGACTCCATGGGCTGCAGGGGGACCACCTGCTCCCCCATGGTCTTCACCACGGCTGGCAGAGGGTTTTCAGCTCCGGCGCCTGGAGCATCTCCTCCCCCACCTTCTCCACTGACCTTGGTGCCTCCATGTTGATCTCCCTCACATATTTTTTCCTCCTCCTCCTCCTTCTCTGGCTAAAAAGAAGTGCGTGCTCCTGTTGTTTTGATTTCTTCTTAAATATGTTTTCACAGAGGCGTAACTAGGATTTTTAATTGGCCCAGACTTGGCCAGCAGCATGTACATCATCTTCAGAGCCATCAGAGATTGGCTCTGCTGGACATGGTAAAAAACTTCCAGAACCTTCACACAGGACACACAGGAGCCATCTTTGTACCCCACCCCACTCACTAGCAAAAACTGGGCCAAGTAAAACCAACACATCACTGTAAACTTATAACTCATGTGTTCTGCACATCCATCTGCAAAGGATGTCCACTGACTTCAAAAATTATTGGCTGAAGCACCTTAATATGAAAATCAGTAAAATGTGCCTTTATTTAACAGTTACGTATCCTGTTGTATGGAAACATCTTTGTGCGTGTTTCCATATATATTGCCCATATATGTGCATGTATATTTATATGCACACATACAACCTGTACGTAACATTTGTATACAAATGTGTGTATGCACACCTATGACTGCATGAGTGCACATTCACATAGAGGTATGAGAAAAAAAACCATTCACAAATGTGCAGCACCATTTAGCAATATAGATTAAAGGAATTACATAATTAACACGATTTCTTGTGATTCATGAAGTATGTCTGAGTTCAGCAAGGAATTTTCTTTTGCCAGCGTAGTTTTTGCAAGTCATTAGGCAATCATAATAGATAAAGGCATTACCTCAATGTGAACAACTGCACCTCTATATGCTTAATACATGCACTATGCTCAGTGTCCTTATGGTATTTATGTGCACATGGGCCACATAAGCAAAATGTCTGTGTTAGCCCAGTATTTGACTACTGCGATTTATTACTTCATTTTTTTGCTTCTTCACCTCTTCTTGCTCTTCGGGTGCCTTACTGTTGACTAACCAGATTTAGTAATCTCAAACTAAAGGTTTGCATGGTGTCACAAGCCAAGTTGAGCTGCTTAACTCAAGCAAAACCAAACCAGCAAGTCACATAAACCTTATTTGCAAAACTGCAAGTAAACATTTACATTTTTTTAAAAGCTGTTGTCATTTATAGATAAAAGTGATCAAGAACAGCATCCACAACCAGATAATGTATACTACAAAATGAATTCCTTTCCAACCCTGATAATGCAAAAGAAACTTTACAAGTACAGAAGTATGCAATTCAATCCTCGTGAACATATAATATATAAAATATTCTATAGTCAAGATAGTACAGACAGAGAAATATAGGTCTTTATGGTGGAGTTTAGGGGTATTTTATCATAGCTATTTCTCTAGAATTAGCATTTTCATAAACAAAAATATCACTGATATGCTTACCATAAAAAATTTCAAATCCAAACGCTTTATATTAAAATAGGAACAGGAAGCAAAAATCATACCCCTTAGAAAGTGTTAAGGTAATAGAATACTGTTTAGGACATGTCCTATTTCCTGTAGGCCACAAAAACCAGGGGCAGCATGGGACTTTTAGGAATTACCACAAATTAAGCAAACATTGCTTAACTGAATTTTGCATGAACACATGAATTATTCCTCTTTTTCAAATAGATTTGCCCTTGGCAATTTTTAACTCTGGAGGTAACTCCTCATTCTCATCCTTTTCTCTGAGCTGGCTCTGTTACTGCGGGCAGTGAGCTGTTCCACTGCAAAGCCCAGCTCCAGCATCAGCCCTGCTAAAGCAGGTGACCTTGGAGACAGGGCTTGCAAGCTGTGCTACAGCCTTGAACTAAGGCTCTGCTTTGGGGATTCCGGCAAACCTCTTTGCACAGAGCTGCGCTGCTTTACATGAGCACAGCACCCAACTCAGCACTACCCAGACAAATCTCACTTTAATGTGGGAATATCCCACCCTTCCACCCAGGCAAGTAACAGGTAGGGTCACAATCCCTGGAGGTATTCAAAAGATGTGTAGAGGTGGCTTTTAGGCACATGGTTTAGTGGTGGACTTGGCAGTGCTGGGTTAATGGTTGGACTTCATGATCTTAATCTTTTCCAACCTCAGTGAGTCTATGATTTTTTTATTTTTTTTTGTAGGACTCCAAGGGTTTAAAACCAACACAAAGGAGAAGGCAGCAAACAAGATTATGAGGCCTGTTCCTTTCAACCAGGTTTTTATTCTACCAGTTTGCAAGCCCCCTGTATGTTCCTGGTGCTCACTGTCCAGATAAAACCAGTGGTTTGCAACATCTGCACCTTGTAGTGGCACAACAGGTTGCTGAGCAGCAATAAAGAATGTGGAATCACTCTGCCCAATTGCTGTGCACTAAAGAAGACATTCTTTTTCAACACTTGATGAGTTTGATAAAACCTCTGCTAGGTCACATTAACATAGGTTTTTATTATGCTAATGGAACATGACTAATAAACTAAAATATTTTTGGAAAATCATGTGGTAGGTAGGGCCAATGAAATCTCCTAATCTTTAAAGGCTCAAAAAATGTTTCCTTGAAAAAGTCTGTTTCATTTTGCAAATATATATCACTTATATATCACTGTCTTCTATGAGTCAAAACATGGTGTTTGAGAATTTAATCTATTCAAATACTCCTATGCTTTACATAACACAAGGTAAATTAAAGGCCTCATCTTCCTCCCAAAGCACTGCACAGTTATACAAACAGCCTGTAAATTATTGCAAAATCATCCAGGCTTGGGAGAGGTCCAGAAAAGTCAAGCTCCCTTGAAGAATGGGTGCTGGTGTAATTACATCTGCCTAAAGCTATTCTGCATTCTGGGGCAACCAAAGGAGGATAAGGGCAGCACAGACATGAAGACTATTTTCTGTTTCTCTCTCCATATGAGAAGCAACACTTCACCAGCCTAATTCAACATCAGCCTGACATAGCTGGAAGCTTAAAAGGAGCAGAAGATCTTTAAGCAAGAAGGCAGAATGAGTTGTTTGTTTTTTGAAGTCTATGCCCATATGTGTTCAGACATAGTACACAGGTAGCTCTCTATTATTTACATCATAGGACTGCAGGTCTGAATATGATCTGCAAATGATTCCATCACCAAGAAGAAAAAAAAAAGGCAATAAATAGAAGAGTGCAAACAGAAATACTGTTCTGGGATAAAGTGACAAGCCTGACAGGACGTAAAGTGCTAACTGCAAAGCTGCTTTCATAAATGAATTTTACAAAACCATAATCTAGACTAAGAGCCTTCTCTGGTTTCTTCCACCAACCAGTCATGTACTTTTCCTCTCAGGTCTGCAACTTCAGCTGCATTTTCTCTCTGGCACTCCTATTAACATCTAACATCTTTGCTCCACTCAACTGAGCAGTTCACTTACCAGCTAACTACCTAAAATACCGGAGCAGATGACTCAGCAAAGGAGATGACTAAAAAACTGTATCTTTTGCCTCTGAAGAATCTGAATCTGTCCATTTCTCCTGTACTTCTTGTCCACAGTTATAAGCACATTTTTAATAAGTTGCAGACTGCAGCTTTACTGATATTCCTTCAAGCGTTTTTCTAATAGGTTGGATGTTTGGTGGCTCCAAAATAAACATTAAGTGGTACATCCTGACTTAAATAACACTGTGTACTTAAATTACTCTTAAGCACATCTAAGTTATTCTTGTGTGCCTGACCTCTTTCTCCCAAGCCTCCAAACAGACAATCTTTCAGATGTCTTTTAGAAAAGGCTTGTTCTTCTGTCTTTTGTACAGTACAGAAACCAGCTGACAACTGCATGGAATGCTGAATGTAGACACAAATCTATGTGCAATGATCAACCTTGATTTCTGTGGAGTTTCAAGCCTTAGTGAGTTATGTGGATGGTGCACCGGTTGGGAAATAAGAACCCTCACACATCATGGTTTTACAAAACATAAATTGTAATGCAAGATGGAGAAAGCAATTTTTATCTTATGCCTTACTGCTATTGTTAATGACTTTAGTCTGTACTCATTTCGGTGAACACCATTATGAGATTAGCTGTCTACTTTTCATTAGTATTTTGCTCAAATCCATTTGAAACCACTAAGATCCAAACCAATTATGTCTACTTGTTTTTCTTCTATCCTAGCAACTCTCAGCTATGTGCTTATATTTAGTTGGGTGTCCACTGTAAAAGAACTCAATGGTTTTGCACAAAAAGATTATATTGCAAATAACATGGCAAATATAGTATTAGAGTGCCTTAATTCTGTTTGCTTAATTATTTCTATAAGCTTCATGAAACCACATATCATTGCCACTTCATAATCTTTTGCTTCCCCTGGTCATTTATTTCAACTCTCTCTACAATTACTTCCAGACTCCTTAGACATCAACTCTCACTATTTGGCTGTTGGTACACGTAATCCCTCTCTTCTTCATTTCCCGGGCATTGCTGTTAGTAAGAACCAAAACCAGTTCTGAAGGGAAAGTCAGTCACTTCAGTACAGCTGCATACTCTGTCCTGTTGAATCAACATACAGAATACTGTTCCTGGACAGGATGAGAATTAAGGAAAAGGGGAAAAAACTAATTTAAGTATCCTTTTAAGCATTACATATGGTTAAGGACTGCATGAAAACTCCTTAACCAGTGCCATCCTATATAACCACCTGCAGATTAATGAAGAGCTAAAAAGCAATAAAAGGTACACATGTGCTATGGCCTGACTCTCTCTCCCACCCTAATTCCAGATGCTATTCCATAGCATCTGCATTCCAGCTCAGTGCATTACAGGCAGCACACTAGTTTCCAGCTGGCATTACGAACTACTGCAACCTAGGATGCTCTGGGATCACACAGCTGCTCCCAAGGGTCTGCTAGTATCACAAAAGAATTCTTTCCGATGAATGAAATGGTACCTCAACACTACACAAAGAAGCACAAGACTTGCTGTGTGACATCAAAGCATTCAGAGGAAGATATCTGAGCATGGATGTACAAAGTATGGGGCCCCAACAATTAATCTTCATTAAGAAAGACTGACTTCACCAAGGTCGTTATCTAGGGTGACATCCTGTTCCCCTTGACGTCAGTGGTGAAATTATTAATATAATGTCTCCACTAGGAAGAGAGTAAGTACAGTCCAGATGATTTTATGTTATAGTTTGAAGTCTCGCACTGAAGTTTTCTTGTCTCATGCACTATTGAATTTAAGTGTAGTTTTGTCAGAAAGATCACATTTTACAAAGTACTGGTTTAGATATCAAAACTCCTTAATGGCAATTAATACAACCACTGCGTTGTCAAAAACACACTTCCTCACACCCTGTCTCACTCCCAAGGCTGGAAATCCATGTATTCAGGATCAGCATCGCAAGGCAACCCCTGCGGGAGCACTGGAAAGCTGGTATTCCACTCAGGGGAGATAGAATTCACACCCACAACAGAAATACTTTATCTAGCAAGATGGAATGAGCCCGTGCCCAGATAAAGATACACATTTCAGACTATACAGTGGTGATTTCCATTTATCATGAGTAAAAACTAGATTTAGTCTAAGGATAAAGAGAGAGCAGAATAATGAGCATGCTTTCACAGCAGTATTCAAATTGTTAAAATAAAGGGGAAAATATTTCCGGATCAACCTTTCCAAGTTTTCTAAATGCCTCAGGATACTATTTCATGATTAGAGTATTTTTAAAAGCATTCTCTTACAAAAACCTGATGCGTAACGGAGATTTATTTAATTCCTTTTCTGACATTAATAAACCTGAATGAGGTACAAAGATATTGCCCAGCAAAATATCCATTCCTAACATACGCACTCTGTACTGAACTTTTTCAATTAATCCAGAAAACCAACCTCCAGAAGTTAGAAAGCTCCACTAAAATGCATCAAAATACATGGTCAGATTTATTTTTTTTTATTTCTTACTTCAGCAGGTATCAATATTTCTTAAAGAATTTATCAAGAAGCACCACAATTAAAACCAAAAGGAGTTGAGTACCTTTTGGGAGGTGTCAAAATGGAGACAGAACACCTTAAAAAGCCTAGATCCAACCTCAGAATTACAGCTGAAATTTTGTCTGTCATCACATAAACAGATTTTTGAGTGTTTTCATGCGTAAGAGAGCATTAAGACATGTTGCAATACTCTGGATTTTGCTTCAGTTAAGGGTACAAGTGTCACTGTCACAACCACGACCACATGAAGTAACAAGCTGAAAAACTGCAGTAATTAAACCATCTGAGAGCACAGTAATGGGCTACAGAAGTTTCATCAATCTCAACACAAATGATCTGGGATAGCCTGGCTTCATTAAGAAAGAATTATTTTCCCTTCTATTGGTTCATTTACTGTACATATTGAGAGGCTGGGGCTATGTTTTTCTCAAGTGTTAAAACTTTCTCCTGCTTCATTGGGAATAACACAAACTCTGCAAGCTAATGGCAGCTGAACCAAAATCCAATACAATAGCTGCACAAATATTAATTTTAGTGGCAAAGCTGCCTTAAATACACCCCACTCCAGTTCCTGTGACCAACACAAATGTGCTCCCAACAGCCCTCAGTGTTCAGCTGCTTGTGAAGGTGAATGAGGAACCACTGCCCACAACACACTGAGGACTGGCATGTACTCTTTGAGTTTTCCTATGCCACAGGTCATGGAAAAGGGGCTCTATCCTGAGGACAACTTTGGCTCAGTACTGCAGGTTACAGTAAGCCATTCATGCCCTGAGTGCCATCTATTCAAACTATGTCCTTAATAAATGGAAAGCTTCCAATGAGTTTCTGAATATGAAATAGTGCTTTTTCTCCTAACCCTAATGAGATTAATGTTAAGGAAACAAAATAGTAAGGCTGAAATTATATATGAACTGTATTTAAACAATCTGAATGAAAAAAATACAATCATATGTGCTATCTGGGTATACAGCTCTGAATTAGTACAAAATATCCTGGACAATCTGGTACAGCACAAAGTATTACTAGAAGTATCAATGTGACCACAGTCAATGCTTTGAACAGTTAAAAGTAGCACCAATTTCTATTATGTTCCATATAAAAGAAAAAATTGCAACATTTTAGAGAGAAGGAAATTACCTACTATTTGAAAGAGAGAATGCATGTGAAAGAGTACACATTGTCATTTCCAAGCCTGCAAAAATTGTATCTGCCTAAGTATTGTACACAAAGCTAAAAATACACATTTGAATACTTAGTTTACTTCCTGGATTTTGAGCTTTTAAGGTTCATGCAGATTACATGATCTGACAAGGATACTGTCAGAACCTCATAATGAAGTTAAAATCAAATAATTCCATAACTCCAAGAACTAAGATTTGACTAACAGTAAAGTCTTTAATTCAATACCAAATTTTATTCTTATTGTTTCAAGTCGTTCATACCAGTATTTTCTATAAACCTGTACTACAGACAGAAAAATGTGGTCTGTTGCACACAGGAAAACAGTCATACAACTACTTACATACCAGATCTGGCTGGAAAACAATTCTAGGGTTATTTTCTTCTTTTGTGGGGGAGAGTGAGGCTGGGTGTTTGATTTACTTGATAGGTACAAATGCAAGACATCTCTAAATATTTTCATCTGAAAGCAGAGAGGGAGCTCTCAGTTACTCAGCTAAGACACAAAGGTCTTGGGAAGGAGTCTGTACTATCTGGCCTGGAGCAAGAGTTTGAACCAGACTTTCACACAACCACAGAATCATTTAGGTTGAAGAAGACCTCCGAGATCCAACCTTTGAGTGGACACCACCATGTGAACTAAACCACAGCACTATGTGCCACATACAGTCATTCCTTGAACAACTCCAGGGATGGTGACTCCACCACTTCCCTGGGCAGCCCATTCCAATGCTTAACAACCCTTCCAGTGAAGAAATTCCTCAAGGTGCAGCATGAGGGTATGTCCTCTCCTATTGCTGGTTGCCTGGTGGAAGAGACCAACCCTCAGCTCACTACAGCCTCCTTTCAGGTGGTTGTAGAGAGCAGCAAAATCCCCCTTGACCCTCCTTTTCTCCAGCTCCGTCAGCCACTCTTCATAGGACTTGTGCTCCAGGCCCTTCCTCAGCTCCATTGCCTTTCTCTGGACACGCTCCAGCATCTCAACGTCTTTCTTGTGGTGACAGGTCCAGAACTAGACATAGGACTCAAGGTGTGGCCTCACCAGTGCCTAATGTGTAGGAAGAATCACTTCCGTTTTCCTACTGGACACAGTATTTCTGGCAGAGGCCAGGATGCCACTGGCCTTCTTGGCCACATGGGCACACACTGACTCATGTTCAGCCACTGCCAATCAGCACCCCCAGACCCTTTCCCACTGGGCCTCTTTCCAGCCACTCTGCCCCCAGACTGGAGAGATGCATGGGATTGCTGTGGCCAAAGTGCAGGAGCCAGCACTTGGTCTTATTGAACCTCATGTTGCTGTGCTTGGCCCATGGATCCAGGTTTACCACATCCCAGACAAACACCCTAATCAGGAGGCCATTGCCTACCCCACCTACTATGCTGAACCTCAGCAGAGATTGTCAGCCCCCCGCCCAGAGTGACCTGCAAACTCATTACATGAATGGCTACTCTCAGGGCTGACTTGGACACCTCAAACAGTGACTACCCACTGACTCCGTACTGCAACCATGTGTGCTTCCTCATGCAAATTCTCTTTTTCATAACCTGGCTGAGATAAAGGCTGAAAAAAGGTTGTAGGGACTGTTTTCTTATTTATGGAAGTTTTCTTTGAGTCATGAATTTATATCACCAGACAGCAGTGCTGCAGAGTGACACAAGAGTTCTAGAAGGCAGGAAGGGGCACATTTCAAACATGCCACAAGTAAGCAATTAGCTTTTAGAGAATAGGAGTTTTCACTTCTTTCGCTACACAATCACTCTACACTTCAGTTTTATCACTCTCACACTATATGCACATGTGCAAGAACTACCCTGTGCTACTCACTGATGTCATGCAGCCCAGGACAAATATGTTCCACTGAGTGAGTTACAGTGCTCTGCCAATCTACTCCGGTTTATTGGGACTGTGTTTCTTGCTTTGTTTGTTGGGGTTTCTACAAGATCTGGGATATCAAATTCCACCCACACCAGCAGCTGTTTTGATGATTCTGTCTCTTTCCCGAAGACCCCGCAAAGACAATTCTCTATGGAAAAGTTCAGAAAATACACAAAGTCTAATAAAAAGGAAAAATATTGTGAGTACAAAGAGGTAGCTTTGCACTCCTTAGCATTATGAATGCTTTTCATCCAAGCAATTACTTTTCCTTCTATGCATTGAAGCACAATGTGATCCCTTTTTGCAAAGCACAGCACAACACAGGATGTTACTTTAGCTTATTGCAAAGCCCTATTTTGGCATTTCTTATTAAAAAAAATTTACTGTTCGCACATATGACTCTGCTGATTTGCCATTAAGTTCATCACCAAACAGAGTTTAAGTATTTTTTAAGAAACCACCTCAGCTACACTGGAACTATACAAACAGCTCTGAATGGATATATACCTATAGGTCAGACTGATGGATCTTTGTATGTACCTGGAAAGATCACTAAAAAGCACCTTGAGGCTCATCATTGTCCGTTATCATGGAGACTTATGAAAAATGTGAATTCCAAAGTAAGAAATGTAAAATGGATCCACACAAATAAAAAGACTGTGATGCAACACTGATTTTCAGGAAAAAGGTATATTTTCTAAACTGCCCTCCAACCTGAAGGATCCCAAGTTCAAACTGTGTGCCCATCAGACATTCCGCCACTTCTTTCTTTGTTTTTAAACAGCACATTTACTTTGGACAGAAAAGGGGGAAAATAGCCATAAAGTTCCCATTGTTATGAAAAACAGAAACAATTGCTAGAGTTACAAGCTCCTCACAGACTGAGCCAGAAGAGGAACAGCTCTGGGTCTCTACTTTCTCATACCCAGTTAACTAGAACTTAAAAATGCAACAGTAACACAGTCGTGGCCATAAAACCCAGTGCTTACAGAAACTGTTATTTGCCAAAATGAACCTATGCAGCTGCAGCTATCACGCCATAACTTTCAAAACCCCTTCATCCTCAGCGTATTTTGCTCACAACTACCTGGGTTACGTGCCCTTCATGCACAGAGAATACAAAGAAGGATAAACATGTCACCACAGATTTGAAAGCAAAGCACCTGACAAAGCCACTCAAATACAAATCAGCCTAATTACACAGTTTGGTTTCCAAATGTTAATGTCACTTCTCATTCCATAGTTTCATTACTCTCAGTCTTTATGAAAACAGGCAAGGTCATGAAACTGGTCTCAAAACAGTATTTGAGGGCTCTCAGTTTGTTGACAGATTTCCAGAGCCTGGTAAGTGGTTGGTAGTGCCAGTTTTTTTCCCCTGAATCAAAGCTGTTCACTTCTCTTCAAACCCATCTAAAGCCCAAGAACATAAAACCTGATGTCACCATGAACACCATATTCAGACGATGTTCTCTGTCACACTTACCTCTATCCTATGACATAGAAGATTATTCGGTTTCCTTACCCATTAACTGAGCTCTCTTTTGTCTTCTGTTTTCTCTAGTATTTGATCAAACCAGGCTTGAATTAAGGACGCAGATCCAGATATGCCGTATCATAAAATAAGTTAAGTATAACGTTGTTGACCTGAAGCTGTGTACTAAGCAGCTGAGAGTGAGCCCAGCTGGAGCAGCTGCGACTCCCAGGACACCTTTAGCTGCCAGACATCATGAATCTTAAAAAGGAAAAATTATCCTTTCCTTTCTCTGCTTTGAAGCAAGCTGAGAGCCTGGCCCAAGGAAAAGCTCAGTCACACAGACAAGCTGTGACTGGGCTCCCTGCTTCTTACTTCAGAGATGTGCTGAGACAGTGCAAGGAGCTGTGAGCAATGGACAGATTTCCCCCCAAAAATCCTTCAACGTAGGGCTGGGCAAGCTCAGAACCAACTGCAACTGCCCAAACTCTCCCTCTATCAAGAGTAGCCAAGAGTGCTGGACACAGCTGCCGTGGCACTTTAGAACACAGCAAGGAGGTCTCAGCAGCTTCTGCCTGACCTTCTCCCACAGAGCTTTTTGAAACACCATTGAAAACTTACTCAGGTAGGCCAGCTATATTTATAACATAATTTTGACAACAGCAACACAGAGACTGAGCATTTTACATGGTCTGGTAGGGAAAAAAATCCTTGATAAAGGCGCTGCTTCATAAATAATGTCTGTCATGTTCACAGTCCCCATACAGAATGCTGTCATCTATAGTGCGTGGGCAGGGAGTGTAGGAAATTTGTGAGAAACAAACAGTGAATCACCAATTATTCTGATTGCAGCTCTGCTCTGTGTGGCTTTTCACCAAGTCATTCTTCAGAGTGACAAGTCTGTTTGTCGGCTGACACAACCTAGTGTTTCATCAGATTGTGCACAGAACCACAAGCTAGAGTTCACAGCAATGGCGAGGGAGATAATGTAGTGTAACTTCTTGGATGTTTTTCTTTTTTCCTTCTGAATATCTACCCAGATGCTTTGTCCACCTTTAAACCAGCAGGCTGAAGAGCTGCCCACCTGCCAGGATATGAGACCCCCCAGCTCAGAAACTCAGACAGTCCCTCCTGGATTGACATCCTGGCCATCAGCCTGGCTCCTGGTAGCACCAAACTAGTACATCAGATGTCCCTAGCTTTGGAGCCTTATGAAAGCCCAGAGAAATCAATGCTGAGGCCTCAGCATTTCAGTGCTTCTTAGATCCAATATCAAATTATGCATCTCCTCACCTCCATTTCCAGTTTCTTTCCACACCACTGCCCAGGGCTGAGAGATGCCAAGACCAGCTGGTGTGCTGCACACTGCGCATCAAACCATACAAGATTTCCAAGGCAAAAAATCTGTCTTATCTGCAAGGAGAGCTGAGAACCTCAGCAAAGTACTGTCACTGACAAGCTGCTGCAGCCAAAGAGCAGCGTCCTCCTAGCTCTCTCGTAAATATGCTGTACATTTGTGGTCCGTGCATTCTTTCTTCAAAAATAAGTTTCTTCAGCCCATATATCCCTTGGGCCAATATTCTTTTGAGTCTCCTTAATGAACAAAACCCTGCTATTTATGTAACTGGAAATGGGGTTGTGCTCCTTCATGAGCCTGGCTCACTCAAGCCATGTGATGTAGGAATTGCCATTTCCAGGCTCTGCACAGCAGCTGCTGTGCAAAGTATCTAAAAATCACCAACCTTTCTTGGTGGCCTGCATAAAGATAAAATTTAATGGCTGTGAAGTATCCAACTAGCCTGTCCCCTTGTATTTATGAGCTTCAGAGATGGGGGTTTTCCTTTTATCTCAGATTTTAGAAAAAGTGAAACAATATTGGAACTATAGGTTCCAATTCATATACATTGGAAACACAGGTTGACAGAGTTTCCTTCTCAGAAATTGAATTCTGCTTTAAACCAGGATTCTTCAGGTTATTCAGTAACTAAGTGTTCTCTGCAAAAAAACCCAGGGTTCTTTGGGGCACACTGTCTACACTGTCTAGTTGAACTTATTTGTATATAATTCCTATTAGCTATCAGCACATCTAGGGAATTATTCTTCCCATTTCAAACTACTTTTTTAAATACAAAGCACAGCTTTGTATTTAAAAATATGCTATCAGGATTAAATGTTATAACACAAAATGTTCACAACTTATGGAAAGGTTATAGAAAAGATACCCTATCAGCAACAAAAAGGAAGAAAATGAACATGTGTTATGTACTTCGGATTAATTTCTTCCCAGAGCACTCAAAAATATTCATTTAGAAATTTTGAATTGAGCTTGGCCTAAACTCTCATTGAAAAATTACACACTTCTGAGATTTTAATTTTGTCATTCACAGACTAAGAGTATGGGATTTTTAGTTCGTTTCTTAGTTGTGCAAAATTCCAAGGACTCACTCACACTCTGGAAAGGCACAGGATTAGGAGAACCAAATTAGCAGGCGTTGAGAATTCCTCTGGCTGATCTCGTTACACCAATGACCAATTCTAGATATAAATGCCTCATGGGACTGTCAAAAATAGCTTCAGAAACAGAATTGACCTAAAATCTCATTTTTTCAGTGGGGGGAAAAATAAATCAGGATTTTGTCTTAGAAGAACACTCATGAAGGATATGTTTTCTGGGGACGAAAATGATGGCTTGGTGAAAAAGTTAAAAAACATTTGCAGCTAAGAATGATTTCAGTCCAAAATGTGCTGATGTGCCTCATAAGGGCTGCCATTCAAGAACTTTGTATGCTTGGCTACCTTTCCCCTTGCAAGCAGGAGCTCCCATGACAGATTCCTTCCTCTACCTCCAGGAATGGCACTGTACCACCAAAGGCCCTTCAGGCTCATTAGAAGGAACCGGGGGTATAAAACCCCCTGCAGAATAGCTTCCAGGAGACACAGCAGAGCTATTGTGATTACAAACATACTGGATCTTTGCATTTCCATGAAAAGTGATTGAAAAACACTGACTAGTTTAGGCTTTCCTGTATTCCTTTTTGAACTCTACCATGGAGCCTGAGACACAGGCAGAGCATTCACATTTATACAAGGTTATATGCATTAGGTTCAGCTGAAAAAGCTCACTCAAAAATAGAAATAAATAAAAGAAGTACAACAACCTCTATTAAATTTACGCTTCATATGATCCTAAGACCTGTGAAAATAGAGAAGTAGTTGCAAGTTGCATATGCAAAAAAGGCATATAAAAAACTTTAATTATATCTCAGCTGTCTGGTCCAGTAACCACAAAACACACATCTGCTGCAGAGACTCTCTGCTTATGCCTCACAATCTCTAAAAAGCAGAAAGCAAATAAAAACCAATTAAATGTATTTAACTTGGGGGGTTTTATCTCGATTGTAAGTGTTATCCATCACCAGAAATTGATGACTCCAAAAGAGATGACGTAAGTACAGTGACAAGTTATACTAGACTCTAATAAAAGCCCATACATTGAGATGGATGAGGAGAGAAGATGCAGCATCATTCCTCTTTCCAGAAAAGGAAAACATCATAAGGAGCTGCAGAGACTGAAAAGCTGACGGAGAGTAGAACGGCCATCCTGGAGAAACCAAATTTGCTCAGACATGCTGTTGCTGTAATCTCCAAGAAGACTATTTTCTCTGTATTTTCTCAAAGATTTTTAAAAGCAGTCAAGTATATTCCGAGTCATTACAATATCCTGAAAATGTCACTTTAGAGCTTTGTTATTATAAAACCACAGAGCAGATTTTATTTTTAGTGTAGCTCCAAAATCCAGGTGCAACAAGCAACATTACGTACAGCCCACACCTCAGCAGTCCTTGAACCGTCAGGACAAACTGCCACCTTTGGAGGTGTGGAGATTTCTCACCTGCAGAAAGCAGAGAAGAGAGCTACAGACTCAACTCATATTTTGGAAAATGCTGCACTAGATTTTAAAAGAGAAGAGAGTGCAGGGAGAGTCTTGTCCAGGCCTCAGAGGGAGCTGCATGGCCAGGGAGAAGGCTTGCAGCAGCTCCCCAAATGTGCAACCACAGCTCAAAGTTCTGTTTCAGAAACAAAGCTCAAAGAGCACAGGCCCTTACTCCCAAAGCATTTGAAAAGACATGTCTCCATCCACAGTCTCCAAAGGAAACATAAACTCAGAGGGAGACTGAAAACCTATTTTTAGATAAATGAAGAGCACAAAAGCTTTCCAATGTCCTCTTCTTACCCCCTATTCTATTTCTTGTCTCCCCCTCCCCTTATTCCCTGTATGCTTCGGCTGGTGACTGTCAATGCTTCCAGCTCCTATTTAAAATTTTTAATGGCAATCCAGCAAACATCCCCAATCCAATTATTTTAATATGTCTGTGTTAAGTGGCCACAACAGCTCCTCTAACGGACATTACTGTAATTAAAACATACATTAGTCAGCTCAAAGATATACATAAGCCTCTTTGAATTTTACCTTTCATTATTGGTTGAGCAAAGAGTTCAGTGAAAAGAGGAGGAACCAAGAGTGTGGACTTTAAGAGCTGGGATGAAGCTCTTGCAGCAAAAAAGGCACACAGACACAGGAAGTTAAAGAGCTTTCACTGCAATATCCTTGTCCAACCAACAATTGCCTGCCAGGTTGAGTTTCCTGCTGGATCTCACACTGTTGCTATACAAAGACCTCCCCATCCCACGGACAAATAGCAGCATTGCATATTGCTTTTGAACTTTTATCAAACTCTACTCACATCAAAATATCACAGCACTTCAGCTTACTATCAAAGATTTCCAGTAACATATGGGTCTAGAGAGCAGATTAATTTAGAGGTTTACAGGGTCTAAAGAGTACTTATCTGCATTATGCCCTTTAATGAGCTAAATAAGATTGTTTGATGTAGCTCATTAATAATCACAAAGAATATTAAAGGGAAACACAATCCAAAAGCCTGTATTTTGAAATAAGAGGGATTATACACTTAAGTATCATTGCAATGTGCTTCTAACAGGCTGTGGATGTATTTTAGTTGATTACCTTAGACATGCTCTTTGTACTTCAGATTCTCAGGGATCTCCTACAGGAACTTCTGCGCTAGGGGGGAAAGTCTACCTTATGCCAACCTCCTTCAGAATTTATACTCACTTTAATATAATTACACATACGTACTCACTTAAGTCTCCAGCTCTTCAGAGAAGTCACCCTGGCTTAGCTGCAGTATGACAATTCCAATAGCTGAAGTTGTTGCTATTTATTCAGAAACAGAGGATGACAGAAAAAAAGGGATATAAATAAAACTCTTTAAGAGCCTTTACTCAGGTCTGAAGAATTCAACAGCTGCATCCCATTCAAAAAACAGAACAGAATAAATATCCTCAGCTACAAGAACAACTTTCCAGGGGCCAAGCTGAAAATTTGGTACATTTCTAAAAGAAGACATTGATTTTAAAGGCATTTGCAATGTTGCACATTTCGTGGTATTTTTACAAGTTAAAATATCTCTGTGGTATTTGGTATTTACTTTAAAGCTTTACCTCCAGGAGCTATGTGAAAGTCTAGGCACATCTCATTGGATGTATTTACGTCAGGAATATATAAAACTCCAGTTGTTGCAGAGAGAAGCCTGCAGGTGTGCTCTCCATGCTTTTGGAAAGCAAGACCTGAGAACATTGTATACAAAAGATGTTTTGGTGAAGATGGATACAGCTAGTCAATAATGCTTGCAGTTGGAAACTAAGGGAATAATAAAGAATGACGCATTTGTTAAATGTATACCTTTGTTATTCCACAGAAGGCTACTTCCCTTACACTTCTCCATTCAAGCCCTCCACTGAATAAACATTAAACATGCTTTTCCTCTCTGACTTTTCACACAGCACAGAATTCATGTAGGTGTACGTTACTGGTGTTATTACTTTCATCATTATTATCCATAAATAATTCATTACAGAGTGAACTGGATTATCCTTCAGGAATCCTAGACTTTGTGAAAGTTCACCCTCTCCATTTGACAGAGAAAGCCAATAATAACAAAAGTGCAGGCTAATTATGGATGTTTCAAATGCTGACACGTCAGCTGTGGGGCAGGCCAGACCTACAGTGGAATTGCTTTCAAAATACCTCCATCTCTAACTAGACATTCTAAGCACCACTTCCAACCAGCAATGAGAAACAGGAACTTTTGGGGAAGCAATTAATTTTGTTTGGCTTACAGAGATAAGGGTGAAACTCCAGAAATGCCTTTTTCCTCATTTCCTCCCATGCAGGGAGGGAGTGCAAGGTGGCCAGCTCAGAGGTGTACCTCTACGCTGTGGCTAAATAGCAAACGTAGCAAATGGACTGAATTCCTCCATTAAGTACCATTTCCCCTGGATGCTGAGCACCACTGTTTCCTCCCAGCTCTGACCTTTGCTAGTAAGATACACGATGAAGGTGCTTATGAAGGCCAACTCCACAGCTGCTTGACAAAACAAGGGGTTTTGTGGCAAAGTTGCCAACAAGCTTCCCAAGGCTGAGCATTCATTCAGCCGCAGCCCCTCCCGCAGTCCTCTGAAAGAAGTGGCTCCAGCAGATCAGACTGCCACCACCTCCAGGGCACTGACCCATCCTAACAGAGTCCAAACCATGCTTCACCCAAAGCTGCAGACCTTGCAGCGTTCACACAACAGCTCAAGGCTATAGCTCATTAATTTCATGCCCAACGGTGACAATGTCAGCTGCAGATGAACCTGCCATTGCTTAGCTCGTGTCTGCTGTAATTCCCCAAAGTTCAAATGCCATTTATAGCGATGGGGCTGGGTGGAGCATCCCTGGGAAGAAGGAGATCACAGGCTGCATTCTTCAGCTGCTGCAAGAGTCTTTTCCCCTAGGAACTAGACGTATGCTGTGCTATTACAAAACAAACAACAGTTGGTCGCAGTTTTCAACTGTAACTACTACTGGCTTTCAATTAATTTGGTACCAACCTCTAAAAGAATGGTTTCCAGCAGCACAAAAATTCACCCTGAAAATTGCCCCAATGAGTTCTCTAAGGATGTGAGCTTCCACAAAAATGAACAGCAGTACAGAGAATAAAACACCAGATGAAGCAATAATATACTCATAACGAGTTGCGATGCACTGTGGCTATGTAACTAACATCAAGTACCATAAACCAATATAAATCAATGATGCTTTAAGCTTCCTTGCCTTTTACTGTTTTCACTCAACAAACCATTCACAGCCTTCAACAGCAAAACAGTCAAAGCTCTTTCAAGTCCATTAGGAACTTGGCTATTGCTAGTCAGTCCTACACAGGAGGCAATCAGGCTCCACAGACTGCACAGAGCAGCATGCAACAGAGAAGTGCAAAGAGCAGAGAATCCACAGATTGCAATGACATAGTTAATACTGTCCTCCTCCCTCATCTTTTCCAAAAGGCTAAAACTGCCTTCTATCTGAAAGTAAATCAGAAAACAATAGTACAAATACCATCCATAGTTCACACTTCCAAGAAGACTGTTTAAAAGCAAATAATCTCCTAAAATGCTTTCCAAAAAAAGCTCAATTTTTTCTGCAAGTTAATAATTACAAAAGAATTTTCTCAAATTTATTGATGGTGGGAAAAAGCACTGCAGTTAGAACATTGTTTTCTTGTAGAGAACTGAAATAACATTTTTTTCCAGATTTCCACAGAGATGTTCAGTGGAAAAATGCCCAGTATCCTGAAACATTTCTCTCTGGAAATTAATTTCACTCTTTCCTGCCCATATAGTCTTTTATGAATGTGCAGAAAAGCACACAATAAAATAACAGGCAGCCTTTAAAAGCATAGTGAAATATTCATTTCTGATATCTGAAATGGCTAGCTGTGAGTTTATTATACAGTATTCCAAATCAATAAAGATTTTCTGCCAGCTTAAAAAGTCTCAGGTGGTTTTTTTTAATAGTTTCCTACCATTGCACCTGAAGAGAATCAACAAGTTCTATTTCGTTTAGGTTTCTTATACAAATAGGTGCATAAAAAAGAGAGGAGTGAACTCCTTTACCTAAACCTTAAGCTGTAAAGGTAATGATGCCAACTGTTAAAGCATGACTGCACATCTCAACTTCTCATTTATTTTCAATTCCTCTGGTAATTACAGAAGTAATTCTAAGAATCATCCATCATCCTGATGAAGATGCCTTTACAAAATGTGCCTGCTTGTTTTTTCACAGTACCATGGGTGAGAGGATAAGAATAATTTCAGATGTGCAAGGTGAACAGTTTTTTAAACCTTAGATTACCCAGACAAAAACTCTCATAAAACTAGGAGAGAAAGAGGGCAGAAGGTGGTAGAACGAAGAGGGCAGAAGCACTGACCCAGCTCGTTTATCTCACTGGAGAAGAGAGCAGGGATACATTCCAGAACTGGCAATCATTTCAATCCTAGCACGTCACACAACCGATTTAAGTTTGCCTCGCCTTTTGCAGCAGAACTGATATGTGAAAAGAACTATTGAATGCAGCAATAATCCAGCCACCCATCCCACCACCCTGTCGCTGTCCCTGCAAGAGACAAGAGGCTCCTGTCCAGGGGGAGAGCTGACAGAGATGGGTCTGCAGCCACAGCCTTCAGCTCAGTGCCCTTCCCCCTAAAAGCGCTCACCTCCACCACTGGGACTCAGCCATGAGCTGACAGGAAACTCCTGAAGGCACACAGGCAACCTCAGCTGGCACCACTTTAGGTTTCCAACCGAGTTTGCCCATTTTTCTTCAATGTTTTTCTCTTTTCCTACTGAGAAAACCTACTGTGGTAACTACTCCCCCTCCTGCCCTTCAGCCCTGCAGGACTACCACAAAAGGAAAACAACTGCTGTACAATACAAAGGCAACTAAGCAGCTCTTAACATCACAAAAGAACACAGCAATAAATCAAAGGGATGATGAGGGAAAAGGACTGTCATTTATCTTCTGCTTTATACCTCTCCTGTATTACAGCACATACGGTATTTCAGAAGCAGTATGATTTTAAAGATAATTACCCCTTGTAAACTGTATTCCCTTTCTACCCACCTGTGATTAATTATTTGAGGCAACTCTAGAGAGTGGCAGTCCAAGTTGCATCCCACTGGCCAGGCTGCACCCCGAGGGATTACTCTGTCCTGCTCCCTAACACTTCTGTCATCAAATAGCTTAGCCTCTCAGCAGACAACTATTTTGCTGTATAATGTAGCCCTGGGCTGGCCATACAAACTCATTCTAAACAACACCAGGGATTGCCTTTGCAATGCCTAAAATAAGTAAACAAAGTATATTAAAAAAATTTTATTTGCCCTTATTAAAAGATGATGTACAAAAAGCATTTGATAGTCTACTGATCTGTGTACCTATAGCTGCTTAGATTAATATTATGCTGCCATAAAATCAGCACAATTTTGCTTGAAATAAACACAGGACTTTTTTTCTTAACAAAATGCTTGAAAGGTCACTTTGTAGTACACTGCTGTTGAAGAAAACATTATTAATCAGGATGTTACCTCATGTTTTTATTTGAGTATCTCGTTTCATAATTTAGGATCCACATTTTGAATGTAAAAACTTATACTGAGTGTTTGTTTCCCACTGACCTTACCACCAGATTTGCTCATTCCAGTTTGAATTAATAGGGCTATTAAATCACTTAGCATTTGTCCTCATGTAAACAAGAGTCAATCTACCGCTTCGCTCTTGGTCACATTACACACTTCCTAACAGACTTCTCTTTGTATAAAAGGCATCTTCTGTATAAAGACATACCTTCTGGATAGAAGATAAACTCCAAACTGCAGACATTTACCTTGCCAATAGTACTGTGCTGCTATCTAACGCCAAGGATGGAGAATTTATTGGCTCTGCTGACAGCTACCATGGATTTTAAAACTCCACAAGCCAAGAAACATTCATCTAAGCCATCATGTGGGTTTTGTGCTGTGCTGGATCTAGACCTGTTTTCTAAATCTTGGACTCAGCCTCACCAGTAAAACAACCCCAGGGAAACCAGTGCAAAACATAGATACAGCTGGAGCCCTGCAGAAGCTGTAAGGATTCAATAAAAATTGTGGAAGCAGATATGTGTGTGTCTGTATTACACATATGGGCATGCATGCATCATCAGTTTAAGAGAAAAATACCTTGCATTTAGAACAATTTGTTGACAAAATAGCAATAACAGAATGAGAACACTCAGTTGTTCCAAGTGAAGGTGCAGAAAAAAAAGGCTCTCACAAGGAAGAAGACCTTGTAGCTTTCTCCTATGCCCCGATTTCCCACCGAGGCTGAGTTGCTGTATGCCTCTGGGTGTGCTTGGGCAACCCACAAAATTCTCACTTGTGCCCTGCTAATGCCCTAGCAAACACATCTGAAACAACAAAAACCCTACCTATTGGAATTCGCAACATGCTGTAACAAGTTATGACCTGTTTTATTTGCTGTATATTTAACAAGTTTCCATACAAAGGTACCAACAGGGCCTGAGCATAAGGAGAGCCATGCAGGATATGGTTACACGGCCCTTTACAAAGGGGAGTGTTTTGCAGTGGCTTAAGAGCTAACCTCACCTTGCTTATTCTACTGTGATAATGAATGTTCCCACCTGTTTGTATGGCACCGTGCTCTGCAGATTTTTGATGTGTCTAAGTGCTGGTAGAGACAGACCCCACTGTCCCCAAAGGAGGTTGTTTGAGGCCCAGAGAAGCTGGCTTTAGTCACGGGGCTGTCACTGCCATGCCAACCATGACTGGAGAGCAAGCACAGCTTGATGGACAATGGCAGAAGCTTATATTTTATAAATATTCTCCAGAAAGTGTGTGACCCTCAGCGTTGTCCCTACACTTAGGGGGACACACCATAGTGCCCACCCTGCTCTGACCTCCATCTGATCCACCCACCTGAGTTTCTTTGCAGAAAGAGGGCTGGTGGGTGGCCAGACTATGCCCCAGGACCAAGGCAAGGCAACCAAGCTGTGACCTTGGTCTGCTAGTACAGCTGCAGCCTCCAGCAGCTACACACACACAGGGAGGAGACACAGAACCCCACAGCCAAGGAGCTTGCATGTGACCAACCTTATGCAGCTGAAAAGGGACAATGCAGCAACAGCAATGCAATTATTATCTGTCAGCACTGCTAACTCGAAGCTACAGAAAGACACTATGTGCTAGCTCCTTAGCGTGATCAGAGTTAAAATAAATGTATTTGCAAGGTGTTTTGCCAGGCAGAGAGCACACATGTGGTTGGCTGCCTCAGCCCTACCATCTGCTAAGCTTCAGAAGCCCTATGATGTTCCCAATACCGTGGCTTATCACTGTTGATATGGACACTTGTCCTCTCACTCAGGGCTGAAGTATGGTGGTGCTGTGCTGGAGAAAACCACAACCAAACACACAACCAAAGGCTGAAATGTATATTCACAAACTACACGTGTCTGGGCTCGTGCCCTGGCAGTGACCCAGCTGGCAATAGCCTTAATCCACACTATAGAACTGCCTCCCCCTGCAGAGTGGCCATATCCAAATGGTCTGTCAGAAATAACCCCTAGCCTGTGCTCGCCCTATACACCGATGGCAGAGATGATAGAGTCCCAATGCCAGAGGATGCTCTCCAACATGGTTCAATCTCTGTGTAGTCACAGCCCAAGACAGCAGAGAAGGAGGCAGAAAGGCAGGCACGGCATTGAGAGATCTCTAAGAAAGTTACTCATGCTCTGCAACCAAGTGAGAGAAGATATGAATCAGTACTGTCAAGAGTAAAGGAAGGGGGCATAGAGAGGAGCTTCTCCTTGGCTTACTTCTGCTTTCACAATTGTACTAGACCTGTGCTGCCTATTGCCTGACCTTCAGAATGCATATGAAAAAGAGAAAGAGGTTCTGGTCTGTGACTGAGCAGGTCAATTCTTCAACCCTGCACAAAGAAGGCAATATTACATTTTATGGTTTATTTTTTCTGCCCAAGCTTTGTGAAATACTCATGTAAGAGTAAACTTATATTTGCAGTACACAGTTTTAACTCACAACAAAAAATAACCTACATTTATCACTAATAGCAGTGCTATACAATAATTAACATCTTACCACATTAGGACAGTCTTTCCAAGGTACTCTCAGTCCTACTGACAAGGTGACACTACTCTTAAACTGGCTCCACGCTACACCCAACCTTCAACTAGATTAAGGTCAAATGTCAGAACACTCAAAATACCCCAAGGCAGGCTGATTTACACATTTGTAACCATTCAATGCTGTTTTCTTACAAAGCAGACACTGGGATTGCCTCTCTGAAATTATACAGGAGGTTGCACACTCCAGCTAGCAAAGACAGCTGAAGGTACCACTATTATTTACAGACAGTAGCAAGTACTTATTTTATCTACTCGCCAGCACACACCACAGTCAGTGGGGACCTCATGTCCAATCAGTTATGCACAAGATAACTTGTTCTTTTCAATGACAGCCAAATCAGTAAATCTCTGACAATACAAAGGGTATTTCTCCTTTGGCCACTCTATTGTATTTGACTTGCAACAAATGTGGCTGTTCGCACTCCTTATCTCAGCAAGTGCACGGTAACAGTGCTGTCTTCATTGCACATTTTAAACCAGATTTGTCAGCTCAGTCTATTTTTCTATTTTGACTCCTGCACAATTCTTCTGATTCCAGAACCAAAACAAAATTTTTAAAAAACCATGAAGGACTTGTCCTAACACAATGGCTTCCCTAATGGCTGCAGTATCCCAGTTACTAAGGAGGAGATTCCACTCTTTCCAAGCAAGAACCCTCTCTTCTGGTTCTTCTGAGACAAGAGAACAGCTTGACATTTTCCTCAACTTTGGAAAGGCAAATGAAAAAAAGGAGACCTATGATCTACCAGATTTATTTTCCTGCCTTGAGAAGGCTAAGAAGGAACTGTTGCAGCCTATTTAATCTTTTTCCTTTAGCCCAGGGAAAATGATCTTTCCAAAGGAAATGAGCCATTCCCCTCACTCTTTGGCAGAAGGTGATCCTATTACACCTTGAAAAGCAATAGCAGAAGGGATATTCTCATCTCCACAATAAAACACTAACAGGCTCTGTGTAAGTTGCACAGAGCAGGAAGCTCAGACTGCATAAGGCTTTTTGATAGAGTTTGGTTGTGCCAGCAAAAAAGGTACTTGTCATTTCCTGGTCAGTTAATGATGAGCATTTTTCACTCTATTTTACCTCAGCTAATGACTATCCAACCAAACTACTTTCCATCTCCTTCTCCTACTTAATGTAGAACATTAACATTAGCTTCTAATTAAAGAATTCTCACAGGATATGGAAATTTTATGCCACAAAAAGCATTTGGGGTTGATTTACACTACTATTGCATTTTATTTTTCATTGTGTGAAAAAACATCTGTGATCTACTGTGCCTTATTCAGCATTTCTGCAACGATCATCCTGAGACTTTAATAATGTTAATAATGTAATAAAATTGAAAACATCACTTAAAAATTAAGTGTATTAGCCTAACTTTCATCACCGTGAAAACCCCGAGTATTTTTGTCCTGAAACTTCACACCAGGACAGCAGAAACACCAGGTCTGGCTTGCAAAATACATACCTAAATACTTGAGAAGCCAGGACCTTTATACATCAAAATTGAAATTTTTTTTCCTGAAATTATTTCTGAATATTATCAAACAACACAGTTACGCTTATTTTCACAATCTGATATAGCACTCCTAGCACAGAACAAGACCTAAATTGGCTTATTGCAAGAAAAGCAAAAATACCTTACTTCTCTTCAACTTCCAGCTGTGACAATGTGAATGATGGACAACCTCAAAGCCTTATTTGTAAAGGCATGAAGTCATTAAGTGCTGGGAAATGGAAAACCCTTCAGAATGTGATCCCAAGGCAAGAATTCAGCCATCCACTCTTCTCCTCTCCACTGGGGGAGCAAGGATGTTCCCTGTAGGGAGATCTGGGTGCTCACTCTCTGGGTAAGGCATGGATGACAGTTCTGTGATCACTTAAAACTGTGTGCAAATAGATACTAATCCTCCTCCTCCTCCAATACTGAATCTTGAAGTGCTCAAATCTTTTTGCTGGAAACCTATTATTTCTTAAAACTGTGAGAATGGGACAAATTCCTGCTGTGGAAATATCAACTCCACCCAGATTCTTCACTCTGCTCATAGCAGCACGTTGAAGACGTGACCTCCTTAACTTTGATGCACACTTCTGAATAGAGGTCACTTCAGCTAATACTTTTAGCAAGACAAATGCACCACGCCATTATAATAATAAACGATATGAGAATTTGGCACAAAATGCTCTCATCTTCATGTGAACTAAGTTACATTAAGATAGATAAAACAGCCAGGAAAAGGAGGAAAAAAAATTTAACTCGAGCAAGGGAGTGGTCTTCAAGGCAGCTCTTAAGTAAATATTTTTATCAATTTTTTTTTTTTTAAGTCTTCTGTGAGGTTTCTCAAAGAAAAAAATCCTAAACCCAGCCCCCAAAAAAATCTTGAGAGAAAAAACCCAACACAGCAAGAACGGACCATGCACAGCTCTCAAATATTTTTGCAGATTCTTCATTTGCTAAAGCTTATTGTTGTTTTTTTAAGGCTATGACTGCTCCCACATTCCTGTCTCAGAATCTACTAAAGCTGTGCTGTTGGCAAGTATTGCTACATTACTTTTAAATGACATTTAGTCCTGTTGCTCTTGGTACTTATGAACAGGGCTTCAAAATTAAAGGGAACTGCCCTCAGAGATCGCAGTAACAATGGAGACCAAAACAAAAAAAAGTTTAAACACTTGCATTCTGTCTTAAGATAAATTACAAAGTCCAATTTTATCACCGGTTTGCTATTCCAACTAAATACCTACTAATAAATGAACAAAGTTTCCAAATTGACTGTAGAAAATTTGTCCTTGATATCTACAGATTGCTTATTTTAATTCAGATGCTAATATATAAGCATTGTTTTCTTCTGATATAATGATAAGCAAAGCAGTATTTTTTTCTCCTCTTTTTACAAATACTAAAATTTGAGAAAGAGGGATGAATGTTGACCACTTGCCTCCTCAGTGCAACATTTGCTACACCAGTGAGTAACGGAGTCACACTGTGACAACAACAGCAATTCAGCATTGTTCAGCTTGACAGTGAATACTCTTTTTACAGAAGCAACATCAACCATACATATACAAATCTATAAAGTGAAAATTCCAAATGAAAGAACAAAGCTTTGACCAAATTTTAGCAGACCTCTTGGGAATGAATGCTTTGTCTGATCCACGAGACAGTGCCACTGGCTGGAGAAGGTAGAGCCCTGGTGCTGAGAGCTGCTGTGGTGCTGGGAGGGATGCCTTCAGAGCAAGGACCCTTCTAAACCCCCAAGGTTCCAGCAAGTGCAGGTGGCTGGGTCAGCCAGTGGTCAGGAAGATGGAGGAGAGCCCCCGCACAGACATGCCCCGGAGGCGTAGGGAGCCTTAACAGAGAGACACCCACCTTAGTCTCAGAGGCAGCACACAGCATTTATCAGCTCTGTGCTATCCCTGCTTTCAGAAGACTCCCCTGCATTAGAAGTGCAAATGCAAACTTGCTCTCCTGATACCTGGAATGGCAGGACGTGACAGAACTGGCAGCCATTCCAGGCCAAAGGGCAAGATTTCTTTTCCAAACTCCTCCAATCATATTAGTCTTTCCACAGAAATGAAGCAGAGATAGCAACACTGTTTTGACTGTAAATACTTCACGTAAAAATAAGCTCCTAACGACTCCAGACAGAAGGCAAATTTGCCAGTCAGCAAAACATTTAAGTACATGCCTAGTTTGAGAAGTTTTTCTCTCTATTGTATGCAATTATTCTCTTGGATCACAGATGTGGGCTGGCTTTTGTAAGGCTGAACTTGAGCTATTTCGCAAATCATCTCACTTATCCTGCCATCCTTTGACCTAAAGAGGTGCTCACTGCGTAGACTATAGTGAGGTACAGGACAATTGCCTTATATGTTTAACTGTTGGATGAGAAAGCTCATGCTTGAAAAATCCTACCCTTAGCGGCTGACCAGTAACTCAGGGAGACAAATTCATCACAGCTACATTCGTTATATGAACTCAGAGATTGCCAGCAAGACCCAGGCCAAATGCTATTACTTCAGAGTAATTTTACATCACAACACCAAGGTAAACAAAATACATTTTATAGTTTACTTTTCTAGCTACCACCATCCAACACAACCTGGTTTCATCAATTTCAGCTGCAATGTAAAATATGTTCATCCTTCTGACACACTCCTTCACTTTAAAATACCTGGCAGTAGGAAGACAGTGATTAATTATTGAGTTACATCAGTGTCAAACAGCTTCCAGTGATACAAAACCAGAGTAGAGCAAAGTGAACCTGACTCACTGGATCTTCAGACAGAGTGAACCCATTTCAAAACAAGTTCAGAAGATGAAAACACGCCAACTACAAGGAATACCTTCAAATGTCAGTCCTTATTTATCAGTCCAGCAATTGTTTTGAACACAGAAGTTTACACAGTAAATTAAATTCTGTGTTTGTTGTAGTCTATGACAAAGGAATTTGCCTGAAAATGGGAGATGTTCATGCATTTGTATTCAGGCAACTTCATATTCATAAAAGTCCATTATATCCTTTAAATGAAAGGGTGGGGGGGAAACAGAAATAAAAAATCTTTCCAGTTTCAGGGAGCTTTTTTTGCCTGTACCTAATCAGAAAGTTCAGAAGTGCTGAATATTTGGAAAAGGTTATCTGCGTAAGAGAAAATTTGATCATTACATTAGGAAAACAGAATTGCAGATTTTGGAAACTATGATATCTGGTTTTTTTCCTGCTTTAGTGTTTTAGCTAGTACAAAAATATTTCCCATTCCTCTAACACCAGATGGCTTTAAGTTTTAGCCTTGTGGACTGCAGCGGCAAAGTTGAAACAGAACTAGACATACAGAGTTTTCATTCTCATGAAATGGTAACAGTTTAAAAATTTAGTTTCAGTTCATGAGATTCATAATAAAACATTCAAAATGTGTTACAGCAGGAAGATCTGCTCTCTTGGGGAAAAAGACAAAAAAGTCTTCTAGAATGTCTTGTCTGCCTTTTCACCTGGCAAATTCAGGACTTACCAAATGTTATGACATCAGGCCAGTGTCTCTGTGTAGGCAACTCTAGACCAGAAATTTCAGGCTTCCAGACTCACCTGAAAAGACACTCTAGCAGACCTTGTCATTTTAAGATCTGCATATTTGAATTACCAGAAATTAATCAAACTTTGTAAGTTTTGTCACACAAAGGCTGAGACTTTTTTCATGGGATTATTTAACTTAGATTGTTCCGTCCTCTTGTAGTGCTATTCAGCACTCCAACAATACTGAAAACCTTCTCTAGAAAATGCTGCTATCATAGGTGTTACAACTGACTCAGAGCGTAGCAGCGTGATCAACACAATGCTTGGCTTTGCCATCTGCTCTCAGGCAAGGAAACTTGCTAAGCTAACATACCTATGGATTATCATTGACTCCTTCACTGGATGAAGGAATAACTTATTTGGAAGGTAGCAACACCTTTGAAATGGTAGCAGAGCCAGGTGAAACCAGAGGTAACATTTCAATTTCTTCTGATTTTGTGTGTATACACAAAATCTCCATCACAGACAGACAGGCATTCACTGGCTCCCTATGAATCTGTGTATAGAGGCAGATTACACCTGCACTAGTGCTTACGTTTGTTACACAAAACCCCAAACGCCAAGCATTTAAAAGTGCTGTGTCAAGACACCTGGAAAATTAAACACCTAAGTACCCTCATGGGTACATAAGATAGGAGAAAGCAAAAGAAATTTCTTTCTTGCATGCTCCGTAGCTGGAATTCAAACACAAGGGAAGAGAATTTATGAGGCCATACACCACACACGCAGATGTGATGCTGTACTGTGGAGTTCAGACACTTTCCCCTTAAACACTTCACAAGAATAAGCATCTAGCAGGCTGCTTCTATTATCATAGAGTCATAAACTGGTTTGGGTTGGAAGGAACGTTAAAGATCACCTAGCTCCAATCCATGGGCAGGAACCTTCCACTAGATGAGATTGCCACATCCAACCTGGCTGTGAACACTTTCAGGGACGGGACAACCACAGCTTTTCCAAGCAAGTGTTTCAGAGCCTCCCCACCCTTGAAGGATTTCTTCCCAGTATCTAATTTAAACCTAGTCTCAGTTTAAAGCCATTACCTCCTGTCCTGTAACGATTATGCTTCTATTATATCATCCTGCCAACTTAGGAAGAGAGTATATTAATAAAATAAGAAGATCCCCATTTTGGAGACTCTAACAGTGTTCTTTTCTGGTTTGAAACCAAACCACCAGCAAAGATAAAATGTGGTCCAAGACCTTTTATTATATAGTCTGTACAACCCAACAGGAGCCATCCTCAAGAGTCTCTACCAGAGTATACATGCTAAATTTACAGCAAGAACACAATAAAATTGGTATCTTTCTCCAGCTCTGCATTCATCCACTGGCTACGATTCAACAGGAGCTGGCTACACTGCCAACCAACATCCACAGATGCAGAGCCTACCACCCCTCCAACGCAGACTGATTATGGCACTCCAGCCCCAGCTGATGGCAGCCCTAGGCTGTATCGTTTCACCAGCAGCACAGCACCAGCCAAGCCTGCCAAACCCAGCTCAATCTGACAACTGCAGGTGGGCAAACAACCAAAGCAGCCTCAGCATCCTGCACATCCCAGCCAGCCCATGCAGGAGAATCCCAACCTGCCCAGGTATCCCATGAACCCACCATCCTGTCTATGCTGGACATACATCTGGAGCCACAGCTGTCCACTGACAAGAAAAAGCAAGAGGTAGTAATAAAAAAGCTTCTCCCTCATACCCAGCTCCCCTCAGCCAGAGAGTGTTAGTTAAATCACTGTATCAATCTCTGTGCAGTCACACTCTTGTCACATTGGGATTGGTTTATATCAGTTTAGCTTCTCCTAGGTTGGAGCAAAAGATAATTTTTTAACAAACTTGTAATTAAGCCAGATATCTGATCTGACAGTCATCTCTCTTTCTGTGAAGCTGTAGTACCAATACAGCCTTGAATCTGTCCTGTCAAAGTTCATTGCATTACATGGAATTTCAGAGGAAGAAATGTGTATTAACAAACCATGCAATGCTGTACAAAGGGAAGACAAAGTTTTGCAGGACCTTGCATCTTACAGAAAAATATAAACACAAACATCACCGCCTTTGCAACAGACAGAGTTTATAACGTGCTGTTATGTTTAAAAGAAACCAAGCATGCAATATAGTACATGCTCACTAGGTGATTCAGAAGACATGATGATTATAGGAGCTTCTTTTAACAGTGCAACAAGCTTACACAGTTTTTAGTTCACTGCTTTTCTCCCCATTTCATACTTGAAGCTCACTAACGCTTTCACTCATGAAAAGGCTGAAAAATTTCATTCTTTCAATATCTTTGAACTCATTTCTTATCACCACTGGAAAAGAGACAAAACACAAACCCCATCACCACTGCATGAGAGCTCTCTGTAAGGCTGGTTTTAAATTCATTTTTTCCTTCTTCAGGATTAAAGATCAGGAAGCCAGAAAAAAAAAAAAAAAAAGCTGAAGCATTTTAGGCATTTTCACTTGCTTTCAAAAATCAATCCATCTCCTGTAGTCAGCAGTGCATACCTCCATTAACCCTCCTCCTCAGTGAACACTTTAACAAAAAAACAACAGTATGTAAAATGCATAGAATAAAAGTACTTTCAGAAAAAAAACCCAAAACCAACCAGTAATTCTTTTATTGAACTTTGGATTTAAAAGATGAGCTTGAGGTGTCACACTTTGTACTGAAAAGAGCACACTGATTGAACTGAATAAACACACTATCCTGCAAAGTGGTCACACGGGGGTTAAAAAGTTACAATATACCAAATACCTGAGGACTATCTGATAACCTTAACCTGAAAAAATTACTTAGAATACAGACATATATAATCGATATCTTGTATGCATACTGTGATTGAACTTGACTTCAGACAGTAAGAACATGACACTGTAACAAATTAGCCTGCACTTCTAGTAAAAACAGAGAATTAAATCTCCATGGACTGCTTCCAGTTTTGTTTTTGCAAATTATCCCAGAACACAAGGCCATACTTGTTCCCTTATTAATGAGGAAAGAAGAAATACTTTTTTTTTTTTCTGAGAGAACTGAACTTAATAAAATCCCATATTATTAAAATCACTAGCTTCACTCATAAGAGAGTCTTAACTATTTATATTTCCGTGAATAGGCACACTCACACAGGGAATTATTAGCTATAATATCCTTAAAGTTGACAGGCTTTTACCATAAAAGTTATCACTATTAAAGTCACAGAGCCAGTTCACAGGCTGTATCAGCATCCTCAACAGACATACCTAAGAGAAAAGCAGGAGAAAGGTATTTGCTACCAATGCAGTGAGGACTATCACCGAGCTGGCCTGCTGGGAGAGGATTTATGCCATACTTGTCAGAATTCTCTTTCCCAAAAGCCCATGAAAACAACAAAACAAGCTTCAACCGTTTCAGTAGAAGAGATCTTGTGGAAGGCAGCACCACACTGCCTCTCAGCCTGCTTTGACAGCAGAAGTGCTGCTGGAGCTCACTTGGAGAAAGGCAGCAGAGCAGGCAATGGGAAAGCAGAGATTCAGCCACCAGTGGTGAGCACTGGCTGCTAAGAAATCCCCAAAATGTGTCCCAGCAGCAAGCACAGGCTGAGCCCAGGGGAGGTACACCCAAGCACAGGCTCCCAGCTTTTGCTGCTGCTCGCTGCACATTCACACCCCCGCAGATGCCCACTGAGCCTTACAGAGACTGTACTTCCAGTCCCTTCATCACCTCTACGCTTTTGATTTACTTTATTCAACAGGAATAAAACCACCCAGAAGTGACAGGGTTCACCTGAAGCAGCTGCCTCCATGTCAAATTTGCGTTGGTGGCAGCAGTGTCAACAGAAGCCACCTATGCCGCCTGGCTTTAGGTCCAGGCACCAAACCCTGACACTCTGCAGCATCACTGACAAAACTGCTCTTCAAGGCATAATCTTTTCTGCTCTCGTCTCCTTTATGCATGATTATAGACCTGCTAAAGATTAGCTCTTATTAGGTTAATTGTTAGGGCAGCACTGCCTGAAGCTAAAAGAAAGTCAGATTTCTACTATCAAATCCACTTGTCATCCAAAATATTTTGTATTTTTAGAATGCATGGCCAACTAAAGAGAAAGCAAGTTTCTCTTTTTTCCTCTTTAAAAACCAAAGAAATGTAAGAATAACAGCAACCACCTAGAACGAGAAGGAGGGGGGAAAAAAGCTTTACATGACTGCAAACCAACTGTTTGCTTTTCTAATCAAAGTGAAACCCAGCCTTTACATTGTGCTGCCCATACACAGAGACTTTTATTCTACATATTGGCAATGTCCCCCTGCATGGATGCTTGCTCTAAGGAAGTGTAAATTGTATAGAACATTTCAAAATAACTGCATGGCAAGTGTTATTTAAAAAGAAAGTATTTTATACACTACACATTTTGCAGAACCCCATTATAAGATAATTCCTTAGTGTCCATTCCAGCCCAAGGAAGCTACACACAGCTCATCTCCAAGTCCTACAGAAAAGAACTATGGACAACTGGAAAGGAGCTATTGCAGCACTGGGGATCGTGCACTTCAATTCATCTCTAACTCCACCGTGCGGGATTGTCCCACCATGTAACACAACACAAACAGAAGAGTTTAAACTTCTACTTGCCTCCCTTGAACCGGTCCTGTATCTGCCTCTGGATCTCAAAGAACAGCTTACAGCAATGAATGTTTACACACAAAACACAGGAGGCAGTTCACAAGAAGAGAAACGGAACAGCAATGGGGAAAGAAAAATCTCCTTTCTGAAAGAGATTACTCAGAAAAAAAAATTAAAGAAAGCAAAGACAGAGGAAGACAAAAAAAGAAAAGTATTGGTGGGGGAATGGTAACAATGAGCAGTATTGGACAGACAAAACTTTAACATTGATTAAAAAGTTACTAACCTTTCAGTACAAGTAGGAGCAAGAACACTGAATCTGGGTGGAAAATGTGCAGCTTAGTTTGTTCTTAAAGCTAATTTGCAAACTAAGACCCGACTGATTGCCTTCATTTGTTTCTGAGAACCAAAGTGAGACTTTTAGAGAAATGAGAATCAGGAACTGATATCAGAAAAAGGAAGACACAAAACTAGTTGATTTGAATAAGACTAAAAGAAGCCTGAGGCAACAGCTCTCTAACATGTAGGCCAGTGGATATGAACAGCAACCAAAATCTATCAACATTTTGAGGGATCTCTACATCTTCTTACCTACTGGCTTACTATAAGCAGACTTTCAAGGTCACAAATGACAACACAAGCCACAATATACCAGGAAGCACATTGGCACGTTACCATTTGCAAACACCAGAAATGCTTAGCTCTCAGTCTGTGCTTCTGAAAACCTGTCTCCTAAGATGGAAATTTTGCAAAAGGAAGTCAGCTCTCCGTTAGATGTCCATGTAATAACCCCTTGCAATGACTTATAACTATCATGTATGATTTCAGAAAGGTCCATTTTCATGATTACCCTGACTAAAGACATGAAGTGACAACAGAATAAGTGAAAACATTCTTTTTCTGTCACACATGGTCCACTTCTACTAAAATGCAGCCCACCACTCTGATGTCACTTGCTCCAGAATCCCTTCCCCATGTACTTACCACTTTTAAGTTTTGAAAGCAGCATTATTCAGTTTGCTAGCTCCCACCTGACAGAGAATTGGGACCTCATTTTCTCACATATAATCAAGGAAGAAGAAAAGATAAGCTCAGCTTGCCATGAAGGAACACACTCACTACCTTCACATTACTCTCTCATATAGAAAGTTACACACCTGGATTTAAGTCCTATTCCTTCACCTTTACTATACAGCCTTTCATATAGGAAGACAGCATACAGGCATAACATATTTGCATGGAGCAGACAACTTGAGGAAAATCACCTGCATCTTACTGAGCTCCTTTTTCTTCCTACAGCTACTGACTTACTGCTGGGAAAAAGGTAACCTCTAAAATACACATCATATTTGGCATAGTGAACTGCTGGAATTCAAGGCAGAGATAAGCAGTGCCTGAAAAAGACCTTAATTTTCTTTAGCCACAGCCAACTGGCTTTTGCAAGCCAATTAACCAGGACAAAAACCCTGTAAGAGACTGAAAGGGACAGAATGGAGAAGAAAACCAAGAGGGGAAAAAATGACAAAAAAGAGTGGAAACCTCCAGCAGATTCCAAGTGATATTACATTACCAACCTGCAACCTGAGAGAAGATGGATAATATCCTAATATACAGAATCAAGCTGGGCTGAGAGCGAGAGAGGTACTGAATATCCCATTAGAGACAAGTGAAAAAAGTACATAAAACTTTGAGGAAAGCAAAGGCACACTGGTGTAAAGCAAATAATAAAATAGAGAAAGAGACCTTACAAAAAGAAGATGAAAATACATGTGAGACCACAATAAATTAATTGAAATTCATCTAGAAAGCAAAACAGTTATGATTTCCCCAAGGGATTAATATCTTTGTTTCTCATGATACAAGTTCACATGCAAAGACTATTTATTATTGTTGCCTAAAAATTTCAGCACGGGACAAGTATTCTCAAGTCTAAAGCATCCATGGGAAATATGTCTTCTTGACAGCTAAAATCAACCAAATTGCAAAGTTTCAAATATCATAACATGACAAAAAAGAACAGCATGAAGTGACTCAGGTATTTTTTTTCCATCATTTACATTCTACAATCAAAGCCATGTAAAATGACTGAAAAACATTCTTTTAAAAACAAGAGAGTTAAGAATTTTTTGGGGCCCCACAGGGATTCCCAGCAACTCAGCTGTTTGTGGAATGCAGCTGCCCTGGGAGGTTTCATCTCTTCACTAAGCAGCAGCAAAGGGATCCCATTAGATACTAATTGTCCACAGATTGTGTTTCCAGCAATAAGATCAATTAGAAAATGATCTCCCAAGAGAAGTGCTGTGCCAATAACTGAAATGAGTCTGCATGTTATCATATGTTAAAGAGTGGAAAATTTCCACAGAACTTAAAAAGTTACTTCTTAAAGTCCTTTTAGATCCCTGTAATCTGATTAGGTCGTTGATTAATGAAGAGAAAGAGATGATTCTGAAAGCCTCTGAGGTATAAATCACTCCCCTGCAGCTGAAAAAGAGAGCAGCCCACAGTTAGAGCAAATACGAGAGAGCTCAACTGGAACACACTGCTTTGAAAGAGGTAATTGATAGAGACTTTGACTGCAAGGTCAGCCACCCTCTTGGTTCTTCCCATCAGATAGGTTCCCCTCCCAAACCTTTCCAACCACGAGCGCAGCCCTAAAGACAGCAATTTTCCACCCAAGTGCAATATCTCCATGAAGAGAACCGCTGGTAAGATCAGGAACATGGAGATTTCTAGACATAGGCTCTTTTTTCACATGACTTAGTCTTTTAATTTTGTGTCTGTGCCATGAGTGTTGTTTTAGGCCCAAGTGAGCTTCTCCTCAAGTTAATGGTTACGCACGTACCCTTGACTTCAAAAAGCATGCCTGCTATTATTATCAGATCGTATTTTCTCTCACACCTAGTTATGCAAAGCATGAACTCAGATCAAGTTAAGCACAGCACCAGAGAAAACAATATTAACAGTAAAGACTAAATGGAGGGGGCAGAAGAGATCAGAAACATGAAGAGCAAGGCTAAGGAAGGAACAGGAAATTCACACCTCGAGGTGGAATTCCTTCAGCCCTCGTGAATGTCAAGAGGTGTGGGTCAAACTCCCCTTGATCATATTTTGTAGAGACAGGTAAGGCACTTATTTCTTTCCTGAGCAGCCCATGATGCATCCAGACACTTAAATAGTGTCTTCCTTGATCCTCTTCCACAGATGTTTGGGCAAGATAAAACTGAGGGCACTCAGGCATCCAGAAAATGAGAGAGGAGCCTTCAAGAGAAGAAACAGGGCAGGAAGAAAAGTTACTTCACATTACAACCCGCAAACAGAGGAAGGCGGGTAAATTAATACTTTCATTCCTCCTCAGCACAGGGCAAGATATGGCTAATAAGACTCCCACTCAGTTACCAAATTTTTTTCCTTTTAGGAACTGTAACAAGCAAGTTCTGTGCCTCATTGAACTCTCCTAATAAACACATACCTCCTTCATCACAATATGGACTAATTATCCCAGTAAAGTTTCTGCCTCAGTGTAATATGCTAATATGTAATGATTAGAGAAAAGTACATATCGCTGTCATCTTCAAAGCACTGCACAAATAATAAACAGCTGATCAACAAACCCTGCACTGGGGAGTGCTAACACAGGATTAACGTGTGCATAGGTATGTAGGTGGCTAATGTTTATGGCCAGCATTTAATTCACGTGTCTGATTTCACCTTCCAAGAAAGGCTGCTCCCTTAAGGCAGGTCATCTGTCTGCCTGCGAGGGAAGGGTGAGAACCAGGAAGCAGTGGCTGATTCAATGCCAGAACCTGCCTGACAGTGGAAAAAGCAGCTTCAGAAAAGCCCTGGAATGGTCCCAAAACCTCCCCACCTCCCAAGCCAAGGGAAGAGAGGGAGAGAAAACTTTACAACTCAAGCGGGACAAGGCCGGAGGTGGCTGAGATTTCAAACAATAGCATCCTAAACTGGAAAAGTAAACCTTGGGACACAAAGCAGGTCTGAGGCAACTCTGTGATGGCAGCATCTTGCAAGTGCCCAGAGGAAGAGTGGGGATGGGCAAGAGAACACCCAAGTATTTCTCTCTCAAGCCATCCATCACCGCATGTGTTCAGGCTGTCAGAGCCACAGAAACTGGCACCACCTCAGCCAATGTGCCAGATTTGTTATCATTTTGAGAACCTGATAATCTGTCTGATAAGATCCCGAAAGGCAAGAGATGCAGGCAATACAGCACTATCTCTCTATGGGTAAACAGCTCCTGTCACTACATTCCTGTCAGCACATCTACAGCCTGAGGAGGATGATCCATGAGTGACCAGTCTTAAACCACAATAAAACCACGCTAATCAGTCTCTAGATTCACCACGTGCACAGCAAATGAAGATTTTTCTTTGTAATCCCACTGACTGAGGGCTTTCCATCTTAGCTTCTCCCAGCCTGCCACAGCCATCTCCTCTTTCCAACCACAGCTTCCCTACCCACTTCTGAGGTCCAATCTGAGCAGCCAAGAAGCTCTTTTGTAACAGCAAGATGAATACACAGGATTATTTATCTAGATGTAAAATCTTGATTGGTGAAAGCTACTGCACAATCAAATACCAGAAAAAAACCTCCAGCTTCTATTTTCAATTGTTATCTCCTAGGTAACATACCTATTAGCAGTTTAGCAATCAACAAGTGGAACAGCTTAATTTGACCTATAGATATGCTAAACAAGTTAGGTGGGATGAGTATCACCATGAAGGCCATGCTGTTAATCTTCAGAAAAAAACCCTGATGACAACTAGAGAGACCCAGGCATCTTGGTACAACCATTTCCCCAATCTGCTTTCATTTCCAGGCTGAGATGCTCTGTGTTGCACATGCTGGGAAGAGAGGGCCAATCTTTGACCATCATATCTCCCAGCTTGCTTTCCTCTAGCCCAGGAGCACAGCTGCTCGCCAAGGGAACCTACACTCTCAACAGCACAACTTTCCTGCATGAGAAAGGGACAGCCTTGACTCACAGTCCCAAAAAGAGGAATCTCATTGCAAGTAGCAGAGGCCTTTCCATGGCTGCCTTTGCTTCTGCAGAAAAAGCAATGCCCTGGCAGTATGGAAGCTCTCAAAAGCTGAGGGCCGCTACACTGTGACAGCCTGGATTGACTTTCACCTCTGGAGAAGTTACCACCCAAGTCAGTAACAAGGTCACAACAGTGTGGTAAGGCAACAGTTATTTTTGAAAAAAATAGTATTTTGACCATGTGTCAGAATTTGGCTTTGTTAACACAGATGCTCCAAGACAAACACATCTCAGAAGGGACGAACAAATGCCTGCTATTGTTCTAACTGCTAACTTATCTTAAGAGTTTGCACTGATAAATTTATGTGGCAGAAGCTGCATTTGTTCATTAGTGAGCATTGTAACTACAGCTGTTGATGCTCCTCTCCTTATTTTGGCCTATCAGTTTTGCTAAGAGAATTCCCCATGAATGACTGCCAACACCAGCTTCTCCTAACAGAGATTATTTCCATACCCATAAATACACAGAGAGCTATGTAACCACCCAGGCTGCACACAATGCAGTGAGAGCTATGGAAATTCTTCCAGCATGAGACTTGGTGTGTGCACAGTTCAGACACCTCACCACCTCCACACAGGCAAGGCGGCAGTGACAAATCCACTGCTTGGCCACGATGCTTGGGAAACAGCAGAAACACAAACCGGCATGAAAGACTTGTCAGACCTGTGAATGTAAATAAGCGTAGCCGTAAAAAGTGACAGCCCTACAGAAGTGCTGCTGTTACATTAGATGTTAAACACACCTCCTTGTAAAACTGCATGTGACTATCAATATTGCTGGCAATGTGGATTATATAAATACTTAGAAACGAAGGCCAGGCCTCACTGAAAACTCTCCAAATGTCTTTGGGTTAAAAAATACTGCAGCCCTTTGTGCTGCAAGGTTGGACTTGAATTTAACACTCTGGGATATCATATATCAAAGAGAGCTTCCTCCTTCAAAGAGCTGAGTGCCTTTCTTAGAAAGCTGCCAGAACTTCTTTCCTTTTTTTTTGGCAGTCTCATGTAACCAAACTTATCAAATGCAGACATTAGGCAACAGAGATAACACTCCATAACTCTCCATGTAGTGGACCAGGTCCTGGATAAAAAGACCTACTGCAACTGGTCCAAACAGGGCTGGAACTGCCAGAAGTTTCACTCTCAGGCTATGACCACAGCTGATCCAACAAATTCAAATCCAACTCCTTTTAGCAGAGCTTCAATTATTTGATAACAAAAGTCAACATATCTCAGTCGCCCCTTATCTGCAGCTAACTCTTTAACTGCACTTACATAAAGCTACAGCTTTCACATTGGCTGGCCAGGTTTCACACACTATGGAACAGCTTTTTCCATGCTCCAGTATCCCACGCTGAATTCCCATGTACCAGGCACCCCCTGGACATCTCTGCCAGGAACCCCCACACAGGAGGATGGTCACAGTGCAACACCCGTGTTGCCAAGGGGTGTTTCTTCATAGCATGTGCTCAAGGGATGCTCAGGGGAATCCTGGGAGCAGGCACATCCTCCTCACCGCAGCCTCACAGTGTGACCTCTCGGCTAGCCACAGCATAAGGAGCCCACTGCACAAAGCCCCACTCCTTAGGTAAGGGAACCAGTTAGGAAGGGCCTGTACTCACCAGCGACTGCCCCTCCTGGGGTCTGCAGAGCATCCCCTCTGTGTCCTTCCCTGAGCCTTCCCAGCCTGGCAGCATTTGCACTGACACCCTGAGCATCACCTCCCCAGCCACTGACCCAGCTCCCTCCCTCTCCTGCTGCAGAGGATTTAGCAACTCTCTTTGATGTTAGGCTGACTTGGGCAGGGCAGGCTGCACAGAGACAGCCAGGAGACATCTCCTCTAGATCACGTTCCAATGTTCACTGCTATGAAGCTGTGCAGTCTGTAGGACCCGGTCTCTCTGCTTCTGCTTTAGTTTGTTTTTTGTTTTGTGTTGAATATAACAACCTCTTACCATTCAATTTAGATCAGCACCTTTATCAGTGCATTAGTACTAAACTACAGAATGGAAACCCAGTCACGCCTACAGTTTTATACATTACCTTGTTAAATGAGTAAAATCAGTAGAAACTAAATCAGATTTTCCTCCTATCCAATAAAATGCAGTGGTGCCTCAGGTGAGCTTGTGCATCTACCTTAGAGAAAGAAAAGGGCATTGGAAAAAAAAACAAACATATAATAACAGTGTGAACCCAAGACAGCCCTGCTTTCCTTTCAAGACACAGAATTTTGATTGCTAAATTTAATGTTTGTGGAAAATTTTGCATATGGAACCCCTTAGTATTAGCAGCTGGACACCTGTTTTCATTAAAGAACCATTTGCTGGAAAATATGGAATTATTTTCTGTTCAATTTCCCAAATTACAGTTTTCCATCTTTAAAAAACGCTGAAGATAAAGATAGGAGTGCTGCTTTCTGACAATAAAATACTATCATCAATTGCATAAATTGGGCTTGAGTTGAACTCCTTTGGTCTGTAATGTCATCAGTACAAAGGCAGAAAATTCTTTGGTTTAATGCTACTTTGAAAATACTTAAGAGTAGTTATTTCTAAACATTTAGCAAGAATTCATTTTCAAGATAACTGTGAAAAACTTCCTGTCATTTTTGATCTGGGGAAAAAAATAAGTTAGAAGAGAATACTGCTTTTCTTTCAAGTTTTGTAGGAAAAAAAAATGCATGTGTAATATCCATGCCCAAAACGCTCTGAAATAACACTAGCTAAGGTTACTAAATTAAACTGGATAAGATTCTTCTGAATATCTTCATATATTTCTGCCTCAACCTTCCTAAGTTTTTTACTGATGCCAGTGATGACTGATTAGTCTTACAAACTGCAAGTAACCTGCTTTTGCTTTCAGATTATACCATTTCTTCAGGTGAGAAACTCTAGTTTATCTGAAGAAAAGTCTGAAGCGGTTGGCTAAATGAGACACAAAAATATTCGAATCACCCAGTAAATCTCAAAGTTTAGTTGTTCAGACAATTTACGAAAGTGTGCTGCATGCCTACAGCTATCAGCAGCATTGGCACTCTCCAGGTGAGTGCCCATGAATCAGAGATCCAATAATTGTATGAAAAAGCAACAGCATATCCAGTTTTGGAAAAAAGAAAAAAAGTCAAGTAAATACCTGCATGTTCTCTCATGCCAGAGCATAATCCACAGTATTAAGTGGAAAGCTTATCTGAAACACAGTTAAAGACAGCAAAGAGGAGAAACCCTTAACTTGAAAGGTATGGAAAGTTTGCATACTCTGTAATTGCACCCTTACCACCACATTTTCTCAACAAATTTTTACTATTTACAAAACACATACGAATAAAAATGTTAGCATTTTCAGGTACATGTTCTTCATATCAGGGGTGTCTTTATGTATTTCCTAGGAAATCACTCTACATTCACTAACAATTCAGTGGAGCTGAAAGATTTCCACTTTGTGTGACCTAAAGAGCAGAAGGAATGCATTGATGAAGTACAAGTTCTGCTGGTGTCCCTCTAATAACACAGTGCTATTTGGTGGTTATGGGATGCTGGACAAGGGCAGTCAGGTGCCGTGGAGGGGATGAGAGACAGACTGGAAGTCCAGATGGAAATGAAAAAAAACCCCAAAAAACTCTGAAGAACTGAATCAATCTACTTGATAGAAAAGCAAGAAAGGAGACGGGCAGCAGTTAGAGTAGCACAGGCTCCTTAAGATGAGAGAGATGAAAGCAGGTAGGTTTGTCTCACTGAGGGAAAGATGGGGAGACATAAAGGAGAATCTTGCAGCAGTGTAACCCTGAGGGAGCCTGAAGGAGTGAGAGTAAAAGAGATTTGGGGACAGGGTTGTGTGAGTGGGGCAAGTGAATGAGTCAGAAACAAACAGGATAAACCATCTCAGGGGCTGGGTAAGGATGGAAGAGGAGAGGGCTGGAGGAAGGATGCAGCAGACACGATGCTATGGGGAGAAAGATACTCATGTTGCAGATTTCAAACTCTGCAAATGTCTTTTCTAATAAATACTGGTCACTAACACATGAATATCTAAAAGGAGATCTTTTTGTCAGTCTCCCATTCACTTCAAATATTTCAGTTATTTATCTGATCTCACGTGAATCCACAAAATGCTATGATGAATGCAAGAAGTTAGTAATTATCTTCTACCAAGTTTTAAAACACATAAAATTGGTAGCAAAGGTTTATTACTTTTTCATCCGTGAAAAGAAATGTGCATGCTTCATGCACTGCTTCTCAGCAATTCAAGAGCAGTGAACTTATCCCAGTTAAATACCTCAGTGTCATTCACTTGAAAACTGGCTCTTAGTTCAGTCATAATTTCTGAAAATGCAGTGTAATATTGTTATGAGTTGTTTTGAAGGTAACTTTTTTCCTTTTAAACTGCAAAATGAAACACAGGATTCAAACTTACAAATCTGGGAGCTCTGGTTATGAGTTGTTAATGCTCAAAATATTACCAAGGGCATCTGTAAAATAAATCTTAGTTCTGAAAAGCTAGGTAAACATGTTTGGTTCATGAAAACAGGGCTTTAAAAGTGAGTAAGAACTGCAAAAACATGTATTTAAGATTCTATAGTTGTGCATATTTATGTTTTACTTACAAATATGATTAATGGCTTAATACCTACTCTTCAATTAAAATCAGCAGTCTTAACTCAGAATTACTTCTGATCTTGCATAAAGAACCCAAGGGGGAGGCAAAGTGCCCCTTTGCATTCTAAGGCTTCTAGTGAGATTTCAAAGAACGAGAATATCAGCCAAACTCTTCCCCTGAAATTCGGCTGTAAAATGCCCCTAAATTTCTGTAGTAAAACCAAAACCACCCCTAAACTAAAATCTGTAGTCAGTTTAGGCACCTTTTTGAATCCTAAAATGAGTGTCTCTATACTCTGGGATGTGATGTGTGGTTTCCACTCATGTATCATTCCTCCTGGATATTAGCAGGGCAGCTGGATCCTAAAAAATTACAAGGGTTAAAGTCTCCCCCTGGACAGCTGTTACCAGAGCACATCTATGCCAGGGCTGCTTCTGTAACACTGCTGCAAGGACAGCCAGCAGAATTCCCCTCCTGCCACAGCTTTGCATCATCTTTCATTTACTCTATAATACATCATCATTCCTACATAAAAAAGAACTCCATAGTAACCAAAAAGTTTAAAAAACTTTGCAAAAAATAATCGTGGTCAGGAGGAAGGGAGAGGATGAGAAGAAAGGAAGCTATGAGATAAAAAAGGCTTGTCCCACTGACATCCACATCAAACAAAATTTCTTCAGGCAGAACAAGAAATGCATTTGTCTTTTGAAAAGCATACTTCTCAGAGATGCTTGAATCCCTACTTTCTCTTACGTAAATAATTTCTTCTCTGCTGTTTCTGTAAAGATCATGCAGTCTTGCAAGTGAGGCTGAGCTGGGCAAACACAGAGCCATTTCTCAGCTGAAGTCATAAATTACTTATTGTTTTAATATACTGGAAAATTGGCAGGAAGCGGGGGAAGGTACGTCAGTTACACAAGGCTTTATACCATCACTTATCCTTGCCTTCCATTAAAAAAGCGTTAGTTGCTGTAGCAACTGTCAAACCACACTCTGGTTCCTCTTCCTCCAAGATACAGAACTTCTCCAAAACACTCACAGACAACACAGCTCTCCCCCATCCCCAGGACAGGTTTCTGGCACTTTCACATTGTTTAGAAAGAAAGAGGCTCTCCAAGGAGCTGACAAATCCCTCTCAGGCCTTTTACTCCAAGGTATGTTCCTGTAGAGAAGAAATCCTTAAGAAATCCTTGAAATTCTTGTTTTTTCCCCAAACCTCTACCCTCTTTTTTTTCTCCTCTTCCTTTTTCCCCTTCATTCTCTGCATTATACAAAATGTATAATGCATTCAGCTCAATTCATCACTACATCTTCCAGCATTAAACAAAATGCCTACACACGTGTCAGATGCCCCTTCCTCTCTCATTCCTTCTGTCATGGGAAAGGCACATGCACACATCGCATGTCACATAACACACATCGCAGTGTCTCTAGGAGAGGAAATACAACAGCAGAGACAGGTCTCCTACCCAACACCTGAAGAAAAAAATCCCTCTCCACAGCTACATTTCTCAGTCATTCCTAGGGGATCCCTGCTCTGTCACCAGTGGGAACAAGTCTTTTCTCACTGGTTGAAATTCTACTCCATGGGACAGAGATTTGAACAGGCTAAAACAAAAACCCCAAAAAAAAAAATAACAGAGAGCAGAGGAGAAACCATTAGCATGAAGAGAAAGCTCTGTCAGAAACAGGACAAAAAAACATACTACTGAAAAAAAAAATCATGAGGAAGTGAAAACATATTCCTCCCCTTTGTGCAGCACGCCAATATTAATGGTATTAAGCAAAGATTCCTGGGAAGTTCTTACATGTTCAAGGACACTACCCAGGGCAGGATGCTTGCACAATAAAGGGAGGGCTTACCCACCTTTTTACCTCCTTCAATCCTTAGCAACTCCATCCTATTTCTAACTAGAATGTGATACTTGAAAAAAAGTGCATGCCTAAATGTTTTTTGGTTTAGGAACTCTTAACACAAGCAAATCTGTTATAGACAATGGGATGATTATTTTTAATTGTTGTTCTGAAAAGAAAGGATCATAGTATCGCACAAATTATCTTCAGGAATGCATACAAATTCTACTCTTCCAAAAGAATTTCACTCTTGGATATACTTACCTTTTCCAGTTTTATAATGATTCTTCTGAAGTGTATTGTAGAACAGGGGATTAATGGTTCCACAAAAAATTATTTTTTGTTCTCCTAACAAGATCTAAACTACCTTGCCATTTCTCCTTGCAATTCACTTCTTCAGCACCATAAGCATCATTTTCATTCCTTTCTACCCACACACTTGTTTCTCAGACAGGGCAAAAATGAACCAAAAACATACAATGCACTTGTTCTGCTTACAGCAGCAAAAAGCAGTGAGGCAGCTACGGGAGGAGGGGTTTGTGTGTGTGTCCATACAAAGTTAATTGCAAATTAATATGCACAAGCATACCCTGAACCCAACTTTCTGTGAGTTTACAGTGGAAACAGCTGCATACTGGCCCAGCTAAACATTATAAACAAGGTCACTTGACTCCTGGGAACAGTGACACACCGCCACCGGTTTGAACCACAAACTGCTCTGTTCCCCAAGCGAACAGCAATCACTCCCTGCAGTTAAGTGAGGAGCATTGAGGGATGTTCTTACTCGTTCCCAGCTCTGCCCACCAAGAGCAGTCACTGAGAATGTACTGCTGGCTGCTCTTCCTATCAAAAATTCTCAAACCAGCCAATACATTTCTTCTACACTTAAGCGATGTTGGACTGTTCACATACCCTCGTTCTAGCCTCTCTCTTTTGTATCTTGTGTTTGAGCAGACACTCTAAATACTTTTGTTTTTCATACTTTCATGCTTCTACTGGTGCTGCCTCTCTTTTACCATATTCCTAATTTTTATGGTGCCCCATAATTTATCCAGGCTCATGCACTTACATGCCAAGGGCTCACGCTGCTAATGAAACAACCCTAAAGGAAGTGCAAGATACCATCTGCTTTTTATTGCCACTTTGCATCTGTACATCTTGCACAGAATGGAGAAACAAGGCATCCAGCAGCTCGAGGCCACCTTGTGACATTTTGACTGTCAGATTTCAGGCTACAACAAAGAACTCCACAGCACTAAAGAAGGGCTGCTGCCATTTGCAGTGAAGTTCCCAAATCACAACTGTGAGATCTACATCCCAAAAAAGTGTGATGGAGTAGAGCCTCATTAACTACAGTGTGCTTAAATACAAAGCAAAGCAAACAACTCCATCCTACTAATTCACCAGCTAAGGTCAGTCAAACTCCAGCTAAATTCAATCTGGAATCAGCCAGGGATCTTCATTCTAAATAAGAAAAAAACCATGCAGTTCCAAAGCCGTACATCAGCACACTGTCCCAGACGTGCACAGACTGGATTGAAAAGTTACTGACCCTAGAAGTTCATCACCATTTCTCTATGGCATATCATAGTTCAGCTTTTGTTTCTATTATCCCTATACAAAATTGTCCAGATTACACAAATCTCTTCAAAGGCACCATTTTAAATATGATAGCCAGCTGACAGAGCCAGCCATTGAGCAAGAGGCAAGTATTTATGATACTTCCTTAAATATTTCCTCTATTATTTACAGCTTTATGTTACATGTTACATTATGAGCTGTATCACCCATTTTTGCTGCTCCAATAGTTGCAAAGTTGATCTCACTTTCAGTACCACACCTATTTAATCTGAATTCTTTTGTTTTAAAATGATGATTTATAACAAGTAGCTCTGCTTCCTCAAATACTATTTTACTAAAAGCTATTGTAAAGGGACACATCTTCAAGCCAAGTTTTACTCATATATAAACAAGGTGGCACTTTAAAAGCTGAAATGATAAAATGTGTAACAGGATCTGTCTAACTTCACTACAGAGACAGATTTTAAAATACTTTCATGGTTTTTTTATAACTTCAGATTTTTAATTTTAAAACATCATCTCTCTGTGCCCATAAAGAATGAAGTGAATCTGTCCTTTAGAACAAGCAAATATTTGAAAACATTTTCTTTTGAGTTCTGCTGTAGTTACAAACCAAAATGGACCTCTTACTCCACAGATCCCAATCCTGGAGCTGATTACTCAGCTCCCTTTGGGTAAAAAACAACAACAACAACAAAATAAAAAAACCCCCCAAAAACAAAAACAAAAAAACAAACAAACAAAAAAAAACCAACAACAACAACAACCAAAAAACCAAACAACCAAAAAAAAACCCCCAAAACAAACAAACAAAACATCAGAAAACCCCAGGGCCTAAGGAAAGAGAAAGAAGTTCATACCCATTTCCCAAGACAGGAAGCTTGAGTGCACATGGCCTGATAGAAGGAGGGGGGAAAAAAGCCCTCAAATGTCTGAGCCTACTAGCTTGGCTACTTCTGAATATGTACCAGGATACAGCAAGTTCCTCCTTCCAAAAAAAGCTTGATGAGTCATATGCTATAGCACAAACCCTTAGGGTTTTTGTTTGGGTTTTTTGGTTTTTGGTGGGGGAGTGGGGATCATATTCTTGTTTTTAAGTTTCTAAACAAAAAGTTTTACAGCAATACAGGAGTAAACAGCTCCAGGATAGGGCAAGAAAACACAAGAAAGCTTAGACTAGGAGAGATTTTCCCACATAACCACCTGCAGTAGTACCAAAAAAGCAAAGAAAGTCAATCTCTTGAGAATTTTTTTTTTTTTTTAGCTTTCATTCTTTGGATTTTTGTTCTCTTCATTCATACGAGGAGCTACTGTTCCTTAAAGGTGATGCACTGCAACTGCACAAATAGCTTCTACTTAATCTCCTACAGAGGCAGTTTGCAAACCCTGCCCTCCCCCCAAAAAAACAAACCACAAAGCCCCCACTTCTCTTAGCAACATTTTTATAGCAAAGAAACTAACTTCACAGATATTGAGTACCATTAGCATATTGAGCTGTCCAGAATTTTTAAAAAAAATCAAATAAAACAAAAACCTGTATTTCAAAGTGCAACATAATCACATTCGAATAATAAAGTCAACATTATGATGTAGAAAACCACCACAAGACTGCAAGATCTTGAATATTTACTGAAGAACCACAGAATAGCAATGGTAAAATAAGTCAATTCTTTCTTTTTAGCAGAAGGGATCCAGCTCCAAGCTATGGTGAGGACATAACTTCAATATTAGTTCCTAAAATATCAGTCTTAATCAACAGAGAATTTTCCCAATCAAATTTAATTTGCTACTGTAAGAAGACAGAAGGCTGCCCATAGCCCATGGATGTACCATGACATTTGGGTATGGAGACATGTAGATACTCAGAAATTAATGACTAGAAGCAATCCTGAGATATTCAAGTATAATTTGCATTTGTTAAATGTGAAAAGGAGAAAGGAAGGTGAAACAAGACCATGATTATATTGACATATAATTCACATCAAGCTGTGATGTCAGTTGGGATGTCAAGATGTGGACTCCTATTCACACATGCACTCAAAAAATGTAAGACATTTGTAAGCTCTGTCCGGCAAAGAAATCTTACAGAGTTCAGAGAGAAAATTACCTTATAAATGCCCTTAAAATTAATGATTCGAGTAGTATTTAATTCACTGTGAAACTACATATGATACATAAGTTCTGTGGGTTTTTTACAAGGAATCTCAGAAGGAATATATTGCAAACAAAATTCAACAGAAACTTACCAGTCAGATGCATCTATATTGATCTATCTTGCCCTCACACCCACACAGATTAGCACCAGAGCATCAGAAAAATAGCTGCTTGTAAGAAATGAGCAGAGGCTTATCTCCAGAAATAATATTTTTAAACTTAAGCAAATCTGCTATTTCAGTTGTTTGTCTGTAATCGTCACCCCAAAGACTGACTCACATGTTACATGATTTTTACAAAAATTTGGTTTTGTTAAACTATACATGCCTATACTTGTATAACATGCTACATATATATAAAATACAACTGTGAATTTTCAAAAGGGCAATAATTTTATGGCTATTCCCTGTTCCCCACTGGACTCTTAGCTGCTGTTGGCATCTACTACTCTTTCACATTTCAACTGCTATTAAAGCTATAGTTACCATTTGAGTTACTGTCATGGATCAAGTCAATAAAAGTGGATTGTCCAAATGCTTAACAATAATAACAGTAGTAATAATAACAGGCTCTGCTGCAAGGAATAAAATTTTAGAGCATTTTTCACATCTGGATCAAGACATACCATGAGTTTCTAGGCAAAACACACCAACCCTGGAAGCTATGAAGGAGGCTTGTTCAGAGTCACACTAACCCAGCATTATTTCTTAGCTCCATTTCCTGTCTAAACACCACAAGTTCTGTCAGAGATACCAGCAGAGACAGTGGAGCATTCTGATCTCTGTGTAAACACCCCACCAGAGCAGGAACAAGAAAAGCACCAGCAGCTGGACACAGCTGAGCAGAAGGGAGTGCAAAGGAAGTGTGAGGCTGCACTGGCCAACATGGTTGGCCAAGCTAAGAGTGAGGCAAACTTAGGGGGAAGAAAAATGTTTTACTTATGTCCCCAGCCAACATTATCAACCAATGCTTGCCTGCTCTGTTCAAAACTGGATGATTACTGTCATTTTGTTTGATTTTTCCATGCTAGCACAAAATCAACTCCAAGTGGTTTCTAAGTACCCAGGAAGCAGCAATCCACAGCAACTTCCAACACCAGTTAACCTCATTTAATGAAAAGCTATTATGGTCTCAGGTTACAACACGGTGACATTTGTGAGAAAGGTTCTCTCTTTAGCTAAAGCAGATGGCCTGAGAAGCTATCACATTTCATAACCAATCTTTCATAGCATTGCAAGTATGAACACATACATACACTCACATAAGAAATCTAGAATTCTCCTAAATTCTTCTCTGTGGAGCAAAGGGTGGGGGGGGTAAAAATTAAAAAAAAAAAATTTAAAAAGAAAAACAACAAAAGTTAACAGTGGGGAAGAGCATCATCAAAACAAAGAGAAGCAGTAACAGGCACTGGAAGGCCACAATAAGGTCTCCTCAGAGCCTTCTCACATCCAGGCTGAACTCCAGATCTCTCAGTCTGTCTTCACAGGAGAGGTGCTCCACCCCTCTCATCATCTCTATGGCCTCCCCTGGACCCACTCTACATATCCATGTCTTTCTTATGCTGAGGACCCCAGACCTGGATGCAGCATTCCAGGTGGGGTCTCACAGGAGCAAGGCAGATGGGGTAAATCATGTCCCTTGACCTGCTCACCACTCCTGTTTCAATGCAGCCCAGGGTGCCATGTGCCTTCGGGGCTGCCAGCACACACTGCTGGTTCATGTTCAGCATCTGTAAGAACCCTCACGTCCTTCTCTCGAGGGCAGCTCTCCACGGCTTCTCCCAGTCTGTGCTCATGTCTGGGATTGCCCTGACTCAGGCGCAGCACCTTCCATTTGGACTTGAACCTCATGAGGTGCTCGTGGGCCCATTTCTCAAGTTTGTCTGGGGCCCCTGGATGGCATCCCATCCTTCTGTTGTGTCATCTGCAAACTTGCTGACGGTGCACCAATTCCACTGCCCATGTCACTGATGAAGGTATTAAAGGGTGCCAGTCCCATAAGAGTCCTGAGGGACACCATTTGTCACCAGCCTCCACATAGAGCCACTTACCACAACTCTCAGTCTGTGTCTATCCAGCCAATTTCTTATCGAGTATCAGACCACCCTTCAAATCCATGTCTCTCCAAACTGGAGATGAGGATGTTGTGTGAGGCCATGCCAAAGGCCTTAGGGAAATCTAAGTAGATGGCATTGGTCAGTTTTCCCTTGCTGATCACTGCAGTCACTTCATCACAGAAGGCCATCAGACTGGTCAGGCACAAAGTGAAGCTGTGCTGGCTGTCCCAAATCATCTTCTTGTCTTGTACGTGTCTTAACAATGCTTCCATAAAGAGCTTCTCCATGATCTTCCCAGTAACAGAAGTGAGGCTCACCAGTCTGTAGTTTCCTAGGTCTTCCTTTCTCCCCTTCTTAAAAATAGGAGTGATCTTTCCTTTTTTTAGTCACTGGGGACTTCTCCTGACTACCATGACTTTTCAAATGTGGAGAAATTTATTCTATCTTTGGAATAATCAATAATTCAAATAATCTACTACCAGAAATGGGAACTTTAAATGACTGGGCTGCACACTCATATTTTGTCTTTGTGTTCATATATAAACCTTTTAAAGCTAAACTGGGGGAGTAGGGGTGGTAGTGGATTTTACATTAAATAGAAAATGTCATGCAAAAATTTACATTAGTAGTCATCCCTCTGGTCTGATTAAACTACATGCAAGTGAGTTTTATAAATGCATAGCTTTTGAGGAGACATGCTCTTACAACAGTTCTATAAATATGCTTTGTAAAATGTTTATGTGGGCTCAGTGTGTGGGCAATTTCACAAATAGACATGCTAACTCCCTTCTTCCTGATGCCCAATAACCAGAAGAGGAAAAAGAAGAGATCCCTTTTAGAAGAATAGTCTAGACAGTACAAAAATAGCCTCTGTGCCCTTGCCAGGTACACAGAAAACTGAAAAGTAGGAACCATGCTGCTCACTAAAACCAATTGTTTTGACTGTTTTCCATCCACCCTCAACCTTCTGGATTTGAGCAAGGAGATTCACAACCGTTCAGCTCCCAGAGAAGGCCACTTCATCCCAAGGCTTAACTGAGAAGAACCATCAGCAGGTTTCCAGGCAGCCTTCATACAGTGCAAAATCCTGAAGGCCTTAGGAGTACTGGAGATACAAAGTGACAAGAGGTTTCAGAAGCTGAGAGGTCTTCAGAGCTTTAGCTGGATCCCTTTCTCATTTGTTCTAATAAAAACTCTTTTCGCTTGTTTGCTAGTTTATGACATACACTTGGCCTGGGGAACGAGTTAAAGGTAGCAAGGGAAATCACATTCCCTCTTTCATGTCTTTGCATTAAAAAAAAACAAACAAAAAAAAAAAACAAAAACAAAAGAAGAGTTGTTTATTCTTCCAAGTCAATGTGCATGTTCTGTGCACTCAGGATGACATTCCCTCACTGGAGACATGTGGAGTTAGATAACATCAATTTATGTTAAATAATCTTAAAATAGAAACACATACAGTGCTGTTTTAAATATACTAGATAATGCTTTCACATAGCCTGATTCTGCATGTTGTTTTTTGTTTTCTTTCAGTGCTTGGGAGATATTATCTCATGTTTTGGTGGATGTGGTCATTTTCTCTCTGTAGCCAAGTTTATAGATTCTTGCAGGTTCTGTTCCCACATTTCAGGACTCTACTTTTCCCTCAAGATCCCAGGCGAGCAGGAATTTGTGAAACTCCACTCTGCAAGTGAGCCTTCACAAACCTGAAGTGACTGAAACTAGAGAGCCCAGGGACAGCAAGAGCTGCTGCAGGAAGGTTTATCACGCAATGATCTGCGATGTTAAAGACTCATTTCTAAGCAGAGTGCTAATGCTGCGTGCACACACTGTATCAATACAATAAAGTAAGGCTGCAGCCATCAGATCATATCACAGCTCGACCAATTTGAATTGACAATACTGAATTATAAATCACTATGTTTAGCACCACCAAACTTCAAGTCTGTAAACACTAACTCCACTCTGTTGTTACTTGCTGCTATAAATTTACTGCTAGAAACTAAGGACTGTGGAGAGACCAAAGTTTAATTGTTTTTTATCTTCCCCTCACAAAGTTTTGATACTGCCAATATGAAGACAGTTCCGCAGGTCAAAGCTGACGACGCTACCAAGCTGCCAAAGACCAAGCTGCCATAACCTGGATCTTCTTGATAGTTCTCCTGCCATAACCAGCATGCTCTTTAACTGCTCCTTTCCCAGTCTTCCATCATGTTCTAAATATGCCCAGTAGCTAAACAGTCAACAAAACACACTATACAGAAGACAAAGAGGCTGGGCTTGAAAACACGAGTGCAACTAGAAAAAGAGAAAGTGAGCCTAAATTAAACAGGTTTTGTGTTGTGCCTACTTTTCCCCGTCCCCCTTCCTTAACTCCATGGTATGCATCAGCTCTAACTTCTTTCCCAAGGCACACCACCAAAACCATTGTCAATCTCTGGCCTTAATTTCCCACAGAATGCATGCAAGTCCCTAAACCCAAAAGTATTACAAGTGGGAAACATCAATGCTGGATGGAGTCCAGATCTGATGATAAAAGTACAATTAAAGGCTCAGCAATTCCAAAAATGACAGCAGCTGCCTAACCACATTAAGAAATAACTTACAATGCACACACTTCAAGGGACATCTTCCAAAGCTTTAGAAGTACCCTGTTTCTTGTATTAACACTCTCCAATGAGCTACTGTTAATGGTTGTCATAAAGCACCGCACACACAAACCAGAGGAATTAAATGCTGCAGCCAAAGGTGACTCCTCCCGACCCTTAGAAGCAACCATACTTACACTGCTGAACTAATGATGCATTTTTCAGCATTGCTTAGAAGGAAAGAAAACCTACACACACAGAAAACCTTCCTCTTTTACAACACCCATTTTAAGAGAGTAAGGAAACACGAGTGCCCAGATATATTTGTTTAATGCAAAGATGCTAGTGTTTTACTCTGTGACATAACTCAAGCAAGAAGCAAAAGAAAAGGAAACCACAGAAAATTACTTACCTGGAAAAAGAATTCTTGTTCCTCAGTAGACTACCTAACTTTATTTAAAAATTAAAGCTGCCTGAGTTTTGCTCTAACAAGCACAGAGAGTTCATACTTGCATGGCCAAGCAAGCAGAAATAACTATTTTCTGAACTGACAAGTCATAATGAATGGAACTTCATATTTTAAACTGCTAATCTTCTCCAGTATAGATTGAATCCTAACTTTGTTCTAAGGTGTCACACTGCTGTATTTATTTTAATTCCTACATCATATAAGGAGACTCAATGCAATACAATTTTCATGGAGCAGGCTTACAGAAATAACCTGAGGTGGCAAAACAGGGTTATGCTGAATGAACTAAAGTAAACCTTTCCAAATCAATAAAATCCTACACCAGACTTCCAACCTATCCCACAAGCACCAAACTTGCTTAATAAGCTGGTATTCATCATTCAAATCTTACACTCCAGAAAAAAAAAAGTATGTACGGTGTCAAACTAACAGAAAAACAACAAAAGAAAACAAAGTGTTTTGACACAGCCATCTGCACCATGGTCCTGATGAGCTTTTCATTCAGCCAAGCACATCACCTAAGGACCCCCAACACTATTGCTGCACTTACAAGGTGAAGCAGCCCCATCCTGTGACATAGAGCTCAGAATGGCACATCAAAGCCTAAGAGAAGTTTCTCATAATGTGAAGGTTAGACTCAGAATCAGACATGTCTGGTAATTCAGTATCAAAACAAAAAAAAAAAGACGAGTCATTGAAGTGTTTCTGTTCTTGTAGTAGGAATGGCAAGAATGAAGATTAATAGTGGTCATGTGCATGGTTCCTTGCATTTCTAGGTCTTAACGTTGGTACTTCACTAAAGGTTTTGTATTTTTTCAGTCAGATTGGAGAGTTCCCAAAGCACTGCTCACTTCTAAAATGCATGAACCGGCTTCCCTGGAAAGAGCACTCAGCTGGAAAAGAACATGAGTTATAAAAGTAAAAATTACACCAGGGAATAAGAGAAAGAAATCAACTGCGTTTACATTTTGAATTTATGAAGCACTTTGCTATAGTCAAAATTCACGTAGCATAAAATCTTGGTGGGCAGACTGAAGAAAAGGCAATTTTGACAGCCTGGTTTTCCTTTAGTCCTATGATTCTACCATCTTCCCTACATCTTGGTCATTCCTTCCCATCATCCACACCTTTCATCCATACTCTATTGTCCCCATCAGCTTACAGAATCAGAAGCACTCTGGGCACCCCAATACTGCATTATTCTGCAAATAGAAAGCAGTTCAGTTTTCCATACAGCCAGACTGGTGTGGTGGAAGACACGTGTTACCCAAAAGCCTAGACATTTCCAGAAAAAAACTTTGCTAACAGCCAGTCATCACTCCCTGAGAAAGATGTGCTAATTAGAACATGAGTACATTTTTCCAGCTTCTTTAAAACATCATCTCAGGAGCTCTTTGAGTTTTCATGAGGAATAAATTCTCTTCCTGCTTTTTTTTCAGCAAGGCCTGTAAATCTCCTCTTGCCTTCAGGTAGCTTTTTCTACTGCCAAGAGCATAACACTTCCTTATATTGTTACTGATGCTCTAATTATGAGTACAGCATTTGCCCTGGAAATATAATAGGAACTCATAGATTATATTATCTAAACTAAGTACTATTTCACTTCCCACTCATTTGGAAACTATCCCAAATAAAGCCTAACACACAGTTTACAGTTCGTGCCCATTTGGGACTACATTTGCAGCAGCAGATTTGCATGTAAGTAAATGCATCATAATTCTATGCTGTCAGAGCTTTTGGTTGATGGGCACTTAGAAATTTTGCAGTAAACTCTGTGAAATGCAGCAAAGTTTCTGTGTTTTCAAACCCAACCCATGATTACATAAAAATCTCCATTTCACATTTTATTCTGCCTCTTAGAGTAGGGTTTGAGCCCTCACAGTTGTGCAGAGAAGTCTGGAAATATGTGAATGTTTAGAAAACAAATGTCAAAAGGGTTACTTATATTTTTTAAAATATATATTTCAAACCATCTCATGATTTCTTAATGCTCCTGATTGGACAGTTTGGCTGCAAAGCAATTTTACAGAAGTTTAAAAGAGGTAAGGCAAGCTACAAGAAGGATGCAAATACATGCATAGCTTTCTCTCCATCAAAAGCATGATTTGTAGAGCTCCTGAATAAAAAGGCAGCTGGAAAGCAAAACACTGATAGGAATTGTTAACTGTAGAACTAATTCACTGTTGGTTTGGTCATTTGTGAATCTTACAGATATGCTCCCATAGCAAAGAGGAACCAAATTAAGAACTTGTGTTATTTATAGTGCTTCAATAGGAGAGCAGTTCTAGTGTACTACATCTGGAAATGAATATCTATATATGGAATAAATTTTGCTATGAAAATTAAACTATGCAGAGCTCTAAGCATGGACTGTGTATCTTTTAAAAATACAAGAAGAAATACACATCACTGTAGTATTGACAAAAAATTTTAAAAGCCCCAACCACCACAAGAAATTATACACCTATCAGACTGTGATACTACATACTTCTATGTCCAAACATACCCTTACACCACATTAAACAAGGCATATCTGTTCAGGATATCAAGTTACAGCAGTGTAATACAGATCATTTTCAGTATGGTTAAAAAAAATACAGGAAACTGAGATTATCTCAGTGTTTTACAGAGCATTACAAAAAGCAACAAAGAAGAGCGGCAGAAAGGGTTAAATCCCATCTCCTTGGTTCTGCAACCATTTATACCTGCTAAGCACTGCTGACTGCATCTCAGACCAGTCTACCATGGTTGAGTGCTTCATTAAATGGCAACCTGTGAACTGCAATCTGGCATAACTGCATGTGAAGAAAATACATCCTTAACTCTTGCTGTCAAAACCCCAAGCAACCTAACCTATACACATACACAAAATAAGTAACTATTTTTAATATTCTCTGAACGAGATACTATTTCAATGCTCAACATGGCAGTCCATAGTCAACTTCACTTCAAATTCAGCTTTGTTGAATGTGTATTCAACTGTTGAATGTTATGATCTGAGACGATGAGTGAATTCTCTTTGAGCAATGTGTCCTACACAAACGTGGTTTTCAACTTCTTTGAAGACCATGGTCAGGTTAACTCTTTCCACAAAGCACCCAAAAGTAGTGTCACTGTAGATAACTTGTACTAAGTATACAAATAATGTGAAGAATATCACTGCATAAAAAATACAGTTTATTAAACATACACTTTAATGGGATTGTGTGCCACCTTCTTGCAATCTCCCCTCTATTCCACAGGATTCTACTTCTTCATCCCAGAAATAAAAAAACTAGAACAGTCTGGAAAGAAAAATCTCAAATATTTGCAATGTAGGTTCACTGACGAGTTATTTTGGATTGACACAAGTATCACATTTCCTTCTGACATTCTATAGTCTACTGTTTTTAATCACAATCAATATTTATATTGCCTGACTTTGACACACATCAGATAACATGTCATGGCTCTGACATTATACTCAGTGTAGGCAGCTTCCACTTCTTCTTAGGATAACAATTCAGTGTAATATTAAATAAGATTTTAAGACAGCAGATGGCATCACTTAGTTATTTTTAACTGTTGCACACTGACCATTTACTGTGCATCATAACCCATTTTTGAAGATCAGTAAATGGAGCTTTATGGACATCACAGAAAAGGGACATCTAAAAAAAAAATTACTATTTTACCTATCTGGTTGCCTTGATCTGTACTGAGGGTCCTCCAGGCACTTTAAAAGAGCCCAGCGTTTCCCACAGCTGTAGCTGCCCTTCTTTGGACTCATCAGGTACTCTTCAGCCCCAAGCTGAAGGCATTCTTATCCTCCCTAGATCAGCAATGGCTGGCTTTCAGCAACCTGTCAGCTGTGACTACAGCTTAGTGGGGATTTATGGACTTTTCCTCGTTTGTTCCCACTGGGACTGCTATCAGAGCTGTATCACACCATCAGGCATAGAATCACAAAATATTTCAAACCATTATTAGAGAAGTTTCCCATTCAACAAATCACAGTTGACAAAAATGGTGAATGCTAGAAAGGCTCCTCATGCCCACTGAGCATCACACAGGAAAGACCAGCCAGGATGAAAAGAGACCTGGCTCTAAGCTTTAAGAGGGACTGCAAGACTGAATCTCCTATTCCACCTTCCTTCTATAATTTCTTTCTCAATGTTCCTTGTATAATATCTGTAATGTTGTAGGATGATGTAAAAAAAGGTAGAAAGATATATTTCCTTTGTCAATTCAGATGATATGCAGATTTAAAAAGGTAAACTTTAAAAACAAAGGTGTCTGTACACAGGCTCAAACTGCCTGGGGAAAGGGGAATTCAGAGAAGGCAATGTACCAAATAATTTTTCTGAACCCTTTTCAGAAGAATAAAAACATGTTCTAGGCAGAGTATTTAGAAAGTGCCTATCACAGTAGCTAGTAGGTGTTACAGAGTGTGTGATCAAAGAGATGTATTGTTCCATGTACCACTCAGTCAGAATGGAAGCAGGAATGCACTGTGGGGAACTTGAGCTTACAGTGCCACCAGGGAACACAGCTGGACCACCTTCATCAGGCTTGGGGCAAGACTTGTAAATTGAAGGATGGCAGCCCACGGTGCAGACCTGGTGCAGAGGTGGCCCTGTGCTGGATGATTCCTGGTAAGGCCATTGGAATTTGTCTCCTCCTGAGCCACACACTATTCCAGAGTACATCAGAGGGTCCCTTCAAACCTTGCATGAAAGAGATGCATGGGAAATAGGGAATAAACCATACAGCGAAGGGAAAAAATAAGGTCAGAGTACAGGAGAAACACTCTCCTCCTCACCCACACATACACAGCTCTGCTTCTCTTTACCCGCTCCAAACTTTTTTCTCCAGTCCTACCTTTTTAAAAATCTATTCTGAGAGCCATGCTGTACATACTGTCTGAACTTGGGGATGGCACTTAGAGAATATTCAGCAATTCTCTGCAGCATTCCCAAGAGTATCCTTACTTTATGGGCAAGTACAAATGCCCACCAGAATTCATGCCAAGTATTTAGTGTGCATTTTATAGCAGCCAGGAGTCCGACCTGAGCATCTTTTGTTGGCAGTAATAGATTTTCAATGAATAATGAGTCACGAAAACCAACAGGCCAAAGGAACTCGTGTGGAAGCTATAGATTTCTTCAGAAAAGACAAAAATACTGCAGAAAATACTGAAAAACATTAGAAGCAATGAAGAGGTTATAAAATCTTTTCATTTTCTATCTTCATAAAGCTCTGTTTTCTCCCCCAGTGTTCAGATCAGCATTGCACTACCACAGCATTCATCCTTTCTGCTCTCAGCCTAGGGCAGAAATAAGCCTTTTCAATCACTCAGAGAATGTTCTTATACTTCTGGAAAGCAAACAGAGCTCCAAAAGCTGTGAGGAACAGAGGGGAAAAGAAGGCAAAGTGGCAATCTCTGATACAATTAATTACTCAAATCCTTTCTCTTTTTATGGCACTATCTAAAGTGTTGCTAGCATTGCATCAGACAACATTTTTTTTCCCCATGGGTTAATTGATTTTCCAACCTGCTAGCAAGACAAATCAAATGTCATTGTAGAATGCAGAATCCATAATAGAATTAAAGTTATATATCCAACAATAATGTGAATCCAAACTAACAGCACTATTGCTAATGTCACAATAATTGGCATTGATACTCACTGTAGCCATATTCTTTCTGCTGAATCAGTTTTGAAATACCAGTCCAAAAGGTAGTAGACAGAAGATAGATCCTAGAGGTCACCAAATAGTCAGGAATGTTATTTGTAGTGAATATCACAACCATTACAACAAGAATTATCTGATACAGTTGTCTGCAGCAGCAGTGGTTTGCCTCAAGTGATCTTGCCCTGTCCTAACTTAGAGCTGCAGCTCCATGAAACACAATATGGACACAGAAGCCAAAATCCACAAGACGCGAGCTCAAGAGGCCTGTCCTCAGTGTTGGAAGTGATGTCAAGTAGACTTCAAATTTTAGCTGAAGCATAGTCATTGAAGTATCAGACCATATTTTAACATTACTTAGAGGTCTAAAATTACACAGAGAGGTCTAGCAGGGCTTTCTATACCAGAGGTGAGTCAGTTGCCTAAGCCCTGCTGCACTCAGCAGCTATCAACTCAGTTTAAACACTGTCAAATGCCACTGAGGACTTCCAGTACATTTATGTACCTAGGCATTTCCAAATATCTGGTCTCTAGGTACAGGTGAAGTGGAGCCCTTTAAAATTCATCAATACGGAAGCCATTCTCTCCTACTAGATGAATTTTTTGGTAACTGAATCTCACAATCAACCTATGTCTTGTAGTCTTTATGCAGAGGCACACATACAGCAACAGAGGAAAAACATTTTCTAAAATCACAGGGAAAGTTCTATAGACATGTCTACATTGTTTTATAGTCAGCTACAGCGAGCTTTTGAGCTAGGCTATGTAAATGAAGCATTATATTCTCCCCACGAGAATTTATTTATTTATTTACTTCTGACAGGAATAAGCAGATCTCCAGAGCTCCAACAGTTCTTACCATGAACCCCTAAAGGATTCAGATCATGATTTGCCTTCCTGCACTTTCAGAATTACTTCCTTCCCAAATCCTCCTTCCCCTTTTTTCTAGATAGTCTTCCCACCTAAATCGTGAATTTAAATAAGCAGTAAGAACATTTCTCGAGCACATAACAATCTACTTACACCTTTATCCCAATTCCAGCTCTCCTAGTTGGTTTGCAGACACCTGTGAAGCAAATGCCAAAGGGACTGGCTATGTCCTCAGTTCCTTTAACAGGGTGCAGCTCTGAAAACATGAAAAATTATCCCCTCCTTTCTGTCTTCTACAGCGTTTTTGAACTGGTGGTGGGAGGAGCAGAAAGTCTCCCTGTCTTGCAATGTGAGAAAAAGCTAAAATTCCCATCAGAAGTGACTCACCAACATTAATCATATATATACCAGATTGAAAGGCACTCAGAACATGAAGTCTGAATCCCATCCTCAGTTAAACAAATGAGAAGCAAATTGCTCCGTACTATCATATTCTTTTAACTGCTGTATCTGTACAGTTTTGCACAATGAAGCTGATGAATATGAATTTATTGTTTCTAGCACTGAACTTTTACAGAGAAGTGCTGCTGAATCTTTTGGAAGAACAAGCAGCTGAGTAGCATGCAACTTCCTACATCTTAAAATGAATAAGCACCAGTGTAAAGATTTTCACATGTAAAACATTCCCATCACTTACCACCAGATTGGTGTATTAAAACAAATATCTTTATAGCTTAACCAAAGAGATGAAGATCAGAATCTTCAATAACCAAATTACACTGCAGCTCGAGATATTTCATCTTGCTTGTTTGCTTCTTGTGGGCAGTATTGTGAGTTTTTATTCAGTAACACAAAATCCAAGTATAAAAATACAGAGCACACTGTTTAGATTCAAGACTACAGCTAAATATTGGGGATAAGGAGGGCCGAAGAAAAAGAGGAAAATAGTAAGAAAAAGTCCTACTGTCTCCAAAAGGTTTGAGAATGAGAGGATTTATTTTCTTATTTAAAAAACACAACAAATCCATGTTTGGAAATATATACATGCTACTTGAATCTACAAAGCAGGGAATTTTCCCATTCACACCATGTACACCATATTGCTCTACATTCTTCATAAACTGGACTCAGGCTTTTTGCCTTTCTGGTATTTTTTAATTTTACCTAATACTAACTATCCAGCTCCCACAGCACTATATCCAGAATTACATATGAAGTATATTCTATTAGCCATAAAAAACAACAGTATAATTACAGAAAGTAAACTATACTCCTCCTATTTTTCAGGGAAGTATTCCAATGCCTAAAACTAGATTATAGTCTGTCACAGTCCTGTAAGTTCAGGATAAATCAAGTGCTGCTGCAGTATTACCTTGGCATAAAAGAAATCAAGGCCTCGTTGCAATATAGTGCTTGAGCAACTGCCAAGTTAACAATTTCAATTGGCATTTAATTACAGAGCATTTCCTGAAGCTAAGGCACAGCTTTAGCATGAGCCGGGCAGCTCTGAGCAAGAGACTTGTTCTGTTCAAATCAATACTCACCTGACAAATAGGTTTAATATGCAGCAATGTGTGACACACAAAAATCAGGCAAGGATGCAAATTTAGCTCCTTACTGATTGCTAGAGAAAATTCAACCCAAACATTATAACCTATCACTGTAAACAATAACAATACTTATGTAAATCCTACCTATGTTTTGCAAGCATAAGAGCAAAACGGTCAGATTTTCTTCTGGGTAGATATATTTTAAAGAGTCCTGGTTAAAAATTGGGTTCTGATATACTTTAGACATTTATACTCCCCTAGAGAAAATGCTTGCATGACTTCAGAGTTTCAGTCTGTTCTAGTTCATCACACAACAGAAGAGGTTGCTGCTTTGGACAGATCACGTCTTGTTTCTGGTGTTCCCTCTCACAATCTTGACAGGGAGCAAGACCCCCAGAATGAGCAAAGTGATAATCTCACTCTCTGTGACATGGGAGTATATTTTTGTATAAATATGCTGCCTCAGAATTAAGTCACAGCCACTCACTTTGAGAAGCTCTTTGAGGCAGATTGATGCTGTGCCCTCGTCCTTGGAAAAAAGTCAGTGACTTGACTTTGTCACCCAAAAGCTGAGGTACCCGATTCCCTTCTGAGACACTGAGGTCTGCTTGTACATCATTCAAGAAATCAAAAATCCAGAAAGTAGAATCCCAAATGAGCCATGAAGCCACATTTAAAGGGTCCCTAGTAATGTCAGTAAACTAAGTTAGCCAGTGAGAAAAGAGTTAAATGGGACTCACCCAGCAGGGGGGAATAGCTACAGAACCTGGCACAGACCAAATACTGTCTTCTCTCTGCTCTAAGTGCACAGGAAGACAGCTTTGCCTGAAAGGGAGCTCACATCAGTCTTTCAGTAATTGTTAGCAGGAGCAGGACCACATTCATTTGTTCTGCTTTCACACCTTGTTTACAAAAATTTTTCTAATGTCTTAACTGGCAAAAATGCTTGACGGAACGCAAGCCTTTCCACAAAGGCTAAAACAGAGCCAGGCTCAGGTTCACAACTTCTCATGAGGTTCCTGAAGGTATTTATCTTACAGATTCAGTCACTACTTTGTAAAGCAAGAAAGACAGAGATGTTCTGATTTTTGGTGACTAGGCTTTTTCACGGTATTTTGACATGTTTGAAAAAAAAGCACTCCACAGAAAGGGGCAGGGACATATTAAGATGCAAATGTCTCTGAAGAATAACTCCATGTCTGCTGGGTAAAGATTTTATGCAATAAGTAAAAAGAAAGACTGGTGATAAAGTGATCCAAATTGCTACTGATGGTCCCATTGCCATGTCATGGTAGACTGATGTGCAAGATCTTGAAAACACATATTAATAATGTACAAAAGTTCAGTCTAAGGACTATCACTGTTACATAAGATCCTATGAAGAGAAAATTAGAAGGTAAGCCTTTGTTTCTTAGTAGATTTTGAGAACATAAACACTGCTTGATTTTACTTTAAAAAATTAACATCTCTACTCTCTTTTGTGCAGTTAGAAATAAGTGGAAATAATACCTCACACCATTTGAGAGTTGTGACTAATAAGAACAAATCAACCATGATCAGCTTGCAAACTATAAGAACATATATACAGCATATTGAATCTAGAGCACCAGAAGGGACCAGCCCATACTCTGTAAAGCACTCAGCTCTTAACAATCACTCCAATTTACACGTGAGAAGACCAAAACAAAAGGTTTGTGCCACATGCCTAATAGGGACTGTGCATAGGTGTTTAAATTTAGACCAGGAAACCTGCCCAGGTTTTCACAGCCCTTCTGGCACGATCAGTAAAATGTCAGTCTGGTCTCTGCACCTCAGCCACATCACAATAAGGTCCACACAGCAGTGACTGAAAAGGCAGAAAGTTCAGGAGGTGGTCTCCCTGAGGTACATGTAAAAGGCCACGTACTTACAGGACAAAGAAATGACCACAATTTTCATTCAAAAACATGGAAATAGGCTCTTCTGTTAAAAAAAAAAAAAAAAAAAAAAACAAAAAACTTCACAGCCAGAACACTAAGCAGGTATGAGAATATATTTATGGGAAAAAAAACAAACCAAACCAAACCAAAAAAATCTAAGGAAAAGGGTGAAAGAAAAAAAACCCCAAACCAAACACAAAAATCAGATACCACCACCACAAAAAAAAAAAAAAACAAACCCTAAACAAACCAACATAATCAACCAGAGTAAACATAAACAAATAGATTCCTGATTTTAGGCTACTCTCTAACCTAGTGCCTTGTAGCTCTTCCAAGAAACTGGAGTTGGAACCTCCTGCCAGGCCACACTGGAGAAGAGTAAACCCACATTTTCTGGGTCCTGTGCAGCCCTGTCTGGCACACTAGCAGGTCTGTGACATGGCACCTGCTTTGTCCTTTCCATGGCATAGGGAGCCTAGGCATGCGCTCACGGCTGTAGTTCCCCCTCCAGAAAAAGCCAAGCATTTCAAAAGTCTGTTACAACTTTCCAGTTTGACACTTCCCTCCCTATTTTAATTCTGCCCCAAGGAAATTGTTTAAGGTCAGCACGAAAGCATTTGTAGAGGCAGGAATAGAAGTCCCCCACCAGTCTCAGATGTGGACCACACCCTGCTACTCACTGCCCAAGTATGAGTGCATCTTTCAAGATCCAGGGCTTAATCCTTTCTCTGCTCCAGATGCTTTACAGCAACTGCTGTCAGACAGGCTAGGACGCAGTGTGAAGAGGGCTAAATTTCAAGTACATTTCTGTACTCTTATGACTGATTCCTCTCTCTTGTCTGTTTAGAAACATACTGAAGTAACATACACCATTAATAAAACAAATGTCTTTGGAAAAGGCTTACAGCAAGAAGTTCAGAAAGTCTTCTGCAGATTGTGATTCAATCTGATTCCTCTCCAGTTTAACCTGACACGTTGGCTTGTTATTAATCTGTGTGATGTTTCAGATATTTTTCAGTAAGTCTTACTGATAAAAATTTTCTTCCCATTTAGACTAAAAGTTTTTATCCATGTTATCAGAACTTTTTCATTGATCAGAGAACAAGTTCTAAACTGACAATGCATTGATATGGGGAAGATAGAAAGGGCTGATCTGAACACGGAAAATCAAAAATTGCAAGGCTACCTAAATAGAGAGCTCTCATGAAATTTGAGTCTCCAAGGCACAGGGAAGGTTTTACCTTTTACATTTCTAATTAATTTCTAGCCCTGATAAGTACACCAAAATACATTTGCCTTTGTTTCTACCTAATGATACAAGAGTCCCAGAAAATTATGTTGGTAAATAGGAATAATGACCAGTCTTGATTGTGGTATAACAAGAAAGGAACAAAAGAAGGATCATGAAAAATCGTAGAAGCATGCAGAAAGCATTAAATACCTGACAGGAACAATTCATGGGAAGTTAATGAATAGCCAATATGGGACTGAGCAGGAAATCAACAGTGTTAGAAGCCTATGGAAGAAAAGGAGCAAATGTAAACAAGGAGAACACAGAGTGAAATAGGGTGTTGACAACAGGCAAAGAAAAACTCAGGGCATTAGAAAATAAGGAGAACTGAAATGACCAGTCAGATGTAGGAAGGTGAGAAAGAAAAAAAGGCCCAAAGAGTCACAAATAATTTTAAAAAATAATGTACTATTAAAAAAAATTATATTATGTACCAATTTTGGCAGCCTGTCAAATTTTAATTACCATTTCAATTACTAATTAAGTCTTCTCATTAACTAAGAAGACAGACTTCCAAGAGTTTTAATGTCACCTTTTTTTACACATCTATGATCTCCTCATCACAGTGGAAAACCAAATCCCATCAACAAGAACAGGACATTTGCCACCAGATAATCTCTGTCCCTTAACACTACAAGAAACCCAGAGTAAATGTCTATCCTAAATGAAGATCAAGGCAGAAATTTCAGTTATATCAGTGGAATAGGATTTTATATGTCTTTGTGACAATAAGCCTCTCTGAGAATGCAATCTAAACTGGAAATTGTTTAATTTTTTGTAGTCTTAATCGGAATAATTACTTCTCCAACCATATAAGCATCAGAGAACATAGCTGATGAGCATTAGCAGACACACATGACACACAGCAGTGGTACCTACACATGACCATACCAAGCTATTCATATACTTATCTGAAGCACCTCCATTTCTTCCTAACTCTTCTCCAGACTGATTTCCTTTTAATCAAATAAGAGACATAAAGACACTGTTGGGCCCAAAGCCAGCGTTATCACTTCCAGGTCACCTTCTATCCCTCCTCTGTGGGCAGCAGCACTGGGACACAGGGAGGGCAAAGTCAGGCATTTCCCCTGCACTCTTGAAAGGAATAGCAGTGCTTTGTGCAAGAAAAAGCTGTCACAGTTAGTGCTGGAACTAATGCCTGGCCTAAAGTGCAAAGAAAGATACCTGGAGCTTTGCTCCCGCTCATTTAGGGATAGTACAAGAACATGTTGTTATTTACAAACTATAGGGAAAAAGCCAACTGCACTACTTTTACTTATGATGGCTTTCAACTACATATGTTAAGTCTTAAAATTACATAAATTAAGGTCCATTGCCCATGGGAACATTAACTCATATTTGTATTACTGCTTTTCCTAAAATTACTTCATCAGGCAGTTTATTCATTTAATATAGAGCTTTAAGTATTTTTGCTTTCAAATTCAATGGGAACACTTATGCAATATCTGTCACAGTGAAATTAATGTGCATTAAAATCTGGCCTTTGATGAGATTCAATATATACACAGTAGTGCTTACTCTGGAGGAACCTTGGAAGACATCCTTTATCTCTTCTTTTTTTTTTTAATTTTAGTGCTTAAGCTAATTATTTCAATAATTCTTAATGCTTAATTAAGAAAGACGACAGCGGGAATAATCTCTCAGAGAATCCAATATAAATACAAATGCCATTTCAGAACATCTGTTGTTATAGATTAGGTATAATTGATATTATGTTGAAAATGGACAAAAACTGAATTAAACTGATACTGTGCATCTAGGAAAGCCTGATAAAGTAAAAATTCCTGTCCACAGCTCTGTAAGAACAGAGGGTTTTCTGTATATTGAAGAACTGCATAAAATGTAGAACAAACAAAGATTAATCACTACACTCTAAAATAAGCTAAGTCTGAAAGAGAACACACATGGACTTCTGTGCTCATGGTCATTAAAAGGCAAGGATAAATTTTACAGCACAAAACTGAGTTTGAATTTGTAGAAAAAATATTCAGAGTACCTGAAATTTTGCTGGAAATGAGAGAAAAGTTCAAAGGCAAGCAAACTTCCATTTTTGCAGCGGAGAAGGCAGCAGTGAGAAAATTAATCTCGTGCATTAATCTTAGCATTCCTCACAAGTGACTCAGGCCTGCAGAAGAAAACATTCCCACTATCTGGTTAGAAAACGTCGTGTTTCCCACACAGAAGGGAGGAAAAAAGCCTGAGCAGGGCTGATTTTACTACTTTCACCCTGATTAATCTGCTTGCAGACCCTTCTGCTGCTCAGAGTTCCAAACTGTTAAGGAAAATAGTTGCCATTTACAAAAAAAAAAAAAATTAACTAGTCCTCATGTGTAGAATAAGCTCGAGTCAGAGCATTTCTAAACAATTATTTAACTGTTTATAATTTATTATAATAGTCCTTGGTAAAAGCATCTAAGAACCACAATCAGCAGCAAAACAGAAGATAGGCTAATAAACTCTAAGGCAATGTGAGTTTACACACTTAAGAGCTATAAATACATACTTTGGTGACAAGCATAAAAAAGAGGCCAATAAGCAATGAAGAGCAGGAAACACCCTTGGTGAGCTGGAGGAGGGAGAGAGGTCAGAAAGCCACCACCAGCACCTGAACATCCACCATTTCTTACATGTGAGCCAAGTGTCTCCTAAAAAGCGAAATCGCAGTTCTGATGAGAGCACTGACCCCTTGCAGCTCTCATCTGCCTCTGTAAAAGCCAACACTGTTACCAACGGGAGAAAAATACATTTGCAAAAATGACACTCAGTTCTGATGCTGCACTCTTAAACCCTCCATGCTTGCAAGCAGAAACTTCCCACTGTGCAGTACAAGAGGAGTAGAACCAGGTAAAAAACACCAAAGCTTAACCATTTGCAAAACAAGAAGGAATCAGTATGAAACAAACTATACAGAACACTTTTACAGATCGCTATTTATTAATCTTAAAAATATTTCCCATACAGTTACTCAGGTGAGCTTCTGATTTGTTTCGCATTAGTGTGACATGAAAGTTGAATTTTGAATGATTTTTCTATTGTTATTTACACACGTGGGAACCATTTACAATTCAAAAACATTTTTTTTACTGTGTCTCTGAAAGAAAATTATCAGTTTGGACTGAATAGCTTTCTGTACCATCTTAGGTCTTTCAGCAATCGCTTTTTCACAATACAATATTTGAAAAAGGACTGAGATTATTGAAAATAATTGTATTGGCAAGGAAGGAAGGCAAATTATTCAGGGCAAATATTTCAAGTTTTTAAAGCCAAGTCCTCCTATTACAAATTCTATTTCCAACTTTCTCCTACTTTATTTTATTATACTCTACCAAACCGAAATGTTGTTAAACGTGCTTTAAATGTTTTCCCTCTTTACATATATCTTGCATCTTATGTCAGTTACTCCACAGCTCAGCTGAAAATTTGTAATAAAACTGCAGAGGTAAAATACATTTGAAGAATGCCACCATAAAATATGTAATTCTTTGGTCTTTCAAAGAAACTCAAGTTTTTTCACCTGTCACACAGTGGTAAGTGATGTAAGAAAAAAGAATGGAATGAAAGTTATTAACAGATTTTTCCATCTCTCTTCTGTATCTCACTATGGTTTACAATATCTTAGTCATGTTTGGGTTTTTTGTTGTTAAAGGGGTTTTCTTTTCGGTTGCTGTTGAGGTTGGCACAAAGTGTCTCCAAACCATGACCTATTAGAAACTTCTATAGGAAAGAATAAAATAAAAGCTTATTATTAGCTATTATTAGGTGTTTATTTTAATCTGTCAACAGGTTAAAGAAGATAAGTAAGATAGCACCAAGAATTATAGTATACTAACTACATTTGACTGATGAGTTTCCAACATGATTTTAAAAATTAACACTTTCACAAAATGTGTATATTGCAGACTTGGTATTATGAATGTGAAAAAAAGACTATGGCAGTTATTTCAAGACAGAATACAACACAGCAAGTTTGCTGTTATGTTCTTATAACAAAGTTATGAACTTCAGCAACTTCCTTCCCTTCCTGTAACCAGGTGGTTAACAATTTCAACAAAAAGGAGCACCAAGTAGGCATCCACACATACTCATTTTTTCATCCATCCATAGCCCACTAATTATTGTAATCTGCATACATGCTAACATTCATATTTACTGAGTTGTTATAAGCACCTTTCATACATATACAGCACATTGATCTGGACTTGGGGAAGGATTATAAAAAACTTCATAAAGACATCTACTAATTTCAACAATGTCTGACAGCTTCACTGAAAGACTTCAATGGAAATACAAAATCCAGCACTAGAATCTTAAACCTAGTTAACCTTAACCCAACAGGCCAGAAATTGGAGATTCTTGTTTCATTTGGAGTTACTCCTGTTCTAATGCTTCAGAGCATCTCAACTATATTAGAAAGACATCTCTCACAGGCAGCATCTACAAAAACAGTAATAAAGTCAGCTGTTGATCCCTAATAAATGAAATAAGAACAGTGCCAGGCATTCTCAGAATCAATAAAAAGATAGGGAAACTCAAACCACTGAGAAGTGAAATAACATTCCATCAGAAAGACAGTAAATAAAAGAACACCCAATTCTACTGACGTATTAGAGTGGCCCTAGGGTGGGAGATTCCACCTCAAAGAAGTCAAACATACCAAGTTAGGACAGCTATAATTTAAGATTTGTCATAATGCCATTATCCTCTGTAAAAAGCTTAATTCTGAGATTTCTTTGACTCCCATTTTACACAATGAATTAGAATGCTTAGAATTGTAAATGTTAAAGAAACAATCCTTATATAGATCCAGAATTTAAACTGCCAGCTTTTAAAAAGAGCTCATCAGGTATATTTCATGCTGTCAGTATGGTTAGTAAGATACTGAAAGATTAAGAACAGAAATAGTCTGCTAAAGTCGGTGGGTCTGCACACACTGAATTCAGTCCCACAGGATTTTCTCCTAAACTTTAATGCCAACACTCCAGAAGTGCCCAGGAGACTGCTTTCATCGCAGATGAAGATTTAAAAATATAATGCACGTGCCTTTGCACTGAAGTCAGCCATTACTCACTTCAATAAAGACTGACTTCTTGATCTACAAAATCTTCTGGTCACCTATCAAAACATGACCTATTTGCTCCACTGCTTATTATTATTATTATTATTATTAGGGATCTTTCTCAGAAGTCATTTGACCTGCCCCTCACTGATACTGTCCCTTTTACTATAATATCACCTGCTCAGCATTCTCCTTTCCCTATTTCTTCCTAAGACTTCTTGACTCTTCAGTGTGTCTTCTTCCCTTCTTTTTACATCCATACTATATCCTAGAAATCCACTAACAGAAAAGGACAATTACCTTGAAAATTGATGCATTAACCTCTCAAGAAATCCCACCACTAAGCTGCTTCCCCTGCTTCCACCCTTCCTTGTCAAACAATATTCATTAGCAGTTATCTGATTTCTTCTCAGCATGGAACACAGGCAGATCAGGCAGCTGCTGCAGCGTTGCCACTGGGTGAACTCTGTGCTAAGATCACAGTGGAGAAGACTGTGCTCACATGGCAACTCCACAATGAATGTAAACTACGTCACCCTTTAGTGACATAAGAACAGGCCACTTTTCAGGTGTCACTAAGAGCATTTGTAATGGACAGAAACTTCTTAATATAGATATGCAACAAACTGACATTTATCCTTATGGAACTTCCTTGTGTTTCCAAAATGTAAATTCATTCAGGAGAGCTTGAAGTCTTGCTGTCACCTTCAGAGTATGCATACAGTACCACTGGTAGCTGCTTTACATAGTCAGAGAAATGTAAAGGAATGTTATTGCAAGTAACAACCAACCCTTCCATGTTACGTGTAATGGAAAATGCATCAGAACATATCCATACAATTAAAAAAAAAATCTTCTGAGACAGAGTCCATCAAACCTCTCCAAAAAGCTTTGCTTCTGTTATTTATTTTAATCTTGCAAAATCTTTGTGGGTTTTTTTTTTTAATGAAGGAGACTAAAAATTAAATTATTTCATAAATAATGCAATAGAACCTCACTGTAGGTATACTTCAGAGCAACTAAGAATGTTTAATCACTTTTTTTCTAGGATTCTCCCCTGACTTGACATTTTGAAAGCTATATAGCACGTCAGCAAAAATAATGCGCTGATGGGAATATCCTGACAGAAGCAAAGGAATCTGCCAATGCCACACTTAAGGCAATTTTCTTAAAAACAAAAAGGAAAAAAAGCTACAAGACCTAAAAGAACATTCAACCACAAAACTATAATTTATTTTCTAATACATCTCTTCATATGTGCTAACTAGCTCCTGTCTCTTTCTGTTGAGAAAGTATTAGACAACTTGGCCAATATATGTCAACAAAACAAACTTAATCAAGTCTCCAGATGTTCAACCCTGCAAAGGTTGGAGCACCTGAAAGGTGAGAGGTTCCCCAGATGCTTAATGCTTAACAAGAACTTACCGTATCTCTCAAGACCAAGCCTAAAAGAGCTTTTTATTTCTTGGTGCCAACCCATTTAATATAAATTTATCTCCTTCATTATGTATTTTCTGGGAAATGTGAGTAGTGCCCTGTCTTTGAATAAATCTTTACCTTTTCAAGCCACAAAGTTCTCAGTAACATTTCAGCCATATACATCTACAGCTTACTTTGCACGGATTAATGTGACTTTCCCATAAAAGTTGGCTTTAACATCATAAATAACTGACAAGTGTTAAATAAACTCTTTGGAAAGCAAAGCTCAGGATGAAATGAAGACTCTCTGCAGGCACCCCACCTGGCAGCAAGGAGGCAGAGGCCACCACAGCTGCTCGTCCCCACCACCCCAAAGCTAACTGGGACATTCCAAGGCAGCAGCTCTTGTAAATATTTGGAATGTTGCTTTCACAGGGAACATAACTGGGCAAACCAAGTACACCACTGGGAAGGAAGTTACTCTGAGAAGATGCAGGTTTTGCAAGAGACAATGCTTTCTACTACCCTGCTCATGAAAAATCCTGGGCTAGCATATAGCCAAATTATCACAGTTTTTCTCCCATTTTTCAAGTTACAGAGCAACATGCACATCCTAAAAATCAGGCAACAAACAAACAATTTACAAGCAATTCTGACATTTGCCCTTACACACCACAGTCTGACACCTTCCTTAGCTTTCTACCTGTCCTTTCCATCAGTACATCAGTACCTCCACTTGTCCATAGTGCCATCTCAGTGTATCCATGTGGAAACTCACTGTGCCCTGGCTCCCTACACACTTGCATTTCTGCAACTCAGGCAAGGAGAGAAGGTGAGAAGAGGGACAAGAAGGGAACCATCAGGAACCTTTCAAAAAGATGATTGAGCAATACACATTTCCAGCTCTGTGCATGCATACACCAGGTCCAGGGAGATAACACATCCAAGGAAGACAGAATCTCCTGTGGCTGGGGAGGCTGTCTGGAGGAGGAATTACAGGGGAGGACAGGACTCTTCCTCAGCACTGGGCCTCTGCCAAGACGAGGCAAGGGGATGAAAGGACTTGACCTCTGAAACTTGCCTGAGGATGAAATGAGCTTCTTCACATTGTGTACGAATGTAACTGTTTTGATTGTGGTTTGCCATCCTACTAGACTGTAATAAGAGGTTTTCTCTCAGCATAAACAAAGTACATCAACAGCCCAAGGCGCTGTGGGACAGCATGCACACATTTCCTCCATGAGCACCTCCTCTGAGTGACATTGCACCAACCCTTCATCTCAGCAGGGAGGAACAGCTCTCCTGTCCCTCAGGCAGGACAGGCCACCACAGGCACATCCTCGCTGGACACCATCATGGTACTCAGTTGAGGCAATATAAACACAGAGATTACATGCAAAAATTTAGTATCACAAAGATCCATCAGATAACTTTCATAAATTACCAAATCTCCTCATTCTCTACCCTCACTGTCACCAGTGACATCCTCTCAAAGTCTAGTGTGAAGGTGACAAAGGGCTGGCTTCCAACACCTTTACCAAAGAAAATATAGATGCATGAGGAGAGTTGTTTTGCAGTTTCCAAGAATATTTTAAGGAAGAGTTAAAAGCAGGTACAAAAATACCAATTTACAGAAAACATCACACTGCCTGAAGGACAAGTAACAATTATCTTACATCACAACAGAGGTTGGACTTCACCCAAGGTGACAAGGCACAAGCAGAGTGCATTGAACCTTTTCAGCACCCTACCTCAAACCTGATAGTTACATTAACAAAAATTTACAGTGCTGTTGAATTCTGAGCAAGGGGCCTCTCTTATCCTAAATTCCCACCTCAGAAGCATCTCAGCAAGAAGCTCCTCCTCTCATTTGTATGAGGACAGGTGACAGGAATGTACAGTGCCAACACCTGTCTGTTTAACACACATAGAGCACTTGCTGGCTGCTGCCCCTCAAAGGCCCCATGCCTTACTTCTCAGTACTGCCAATGGAGACAATTTCTAAAGCAGAATCTGATAAAAATCTGGAAGATGTAGCTTCTACCATCTGGATGATTTAACTGATGTGGGCTAGAACAGTCTTTCTTTCATGCAGGGATACACTGAGCCCGGTCCTGTTATAAATATGTCCAACATAAGAATAACCACATACACTGCCAGGGCTAAGAGGATTCTGTGTACATGGCAATCAGCCTTGGTCACCCTCAGTGAAGCACTGAGGGAACTGCAGGGGAGAAAGAGAGAAGATGAAGTCCATTGTAAAGATACAGTATTGTGTCATCTCTAATATACATTTCATTCTATTGATGAAGAATTTCTCTGATGAACTGGGGAACACAGACCCAGACTTCAGACAAGCTGCTCCCCAAAAGGAACAGACCTAGCAGCTTTCTCATTGTAAATTCCAAGAGAACATTGATACTGCAAAAATTCAACCTCTGTGAGCTTCCAAATATCCAGTGGGATATTTGTGTTTAACAATATAACAACACATTAATGCCTCCCAAACATTAACAAAGTGACACTGTTAGTTACTGACAGTCAAACAGAAGCTCACTCTTTCACAGCTAGAACATATGATTAAGTCCCAGCTGCTAAGAATTGAAGAACAGATCCGGTTAATGTGTAGAAGGGATGATATAGGCAGCATTCTCCCTCATTAATTCAAGACAGCTTCTTGAAAGACTTTCTGCAGGTTCAATGAACACTAAGCAACAGAAGTGAGCTTAAGTGAGTACTTGAGCCGTTGCCTCAGTATGAAGAGCATCTCTGTACTCCACACTGAGGGGTCCTGCACGCAGCCAGAGCTGGCAAGTGCTACAAGGAGCTCCATGGAGATAAGCTGCCAGAGGGCTTTAAATGAAAAGTGGAAAGTGGGGTATCCAAAAACCTAGTATTTTAACACTAAGGAGAAATTTGAAGCTTGCTTATCAGAAACAGCTGCCCGTCAAAAACAGGACAGCAATGGGGAAAACCATTCAATGAGAGCAGAAACTTTCAAAAGAGAGCAGGAATGAAACTATTCTACTCCAGACATCCTTACCTCACTTAACATGTCCATGTAGTTACAATCAAGATTCACACACAGGTACTTAGTTCAGTCCAGGGATTTTTCTGTGGAGTACTGAGAAGCATTAGCAGTTCAGTCCAAAACCTTTGCGCACATCACGTAAGATGAATACTGCTCAGCTTGAGTAGAAATAGCCACTGTTAGAAAAGGAGTCTCTTAAATCATTAAAATTTCTACATCAGCATATATATTCCAGGCACATTCCTTGGTGCACCTCTGAGAGCATACATTTACAGTCCAGAGGAAGGCTACGAAGAGATGACAAATCACCTCACACTATAAAACAGAAATACTTGGCTGACTGGTACAGAGGAGCATCGAAAACAACAAAAAAAAATTTGTCTCTGCTAAAAAGCTCAGCATTCTGCTCCTTCTTGCCCCTTTCCTTTCACTGAGTGAAGATGGTTGGTCCAGCTGGTTTTGTCTAGTGACTGCAACAGCTGTGCTCTTCTTCCCTACAGGTACATGCGGCTCATCACCACAGCCTGTGCCTCCATGACACTACCAGTCTTCCATGGGACCTTACTATCAATGTAAATACTTTTTAACTCTCATTTCAAAGTCCATCTGGTTTTTCAGCCAAACTGCTATTTTTCCAGAAGTTACTGAATATTTATAGTTATTTGTATATAGACTCAGGCATTCATCTTTTCTATTTCTTACCTAGGTGCTATTGTGTAAGACTGGCTTTTGAAGACTAGCCAAAGGCAAGTTTAATTCCTCATTCTGGTGAACATTTGGAGCAAACCAAGTAAATGCTTTTGAGTTTTCATCCTCCTAATTCAGGGCAACATGCATTTTTCAGGATGACACCACTATGAGACTAAAAATAATAAATTCTTTTAAATGCTGTACATCTTTGAGATATAAAATATCCATTGGCCGAAAGTCAGGGGGAGGGGAAAATGTTTTATATAGGATTTTCATACTCATTTAAGTATTTTGGCTTCAAATACAGAGGTAATATTAGGTATTTTCATCACTGATACAAGGTTATACAATTTTTTTTAAAAGAAAAAATTGTTTTTGACATCATACTTCCTCTTCCAGCTGGGCTTCAAGGCCTCAGTACTTTTGAGTGGTCATCCAATAAAGCAATTAATTCTCTCATGTACTGGCATTATATAGATATTAAGCTTTCCTTACTTAAGGAAGAAAAGTGTTGATTGGAAAACCAGATTATCATTCTGACAGTGTTCTGCATCCAAAAAGATAGAATTGCATCTTTGCATCTGACAAAAACATTTAATGCCTTTATAAAAGCATTGTGGTGTAAAGTTACAGTTCTGCATCCAAAAAGATAGAATTGCATCTTTGCATCTGACAAAAATATTTCATGCCTTTATAAAAACACTGTGGTGTAAAGTTACAGTTAGAGGTCTTTGATTTCCTTGCTTTTGTTTCAAAATATTATTCCTGTTTGATGAAGATTTCGCAAGACATCTTAAGTCCACATGCCGAATTTCTTGGCCCCGAACCATGTACAAAGCTTTCCAGCTTCCTTAATTTCATACACATGAAAACACAAGGAGGGGTGAGCTGCAATCCAGCATAACTAAAATAGGAAGCTAAGAGTAGTGACAGGTACTATGTCTGCTGAATATTACAAAGTTTTGTTGGTTTACAATCTTTTTCCTTAATGTCAGTGAAGGATCCACCTAAAAAGAACTGAGGCTTCCATCTACAAACCACTTGGGGAAAGCGGATATGTAAAACCCACAGAACTACACTGGCTTTAGAGGATAACACCGTTTCTCCCTGTGCTAAAACCTTTCAGATGCTAGCTCACATTTTTGTGTAAGATAAGACACAAAGCTACCTGCAACAGAGAAAGCTCATTGCAAAGCAAGCTCGCGTACTCTTGTCCCTACTGTGTGAACAAAGAGCACATGGTATTGATTCCAGGCCTGGGACCACAGCAGATCACTGCAGTCATGTCCTGCTGCCATCAGCAGGCTCCCAAGCCAGCTGCAGATGTCAAATGCTGCAGGAGCTGATGGGCACACAGATTGCCTCTGCTGCCTGCAGGACAGGGCGGGCGTGCTGCACAAAGGTATGCAAACCTCATGACAAGGTCACCTCTCAGGCCCACATCACATCTGACCTGCCACACCTCTAGGGACACCTGGGTGCAAAGCAAGAACTGCTCAGCATATGAGCCAAATATAGCAGGGCCACCAGGCTGGAAAACAACTTTGTGGAAGAGGTCCTGCTTCTGAACTCGAGCCAGCAATGTGCCCTCACAGCAAGGAAGGCCATCAGCTTCCTAAGCTGCATAAGCTGCATTAGATAAGTGTCACCAGCAGGTCATCAAGGGAAAGGATCGTTCCCCTCTGCTCAGCATGGCTGAGACACATTTGGAATGTGGGATCCAGTTTTGGCTCCCCAGTACCAGAGAGACAAGGATGTATTGGGCAAGTTCTCCAGCAAAGGGCCACAAAGATGTCTAAGGAATGGGAGCATCTCTCATACAAGGGGACTCTGAGAGAGCTGGAGAAGAGATGACTTAGAAAGGTCTTATCAATCTGTAGAAACATCTGAAGGGGGAAGGAAGTACAGATTCTTCTCTTTGGTGCCCAGTCACAAGACTGGAAAGAGGGACACAGGCTGAAATTCACTCCACTTAAAAATAAGAAGAAACTTCTACAGTGAGGGGGGTCAAACACTGGCATGGATGCCCACACAGGCTGTGTAGCCTCTGTCTCTGAAGATGCCCTAAATAAAGCCGAGCAGAGGCCTGAGCAACCTGCTTTAGCTGACCCTGATCTGAAAAAGGCATTGGGCTAGATCATCTCCAGGGGGACCCTTCCAATCTTAACTATTGTCTAATTCTGTAAAAAATAAACAGAAAGTACAAGTCATATTAGACAGCACTTTTAAAACTAGTAAGAATAAATAAATATTTTTAAGCTGACAATGTCAGTCATTGAAGTTTTATCAGTACCACTTTCATTCTTCACCTTTCAGAGAGGAGGGAAAAGCTGTTTTGACCCCACAAAATTTCTTCTGTCAGATAAACAGAAACTTCTATCAACAGTAGTTTACCAACCAGTTGAGAACACAAGTGGCAAAATAACACTTAAACAAATTAGTACATTACGCTATTTTCCCCAAGCCTTCACTGCCAGTCATGAATTTTTAAAGTTATTAACATGCTAATTAGTACATGTTGAAATAAAAAGTACCTATTGTGATAAATAATTACACCCCACAGAATATTGAAAGGTTTATGAAAACAAATTTCTTCATCATTCAAAATGATAGCATACATTTTTTATTATGCAGCACACGAAAGCATGCTGGCCGCATGCTTGCATTCCATCTACACATGGCCAGTGAAAATTGCTGCCAAAAGCAAGAGTTCTCTTTGAGAGAGCAGACAAAAAAATTAAGAAAGAACATAATAAAAACATTTGTCAGAGTATCTCATTACCAAATTACAAGAAATTAATAAGCTAATAACCCTTTTCGTTTAGAAGAAATCCATCTCACTTAGATTTTATTTTACTATTTCATGCCAATGATGAGACTGACTCAAATAATTTACAATCAAATGTGAATGTGAAGTTGCCCAAGACTGTGTGTCTAGGGAAGAAATCCAAGGAAACAGTCTGGTCTCTTACTGCAAACCAAAGAAAGCAATTCTCAAAATAAAAACTGACATTTTCTAAATTCACAAAACAATAAAGTCAGACCATTTCTTCCTTTGAGGAGTCTTTGTTCGTCTCACTGCCTTGAAATTCCTCCATAGAGGAGTGGTATCTTCTCTTTGGACTCAAGGCTCTTGAAGGACAGCTCCACTCAAAACCCACAAATCCTAGCATCCCTCTGATGCTGACACTCGGTAAGGAACGGTGCTGCCCTAATTAAGTCTCCTGCCTTCTTGTGAGGATGCTTTTTCACAAAAGCTCTGTCCCAGCTCAATGTCTCCTGAGCACATCTTCCCACAAAGAGGGACTCAAATGTGCAGAACTAGCTAATTGCATACTCCATGCCAAATGGGACATGACTGTCACTGATGTCACAACAGCATCAGCTCTGGAAGTTGACTCAATGTTAAGGAGAAGACAACATGAAAAGATGGCACAAGTCTTTATGCCTTCAACCAGCCTAGTGTTCCTGACTGACAGAAGTAAATGAATCTGGCAAGTTAGCAAACATTTATCCACACTGGATTTAGCTGCATTCTGTACTGGCATGGCATGCTAATATTTATTAGAAATAGAAATACTGAGGGAGTACTATAAAGTAGGAAAGGTTGTTCTGCCCTCCGTGTCATGATGATTACAAATGAAGACAATGCCCAGTTAAGGAGACACTATTCAAAGTCTGGTAATAAAGCCATTTCCAGAGGTAAAAGACAGACACTTGGGAATGCTTAAGCTGTGCTGGAGCGTCTGACATACCAGCAATCTCTGGGGGGAAAGAAAACAGTGAGAGAACAACTCCCATTCATGTTAAAGGGATTAGGATCAGAGTCTTGCAGACAGAGGTACTCCACAAGCCACACAGAAATCTAATGTGTTTTAAAAACTCTACATATAATAGAAGCAATGCCAAAAATTTTATCAGGATAGACTTCACTGCACTATGTTTATTCCTAGCCAGATCACACTCACAGCCTGTTGTCCATGCTAGAGAGCAGCTTGGCTTAGCCAAGGCCATTCCAGGGAGGTTTCACAGATCAGAAGATGCATTAAGGGATTTGATTTATAGGAATTATTTTAATGTTTTGCTAATAAATAATAATACCACTCTAATACCCAAATTAATACAGTTTAGAATAGGAAAAAGAAAAGACTGCTCTATCAGCTTGCAAAGCCAAGCCCTTCTGACCATCAACCCAATATACATTTGATAATAAAACCACACACTGGAGAGGGCATTAAATGTTAAATGTAGTGAATGTCAAGTGTAGTGAAGCACAGGGCCTGGTGGGAAGAAAGTTAGGTAGAGTGTGCAACTTAATCACAACAGCTCCAAGTGGGAAAAGCCAGAAACATAAGGCACATAGGAAAGAACTAAGTTGTCCCAAAGTAACTGCATTTCTCACTTTGTTCAAAGGCTCACAGGATTTGCCTTCTACATGTAAGCTAAGGAAGCACACTGAAAAAATGACAGGCAAACGAGTATTCCACCACTCAGTTCCCATTAGCAAACCATATATGCTGAAATCCGAAAGAGCTTCCATCGCTGCAGTCTTTAGTAATTCATGGAAGCCAATTACTGAGTGCTTGTAAAACACTCTTCAGATGCTTCTTTGATAGCCCAGCTCAGCTAGGTTTGTACAACAGGCACAAACCACATGTTCCCCAAGCACTTGAAACGATTTGAAGGTAGAGAAGCCAAAATACGCCTCAAACTTCCAGCTAACTTTTATAGAGCTTTGCATTTCTGCTGCTGTTTCTGGTTTCTGTTTTATTCCAGTACTTCTCCTATTATTTAATGATTTACATAGCACCTATATCCATAGCTATCAGCCATCCTTCCCATATGGCCTTAAAAGGACTTGTTAAGATTTGCAGGGGGAGGGGGAAGGGAGGAAAGGGGGTTCCTTCTGACCGAAGTATGTCAAGGCTGTTGGAAGCCAGCAAATCCTGGCCTCCTGACCCATTTTTAAATAACAAATTATGAAAACAGTCCTCACGCTGTTTCTCACTGAAATCAATTTTATGATTCTACTCGTAGTGAGAGATAGAAATCTGCATTTTGGTGACAAACAGAATGCAAAGCATTCTATAATTTTCACTTTAAAAGGATGCAAGAATAGCTGGCTCCTTACAAACTTGACATACCCAGCACACACACACAAAAATTTAAACAAGTCCTTTTAAGGCTGCATAGCTTCTGTCTTAAAAAAAAAAAAAAACACAACCCTCACATATTTGCTGGACTGGGTTGCTAGTGCTTCCCAGGCCTCTTCTCCATCCCTTTACAAACTGTGCCCTGTCCCCAGACACACGGGGACAAAACCACCATCTCATTTCTCACCAGCAGGGAAGGGATAGCTGAGTGGCATTTCTGCCACTTGGCAGAAAACTTAGAATAAATTATTTTTTAAAAGAATAATTTAAAATTACACTACAAATGGGAAAAAAAAGTGGGGGAAAATGGAATTGGATTAAATCACTGAAACTACAAGCTATTTTTCTGCCTCAGTGACACTAAAGCTCAATCTTCATTTTCCTAACGCATTTGATTACCAATCTTGCCTGGCTTCAGTTCTGCATATCCTACCTTTGTGATATGAACGTACTTTAAAGACCAGAAGACCAATTAGTACATAGGATCTGTCCTCATCATAAATACATTCCATAACAAAAAATTCTAGAGATGAAAATATCTTCTAACTTTTTCAGTTTTTATGTCCTCCAGCACGTTTTGTCTCCATGGATACTCAAGGCTCTACTTTTCATTTATTCTGTGTGGAATATGAGCCTTTAGTATATGAGCCTGTGTATGAGATATACAAAACACTAATAGTGCTCACACACAAAAACCACCACAAATTCCTCAATGCAAACCTTTTTAATATTAAATACTTGTTCTGTGAAAACCAGTATTTCTTGTGGACCCCACAAGTCCCAGGCAGAAGAGGTATTTCCTATTCCAGTCAACACATTTTATAAGAGAACATGACAAGAGAAAGGTGAGCATCAGCTGACTGAGAGGCTGTTCAAGAAACACCCTGCTCAAATGGAATAAGCTCCTAATTGCTAACCTGAGTTTATTTATGCCTAGTTTATGACTCATAGCTGTACTTTAATGGAAAGAATTCTTTCTTTTCTGTTTATTCCCTTGCTATGTCATTGACAATTATACCCTTCTCATCCTCCCTTTCACTATGCTAAGCAACGTTATTCTTCTTGAGTTCTCAAGATGATAGTACCTCTGCTTCCTTAATTGTTTTCATATCATTTCTCCAGACATTAATTCATCTTTCTTAAACATGGGGCACTGGAAATGTACTCATATTCCCAGTGAAACTCTATCAGTGCTCTTTGCAATGCTATAAACAACTTTTTTTTTTTTTTTCTCTACCAAAAATCTAACATCAAATGCAAGGTTTATAGTTAGAAAAGGAAAAAAGAAACCCACACTTTTCAGAAATGCAACAACTGTCAAGGAGAATCATCAAATTTTTCTGGCACTATCTGGCTATGGTAAAATTATGCTTCATTTTCCTCTCCCATTCATCATTATTCCTTGTTTTTAATAATGACTTCCTTGTTCTAAACTCTCTCACACATCAAATGTCAGAATAATCAATCAACAGGTGCCCAAGTCAGATTTTTGCTTCTTTTTAACAGGAAAAAAATATATTTGTTTTTCTCCAGTCATATGTGAGCAGCTCTGGAAGGACTGAGCTATCAAAAATGTTTGAGATCAGATTTTAAGGTTTATGTGTCAGCGCCTACAATATTTTGAGCTGATGTCCAATGACACAGCTAACACAAACCTTGTAGAGAGAGTAATATATTCTACAAGAACAATGAATAGAGCCAGGAAGAGGACCATGTGCCATTACTCAGTCATTTAGGGACGGATAACATACGGTACCCAGGATCCAGGAAGATCAGACACTTAGGTTTTATTCTTAAAACAGAGATTCTATTTTTCAGGCCCTCATTTACACAAATAACATTGGTTTTAGTACAGCACCTCCAGTATTATCACACTATTGAGAGTGGAGATAGAAAATATCTCCTTTTGAGATAACGTCTATATTATTTTTAAGGTATACTGCTTATTCAATGCATCATGGCTTCATTTCAGTCCCTGCTTCTGTGTCTGAAGGACATCTTTTATTTGCATCAGCTTCCTCTGGAAGAACTCAGCTCAACTCTTCACAATTTGCAAAGAAGCCTTTAGCCTTCTTTGTTTGCAGGATCTCTGCTTACCCTTTATTCTGAGGCAGTTAATTGTACATTTGCATTTGCAATAGAATGCTTTATGTTACAGTTTGGGGACTTTGTTTTCTGGAGAAAAAAAAATTTTAAATTAACTGTCCCCTGATCTCATCAGTTTACTTAATTCCCTTTAGTCCCTGAATTTTGTTCCAATTCCATTTGAAATTGGTTAAATTGTCAGTATTTGTTCCAGTACTGTTTTCACAGTCAGCTCTTCAACAAGGTCATTCCTACATACCAAAGTCAAGCCTGAAACGGAGTGATCTTTTCATTCAGTAACTATTAGAAGAAATATGTTGACTACTACATCCAGAAATATCCTTCCTATCATTATTAATAGCATCTTCTCCAAGGAATAAAAGTTTCCCATAGATATGGATCTCCCAGTAGTATTTCCTTCTCTAGAAATGTTGACTTCTACACAAAAGCTGCACTTGGCATCTACAGCGGATCCATAATACCATCTCACTGCACTTCACATCTTAAACCTGCCCAGAGCAGGTAAAGCAGGACTGTGCACTTGTCCATCCCATCAACCAGGAGGCCTTCCAGGCAACCAGCAACTGGAATAACCTTCTCACCACCCCCAGGCCATTCTGGCGCTGTGTGAACAGACTAGGAAGCACAACTAACATTGTTGAATATTTCATAAAAAATTCACTCAGAATCCATTTTTAAAGTACTCCTAATGACAGAAAAAATTAAAAATTCATAAACTTTGCCATGGTTTTTAAAACTTCTTAAGGTTGTGGATCCTTTCTATCAAAAAATGTGAGAGAAACAGCCAGTCTGACCTAACAGAAGATTCTTATCTGTATTAGACATGTTTACAGATGGACAAGTTTAAAGACAATTTATTCTTGATTTGGCATTTCAGAAGCACCTCTCACCTTTGTAGTGTAACAAAAGCAGCTTCGGTACTTGAGTGCAGTTGTATTTATTAACACTTTGAATGAGTCACCACTTCCAAATGCCTTATGCTGTCCTTAAAATCATACTAGCATATATTTCCTTTTAACATTTTGCTAAGTGCTACTAAAACTTTACAGCCCTGGGGGAAAATTATGTAGGAGAGAGCTGGCACACTTACACTTTAAACAATGAGGCATACATAGATCTGTTCATCCTTTACCCACAACAAGCAAAAAAACCACCTTTACTTAATGTAATGTCATCCACAAAATTTCACATGTATGGATTATATTTCCTCCAGAAAATGCAATATATCCCCGGTAAACCTGCACAAAGGGCCACTGCTTAGCACAAAGATAATGTCCTTAAATCCTAAGTGTAGCCATATAAGAGAAGAAAAGAGCCAATATGAATTTTAAAAAAATATTTAATTTAAAAAATAAATAGGTTTGCAATAGATTCTCTTTGAAGAGTAGGCACTGTTCTGACTTCTTACTCTTGCAAAAGTTTGGCAAAACAGAAGGAACAGCACCACTGAAATGAATTAGTTAGGAAGAGGACTGAAAAAGTTTGCATTATTTCTTTTAAGCTGGTGTGGTCATCTTTGTCAAATACCTATCTATGTTCCAGGCACAAGTGTATTTTTCCTATTGGCAATATTATCCATAACCACTAATAGTGAAATGTAGAAGATGGTGGTTTCCTCCAAATGAAGCTATCCATAACAAAAATTAGTTGCTGTCACAGGAGTAATGGTGTAAACAGAAAAAATCTGTTTGTATGAGCAGAGGGTTTACCCACTGTGATGAACATCCGCTTTACTTACTGTGGTTTAATGTGCAGGGACACACCTAGGAGCTCCTTCCACAGCTGCTGCTCCAAGTGCCAGGAGTTTTTATACCCCTGGGCCATGCCACAGATGCTGGCACAAGTGCAGGGGGCTGCAGCAGCTGCAAGGATCAGTGCTTGGGCTGTGGGCTGGCTGCCAGACACAACAGCAGTAGGGTCAGCTCATCTATGCCTTTCTCTCATCAATATTTTGCAATTTCCCCTCCTTTTCATCCCCCATTATCTGCAGTTTGCTATCTCTCAACTTCACCGCTCCCTCTTCTGTCCCCAAAACCAAGCACCATTAACAAACACATTCCAAGAGAAGCTCCATCACAATGAGCAAGATGAGGTATGTCCTAAGCTTCCCTCTTCTCCTCCACCTGCAGAGGCAGAAGATCTCAGTCTCTGAGAGGATGATTCTTCCTTACTAAGGAAATGCAGAATAAGGTTGATTAAGGCAACTATTTAAAAGACAGGAAACAAAAATAAAAAAATAAAGCCGTGAGTTGAAAAGGTTGTCAAGGGCGGTATTCATCTAAATGAAGAACACTGCAATGTTGATGTCAGCTGCTAAGCTTGGGCTCCATTTATAGTTGGGGTGAGGAAGAGATCATGACAGAGGACATTTTCCCTTTGACTTCAGGCCATGAAATGAGCTCCTGTCACTGCTATTACACTTTTTTCCCCACTGTGTGTGAAGTTCATCCCTGAAGAAAGCAACAAACGCAGTTTCTAGGCAGGAACACAGAATAAGGATGTCCCTCACAGCAGAGCCAGCATCCCTTCCATGGGCAAAACAAAACAAAGGGAGGAAAACTTGGATACCAACAACAGGCCAGCAAAAGTGCAGTCTCAACTAAAAGCTCACATGCTCATGTTGCCCCAAGAATAAATTTAAGTCAATATGAAAAGTCGGCCATAGGGCTCTGGAAGAGCCCTTCAGCTGAAGGAGTGAAGTGAAAAAACCATCCAGCCTCTGAGACACAGACCCTGCTGTGTTTATCTGAGAGATTACACATAGCTGTGTGCAACAGTAAGGGGCAGTGATCCACAGCCCAGGAGGATCCCCATGTCTTACATTCCAAGATATTGACCAAGGTGAATTTTGCTAACTTTTCAAGTATTTTCCTTCCCAAGAAATCACTTTCCAGTTTAAAGCAATTATGAAGAGTCACAGGCTCAAAGACTGATTTTCTTATAAAAAGTTACATTAAAACAGAACAAATATGCTTCTTTGAAACCTTCAGGAAAAGGATCAGTCCCCTAATTTGCCAGACATGTAGGCAATAATTGTAGTAGCATGCTTCCAGGGTGCTTTTTATCTCTTTGCTGTTGCCATTCTCTTTGAAGAAGCAGCAGATTCTTGGGAGAACAATAATTAATAGAATCAGTCTAGAGATCATTTGCTCCAGTCCCTCGGCAGTGCTAAGCTCCAGGAAACAGAGTAAAGTGAACAATCTAAACCTACTACAAATGGGACGAAGATGTGTACCAAAGCAATGGGGGGGGGGGGGGGGATGCATATGCTTCAGGGAAACTCCAGAAAAGCTAAGCTGTTCTTTCTTGGTCTTTTCCCCCCCCATTTTCCTTGATGCTCAAGTTATACCTACAGAGATTTACTAATGCAAATTAGAAGTACATGTTTCAGAGGTCATTCAGGAAGTAATTTAAATACATTTAAGATTACATACATATAAACCTACGGAAAATGCAAGTGAGCCAGGAAACTACCAAACGCTCCTGCCGCAAATATAACAAATCTGTGACTAAGAGGCAGGATCATCGCACACACCCCCCAGAATAAGGCCAAATGGCAGACACAGTTTTGATCCCCAAATAGAGAAAATGCACATGAGCATCAAAAAAGGCACCAGAATGCAGGCTGTCAAAACTACTATGTGACCTAAGAAACTTCTGGATAAATTATTTTTATGCCTCAGATGCAGGCCATGTGCTGTAGAAGAGGCACCCTTCTGCAAGCACAGCTACAAGTAAAAGTGCATCAGTGCAATTACTGCAAGTTCACCTCCGCTTTACCAATACATATATCTGGGAATTATATTTTTCTCCAAGTTGGTATATTTTTCATTTCCATAACGAAAGAAATTACTTCTGCTGGCATCAAAACTACTTTTTTTTCTTCCTTCTTTTTATTTGACAAAAGTTAACACTGGAAAGAGAAGAATTTTAAGGAAGATGATTTCTAAGATGTAATTGTACAAAACTCACAGGTGAGGTTTAGATAATACTAACAGTGAAAATACCACAACAGTCCATACTCACCATTTGGCATTAGAGCAGCAAACCTAAGCTTGCATCAGAACATGGCACACTGCTGTTTCACAAGATACAAGAAATGCCTGTATTTATAAAGAAAACATTTTTAAATGGATAACTGAACTTAGTTTTGGCAAGGTAACTTAAGCACCTTCTAGTAAGTGCAACAAGATTTGTCACAACCTCAGGAGGCCAACCAGGAAGCCTTACTCGCTCCTCCCATGGGGTGGTGATCGATGTCAATGACATTTGTTAAATGCCACGTGTGATGTGGTGATTGGGTAACTTGGTGGATAATCTGAAGTGAATACTTCCAGCAGAGAAGAAATACAAGAATGGTATACAAAAAACATATGTCACTAATACGTTGTAATATGCATACAAAAGAGAAGGACAGAAAGCAGACAAGGCTGTGATTACAAGGATCTTTTTCTCCCGAAGAAAGATCTTTCGAGCACTGCTCCTCACTAACATGATGGTTTCGCCTTGGTAAGTACATGGGTATGTCAGCAGGGCTGTTTATATGAATGTGAAGCTCAGCCTCCAAGTGCAGTTCTTCAGTGATGCTGATGCTTCAGGGAGCAAACAAAAGCTACAACTGAAGTCAGGGGAGCTATCAACCCCAAGCACTAATGCAAAGCAAGACATTGGTAGGTAGGTGACAAGACTCAGGATTCACAGAACACTGGAGGACAGCAGGGGGGTTTCAGCCCTTTTTTGAGCATCAACACAGTTTCTATACACAGAATTCTTTTAAAGCATTACTCAGTGCATGCACCAAACCCTGGTGTACACTGGCCTAAGGGGCAGTGGTCTTGCAGGAACTGCCTGCTACCAGCAGGAATGGAGCTCAGGAAGACACCCAGCTACACCATCAGCAGCACTGTATCTGCACTGCCCACCCAAACACCAGACTTTTCTTGTTTGAAACAAATGTGAACACTCCTGTAGCTCTGAGCAGGTCAGGACAGCCCTGGCCTTCAGTCTTCACTATATGTGCTCATTTATAACCATCACTGAGGCTGAAAGCACCACTCATAAGGCCAGGATCATCTGAACTGCGTGTGGCACAACATGGACAAAAAGGACTCCCAAATGCAAAGAACTTGCGTCATAAGACATAATTCTAATGGGTGACAGGGAAGACAGAGCCATTCATTTACCCACTTCTGCTTTAAGCACAGAAGCCTCAAAGAGATTTGAAGAAAGCTCATGTAAAAGCAACCTCATCTGCCTGATGAATGGATTAAAAAAGATCTGTTTCTTTGCTTATTTGGAACCAAATTCAGAAACTGCACTTAGAGTTAAATCTCTGTCTAAATACCTAAATACGCACTGTGATGAGTCAGAGTATTTATTGTTGCCTTGCTCCAATCACCCTGTTAAAGTTGCATTCGAGCTTGCTTTAAAAGGGATCCACGAAGATAGCTAGAGGCCAGTTCAGGCAAAATAGCAAGACAGTAATTCCTCATGGTAACGCCATTAACTGCAGAAACTTATCCCAGAATAAATGTGACCTCCCCTTTTCCCCCTTGCTTTCGCATCCTTAATAGATAAATAGAAATTCTACTGAGTTAACAGAAAACTAAGTAGTATTACCATTAGTGGGAAAAAAGAGCTTCATGAGAGAAAACAGCGAGATGAATCACCAAGAACATAACAAGGTTATTTGTGAAAACCAAGGACATACGTACGCACTCTATTACACATTATTACTTCTAAATGCACCGAAATGCATTAAGCACTTTACACAGAACAAGCTATGTACAAACTCTGCTCTTGTCAGTTTATAAATTTGACTTCATAAACACTGAAATCATCCTCACCCTTGTCAAGAAGCCATGAGACTGCTGGGATTTTCAGAAGCAAAGGCTGAAATCTGCATTCAGTTTTGAAGTTTGTTTTACACCAGACCTCGGGAGCAGAGCTGCACCATTTTAGAAAACCTCAGTAATATATACTGTAAAGAAAACATTCCTTCATGTAAAATGAAACCTTGACTTAGCCAAGTCTAGCACCCTTAGGAGAAGAACAGTGTTAGATAAGAGATCAAACCTACAAGTGTCCCAGACAGACAAGACTAGCACACAATACGCAGTGACAACCTATACAAGACAAGGGGGAAAACAAAGAGTCATTTCAACATCAATCTTCTACATCTTTGCAGCTGAAGGTCTTCATCTGAATTTGACAGGTTCAAACCAAAGCCCCCACCTTGCAAAACAACACCAGCAAAATTAAACGAAATATAATTAACAAATGACAACAGCATGAAGATCTGAGCTCTAACAATCCTGCCTTGAGAGAATGTGTGTTGCCAAATTACACACATAACTTGGGAGAAGTGAAAAACCTTGCTATTTCCAGTGACGTTTAGTGAAAGAGACATTCTAATCTGCAAAGCCTCACACATTTAAGTAAATAGTTATTAATAGCCAATTGTATTGTATTTATTTTAATACAAAAAGATGCAGAAAACTGACTAAAAAGTGTAAATATTCCACCAGAAATAATACAGAACAAGTTAGGCTGATAAATGTGCTCTGCATGGAATTTTTATTAAAAATTATTGTGGGTGATCTACAGAGTATCTGTATTTCATGACGGTTCATTTTCTCACTTTCTTGCAAGAGACGGAATTTAAGAGAACTTTAAAGTAAGCAATAAATTAAAAACCATCATCAGAAACATGTTAGTAAAGGAAAGAAATTCAATTATACTTCCTCAGTTGGCATTCCAGGCATGCATTCTACATAAAGGGCATGCAATTTAAACAACTGGTACAAAATATAGTATATGATGTAAGCAAACTCTGCTTGATATTACATGCTAGCTAAAGTAACAGGCACTCTATTTGCAGGCACAGATAATAATTGTAGGGACTTTCAGGCAGTAATATTTCTCATCAAACACTTTGAGGTTATGCTCAAGAGAGGGGAAAAAAAGTACCAGCAGCTTGCTACTCATCAGATTTTCTCCCTGTGTGCATTTTAGTTCCTCTTTATTTAAGGTAGGGACAGAAACACTGTCCCCTTCACCTTTTTCAGTCTTGCTGAGAGAAAAGGAGCTGCAACAGCATAGAATCATTTTACTGCACAGCAACAATTCCTGGGTATTCTCTGGCAACACCAAATGAGAAAGAAAAAAAAAAAATCATAGCCTGAGGCCTCAGCTGGCCAAATGAACAGGACTGGCTCCTAGTAAAGGCATCTGGTCAAATTCAGTCATACAGACCCCAAAGTCACTGAAAGACAATAAATTTGACGATCAGCCAAGTAATTTTTTCCCATCACTTCAGAGAAGATGGCTAAAGGCCCCGATGACATATTTAAGGGCACAAAAATAGATCTTGCTTACCTGGGTTGGAGAAAGCCTGCACCAATGCAAACAGAGAATGACATGACTTTAAATGGATGATGGAAATGCAGAAATGAAAAATGAATCAAATTGGTGTGACATAATATTGGAAAAAACGAAGTCATACCACTGCAGCAAGGGCTTGACTCGAGTTCAGCCTAATTTAGAGGCTAGTAGGCACTATGGCAATTTTAACTTAAAACCAGAAATACTGTTCTGGTACTGAAGGATTTAAATATTCTCCAGCCACGACGTATACTCTCCAGAAGTAAAATGCATGATTCAGCATCACTGACAACAAACTATCCAAAATCGTGCAGAAAAGACTCAACAACTGGAGACTCACAAATTTCTTTTATCAAGGAATGCTTTCAAGACAATGCTATCAGAAAATTAAGATTTGCAAGGACCACTTCCAAGGCCATGAATCACCTGTACTGGGACAATTATTGTTCATTAGAAAACTCACAGCAGGGAGAATGTCACCCCCAAAAAATAGTTAGCCAGAAGGGAAATCATCAGCTGATCAGCATTCAAAAAAAGGACAAGAGCATCTCTTCTGTAAATAAATGTAAGCAACTCTCCTTGTTACAATGAAGTAACAAAAACATTTGACTGAGTGATGTACAATATACAGAGGACTGCACAGTTTGCTCTTTTTACTGCTTTTCTCCTCTGTAATTCTGATAGAGGTTAATTCCGCCCTCTTGCAATGTTTTTATCATCTTAAATTCCTAAAATATAGAATTTGACATTGTTTCTGTGCATTCATGTATGGAAAACCCTGACTAAAATGCAGATGCATTCTGGAAGAAGATGGGTAATGGGCAATAAAGCTCACAAATTTGCATTTAATTAGTCCATTCTCCTGTGGCCTTAGACTGAATTTCAGATTTACATCAATCTAAATCAGATCTCGTGAATACATTTCAGGGTAAGCCATGCAAAAATAAAAAACCACAAATATTTATCGAGAAATTCATATTGACAGTCTTGAATAACTCTGAAAACAAAGCTCACCACACTCATCATTCCTTCCACCCACAACATCCAGCTGTGTGGAGTCTCTCAGCCACAAGAAAACAAGGCAGCCCAGAACGATGCACCAGCAAGATCCTTGCCCAAAAGATAAAATTGTGTGCCTTGAATCACAAAAAACTGAGCAGGAGTTCACTTTCTGCTGAAGGAGGACTATGAACAGCCTCTGGAAAGCCCAGCAGCTTTAAATCCCAAACTGCGAGGTCATGCTGAGAGCAGGACTGACTCATGCACTTGTGTGACATCCTCGTTTGCTCCTGGAAAACTTAAGCTTCTGCACATCCTGTACAACTGGGAGCAAGGGATGCAGCTCTCAGCTGCTCACAGCTCTGTACCACAGCTGGCAGTCATCTCCCATGTCCCTCCAGCAGTCAACCCTGACACTTCAGCTTTTGAGGTGACAGGGACCCGGGTCAGCAGCTCCCCCACTCCTGGGCTGAGCATTGCTGTTAGAATGTGCTGCCTGTCACCCAAACGATGCTGAGAGCTCTGCAGGTGCATCTCTCCAGTGCAAACCCCTCACTGAGAAACGTGCCTGATCTCAAGACCTGAACATGTTGCATCCCCCACCACAGGGGCAGCCCCCGAGGCTCACAAGAGGTTCACCCCACTTCTCATGGGTTGAAATAAGATCCCCTGGTCATTGTTTCTACCTCTGCCCCTTTGCAAGACACTACAGACACCACAAGAAGTAAGAGACTCAGCAGCTACAACTCTGAAAGATATGCACCCTCCAATTAAAAGCCAAGCCACGTACTTTCTCTCCTGCCACCTGTTCCCACCATTTGTCCAGATGTGCTCAGAGGCCTGAAGAAGCTGTGAACTCTACAACTAGGAAAGCACTCACAAGGGAGACCACAGAAACAGGCTTTGGGGAGAGGGAACAACCAGCTAATCAGGGGGTTCCTCAGCTACTCCTAGAGATCTCTGCTTGCAAACAAAAAAACACCCTCTAACATTCTACCACAAGTTCCCCAGTGCCATGCTTTGCAGTAAAACAAATCACCCACTTTTATTTAAGATAACTTTCATAGAAATGGGGAATATTTCCAACATTCAGTATGTTCAGCTACAAAAGCTGACATTTAAAGGGGTACATAATAACAGTTAATGACAGCCTGCAGTGATACAGGACAACAATTTACCACAGAGGGAAAAAAGTAAACATTTAAGGCTACAGCACCAATTAAAGGATGTTTTGTCCAGAGGGTCACTGGAATGCGAGACAATTTGCCAAGGGAAATGGAGGATGTGGCCTCTGCACAAAACTGGACTCCACATCTGTCTCAAGAGCTGGGATATACTGCAGCAAGAACAGGACCCGGCTGCAAGTACCTACAGTTTTCTTCCTGCACAATTTGTTTATGGGATTGGTTTTCATACAGATAGCACTACATACTACACTCATTCAAGACCCCCACCTGGAAAGCAGAAATGCATTTCCAAGTTTTTAAGCAAGCTTAATCAAACAATGATCTTCATATGCTTTTCCACAGCTTGTGTTTAAACAAAGTGCTTTGCAAACCTCGGGATATTTATTAATAGAACCGGACTGGAAAAAATACAGTAATCACACAAATGAGAATTTCAGCCAGCAAGGATACTGAATCCATATGCCAAGTCACATATAGATGATAACGGGACATTTTACAAACTAACAGGAAAAAGGGAAAAACAGTCATCATTAAACATTATTTAATTTAGGTCTCTGCATCAAATCTGACATCCCAGACAAGGCAACTGACTTTGTAAATATTTAAAACTTTACAAATATTATACCTTTATCAACTTCAAAAGAAAACAACTGCCAGTTTCAGGAGATATAACATTCAGGCCAAAGTCTGGGTACTACAGGCATACTTAGTTCTTCAAGATTATTGATTTCAAAGAAATTGATCATCTACAGTAAATAAAAACAGTGAAGACTGACTCTAATTGACTATAATTACATAGCATAGTAGTAGTTATAAAATCATAGCATGATCTATCTTCATGGCAGCACAGCAAAACTGACCAATAATTAGATTCCTATAAACTAATGCACAAAAGTAGGAGAGGATATTTTAAACAATTCAATTGTATGATGAAATATCAACAGCCTCCAGTATAATTTCCACAGCTTCAATCACCTGCTTCAAAAATGTAAAGCATCCAAGTATGAAATAACAGCAGACTATCCTGCAGGTAGTTAAGATCAGCACTTACTCTTCCTGCATACCTGAGAGCACCACAGCCTGAACAAACCCAAACTTTACTTAGGTTTCCCTTAGCAACTGAACACTAAATACAGTCTATTTAAGTACTGCTGTAATATTCAATTTTCCATCAGTAATTCATAACATTTTTTGATTTAGTAGAGGATATATTCAGAAAATCCTTTTAAATGCGGACTATCAATAACACTTAGATAGTAAGCATTAGAAAGAACATTACTTACTTCTCTTTTTCAGTCAGCCATGCCTGATAAGATCCAGGTATCTCCCAAGGGAGCACTAAGATTTGACACCCCTTTAAAGAAACTTAATGTGAACCATGTGGACTTGTCAGCCAAGACATGTTATGCTTGCCTTGACAGAAATGCTGTCAGATTCTTTTTGTAAGCAATACAATGCATGCAGACCTCCTTTATTCCCTAGACAAGAAAAAGCCATTTCACTGCATGGAGTAAAATGTCTTTCTATATTCTCAAATGTCATAGAAAGGCAGCAATAGTGTGGAATTTGAACTCTGAGTACATCTTTTCCAAGTCACTAAGAGTTCAGCTGTATTTCTGCCACAGGTACAGGTATTCCATTAGAACAAGGGCAGCAAACACCCCTTGCACAGAAATATTACTTGGTGAACAATGCAGGTACTTAGCAGACAAATGAAAGAAGTTCAAAAATCCTTGTTAACATGATGACATGTAAACCAGAGTGTTCCTTAGGTGTGATTTTCATTTGAGATTTAAATTCTAAATATATATGAAATTTTGAAGAGCTTTAGACAGCAAAACTACTTTACTATATATAACTCTACAGAAACAAATCTCTCAAGTAAGTAAATCTCCTTCTTCACAGTTCTACACAGACATTTGTGCATAAAAGGTAACCAATTTGCAACTGAAGACAAATAAAAGTAGAACCAACTATCTAAATATATCTGTGACCTCAATCATCTTCCATTTACTTCATTCTTCAGGCTGCAAGAAGTGTGAAGACACATCTGCAAATTTCAAAAAGCTTCTGGGAAACAGAACTGAAATACAAACCCATCAGCTTGTGTGGGGAATATTGACTACGTGGAGTTCAACATTTTTACTTTAGGGTAGCTCTGTATTCACACCACCTTCACACCTGAACAACCTCTAAAGGCTAGCATGTGTCTCCACACAGCAGTTATTTCAGGAAGAGATGTCCACAGGGGGGGGAAAAAAAATTAAGAGGACCAGAGAAGAGCCTTGCTCAAAAATCACCAAAAAAGGACATAAGAGACTGAAATCCTCATCTTGCACTTCTTCTACATGGCTAACCTTCATTCCAGGCACAGGTTGCTGATTTTAGTTACACATGACCTGGCTGCTCAGACAGACCTGAGCCCAAAACCTTATCCACCCTGAAGCTTTGCAAAGGACTAGTGCTGGTTGATTCAACCTTTTCCTGGAGAAGCAGAATCAGCATAAACCATCCTGGGGAAGCACAGCACCACATCTGAGCCTAATGATCATGTGCCCCTCTGAAGAGAGACCCTGAAGCTCCACTCACATGGGAGTACTAAGTACTATTAGAAGAACTGTAATTGCTCTGCAGGGACAGATTATGCTAGAGACAGACAAAGAAACTGAGTAAAGGGAAGCTTTACCTCCTGCTGTCTATACACAGGGTGGCCACTTTCTCCATATTTTAGTTCACTTCTATTCCTGCACAGTATCTGGCACCAGACTAATAAAACCACATCAGTGTGGCTTTGCACCTAACCTACTAAGTCCTGCCCAACTCAACCTGCATCTGCCCCCCATTCCTCTCCTGCACATGAGAGGAAGAACGTTCATATCCACATGTCAGTGAAGAGCTCCTGGAATAAATCAAGCGCTCAAGAGCTCTAAAAAAATAGGACCTGATCAGAATGGAAATCTACTTCCTGTAACTTTTAGAAGTCCTGCGACACACACAGGCCTCTGGCTTCCTGTCTTCCCTTGATTTCAGCTCTTTGGTGTTAACTCATGGCCACTTTGCACAGCAAATAAAAAACAGCTAGACTCACTTCAGATTCCATCAATCCCAATCAAAGCTTGGCCTTAGTGCCCATATTGAGTGACAAAGAGCACTCACTTCCTATATTTATATATGCTCTTTAGAGATTAGCAATAAAAGTACTTTCAAATGTTGCAGAAGTGTAAGCATGAGTCACCACTGTCACTGGGAATTTCACCCAAATGAAGAATGAAGCACTGGGCTCAACAGTCATCAGAAATCATATTCCTCCTTCCAAAACATCCAACATGCGTGAGGTGAGCATAAGTCCTTGATGAATAAAATTCAAGAACCACATGCCAGAAATCTGGCATTCAACTACTCTTCTACTGCTAATTGCCTGCTCTGTAGCTTGCTTATTTGGTGAATTTGATAGTTTTCATCACAATTTCCTAATTTGAAAACAACACCTACAGAGCAATTAAACATCCTGAACAATTTAACTCTGTTTGTGAGTATTCAGGATAAGAGAAAATAAGCAGCTACCTTCTGCAGAGCAGAGATGTTTCAGTTTTTTTGGTGGGCAGGAGCTTATTCTCCAGCCCACAGCATGTCCTTAACCTCATCAAGCCTGAGTACAAAAATACATTATGATTGATCTGGATATACACTGGCCCAGCCTGTTCCCGTGCCGTTTCTTGGTGGCAAACCCATCGGGAAGAAAGTCAAATGGTCTAGGTGAAGGCAGCACACTTATTAGCCCAGTAAGATAAATTACTTGTAGGATTTCCTACAATTATGGTAACAAATGTGGTCTGCTTGCGGCATGTAAGTTTGTTGTTAAAATCTGTGAGTGGCTGAAGGCTCAAGTCATGAGGCAACATGTCTTGCAACAAGAAAGGCAAGCAACCATCCTTAAAAGTGAATTCTTGCAAAACACAAGCAAGTACACGGGGGGATGTCAGTGCTTGAGTCCTCCTCACAAGGAGATTTTTGCAGTTCCAGCTTACAGTTTTACAGCATCACCACCAATCTCGCTACTCCACCTTGAATTATTCTAGTTGTTAATAATTCTAATGAGGTACAGTTAGCATTACTACAACTGGAATATTGGAGGAAAATGTCTATCATCCTCTTTTTACTCTCTCTCTGTGCTCCAGAAAGAAGGAGGTTCATTAGTGTCATAATTTCTCTTGCAAACTGTTTCTTTTGTTTTCTCCGTCCTTCTATGCAGACTGATGGATTTAAAACACTAAAGAGTGAGCAGCAAGTCTGCCCATCACCCCAGCAAGGGGTCAGCCGGGCACAGGATGAGCGAATACACAATACAATGCCCAAAATACTGCTGGAGGCTGGGAAAAAACCCTTCTTTTCTCAAAATACTCTCCAATATCTGAGTCTGAGGTGACCTCATTATCAGCAATAGATTCAAAAGCTTTGAATAGATTCAAAACCAACCCAAAATTGTGTCGTCCAGGGACTCACACACCCCCTTCTCCACTCTGGATGCCAGAACACTCAGTTTTTGGCCCCAAGAAAGAGTCACATCTTCTCAGATGAATTCCCCAAGGTACCCCACAAGTCATGGCAGCCACTTCCAAATCCCAGCTCCTCCCCATTTTCTCATATTCCCTGGTGAAAGACAGCCAGTTTCCTCATCAGGGTAAAATGTCCTTTCCCTTGAGGGAAATCCTTTCTGGTAAATGTTTCAAGACAAAACAAGATTAAAGATATTACACTAAGATTAAAATGGCTATATCCAAACCAGATCATACTCCAAGCTTCCTGCTTTGAAGCTCTGAGGGATGGTTGATTGGGCAACAGCTGAGGCTGTTTTGAGTCTTTTTGTTACATAAAAAACCTCTACATCTCTAGTAACCAATGGATCTCTCAAAGTAAGTACAATATTGCTTTCTGGTGTTTTAGCCAAAATACACAAAGCAGTTTTTAGTTCCCCCAAAAAGCTACTAAGATGGGAAAAAAAACAATTTAGCAACAAACAGGAAGAAATCCCAAGTCAGGAAGGTGACCATCCCTTTTAATGAAACTATATGAAAACAGTTTCTGGAACATTTGGAGATCTTAGTATCAGTTACAAACACCACGATACCAAAAAGAGATTGTAAATCAGAGTAATTCAGCCAGATGATTAGTGGGCAGGTAAAACTAACCCATTTCTAAAAACTAAAGGGTACAGTTTGGCCAGGCAACATACATCAAGAACAAGATATTATTTACCTTTCTGCAAGTTTAATAAAAATGCCATATAAATATATGAGAAAGGGAGAAGAGGTCTTTGGACTAGTGAAACCATATTAGGAGGGAAAAAAATTGTTTCTGTGATCCAATGCAAGTGTAACTGTCTCTCAATCTACATTTTGGTTCATTGTTTTGGGGGGTTTTTTTACACCTACTCCTTTAATAATATATTTTTATTCATTTTCAATTGGCTGGTTTCTTTTAACTTACTTTTCACTGAAAAGAATATTTCAGCTCATTAAAATCACCTCTTTGCCTACTGGAGTTTTTTGGCGAGTCAACACCAATGCGGAGTTCAAAACGACGCTGTGACATAATTATCAGTCATCCCACTCTCACTTAACACACACTGGATCAAATGTGCTATAGGTGATGTGATCATACCCACTGACATAACAGTCTTAAGCTATTAAGTCTGTGTTTGTATAAGCTGTGCTTGCAAATACACTAGGAAGCCTCAGAATCGCAGTGTCATCCCTGTTGATTTATGGCTACATTATTGTGTGGCACTGGCTGTAGCACATTGCAGAGCTCAGGGGCTGGTACAGCAGATCGAATGTCCAAACAACATGAATTTTCCAAATTTAGTTGACTCTAGCTTGGTCCTGACAATCAAATAACCTCCAGGCTCTGGGAAGTACCAGGAGCACACTCCCCAGTTCAGCATCACCTGAACAAATGCTGTTTCCCATGCTCTGGCCACCCTGAGTCATGAAGCAAAGCACACGACTCGGGAAAGACTTCCTTCAAAAGCACACTGCTGATTGGAACAAAGATGCTAGTGCAGATGCTTCCTTTTATGAAAACCATGAAACTTTAACTATCAATCCTGAAACTCAGAAGAGAAGCCCATGACAAAAATCACTATAATTTCTTCTGCCAATAAATTAATCACTACAAAATGCTGTAACACTGCATAATTTTTATTTCACAGTTATCAAAACAATCCAAGAATTTGATTTGTATTTACACCACACAATTACTTAATGAGAATGGTCTACATTACATTTAAGCAGTAATTACTAAGGTCTCAATACAAGAAAGCTCTACCGTCTTGGCTTATCATCCAGTCAACAAGAATTTGGTTTTATCTAGGTTTTTCGCAGACTCCATGTTAAGCCTATGCACGGATAATGCACAGCATCCAATTTCCTATCCTCCAAGCAAACCAGTAATACAAAAGTCACTTAACTCCAAGATATAACTATGTGTTGCCACTTTACTATTGAAATATATCCTAAAATACTAAAAAATGCTTTGAAGTTTCATTCTTAGGTGCACAATTTCCCTTTTGCTACAATATACAGCAAACAAAGAGCAGGGGCTTTGCAACCGGGGTGATAGTCACCCGATATAGCTGGCCATCCTTTTTCTCTTGCATGCCTGCTGTCCTGAACTCAATGCACTATCTGCTGCTGGCTCTGGGCATAAAGCAGGACTGATACTCAACTGACAGAAACAATAATGTGTTTGCAACTAGTGGTTAATGGTAGACTGACAAGCACAATCACAGGAAGTAATAAAAGTTTCATGGCTCGAGCACGTGACGTGACTGGCAGTGGTCTCCTCACATCAAAATACTCAGGGCACCATTATCCTGTTGAAAGAAGTGGTTCCAATTCGTTTGATGTATGATAACTAGATTCCTGGTGAAATCACTGTCACTACTCATACACAGTACCAAAGCTATTTGCTTCTATTAACTAATTTAGCCGACATGCCATTACCTCTAAAAATTCTCGTATTATTCCAGCAGCTGAATGCATTAACACCTACAGTTGAGTGGGTACAAAAATATGTAGAGACAGACATTAAACCCTGCCGCCCAAAAAAAGCAAGCAGTCTCTTCCCAATTGTTCACACAAGGTTTAAAATAAAAAAATATATAAAAAAGTTTAATCTCATATCCGATACTGAAGGAATCAAAGTGAAGCAGGCGAAAAAAAAAGCACATCGCAGTATATCCCGTAAGTGACAATCATTTAGAAACCCGTCAACCCATCCCCGCAATTCCAGCGCCCCTGCTCCCAGGACCAGGGAGGCAAGCCTGCTCTGACTGACAATTCCCACACAACTTTAACAACAGCAATAAAATTATTCATCATCGACATGGGTGCAAACGAGAGCGGCACCAGCCCTCGCATGCTATTACTCGTGCCGGAGTTTATTTATGACTTTAGGAGAGGAGGCAGCTGGTTGTTTTTACGCGGCTTTTTTTTTTTTTTTTTTCCTGCCGGAGTAAACGAGAAAATGCTCCTAATAAGGCTGGTGGAAGTGCAGCGGCTTCTCAACAGCACCAGCTCTCGTGAAGGAAATTAAATAAAGTCTGGTGTTACTATCTCAGGCGCGGCGGGAGCGGTGCCGGAACCAGCCACGGAGAGCAGCGCCGGTGCTGGGCTCGCCCCGGCCCGCGGGCGAGAGAAGGGGCGAGAGAAGGGGCCAGCGGGGCCGGACACGGGGTTCCCCGGATCCCCGAGCCTCCCCAAGCCGGAGCGCCCCGCTACCCCCGGGGAGAGGCTGCACCGCCACCGCTGCTGCCGGCTGCAGCCCGGCTGCCCCGGGGCTGCCATAGCATCGTCCTCTTTTTATTAATTAAAAAATACATTTTTAAATGTCATCTCCAGCAAAGCGCGACACTCCCACGAAGGAAAGCAGGGGAAAGCCTCCAGCTCGGCGCCCTGCCTGCAGGCTGCGCGCATCGAGTCCGAGCCGGGGCAGGACTGCAGCCACCTCCCCCTGACCCCCGGCTCCGCGCCCCGCACGGACGGACGGACGGACGCGCCCACCACCCCTGGGCACACGTGGGCGCCCCGTCCCCGCGGCCCCTGAGTCCCTTCCCGGCCCGGCACTCACCGCGTAGCGCAGCGCCGGCCTCTCGCTGAACACCGAGTCCCCCATGGGCGCGAACGGGCGGGGAGGCGTCGCTCCCTCCACGGCGCTGGGCGCTGACCCCGACCTGCCGTCCGGCGGCCGCCGCAGCGCTGGGCTCCGGCGCCCTCCTTGTAACTCCCGCCCGCAGCCCGCCCCCGGCTGTCCCCACCCCGCCGCGGGAGCCCCTCAGCAGCGCGGGGCGGCAGCGGGAGGGGGCGGCTCCCCGCGCCGCCGGAGGGGCGGCGGTTTCGCTTCTCCCGCCCAGCGCCGGTGCCTCCCCGCGGCGCTCGGCCCCGCCGCACCTGCGAGCCCTGCCCGGAGCGGCGGCCCCGTGCCCGGCTCTGCCCGGCCCGAGCGGACCCTGCCGCCGGCTCGGGGCCCGCCGGGCGAGGCGCTCCGTGGAGGCGCTGTCCCGGGCCCCAGCGCCCGGAGCGGCGGCTGCAGCCGGGCTGTCCCGCAGCCCCGGGGCGAACATCGCCCCAGCCCCTGGCAGCACCTGGGGCCGAGGAACCTCGTCCTGCAAGCGACGACCTAAAGGTGAAGGAGAGAGGGACCAATAAAACGTAACTTTACTGTTCATGTTTTTACAGTGCGTGCTTTGGGTGGACTGCCTTGTGATCCTCTAACACGTAGGCTTTGAAGAGAGAAATTACGGCCTATTCATTATTTTATGAATGTGTCTTTACACAAACTGTAGAAGATCAAACAAATTCTGAAGGAAATTTGCATTCTTCTGTGTTATATAATTAGTAGTGACTTCTGTGTGACTTGTCTGGGGAGATTATTCCATCAATGGAAGTGTTTAAAAATGTATAAACGTCCCTCAGCTAAGCATAGCTTCAGCAGAGCCTAGGCCAGGCTACGTGATTTCCTGAGCTCTCTTTCACCTTTTTACGAATTTTTCAATGCTCTGCACAAATCTTGGTAAGCACAGCAACCCCCCTAGTTGCTCTCAGCTATTCTCTGAGGAAGTAGTCTTATTCTAGTGCTCCATGACATACATGAAATTAATCAGTTTTGCTGTTTCCGACCTACAATCGAGGCAGACGCTACTAGTTCATCACATTATCTGAAAACAGAGGTAGCACAGTACTTTAGGGGGAAAGGAAAAGATATTTTGGGGAAAAAAATGTGTACAATAATGCAAAACACATCCTGGAAAGATACATCAGTTGAGCCAAAGTTTTTACATGTTCTGATGGTGATGTACTGTACTCAACAAGCTTCCAGTTATGGATCTTCCATGGATCTTAATCCCTATTGCAGAGGAAATAATCTTTAAGTGTTCCCATGGACAGTCAACTTGGCATGAACAAAGAACACAGTATCTGCATTTACCAATAAAGTCCATTTTTGTCTCTCGGGTGAACAATCTGTGCTGCTCCCCTTCCTGGAAAACAAGGCAGGGTAGATACTTGAGCAGTTGCAGAGCTTGGATTGGAAAGCAGCACCCAACAGAAAGATATATATCAAACTAAAAATCATCAGAATCTCCAGGCAGGCAGGTGGGGGAAAAAAGGGTAAAACAGTAAAACCCCGAGTTCCTGATTTTCCCTTCAAAATTTCTGCTTTTTATTTCAAGGAGATGTTTTCAACTGGAAAACTCTACATTTATCATATGCTCTGGTTCCCAGTGTTTGTTCCCCTGCTTTGCAGGTTTGAGCACAGAAAGCAGATGAGCAAGATGGGAAGAGGTTTGCAGGATTTCTACCCTCGAGCTCTATAGCATCACCAGCTGCTTCTAACCACAGTCAATGCAAAAGAAAATGCTAAAATTCATAAAAGGATTAAAATATCCCAAAGTGAAAAGAATAGTATGAAGGAAAGCAGAAACCCCAACTGAAAGGTAGAGAAGAAGCAAATCAGTGGAGAGATGCAAAACTTTGAGAAAACAGAGTAATTCAGGGGAAGGGAGAAAACAAAAAGCCAGGAAGCTAAAGAATGCCCTAGAGGGAGAAGCGAGAGAGGGGAAGGACTAAAGGTGAAATTTTGCAGGTCAAACTTGTTTGGCCGAGGAACTCATTGCTACTGAAAAGGAGAGTCTGTCTCCCATTAACCTTCTTCATCCCCCTCTTCCAGCCACATGCTGCCACTGCCTCTCTTCCCTCTGCGTCCGTGCTTCTCACAAACCAATACAGCAAATGAAGCACACAGCTTTCTTTCCATTTAGCAGACTGAATCAGCCCTCCAAGAGAGGAGATGAATACCAGAGCTGGCACAAAAGAAATCTGGAGACTGTCCAGTTGGGAGCAAGATACTGGGGGCAAAAGAAGACCATCCATGGAAGTGCTTTGCACTAATAACAGGTTATGACACTGGTGCAGGTAAGATTCAAATAAAGAATACACAATTGACAAACTGCAGTTGAACTTTTTATGGTGACAAGGGAAGAGTTATGACGAAACACAGTTTGGGGGTTATCAACGCAGAAACACACAGGTTTACTAGATTCAGTTTTTTTCTGTACGCAAAATGTAAAAAAGGAGAAAAGATTCTTGTGTCTTCATGTGTAAAATCTTAAATTATTTGTTCAGTTGCAGCTATCAGAAATTTTATGGTAGTGTTGAAGATCTTCGTGCACCTAGTATCAGAATTTAAAACCAATTGCTTACTACAGAAGGTGTTTTCAAAGGCCAAACCTTAACAAAAGCGTTCTCGATTTGGAATGCAGGCTGTTGTGGCTGTGATTAGAAAGCTCCCTTACACTGTATTTATGGTGGCCAAGGAATCTCTTGATTGCAAACTGCATTGGATTTGGAGCCCACCCTGGTCTGCAATGAACAGGAACCCACTGAGCTGTACTACTCAGTTGCCTGCAATCATCTGTCCCTCTTTTAAGCCACTTAGCAACTAGGATTAACAGACAGATCTTTCTGGCCATTCTGATTATCTTTTACCCTTTCACATTCTGTCCTTATTCAGTTATGATTCATTTATGATTCCTCCCTGATGTTCCTTCCAAATTTCCTTCCTCCTTTATTTACCTGATAATGTATATCCAGGGAACACATGCAACTCACTTTGGGAAGTGTAAACCTTCAGGTCAGCTTCTCTTAAGAGGTGATACAAAGCACCACAGTTAACTTCCTGTATATTCATTCCAGGGCTACTAAATCAATTCATGCTTTCCATGATTCCCATTGTGGTTGTTCCTTACACAGCTTTAAGGAGCTGTAATGTGGGCTTTATGCCTGCAAACATAGATTACAGTAAAACCTTAACTCCTCTCCTGTTTATCATTTGTCATTGACAACAGAAAAGAAGAACGAACAATGTTCCAGTTAAAATTTAGTTGCTTACAACACAGCAGCTGGGAAATGAGTAGGTAATTGAACCTTACCTACCTGATCATTAGTGAAGCCAGGTTTATTTTTCCAATAGTACTCTAGGAAATGAGTGCTTTCTCAACAGCAATTGCTAATAAGCAAAGGAAAATAGCTATTCAGTTGCAGACAGCACACAATTATGAGACTGGGGAGAAGTGACTTCTCTACTTCTCTGCCATGAACTTCACCTGGAGCTACTGACTCAAGCTGTCTGATGTCACATCAGATGAGGCAGGAAAAAGTTTCCAAATGCATCCTGTTTTGGGAGGGTAGCCAGCATGGTCCTAACTGCAGTAATGGATCTGTCTCGCCTAAACGTAAACATCTACAATCTCCATCTCAGCTTACCACCCTAGGCTTCCCTATTCCACAGGAAGAAAACCACATATTTGGTGGGCAATGTATGTCACTCCAAGTAGACATCTAAAGCAGGGCACATAAATTGAAGTGCTCCTTCACTGCAGTGGGAGTCTGTGACAATTAGGTCAGACAGATGCCCTTCAGGCATCTGCAGTTAAGAGAGGGGAAGCCCACCTGGGAGCCCAGCTATTAAAGCTCCCTTGACTTTCAGAGAAGTCCTTAACAGTCTCAGTGCCTTAGTTCTTTTCATACAGAAAAGCAGGGGCTACCATACTTATCAGGTGAAAACACAATCCATATCTTCAGGTGAAAAAGCTTCAAGCAAGCATGAAGGTCTTGTTTTGTTTGACCTTTCTAATAGTACATGAATGCAGCTTCCATACAGAGCTAACTCCTGGAAAAACTCACATCTGGAAATGACTTGCCTCTGTGGCTGCTGAACCAGAGCCAAGAGTGATACTGGCAGCACACTTCTTCCTTGGGGAATTAGCACTTCTCTTATTCTGGCCAAATGTTCATTCAGTCAATACAAGTAATGGTTTAAGTCTATTTCCCAAAAAGAAGGGAGTGAAAAGACTAGTATATGAAATGCATAAAAGCTCTATAAATAAAACCTAGAAACTAAGGAGTCAAAATTTAGGGATAATACACTGCAAAAATCTTTCATTTAGAACTTCTTTTTTCTTTTATTTATTTGCTGCCTATCAAAATATGTTGATAATTTCTCACCAGTTTGTAACAGAACTTAGGGAAATAGTACTTAATGGCCATAAGAATGAAGTGCCATCTCACTCCTGGAGATGCTTCTTTACAATAATGACGCAAATCTTCTTAGACAGAAAGAAATCCTATTTGGAAAGAACTTGATCGCTGTAATTTCCTAGATGTCTGAAAGCTCTTTATACAAGATCTAATGCATTAGAAGAGTGTGGCCCTGTTATTCCTCTCAAGGAGCAGCCCAAGCATTGCTCATACTGGTGGAGAAGCAGTGAGCACTGGGGAGCAGGTACAAAGCATCCTGCGTTCCCGAGATGCAAACACTTATCCCGTGCTTGCACCAGGTGGTGCAAGCTGAGAGGAACTGCACGTAGTGCACACCTACAAAACGCTCCCGCACGGTCCAATTTTGAAAAGCCCTCCAGGGCAAACCAGACTCCAGATTATAACTCAAAGCTGCAAACTGTGCTGTGCACAGGGGCAGGAGGGGCAGCTTTTCTTGAGAATGTAATCAGTAAATATCTGCAGGACAACCCTCCACTCTTTTCCATGCCTCTGCCTGTGGTCAGCTGGACCTTCTAGAGCTGCTGCTGCCTGAAGGGGCATCAGCTGAGAAGGAGCAGCAGCAATAAATGTAGCCATAGGGAAAGGTGAGAATCAAGAAATCCTGCCCTGGGGGAAAACCAGCTCTTCTGGTAAGCACTTGGTATAAGAAATGGACAACTCAAGAAGCAATGACAAGGGAAAGCTTTTCCCTGACGTGAAAGATGTTAACAAGCATCCAGGACTTTGTCAGGACTGGTGTGCTACCAGAATCTCACTCAAGTATTTGATTCTAGCGGCCACATTCATATTTATTTCATCTGATAAATCACTACACTTTTTTATTTATAAGTCCTTGTATATATATATATACTGTATAATTTGTAGATCAATGATGTCCTGCATGTGATAGTGCATATTACTGCACTATCAGTTATTAGCAGCATGGCAAAGAAATCGAATATAAAATACTTTTGTTTTAGAAAAAGGTTAGATTACTTTGTATCCCTTACATGTGCACAATAGTCTCTATTTCCAGCATCAGTGAAAATTTGCTAGAATATCTTTAAACTAAAACTACAAACCACTAACTTGTAGATTAAAAAAATACCCTAAAACATAGCATAAAATATTTTTTCAACAAAAAGTAGCATTTACCCCATGAGTCACTAGAATTTGAGTTTTAAAGCTGCAGAAGAAACTACCAGTTATCCTGCCATATTTTTCTCTCCTTAGAGGCTGCAGTTTAAATAAATGGGAGCGCTCACTGTTTTATGTGAAGATAAATGACAAGGTTTCAGGCCTAATTTTTTTTATGTTTGTTTTTCCTTATTGACACAGACCAAGATATAAAGGTGGGCAGAAATAAGGGGCAGAATATCAGGGAGGAGGGGGAATAGGAAAAAAAAAAAAAAAAAAGAAGCAAGTGTAACTTCCAGGTTTAGAGTATCAAAACAACTTAAGGGACTTAAGCATGCAAGCCAAAAATCTTAGTCAAGTCTCCTCTCTGTAAATTATATGCATCTGGGAAAATAACAATTCACTGGAAGATTTTTCTAGCTCCTGAAAGTGGGTAGAGCTCCATGTATTTCCTTCATTGTTTATCTTCTTGCAACTCACCTTCACAGTAAAGTAAAACTGGGCTGAGCTCTCACTTGCAATTATCCTGCTCCCTTAAATGTCTTCCAAGAACCAGAGAGGGAGAAAAACACAATTTTCTTTCATTACATATGACTTTTACAGAAATTGCAGCTATATAAAAAGAATTTAAAACCACTAACTTGAAACGAGTCAGCTACAGATACATGATCTGGTTGCTCTGACTAGAAAGAAGAATGCTTATCAACAACAGGCAGATGCATGGGCTCCTATCTAAATTTACCATCTGAATATTTGACAAGAGTTTAGGAGGAGGAAGGGCTCTTTCACAAACCAAAAGTTTATTCAAAATCGTTTCATGAATAGTATGGGATTGTTAAAATCCATTTAGTCTGCAGAGTAATAACTACACAATAAACCTCCCAAGAAGTAATGTGACTACTGTACATTTTGATTTAATGTTGTAATTCATAAACCAGTTTTGGAGTGTAAAAGTAATTATTTCAAGACTGGAACAACACCAAGCCTCTTGTGACCAACAATAATAATATTCATAATGTTAACAAACCTCTTCAAATGAAGTCATTGTTTAATACATTTCAGGCTATATGTGAAGTGGTTACAAACATCATGTTTTTGTAGTTGTCAATAATTTGGGGATCATGTAAGCAGATGGACCTTGTGTTCTTCTGTTCTGGATTTCAACTGTAAATTAAGAGTCAGGGTATTATTATTCATAGTATTCACTGGGGCTGGTTGAAAAGCTAGTGTTCCAGCTGAGAAGAAACTTTGCTTTTCAAAATTTGACTCATCTGATTGAGTCTAAAGCCAACATTTGCAAAGTTTTTGTGAACTATGAATTCTGATACTTTATTTTTGAGCCAGAAAAAGACAAATCATGAAGCAGTCTGCTTGGTTAGGTGAGCCTGACAAAAATTCCTCTTTTTTCTGAGCCCTGGGGGAGCACTCATGCAAACTGCCCTTGGAGTGACAGTCCCTGGGAGGCATCCCAGTCCATCTCCGCTGCAGGGCAGGGAGCCTGGGAAGCCAGAAAGGCAGCCTGAGAATTACTATGGAATTAGGATTTGCCACAGTCCTGTGAAGCCCTGAGGTCTTGGCAGGGACAAGCTGCAGGGCCGTGCCATCCCCGGCGGTGCCAAGCCCTGGCAGGCAGCCTGTGCTATGGCTGGCTGTAGAGCAGTTCTGCCCGGCAGCCCGCGCTAGGAATGGGAACCGAGAATTTTCAGGATCACTGATCTGGGTTTGGATCGCTCCATGGACTTAACCAAAGATACACACTTTTGAATCAGTCCCAGGCTGTGGGACAGCCCAGAAGGATTTTTTCACACTCATAAACCCAGAGTCTCCATGCAGCCTGCTTGTAACTCAGGGATAGTTTTCCCGGATTGATTAGAGGCGAATTCAAGGACTTGCAAGTGAACTATTCAAAAGCCAGCAAATCAGCTTTTTCCACTGCAGTAAATTTCTACTCATTAGCATGATTAATGGTTTTTGAAATGTTTCTTCTTCTGTATTTATAAAATGGAAGTCTATCCAATAACCTCATACACTGAGTTCCTTATGAGGTGTTTTGAACTTGTATATATATATGACTGTCCACTGAATTAACAATGAGCATTTTTACTGTGTGCTCTAGCAATTTATATTCACAGTCTGGTTTTACTCTGAAGAACAGGAATCATTACAATTTCACTGTGTGGAGTCTGAGGGCTTTAAACAATAATGAGTTTTATTTGAGAATCATTTTCCCTGGCCATAAGTTTACTGTTGTTTTCACCTTGAGGCTGTATAAGCATCAAAGCATATTTGTTTTCTAGTAAGAAACTTCAGTCATCTAATGATTCAGGCATAAAAGTTCCCCTGACTTGTCACGACAAGAGAGAGAGAATATGAGAGAACAGACTTCATCACTCAAAGGGGAGATGGAGAAATGCAGAAGGTTAAGTACTCTGGATGACCGTTACCCTAGGTCTAAAAACACTGTAAAGCAGTTAGGGAAAAAACAAACAACAACCATGTCCAAGTGTTCCAGGTGGGACTCATCTTCAGATTCAGATAGTTACCCAGCAGTGTCTATGCATGAGTTAGGCATTTTGGTCCCCTTTTAGTCCCTGAAGACCTACTCTATACAGACAGTAGAGTTGAAACAGTTGGGACATGGCAGTCTAAAGCAGACGCCATGTTTTATCTGCTGGACACATTTCCAGACCCAGATGAGTACACTGACTGTATGTGCCCACCTGGAGAAGCTGCCATTGCAGACACGTCCGAGTACAGAGCCATAGAACAAGCTGTGCTTCCCAGAGGCAAGAGTGACTATGTTAAATACCTTTGGTCCAACTGCCTGGGTAGCCTGTTTCAACAGTCATGTCTTTCTAAAATATAAACCAATGCAAGTTGGAGCTCGGGGAAGGGATCTGCAAGAAGGCCTGTCTTATATGTCCAGGCAAAATGGATTAATACTTTACCCAAGAAGATCCATGGACTAACTCAGTACTTAGCAGTGCATATTGCTGAAAACCCAGCCCAGTAAACATAAAGCAAAAGGTGTATTTATTGTACTTTTGTTCTCCCCTGCAGCAGTCGTGACAACAGTTGAGCTAGATGTGACTTCTGTAAATGTGGCATCTTGCTCTCACAAATTAGTCTCCATGCCAAAAGAGCTGAGTTTAACTGAAGAGTTATAATATGTTAGTGCTCAAACTGCTTCCCAGCTGTATTGAGAAAAAGGTGAAGTCACCCAGCACTTGGGCGTCTGGTTCTCCCTGTTACCTGGAAACTGGAGCTCAGAGTGCAAGTGCTGTTGAGAAAGTGATTTAAAAACACAACAGGAACATGAAGGCACCATTCATATAAGACATGCACCATCATCCAAGCAGTTTCTCCAGTTGCAGAGCTGTATTGTTTTAAGCTGCAGGATCCTTTAATGATGGAAGTATAGTGAATTCCTCATAGCTTGGATGCAGTTATTCCAGTGTATCCCATGCTGTGGCTATTCCCTCTGCAGGGGTTGGAGGAAGGTGAAAGCAAAGCACAACCCACAGCCTTCCGATCCAGGGACACAGAGGTGGTAGAGTCACAGTGCTGCTGAGCAAGGACACTTACGCTAATCTGGGAGGGGGAAGATCCCCCTGGGCAAAACAGTTTGGGAAAGGCTGTGTTGTATAAAAATGCTGGCCTTTTCTCAGGCAATTGTTTTGTAAAAAAGGTAAGCTATGAACTGAAAGCACTGAAGCTGTCCCTAAAGATTCCCCCACCAGTCTGCTCTCCTTCTGCAATAAGGATGCCCGGTTCCTTTGTAGTTAAATTCTTCTCAAGTGACTTGTATTGCTTTAACTGTCCTGGTAAGACTTGAAAAAATGTAAGTACAGAAAAGGCCTTGGAAAGATTCACTGCAGTTTTACCCTAACTTGATAAAAACTGGTGATTTCAGTGAAGCCAGCATAGGGAAAAGCAGGAATAATGCAGCAGTGAAAGAGAGCCATGCTCTTTATTCTCCCTTTTTGTCCTGTTCCCTTGATTAAAAAGTCGAGGAGAAATCTTGGAAGTGATCCTGTACACGATTTGTGCTCCTATGCAGAGCCAGAATGCTGTGAGCCAAGCACCAGGCTGAATATCCAAACTTTTACTGTTTATATTGAGGCATATATTCACTGGGTGCAGGAGTTTGAGACCACTTCTCACACACCAGCTGGGAGGTATCAAAGCCCGTGTGCACTATCCACCCATTCACCTCCAATTAGAAAAAGTGTCCACAAGATGCTGAGAACATCAAAGTGTTAAGGAAAAGGAATTCATCCACACAGGACAAAGAATTTAAGCTGTTTACAACTTTCTGCTCTCTGATGTTTATTACAACCCCCGCTATAAAATCTGTCTCCATCTGCAGTACCTTGTAGTGAGAGAGTTAATGAAAACCCAAGCCACATTCCAAGGATGGCAATACAGAATGAGAGCGACCTCAGCATTGTTTTGCTAAGATCTCAAATTGCCAATACTGCAAAATGAAGTAATGCACTCTGTCAACATGTAGTATGCTCTATAAATGGGATTGCCTGTTCATCTGTTAGTAAAACATGCAGAAAAGCACTGTTAGATTGGCCCTAGAGCAGCTGACTGCTTGAATTCTTCCTTAAGATTTATTTGAAGCATGAAACTGCTGAAAATCTCCAGTGAGCAAAAAAGACAAAAATATTTTAAAAATAATTAAATATATTTGCAAATAGCCCTCACTATATGTGACTGGTTTTGAGGAGAGTTAGCATTTCTTTATCAGAAGAATTAAGTCTAAAGTTAACTAAAACACTGAATGCTGAAAGTTGATTTCCATGGACTTCAGTAGTAATTTATAAAACTTATATCTTTTTAGAAACAGAAGACTACTTCAATAGTTAACTTAGAAACCTCAGACAGTTTTAATAAATTTATAGACAGCTTCCAGATTGAATTTTGCTGATCCAGGCTTCTTAGGCGGAGTTTATGGAGCCAGACTTGTAATATGAGCTATTTCTATAAGCCTCAGGTAAATATACACAGGGTTCATGTTGTTAGAGAAAGTGTTTTTTTCTCTTCTAAAAAATTTAAGTTAATCTTAAGCAAAAACAAAAGTTCATTCAGTACATTTTGTATTTGTTATTTTTGACCCATTTTGGGAAGTATTTTCCTTCCACAGATCTGCACTGTCCCTGCTTCACTCCAACTCACTTTAACTCTTTCATTTCTTTCACCACCCTGTTTCACAGACTGCTGCTTTGGTCTCTGAGTTAGAAACAGCTAGATGGCCCAGCTGGAGAAGAGGAAAGGGGTTTCAGGTATTTCCTTCTCCTTCCCACCTGGCAGCTCTCATGCCTTCTCTTTCCTACATGTCTGCCTTCATTCAAGTTTCATAGAAAAGTCTGACTTGTATTGCAAAACCAATTTAGAAATATAAGTTGTTACTCATGTAGCTGAAGTCCTGATGTGGATGCAATTACAAGGATCAAATGGATATGTTTTATTTCATTTTCCATTCAAAATTGCTATGGCCATCTAAACCAGCTTTATCAGAATATCACTCTGTAACAACAGCATTCTCCACTTTTCATAAGTGGTAATTTGTAAACTCGATAGCCAAAGCAGTCTCTCTTATTTAATATTTCAGTTTAATGTTGTTCTTTCAATGGAGTGTCACATAAAAGTTTACTCATAAAATCCAGATCAGAATCAAAAGTACAGCAAAGTATTCAAAGACAGATAACAGGAATCAAAGGATCTGTAGCTTCCCCTTTAGGTACACATGGGCCTGCCAGAAGATGGGAAAATGTTCCTTCCCCAGTTTCATCTATGGCACCTCTCCATCCACCATTGGTACTAAGCTGAAATTTGCAAAGCAATGTAGTTTTTTTTCTACTGAAGTATGATATAGTATACTTTCTAAGGGTAAAGGATTATTAATAAACATGCTAAGTCTTGCTATGACAGATAATGCCAGAAAAGGTAGCATTAACAGACAAAAATTGAAGAAACTGATATGGCAATTACAACAGGGATGACCAAAATTCTTGCTCCTTAGCTGAGAATGGACACCTTCATGTGACCAATGCCCCAGCTTGAGGGCCTGGTGGAGCAGGCTCCAATGCCTGCTGGAGCAGCTCTGAGATGAACACGTGATGCCCAGAAGCTCCCTCCTCTCTGAGACACCACTAAATTTCTGAAACTGGGAACCCAATGAACCCAGCAAGGCTGTCCAGGCAATCACTGTTGGCTTAGCTCTACTCACAATCACAGATACAGATCAGTCAGTTGTGCCAGCACAACTTCGCTGCTGCCTTAAGATGAAATGATGGCACTTGAAATGCCCCGTGAGGACTGGAGAGACTGGCTACAACCCATAAGAGACTGCAAAGGAAGCAAGAGCAATGTTCACATGACAGAGACCCAGGCATGCTCTCTGAGATGAAAAAAAGGTAAATTGTCACTTTTTGTTGGTACTTAAGAGAAGGCAGGCAGCAGTATTTTGCTGCTGATGGTGCTCAGGCCTTGTGTTGTTCTACAGAAGAACACTCCAACAAAAGATATGAGACAACAAAGTCATGTCTGCAAATCACCCATGACAGACTCTTCTGCTCCCTCTGTTCTGTCAGCTCTTAGCTCCACCAGCACAAGAAGTTCTCTTGTGATCCTGGGTAAATCATCCTGTCCTATCAGCAATTACTGATCCCATGGGTCCACAGAGAGAAAAAAAATTATGCTGCTCCTTATTTAATTTTAAGCAAAAGCATCTTGGCTTTTTCGAATGGTTCACACTGAAGATTTGACTGATTTCTTGACTGAACCATAAACATCCAGCTTTCACACATCCATCTACCTCTGAGATCCACCAGCACAGTAGTGATGAACTGCAGTGATGGCTGCAGTGATCTCTTCCATCAGCCTGGAGGGATCCAGAAGACAATGCTTGGGTATGTCTGTCTACCATGTGGATTACTCCAATAAATGGGATAATTTTTAGACTATTGTGGTTGTCCTACTGATTTGCGAATGAATGCTCTCAGTATTGTGTTACTTCAAAAACACTGTGAAACATTCACATTCGTACACATCTCCCTCTTTATTTAATCACAGGCTGCTGACAATGGCTGTAATTCAAGGTAGCAGCTAACTACTCACATAGTTTCGATTATGTCTGTAGTCCAAAGACTGTTCATGCTTTAAAAATTCTAAATCTAACTTGGTTCTTTTTTGCCTTTGATTGTTTACGAAACGTTAGAGCAGTGTGGTGGATCCCACAGTTGACCCCTGGAAATTATAACTCTGGGATTCTCATGGAAAATTGCTTCTGAACCAAAGGCAGAGGAAGCTCTGCACCTCTGGGTGTGGCATCTGCTATATCAAAGCTTGATCTGCTGTCTCTGGGATGACCTCAGGTCCAGCTAAGTATCTCAGATGGTGAAACCATGAACCATGGTGCCCACCTGATGGAGGCTAAAAAGAATGTGGCAATTCTGCTGCTCAAGGGCTGTCATGACACACAGACCTACATTCTCCCATTTTTGGTGAGACTCCAACCAAAACAAATGCAGGGCAGCTCTCAGCAGAAGGGAGGAGAGCACGCTGTGTCTGCAGTGAACTGAAGCCACCGATGTGCCTCAGCCTCGGCTGCAGCTGGACCATAGCATTCCTTTGGAGCTCATGTACTTCTCAGAGGCTTTTCTGTTTATTTTCTTAACAAAGCTTTGCAGACTTTTTAAGAGTGGGAAGGGAGACTTAGATATTCCCCTCCCTCAATTTTAAAAAATCAGGCTAAATTTTGTAAATAGATATAAGAAAAAAAAAATATCTCTATTAGAACCTGCCAGTCCTTTCAGGTCTGAACTTCATGGCTTTTTTTAGCTGACTCAGGATCTTTAAATGTTTTAACTATCACATTTATTTTCAGTGAGCAATTAAATGAGCAATTCCATTATGGCAAAACTGATATTATTGTAATTGAATAATATGAGATATATCCAAAGGAAAAGAAATTAATTGAATCACTCTTCTTTTGATTTAAATTCAGAACTTAAATCCAAATACCTAAGTGAACTTGACAGTGTCTGTCACTTTGTCTGCAAGTAAATTCTTACTTCTTCCCTACAGCGCTGGAACATAAAGGTGCTGCCAATATGTGGATAAGTACTGTGCATTACACAAAACAGCACTACATTCATGACTCGTGTTGTAATGGAAACTCTCAATTTAAGATCTGAAGAGCAATAATAGAGAGAAGGAAAACTTGGAGCAACGACTTTTATCATAGCTGGTGGATGTTTTTTTCCCAAGTGAGGTCAGGGAAACAGACTGGAGAGCTACATTTACGAGGCTCCTCCTTGTCAAGCACAACAGGACTTCAGCCTGTCATTCTCCTTGCAGTTACTGAACTATGATCTGGTCAAACTTAGGTGGCTGTTGTGCCCATGTCACTGAGGGTGGAATTTGTCTTAGTGGACTGCAAAATACTGAAGAAGTTTCTCACTTAGTGAGGAAGCCTTGAAAAGGTATGGTATCTGTACAATAAGTTGAACAAACAGCTGCCCTACACTTTTCAAACACATCTGCCATTGAGACTCAGTATGGACTCGAGATGGGCTTGATCCATCCATGGGAGCACTGCTGCAGGGGGAGTGGTCCTGCATCCCTCTACTCTTCTCATGCCCATCCACTCCAGGTTTAGCATGTTTGTGGCAAGGCTGCCACTCTGAAGGGAAATTAATAGACATATGGTGGATTAATTGTCTGTCACATCAATTCCCCCTGAGGTCACTCAATTGTTATATGTGTTGCAGGGGAAGTGGGAGGAATGGATGATTATGGGTTGCTTTTTAACTGGAGACTACATTCTTAAACCAGAGTAACTAAACATTTGGTGCAACTGGACATTTGCTTTCCCCAAACCCTGCGTATTTAGGACATATTTCCCCAAAAAGACCTGACATTATGTGTTGATCTTTCTACAAAAGGAGAGCCTTTATCAGCATTAGGAAAAAATTCCATTGTGGAATTTACTGTAACATCAGTGAGAGCCAGGAGTGAAAAAGGGTTAAGGAGTTCGAAAACTGAATAAAGATGTTCACAGCCATCAGTGGCTATTAAACGAAGTAACTCAGATTATTGTGTAGAATATTGTCTATTGTACAGAAGACCCTAAATCACTAACCACAAGGAAGGGAAAGACATAACTTATGTCTTACACTTCTTAATTGTTCTGCTGTCTACTACACTTTCTTTAATCATTATTCCTGCTTACGACAGGAAACAACATTAGGGTGTAAGGGATCCTCTCCTCACCTCCACCAGTATTCCAGTTCTTATGTTAATGTACCAACACCTCACAGGAGTTTGGCACCTCATCTGTGATCACCCAGTCCCTCAGGAAAACTCAGTACTATGACTAGCATTCTTGCTGTGCCACTACCAAAAGTTTACAAATGCTGAACTCCTCTGTAAAGAGTTGCTTGCAAAATAAAGCCTGAAAAGGGGAGGAAAAAAAGGCGAACCATGAAGCTGAATGTCTTCAAAAAGAAATCAGGGGTAGAAAAAACAAAATGGTTGCAAAGTGAATTGCTTTTGGACCAAGTGTTATCAGTAAAGATGATATTTTTTACTAAAAGGATAAATAAGAATGAATACTAAGAGAAAATACTATTTTTTAAATTAATGCATTTTAGATTTCAGATTTGATTGAAACTTCATATGATGATTAACTTAAGGTTTTGCATAAAGATTCAGCTTTAGATGGATCAAGTGTCTCTGCAGAAGGGGCCTTTAGGTCTCACTGGGCTGGGGTGGATGCAGTCAGAGATTTCAGTAGTGCTGTTCATTGGAGCCCCCATTCCACAGGACATTAATGTGCCTTTCACTCTAGAAACCATAAAATGCCATAAAAACAGATCTACAAATGAAAGCAGGTGCTCAAGTACTCTTGAAGAAGACGCTTTCCTGAGCTTGGAGCCAGAGGGTTGGTGTGGGCTCAGCTCACACATGCCTGTGTTTAATGCATGATACTGAAACATGGTCCTGTGATGTACAGACTCACATTCAGAGAATGAGACCCTCTGCAGGATGGCTCTTCTGACTTTTATTTTGAATTCACCAGTGATGGGGAGACCTAGGCAGAGCAGAGCATAGTTTGACAGACACTCTGTCCAGAGCCCCAAATCCCACCTGAGTTCTGTGCACAGCCGGACACTCACCTGCCTCCCTATGGCACAGCCACGGCAGGACAGGCAGCCCCTGCTCCTTCCCTAGCAGCAGCTCCACGCTGGGAACAGCAGGGAACATTGGGAGCAGCAAAGCTTTCATAACTGTGTTACAGAAGGCATGAGCAGGACAGAAGGAATAGCAAGGACAGAGTTTGCAGTCAGCTTTGGCGCCCACGGCCAACCACACTTACTGACCGGGAAGGAGAGAGGCAGGCCTATATTTAGCAAAAAAGGCAGATAGGCCTTTGAGAAATGCTCATTACTTTGAAAGATCAACACAAAGCAACAGCCTGGTCCCCGCCCCTCTGCAGAGGCCACCAGCAGTCCCTGCATTCCCCTGCTGTCACCACCCTCTCTGCTCCCTCGCCTCCCAAGTGCTTGGGCTTGTCACAGAAGGCTCTGCTCACTCTCCTGGAGAGCCCTGCTCATTTACTGCGGCTCAGACATGCAACACCCATGCATGCCTTGGCTGCTGCCATTCATGAGCATGGACTAGGAAAGAAACCCAGCTGTTTGATAATTTTGTAACAGGACACTACTTTTAGATTATTTGAGTTTGTTGTCCAGCAGCAAAAGGGCATTTGCCAAACCCATCACACTGCAGAGTTTGCAAGTCAGATAGTTTGTAGTCTGCTGAAGACACGGACCTGAACTCAAGAGTGCCTGTTGCTCTTTAAAACTATTTTTGCTGTCTAGATGCTAAGGATTCAGAACGGCTGTATAATGTACACCACAGCTTTACTCCTTGTTTTCCACTGACACATTTTTCTCCTCCAGGAGCCCATGGCAGCAAGGCAAAGGGAAGGCAGAAAATTGTGGAAGTTTATTTTTTCGACAGTTTCAAAGAGCCATAGGGGATGGAGACATTTCAGAGCTGCAAGGAAGAAAGGAGCTCCTGGTGCTGGGAAGCTTTAACATCACTGTTTGCCCTCAGGCATCTCTGCAGCAGGGGACACTGGAAGTTCAGAGGCTGAGGTATTCTGCCCTTTTGGACGCCTGATCACAGATGTGATCTCCACTTCACCAAGGTTTAGCACCATTATAAAGCCACATCTTGTTCACGCAACCAAACCAAGACAGGGAGGTGACTGGAAAAACCTTTGCCTTCACAAAAAAATTTTGCTTCTGTTCCAACACATAATGTACATTGTCAGTAGAAAATCTCAACATTTAGCAATTTGATTTTAATTTAAGGGAATCTACTGACAAAAAGTAATTTTTTCAGTATGGTGATCACTTTTTGAGGTAATATTGTGTTTCAATGAAGCCCAGCTTTTCCACAGAAAATAAAGTTTCCTTATAATCGCTCTAAGAACTAAAATGGTTTTCAGCACATCAAACCCCATAGGTGATGCAAATCCTTCCTTTTTTTTTTTTTTTTTTTTACACAGTCTTGCACATTATCCCAAGTACATTGTTTGACTCACCTTTTCTCTGCAGGCATATTTATTTGGTCACCTGCAGTAACTCTTTTCCTTCTGTTACTACTTTTTAAAATACTAACATTAGGTTTTAAAATAATTTAGTAATGCTCCTGGCCCTCCTCTGTGTATTTCCACCTCTACCTGCCTTCTCATGAAAGCTTGCCTTAAGCCTAATTTTTCTTAACTTTTGGAGTTATCCCTGTCCCTGGTTCACTGAAGAGGCTTTATATTTGTTCTCTGTTCTTCCACAGACCATTCCCGGTGTTTCTTGTCTCATCCAGAGAACATGATCAGTCTGAGGTCTTAAAGGGAAGACAATGAATAGAACTCAGAACCATTACCATGACCTGTAATCATGCATGTCCAGAGCACACACACACTGAGAAATCTCCACTGTATACAGCCTGAAGCTAAGACCTGCCATTACTTTAACACATTTTATCTTTAAACTGTGCAGTTTTCCTACAGGGAAGAACTGAATGTAATCCTGGATAAGATGCAGCTGAAACATTAGGAGCCTTGCCTGGAACAGACTTTGCCTTTTAGCAAATTACACTGTGGTGTGTTTGATTTGCTATCTATTAATGCCCAAACTCTCTTCCTTGTTGTTACTATATTGTTACTATATAACCTTTGTTTTCTCTGGGTTTTGATTGATAAAAGTTTGTCTTGGGATTTTTTTCCTCTCATTGACATAACTTCGTGGTGCTGAATTTCCTCTTGGGAGTCGCAGACTTTGCTGGAGCTCTCCAAGGCAGTTTCAATGTTCCAAAACTGTAACTTTTCACAAATTGCAATAATCAACTAGTTTAAAATTCCAGATCATTCAAGAAGGCAAAATGCAAACAAAATTAAATATGGACTTACCCTTGACACAAAGGTATTTAAAGGTCTTCAATTATTTCTAAACTCAGTTTCAATATGATGATATCAGCCCTGAATTTCATATCAACTACCTTATTAAAAAGCTTGTGACTGCTTCAAAAATATACAAGCTTTGCAAAGTTTTCTCTGTTTTCTAAAAATCCATATTCTCCATAGTATATCAATTTGCTACCATCTGCTTGTTTACTGAAGAATCTCTCTATTTGCTTTTTGCTATGCTAGATATTGAAGTGAGACAAACCGGCCGGGAGCTCCCTGGGTTGTTTACTTAGCCATTTTCAAAGAGGAGATCTCAGCAGAAATAAGTGCTGGTATTGCCCCTTATTATATCATCTAAATGGCTCTATTTCTCCCTTCAGCATGCTCCAGTCCAAATCTCCAGGTCTAGTTTATCCTGAAGTGTTCTGCGTATCTGGAGGCTGAGGAGCTTGTCATTATTAGTGAGGAATAATACACTGTTTTTCCTCATTGCACCTCTGCACAAACCCTGGCTTGGTGTGAGCTCTGGAGGCCGTGAGCAGGACATGGCTCCAGCTGGGTTCTCTCAGCACCAGCACTGCTTTCCTGCTGTCCCACCAAGCCCCGGCTCACTCCCTGGGGAACATGGACCAGCCTTTTCTGAGCAACCACGCAACAGGAGGAGCATTCTTTGCTGAACAAAAATCTGCTTCCAAGTCACAGAATATTCTCAGTTGGGAAGGGACCCACAAGGATCAAATCCACAACCTTGGCATTATTAGCACCATGCTCTAACCGTGAGCTCATGTCAGTCACATTTGGCCACTTAGTAATTACTCTACCATGCACATCACACTGTAAAATGCATTCAGCAATTCATAAGCCTGGCGGTCCAGTGGCCCAAGAACTCCTTGATGCCCAAGAACTGTCTCCCAGCTGTATCAAAGGCAAACCCCAGTTTACACCAGTTATACTGCCCTAAGCACAGTGCCAGGGGCAGGAACTCATTCATCCAGCGCTGCTGCCAAACCACTCGCGCTGTGGAAGCACAGTCCAAAACACACAGTGTTTCATCACACAACTTGCTTAGGCAGCTGCTGAAAAGGAGAGCCAAGTTGCTTACACATGCAGAATCCTGAATGGCCTATCTTATGAGGACTTCAAGGTGCTTCATAAATATCATTTAAACCCAAATATTATTTAAACCATCTAAAAAGAAACCACTTCTCTGCGAGTCAGAGCTCTGGTTCACACGCACCGAGGCGATGAAGTGGGTACTGACATCCACCAACCATTTGCTGCTCAGACGCAATGACCGCAGCAAGGAAAGCTGAAGAACATCTGGAGCAACTTCTAGATGCCCACAGCTTCGGCCCAGTACTTCAGTGTAAATTGAAATTGTATCGCCGTATAGTCTCAGGAAGGGTATGATGGTAACCAACTCCCGTTTCAAACCGCCAAATGCAGGTAAAAACATGATTATATTATGTTAAGTAGTTTTCTGAAGGCACATTCATATTAGGACAGCAATGCTGTGCTCTGTAGAGGGTACATGGTTTTGAAGCTGAGAGCACAGGATATGGCTTCTGATCACCTGGAATTCCTTATGCCGGAGCACAGCTCTCCTGTGGACTAGGCAGTTCTGCCTGTTGGCAGGGGGCTCATTCCCCTACTTGCACATGATTCTTTTCCAGTGCATCTCACAGTGTTATTACTGCTTTTCCCTCAGGTTTTAGCTAAAATTATAATCTTATTTAGCATTTTTCTACTGTATTCTTCTAGTTACTATGATATTTTCAAAGTTTCTTTTCACTCATTTTTTACTTCCCCCAAATATTGTTGTAGCCTGGAGAAAGAGTCTGATGTCAAGATGGGCCTAGCTTTGAACCCAGGGTGGAGAAACTTTTGATACACTGCCAGACTATGTAATTCTCTACTCAGGTCTCTCGAGTATTCAAAAAAACTAACTTTCCCAGGCCCTGCTTGCCTGTGTGATGCTGGAGAGTAAAGCACCCAGTCTTTCTGAGAGGTAAGGTGCTGATTACACAACTTTCAGCACATCCTGAAAGCTGATTCCAAAAACTAATATTGTTTTTGGCGTCACACAGAGTTCTTCACATACTCTTTAGAGGGGAAAGCAAGTGCAGGAAGGTGAGGGCTTTTTAATATAACTTTCAAAGAAGAGAAGTATGGCGTTGAGAAGTAAGACAACCTAAGATCCCGCTCAGACTTATTCATCGTTCATGAGAGTTTGGTTTTGTCCTCTCCATTCAGTGTGGTCATACATCAAAGGTTGCTCCACACAACTGTATTACACTGAAATTTTTACACTCTCTCCTCTAGTACCCAGGATGGGTGTGCTGCAGAGTTTCAGTATAAACTACTAGACATGGAGAGAAGAAAGCTCAGAGATTTCAAAACTGCTCCTCAAATAAAACTTATTCTTGCCAAACTGATGTCATTAATGGTTCTAAACACATTCAGTAGTCAAGAAGACAGCCATCAACAATGAGCAAAACTGAGCCTGTCTTAGAGCAATTCTGTTGTTAAAATAAAAAGCTTTGGTTAAACATCAAAGTGTGCTGAACAAACAAACCCTTTATTATTACAAAATAAAACCATTTTCATATATGCATATATATCTATATATACATATATATATCTCCACATATATATATGGAAAAGGAAGCAGGGCAATGCAAATTTCCCCTCCAAGAATGAAGCAAAGTTTTCTTTCCTGGCAACTGCCCAACTACCTTTCCTTAAAATACAATGCATTATAAAGAATCCCCTCTTCCTACTTCTCATATTCAAGCTAACCAAAAATGTTTACCAAGCGAACCAATACTACAGTCCTGTGTACCAAGACAGTCTCCAGAATGCTGATTTTGTTTAACATAAGAGGGGCTTTGGGTCCAGACTGGGTGGGAGATGTCTGTGTGGCTGCTGGGTGGTGCTTCCCTACAGCCTGCCCCCACTTCTCCCAGTCCTCACAGGGATCTCACCCCTCTCAGCACCTCTTTCTCCCCTCTTGCAATGGAGAATGGCTGTAAATTGGGACCACTTCATCAATGCTCACTGGAAGCCAGAGAGACCTGAGAACACATGGAGCCACCAGCCTTCCCCAGCTCCATGCAGCAGTGATATTCCCAGAGCAGTGTGATTGCTTCAGCACGGCTGTGACAGCACAGAGTCCTGGGTGTGAGCAGAGACCTCTCTCTGCCAGGGGCTGCACAAACAGCATAAATTCACAGTTTACTGACAAAGCAACCAGAACCTGAAATGGACACTCCCTTCCTCCTGAGCAAAGGAAGAGAAAATAAATAAGTGAGATAGATAAACAGAAGCCAGCAGAGAAATTAGTGTCTAGCCTAGAAAGTATTTCAGAAAAAGGGTGAGCCTCTGAAACTGGTATCTTGAGAGAGAAGCACAGTTGCCAGGAATCAGAATGTTTTCCCACCAGGTTTAATATGTTTTAATGAAACACAATTAATTTCTTCTGCCCTGAAAGAACATTTAAGCATTCTTTTAATCAGTGGGAATTTTTCTCAACCTTCAACTCATGGCTGCTTTCACCCTTGGATGTGGAGCAAAAGGCTCTAACCAATTTCTCTCTACCATTGGAGAGAAATTAAAAAACAGGCTTAGAAAAAATGCAGTGAGTTTCTTTTCCAAGATGAAAGAGGACTTTTGAGATTGCAAGCAGGTTCAGCACTAAGCCTTTGAAGCTGGACTGTTTCCCAAATCTATTTTCCCAGATGGAGTATCTGGTGGAATAGTGGTGGACATCATGGAAGGCAGCCCATTGAGAACGCAGTACTGGGAACTGCTAATCATCCTTCTGTTTTCCTGCATGATCATCACTTACCAGGTATTTGAGGTAATATGGAGAAGACAGAGACCATATTTTTATGCTAAGCCTGTGAGAAGGACAGAAATCTGGCTTTTGCCCAAGAAGATGGACTGGATGATTTCTCAAGTCTGCCTTTCTTCAACAACTAGACACCCAGAAAAATAAGGAACACCATGCTTTTCATACCTGTTTGGTTTAAGATAAAGAGAGATTTTGAAAAAGGGATTCTTGAAAATGGAAAAGAGTAAACCCAAGGAAAAGGACAAAATCATGAGACATAGTGACCAGTTATCAACAGCAGTAGAAACAGATTTTACCGTTTATTTAACTTGGTTTTGCTGCATACTTTGGCATTTGAGCCATATATTGGCTGGGACAGTTTTTTCCCGAGCATTTTTCTGAGCATATTGCTCCCAAGATGGTGTCCTTAACAACCCAAGTCACACATCCAGAGGCCTTTTCTAGCAGCAATGCCTTCATAAGCATATAAATGTGAAAAGTGAATTTGCTTATGATGACTTTGCATGCTCACGTGGGCCATCAGGGATCTGGTTAATGTGGTGTCCACAGCACATGGTCAGATGGAGTGGGTCTACTCTGTTCTGTCACAAACCCAGCGCAGGATGGACAAACGCACACCCCCATGAAAGCACAAGTAGTGCTGAACTTTGGTGCTTGTGACTTGGTTTTTCTTTCAGAAATCTCTCCCAGAACAAACACTTTTCTTTCTTTGTGTAAAACAAGGCTCAGCACTAACAAATCCAGGATAAATCTGCCTTTTAGCAGGGCCTGTTGCGATAGGACGAGGGGCAATGGTTTTAAAATAAAGGAGGGTCAATTTAGATTAAAGAAGAAGTTTATTACAATGAGGGTGGTGAAACACTGGAACAGGTTGCCCAGGAAACAACCTGGTAGATGTCTCAACCCTGGAAATATTCAAGGTCAGGTTGGATGGGGGTCTGGTAACCTGACTGAGTTGAGGATGTGTCTGGTCACTACAGGGCATATGATCTAGATGTTCTTTAAAGGTCCCTTCCAACTCAATTATTCTATGATTCTATGATAATCCAAAGGGTTTCAATAGTTTTATGTCTTCTTGTTTTCAAAGCAGGATCAGACAAAAGCCACCTTTTTTCCTGAAGGAAAGCAAGTTCCAAAACAAGTTATACAGTACAAACTTTAGAAAAACATTACATTATCATGCAAATGATCACAGTTTCTTATCACATTTGGTATTCAAGCTATTTCAAACTGATTCTCACAGTAATATTTGTAAACCATATTAATCATAATTTTATGATGTATTTACCTATGGATGACAACCAATTGGTTACTCAAAAGTTCAGTGAGCTAAAAAAACTAACTTCTTTTTCCTCCAGAGATAAATCCTTGGTGTCCATAGTATGTCATTGAAATATGCATCCAAGCATTACAAAAATATGTTTAATGAAAAGTACTTTTCCAAGCCAGCAACTCTTAGGACCTAAAGTATTTTTGTAAGGATGGATTTGCTCATGTAGGCATATTTACTGTAGATGTGTTTTTATTTGTATTCATTGGTGCCATAGCTTGCACAAGAATCCATAAATCTAGCATGCTGTGTTTCTTAGATCCCAGAAATTCAGTATTGTACTTTTGAGGCTCAGCATGGGAAGTACATCAAGTGACATTCTCAACAACACAGAACATGTATTTTAATCTGCTACCCATTTGCAGATGCCGTTTTGCACCTGTAGTAATAAGACTGTGCCACTGAAAGCCTCCAGAAGCTTTGTGCCAGCACAGTTATATGAGGATCTAGAGAGTTTTGCAGGGATGCAAACTAACTTTTCATTTGCTTCACATGCACAAATTATGTTTATGTATCAGCCTGTCAGCAGCATTCACAGAACTTTCATCATCAACTGGATGCTGCCTGATGAGAAGGTGCCTGTGAGATCGCATTAATTCTGCCCTGTATTTTGAACCTCTTCTCATCCACAGGTCAGTATTGGCAAGAGAAGCAATAATGATGGTGCAGAGAGAAGGCTCTGCAGTGCTGTTGGAGATTCAGAGCGTCTCCCAGCACTTTAAGGAGTGCTCCTAGATGAGATTTCCAGAGGGACATCAGTCTGAAGCACAAAAATGGTTGCTATAAAAGGTAGTGTGGGTATGAGCCTGTGCTTGTTTTCCACTCCGCCACAGCCTGAGAAGAATGAGGTAAATGACTCAGCTCGCTCCCCACATGTATAAGCCATTTCCACTGGCCCTGGAAAATTCCAGCTTTGTAACATGCAATAGATCAGGGCATCTCTGCCATCATGAAATCAGGGTTTTTCACAAGGACTGTCAACTCCTGGGACATTCCTACAGTGAATATAATTAGCTCCATTTTAAAGCTGGCAGCCAAAGCAGGGAAGAACTTGTAAAAGATCACACACATGGGTCGGTCTTCCGTGGCAGATCCACTTAATTCCAGGCAAGGACTTAGAATACAAGACTCTCATGAATTTAAAACTGAATTTCCACCATCTCCTGTACTGGAGGCCATGCTGAAGAGTACTATTAAAATTAAATTCAGCCCAAAATCTTAGGGTTAAAATAATTTTTAAACGTAACCTAAAAATTAAAAAAATAAATAAATAAATTATAAAAAAAAAAAGCAAAGACAAGATCTGCAATAACACAGAGAAAATTAATTACCTAGACAGACTCCTTTTCAAGTTCATGACTCATGCCAGCATATAAATGTCTGCATGCAGCCAGCTCTTAATGCTAATTTTGTCACTGTAAGAAAATCATAACCTTCTCTGAGAAAAACTGAGTGCATACCTTGCTATTGATTTTTCAAGAGTCTGACTGGCAGAGTGCTCTACTATAACTGCAGATTTCTGCTAATGCTCTAAAATGCTTTGCTAAATTTAATCTTTCACCACGGATGTAAGAGACTCCTGGCCATGCTGCAGTTGGCTCAGCTGCACAGAAGCTGTGGTCACAGCCACTTAATTCGTTCCTTTTTACTGAATATAGACATGTCAGTGTATCTCTTAGTAAGTCAAAAATCCCATTCCATATAATGACAAAACCACAGTACAAAGAATACAGAGAGTAGGAGTAAGAAAAGATGCATTTCTGTTAGAGCTAACGTGTGGTTCAAACGTTCCCCCTGCTGCTCCCCTGCCAGAAGCTGCTGTGTTTATCAGCTGGTGCTGGCATAGGGTTGCAGTGCCAGCACTAACAGGGCTTCTGAGGGACCCGGCCCTATCTGCCTCCACAAAACCCCTTCTTGGAACTATTCCCTCTCACCATACAGTTAATGTAGAGACCTGAGCTACCAGCTGTAGGTATCCGCTTTTTATATAAGAATTACCAAAGTGCTCCTTGGGTTTTTTAAATAATAATGGAGCACTACAAGAAAAAGTGAATGTGTTTGATGGTCCATATGCACAGCCCCACCTGACCACACACTGCCAAAAGCTACACACACTGTAGGCTGAAAGTACCCATGACAAGGGCGTCATCTCCTTTAGGGGTCACGAGCTTATTAAACTGGGGAAGAAGGGAACACGGGCACATCGACACGGGCATTTCTCTCTGCTGGTGACAGGCAGAGCACAGGCAGTGCAGGGAGGAGAGAATGTGTGTGATGCCAAAAAACACTGTCTGGGCTGTACCACCCCAAAAGCTGCTGCTCCTCTTCATCTCCCCTGGAAAGTCCCTGGCAGCAAGTGGGATGTCAGCATCATTCTGACACCAGAGGTGTCATCAACACGAGGACCTCATTGTGACAGAGCCTCTTCAAACATGTAGGCACACAAGGGGCCTGAAGCACCATGTCTGACAAGGCACTGAGCACAGCAGAGGTTTCTGACTGGCAGACTGAGAGCAGGTCAAGTGTCCTGGCAGCCCCTGGCATGCCACAGGCCGCCTTCCCACTGCATAAAGCAAAAACAGCACAAGGAAAAAGGTAAGATGGGGAAAAATGCCTCCTCCTCACCATCATTTTCCCCTCACCTATGGCAGCATGCACAGGGAGGAAGGCTCAGTCCGTGAAAACAAAGGGCATGGGAAAAATGTCACCTGTTGTCACCTGCTGTTCACAGGAGCCCGCAGAGCAGGGAAGGGGTAGGAGAAGAAGGCAGCAGGGGAGTGTCCCTGTGCAGTTCCAACTGCCCCTATCCAGCTCTGCAGGGTGGGGCTGGCCCCAGGCTGGCCCCAGGGCAAGAAGAGATGAGTGCAGAGTGAGAGTGCTAGCTTCATCCCATAAAGCCACACAACACAGCATTTGCACTCAAGCCAGCGCAGATCCAAGAGGGGCATTTATGTGATGCAGTGGCATATGGGGTGGAAGTCTGAGCTTGGACTTCCAAAGCAGCCCAGTCTTACCCCAAAGTGCCAAACCCAAGCAGCACCTGGAGGCAACATGGGGAGAAGCAGCTCTACATCCCATTTTCTAGGCTATGCGGAGGCAGCACTTGAATTCAAAGGTATTAAAGGGAAAGATAACAAAAAAGGTAACTAAAGCATGTATTCTCTTTTTCCTTTTTTTCAGAAAAAAAGATTATATATCTTGCACTTCTTTTAAGCTAATTTTAAATGTGAAGTGATTGGTTAGTAAACTCTAATTCCTTGCAAGTGTTCTCAGAAAGTGAAAGAGATTGTGGTCAGCCTAGATTGATTTTATGACCTTGTAATTATTTTTTATTCATATCATTGTCATGGACTTATGCACACATGGAACAATCAGTCAACTGGACAAATATTAGCATTTCCAGCTAATGTGAAATAAAACCATTTGCAGGATGTTCCAATGTTTCTGTAGCAAATCAATAATAGGTATTTAAATTGTTGTTTAGACATCAAAGCTAAGATGAATGGGGACATTCTCATTTCTTTCCTGCCGCTATGCTTTCAGGCTGTGCCTTCTAAATAAGACCTGGCATGTGCAATTCACATCACAGAATAATTTATACTTAAAAGCTACAGCTCTTATTTTCAGAGCAACATGCCAGCCATCTCCATACAATGGTACATTGATTTGGCCTGTTCATCTTAATTGCAGCAATTGAAAAGCATCCCCAGCAGTCTGTTCTGTGGCTTGAATACTTCCTTCATTATTGCATCCAGACAGCACAGCATGTGTTTGCACTAACCACTCAGCCTGCCAGGGAAGATCTATGGCACACTCCTGCTCAGGAACCCATCCCATGCTAGACAGCTTCCAGAAACCAGGACAGCTCTGGGGATTGAGATCAAACTTGCATACAGGCATGACTGTATTCTTAGGGTCCATTAATTTTGTCAGTGTCACTTCCCAAACACAGAGAATTCTCATCTTTAGGTCAACGCTATTGGTATTTTACTAAATTTTGTGGGAGACTGGAGAGGGAAGAGGCAAAGTATCATGAGGTGTTTGATGCAGCAATGATCCTTTGAAATGTTATAGAGGTATTTATTCAACTAAGAGGCTCATTGCTGGATATATTATTGGATACGTGATTTATTTTTTATTTGATGCTCTGCTCTGCTCAAGATGAATTCTTGTAAAGGCTTTACTCTGTATAACTAGAAGGGTGAGGGATGGCTATATTTTACAGAAAACAGGGATCTGGCTTTTTAAATACCTGAGAAAATATTTGCATTTGCAAAATAGGACAAACACAAGAGCATAAATCAACAACAAGCACTGCAAGTACACTGTCAAGGACACAGACCTTAAGGACGCCATTTAGCTTGTGTAATTTAGGCCATACTTGGAGATGCACAGTTGCACAGAAAAGTTATGTAATTTCTCTTCTAAGCAATGCAAAAAAATAAGTTACTAATTTGTGTTTCTGAAATGTGCAATGAAAACAAGATGCCTGCAGGTCCCAGATGCATTCCAAAATGCCCCCACTTTCCTGGCCATGGTAACTCCAACAGTACACCAAGTCCCCCTCTCCTCTGGGCTCCTCTGGGCCCACCTGCAATTAAGCATCATGGTCCTCTCTTGAGAGTGAGCAGGACCACGCTTCTCTACTGTCAAGAGATTAGTAGCTCCACCAAAGCAGAAGCTGATCTTTGGGGGGGTCTGTAGCTCTGGAATGCTGCTCGAGCCTTCGCCTTGCAGCCATTATCAGAGATGCAACAGAGACTAAATCTGCAGATGAATTTTAAATAGTAAGCACCATGCAGGCCTGTTACAAAGACAGCCCAGGAATTAGTGGTGCCCAAATGTTGCTTCCAGATATCTGGTGTAAAGTGACTTACCCTGCATGAAATGGGGAAACAAGCTAAGGAGATGGAGAGATGAGTGGGACAAAATCCCTTGGCATAACTGATGGCTGTTTTCACCTGATCTTCATGTGATGAAACTGAGCCTCTGACTCATTACATTAAATTTTATTTCTAAACTGCCACAGTAGAGAAGTGAAGAGCAAAAATATCACTCAGAAACTAAAAGCTCTGAGTTTCAACAGCAGGTGGACACTGCAAGGGACCAGGAGAGGAAAAAACAGCCATGGGGGCATTTTAACTTCAGCCAATTTGGCTAACAGTATGTGCCTTACCAAAGGGTTTGCAGTTCTGACTTTGAAATGAAAAGGCTGGCAAAAAATATTCAGAATTGTAAAGACAATATATTCTTAAATAAATATTCTTCAGCTCTTCACGTCTATCAGGTATCCATCCATATGTACTCAGCTGGTCTCTCTCATCTTGGTATTAAGAACATATCCCAAAAATACAGGACAGAAATAGCAACACTCTCATAATGTCAGGTAATAACAGAAGAGGGAATTTTAAAAGCCTATCTATACAATAAATACATGTTTTCATTTTTCAGCTGATTAATAAGCTTGGAAGTCTGATGTGTTTTCTTGTGACACACAGCAAGTGCAAATCAATACTCAGCTTTCAAACAAGTGAAGTCAGTGGGTATCCTACATTCTGCTCAAAAGCTATGTCTGGCCTCTGTGACAACAGTTTCATACTGTCATGACCTATTATTGAAACACTGGGTTACTTTTTATATCAGTGTGGTGGCAAAAATGGAGTTTGATCACACATTTTCCATAGGACAGCATCAGATATTTGTAATTCTTTTTTGTGGTGGCTTCCAAAACTCAATGGAAAACATACAGCTTAGGTCTTTCATTTCTGAACTAGTTAAGCAATATTCACTGTCTTATGCCATCTTTAGTATCTTTTTTTTGTTCTCTCTGAAATTGCAGAGTTATAATGGGACAAACTTTGAATAAGAAGACACAGAAATGATGAAACCTCTGTTCTCAACAGCTTCATGCATAGAAAGAAAACCCAGATACCCACCTACAGAATAAGATCCAGACATGATTTCCTTCCCCTCACTGTGTTTTTTCACAGCTAATTGCAAAACTGAACAACTTTTAAACCCAAGTTCAGTTACAACCATATTGGCCTGTCTCAGACACGAGTAATATGCCCTTTCACTCAGTGTTTCCATTGTCACTTTTAACAATGTCTTTCAACTGTGAAGAGATTATTTTTTTTATCATATCCATGTCTTAAAATTACTTTGTTTTCTTAACTGCTCTTTACTGATGCTTTTTTTTTTTTTTGCTACAGTAAAAAGAAACTAATGTGTATCAATCCACTGCAGTTAAAACTGTGGTCACACTCACTTTTTGTTCTTGTTAGAAGTATTATCAGCAAACTTGCCTGCTCATAGCCCATAATTTACCTGTAAAAATAGCCCAAATAATCTAGCAGTAATGCAGGCTTTATATACATGTGTCCTTTCCTGTAATCCCTTCATTTTGATCCTCCACGTGGTTACTATACTAAAGCAACACAGGAAGAGCTCAAGAAAGGTATTTGGTGTGCAGAGTAAGGGATATTTCCTGTTTCAAAAATCCAGCAGTCCAAGTGAATGACATAGACTGAAGCAATAGGGATGTGTTTTTTGCCAGATCTTCATTTCACTACGAGATTGGTAGAATGAAATAAATATAATTCAAGACACTCATTCATAAATTTTCATTTGACAAAAGCACTCTTTTGGTAGCGAAAAGTCTTTCTGGAAAAAGGGCAATATGTTAACAAAACAAAGGACTGCTTCATTCAGGGAACAGAGTCAATCCACAGTAACTTTCTGCCTATGGAGATATTTGTGGCTAAGATACCATGATAAATCTCATACATCTTCAATATTTTAAACTGTAATATCATACAGCCTTTCACTGACAAAGATTTGACACACATTGAAGGTAAGTAAACATGAATACTTTCATTATAGACTCATGCTCAGGGAAGTTAAATGTGGCACAGATGAAAGAAATGCCCCCAGTAAGGTTTGGTTTCCCACTTTATTCAGTCACTAGTCCACATGTTCCCCTGAGTCCATTACATTTCAGTCCCTAAATTATTATTTCTCATTCTGTGTTCCTGATATTATCTTGATACTCTTGGCATATGTTAATAACCCCCACAGGGCAGATAAACTGTTCTAGTGGTCTCAAACTAATAAAAGAAAGGTTCTTACCAGGCACAGAGGAGATTCCTTAGAAACCCATTAACAGCTGCAGTGATTCACTCAGTTTTCCATGGATCTGTATTTGCTGTGGCATCAGCTTTGCTCATTGCATATTAAGAAATATCACATTTGGTAAATCCCCAGTAAATGGCAATTTTCCCTTGACTAGTTCAGTTCGACATGCACAACTTTAAAGATATGCATTGTGGGATGCAGTCCAGTAATGGATCTGTTTGGTTCAGGGGATTTGCCCAGCTCTGGAGCAACCTCCACCCTCCTCATTTTTATCACAGAGGCAGGATACTGACTTAAATGGGTTATTGTATTTCAGGCACCACTGCTCCCCTTACACCCCCAATCTTTATTAGTATGGTCTCTCCTCCTCCCATCACAGGCTTTGTCTAGTTCCAGAGAAAGCCACTGAGGTCCACAGCTGCTTTTTCTCACTCCTGGCCCCCTCCACAGAGGCAGCAGAAACAGAAAAACTCCCCAACCTGGACTGCTCAGCTGCTGACAGCAGTGATTTATCCAGGACTTCTCAGCAACCATGACCTAACAGCATTTCTGAGATGTGACTTGAATTCATGATTATGAAAGAGCTGAATGTTGCATCTTATGTGGTTTTTAAACCTTCAGAGCTGTTGTCACCTCAAAGCACGCTCCAAGTCAAAAGGCTGGGTTTATACACACAAATATATACGTACTTGTATTTAAACAATGACACAAATGTTCTTCGAGGACTATAACTGCACAACCCAAACCGTCAGCTAACAAAAGTCAATGGATATGAAGTTTGTGTGTGTTCATACACAAATGACAGATTTGTTTATGAGGTTTTCTCACTGTGTAATTATTACCACCTCACCACATCTTATCAGTGACTTTCCATGGTATCAACAAACTTGAGGACACTGGGAAAGCAGAAATTATTAAAGTATAACAAGATTGTATTGGATAAACATGCATGGATTTATTTTACCAAAGGTGACATAAGCCAAATATCTAGGTTTTAGGGCAGGTCAGTACATAGCAAATGAGTAGAGAAGCCTCTGAACCATCAGGGTGCCTTAGAACAATGACACGACAAAAACTGAGGTTAAGTTTAGATTTCCTACTCATATTGACACTTCAAAGCTGGGGGCTCCTGAGCCAGGGGCCCTGGGAAAGGAGGAATAAAACATCCTCAGCAACGAGTCAGTCAGCAAAGGCTCGTGAGGCCACAGCCTTGATGACTGACAGCAGAAATGAAAGAAAAAGTCCAGAGGAGTAGACAAGGGGGCCCTTAGAATCACAAACAACAAAGATAAATATTTTTTTTCATACACTTGCCAACTTCTGATGAAACAAATGAAAGATCCTAGCTGCCCTAGGATGTTGGTTCTGGATGCCAGTATTTTCCATGCTTTAGCACTTTTTGCTCTGATTTAACACACCGTATTGCAATTTATGGAAACAGATTTCACAGTGTTTGAGAGCAAAAGGAATGTGATTTTCTGTCGTTGTTATTTAGAAAAGTTAATCTAGAAGGCAGCAGTACCAACTCCTACACAAGTTAATGACAGTTTAAGTAGAAGCGTATTTTTTAATTTATTCAAATTATAATTAGGTAATTACAAGCAATCAAGTGAGAGCTGTTTAAAAGCTACTGGCCACAGCTGTTAGCTACCTCATCTTGTCAGAAATCAGCACCCCCTCAGCTGGGGGATTTAAGCAAACCTGTTTTATGACAGCACAGTGCAAGTGTTCACATCTTCAATTACTCAGCTGAGAAATCACTAACTTCTGGGAGTAGGGCAGTAAGTTTGTTACAGCTCCACATGGATCTGGAAAGGGCACATCTGACTGTGCCGACCAATTTGAGCTGTTCTTTCTCCAAAGGTGACTGTCAGTTTCTAGTTCATATTGCCACTAATATTCCTCTCAGGACTGCTAAGATAGTATGCATTTAAAATGCTGTTCTCCTCTGAAAAATGATTTTAATTAAAATGATATTCAAGGGTCCCATATTCTTTGTTTTTTACTAATTATCATAGCACATTTGTACAGTTTCCAAGCTAATGGGTGCTTTCAGTAACTGCCAGCTCCCATATTAAACATAGAATCTGAAATGCCAGGCTTTCTATTTCTCATGTCATGTTTTGCTGCCATTCCATCTTGTGGGATTGTATAGTCACTCAAAGGAGAGCATTCTCCAAAGTCTCTTTGCATAAAACTCAGAGATGAGCCTGGCTGAGTGTGACTGATAGCACAGCACACGGCCGAGCCACTGTGCTACGTTTGTGGATGAAATGGCAGGAAGAAAATACTTTAGAGCTTAAAGTAAGCAAGGAAAAATCACTATGAAACCATCAGCACTGAGCACAAAACACAGAAAGCAGAATAATTAAGCAGGGAAGTGTAATTTGGGCACACAAGCAAGTAGTGCTTAGAGATACAGTGACAGAATACTTCCAGAGCAGTGGGTTTTGTCCAGCAATTCATCATGTGGCTTTCTTCTTCCCTCAGCTCTCCTGTAAGGAGTTCCAAATTCACACTGCTTACACACACATGGAAATGTAATAGAAGTAGGAGAGGATTTCTAATATGGCAGTCTTGAAAACCTCAATTTCAGACGTGTTTGCAATACACTAGACTTTTCAGGACCATATTTGTGTTAGTTACTTTGACCTCTACATACCATATTTGTTTGTTTCAGAAACGCAAGCTAACATGCTAAAGTTATACCAGCCAAGCCTATCAAGCAGCTCACAGTGAACTTTCCATGGAAACTCTTATTCAGAAGTCAGGAAGATTTAACTTATCCCACTAGGAACACATAGCTTCTTCCAGTGTTTCCAAAGGACTTCCACCTTGACGTGTACATGGCCAATGTTCAGCACAGGGAACAAAACATTTCAGACCTTGCAAGTAATGCTGCTGTTCTCCCTGCTCAGAAACTATGACCTAGAGGAGCAGGGGTGCACAGAGTGTAAACTGGGTACACATTGGGTCCCAATGACATCCATGTGTCATCCGCTCCCGTGCATCGAAATGAAAGATCCTGCACAGAGGGAAAGGATGTGCAAATTTCTGAAAAGATCGGAGTGTAACTGTAGCTGTAAAAGATATTATACAAGTTTAAGGTTAAACACTGTTTTTGCTGTGCATTGCTCTTCCAAAACAAACAAATAAACAAACAAACAAAAGGTGAACACTAGTAAATACAGCTGTGAGCTAGTCCAGGAGCAAGCGCAGCAACTTGTTTCCCCATGAAAAACCCAAATATAGTTCCTGACAACCTTTTCTGTGGGCTCACAGAGGCATCTGGCCCCCAAAGGAAAACTGCTACTCACAGGATCCAATGAATGAAGTTATCAGAGGGTGCGGGGACAGAGGACATGTAGGCAGGAGAGGATGGAATAAGAATGCTCAAGAGAAAGGGGTCACGCAGATCAGGCACCTGCACTTCCACAGGGGACATGACTCCATTCAGGAAAAGTGATGGCTTTATCATTAGCAAATTAAAACAGTTCCATGCTTTCTAAATGTTTCAGTTAGTGTATCAGTCTGACATTTCCATAGAGATAGCACACTCATAATTGCCTTAAAAACATTGTGCACTCGATCCTCAGAAATAAACTTATTGAAGATGCTGATAGAATCCACAGGCACACAAGTGCTTCAATTTGTATTTGGAAAGATACTGCCCGAAAGATGAGGCCTGACCTGTGCACCCAGTTTCTGGATGGATAGGACTATTCCTAGAAGTTAAAGATTAATGCATTCACATGAGATGCATCAAAACAACCTTCCTAAATCAGTATAGTCTAGCAACAACAGGTCAAACAGGGATGAGGCGTAAGGCAGTGAGTAGATTTTTGGAGGACTCTGTGGCTTGGACTGCCCTGGAGGAAGAGTTCATCCTTCCCAAGCAGTCCTTCACAGCCCCTCTGCAGGAGGTGGAGCCCCTTCAGGCCTGCAGGCTCTCTTGCTCAGCCAAAGACTTCCCAACTCATGCCCAAATGATTCAAGATAACTCAATCCCTGGGTTTTCATTAACCTGGCTCTGCAAGCAAATATGAGAAAACACAAGGGGCAGGAGAATGGGTATAAAGGAACTTCTTCTTTTTTTTTTTTCCCCTTTTGTTTTAATTAAGAATATTTCTCATTCCTCCCTGAGCAACCAAGATGACCTGGGAGCCACTGCATGCCCCAACACCCACAGCCACAGCCTGGCCAATGCTGCCAGCTCTCCCAAGCCCTGCTCCTAATCCCACTGTAACCAGATATACATGGGCATTACTATTACTCACCTGCACCCCTTGACATTTGCAATTCTTGTCATGGGATTGAATGCCAGACAGACAATTGAAGTTGCATTTTAAAGTTGGAAATTAATGGTGATCACTCAGAAAGGTGAATACTGAGAAATCTAAGGAGAAATGTATAATCAAAGCTCGAGTTTGACTGTCCTAAGGGTTGCACACCAGTGTGCTGACACAAAACACAGAATCAAGATTTTGCATCCTTCACTGCAGCATCTGCACCTGCACAGCAAGAGGACAGTGATGTCCTACCTCATACTTAATGCACCTTAATATCCCTGCTTTGTAATAACACAACTGCACAGAGTGACAGAATAAACTTCACACTTCTTGTTGCCTTGTAAAACTGTAACAATGACTTTAGGGCTGTTTCTTACCATTCATGGTCTTTACCAGTTTCTTATTAAGCACGAATTAATCACTCACATACCAGCAGCACTGAGTGCTGCTCAGTAGGACCCAGGTCACCATATACCAGGTCCTATCCAGTTCTGTTGCAACAAAATATCTCTGCCTCTCCCAGAGCAAATAAGGACATTCCTACAGCCAAATCACGCCAGTTATTCCAACAGAGCCATCACCAGCTTTCAGTCATCAGAAGGACTAAAAAACGCTACAGAGAAAAATCAGAGAAATTCAGAAAAACTGTCAGAAAAACCAGTAGCTATAAAACAGTAGTTCATGTTGCATGGCAAAGCTCAGTCTGCCTCATCAGGTTCTTACTTTCTTTCCTTAGAACAGACAATGCTCAAGGGAGCATTTGGAACAAAATTCTTCTTTGCTAATAGCCCACTAATCACTAAGATTGCTACATCATATATGCACATATACAAGAAACCCGCACAGCAGCAGTGATGTCAGGGATGCCTTTGAAAATGCTGAAACTAAAGTCTTCTAAGCTCTGTTATTCCCACTGTGTACACTTTGCTGCTGTTTCATTTATTTAACATGTCAGATGAGGTAATGAGTCCTCAATTTCTTTATAGCCTGGAAAAAGAAGCAATAGTAAAGGTGATTATGCAGCTGGAAGCTCATGTGAAGCCTGACTGAGGACTGCTTTTGTAACAGACTGGACACATCATTTGGTTTTACCTTGATAATGTAACTTGTCCAGTAACTACCAGGTGGTGAAGTGTGCCAAGAAGCCTAATAAATTTCCATTCCATTGCAAACCATAGTTTTACCCAAAACAAGTGCACTTGTACCAGGAACAACTCTGAACTATGTTATTGCACAAGCCAGGACTTTCTGGGTACATGTGCAATCCTTGCTTGGAGTAGAGGCAATAAATCCATTATTTCCTGAAAGCATTAGCCCCACTGGGTCTATTTGGGACTGCCCAGAAAATTTTGGAGTGGTAAATTTAAAAAAATGAGTAAAGTCATCAGTATATTAAGTCATCAGTAGACACAGAAGCAACTCTGTGGAGTTCATCTGCGTTTACCCACAAGTATGGCACTGAGACCAAGGCTCATATAAATCACTGGATTTACCTGAATCTGGTGCTACAGGATTACGTGGCAGTTCAGTTTGGGATGTAAGACACCTGAAAGAATTGTAGAAAAATCCTCAACAGTTACCCTGACAAAATTTCCAGGCACGCCGGGAACAGTACATCTAGAGAAACACAGAAGCAGAATGATGTTGAATGTAAGTAGCAAAGTCAGTGGGGCCTTGCCCAGTACTGCAGGAAACCAGAAATACACAGAGAACTGAACAATCAGAGTGTTCAGTCAGGAGGGTTGAACAGAAAATTATTGGGTTTTTTTTAAACACCATTCCACCTCTCAAATAATCCTTAATATAGGTTTTAAACAAAATTTACAAATTTCTCAATGTGGTCTATGTGCTTTTCATTCTGTGTGCAATTTTGTATTGGAAACATGTAATTTACAGATGGTTCATTAATTTAGAGTCCAGATCAATTATTAAAAAAGAAAAATTACTTTCCATTTACTTGAACCATTTGAAAGGCATTTAATTTAATTCATGGTTGGTTTAGGTCCATTGCTGTGTATAGTTCCAACAGCAACATTCAGCTGAGCATAGATATGGAGCTGCATAGGCAGAAGGTAACAGAGCTCATCAAGTGTTAAGAATGTTTCATTTTCTTCAGTCAACAAAATATTTTCTAATACTTTAATTTTCATGTTATAGTTCTTAGAAAAATCTCACGAATTAGAGGTGTGCTTGAATTATAAGCATCCATCTTATGAAAAAAAATTGTATTTCTGTCTTTTTTCCATTTTAAAATGGGGTGAAATGCTGGAAATGTGACATATTCTACTGAATAGATATTTCTGAGAAATAGCAGGCTGTCATACCACCTCCCTGGGTGGCTGTCACTCAGCATTTCAAGCAGCCTGCCTTGTTCATAGTCTACCTACTGCACTGGCTGGGTAGGAGGAAAAAGCAACACTTCCATCAAGAATTGCAGTAGAATTTCGTACATCACCAGGGATATTTTGATTCCAATATACAAGATTTCTCTGAACAAAAGCTCTCTTAAATACTGTGGTCAGCACATGTGCACGTGTTTACATACAGATACTGTTTGGTACAGGTGAAAGCGCACAGTTGTTGGACCAAGCAAAATCTTTGTGATTTTGTCTGCATGAGGTGTGGAGAGATGATGATAAAAATGGAAAGCCAATGGGATCATCTTTAGGATGAGAACACTATCAGAGCATCTTCTACTCAAAAGAATGGGAAAACCTTGGAAAAAAACTCGGACGCCCGTTGTAAATTTCTTTTTCCTATACAACAAGAGGCCTATAGATATAGAATGGAGGTGTGGTAAGGGACAGTGGCTCACCTAAGTTCCCACAGACACAGTTCCAGCTACAGCTAAAGGGCTCAGATTATGAAGGCAATAAATTACAAAAATAAAATCAGGAACAAAGCTAAGACCAATAGAATTTGCTCCTAAATAAGCAAAGCTCTGTTATGCCCTCTTTGAGCCACTGCACTCACAGGTAGACACAGGAACCTGGGACTGAGGTGAGCAATCCTGGAAATGGCCCAGACACACATGCTGTTTGCCCTGTCTAAATTCTCTCCCACCTAATCCATGTGTTATTTTAACTGGCTGTTCTCTTCCATCATGGCAATTGGCAGTACCTTGCCATATCCAAAGCCTCTGCCTGAAGTTCATGTGCCACCCTACAGAAAGTCAGCAGTTCTTGGGTGGGACGGTGCCAACATCCTCCTGCTGAGCCCAGGTGGCCGCACAGGCTTAGTTTGCAATACTCAGCCACCTGGCACACTTTCCTGCAATGGGAATCTTTTGTCTCCTAAGTATGAGATTACTGATAGAAATTTGGGTAAATCCCTGTCTCTCTGAGCTGCAAAGAGCACTTGCAAAGCTCTGACTCACTGCATACCGGTGGCAGTGTTTGAACAAGCTCTGCTGACAACCTGCAACAACAGCTGGGAGAGGTGTGACCTTTCTCAGTTCAGAGCAACAGGCTGTTCATTTTGAAAGCCAGTGATAAATCAACGTCAGCTTTGTTAGCAACCTAATGAAATTACCCGAAGAAAGAGGGAAGATCACACTCTGAAGTAAGCAGCTCGAATAGCTTATGAACAGAACGTACGATAACGTCAATGGGGGTTTTTTTCCAGATATCTCCAGCCAGGAAAAATAATACTGAATTCTGCATCTCAAGCCCAATCTCACAAACATCCACATCACACAAAACCTTCTGTAAAGCACCTAAGCACACAGGCAGAACTAGGTAAGCATCTCCACCTCTCTCATTGGGAAGCTGTTGCAGAATTTGCTCCTCTGCTGGTTCAAAATATTTTCTGAGTTCTAGCCTAAATGTGTCCCTCTTCAGAGCATCTGTTCATACAGTAGAACAGGCCTGTAACTGAAACAGTCCTAAGCATTCCCTGATTTTTATCTTCCAGACAGGTAACAATCAAATCCTCTCAGGCTTTGCTTTTCTAACCCAAACAGACAAACTCCGCATTTCACCTCCTTAAAAAGGCACTTTGTTCCCAATATTACACCACTTCCATTTGTCTGATTTGCAAGATCCAGCTCCTTCCTTCCCCTTAAGAAAGGGATTATGTGAATTCTCCTTTCTCTTCATTACAACTCCAAGCCTTGAGTCATCAGCATATTTCATTAGTACTGTTATTTTATTGCAAAGGTCTATTATACTAAATTGCTCCCAAGACCAACAGGAATTTTTCTAGTAAGTTCCAACATTTCAGTTTCCAGCACTAATTGTTGTCATATCCCCATTAGCCAATTCCTTACTCATCTCAGATTTTTCTCCTACTAATCTGACTCATTGTATATAATGATTCTCCATGTAATAAAAACATTTAGGTCAATTAAAGAACTATACATCAAAAAAATACCACATTAAAGAAAAAGCTCAGGCAAATACTTCATAAATTCATCTTCCAGAACCACTAGGGCCATAACAGAGTCAAAGCATCTGCTAACTGGCCTGTCCTCCAGCGGGGAATACTCAGTCCCCTTTTCCCTTTGTCTTCACCCAGTTTGAGCACAGAAAGTCAGTGTGGCATGGCTTTAACCTCAACTCTGGTTATTTTCCTTGCAGGAGCACTTGTTCTAAAGCTGATTTGGAAGGATGTTGGCTGCTCAGTTAAGCTGCTCCTGAAGGTGGTTTTATGACAAGAATTGACAGTTTCCACCCTTTTATTCTGTTTCATTGTGGCCCTGCTGCTGTGAGAGCACCCATCTCCTGTTGGGAGATGGAGTGCGAAAGGAGGGAATAACTTCTTAGATAGCTGAAGTCAGGTTTGCAAGAGCACCTTCAATAACACACTACAGAGTGCATTTTAGACTAAGCTCCATAAATCAGGAGATGCAGTGAATTAAAGCCAACCAAGGGTGCAATTCCATGTTACAGGTTATGATGAATGTTACAAGTTATGAAGTGCCACCAAGAGGTGCAGCACACCCCTGCTGCCATCACCAGCTCCTGCCTGACATTACAGTAAGCTGATATCAGAAATTCACACAGAAGAAAAATTAGTACTTCAGAGTTGGTTTTTTTTTTTCAGAAAGCTCCTTCTCTCTCTCAACCAGTTTGCCAGAAGCACCAATGCCAGCACTAGTGAAGCAGTTTAAAGCTTTACTGGAATAAGCGTACTCATCAGACAGTTGTGCTGCCTGAAAAAACAATTTATAAACAGATTTAAATAGAAGGAATGCAATTGCAAAGTTTTTTGGGTTGGTTTTTTTTTGGGCCAGTGGAGCCTCTGGGCCCAGATTCACAGTTGGGTGCTCCCATCCCCAGGTGTCTGTCTTGTCCCCTTAGTAGACAATATTTTGCCTGTAACAAGGACAAAAAGAATGGATGTGTCTGTGCTCAGCTGTCTGAGCATCATCATCCAGGTCTGTTGTCCCTACTTCAGGCAACATCTAAAGTCATGTCAGCAAAGTGCAGCAGGGATGTCCACTGGAAGATCTGGGTTGGGATAATTAGAGACATAGCTATCATTTCCTCAGGAAAATGGCTGGAAATCTATCACAGACCTATGTCAATCTTATGTCTGTTTAACTCCTGCACCTAAAGAATCCATGTTAAAATCTAACTTTTGCAGAATGGAGCCTGTGTTGTCTAAGATACTGCACCAGAAATATTACAATGGTCTGGGACACTGAAGCTGTTGAACCTTCAGAATGTAAAAATCTACATTAGGAATGAAAATGTTTCCCATTTCCCAGCAGAACTTTAAAAGCACACAAATACTCTAGGCAGTCAGTTTGAAGCTGAAAGTAAGTTTTTCTCATAAAATACAGCATTTCAAAGGAGATATGCTAACGTTTTAAATTCATGTGCTTCCTTGTAAAGATTTCTCTTGACAAAATTGTGAATGCTAATAGAAACATTGGGAAGTTTTGCCATATCACGTATTCTACGTGCCTGAGTGAAAGACTTGAGCTTCTAAGAAGTGCAGTAATCTCCCATTGTTTGAAGGGCTGTATTGTTTTCATATGGAAAGGTGAAGATGGAGATGTCCATGTTTATGTACTTAGGTACATTCCTGATACACAATCAGGAAACTCTTCTTAAAGTATTTCCAAATCCAACTCCAAATAATATACAATACTATAAATCCCACTCATGTGTAATCCCATCATCTGAGATGAATCATGTTCCTCTGAAAGAAGAGAAAGTCACATGGATTGTCTTGCTGAGCAGCTACCAAACATGGTAGAACTATAACTATGTATGCAAATGAAATTTAGAAATTCTGAATCACATCAAAGCATTAAAATTATTAATATAAACTGCTACACCCAATTGCCATATTTGACACATGTAGTACATGGTGGACCCAGCACAGTCCTCCAGCAGTATCTCTACAGGCTTTGCACTCTCGGGGACCCCCCATGCTCTCATGACACATATATTCTTGATTTTATGCTATAAAACATACTCTGTGTGGCTGAGACATAGCCACGTCTTTATCCCATATAATCTTATTATTTCTCTTTACAACACTTTTCTCTCTCTGACAACACACAGTGTGATCCTTGTGCAGCTTTGGAAGACCAATCTCACCACCCAAATCAGAGGATTGGGCCACGGCACCTTCCACTTCACATGTACTTGGTCAGAGGAAGGTCTCTCTTTCTGTGTGCTAAATCCACATCCAAAGTCTTGAGTTAAAGCCCCATGGAAGGCTGTCAAAAGAAGACTTTCTACCCAGCGGATTGATCCTGCAGACCTGTGCAGCCACACCTCTACAAAACCAATCCTCTGGCAGCAACATCCAGAATAAGGCATCCTCCAGTCCCTGGTGTCTCATTCCCTTCTCTGCTCGTGGCTGAGCACTGCCACACCTCACGGTGCCAGTGTGGGATGGCACTGTCAAACAGGGCGTGCCCACTGAGCCCGTGGGCATTTTGCTGGCAGAGCAGACAGCGTGGCAACTTGGAGTACAGGGACAGGGGAAGAGAAGGCCAGTGCCAGAGGAAGGCCCACGTTCGGATAATTAACCAGAAAGCTCTGTATCAGCACAGTTTACAGAGCTAATCTGTTACTAAATTCTTCTGGTTGGAAAGCACAGAAAGTTGGAGGGAAAAAGACAATGTAAAAAGTGAGGATTCTGTTTCCATTCCCCACATTCAGAAATCCTCAGAAATACCACCTTTATTTTGCTCTCCACTAACGTCATCCCAGTGTATAAAACCTAGAAGTATGTTCCAAGAAGCTGAGCTGTTGGTATCTGAATTTTACTCATTTATCTATCATTATTTTTTCCTACAAGTTAATTTTTCCTATTACTTCCCTGGCTTTATATTTATAATATAAATATTATAAATACTAAACTTGTGTAAATATTTGCTGTACAAATATTATAATTTACTGTGATAAATGATTTCTAAGTAAAAGCTGATCTCAATCAAGTTTCTCATATTAGTGCTATGGACTACTCAAAAAAAAAAATAAAGATACAAAAAGAAGATACTGCAAGATACTCTATAGGAACAGGTTTTATTTTATACAACGTACCACAACATACCATCTTTTATGTTCTGGGCCTTTCAGCCTCGCCAAGAATTACTTCAGCTGGAAAATATCCTGGTAGGGAGACGTACTTGTAACTTTAGATACCATGAAGCACAAGTCTGAAACTTCAAATTTCAGCACTTTCTTCATAACAGTAAGGGGTAAACGACCTCCAATTCAGCTGGAATATAAATAAAGCTAAGTGAAAATCTTATTGCTTAGTAGTCCAGCTAACAAGCAGTAGCAAAGAAACCAACCAAGTGAAATTAAAGCAAACTTAACTAATTTACAAAATGTCAAGAGAACTCAAGATTCACAAATTTTCCTTTTCATGTAAGGCTTGCTACACTGATTCTATGTGCCTCAACACTGATTAGGTGTAACAAAATCATAGAATCATAGAATGACAGGATGGTTTGGCTTGGATGAGACATTAAAGATCTTTTACTTCCAACTCCCTTGCCATGGGCAGGGACACCTTTCACTAGACCAGGTTGCTCAGGGCTCCATCCAACCTGGCCTTGAGCACTTGCAGGGATGGGGCAACCACAAGTTTTCTGGGCAACCTGTTCCAGTGTCTCACCACCCTCACAGTAGGGAATTTCTTTCTAATACCTAATCTACACATACTCTCTTTCAGTTTGAAGCCATTCCCCCTTGTCCTATCACAACAGGCCCTGGCAAAAACTCCCTCTCCAACTTCCTTGTAGGCTCTCCTTCAGGTACTGGTCAGCTGGTATAGGGTTTCCCCAGAGCCTTCTCTTCGCCAAGCTGAACAACCCCAACTCTCAGCCTTTCATCACAGAAGAGGCACTCAAAAGTAAGCCTGCTTTCCTGACAGCTTACTTTCAAAGAGTGTAAGACCTTGAAATCCTATTCAATGGCAGAAACTTTTGTTTCAGGTTTTTCATGAATAACAAACAAGCAAACAAACAAACAAGCACAGAAAAACCCCCCCCAAAAAAAAACAAAAAAAAAACCCAAAAAACCAAACCAACAAAAAAACCCCAAAAACCAAACAAACCAAAAAAAAATCCCAACAAACAAACAAACAAGAAACAAAAAGCAAAAAAAACCCCAAACAGACAAAAAACTCCAAAACAAAACAAAAAACAAACACCAAAATACAAGCATTTCAACTCCTGAAAATGTCTGGATTTTCAGGTCTTCAAAGCTTGGCTACTGCCAGCCAAAACCTCTGGATGTCCTTGTCTCCAAATATCCAAAAGACAGCAAAAGACTAAGCCCACTTGCAGATCGTAGGAGGGCAGGGATTGAGTTGTGCATAGCAAGTGAAGCTTACTGCTGACCAGCACAGTACCTCGACACCTGAAAGGACATCAAAGCACCACCTCATAAAACTACTGAGATGATGCTGTCGTTCCTGAATCCCACATTTTTTGTAATGTGGCTCTACCTCTCTAATGCAATTTCTCCATCATAGAAAGTTTATAAAAAAGAGTTCAGTGGCAATTAAGACTCACGTCGTAACAAGGGGGGTGACAACCTCTTCTCCCAGGCAGCTAGTGACAGGGTGAGAGCACATAGCCTCAAGTTGTGCCAGGTGACGTTTAGGTTGGACATTAGGAGGAATTTTTTCACAGAAAGGCTGATTAGACATTGGAATGGACTGCCCAGAGAGGTGGTGGAGTCACCATCCCTGGGGGTGTTTAAGGAAAGACTGGATGCGGCACTCAGTGCCATGGTCTAGTAGACAGGGTGGTGTTTGGTCACAGGTTGGACTCAATGATTTCAGAGGTCTTTTCCAACATAAATGATTCTCTGATTCCCTGCCCTCCTCTGCCATGTGATTTCCAACCCCAGTGTTTAGCCTTGTCATCTTGCAGGTGTGCTCCTGCCTTATTGCCAGCACCCAGGAATGTCTCTCATCCCACATGACAAAATATGGATCTGAAATAGAGATCACAGAAAACTCAGACATCTGTAGAAAGGGAGACAGAACTAGCAGAGACCCGGAAACTCCATCATTCTTCAGTACAAGAGGATGATGGCCATGATAATCATGTTTGCAGCACTGTAATTTACTCCAAATTAAAAACTTCACAGATCTTTCCCTATTGCTAAAAAGGCTCTTAGGTTCCCTTGCCAACACTGATGCCTGGAGGTGGAGTAGAAGCAGGAAGGGCATAAGGGATGCAGCAGAGAAAGGCTTCTCTCTTGGCTGCCTAAAACAGAAACCTTGATGCTTCATTAAGCCTTTGCATAACTGTCCTGAGAAGTGAAATGCTGCAGTGAGTCCTGTGTCAGTCCTGGTACAGAAATTCACACAAGGCTAGCACTGCTGGAGAAGCAGTCACCAGAAATGTATCACTGAGTGCTCTGCTCCTCCATCTCTCCAGCTGTGTACTTGTAGGCAGTAACTCTCAATTATCTTCCCTTCCCAGAGCAGTATGAGATCACTGTACTAAACTGCAGTCTCTTCACAAGAGATTGTTTACACAGCCATGGCTGTTTGGCTATGGGAAAGAATACCTCCATGCACGGGTTTGTCTATCTTCCACTGAGAGCCACTAAATATTTATGCCAGCTAAAAATTAAGATGTTTTCCTGATTTGTTTAACCCAATTTTAGTGTAGCTGCTTCCTAAAGTGATGGTCACACCTTCCCATCTTCATGTTCCCAGTCTCCTCCTCATCACAATGTCAAAAATTGTGTGACTGCATGATAAAGAAAATGACTTGCTGTAAATTCACCCAGCCGCAAAAAAGAGAACCAAGGATGAGTTTTCAGCTGGACCAGCTCTCTGATCCAACACTTGCTATGCAGTTGTGTCTTTACTGGGCACTGACACAGAAAAACACCAACTGCCTTAAGCTATGAAATAGCAACCTAACCAAAATACTGCAACAGTGGCTGAAAGTTTTGTAAGTGGGTCCCTAGAGCTCACAGTATCAGTCCAGTTAAGGGAGTGGGGCTGCAAGGTGATCTTCACCCGCAGGACCCCAGGGACCCCTCAGCAGTCTGATGGGTGCAGTGCAAACAGGGCCTTCACACTCCCCTCAGCACTGAGTAAAGGGTGTCTGTGCCACAGTATTTTAATGGTGCTGTGCAAAGAAGAGCCCAAACAGCAGTTATTGTTTTCTGAAAGTCATGATACAATCACCCCTCCAAAGCCAGTGAGGCGATGATCTGAAGCCATAAAGCTGGACCTTTTTGCAGGCGTTTTGCTTTTGTTCAGCATTAGTTACTCAGATATTGCCATACTTTCATTTCACAGAATGGTTGGCTCTGACACTTTTGCATCTTTCAATTGTGTTTTTGTGATTTGTATATTCAGGAACAGTTTTCTGTGAGGTTCATTATTGCTTTATTAAATGCCTAATCTTGTAGGGCATGGCAGACACAAATACTAACTTTAAATTTTTGGCATCAAATATAGCCACATAATTCTGCCTTGATGTTAAATTTTGCTTTTGTCTAATTTAGTCAACATTGAATGACAGGTCAACAGCAGCCTAACTACAAACTAAGTACATAGCAAAAGGTACAAAGCCTGCCAGGAAACCAATTCACAGAAACAGTCATTTATGATACATACTTGTGCCCAGCCTTGTGCCAAAGATAAGGAGATGCAGCCTCCAAAAGAAGTCAAATGCAATGTGCTTCTTTCCTCAGCAGGAAGACAGCAGCACCTGGGGGGAGCTCCACATCAGCTGGGCTCTCCTGGCCATGGTCTCCTGGGGGTTTGCTAGGACCCCACTTCAGAGCACAGATCTGCCCAGCAGCCTCCGCAGAGAAAGGAAACTAAAGCAAGAACTTCCAGTAAAAAACATTTGTTCCCCATCCGAGAAATGTCTTCTAGCAAGCCAGTTCCCACTTTCTAAGATCCTGTGGTAAAATGAAAATGTCACCAAGCACCAACATGGTATAGCACTGAGGTGCTGACATAATAATCATCTGCACCAGTGCACTGTGGAGTTAATGTCAGTTCTCCAGTTCCTTGAGCACTAACTTTTGTCCCCAAAATGTGACCCAAATAATTGGGGTTAACAACAGCTTAAGTCAGGGCTCCAGCTGAGATCAGTTTTAGAAAATGAGATTGTAACAAAGACTTATTAAAAAGGTGTGAGTGCAGCTCCTCACGGATTTTAATTATAACAATCACTGTGAATGTCTTCTCCTGTTTTCCCCAGGCTCCTTTATATGCACTGCAGTCACAAGGGCAATGTTAACTGCGCTGGAAGGAGGGCAGCTGACAGTAACCTTATCTTTGGCCCCTGGATAACACGGTGACACAAAACTGGGAGGCCTGCCTGGAACTGGGACCAATCTCCCTCCTTCAGTCCTTATCAGACCATAAAACTGGGGCATGCGGTTTCTTTGTCTTTCCTATTGTCTCATGGCTCCATGCTGAACTGGAATGTCGAGAGCAAACAGCATTACCTTAGCAAGCGAGGGCTCATCGGCTGAGCTGTGCCACGGAAAAGAGCCTCCACACAAGGGCAGCTCCTTCCAGCCAGGGGCGTTCATCAGGAGCTGCATGGGGGCCCTCAGCACACCCACAGGATTCTCTTCCAACATACATTTTCCTGCACCCTCTGCTGCTGAAATGGAGCCATTCCTCATGACCGATCAGTCCCCCGGTCCTGATGCTGAGCTTGATTTCTGGTTGCACAGCCCACGGCAGGCCACCTCAGAGGGCAGGCCAGCTCCGTTCCGTGTCGGTGAGCTCCTCTGCATCACTCTGCCATCACACTGATGCCAGGGAAGCAGCAGGAACGTCCTGCAGGGAGGAAAGCCCCACAAAAGCCTCTCCTAGGCCAAGGTAGGAATGAGGACGGGTAGTGAAGCAGGCCAACATGCTGGCCTAGATTTAAAATGTTGGCCTGGTTTTGCTCTGGGCCCGCTTTAACTGGGATGGCAGCTCCGGGTGAGCCAGCTCATCGCGTGGCCTCCTGGCATGCGTGAGAGAGATATCTGTCCCCTGCTGTGGGGGACATCGAACCAGAGTCACTGCAGTGCACAGTGCTCCCTCCTACACGGTGACCTGTCCACCTGGACACAAAACTCACGGTTCATAAGCCTGTGGTTAGCCAAATGCAGTGTCCTCCTTGCCACAAGGAGAAAAGGCAATACACAAACTCCACTGGGAATGAGCCAGTTTAGCTCCTCACTTTCCCCATGATCTTAGCCTTGGTGAGTAATATGATAATCCCAGTTTCTCAGCAAAACAAAGTTTATGTATGACTGGTTCATATCTGGGCCTCAAGGGCACATCAAGGCTGAATTTCCTACTTCTCTGTGATAATTAGGTTTTGTTCCAGTAATTTAGATTCTCAAAGGGGCTCCCGTCCCTCATATGGGAAGTTTTTAGGCTCTGAAAGCACAGTAAGAAGATTTTTAAATACCCAAGGGGAAGATCAGAGCTTTCCAGACCGTTCTGAATGAAAAGTGACTAAAAATGGCACCTCAGGGCTCAGTATCAGTTAATAGCCTGATAGTCAAATTAAGTCTTGGTCACTTTGGGTTAAATAACTGTTTGTCCCAGCCTTGTAAAACCTTGGCTGGGTTTGAGAGATGAACTGGTTCACTATAAACAAATGCCAAGACCTAATGGGAGGGGGAAGGCACATCGGGGAAGATCAAGTGAGGAAAGAGTGAGTCTGTCCCTTCTGGCACATGTGAGCTCTCAGTCTGACCCACTCGTAAGGTGACTTAAGAGTACTGTGAGCCAGCGTTGATCCTTTATTAAGGATTTTTGCAGTCCCACACACGCTCACATTTAAGATGCTGCTTTCCTTTAGTTTTAGTTCTAGCTTAAAAGGCGATTCACTGTTGCATCATGGCAAGTGCATTTCTGTGCAAATTCAACAAGCAGAGTAATAATTCTTCTTTCCTTATATGATCCTAATCTTTGGCAAGAAACTGTAAAAAACTATTTCCAGAAAATAACTATGATAAGCACAAACAATTCAGTGACATTCAAGCTATCATTAAGTCTGTGTGAGAAAAACAACTACAAAACTATTGGAGTACACTGAACCCCAATTGAAGGTCTTACTGTATCTGTCATCTTCCATTGTATGTATACGTATTTAAAACACTCAGACAAATAAACTTTTCTGGCATGCAGAACTGTTGTATTCAAAAAAGTTAGCAACATAATGCTTCAAGAAATGTACACCTACGTCTTTCTGATTTCTACATACTGAACTAGTTGATCTCACTGCAGTTGTCCATATGTATTAAATTCTAAAGGTATGGAAAAGCTGGAAAGATGGAGACCTAAACTAGCATGTTGCAACTCTTTTGGAAGTACTTGAGACTGAGGAGGAACAAGTGGGTAAATACAATGTTGCAAACTCCTAATTTCCACGCAAACCTTAAGGAGAAAGAGCGGTGAAAACAGACAACTATGTTATGCAGTCTTTGGGCAGAGGTGTGGGAGTTCTGTCTCAAATGGGAGAGACCACTGGTTTTAAAGGTCTCCTTTCCCATAGTACTGATGTTCATCTCTCTGAGCATGTAACAAAAATCAGCCTAGTCTTTCTAAAGCGGCAGACAAGATTACTAGTTAAACAGTCTGTACTTCACAGCTCACTACTGGACTTGTTCCCTTATGAAAGATCACATCAGTGCCAATTTCTTCCATTTCATGCTTTTTTAAACTGAATTCCACCAGGAACCTTTTAATGCCGCTCTTCCACGCAAGCCTATGGAACAATGAAATATAGAAGAATATCCAGTCCCTGGGCAGTGAGAGATCATGCTATTAGGCTGGCCTGTCACCTAATGAGAAATTAATTTCCTTCTGAAAAGGTATGACTACCCACATTATCTCCTTTTTTTCAACCCCTTTCTCATATCTCTCAGTGTTTAAAGAAGTTATACATATGATCTTAGAAGATGGTTTTCCTTACCCAAAAATGCAGTACCTATGATAAAAGACAGCAATAATAAAAGATGCAAAATAAGTATGGGATTCCCACTGATTTTGAAATAACATGGATACTTCCTGAATGAATTAAAACTCATCTTGCCACACACTTTTAATTTTTCCCATTTGAAATCCTTTTTACCAGTATTTCAAATCTTTACTGGACTGTACAGGATGTAATTTATTCAGCATCTCAGTATTTATTGGCCACTGCATCCTATTTTGCTCTTATGGTAGGATTAAAATATGTATTATTCATTGTATTCATATGAAGCCTATTATTTTGTGCATGGCTGTAAACCTCATGGGAAAATTGTGACTATACACGACTTCAGCATAGTCAGAATTCCCTCTGATAACCTACTGGGAATCAGTGCACCTGGAACTGGCCTAATTTCCACCCATACCTTTGTTTTCTGTGAAGTTTCTGCTTCCCCAGCTGGAGGAAGCAAAATACAATAGGCTTCTCATCCTAAACCTAGTGGAGAGGAGGAGCAATATGCTGTGAATTAAGCTGAAAAGAGCTCTCAGAAGGAAGACTTACCTTTCACTTCACATTTCCACTGAATGTGGAGCTGTGCAGGGGCATTGACAACTGAGCAATGTGAGATGGGAGAGAAAGGACTCAGGAACGGGAACAGAAAAACTACATGCTACTGTGTGAAGACAATAATGGGAGATGAAATAGAAGCTATGTGAGGAAAGGGATGCAGTGGGCAAGGAATTCAGGATGGGGACTAGTGGGCAGCCATTTTAAGACAATTTCTTGGGTGTATCCAATGCATTTCCTGAAGCATTGAGCAGACAAATGAAATACTCTACTTCCAGGAGGAATTAGAAAACAAGACCAAAACACAGTAGAAATTAAAAGAAATACCCTAGTTTTGGAGAGTTAATATTATTTGAGTCATTCTTTTAAACCAGTTTGTTTATGTTTTGGGTTGTCTTATGTTTCAAATTCACAGGCAAAGTACTTATTTTTCAGTACACGATTAATACATGGTATTTCTCTGCCACATGTTTGACTTCAGTACTACATGTAATTTGTGGATTTAAAATTTGTTTGACACAGTCCCTTTGGTTTTGAACTTGCAATAGTCTTGCCATCATCCTTTACCTCACAAAAGTATTCCAAAGATGTGCTCCCCAAACACTAAACCTACATCACTTTAACCAGCATTCAGCAAGAAACCATCCTGTGGCTTAAATTTTCCAGCCAATTCTCTTTCAAGCAGTGTGAAAAAGCATTCATAGCATTCTTAGTATTCCCTGCCCTCACAGCCCACACTTTGCAATGTTTTTGTTGGAGGCAAGAAGAAGGAAATATACAGAGTAACCTCACTGAAAAGAGCCATGGTTTAACACTATAAAAAGCTAATTCTGCTTCATCTGCTACAGCATATAAACCCTACTGTATCCTGTCCAGTGGCAGACAAAATTAAAAGTGTTGGCATTTTCCTAGTGCTTTCTATCTTAAGCTTGCTGGCCTAAATCAGATGTCTAAAATTGCTAGTCCCTTTTGAAAAACTGGAAGGATTTTAAATGCAGACCACATTTTCTGAAAAACATGAAGTAATCCATGTCTTTTTCAAGATGCTTCAAGCTGGGCAAACAAAATCACCCATGACTATTCTTTAATATCTCCAGAGCTTGAAAATAAATGCAGCTTTTCATTGACAAACTGAGTTTTGGAGTGCTGCAGCCCTATCATGTAGCAATGGAGTATCAAGAGGGACAAAGGTGTAAGAGCAAGCTGATGGGAAAGCTATTACCTATCCCCAAGCACCCTATTACAACTTATTGTTGAATATACAGGGAATCTGCCAAGTCGATTTTCTAGATTTCCCTACCCCAGGGCTCCCAACCATCCTACTCACACGGGAAGGCTGATCTGTTAAACCTGCCTCTGGCTGGGATACCCTTGTTTCAGCAGCACCACTCCTTGCTGGACAGAAAACCTCCAGCCTGCGAAAGAAACACCCAGCAGGCTGTGTGCAGCTCTGCCAGAGGGACTACCTGCACACAAGGCATTCCTGCCAGGAAAAACCACGAGTATCCAGGCTCTCACGGCTTCACACCCCAGATGTGACCCAGCTGCCTTGGCAAAGGTCTGGAGCACAGAGCTGGCCTCAGCCTTGGGTTGTAACCACAGAACTCTCCTCTCCGTCAACAGGATGAGTCAACTCATTTAATTCCTCTTGATAGATGGACTTTAATGCAATTTCACCTGGTTTTCTTTCTCCCAGAAAGAAAACTATAAATATTTAGGTTTCTAAAATATAAAGAGGGCCAACTTCCTGAATGTGATCCACATGCAATTCTTTTACTGCTGCAAGCAAACAGAGAGTGAAGATATTTGAGTGCCATCTGGACAAACAACTTCCATCTACATAAACATGTCTCAGTAAGTGCAAGTCCCATGGGCAGGACACTTGCCACCAACTTTCAGATTCACATGACCCTTCTCACAAACACTTCAAGGCCTTTAGATTAGGCATCTCCATTCCTGGCACAGCCTTTTGGTGCATATTCTCTCACATCTGGGGAAGGAGCTCATCTGACCTGGTCCTACCAGCTCCATGAGACCCCAGTCATAGAACTGCTGCCAAGTACATGTGACATACTTGACTTGTACATTTGACAGTCCTTAACACAATCCTTCCCTTTTCCAAATGTTAATGTATTTTAAAAGCTGTATTCAAGTTTGGTTTTAACTAGTGCATAATGATCCTTGCAGTGTCAGGGCATAACAGCGTGTGAAGGAACGGGGCACCCCAGACCTGCTGGGAAGACCTGGCACATTCTCAGGCTGACCCTTGGCTCCAGGCAGTGAACCATGATGTGCCAGTGAGTGCTCTGTCTGTCACAGAGCACAGTGTGCACCCAAAACAGGCAGTAAAACCACGAGGCTGTGCAGAGGATGGTTGAGTCCAGCAGCATCACTTGCCTGCTCTGTCCACCCAGGTATCATTGATGTCCTTACTGGAATCAAGAGGCATCAGTGGTAGTCAAGTGAGGGATGCCTCTCCATTTCTACTGCTCCCCTGCCATCACCTTCCTCTCTCCAAACCCCTCTTCCACCCAGTCTCTTCTGCAATATTATACCTATCCTTCAAACAGTCTTGTCATTCCCTGATTCCCCTTCCAGCCCTTTGAGTGGCACCTCTCCCTCAAAATGGAGTCAGGCTTATTCCTGCTGTGAGGAGCAGGGAGGAGGGGAAATCTCTGAACAGCTTCTTCTCCAGCAGCACGCTGTGATATGCCTCGTGTGTTAGGGAAGAGGTGGGAGAATGCAAGGTAATTTGTAGGTGTACTAAGCAGCTACAATGGTAATTGCATTATTAAAATCCTCTAATGTAAGACTGCCTGGAGAAAGGAAGAAAAACAGCTAAACTGCCTACTCAATACTTTTGTATAAACAAGACCATGGAAATGTACGCAGTGTACCATGGAGACTGGCTTACGAGAGCCTCCTTACAATCTCTGACGCTCTCTAAGGCTACATTTGCTCTGTTGTTCACTTGCCTCTCTTGTTTCTTTGTTCAGTGTTAGCTAGTTATACAAAAAGAAAAGAGCACACCCAGTCACAATAATGCTTTACCTTTCTACCAAAACCACTAAATTCCTACACCAGCATTTTTCAAGAAAGAAAGTCAAGATTTAGGAAGAGGGAGCCATAAGAAAATCAACTTAATATTTAAAGGAATATTTTATTGGAGCTTGAAAGAAAAGAAAGAAAGGATAGAAAGAAAGGAAGGAAAGGAAAGGAAAGGAAAGGAAAGGAAAGGAAAGGAAAGGAAAGGAAAGGAAAGGAAAGGAAAGGAAAGGAAAGGAAAGGAAAGGAAAGGAAAGGAAAGGAAAGGAAAGGAAAGGAAAGGAAAGGAAAGGAAAGGAAAGGAAAGGAAAGGAAAGGAAAGGAAAGGAAGGAAGGAAGGAAGGAAGAGAGAGAGAGAGAGAGAGAAAAAAAATAAGAGGAGAAAATCCAACATAACCATCATGTCTCGATTTTGTACCATTTTCTGCACACATGCCAGGCAGTAGCAGACCTCTTTTTTCTCCTACCAATGGCAGTCCAGACCGAATCCCTCCTTTAGGCAAGCCCTCCTTTCTGCAGGTCTCTCGAAGCATGTTCACCATGTAATCCTTTCAAAAGAGCACTATTCTGAAATAGTCCAGAACATCAGTAACCACGTACCTGGAGACTCACAAGCCCTGTCCCTAACTCCATCCCACACTTGACTGCCGCTGCCTCCTACAGAGTTGCCTCTAATAGTCAAGACAGTCAGAAGCAGGGTCTTAGACCTGGAGATGCTGCTACAGAACACACTACCAAAATGCCTCAGCATCTGAAGTCAAAGCCACAGATCTGGCAAGCCTCACAGACTGCTTAAAGCATACATTTGGAATGCATGCTGACTGTGCCAGGTGGCTTTTCTGGATATCTATTCATACTGACATGAAAAACTAGGTTTGGCCTACAGCTACAGAAACTATGGTTCAGGGACTGAAAGACACCTCTGACACAAGAGCCCTAGGTATGGACAAATATGACAGTATTTTCTCAGGCCACAATCACAGCTTCCTGAGGAGACAAATCTTTTCATAAACCTGTTACCATTACTCCCATTACTTTCATTCTGTAGATTCTCAGGGCCTCACTGGTTGGAAACCATCTTCTAATTTCTGTCCTAAGGTTATTCAGTGCCACATCATAGCCCTTTAAATCTTTAGCTTAAATAGCTCTTCCATTTCATCCCTAGTATTTGGTCCCTTCTAAGAAAGGATAATCCTACTGCCTTCCCAATGTCCTTCTTTTGTGAGGCTAAGCAATCTAAAATCTTTTGATCTTCCTCCTCCCTGATTTTAGCAGCACTTACTTGGATCCACTCCAGCCCTAGGTCATTTTACTTGAATATGAATAACCGAGATTGCACAAGAAGTCTCAGTCATACTTTCTAAAATGGAGTAAAACTTTTTCAAATAAAACTATATATACAGATGTAAATCAATAGTTTACAGAGAGCATAATGTATGTCATGAGTGCTGTCCCTTAGGGGTTGGTGTTGGGACTGGCAATGTTTAATATTTTTGCTGGTGACATGGACAGTGAGATCCAGTGCACCCTCAGCACAAGTTTGCCCATGACAGCAAGCTGAGTGGTGCTGCTGGCACACTGGAGGGAAGGGATGCCATCCAGAAGGACCTGGACAGGCTAGAGAGGAGGGCCTGTGTGAACCTCATGACTTCCAGCGAGGCCAAGCGCAAGGTCCTGCACCTGGGTCAGGGCAACCCCAATCACAAACACAGAGTGAGGAGAGTGGACTGAGAGCAGCCCTGAGGAGAGAGAGGGACCTGGGGGGTATTGTTTGACAAGAAGCTCAACATGACCTGCTCTTGCAGCCCAGAAAGCCAGCTGTGAGCGGGGCTGTATCAAAAGCAGTGTGGCCAGCAGCTCGTATTGATGCCTAACCTACTCATAAGGCTAGAGGTATGAAACAACAATACTGCTAAGACTCAAATATGCTGAGAAGGGAAATACTAAGCGCAAGTATTTTTGCACTTACTGTGAAGTTTAAAAGCAGTTTCCATTTTTAACCCATTTTCCAGTTCTTCCAATTCCCCTACAGTGAAGCAACTCATCCTCCAAAGGATCCCTCAAAAATCTTTACAATTTCCGTCCTAAACCAGTTTTGGAGCAGCTGTGGCACTGAGAAGGCTGTGCAAATGCACCGACATCCAAAAGTCTAAAGACTTAAAGGATCCTCATTTAGGAAGACCACAGCATGAAAAAAAAACTTTTCTCTCCTATGAATGGGTGTCTCTGAGGCCTGGTGTGTCAGAGCAAAGGCTGGCTCGATCTCAGCCAGTTCCTCTGTCTCAGTGCTGCACGTTCAACAGGAGCATATAAGCAGTGGGCAGGTATGAAGTTATCCTTACAGTGACTGGCTTCCCCCTCAGTTCTAGCAATGCAAAGCTTAAGGACTGCCACAAGCTATATTCAAAGCACGCTGGTTTTTATCTATGCATTTATCCCTCCTCTTACCCTGCAGGAACTCAATCACGCACTCAAAAAACACCATTGTTCTATGGCAGAAATATAACCTGGGAGCAGCCGAGAGCACCCCTCAGCAAAAAGTATGTTGCGAGCCCCAGCTGGAAGGGATCTATCTGTGCATCCAGCAGCTGGGATAGACAATGGTGTTGATAAATTCATTATCACTGCTGCTGTCAGGTGCATTTGACCTGCTTCAAGGCAGTATTTGTTCTATCTTGCCAAGAAGCTGGGCAGAAGGTTAAAATCCTTCTCATAACCTGAGGCCTAACATATACCCAGCTTTCCTGGCTTATGGGCCCCTTGCTGAAAGCTCAGCCAACAAGAAGAAGAGATGTGGCTGAATGAAGTTGTGCAACTGTGAGTTTTTGGAAGATCATCAGTTGGATGGCACAGCCATGGCTCCCAACTTTCTGTTTCTCAGAGGGGAACTGTTCACAGCAGTTTGCCCAATATCCTGAATAATACACAGGAGCAGGAACTGAAGAGAGTTTTGAAAATTTTGGGCAGTTTTAGAGGCCACCTTTGTAAGAAGAAGTGGAATTTGTCAAGGAAATAGGCCATAGAAACATTAGTGTTGCCACTTCAATGACAAGGGCAGTTGTGCTACGAAATGTTCCGCTAGATAAGAAATATACTTTTGCATGGGGAAAGAGAGAAGAAAAATTGAAAAGTTAAGTATAAAGAATGCAGAAACTGGCATATTCTAATTTGCAGATTGACCAGGGTTATATAAAGGTTTTTTCTGACATATAGTTAAAAATGCATTTGCTGGTTTCAGAGAACAGAAGCATTTGTTCCACAAAAGCTGGAAATTTTTAAACTTGGGAAGAAGAGAACTAAGTCATACCAAGGAAGATCTGATGTTCTGTGGGACTGAGTATGGTGGAAACAATCTGCAAGTTGGCTGATTGAAATGGATATTCCAGTGTGGAGTGTTTACTCCATTTTGCAGGGCACTGGAGTGCTTGATCTTGTAAAAAGACATGCAACCTATCATCTGTGTTCATCTGTAGGTTTTAATCATACCACTGCACAAAGCCACGTGTTACCATTTGCTCCACTGAGACTGCTCCAGGAAGCTAAATCCACAAGTCTGATTTTGCATCTCTCAGTTGTGATGAACCAAATGTTTCCTGGAACTATTTGGAGCTATTTAGGGAGTCCTGAGAGAATGACTTGGTCATTTACTACTCTTGTCAAACAGAATACTTTCTTTGCCTTAACTCCCACACACCAAAGTGCATTGCCAAACTGACAGCTTTCTGTACGACCACCACACATGAGAGTGCCTTAACTACATCAGCATTTTTAACCCTGTGCAGCCCTGCTTGAAGCCTTCAAATCGTGTCCTCTGAAGTCTCATGAAGGAGTAATGCATACACAAGGTACCTTAAGAAATAAAAAATAAACTATTTCAATCTCCAGCATAGAGGCCACTTGGGAAAAACTGTCAGTAGGAGGCTAATAGCCACACATCATTAGAGAGATACTTTCTTGTAACCAGCAAAGTGTTAGGCCATGTGTAGCTAGGAAAAGTAGCTGAAATACACCTGCTGAATTACACTGCAGAGAGAGATCACACTACTGGAGGGACTCATAAAATAGTGCTTTCAAAGGGACTGTCCTCTCAGGGGTCTCCTGGAGCATCACTCTCAGACAATGTTCCTCTTCAAGTGGATTCAAGTGGTGTCTGCAGGGCTCTTCACATTTCCCTTTTGATGTGTGGTAGCATTTTGTCCAAAAAATAGGTTCCAGTTCCTCAAAGGAGAAGTAAATATTGGATGAATTGCCCAAAGTCTTTTTCTGGGCGCATCTACCATGGAGACTTCATTTTAACACCTGCACAGTTGCAAGCCCTGGCAGTATCCAGCAGCCACCTGTCCTATGGCACAAGCAAACACGGATATCAGCTCCAATCCTGACTTCATGTCTTAGGGCTTAAGACTGCACCACTTGTTTCTTCAATGGGAAAAGTCATCTTGGATGCCTCAAGCAGCAAGAGTCAAGCAACTCGTGAATATGCAGCTACCAAGCGTCTAGATTTAATTCATGTAGGATGCCAGTTTGAGGCAACAATACAGCACCAAAGAATTTGTCTATGCAAGCCTTCAAAGCAAACCCTCGCTCTGTGACACAGAAAGGTTGATGCTCTGAGAAGATTACATATTGAAATTTAAAGGGCAAAATAAATGGTGTTTGACAAATACTTCCAACATAGCAGATGCTCTAACATGAGCCAGTGAACTAGGGGTAGAAGGTTTGCAGGTAATCTCCAACTGAACTTTTGCTTCTACAGGCAGGGAAAGAGGGAAGCAGAAAGCACACAAAGCAAACCCTGCCTGCTTTCCCCTGACTCACCCTCCCACAACACACACGCTCCTAGCACGGCTGCTGCACAGGCTGGAAAGCTGCTGTGACATTATGAAGCAAGAAATTCCGAATACTGTCCACTGAAAAAAAAAGAAGTTTGGGGTTATTGAGAAACTACATCAGCCTGGAAGAAGTTGAGAACTGCTGAGGAAAATGTTTTCCTTTAACAGGGTAAAAAACCACGGAGCTTAAGTGCCTTTGCTAGCAAGAGAGCTGCTTGCAGCCAGACACGCAGAACAACACTCCCTCGTGTGGTCCCTGAAATAAGAGTTCTTCCATCCTGAAAAGCTGAATCAGAATCGCCATCAAATAGCAGGCTAGGCAAAATTTTATCAACTTTAGCCAAATGTTGACATCAATCAAGGGGCATTGAAAAACAATGACAAAAAGTCTAAACCCTTCTAGAGGGACTACCCCATCTCATACTTTTACTGAAATAGATACCATTGAACAGTGCAGCAGATCTCCAGCTTTTTCCTCCCGAGGAGTGGCTTCCAAACTTTTTAACTTTTTTCTTCCAAAAGGATTTCTTTTTCATTTTCAGTTGTTATGGGAGAACTCTGAGGTTCTCAAATAGAAATATCTGTTTATTTCTGCAAATGAGAATAAAAACGGGTTTGAAAGAACAGAACATTCTTCATATACTTTTATCCTTTTGTCCCAAGAACTAGCCATCTTTGCTGTAGCTAGATATCAGAAATGGGCATTGCTTCAAGCTTAATCCTTGTAGCATTTCTCAAGTGTTTTGTCTGGTTCATTTTTCCTTATCTAAAAAAATAAGGGATTCTTTTTTTCCCTTAAGGGATTCTCAAGGAAAACTTAATCTGCATTCAAATACATCTAACTCTCAAATTATTAGACCCTGTATGAACCTTTCCTTAAGTTCTGGTAGAAGTTCTTAAGTTTTGCTTCTGCATAATGGGAAAAGAAAGCGTGAGGGAAAAAGTGAGTCATCAGAAGCATCCTCATGTTCTGTATCAGTGAATCACTGAACACTCTTTGCATCACAGATGTCCCGTGCAGCACACGCAGTATCTATGATAGCTAAAGATGCATAAACTTGTGTATGCAGTACATAAACAAAAAAGAATGATGTTTCCTTTTACTTCACAAAGCTGCATACATGCACTCTTCCAATCTGGGTCCAGTTTATATCTGTATCATCAGCCTTCTTGAAAACTACAGTTTGAATAATGATTAAGCAAAACATTTTCAAACTGTGATCTCTACATTTGCAGCAAACATGCTGTAAAAGACAAATGTCCTGACGCACAGGCATCAGCTTTTTGGTCAGTTGACATTAATATATCTCCACTGGTACACGCTGTAATCATGTCTTGCTGCTCCATTCAGCGTCACTGCAAAACACCATGTACAAGCCCCCAGGAAGTATGGAAAATCACTCAGCAGAGTTCTTTTTAATTAATCATTTTTGAAAAATTAGTCATTATTCTACCACAAAGAACAGTCACCAACAACCTTCAGAGGAAAGCAGTGTAATTTTCTAACTCCCAATCACCACTTGTCTCCTTATTCCCATATGTATAAAAAAAATCACATGCCAAATTGTAGCTTTTTTCTTTTAAAAAACCTCACACACACCCACTACCTTTACAGAAGCAGCTTTAAAAGAAAATCTGATGGCTGTGGCATGACTCTGAGGTCATGGGCAATGTGAAAAAAAAAAAGCAACAAAACCAAAGGAGCTAAACAAAAACAAAAACAAAAAGAAAAACAAAACCCAAACAACAACAACAAATTTTAAAAGAGAATTTTTTTTGAGAAGACTGAAAAAGGATTTGCTCAGGAACTGGTTTGCTAACTAAAACATTAGCGACAAGGCAAGAAAGGTTTTCCTGAAGTCCACACCCGCTTTATTTTGGCCATGACCATGCCTGGCTCCCACTGAGAGGGCAGGCAATCCCTATCCCAGCCCTGCAGTCCCCATTGCCCACACCAGGAGGGATCACAGAGTTGCAATTGAAAACATCAAACCCAAGACACAGTAAAACAGTGCTGGCAAAATCCAACCTGATGCAGTGGAGCTGTCAAAACATTCATGCCCTATTGGGTGATATTTCATGAGCCTGCAACTACAGCTTCAAATAAGCCAGGTACACACAGAGTTGAGTGGCCCCTCAGCATCAATTTGCTGGGTTGGAAAAGGCTGCATTTTCCCTGAGAGGATTCATTTTTCCAAAATCTGGGCAGCATTGATCCAGGCCAGCATATGACTAACAGCACGGCCGTGAGCCATGATGGATGCTGTCTCCCTCGCAACACAACAGAAACAGTAAGATTGCCAAGAAACATTTAGTGAAAATAATCTGATCTCCTTTCACCTGCCAAGCAATCAATTACTCAAAAAATTAATTCATTTTGCGGCAGCTTATGTGCAGCCCTGAAGGAGCCCTTCCCACGAGAGCAGGCAGTGGGCACAGGCAGCACTGGGATGGGACAGTATCGATGTCAGGGTGGGCTGTTCCACTTGGGTTCAGCCAGGGCTCACAGCTCGAGCAGCTCCAGCAGCTAACCATCCCACCCTTGCAGGTGAAGGAAGAACCAAAGTTACTGAACCTAAGAACCACCTTCAGCACACCTGTGCTGCTCCCCTGGTGCCTTCACTCCTTCCGTCACCAGCGTGAGCGATCCCTGTGACGCTGCAGGAGCCTCGGCAGCCTTCCATGGAATACCACGGAATACCACGGAATACCATGGAATACCACATACAGCTCGGGAAAGGGCAGCTGCAGGCAACATGCAGAGAGCTTCACACTTCTGTGAGCTGCACCTTGCCAAGCTTCTTCCTTTGGGAATGTTTTTAACCCCTAGGTTTCCTGAGAATTTCAGGACTGATGGCACATTTTGTGACTATGCCTGAAAAAACATTCTTGACTGCAAGTACCTAATTATAGTGTACCAGTCATTTGAGAGCAACTAAGTTCCTGGTAAGATCTCAAGATATCAAAAAACAGTATTTATGAATTTCAAGGAAAAAAAGTCTCATGTATTTTTCTAATTTTCTGCCAGAAAACTAGAGTTGAGTTTAAGGATGTAGATGGACAGCAAAATTAAATTAAGACTTTTCAACATGTTTCATTTTCTCTTTTATATATACGTAATCTTGAAGTATATAAAAACATTTCAACATAAGATAAAATATTCATCATATTTAATGGAAAACAAAGTTTTGAAATAATGGAATAATAGAATTTAATATAGACTATAAACTTCATTTCAGCACAGTTTTAAAATACGGATTACATTACTAATAAGAAAACAAAATTACTAGGAAAAAATTAAAATTTTAGATCTCTTAGTAATACAATAGCAAGATAGTTAATTAATATAGAAAAGGAACAAAACTTATTTTCTTCTCAAAATTAGTGGGTTTGCATCTTTACTCGTAAGAAATTCTTATTTGGTTTTTTTTTTAAATCAGAAACAGACCATACTCCTCCACTGGGTGGCATTACTACCTAGACATGTAGTACTTGACAACTACATGGAGTTGCTACAGTGAAGTAAAAGTCTCTCACACTTCATTCACCTGAATCTATAGAATTAAACGACTTTCCTGAGACAACCATCTAAGCTAGTCTGCTGAAGCGCAAAACTATCCCTTCTTAGCCAAATAGTCTTCTCTGGTGGTTTTGGAATGAATATTGCTGTAAAAAATGGACATTTCAGCTTAATTAATTTTACTGTGTTTGCCAATGTTGAATCATCTCTTCAAAGAACAAATTCAGAGGGATGGATTAATATAGTAAAAACACATTGTCACTATATGTGAAACAGAGAAAGACAAGAAGAAAATTTGGATATGAAATAACTCACAACTTCTAGGTCTGAAAGAGCATTTGAGCTCTATCAAAAATCAGAGTGTTCAAGCAGTTAAGCAGTTCCAATGAAGTGAGCCAGAAGCTTACATGTACACCTTGACGAAGTGTCCTAAGGGTGTCAGAAAAAAAGGCAAGAGAGTGATGTTATTGTCTGCTGCACATGAACAAGAAACCTGGGCTCTGCAAAGCATCCCATAAATCCCACTACCTATGTGCCATGACCATTCTGCCTGTTTCCTTCCAGTAAAACCAAAGTGCAGAGAATGAGCAAAGAAGCTTAAAACCCAAGTTAGCTGTCAGTTGGCATGAAGGAGGTAAGTGGTGTGCACGCATGAATGCTGGGTTGGGAAATATTTGGCATCATGGTTTAGACAGCCACAAAGCACTACTAGGAAATACATGAAGAATAGGAAAACTTCTCGACAATCTCTCTTTTACTCTCCCTTTTACAAAATTAAAAAGTAGGAGGTCAGTAGTAAAAAGATTAATCCATTTTTTATTCCAGAATCTATATAAATAAATATTAACAGATAGAGGGTTAGATTACAGGATAATAACCTAACAAGATTTTCTGATGTTGTTAAGGGTTTAATTTTAATCTGGTTTGACTGCAAGTCTTAGACCACGATCCCTGAGTTCTCTTTGTTGGGTTATCCCATCCTTCTCAACACACTTTCTCTACCACTTTTCCCCAGCAACACTGCTGAAACACACTCAAACAGACTGTCTCTATGTGTACACACCTAATGCACATCAGGCTTTCATCCCAGAAGGACTTGCACACACTTATGACAGGACAGTGAACCTGGTATTTTTGGCATATCGTAAGTCCCTCATTGTGGAGTTCTGGTCTCATCTTACTATTTTGTTCCAGGTCTTACCCTAGGCTTGAACATTTTCACAGCTGGGAGAATGAGCACAGAGGAACCTATCCTGACTGACCCTTCTAGGAAAACAAAACCAAAACCCAAACCTTCCTATTTCCACCTCGAGTATCCCAAAATAAGAAATCCAAAGACTGTCTCATGTCTTCAGTAGTGCTCCCTTCAGTAATGAGAATAAAACCTGCCCAGGGTGAGGGCCGCTAATGTCGCACAGCACCTTTCTTCTTTTGTATTTATTCCAGAAAAATCCACTTGAAAGGAATTGCAGTCCAAACTGAGAGGTCTGAGCTGGCTCCCACACAGTGAAGGGGAGCTTTGCATTCCTGTCCCTCCACCCCTTTGCATGCACAATGGACAGGGCTGCCCACGCTCATCCCTATGCATGGGCAAAGGGAAGCTCAAGACACAATGTGCAGTACATTTCCACACTGTTGAATTAATATAAATGGAATTTAGAAAAAGAGAAACCTCTCTGTGGTATGAGGTGGTCTACCCACTACTTCCTTTGCTCTGGTATTCTCTCTATGAGCATTTTGGGTAAGAACTTGATTAAAGAGCTGAATTTGTCTTTCCCTGAAAGGTTTGTATTTAAAACCTCCCCATAGAAACAAGAATGGAATTCTTTTTCCTCCTTTCACTTCCACTCAGCATCTACATATAACTTAATTTTGTTGCTTCCTGAGACTTCATGATTTTTGTTTCTATTCATCTCTGGACTAGCTTCTATAAATTGTGGTCTTTGTTCTCTAACAGGAAGCTAGAATAGGTGAAGATTTTTCAATAGTGATTGTTCCTTTCAATAAAGCAAGTTACAGATTTTATTTATGTTACCAAGACAAAGCTAATTTAATAATGTGATTGTTTTTCAAAGGTGACTAGAAGAATACAAGAATTACTCTATTATTGCCAAATCCAGTTTATCCACTTACTGGTTTTAATAGTTCGTATAACCCTTCTACCTAAATTTGCCATCTACTCAGTTCTGCTACTTTAACTATGTGTTCAGTGTTATCCTAACCCAACTTTCTTAAGTGATCCAAATTATGAAAAAAGGGGGGAGAAGACAAAAAAAAAGAAAGAAAATATAATACCAGCTGTTCTATACACAAACACCTTTTGCAGTCCATTTTTAAAAAGTGTTTATTTCACAAATTTGAAAGAAAAGCACTAGCAGGAAAATGCAAATAGCAACCATATGAGCCAAATCTACCACCAAGAGAAGAACCTCTTCTACTCAAATGAGTTTTGGATCAGGCCTTATGAAGGTACTTTCTGTAAGTTCATCTCCATTCATGCATTTGGGCATTGGTTTGGGTTTGGCCAACGCATTTGTCTTCCTGCTCCTTTACCACATCAAAGAGGCAATATCACCTGGAGAACTGGGCCATATCTTTATAATAAAGGCAGAGAAGGTTTCTCCTCCTTGTTTCTCACTCCCAAAATCTTGGGCTAGAGCCCTGCTGTGGCGCTGAGCTTTTGGGAGCTGGAGCCAGTATTTTTTTAGCACATCCCATGGGTGCCAGAACTGCATTTCTGGTCACGCTGAGGCAAGTGATGCTCCCCACCATCCTTGCAAAGATGCTGCTCATTATTTTAATGAGTATACAGAATGAGCAATTTTCAGCTCCATATGCCACATCATGTACAAGTTAGCAAGTGGGAAAAAAGTCTTGCTACAGCAGCTGGGCTGACTCACATGCAGCTGCAGCTGTGCTGCTGTGTACGAGAAACATCTTGCCATACCTGAGAAAGGCTGGGTTTAAGATGCACTCAGGCCTGTAGTCCTGAGTTGCCTTTTTCTTCACATGAGGGATTTGCAAATAATCTTACAAGATCTCTCAGGTATCTGGGCATGTGGGCTATGCCCACATCAGAGAATGTGCACTGCTATTAATTGCTATATCATCTTTGTAAAGCAGACTAACAACAGAGGACTTGATGCAGTCTTTGATTCCCTCACTTGACAGTTCATGGCAAATTCTGTCATGCATTTTTGGGTGATTTAAAAAATACAGCAAATCTATCCCACTTTACAGTAGAATTCACCAACAAACTCTAGCCATTGGAGATCCACATGCACCTCCTCTTTCTAGAACAACACAGTGTGATCTTCTCTACTAGCGTCTTATCACTGTATAAACCCTTGTGCTCAGCTGTACACAAACATTAAGAGCCCTGAAAACATAGCTGGAAAATCCTGACAGCCACAATCAGCTACAGTTGAGCTATTCCAAGACACAGCTACCTATCCAAGCCATGAAATCACTCTACCTGGAAGGTGAGAACAGATTAGACAATCTATTTCAATTCTTAACTATCCTTATCATCAGAGAAATACTCATTTTTACGCCTCCCTTTCATTCTGTTTTGGGGAGTCTTATTTCCTGTGGATGCAGAGAATTATATTGCCTCTTTGCACATGCTTATATTCAAGAAACTCGGAGTGTCTCTCTCCAATCTTTTATGTAAATTAAACAAACCCACTCCTTTCAGACTTTTTAAACACGAAACAGTCTGTAAACTTCTGGTAGATCAGAACTACCTCAAGATGGCCCACATAGTTCCTGATGAAGGATGCCTGAAAATGAGCATGATGCTTTTCACTCAAGCTTCAGCAGAGCTAAGCAGAGCAGGCAGATCACTCTGCACACCTTGGATACAGCAGTCCTGTTTATAGTCGCTGGATGGTGTTTGCTTCCGACAACGCCACTCTGAACCACAGATTAAATGCAACAATGGCCACCACATCTTCCTCTGCAGACCTGTTGCCTAGCAAACAGTTCATTCCCTAACATGGGGATGTGCCCTTGATAGCTCATAAATAAACACAGCCTTTTGCACTTGACTTGTCTCTTATTTCAGACCTAGCTGACAAAAACCAGTAAGTTTTAATCCCTTTCTTCAGTGTTTGTAGAGAAATTCCTCTCTCACTTTGGCATTGGCTGCATAGTGAATAAACTTAGTCTCTACTTCGCTTTCCAAGTCATTAATAAAAAAGGTTAATTCATATTGGATGATGACAGATGTGTGGCTCAGTATCTTTTTCAGTATATAATTCCCATTACACTTGCACAGACCGTTTACTGTGGTTATGGAGACACAGCACACCAACTTCCCACAATTCCTGGGATTTTCAAGACAACATTAAAATAAAAATCAGATCTGCTAAATCTCCCTTTCTTGAAAATTAGCTCTTTTCAAAGGAAAGCATTAGGTTATTTTCCATTTATTTTCTTTTTTTTAAATTAGTCTTTCCTTCAACACATGCTCAAAGCCCTCAGGTCATAGAGAAACTCAGTTAATGAATTCATATTGCCTAAACCACATTTTTCTACCTGTTCTTAAATATGAGTACTCTATTTCTAGCCGCGTGTTTCTTTAAGGACAGTCACCAATTTGACTGACTTGATAGTCATTACAAAATCCTTGTCAGATCTACCATTTCATTCACTTTAAGATTCTGGCAATAATCAGAGAAACACTTCCTGATTCACTCACTTGAGTTGTCCTCTTCATTGTGCTATTTTCCACTTCCAAGCTTCACTTCCATTAAGTCCTCTTTCTTTCAATGGACGTCACTCAAACCTGAAGCTTATTTTTCATTTGATCATTCTGGTTCTCTGCTCTGCCATCTCTGCAGAACAAATGCAATCCCTCATTTTCTAAAAAGTTAAAGAACTTCACTATTGGCACATTTATTTTATGGCAACCAAACAGGACTCGTGGTTTTTTTACTATGGGTCTGTGTTTCTGACTTTTACACACTTCTTTATTGAGGTTTCTGTTCTTTTTTCTAATTTTTGTGGGGAAATGCACTGCTTGCTTGCTTCTAACCACCTCAAAAAGTTCTTTGTTTGCCTAGGCTGAGTAGGCTGCTCTGCAAGCATTTCTCCTCAGTTTGAAATACCACCTCCAGTTCCTCTGGAATATTAACACTATTCACCAAACCACACATAAAACAGTATTAACAGGTTCACTGGTTATTTGGCAAGAACCTTTTACATCTAGGAATATCTAAAAATCACTTGTTCCTACCTCCACACCTGCTGTGATGATATGTGCCAGCAGTCTGGTAATGCTGACTTTTCTGGCACAGGGACTGAGGGAGCGAAGACTTTCCCTGGGCTCATCTCCATGAAGCTGTGCAAGCCCAAGAGTCTTTTTTGCTATGCCACTTCCCGGCTTTTCTGCCCTACCTTTTGGATAATACACTGACATTTTTCCTTCAAAACATTTTTCCCTCTTGCCCTGATCAAACACAGTCAAAATGAGACAGCAGCCCACCACCAATGCCAAAAGCAAAGAAGAAATTAGTATTAAACTCAGTTCTTTTACCCTCATAATGTACTTCTTCCCCAAGAGTAACCCTGTAAGAAAATACAAAGAACATTTATTTCAAGATGACCTTTCGAGCTAAGGCCATCCTCATTTCCTAAGTAAAAATTGAAGAAGTAGAATCTCAAGCAATGGCTCAAGCAGTTTCTGTGACCTTGCCTTTATTTCAACCCCTTCATCTCTAGCCAGCAGGAAAAGCTCCCATCGCCTTCACCCAGCACCCACACCAGCCCACAACCAGGACACCAGCAGGGAACAGCCACATCACTCTGTCCAAAAATTCACTGAGTGTGCTCTGGGACAATCAGTTTGGTCTTCTGGTCTGCTCAGAGTGTGACCGCTCCAAAGGACGAGTCCTTCCAGACACACACCAGGTTCTGTGCTCCATCCAAAGCAATGCCAGCACAGGAAAAGCTTTGAAAGATAGCTCTATCGAAAGAAAAATGCATCAAACACATTCTAAAGAACTCCTCCAACAGCTTCCATAGGAACCAAGGGTTTGTGGGACAGAAAACAAACAGAAAGTCACATTAAACACTAAGAAAAGTTACATTAAAAAATATAAGAGCCTAGAGGATATGGCCTTCCAAAGCTGTGACCCAGAAGATTATGACAGCTGCCCCTCAGCAGAAGTATTCTTTGTCAATAATACACATCTTAGGATACTTTTATATGAGTAAAGTACATTTTTCAAGAATTCAAGCACTACAGGGGATGACTTTGCAGCTGATTTTGTTAAGAATCACCTTTCTTTTCTCAGGCTTTTTTGTTGAACTGATGTAGCATTTCACGGACCTGCAACACTACTTTTAGAAATTATCCACCAGAGATATAAAGAAATAAAGGACTTTTGTCTTACTTTTATGTCAACCTCTTCATTTTGTGACAGAGATATCTAAACACCGAAGAATATCCCCAAGGATCTGTGACTCTTCAATACAAAATTATCCTTTTGTGAAGGTTTTATCTTATACAGTATCTCTGCTTCAAGAAAATGCTCATTTCCTACTCAGAGGCCAGTTCTTCTTATCCTTTTATAAACATGGATTTTGCAGGTCTTTCAAAGCAAGATTTTCCTCTTTGCACTTTTCTAAATTAGGCCAGTACTGCTAGATATTATCTGCAGGATATACACAGAACACTCCCTTATTGCACCTTTTGACCTGCATCATTGGAAGTTTCCTTCTTAAATACCTAATATTTACTATCCCTATTCTATACATATTTTTATGCTTTACTGCATTCATGTTTTACTGTGTAGCTATCCTTAGAATCTGTGAATAACCAAAACGATTTTTAGACAGTCCAGACAGAACAAGTGAAATGTTTCACTGATCAACACCAGAAGCTGAGGTGTGGACAAATACAAGCTTGTGGATTACAGGTACTTTATGTTCCCACCTGCCTCCACTAAGTGGAGGATACAGTGCCACACCTTCTTCTCAGGACAGTAAGTCTCCTGCAGCTACATTGGGGCACAGTTAAAATAATTTACAAAGTCTTTTGCTGATCTGAAATAGTGGTTCCCACATCCAGCAAAAGCCACAAAACAAGACCTTAAGTTCATGTCAGACTGTAGACCAGGTGCCTTCCACCAAATGGAGCTGAATGGAAGAGATGCAATTCCTTTTTTCCTGAATGGAAGAAATGCAATGTTTTACCCAGGAGTTACCTGGTCCATAAAGCTTCTGGAGAAGAAAACCCCTTTCAGCTCTTCCCTGTTCATGTGCAAACCCCATCTATACTCCAAAAATAACACACAAAAGCCAGGCTGTGGACAGGCGAAAGGGAAGATGAGATGCTTGCAGACACACCATGCTCTCTCAAAGCACTGCATTTGATTCTTGCAACGATGGGGTAGGAGCTGCCATGTCAGCTCTCTGAAGAGGGGCTTCTTCCCAACAAAACAGGCCACTTGCAAGCTGAGCCTTGAGGCACAGTCAGTCAACAAAGTACAACACCAGGACCTTCACACCAGGGAGAAACTAGTATCACAGCAAGAGCTAAAGATACTTGGTACATGTCCCACACTCAGAAATTATTTATTGGGCCAATAAACTCATAAGCAATTTATTCTGTGATATTTGGCTCACAATTCCCTGTGGAAACGTAGGTACTATGGAAACTATGATAAATAATCTGTTTAAAAAGTGCATCTGTTTCTTACACAGTGTTTCCAGCATGAAACCAAGCTTGAACTCAACAGATGGGCTCTTCTAGTATGGGATCATTTTGTGGATATTTCTTCTCCCAAATGACCTCAAATGTTTTTTATACTTTCCATGACCAAATGACTGTTTACATTCAAGCTTCCTCACTCTCTCTCTTGATGGAAGCCCATTTGTATAGAGCTGCCAGATTTTAAAATGTGGTAAATTTTGTGCAGGAAACTGTTTTGATCTGATTCAGAAACTCAGGGATTGTCACAATTAGCTCACCTGCAAACATGAGGAAAAATCAGAAAGCTGCTACAAAGAGTACAGTTGCAGCAGTAACACCTTTGTGATTAGAACTCAAGAGTTAAAGTTAGACCCAGAAGCTCTTCAGATTAAATTCTCTGAGATAACATGGTAAAGAAAAAGGGTGATAGCAAAATGCCTTCAATTATTTTCTGCTGCGATTATATGATAAATGTGTGCTTTTAAGTCTCATGAATAATCTCAGTGAAAAGGATGAGTCTAAGTCTGGAAAATTTCCAAGTGTGTCTCTCCCATATCCTTTCAGTGTTTCAATTTAACAAAAACACCCACACATACATACAGAAGATCTACTTCCATACTAACAACTAGCAGTACTCACCAGCAATCTAAAAGAGGCTTCTTTAATGGGTCCAAGGAGGCTTAAGCACAACTACCATTAATTTAACATTTGGTCATTTTCTTGATAGCATTCTGCCATCACTAACATCAATATCTGTTTAATGATACACAAGTTCTTTCTGTAAGTGACTGAACTAAAGTATACCACAATGAAAGAGCTGCTCTTAAGTCAGTCAACTTTTTGCTTCCTAAAGTTCAAGGACAGGATGTGATATCCCTTCTTCTGTCATTTCTTAAGAAAATTCAAAGCAGAGGAAGGTCCCCAGAGCACCCCCAAAGACACGGTATTACCTTAGCACTCATGCTTTCTTCATTCTATGCACATTTTGTGTTGTTTCTACAGAGCTGAAACACCACTGCCAAACACCAAGATGGACTTAGGGTCTAATCTTTCTCTTGGGGAGGGCAAAATGTGTTGTCACCTTGCCTTTGCACCAGCTTCTGATGGGGCTCAACCTGGAAGAATGGTCCTCAGAGTGGAAGCCCTAAAAATCCACAAAAGCAATGCTGTAATACAACAGCCATCTGAGGAAAGACCAGTGTCTCTCTGGAGCAACTCAGAAAAGACTCAAAGCACCAGGCTGAAATCCAAAAGCCCAAGCACAACCTGACCCTGCCAAAGGTGAAATGGATTATTAATACTAATCCTGGCCAGACTGTGGACTGGCTTTGTTGATATTTTCTTGAAGAAAAGCAAATGTCCCAGACATATTCCAAAAGAAAGGGACACACTTTATTTATTTTTTTGCCACTTTCCAGAAAGAGTTTGTTTTATCATCCCAAAGCCAGGGGTCCAACTTAGTTTCTAAATCAAGGAGAAAGGTTTTTTTGCAATACCAAGGAGTAAAGGGGGGAGACCCAAACCTACACTGTCTGCAGTGATCCCTTTCCAGTGCATTAACTCCTCTCCTGCCCGAAGTCCTGAAGCCTCCTGGGACATAGCTCCAGAAAAAAAACAGAGGACACAGGATGATAGAATTTCCTTTTATAAAATCCTAGGACTACAGAATATATTCCTTCATGGGAAGAGCACACTGGCAGCACAACCCATGGCATGGCCAGAAGCACAGACAGTGCAGCAAGTGACAGCAGGATGGGAGCTGCTGAGCAAGTGACAGCCAAAACAAGAAAGCCCTCACAGAATTGTAACCACGTCTGTATTATTCAAGGAAATGTCATGGCTACAACTGTCTACATAGATCTCATTTTAAGAAGTGCGCACTCAGTTATGACAACAAAAGGTACATAGGATTTCTGGATTAAAGAATAAAAAAGAGTCGTAGTATTTGCTTGAAGGGAAAGCATGATTGTGATTGTTTCATAGGCAATCAGGCATCTAAAGACAGTCCCTGAAATGGAAATGCTTTCTTAGACCAGCTTCTAGGTCAACCAGAAGCCCTTCCTGAGCAATGACAGAACACATGGAGTCTTCCTGGCAGATTTCATGCATTTGGCCTCCTTCACTTCCGTGCTCTTCTGACACTCTTGTACTGGGAGCAACCAAATGTGAAATACATGTTATTTTAATAAAGTATTACTGGAATATGCATCCAGATGAAAAAGACAAAACCAAACCATTCATTTGGATTAATTTCCATTTTTAAGAAGTCCTCATCAGGGACTGACAAGATAGGATTCGACCTTACAAATCCAAGCTGCTCATCAAGAGGCTTTTTACAGGCAAAAGTCACACTTCCAGGACAGTACTCATCTCATTCTTTAGCAGGTACAGGAAGTGCTGGTGGTGTTTTCTCCATTGGACTGACTGCTGAGAGACCCCAGGGGTAACACCCATGTAGAGATTTACATTGAAAACATCAAAAATGAGACTAGACAAACCTCTACCCTCCTAGCTCAAGGAGAAGGGAAAAAGAAGGTGCAAAGCAAGCCTGGGGATGAGTTGTTTTCAGAGGGGCAGGTTGGTATGGCTGTTCCCACAACAAAGCCAGCACATCCAGCTGGAATCAGAGCATCCGACACACCAGCACAGGGGCAGCCTCCAGCCCAGGACACCACAGCAGTACTGGTTTGGCTTGACAATGCTAAAATTAACACTTTATTCCCAAGTATTGGCTGTCCTCTCCCATGTGGCAGAACCCTCTTCCATGGAAACAAAAGATTTCCCTCCAAACCTCCAAGCAGGTTACTCTGAAAACACATCCCTTCAGCCTTATCTTAAAGACACAGGCCTCCAGGGAGGAGAAAAGGTTCAGCTAGGGACACCATCAGAAGCTTTGATTTTTAGTGATTAAGGGATTCAGGCGTGACATTTCCTACTCCCAGTTCCATTTTATCCCTTTCAGATTAAGGACTGGATTCAGTCACTGGCTTATTTTTACAGGCATTTAATCATAATAAAAAGTAAACAGAAAAACCTGGTGATGAGACAAGCTCTGCAGCCTGCCTTCTTCCTTAACACTGCTACAACTCATTGCAAGGCATCTCGGTTCAGTTGTGAAGATGCCAGTTCCTATTCTGATGCAATGCAGACACCTGTGATGCATCCCCAGCTCTCCAGACAGCAGTGAGAACTATTCAAAACTTAAAACAAGCACAAGACGTATTCTTACAACTATAAGTAGCTACAGGAAAATATTATAGTCATGCTATTTAAAAAAAAAAGCTGATATTGCCCTCATCATATCACACCAAAAGTCTTAGGATTACCCTGTTACCCAATTCTTAATACAGTGTTTTAAAAACAAAGTGTTAGTGCTTATCTATTGCCTGGGCCCAAATATTTGTTTTTTCTAAAAAGGCCCTGAGAAGCCAAACAAATCAACAGCTTTAAGTTTCTGTTGGGCAATAGAAAGGATCTGAAGTTCAGAAAAAACAGTGTTTGCCACATGATGGGGAAAAAAAAAGGAAAGCAGAATAATGAAATGCAACCTCAGCATCTCCCTGGGAGGATGAGAGTTTTTGAATCATTTCTTCCTACTTCTTAATTTCAAGCCATGTATTTTACATTAAAAATTTAGCATGATCATTCTTATTAACTTTGGCAGGAAATTCAGTTCAATCAAATTACTACTTATTATTATCATTGACCAAAACCCTGATTAATATAGAAGAACCCAAAAATAATATTTTGATGGTATTTCAGGAATTTGTAACATGAAAAGGAGTAGACCAGAGACAGAAGAGATGATTAAAGAGCATGCCATCTAATGAAATTAAAAAGTATCTGTGAAATGGAGTTGAACCTCAAAGTATAACATACAAGAGACAAAACAAATACTTTACAACTATGATGCAGAATTTTGGAGGGCGGGTAAACTTTTCCCCATTCTCTTCCCTCGAGCTGCCCTTAGGGAAGCACCTGAAGCCATCATACGAGGAGTCCTCGCTGCTGAGAGAAATCAGTGCTGTAGAAATCACAGGCACACTGTGCACTTTGAGCCTTTCCAAGAACCCCTCTCTCTGCTGTCTTTCTTTCCACCTTCCTTATAGCAATGCAGGAAGAGTCAGGAGAACCCAGCATGGAGATCTGTCCGTGGCTCTTGCCGCAGCCACACAGCTTCGCCTTTGGCTCTGCCCTGCCTCAGCAGTACCGACAGGCACCAGGCACTGGCACCTCTCTGTGCTGCTGAGGTACACTTACAGCGATGCTTAAGATTAAAAAACATCATCACCACTCACTTCTGGAGACAGAATGATCTTCAATGCCACTGGGAACCAAAGAAATGATGCTCTTACAGGAAAGAAAGCTGCACACAGCTACTGGGTGAAATCATGAGGATGCAAGGCACAAAACTGGGTTGTTGGTGACAGTAATTTTCAGCATATCCTCTGCAGAATTGATTAAAAATGTTCAAAGCACAGAGTTAATTCAGCTTGAAAATACGATATGCTTCTTTTTTGCAGACACTTCCATTAAATATTTTCCTGATCACCCTCCCGTTCCCCATCTGCATGCCAAAAGGGGTTGCTGTCAATCTCACTGAGCAGTGGTAACTAACCCTTCCTTTCTAGCTCCCCTCTCCTGAAAGCTTGTCCTATCCAGTAAGCAATATCTGGCTTTAAGCTGATTGAAAAGGTCTGTACTTAAATATTCAGGACTCCTAAAAGAGTATTAAGAATTCAGGGAGAAACTAAGGTCAGCCTGTCCTCAGTGGAGGCTGTCCTCTGCAGGATGGCAGCACCAAAGGACAAAACCTCTAATATCAAAAGGAACAAATCTCTTCCCCACTCAGTAGCTTAATAAAATTGATAAAATAAAACCTGAGCAACACTAAACAAATACCAAGTGAGAAGACAGTACCCATTCTGTAAGACAGAGATCGGTGTTCTGTTTGCAGTATGAGCAGCAATTCCTTCAGCTCTCTAACAAAAAAACACACTCCTCACGTGGCAGATCCTAAATAGCTATCAATTCCAAGCAAGACTTTTTGACATCATTCACTTTTTGAGGACCAAAAAATTACTATTATTGGTCTGTTACACTGCCATTACCAAGAATGAACGTTCTCTGGTCCTTTCTGTATCCAGGTGGTGAAAACTACTTTTTTATGCATTCCCTTAGCCAGCAAAGCTTATCTGGAGGCTTCATTTCTTTCCTCTCACCCTTGACTGATTTCTGCTGCTGTCTTCCTACAAATTAAGGAAGATCAGAAACATTTTAACAGTACTAGAAGTTTTTTTTTTTTTTTTAATACAAAAGAGTCATTAGAAAGAGATAATTGCCATCTGCAAAGAGACATGTAAATCTAGGACTGTTCAGCATCCTAATGAAAATGGAATCCCAAAGATATTATGTTAATGCTTCTGAAATTGGCTCCCTCTGTTTTGGGGAAGAGAACCCACCACACCAATCACAGCGTTTTAGTTACTACAGAATTAAACAGAAGGGCCACCCGTGGTTGCAAGCAGCTGAAACACACATGCAATACATGACAGCTAAACTCAAGCTCCTCCTTCTCATTACTAAAATGCAATACACATGACAAATATTTTATTGTCTGCTTCAGAAAGACGCTAACAGTCAATTTGAAATTTATAAGCTCTAGTAAGGTAATCCAGTTTATCCTCCTGTTCACGATTTAGTGTTGATGAGATGCAAAGACAGAAGAAAAAACCCCAAATGTAATAAAATGAGAATCAGTGACTTATCTTGAGTACCAAGAGTTTGTGGAAGGGAAAAAAGGTGGAAGCTCAATGCCTGAAAAGTTCTGAGCCTTCTCAGTAACTTCTGCTATTTAATGTACAAAACATTACAAAGTAATATGACTTTTTACTTTCCTGTACAAAAGCTATTGCTACAAATGAATGGAAGTGCTTATGGCATAAGAAGATGAATTATGATATTATTAAGAATTGGTGCAGAAATGTGACATAATACATAAACAAGCCATCTAACTTCTGTGTAATTGTAGCAAATTCTTATAGCTAACCTGCATCTCCAACAGGGACAGCTGCATGTAATTCACCTTGCTCTGCTTCACGTCCCTCTAACAAAATATTGTTCTTATTGACAACATCTTTTTTTACAGTCCTGTTGTTTTTCTGAGAGGAAAGACAATGTAAGAAGAAGATGGTATGAGCAGCTTAAATTTCTTCTGAGTCTTGAACTCAGGAGTCATTTGCTTCGTTCGCTCCTCACCCTTGCTCTTCTTTTTCCACCCCCCACCAAACAGATAACCTATCAGTACTTAAACAGGAAAGCAAAGAAGAGCAGGAATGTCTTTGCAACTGAGGTCTTTCATAAGTGTGTTTATTTTTTCCCAGCATGTTTATTTTAAACCGCTTTAAACATGCAGCAGGATCGTGTAATCGCTCCCAGCCCCAGCCTGGCGGCAGAGGCACCTTGCAGAGCAGCAGGGCTGGGCTGGCAGCGTGTGATGCTGCAGCAGAGCAGTGCTCACAGGCTCCCTCAGTGTAGGACAGCATCTCCAGCGCTGCCAGCAGCAAAAGCTGTGTCTGCATCTGGGACAGCAGCAAAGGCAGTGCCTTGTGCACAGAAATCCTGAAGGGGGAGGTTCAGCATTCAGCACGCAGAGATGGATTTTGTGCTCTGTGCTATTTCCAGCTGGAGGGCTGGTGTTGAGGGCAGGACAGCACAGCTGCAGCAGCTTCTGCTGGAGGTGTTCCCTGTGCTTTTTTCTTTGGGCCCCAAGCAAATAGTGGGAGATCCTCCTGTCTCCACCACGGTCTGCTGTTCCTCCCCTTCTCTGTCACACAATCTTACTGCCATCTCAAAGGCTGGCACCTCTTTAATAACACACGAGCTCTTAGCACTGGGCTTTCACAGGGGTGTTTACAGGAGTCAAACCACTAAATACACAAGTTATAAACACAAAGAAAAAAGGAGAGAGGGACCTTCCCCAAGGGCACACTGCAGTCGTCTCTCCCAGTAAAAACTGTGCTGTGCCTCTGCTTTTCATCCCACTTAAACTTGTCACTGCCTTGCTTTCTAGCTTTCTAGGATCACACTGGATATGGTCACCGATGCTCTCTAAGGGATATTTGTGGGCATCCTATCACAGAGCAATTTGCTTCCCCCTCAGAATCTACCCGAACCCCCCTCAGCAGTGAGCCCGCCTGGGATGGAGCACACTGCACCTCTGGAATACACAGCATCTCTGGGATACACAGCACCCCTGGAACACACAGCACCTCTGCGACACCTGCCAAAATTATTTGCCTCATCCGCTCATCCCGAGCTCATCCCTGCTATCATTGCTACACCCTAGTCCCCAGAGAGAGAGGAAAAAAGCCCACATGAAATCTTACAGCCAGGTTTGAGGGAAAGCTAGGATCTGGCATCTCTACTGGGACTGGGGTGTGGTCTCTCAAAGTTTCATTCACACCACAGAGAAAAAAACAAACAATCCAAACCAAAACTTTCAAAAGACAAGCTGCATTAACCCAAAAAGCACAGGTTTTATAAGTGGAAAATCTCAGAAAAAAATTATTTTTCTTTAAAAATGTCTCAGTTTTCTCAAGAACTTTCTCCAATGCCCTGCAGCGTTTGGCAGAAAGTTCTTTATAACAATGAGGGTCCCTGACACCACACCGCATTCCGTGGGAGATATCTCAGAGCATAAGTTTGGCTGGGAATGGTGACCTTCTCCCTTCCACCACACAAAACACCCTTCTAGGTCTATGACACCATGGTAAGTGGCAGGGTCCCTTTTTTCTCCAGCAAAAGACACTAAAGGCAGTTCAGATACCATGTAGATCATGACAAAGGTGATGGTTCTAAACTGGACAATATTTTAAAACATGGACTTCCAATTTTTCCCAAAATGTTTTAGTTTTGACAGACACTTACAGATTTCTCTTTTGTTTCCCAGGATGTGACCACCTCTAACTTAACTGTGCAAACTTTGCCTTCCCCATGGGACAGGGAAAGAAAAAACAAAGCAGGAGGCTGGCTTTCTCCAAGAGCTCTTTTTGAAGTCCTCTTTGCTACTCCGAAAGCCCTGCTTGGCACTGATGAGAGGCATGGATTTGGGTTACAATAGGTTGCCTTATGCTACAAATATCCCCTGATTTTAGTGGATATTCTTAAAAAAAAGAAAAAAAACCCACAGTATTTTCTACAGTGGATTTTTATCTCAGAGTCTAAAAAATATAAAATACAAGTGGTATCTCTTCTCAGTCAATTTCCAAGTTTATTAAGAAGGAGGGTAAAATATGCTGTCTATAAATTCAAGTGAGCATTTGCACACATTTTGCCACTCATGATCTTTCATTGGGTAGTGTTATTCCTGAATTTAATACTATTTTTAAAAGGAACCTGTTGTTCTCTTTAAAATGTCATGCATTCCTTTAATGCCATACACCAACACTGAACAATGAAAACCATTTTATCCTTCTGGAATTCATACTTAGAAAACTTAGTTCTGCAAAAATAAATTATATGAAAAAAGTTTTTCATCAGAGGTTTTCAATCCTAATAGGTTCATAATGTTCATCTACCCTGTTTCTGAGCTACAGATACTATGGGAGCATGTTCCGATTAACAGATAATGTATTTTCACTGGCAAAATTCCCTATTAGAAAGAAATTATCTGAAAAATAAAAATATTTCACAACTATACAGTAATTAGGTAAAAGCTAAAAAAATTAGGCTGATTTAAAAAAAAAAAAAAAGGGAGGTTTTCTCACTAAAGTTAAAAAAGAAAATCAGCCCATGGTTTTTCTGCAAGTCAAAGGAAATACTTAAATTTGCACCAAAATGGCTATTCCCTGGACATACTTTCTAGCACCACAGGGAAGGGAGGGCAGCAGCTGTGGTGTAGGCAAGGTGCTCTGCTGCTGTAAGTTACAAGCTGTTATATATACATAAATAACCATCTTGGGCAGCTCTGGATCGTGAGCAAGTGCTCTAACCACCAATATGTTGGCACCTTCACCCTTCATTCCTAGGGCTTACCAAATATGTAAGTCTTTTATTTTATTGTTTTTAAAGGAACAGGATCAAAAGGAGAGATAAGGAGTCACATACCCCCAAATATCCTTTATTTGGTAGATCATATTAATTTCTTAAGAGATTTTTGATGTAGCTTCAAGTCCCTTTGGTCTTGAACCCATTCTTCATTATCACTTCCTAATCAACAAGAATTACCACTTTAGCCTGAGGCATTTTTTCATCCAAACCTATTCAGCCAATCACCCCAAATTTCCAAATAGTTGCAGAGAGAAATCACCTTCTATTTTGGGGCAAACTATTTTCAAAAATAATGTTCAACTGAAAAGTACATTTTTCATGGTTTATGTGGACCCACTGCAAAAAAATGCCCGTAAACCCTACTTTCAGGTTAAATGTAAGGTACTCCACTCCTCTCTAAGATGAAACAAAATGACCAAGGTAAAGTTTTTCAATGTTTTTTTTGGGAGAAATTCCCTTCCTATGCAAAATTAAGGGCTGGAGCACATGGTTCTTTCCTGGAGTCAACAAGTTCCTGTGTCTCAGCTGGTGTGCGGTTACCTCTTCTTGCATGTGCTTACACTGAGATAAATGCATATAATACAACTTAAATTCTCATACTTTCACTGCAGTCTAAACTAAATTGGATTACTTGCTATTTGCCATGGGCAAGGAACGTGCACAGACTGCTACAAACAGCTTTTTTACTAAAATACAGTACACTATGAAGCAGCAGTGATATGATTATGCAACTGACACCCAATGTATCCATTGCAGTGTTCCCAAACTCATAATTTCATTATGTTTTAATTGCTTTTTTAGCCTGCAAATGCAGTATTTTAAAGCTATTATGGTCTTGTAATTCATTTCCCTTTTCTCACCAAATTACTAATTTATCCTAGCAAATTTCACTGGAGTTTAACAAAATTTGTCCTTTGCTATTAAGAAAGAGCACTTAATGTTACAAGACATACAATTACAGAGTGCCTGAGAATATTGTCAATTAGCAAGATGACTATAAATATGGAAATCTCATTACAAAGAGTTTGAAACTAATAACAACTGGATCCTGACAAAACCCGATAAAGGATAATTTTATATCCTATTTTTAGGGAGAATGCTAGTCTTGCAATAAGATACCAGTTACTCTCACTTCAGTCTTGCAAATACCTCTATGTGGGGAAAAACCAAAACACTAAGGAAGGTTTAATTTTTGCTTCTAACAGTATAGGAAAAGATGGAAGGAAAAAGAAAAGGGAACATGTTGAAATGATTAAAGCACAATGGTCATAGGGAATTGCCAGAAAAAACAAACAATATAAATTGGAAGATGTTTTTTAAAGACTGGATTCTCTACTCCATTACAAAAGTGAGTGTTTTCTTTTTGGATGGATAAGGAACATTTATAAGAAACAGCCCTCGCATAAACTGCAGCATGGCAGTCGAAAGTACAGCAGGTGTTGAGGGACAGAGGAAACCTTCTCCTTTGGAAGACCTAAAAACAGACTGGATAAAGCACACATGGATGTTACTTTGTTAATTTGTGAATATTTGTACAGAAACATAAATACTTTGCAAGTTTCCCAGTTATAATGGCTCCTTCAGCTTCCCCTGAGGCCAAACAGTACAGCAAAGCTGTCCCCTCTGGCAGGCATTGCAGAATTCTCATTCCACATTCTACATGAAATGTAAGCATCAGAGTTACTACTCAGAGGGAATCTTTCTGTAAAAGCAACCATCTCATACTTTTCTTATTATTTTATCACTGCTTAGTCAGTGATTGTTTTAGTGTTAATTGGTTGTGGTTTTAGTATCAAGAATAATGTATCTATTCCATTATGAAAAAAGTTTTCCATCAGCTACTTCAGAGAAAATGTATTTAAAAAAATGCTGTTTGTTCCATATAAAAAGTTAAATAAACGCTTTTCTTCCTTGCTTTTAGATTTCATGTTTAAAAGTCTAACGAACAACTGCAAAGTGCACAGGGCTGCTGTGAACTCAAGCCCAAGTACCTGCACACTTTGAGCCCGGAAATTATCATTGGATACAGGGGCTACCCATGTAGGAGACAGAGCTTTTGCTTCACCAGAGGAAAATGCTCGTGCTCAGAAGGGTCAGAAGGCTCTGACTATGCTTCCTTCCCCTAAAGCCCTACATACTGACAGGGCTGGAAGTCCACAGAGGGAACCAAGCAAGCAGCCCCAATTCAGGGTACATTAGAGTTAAATCTCAGAGCTTGGGCCCATAAAATAAACTTCATGCAAGATGTTAACAAAATTTAGATTTTTACATTAACAGGATGCACATAATGCATTTGCTATGAAAATAAATCTCTTTGAGCGAACCAAAAAATGCCCTTATTTCTAATAATAGGAGGGAAAATTACAGTTGGCAAACTTAAGAGACAATTAAGCCAGCGTTTCAGAGAACTCCAGATCATTGCCAAAACAAATATTCAGATAAAAGAACACAGCTTCCACTCCCTGCTTCCTTATTAACTGTGTTTTCTTCTCTAGCCATTACAAATAGGTTTGTAAAATAAACTCAAAAAATATATGGGTCTCCGTTTTTTCATTTGCACTTGATTGTTGTTTCTGAAGATGCTACCAACTGCTGAAGGAAAAAGAATTGCGCTAATATTCCCTCTATAAATAATGTAAGAAAAAAAAATGGAAAGCCACAGCACAGGAAGGTTAAATGAGGACAACACGGGAAATTCACAGTGTAAGGGACTGAGGCCTCTCACTTGGCTTTCCTAGAGCAGCATATTCATTGCATTTTATTAGCTGATTAACGAGGTGTGTGGCAATTCATCTGGAACTACTAAGGCCCTTTGATCCACCCTTCTTACAAGCACTCCTCGTAAGAGACAAAAACAGTTCTTTGCAGCTAAAATCCCCATGTCCAGCAGGAGGATGCTGCTGGGGGCAGGCTGGACACTAGCAGCAGTTTCCCCATGCCGAGGGGAGAGGTCCAGCTCTGGGGTGTCTCCTACACCCCACAGAACCAAGCACTCACCCTCCTGGGACAGCCTGAGGGTCTGCCCCCCATGCTGAGCCAGGCTCAGGGGGCACCAGTCCTGCCAAAGCAGGCACACAGGCTGGCAGGGCGCTTTCTGTGTGCCATCCCATGTCTCTCTGAGGGGTCTCAGCACTCCATGTCTCAGTGGCACAGGAAGCTGCTGCTGAGAAAAGCCTTTCCACTCAGTGCCATAGGGCAGACATATGCAGAGCCCACTGGACCAACCATCCATGGAGCAGCAGCAGCGGAAATCTGGACACAGTGACCCAAGAGTTCTGTTAATCCATAGGCTACAAATGCCCAGGTTAAGCTTTGTACCGTAGGGTACACCGTCCTGGCTGCTTGCACTGAGAGCTGGTGTCTTGCTGCTTCATGTACAGCTTTAGAATTACACAAAATAGTACAGTCTACAGCAGACACTCTTGAAAGGCAAGAGTGAGGAACTGCCTCACAAAAGAGGCGGTTTTACGTAAGTGTTCTCTTTCCTGCCATCTTCGCTTCAGACCAAAACCCTAGAAGCTGTCCTTATCTTGTCGTCTTGGATGTCAGCTCCAAGAAACACAGAGCAGCAGATGATGAGAATCCAGGGGGAGCAGCACAGGAAAGAGGCAGGAAAAGCAGAGTAATAAGAAGCAGGAGAGAGCAGCTTTTATCTTGATCAAGATGAGAGTACAGTGTCCCTGGAGAGCAGCAGGGATCTCCATCTGTACTGAAAGAACAGAGACATGATAGTTTCACAAAGGTCTCTGAGACAGGATGGGGCAGTCCTAGATCTACACCAGCTCAGCATCGCAGCATCTGCTGATGAGCTTTACAGTCAAATATTATCCAGAACTGAATTCTGTTTTTCTGCAGTTAGCCTGCTTCTGCTTCTGTAATCAAGAACCAAATTTTTTTAGAATAACCTTATCTTATTTTAATCTTCTTCCTCCCTAGTAATGGGGTAAGCTCAGAGGAATCAGAGGAACTAAAGCACTTAGCTCATCAGGGAGTGTGCATCTACTTTGGGCAGCACCCTGGGGCCTAGGCATAACCATCTAGTGTCACTTCAAGTGCACTTTAGGGCAGTGGAGACTTCCTGGTGACCAAGCAGAGTGACATGGGCCCTATGCTGGACTTGCAACAGGTGGGACACCTCAAGCCAAGGTCACCTCAAGCGGTTCCAAACAGTTGTAAACCCCAAATGCCCATCTCAGTGCCAGGGTCACCTAAGAAATAAATCTGAATTCCCAGATGAATACTGAGAAACGGGTAGTCAATAGGTAACTCAAGTTACCTATTGAGAGACAGAATATATGAATTTTAAAGAGAAAAACAGGATTCCCTTAATCTTGTCAAGATAAGAGGGACAAGAATCTGTTTAAGGCCAGCACAGAACCTACTGAATCACCCACCAAGGACTGCTCATGCTCCAGAGAGAAAGATGAAAAGTGCACTGTGCTGAAGACAACCAGATCTTCATCACAAGAAGACCCCCAAAGACCACCAGGACACACAGTGCATGCGTGGCACACATGCTAATGATATTAATGATTTCTGAAAAATAATTTGTATAGTCACTCCTATCCCAGGGAATGTGATGAATATTCAAGAATGTTACCCATAACATGGTATGTTGGAAGTGCCGGGGTGTGTGTGTTTGGAGGAGTGAATCCCCCACACCGGGCGCGCCAAATAAAGCAAATAACCACTTCTTTGACTTTGTCTCTGAAGTGTCTCAGGGCCTGCTTGGGGCGAATCAATACACATTTTTCTCTACCATGCTGAAAGAAAAAGGCATTTTAAAAATGGAAATCTACCTATGGCAGGTCTAAACCTGCACCCTTTTAGCAAACAGTAGCTGGTGGAGAAGTACCTTATGAGTTAAAGTTTACATCATTATGGAAGCATCATTATGGAGCCATTCAGTAAGATGGAGGTTAAAAAAAGTGAACTCCAGTGACATCCTGAAGGACAGGGTCTTGTAGGAACCGGGACTGCTGCTGCTCCTGGCTCGTCTGGAAGGCAGCACTCACCAGAGTTCTGCTGGTGAGCTTCTGAGTCCATTAACTGGAAGCTGATGCTGCTGTTAACGATTAAAATCCAAGTTAAGTTTTATGGATACCTAACTGTAATGGAGTTTCCCAGATCCAACACCCAGTGCCTGGCACTGAACTGCCTGTCATGGTTACTACAGGAATCAATTGTTACTAAATTTCAAGTGTGAGCTGTGCACAAGCCTCAACGATGTACAGTTCAATGGTAACTTTCTGTTAAGAAATCAAGCGTGCAGAATAGAAGAATAAATGGACTGAAGTGCTAAAGAGTTACACATAGTCATTAACAAAAAGCCAGTGCATTACTTGAATTTTTTAAGAAGGGCATCCTATGCTCTTACAACAGTAAGTAATAAGGGATAAAATGAAGCTAACATGAAACACTGCTAACAGCCAGTTTCAAACAGAAATTTAATTTACTCAGTCCTGACCCACATCAGATTAAAATCTTTTCTCAAATAACGTTCAAAATTACCTTTTCCAGAGCTTTAATACAGCAAAGGAAGTATCTGAGGAACAGGAAAAATTTCAAATAAGTGAAGTGGGCAGATGTAGATGTAATCTACAGTGCAGTTCCTCCACATCGACATTTCCAGACTGCAGCACTGATTGGCCACACTGGCGTTTGCTTTCTATGGCTGTATGTCTTCCCTGGGTGGTGAGGGATGGGAAGAGGGCCAGGCTCTGCTGTGATTCTAGGGAGAGGCTGATGATGCCCTCTTTTTCAACCGATGCAATATTTCCTGCAATTCTCACCATCATTTCCTGGAGACACAATGTGACACTCCCCTTAGGAAACCTCCTTTCCATCAAACAGATGCATCTTTTACTGAAGTCACTTAATTGTTATTCCCTTGACAAGGTACAGAGCAGCATGAGGCAAGACCTATGACTCTGTTCTCAATACGGCAAAAACTAGCTCCAATTCTTGTATCCCTGCTCCTCGTCAAAGTCACAGGTAGCTGAGGTCCCACTCTCCATGAGGGGATGTCCTTGTAGGAGGCTTGAAGCAGCTCATCATGAGCAACCAAACAGCCTTTTTTAGCTGAGGTCTGCACAAGGAACACTGGGTGCAACTTCAGGAGTGAATTAATGCTTGACCACCTTGTTCTTCAGCTGCTGATGTGGATTCATGAACCTTTTAGGTTCAGGTTACCCACCTATCTACCCTTCTGTCACCCTGGGACTGTCACCCCTGAGGCAGAAGCTGCTCACACAGGGGTCTGTGAGGCTGGACTTCCAAAGCAGTGGGGCCAGATTTGGGTACAAGATGAAAGTGCTCCCTCAAGACTTTCCAGTGCATGTAGTCATGGCATCAAAATCTTTTGTCTGTCCATTTTTGTACCACTGAAACACTTGTATCAGTGCACAAGCAGTTCCAAAACAACGGATGTGCTCCAAAATTTTCAAAATTATATGGTGTGCTTCCTCAAAGCAATCTTTTCATTTCAAAATGTTATTTCCATAAACAACAAAAATACCTGAAAGGCAAAAAAATCCACTAAATCCCTTAAATTAATCTTCGCATTCAGCTTGAAATAAATGTGCTTATTTATCATGTGCTTATTTATCATGCAGGATTCACTTACATAGTTTTGAGGACTTGACCCCAAAGGAATGTATGCATTTCAGGACATGCTGACAAACCAGTAACACCCCAGGCTCACATCCAACACTATGGATTTTCATGGCTGCTGGTGCGACTTGGAGACATTAGGATGTTGAAAACAGCGCAGCTACACTTGCAAGCACTCCCAACAAAAAAGCACTACCAGAAACAATTGGAGTTACTAAATATATTCAGTAAAACTCGCAAAGCATGCAAAAAAGCCAGCCATGGCAAACGCCTGCTTAGTAACTGGATCCACTCTGAGACTGTCCTGGATGTCCCTTGGCTTACAGGAAAATGATATCCCTTAACAAGGACCATCAGTAGAGGGGCAGAAAGATGGGAAATGAGGGGAAATGCTTTTTCATTCTATAATTATAACTTAATTTTGACATTAAACAGATCATTTCTCTGGGAAGAGAGAGACTCTGGGAAGAGTCTCTCAAACTCTTCCCAGTTTGAAAACAGGATCCAGGAAGAGAAGTGACCAGGCAGAGGCAACTGTCATCTCCCATCTCTGATGAACTCCCAGCTGCTAAAAGCAGTGTCTGCCCGGTGGGAACTCCTTGTGCACCTCCAGGGAGGGTCGGCCCTCATATCCCTCGGGCTTCACGCTGCTGGCAGGGACACAGACCTGGGGATGCTTCCCGCCAGGGTGCGTTTGGGACGTCTCTCTCAGTAGGTGCAGTGCTGCCAAATCAAAACACTCCAAAATGTGACTTAGGATCTCAAAACCTCGATGCGGAGCAAAGACGTCCATGAGGAATGGCAGCTGCCTGCTGAGCTGCCCCAGGAGCTGCCCTCATGGTGGTGCTCATCCATGCCACTCTTCTACCTCAGCCTGATTCCTATAAAACTGGGCAGAGCTTCTCCCTGTTTCCCAACTCTTGCACAAAATCAGAAGTTATTCGTGGGGGACACTGTGATTGTGTGAGACTCACTCACAAAGCAAAACAACCTATAAATAGCTTGAAACTACCATTGGGTAGTTTCTATTTCTCCTTATCTTTGAAGATATTTCCTGCAAGCCCAAACAAACTATTTTTCCACTTTGGATGACAGCTCCACTCCTCACATGCATACATCCCCCACTGAGTGTAAGCTTAAAACATGCAAGAAGACAGGCAAGCCTCCCTGTGACTTTACAACATGTGACAATGGGAGTGGAGGAGAGGGAATGGCATCACACCATGGAAAGACCTTTTCCAGCAGCAGAGGTCCCGGCAGAGGCTGAACGTGAGGGCGAGGCCACAGGAGAAGCAGTGGGAAGAGCACCGTGGCTGATACAAGCCTGATGAAGCCAGCTGAAGGGACAGTGGCACTGCAAAGCTCTGTATCTGAATGTGGAGAAATGGCTGAGGTATATGATCCTCCTCACATGAAAAATCTCAGAGAGGCACCTGCATGGAATTTAGGAAATACGAGACCCAAAACGGGGAAAAAATAAATGAAGAAATAGTTACAAAGGCAAGGGAAAAAGCCTGACACTGAATCCAACATATTGCAAGATGAATGTATTTGCAGACAAAGCCAGACTGTCCACTGCTCAGAGGAAATCAGGAGAGTATCTAATATTTTCAGGAGAATCAGTCCACCAGCCTTTGCTAAGGGTATCCAGCCCAAAGTTTTGCAATTCTTTATCTGCTGTTTGTAAATGATTTCTGATTTATTTCCCCAGCAAAGACAGGCTAATCTAAAAATAAGCTGTGTGAGCAAAACCACAAAATTACATTCAGAGCTTCAGCACTTGACAATTTTTAGGCTGCAGTTCCAAACCAGCTCATTTTCTTTCAGCACAAAGAAGCAGCAAAATATTTTGCTGAAGTGAGGTCACATAATACATATGTTTGATAGAGAGACATAAATATATCCTTTTGTCTGTACCACCAGGCATGCTGAAAACACTGTGTTTAGAAAAACATCAGGATGCCTCATTTTCAAGCACAAAAATCCCAAATGGTTAACATAGCAAAACATACTATGCAGGATGCAGATCTTTCTCTTTCACCTCTGCCCTCTCCAAAAATAAGGCAAATATGGTTACTTTAAATTTCCTTCACAGATTCTGCCAAAAATTTAAAAGTAATGGGAAGAAAAATTTTTCTCTGTAGATTTTCATCAAAATGGTATGCTTCCAAGCACAACGGTGTGCTATTATTTTTAAAGATTTCAAAAAATAAAGTGACAGGTTTATTCTGTAATAAAACTTCACAGGAAACCTGGGTCTCTGTGCAGCAGTGACATGGACTGGGTTAGTCAATGTGTGCTGCTAGGTCTTTCCTCCTAAAGAAACTATTTTAAATGTTTTAATTTGACAAAATCACAGAAATTTTTAAACTCTCATACCTCTAATTATAGGTTTGACTTTAAAATCATCATACAGATAGCCAACCTTGCCTGCTGTTCATGCATCTGTTACCATTTCTACCACTGTTGATGTGACAAGAAACCCAAACATTTCTGTGCTTTTCATTTTTGCAGAGCTCTTCATCCTGAAGCATTTACAGCTTTTAGGGAAGGCTCCACACTGGGAAAAGGGAGTTTGATACAGGTCCCTCCATTTTGAGTCCAGTTTTCTAAGGTAACGTGGTAGGTAATGCCCTTTTTCCTGTTTGTCTGTCAGTCCTCCTACAGCAGCACTTTGGGACAGCACAAGCCACATTCTCCAGGAGAGGAGAAGTCTGGCAGAGGATGAGTTGCATTCCCACAGACTTTGCAACATCCCTGGCTGCTGAGCAGAAGCCCAGAGGGAAAAACCACAAAGCAAGTGCAGCACAAGTCTGTTGGACCTGCTGGGCTGGGCTGCCCATCACTGTAGGTGCCAGCCAGGCCATCAAACGAGGACTTGTGAGGTACACAGCCTGTTCACTCCCTGGCCAAGGACTGTGCCAGCAGGATGGACCCGCACAGGGAAGGGCGGGAGGAGGACTACCACAAACGTCAGGGACTACCAGCAACTACCAAGTCCAGGGCAAGACTTAGGATGGAACATACTTCATTAGTTCTTTTCCTCATAGGACAGCCTGTTATTTTGTTATATACAATTTATGTATGTGTGTGTGTGTGTGCGTGCGTGCATGTATGTATGTATATGAGTGTATATATCTATCTATATATATGTATATGTATATGTATATGTGTATATATATATGTATGTAAAGTAGAGCAAAGCTGTGCTGTTTTAGTTTTGGCTGCATAGCTCAGGGTGCTGTGAACAGCCAGTCAAGAAACAAAGTCCTGGCCATTAAAAGGACACATGGGTGTGAGCATATCTGTGCACCCCCGAGGAGAATGGTGCTGGCCCCAGCAATTCCCATTCTGCCCAGAAGTGAGGTGATGAGGGTGTGTCTCTCTATGTCTGTGAGCCAGAGACAGATGGATGCCCAGGGCTGGATTCACTCCCTAAAGCAAAGCATTTGCTGATCCCTCCACACCTGCAGTGCCACAAGTTCCCCACCCAGCTGCCAAGCCCTGTCCCCTATCAGTAGACACTGCCCTGCTACAATTTTAGTTTGTAAAGCACCACTCTAGAAAGTGTTGTTTTTCCTACAAATCAAAACCCTCCCGGCTACCTGCTCACAGGGCAGCACTTGCTCAGCAACAGATTCCCTCTGTGGCTGAGAAAACTGACAGCCCAAAGCCTCCTTCTTCACTGTGTTCACTGCATTTCAGGAGTCTTGATGGCAGCTGTTCCCAACCAGACAGCTCATGGCAGCGATGGCTGGCAGGAGCCCCCAGTGTATTTCTGCATCAATAGGAAGTCAGGCTCTCTCTGGAGGGTTTATAAATGAGCCCCTATACTCACAGCTGCCAAATGTTTCATTCTAGGCATTTTATCTAGGTAAACCAAACAGATAACAAAGAGAGCAAAGACCTTTGCAATATTTACGAATCAATTAAAGTCCTAAAGATTTCGACTGCACAGTGATAAGGAGCAAATTCTTACATAAGACACCAAGGCATATGGAGCAACTGATTTTATCTGAGTTCAAAAACTGTAGGTTTACATACAAAGAAAGGAAGAAAAAATGAGCTATATACAGATTTAAAGATAGCTACTATATACCATGCAAGCAATATGCAATAAATTAATGTGACAGAACATACAAACTAAAACAATGTGAAAGGTTTATCAGCCAAACCTAGAAACTATAAATATAGACTGATTTATTGGTAGAATACTTTCTTATTGATCTATTGTTTTCTCAACCATTCACTATGATGTTAATTTTATGTTATGACAGCAGATAAAAGTTATGTAAAAATACAGATAATACATAATAGCACTTTCTTGTTCACTGTGTGCAAGATTTATTCTCCTTTTCCCTGAGCTGCAAAGGTGCTTATTTCTCTCATAAATACTATGTTCAGGGAAACCTGAAAGTGAAAATAAATGGCTTCATTTTGTTGCTTTGGTGTACTCAGTTTCAGGAAAATGAAGCATGACTTAGTGTGAAGGTCACTGTTCATTATGCACAATGGCAGAAAAATGAAGAGAGTGCTGGGATGCGCTGACAGAAATGGGGACTTGAAAGAGGTCTGAAAAATAACCCAATGCAGCAGGATCACAGCTACACTGAAATATCATATAGGCCTGGATGGTGCCATCTCTCCAAATTTGTGACCATCTGAAGACAAGAAGGAGGAAGGGGCAAGCAAAGGCAACGCCACAGTTCCATAACACCAATCAACTGTTCAATACCTTTCCCCTGAATCAAGCTGTGTTCTCCTGACTTGCCTCCTTGACAGTGGTTTTTAAAACTTCGAGGCTGAAATTAAAGCCATCTCGACTGATGAAAAAGCATCTGAATAAACACACTGGAAAACAAAGTGCCTGTCTCCACACACTGTCCCTGCAGGGGCAGGTGCTGCTGAGAATAATCTCCTCAGGTTATTCTGGTGAGTGTTTCACTGCACTATGAAGGCAACCTTTAGTCTGTCAGCCACATTCACACTTTGCACAGTCCACAAACACATCCAGGTCCTAAATTCAACTCTTTCACTTAGCTGGGAAACAACTAAAATGTTGTATCCCTTGTGTGTTACAGTCTTTTGAGAGTGTCAGAGACAAGGGGGAAAAGAGGAATATTACAACAAAGCAGTATGCTTTCTATTTCTAGCTATTTTTTCACCTGCATTTTTTAACCCACTTGCAGGAACAAAAAAAAGCACCAAAAAATCCCAAACCGCAAAACCTCGCAATCATCACTGTTGAAAACTGCTTGGGCAAAATGTTTTCCCTTTGGAACATGACAGTTCTTTTGAGTATGAAACGTTTCACCTGGTATTGTCAAACCCATACCCTTTTAGAATAAATAATCCTGGTTTTCCAAGTCCCTCTCACCTCCCTGACAGCTCCTAGGCTGGCAGGCAGTCTGTGCCTATGGGCGACCAAAAATCAGGCTCCCAGATCTCATGACAGCATAAAGACCCCCTCTGATGTCTATTTAAAACTTTTTATATGCCACCTCCATGATTATTTAAAACTCATACTGTGGGAGCACTGACTCTGAAATTTCAAGCAACCTTTAGAAAATATTTTTCTGCATCCTTCTATCAGGGTAAATTATTGCCATTCAGAGTGTCGTTACAACACAGCACACCTGGAGACTGAGGATCACAATGTGAGGGTGTCTGTACTCAGCAACAGCTCCTAATTTCAAGGTGGTTTCTTATGGAGAAACAATACAAATCCAGGTTGGCAACACTCCATCACTTTTCACTCTTGGGACTGCTTACCAAATGAGCACACGTGTAGTGCATGTGCATCCGGGCAAGCAAGCAGCAGTGCAGAGACAGTCCCAAATCCTCCAAAGATTTGCCAGAAAAGCATCAGGTTTCTGACATGCCACTGGCTACAGTGAAACTACTTGGCTCAAGAAGTTAGTCAGCATGCAAGACCAATCATGCATACTTTTCTACTGAGGAAGCTAGACAAATTTTGGAAGCTTAAAACATGTATTGCTGCCTCGATGGTCGCAGAGCATGACCCTGCCTGTGCTGGTTCTTCTCTGGAGACAGAACTGAGAGGCACACGAAGAGCAAGCATTCTCTGAGCTGCGCTCTTCCTGGGGAACAGACAATTCTTTTCAGGTCAGGAAAAGGTCATCTCCTCAAATGGCAATTTATAAAACACTGTGGCTTGTAGGACCAGCTCACATGGCCTCTAATTGAATGATCATTTATCTGAAGAACAACTTCAGAGATTTAAATACTTCATTTTAAAAGCTGCAGGAGTAGAGATCATTTCACTGTTTTGCTCTAAAGTAGGTCATAAATGTCCCACTGGGAGGGGAAGCCCTTGGACGACAGCAAGGGACTGCTGGTGCTAACCATGGGCTGGAGAGCCCTGGGGTCATGTTTTACATTTGGACAGGGAGCCTGCTGCCCACATTAACATCCCCCAGCCACAGCACCTGTGCCTGTACCCATACATTAACTGCTGTTACTGCCTGTCACAGCCCATAAACAGCACCGTCAGGAATGAGCCCATGTGCCACTGGCACTGAACTGGGTGCCTGTGCAGGCAGGAAGGGCTGCTCCATTGGCAGCAGCATCTCAAAGAGCTGCTCCTGTGACCCTCTCCCCAGCCCTTGTCCTCCACCACCCAGGGCAGAAGGACTAGGCTGCTTGGCACTCTTCTCCCTATTTTCTCTCTGGGTGGTTTACTTACTCATCTCCTTATTATTCACAGTCTCACTGAAATTTATTTCTATCCCGGATGGTGGAAACAGATGAGACATAAAGGAAGTTGCTTTTGTACAGAGAAGGAAAGAAAACAGTCTCTGTAAATAGAGCATGATATTAACAGGCTGATGCCTGACACTAAGCAAAAATAGCATCTTCTCCAAGAAACTTAATTTGCTGTAAAGATCACCAGATATGTGAGGATCTTTGATCTTCACAATTATTCACCCATGAAGCCTCTTGATCTACATGGCCAACGCATTTCCTTTTGGGACAACAACAGGGGCTTCTCTTTAAAAGGGGATAATCATGTGTCAAACATGTTTAACGAAGAACTGACATCAAGAAGTGGACACAAAAATAGAACATAATCCGTGGCAAAGTAGAAAATTAACATGTAAATTAATAAAAGCAGGAGCTCAGAATACGAATGCAATGAGTGCGAAGCAGACTACGATGTGCTCCTTTTCTCTCAGCGTGCTGGCTCCTCAGGAGAAACACAGCTGGCACTGCTGTTACTTAAGCCTCCTTTGTATGTACAGAAGAAGTGGTCTCACTCACTTTGGACCACATTTATTGATGAGAATCTGCATTCAACAACAACAAAATATTGCGTTGTCAAAATACTCGGATTTTAGAAAATCTTGCGTTAATCTATAAAGCTTGGAGTCAAAATGCAGCTGCAGGCAGCCTATGCTACAGACTCCCCCAGTCTGCATCCTATCCTGGCCAGCACGAGGGGACCGAGGGGGGCTGGCAGCCCCTCGGGGCACACCTGCAAGCACTGCCAGGGCTGGAGTCACTTCAACTCTGTCTTGACCCAAGCACCACAGATACTATGACAGAAGGGCATTAGTTTCACCAAAAGGGACAAACAAGCAAACTGGGAGCGTGTATTGGTTCCTAGGAAATATGAGCAAGAACTAGAAAAGGCACAGGAGTGAAGACTCACCTTTTAACACATCTGGAAGACATGTAAACACTCAAGACCTGAAGTAAGACAAACGAGATGAGTTCTTGGGACCACAGTTCTAAGGATTCTCAGGTTAAAATGAGCATCGTAAATCTTTGCTTCATCCAACTGCAAGCAACACTGCCCCAGGTGCAGGTGGGCACGAGGCACTGGGTGCAGAGGCAGGCGGCCCCGGGGCTGGCATAGAAATGGTACTGGTTCACCACATCACCCGGAGATGAGCCTTCCCTAGCCAAAAAACCTGAGAAGCAGCTGTGTTGCCTTGCCCCAAATGTGAACTTCTCATTTCAGAGAGCAGCACAGTTTCTGTGGTGCCGCAGCATGGCTGCTGACCTACAGTTCTGTCCCCCACTCTGCACAGCTGCTGCTGGATTCTTAGAGGCAGAACAATTAGTCAACAATTTAAGGTTGAAAAACAAAGTACTCAGTGACATAGAAATGGTAAAGTGAGAAGTGAAATCCCTTTCTCACTTGTAGTTTGAGTCTCTGGATGGACTTTGAATGAGCCCACAGTTCCTCAAGTAAAGAAGTATGAGAGTAACACTTTTTCTAGCCTAGCTCAATAGTCATCGGCATTAAATTCAACGGGATGTTCAATATTTTGCAAGGCTAAGTATGTGTGTATATATATATATATTTATGTATATATGGAGGGGATATATATATCTCCCCTCCATATATACTTATATACATACATACATACATACATACATATATATATATATATATACACACAGTATGCCAATTCATGATAGTAAGATTAGAGTCACATTTTCTCATCCTTAAAAGAAATAATAATTTTAAAACTACATGTTAAAGTTAACAGAAAATTAACCTGGGTACATTTTGAATGCAATGAGATTTAAAATAGAAATTACTGTTTGCTATCTGAAGTTTACCCTTCAAAATGTGAATCATATGATCTAATTATCTTACCAGTATATAAACAGTTTGGGTTTTTTCTGCAGCACAAGCTATGAATACACTCCTTTTCTATTTCTGTCCTGTGTAAACACATTTTTCTCAGGACTTCCATATTTCAGTACATGGAGGGTATCCTGCAAATAGCACATCCATGAAGCCATACTGATTGCAATAAGCATTGCAATATGCAAAGCACTTAAGTTTCAAACCATGTGCTTTTCGTTTTATGTATACAGTAAAATTACAACACCGGGACTAAATCCAAACAGGACCTCAAATCCCAGATCATTAACAACTTTATGTATTTATGCTACAATTCACATCTGAAATGAGACCATGAGAAGCCATAATAATAAAATGCTATAAAATTACACAATGCTGTCAAATTGAAATAACTTTTAACATAGATATTTATCTGACTTTAAACACATTTGTTTCCTAAATTATGTAAATATCTGCTATAATATTGTATTTAAATTTTCAACGGTGTTCGTCAAGCCAGAACAATCTGTTGAGACCCTTCAGTTGCTAGGGATCACAGGCGGCAACAGTGACATAAACATCTCAGGCTGTGAGATCCCAGCTGGAGCTCTGCATCCAGGTCAGGTCCTCAGCCCAGCAACAACATGGACCTGTTAGAGCAAGGCTAGAGGAGGACCATGGACATGGTGAGAGGGCTGCAGCACCTCTCCTGTGAGGACAAGGCTAAGAGAGATGGAGTTGTTCCATCTCAAAAACATTCCAGGGAGACCCCAGAGCAAGAAAGAAGAATACAGACTTTTTTGTAGGGCCTGTTGTGATAGGACAAAGCATAATGGTTTTAAACTGAAGGAGGGTAGATTTAGACTAGATATAAGGAGAAATTTACTGTGAGGGTGGTGAGGCACTGGAACAGGGTGCCCAGAGAGGTCGTAGGTGCCCCATCCCTGGAATGTTCAAGGCCAGGTTTGACTGGGCTCTGAACCACCTGGTCTAGTGGAAGGTACCCGTGCCTTGGCAGGGGGTTGGAAATAGATGATCTTTAAGGTCCCTTCCAACTCAAACTATTCTATGATTCTACACATTAAGCAGTTTCTTTTTATATATGTATTATTTGTTACACATATACTTAAAGTGATAAGAGCAATATGATTCTGACAGTTTATGGCACTGAGACACTACATGTATCACTATATTCATGCCATAAACTGATTTTTCTGAATCAATGTGAAAACTGAAGACTTGCAGAAAATACAATTTTCTTGTACAGAAACCATTTCTATTTTCTTCCTGAAACAACTGCACATAATCAGTATCACTATAAATTAAATCAAGCAGTTTATCAACTCATTCTTTCCCATTCCTTCTTCTAGGAAGTTAGGGGCTACTTTTTACTTTCTTTTAAATGAATTATATTTATATTCAGTGTCAAGTGCTATTTCACAACACAATAAAGAGAACACTTTCTTTCTAAGATGACAAGTGCTTTGATTTTTCAGTAATGTGTCTCCTTATTTTTCCAGCTGGAATTATTCACTGAAGGTGTGCCTCATTTTTACTGCATGTTCAACCAAACTCTCGGACACAAATTTACTACTTCTTAATGAATTGTTTATTTTATTTGATAAGTCATGCAAAAACACTCAATATAGACCAGTAGAAGAATGAAAAAGAGAAACAAATATTCAGACCTCATCCATGTCCTGTATCTAGAATTATTTGCTCACATATGGGTCTTATCTGCTTCAAGCTGAGTTTAGCAAGAGTGTAAATAAATTAACATCATCTTTGAAAGCTAAAGAGGGCAATACTAAAACATGACGGCCTGGAAAAGGGCAATTTCTGACTATAATCTCTAAATATATGGAAACTATTATTGATAATCTGTATATTCATTATATGCTAAAGGACTTAAATGATGTCTGCTCTAGAAACCCTTTCAGGAATGGCCTTGATAGGGCATCAGAGAATTTTAGGATGCCTGATGAAGCACGATTCACCTCTTTTGTACATTTCTTCAGTGACAGTGCATTTTTCAGAGGAAAAATAGTTTATTCCCTTTGAAGAAAAGAAAAAGCTACATATACAGGAATAAGATCTACCAGCTCTTCATGCCAAATACAATCATACTTATGAAACTGATCTATTTAGAAAATACAATACCGCTAAACCAGTTGTTACAGCTAATTAATCCAAGCCCTTCTTGTTAAAAACAGATGGCACATGCAAGAATAACAAAACACATTCTGAAGGGTATCTGATGAGAAAGTCCATTAACTTTCATTAGTTTTTTATATATACAGAGCAATAACAGCTGGACCACAAATAATTACAAAATATAAACAGAATGGAAGGCTGAAAGCAGAGACTTGTATGGACAAGTACTTTTACAGATTTTGAGCAGATTTCAGCTCAGGATTCTCCTGGTCTTCACATTTAAAAAGAAAAATCCTATTTTTGAAACATCATCTGGAAATATATCTACGAAGAGGGGCGGCATTTTCCATTTTCATGAGTTCCTACAGTGACGCTGTTTGACTGTACTGAGCTCATGTCCATTTATCCTTTTGTGACAGCCTGACTGAGGCCTCACTGCATATCCTCTATTTGTCTAAGTTGGATGGTGTGTTAAATGAGACCTTGGAAAATGTTCAATTAGTAATAATGCTGCATCAGTGTCCTATAAGATAAAATGCCTGGAATGAAAGAAAAGCCAAAGAAGGCAATTACGAACTCTGTTAAGGGTCCTGAAACCCACACCTCTATCAAAGGCAAAGAGAACAGCTGAGCTGCACAGGGGAGGAAACAGCAAAACATACTGTCACCATTTGAAAAACTTCATTACTGTCTGAAAAGCAGGAAGTCAGAGCTGAGGGCACGGTTCAGTGGCTGCAGCTGATTTTTGCATACCATGGACTGGAAGGAGGAAGCAGCAGAGATGGGCAGCACAGACCATACCTCAGTAGCTCCACGATCCTCATCCATGCTGTTCCTCTGGGCTGCTCCTCTGGGAGCTGCCACGGCAGTGAACATGTCCAGCCCTGCTGCAACACACCCACAGCACCACACAGCTCTCACCAGCAAATCCATGCTGGCAACAAGGGGCACCAGTTTCCCCAGGGGCTCCGGGCATCGTGCTCCAGTGCAGAAACCCAGCACCAGCCCAACAAGCCTCACCCAGAAGTCTGCTGGTGTGAATCCCAGTGCCCTTCACATTCCCTGAACACAACCTCATCAGCATGGTACAGCTACAGGCACTCTGCCACTATTTCCCATTGCACCATTAATGCCCAGGGAACATGCCCCTGCTCCTTGGGCTGCTGGAAGGATGGGCAGAAACCACAGCATCCACCATGGAGGCGGACAAGGCTTCCTGCATCCAGAAAAACCAGGGCACTGCTCCAAGCCCCCTTCTCACTCAGGAAGTGAAGAGAACACTGTAAATAATTGCTAAACTTCATCCCATTTCAGTCTGGATCAAAATGTACAGCATTTCAGCAGCTATGAGAGCTCTTATGCCTTCTGCACAGCACTTACAACACTTCCAGATAGGACCCAATAAAGTAACTAGACCTATTTCTTGGGAAGCCCCAGAATCACCATTTGATTTCTTAGTGAAGAAATTTACATTTCCTCTTCATAATAAGCATTCAAAAAGGAAAAAACAACATCTGGAGTTGAGTCCTCTCTGAGATCATGTATCAGGTCACAACCTCAATATCCTTCAACTTTCAAAAGGGGAACAGTTTACAATTTAGCCCTTTTCCTACCAAGTCCTTTTAGTTTCCTTCCTATTACCCTTCTCTCTGACACACATATTTTAAAAGATTGAACTGCATAGGTTTCCTGGTCTCAGCTGAGGAAGGCATCTCCCTCTGCCTCTCTCCTGGCTGTAGTCCTGCCTCCTGACTTGGCCAGCTTCCAGAAACACCAGGGGACAATCCCACTGCTTTCCTTCTCAAAAGTGTAAAAAAAGGAAACTTTGTGTGAAATGGGATGCTGTGTACACAGCAGATGTTTCCAATACACTTCTACCATTTTAGGATGGATTAAACACTTTGCTTTCCCTGTATGCAGCAGCATGCCAGAGACAAAACTCTCCAGGTGCCCAGAAACACTTCTCCATAGCCAAGAGGAGCACAAGAGGAATTGGGCTATAAGGAGTCAGTCTGTCACAGGGTTCGGTGAAAAAAGCCAAAGGGAATTTTGGGGAGGAAATAAACATTGTAATAAAAAACTAAACAAGTGTGTGCAAGACTTGTGCAAGAAACTTCTATGATGTGAGCCATGTGCAAAGGCTACAGACAGTATGCAATTGGTTTCTCTCAGTTAGAAGTCTGCTTTAAATTCCTATTTAACAAGAACTGTAGCTTTGCTGTGATTTTCTCTCATCACAATATAATAGCATTACTATGAAAAGTAACAAATTTTCATTTAGAAGACATCTGGAAGAATTATTTTCTCCAGTTGGCCTTGATGATAAATTCAGGCATGGAATACTTCCATGCTCTTATTATCTGCTTCTTTAAGCACAAGCATTGCTTGCAAATCCAAAGGTGCCATCCTTGGGATAGCAGTGCACTTCAGGCTGCCCAGGGGACAGCTGAAGGAGCATCCACACCTCCCTGAGAGCAGCCTCCATTAGGAGCTGGGAAGGGAACAGGATTGTGGCTCCTAATTAGGTCTGGAGCTGAAGACCAGCCACAATGATCCCTGGGGTTAGACAAGGTCGCAGGAAGGGTCTCTGCCACACCGGGAATTACAGCAGTACCTTCTGCTATTTCCCAAAGCACATGCACAAAGCAAATTCACATGTAAGATGAAGGATGAGTTCTCCTCAAGGCAAGGGCCAGCATTGTTTATGCATCCAGGATGCTACTCTGACTCCCAGAGTTTAAGCAGCAATTGCTGGATAAGAGGAGATTCCAACAACTTGGAAGTGTCACAAGGAGTTACACCAACCTGTTTGGCTTTCCCAGCCCTTACATTCATAAGCCAGTGGCCCTGCTTGCTCATAAACTTCTCACCAAGCTGCAGAGCCCATCCAGCTCTATTTAGCAAGCAGGAGAAGGCACCTCTTGCCAGATGTGGCTCCTGGCTAGTGCAGAAGCCAGCCCAGCCCAGCCCAGCCCAGCCCAGCCCAGCCCAGCCCAGCCCAGCCCAGCACAGCCCGCCTGGAAAGCAGGGGATGAGCAGCTCAGGAACCAGGCCAGCTGCACAGCCCTGATGGTCAAGGGGCACCACCAAAGATTCTAACAAAGCTCTGCCAGCAGGAGGGCTTCTTTTACAAACAAACATAAAATGCAACATTCCAGAAGAAAACATTTTTACATTTACAAAATTCCATTAAACCCATTGGCAAACCTCCCACCGACTGCAGCAGGATGCCAGGATTTTACCCTTGATATTTCAAGCAAAAATACCCCAAAAAATCCACATAAATAAGATGAAAAAAACCCAACCATCAAACAAGATACTGAGAGGCCCTTTGGGGATGTTCTCCTAGGGGCTATCAGACACCCACGTACCATTGCAAAGTCCTCGTTAGGCCCACATGCCATCTCCCGCTTTTCTTCTTCATCCATGTAAACAGTGTAGTGACATCTCCAGAGATAGGAAACCATCTCTCTCTTCCCCTGGGATCCTGTGGATATCTGATTAAAAATGGTGCTGTTTTCGTGGGACTCTTCACACGGATGCAGGAGATGCTGCTGAATGGATGGAGTGGAGCTGCCTATCACCCAGCCCAAGGGAGCACAGTGCCAGAGACAGCAGCGGAAGAGTCGGTTCCTGGAGAGCTTTTTCCAACTACAAGTCTAGACAGGAAGCTTGAAAGAAAAAGAGTTGCTTTGCAGAGGTTCAGATTTGATTTTTTTTTCCTTTTCAATTAAAAGGATATTCCTTTTACATGATATCATATATTCTATATATGATAGACAAGACAGAGTGACTCAGGCACATTAAAACTTGTGTTTTCCTTTTGTTTTTCCATGACACAATGAAAGCTATTCAAATTTTTAACTGCCCACACCTAAACAATTTCTGGAAAGTGACGCAGAAAATTTTCTACCTAAATGCTATGTTAAACTAGAATTAAGATTATGTTAAAGTAATAATTAATATAATTTATTCTTTATAAGTAAATTACAAATAGAAACATTAGTGCCACCTTTTCACTTCCTCTGCAACAAGTACTATTACCCATAAAAAAGTCAAATTCAAGTGTAAACTGGAAATTAAAATATCAAGCATTGCTCCAGACATGTATAAGAAGGACACCAAAGGAGCAACTATGGACTTACACCTCCTCAGGTTATAAATGGTTTATATGGCCCCAGACACTACTAGAACAAGCTGTCATTTATATGGGGATCTGAGTCCCTGATCGCCCTGTGGTGTGATTTCTTTCCTTCTCCTTAGATAAGAAATCTCTGGCACCACATTCAGGCCCAATAAAGCATTATTCCTTAAAAAACAGAACCAAACAAACAAAAAAGACGTTAGCAAGAAAAAGAAAAATAAGAATTGAGCAAAATGGTTGTGACAATGATTGTGTTTCTCACTATTTCAGTCACTAGTAAGCAGGAAAGAAGTTAAAAATTACATTTGGCAAAAAACCCACTTTATATACCAGTGTTTCGAGGAGTAGAGGGAGTGGCTAGATTGGAGTTTGAGGAAACAGTAGACAAATTTCAATTTGTGGGATTCTCCAGCTGCAACCAAAACACAAGCTGCAAAGCTGCAAATGGGGAACAGGAACCAAATACCAGAACCAAGGGGTGAAAGGACATCCCAGTGATGTTACCAGGGCCTTCAAATGCCTCCACAGGTCTGGCTGACGTAAAAATGTACACCTTATTTATGCACTTAAGCAGGTTAGCGGTGTAGTCCCCAGACATTTGATTCCACCTGGACTTCAGCAGTGCATCCTGATGTCCCTGCCCATGGCAGGGGGGGTTGCACAAGATGATCTTTCAAGCTCCCTTTCAACCCAAATCATTCTACCATTCTATGTTTCTGTCCTAAGCATCTGATCTACATACTTTATTAAAAAAAACACAGTAGTCAGCATTCATCCTAGTGACCATGACCAACAAGGCCAGCCCAAAAGTTAAGAGCAAGAAGAGCTCCATGGGAGCAGACAGAGGTGGCTGAGAAGACTTTGCCACAGCAGGAACCCACAAGGAGCACGCTGCTGACCCAACATTAAAACTCACTCCGGTTGTACTTCCAAAACAGATGGAAGCTGCAGTGCTGCCTGGAACATACTGGTGTTCTCTCAAGGCACTGTTATTATGTTGATAAGAAATGGAAGAGTACATTGTTTACTACAAGCTCTGCTTCAAGGACACTTTTTTTAGTCACGTCTTACTATCTAATTAATAATCACATTGAAGCTGCTGTGCTGAATCAAGGGCAAGGTACAAGGCAAGCAGCTGTAAATGCAGATCCCTGAAACCAGAAGCTAAGAATATTTCATTTCGTATTTCAGAAGCAAAGATCTTTTATCAAGATGGGAAGCAAAAGCTTGTATTTCTTATTTTGTAGAAGAGCAAGAGCAACACTGGAATAAACAAATGAAGTAAAAAAACCCACTGGAATTAGAAAATCTAGTTCCACTATTTGTGTGGGATGTTATAATATATACAGAAAAAAATGGCTTCCATGACCTTAAATATATTTTCATTATTGGTACACACGAATATAAAGCCTCAAAAACCAGTATTTGGTGCTTTTATTTTGAGGGACTAGCCAAATACCACTCAAAACTTGCTGTTTATAAAAGGTACCGTAGTAAAATATTTCCCCATTGCAAATATTCTTCAGTTACTAAGTCATTTATAGGAATCCCATAATAAGATTTACACAATTTGACTGACATGGAGGTGGAAGTTTCATAAACTAGCATTACTGAATGCTAAGTGAAAAACAATTCCATTATAAAAATTCATTTGAACATAACAAAAGGAATGTTCCTGGAAGAAAATCATTACAGTGCAGATGGCGGCCTGCTTGTAAAATGTATGATTAGCTAAGGCAAAATTTAGAATAACACTGCTTGCTTCTTTCCCTTGAAAGAAAATTATGCGTTTTGAAGGACTTTGCTAAGAGGCTGAAGCATATCAATACCACTGTGGTAAAATGAATTCTTCAATAAGCTTATTATGCCTAAACTCTTTGTCTAAGGGAACAGGTCATTCTTAGGATGGACAGAGTAGATGGAAGCTAATTTACAAACTGATCCCAAGGCAGGTTATCAAGCAGCCCAGAAGGCATTCCAAGCCAAGATTAAGTGTCCATGCGCATGTTTCTAACTGGCACTTGGCGAAAGCCACGCCTGCAGCTTCACCCGTGTGTCACATCCCATGTTCTGCAGTGTGCCTCAGGGCACCTGTCCCAAGGCAAAGGGCTCCCTCCTGCTCTGCACCACAGGAGCTTTACTCCCAAAAAGGTTTTGTGCATGGGAGGATAGCCACAAGCACAATCATAAGCTCCTGCAGAGTCTGCAAGCACCGCTAAGACCAACTGCTCCTGAAAGTGCTGGGCTTTGCTTTGTGAGGGTGCCTCTGCTTCCTGCTGGCCAAGACAAACACTGGTCCTCAGTGTGGAAAGCGAGCAAGGACGGAGCAGGTATTGTGACTTCTTAGGCAGAGAGATTGTCTTTGATGTTTGCAGTTGCCCTTATCTGTTTTTATCTTTTTTTATTGCTACTGCTGCCTGTCGTTATATACAATTTCCTTATTAAATATTTTGCTTTGTGGTTTAGTCAAAATAGATGCAATCAGCAATACTTACTCAGTTTAGCCTGACATATATGTTTAAGGAGGCTCACTGCTGGGCCACATATATGCTGCAATATACAAAATTTATAATATAAACCAGCTAAATGGGAGAAAGGATAAAAAGGCAAGAAAATTAATAAGAAAAGCAGACCTAACAAGACAGGTAAGTTGGTTCACTTTGAACTCATTGTTTCTGAGTTACTCTGAAGGTTTCTTGGTCCTTCTGGCTGTTCTAACTACCCTCCCTGCAGCCCGACAGCTTCCACCACAGCAGGTGGCTCGTGCTATGCGAGTTTACGCAAAAATCAAGGGCTTGAGGGATTGAGAGTCTCCTGAGTAATTCCAGATTTGCTGGGGTAACTCTGGCTATGTTGAGGGATGAGAGTTTGATCCCCTGTCCTTAAAGAGATTAGTTTTACGAAGCAGTTATGCAATTCAGAAAAATGAAGGCTGTGGTCCCACATTCTTCTTCTCCTGTTTTACTGTATTTAGCCAGCCTGTCATACCGCTGTTGTATGTGATAAACAACTGAAATGTTCGACTCCACCAAGGGCATTTTACAGTGCAAGGGCATGCATGGGCAATTGCTGCTTCCATATATGATGCAATGTTTTCAAACACAGTGACACCAGTGCCAAAAGTCAGCATGCTGACAAGAAATGCACCAGCACCTAAATTAAGTAATTAAAATGCTCTGTATTGCAAAAATCCCATCAATCTCAAAATTTAAGGCTGCCTTCACAGCTGTTTGTGCTTGATGAATTCCCATAATCTCTTAAATAGGCTTTCTCCACATATCTTTGCATGACAGAGTCAGGGCATTAAGTTTCTATCATTCCAATAACACCAAGATTTTTCCTTCAGTCTTTCCAACAGTGGATGATATATGTTTGCTGCATATCGTCACCATCTTTCTGAGCTTTACTGAAATATGCTACAAAATCCCAGAGTTACCTTCTTATAAATGTATTTTTGTTTCACTAATCTCTGTAAAAAAAAAAAAAGAAAAACCAAGAAAAAAAAAGAGCAAGAAAGTCTACTAGAGCTCATCTTTAACTTCCTTTTCCCACAAAGAGGATCTTCCCCCTTTGCTTACAAGAGATGACACCTCATTCACCTGAAAATGGATGGGATTCTTGGTGAATCCTATGACATTACAGAAAGGCAAAGCAGAGCTATAATATGACACCACTTCCTGCAACTTAATGCTTTTGAGCCAACTTCCATCATCTAGGAGACTTAAATATGGGGGAGGTCATCCCCAGAGGAGACCCAGAGACCCTGTGGAGCAGGGATGGTGCTGAGAAGAGCTGGCAGGTGCCACCAGGTATCTGGGACCTGACAGCAGCAGCAAAGATTGACACCTCCTTTTTTGTGGAGAAGCCCTCCTGCTCCCCATTGCAGCCCTGACCTCCTGGATGGCAACCCCAAGGACGTCTCTTCAGGGAGAAGTTCCCTCTCCATGAATCCAGAACACAAAACCCACAGACATGCAGCCCCAGCTCCTTGCTGGAGTTCTGCCACAAGTGACCTGATGGTAATGAAGTGAGGACTCGCAACAAAATGGAAATGGAAACAATGAAGTTTTATGCCCTGGAGCAAGTTATTAATTGTAGGCAACCAATGTTGCAAGCATAGTAACTTGAGACCAGATAGACATTATTACTAACAATCTGATCCAATGCCATGCCCTGAATCTGAGGCTAATCATGAAAATATTTCTCTCACACCCACTCACTACAACAACAAATGGAGCCAAGAGTAATAAATCACCCTTTTTTTGTTGATCTGCCTATGTCCAGAATTTGCTGCCTTTGTGTTAAGATCATTCCAACCAGAACAGTGTAAACCCTTCTCTAGCTGCCACATTATCAGTAATTGCACGTCCTGAGAGTTATTTTGACTGGTTTTACCACCCACATAGCTACTAATAGATAAACAGAAACAGTGAAAAGAAGAAAAAAGATCAATGCATTAAAAATTGAGCACAACCAGGTCTTTTAAGCAAACGTATATACTCCAGCCTCCCGCTGGTAATACACAGTCTTCTGGAAAGGTTACACACTTCACATGAAAGTGTTAGTCTTAATGTGTGCCAGCTTAAAGTGCCAGCATGGCTCCTCTGTCACACTGTGGTCCCAGGCCCCAGCCAGCTCTCCATGCTCTCTACACAACAGTGTAGTTGTGCCTCATCTCCTGCCTCTGTCTCCTTCCCTTGCCTGTTCTGACCAGACTTCATCTCCTCCACGGCATCCACACACGCTCAGGCCCAAGGCAATGAGGTCAGTCAGCATCGTGAAGCCATGTCACCAAACCCGCCGTGCTTTACGTGCTGCTCTCATGTCCTTTTCCATGATGGCCCAGCCAAGAAGGGTTTTCTCCTCTCAAAACCACTCCTTGGCTATTTTCATTGTCACCAGTTCTCTTGAGAAGATTGCTTTGTGACTATAACAATTCAATAAATTCACCCAAGGTCTTCAAAAACACTTGTCAGAGCTCGTCCCAGCCAGGACAAATGTTATTTAGCAACTCCCTTTTACAGAGCTTTCCCCCCTGAATTTAGTGCTTAAACCAATCATCCATTTTGGATTATACAGGTGCTCAAGTAAAAAAAATGGGATTAGCGTGGAAATGTGCTACAGTGAAAAAACACTTGGGGGTATGAAATGCATTATGAAGGTTAATCTTCAACCAGTTAGCACAGACAGATCTTTTACTGCATTAAACTGTCTGTAGTCACATAAAATGCAGTGTTGGAATGTAGCAAATGCACCAAAATACCACAAAAGAATATTTTCATATCCATGAATACATATTTTCCATCCCAAATAAAACTATTTCTTCCTTGAAAGAAACAGATGTTATGGCAAAGCTGGCTTCTCTTTTAGACTGATGGGTTTTGTCAGTTTAAAAATTTTTAGCTGGTATTCAAAGATCTGATTTTGATCAGTCACTGTTTTACCATTGAAATGGAAGGAAAAATTAAATCTTCCCAAGATGATGAATTTTAATCACAGCAGGGAAAAGGAGTGTTTTGTGCTACTTCTGCAGAAGCAGTGACAAAATTATGAGAAAATAAACTGAGGTAGACTGGTAGCTCAATTACACAGCACCACTGAAAGCAAAAATTTTATAGCTTAAAATATAACATTGCTCAGTACTCTACTTTGGGCTAAATTGATACAGCAAGACAAATAATTTAACAACTCTTAATGTTCTCATGTTATTGTATTTCCCCTTTGTAATTCCTAACCATTCACGACTGAGTAGTAACACAGTGGTCAGGAAGTATGCCTGAAATACTATGAAAACAATATCACTTTTCCATTTGTCACTTGCAATAAAGTGAGATGATACATTAAGATCACCATTATTTTCTCTTGACTTCTGTTTGCGGTAGCTGAAAACATCTGTCCCACATACAGAAGTGCAGCACACAGTCAGCTCACACAACATGAAACATCAACCCCTTCCAGGCCAAGCAGATGAAAAGACGGAGGAGTTTATCACTGGAGCCTTAGAGGTTCAGTGCTCCCTGCCTGACCCTGCATGCCAGGTACCAAGAGAAGTGTGAATGACATCAATTTTAAGAGATATACTCCAAAATTTGCTAGTGCTGATCACCATTTCACGATGGACCCTTTCATTCCTAATTCAGTAATAGCAAAGACTATGAAAATACACCTAGGAAGAGCCTTTGATCATGGGTGGTTCCATGCTCCATGATATTCATCCTGCACACCGCTGGATAAGCCAGCAACAGACATTTGATCCAGGTCAGGAACAGACACACAATTACATTTTTGTTGAATAAGCCAAATCATTATACTTTTATGCAGGCTGCAGAAGGCCAGAACAACATCTGACACAGAGAAATCTTGCTGGCATAAGGTTGACTCCCAAATATTGAAAGAGCAGAAGAAGTCAACATTGGATGAGTGCTTTGCTCCACATGGCCACAGCTTATCTGATCTGATAACCTGGACCAAAAAGTTAGATGTATTTGTGATAGGCCCTGCATTCAGTATGAGGAAAGCAAATCTTGCAACAGCAACTCATTTAGTAAGAAAAGAAATGGTTAACCAAGGAGTGACCTTGCCTTCGGAAAAGTTACTGAAGTGTTCAATATACTGCCTGTGCTTCCCGTAACTAGACCAGACTTTATTTCATAAAAATCTTATGAGACTAGAAGTGCTCAGTCAGAAAAGAAACAGAAAGTTGACTTTAGAAATACAAAGAATTAAGGAAATGAAGATCTGACCAACAAGTGGGAGGGACGGGGAGGACCTGCCACAGCCATTCACACTCCTTGTGTGCTCACTCAGGTCTGTGGCAGACAAAACAGTTTCCTCTACTTTTCCTATAATGAAAACTGTTTCAGACTGATCCCTCTTTTCAATAAAAGTCAGAGTGGAGCTTAATGTTCTTTAACAAAACTATTAACATGTTACAAAGTCCTCAAACAGCATATTTTTAAGGATGTTTCAGATAGAGTTACATTCCCTGGAGCAGCTGAAGATCATTGTTAATGTCCAGTTCTTGTCAGTCATCCTCCATACACCAACAATAACAGAGCTAAAAATAGCAACATAATTTTGGAGAAGGATACTCTCCAATGTAAACAGTTTATAAATTAAGGGGGGGGGGGTTAGATTGGGTATATATCATCAGCAGAGCCAGGTAAGTATGGCACTAAGTAAACTTACTATGAAAACAAGAGAAAACCTTCCATATTTTCTCACCTTCTAAAAAGAAAGAAAAATTACTGAAATTGTTCTTTTTTCTCTCTGTGTTTAAAGTGTCATTGGATTGAACTCCAGATAACATCCAGGAATCTGGAGCCCACTCTTTAACTAAATGTGTACTTTCTAGAATGGAGCTGGAATTAGTACACAGCTACATATCTCAGATAACCTGCCTTTAAGTTACAAGCAATATATTACAAAACACTTTAAAAATTACTCCTCCCCTACTTGCAAAAAAAAAAAAGAAAAAAAAAAAAAGAAAAAGGGCAAGCCTGTAGTAGTAATAGCTGATAGTTGAAATACACAGATTTTTATCTGTAGTATGATGAGTCCAAACTACAAATCTGAAGACTGTCCTCTAGTAAACATCCCACCTTGCTGTAACTTCTTCCCTAGGGGCATATCCATGTTACTTCTAAGACGCAGGCAGTGCAGCATGTGGTGAAACAGAAGAAACATATGGTTTGTGGTTCTTGCCTATGCCCTATTTTGACAGTTGTGGGTTTAATAAAAGCTGGTTGGCTTAGGTTAAATTACTGGTGCAAAACCGATCAGACATAGTTGGGCATGTGCACATGTCCTCGTGGGCAGGGATCCCAATGTATGGGGGAGTGTGTGTGTGCGCATGTGTGTGTGTAGGAAATGTCTGTGTGTGGTACGTGTGAACACTCTCTGTTCTCGCTGGGGCTAAAGGAGAGATCCAAGGTAAAAGACAGCAGTCACTGAGAAACAAGGCTAGGCAAAGGAAAAGATAATGCAGAAAAAAAGAAGGGAAATTGGAATACAGAATAAAGGGAGGAAATTAAAAACTGACGGTACGCATAGCAGAAGGATAAATCTGTGGCTAACGCACAGGACAAAGAGTCCTTGCCAAGCACCATGTGTAACCACAGTCACATCTTCCCTTATTATTTCAGTTTACACATCTGCCAAGTGAGGGAAATACTGAGCTAATGCAGGTAGGAAAGATCACAGAAAGTCCTGCAAGTAACGCTTCTGACTTGCTGTTAGCATAAAATGGACTAAAGGTGTCCCAACCTTTTTGGTTCAAAAGCCAAATAAAATCCATTATTTTGAAGAGGTCAGAGCTACAATGAACACCTGCTGACAAGACTTCTGCCTTGTTTCAATCTGCACCCCAAAATCACCTGGGAGGGGCTAGCCATGGGGAGGCAGGGGGATCACTGCTGCTTGGGAGAGACCTGAGGGGACGGGGGCCAGTGGGGACAAGTGAGAGCAGTCCCCAGCCCATCCCTTCTCAATAGGACCAGCAGCTAATCCTTGCTGCTCACACTCAGCTTCTCCTTTCCTTCTCCTGCCACCAATGGCTCAGGGTGGTGGAACTCAAAGCAATCACCTGCAAAAAGCTCCCGTTGGCTCTCTTGGCTCCTTCCATAAAGACGCAGGAGTGTGAGGAGGCCAAAAGCCCTTCTCCCTCCATCCCACCCAGGGCAGCAGGGGAGCAGCGGGGCTGGGCAGGGCACAGGCTGCTCACACTGTGGCTACGCTGTAAGGCCAGCAGCAGCCACACCACAAGTGCCAGCACCCTGCTTTGTGCTTTCCCAGGAAGGATTCCCCCCATGCGCTTTGGGGATCTCATTCTGTACACAATGAAGTGCAGTATTTTTCTCCTAAACAAAGTTGTCCAAAGGTGACAAAAGTGACAACCACCCAGCTCTACATAAAGGAAGGCCCAGGCAACCCAGCAGTATCTGCTCACTTCCACCACAACCCCAAAAATAGCTGTTGCTCCAGGAACTACTTCAGGCTTCTTCAGAGCAGCTGGTGGATCTGAAAGCTGTCTTTTCCACGGTATCTCTGCTGACCTAGGCAGCAACCCGGTCTCCTAATTTGGTAGCGATCCTCTGGCTTCTCCTGCTGTGGGCTGTGTTTGCTTGCAGACCAAGGAGACTGCTGCCAGGCAAGGATCTGCCTCAGCACAGCAAAGGGCAGTGGAGGGCATTTCTAGGATGATGAAACCTGCACCCCAGACACCTTGGACCCACATGCAGTAAAGAGTAAGGAAGAATGAGAAGAGAATGAGTGGTTGGGTACGGCCCAGGCTACAAACAAGACCCTCAATAAAAAAATTGCAGCATTGACAACTAATTTGCCTCACAAAACATAGTTCTTTAACATTCTGGGGACAGACACATCCTCCGTCATCTCCCCAGTTCAGCCCTTGGCTCAGGGAAGCTCCCATCTCTCAGGCACACATGCTAGCCAGTGAGTTATGGAGCTTACATCTCAGCTGGCCTGAAAAAAGGCTGCAGTGGAAAACATCCCAAATTTTCAGCCAGGCTGTCACAGCACTGAATTGGGTAGAGCAGGACCCTGAACCTAGCTCCTCATACCCAGATTATGGGGAGGGTGAGGTTCATCACTAGTAATTCACAGGGGGTTTTTTGCTGTCATATCTATGTTTGCCAGTAGGAATCCTACCTTAGATCCAAAAAACACACAATGTAGAAAGTTTCTGATTGTATAATTAGAAATTTCTGATACAAAATGTATTTTAAAAAATTTGCAGCCATCTGTGCAAAAGTTTCTCCTTTTGTACTCACAGTCCCAGCACATGCTCTGTAAGTGTGCAACAGCTTCAGAGTAAAAATAAATTTTAGTGTGCTTCTCCTGTAAAAAGAACATACAAACAAGAAAACAGAAAGGAATGTACCCTATATTTAGCTGCAAGGACCCTCTACGCAAGTACTGAGAAGTAACTGCAAAGAGTCTGTTTCCCCCACGGGATGGAAACACATAAATTTCAAATAACCCAAGGTGAGCCAAAGAGAAAAATCGCCCAGGCAGGATAAAAAATTCCAGCTGCATGCTGACCGCAATAGAAATCAAGACAACTGTTCAAAGAGCTGTGCCAGGCATCCAGATGCTGCTGCTGGCATCAGAAGATCTTCCCCAGTCTGATAGCAGCTGGTTCCAGGGACAGCGGCCAAAGCCTGCACATAAATTAGAGAAAAAGAGAGAGGGAGGGAGAGTTGACAGCTCACCACCCGATCAGCATCCTTCCCTCTCTTTAGGCAAATGCATGTTAGTTACCAGTCATTTTTATATTAAAAAATCCAAGACTGATACCAGGGCCTATGACCTTGGAATGAATGGGACTGACACCTGCAAAAACCTCAGTGCTCATGTAGGCAGGGCAACTGCAGACAATTCTTTAGGACACCTGGATGAGAAAGCATAACTGCTTGAGAGCATGGAGCCCTCCCTCAAGTTTTTCACTATTTCTGCAGAGTGCTCCTTTTTTAAAATGTTTACTTCTTTGATTGCTGGAACAATCAGGGCTTTTCAATGTTCTGTGTATATGTACCTATCCAACTTCCTCTCGAACTGCTGCCCACCCTCTGCTGCTGACACCCTCCTTCAGCCTCATGGCCCATGGTTTGAGCACTGCACCAAAAATTGCCTCAAACTGAACGGCTGTTACGCACCAAGAAACTGGAGGCAACCTGAAATGCCCCAATAATTAACTGGCCTCAAGGTTTGCTTCCCTCACACTTTCACCCACTGCGGTTCAGAAAACAAACATTGTATATAGTCCCTCCACTCCCAGCATGTTGAAACTGATGAAACAAGTCACAGTGTGCAGGAGCTTAATTTTCCCCCTCTACTCTGCTCTGCCTCTCTTTTCTCTGGTGAGATCGCACCTGGGTGGGATCCTGTGTCCAGCTCTGGGGGCCCCAGCACAAGACTGACATGGTCCTGTTGGAGAGGGTCCAGAAGGCTGGAGCCCCTCTCCTATGAAGACAGGCTAAGAGCTGGGTTTATTCAGCCTAGAGAAGAGAAGGTTTCAGGGACACCTCAGCACCTTCTGGTACCTGAAGGGGGCTACAAGAGAGCTGGGGGGGGACTTCTCCCATGGGCATGCAGTGACTGGACAACAGGCAACAGTTTTAAAAAGAAAAAGGGTAAGTCGAGACTGGACGTAGAGAAGAAATTTTTTATGAAGGGTGTGATGAGAAACTGAAACAGGTTGAACTGCTGTAGAGGCTGCAATCCTAGCGGTGTTAGAGGCCAGCCTGGACGGGGCTTTTAGCAACCTGGTCTAGTGGAAGGTGTCCCTGCCCACAACAGGGTTCCCATGTCTGTGGGATCTTTAAGAGACCAACCCAAACCAGTCTTTGGCCCTGTGATTCCAAATAGCACGTGGAATTGGCAGAGTAATGACTGACAGACTAACTCAAAAGATCTGAGTTAGGTGTCTGCTCCTGGACGCATTTCAAGTAGCCAGAGTTCACATACTGTTGTGATGTGGCAAAAAAAAACCTGTTGTGGTTTACATACAGATGGTGAGTATTAGCTATGACACTATATTCCAGTTACACAGGACAGAAGGAATTAAGATGGAGCATCACCAGGAGGCAGAAAATGTCCTCTGATATGAAAAGGTTAAAGAGGCAAAACTTCCAGGATGGACAGAGCTGAAGTGCAACTCAGCCAGGGGATCCCGTTCCCAGGCCTTTCCTAACAGCAACAATAAATCTAATTCTCAGGAGACAGATAAGCTTATCCTTAATAAGGGATGTGAACTGTATTAGCTGCAGGATGAATGTTCCTCTCTCTCTCTTATGTGGAGAAGGGGATGCAACAAATACCTGGTAATGTCCTTAGTTATCAAATGACCCAAAAATAAAAACATTTTGGCCATTTTTATTTTTCAGTAACTCTCAGTAATATTTCTATTAATGTCGCCATTAAAATTAAGATCCTGAAATCCAGCCAGAACAGCCACAGGTGTAGCCTGGCCCTGGAGACACCCAGAGAGGAGAACAAGTGCACAGCACACACAGCCATACAGCACACTCCTGTCCACCCCCGAGAGAGGAGCCTCTCCAGCCACCTCCACATCAACAACACCAGAGGGGCTGCTGGGCAGAGAAGAGGACCTGGCCCTATATATCTGTTTGGGGGTGTTACTTAGGAACAGCCTCAATGTCCCTTTGCACATGGAAAACATTAGGTATGCTTCTGAAGTGCATCTTCTGGATGAGTTTCACCTCAAACAACAGCAGCATGTGGGCCCTGAGACTGCTCCTGGGCAAACCAAAGCACAGGAGGCAGGGATGGGTCAGGCAACTGCTTCAAAAATTGTTTCTGGTTGTTCCTTGATCCTTGTCTATAGCTTTTTTTTTTTTCCCCCCCTTTTTTTTTTTGCATTTTTGACAGCTACTGAACTGCATCCACAAAATTACCTGTTAATCAACCTAAGGTCTTATTCCTAAGGCACAGCAGATTGCTTAGACCCACTATCAGAAGTGAAAAACTAGACATTAGAAATCTGAACCATGCCCAGCTTTTTCTTTTTAAGGATCAGATCACAATTATGGTCAAATAAATCCCACCCCCAAAACCACACTTAATCACTCCATCAGATCTTCTCTCAACATTCCCGATCACCAGTGAGCTTCAAATGAACTACTTATTTTGACAGTATCTCAGAGGAAGATGATATTTTCTTCCACTTTGCAGAACAAAAATGTTATGGTTGGAGGCACTGGGCAAGCCAGTGTGGTGAAAAGCAGGAAGAGTAATTGCACTCTTACAAATTAGTTCACCACCAAAGTAAGTCTGGCAGCTGGCATCTTTGCAGGACTGAAAGGAAGTCCTCTACACCATCAGAGAAGTTTCCCAAGCTCCAATTGCATCAAGATAAATAATCCAGTGTCAGAAAAAGAGGATCCTCAAGTCAGAGGCAACATGTGTGGCTCTTCACAGCTCCAAGGGGTCTGTGGAGCAAAGGGCCAAGGTGTGCCAGTGACCCCAGCTGCACAACATGGAAAAGGCCCTGTTAGAGATGACAAAAATCATGTCTCACCAACCCCTTTGTCGGTCCTGCCTGCATGCTTCAAGTGCATTTGCTTCTTTTTTGACCAAACCTGATCTTTATAAAAGTCATTTAAAAAGCAACCCTGGCCTAGAATGTTGCTCTGCTAAAAATACAAGCACTCTTGGGGTCCAGTTATGCCTGCTCAGCAAAACAACACTGCTGCTGGAGATGCAATGACAGTGTGCCTCATCAGGCTGCACCGAGGGTGCTCAGACAAAGGCTGGGAATGAGCAAGCAAGTGAGAAAGGGGACAGAAATTCCTGACTTTGGGGACATCTGAGTTGGAACATCTCCTGCCTCAGACCCATGGATTCTGGAGGTGGTGACTTCCTAACAAACAAACTGTACTGGAGATGGAGATCTGGTCCTCCAGGGAGTCAGCCAGGAATCCCATCTAGTCCTGGAGCCTGTCTTCCTTTGATAAGAATTCATCACATCTAAACTGCTCTAGAAACCATCAACTTCTTCAATCAATAGGATTGTTCTAATAAACTTACATTTACATTTTTAATTCATTCTAGTCTTAACAAGCATATAATATTCTTGAAAGTATTCCTCTGCACATATACAGTGATTTATGTGGGTTATACATGATAGAGAAGTTTCTTACAATAGTTTTCCCTTCATTTATCATGTCCTGAATAACTCATTTGCTGGCCCTTGCCCAGAAATACCAGAACTATTCCCATGCTAATGCTGATAAAGCTTTCCTTCAAATCATCCTGGATTTTCTTCCCTGTTTGATACTATATACACAAGAAGAAAATATGGACAGATACATTAAGATGTACTAAATTAAGGAATTACAATGGAACAGGAAATAGGTTTATTGCAACTTTATATAATGAAAACAAAATGTGGTCACATCAAGGCAAAGTCCAGAGCAAGAAGTCAGTCAACTCAGTACAAAATTAAACAAATATTAGAGGAAGAAGGTCTACAAGAAGATACAGATTTCATTCAAGGATTCAAGTTCAAAGAGGACACAAGGTGACAGCCCATAAATCTTCTTGCACGCATGGAAAGTAGGAACTGGTTGTTAACAGAGCTAATAAAAAGCCTCTTCTAGTATCCTACAGAACAAGTTGGTATTGGTAGCAGCTTGATGAAGCAAGTGTTCAGGGACTGGAAGAGATTAATATCTCTAATCTGAAGACTCTAGGGTTTTGATTTCCATTTTGCTGTCTCACCTTTGAGTTGGGATCTAAAAGGAGGTAGAGAAAAATGGGAAAACATCAATCCAGTCAATTTCCTTTTTCAGTAAGACCATCCTGGAAGATTAACTGCAGCCCACCTTCAATAAAAGAAATCAAAGGATTGTGCAGAAAGGGCTGAGGGGAATGACTGAAGTAAACCAATAATTGGATTCAAACACTGGACCCAGCTCTCAAATCTAATGCCCAGGCAAAAATAAAAGGAAGAAAAAAAAAAACCAAAGCAAGGGCAATAAGGAAAACCAATGCCATATATTGCCAGAATATTCCAGGCACAGGCCTACCTATTTATGAATATATATAGTTCTGACTAGATGCCCAACTACCATGTAAAAATGATGATGATAACTCTAATGAAACTTAATTCACTATAGCATAAATGCCAAACAAAGGTACAATATTCCACTTTTTTTTTCTATTATTTTGTAAGGAATTTATTTTAAAATTGAATCAGCCAAAACAAGCAGCTGCCAAGAATCTCTTCCAGAATATGAGCAATCTGCTTCTAATATTTACCAGGTTGTGGGTTTGCCTTAAGAAAAAAGGAAAAAAAGGAAAGAAGTCCCATGTTTGGATACTAGAAGTCACATGCAAAATGGTGTGTTACCTCTTGCTACATCATCCCCTATTCTATACAGGTAAATTCTTCTTCCATTAGAAATATCTGCATCCCATTCAGAGGATGAGAGACCAGCCCGACGCTTCCGTCAGACCACAATGGCACTCATCCCAGGACAAGCAGGTGATTTTTTTCAGCCTGCAGCATTTCACGATGGCACTGTTCCCTACCACTGCTTATCTTCCAGCTGCAAGTGATAGTGTTTCAAATTTTGAACCAAATAAATCAGAATTAAGATATTACCTGATCCTCTATATTTTTAGAACTAGGTCAATAGTTATTTTATTTCTGAAGCCAAAGAAGTTTGAGCAAGACGAACTGCGTCAATCAGTACAAAATGTATTCCTTAGTTTTGCATGTGTATTGGCTTAGATATCTAGTCCAGCTTCACCATTTTAATACCAAAATGAAATACATCATGCTGAACCAGGCAACCTTATTAGATTTTGACTTTCACTACTAACTCTGTCTAATTAATTTGCTATGTCAGAAATGTAAGGTACATGTGTGGTCTGAGGTGTGCATATTGTGCATATAAGCATTTACATATTTCTGACCCATAAAACCAAATTTCTGCTTTTGCATGTTACTTGTGTCAGAAAAAGAAACCGCAATGGAACTATGCATTTGTCTGATAAAGCCCAACTCTCTTACAAAAATCATGCAATGCCCTTTCCCCTTCTACACAACACAATCAATGAAAAGATAGTTTCTTTGGTAACAGTTCCCAGCCCCATCCTGTCAACACTTAGACTGAAAAACCCATTGGTCACAGTATTTTCTCCACTCTTTCGGAGAATCACTTGTTCTGATCTTGTCCTGCTTTCCTAATGCTTTTCCCTTAATCACTCATGAGTTTAACATACCATCTTCCCATCCAGGAATGGTTAGCAGATGACAGGGTATACCTATTCTGCCTTAAAATCAAGCCTCTATGCCAGCCAAAGGACAGAATTTTGGGGGCCAGGAGGCTCTCAGGCTTTTGGCTCTTTTTATAATGCCCTTCTTAGTTTTACTGTGAATAAGATAAAACAAATATTTAGTTAGATTTCATCCAGTCCACAATAACACATCTTCTATTCAGCACAAAAAGGCTAAGGGGAAAAAGAGAGATCAAATTTTCAAACAGGTTATGTACCTGACATCTAGCGCCAATGTATCTAATAAAAATTCGTGTAAGTGTTCATTTGCTTTTAATGCATTTGATTTTGCACTTACAAAAAAATCACAAGCTGATTTCAACCACAAGATGCTGGGGCAGATACAGGAACAGTTGGCCTCAACAGAGGTCAGTCTGAATCACCATGTTCCGTTCTTGCCTTAAAGTCTAACACATTATTCTAGATACAGCAGAAATTAATCTGAAGAACACATAGGGAAATTGTCTTTAAGTATCTGCATCTGCATTTGAAAAAAAAGGAAAAATGCTAAAGCACAAATATAAACTGTTGTCTATTGCCAGTCTCTTGCAAAACACATATTTCAATCTTCCAAAGTCTCACTGCAGAAAGGTCCCAGATAGGATGGGAATTGGCATAACTCTTCTAATTTGTAAAGCAGTTTATTTAACATTTAAAGATTTGATGTCTCCTCTGTGATTTTTCTGTTATGTTCACACGCATTATTGCGCTTCAATAAAAATAACTTTATTTATTTTTAAAATATAAACTCTGTATGATGAACAAAAATAACAGTGCCTCAACTGGATTTCCTGCCACTCCAATTCCAATGCCAAAAGATGTGAAAGAACAAATCTGTAGCAAGTGGATTTGTGCTCAGATTTCACAAACACTATGAGAAAGGGTGACAATGGAGAGAGACTGTATTTCATCAACCTAACTGCTCTCATCTAACATAAATATAAAAAAGTTTTCCTGGCATCCATCATGAAATAATCACTATAGGTTTTCTCTATCATGCATTCAATTAACCAAAGAAATCTCTAGTTCAGTTAAATTCACCCTGAATTACAGAAAGTCAAAAGTGCTTTTAGGTGGTGCAATTACAGAGTTTGTGGTCCAGTGAGGACACCTCTGGCACTTGGACAACCCTTTACATGCAGAATTCCTCTTCTTAATTTGTGAACGATACCCTGGGAGGCAGTGCAGTAGGGAATGGGACCTCTTCTGCTTCACTGTATGTACCATGAAATGGCAGTGAAGAACAGCCATTCCAGGGTTTTTAGAAAATAAGAACAAAGACTGAACACGGTGAAAATGAGGGAAAACTACAAAAACTTCAGTTCACAATTAATAAATTAAACTCCCTGTTTTAAGTCAGCTGATTCTGCAGCACAAACTTAATTTGACAGCACAGGTCAGCAGATACTACTGGGAACAGACACATCAGGAATAAGGTAAGGAAATGCTACTGTCATTTTTGGAGCTCCTTTATACAAAACCACCATCAGAAGCATCTAAGAAGCACAGTTAAGGAGGAAAATCAACCTGGAAGTATCACATTTCTAGAATTTTTTAATTCAGTTATTTATTATAAACTGCTGGAGCTTGAACTGCGTGATTATTTGCCTGAAGCCCTAAAGAAGCGCCTTAGGTGTTTTCTACTCCAAATCAAACTACTGAACCTCAGGAAAAAAAGAAGAAAAAGAGAAAAGAAAGAAACATTTCTGGTGTAATAGTCTGTTCAGAAGCTGGCGAAGTTCAAAGCCTTAATGAACTATGGTAAGCATCCTGCAACAACTTGGCATATTTGGGGCTCCACAAGAAGACTGCTGAAGTTAGAAGTTCAGGCAGTGATCTTCACAAAATACCTTCTGTAGACATTCAACCTGGGGTAACGTGCTCCATACCACTAATGATATTCACAATTATTTTGGACTAAATATGGGTCACTAACAGACAGAAAGCAGCTTCCAACGATTATAAAGAGCAATTAAACAGCAAGGCAGCATAGATCCAAGAACCATTTTCTTGATTCCTTTATTGTCTACGTGATAGGAGAGCCACAAAAAACCAATCATGCTGGGTTGTAAGACAAATGGCATCTTCACATCAACTGTAAATGTCTGGGTTTATTTAGCCCTCAGAAATGTGATGAATCCCCAGTAGATATAGTAATTGCTGCAGGAATTTAGATGAATTCCTGCACGAATGTCCTTCAGCAGTGTCAGTCTTTGTCCTTTCTCTGCTGGCTGTTGAGGCTGCAAATACTTCGCACAGGGAGAAAAAAATAAATCCCAATGTCTTCTGATCTGGAAGGATATGAAGCACAGCACTAAACAGGCTCAGACAGTTGCCACCTCTTCTGTCTCATAACATCTCAGGAAACATTAGACTACAGCATCCGACAGCACATTCAGATAGCTAGATAGATGTATGTATGTATGTGAGATAGCAGGAGATTAAAAATATTTACATTGCAGTTTTCATATTGAATTTCCTCTACTAAAGTATCTACATTAGAAACAACGACCATTTACACACACACAAAATCCAGCTGTTTTATTTGGAAAGCCATTTCTAAAACAGTTAGTGTGAGCAAAGTTCTATCAAGAACATTCTTCACCTCTCCTAAGTTTAGTTTAAAAAAGTTATCACAGTAAAAGGTGTTGGTTTGGTTTTTTTTTTGGTGTAATAACTGGTGTACTCTTTAAAACTGCTTATTTATTTATAAAACATTTGTTTTCATGGAGTGGTGACATTTGCTTTCTGTCCTGGTGCTGCCTTGTTTTGATCCCATTCTTTGTAACACTATGAAATGTTTGCCATCCAGGCTAGAGCTACTGAAGCTGGGAGGTGAGGTGGTACTTCATGAGCAGTTACTTTCTGTGGAGCCCTGAAAACTGGATATTTTAACATCAGGTTAGATTGCACAGAAAGAGTGAACCAAATGCTTCATTACACTTGCAAAAAATGTAGGAAGTACAGCAAGAGGAACAGGTCACATTAGGACTATTTGCCAGGCTAAGCTGAATATTTGAGGCAGAACTTTTACAGGAATGTGGAAGATGAACATTTGTTTGACTACTTATGGCACACTACAATGCAACAATGATTTCCAAAAATGCTCTGGAGGTGTTACTGCCTTTAAGACACCTAAGTTCTGACAAACCCATACAAAACAACTGCACTTGCCCAACGCACACACTGCCATTATGGTCTGAAGGCTTTAAACAGAATAGTCCAAAATCGTGTCATTGCTCATGACTTGCAAAACCACCAAGGAACGATGTTGTTTATCTTAAGTGAATGTCAACAAAAGCTGTCCACAAAACTTGGCTGCCAAGTGTTTTATGTAACTCATTACCATTTGGGGAAGGTTTGTATTACTCTCTGTAGTGAGATCCAGCCAGGAGAATTTGCAACCTGCAGTGGGCAACAGCAAGATAAAAGCCACCCATGACCCCTGCAGACCCGAGGGCTGGTCCCAGCTCCTGGCACGGCGCTGGTCTGACAGGGAATGCTGCAAAGCACGTGCAGGGATGACTGCTTTGGTCTCCCAGGAGCCATCTGAGGCTGACACAGCAGCACCAGCCCCGTTTTATTGACAATACCCTGGCTCTCTGTAGCCAAAACAGAGATAATTCATTGGGCTGCCTTTTCTGTCCACATGCCTACAAGGCTGAGCTGCTTCATTCATGACATCTAGCTTTAACGTAGAGTTATAAAGGTAAATTCCACCTCTGTAATATTTACCCTCCTATTTACCTCTTCAGCATCTGCTTCTTTAATGTTTCTTCTATTTTGCCCAGTGCACAAGGGTGTAAAATGCCTCATCTCAGGATACACTATATCTATAAACATGCCGTACAATTCCTTGAGGAAGAGGGAAGTGCTTGCTTTCTAGTACTGTGAGGCTGACTTTTGTGGTCCTGTTAATTCACAAGTTACCAGGCTGTAAATCTGCCATTATTCTAATACTGTATTTTGGCTCCTCTGCCCCTCAAGCTACCACATAGTTTTCAATCTTGTAAGAGAAAGAAACTCCACATTTTGAAGAAGGAAACATTTCTACAGACAACAGTAAGGAGGATGTTTCAACCAGCAAACAAAATATATAAACCAGTCATCAGATAAATATGTATTTTACCTTTAACTATAAACCCTACAGTATTCTTGTTAAACACTTATGCATACTTGGCCAATGAACTCAGAAACAATAATTTCAGAAAATTAGTAAGACAGTCCTTACAACTGATCATGTGACTGATTTGAAAGAATGTTTTTTTAACTGAATGATATATAGTATTCCCCTTTCCTTATACTTGCCTTTCCAATGAACAGACTTGGTTATACCTGATTGTAGCAAAAACAAATTAAATTTAAATAGTCACAATATACAGGAGGCTTTCAATCTTTTTGTAGATTCAAACTTTATTCAAATAAATATTATGGAAAACTTCAAATAACCAAATAGAGACTTACTACAGACCAAAATTATTCCTCCACAACTACAGTGACTCCTACTTAATGCAGTTACTCCAAAATTCAGCAGCCCCCATCCTCATTGCAGGGGAAAAAGCAAGACTGGAAAAGATGTTACAAAAGGGCCATTAACATGCTGCAACTTCATGAAACTTGGAAGAACATTGTCTCCTGTGATGCCTTACAGATCCAACTATAAAGGATTTTTTTTACTATATTATGCTTCCACAAGCCTTTTTTAACCCTAAATTACAGTAATTTAGCAATATAAATAGAAGGACTGGAAAAAGAGGCAAAAAATGCAGGAGCAAATCCTGTGCACCCCTCCCACAAAGCCCAGGGCTGTCTATCTGGAATGTCCTTAGAGAACTTTACACCAGCATAAAAAGTTAAAGCTGTGACACTTTTATGTAAGGATAAGCTGGCTGGAAATCATGCAGTCATGACCAGCTCCAAACAAAGCCTCTTGTCCCTCTTCCCATGAGGGTGATAACACTAAATCAGCTCTTAGAAAGCCGGTATCACACAAACCATTCCTCTTTTGGAGAGACAGGCGGCCTCAAGAGCAAACATCGAAGACACAGAGTTGAGAAAGAACAGATCCATGAGCTGGGAGTTTTTCTTTAGCACTATGCCAAAAATGACATCATGCTTGAACTACAAACAAAAGCTAATAATAGTTTCTGATCTTAATTTACAAAACAGAGTTTTTACACATTTTTGGAGTCTTACCAGATCTGAAAGATCCATAGAACCTAATCATTGCCCAGCAGAACATTCATATTCCTCTCCAGCCACTAGAAACAATTAATTGCTCTGCATTTAGTGTAGTGTCCCACAAACATTCAAAAGGTCAAAAATATTGATTACCAACTGCCAAAGTCCATTTATCAGTAGGGGAAAAAAATCAATACTTGGTTCTAAAATAAGGTCAAGTTCCTGCATTTTCATTTCAATCCAGTGTTTTCTACAGTAAAAAATAAATCAATCCTTACCAGATGCTAGCAACACAGTAGACCTAGGGAATCTCCTTGCATTTTAAAAGAAAAACTGAACTGGCCTGTCCCACCAAGGACATCAGAGCTTTCAGGCAGCAGAGGATCATATACGATGGTTCTCAAAGCTAATGAAAAGAATTGTTGAGAAAAATTCAACCAAGGAAGCACCAAAGCCATGACATCAATTTTGCTCTTTCTAACAGTGATTCTTCTGGTGCCAATGCATTGCTTCCAGCTGACACCTACAGAAAGAGCCAGCAGGTGGAACAAACTACTTGAATTATTTTATTTGCATGGAGCAAGACAGTGCACATCAGCAGCTATCATGACTCAAGCAACCATCAGTATTATCATCACAAACTAGGACATTTAGGCTGCAGAAGGTATTTGGCAGATCAAAAATGAGGACTACAGTTAATGTTGGGGCAGCAGATGGTTGGCATCTCAAATATCTATCTGCAAGCACTCCCATTGTTATGTAATGAAAACTGTTCTAATTTCAAGACTGGTTCACTATTTCAGGCTAAATGTTGATATTTGAAATGCAGTTTAATGGCTCACAACTCAGGACTATCTTACTACACATGAATCAATACACCTTTGTGGTGATGCTATCCCCATGATTCTGGTCCTGAGCTGTTTCACCCTACAAGAAAGCCAAGCAGTGTAATGAACTGAAAAGGTCACCTTGGATCAACTGATTTCACTCCACTTAGGACAGAAGTCCTTTCTAATTTCACCCTAAACGCAAAAAGAATCATATTTCTTTAATATCTGAAGATTAGTCTATCTTCTGTCCTTTCCTTCAGTTTCAGTCACAAATTCAGCCTAGAGGCTTGGACTTTAATTTCAACCAAGTGTTGACTACTTCAAGTTCCAAAAACAGATCTGAAGCTCAAAAATTTCTAATAAGCTTATTTCCTTTTCTTTAGGCATTCCCTCTTTATTATTTCCATTCCATCAAAGACCACTTCTAGTGCAGCAAAACAAAACAAACTCAGTAAGAAATCAGATTCTGGCAGGTCCTTGGAGATATTACCCTTAATCTATTAGACAGGAAAAGATCACAGTGCCCAGGTGCTCTGTTCCTCTTTCCATGTGTTTATAGACCTGGGGTAGCTTCTCTGCAGAGTTCATAGCAAATACAATCAATATGGGGAAAAAATAGTCTATTACTGTCATTGCTCATGAAATGAAACTCTTAAGTCACATGCTGCATTGAGTATGAAAACACAATGAAAGCATTTTAGTGCCTACTTAAACCATTGCTATGAGGAAATGCTCATCAAGCCGAGGTGGTGAGATGTGGGTGTGAGTGACTTAGACCCACCACAGGGACCAGGGTCAGGAACACAGGAAAGAGGCAGGAGCTTGTTCCCTCCTGAGACAGCAATGGAGGGGATTACCCAAAGCAGCTCTCTCTGGAAACCAAAGCCAGATCCCCATAACTCATAATTTAATTAGAAGTACTTTGCAGAGCACGCTGCAAGAGCAAAGTAACCTCACAAACTACCTCAGCTGCTGAAGCCGAAAAGAAGAATTTGTATTGCGTACTCTTAACAATATGTTTTTGTGATTTTAATTTTTTTACTGACTTCATTCCATTCCTGTAAATCTGTATTTTGAATAAACATGCTTTTATCATTAAATCTCCTCAGTGATAAAGCTGACTCAGAGTAATATGACACACACCAAGATCTCCTTCTTTCCAGGGTACCGAGTCATCTTTCCAGGGCAAACCCATAATCTCTTTGTTTCCCACTGAATAGCTCAAAGCCTTCCTGAAAGCCTCCCAGCGATCTGCCACAGGGGCGCAAGGTTTTGGCTATAGTTTCTCAAAAGCTATGTCTGTGCAGGTCCCCTCTCTCAGCAGTGTGAAGTCAGTGGGAGAAAATCCCAGAATTCGAGCATCAAAAGAAATCATATTTACACTCAGCTTTCCAAGAAAAAAAAAAAAAGATAAACAATGCTGTAACAAATATTCAACAGGGTCCTTAAGGAAACAAGTATAATTCATAAACTCTGGGTACCACCTCACCTCAGGGTTGCTGAGGTGAGGTGGTAGAGAGTTTGTAAAGAAATAGGAGAAACATCTCAGTCGAGACTCACAGCCTGAGCCTCAGCAGCTCTGAGCACAGAGCCTCTTCATTAGGGTGGCTGATTAATAGCTAATTACCACAGACATCCATCACTCCCCAAGCCATCACAGGAGGGGACCATCCCTGTGAGCAGTCTATTCTGCCTGCACACTCTGCCTGTACAGGGCTCTGAATGCAGCAGCTTGGGCAGAGAGGTCCCTGTTTTGGGGTACCAGCAACTGCACTGGCCTGGGTGCCCAGGTGCCGCTACAGGCTGAGATCCAGGGGCAGCTACAGGCTAGACTGAGAACATGGATGTGCATACATACACTGCGTATTTGTCTACAAAGATGTGCTATATAGATGTCTATATTTGACTTTCACCTTACACAGCTGGAGAGGAGAAACCGAGCCAGCCATGGATGGCACTTCTGTTTGTGTCACGGCTGTGCATCCTCCCTCTGTGCTGATCTGTGTGTCCATATAACCGTGTTTATACACACACACACACATATACACACACATCCTCCCTCTGTGCTGATCTGTGTGTCCAAATAACCGCGTTTATACACACACACACACACATATACACACATCCTCCCTCTGTGCTGATCTGTGTGTCTGTGTAACCGTGTTTATACACATACACACATATACACACATGCTCCATCTGTGCTGATCTGTGTGTCTGTGTAACCGTGTTTATACACACACACATATCCTCCCTCTGTGCTGATCTGTGTGTCCACGTAACCGCGTTTATACACACACACACACACACACACACACACACACACACACATATATACACACATCCTCCCTCTGTGCTGATCTGTGTCTGTGTAACCGTGTTCATACACACACAACACACACACACACACACACACACACACATATATACACACATCCTCCCTCTGTGCTGATCTGTGTCTGTGTAACCGTGTTCATACACACACACATATACACACACATCCTCCATCTGCACTGATCTGCGTCTGTACAACTGTGTTTATACACACACACATATATACAGTGTGCACAGCCTGCTGGGGACAAAACCAGACCTGTGGGCACAGAGCCACAGCAGCCCCACCTCTCTTTGCCTGTTAGATTCTGCACCCCCCTCACTCCACACATTCTTGAAAGGCTACCAGCCCTTCAGAATGTATTTGGAAAATTATTAGTATAGCTTAAAATGTAAAGTGCTGTTGGAAAGCATCGAACAGTTCTTCTGAAGACTGCATCACCAGATACCAGCCTGAATAATAAAATGCTTTTTGCAGCTCTGCATGATATCCCTGGATCCATCTGAACAATCCTAGTAACTACAGGAGGCTTCAAATGTCTTTACATAACAATTTGCAATATGAAAATACACTGCCTTACTTTATACTACTAAAATACTTTAGGTCCCCTTCTTCAGTGTCTCAGAAAGCAATCAAAGAATCACCCTCCTTTCTATGTTGGATTCTTGTAAAAAACCATTTCACCACCTTGATCGTGTGTATCTGAATGTTGTTAAGGAGTAATATAAATAAAAAAAGGAATTACACTAATTCCATTTTTTAAAAAAATCTATATATAGGTAACTAGAAGAAGTTCAGGAGTCTATCCTTATCAAGAAAATACTACAAATACACTTGGGAAAAGAGTTTCCTGCTCTCTGAGAAACCATTTATCAGAAAGCTGTGGAGTACAATAAGGACACAGTATAGCCAAGAAAACACAGGGGAAATTTATTCACTGGCTCAAAGGGATGGGAAAAGTCTAGAAAAAATGAAAATGAGGAACCAGTCTCCAGTTCCTTGATTCTGAGAGTGGACTGCAGTTAGAAATCAGAGGTTTGCTATTAAGTACTAGGTGCTGCTTTTTATTGGGGTATAAAAATAGAAACACTCAAAATAGAAAAAAGAACAGATTCTCCTCTTCCAGGTTCATTTTGGAGAAGTAAGCTCTGGTTCTCAGTGTTACTCAGGACGAGATAAGCTACACCATGGGAGCTGGAGTCAGTTGCGAACATGGAGAGTTTTGAGATTATTCCAATTTCTTGTGGGAATGGCAGTTCTTTGGTGTAGCTTCAGCTCCTGGGAAAGGGTCTGACACAAAGTTCACTGAAGTCCCTCTCTGACTACAGATAGCTTTACATCAGGTACAGATGCAGCGTGACTTTCATTTATAGAGTAGCAACATCAGGACCTGACGGGATACAGCTGGTAAGAGCAGTCTCCATCACAAGGAAGATCCTGAAGGTAGCAAAGGTTACTTGGCTATGGGCGGAAAAGCCAAACTGCCCAGAAATGCTAAAAAAAGACACCAGACCAGAGTTTTCACATTCCTGATACTGAATTCTGCACCAGTAATTGCATACAACACTAGCTACAAGTTTCTTCCAAGTTCATGAATTAAAATTTTTAGCTAAGAGATACAGACTTATTTGGGACATCAAAAACATAATGGATTACTTTAGTACAAGCACTGTAACCAGGTACACACATTTCCCATTTAAGGCTGCAGATATCTGGGTGTTTTTAACAGAAATCTAAGACACAGCTTAAAAATTTAAGTTAAGCAAACATAGTCAGGAAAAGAACTGACTGCGCCTGAGTTGACATCACTTAAGATGTTACACCTGCAATCTAGGTTTATAACCTGTCATCTTGCGGTGTCTGTGGCTGCTGCTTCACCAAACCAAAGTGGCAAGAAGACCTCCTATTCTTCCTGAGACTGTGCTTAGGAAGGTTGGAAACTCTTCTCCTCAGACACAGACCCCTTTCAGGTAATCATGACTTTCCTGAAGGCAAGGGCTCTCAGAGGTCCTCTGTTAAAGCCACTGAAGTTAATGTGAGGATTATGCTTCACCTCCTGCCTAACGGCATCAATCTGCACCACATGCCATCCAGCCCAGAACAGCAGTGCACGTACAGTGAGTCCCTCTTAGCAAAGGCATGGCTTGAGATGGACACAAGTCTCCCTTGGGGTGCCAGAACAGTGCTTCCCAGGGGTGAACCAGCAAGGAAGAGACTGCCATTGAACCTAGTTTATCTTGCACTCTATTAATATTAATATAATATTTATATAAACAAATTCTTATTTTATTTCAATTTGAGTCAAGGAACAATTTAATTTGTGCTAAGGAACACATACTTAGCATAAAACAGTTACACTGTGCTTTAATAATACCTCCATTACAGGGGATAAAAACCTGTGTATTTCCTACTAAAATAACGGGGTGCACTCATGCAGAGGTTATTTCCCAGCACCAATTTTCAGTAGTCTAGCTCAGGAGATTAAAATTCAAAAGTAAGCTTTTCGCCATTTATGGCTCATGTTTTCTTGTTTACGTTGCCCTCTGCCTTCAGAGACACAAGGCCGGTCAATTAGAGTTTTGGTTCTTCAGCATCAGAGCTATGTTACTGTGCATGGGTTTCCAACACTAACAAAATTCCTTGTTTCCAAAATAAAACCATTAAATGAAATTAGGAGAAATATTTCTTGTTCATAGGAACAACACGGCTATTCAGAGCAGCTTAAATGCCCTGTTTTGCATTTTGAAAAATTAATTTAGAAGGCAAGCGGCATAATCCTAAAAAAACCTGGGATTTGACATACTAAACAGCACAAGTATAAATCATACCTATTGCACTTACCTGGTTATTCTTAATCCTAAAAATGCAAAATTAATTGTTTGAGGACAAAGTCACCTTTCTGACTGTTGATAAACAGCTGTTTATATGGGTTTCATTAGGCCACATGGGGATGGGGGCACACTAGGACATGCATGCACAGGCAGGTCACTCTGCAGGATGCTCTCATGTGCCACATCACAGCAAAACGTTGAGCACTACAGTTTTAGCTTCTTCTGAATACATTTGTTAATGTTAACCAGAAGTTCAATAGCAAAGGAGAAAAAAAAATTCAACGTTTCCTAAAAAAGCTAGGAAGAAAAACCCAATTTCTGTGTTTTACCCAATGGGAAAGTTCCTAAGAGGTCCCCAAATGTGCCTCATGCCTTTATACGACAGGAAATCTAGTTAGACACAAATGCTGACACTCTTGTGTGCTCTATCCAAAAGGTTTCAGGTCATGAAACAGGCCTCGCTCAGCTAAGTACTACACTCATGTTCACAGGACAAACCGCAGCAATACTTTCAAACCACAGCTAATCCTATCCAAATGGGAATGTAATCTGTTTGAATAAATAAGAAGTAAAAGGAAGAGTGAAGCCAAGGAATAATGAGTGTTTCTCAGCGCTGTGTGTCACAGCTGAGTATTTGAAAACGGGGTTGCATCATTTGTACTGTATACGCTGAAGAAGACAAACTGTGCCCTGTAAGGCAACACAGACAAATGTCTTGGGACAGAAGACTCCATGCGTTAAACTGTGATTTTCTGCCTGCTGGAGAGTGTTCTCTGAAGTTACTGTGGATGAATTCCTTCCGTAATTGTATTCAAACAGGCGCACACTCTCGCATTATGAATTTTTCATCTGCTTCTATAGCACTGAGCAATAGGCACAGTGACAGAATGACCAATTCCACAGCATAAGGTCTGAATAGTGCAGAGCTTCTTGAGCAGCATGCACTAACTTACAGTGATGTCCAAATACTGCATTTCTTAATACTTTTTGCCATAACCATTCAAAATGTTTCAAATGGCTGCAGTGGAGCCTACAGTTACATTGCAACTATTCCTACTGCAGAATGATTTTTATATCCCGCGCAGAACGGATGGATATTGCAAATTTGAGCTGCAATCGCATGAGCTTCATCTCCAGCACAAAACCCTCTCATTGCATAAGTTAAAGATAACATATTTGGTGTGTATAATGATAAATAAAGGCACAGTTGGTATGAAGTGCCTTCCCAAAGACGAGGTATTTGGCCACATGTCACTCTGCCGTGCCAGCTGAGCTGACTGCAAAGGTTACAGCCCCCCTGGCCTGCCCCACTGCCTATCATCTCCCCTTCACTGCAGATTAACGCCTGCCCTGGACCACTGGCACAGCCACTCCCAAGAGCATTCCAGAACCTCTTCAGCAGAAATTGCCACGCTAAGAGAGAGCAGTACTGGAAGCTAGCCTGAACAACTGAGACTTAACACAGTGTGGATCCCAGCAGTGGCTGTGCCTGACACCTGGAGCAGTGCTGTGCAGTTAGGAGAGGCCTGTGAGCAGCTGGAGGGCAACTTCTCCGTCTTGGGAAACTGGAGAGGCAATGTGACCATAAGCAGGTCACAAAACCCTATTTGTTTGTCTGACATCACAGAGTGTCACGAGTTTGCACCCATAGACACTGCACTCCACAGACAAGCACCAAACCTGCTCTGAGCACTTTTCCTTTGAAAGTCCCTAAGAGACTGAAGTGCTGCGCACTGCAGGTCGGGCAGATTTTTTCATTGCTGTATCATTTTTAAAGAAACAACCTCTTAATATATATGAGAGGTGGAATAAGTGCTCCCAATATGTCCTACAATAAATCTCCCTGGAAACATCCAAAATCTACCTCCCTCCCTCTAGATGATCCCACCTTCCCCACCAGGATTTCTTCAGAGGCTGGGTTTAGGATGAAGCTATCCTAACCCTGTGCCTCCAGTCCTCTACTCCAGTTTTTTAGCATTTCTCTTTCTCCTTCTCCTTGAATATTCATGAACTAGTTTTTATAACTATTCCTGTCATCCAGAAGAAATTTAAGTGGAAGCACACATGACTTTTGCCATTTTCTTTTCTGTCACAAGGATTGAAATAGCCACAGGGAAACTGCCCACTATGTTGTCAGAATCACTTGTCTGCAGTTTGGCAGAGTTCATGAACTGGCAAGTCCTGGAGCTGTCTAAAGGCAAAATCTGGAAAACAGCTTTTAGCTCAGCACATTTGGGAGAGAAGTCCTCCTGAAACAAAAAGAACTACAGATGTTTTTAGCTAAACTTAAATTCTACTGGAACTGGTAATGCAGGCATCTTACTCCTTTAGCTATAAAATACAGCCTCACTTTTTTCTGGAATGTTGACCTTGTAACTTCTTTGAAAATATTCCCAAATAATAAGATCTAAAAGCCATTAGAATAACTCATTAATTATATAACCATGTGAAAAGAATAGAGCCTCCCTTTTTGCTCAGCAACAATAAAGATACTCAGAGATAATACAAGGACATTGGTGATGCTGTGATCTATACAGGACTCCAAATATGCCTGTAACCAAAACCTCTTTAAAGTGCAGCCTGGGTTAAATAAACAAAGACTGATCATTGCAAGCAGCAGTGCTCAGCTGAGTTCAGTCACTGCATATCCAAAGGTCTTGCTGGATGAATATTCAAACAATGCGTTCAGCCTCATGACCTTGGACTCTGTTAAAGAAAATTCCAGGAGACCATCGAGGTCTGATTTTCCACGATCTCCCTGGGAAGAGAATGTAGAGATTAATGACCTGAAAGTGTAATATAACAATCTGGAAGAAAATATAAACCACACTGAACTAGAGTTGGGAAAAAGGTAAATAACTGCAAATAGCCACAAAGCCACTTTGACAGATATGAGAACCACAGTAGGGGCAGGGTAGGAAAGGAAGGGAAGAATATAAAACTGCAGTATCAAATGACAGCATATAATATACCAAAGAAAAACTTTGCAGAAAATGGACATAAAACTCTGCGCACACACTGAAATTTTGCTGCTGTAGTCAAACTGGGGACCAACTACATGAGAAAATAAGCCAAGAGTTGACAGTACTCCCTTCTCAGAGGGGCTGTGATGCTTAACACATTGTTCAAGTACACTCATTATCTAAAAGAAAGAAATACTAAAAGGAACACTCTTTCCTTAGTAGACAAAAGCACAGATATTGCAAAGATCTCACTTTGAGCAAAGAAAATCCGTGTTTTATTTTTCAGTATCAGTGCTTACCTTGGACCTAGACAGTCCAAAAGCACCAAGGAAAATCTGCCCTCCACTTTCAGTTGTTGCATATACAGACAACTGCAACCCTGTGCCAGGTGAGCACAAGGAGAAGGAGTCCATTGACTTGCATCCCATTGGGTACATAGTCTGTGCTCTCGTAGGATATCTACACCAAAGTTGTACGGCCACTGCCTGCCTGGCCAGCTCCAGGCTGGGGCTTACACTCTGCTGTGCACAGTACGAAGTCACGAACCCAAAACAGCTTCTCCTCTCTCCCTGCAGACCCCGCTAGCCCATGGGGCCAGTCTGGAAATGCACTAAGAGCAGACCAGTGGGCTACAGCCACAGAAACACCTTTTGCTTCCCAGCACGCAGATGCTCTGCTCCTTTGCTCTGCTTGTCACAGCCCCATGCTGGCTGTCTCAGAAGGACACAGACGGCTCTGAGCACAGAGGACACCCACGCTGATACAACTGGTCACCGGGAGGCAGCAGAGCTTGATTTTTCTTCCCACTCATCCCTGCCACTTCTGTGCTTACATCACTGCTGATGCAAGTATGAGCACGGAAGGGGTTCATTTGCTCCAAGATCACATCTTAGAAACACAGAATCATGGACTTGTTTGGCTTGGAAGGACTTTAAAGACCACGTAGTTCCAACCTGCTACCACGGGCAAGGACACCTTTCATTAGACCAAGTCACTCAAAGTCCCATTCAACCTGGCCTTGAACACTTCCAGGAACAGGGCACCCACAGCTTCGCTGGACAACTTGTTCTAGTGCCTCATCACTCTCACTGTGAAAAATTTCTTCCTAACATCTAACCCAAACCTATCCTCTTTTGGTTTAAAGCCATTCACCCTTGTCCTATCACCTTCAGGTACTGGAAGGTGTTATAAGGTCTCCCTGGAGCCTTCTTTTCCCAGTATGTTCTCACAGGGGAGGTGTTCCAGTCTTCTGATTACCTTCATGACCCTCCTCTGGACCCATGCCACCAGGTGCATGTCCTTCTTATTTTGGGGGCCCAAGAGCTGGATGGCGGAGTCTCATAAGGGCGGAGTAAAGGGGGAGAAGCATCTCCCTGGACCTGCCTAGGGTGCTCCTACCCACGTTCTGGTAGAGATACTTGGAATTAACAGCAAACAAAACAGGTACAAGAAGGTACAACAAGAGAACAAGGGAAATACACAACAGCTACATTACTTCTTTGCATCTTTTGTATTCCATCTTTATAGTGGAAGGACATTAGCAAAGTAATATCCTTACTCTTTTTGAAATACACTGTTGATGGATGAAGATGAGAAAGAGCAGAAATAACGAGGGCCAGGTATGATTTGCATCCAAGGGTTTTGAACACCAGAAGCATCAGTGACTGACAAAATACATAACTAGCTCTGTAGAGTTCTCTCCCTTTAGAGCAGCATACAACTCCTCATATTTCAGCTACATGACAGTATGACATCCTTAACACTGAGAAAATAACTCCGAAAGAATAAACAAACTTTCAGAATGTGAATATTTCATTTATTATAAACCTAGATTTTCTTATTATATTAAAGAATTTATATTGAATTCAAAGAGTAAATAGCTGCTGATGAGGTTTTCAAGGAAGTAAACCACTCAACTAGAGAATGAACTGCTAATCACAAACTATTTTATTGATAATAAAGAGCGTTTTCTTGACTTTGGCCCAGTTCAAGAAAACGTTTGCTTGAAGTTTGAAGAACTGATTGGAAGTAAGCTCTTTTCCCTTCCACATCTATATGCACTTGGCAGAAGAGGCTGACATAGCCCCAAGAAACAGATGGAGACCAAAACCAGTCCGTTCAGACACCTACATATTCCTACCTACAGATACTGTCCAAGATTTCCAACAGCTTGTCCCTAGGTGTAGAGGCTAAACACAGTTTGCTTTTTCAAACATCCTGAGTACCTGAGGTAGGCTGAGCATGAGCTAGTGCATTGGGCAGGGTAATTTCATATAAAAACAATTGCATCCACATGCTCCAAGGCTGCTCCAGGACATGAACCCTATCAATCTCAATGAGTGCAGATAATCAACAGAGTGGCTTCAAAATACACACACCTGATCCAAATTAAAATGATAATTTTAATGCACACATAGTGCTGTTTAACTGATTTTCTGATAATTCCCTTCATTTCAACAACAAAATGTGGTTTTACACACTTTCCAGTGCTTCTCTTATATGTACTCAGTATTATTTAACCGATTTTATAACACTGATTTTCTGCCTCATGAACTGAATTCCAAGACATCACCAGAAATAAAACATGACCACATACTACATACATTATTCACCATTTAGAACAATGAGTATGCATGCAGTTTGTCAGCCTGGATAGCAAAAGAAGTACTAAATTAAGGAGAAGATTATATTGCCATTGACACTCAACACATGGAACAGCCATCAATCAATACAAATCATCTTGCAAGAAAAATAACTCTGAAATATAATAAAAAAAGTTTTAAGTTCCTCACTTACTAAATTAAGTACACATTTTAAATCAGTGATGAAAATCAAACTGCAAACCCAAATATGATTTAAAGGGATACTAATAAAAACATAACTGAAGACCCAGTCAAGAGACAAAGGGTTATAACTCAGATGTAGACAGCATATGACATCCTTTGCACCCCTGAAGTTCTCATAAAAGATTAAATAACAAACTTTGAGAATGCCAAAAGCATCTGAGGACAAAAGAAAACTGAATAATTCTTGGGTTTCTCGTTTACAGTAATTTTAATGAAATTCATGTGATTCACCCATTTGTCTGTATTTTCTCAAAAAATTTTACAGGTTAATGATATTCCCAGTGACCTCTTCCCTTCTCTTTTCCTTGATTAAAGGAAGTTGTTTTTTCTCTAGATATCCAGAGCTCATGTCTACAGCTACATTTAGCAATGGGATGAGGCAAAGTTTTAATGTTTACCTAGTCAAAACAGACAAGAAAGCTATGCCAAAGCTTTTTGATGAGAGCCCCCATATCACTTCAAATTAGCTGCATTTTCTCTGGGAGGCTGTTCCTTATTCCTGGAGGCTGTTTGGCAACCCACAGTCATATCATCCTAAAGAAAATAACCCCATTTTAAAGATAACTGCATTTTCACAAAAATAGCCAATCTACAACTGAGCTCTGAAAGCCAACGGAGGACCTCAGGGAAACTGCAGATAGGGAACAGGAGAGGACACCTACCCCTGTCATTAGCCAGGGAAGCATCAAGCATTTTGGATTATCTTAATGGAACAGACCCCAATAAACCAGAGCAGAGTGGAAGCAAGATAACGAAGACACTGAATGAAGACTGAAAATATTTCAGATTAAAACTAAAAGAGCCCTGGCCTTCTGAAGGCCCATGTTTATACAGATTGTGCTGTAGTGGGTGGAATTTTAATCATTTCATTGGCAGCTCACCATTAACAAAGCCAAATAAAACAACACCAAAAAAATCAACTGCAACAACTCCACATTTCCACACATATATAGAACTGTAACAAAGTAACTGTTATTTTTTGAATATTCCCAGAATTCTGATCTGGATAGACTGACTTAGAGAAAAAAAAAATAAAGAAAAAAGGCATCCTTCTCTTTCAGGCTTAGCATTTTGGCAGTTGGTAAGTGCAATCTCATATGAGAGGCCAGCTCGCAAGAAAACAAAGTGTTCAAACCTAGAAACTTTTGATGATAAAATTGCTTGTGTAACTTTGACTCTAAACTCAAGTGGGAAGCAGTCATTAATTACACAATCATGCAGAATTTCTCTAGCATGATGCCCTCCACATCTTTTTCTATAACTCTAAACATAATAGCATTGCTGTTGGAAATAGCAGTGGACGTGTCACATGCAAAAACAAAAAGCACTTGTGAAAGTCATATAATAGAAGTCACCAGTGCTTTCTCCCTAATACACAGAAAAGCCCTAAGAATGTAAAGAGACAGCCAAACTAAATTTTCAGCTAAATTAGCTACATGGAGTACTTCTTCAGTGACAGACTCAGGAGTTCCTCTGTGCCCTTCGGTCCAGCAGGCTCTTTCCCCTACCCAGAGGCAGAACCCCAGCTCACATTAGACCTTCTAGACCCTGCTCCTTCATTTCTACATGAAGGAAAAAGAGTTACACACAAGGGAAGCAAGATTCAGCCTATTCAGGTGGTTCTTTCATGCTGGCAGATGGGGATCAGCTCCCCAGCACATCCCTGTCCTAACGTGGCACTTCAGTGGAAACGTGCTACGCTCACGTCTCAGTTTGCTGGTCAGTGCTTGACGAGCCAAAGCTCCTCCTCCTGTGCTAGAGTGGCACCGAACAGGAAGATCTGAAGCTCATTTACTAAACACAAGCTTAAAGAGGGCTCGGGGGGAAAATATTATGCTCTAGAGATTCCTCAGATGTGCGGCCAATAATGAATCTCTATGTTTGTCCAGTTTTCACACATACAATTCAGCCTGCCAGAGCCAAATGTGGGAAACATTTTGTCCTTCGTTTGAACATACGCAAATTATTCATGCACAGAACTATTCAGGAACATACACACGTACAATAAATAAATTTGCAATTATATATGGGTATTGTTCTTTTAAATCTTATCTTTGCAGCTGCATGTTTTGTTTCTGGTCTCAGCATGTATAGGTGAAATTATATTTTTATGGAAACATCAAAATGAGTGATGTTCTTCAATTCAAGGGATACAGAATATAATGTTGCTTGTATATATAGAGACAGAATAATTCATATTGTTGAATGCTATTTCTAACATGAACGACATGTCAAGTGTCTGCCTCCAAAGCATGGCAAGCCATCGAAGAAAAGCTATGTAATAACATATACAAAAATGACTAGAAGTATTTGGTCACAAATACTATCTTACAAATGAATTCATGTGTTAATTGACCAGTTGCAAACAGCATGACAGATAACTGAATAATCATACATTGGAGCAAGTCATAGGAGCGACACACTTTCTAGATTAATGTTGCTTACTCCTCTCACAATATTGAGTCTCTCTATGAAGATCTGTCTAAGCCATGAAGTACTGAGTTATCTATAGAAAAAAGAAGAGTGAAGTGAAAGAAGTCTCAAAATTAAATAAGCCTGTGGATGTACAAAGTCTGGAAGGAGACAGATCACATCTTTTATATAAGATTATCAAGAGACACATGCAGGGATGTACTGGAGTCAGCCACAGCATTGCTTATGGAAGTGAAACACAGCAGTGATTGATGGGACAGCTTAAACAAATATGCACACAAACCAAAATTTCCAGAATGTTTTTTAAAGAAATATGGTAAATATGAAACAGTGTCAAGTAAAAGCAAATCAGGTCCTTATCTCACCACTGCAGTTGACATTGTATTACAGCTTCCCAGCAGGTGTTCAGGTTAGATTAGGCAGGGTAAGATCTAATAAATACAGTCCTCCCTAGTACGGGAAGGCAAATTTACTGTAAAAACAAACCCCCATCACAGACAGAAAGGAATACTATCAAGTGAAGACTGCAACAGAGTCCTGACTGACAACATCACACCATAGCTTTTTTATTGAATATTACTTTTCATTTTATTAAAATAAACATGTGTTAAAAATGGACCATGTGTTGTGATTCCCTGACCAAAGAATTACATTGCGTCAGTCCCAAAAAAGGAACCAGGATACCCTCTATTTTTCCACTATAAAAGAAGACGTTTCCTTCATGAGCATTGTATGATCAACCCCAATTTTAAAGCTGAGTTATTTGTGACCTTTTCCTGTTAGGAAGGGCAGGGTGTTTACACATCTGTTGAAACACCGTATCATTTGCAAAGTAATAGTTAATTGATTCCACAAGATGTTAAGGCATATTTTAAATAAGACCATCACTAATAAAGAAACCATGGCAATTAATATCAGCATGATGATTTATAAAGCTTCATGTTTATTGGCCATACCAATCTTCCTATTATTTTTTTTAAAGCAGAACTTGCTATAAAAGTCTCTGATTTTCTGACTAGAAATATTTTTCCTACAGACTAGTGCCTCTTTTGCAAAACAATCAAAGCATGGCTATTTGAAGTCTGACACATTCTAGCAGGATAAATGTACCATAAATACTAATTAATTCTTCATGTGAACTACTCTCTCCTACTATGTCTATGAGCAGAACTGGAGACCAGGATGAGAAATCGAACAAAAGCTGATATACATGCCTTTAAGGAGAGCCAACTGTATTGCTTTAAAATTGAAGTTTTTATTTTTTCAAATAGTTTAAAGATATTCATCAAATAAGATAAAATATGCATTTCAGGCAATTCTAATATTCAAATTGCTCACTACCATTTAAGATTAAAAGATTCAAAAAGATAAGTATGCAAAGTCTTACATGTTAAATATTCACTCAAGGTTGTAATTTTTCTTGTCCTGTTAATGGCAGTGCATGTGTTTAGGAGAAAGGTATTCCCCAATGGCAGCCAGGAATGTTCAGCTGTGTCACCAGTGCCACCACTGCTGCAAAGCAACCCTGCAGTGGCTAAGCCTGGGCATGAAGAGCTGCCCCATGGGTCACAACTGCTGCACAGGGTAGGCTTCTGTGTATTTGCCTCTAAAACAACAGATTTAGAACTGGCAGTGGCTGATGCATTTTCACTGCATCAGTAACTGGATCCTTTCTGCTGTCCTTTTAGATGTTTGCCCAGAGAAAGGTAAATCATTAGATTCCTCTTGGTAATGGCTAACTACCAGGGCAAGGACTTCTGTGAAAGCCATCAGTACCCTAACCAGGCTGAAATATTGGAAACAGGAGTAGCCTGTTCCGCTCTCAACTTCTCACACACAGATCTAATCAAGGCACTGAAATCCCCATCTTCAAGACAAAAGATAACAATTAATTCTTCTTTTCAAGTAACAAGGTAACCAATAATTCAAGTCATATTCCTGAACTTGCATTTCCAAGTAAGATATTTGGCTTCTTAAATGGAGAAGGGTCTTCAGGTTGTGATAGTTTTGTTGCATCTTTTTCTCCTTTTTTTTCCCCAGTACTACAAAGTGGCCACTGCAAAACCAATTTTTACTAAAATAAGTTTCCTTCTTATCAAAGCAAGTTCTCACAGAAGTGGCTCCTGGTTAGCAGAAGATGACATAGTTCGGAAAGGCAGCAGGATTGGGACCAGGAACTGTAGCACGCAAACTTGGCCATAATACCCACCAACTTCCTTCAGAGATGTTATTAACTATTATACAAGATGGAAACTTGACCATCTGTCTCCAAAAAGGTCCTGAATGGAGAACACAAAGACACCCACCCAAATGAAGGCAGTGAGAAGCTTTGGCGTGCACCTCTCCTTGTCAGGAAGCCAAGGCACTGAAAAAGACAAATGCTGTGCCCCACACGCTGCTGTGATCCAGCTTTGGGTTTGGGCAGGAATGGGGCTCTAGGGAATGAAGCACTCCAGATTACTCTGGAGGCCTGAAGGCTGATTTAGCCTTCTCACAGAGAAATAATGAAGAAGGTATGTAGAGAAGAGGCTTACTATTACTGCTACTGACAGAGTAACAGCTCAGAAGTAGTTAACATAACAAACAGGTAAGAAACCCTGAAGTTCATGGTTAGCAACACTGGAGGAGGCTCAGCACAACTGTTAAATATAAACAACCAACAGCCACATTCTTCTACATCATCTGCACCTTCATTAAAGCACAGGCTTGAAAACTCAGTGTTTTCATACACAATTACAGAGCTAAGTTTCAATGCAAACATATGTAAACACCCATTAGGTAAGTGTTAATAATTCACAGCAAGATGCCAGCTCTCCAGTAAGACATTTAATGTGCAAAGAAAACATTGCAAAAGGTCCTTGGAACAAACTGGATAACTTTCAAACAAAAGGAATTACTTTGTGTATTAGCATTGTTCATCAAGCCTTTCTTTTGCTGCCTTTTTTTTTTTTTTAATAAAAGTGTTTTTGCCTATGGTTTAAATTTGTGTACTTAAAATCTCACATATAATCTCTTCCTTTTCTGGTGATGGCTCCTCTGCCTTTGCCAGCCAAAAAGGCAAAATCAGGCAGTATTTTGGGAAGAGGAGTAAAACTGCCCCAGACAGCCGTCAGAGAGCCAGTCAGGTTGGGACAGAATGCAAGTGGAGTGGTGAGGTATCCCTGCGTGAGCTGACCTTGGTTTTATGCTTCAACTCTGGGTAATCTCACACATAAAGGTGTCAAATGCCTTTCACAGTACAAGCACGATCCAACACCACCCAAGTAAGGGATAACGTGTGCGAATCTAAACAGACCTAGTTCTGTAGAAATAAAAGTAGACTGACCCTTAAATGCATTTAATTTATTATTTTTGTGATTTACCAGATTATTAGGTTTTATTATATTTCTTAGCTTAGTCACTGTGGGACTATGGCTGTACTACTTTTGGACCACAACAGACCTTGTGGCACAGCCATGCACCACATCACCTTCTCAGTTTAGACTGGAGGTCTTGACACCATGCTGCACTGTGCATCTACACAGTCTCCAGGACACCAGGAAAATCTGATGCCTGTTGAAAGGGAGGCAGGAAGGCAACAAAGATCAGCCTATGCAGTATTCCTCCTATCACTGACCCCTGTATAGGAGCTAAAGGATGTTATACACAAATTATCAATATACAGCCTTTTCAATAAAAAACCCAGGCAGAAATCCCGTGCAGACTGCTTTCTTCTCAGCAGCTCTGGTATTCTCTTTCTTCACCTTTCCAACACAATGTTGCTCTGCTTATATTCATCCATAATGCTCTGCAAAGACATCTTGGCTTTGATGATGCCACCTTTTTCTGTATAGCATTCCACTGTATCTCAGCCTGTTATCACATCAAACATTAAACATATTCCTTCCTAATTAGTCCCATCCTCTCCATCATCCTCATCTACTGCCTATGTTCATTCCACCATGTCAGGTCTCTGTTATCCAGTTTTGTGCACTGAGAACTTATCTCCTTCTCCATTCATTTTTTAAAAAATTAACAGTAAATATTATGTTACATTGTGTTACATTACATTATGTTACTTACATTATATTACATTATATTAATTATAATAACATTGTCCCCATGGTTTAAAATCTCTAAAATTTAGCAAGGACAAACATTTGTTTGCTGAGGCCACTAAATATCACAAAACAGCCTCTGTACAATTCTTGGTGAAACTGTATCTGTTGTCTCTTATGTAAAATTTCTGGAAACAAAAGTCTCTTGTGTTTATACACCTTGTACAGTGATGTCCTAACCCACAAAGAGGGTGCCAAGATATGGTAGTAAAAATCACCTCTGCAATGCAAGGTGACCTGTGATGCAGGGATGCCCACACAAATTCTTTGGATTCTGTATGGATTTGCACACTGCTGGATGCCCATTTCTGTCCCTCAACCCCCACAGTCAGGGGAGAAACAACAGATACTCTTATCACTCACTTTTACTGTCTCATCCCTAATTTGGACATAATCCCAATTTAAACCAGTTATCTAACAGCTAAATATCATTTCTCTAGGCTGTGTGGTTTCCAGAAATAACTAATGCTGCATCCCCTTCCCCCACCAGGGAAACACACCCAGCAGCAATTGCCAAACCCCACCCAAGCCCCACTGCCCTACTCTGTAGGGCCAAGTGGCACAGAGACATAGCCCTCACAGCAGACACTTCCCACACTCCTGCGTGGATTAGCCATCAAATCCACAGGCTCATCTGAAGCTCTGATCTTTCAAGCCTTGTCCCTTCTCAGTGCTTCAATGAGCCATCCCCAGGTAGCTCCTAAAGACCAAGCAATCACCTGCCTGCTGCTTCTGTCCCACTCTTTGAGAGGAAGTCAAAAGATATTCCAAGAAGCGTCTGAGCTGTGCATACTGTAAATAATCTATATATTCTTACAGAGTGGATGTAGCCCTAATCCATAGTACCAGAGGAGGAAGGAAAATGCAAAAACTTTCTTAGTCCCTGAAGCAAAATCTGCAGTTGATCTTTCTCCAAGCAGAGCAAATTAACTTTTCCCTCAATGGTCTTGAACACTGTCTCAACCCTTTTAATTCAAATATTTCCTAAAAAGCTGGGAAGAACAAAAGCAAAATCAGAAACAGAATATTTCCAGAGTTATCCTAATACAAAGCATGGAAAAAAATATTTCGTCCTTTCTTTCAAATTTAGTATGTCAGATCCTTTTCTACACATTGATGCTGCGCCAGTTGAGCATAATTCACAAATTCCTCACTCTAAAGTAAAGGCAAAAGCCCTCCAGTTCTCTTTGGAAGCAAGAGACCTCCAGCTATTTGATCTCACAACCGTGTGTGTGTCTCATTGTTCTGGAAGCTCCTCTGGAACGGGCATCTGAAGGAGTTTGGTAGGGACACCCAATGCCAACTGAATCGAGCACGGTGGTCCCTGCTGGGGCGGCACACGGAACTGTGGAGCTGCTGTACCAGAATGCAAAGCCATATCCCACTGGCTCACCACAGTGAACAGTCACACACATGTCTGAGGAGCCCTCCCTCTGAGCACTACAATCTTCACCCACCCAGCTCTGCAGGGGCTTATCTCCAGGAAAGTGCATCTCAGAGCTGGGAGATGTTTCCTGACAAAACAAAAGACACGGACAATAAAACTTTGACGTACATTACCAAGAAATGGTACATTTTACATTATTTTTCTTTCCCCTGACATTGTACGTTGCAATGCTGTATAAGCTTTTTAGTAACCTGGACTCCAGATGTACTTAAATTATTGTGAAATGGTTAAATTAACATTTTTCCATGTGGCAATCATTCACAGCAGTGAAGGATCCAGACACAAAGAGTATTTCCCATGCAAAAATGTAACATAGCAAACGTAATTTTCACGTTTAGAGAGAAACAATATTTGTATTAAATATATTTTATAGGCAAAACATCTTGTCACAAAAGTTAAAAAATTCCCCTGCAGTTCATAATTTCTACCATCCCAAAGTACCTTTAGTTTCTTTTTCCCTTATTGTGTTCCTAAACTCTTGCCCTTTCTCCCATCAAACATTTGCAGTCCAGGTCTCCTGGGCAACTACACCTCACAGAAGGTGTGATAATGTAGAGATGCAATTCCCAATTTCTCTTCTTAGGGGTTCAATCCAGGCTTCATTAAGGTTTGACAAATAAATGAGAGTGCTTCACCACTGCACAAAATAATCTTCACTTCTAAGACCAGCCCCAGCAATTCAGTTGCTTATCCCAAAATACATATATGGCACTTTCAGTGCATCAACACAATGGCTAACCCAGTTCCATCCCACACCATGCTCACTGATCTACAGACCTCTGTTCAGTCATCCCAGTCTTTCCCAAATCTTTCATGCCCTTCCCAGCAGGGCTTCTTAGTCCCTCTACCTGAAAAGGCTGGGTTATAACATAACCAAAACAGTGAAAGAAAAAAAAAAATACCCTTTGGGCCTGATGGGAGGTCCCATAATACTCCCCACATGCTGCTTTTTCTGTGTCCTTGACAGTTCAGCAGCTGCTTCTGCTGCCCCAACACCCCCAGCACTCAAACTTGGAAGCAAATCCGTTCCCTTGCTCCTCTGGCCCTTTATCACTGGCTCCAAGGAGCACGCCAAGCAAACTGCCCTTCGCTTTTCTGCTTTTCTGTTTTCAGCTTCCTCTAGCCTTGGATTTTCTTTCACGAGTGGTCAGCAAGCAAGCCTCTCTGTAGCTCCCCCTGCTACGTATCTTCTACGGAAATCTTCACACTCTCCTTGGGAACATCCTAACAAATTGCTCCCTTCCAATTTTGCCTTGATTTGGCCCAGATGTTGCCAACCATATTTTTCCTTTCCCATTGGCTTCCACTCCACTTCCATCTGTCTGAGTCAGATCCAGCACAAGAAGAGCTCCTGCTTTCCTACAAATGCTTTAGTCCTATTTTAATTCAGGGGCCAATCACCCTCTAGCAGAGCAGTACGGTTATTAAATGCCTTTATCTCAACTAAGGGAGCGTATTTCAAAAAGCTGCAAGGAAGCCAGAAATAAATAATTCACTGCAGTAATCTCATTCTTTTTCAACCATAATTCAATTCTACATCTTAAGCCTGATATCTTCAGCTCAAAAAAGTTCTATGGTTAAATCTCATGCTGAATCCTGAGTCCAAGTAACTGGACTTGGTCCAGAAGAAGGGTCTCCAAGAGCTCAAACCGCTTGGGAAAGGCATCCTGCCACCTGAGACCACACACAACTGCAGTATGGCCATAAAGATGAGCTCATTGCTGCTCCCACTGTTTCTTTTTCCAGGGCTAAACAGCTCTTCAACCTGCCATAGGATGAGTGTTCTGTTCCCTACACTATCATTGGGATTCAGTGGCTTTGACAGAAAAGTCTGTGTTTGTGGAGCACAGGCAACAAGGACCATGCCCTGTTATCTCCACCCACTCCTCCTGCAGTGGCACCTCAGTGTCTCTGCAGGGCTGTAGCCTTCAGCAGCCTTTCAGGACATGGGAAGGATTTCCCCAGTAGAAGGCAAAACGTTATCTAGTTTCCAGCCACTGTCAGTTTGTCAGACAGATTCCCAAACAACCAGGCCTTCAAGCACCTGAGAGCTTGTCTTAAAAAAGACTTCCAGAGAGGAAGCTCTGACAAATATAGCAGTGCAGCATAGCTCCCTCCCTGAGAGTCCCCTCCAGGCCAGCTATCATGGAACATAAGTTACCAAAGAACAGCAGATATTCTCTTTTTCCTTCTGGCACTTATGCCAGATCCCACATTCTACAGCAATCAGAATTTCCATTTACCATCTGATCAGCTGGATGCTACCGGTTTAAAGAACTAAAGTGCACTCAGTTGGACTTCAATAATGCACTGATACAACCTCCAGATATGTTCCTAAAAAACAAGCAGGTCACCAGCAGAAAACAACAAATCATAGTAGAAGGTAAATATAATATAGCAAGTTGTGCTAAAGTGCATAGTTATCACAAAACAAGCACAAATGAAGCACAAACAACATTTGAAACAGCAACAGTTGAAAGTGCTACTAAAATGAAAAACTGCACAAGAAAATATATGAACAAGGCCTAAGACCCCTTTACTGCTAAAAACCGGTGTTCAGTTGTGTGGAAGACCTCAGCATTATAGTCCTCCTCCTCTGGGAAGGAAGAAGAAAGAAAGAAGGATCTAACTGCAGTAATAAAAAGTAACAATACAAAATATCTAGAATAGTATTTCAAAAACTATCTAAATAATCTAGGAACTCAAGGTTCATCTTCAAAAGTGAATCAGAAGCTTCAGAAAATCTCACCTCAGAGATGACGTTGAGAACTATTCAGGGAGCACAAAGCACTGCGGCAGCCAGTATGGAGCACGCACCGCTGGGTCCCACATCAGCCCTCCATCCTGCTGAACCACACCGGGGTGGTGAACCAGGTGGTGTGGCAAGCAGAGCCACAAGGCACTGAGCCACGGCAGGACGGCACCTTGGGCTCAGCGCTCCCAGGAGGAAACCAGGACATCACACCGTGTGCAAGACAGGGCAGGGACACCCAAGCAGAAGCCAAAGCTCTCCTCTGCCCAGTGGTGGTGGCACTTCAGCGGCAATCATGTTTTCCAGCCTTGCTGATGTTTCACTTCGATACTCATTTACCACACTATGTAGTCTTCTCCCTGTCCTTATCTTCTCTTATTTGAACCACATAGCTGTGAGTCACGTTCCCCTCTTCTTAGGTTCTGGTCTATGAGGGGAAAAAGTACTTACCAAGACTGCAAAAGGTTGTGAGTCCAAGCCATCAAAGCTTTGTTTTACTGTGGGCAAGATGCTTCTGTCAGCCCATTTTCATACTCAATGCTGGAGGCTGCACCTGCTTGACAAAACCTCTGCCAGCTAAATGAAGACTTGCCAAAATAATTTCTCAAGAGCAAGGAAAAGACACAAAGATCTGATATTGATCAACATGCTCCAGAAGCTCAAAAAAGCCCACTGCTGCATTGTAAACAGCAGCAAATTATGACCTCTGCTCCTTTTAAATAGCAGAATGGAAGCATTTATTTCAGCAAGCCAATTTGGTACCAGCTTTTTCCAGGCTGTGTGGCCCCATCTGCCTATTCCAGTTTAGTTTAGCTTTGGCTGATCCCAGTTACATAACTGTACCCTTAAGCTCATAAATTGTAAGGTCAATATCAGGTTAAACTCTTGCTGTGTAAGACAATATCGGCAAATCCTGAACAGTCCTATTGCCACACCTATTTTTCTGTATATCTGATGCAATTCCCAGCTCAAAGCACGGCAGGAGATTTCCTTTCCGTCTTGCACACCTCTTCAATTTTTTTCCTTCCATTTCTCTCCCAGATTATTTTTATTTTTATAATGTAAGATGACAAAAGTGAAAGAAAAGGTAAATTGACAGTAATGCTTCTGTACCACCCTTTTTTTACAGGCATTCAACTGTTTGAGCAGCACATCATACAGCATGTCATGAGCACACTGAACTACCATGAAAAGGTAGGAAAAGATAATAGTGTTCTGCCAAGTACTCAATATTTTTAAACTTAAAGTCAAACAACCCATAAAAACAGACAGACCTCAATGTCAGAAGAAGTCTGTCCCTACAGCACTGTCCTGAAGGCGTAAGTCCTTCTAAGCCCAGGGCTCCATGGTGTTGGAAGACGCAGGCTGGCTTGGTTAAATGAGCTGACAGGAAACCAACCTGGCAAGTAGTTACTAAAACTTCCCCACCAAATCCCTGCTGAAGCTCTGCTAGAGCACTGCCTAGCTGCCTCTGCAAAACACCTGAATTTCAGAAGGGTTTGGGTGGGTTTTTGTTTTGAACTTTACTGACATCTTTAAAGAGCCACCCTGGCTTCTTTGCATTTGTGAGACACCAGGAGTAGAATAAGAGCAGTACATGCCTCATAGAGGAGAAACACACCAACACCTTTGGAGAATGACCCAATGAAAGAAATTACTCTTCTTACAAGCCTGCTTCAAATGGAGGCACTGGAGAGCATAGAAATTTCCGTAACTCAGCAACTTTGTCCCATCAAAGGTATGCTGCAGCACAAGGGAGAACAGCAGTTTTCAGTCTACTGTGGAAAGAAACAATACCCCGAGTCACAGAATCACAGAAAACATTAGGTCAGAAGGGACCACTGGAGGTTATCTGCTCCAATCTTCTACTCAAAGCTGGGTCTCATCTTCAAAATTTGATTGAATCCTTTGGGCCTTGACCTGTAAAGGGCTGGAAATTTCCTAGAATAGAGATTCCAGAGCCTCTCTGGGGAACCCATTTCAATAGTTAACCACTCCTGCTGTGAATGCTTTTTTACTTACATCTACTCAAAATTCCTCTTGCTACAGCTTGTGACTGTCATTGTGCAACACTGACAATACTCAGCTGCATCTTCTCCTTAGTCCCTGTGTAGGCAGTAAAAGTGGAATTATATGCCCCCCTTAATTCTTCTCCAGGCCTGAAACAAATCTCAGCCTTTTCTCGTGCATTAAGCATTCCACTCTCATCCCTAAACTGTCCTGATGGCCCTTCACTCCATTTGCTCCAGTTTGTCAGCATCTCCCTTGTACAAAGGAGTCCAGATGGGCCTCACAGGGGTGGAGTCACTTCCCTCAACCCACCAGTTACCCTTCTGCTCATGCAGCCCACGATGCAGGTATCCTGCTCTCCACATCACACACCTTCCACAGCTCACTAAACAAGTTAAATTAACTCGTTTTCCTCTGATCCACATGAGGTGGTGTAATTTACCTGCATTTAGGCTGAAAAACAGGCGGGAGACTCTGCTACATAACATACTCCAAGAAAGAAAAGTATGTTTATCTGTTACATTCACTCTGCCCTGTTCAGGAGAGGTTTATGGAACAGAAAGGTTCCATCTGAGCCTTGACAGAGCAAGGATGTCATATGTGCTCATACCTCAAGCAGAGAAAAGCATCAAGGAGCATTTTGGACAGCATGCCAGAGATTTAAAATATGCAAATTTGCCAATGTAAATCTTACTATCTATTCTGCTAAAAAGTTGCTTTCAAACTCCCCATATATATTGGCTGCCAATTACATTGCATTCCTTTAGTGAATACAGAATTAACGCACTGTATCACTGATACAAATAAAACTTTTGGGTCTGGTTAAGTAATTTGGCTGCCTGATTCTCCCAGCTCGCTATGGTTTGGTACCCACTCCCTGGCACAGCCCACTCTGTGTATCATTTCCAACTCTGCTGTCCCCTTCTAAAGACCTACAAGACGTGTCCCTGTGGTGTGCTGGAACAAGAGCTGTCACTGGATGCAGACCCAAACACATGCTTGAGAAACAGTAGTGAAGCAATGAGCAAGAAGCACGCCATATTTTGTCAGTAGGAGTGTTATGAAATAGCCACAAGAAAACTCAACCATATTGTTCTAATTTATGATAGAGTAGATAGGGTCTTATTTTGGAGCATGAAAATGTAATCTATCCCAGTCTCTCTTTTCCCACCACCCCTTTCAAATAGTAGTCTGCACTTTCATCAAATTAAATTAACAGTTAAACATAGCTGATTTCCAACCAGGATGTTACAAGGATTTAGCCTTCCTATGTACACATACACTTACAAAGAGATGAGATCAAAATATTACCCAGAATCCTTTTAAGACTGAAGACAGGCAAAAGAAAAAAAGGATTTCTTTACGATTTAAGAAGGATAAATATGAGAAATGAACAATCAAAATAACAGTATTTGAGAAGCGATAGCAGATGTGTCAATCCACATTCTTTAGATTCAAATTCTCCCATTACACATAATTGTCAGCTGGCCCCAGAGCCTCACAGCACTGTATAAAGGAACAATTGCACATCTTCTAAAAACAGAAGATGGTGAGATCTCTTAAACAGCTTGCCCAAAGACCCTACTGTGCCAAAATTTTTATGGGTTTATTCAATAAATTAAAAGAAATACCTCCTATGGGAAGCAAAAGACATAACAGAACTGAAAACATTTCCTGTAGGAGGAATATTTTTAAACTTTTACAGAGAGAAGCAAATGAAAACTGAACAGAGCACTGCCAACTGGTTTCTCACCACATTACTCTCAGTAGGGTGCTACTCAACTGAAATTACCCTTCGGAGAAAAAACGGAAAAGTTAGTGCTCAGAAACCATCTTGCCATATTACAACAGTGGCAGAAAACAAAGGGATAAAGTAAATAAAACCTGAAAATAGAAATGGAAAATTTGTATTAGTCTTCTTCTTGCTAAATCAGTTATAGATGCTCAGCAGAGGTACAGTTCCATCACTAAAAATCAAGTCCAGGAAGCCAGTCCTTTGGAGAAGGACAACTCCAAGGCAGTGCAAAAGTAATCTTACTTGCGCTAAAAAACCTGAAACTAAATCTTTCATTTGTTAGCAAGGTCTGTAACTAGTTTGTACTTCGCTAAAAACCAGTTTGTCCATTTATGAGAACAAAAGTACTCATTAACGTTTGACTTGGCCAATCCAAATAATAGGCTACAGCTAGAATAAAGCAACTTTTTTTTTTTTACAGTATGAATTTCAGGTGATGAAAGCAAGAAGACAGAGTATCTTCCTTTTTAATGTTTGGCAGGGAAGAAAACTGAAGATACGCATAACAAGGAGAACTAGAAATGGATAAAAGACAACCAACTTGAAAAGGTCCAAGTGCATGGAACAGGAACTCAGAAATTAACAGGGGACAAAAGAGAAAAGCAAGTTCCAGCAGCCACCCGGAGAGTTTCTGCATTGGACTGAGTGTTCACGTGCATCCTCACTAAGTGCAATGCTCAAAAATCTCTTTTGGACCTTACACAGTCCAAGAGTCCTCATGGGTGAATACTGTAAATCAGAAGGTCTTTTCTTTGAGAGGACACAGAAGAGACGAAGCAGGACGATACAGAAATGGCTGTTCTTGTTTCATAACTCAGGATGCTGGCGCAAGCTGTTCCCATAGCCAGCACTGTGAGGATGATGACCCAGGGATGACAGCTTCAGGGTGTGAAACTGATGCTTGGTTTTATGAGCCAGAGACACGGTACCTAACCTACTTAGGTCCAAAAACACAAACATGTGGTACCCAGCATCTGGTTCCAGTACAACAATGTGGCGAGCATCAGGCACTGGAAGCTCATCAAATCCTTCAAAAACACTCAACTCTCCCAGGAATTTAATAATTCTTAGCTGACAACCGGAGTGGAAAAAACATGTAACTTGAAATAGCCAGTCTGTACACATCTAGGAAAAACTAAAATTCAACCAGAAAGCCTCCACATACATTTCCATTGGCATGTATCATTGTTACAGTATAAGAATAGATAAAAAATAATAGAAATCATTTTGAACAAGTACAGTTTAAAAAATTGTACAAAGTAATTGATACAAAAGTTTTAAAGGGAGGTGAAGAAAGCAAAATTCCTAGGATTGAATGGGAACTAAAGGCTTTGCTTGCTTCCTGATACTCTGGTTTGATTAGTAGTCACCAGCCAAAAGGAAAACACACATTCGAGTACTCTGCTGAAGTCTGAAAGCTCAGTGCCTTCCAAAATTGGCCAATGAGCTGTAATGTCAAATTTCAATGAATTCTGAACCTTGCCCTGAACCTCCTTATTGCTGCCCTTCCACTTTCCATAAACTGAATGGAATATTTGGCCTCTTCTCCCACAGTCCAGGCACCCAGTTCAGTTAGCAACCAGTGTAACCCAGGATGTACCAAAAGGTACATTTTAAAATGTTTGCTTGATTCCAGTGACCCTTATGCTCTCAAACACTGTGCCACATAGCCAGAGAATCAAATATGGGCAGTGATGTGTTTAAGGAGACTAAGACAGGATTGCCATTAAAATTTTCATTTTTTGTACCTTTTTTACAGTAAAATTCCAGCTCTCCAACTCTGGCACTGATAAGCTGTAGTTACCACTATGCCATCATGAGTGTTCAGCCCTACTTGCTCAGAACTCCCTGCTGGTTTAAATAATGATATTTACATCTGGAAGGAAAAAAAAAATCCCCAAACAGGCTTAATACCTATACACTTATACAGCCAGAACACTGCAGAAGAGTGAGAGACTTCTGAAATGTTCTCCTGCAAACTGTCACAATTGCAGTTCTCATCATACAATAGAGTCTGCAAAACTAAATGTGCTGCAACTCCACCATGAAGTCAAGACAGCAGTCTGGGCTGTTAATATTTTAGAGGTTACTTAAAATTGCTTTTCAGTCTCATTTCTATTATTTTCACAAGTTCCTTTCCCATTACTTAAGCAATGCACACTTGAAGAATTTTGTCTGTCGGAGCCATCAACCCCCGTATTTTCATCCAATGTCCTCAGACGTAATTCACTTGAGAATGGGAAGGATGCATTGCCAGAATCGGAAATACTGAATATATTTAGTTACTTTTAATGGCATTTCTGTCATGAGAGACCCACAACATTCTTTGCCCACCAAATTTTGCAATTATAGAATTCTTACAGGATTGAATGGGATGGACTTAGGCTGAAACTAATCTGCATGTCCAATGGTTTAGGATGTCTTAGGGAATAAAAGCAGAACAGTTTGTTGGTAAATACCAGCACATACAGCTTTTTACTTAAAAAAAACCAGAATCTTCCAGAGTACAGTTCTCCCACATCTCATTAAAAAGCCCCTTCAATGGAAAAAATGCAATTTAGTCATTTAAACATGCAAGACCCCCATTTTGCTTCCAGGACAGTTAATCAGAGCTCTGCAAGGGAATATGTTCCAACAGCTCTTCTATCCATACAGCAAAACCTCTAGGTTAGGTATCAAGATGCTTAAGGGTAACAGACACTGTGCTCACAATTGATGTCCAACCTGAACCGCCACTGACACAGCTTGAGGCCTTGTCCTCTTGTCCTGTCACTGGCTGACTGAGAGAAACGGCGACCCCCACCTTGCTACAAGGAAAGATCAGACACTGCTTTCCCAATGAATTTAAACTCTTAAAGGATCAAGCAAATGAATTTACCAAAGCTGACCTCCCATGGCACCTGTCAGGTGAAACCTGTGCTGTGAGTGTTCACTACTTCCGATGGCCATGCTATAAAATAATTCAGTTAAATTAATGTTGTTCTGATAGTGCAGATTAGTTTCTCCAACATCCTTGCAGCTCATCACAGCTTGGCCAGCCAGTAGCACAGGAGACACCTGGACAACTCCTGGCTTCTCCCCCAAAACCTGGTGAAGAACCAGGGCAACCTTCCCTCCCACGCCATGCAAAACTCCTCCTGTAGTGCCCAACAGAAAGCCTTTCTGGGCGAGCAAGTCAACCACAGGTTGAATCAGGAGGAGCAGGTGAGGATGGGCTGAGCCATTCACCTGCAGCAACCTGATTTCATTGAGAAGCAAATTACAAACTAAGGATGCTGCCTCCTGCTTCCCAGGGGCCAGGCAGGCAGGGAAGGCTGCAGATGTTATGCTACCGTTACTTTAAAATCAGCTCTCCCCAAAAAAAAGCGTGTTAGTTGGAGATGGTAATGTTTAATTAGTTAGGAACACATAGACTATGACAGCAAAATAATCAGGCCATTTAAGTTCAAGTGTGTAGATTTGTTTTATCATAACAAATAAGATTACTCGGATACATTCATGTTTTGCCATATTTTCTATACAAACGCTGTGGCTTTCTATTACCATCTTCAAGACAGAAAAATAAGCAGAAGAATTAACACGACTTGAGACTTCACACAGATCTATTAATCTTGAGCTATTCTGGACCCAGCAAATGTACTTCAGTCAGTCAGTGTAAACACTTGCATCCATAACTTGTACAGACTACTCACATATGTTAGCATAAATACATGACCAACTTTGGCAGAATCAAGGCATTAAGGTATTTCTAGATATTTCTACCATCTTGTCCATGATATTTAGTTTACTTAGAGAGTCACTTGAGCATATGAAACATTTAATGAAAGCATAATAGACCAAATTTTGCAAGTGAAAGTGACTTTTCATTAAGGAAAAAGGCATAAAAGGACAGCTGAGACCAGATGGGAATTGAGGATGAATGCTTTTTTTCCCTTGTTAAAAATACCCCTTGGCTTTGTCCCATTGAAACCACTGGAAATGTTGTTGCTGATTTCCACAGACGCAGGAACAGGGTTTTTTTATTTAAGCAGCTTATATACATAAGCAGAATATAGAAAGGTGAAAGAATGCTTGTTGGCGAAGTAAAGCCCTACCAAAAATAACCTTTACAGTTGTAAAATATTCTTGTGAAGGAAACAACATGTCAATAAAGAAGTGCCAGGTCACTGGATAGTGATACACATCTGTCAGATGATGCTTCACATTCAAAAATCTGTGGACCTAAGAATACAGGGCTAACACCTTTAGGTGTGACCTGCTGCTGAAAACTGGAAATCCCCGGTGCATTCAGACATTCCATTAAAAATTATTTATGAATGGTGGCATGAACTTAGCAGCAACCTTTCTCTCCCGAGGCCAATAGACAGGCTTGTGGTACAAAATGCAGAAGTCAAAGAATTACAATTCAAACAAGGTAAACCAAGCAATCAAGTTTCATTCTCCTGGCCTCATATCAAAGCTAGCATGGACATCGTGGCCTCATATACAGAAATTCCAGATCAGTGGGACATGCATGCTTTAAAACCTGACTAGAGCTGGGCTAAGTACCCCTACCCGGGCAGCACCAAGGTGCCAGATGTCCCAGGGCAGGATTCACCCAGTGCAGGCTGCAAACCTCACCTTCAACATGTCCCTCTAGATGCCACCACACAGATCCAGCTTGGGACAGGTGCCAGAGGTCCTGCCCAGAAGTTATAATTTTGAGGAAGCTCTGCAGTGGCATTTTTACTTCTCTTTACTCCTTTAGAGATTAAGGTAGGAGGGGAGAAAATAATTCCCACATATCTCTCCTAGCGCATAACCCCCCTGTTACTCCCACAGTGGCTCTAGAGAAACGTTTTCTGAAAAGGGCAATTACACTGAAGGTGTTGGAATGAAGGTAAAATGTTTGCTATGAACATTTATTTCATTCCCAACTAACAGGATGGGAATTTTTAAGTACTGCAACTAAAAATTTCGATGTTCATTTTCATTAGGCAGTCATCTGTTGATTTGTCTTTTACAGCCAAGTAAAATCATCATTGTGATGTATTTCATTTTCTCAGTTGAAAAGAAATGGAACTACAGATTTCCTACTGAGAATACAATAATTTGAATAAAGGGACCTTTTAAAATTATAATATTATATACAGTTATTTCCTTTTCACCCAGTAAAGTGTGGGGCTTTTCACCTCCTTGAGCACACTTGCTTTGCTGCCGCCAAGATGAAGCTGCAGAGACCAAAAAATCCTTTGCTTCCAAAAAGCGAACTTTTTCAAATAAACACTAAATTGGAAGCAAACAACTAAATACATTATTAATAATGCTATTTTATAATAAGAACAGTCTGAATGACGATTAGGATGCACCCCTAAAATAAGAGGGGGAGTAAGATCAAAATTATGTATGTGCAGCTTCTTCTAAAATACATATTAATATAATTTGTACATGTCTTTGATGAATAACTAAGTTCATATCTGTAAAACATCTTGAAAACAGTAATTCCGAAACTAGCACGTACCAGATTAAATGACAACTGACATAAAATGCTACCAATTCACAGCGACAACACTGACCCACTGCAGGAGCCCAGCACACCCTGCTCCTGCATCATAGCCTCACCAGCATGACTGCTGGGACAATGACACCCCTCCCAAAAAAAAAGGTTTGACTATCTAAAACTGCTAGACACACACCAAATTAAGAAAGAATCGAGTACTTTTGAATTTTCAATCTAAAGATGTACTGTGTTATGTGTTTTTACAACATACAGATCTGAAAGAAAAATGCCCCAAATGTCCACCACCTTCACATAGATTCAGTGAAAACAGGAAGACCTCCTTAAATTTACATATCTGAGACCATGCTGTGAGTCTTGGACTCAGTCGGGAAACTGCATAGGAAATCTTATGTATCTTACACTTTTCATGTATCTTATCAAATCAAAAGTGGATAAGCAGCAAACTTGTGTGACCACCTGACCACTGGAGGTTTTTATCCACTGACGCTGCAACTCCCACGAAGTTCTTTGACATCATGATTTTTTTACTACCTTAAAATTCAAACATCAATATGAAATATTGCTAAGAGTAACTTCTGATTACAAGACTTCGTAACAACCCATTTTTTACAACTGCTAAAAATCTTCGCCTCCTCTTTCAACATCAGCCAGCGTCATGCCTGAAGTCAACACCCACACGTAGAAGCTCCATCCCAACTGGCAGATGTTCACAACTTTTATACTCCAAGCAAAGAGAGGGATATGGGAGCTCAGGGGAAGAGGTAGCCTTTGCCCTTAAAAACTACATTTTGTAATCTGTGCTATCATGGCGCCTAGTTTGGCTTTGGATCTCAGATCAGTGTCTAAGGTAACCATTTTACAAGGACTTCTGGATCCCACTGCAACAATGGGGCTGTTTTATTGGTGGCTCTATTAATTTCTGGCTATTTATAGTAAGTACATCTTAAATGGAAATGGAAATGGAAATGCTGCCTTCTGATCCCAGTGCTCCAGAAGGCACTACTAGACAATTAAGTGAGGAACCTCATCACCTTGAACAGGAGGGAGAATTTCTTAAAAGAAAAAAGTTTCTTCCTCTTCTGCTACAAAGGGCTCAGCATAACCAACTCACTGAGCAAGCACTACCAGGAAACAATACCACATTTTTTGAAAACATTCGTCCACATGGTACAGTATCTGTAGCCCAACATCGACGACATCAGAGTTAAACGAATAAATATTTGCATTGCAAAGTTGGATTTGTCTTGGAATACAATCGCTCCTCATGTGGTTTTGACACATGTGCGTTGTCAAATAAATCACAGCTCGCTGGGTGTGCACATTAAAAATAATTCGTCTATCTTGTTAGAAGCCATCACATACTTCAGTTTAAGAGGCGTGAAACTGGGAGGGGAAGGTTTTACAGGCCTGGGACAACTACACATGGAACCCGTCGAGGGAATCTCAAATATCCGACCCTCCAGCGCCGCAGATGCCAGCTCTCGGCACCAACATCCACGGCGGCCTCGACGGCCCCGCCGCACGGGGCGGACACGCGCGGGGTCTGGCGGAGCCGCACAGCCGCCCCCGGGCGGGCGCTGCCGGAGCCCCCGGGACAGCCCCGCCGGGCCGGGCGGCGGCGGCGCACGACGGGGGCGAGGGCGGCGCGGCGGGTGCCCGTCCCCCGGGAGCGGGCGTGCCTACCTCGGATTTCCACACGACGTAGGCGGTGGGGCGAGGCTCGGGCGGCGAGGGTTGCCCCTTCCTCTGCTGCAGCCAGCGCCGGGGCGAGGAGAAGATGCTGTTGACGGGGCTGGCGGTGCCGCTCAGCGCCAGGGCCGAGGGGGTGCGCGCCAGGAAGGGCAGCTCGCAGCCGGGGCTCCGCTTCCCGCGGAGGCTCTCCTCGTCAAAGAGTGCGCTGCCCGGCGGCGACCGCTCCAGCGGGGTGCTGGGGGTGGAGAAGGAGGTGCCGTGGGGCGGCGGGGCGCCCCGATGGCCGCGGCGCTCCCCCGAGGGGCTGCCGGCGGCCCGCGCCCGCGGCGCCCGCCCCGCGCCCTCGCCGTCCTCCCGGCCGCCGCCGATGATGGCGGGGTCGAGGCTGCGCGTCTGGCGGAGTCTCCGCTTAGAGAGGTTCTTGGCTGCGGCGGGGGCGGCGGCGGCCGGGGAGGAGCAGGAGAAGACGCTGCTCAGCAGGCTCTGCGCCGACATCGCGGCGGGCGCTGCCCCGGGCACGGCGGGGCGGCCGGGGGTCCTGCCTGGGCTCTCGCTGCCTCTGCCTCCAGCCCCCGCCACGGCGGCGCGGAGCGGCTCCCGGGGCGTCCCCCGCGCCCGGCCTCAGCCCCCGGCAGCGCGGCCCGACGGCGGCACCACGGGGCTCATGGCGGCGTCCGGCGCTGGGGCTGCTCCGGGGCTGCCGCCGGCGCGGTCACTTTGCTGCGAGGGAGAGGGAGGGGAAAAAAAAAAAAAGTTACGAGAGAAAAGGGGAGGGAAGACGGCAGCAGCGGAGCTTTTATCTGGGCTCGCCGCAGGCTGCTGGAGTCACTCCCCCCTCGGCCGCGATGCGCAGGGGAGCCGCGGGCCGCCCCACACACACCCACCCTGTCGGGTCCAGCGGTGGCGGGGCCCGTCCGCCTCCCAACACGGAGCGGGGAGAGCCGCTCCCGGTGTCGCCCGCACCTCGGTGTCGCCGCGGGACGCCCACGTCGGGGGCGCGGGGGCGGCAGCCCCGCCAGGTTGCGCGGGCACCGGCGCGGCGGGTCCCGGGCGCTGCCACACTGGGACGGAGCGCTTGCGTTTTGGGGAGGGATCGAGTAGCGGCGGACAGCTTTTTTCGGAACGATCGTTCCCGAGGTGCAGCCAAGCCTCGGGCTGACCCTTCTGCGCCCAGCGCCGCGTCCCACTCCTGCCCCGGCTGCTGCTTATGGGAGTCCCGTCCGCCCCAGCTGTGTCGGGCAGAGATGATGTCTTCAGGAAAAACTGCAGCACTAGACAGGATGCTCGCAGATTGCAGCACACGGGACAGGGTCTTCAACGGAGCTCAACCTGTAACTGTGTTCTGGCCCATGTCTCTCTTACCATCCTCTGCCAAAACTCACTACCATGTGCTTACTTTGAGGTACACGGACGTGAGCCCCACAGGCAGCATGGGTCACCCGAGACCTGTAACTCCTCTGCTGAGCACCTCATGGCCACAGAAAAATAAAGAGTGAGACCAGTGAAGCTAAGCCTTCTCAGGACAAGTAACTAAACATGCCTGATCTTTCACTGAGACTTTCTCTGCTCTCACTCCAAGCATAGGCAAGAAAACCTTTACCAGAGAAACAGAACAAACTTGGGAAAAGCAAAATTGTAAAGAAATGCAGAAATAGGATGCACAGAGAGGGACAATACCATGCAGCCCCATAAAGGCAGCCGGCTCCTTCCTCACCTGGAGTGAGGGAAGCAGCCCCTCAGCTGCAGAATCTGACTCCTGTCCCTACTCCTATCTGGGATTATTAGAGTCCTCCCCTCACTGGAAGTGGTTCAGCGGTGATGCTTTTCAGGTTCTTTCTGGATCCCTGACACCATCACTTACTTAGTTTCAACTTAATTAAGTAACCTTTAGCTTCATGGGTGGGTTCAGTTCTGTTGGTATTGTGTCAGTGGATGCTACAGCCATTACATTTTTCGACTTGGAAAGCTAAACAGACAAAACCAAATCCTGTTTTTCTTCCTGACCTATACTTTTATTTATGGAGTAAGTGGAAGATGCCCAACGACAACTCTTGTGCAAGTGGAGAACCTCCCCTGTCTCAGATGCACTCAGAGTTAGACTACTGATTCCGTGGGGCCTAAGCATCCTTCTTTTGACTTGAAAACCCACCAGCTCCACAAACCCTCCAGTCTCCCCAAAACTGTCACAGGCAGCGCTTAGAAAATTTCCCTAGAAAAAGACTGGTTATTTTGAAAAGAAAATGCTTTAGCATGACCCAAGGGTTGTTTTCTCCTCATGCTGCATTTTCTCCTCAAGCCCTAGAGCAGGGTTCTGTTGTTCTCTCTGGGGCTCTGAAGCCAGTGCAGGTAAATGCTTTATGGCAGCACTTTCTGGTTTCATCAATAGAGTAGACAGTTCTCTCCTCCGTGGCGTTGTTTAAGGTTCATAAAGAGCAGCAGCACACGAGTTCATCCACTTTCAAAGGGAGGTGTTCTGGTTTTAGGTAATAGTTCCTAATGAGATTTTTTTTCTTTTTTGGTCTGCAGAGTAGCTTTTCCCTCTTACTTTAATAAACTGTCCTATTGCCTAATTCCAAGTTCCTCCACAGCTAAGGTTGCAGCTGTTTCTGTTTAAAGCTTCATTTTGCCTCTCATTAATGCCTTCAATAAGGTCTCATGCTTGAGACTAAAAAGAAGGTCTGAAACATAAAACAATGATCTGCATTTGTTTCTGCAGTTCTGTGCCCATTCTAGCAATTTGGTTGAGAGACACATCTGCAGTACAACTATACAGATGCGTGGCTCCAAGTATTCACTTTTTTTGTCCTCTACAAATATATCATGAGAACATAAAGGGACAGGAAGACATGAGGAAAAAGGCAGAGAGGGAAATTCAGAGCTGCAAGGAGCTCATTGCATGAGGAATAGAGAGGACAATCACATCTGCCTCCAAAATCCACCAGAAACAGTTCCCACCACTCTCTGTGAGGTGCCCACTTTGAAGAGCTGATACTCTTGGGCACAGCCTGTTGCCAGCAGGCAAACCTCCAAGTTTCCTATTCAGATCCTTACACACTGCACACACAGCCTGTGAAAGGAGACTGAAACGATCAGATAAGTGCATAGTTAGGGGCATACGTCAGCTTACGAGTAGCTACTCTAAATGAAGTGGAGGCAAAGCATTCTTATTTTCACCTGCTTCAGCCCAGGTATTACTACTGCCCAGCTGGTTTTCTTCATGAAAGCCCCCATGAAAAATCATAGTTTTCATGAGAAAGAAACCTGGAGATCACAGCTGCAATTCAAGGAGTAAATGCAGCATATATATAGAGATGCTTCATGAGTAGCTTTGCTACTGGTCTGAGCTACTGTCTGCATCTTTCAGGGGAAACAGCAATAAAAGCACTTACTAATTATTTTTAAAGCTTCTGTTCATTATCACTATGAACTGCACTTATTGTGAAACCCAGCAGCAGTACCCTGAAATAGGCTTGAACTCTGGTGGACACTGTACAAGCACAGGACAAAAAAACAGTTCTGGTTCCCAAACTTTACTGATAACTTCCAGCCACAAGATACTGGCTGTGCAGCCATAGCTGCTGTACAGCCAGTGCACACAGGATTAATGAGATAATACTAGTTGATCTGATGTTGCTCATCAGCCTTCTCTTCTGAAGCAAAGCACTGTAACAGGCTGCCCAAGGAAGGGGTAGAGTTCCTGTCCCTGGAGGTATTTAAAAGATGTTCAGAAGTGGCCCTAAATGATTCCATGATTCTACTTATGCCTTCATTGCCTTGATCTTCACCAACAAAGTCTCCCCCTTTGTGCCTCAAGGTGAAAAAACTTGTAAACAGGGGAAAAGGACCAAGTAATTGATCTTTTCTTGAGGAATCCCAGCCCATGCAAGTCTCAGGAACCAGCGGGGATAAATCTGACGGTGCTCAAAGAGCTGTATGATGTCACTGGAAGGCCACTTTTTATGTTTGAGAGGTCAGCAAGATTTCGAGAGGTACCTCAATGCTTGGAAAAGGCTAAATGTCGCTCCTGTCTTCAAAATGAGCTAGGACTACCCAAGCTGATTACAGGCTGGTGACTTCACTTCAGGAAAATCTCCAAAGCGAGTTCTCTTGGAAGCTATTTCTGGGCATATAGAGGAGAAAAACGTGACTGGAAAGACCCAGCATGGATTTACCAAGGGTAATCATCAGTAATGGAACAGGTTGTGGAATCCCTATCATTAGTGGTTTTCAAGACCTGACTGAAAAAGGCACTAAGTGACCTTGTCTTAGTTTAGTTTTTACCCTTCTGTGACCAGGAGGTTGGGCTATAGACCTCTCGAGGTTCCCTCCAACTGGAATCACTCTGGTTCTAACCAAATATTACTTTTGAATCAAAGTCAAGAAAACCTTAACTTTCAGAAAATTTTCATAGGCTCTGTATAAATGCCTATCACCTGACTTAATAACAAGCCCATTGAATGGGTAAAAGAGAGAAAGTTTTAGAGAAATTATGGTCTTATTTTAACAATGTCTGGTTTTATAATGCCCCATTTAACTGAAATTGGAAGGAGATACTGCCATCTGTTTTGGTTGAATTTTAAAAAAATAATTGTTTATCCAAATGAGAGTGTATTCATTTCAAAAATTAAACAAAGCCTGTTTTGTTCAGACTTCTGAACAAATCTCTGAAAATAAGAGTGATATGGAAAATAGTAGCTTTTTGTTACTCCAGTTATTTCTTTAGAATTTATTAAGCATTTAAAAAAATCCCCAAAAGCCACACTTTTACCTTTACTTTTTTCTTACAGAAGAATTCCTAACTTTGTCATTCCTGGGATTTTTTTTACAGAACTTCTGTCTGTATTGCAGTGGAATTGATTTATAGACATTTCAGCACAGCACTCAAGCCTGCTCCTCCAGAAGAGAGAGTGCTACAGAAGTGTTTGTGGAAGCAACTGTGGAGTGGGTGCATAAGTCCACATAAGGAGCCAGAACCTAGCTTTGGCTCCAGTGGGGTTCAACCTTCACCCAGCTGGTGACCAAGTGACTGTGATGGCCTGATCCTTTTTCTACAGAGGCCACCCTGTGTTTTGGGAGTGGCATCAGTAAAATGTTTATGGCTGCACCATATGAAGTGTTTGGATGTGGCTAGGAAGAAATTGCCCATAGGGCTGCAGCTCTTTCAAGGTCTTCACATTCCCCTGTATCTTACCTGGCATGGGACTCTGCAGGACAGTCACTGAGACACCTCGAGGAGTCTTGGCAAGTGTTTGCTGAGTTTGGCTACTCAGTGCTTTGCTAGGACAGATGAATCTGTGTGACAGCACCCAAAATTAAAAAAAAAAAAAAAAATGAAAGAAAGAGAAGAAAAAAAGGGGAAAAAAGGCATTTTTCTATAGAGGGGAAAAAATGCTTATTTATACTGGAAGGGAGAAGTGATGTAGTACCATTTCTCCTCAAAACACTTGTTAGACTGAAGCAATAGTAATGACAATGGAGATTGCTACTGTATGCCTACTACATATCGTTACAGCAGTTATATATACAGTGTGCATATATATTATATAGCATATGGTATATATAACAAAATACCGTGTATATATTTATAAGTGTGTACATACATAAGTACATATGAACTTTTATATATATATATATATATAAATGCATATATATACGCTAGTATTGGGTGTTATTTTTTCAGAGAGAGAGCGAGACAGTATTATCCTTTCTGTGCTCCGGTCCAGCTATTTCAGTAGCGCACAGGACAAATGCACGGACCGTCCCGGGGATCCTCAGGGGCGGGGCCGGCCGGGGGCGCGGATTCGGGGCTCGGGCCCGCCCCCGGCGCGGCCCCGCCTCGCGCCGCGCGCGCCGCCCGGAGCCGCCGTGCCGATGCCACGTGGGAGGCGGCGGAGCCGCCGCCGCCGCCGGGCCGGAGCCGCGGCCCCGCTGACGCTGGGGACGGCGCTCGCCGGGCGCCGGGAGGAGGGGAGGTCGCGGAGCCCCCGGGACCGCGCCGGGATCGCCGAGACCCGATGGGTGCTCGGCGCGGTGGCGCCCGGCTCGCGGCTCGGCCTCCCGGGCCTAGAGGCGCTGGCGGCGGCGGCCGGGCCTAGGGGCGGCTCCCCGCCCTGGGCGGCCCCCTCGCTGCTGCAGGTGCCGGCGGCGGCCCAGCCGGCCCCGCGGCGGGACGGTAGCGACCTGCCCGCAGGCGCGCCCGCCGCCCTGGCCGTGCTGCGCCTTCAGCCCGGCGCCGAGGGCTCGGCGCGGGCGGCAGCGGCGGCGGCCGGGGCCGCGCCGCGCCTGCGGACCGTCTACGTGAACCCGCGCTGGCTGGAGCGCCAGGCCGCGCTGGGGGCGGCGGCGGCGGCCGCCAGCCCCTGCGCCGAGGCGGCGGCAGCGGCGGCAGCGGCGAGTGGCGCGGCCGGGGCCCCAGCCCCGGCAACGGCGGCGGCGCCGGCGGCGGCGGCGGGGCAGGGCGAGGCCGAGGCGGCGGCCACCCCCTACGTGGGGCTGCGGCGGCCGCTGGGCTACAAGCTGGCCAAGGCCACGAAGGAACGGATCTGGCGGGGGGAGTTCATTGACCTCTTTTCCTTGCTCCACACAGAGCTGGCCCCCGAGCACGGCCCGCGCCCGGGGGACACGCTGGACCAGTGGGTCTCGGCCTTCCTGGTGTACGCCAGCGTGCTGTGCGAGAAGCACCCGGCGCGCTGCGGAGCCATGTTCAAGTACCTGGACACCATCCGCAAGCTGCACGCCACCTACGGGGGCACCTCCTGGATGAACTACGATGAGGACTTCCGGCGGCGGGCGGCCAAGAACCCCTCACTGCCCTGGGGCGACGTCGACTTGGACCTGTGGATGAAGTGGATGGCGCCCCTCAAGTCGCTTGTCCCCAGGCGCCCGCGTGCTGAGAGCGAAACACAGGCCTCACCGGCCCAGCCACCACCGCCGGGCCAGAGCCCCAAGCAGGAGGAGAAAAGCCAGGTGTGATGGGCTGATGGCCGCGCATTTCTCTGCTCCGCTGGCTGGGCATGGTTCTTCCTCGGACGGGAAGAGGAGAAAGGGGCAGGGCAGTTGGGGTGCCCTCGCGTTGGTTGGCAGCTCTCGTCTCGTGATGCTGACCCTTCGCTCGTGCTGACCATAGGGATGTGGTGTCACGGGTGCCCAGCTGGCCACCTTGAGAGGTGTGCGCATTGATGGATGCTCTGAGCAAATGTTTGAGCGTTTATTACTCCGGCCACAGAAAATAGGAATCCCACTTACTCGCTCCTGTGGTATATTTTTGCATTTTCCTGAAGACATTAGAACAAAGGTGTTCTGTGGTTTTGTTATTTTCTTCTGAGTTGTCTTTTAAAAAATCAACTTTCTCAGCAATACACTTATCTGTATGTAAGACAAAGAGTACAGACTCTGCTGTTACTATGGGAGCATGTGGGCAGTTGCAGGCAGCGTGGGATGGCGAAAAATTGATAGGAATAAAGATAAACTTCAATAAGAATGGCCACAGCATGCTAATTCACTGTGATTTGAGGATTAAACCTGGTTTGGGACTCAGTAGATATAATCCACAAGTTGTAGCCTGTTTTGTGGGACAAGGTGATGAGTGTGATTAGAAGTAGGGAGGATTTTGTGTAGCTGTTTTGCTTTCAGTATAGGCAATTGGTATAACCTGTGGTGGATGCAGGCAGGTGTACGCTTTCTCCTGCCTGAGGCGTGACGCTGAGCTCCATAGCTACAAAGGGCTGCCTGCCTATATTAGGGGTTGTGCTGCTTCTCTTACACTGGTGACTGTAGTTTGCCAAATCCCCAGCACAGAAAATGCTGAATGCTGAATGTTGAGTTTCATGCCAGCTGAGTGGTGACAGAGAGATTCTGTTATGTTGGCTATGTTTATTTCTAACTTGCTAATTTATCAGTTGCTGTGCTTTCCTGGGATTGCCAGCACAGAGTGGCTAAGTTGTTTGGCTCATGTTAGCCTGATCCTTTTTCAAGGTCTCTGAAAGTGTTTGGTTTGTCACACTAAGTCCTGCCTTTGGTACCTATCAAAAGTAACTTCTCTAGGCCAGCCTGTGACAAAGAAAGGGAGCAAACACCACACAGTAACATAGATAAACCCAGGCCTGTTGACCTTGTGCCTTCTGTGGTTGATCCTCTGTGTTCTGCAACTTTTTCTGATACTGTCTATTTACATTTTCCATTCTCAAGATGAACAGCTCAGTTCTTGTTTTCCTACAGATCTTAAGTGAACACCAGATGGGCAATGGCTTATAGCTTTCATCTCATCTGAGACTGGACCTTCAGCTTGTCGTGCTAACCACTCTTGTAACTTCTTCCCCAGCAGCTGGTCTGTCAGTGCAGAGCTTGGCTCTGTTGTCTGCTCATGTACCAGGGGTCTCGATCCCCTTTGAATTCATGAAAATTTCCTAATTGATTTCTTTCAGTGGCATTGATATATTTTTTTCCTAAGAAAGTGTGTAAAGAAAAAGATTATTTTAACTAAGTTACAAAATACCAAAAATTTAGTGTTTGTAAAATGAGTAGTGCTTTAGCAGCACAATGAAAAAGTAAAACTTGTGCAATTAATCATTGGGGTTTCAGCCACCTTTCTGTTATTAGAGCAGTTTTTAAATGGTAGCAGCATATAGTCCCTTATAACTGTTTAAAAACGTTCTTAATTGAAATAATGGTTTGAGCAGCTGTCAAATGTAGATGAGGCCTAGGATAAAGCTGGAGTTTATCATTGGCAAGGTCGCAGCAAGGAAATGTTTTCTTAGCGGGGACCTTTGCATTTCCACCGTATCTCCCCAGTTCGTTGCAAGCTCTGTTGATGTTGCGTAAAACTACTTAGCAAAATAAGACCTGACATCACACTCGGGCAAAAGAACTAGAGAATTAAAATGGCAGAGAATAGTTATTTTATGGCCTTAAGACTTTGGACACAATATAAGCTTTTCCACATTCATGCTGTCAAAAGGAAGAGGAGGTGTTTTACAAAAACCTTTTTTTTCCAGATTGTTGGTTTGAACTAATTTTGTTTTTGTAATTTCAAGGGATAGCTTTAGGCAGCCTGACTGGATTTCATTTTCCCTTTTAGTCCAAGACTCCTTGAATTTGAGCATCATTTAGTTTAGTGCCTGTATCTCTGATTCTGCATTTCCACAGATGGTTAAACAGTAAAAAAAAAAAGTGAAGGTATACAAAGTGTTTTGTCTGAAGATGGCTGTCCTTTCTAAGGCACTGGTGAAGAGCTGTGACTTTGGTTTACATGGAAAGAGCAAAGTGAGAAATCCTAGTTTTAGTTTGAGTGTGATAACTGGCGTGTATGTAGTATAGCTGAGATTCATTCCTGCAAATTTACGTCTGTATGTATAATTTCTGACAATTCTCTTTTTTTCTCCAGACTCCATGAAAACAGAAGACCAGTTGGGATAGCAGTCAGACTAAGTGGGTGAGTTTATTTATAAAACTGAATTACTTTGGATCTTAAATATTTGCAGATTTGTTAAATACAGAATTTCTTATTGGTGCCAACAGCCTGACTCCGTTGGTGTTTAAGTGGAGCTCTGGTATTCTAGTGCATTCTTTTACCTCTGCTTCTGTTGCGTTGCAAGCTGTGCTAGAGAAGACGTAGGAAATTCATTTTACCCAATCAGCAATTGTAACAATGGACTACAAACCTGCAGAGCAAGCCGGTTTGCTGGAAAACAGGAATTCCTGCAGCGCAGCACTTGTCACAGACTATCCAAAGAGGGCAAAGATTCAGGAAGGTGAATAAATTGAACATTGGTTGAATGAGGTCAGGAACACTCTCCCGGAGGAGAACCCTGCCCTAAAATACTACTTTGAAAGTAAAAGCCAATTTAATGCGCAGATTAAACCTTCTCATTTGACCAAACTTGTGTGCAATCCTGGATCTTTGCAGACCACAACCGGACACTTCAAAACCCTGTGTATTATATTTGTTTAAAGAAAAAATAAATCATAACTTTGTCTTGTTACAGCTGTTAATTTTGCCATTTCATTGAGAGTATCTGCAACATAAATGTGTATTTGACTCAAAAAAGTATCACACACTTGGTATAATAACTCAGGTTGTCAACAGAATTATTCTGTGAGGCTCATTATCTTCTCCATTGTTCTACATTAACCATTGCTGTCATTGCCAGATAGCCCAATTGTGCATTACAAAATTCTTCAATTATAATAATTGACCTAAGTTATAATTGTTTTTATCCTAGTAGAATACGTAAAATCCTGACCATCAGACTAGACCTTTGTAGTCTGGTGTTCATGAAAATCTTTTTCACTGGTTCACAGTTTTCATTCTGCATCTCAGTATTTTGTTTTCTTCTCCTTTTTCCTTGCATACTAGGGAGTATGGTCAAGGTAATACTATGATCCAGTAATGCGCATGATGGTAAGGGTTTGCCTTTAGTTGTTTCAGGAAAAAGCTGCCATTTTCTCCTCTCCCTTTCTCGATAGTTCCAATAATATGCATAACATAACGTGTTTGTAAATTGATATCAAACTGTTTGTGACTTCACCTAAATAAATTTTTTTATTTAAATGCTATTCTTAATCTTACGGGTTTTTTCCTCCCTTGTTCTTGTATTGCCACTTCCCTTTTGTAATCACTTTTTTTCATCACCTGACCTTTTACACAATTTCTGCTTTTCAGTTATTAAAGCACAACTGAATTTTAACTAGTAAGTGAAAATAAATCAGCCTTTGGAATTTTCTTCCAATATTTTGCATAAAGACTTCATAATGTAGCTGTAGTTGTCGTAGCTTACTCATCTGCCAGTTTTTGAGACAGTGATAGGTAGCACGTATCAGGCCTTGGAAATAAAATAGCTTCTGTACTAAAATACCAGTACCTTAATGGCCTCCAAACTGAAACTGATGTAGTGAATGCTGAGATTCCTGCATTTGATACAGTAGAATATAGAACACTTCTACAGATGGAATTACAAGTTACAAAAGTACTTTTTGTTTTCAAGAAGGGGCTTAAACTCAATCATCAGATCACTCGTGCTATTTTTCCCTTGCCTACTTGTTTTAAGAAATCAGAACTTGGTTACTCCCTGGTCTCTGCTGTGTTTGTTACCATCAATTGCTACATGAGCTGCAGGCATCTCCTCCTAAGCTAGTGCTGTAATAGTGGCAGGATTTGGGGAGGGTGTGGGAAGAGGTGGATGTGGAGTGAGGAAGGATGGGCAGATACTGGTCTCATCTGTCTCCTTGGTAGAAGTGTCTGTAGGTGAGTCTTAACCTACTGACCAGAGCAGCAAAGCAGCAACAGTTTTGGGTTTTGTGTCCTCTTTGGGAGCAGCATAGCCAGCTGGAGTCTGAAACACTTCCTAATATTCTTTGCTGAGTCCTTCTGCCAAGAATGTTTGGGGTTTGTTTGTTACTCTCTCCAGCTTTCATACAGTCTGGTGCCCTTCCTGGCACTGTCACCTCCCAGCCTTCTGTTGCTAATGGTGCTGGGTTGGACCACCCTGTCTTCCATGTCTGCTGAAGGGCTCTACCTTGCTCTCCAGTGTCAGTGGCTACTTTAAAGTTGCCGCCTGCTTTCCTAATGAAACTTGTTTCCTGTTATTGGCAGTGATGTTTTTGCAACATGTGGGACCTCCTCCCCCTTTTGCTGTTTTTCTTCCTCACTGTCTTTGAGCCACCCTGTAATTTCACTGTGGTACTTGTGCATCCTTGCTTTGGGGTTTATTGCTGCATGTGTGCTTTGCCCCCCATTGCTGTGCTGTAAGCTGCTGCAGGATATTTCCTGCTACACTAGTTTCTCATTAAAATTGTTGGACTTCAAGGGATTTCTTCAAATTCCAGCAGTTAGGTTACTGCACGTGTTTGCCTCTATCCTTGACACTGGGGATAACCCTTTGACTAAGTGCTCTGTGAGGATAGAGCACACTCCTGGAGAGCGGCTTGGGATTGAACCATGATTCTGCTCCTCTTTGAATAACTGTGATCTGCAGTGGAAACCAGTGATACAGAGGAGTTATTTTCTATAAATACTATCTCTCTAAGTCCTATATCTTAGCATGGGAGGGTATCTTTGGTGCCGCTGCAGTTTCTTATGCTTTGCTCAAAAAATTTTGAACATTTTTATAAAGGTGCCGCAGAGCTTTTCACTAAGCCTGATGGAATTTCCAGCTGGGAACACTTGTAAAATGTGTGGGAATTGATGTGTTTGGGAGGACCAGTAGCTTATAGAAAAACAGTTTTCTCTCAGTTAATTAGAATTAAGGAGCATACTTTTGATGAGTAATTTCAAATAAGTTTATTTTTAGGGATTTCTAGCAGGATATCTTTTCTTTCCCACAAATTTGCTGGATTGATATGCATTGTTTTTGCAAAGAACAAATCAAAACTAGTGCAGTGTGATTCTGACAGCACAAAACAAGTTGCAACATAGGGATAAGACTAAAATACCTAAGTCTTTAAGCCAACCAATGTGCCTGGGGAGTTTAGAATTGAGCTTTAGCAAAAGTAGAGTCAAATAAATGGGATTTCTAACTTCCACCTGTGTGCAGCAGTTCACTTTGAGGTATTTGAAGCATCTGAAAAGACAGGGCTGTTACTACTTTTTTGGCCTTATTAGTATAATGATGTGTCTTTAAAGATAAGGTGAGAGCAGAATATTTTGCATCTGGGGTATCCTGTTGTATCTGCAGTTGAGCAAAATTACTTCTGATCTCTGATGCGATCCTCTCAGTTACTTGGTGTGGCTTCCGATTTAAGCTCCAAACATTGCTTTCCCATCTTCTGCTGTCTCCAGTCATCTTACCAGCTTGGTTATCTTCTTTATAAAAATCTGCTGAGCGCATCAGCCCGGTCTGTATGTACAGAGCCTTTCACCCGGTGTGGGTAGGTCTGCCAAGTTGTGTGATCTGGCACAAAGCAAGTCAGAGTGTGTCTTAAAGTGTGGCTTGATGGAGAGCACATGGGAGGCTCCCCACCTACCTGCAAGGCTTCTGTGTTTTTGAGAAGCCAGTGGCATTGGCAGCATGTTTTTCTGTCCACTCCTCTGGTAAAATCAAACCCAAAAGCCCCAGAGACTGTTGTAACCATTGAGGGGAGGGATGTGACTCAGTTCTAACAGCCTAGGTGTTGGTGGAAATGTTGCCTAGGGGAGTTACCAGACTTCTTTTTAAGTCATATGCTTAACAGGAACTGCAGCAATTGATTGTGTCTATGGGAATGCTTCTGGTAGTTCTTCTATGAAGGGATTATATCTCTGAAAACTTTCCTGGGGAAATTATAACGATCTTATTTTCCCCTCTTGTTATGGTACCCAAGTTTGGTTTTACCCTGTCATGAAGTTTAGCATGCCTCAGCCCAACCCGATAAAGGACATACATTTTGATCCATAAAATCTTCTGGGTACAGCATTTCTTCTTTTTCTTCACCTGGGAATTCTCATCAAAACCACTTGGCATTGTTTCAGTTTAGCAGTTTCTGGGCAATCAGCTGAAGAGAAGTGGGGATTTAAATAGCAGGAACATATTTATGTTGTCTTACTATTTGTAAACTTGAAATAATTCAATAAGTACTTTTACCTTTTTTGGTGGTTGTTGCTCTTTCTTTAAAGAATACTTTCTTTTTCGCAATGTCTCAGTGTAGTTGTTGCTGTGTCAACATTTCCAAGGCAGCAGGGGAATGTTTACATTAAAAAACCAAAGTGTTTTCTTTACATTTTTTAATTGCAAACATTTGTGTCCATAAAATCCTTTCCACAAAACTTAGGTAGCTTTTTTTTCTTCTTTTCTTCTTTTTTTCTTTTTTCCTCTTTTTTCTTTTTTTTTTTCATTTATTTTTTCTTTTATTTTCCTTTTTTTTTTTCTGATTCTGTTCAAAGCTAAGCCAGAATCACATTCAGTTTCCAGATTTTTTTTTATTTTCTGAACCATGCAATATGAGCTTTTTATCTGAATCTACATCAGCAGGTGTAGAAGATGCCACTTGCCACTTCAAATGGCAGTTCTAATGATCTGAAGTCAGGAGTGGTTGCTCAGAAACAGCTACATTGCTTACACTGGCTGCAGATGTTATAAGTACCAACTGCATTGCTGATATTCAGAGTGTCCATAAATGCCCTCTCTTACCCCCAAATATGAGGTTACATGAAGGCAATAGGCAGTTAAAGGGTTATATGAAGGTAGTAGGCAGTAAAGTATGCTGATATTGGTTGGGGCTGCTTAATTGATAACCTGCAGGACAGCATGGTGACAGAGGACCTGGACTGTGTGTCCCTTGTAGATGTTCCTGGCATGAACAGGGACAAGGCATGTCTTTGAAATGTGTGTCATGGGCCAAGAGTTCAAACCTCCTCTGCCTAAAATTCCCACCTTGCAGTTGGGCATTCTGGCATGTGTCTGCCACCATGCCTCCCTAGTCTCATCTCTTGGGTTTTTTTCACTTTGCAACAGTGTCATTCATGGTGTTTGGAATGAAGAAATACCACCAGGGCAGGCAGATGGTTTCCCACCATGCACATCTCCCTGGGATGATCTATGCAGTGCTAAGCGAGTTTTTTTTTCCCAGCTTTTAGCTGTGGAATGACAATTATACAAGTACTTAACAGAGGTGCTGGGCTTACAAATGTTAGCAACTCTGGACTGGAGATAATAAAAGAGGTCAGTTAAAGGCGGGGAAATGTCTGACAGTACCTTTACTCTGGGCATGCAGGTGTGTATATTGCTGCACTTGGTGTGACTGAGTAGACTTTAAGCAATAGGCTCCTTGCAGTGGTATTGGATTGGGAGAAGCATTTAGTTTTCCTTTCCTGTGTCATTTTCCTTGTCCTTTCTCCCTCACCAACAGTCTTCCAAGCAAGATATGTGACCTTGTTATTGAGTATTGGTGGATAACATGGGAAATCTCACTGGCATTACATGGGGTCACTGGGAGAAATTAGTGAGTTTACACCTGTAAGGTCATGAAATTTTTCCAAGAGCAGCACAAAAATGTTGGTGGTATTCAAGGGCAAAAATAGTGACTTTGAGGGTACCCGGTCTGTCGTTTGCTTTCCCATTGAGGAAAAGAAGATTCAGCTTTCATGCTTAATGCAGTATTCGCCAGTGGAAAAGCTTTGGGCAGAGTATCCCTGTGAGGTTTGGTAGCAGAAAGTAAATTACATGTGCATCAGTATTGCTGCAGGTGGTCTGTAGGCCAATACATGAACAGAAAAAGGAGCCCTGGCCAGCAGGTGAAGCTAGCCAGGCTGTAGTGATGCTGACCCACCAAGCCTGAGGGCACTTCATGGAACTGGTTATGGAACTATGGAGCCCAAGGAGGGACCTTAAAAGATCACTCTTCTTGTGCCTTAGCATGCTTTAAAAGAAAACCAAAACAACAAAAACCCACACAGCCTCAAAGTACTTTCATTGTATGACTAGAATATAGTTGCAAGTGCTTTCTGAAAGGACAGTGGGTGATATCTGGTATGCACCATTTCCTACCATGCATCTTCTGTTTTAAACATTTTGATTACATGCAAATGAAACAGAGTAAAATTGAATCTTACAGTACTATTAAAGTAGAGAACAATACAATTTACCAGTATGTTAAGACAACTTAAAATGTTTCTCACTTTTGTTAGCAAGCATTTAAAAACATGTTTGGTTTGTTTTGGGGTTTTTTTGTCAGTGCTCAAAGCATTGAAAACAAACCCTTAGCATGTTACAACACTGTTGCACTCTTGAGAGCAGCACAAGTTGTTCATAGCCCTTTGTTGCACAGAAGTATAAATAATCTCAGTTATTCCCCATCAGATGGGGAGGAATGGATAAGCACATCCTTTACCGGCCTCTTACAGGAGGAAGCTGTTAATATGGAGTGCTTCCCTAAAAGGAGAGGCTGAGAACTAGACCTCAGGTCATCTGTGTTCCCCACTGGTTCACAGCATCAGAACGACTAGGCTTGGAGATACACAATACCTTTTTGCTTCTCTTGGTCTCTCCAGCCCATAGTCCCTTGAATGAGCAGTTTCTGCAGAGCATGGAAACAAGCTCTTCTTTCTTGTGTTACCTTTTTTTTTTCCTGGTGTTCTGCAGCTTCTGACTTGATACCTTGTTCTGTGAAACTCCTGCAAGAAGTGCTGGAACTGAGAAACAGGTGAAGAGGGCTGGCTGAGATGTTTACTGTTGTATGTAAGAAAAGTGCAATGAATGCTACTCAGCTTTCCTAAGCCTGGGAATTGTTTGCTATAGCCTGGCTAATATCTCCCAGTGGTGGAGGACCAGAAAAGTAAACCTGCTTACTGCTATAGCTTGTGTTGCGCAAGAGTGTATCACAGCATGCCCTGTATATTGAATGGCATGGGCATAGGAATATTTGGCTGGGGTAGGAGGTGAAAATTACTTGAGAGACATGTCCTGGGAGGATGGCCTACTCTGGCATAACCTGGCAAGACACAAGAAAGGAAAGCATCTTAATTCTCTTTCAAAATGCAGGAGTGACTTTCTTGAGATAGTGTTGTTGCCTTGAGTATGTGTGCCTTTTTAATGCAGAGTGTTTTAAAACTAGTGATGCAGGTAATGGGCCTGGTCAAGCAAGAACCTGAAAGCTTTGAAATGTTAGCTCTAGATAGCTTCATATGTGAGTTTGCTCTGCTCAAGACTGCTGGCAATTAAATTAACTGATGTATTCATGTTTTAATGCCTATGAAGTTGCACCACAGGTTTACAGTAGCATTGTTGAATAATTATTTTATGCACAACAATCAAAGGACCTAATCTTCTGATTTGTCATTTTCCCTCCTCCCCCTCCCACCTTCCCCTTCCCCATCCCAATCTGTGGGAGAGACGCCACTGTGAAAAGGAGAGCAATTTCAGACATCGTGGTGAAGGCTGGATTTACTTAGGAACCTTCAGAGAGTGCCATTTACCTCATGTTCTCCTCTCTGTAGCTGCACCCTTGAAAACAGGCAGGACTAGAGAGGCAAAGAGTCAGCAGCACCCAGGTGGGTCAGTGAGGAGGAGTGAGCCCTTTGAGGTAGGTAAGGATGGGGGAGTTGTCAGTATTTAATGACTTTCACCAATGGTGTCCATTTTAAGGATTTGGTGAAGTAGGAAATGCACCCACCCCACACACTAGTACTTACACAGAGCTCCAGAAAAGTGGTGAAGGTTGGGGGTGGCTTTGGATTCCCTGCTTTCCCTCCTTGCCTCTGCCATGCTTGCTGTGGAGGCTTTAGCAGGAGCAAGGGGTCAATTCACCACTCCTGTTCCCTTGACAAGGGCTTGTGGAGTTCCAAGGGGTGCTGTTGGAAGAGAGGTGGGTGAACAGTGGCTGAGGGCTGGTGGGAACAGTACAGAAAATCAAGTGCTGTGCCAGGGCTGCATGACTGCCTGAGCTCATCTTGCTCCAGGAGCTGAAGGTGGAAGCAGAAATTTAGTTGATGTCTAGAAAAGCTGAGTTTTGCAAATTTGTATGTCAGCATTGGAAATTGTAACTACAGAGCCACAGGAGGCTGGAGAAAACAGTCAACAGTAAACTAGGGAAATACTCTATTTGGAGGCCTTTTTCAAGCAGTAAAGAAACAGCAAATTCTGCAAGATTTTGTTGTGTGTCATGCTAAGGACAGTCAATTACTGAGTCATAAATGATAGAGATGCATTGTACAGATCAATTTGTTGAGTGTGGCATATGAATATTTCTTCCCTATGTTATTTCCTATTGTAGTTTCTATTCCAGTCTTTGTCCTGGAATTACACTTTCTTTTTTTTTCTTTTTTTTTCACTAGGAGTTCCCAAGAGCAGGCAGTGGCAATACCCTGAGTAGAAACTCTAGCGCTCTCCTGGATACACTCATGGTTTATCTTCCATGTGTGCTCCTTTGCTTTTGTGTATGCTGGGTTTTACCTCCTGTTGTTCTGTGTAGTTCAACAGTTTGCTTGGGCCTTTGGCAATTTCTCAATGTTTCCTTTAAAGATGATGATTCAGCCCACAAATTTCCAAATTATCCCAGTATTCCTTCTAATTTCTTCTTAATGAATGTGCTTCCAGCATCTCTAAATACCTGTGCTAGATAGTGGGTAAGAGAAGCTCAACTTCTGTGTCTTCAAGCTTATTTTGTTCCTCTCGTGTCTCTTGTACTCTGGGACACTGTTCTGTTCTTTACAGTGCAAGCTTCTCCTTCTCATGTTTCTAAAACAAAGCTTAGCCACCTGACCTAGGATGCAGCATTATGTCCAAAAAATATCATTCAACCCATTTTGTTCAAAGTGAAGCTTCTCCTACAGCAACTATATAAATATTACTCCAGTTTTTCACAGATGGGCCTCTTACATTCAGCATCACACTTATGTACATTTATTTATAAGAAGTATTTCCAATTGAGTGTTTTCATTGTTGAAGATGTTATTTTAACAGGTTGCAGCATCAGAAAAGTTGTTTGTTTCTTCCAGAAAATAGCAATTCCTATAAAACAGAAAAGGTCCTGAAAACCCATCTCAGTTATTTTAAGATGTTTTGTTCCTTTTTACTCCATGAAAGGAAAATTGATTGATCTAGGAATTTGCACAGAAATTTCTCTCGCTTTACTGGAAAGCCCTGAAAGTACATGATAATCATCTTCTAATGCAATTTTTTACTGCATGAATGTGTGTGTGCTAACAAAACAAATGAGTCTTGGCTTTTATATGAATGAAGATGGCCTGCAATACAAGTGGAATGTTCCAAAGCATTTTGAAATCAGAAATTTTAAATTATTTCTCATTTTCTTTCTTTTTCTTTTTTTTTTTTTTTCTTTTTTTACTTGGAGAATAATCAAATTATGTGAACCAATTTCTCAGACTATATTTGTAGCACTATCTTTACTTTTTATTTTGGTGGTCTGGCTTGGAGCCAGACTTTTTTTTTTTTTTGACTTGGAGTTTTTCTCGCAGAATGCAAAAAGGCTGCTTTATTGTTCTGAACATTTTGCAAAATGTCCTTTCAGAGTTGACTTTTCTAAGTTAACCGACACTTGTGCAGTTATTTTCTACTTCTTAGAAAACCACAGCTGAAAGGAGCAATTAAAAACTTGACTGCTGCTTTAAACTTGGAATTTAATCTGTATTTAACACATGTAAGCTCTCATTTCAAGATTGTTTGATGCAGCCATTTCCCCTGTCAGTGTTAATTGTACTTTCAGGTGTGTGCAGACTGTAGGATCTGGCGCTCAGGGATTTAGAAATCATGGGCTCTCATATAAGTGATTCCAGATGGGTGGATTTTTCCTTTGGACACTCCTGGGTCTTCCCAAGACATAACTTGTACCAGCCAGTCTACCCTTGCAACATGATGCTTCTCGAGAGCCATTTGGTGTAGATGGGCTGTATTGTGCCTCCATAATGCTGCGCTGAATTTCTCTCATCCAGAGTTTCAAGCAGATTAATACTAAGCCTTACCAATACTGATATAAAAAGAAACACATGAAAAGTTCCTGGAGGTGACTCCCTGTATGTTCCCTTAGTTTCAGTCACACTGCAGGAGCAGGGAGGTGTTCTATGCAGAGACGGGTGAGCTGATCCTGGTGTTAGGTACTGCAGAGCTGTGGCAGCATCCTGGGGATGTAGGTCTGTAAACAGCATCCCCAGCAAGACAAACACAAAGGAGGTGAACTGCTGCTCATCTGTGGCTTTGGGGCAAGGCAGATGTCCATCTCTGTAGTGCGAGGTACAGAGCTCGGATTGACTCACAAAGCTGTCTAAGCATAGGAGAGCACTGGATCCAAGTCACACCAGTCCCAGTCATGGCAATGACTAAACCTGCATGTGACTGAGTGCTGTGAGCTACTGTACAGGACACCAAAGCATTGTGCCTGCCTACCTTTACTCCCCTTCTCCCTAAAATATACAGCTAAGTTTATATAAATGTAAAATACTCATACGCAAATACCAAGTGGATTTCATGTCAAGTTTTAAATAAATGTCAATGGTCTAAGCAAAAATAAATAAATAAATAAATAAATGGCTGCGTGTGTCTGTTTTATTCAAAGCCACATTTGCAATTTAGAAATGTTGGTTGGAGCTATCAGACTTTTGCCAGCTCTCAAGCAGAGGAGAGAAACTACTGTTGGGAAGTCAGCTGCCTCAGGTGATACACTACTTATGGGTGTGTTGCATCTATTAACTGCTCCACCAGTCCCTGTCTGAAATTTGGGTTGTTGAGGGGCTCAGCTGCCATCTCAAAGCTTGTCACGTAAAATCAAGGCACCTCTAGTTGGACCAAGTTAGGCAAGCACCCTGAGGACAGAAAATCTGATCATGAATAGTTGTAAAAGAGTGTCTTTTGGTTGCTCTCTTGGTGTTTGTCACTCCTATATCCCAGGAAAAGTTCTCACCATGAAAAAAAAGAAGTATTGTCTTGTTTTAAAACAGGATGAAGCTTCACATGCACAGAGTTGGTATCTGCAAAGTTGCAATGTAAACTTCTATTTCCTGGGCAATAAAAGTTCTCATTATCCTCCTGAGGCATTGATAGTCTTTTCATTTTCATTCTCATTCTCCCAGCAGACTACAGAGCAAATAACAAATGAGTACTTTGATTTTTACCAACTTTTAGCAGTTGGCCTGTTTTCATAATGCAGAAATTATTGCACAGATTGTTGTTTTGGCTGGAGGAATAAGTTCTAACACATTGCAGATCTTTAATGGGGAGAATTGTTCTGGAGACAACCATGTGTCCTGGGAAAGACATGAGAAAAGATAAACAAAATAAATGAATACTTGGAATGGAAATGGTGAGTTAGTAGCTGCCCAAAGTGGAAAGCAGAATTCAAGTGTATTTCTTCTCATGCATGTGCAGTATCTTGAATCAAAAGAAAGAACACATGGAATCTGCCCATTCTTTCTAGTAACTGCCTGCATGCTCACATCCAGCTAACATTTGCGTTTTCAGTTTAAGCAGGAATACTGTAACAAGTCTTAGCCAACCAACAGACTATATTGCAATGGTTAATTTGATGTATTGTTAATTTTAATCTTTTTGTGTTCCCATTACATTTAGATACTCATTTGCTTTCAGTCTGAAAATTCAAGAAGGTGTGAGCATTGCTTTTGATTAGCTATATAGACCCATCCTGCTAGACTGAGTTACAGCATTAGGGATGGATGGGTCTTCCCTTGCGTTGATCATGGGTCAGCTGAGGATTTCACCGGTGTGGGAAGAGTATCGCTAATGTGAATCAGCAAAGCTGGCCCTTCACTGCACTCGCCTGGCCCCCTGCCAGCATCAGAGCCATGCCTGCTTGAAAGCAAGAGGTCACACTCAGTGCTCTGCTGAAATATGCCTGTTGTTGGCATAAGGCTCCCTACTGCAGAGCAGTGAAATTCAATGTAGTCCTCAGGATCAGCCTGGCAGCAGCTCATGGGTATGAAGGCACTTTGTCATTCTCTTCAGGACATGCTGAACAAATCCTTAGCCAAGCAATGGAAATAAGGCACATTTCCAAGTCGTGTCAGTGAGTTCCAGCACAGTGCTTGACAGTAACTCTGTGCATACTCCTACTCTGCCTTGCTAAGGGATGTGTTTCAGTCTGTCCTAGAGAGGAATGAACTTTTGCAGCTTGCAAAGTACCTGTAACTGCTCTGGATGAGCCTCAGACTGATTTTCAGCTCCTTAAACCAAGAGATTTAAAGAAAAAGCACTCTCACTCTGTTTAAGCTGAGATTTTGTTCTTCTGAAAAAAAAAAATATTTCCTTTTAAGCTAAAAATTCCTGGAGAAAGTTGTAGGGGGTAAAAAGACATAGACCTATTTCTCACTGATGAGTAAGAGACAATAATTTGAGAAGGCACTTTTCAAGGACACCATTTGCTCCTTGTCAATACAGACCTACAATACAGCTTTAATTATTCTAAAGTTTCTTCTGAGCTTTGTCTTTACACATAGTCCTATGCTGTTTGTTTCTTTCCACCTTGATTGTTAATCCCCTAATTTTTAAAAATTCTTTTTTCTGTTAATTTGATTAAAAACAGCACAGTGAACTTCTTTTTCCTTGCCTTACAACTGGGACCTTCACCATGCACCCAGTTTCCCACAACTGTCTCTTCATGTCATATGCCAGAGCCTCTCTACACCCATCTCCCCATACCACCATCCTCTTCTTCTCTTGCTTTGCCTGAGGCTCTGCATGTCCTCCCACCTGATGTTTCTTCACACTTCTGAGTGCCATGAATGTGCCTCTCAATCTCAGTCCTCATGCTCACCCACACTGTGTCCCTCCCCAGACCCCCACCCCAGTCCCCACTGGCATCCCTGCCACCTGCATTTGCTCTCTCAAATCAACCCTCCAACTAGGAGATTCTCCTGTTCCCACTGATGTTTTATTTTCCATCTCACCCACTGACATTCCTAAGCAGCGTGGGATCTGGATGAAAACAGGGCGTTGGTTTAGCAATAAATAAATAAATCTTTAAGGCTCTCCATAGCTCTAATTGGCAAAGGAAAGGTGAAAACACACTTGTCTTAATAGAAATCACAGAAGTAAAATGGCACACTGTGGGAGTAAGGAGGACAGATGAAGCAAATCACGGAAGCACATAATGGGTATGGTTGGAAGGGACCACAGTGCTCATCTGGTCCAACCTCCCCTGCTCAAGCAGGGTCATCCTGGAGCACAAGGCACAGGATTGAGTCCAGGCAGTTTTGGAATATGTCCAGTGAGGGAGACTCCACAGCCTCTCTGGGCAATCTGTTCCAGTGCTCAATCACATGCACAGCAGAACCATTCTTCACATTCAGGTGAAACTTCTGTGCATCAGTTTGTGCCCATTGCCTCTTGTCCTATTGCTTGGCACCACCGAGTAGAGGCTGGCTCCATCCTCTTGGCACCCTCCCTGCAGATACTTACATACATTGATGAGGTCCCCTTTCAGTCATCTCTTCTCCAGGCTGAACAGGCCCAGCTTCCCCAGCCTTTCCTCATAAGAGAGATGCCCCAGTGCCTTAATCATCTTTGTTGCCCTCCACTGGATCCAGTCCAGGAGCTCTGTGTCTCTCCTGTCCTGAGGAGGCTGGAACTGGACACAGCACTCCAGATGTGCCTCACCATGGCTGAGCAGAGGAACAGGATAACCTCCCCTGACCTGCTGGCAATGCTCTTTCTGATGCATCTAAGGATTCCATTTGCCTTCTTGGCCACAAGAACACACTGCTGGCCCATGGACAGGCTGTTGTTCAGCAGGACGCCCAGGTCCTTCTTCACAGAGCTGCTTACCAGCAGATCAGCCCCCAACCTGTACTGGTGCAGGGGGTTATCATAAATTTTGCAGCCAATTTTTTGTTAATTGGTACTGCCATCACTCAATAATCTCCTTTTCCAGTGTGTCCCATGTTCCCATAATACTACCTAAACTGGCTTCATTTTTCTCCTCCACTTCCAAGCCTTCAGGTCTATGGCTGCCATGTTCCAGGGAAGCAGAGAATGCAGGAACTCAAAGGAAATGCCACAAACACCTCCAGACTTCTTTTTCCAACTATTCCCACAGCAACCTACAGCTTTTTTTTTTTTTTTTTTTTTTTTTTTGTGGCTTCAGTACATCACACTGTGAGTCTGCAGCCAGAACCATGTGTGTGTAAGCAGGTGACATTATCTGGAGAGATGAGGCAATGCAGTTTCACTGCAACATGAAACCTCCCGGCCTCCACGGCCTTCTTGATAAGATATCTTCTTGATAAGACAGCCCCACTTGGCGTGGCAGGTGCACACCTTTTGGAAGACAAGCTACAGAAACATATCCTGGGAATATTCTACAGGTCAGAAAAGGTTTGGGACACAGCTTTGTGAGGAGCTTTTTTTTTTTTTTACTCCAGTCACAAGCCTTGTCATTGCTATGACCTTGGGAATGCGGTTGGGGTCGGGGTCAAGAGAATCAGGATTGCATTCAGGTTTGCTGCTAGGAAAACCAGCAACAGCCTGTGGTAACAGAGCACTGTAATTAAGCCAGGTGAAAACTAAAACCACATTGAAACTCTCCCATAATGTGAAGTCTTTGAGATCCCAAACTACATCTAATTTTTGTAGCTTAAGCAGATACTGATGTTAGATGTCTTTTCCACTTTTCCAGCCAGCCCCACAGAGCATTGGCTACCACCCATGAATCGGTGTACAGGTAAAGCTTTGGCTACTTCTCTCTTTCAGCAATGTCCAGGGCCAGCTGAACAGCTTTGAGTTCGGCAAGTTGGCTTGATCCACCTTCTCCTTCTGTAGCTTCTGCAACCCGGCGTGTGGGACTCCATACGGCTGCTTTCCATTTTCGCTTTGCTCCCACAATACGACAGGAACCATCAGTGAAGAGAGCGTAGCATGTTTCATCTTGTGGCAGCTGGTTGTAGGGTGGAGCTTCCTCCGCCCGAGTTACCTGTGTTGCAGAAGGTTTTATTATCTTTCCAAACTCATTTGAGATCACTGCTAAAGGAAATATAGGCAGTGATTTAACCCCAGCAAGTCTCTCAAAAGATCAGATACTTAATCTTGCTTAAACAGAAGAGGCATCCTGAGGAAGAGAGATTTATTTTCATAATAGGGTGGAAAACATAATCAGCTGTCTCCAGAGAGGCTGTAAACTGTTGGCAGTAAATATTTAACAAATAAAATGTAATCTGGTAATCCGTTTAGTGCTGTGCCTTTACCCTGACATTGTCTGTGTGAACTCAGAGCAGAATATCGTCAATGCCTGGCACCTGAGCTATGGCCTGGCGGTGCCAAGCTGGAGTGAGGGCATTTTCAAACACCTTACTGCATCCATGCCAACAGTACACAGAGCTTTCCTGAAATGAGGAAAACTAACTGCTGCATGAGGGGGAAAACCAGTGCCACAGGACATTCCCAGAAAAGTGAGGAGGATGCTGTAGTTAACCATCAGGTCCTATTTCTGCTGCACAAGGCTTAGCAGCGGCTGCTTGCTGGGAGGGCCAGGTAGTGCCACAGTGCCCAGAGTCAGTGACAGCATCCCCAGCAGGGTGAGAGATTGCAGTACCCTCAGCTGGGCTGTTGGGAGATGAATGGGCTTCAGTACCTCCCTGGAAGTAAACTATAACAATTCACAGTGTCTTTTAAATTGGAAAGGGCCTCTGTATTTTTCTTCAGCTTGCCCACACTTAGATTTCATTTCAATACATTGTTAAAGTGTGGAAGATGGCCATAAACAACCAGATGAAGTATTTTCATTACCTCAGACTGTGTTTAGCAATGGAATGACAGGTTACATTACTGTGGAATAAGGACTGCATTTGTTTACTCACTGAAATATAGTCAGACTCTAACGGTATTTGAGTTCCTTTTTCAGCGTTTAAATAACCTGTTAGTTTACATCTGTTAGTTTTTCTGGAACTCAATCAGTAAAATGTCTTTCAGTTTTCATTTTGAAGTTCATGTTTTACATATAGACATGTCAGACATCTCTATATGTTTCTTAACATATTATGCTCAGTCTATATGATCCCCTACAGCCATAAGTCAGTTTTCTTATGTTTCCTTGTGTTTCCTTTTCAAAAGATATTTAAAACTTTCTCAGAAACTATTTTCTAGTCCTTGGTATTCTCAGATATGTACAAAATATAAATCTATGCCACTTTCAGTAGCCAAGGCTATTCTTAGTATACATGATCCAAAGAAGTTTGGACATTGCACGAGTAGTCCAATATAAACATTTGCCTTCAAGAAATAAATTAAGTAGAAACATAAAAAACAACAGTGTAAAGTGATTTCGTTTACACAGAAATCTAAGTGCAAAATGTCATATTTTTGATGCCAAATACTGTATGAATATTGGATAAAAATGAGCCACTTACTCCAAGTATCTTCTCTATAATCCCAACATCCTGTCTTTCCAAATACCAGTACTGACTGGAAAGAACAATCTTCCAGCCTGTTGAAATGTTCCACTTCATAGTTTATTCAGTCTTTCTCAGCTCTCCTCTGACATTATGCACAACCTGAGACAATCCCAAGACTCATCTCAGTGCCCACTGCCCACCAAAAAGATTTCAACCAGCACCAGCTCTCCTGGATTTGCAGGTTTTGTCATGAACTCCCCACACAGCCCTTGTCTGATGCTTGATGAAGATGAATCCTACAGCCCTCCCCAGGACCCCTGAGCACTGAGATGTTGGGCATCGCAAAAGCAGAGCTGGACCAGGGCTTAGGGCCTCTGCTCCTCTGGGACTTGAAGGCCTCTGGTTTGCCAGCCACCTTTAGTCATTCTTAGGCACATGCAAGGAAAATAAGCATAGCACATCTTATACTCCTGACAGCTGACTCAATCTCATCTATTTCTTTTTTCCTAGTAGGCTGTCAAGAAGATCATCATTAAAGATTTTCACATTTTCTCCAGATTTGGGTCCACTGTTTTTGACAAGTTTCATCCTGGCCTTGGGCTCTCAAAGCAGCTACTGACTGTATACTGAATGTCTTTATCCTTTCATCCCTTAATAGTATGGTATTTGCCAAATACAGCTTTGTTGAAGGGATAAACTACTTGTGATTGACTTAATTACAACATTAACTTGTCATTTAATGACCTTTTCCCTACAGTTGGGGCATCACCCTCATGTCTGTTGTTTGGCCCTCAAGGGCCCAAGAGGGTCCCTGGAGAAACCATGCTGTACATAAACAGGGGTGATGTTCACTTCTTGACTTTGGATGTGATAAAGCAGGCACTTTCAATGTTGTCACACTGAAGTAGCTACTAATATTTCAGCATGTGTTAACACCCTTGGCTGAATAGAAACAGGGTTCAGCTTGTGCTTAATTTCCAACAAAACAGGGAATTTCAAACATGGACTAATGTATTTTGCTGAATTTTCAGCCACCAGCATAACGACCAAAGAACACAGGCGAGCCCACCATCTGAGAAGCTTTCCTTCTTTCTCTTTCCATCGTGCATTACCTCTGTTTAGTTGTATTTGCAAATGGTAAAATAAATGAATTGCATTGTATGTTCTTTAGCTGAACCATTCTTCCCTGGGAAAGGCTGGTTAGTACAGAGCACACCAAATAATACCAGAAGGCGGAAAAGACATGAAAGAACAAAGACACATTCACTTAGCACAAAATAAATGTGTTGAGAAAGGAATTACTGAAGGCTTGAAAGAATATAAACCCACATTTTTAATTCTTTATGTACCAGTGACAGCAGCCTGAGTAATAAACAGGAGGAAGTAATTACTTTAAATTAGCATAAACTACACCCTCAATTTTACTAATAAAACACAGTGGGAACATTTATATTACTAGATTTTTGCTAATAAATCTTATATCTAAAACTGAGAAAAAGAAAAAAAATATTAAAAACTCACGTTAACTGGGAAAACAATTTAAATATTAGGTATTAGATAGGTTTGATTAGGGGAAAAAATCACAGAACTATCAGAGGAAAAGAGTTGTTATTTTCACTTCATTGAAGAGAACTCACTTGAGGTGGAGTAGAGCAGGCTATGGTAATTTCTCTGCCTTAGATAACTACCTTAGATATCTGTATCTCCCCATATCTGAGAAATTGTTGGGCTCACCAGCTGCTGGACTAGGCTAGACTGACAGTTTTCACTCTTGACACTTTTCAGTCTCTGTAAATAAACATTGCCTGGAGCAGGGGCAGGTCCCAGTCCTACCTCCTGGAGGAAGGACCCAGCCACTGGCCTGCACAGTCAGTCTTCATCATTTAGTCTTTTTTCACAGCAGTATTTAGACACAATATTAAGGGAGGCCTGAAGAAAGCTCATTGTGAACAACTTTGTGAATTGAATGTTGGGTGGTATTCTAAGAAATGGGAGAAAATCTCTGGCAATGAGGGAGTGGGGAAAAGCTTTAGTTTTCCATTCCCATTTTCAGACTGGTTTGTGTAGCCTTCCTTCTAAATTAATTAGGATGGACTGAGTGGGAAGAAGGGAAGGGGAACTTGTACACTATATTTCTGAACTGGTTTCCAAGTCACTCAGAGCCTGGAAGCAAAGGAAGGACTGAGAGGATGGGATTTCACACCACAAAGACAATTCAGAGATTGATTTGGCTTCTCAAATTCTTTCCCACACCATCTGCTGCTCACCACTCCTAGTCCTTGACTTGTAAGCCCACCTCTGGCCTCTACCTCATGCCAAATATCCTTCATTTTATAATTGTAGACAGGGCTATTGTCTGTCCACAATTTCTTTTTTTGGAAGAGAGGAAGAAAATGTGAAAAGACACATAAATACTCCCAGAATTACAATCCTATCTGAACTTATTTTTATAAGAGCCATTAGTCAGATCCTCACTCTCAGGATAGCAAAGGCCATTCATGGTTATTTCCCATGAAACCAGGACTGCCACTCTAAATTAAAGTATTCTTTTGCAAATATGTGTCATATGGAGAAGGACACAGAGGGATTCACTGTTTCAGGGAGAATTTTCTTTCTGCACACTCAGAAAAATGATGTTCTGTTCCAAAGTAACTGCATGCCAAGTTCACAGCTGAAGTAATTTTGGAGTTATCCAAGCAAGGAAGAAAAGGAAATACATATCCCAAAAATGCTTTAATCATAGAAATTTATTTTCAGGGTCTAAATAACTTAGGAGATGCCTAAAAAACTGTGAATTATGAAAAGAAGAAATCACTTTAAAATGTAGGGGCCAAATAAAGCATTGAAAATATCGAACTACTGGGCAGATTATAAACACATGAAAATGTTAATTTAAAGCTTTAAAATTGGCCTTATTTCCACCATTATTTCATTAATGAAAAGAGCAAAAGTAGATTAAATTAAGAAACTATTTCCCCCATATGGATTTTTCCTTGTCAGTACATTTAGAAATAATTCAGAAGTACTCTTGTCAAGTCAAATGAGAAACTGTTAAGTATGCTTCAAGGAAATATATCTTCATTATAGCAGGCTTGTTATTTGGGTTTTCCAACGGTTACCTTGGTAACTTTTTACATTGATCTCCCACAAGTATAGTCCACGTCCTATTGTACAAAAAACAGCTAAACCTTTCAAGAATGCTAAATCGTATTTCACTATCACTCTGTACCTCGACTTCTGAAACTTTGCTTTGTCTGACTTGTTCAATGTACAGGTAAAGAACCAAAGGAAGGAACAGAAGGTGTTGACTGAGTGATCTTACAGAATAAAAGACCACATTGTATCTTGTTATCTCAGGTATTTATTTTTTAAAGTCTCTCCCCTTCTTTATACTTTGGAATAAGGTGACAATGAAAAACAGAGCTTAGCAAAAGAATGGGCATATGAAAAGAAAGAATTTACTGTACCAGCACATCAGTTGAAACTACGCAGTATGTTTGGCAGTAGGAGGACATGCCTTTCTTTGAAAAGGTAATTTCATAGGCCAAGACGGGAAGGTGTAATTTGCTTACCTGTACTTCACAACAAATTTTCTGGCTCTTTGAGTAAGTGCACAAGGTCAGTTTTTTGTTTGGTTGGTTGTTTTCTTTTTATGAATCACCATTTACTTTGATTAATTGCCAGTTTATCTCTTATATTAACAAGAGGAAAAATCTTGACCTTACACATATTCTCACCCTTCCCTTTCCAAGTCATGCAAAAAACCCTACACCCAAAGAACATTACTGGGAACATTTACTCCAGCCAAGTCAGTGGGAGGTGTGAGGAGCTGAAGGCTACAAGGGGAGACCAGAAGCTGTGGCATGGGCTGGGTGGAAGTTTCACTTGTTGGGAGTCTTTCCTGAGCTCTACCAGAAAGCTTCAGGGAGGTGCTCTCATACTACTTTCTCTGAAAATTGAAGGGGAATGAAAAAAGCCTTAGGTGAAAAAGCAGATGCAGATTTTGTCACTGATCTTCCATGCCAGGCAGAGATAGCAGCCCATTTTGTCATAGAACAAAATGTCAGTTCCTATCTCCCCACCCATGAAAACATGAACTGAGTGAGAAAAAAACTTCAAAGAAAACCAAATAGTTGTGGGGGATCACAAGTGATACAATGAAAGAGGGAAAAGTAAAGAGTGTTGAAATAGAAAATGGGGGCAGGAAAGATCAGGACTGCTGGGGTTACAGAGACGGTTACATTAAAGGGGAAAACAAGAGCCATTTGTGCATCCCAAGGCCTCCTCCAAAAGTAAAGAATTCCACCTCAGCCTGTGCAACTGTCTGAACTTGAGGACTTTTCTGCTGAGCACATCAAGGGTCTGCACACAACTACAGGGGGCTCTAGAGCAATACAACCATCAATACCCAGGAAGTGGCTTTACAGAGAAGAAGAAAGCAATATACACTTCTGGGCTGTGGGACTGCAGAATGGAAATAATGACTCCTAGGGCTGTGTTCCTGAGAGTCTGGGTGACCCGCTCTGACAGCCAGGGGATGCATGCTGCTGCACAGCCTGGCCATGCACCACAAATCCAGAAAGCAGCTTCTTCTGCCCTCAGTCTAGGGGCACTGGGGTGCCCTCTGCTCTTTCTGGCAATGGCTGAGTCTGATCAGCCACATAACACCCACCTAACCCTCCTGCAGTGGTTCCTGCTGTTCCCTCCCTGTTGAACTGCACATGCCCTCTCACACACCCTGCCTTGTTCAGCACTTCTCTGGTCACCAAGGCAGACATAAGGTCTGTATTTTTTTCTTCCTTTCCAAGCTCCTGACTTTGGGGCAGCAGCTTGCTGCGTTATTTACGATGTCCCAGTGCGAAGGCCAGGAATGAGGGAGGTTTGCATTCCAAGAGAGCCATTTCTTTCCCATGAAAAGTATGCACAATCCTAATGTCCAGAGTATGTTTTCTACTACAAACAATTTCCATGATATGTGGTGTGTATAAATACCTTATTTCTACCTCTTTCCCTACAACTTTTGCCCTCCATAGCAACATAAAATAATGACAGACTCTGAAGGAAACCAGCAAAATTTTGTCTATTTTCCTTATATTTATTCTGTGCAGATGGGGTTGAACATTTGTAAAGCCTCAATGAACACCCTTTGAATTACTTGTGATTACAAGTATTTAATTCTTTTTTCCCCCTTCAAGTACTTCTGCAGCTTCATTGACCCCACTCTGCTACTGTGGTCAAGCCTCTCTCAGGATAAGTGTGTTCAGTATGTTTCCTCCTAAAAGTCTTTGGCCACTGAAGGGCAAATCTGAAGATAAAACTGGAAATGCAACTGAAGGCCTGAGGATTGTACAGCCTGCTGCCTGGATGCCTGCAGGCCTCATGCATTGATGGCAGCACTGTTTCACACTGCATGATTGCTTCCCGGTCAGTTTAAACCAGAAAGGGGGGAAAGTTTTAGCTTTAGCTCTCTGCTAGCTTGAAGTACTATTGCTATTTCCCAAGAGAGGAGCCAAGGCAAAAATACTAAGTCAAATGCAATGTGTATTTTGCAGCAACTCCACCTGTAGTTATTTAAGTCTTGATTAGTTTCTAAGAATATTTGTTACTATATGTTGTTTGTACTTCAGCCCAAGCTTCTGCTCAACTTTGCTATAGCCACGTTTGCTTAAGCCATATTCCAACCAGCACACACAGCTGTGCCAGGACAGCTGGCAGTGGAGGGGGAAAACAGCCAGCACCAGAAACTTCTTAAGCTTCTTCAGGGAACCCTGGCCTGAGACCTTCTAAAATTAAAGACATCTCTACCAGTCACATGCAGTATGATGTGGGGTTGTTTTTTTTTACCCAAAGGACTCTAAAACTATGACCACAGCCCTAGAAAAAACAGGGCCTGGAAATGAGCTTAAGCACTGGACTGCTAATTGCCCATTATGCTTAACTGCAAGCATGTGTCCTGGAAAAGGTTTGGCTCAAGTCAGCTCGCCCTGTCTCAGACAGAATCCAGACCAGGAGACGGCAGGTGTGCAGTCCATTCCAGCAGGCAGCATGCACCAGGCAAACACCAGATCAGCCTCCCCTTTTCCCTCTGCCTGTGCTCAGCATCACCTTTTTTCACCTTTAGACTCTCCAGGGCATAGCACACATGTTCTCAGCTTCATACTATGAAAACATCACTCCAATAACCCTCTTTTTTCAGGAAAAGAAAGGGCCAACAAAACAAGCACAAACATACTAATGGTTGTGTCTTAGGCCCATGAAGGGAAGCAATTGCTTTGTAAAATGGGTGTGGTCGGGTCCTGGCACTTGGCCAAAACGCCAAATGCCTTCAATTGTTTTATTTGGTGTTATAAACATAGTCCAGCTGCAAGAATCTGGTTGTACCTTCACAGGGATGGCAGAAGGCACCTGTGACACCAAGGTCACCATCATTTGGACAATACTGTCAGGTACATGGTGGATGTAGCTGTGAAGGACGAGGAGTTGGATTCAGTGATCCTTGGGGGTCCCTTCCAACTCAGCATATTCTGTGATTTTGTGATTCTGCTGAAACCCTTGAGGGCCTTAGAATCAGGAAAGATTTTTTTTTTTCCTTGTGCTGAACAAATGTTAGTTTTGACCCTAGAAACAGCAATTGCTTTGGCTGAAACCTCTCAGTTTGAAATAGACACCCAAGCAAGAACACCAGGAGGAATGTCCATCACAGGTAACAATAATCTCACCATCTGTAGTCCTTTTTTATCCCTGAGATGTCTGTAGCTTTAGAGTAAATTAGGGTGTTTTTTTTTTCTTCTCTTTGTTTTTATTTTTAAGATCTCAGAATTTAATTATGTTGAAACAGGAAGCATGCTTCATTTAAGTGATGTCAGGATTTCTTTCTTGAGCTGTTTCATGGGAAGAATTCTTACTTCTTTTTCTCTGTTTACACTGAAGGTTTATGAAGCCAATGTAAACAGCAGAAATGAGTATAAACACCAGGGATTAACTTTAGGAGATTTGAAAGCAACAGGGTTTGCCTTAATAAAATCAAGCAAATAGTTAAGCAAGAGGGTTTGCCTTAATAAAATTAAGCAAATAGTTCAGTATTTCTATATATCTCTATATATAGTTTAGAGATCCTGAAGGAGTATGTTCCCTTTATTAAACATTCACCATTTGAGCTTTTTGAGGATTACCTCAACGAATCAAGGATAGCATTACGTTGGTGTTAAGCTAAATTTTATTAACTTCAGGGAGAGGACAACTGGGCTACTGCTTCAATAAATGTGCAGGCACTCACTGAAGTTCTATTCTCTGTACTGCTATACAGCAAGATTTTTATGCAATACAATATTCTGAGAGGATTGTTGTCTCTTTCTTGTAAGCTCTGCTTTGATTCTAATTGCCTCCTCCTACTCATTGCAGATGTCCTCTGCCTCCTCCAAGTGTCTGTAATATTAATGGGGAAATTTCCATGATCCTAATACTAAAAATCCTGGATATAATTACTTGTGAAAAATGAGTGGCCAAAAAAGAAGAATGTCGCTCTGAAAAAAATATCTTGCTGTGATCAACACAAAACCAAATAATTTTGCTTTCCAACAAAATTTTGTTTTATAAACATAGAAGGGTTTATGCAGAAAGTTATACATTTTTAACAGATTCTGATGGGGCCAATGCTATAAGAGCCTCAAAAAGCCAAAATACCGTCAGAATGCTTCAAAGTTTCTGCTTGCTGTTTCCAGCCTGAAAAAATGAAAGAGGGATTTTGAAGAACTCAGTGCAGGGCTAAAACATTATTGATTGCTTAGGTATAACTAGTCTCTCCGGGATTTACAAGAAGCACTGGCACTGTGGTGCTGGAGTTCATGGAAACACCTCTTGTCCCTACCGCCCTAGGCTGATGAGCCTTCTCCTCCAGCACCGCACCGATCCAGCTGAGCCAGGGAAACACACACCTGGCACCCGAACATCCGTCCCAGGAGAAATAACGAAACGCAGGGAAGATTCAAACAACTAACACTGTGCATATTGCAGCTTTCCAGACTAACTGCGTATGTCTTTAGAGTTTGTCACCTTTCTGATTGCCCGCGGACGTACGGAGAGCAGCCCGGCAAGCGCAGGCGTGGGGTAACACCGAGGCCACACACACCGGGGCAGTGCAAGCTCCGCACAGAGCAGATCGCGGCCAGGCCGCGGGCACCCCTCTTTCCCGGACAGCCTAAACCTCGGTGTTCCCAGAGCGCTGCGCAGGAGGGATCGAGGCAGGGAGTTCTCCTCGTTGGGGTACCCCGACACGTCCTTCCCGCGGGCCAGGGCCCCGGCCCCGCGCTCACCGCCGGACTACAGCTCCCAGCGAGCCTTGCGCCGCCTCCATCTTCCCCCTCCGCGAACACCGCGGGTTGCGTTGTTCAAACAAAACCCCTCGTTGAAATAAAACCTGTCCTTGAACAAAACTTTCTCAGAGTGTGCTTTGACCCTGCAGTGAGGCGGGCAGCCGAAATAGATCCTCAAATTAGCCGAATCAGCCCTCATAATCTCGTTGGCTTCACTTTGGCAGGAGGCCAGAGTCTCCGCTCCCGGGCTGCTCTGCCTCCCAGAGGAGCTGTAAAGCCGATTTGCTTCCTGGAGGCGATGTAGTGTCCTGGGAATGTCCTCAAAATACGTGATGGGTCAGCTCATCTCCTGCTTCAGCCGTGTTCAACAAGCCCGGCCACTGGTGTCTCCCACCACGCACCCCCTTCACTGTTCCTCAGTATTTGGGACAATGATCCCAAAGGTGCTGTGTGACATTGCTCTGCTGCCTGTGATCTCTCCTTGCTGCAGACTTGCTGCCCACGAGTGAGGAGCTGTAATTCAAGCGTTGCTAAATCTCATTTATCTGTACTGGCCTTTTGTTTATGTGCTGTACATGGCAAGTACAACTCACAACTGGTGCTGCACAGGCAGTATGTACATGCACACACAAACACCATTTTCCAAGTGGCCAGTGCTCTTTATTTTTGATTTTGGACAACCATTTGGCAGTCCTCAGTATGGAGAACTCAGCACCTTTGAAAAGTCCATATTCTGCATTTTATCTGGAATCAGACATTGTCTGCATTGCACTGGAACGAGTCTTCCATAAACACACCACCATTTCTCCTCTCCAGGCTCTCTTTGGGTGGATCTTAGTTAAGTACAGCCCACATACACATTTTTTAAAAGCCCTGCTAGAGGAGGAGCATTGGTAGGCGATCTGGCAAGGCCAGGGATCTGCAGACAAGGATTATCAACTGAAAGGTGGCTCAGGGAGATAAGGGCGGATGCGCATGTGCACCTATCCAAGAGTGGGAGCAGGGAGAATAGGCAGGGCAACAACGGGATCTCAAATGCTATGGCAGAGAGCTGTATATAAGTATTAGGAGATCCAAGTAAGAAGAAATTTGAGTCAAAAGACTTGAGGTAGGATTGGGTGAGAGCCATGAAAGTGGGCTGGGGTGAACTAGGAGAGGCTGAGATGAGACAAACAAGAAGCAGAGTCTGCAAGTGGAGCCCAGGGGGAGGAAGGAAAATGAAGAATCCAGGAGGCAGTGTGGAAATACATAAGCTGTTTATGCAGAAGTGGTGGGAGGCTCCTCTTGTGTGAGTACTCTTAACACCAGGTTGGAGGCAGGGACACAAGCACAAATTGGTGGTTCTCCTTCCCTCGTTTTGTTTTGTTGTTGCTGTTTTCCCCGATTTTTAAAAGCATGGTAGTCCCTTGGAAGCAGCTTTGTTCTCCAAATGTCCAACACCATTTTCTTTATCTTACACAAAGAAAAAAAAAAAAAAAGGAAACTTAAGTAACACTTTCACACTTTCTGCAATTGACATTGCATCCATGCACTTTTGGAGCCTGTTCCTAACCTTATCATCAGTGGGGTCTGAACAATTTCAGGAACACTTACTTAATTTTTTCTCACTCTTTTCCATCAATTGGTTTCTCTCACTCCACCCAGTCTTAGCAAGTTTACAGGCTTTTCCTACCACCCCCACTATTAAAAATATGTAAGTTTTGAATTAAAAGAAATTCAGTACTCAGTCCATCCTATCCCAAGGTGACTCTCAGAATCTTGTTTTCTGGGTAGCTCCTATCACTTTTTACCTTCAGAAACCGTCTGGTAATATACTAGAACTCCATATTCTTTCCCATGGCATTCCTTACGGCTTCCAGCTTTGCCATCAGCCTCAGTGACTGGAAAAAAGATATGAGGATTTAAACTTCTCTTCCCCTTAGCACCAAACTGCCACCAAAACTGCGGGAAAAAACAAAAACCCTTTAACAACATTTTTCATGTTAGAGAGTCAAGGCATTACTTTACTATCTGGCCAGAATGTACCACAGAAATCATCCACACAAAGCCCAGGTGTGCAGAGAGAATCATTCCATGACACACCGATTTTACAGGATTTTCCCTCAAATTTTATGCAGACAAAACCCATGAAGATGCATTGTTTCAAAGTTCATTGGTCCAGAGTTGAGCAACCCCCAGTGTTCAGTTTCCCATTGGATCCGAATCTCCTGGCCTCCGATGTTAATTAGGTCTTCTTTCTTATCTCGCTTTTCCCGGACCAGGTGTCTCTGACCCACCGGGGGTGAGGTTTGGAGTGGATGTTCCGTTCACGGCCGCTGATGGCCCTTTATCTTTTGGGCTACTCCCAGTCTGTAGATATGTTGAGTTCATCAGATCTCACCTGGTACAACAATGTCCTGGAAAGAAACTTAAAACTCGTTTTCCTGGGGTAAAGACAAAGCCTTCGACTGAAGTTATACAAATTTTTTAAACTGGTATATTTTCTAACAAAACTAGTGTATGCTCAGTTACACAGTCTAGAGTCATCCATATCCTGAACAGCTTTCACATAAAAACAACTTCAGAAATGCTAAATAATCACAAATTAAGTGGTCTTTCTACAGGGCTGGCTAAGCCCAGGCCTCCCAGCTCTGTTATGGTCTTGTGTAAATCAGAAATGCAGAACTGGCATAAAAACTACAACAGCCTGAGGGAGCATCTAATAACATCGTGTGGGAAACTGCAGTGTTCCCCTGGCTGAACCCCTTGAGGTCCCTTCCAGGCATCAGTCAGCATAAACTGCACAAGCAAGAAAGCTGTGTATCGATTTTGATTATTTGTACTGTATGCATGCTCCTCGAATCTGAAATTAAACATTGGAAAGATAAATCAAACTCTAGGCAACTGGGTTTCTAGTCCCAACACCTTATTTATTTCTAGTTTCATTTTTTTGAGGGAAGGCTGAAAGATCAACAGAAAGCAAAACAAACCTTGCAGGAGGTTACTATGTACACAAAGCCATCTTGGGAGCAGGGGCCGTTCTTCCCTTAGCTGAGAACACGGGAAAGAGGGTAAGGAATGGGAATGTCTGCTGATGTTTAGGGGAAGCAGTAGCAGAGAGAAGGGCAGCTGTTGTTCTCGGGGTGCACTTAACCCTCGCCCGCACGCCGCTCCGCAGGCGGGCACAGGCCCAGCGCACGGCCCGGCTCCCAGGATACTGGGGCACGGCTGGGGCACGGCCGGAGCTCTCGCCTCACCCAGGGGCGCCCCTGGCCCAGGGCAGGCGGCCGCCCCCCCGCCCGGCGGGACACGTCCCCCCGCCGCCACCGCCCCTCCCGCCGCCGGCTCCCGCATCCCGCCGCGCACCCCGCGTGACCGGCGGGGCGGGCACGGGCAGGCACAGGCGGGCGGCCCATGCCCGCAGCGCCCGGGGCCCAACGCCGCTCCCCGCACGGGGCAGAGGAAGCCGGGCGCTGCATCCCCGCTACCTCCCGGCCGCCCGCCCCCGCCGGAGGAGCCGGGGGCGGGGCGGGGCCGGGCCGTCCGCGGCACCTCCCCGCGGGAGCGGGCGGGGCTCCTCTCCTTTGCGCCATGATGAACAAATGACCTCGCGGGGAATGAAATTTAAGTTCCACCGGGGAGAGAGAGTTCTCTGCTTCGAGCCCGACCCCACCAAAGCCAAAGTGCTCTATGATGCCAAGGTGACCGGCCGCGCGCGCCCCTGCCTCCCCCTCCCGCGTCCCCCCGGGCGGGAGGGCGCGGGGCGGGGCCGGCGCGCGGCCCGCCCGCTCCCGTTACGGCTCCCGCTCTCCGTTACCGCTCCCGCCGGGCGCTGTGCGCGCCCCCGGGCGGGAGGCGGCGCGGGAAGCGGCTGTGGGCCGGGGAGGTGGCTCCGCCGGCGGCTGCACTTGTTGCGGGAAACGGGCGCTGGCCCGGGGAGGGGGCAGCAGGCGGGGAGGCCGCGGGGCGGGGGCCGCCACGGGACAGGGAGACGAAGTGAGGCGGTGCCGCCTCCGCCGGGCCTCTCCTCCCTCCGTCATCGCTCCGTGCGGGCGGCTCAGGCCGGTCCCCCGGCGGGGCTCAGCTCTCTGCCCGCGCCACGGGAGCGTCGGGGGCGGGGGGTGCGCGTAGCAGCTGTTGGCGAGCCTCTGGGCCTTCCCCCGCTGCGGAACACGGGCGATGGGGCCCGCGCTCTCGGGGCCTGGCTGTCGCGGCAGGTAGAGAGCGGAGCCGCCGAGGGGCTCTGCAAGTGTCGGACGGGCTTCCCGCCTCCCGTTCTCGGCTGAACACCTGCAAAGTAATTATGAAGTCTTATTGCCACCCCTTCAGTTCTGCAGCGTAGCTGGATTTATTTCTCCTCCCGCTTTCCCACGCTTACTGCCCGCCCTTCTGCGTTTCAGAAAGGTTGAAGTGGTACCGTGGTGCAGGAGAGTATACGGAAATACGAGAGCAAGCAGTGCGCGGTGGGCCATAAGTGTTGCAGTAAGACGTGACTGCCTCAATTAGGACCTGACCTTAAGAGTAGTGGTAGTAATTATAGAGCTGTATGTAAATATGGTGTTGTTTTATGGTATCAGTGGTACACAAAATTATTTTTCAATCCTAAATCATCTGTGTCCAACTTGGAAATGGAGTTCTGGGGTTTTTTTTGTTACAGAGAGGAATAAAAAGGGAAGTATTGCAGCTGGATTCTTGATGAATTCGTACTTTTTGCTGCAGGTTTGCTAGTTGTGCAGGTCTGTTTCTCAAACATCTTTGGTTAGGAATGCCACTGTTCTGTAATATTTAGAACTGCCCTTTTGTTTGTACACCTATTCCTATGTTCTGACAACCCAACAGCTTTAGCTGCTATCCCTATAAACCTGTAACCCGAGTACAAAAATGTATAGTATCTTTTCTTCTTTCCTTTCAAGTACCCTGAACGGCATAACTGTTGGTGAATCCATCAATAGTTCTTAAATTCTGGCCTCCCAAATTAAAACATCACTGTAGCCTAAGTACTGATATATGATCTATTGAAAGCCACTCAAGTGCAGACAGCACATCATTTTCTTCTGAGGTGCAGGCATCTTCAGACTGGCCATTACACAATCGTGAAAGGAAGAAAACACAGGCTCAGGTATTCCCAAAGCATTTTCATGTTTTGTGCTGAGAGTCTGAGGTGTTCAACAGAGCAGCATTTCTAAGGTTTATGTATAGAGAACTGTGTTGTCTCCTGCTTAGGGGCCTTGAGGAGATAGCACACAGGAGAAAGTGTTAGTGGTCCAAATCTGCATATCCATAATGTGCTACCGCATTGTTTGATGTCTCCCTTTGTCTGTCTGGAAAGCATGGGACATTTGAGGATAGGACAAAGATGGTGAGCAGTCCACAAAGTTAAGAGTAGTCAACAAGAAAGCTAGGTTTTCTGATCATTTAGTATAATCCTTGTCTTCTGTTCATGTCAATGTTAGCTGGCAAAATAACAGATCTGTTTAGTTTCGTTTTCTTTCTTTGTGCATAAACTCTCCAAATACCAGAAGGCTTACTCTCTCTCAGGCTTTTTAATACGTTCTATTCAATATTTGTTTCAGATTGTTGATATTGTTGTTGGAAAAGATGAGAAAGGCAGAAAAATTCCAGAATATCTGATCCATTTTAACGGTTGGAACAGAAGGTAGGAACCTATATGGGTGGTTTTAGTTCTTCCATTTCTTCTATTTTATTCTGCAAAGACAGGCATTGCACAAAATATCAAAGGACTGATGTTTACAGGAGTATTTTTGGTTTTGTGAATGCCTTTAGTATACTTGCTCGTGTTGATACATTGGTCTATATCTGTAAATCTCAGTGAATTGTTTTGATAGCCATGAGTTTAAACCTTACGGGGTATCTGTGGCATATACTTAGGACACTTAAGTTTCCATTAATAGAAGTTCATGCTTTGTTAAATTTAGCCCTGGACTGTTTAATTATCAGGGTCAGTACATGAGTGCACTGTCTTGACTGTGTTCAGTAGTATGTGCCAGTGCTACAAATGCTGTCACAGGTGAAGTCAAAGCTTGAGAGGTTTTAGATGGCAACGTGAGAGTTGAAGCCATGTGAACAGAGAAGAGTGCAAACCTTGTGATACAGATGTTGCTCTGAATGATACTAAATGAGTCCTTTGTAGATTTAAAGTATATTAATGCATTGGTAATCACGAGTGGCATATATTCATAGTAATTTTTTATTTTCTTTTGACCTATCCTTAGCTGGGATAGATGGGCAGCTGAAGATCATGTTCTTCGGGATACAGACGAAAACCGCAGATTACAGCGTAAATTGGCACGGAAGGCTGTGGCTCGCATGTAAGAAATCCTTTTGGCCTCAGAATAAATGAAAGATTCATTTTCAGATTCAGACAAATACATCCAGGTGTCTACAACTGAGCTTGGCCTCTGAGCTCATACTGTAGGTGGTAGATATGGACTTAATACAGTCAGTGCCTTCTAGAGAGCTACTCTAAAGTAGACACTTGTGTATTAACACTCCTAAAAACTAACACTCAATAGCTCTGCTATTCTTAACTATTGCTGTGAAATGCCTGTGTATTGGATCTGCATCTTCCCAGAGAAATGTGCTTGCAAAATAATTTAGGAAAACCTGAAATATTTTTCAGCCAGAGGCAATAATCTGATACTGGTTGGCCATGGCTTGACGATGTGCTTGAGAACACAAATATGAGGCAATGTACAGACATTAAGGTATCCACTCTCAAATAAATGTTGTCCAAATGATTTCAACGTTAATTAATGAAAATAACTCAAACATAGGTTTCCCATGCCTTTGCACGTAATTGAATTAGCTAGGATAAACAAATGAAATAATATTACTCAAATGTCAATGAATAATTTTATGTTCTGTAGGAGAAGAAAGGGAAGAAAGAAGAGACGTTGCAGGTTGCCTGGTGTTGACTCTGTGTTAAAAAGCCTTCCTGCTGAAGAAAATGATGAGAGTAGTGAAAATTGTGAGCTTGTTTTCATCCTTTGGTAACTGGTGGGATGCCTTTAACTTCTTGACCTGGGGGAGAAGTACATGCTGCCACTAGCCATGACAGTATCATGGTCCTATCTAAAATATATAGAGGCAGTCAAATGAAGAGTGAGCGCTGTTTCATGCTAAGCACCTGTTAAGTTAGAATATCTGATTTCTTCTTGTATTCCAGAGGCTTTTCCTTGTGTCTCTTCCACTCAGCTATTCTAATTAGTGATTTCAGAGCTTAATGCTCTTTCCTTTAGTGTAGTATTAATAGGTGTGAGAAGCCCTCAGTTTTCTTTGTTTGATGTCAGGAAACACAACATTTCCCTGCTAGTGTTTGCATATTTTTGAAGGCAATAAGATTATTTTTTTCCCCAGTCTATCTTTCACAGAGGTCTGTTTCTTGTCAGCTGACTGGCTGATTTTACTTTCAAGCCAAATCTTTAATTTCCTGCATTTTTCTTTGTAACTAGAAAGCCAGCAGGAGCACTGGCTGGCACTTAACTGATGTTCTGGGAACTGTCGCTGCGCAGATTCAGACCTTTTGATTGAATGATTGATATGTTAATCCCCTGTTCAGAACTAAAGTCCAATGAAAATGTGGGTGTTCAGGAATGTAGGGAGCTTTTAAAAGTGAGTGTGTTTCAGTTAGACAGGATGCAAGAGTACTTCCTATAAACTCATCTTCTGTATTTAAAACATTTGTAGTGTGCTGTAAATAATACATGTTTCATTCAATTAAAATTATTCATCCTCATTAAATACAACAAGCTAGTTGTGGTTTGTTTGTTTTGTTTGTTTGTTTTTTTGGCTTTGATACCTCAAACTGTTTGGTCATAACCTCTGTAATGTAATAATAAATAATAAATATGTGAAATCTCTTTTATGCAGCCATAAGTAGTTCTTCTTCTGATGACAGTGATGAAGGAACAGATGAAGAAATAAAAAGCGAAGAAAGTGACATAGATGAGAGGACAGAAATGGTATGTTCATGTGCTCCTAAAGTTAGTGCAATTTAAACATCTGTACTTGAAACTTTGGAAAAATTGAAGTAGATGAAATATAGGCCACAGCTGGTAATTTAGCTGGAATTAAATGCATGATTTTCTTACTCCTGATGTTTACTGTGCTTGAGATTTTGAAAATTATAGAATATGTCATATTATTATATAATTATGTGATATAATTCTAAAAATACACATTTGTTTCTTTTCCTCTCATTCTACGTATAAGGCTTATGTGGATAAAATGTAGCAGATTAGATTTTCCACTTTTGGGGGTGCTGTAAAAATTTACTGGCCTATGCAGATTGGACAAATCCTAATAGCAGTAGGATATTTGTCTTGTATTTTGCTGTGAGACAGGTAAGTCTGTCTTAAATTAAAATGTAGAGGACTGTTTTCAAGAAAAAACATTTATTTTTCTGCATTATGAAAAAGTAATTACCAAGTAAACAGTTGTTCTGAAGGTGTGTATAATTTAACTACTACAGTGTGGGTGATCTGAAGCAGCAACACCCAACAAATTTTGGTGGTTTTTTTTTTTTTGGGGGGGTTTGTTTTTTTTTTTTTTTTGTTTGTTTGTTTTTTGTTAAGTACTTAAGAGAATGTTAAATTTAAAAAGAGAAAGTTCTAAAAATGAATTTGCAGATGCTTTCAAGAGCAGTGTTGTTGAATAGCTTACATTAATGCTATTATCTACTCGTATCCTTACTACTGAAGTTCTTTTCTCACAACCAATATATTGTTTTTTTCACTGGTCTGCTGTAGAAAGAAGAACAAGACACTCATACAAAAAGGGACATGGAAGAAAGAGCAATAAGCATAGAAATTCCTGAAGTCTTGAAAAAGAAGCTTGAGGAAGACTGCTACTATATTAATAGAAGAAAAAGGGTATGAAATAAAAGTTGGGAAACTAATCTGCATGGGGATGTGAGGAGGATGTCAAAAGTAGTTTTTGTGTATATAACTTTATTTTTTTAACTTCACTTTTTTGGCTTCATGTTGAGGGTCAGACAGGGTAAGGAAAAATACAAAGAGTGTAAGGAGTAGACATCTCTATGGCTAAAACAGTGACTTGTCTTATTTAACAGTGTAGTGTTTCAGTACCTGGTTGTGCTTTAGAATGCAGATTGCTTTTTATATCTGGAAATGCAGCAGTCTTGTTAATCTGACCATGTTTCTTGTTTCTCCTGATGTTGATAAAGACTGCAGTTTAAGGGTTGAAATTGATGCAGTCCTGAATTTGCTACACACACTAGATACTTACTAAATTAGCTGGTACATTACAGGCTCCTGTTCTAACTTGGTATACTTACTCATTGTTTTTATAAGACATTAATTTGTTTCTTTTTCAGCTAGTGAAGCTTCCTTGCCAGACAAATATAATAACCATCTTGGAGTCATATGTGAAACACTTTGCAATTAATGCCGCTTTCTCAGCCAATGAAAGGTCTCGGCACCATCAGATGACTCCACATGCTAATATGAATCTTCATTATGTGCCACCAGAGAAGAAGTAAGTAATCTTTGGTCCAGCTATTGTCACAAGAAGAATGACCTTGCATTCTGTGTTCTCATTTAGGGCTCTTCACTTCTGTGAACTTATACCATGATGTATATACAGGGCTTAAAGTATTTGACAGATAGCTGTAGTAGAGTTATACTGACAATTTGTTTATCAGTGAGAGAGTCCCTATATTCTGAAAAGTCATTATGCAAAAGTATCAATATCCTGTTTTATCGTGTAAGTTCTTGTAAATATTGTGACCTGTTTGGAAGAATGTGTTGGTGTTGTCAATATGAAGAATTTCGTATCTGATATAAGAATACCCTGCTTAGATAAAGTTGAACAGGTTCAGATTTTAAAAAGGATAAATTTAAAAATTTGATACAAATACTTCTAAATAACTCAAAGTGCAAGTCATTTGCTTGCTTGTTTGGTTGTTTTAAATGGAGATATGATCTTAAATCCTAGAATCACTGTGTAGGGAAACTGTGTTAACACCAATCGTGTTTGTTGAAATTGAGTTTCTGTTTTTTCAGTTGAGCTTTATGTTCTCCTACCATGTTACAAATGCATTAACCATGCAGGTTTGTGGTGTGGTGGTTTTTGATTGTTTAATTTTTAAAAATTTTCTCTTATGTTAAGATTCTTGATATTAGATGAGACTGCTTCTTTATCAAAGTACAGTGGAGTGAAATCGTGTTATTTTATCAAGGAGGAATCCTGACTTGTGTTAGTGTTCTTTTTCAATGGTGTGTAATTATGCTGTTCCTTGCAATATTTTAGCCTATGTGAGTGTTTGGTTTATGTTGATGTCGTTCATTCTTTGACAGATTGATATTTTTCCTTCTTTGCAGTATAATCTCCGAAACAAAAAGTTAGATGAAATATCAGAAATATGAACGGAAGGTTTTACACACATTATGATTTTTACAGGTGTATCTTTAAGTCACTTCCTCAATAAAAGCAGTGCTTTAGGTTAGGAAAATGAGTGTCATTTTGGTGATCCATTAAATAGGGGAGATTCAGCTGACACCTTTATTGTATTGCCCTTACTGCTCTAGCACTGAAGGTTATTGCCGTTCTTGGATTGTATAGAATTTCTGAACATGATGGTCCCCTGACCCAATTCATATGTGGCAGTTTTAGTAGGTGGTATGAAATGGTAATAGGAGGTTTGGAATTTCTAACATGGATCATTTTGGCAGAATCAAATTCTGTTACCATACACATACCTGCACTTAAAACATGAGAGGGGAGTACCTTCACAAAGGTGAGAGGTGTTGCAGGTGGGCTGCACTCGGAGTTCTTGGTTCTGCTTGTAATAGCTCACGTACTTATCCCCTAACATTGTAAGTCTTTCACACAGACCTAGAGCTGAAATGCCTAGTAGCCCGCAAATGTAGTGCTTTGATTACCAGAGCAGACCATTGGAAACTGCTCTCCAATACAAATGTATCTGGTTTTGTTGGTTCACTCGATATCTCTTGAGCACAGCCTTAACTGCATCTTAGCAGCTATAGGTCAAATTCTGCTTATGCCTTTCAGGTAGAGACTCAGTCTGTTGAGTGCGTACTTTTTCTGGCAGGTGTCTCTTGTGTCAGAATAGTGAACTTGGAAAACCAAAATAATGCTTACATGAAAAGTGTCTGACCATTTACAGTAGATTTGATAAGTTTAGTGAATAGTAATAGAACAGTTGTGTGATTTTGTTTGAGGTTATGAAGCAGACCTTTTAAAAAATTTGTATTTCTGAAGTTAACAAGAGCAATCACTGTCCTTTTAGGTGTGTTTTTAATCACTTATTACTTAGTGATCAAGTCAGCATATTGTAGTTGTGATGTTAATGGCCTGTATTAAAGGACAATTTTTTACAAATACGCTGAAAAATTTTGACATGAAACTTTGAAATCCATAATTTTTTTTCCCTTCTAGTGTTGAGCTATGTAAAGAGATGGTGGATGGGCTGAGAATAACCTTTGACTTCACACTACCATTAATCTTACTCTACCCTTATGAACAAGCTCAATTTAAGAAGGTGACTTCATCAAAATTCTTTCTTCCTATCAAAGAGAACTCAACAAATGCTAACAGGTAGGTTAAATATAAGAAAATTAATACTGCTTATCTCAAAATGTAGGAGGATGTGATATTTGTAGTTTTTAACTTTTATTTGAAGATAAGTGTACTTCTGGAAAACAGTATTTAATAGAAGGCCTCATCACTTCAATAGTTATTGGGAGGAGACTGTCTTATCTGAATAAATGTTCAACAAGATCTGTGAAACTAGAAGAATTTCTTTTGTGGGTAGAGCCCTGACCTCTTCAATCCTGTAAAGCTCCCTTCATTTCCCAGAAATCAGGAGGAACTTTCCCCAAGTCCTCCTCTGCTGAATCCGCCCACGCCTCAGTCGACTGACAGCCAGCCCACCACAGGGGAGCCAGCCACGCCGAAAAGACGAAAAGCTGAACCCGAAATCCTGCAGTCGCTGAGACGTTCAACGCGCCACAGCTCCAACTGTGACAGGTTATCGGAGAGCAGCGCGTCCCCACAGCCTAAACGGCGTCACCTCGAGACCCCAGCTTCTATGCCAAAGCTCTTCTTGCACCTGGAAAAAAGTAGGTTTTTCTCTTTACATTGTTGGTCTAAACAGAGTATAAAATTCTGTTCTTTCCTTATTGCAGCATGGACTGTGAACTGAATGATTGAAGTGGGATTTCATTACTTTTTGTATCAATTCTTTAACTCTGAGGCCTTTATTACCAAAGAGAGAAACATAAAGCCATATTCTCAGTACTTTGGTATATTTGTCCACAGAATTCAATGAGCTGCTTTTCTGAGAGTCTATTTTAGGGTAGCCTTTATTGAATTTCAGTGTTTAAGACTTTAAACATTTTAGCAGCAGGCCTTAGATGCATTTAATGGCTTATCGTTCCAAGTAGTAGTTCATAAGTAGTAAAATTTTATTTTCTTTCTTTTGTTCTGTTTTTCCTTTCATTTTGAAGAAACCCCTGTCCACAGTGGGTCATCTTCACCTATAACTTTGACTCCTAGCAAAGAAGGGAGCACGGTGTTTACTGGCTTTGAAGGTAGAAGAAACAACGAATTGAATGAGGTAACGGATTTTGATGTTACTGTCCTAGATTCAATGATTAAAGGTTTTGTGGATCTCAGAGTAGGGCTGTGTAAGAAAAGGTTTTGTTGGTATTATGTATTTCATCTTTGAATTTGAAGTTCTGTACAGACTGAATTATTTATGATGTTACAAAGTTTTCATAACCAGTATTTTCATGTTTTATGTGTAGGTTTTGTCCTGGAAATTGATGCCAGAGAATTATCCACCAAGTGATCAACCACCACCTCCCTCATATATCTATGGATCTCAACATTTGCTGAGGATGTTTGGTAAACTGATGCAAAACTCTCTGCTCGAAGTTGCTTTATTTTTTTTTTTGGTAGTGCTGATATCTGTGTGTTTTTTCTGTTTGCTTTATTACATTTAGTTTTATTCTCGGAGGAATGTACATTTTAATCTATTTGGAACTTACAGGCAATTCATAGATTTGGTTATCTTTTACTGGCTCTGTAAGCCTTCATTTAAGAAAAGCAAAGCAGCATTACTTCCACTACACTATCAAACATCTTTAAACCCAGCAGCATTTACTTTCTCAGCATGTTTCTATTTAGTAAGGCTTTGAAAGATAAAGAGTAGCTTGCAAGGAAAAGTAGGGTCTGTGGGGAGAAGAAATTTTTACATTCTTTTCTGTATCGTGGATAAAAGTAATTAGAAATTGCATTTACAAGAACAGGTATTAACATTATTTTTTTTATTCACAGTAAAGCTACCAGAAATACTGGGGAAGATGTGCTTTCCTGACAAAAACCTAAAGGCTTTAGTAAAACACTTTGAGATGTTTCTGAGGTAATGTGACACAATGTACCACAGCAGTGTTTCTATTGTTACATACATCTAAATGTCCTGGAATGACAAAAGAGGTTAAAATAAGATGTTAATTTTCTGTAACTACAAGGTTATGGTAAAATTGGTATACAATTTTGACGATAGCAATTTGAGTAAAGAGGAATGTAAGATTTTCTGTTCTTTAATTCAAATTGAAAAGAACCTGAATTCCCTACTTCAGCTTTTGATAAACACAGTGATAACTGAAGAGGGAAAGTTTGCTACTGTGTATAGAATGACAAGTCTGACTTGGTTAAGTAGCATGTTCTATGAAGAAATGCAAAGTCTGCTCCATTGTTATTTTTTGAGAGCATGATCTCAAGAGTTTTGATGTTGTATCAATATTACTGGGGGAGAAACTTGTGCTTTGAAACATGTTTTTAATTATGGTGGTTTCTTAAAAGAAATGTCTCTCTTAACTGAGTTTTGAACAGAGGTTTCTCTGTGCTACAGTGCAGTGGTTTGTAGCAATATAGAACTCTGACAGCACTAGCTCCACCACTGGAGTCAGTAAGGTCATACCTGCACCATGATCAGATTGGTTTATCAGGTACTGTAATTAGTATTTCTGCATGACATTGAGGTGGTGGTTAGATATCTAGTGTTGCACTGTGTTGTGCAGCATTAATACACTGGAAAATAAAATTGCCAAGGAAAACATTCTGGAGAAAGTCTTGTAGATAGTAATGGAACAAATATGGAAATTGTAACTTAAATTTGGTCAATGACTTAAGTATCCACTTACAGAAAGGTAATGTGGTATTACACCAGCATACATAACACTTAGAGATCAGGAGGATGAAAGCTTTAAAGTGTTTTTGCTGTAATTGCTTATTGAAAATAGGAGATGTTTCCAATGTCAAAGTTTCTACAGCACAGTTTTCCTCTGGAAGCAGTTAGTTATTAAGTTTTACTGATTCTATTTTGCATCTCTGTTTGTCCCATCCTTGTTGGCATGCAAAATACCTTTAAGTTAAACAGGACAGAAATAGTGCTCGTTGTTGGAAACCTGTTTTTGCTTGAAGTGAGTATTTCTTAGGGAGCTTAAGTCACTGTGGATCAGATCAGTTTTTATCAGGCCTTTGCCTGTTCAGATTCTTCTGTGTTCATCAGAGCAGGTCTCTGTTCTTTAGCATTTATAATACAGTGTTTTCATGCCATTCTATAGATAAGCTTTGGTGGAGTAGAATAGAGTAAATGAGAAACAAGTCCCCTACACCCCATACAATAAGGGAGGTGTCTAAACTGAAATTTCCAGTGATAGTATCCATATGTGTCTCATTTTTCCATCTCACCGTGGTTTTGAAATGTGTAGTCATCTATAAATAGAAATAAAAATAAATCATGTGTCCACATCAGCGTTTTTAGGGGAGATAGAACTGTGCTTTTGAAGCAAATCTTGCAGTAGTTCCCACTTTCCATGCTTTGTGTCATGGTGGAGAGTCCTCTGAGTACACAAGCTGCGTTCCTTTTAGAAAACACTTAACCAGAAGTGTGCTTCAGTCCTTGAGGCCAGGCTACAACTAAACCAAAATGAGCCCTCAAGGCAAGCATGGTGTGGATATAGTGTATCTGTTATAACCAAGTATTGGAAGGCAGTGTTTTTTCAAGTGTTTTGTTTTTTGACCCTGTCAGAAAAGCTTCAAAGTTACAATTACTGCTGTAGGAAACTTTTGGTCTTAGGTAACTTTGTCATAAATGTCCTTGTTAGTCTCCTTTCCTTATCATCTGTGCTACTGGGCATTCACATAGGTAACAGAAACCAGTACAAATTGCTAGATTTTTTTTTTCTCAACATGTATTCACATGGTCCTTTGAAAAGTCTTTCATTTGGGTATTTCTTTGTGCTGCATGTCATTGAGAGTGATCAAACAATTACACTTTCTAGACAGTTGTTCATGCTTGATTTTTATCACAGAAATAATTCTGCAATATCTGTTTCTAATCACAAGAAAACTTGAGTTTGAGGTGACATCTTGTACTGGTTCTTCATTTTTCACATTCTGTCTTTTCCTTTACGGGAATGAAAGAATTAATGGATGTTTATTATAAATATTTTATGTCAGTTCTGTTCTGGCTTAACTTTTGAACAGTAAGAACTTCCATACAAGATCTGTGTGCATTAGATAATAGCAGCCAGTTTACTTAGAACTTTTTTTCTTTTTTTTAGTGAATTGAACTTGAGTGAGAAGCTGAAGTACTCTCCCTTTCTTTATTTCTCTAATAGCAGACAAAGGACTGATGTGTCTGTTTGCATTAATAAAACTACTCGTGAATCTTCTTTGAAGTCTAGGTAGAGTAGTGCAAGCATAAGTAGTTTATGTATTCTTAAGTAAAACTTCCATGCGGTACTGATTTAGTTCTTGCACAGGTACTGATTTAATTCTGAATTATGATTTTGTGGCTAAAATTTTCAGTTTACCATTTGTACTGTTAATCTCCTATGGGCTGAGAAACTGAGACTTATGTAATATAATACTTTTTCTGGAAGTTTGTTATCCTGAGTTTACTCTGGACATGATAGATGCTTTAAATTAGCTTTGAGCTGCTACGTAGATAATATTTTCCAGTCATGCGCTCAGACTGTTGTTAGACAAGATTTTTCTAAACTTCCCAGACACTGTATATTTTTAAGGAATGTATGAAATGCATCTTTTTGACTTTCTTAAGTAGAAACTCTACCCTGTATAGTTAGTGCGGCTTTCTACAAGTGTACAAAATGAAAATTTCTTCATGGAGAGCATGAAAGTTGATTCCTCAATTATAGAATTCGCAGAAGTAAAGAAAATCAGTTTCTTAAGTACAAAACTTTGAGTCTTAAATTATTTAGCTCTGAAATACTTCATAGTACTTGCAGTCTGAAATAGATTTTAGTGACAAACTCACCAGCTGGTTTCACTGAATTTCACTTATAGTTTGTGTTTAGTCTTCAGGATAAGCAGTGGAAGCTAATGCTTTAACTGGTGCTTACTGACTGGTAATTTGACTAGTGAAAGACCCCTGATTAAATCTTCTTGCCTGTTAATAGCTTTTGAGTAAGAGGAAGTATTATCTTGAAACTAATTCCATTATTTCAGCCACTTTTTAAACAAAATACTGCATATGCTCTATTTTACAATTTCCTGGCGTTGTAAGGTGCCTATCATGCCTCCAAAGGCTGCCTCAGTGGTGAGAAATGATTGGCAGGAAGGTGCCCATTTCTGTTCTGCTGTTTCTGTTGATTTGTGCACAGCTTTTTCTTGGAAAACTGTTTTGGAATCAGAGGCCTCCTCTCAGGACTCTTAAACAATAGGAGCTACTTAAAACACATGTGTTTTTACAATAGCAAGACATGCCTTCACTGAGGTAATTTCAGTGAATGTTATTTGCATTTTAGGAAAAAAGGCAAAACAAAGTGGTACAGAAAGAGATAGATATTTTGACTTTCATGAAATACAAAAGAATGAATAAGTGATAAAGTGCTTCTAAAACAGTGCTTCTAAAATTTCTAATACTTTTTTTTCAGATGAGGCCAACATGTATTATTTCAGATTACGGAGAACTAATTTCGTAATGGTCAAATATTTTAGTTTTGTTGAAAACCTACAGGTTTCAAACTCAGTATTTCCTTTAAGCTTAGATCTTTTTTTCCCCTTTCCCTGATGTTCTAAAATCTGCTTCTATCTGTTGTGCCACTCTGTTCCATGGGTGGAAAAATACTTTGATACTGTTGAGTTTTTCTGAGAAGGAAGCCAAATCAGAATGTGGCTAAATTAGAGGACTGTGGTAATAAAATACATATATACGAAGATGACAAGTTGTTTCAAGTAACCTGAAGAAATAGATCTCTGGTTTTGACAGCACATGTTTTGAGTGTAGTAATTTTATTATATATAACTGCAGTGGTAAATTATCACCACTAGTCTGTGCTAATGTACAATTCATGAGAGGCTATTCATATCTGAGATTGCAAAATTAAGCATTGCAAATGGTTAATGGAATAGAAGCTATCTTTAGTTAGGTGAAGTTGCTTTGTGTCAGAGTTCCTGCCCATGTGGGTCATTGTGACTTAAGTTGCCAAAGGACAAGTCATTAAAAATCACTTTCTGAAAGATGAAAAAGAATGCAATTGTTCCAGTGTTTCTTATATTGATTATTAATTGATTCATATTGTTGAATTATATTGGTTTTATTCTCTCAATTTTTGGGATTGACTAGTTGCTTGTTTTGACATACTAGAAAACGCTATGGATTTGGAACTTAAATGTAAGAAAATCAAGTTTCTGAGTATACATGGAAATGTGGGTTTAGAGTGCAGAAGCATGTAAAGAAACATTTTTTTTTCTCAAGTTTTGAAACACTTTGAACTGAAGGAATTCTGTTTGCACAATGCCTTACTTTAGGACATTACTACCATTTATTTGGGCTTTGCTGTATTCATTGAGTGGGTAGAAAGGTAATTGCCATTTTGGCCCTCTCAAACTTTTGGCACCTTTGTGTAGAATGCTTCTTAGTCAATGAGTACCTGGTATTGTGCAGGTTCTTACTTTCAGTGGTCTTTGCTGTCTGCTTGGTCTGCAGAATGTGCTCATCAGTGCTTCTTGTTCTTGACTAAGGATTTTTTGCGTTGCCAAAAACTCTTCCTGTAACTTACCATGTGAATTGCTTCTCTTCTTCTGCTTACCAAGTCATCAGGTGTCTGGGAATTTGGCTAGCATATTGCTAGGCAATAGCTGAGGTTTGGATCAAGCATCTAAATTAAGAGGCTGCCCCAAATACTTTAAATGTGTTACAGTAACTTTTTTAGAAGATTGCTCTAGGGACCTGTGCTTGCCTGGCCATGAGTGGGTCTTCATCCTCAAGACAAATCAAGGACTTCTGCATTGAGCTCTTGTAGGACTGTTTTTCCAAAAGGGGAAAATTTTGGGGAAAATTTAGTTTTCACTCGCTCGGTCTTGATTATTGGAAATGTTATGATGGCAGCTTGGCATCTTCAGAGTTCTCTACACTTTCCCTTAAAAGGCTAAGGAATATGATCACAGTTTTTGTATATCAGTGAGTGACAAGAGTCCAGTCAACAAAACAGGCCAGTTTACTCCTTTAGCATGGTTCTTGAGATACTAGAATAAACATCTGAAACTTCAATTCACTTCTTCTGTTGACTGCAATGGGGCTATGATGGACTTTGTAATCTTTTGCCTTGAACAGCTTTCCATATGGAGACAGGCCTGTAAGTCGGGAAGGGTGAGGGTCAGATGGTGGCATGTGCTTTTTTTTGTGGAACTAGCGCCTCTTAGTTTTCAAATCCTGCATTTGAGTAATAGTGTCAGAGAAGAGGTAGCTTCTTAATCTGCAAATGACATTTCTTTTGATAAGGTGACTCAGAGAGTTAGGACCCATAATGATCTCTTAGCAATTTTAGATAGATCATTACAGTTGCCTTTCAAACAGCATCTAGATTAGGCCACTGATCTCATCAAAGCATCTGGTTACCTTTTAAAACTCTGTAACAGAAGTGTGTAAGATGTCACCTTCCTGGAAACTTTTCTTTTGGACTCTGTCTTCTTACACCTTAATGGCTAAGGATGTCTTTCTAAAAATTAAGGTTTTCTTTCCTTTGTCATTTTCACACTTTCTGGGCTGTCCGTGAGTTTATTAATGTGATGGTAGCTGACATTTAAAAGGTTTTTTTTTTCTTCATTCAGAGACTTCTGGTAATAAGTTGTGTTGATGGTGTCAAGACAAGGCCCACCAGAGTATGCTGTTAGAACTCATGTAAATTCAGTGACTCTCGTTGAGATATGTTCGTGACGTATGTTGCCAGAGGGAACGTTCATGACGTGTCAAATGACCTTGTCATGTGGATGACAATTCCACAGTGCCTCTTTTTGGCAGATCTGCCTGTATAACTCAGATGGTAGCATATTTGTGAGGCTATTGCTTGGAGACACCTGGGATAACCTTGCTTAATGACACTCACACTTGAAGATCAGAACATAGCTTGAAGAATTCCTAAGTTGTCCACATGTCTTTTTCTCGTGTCTCTATCCCCTCTAGACCTTTCTGAAGTGTTGCCCTTCTGGGAACCTGTGGTAGGGAGGGAAATAGCTGCATTGTACCATGTTATCTCTATGTTCTAAGCATGAGTGTAAAGCATGAGTTTTGTTTTTGAGGATGCTCATGATGAAAAATGCGTGCAGACTCACATCGGTGTGGACGGTGCATCCCAGAATTTGGTTACTCATCAGCAGTTTTACTGTGTAGACGTATGCATATGAACTCTACAGAAAGTATAAAAATGAAAAAGGCAATTATGCAACAGGTGACTGAATTGATCAGTTTTGTAAGTTAAAATGAATGAAACAATTTCTGAATAGCTTGATAGCAATGTGCTTTCTGATCTATTGCTGAACATTGGCTCTGTCTGCTAAGTACAGCTCCCTCTGTCTTTAAATCTTGGCTCATGACTTGCAGGTAACAGTGTAATTGATCTTGGTGCTGTTCTAGCTTGTCCAAGACCAAAGCAATAGTGAAGTATCCAGTAGGCAAAAGTCTTAGGAGACTCCTAGTATTTCTGTGCCAGCGTTCTGCTCTGTGATGTTATTTGAATAAAAAGCAGCTTCAGAAGGGCCTCTGCTCTTATATACAGATATAGAAGGGATTGAGACAGAAGCTGTCTGTGTTCTTTCAGCAGTTTTCTCCTACTTCTCTGCGGAGAATAATTTGTGTTTGCTAGCTCTGGGGTATTTTGCTTTTCACAACTGTTACATGAAGAACAGGGAGATGTATATTTGACTGTGTGCATTCTGCCCTTTTTTATTTTTTCTTTGAGCTGTAGCCGTGGCACAGCATCTCAGCTAAAATTTCTCATCTCTACCAGCTGTCACTTTAGCACGCACCAAACTGGCATGTATGACTGATGATTTAAGCAAAAGTCAGGAAAATTGTAAAAGAAAGTGAGCCTGTTCCCCATTACTTGCCGTTAAAATTCTTGGAACTGTCAGCTACCCAATGCCCTCTGAAGGTTCTTTTAAAACATGCTCCCTTGTATGATCTAGCTCTTAGTACTCTGCTTTACAGAATGTTATCCAAAGACACTAAGATTTTCATCAGCACCTGTAACTTTTTAATGTCTTGGAGTCATTAACGTGTGTTAATGAAGAATTATTAATTAAATATCACTTGTGGCTCATCTTAACCTTGTGCAATCTAAGTATGTTCGAAGTTAGGCTCAAGTATGTTAAGTTTTAGGTTTTTCCACACTTGCTTCATACCAGCCCCTCATCCTAGAAAGTGATTTGTAGCTAACTAAAGTCAGAGATCCTAGCACTTGATGACTCGAGTGTTTTATTAGCTTCTAAATTGCTATAATTTCAGTATTCTTTTTTAGTGGCTTGAAACATTTTACATCAGAAACCATTTAGGTCCCTCTATATACTGTTAATTACAGAGCTGCTATGAAATAAGTATGGAAGAAGTTGACAATGTGCCTTCTAAATTAACGGTGACACTGTGAAGGATTGATTTCTTCTAAAAAAGTTTGTATTTCTCACTGCTTTTTCTAGAATTTGTAGGATGTAACTAGTTATTCCTCCAGTTTAGCACTTGTTTGATGCCTGTGTTCAAGTGCAAGGATTGGGGGTGTGTGGGAAAAATCAGCCCTTTTTCATTTATCCGCAATTTTGTATTGTCACAGTTTTCTATGAGGTCTGAGCAATTAATATATTCCTTATTAATTTTAAAGTGTTTTGTATAGAGGATCTTGCCAGTATTCTTTGATGCTTTGGCTCCCTATAGATCAAAGGAGATGCGTAGTTCAGGCAGTACGGCAGTGAGTGAGGCTGGAGAAGCACTGTAGTTTTTATGGCATTCCCCTGTACGTTTTTTAAATTTGAACTTTCTGTGTCCAAAGTACTGGCTATGGACAGCTGATATTTTTAGCTTCCAATAGTGAAGTAACCACCCCAGCCACTGTTTTTTGAGGGAACTCAGATTCTGCAGATGACATTCTTTTCTGTTTTTGTTCCTTCCTACTCTTAAATAAGGGACCTGTAGCTAGCATTTTGCCATGTTTATTGATGCTGACCTTTAATATCAAGTATTTTTCAAGGTGTTTTTTTCTGAAGTACAGCTTGATTGTAGTCTTGAGTTTAATAACCATTTTGCCCTTTTGCCCCCATTGATATATTCAGTGTCTTTGCAAAGGAAGGAGCAGAGGGCTTGTAGTCATTTTAGTTGTTTGTTACCGGCGTTCATAGCAGCACTGGTTTTTTTCATTTTCAGTCCTTAACCAAAAAACCGGTTGTGTATTAGCAGAGCAGGAAAACATCACAAAATATTGGGTGCTTGGCTGTTTGAATAATGTTTGGAGACCGTCTTGCAGAAATATGAAATTAAGAAACTGAATTTGCGAAGGATGTGTTTTGTCATTAAGAGCCATTTTTAAATCAGGTACTCCTGAAAGATGGAGACCCTGAATGCACAGGCACATGAAACATATGAAGAATCATATTTTTACTTGCCTTATAAGATATAGTTTGACTTAATGGCTCCTGACCATTTGTGTAAGATTCTGACATAGTGATAATTGAAAATACTGGTTTGGACATAAAATAGTATGCTGAGCAGGTAATTTACAGAAGTTGCAGAAAGATCTCAATTTTTTTTTTTCCTACTGTGCTAGTTCTTTGAATTCTTTTTCTGAGTGTAGCTTCAACTTCTGTATTTTTTTTTGTTATTGAGCTTGAGGAATTTTTTTAATGCGTGTTGGATTTCAGAATGTTAGGAGAAGGCCGTTTCTCACTATGTAAAACTTGTAAAAAATAGGGCAAGTTCTTTGTATGCCAAATTTCAAAGAGTGTTCAGGCTGTGTTTTTGCTGAGCTTAAAAATTAATTTGAAAATAGCTTTTCTCTTAAATGTTTCATATTCTGGTTTTTTCTTTTTTTGTGTGTGTATGTGTGTTTTCTTCTCAGGTTTTTAGCAGAATACCATGATGATTTCTTCCCAGAATCTGCTTATGTAGCTGCATGTGAAGCCTACTACAGTACTAAAAATCCTCGGGCAATCTACTGAAGCTATTAATAAGGATTAAATCCTGCTATACATAGCCCATGACAATGCTATTCTGCTATATGGCTACAAGATGGAAAAGGAATTAAAAAAAACTTCTGGAGTTGAAGACATTGGAAAATATCTTTGTGATGGTTGGATTACTTAGGAATGGAGAACTACTGTCCAGAGATGTGTATAGGCAGTGGTGTGAGTCACTTATAGAATTGGATATAAATCTGACTCCAGATGAATGAAGAAGCCTTGTTCTGACTTTTACTGCATAGGACTGCATGGGAGTAATGAAAAACAAAGGAGGCAAAAGCAGATGCATTGTCAACAGGACATTTTCAAGAAGATAAATCACTATGCTGTGTTTCATTGTAACTCAGCCTCTCCTGTCTGAGAATTAAGACTTGACTAAACAGTTACATGAAGAGAATGTGTAACTGGTATCTTATGGATTGTTTTCCTCACAAGTTACATTTCATTTTGTGGAACTGTCATGATAGAAAGGATTGCTTAATGTAAAGGTGGCTTTGCTTTTTGGCTAGCATGACATCTGCCTCAAAAAAGACTGTTGCTTGAATGAAAGATGTGTTGCTGCATTTGCATTTTGCAAAGGTGTATATAGCCCTTTCATGGTAAAGCTGACAGGGTTCCAAGCAGACCATACACTGCCAGGGATTCAGCATTTACTTGGCAAGAAATGATTTCCAGAGCCATTATAAAAGAACTGATTTTCTACAAATAAATGGAGAAGTCAGTGAAGTCATCAGTTTAATTGGAAAACACTTCTTTCTTAATAAAGTTCACAGTGGCTGCTGTGTGGATGTGTGATTTTGACTGTTTAAAACATCTTATTTGTGCTTAATTAGTATTTTTGAGGATGCTAAGTGTACATATAATGAGAGGTGGGAGCACTGACAACATATGGAGAGGAGCCCTTTCTATCTCATTGGGTGTTCTTCTGCAGACTTGAAGGATGTCTCTTTTAGACTCTTTTAGACACTTTGGCTCTGGAAATAGCAATTCAGTGAGAGCTGAGTTCCTAGAAATCTGACAACACATTCAGTAGAAATTAATTGAAACACAATTCTTGTCATTGAAACTGCATGCAGGACTTAGAGCACTGGCCTTCAAAATCCTTGGCTATATCAAGATAGACACAGATTTTAAAAGCACTGTGAGACAACAGGACTCTGGCTTACAAACTACTGCATTAATCACTCTGTAATCCTTCTTCGTTCAGAAAACTTCCATTACAATGCTACCTGTAATTCAGAACTCAAGTTGCCTCACAGATTTGCAGAAACTAGGAATTTGGAGGAATCATCTTTCAAATGTAAATGGCAAACTTAGTCTAAGAGGCCAAAAGAAATATGAAGTCTACTGTTGACATTCGTTGTCACTTTTCAGAGTGCAGGGGTGTTCTCAAGCTTTTGAACTCAAAAGATAAGGATTTACCTGGGTTTTAGTAATTTAGGTTCTCCTTTTTAGAAGAACTAGGAAGAGTCTATTGAACTCAGTTGTTAAACCAGTGTTTGGCATGGATGCATGCAGATTGGTGATTGTTAAATCTAAAGATTACCATTTAGCAGCATTACTCTTTTCTTAACATCTTTCTCTTGTACCAAGAAAACTCCACATTTCATTGTTCTCAAATGACAGAAGTTTTGAATCTAGCAGAATCCATGTACCTCAAAATTTTTCCAACATGTTTCATTCTAGGTTTAAACCCTCTTTCTCTAAAATACAATTCAACAAAATATGAACAAACTGTCTAACATGAGATTAGTCTAGGAATGCTGGCTGAAACTTCAACCATAATCCTTTCGATTGTAAGAATGTTCATGTATAATAGGGAGATCTGGTTTTGTTCCGTTTTTTGCACCTCTGAGTATAGGAGAAGTTACGAATGGAGTTTAAACCTTGTTGTGTGACTGTTTAACTGTTGAAATGAAAATTTCTGCATGAAGGGGTCAGGAATACTGTTGGTATTGCTTTGTTGATACATTGTGGAGATGCTCAAAAGATGTGAGGGGGAAAATTCTGATGATCCAGTTATGGTGTAGTCTTCATGTGAACAAACTTTTTCATGAAGTTCTCTTGAAGCTGCTGTTGGATATAATGTTACAAACTATCTTACTCTCTTAACAACCAAAAGCTTTTCTCCAAAGTTGGACCTCCTTAGTGCTTCTTGACACTTATAATTGATACAACTTTCATATTTTAGTAAATATTTGAATTTTAAAAGTTTAGGTTATGTCTTCAATTACAGTAATGTGCAACTTTGACATCCACCTTTACTGTCACTCTACTGCCTTCACAGTTTTATACCTGATTTTTTTTTTTTAATTAAAGCTGCAGCAGCGGAGACAGACTTGCAAAAACTCGAACCAGATTGCATAAGAGGGGCAGTTCTTACTAGTCTTAAAATATATAGAGACTTACCAGTGTGGGCCCCAAAATTCACTTGGAATGTAATGTTCAAGGATTCTTTTGGCTAGGGAAGTTTAACAGTGTAGTCATACAGCCAGTGTGAATCTGGAACTCTGAGTGTCATTGACTGATCAGATATTTGATGGGATCTATATCCATCTGAGATGATGAAAGATTCACTTAACTGTTTGTCATTATTTAGTTGCTCTCTGTAGAGTTACTCATACCATGTTTTCTAACCTGATTCAGTCAAAATGGCTTGAGCTAGCCGGAGGAAGATGAAACCCTGACTGCAGCAGGCTACAGGAGCCTTCAGAGGAACAAGTCTGCCAGCAGCCATCAGCCACAGTCCCCTGCAGTGGAGGAGCCGAGCTGAGGAAGCAGGTTCATGGCAGTGATAGTTCATACCAACATACCTGTTTGTACAAGTCACACGTGCTCTGCTTTCCAGGGAAGGTGGTTTTGTTTGTGTGTTTCAGGAAATTATCCCGGTAATTACAGTGCATACTTACACTGGTGAGTCTTTACGCTGAAGGTGAGCCTTGCATTTACTTCAAGAATGGGGTGCTCCCATGTGTGTGTAGTGTTGGGTTTTGGATATGACTATTCTTGGGAAAAGGCAGAGGAGAACAATTGCAGCCTAGGTTTGGAAGCAGGTAGTGCAGCTGATGGGTGGGACGAGAGCTGCTGCCTGCCTAACCCAGGTGCTTGGGCTGCGCTCAGAACGCTCATTCCAGTCCCTGCTCTGACTTCGGCACAGGAAGGTGCCTGAGTAACTTTAAATGGTGCCACAGGACTATGAAACGGACCTTTTGTAAAGTGCTTTACATAAACAGTTCAGATTACCAAAGAAGAATAAACAGACTATAACATTAATATGCTTCTGTTTTATTCCTGATTTTACACTTGATTCTGTACCTATCCTTCAAAAAAAAAAAAAAAGAAGAAAATCATATTGATTTTCATTTTGATGTACTATCTAGAACAGCAGTGTTGCCTTTCAGTTTGCTATTGTGTTTTTCACGCTCCTCTTTCAAAGCTCAGGCTTTCATGTTGGGTCCTTTTCCACTGAGATGAAGAATGCAAATGTGACCAAGTGCTAATGTAGAATATGTTCCATGTCGCATTTTGAAAGCAAGCTTATGCACATATTAGGGTTTTCCTTGGCACTTGGTGGGGCTAACAGCAAATGTGTCGTCACCCGTTATGTCAGGAATGTTTGAAAGAACCTTGTCTAACACTAGTATAGGATAACCTTGCTCTGGATTATGCTGAGAGAAGTGTCTGCAGTCAAGGAGGAAATAAAAAGCTGATTGGAAATACAAAGCTGTTACTGCTTTTCATGTTTATATCATCAGAAGTGTTATCAACACATTTGGGAAGAATGCTGGGGGGATTGTTATTGGAGTTAAAATGTATATGTGTATATTAAATCCTTCATTTTGTGAAAATTGTACATTTTCTTCACTGGCATCTTAAGCATGTCTTCCAAAAATACATCTACTGGGGTGGAAATAGGCTGCTCAAGGCAGGGGGAAGGAAGGAACATGTATTATCCTTAGCCAAGTCTCAAGTGCAGCCTTTATTGTGGTGGTTAGCTGTAGGAAAACACAATGCTGACAGCTCTGGGACAGAGAACCTTGTCTTAACATTGGGCTGGTGCATGTCTGATCACTTTTAACATCTTGACCAGTAACAGAGCCAGAAAGCAAGGTTGCACTTCAGGGCACACAAAGGCTAGTCTAAATTCAAGGATAAAATGCCAAATAGCCACAGCACAAGCATACTTTGGCCAAATGTGTTATGTTTTTGTCCTTTGTACTGTAGAGTCTTTGTCATAGCACTTAATTATATTAACAAGTCAAGATACCTGTTTAGTTTTTTATGTAAATATATCTCAATGTCATTAGGTTCCCAGGAACAACAGTTCTAGATGGTGTGTTGCATTCGTTGTGTATTTGACCATAATCAGTATGACCTTGATGTGTTTGTATAGTCAGCTTTTTCACTTGCCTGTGAAACAATGGATTTGGAGGGATTTTCGGCTTTTTGTATAGCTGCATGCCTTTTCTGTATGAAATGAGTGAATACAGGTGCTACACTGCTACAGTCAGAGGTAGGAGCACTGCAGGTGGTTTTTACTTCGATGACAACACCCCCTCCCCCCAACTCCTAAACCAAAGTTCGGAATATATATGGCTTCAGGAAAATGTTATCAGCGATGACTGAGTGGCAGATGTAGATGCTTACTAAGATCTAACACAGTGCATCCTCCCTATTGCATGCATTATGTATTTTCCCCTTCTAACTCATATAGCAGATGACTTTTTTGCATTAAGGCGAAAGATTATAGCTAGCTGAATAAAATCAGTGAAGTATAAACTTGTGCTCAAAGATGAAGAGGAGAAGTCTGTCTAAAATAAAATAATGAGGGGGAAAATGAAGTGCACATTGTTCCTGCTGTCTGTCAGTTGGGAGTGGTCGCTTATATCATGTGAGCTAGGCAACAGCATGAGCAGAATGAACAAACCTCAGATGCAAATTGATCAATCCCACCACTAATACAGACCTTTAAAAATGCATTCCATGGAATGGAGTAATTTGTCTGCCATTTTGTTGCTAGAAATGGTGGGAAGTTTTAATCAAAAATTACTTTCTCTCTTAACCAATACAAGATATTGGATCTCATTCTGGGGAAAGCAACCCAGGTATTAAAGCATTGAATCATACAAATATGTTCATGGGGACATTTCAGTGCGATGCCAGAAAACAAAGTGTGTTTATTTAGCACAGAATAGAGTGATAAATGTGTTTAGTTCCTGGCAAAATGAACAGCAACACTTCCATTACAGCAGTAGTGTGCAGGTTGGGCTTCTAATAGATAATGTCAAGTAGATGTTCAATTTATTAAACATTTTTAGTCTTTAATTATAAGCTGTTCATAATTGCCAATCTGATAATTAAGTTATTAATCTTTGAAGTCCTGAAACGAAAATATCTCCCAAGTATTTTTCTTCTTTACTCCCTCCTTTCTTTGCTTATATTTTTTCTATTAGTCTAGAAAGTTGCAAAAAACATGCTTATGTGGTTAATAGAGAGAGGAATGGTTCTGACTCTGACTAAGCAGTTGCACATAGTTTTCTTAACCATTTAGATGTTTCTGATTCATTTTGATGTATAATCATCACATCTGTATAACATATAAGTAGGTTTTTATTTCTGGGCTCGAAAGTAGAGCCAAAATGAAAGAATCATTGGTGTAAATGAATGGTGTAAATTTCTAGTTGAGTTAATGGATAATTTAAATATGCCTGAAATTAGTTCTACTGTATGTATTTATATGGTGGGAGTCTTTTTGTTTTATATGTGGCTTTCTGTTTCTGGTTGCTTGATGCTAAGCATTATAAATGAGGGCCGTTCTCTAAAGTGTGAAATTGATTAAATGTTAGTGTGAGTAATCAAACATCAAATTTTGCCATAAATTTTAATTCAAACATAGAAATGCTACCATCCCATGTTACAAGCAAAGAAACATTCTTCCCTTCTTTTTGCAGAAGCTTCTTAGAAATGGAGTGTATGACAAATCTGCTGCCACGTGGCTGGCCTGGTGAAGGTGTCATTCTCAGCAGCAGGACGAAGGTAACCTGCAGCTCTCTGCAAAATGCCCCTGGCCCACGCAGAAGGTGCTCGTGTTCTTCCACTGGTGGGCTGGGGGCATTGGTAAGCACACAGTGAGAGAATCCTCAGATGGAACAAACCTTCACAACTTGTCTCTTATGTTTGTATTTCAATGACAGCAGTATAGCAAATACTTCTATAGTTGATATTTAGTAAGAGTTTTCATGGCTTACCTTCTGTTTTGTAGGCTGCTTAGTTAAGAAACCTAAAGTAGTTCTTCTAGGTTTCGCATACATGTTTGAGTAGAAGGTAGATTTTTCTAATTGTTTTTAATCAGATTAATGAGGAATTTACTTTTTGTTCCTGTGAGGGACTAGTGCAGTGATGTAACTTTTTTGGCACCAGAGATTTGAACATTATTTTAAAAAATCATTTATTAGAAACAGGGTGAGTAGTAACTAATTGGATGTTTCATAAAGATTTTGTTTACTGGCAGATGGGTGATATGACACATGTAATGTATATGCAGTATTGCCAACTGTAGGCATTAGAAATCATGAGTCAGACCCTTAAAAGTCTTGGAAGTGGTTAAGAAAATGTGACAATTAACTTCTGGTTTTTGGGCCCCTAAGGTAACGTGAGTCAAGCTTGCAACAAGGCTTGCTTGAGGCTTTAGGAAGGAAAACTGAGGGTTTTGACTAATCACATGTCTTCTAGAGTTGGAGCTTTAGAAAAACAACCAAACACAAAACCTTGCAAGACTGGCAATAAAAGGATGATTTGGCAATGCTCTAATAGAGCAGGATGTCATTAATCTGAAAATAATCATGGACTGAATTTATTTGTGAACATCTGTGCAAACATAACACAAGCCTTGGATAGTGTTGGATAGTGAGATTTTCCGGTTAGGACAGTTATATCTGCTAATTTACAAAACAGGCTGCCTTTGCCAAAGGCCTAAACCTAAATTTGTAGATTCATTTTTTAAATTATTCGGAATGACTATTAATAAAATGAGAGAGATAAATTGTTTACCATAGTAACGGAATTAACCCTCTGCATGGTGATGAAGTTGATGAAATCACGCATCAGAAGAAAATAAGCAAGATGAGAATTTTACTGTTTCTATATGGAATGTGCAAACTTCATATGTTGTTTATGTTGTTAGACTCACTCATTGAATTATTTGTCTCTCTCTTGTTGTGACAAGAAAACAAGTTGTTGCTGTTACCTTAGGCCCAGCTCTGTCAAGGGCAGTAGGTATCTAAAGAAAAATCTAGGCTGAGATTAGATAAACTGAAGGGAGCAATCCACAAAACCTTTCTGTTTCTAAATATAGCACAGCAATCTGTATGGATGTAGTTGCCTAAGACTTTTCCAGTAAAGTTATTTAGATATTAAAAAGACAAACTGAGCTTTTAGCACCCTGGCAGGCTTGCAAGACCATGTGGGATGTATAGATTGAGCCCCGGTTTTGCACTTGCCTCTGCGGGAGGACACGTGCCTCTCCCCAATGGCAGTGCAGCCCATGTCACAGCAAGAGCCACTGCTGTGGCAGGAGGAGCAGGCTGGGAATGCTGTGGCAAGTCCTTTAGATGCACTGGTTTAAAGGCCAATTGGACAGTGGGAGATCTGGGTTTGATGCCTACTCCACCTCAGAAGTGTTGCTGTGTACTGACCCTGTTGCATGAGGCCTCCTTTTAGAGTGCCCCAACACTGTCTCACTGCATAGAAAGGGCAGCGAGAGCCACAGGAAGGAAGAATTTTCTTTCTCATTGAGCTAGAGTGGTATTTCCACTTGCTCATTCTGATTTCCCCATACAGCTCTTAGATTTCCTTCTTTTTTTGCACACCTTGAGGACAGCCTCACCACCAGCCTGTTAGGAGATACAGAAGTAATTTATCTGAGAAATACCAGGCTCAAGTTGTGAGCATCTGGACTGGGCCAAAGTCCCACAACAAATCTGAAATTTTGGGTTCTTCTGGTAAAGAACCAAAAAAAGCCCCCAACCTGCCAGTGCCCCCCAACTTGTTTTTTCTGTTGCTGCTCAAGTATGTAGGGTAGGATTCAGCCTAACAAATAGGGATGATGGATCTGAGATACCCTTGTCTGAAAAACTTCGGTAGTCCTCAGACAGAAAAATTACTTCCAGGGCGTGGCTGATCTTGCCCTGAAGTGGGTGTGGAGCGCAGGCTATTGAGCCACAACACCTACTCTCTGCTTAGGTAATTTAGAGTCAAGAGCTTGACACAGATGCATAGGCATATAGTTACATGAGGGGGTCCCTCTCTGTACTATTAATTATAAGGTTAAACCAATTTGGAGCATTCTAGAGCTTTTACTTCATGGTTTTGCTCTCCTTCGTTTAGTGGATTTTTGTAACTATAAATCACTCTCGCTCCAAGCCAGGAGAGGTTGGCTGTTACTTTATCTAGTTATTATTACAGGAGCATGCAGAGACTTGTGGCAAGAGAGGAAAGATAGAAACTTGGAAAAAATAAATGCACAGAACGCATGAAGAATAACTGTGTAGCTGTGGAGGGAGAGAGGTGGCAAATAACTGGTTAATGTGTGCACAATGTGCAGTGGAAAGCAGGCAAACAAGCACAGGGTAGGTAGGATCAACACTGTTTTTTCTTGCCTCTCCTGCAACATTTAGCCCATGGTTGCTGGTGTCATGCTGGCAAGTGCAGCAGTCAGTGAAACCTGTGCTTTCTCAGCTCCTGCAGCAGAGCCCCTATTGCAGAACACCCCATAGCAGTCCTTGCTAAAGCACTGTGAAAGCTAGTGCTGCTCAGGGAGAAATAAACCCCAGCTCAAACATCCTTCTTGTGGGAGGGCTGCATTCTTCAGTCCCATACCAATCACGATCTTTAATTGCTCACATCAATCATTGCTCTTCTGCTCAGGAGCTTATGATGCAAAACCAGTAGAGGGTGCAGCCTGGGTTCAGTGTTGCCACTTTTCTCACCTAGCCTGTTGCATCAGTGTGAGAGCAGCTGTGCTTTTCATACTTCATGGACTGAAGCCACGTGTGGGGATTTCAGTAGTCAATGACACCTTAGGGAAGAGTAGAACACACAGACTGCCTTACTGTGATGCTGCCCTTGCCCACCTCCACCTGGCTTGGAGGGAAATTGCCTCTGGGTTGATGGCTAGAAGAGACTTACTGTAAGGCTGTGTTTGGATTTGGGGGAATAGCTGGTGAATGAGGTGGGTGTGTGGTCCATACGGTGCAGTGGTAGGGAGGGAGTACAGGTAAGATGTGGGCCATCATCTGGATTTCAGGACTGGAGCAGCACGGGGTTTTATGTGGCTTTCCTTAGGGTTAGCAGTAGCTTGGTTTTTAGGCCACATACGAAGCTCTGATAAAGAGATTACAGGGCACTGAACAGAGTTCTTTCTGAATATACATTTTCCTAAATACTTTGTTTCTGTCCTTAAGCTTAAGGCCACACAAATTCTAGTCTGTTTGGCACTGTGTTTGTCATTTGCTTGGATGTTTGGGTGAAAAACATAATGGTACATTTTGAAGCAGTGTTTCGATTCTCCCTGTTATGCTCTTTTTTTTTTTTTTTGTAATAAGTAAATGATTTTGAAGTCAATTTATCCCTAGGCTATGTTAAAAAAAAGATGCAACAACACATATGTGGAATCAGGTGAACCCTAACTTAGCTGTTCAAGTTCTTAGTTACTTTAAGAAATAGACTTGTGAGTAATCATCAGAGCTAACAAATCTCAAAACCCAATTGTGCTTCCTTAAATTCACGTGGGGCACTTTTGTACTGAGCATAGATGAAAGAAAATGGTAAGAAATTGGGCTTCCTGCTTTGAAGAGCTTTGATGGAGACTTGCTTGTCCAGAGTAGAGCGCTCGATGTCTTGGCAAACAAGTGCTGAGGGTTTCTTTGTAGGGATGATGATGGAAGTGAGTGTTATGGGCCAAGAAGGTATAGAAATGCAGAGGAATTTTTCAGAAATAGGGTGAACGAGTGGAGTTTATGGACACATAGTACATGCTTTCCAAACTGTGATAGATGTAGGCTTCTCTCTCACTACAGATGAAATAATGAAAAATTCATAAGGACAAGAAACTCATTTTCTGGGACAGTAGAGGTGCAATTAGATTAATATTCAGAAGATTGTAGTCCTCACCTGGGATTTGAACTCTGGATTAGAAGATTAAAACTGGATCACCATATGCTGCTCAATCTCTGTGTGTAATTTGGTAGTTGTTCCTCTAAATAATTAATTAGATAATGCTCTCTGTCAAGTAATCGGTTTGGGGTTCACTCAAGGAGAAGTAATATAAAGTCCATCAAACCAGAGCGGATTTTATTAGAACAACCATGATTAAAGTTTCAAACTCTAAATGAGGACTTCTTAATTATGCTGTTCAACTGCAGAGGGAGAAACATTTAGTGTATTGAAAGATTAGAGGAGTCACCTCAATTTTCTTTGATTTCATCTCAGAGCAGAACAAGAAGAAAATTCACATCTTCCTCCTAGAAAAGTGAGTTTGACAAGCCTTGTGGAGTTATGAGTGGCAGACCTGAAAGCACAAGAGGCAAATCAGTCAAAATATTTTTTTTTAAATTCTCTCTCCTAGTTTTGATGACATCATTTCCTTGAATGCAGGGCTGTGTTAGGTATTTTTCCAGTCATCTTGTAACATTTATTGTGCTTTAGCTGAAATGATACAGAGCAAAGTGAAGTCAGCACCTTTGCTTCTGATAAATAACTTGAAAATTTTAAGTACAGGTGGCTGTAAGGACAGGGAGATGCACATACTTTCCATCCCTGAATACTGGGATTAGCAGTGGTCATCTACTTGTCAGAGTGGGGTCATTTCTGTACTGTCATCTCATGGTGATACTGAACAAGGCACAAGGTCTGCACAGCAAGGAAAGGTCCAGTTGATTTGGGTATCAAACTTTTTCTATGCTCTCTGCTTCATGGTGGAAACTGTTATTTTAAGAGAATGTTACTCTAGAGGGGAAACATGTACGTGACCAGCGTTAGTCTCCTTTTTATGGTGTTTAATTAATTAATGCTTAATGTTTGGCTGGAAATATTAAAGAATCTGTTTGCTTTTTTTTGTAGAAGAGCAGGAAGTTGCCCCTTATTTTGGAAGTTTTATACCAAGAAAGCATTTATAAGAAAACATATAAATATTGAGCTAGTTCTCTTTCCATCTTATGTGGAGGAAGACGAGATAAGGAATAGGATTCCAGGTCCTGGAGAATTCCAAGTCCTCTTCTGATAGTAAAATTCCATATCTTAAAATGTGCAAGGGTAAGCAGCTGTCATTATAATGAGTCAAAAGTAAAATTTTATTATGCTGTTGATAAGTCCTATAAGTCTCAACTTCCATGCAGCATGTATAGAGGTATGCTATATATAGAAGTGTGTATACTGCCTTTGCAGTACAGCAAGTACAAAACTCTTCGTTATATAAGCAGTCATATATAACCAGACGTGCTACAGGCCACATGGGTTGAAGAGAAGCCCAACAAACTTGGTTCCTTTCTTTGATTCATTTGTACTTTTATTAGGTAAAGGAAATAGCCTTTCTTCAATAATCTGGGACCTTCCACAAAGGAAATCCAGTTTAGACAATTTCTTTTAAAAATCCACAGTGATAATTGCAGTTTTAATAAAAAAATGGTTGAAAAATTAGAAATGAAAGCAATTATGAGTGGTAAAGTAGCAAAATGGGGCTCACTGGGGATTAGTGTTGAGCCTAATACTCACTTCTGTATAAATGACCTAAAATAATAAGAGAAGAAAACTTACACATCAATCAAATTCACAGATGGTATCAAGAGGCTGCAAAGAAAGCAGAGACAACAGATAAACCAACAAATAAACTAGAGAGTTCAGAGAAAAAAGGAGCATTCAAGGACAAGATGCAACTTTGATACGTGTAAGGTTCTTTTGTGAATTAAGAGAAGGCTAAAAATGCAAATGTGTGCACAGAAGAACGCGGACACTGATTTCATCAGGAGACAGGGACAGTTTTATATAACTGCACCTCATATCCTGTAACCAGGGGCAATTAGTTTAAATTCTTCTTTAAAAGCAGTTTTTGATCTTAGGAGCTCTGTGCCTGAGGTCTGCAGAGAGGCTTCAGGATTTTGTTTTCAGATGTTGCTGGATTAAGAGAGCAAAACTTTTTGAATCTGTTGTTCCCTGCTTTTTCAGAGCTTGTGTTTTAAAAGGATGAGTTTTGGCTGATGTTATGTTTGGACAGTGGTGGGAGACTTGCCCTTTACCAAAAGCTTAAAAAAAAATCTATTTCCCAGTGAAACTTGTTGACTTTGCATCCATAGATGATGTGGTGGGTCTGTATGTGGCTAAGTGTATCTTTATCCACCTCTGTCTGATGTTTGCTTCCATATCCACAGCATAACCTCCGTGTTTTGATTTGGCACACATAGGGCTGGTTGGAAAAGCTGTTTTATTTAGCACAGGCTGTAAAACTGTATGAGTTTGTTATCCTTGGGTAAAGGACAAGCAAATAATACTCTGCCAGATGAGCAGGTAGCCGAGAAGCAGATGACCAAACTGATTTCTGGGTAGCAAAGGACATTGCCTGAAGAAGGGAACTAGTACTTATAAAAGGAAAAGGATTATTTTAAAAGAAGCATTTCTTTGATTATCAGAGAGAGGCAGGTGTAACTTGGCTGCAGGGACAGGAAGAGACAAAGCTTCAGCAAAACCCTGGAGCCTCTGCAACCACCAAACATATCCAAAAAAGTGGTGGAAAAACTGAGACAGATGAGACTGAACTGATTCAGATGTTGCTATTTTTAAATTTTCTTTTCTATATAACTTTGTTTCATGTACTGACTGAATAATGTGATTTCTTTCTTTTTAGACAAAAGTTGGCAAAATTTTATGTGCTTCTGTTTTTGCGGATCCCTGAAAAATAAAACAATAAACCAATATATCTGCAAAGGCAGTTACATGTATCAGAAACTTGGGGAACATTTTAGTGGAAATATGGGGGGAATAATGCTATGAAATGAAGCTGCTCATGGTCTAAGATTATTGTCATCCTCCCAGGTGTGCACATTACTGCAAGATAATATCTGAGGCTGTGGGCAGCCGCTGCAGTGGCTATGTGAAGTGAGATTGTTATTTAGGAAAGAAACAAATAGGATTGTTGTTGTTATTATTATTATTATTAATTACCACCTTTATTATTACTACTACTGCTACTACTACTACTACTACTACTAATCATTATTATTGTAGTTTATTATAGTTTGACAAATAGTCAAAGTACTGTTGTTGCAGGAATGAATACACCTTTGGATTTAACATGGTTATTGCAGGGCTGATGGAGGGGAAAGCAAGTCTGGTAACTCAGTCTGAAGGACTTGTGGTTCTGGTCTACCATTATTAGCCCAAATTCATAAAGGTTTGAGCACCCCTAAATGGGACTGAGTAATTTCACATATTAAACCCTAAATTCTGATCTTTACTCACCATTCCTTAAGCCAGCTCTTTAAGACATCCAGATTTTCATACCTCTGTTCACCAATTATTTAATATTTTGTCCCTGTGCACACAAACAGCTGTTGGAGCAGCGGTTAGAAATGAAGCCTCTATATTCCTGATCGAGCTTCCCAGTCACTGGTTAAAAGATTAGGCAACTTCTCTCTAGTCCACTGATTCTTTAATCACTTTTTGCCCAGGAATATGACTGCAACAGGAAGGGAGAGGAACATCTTGAGCATAAAACCTGCAGCAGGATGGTTGGGATAGCAAGCAAGACCTCTACACAGCAATTTGGCTAAAATGGAAGACTCCTGCTTCCCTGTCTCATAGGCAATGACTTTTCTCTGTGTTACACAGGGCTGAGTACAATGCACAGCTGCAGTGCAGGAGAGGGCTCTAGGCTAGAAGTTCCAACCTGATGCTAATCACAAAATCCTCAAGGTTAGAAAAGACCTGTAAGAGCGAGTCAAGCTGTGAGCCTAGCACTGCCAAGTCTATCATAAACCCTGTCCCTAAGTGTCGCATCTACATGTTTTTTAAAATATCTTCAGGGATGGTGACTCAACCACTTCCCTGGGCAGACTGTTCCAGGGCTTGACAAACCTTTTAGTGAAGCAATTTTTCCTAGTACCCAATCTAAACATCCCCTGGCATGACTTGAGGCTAATGTAACTGTGACTGAGGTGTGGCCACACGAGTGGTGGGCTCTAAGGCAGACACCTCTCTGCGGTGTCTCTCAGCAAGCCCTGGAGCCTCCTTGCTCCCAGCTCTGCCTCTTACAAACCTGGTGGAGGTGGCACCAGGAAGGCAGACACTGCAATGGCTGCTGCTGCAAAACCTGAATCCCTTAATGCAATCTGACTCTTGGGTCTCTGGCTTACAGTGCAGATAATAGTGTAGATGGGATGCTAAAATTCAGCAAGTTATTCAGGTAATGCAGTAGCAAGAGGAAGGTGAGGATAGCAGACATCTCTACAATTGCATTTTGCTTGCTTTTCATTCCTCACAGCAATGGGACATGTGTACAGTGGGACAGAAATTTTCCCCATTTCCAGGATGCCACTTTTTCCAATGCAAATTTTTGTTGCTTTCCTCCTCAAAAGCCTTGTCCTGTTCCGTGGCTTCTGGGTGCTCTGTGGACCATGCAGCTTTGCCTGTGTGATGTCCATGCTCAGCTCTCTCCAGCTGGTGGGGAAGGAACATAGGCTGCAGAGGAGCCACAGAAGAATGGCGCTGTAGGATGGATGTGGCCTGACAAACCTTGTTCTCAGCCAGCACCCTGCATTTTCGAGGCAGAGGTTATGAATGTTGACCTTTTGTGTATTTTCTGGAAATGGCTGCTCTACGACTCCCAGTTCATCACTGCCTTAGCAGGTCACAAGCACAGACTTGGTGTACTTTTGCTTCTGCACAGCATGAGCTCCTGCACAGTGAACCTTATTTCTGCAAACCTCTACAAAAGTTTGGTTGCACATTTTGAAATGTACTTAATTCTGTAATAACCATAATTCTATAAATTTATTCCATAATATGTTATAGAAGGAGTTTGACCACTGGCTAGCTGTTCAAAGTACAGCTTTACAATATAATGGCTGAACTGTTGCTGAAATTATAATTTCACCTGTAAAGATAAACGACCTCTGGATGTGCCAGCCTGAGTGATTTCATGTGCTTTTTTGGTCTACAGCTGTTAATAGATTTCAAAATCACAAGTTTGATAAAATGTCTCAAGGAAGATTTTTTTATTGCAGGTTCATTTTTTGTATTTTGTTTTTCTCTGGTGATTATAGCAAGTCTAACTGGTTTCAATTTAATTAAAGTATCTTAACTTGGCAGGACAACAGAATCTCATAACATAAGAGTTTTCAAATATGAAAAAAAAAATGAAAATGTTTATTGTGAAAAAAAAATCTTATTTATTTCAAATGAAATGACAGGCTTTTCTCATATATTTAACCTAAGTTTTAAATCACTAACTAAGAGCTAACTATATTGCATAATTAAGCAAATCCTAGAAGGTTCCAGTTATTTTATTGGAACTTGAAATGTATTTCATGCTTTCTAAAATGTTTTCTCAGTATATTGACTTCTTATAAAATAGCAGCTGGGAGTAGAGAGCACTGAACCCATATTAAATCTGAATTGATCTATATTCTTCAGAGATGTACTGCTTTTTTTTTTAATGATGCATTCACGGCAACACTGTAATCTCACCAGAACTACTGGATTGTGGTGTTCTAGGACTTTCTGTATTTTATGAAGTCACTGCCTCTCAGTCTAAGTGCATCACTCTTTTAATTGATCTCTGTATAAAAGCTGTCTATATTTTTAGAGTTACAGCCACAAGCACCCTGCCATAGAAGCAGATACTCCTCTTGTTTCAGAAAAATTATCTCCTTTTCTCAATATTTTGCCAGAACCTCTTGCAAAGAGTGGAGTCAGCTGGGCAGAGGAATAGTAATTCATCCCCCTGCAAAAACTCTTTCAAATGAGGATGTTTTTGCCCTCTCCATGGGTGATGTGCTTGGGAGTGAGGGAAAATTTTCAAAAGGTTTCATGCTGCGTTGGTGCCTGAAAGTTCAGGTTCACAAAAGTATTTCTCGTTGATCTGGAATTCTCAGACAATCTCTTCATTTTATCTTCAGCCCTGCTGAAACATCCTGAACATAAGGTGGTTAGATATTTCTGGTTCTGAACTCTAAAGATGAGGTCTCCAAGAAGTATCAGATAATGAAAGAGAAGTAATTTCATCTTTGGAAATGAAAAGGTTTTTTTTTTTTCAAAGTTCAAGTATTTTCAAGCTTTGAGTATCAAGTGCTGTATTTTCTATATCTATATTACATCTAGATATATAGATATATATCACACTTCTTTATTGTGCTTGTGACCAAGCACTGGAACAGGTTGCCCAGAGAGGTTGTGGAGTCTCCTTCACTGGAGATATTCCAGAACTGTCTGGATGCAATTCTGTGCTCTGGGATGATCCTGCTTGAGCAGGGAGATTGGATCTGATGACCCCCTGTGGTCCCTTCCAACCTGACCAGTTCTATGATTTGTGACTTAAACTGCTTGCTCAGTGTCATAAATATATTGAGCAACTCAACTGAGCAAGGCAGAGCCACCACAGAAATGTTCCTAAAATAATGATATAAAAACATTTTAATGTGCTGGATATTTTGGGAGGGTTCTTTGGTTAGTGTGACATAAGTTCAAAGACTACAAAGAATAAGTGTTCAGACTTCAGAAAGAATTTAAATGTAACAGAAATCTCTGTCTGTGCTTCCTCAGTGACCCTCTAGCTGAGATACTGCAGCTACATGTGAATGTCAAATACCTTTTTAGAGTGAGTTGTGAAAAACTGGCCAGAAAAACCAATAGACTGGCACTGGTAGGTTTGATCTTTAAATTCTAGCTTTTCAAAATACTGCTGAACCTAGAGGTTCATCAGAAAGGGTCATCATTGCTGAAGTATCAACTTTCCAATAAATTTTAATTTTATTCCAGAGAATGCTGTGGCAAAAAATTTGCCATAATGACAATTACAGAGTTCTACTTTCCAATAATAATATTAAATGAAGAACACAAAGAGAAACTCAATAAGTCATACCTGAAAGTGCTTTATCAGCACTAGACATTCAAGACAAGAAAATATTGATTTCAAAAATGGGAATTGATTGGCCTGTTCGGTAAAAAGTCTTGGAAAACATGAAAACTACAATGCATAGAGAAAGAGCAGCTATTCAGTGCCCTCTGTGCCTTTTCTTAACAAAGGGTTTGGGACACCCTTCCTCTTACTACCATAGTGCTTGGTACTATACAGATTTTGGGGTCTTGGTTTGGTTTTTTGTTTGTTTGGTGTCTTTTGGTAATGTACTGCACAGAGATGCCTAAGCAATACTCCTCTTGAGATATCTGGGCTTATATGTTTGCATGCCTGAAATATTGTCTTGGCATCCTTGCCTTTATGCAAAGTGAAATGAAGCATTGGCTCAAATTAAACTCATCTGCAAGAACGACAGTTTTATTTGTAAGTGAAATTAAGTTAATATATGCACTCTGACATGTCTCAAGGCAAGTGAAGTTCTTTGTTTTAGACATATATACATAACTTCCTATGCCTTTTGCATCTTGTTGTCATTCTACCTTATATTTCTACATTCCCTGTATCTCAGAGAACACACAACTGGAAAATAGAAGCTGAAAAGCTTTAAAGAAAAGCTTTAAAAATCTTTTATTTGCATTTTGGAAAATGGCTCATTAATTACTGCTGGAAATATTAGATGGGAAAGGCTGCCAGCAGTCAATTCAGGTTTGTGGCAACAACCATTTTATGACTTGCATCATGTCAGTCTCCCAGTAGATTTCCTCCTGCTCACAGAGTAAGTGAACAGTGAGTAGATGACTTCTTACATTTGCCAGGTAACTTGGAGCACAGTGTTGTGGGAAGATATTGAATATTTAGGGACAGAAAAGTAGTAGAGGAAAAATTAATGATGTTTCATCTAGTAGAAATAAATAATTGCATCAATAAAAGACAAACCTTTTATTCCAGTCTATAGAAGTTGTCAATAACAACATATTCTCTCATTTTTATTGCTATTATTTAATAACTCTTAAGTAGGAGTAGCTGCAGCTGAGAGCAGTTTTTCGTTCCATGGCTGCATTTTGTTATCTTGATCTTCTTTAGTTAAAAATATGAAATGTGAGTCGATCTGACACTATAATACATTGCTACATCATGCTAGTAACTCCATCATAGCAGGGCTGAGACCTGCAGAGTGCACAGAAGTGTAAAAATCTCGATTTAGATAAATGAAGTACTTATGTGCAACAATGCTTGCAACAATAATGTTATCTGAGAATGATAGCTAATGCATATGGTACAATTTTTATGAAATGTATGAATCATCTGTCTTTTGGGGTACTCGTAACTTCCTTCTGATTCTGTGTTAATGTAGCAATATAATTTCTGTTTCTCAGGCATTTTTCTCAATGGAAAAACAGTAGCAAACACCAGCATTAAACAATCACAGCCTTCAGAATGCAACACATGGGCTACAAAAGCATACAAACAGGCTGGGAGCATGCAGAGTTATGGAGAAAAGAACAGCGTGTTCCTCAAAATTTGCAAGCACCCGTTTGGAGGGATGCTGTGAAGGAGAACTGCCATGGAGGTTGGCACCAGCCCGCGAGCCAAGGCTTGCTGTGGATTATTCTGGACCAATGGCTCCCCCCAGCAGTAGATGCTATTGAGATTTCTCACACGGCTTTCATGCTCCATCCTTTGGAAAGATCCTTGGAACGTGTTGTGGCTATCGGGGAGTGAAATTTTTGGGTGGGATGCTTGCCTGGTGGATAACAATCTGGGCAGAATGGATGCCTTCGGATTGCTACAGTTCAACTGGCAATTGATTTTATCTGGAGACAGGATTAGGGCTGCCATGACAGTTTCTTGGCCCAGTTACCATTTACGCTGTGGGTTCCCCCTGGAAGACCATGCAGGTGTGTGTAGGGATGTCTTCAGTGAGCATAGGGTGCCACGTGGGTTGGCTGTATTGTTTGATCAGGTTTTTTGTGTGTCTTTCATTTGTTTATGCCTGGAAATAGACCATATAGTCAGTTCCAGATTAAAACCCCATTGAAGAACTATGTTTCTTGTTTTCTAGGAAAAACATAAAAATTATGAATAGCCTCTGTAACATTTTCTTTTTCTGAAGGATATTTACTAATGTTTTGTCTGGATTGAACAAGGAAAATGTACTTCTTTTAATTGCCTATTCCACATCTACTAAGGTAATGGATACCAAAGTAGAGCAAGAGTGGCGTAATCCAGGAATGTTTGGCATTGCAAAATCACAAGAAGGTTGAAATCTCAGCAACCTTTTCCCTTAAGAAAAATAGCATAAATTTAAAATTAAATTAAGCATATTGGAACAAAGAGTGAGTATGGGTAGAAAAGAACTGATAGTGCTTTCTGTGGTGTAAAATTTTCTAGGTTCAACTGATTCAGATTTCAAATTTGTGCATTTATATTGTGAACTGCAAAGCCTGTGAAGTCAATGCAGTCCTTCTGTTGTCCCAGTGGGCTGTGAATTAGGGACTTACTGGAGATCTGGATTAGCCTGGCTGCATGCAGAAAACAATCTTGCATGTTCAAATCCCATTTCACCTTTCTCATGTCCCATTCTCCCCTAAGCCCTATTGCCTATTTAAGGATCGTAAAGACAAGAACTGGAAATAAGCCATATTTTTCATGTTGTTTAGTTTTTGATATGTGGAAAAGATGAGGGTGACTAAAAGGTTAGTGTTTAAAGTCTCAGGTTGAATGTAACTAAGTTTCTCTGATCTCTAGTTAGACTAATCAGCGAGAGTTCCTTTTTGTTTGGCACCTTTTATTGCTTGACTTTAGTGATCTCATGCATTTGAGACAGTCTCTGCTGTGCCACTACTTCTTGGGAGCAGATTTAATTTCACTTTGGCAAGGAGATTTGGTGTGCCTAACATTGGTGCTGAAATCCCTCATGCTGTCAAAGACTGAAAAATAATCTCTTCCCTATACCTTCTGCCACATTCACAGATGTAGAAACACATCCTGGGGCAAAATCCTGAGCATGCTAAATCCAGCAGGGCCATTAAGGTGGGGATGGAATAGCACATATATATATATATATATTCTCTCAAATACAGGTAAGATTGGTAGGATTTAATGTAAGAAGAGAAACAAAGCAAAAACACAGCTGGTAATTCGATGAATTTATATTGATGAATGAAGAATAGCATTAACTAGTTATCACCAAAGTTATTGGGTGATAAGCAGAGTGTTCTGCTTATCACTTTGATGTATTTGATTTCCTCAAGCTGAACTTGTACTAATTTTCTCATAAATAATACCTCTTTTTTCATAAAGATATTTTCAAAGCTTCCCAGTGAGGTAAGATTCGTTAGAGATATTTGAGGATGTTGATTCTCACACTGGTCAGGACTTAGAGTAGGTGGATATGTTAACTCTAGAGCTGATTCCTGTCCCAACAACTACCCCCTGACAAAAGGTGATACTTATCACTTTTTACTTCAAAATGCCATGCATGCACACAATGAATGTGTACTGGTTTTATTTGGGATGGAGATAATTTTCTTCATATGAGCTGATACAGGTTACATTTTGGATTTGTGTTGGTGAGAGAGGTGTTGGTAACACACCAACATCTCAGTCATTGCTGAGCAGCACTGACACAGAGCCAAGGCCTTTTCTGCTCCTCACCCCACTCACCAGCGAGGAGGCTGGGGGTGCACAAGGGGCTGGGAGGGGACACAGCCAGGACCCAGGGCATGTCCCGCACCATATGGTGCCATGCTCAGCCTACAGGGCTGGGGGAAGAAGGAACTAGGCGATGTTTGGGGTGATGGTGTTTGTCTGATCAAGTCACTGTTACACGAGGTGGAGTGTGGCTTTTCTGGAAATGGCTGAACACCTGTCTGCCCATGTAAGTGGGGAATGAGTTCTTTTTTTCTTTGCTTTGTCTATTAAACTGGCTTCATCTCAACCTGGGAGGTTTTGCACATTTAGGCTTCTGATTTTCCTCCCCACATTACTGCTGGGGGACTGAGTGAGCAGCCGTGTGGGGCTGAGCTGCCTGCTGGGGTTATACCACCAGAGAATCAATTTCACACACTTTTTACAAGAACAGATGTCACGAGGTTATTAGCTCAAGGTTGCAAAAATGAGTCAGTAATGGGCGCCGCTCTCCATTGGGATCTCAGCTAATCTATTGAGTTGTGATTCTTGGCCTGAATAGTTGTCAGAACTGTGTGACAGACCATGGCAGGAAAGGATACAGTCAACTTAAACATCAGATTCCATCAGTTTAATCTTTTCACAAAGAAAAACTGATATCCCAGCTCCTGTCAGCTACTCATTAAAAATCAAATATTCGAGGCTGTTTATTAAAATGCAATTACGAAGTGTTGCCTTCTGTTCTATGCCTCCACGCTAATAAGCAAGATATTTAGTAAATCAACTGCTTTCAACAAACAAGAGCCAGCTAATTAATACAAAACCTCTTTTGCAGCACTATAAAAGATTATCCAAAACAGTGAATGCATCTAGAGAACAAGAGAACATAGCTGTTTATTGTAGCATTTCATTTACACAGTTGCAGCTGGCAATTATTTAGAAATCGTTGACGTTTTAGAAGTATTTATAGTATAGTATACTGATGATTTAAATTTTTTTAAAAAGTGTGTGATTTAATTTGCAATGTGCTTTATGGAGGAATTCTTCATAGCAAAGCTAATGCCATCTTCATAAATGTCTTTACAGACATTGGTAGACAAGGGTACAAAGTAAATTACAAAACAGGCATGATGACACTGAGATTGCCACAGTGGTGGCAGCTGGTCTACATGTCCTTTTGCTTTGCTTTATCATGTAAGTTTTTAAATCTAAGGGCCATCTTTATGATTTTTCTTTCTGCAGTACCTAGCAGAACAGACAGTGGTCCAGAGTACCTGCTTGGTGGAGTACAGCCCAGAGAACAGGCAAAAGGAGGCATGCTCCTGGTTCTGCATTTCCTATATCCACTCTGAGACTGCTGTAGCCTGGCAGCTTTGCTGCAGGCTCAGTTAAACTTCAGGCATCTCTTCTGCTTCTGGAGATCTTAATCTCAGGTGTTTTCAAGAGGCACTGGTAGCCAAGCTGGGACCCTCATCCAGCCATGAGTGTGTCAAGAAGCAAGAAGGGAAGGAGAGGGAAGAGAGGCTTAGGAGATAGGTATGCCACATGATGGGTTAAATATAAAATAAAATGTTACTTTTGGTTGTGACAGAGGCACACTTGTGCACTAACTCCAGTGGCACCACAGACCTGAAGAGTCAGCTGGTGAACACATGTTCAGTAGTGCCACATAGTCCAGGTCAGATGCATCACCCAGAATGACAAGGTGGCTGCAGTAAAGCCAACCCTAGCCTGTAGTGGGGTCATGTAAGCTCAGGGGTGAGGGCCAGTGAGGCACGAAGCACTGTGCAGCTGCAAGGCCCGCAGGCTTTCACGGAGTGGGATGCGGATGGCAGCTCCCCGCCAGTTTCACACAGCAACCTGCTGCAGGACAGGGCAAAATCTGTATGGAGGGACCTTCTGCCTGACCAGGCTTCACCCACATGCTACTGCTGCAAGGCTGTTGTGCATATGGCACAGGACTCGGGCAAAGGGCTCTCTCTGAACCTCAAGCTCGAGGCTGCCTGGGCCAATGTCATGGGTTGTGTGGGGACAAGCCTTCTCTGACCAAGCTCCAGGGTTTCCCAGGAGCTCCTGCGTGACCTGCAATTCAACTGGATAAACACAGGAATTTCACACACTGTGAATGTCCACCCTTCAGCTAAAGTTACTGTGGGAAGCATTATTTTTATTAGGAGTAAAAGTAATCCTTTCTCTTTTATCACTTTTCATGGGCAGTGACTCTATACAATGGCTGCATCTGAATTAGTTATTGGGGGCACCATTGCAGCACCGGGAGATGAAGATGTGTGTAAAAGTATGATTTATCTTCAACATAAATTGGTGAGCCAGATAAATGCATCAGATGCAGATGGCATCAGGCAATCAACTCAAATTCACAAATTTACATTGTAAAATCTGAAGTTAGATGAAAGGGAGGAAAGCAATTCTCCATGTGCAGTGACCCCTGCTTACCTCATTACTTTCTAATGTCCCATTGCTGTATACATATCTGCTCTTTGTTCTCCACTTCCCACCTCTTTATGCCAATCACTTGTTTCTCTCTCCTGTACTTTGTGTAATTCAGAGAGCACAGAAACTGATACTCCAATTCTTGTGCTATGCCAAACACACTGGGACTCAGGCCTGTAAATGACTCCAATACAAATTACTGTAATAAGCCTCATTAACAACATATTCCCATCAGGATGGCACTTAAACACATTTATAAAACTAAGGATGTGCTTATGTTCCACTGAAGATAATGTTACCGAGGTGTACATTTAGAATTCAATACATGTTTTTTTCACCCAGCCACAGCTTGTAATTCAGTTGTCTGAAGCTGTTGATCTAAAACTCTGCATCAGCCCCAAGGAAAGGGGAGCCTAGATTACATGTTGTAATCAGGAAAATTACTGTTTGACTGCTATTGACATTTCCCTGGCACTTCATCACCGGGCTGTGAGTGCCCACAATCATTCTTTGCCTTTCTATCGCATCTCATTCCAGTCAAGGATCTCAAAATGTGTTACAAATGGCACCAGATTTGGTGAGAAGCTGAGTGTTAGTAATTGATTGATTAGCTGTCTTCTTAATAATATCTACCCCTTCTATAAAATCTGGGCTTTCACATTAAGCCTCAAGTTTCATTTGGCAGCAGATTTCAGATTTGTTCTCTTCATGCAGCTGACAGCAACTGTTGTTAAGTTTGGAAAACAGAGTTACATGATTTTAAGTCCTTATATTCAATGTATAATGCTCAGGGTTGCAGCCCTCTGCATTGTGTTTGGTTCCCATTTTCACAAGCTTTGACAGAGCTGAGCCCAAAAATAGGAAGTCCATCCAACGCCTGCAGGTTTATGACACGGGATGTAAAACGGTAACAAGGCCTGCTTTAGCACTGTGATGGTTTAGATTGGTTTTGTCAGCTGTTATTGTTTCTAAATGGCTTCCATTTTTAAGCAACTGTAGGTAGGGCTTATTGATTTCACTCTTTCGGCGATGCAATGAGATCTCACAGTCCAATTAAGCAGCTTTCCCAGCAGCGGCTCCGGGAATTTTTATGCAAACTGTTACACTTTCAATATGAGAACAAGCTGCGTTATTGGGTTTTTCTCAAACTGTCAAAACATTTAGCAATCCTATCCAGGCTGGAGCTGCAATCCTGCCTGCTCGCAGAAACAAAACATCACATGTGCAGAGGGAACAGAGTGTGAACAGTCTGTACCAGAGGTCTCCTTCTTTGCCCTGAGGTGATGAGGGGTGGAGGAGAAGAACTACCATGTCTGGGCGAATCTACTTTTTAAATTAAGTTCTTTGTATAATTTATTCTGAGTACAATATGTTTTATATGCTTTTAATATTCCTTGCTGTGCTCCAGGAAAGACAGGTGCCTAGAGGATGAGAGAAACATTTTGGGAGATTGTGGGTTAAAACGTTGTGTCCTTCATCTATTGATTGTTAGCCGTGTGTTTTGAGGTTCCTTCAAAGCTGTAGTAATAATTTGTCTGCTGTTCACACCTGTAGATGTTACAAAAAGAGAAAAAGATGCTTAATAATGTTCCCTCCATAAAGTTTTTTTAAAAAAAATGTTCTTATAACAAAAAGGTTAAAAATCAATGTGAATAAAAGGAAAAGTCTAATGATCATACAACTAGTCTTTGAAAAAATCTTATTAATCTTTCTCTTATTTTAGACTATAGAGAAAGCAGAGCTTTTGATAGACTAATTAGAAGCTGAAATGTGTTTATTACCTTCTTTTTTATATCTTCGCATTTTCTGTTGATCAGGCTGGCTTGATCTGTTCATCTCATCTTTGAGCTCATTTCATCATGAGATGATGAAGTGCTTGAAAGGACCTGTGATGCCTGATAAAACCATTTTTCTAAAACTTTGTTTAGAACTCTAACTCCAGATACTTCTTTTTGACTTGGAAGAGGGGAAAGCTTAGAGAAGAGAACTGTTTTCCCCATGCCAAATTCTGCCCCCATTCCTTCAGCTTGACTCACCCATACACTGAAGACAGCAAAAGATTACTCCGAATGAACAAAAGTAGCCAAATCTGTCCTCCCTATGGATAATTTTAAGAAAACAATAATGTTATTGTTTAGGAATTCATCTCCTGTTCTCTCACTTTAAGTCAGTTTTGTATATGTGACAGAATTATAGTCTCAGGAGCAAAACAGAATATTGTGACAAAAGTAAGTACCTGGTAAACACTGAAACAACCACCTAATCACAAGGAAAGTGCCACATTTATGAGGTACAAAAAGGTACATAAAATTCAGTGTATTAAAGGGTATCACTGTTTGCTGTCTCATCACCATCCAGGAAGCTCAAAGGGCTCTCTCTGTCTTTCAGAGGTATAAAAAGCCAATCTAATGAGATAATGATGTTTCAAGAGATCATGGGTTTACAAAATATGCAGAATCAGGTTTTCTAGCAATTCTGCAGAGATAAAATGATCTGGGCACTTCTTAGAGGCCTGGGTTGAGGCTCGCCCTCATCCTGGTGCCATCACACCCCATGGGCAGAGTGGAGCTCTCCCAGACCAGGCACTGGGCTGGTGGGACGGCACACACTCTTTCTTGCTTCAGGGCTTGAATTCCCATTTATTCTCTTTCCATCAGCTTTACAGGGGAGTCACAGTCACATCGCAGTGTCTGTGTTGCTTTTTTCTCTTTTGGTTTTTGGAAAAGATGGGATTTCTCTGAACAGATCCTCCTCTCCCCCAGCACAGCCACATTAGAGGTTCAGACAGTGACCACTTGGAGGATAAATCTGCTTCGAAGGGAAGGGCAAAGCAACATTTTTGGTGCTGCTCTTTCCCCCAGCCTGTAAGCTGTGAGAGACAGCCCACGCAGGGCTCGGGAGAGCCACAGTGGCCCCGAAGCACACAGGATGGTGCTGGCTGTCCCTGGAGCTGCCAGTGCCCACAGGCCACCATTTCACTGTCAGCTGTGGTGGCCAACATGCCTGTGCTGAGGCTGAGCTCACATGTGACACAGACAAGCTGTGCCTGATGTGCTGTTGATCTTTTAATGACAATTGTTGAGTTTTAATGTTAAAAGTCAGCCGCATTTTCTCTTTTTTCCTCCCCAGCTAACAAGATTCAAAATATGGGAAGGATTAAAAAGCAGTAATGAGACTTGATATAATTTTGCCCATATAGTTCAATGAAAGAAATAAAAGCTTATCTTCACTGCAGCTATATATAAACTTGTGGGAAGCTCAAGTGCAGCTATGATAATACTAAAGGCAACATGGGAAGCTCAAGCGCAACTATGATAATACTAAAAGCAACAATACCAATGATTAAGTCCTTGATTCCTGGCTTTTTGTATTTGATTTCTTTTACCAAAGATTATGAGGAATCCACAAAGTGTTTCAAGTGAGAGAACTGCTTTGCCTGTATGGAACTATCATTTGATGTTGGAAGTAAAATGCTATGATAAAATGATAAAAAATTGAGGTATCTTTCTGATTAAAAGTTAATATCCAATTCTGTCTATAGGATATTGACCTGCTCTTTTCTATTGTGTGGCTTCAGGCAATTTGTGCCTCTTGCAGTCTTGTTTCTGTTTCCACCGCCCATCTATCTAGATTGCAGTCTTTTGTGGTTATTGACTGACTCTCACTGTTGTACAGAGCCCAGCTTAGGGAAGTCTCAATTCCAGCATTGTGCTTCAAACTCTAAAAGAAAGAAAATTGAGTAAGCAGTGACCAATTTCTGCTCTCTGACACCAACTGGGTTAAAGTGGTTAGGACTGTAAAGCTGTAGAAGCTCCACGGGAGTACACGGAATCAACATTAGGATTTGCTATTGCCCTGGTGATACTTCTTGGAAAAAAACACTTGCCCATAGTCAGCAGGGTCCTCATCAGGAGGTGACATCCAGAGGGCCTGTCAATACCTACAGGAGGAACTGCTGTCCAAGAATCCCTGCACACACAGCACCCAGTCCCTTCCACCCCCTGACAGGGCCTGCATTCATCTTCCAAATTACAGGTTGCACCTTTGCTGGTGCCTGAGCGAACACCAGAGACTGATGCTGAGCACTGGCATGTGCCATCTCCAAAATACTTTTCCATTTAATGTAATGAGAACAAAAAGTTATTGTGTCTTGCCTGCCTTAAAATGTCAGACACAATACAAGTTCTTGGAGTTCCTAATGTCAATTAAAATGTATTTTTGAAGGCTACCTGTGAATGAAAAGATCATTAAGTTTGTGGTGACCTTCTAGATACTGAACAGCCTCTGAAAAGACTTGCAGTCATTCAAGGTAATATTTTTAGAAATACTTCTCATTTGATTTATGTTCTAGAAAGGAAAAGTGCAAAGCCAATTTGACTAATGAGAAAGAGATTTCCTTTTCTTCTTTGTCTGTGAGAAGAAATATGGTTTTGAAAGAAAAAACTCCCTTGTTTTTGATCTACCTTGTTACACAATGAAAATTAACAGAGTTATTCTGCTACACCTGATACACAACAACACTTATTTTCCTTTTTCATTCACAAGCTTATTTTCTCCGCAAAAGAGAACGGAAACATAGATGAGTGTATTAGGTTTGCACGGCCAGCTTTTGGTAGTGGGCAGGTGTGGGAGGTCCAACCCTGGTTGCTGCTGCCTCATGCTCCAGCTCCACCTCCTCTGTAGGAGGCTCCTCATTAGGGGAGGACTCGAGGGGTGGAACCAGGATCTAAGACCCACCCCTTGTTCCAGAAGAAAGGCATGTCCAGAGCCTTGGGCTAACTCCTTCTTCCTGAAAGTTCTGTTATATTTGAAGTTTTATTGGTTCTGAGCTGTTGTACGCCCCCCAAATGTTTTTATTGGACCCCTGACCACTGTACCTTGTCCTTTACCCCACTGGCTGGTACCCTCCCTTAAAACCGGCTGCACAGGGACATTTCCCTGGAGTTCTCCCTCCACGACTCTCCCTCCCGGATCCCCTCGCCCTTTCCATAGTAAAGGAGACCACGGGGGAGATCCCTTCCCGCAACCCTTTGCCTCTTTTGCCTTATTTCATCGGCACCTCGTCGGTCCCTTGCTGCGGGCAGCCCTGCCTCTGCGTGATCCAGCCAAGCCAGGCTTCTAAGAAGAAGCTGTCGAGTCACTGAGCATTTGAGTGCTGACGCCTTGGTCGAGGATGGCCAGGAAAGCCAGGCGTAAACAACAGGCAGGCTACAGGTGTGGCTTTGGTGAGAAGCTGCCAGAAGTTTCCTCCATGTGTGGCAGAGCCAATGCCAGGCATCTCCAAGCAATGCTAAACCCTATCAGCTCCCTGATGGGGTTTTTGGAAGGTAGGACTGGGCTACATAAAGGGTGGGAGAATAATTTTCTTTGGTAATTCCCCTGCCCGGACTGCACAGGTGGGTTTGCAATCCGGAGATGCTCCCTGGTAGGAGTGTGGTTGAGTGACAGAGAGTCTGCTATTAGGTATTCTCCAGGGCATTTTATTTCCACAGGTTCTGGGAAGGGGAGAATATATCAGAGAACACTCAGAGCTGGTGAAGCTATTTAAAATGCCTTTGGATTGGATGTTTTCCTTTTTAAAAGGGAGAAAAAAAAAATTAATTTGAATTTTCTGATGTATTTTTGTAAAGGCTTTCAAAAGACAAGCTGGCCTATTTGTCTTTTTCCTTTTCCTTCCTTTGTTTAACTATTCTTTCTTTCTTTAACTATCAACTGAGTTTAAGATAATGAGGTTGTGTGCAAAATCTCTGGTGAATGGCTGTGCAGCATGGGAATCATTAACACACAGAGCCCGCCTGTGTGGCTGCATTGCACACCGCACTCCTGCTTGCAAACCCAGCTGCAGAAGGGATTTCCAAAGAAAGAGCACTGATCAGCAAAGATTCAGGTCTGTAAAAGTCACTGGGTTATAGAGCAATCCATTGCCATGAAAGCTTGCCTATCCTGTAACTCTGTTTATATGAGCAGTCCCATATGTTTCCATGGAATTGCTCTTGAAAGTCAAATTAAGTATATGAAGGCATCTCCCTGAGCTGTGTTTAACTTTCCTTAGTTGTTATGACCAAGTTATGAAAATTACTCCAACAGAGTCATATCCCTAAGCAAGGGGTTATTTTCTCATGTCTAAGATGAAACAAGGTCAGTTTTCTTCCTTTGCCTTCTGAATATCTTCTCCTATACTGTCTGAAAGAGACCACCTGCTTTTCTGGGCAGTGATAGTGAGAGGAGCAGCCAGCTCTGATGTTGTTAGAGTTAGAAGGGGATTGTGGCCGTGCTTGAAGTGGACCAAAGCGTCCCAGAAGGGAGCCTGTACAGGTAAGGTATTTCCTCTAAATGTCAGTGCAAACTGGCTTTCTGGAATAAAGGCATCATAATACTTCTGGGCGTCATGACATTTACTTTTAGTAAAGTCTCAAAGGAGAGAAACCATTTCTCTCTGCTCCCCACTGCTGCAGTCTTACCTGCAGTAAGTTGCTTAAAGCCACAGAGCCCCTGGGAGTGAGTGATGACTGTCCCAGCAGTTCTCAGGGAGATGGGAGTGTCTTGCATTTCCTAGCTTTGTAATACATGCAGGCAAGAGCAGATATATTGTCTTGACCCTGAGATTCACCAGTCATCTGATAAAGACTCCAAATACTAATGCAGCGTGCATTTTATGTGATGAAGTGCTCCTAAATCTCCACTGACTGCTGATTTGGATCTGTGAAAAATGAAGCAGCAGTAACAAGTCTGGTAGAGTATTTTAACTGGGAGTGGGGGTCCTGCCCACTCAGGGCTCAGAGAAGCCGTCTGGTTTCACACTGATCACCTACAAATTCATCTGTGCCCTAGTGGAGCACGAGACATTTGCATCGGTGCCAGCCAGGCCAGGATTTTCAGACTAAAATTAAACATGAAGTAAAATGCATTTAGAGCCTTCATTAAGAGAAACAGAGGAGTTGGATGTTTTCAGTAATAATTACAAAGCACCTTGCAGACAATGCTATCTGCTCCAGGGAAGAATTTCTCTCCTCCCCGGCAGGATTACCAATGCACCCTCTGCTGCAGCAGTGAGTGGAGCAAACAGATCTCAAGAGGGTGGGTGTGGAGCTCCATGGCATGTTAGGTGTCTCAAAAATAGGCTCAAATGTTTTATTCTCTTTCTGCTCCCATTTGATGCTATTTATGTTAAGACAAATCTGGATGTATAATATTGTCGTAAATAATTGAAGAGCCACAGTCCCTTAAAGTGTTTTCTGCATTGCACTCATAGCCATTTGGAATTTCAGTATGAGAATTGTCAAAACGGCTGCAGTGTCCTTATTTTAGATGTGGTAGGAAGAGAGAACACCAAGCACAGTCCAGCTAGTGAGGGAAATAAAAATGCTGTCAGATTAAAATGATGCTGTCTGAGGTCTGCATTGTCAGAAATACCTTAGGTACCTCCCTAAGGTAACTTAGGAAAGGAGGCCCAGACAGAGGGAAGAAGTAACTTTATATCACTAATTCATATCTGTGTTTTGTGACTCAGAATATGAACTGCTTCTGAGGCACCTGGTAGCAGTCCAGGGGTTGCTGTGTCATACAGCATTCCCAGCATCCCTGAGCTGCTGCAGCACCTCTGGTGCAGGGCAGCAGTGCCCCAGTCCAGACCCTTCTCATCCTTTCAACTCCTGTTTGCACTGTGGTTTCACCTAGGAGCCTTGGCGGTGTGTCGCAGATTCACAGTACCAAATGGTGGTAAAACTAAAATAGAGAGTTCTATTTCCAGGCTTGCAGTTTTTATATACACCAAGAGACAGTCAGGAGGAGGTGGAGAGGCAGGAGTGGGCAATGCCCAGCTGGACTAGCACCATAATTTCTGCCACAGTTTGAGTGCAGTGGGAAGCTCTTGCTCCTGGGTATCTACTTGTGAAGGCTGTGAAAAGAAGATTGTGTGAAGACTGAGCGAGCTGGTTTACCCTGAGAAGGCTGACAGTGATTTCCAGCTCAGCTCACTTACAATACATGTGAAAGATACGGTTGCCTTGCAGAAGCAGCAAGCAGGGCACTGATGAGCCCCTTTTCTCGGACTTTGGTTCTCCAGACACCCCAAGGCTGTGGCCAAGAGGTGGATGCTCTTCCTCTCCTGGGATCTCTGCCTCCTTCTTACCTCGCTCTGTCTTTTCTACCAAGGGTGCAGTGTAGTCCTCCCTCATGAAGCATGGTGTACATGAATTACTTGTGGTGGTCTGGGCACAAGATCTTGTTGCAGCACCAAAGATTTGTCTAGCATTTCTTTTGCCTTTGTGGTGGGGTTGGTGCACAAGGATCCTGCACATTTTCCCTGTTTGGACCAGAGCACAACTAAGAGACATGCAATGGTCTTCAGCCTCAGGACATACTGAGGCCCACTGCAGATTTTTAAAAGATCTTCCTCTGACAAATAGTCCTTTTTATGTGCCAAATGTTTCCTGCATTTTCTACCAAATTTGAACTTGTTTTCTCAAAGAAAATCTCGAGCCTCTTTAAATTCAGTTTGTGCTTACAAGAGAGGTGTGAAACATATTAAGCAGATGAGAGAAGCTAAACCAGTGTAGAGATAGACTGTTCAAGGGACTAAAGTTCTAACTATAAATTATTTAAAACACCGAATTTGAATTTACAATATCCCTTTAAATCATCCTCTGCATTCCATAACTGGAGGTAAGACTTCCAGAGACATTCAGCCTGCTGCCCTGTGCTCTTTCTCAGCATCTCTTTGTTTCCTTTTCTTGGCAGCTAAGTACCTGACAACTTTACCTTCCACTCTCATCATGATGCATTTTAAGTTCCCTTTAGGTGGACTTTAAACACTTGAAATGTGAGTTTACAATATTCTCCTGTAAGGAAAGACCCTCTCCTGATTTCTACAAGCATTATATGGTTAGCCCCTTCCAGACAAAAGTACACAAGGACAGGTGTGTGCTTTATTCACTGTGTTGTGTAAGACTCTCCTGCCAGCATCCTGGCTTGATTCAATACCGAGTGGAGGACTGCTGCTGTGCTCCTCATTTTTCACTTGAAAGGGGAATGTGGATACACAGAGACTCATGTTCGCAGTGTCATCTTCCTTATCCCTGTAGTAAATTGGCCTGGCTCAGAAAAAGAGGCTATTTTTCCTTATTGAATTGAGTGTTAGGATCCAAGGCTCTGCTTGCTGCCTTGGAGAGGCTTTCAGTCTGCTACTGAAAGTGCTAAATCCTACACTTCTGCTAACTGGTTGGAGGAAGCACCATCCCCCAACTGTGTGGGTTTCAAAACTGGTTTAATATATTTTTAAGTGCTTTAACACTTTCCCTTATATGTGATGGGCAATCTCTAAGCCTGGATGTTGGACAAATTACCAATAAAAGCCACTGCTTCTGTTGAAAACCTCATGCGGCTTCTTGTGCAGACACTGTGTTTGTAAATCACTCAGGGCACATGACCTCTTAACCATATCTTGTTTCCAACTTGCAAAATGATGTAAAGTGATTGGGCTCCATGCACTCACCACCACTCTCCCCCCTTCTCTCCTCTGTGTGATTTTCCTTCCCCGGGTTGCTCTGGCAGAGTACGCCCAGCTCGCACCAGCCTTTTCCAGCTGAGGGGCAGCAGGTGCAGAGCGGCTTCATGCACTCCTCGCTCCCGCCAAGGGCAGGGCTGGCGATATATTCCTGTCTCCATCATGGACAGGGACTTTTTCAGTGGGAAAAAGCAAACCCTCTGCGTTCCCTGGGACATCAGCGAAGTCATGGATGAAGTGGAAGAGGAGCAGTTCTGCCCGTGAGTAAAACACTTGATTTGGTAGCCGCTTTCTGTGCTGGCAGGATTGATCCACAGTGCTGAGAGCTTTGCCGCATTATGTGGGGACAGACTGATGTCTGTGTGTCCCTCAGCATGGCAGGGGTGCCTGAGCAGCTGCCCTCACGTCCCTCAGAGGGTGACCTGGGCAGAGGACAGCTGCCGGGTGGGCAAACCTTGTGCATGTGCGGTGTCACAGGAGGCTGTGAAGTTTTTGGGAGCAACTGAGAGGGGAAAAAATTCTATCTAGATGCATTTCTGAAAGAGAAGATAACTCCAGGCTAGCTCATCTTCTAATGCATTTGATTTTTTAAACAGCAGTAACAAAGTCTATTTCTTTTTTCTTTCAAGAGGTTAAAAGTCCCAGCCAGAATAAAAGAGCCAAGAGTACTTGTATCTTCCTGGGTAATGTGTCTTTTGCTGTTGAAGACCTGGAAATGCAGCTGCAGAAACTGCAGCAAAGAGGATGGGTTTAGAGGGGTGAGAGAAGGGCTGGCTTAAAAAAAAGTACATTGACAGGATTTTAGGCTAATGTAGTTACAGTGTCAAATTTTGCTTCCGTTTTAATCTTTGATAAGATGAACAATCCTGGCTGAATTTCAATATTAATTGAGGGTGTCTCTTTTGATCATTGTGCACACACCAGACTTCAGCACAATCTTTAGAACTGCTTAACAATGCACAAAGATATTCAGATGTCCTTCACAATCAATAATATGGGCATATAAACAATCAGATTTTTTAAGTGGAAAGGATGTTCTTCTGAGACAAAAACTGTCAGGTGAAAACCTGTATCTCACAACACTTACAGACCTCTAATTCCCTCCTGCCTTACCAGGCTTCCCTCATTCCTAATGGGAACTGGGGTGTGGGAAAAAGCTGTTTTGGATCCACCTGCTCCTTGATCCCTTGATCTTTGTAGATTAAAAAGGATTCAGTGGGGAGGAAGTTCTGGGTTTGGGAAGGGACGAGGAAGGGGGAGGACTTTTGTGCATGGTTTTGGAAGGCTGTGTGTTGGTTGATGTGCTCCTGTGCAGTTGGCCACAGTCTTGGTCTTTCAGCTGTGACGGTATTAACTGCACAACATTTCTGTTTCTTTCTTTCTTTCAAGGGAATGGGGAGAATTAAATCCTTTTTTCTCATCCAAGTTATTCCTCTGGGCCAAGATCATGTACTCAGGTTTGGCAGATGCACTTGGACATGTGCCCCTGCCTATTTGCTTGCAAGGCATGCTCTGCTTTCCTGGTTTGGGGAACGTGGAGTGTCATCTTTGTCCCCCAGGACCATCCCTAGAGCTTTAAACTATACCAGCATTTTCTTAGGGGCTTATTATTAGCAGGTAGCCCAGACATTGCAAAGACACTGGTCACAACTTCCTTTCCTATCACACAGGACTGCAGAGCAGAAATATCTGTCTATCTATCTATCTATCTATCTATCTATCTATCTATCTATCTATCTATCTATCTATCTATCTATCTATCTATCTAATCTATCTATCCGTCTATCTGTCTATCTATCTATCTATCTATCTATCTATCTATCTATCTATCTATCTATCTACCTATCCATCTATCTATCTATCCATCTATCTATCTATCTAGATATAGATATATACATATATATATGTATATATATACATATATATGTATGAGAATGTATCCCAACTTAGATCTGGGATAAATTACCCCATTAATCAGCCCCTCTGTCAAGGTTTGGGAGCTGTCCCATGCCCCCACTAGTGCCAGGGCTTAGGCTTTCCCATGGGCACAGGTGAGAGCTGCCACGGCAGCTGCCATCCCCCTAGCCTGAGATTAGTGCTTTGCTGGTGCACATAAAGAAAAAGCTGCATTTCTGAGAAAAAAAGAAAAAGACTACCATACAGACTGTTCTTTCATTTACCTTAGGAATCAATGGGAAAAGGAATGAGATAGTACAAACCACATCAGCTTCTAGCAAGAATAATTACACTTATCCTGCCATTATAAAGAGCAAAATAAAAACCTGTAAAGGGCACCATGTAAAGGAAGACAATAAATTAGGGGAGTGGAGATAGAAATCTTTGTAACAGTGAACAGTGTCCATGGCGTCTCTTTGTTATTGCTATCAGTTTAGTCTCAGCTAAAATAAATCTTGAAGTATCATTTATACCTGCACATATGTCATGCTTCCACCCTTCCTCTGTAACACAACACACAGTGTCCATTCAAAGGGCTACTATTTGCTGAAAATAGTTGTCCCTAATCAAATACATAATAAACCATTGCTACAAATATAATTTTCTTTTGCAATCATGACCGGAGGAGGTCAGCCCCCCTGCATGAAACAGGCATGGGAGGTGAAGGTATAGAGGATTCAGTAAACTTTGAAAATTCTTTCTATAGCTTTTCTTGTGAATGTTTAAATCAAATACTGAAATGACACCAAATAGAGTTGCTTTTGACTCGTGTTCTGCAGTGCCCACACCTTTCAGGATAAAGCATATTAAGATGCTGAAGTGACTTTAACCTTCCACTTCATTCAGTGTTGTCATATTTTTTTTGTTTTTAAGCTGCAAATAAATATTTTTATATTAATAAGTCTAATCCTCATTGAGATCACTGTTGGTAGGATAAACTTTGGCACTGACATGGCTTGTTCTGTCAGTTCTAAGATAAGTATTGTCCATTCCATATGTGAATAGAAACACAGCAGCTGGCTGACCTTCACAGTGGAAGGTATATGATTTGTTAGCTGTCTGTGAAACTTTGATTCACTGAGACTCCTGCTCCACTTGCAGTGAAGCTTCCAGCAGATGTTTCTGATGGATTTCAGGATGGTGGAGAAGCAGTTCAGTGAGCAGTGGAACCAGTCTTATGCTTTGATTCCCTGAGGATTTATGTCTTGAGGTTGAGCCACCATGCAGACACTGGTTCAGCTTGGGTGGCTGTCATTTCTCTGCCTCACTTCCTCTTTCCATGAATCATGTTCAAACCAAACTCTGCTGATTCTCCTGCTGCTCTGTCAATTCTCCTTGAAATAGGCCAACAGCTTCACAAGCTATTAGGATTGACAGGTAGACATATAGATAGCAATACCAGGTAAACATAGAACACAGTAATTATCTACAGATATCTCTAAAACAGATAACTTTCAGTTTCAGTGTTTTGCATTGGAGGGGAAGAGTGTGATGCATCCAGGCCAAGCCCTAAGAAGTGCTATGTATCTTCAATTCCTATTAAATTCCACATAAACTCAACATTATTCTTCACCTTTCAGGCTCTGAACAGAGGTTTGGATCTGGCTATGACTCTAATAGCTTATAATATTATAAATTATTCTGGGGGAGAAAAAACCAGGAACTCCCCTTGATTAAACCCCTCAGAACTGTAGTGACCCCAGATGTATTTTAAATGATGTGCAGACTTGTATTTGGCAATAAGAATCTTCTGGAGCTCATCTGACCATTTCCTTTCTCACTTTGGGTCAGGTGCTATAAAATGCCTAAAGCAAACAGAGCTTCACCTTGCAGTATTCTGTCACAAGCATGACAGACTTATGATCACAGCTGCAGGATGAGCACCATTTCATTTGAGGAGGTAGAACGTGCATTCCTGGACCCCTCTGGTAATAGTCCCTCACCTGTCAGCAGTAATTAGCTACTTCACAGCTAGTTTGAAACAGTTTCTTGTGCAATTGTGTAAAGCCCTTGAGTTTGGGGTCAGGTGCCCAGCCATGGCTGATGGGCAACAGGAGGTTGGGAAGGAAGGTGGGAGAGAGGGGATCTTGTGGTGAGATGGTACCCACCTAAGGGGCTGTGGGGCTGTTTCTGTGGTGGCAGAAGGGGTGCCTGGGGCTCAGGTAAGGGCTCATGGAGGAAAGAGAGAGATTTTGGCTCAGCTGTACCTGGGACTGGAGGAGGAAGGCTGAGAGGCAGCAAGGAGCATTTTACATTTCAATGTGCAGTATGTTGCTCTGCAACTTCTGCTCATCTAAAGCTGAAGGTCACCTTAGATTCAAGCGTGCTTTAGATTTGGGTCAATACAGGAATTGTCTCATCTTTCCGCAGAGCATTGGTGGTTCCATTAACCAGCTGGGGTTTTGTCTGAGAGGCTGCATTTTGCTGTGAGCCCCAGCTTGTGCCGCAGAGATATTGAGCCTGCTTTGGGAGCTGCAGCAATGAGAGCTACTCAGAGCTTGTGGCATTAGGGTTCTGGTACCACAGTTAGTGTGGTGATGCCTGCTTCAATCTCATCTGCAATGTTATCTTGCAGTAATATTTTCTTTTCAAAGAAGAAGAGACTCGCTTGTGAGTTTGTGTGAGGCAGGCAGGGAGCATTGGGATGATGGCAGAAACAGGACCTGACATCCTTTCCTGTGGTCAGGTAGGTTGCTATGGGGTTTAGGACTAAAATGAAACAGAGAAGGAAGGGGCAGCTCTAAGGCTGCAAACTTTTATTGTTTAAAATCACTTTAATACCATAGACAGCTCCACACAAGCCCTGGTATTCATAACTTAATACTTTTTACCAAGTTTGATGTTATTAACTTTTCAGAAAATAAAGGCCTGAGATGCTCCTAGTAGCCTCTATCACAAATGTGTAGAAGCAAGAGATTATTTTACTCTTTTAGCTGGAGAAAAAATTCTAATTAATTTTACCTGTCAGTCGACTGTTAATTTAGAATCCACTGAGAAGCTTTTAATTAACTAAAATTCGTCCTTTTTTTAAACGAATTAGAGCCATTCAACAAGGACATGAGACATTTGGAAAGCCACTATTAGAGGTAACTTACTGATGATTTTACAATAAGAAGTCAATTTGCAAGGAAGAGGAGACCATTTTAGTTTCAGTGAGACTGAGCATACTCAGAGGTGCAGCATCACGTCACAATGTACAGTGAAGATAAGCAGCTGCATTGCTCAGGATGTTCCTAATTATTTGTTTCCTGTATGAAAAATCTACTTCTTGTATACTAACACTCAGAAATGTTAAAATATGAGTTAAGAGTAAATAAGATGAACTGCATTTAGTCACTGTACCAGCACTCTCAATAAGAGTTGACCTTAACTCAATTAAGCAGAAATTATTTTCAAAGTGATATAAACTAAGTGGTGCAGTAGAGGCAGCAAGCTATTAGGTTGCAAATTATTATGTATGAGGGATCTACAGTAATTGTCAATGGGTCTTAATATATAGCAAAAGTGAAGTCATTCAAGCTGGAGTGGTGCTAGGGCAGAGATACACACACAGATGTTTATGTAGGAGCCAGCATGCCATAAAATGTCACCTCGAAACATGTAGCCCAAGCATTACGTTATTCAAAGACTTTTAAAAGTCTGTATGAGAGCATCTGCAGGAGTCTTAATGAAATTTACCAGCACTGCCTCAAAAATGAGTTGGGATTAACTCTGCTGATCGCTGTGCATAAGCAGGCTATGGGATGTGAGCAGAACATCTGGAAGCAGCAAAGGAACAGCTGGAATCTGTTCTGCCAGTTGTCTTAGGGATGTGGTGAGATGCAGGGGATTCAGGTCTCCCTTGGAAAGGGAATTGTAGATGTGGCTGAGCAGGGAATGACCTCTGAGGAAAAAATGGCATGAAGAAATGGCACAAAAAATGCCTCTACTGTTGAAATTCTTGGTGTGAAGGAGCTGGGGACTGCAAGCATTGCTGCAAGCTGGCAGCCCATAACACCTCTCAGGGTGCAAGCCCCAACAGCATCCAAACCAGGCTCCCAATGTCTCTATTCTGCATCTCATTGCAGTGAAAGGTGCCACCACGTCCAGCTCCAGATCTAATCTGGCAGTGCAGCTTTAACTCACGTATTCCATTTTCTGAGAGTATCGCAAAGGGCCCAGAAAACTTGCTTGATCTGCCACTGCCGCCTTTGTACACTATCCACTTTTCTTGTCTCATTTGGCATTTCTGTGCTTTCTCATAATGAGCATTCACAGAATAACAATAAAGAGGAAATTTGGTGAAGAATAAAGGTAAATTTATTAAGTCTAGCAAGTGGGGAGAAAGACGATGCGTGTTACATCTATAATTTTGCCAATAACACTGTGATAGAAATAGTGGTTTAGGGTTTGCATTCAATTTATGCATCTGCATTTCTTCTCTGCTGCTTTGAAATCAGACTAACAGCCACTGCAGAGACCATCAGTGGCAGCGATTACATTATGACCTTTTAAAGCTTACTTTCAGACTAAAGGTTTTTATCCCATATTACCAATAATTGCTGACTGAGTTTAATACAATCCTCCCAGTGCACTGAAACTGCAGGGTTTGTGATTTCCATGATTTAAAAGATCAAGTGTCATGGCCGTGGGGGAGACAAACTGTTGTAACAGGATCTCTGCCATTTGGTGATTTCAAATTTCCTACCAAGAGGATTTGCTGTATGACCCTGCTGCCCCAATCTTGCAAATCACCCACATCACCCTCCTGTAGAGTACAGCAATGTAAGAGGTGTAGCCAGAGACAAACTTCAAGAGTTTGTCAAAGCTTTGTGATGGCGAGGCTCCTGTTTAGTTTTATCTTCAACCAGTCCATGGGAGCAGAGAGCAAAAAGGTGGTACCCAAGCTTCAGCCCTCCATGGCATGCCCATCCCTGGCAGCTGTTCACTGCATGTGGCACAACAGATGTTTCATGTGACACCTGTAAAAGCCAAGGCACAGTGATCTGTTTCTCTGTGTAAAAATGTTTTTGTGCATATTTTGGTCATTTATGTGCCTGACTTCAGTCACATGTAGCGTGTTAGTTTGGACTTGTGACATATGTGTATGCCAGACAAAATCTGTCAGGCACGAAATTAAAGCGCAATCAGGTCACCAGCTCAGTATAAACCAAGCAATTCCAGCATAACATTTTGGAACAGTCTAGAGGGACTGAATTGAGATGTAGACTGTGCCTTCCATTTCCTGCTTCTTACTATAAGGAGCGCTAACATTGTTACAGTCCTATAAACAATTTGCTTGTTAACAATGAAAGATGCCACAGCAATAGCTGGACCATTTTTCCTGGAGAAATCCTGCTAGCCTGAAAACACTTGGTAAGGCAGGCCTTGCACAGTTGCTGGGACATTTTGTGGCTACTGAGCCAGAGCAATGGACACCTTGGCTCCTTCAGCAGAGTGCTTCCTCCAGGGCTGCAGCTTAAGGAGCCTGTCTTCCAACATATATGCACATACACACACGTGTGTGCAGGCACATACCTGCACGCACAGGTGTGTGCACACATACCCATGACCATTCCCCTGCCCCAGCCAGTTCTCCTTTCAGGACAGAGGAAAGCTGTGGCATGGTGGAGTGCTCATTCCTGCCGCATATGCCAGGGGTAGGCTCATTTTGCTTTTGCCATGTGCTGGACTGGAAGAGGGTACGAAAGCCCTCTACAGCCAAACTGAACTGGAAAAGGTGCTGTGGTCATGCTAAAACCATCAAAAACTGGGATGAGCCAATTTGTGTGAATTACAAAACAGACATTCAGGGAAGGCTAAGAATGATCCCAATGATTTTGAAATTTAGGTCAAATTTGGAAAAGTTGGCTTTCTTAATTTTGGTTTTGCATCCCCTGAATGCAGGTCAAGATTGGTTGACTGGGAATGATCTTACAAAGTCAGTGCAGGGTGGCTTTTAGTGCTTAGAGCAACAAAATCTGCTCTGAACCCTCACTGCTGTTTATCTTTTGGATAAAGATGCCCATGCTTACCTTATGGCTGATGGCAATTTTTTTCCCCCACGAAGCAAGTAGCATATCAAACCTGTGCCAGAACTACCACTTCTAGAAGCCTTGGGGACGTGCTTTTACACCTAACCAAACCAATAGTCCTGCTATTGGTTTATGGAACAGCTGATGCATTGCCAAACAGGCCAGTGGTTTAGGGAGTGAGAACATGTTCACTGGGTTCTGGATGAAACTCCTGAGCTGAATCATGGGTTCACTAATAGTAACAACTCCTCTTCACTCTAACTCCTGCTTTTGGCATCAGGGCAATGGCTCTGTATCAACAACCTGAAAGAGAAACCCTTTCAGCCCATTCCTTACTGGTTTGTCAAACTAAGCAGTTTCTACAAATGAAATTAATACCCCCTACAGTGTAATTTCCTCATTAAACAGAGAACCAAATATTATTCCAGACCTCTGCTTTATAGAATCACATATAAACAAGCTGAGGAGGCTCATCTCCTAAATTTTCTAATACAGGAAACTTCTACCATTTTATGAAACACTGAAATTGAGATCTATTAGATACAACAATTTAAATGCATTTATTAAGCAGTTCTGACATCCATCCTTTCCATGTATTGTCTAAAAGAGCATTAACTACATGCACGGGAGTTACGAAACTAGTCAGCTAACATTCAAAGCAAACATTTTAGCAGCACGCCCCCACAGTTTTCAGAGGCTGAACTTTTGTTTCAGCGGTGATGTTATACAATCCTATTTCCATGGCAAACTCACAGATACACACTTGTCAAAATTCATGGTTTATTTAGCAAAACTGTCGAGGCACATATGTGCCATACGCATTCTCCCATTCTTTACAGATATGCTTTTTAAAACAGCAATTTCCTGCTGCAATTAAGTCTGTTGCTTGGACTTCAATAGATGTGTGTGGCATTGAAAGGGAATCTGGCTTGGATTCCTATCATTAAAAAGAGCACAGGTCAAAAAACCTCATGTGTCTTTCTGATGTCTCATCTCCCGCCTATTACAGACTTTTAAACATCGTTTTATTTGATTTTTATCAGTATTTATCCTGCATTCAGAAGGCACTCCTTCCTTGAAGAAAACTGTACTTGCACACACCTTAATATCAAATATTGCAGGCACTGTCTACCCATGAATCTCAAAGATCAGTGACTGTCATCTGTTGTGGCATCTTCGTACAGCCCAGGGTAAGCACAGAGGCAGTCTGAGGACAAAGCAGAGGAGGTGCTCCTTCCAGCACAGAGGCAAGAGTTTGTGCCTTTCCCTGCAGACAGCGGTGTCACCCCCGTGCTATATCTGGAACAATGGAAAAAAGCAACAGATAATGGAAATTGAATGCTCAGGCCTTGACTTTCAGCTGAATAGAATCTGAGATCCTGGTCAAAACATAGAAAACTTCATGGGGCACTGTTTTTTTTGGTTTTTCTTAAACTATACATATACTTAAAAAATATTTTCAGTGTGAAGAAAATTCCCCCTTCCATCTTTGTGTCCCTCCTGTGTCTTTTTCCTTATTCCCAACCATCACCACTAGCTCCAGGCTCTGTGGTCTGGTCCCAGCCTCTGCACCCAGCTTGGATGTATCCCAGTGCCCTGGTCCCTGTTCACTCACACCTTTGCTCCCCATTGGCTCCCTGTGGTCTCCCTCACCACCATGATGCCATCCTTGTGCCTTGCCTTTTCCATTCTGCTGTTCCAGTTTCTGACCTAGAAACTCCTCCAGCCACCCCTCCTCTCATCTTGGTACCTCTACCCCTCTTTCTCCCAGGGTCTTCATGCTTTTCACTACTAATTATTATCACAACCATTCCTGGGCTTCAGGCTCAAATGTGCCTTGCTTCCTTTGCCCATGGTGCCCTGAGACAAGACAACAGTTGCCAAAATATGGTAAATATCGGCAAAGATCCCTGCTTTGCATCCTAGTGCCTATATCCATGACACTGGAGAACACTGTGCCATGGAGCCCCTTGAAGGTGTCCTTCACACATATATTGGGGTTTAGCTGCCTAGAAAGACAGCAGTGAGCCAGTGCAAATGGAAACCAGGCTCTAACATGAGAAAGCACATTCTTGTAAAGGATGATGTAAGGCTTCTTATTTGGAGGATTATTATCAGACCTGCCTGTAACAAGGAAATGCATGCAACAAACCAGAAAAAAAACAGGCATAGAACTAAGGAGCTCCAGGTCTAATTTTCCTTGCTCTGATCACTAAGCTGACATAATCTCAGCTGATTGTGTAATATATAATCGAGTTGTAACCCCTCTGTCCCTTTGCCGGTCGCTCTCCACCCCCAACATGGATGCAGTGCACACTATCAAGCCATGACTTCACTCTGAGCCAGCTCAAAGCACAGCCATGACAGAGACAAAATAAATTTCAGTGCTTGAAGAAGAGAAGAAAATCTCTTCCCTGTCCTTGTCCATGGTGTGGGGAGGCAGCTTTGCACAGTGACAGAGACATTTGTATTGGGAGAGAGGAGTAACTTGAAGATGAGGCTGTGCTTAGCTCTGGATGAGGAATCACTGACCAGAGCAGGGGGAGGGCAGATGGGAGTTTACAGGGGGATGCACAGGCCACTTTTATTTTTTCCCTACTAAATAACCCTCCCTAGCACAGCTTTCCTCTTCCCCATTCTAGGTCATTCAGTTGCCTCTTACAGGTGCCAAACCGCCTTTCTTCACAAGAAGTCCTTCTCTGTACAGCAAGCCACACTCAGTCCCTCACCTTCCCAATTTTGCCATGTGAGGGACACCTGGGATGGTGTAGGAGAAAGAGAGGGGCTGGCAAGGAAACCCTAGCCAACTGGACTTTGATTAATTTATTTTTTTTTTTAATAAAAAATAAATACCATAAATACCACTAGCTATGGTGGTAGAGCGCAGAAGGCTGTGGTTGGAGGGAAGCCCCAGCGGGAGCATTTGAAGCCCTATTAGATCAGTCCATATCATTTGACACAAACGCCTCACTGCATGTTGTAGCCATGCTCTACCTTTAGCACCGCCCGGCTGCCAGCTCAGAGTCCTGAGCTTAGACTGCTGGCCTAGGGAGTGAGAGAGCAGATGCTTAATTTGCTGCACTGATACAGGAAAATGGAGAGACCTACCTGAATTAGACAGATTGAGGCTTTTTGCTGTACCGCAGGCAATGATCACGGTATGATGTATTTTAAAGTAGTCAATTTTCGGATCAGCAGTTCTCTCTGTAGTGTCTTTGAATCTTCCATATGTCATCAGTAGCTGTATACATTATAACCTTCAAGCAACCTTAGTTTAGTGTCCTTTTAAAGGCTGAAAGGTTTTTTTTTCTAGTTTATTTGTTTAGCTTTGTTATTGGAGAGAGGGGAGAGAAGAAAAGGAACCAAATATTAGTGAGATCATGCGGAAGTGAAAGAAATGTGCAGTTGTGAGGGTTGCCTGTGGCAGAAAGGCTCCCTGAAAGGGCAAGCTGTTACAGCATTTCAGTAATTTGCTTGTTCGGTGAGGTTGTTAAATAACCAAATCCTTCAGCTGAAATTGCTCTGTCCCCACTCTTGTCTGTACCACGATACAAATAAATATATAGCTGCTGTGGTAGCAGGGAGTTGAAGTTCCTCATTTGACACAGCTGGAGCTTGATGCACTTACTAGCAACAAATATTCAAGAATAAGCAAAGTAAAGCTGGATAGAAGCCAAGTGACGTTCCTTAGTTTGTCCCAGAATAAATCAACGGGTCTTCTGAGAGAGCTGTCAGAGGTTCAGAATTAGACCTATCCTTCCAGTGAAATGAACAGAATTGTTTCATAGATTTCCCCTTGCTTTAAAAGGAACGACAGCAGCATCGAGGACACACACTCAGTAATAATAGTCCCATTATCCCATCATGGCTCTCCAGGGGAACAGGCACATTTATTATTTCACTTCCACCTGCACCAGCACCCTCATACTTCATTGTCCTCCTTTGTTTCTAGGAGTGCTATGTGTCACCTACAGAAGCATGCAGCTCAAACAAGGTTTTATCTCTGTGGTTAGCTTTCTTGCATTGTCTGACTAGTTTTAGATGTCCATAAACTTAAAGCTCCATTAACACAAAACGAGGCTTAGGCAATTTGCTTGAATTATTCATACAAAATACTGTCTAATTCCTTTTTGAATTGATTTAATTTATTCCTCCCCTTACTAAATGTAGAAAAAATACATGCATTCTACAACCACTATTATTAAGTAGCTCAGGCTATTCCCTCTGATTGTGATTGCCTGAACATCAGAGATTTTTCCTTGGGAATTAGTAATAAGTTACACGCACTTGGCCCAAGTGTTCATTGCTCTGCCCTACCCAAAGGACAAAAAGCTACATGTAGAGATAATGGCCTTATTCCCTGTTGTTTTAAGCACATATGTGATTCCAATCCCTGGAAGCATGCTCCCAGTTTGTGAGCAATCTGTTCATCCATTCTTTCAAATACAGTACTTTTCTTCCAATGCCAAAATCTGAAATAACAGAACTGTCTCCTCTGCCTCTTTTCTTTGTCTTTTGTGCACATAGCCACCTATGCAATTATTCATTAACAAAAACCACTTTCCAGATAATGCATTGTTCTTCCTCACCTAAAAATGAACTGTAATTGTCTTCATTCCTGTCACATGGAGAGTAACTGAAAATACCTACATAAGTTTTAGCCTGAAATATGTACATGGACAAATTTTAATAGTCCTTTTTCCTGTCCAAGTTGTTGCGAGAGACCAACCTCCTTTACTGCAGCAACCCGCAAATTTACAGGAGCATTATGCCAGAATATTAGTTTCTTCACCAAATAAGCCCTTACACCTTTTAGGTCATCAAAACACCAGCAATCACTTCATTAGTCATAAAAAACTTCCCTCCTTGAAGTGCTTATCATATACAAATCTGAGACCAGGACAGGGAACTGTGGCACAGAAACAGTCATGGAGGAAATCTGAGAGGTGAAGCCAGGTTTGTTGCATGACTAAATACATACTAAATAATGATTGAATACAGGCGGAAATGAATGCTGTTATCCCAAACAAGAAATATTTACCTTATTCCTTTTCTTCCCTTTTCAAAACAGCCATTTATTTGTGTTACACACAAGTTTGTAGGTAAAGTAACTAAAAGAAAATTATGGAACCTTTGAAAATACATGCTTGCATTTATGAAACCGTGTAAGTAAAAGTACCAGGATGCTGAATCAAATACAGATCATTGAGTTGATAGTTACTGACAGTTACCATGGGTGTCTTTTGATATATTTATGTTTTACTGGTATGTATCCAACAATAAGTTACATCACTCTTAAAATAACAGGTTAACATAACTATTGCTATATAAGAAGCTATATATTATTTTATATTGCCATATGATACCTATATCATCAGTGAGTCTTCTCTAGTACTGCTGAATGTGTAAACATACATGGCGATCAGTTTAATATTGCCATACCCATTTACACCTGCAAACAAGAAGCTTAAGATTTGTGGATATTTATTACCTGAATTCAGCAGAAATGTTTGTTTGGTCGTCTTTTGTTTTAATAAACAAACTGGTTTTCTTTCATAGGGTATTTTAGGTGGGCTTTTTCTTCTACAGCTTGAAAATTTCTTTTCCCATAAAGCATTTTAGGAAAGTGTTTAAAATGGGTTTCCTTTGGCTGCTATGGATACAAAAAATGCTTAAGTGCCTCTTAGGAATTTTTTATGTTCTTTGAGGCAAGAAAGTCAGAGGAAGGAGTTAAAAAACAGAAGTGCCATAAGCAGAAATAGATTTTACAGTCCTTCTACTGGAACACAGTATCATCCCAGTGGAAGTCATTAGACATTTTTTCTCCATATATAATGAAGGACTGCAGTGACTCATTCCTGAGTTGTAAATGAATTTTTAAAACCTTTCAGAGCCATGGTCAGGGATATCGTAAAAATGAACAGCTCAGAATATTATTCCAGCCTGTAATTTCTTAGCAAGGAGATTATACAGGTCAGCTGCTGAGTAAACCCTGTTTATGGTCATTGAACTTCAGGTCAAGTGTATTGCTAGGAAATTTAAGTGCTGATGAATGACAATCAAAAGCAATTATGACCAATTATATCTGCATAAAGCTAAACATGTCTTTTTGCTTTTGCTGTTTTAAAATATTAGCGACCAGAAATCATCAGAGACAAATCAACAAAATAATTTCCACAGACTTCTTGTCAAAGGGCCTCCTATCTCTCTTTTGCTCTGTGGGATGCAAAATGGCATCATGTCAGTCTTTCTCACATAATTACATTATTACCTTGCTAGAAGTAGGTAATCTTGTTTCAAGACTATTGTCAAACATTGTCCTTTTTAGCCTGTTTTCACCTAGCGTCTACTTTTCAAAGTAACTTTTTTTATGTGTGATTTTATCCCTTTTTCCATTATCTGGCCTGATAATCTGGAGAACAGTGGGCATGTTGGCCAATGCATGGCATCTCTTTCCCACATCCTGTTGTAAGTTAATTTTCTTTTTGTGTGTCACAGGGGTGTATCGCAGGTATCTCAACAGTAGACTGAAAGGCAGGTATCTAGTCTGAGAGTCAGGTATGTCGTCAGGCTGGAAGTGGTGTAGAGGAATCACAGGAAAATGGTATTTTTTTTTCCCGTGACTCTTGAAAAATTACGTCAATGCTGTGTGCCTTAATTTTTGCATCTGTAGGAAGCACATGGTTACTCATCTCAAAGGACGGCTAAAACTTCATTTATCAATAGCTGTAAAGCACTATGTGCTTCCCAGATATAAAATACACATATTTTAGAAGATTAAATTTAATACTTTTGGAATCCTTCTGAGGTTTTAAAACTGCTGTTCCATTCACTTGGAACATCAACTCCAGCCTACTCAAAACAGTCCCTAAAACATCCAGCCATGAAAACCATGGCAAATCTAAGCACCTTTGTTTGATACTGTGTTCAGAAAATAGTCAGAGTGAAATCCTATCCCTGCCAAAGTGAGTGGCTAGGGTTTTGTTTCCAATTTAGATTTAGAGTCTCCAGACAACAAAAGGCTGCTTACATTCTTTGGTATCATATTCCAATAGCTTATTGCCCTTATGGCTAAAAATCTTGGGGGATGGTATTCCCCAAAGGAGTCCATCCTTAGATTTGATTTGAACCATGTCTTCTGCCTTTTAATTGAATATTAAATATCTTCAGAAATGTATTTAATAACATCTTGTGGCTGCTGGCCTTTTCAAAAACAATAATGTAACTATTTTCTAATAATCTGAAAGTGTATTGCCTTTCCAAACATCTTGATTTATACACAAGAAAGAGCTCAGGCAATGGAAAAAAAAGAACATTCTCATTCAGAGAACTATTAAAGTGTTTTTCAAAGGCTGATACTGAGAAAGTGGAGGCAGTAGAAAAATGAAAAAAGAGTTTATTAGGGGATATATATCCCTTCTGGACAATATAATTCTTGAGTAGAAGAAAGTACATAGCAAGTGTTTCAGTCTTATTAAAAAAATTAAATCTGGATGCATGGTTTCACATCCAATAAGATAACACTGGTATTCGGTCAACAAGCACTATAGGAATATATATTTTTTTCCCTTTCATACAACTGGATTCCAATTTCAGCTACAGGCACGTGAAGACAAGGGAAGGAAAGAAATCTTACAACACTTCAGACATTATCACTTTGATCTCCTCAAATGATCCTGGATTTTAATGACAATAGGTGATTGATGTTACAGTGTTTTAGTTAAATGCCTGGGTTATTGTGCTGTGAGAATTCCAGTCACCCATAGCTGCACTGTTGCTATGAGCAGAGCCGCAGTGAATTTCTTTCCCTATTAACAAGCTGAACTAGAACAACCTATATCTCCATGCTGTTGAACTGAGGTCACAACAATAATGTGGCACTAAAATTTGCTTTAAACCATAGAAATTCTATCCCAACCAGCCTGGGGACTAGATCAGATCTTCAGGGGATGTTGCTCCCTTTTATCGTTCTGCTGTATCTGTGGTGTACAATCCACATCTCCCCATCTCTTCAGAGTTCAGATCCTTAGAGAAATGGAATGAAACCCATAGCGTTTACATTGCTCAGGATGGACATTCCCTGGAGTAAACTCCTTGTTAATCAGGCAGCCTACAAAAGGTACACTAAGAAATGAGGCTAGCAGCTAGTGGCAAAAGGTCAAGAAGTCTTGCAGCTTGCCTCCTGTCCAGAAGAACCATATACAGAATAGACAGCTCATCCTCATGAGAAGGAAGCTCGTGGCGATGCAGAAAGGAGGTCACTCACGCTGCCTAGAGGTAGTCTCAACAGGACAGCTCATCCACTCTCTCTTCTCTGCCTGCATCCCTGAGGTGTTCTCAGGCCAAACTCTCAAAGTCATGTTTTACAGCTCAGTACAATTGTTCAAGTTGGTATGGTTTCATGTTTAACGATTTCCATTTAATGGAAGTCAGGAAACGTTAAATGTCTGGTTACCGCGCTGTACCTGTGTCTCTTAAGCAATGAAAATAGTATGGACAATTTAGTTCAGCGAATGCTGAAACATGCTGGATCCACATGGATTTTACTGCTGTATTTTAAATCATTCAACAGAAAATGCAGTTCTCCTGTCTAACTGCATGTCTCAGCCCCTTTGAATCCAGTAATAGGTCTCAAGAAAGTTTTGCTGATGCTGTGATTTCAAAGGTGAGTGTGACTCTACCTCCTGCCCCAATTATCAGCCAGTTTCTTTAATAATTCAAAATCCTTGCTAAAATCCTGACCTTAGAGATTAATAAAATGATCCTTTATAGCCTTTCCAAGTTAGGCCGATTAAACACAGATTTGGCACAGACAACCTGAGAGACTTCAGTAACGTTATTCATTTAGCTAACAGAGTTACCTCCCCTGCTGACGCACTCCCAATTAATGCCAAGAAAGGCATCTGATCCGGTGGAAGGGGACCGCTTGTTCCGTGCTCTCTATTGCCTTGGATTTGGTCCCAATTTAATGATAACATCACTGTGTTTTTCTTGAGAACTGCAATTATTTTATGGAAGTGGGTAGTGTTCTGTCCAGCTCACAAGCCTTCCCAAGAGGACAGCAGGTCCCAAGCCTGGACGGCAGCAGGTGTTTTGGAAGAAAGCATTCGTTAGCTCCCCAAAAGCACCTGAAGAGAGCTTGCTTGGCACGGCAGTGGGTGATTATTTTATCCCCTGCAGCACAAAGATACCCAAGATGAAGTACTTTATAATTACAACTGACGGTCTTACTTGTATCTGTACATCAGCTTTTCCAGAGCTAGGCTCTGCTGCAACCAAGAAGAGCCAGCTTAGCTTAACTCTGCCTGGAAGCAGCTCCCATGAAACTGATGCAACTGTACACACGATGACGGATTTAAAATTAGTTTTTTGTTACGCTAGTGTTTATGAATGCCAGCTGAGTCACTGCAAGCTGAATTTAAACCAGTTTACTGGAGTTCATACCCAAAATTAGCGGGGTTTAGCCAAACCAGTTTAAAACTTAGCTGCAGGGTTGGCACTGGATGAGCAAGTCGGGCTGCAAGACTGTCAGGGACGAGGGCCATGCTGGAGGACAGGGGATGTGCTGGCCACAGCCCAGCTGCCCATTGCCTCTGACATGTCCCCAGGGGTAGAGGTGACATGGGTGATGGCTGTGCCTGTCCCTGGGAGGAGGAGGAGAGCAGGAGGTCTGATCCCAGGAGGAGTTGAAGGAATAGAATCATAGAAGCATTTGGGTTGGAGAAGACCTCTAAGGCCATTGAGTCCAACTGCTAACCCAGCACTGCCAAGTTCACCAATAAGCCATGTCCTTAAGTGCCACATTCACATGTCTTTTAAATACCTCCAGGAATAAGAATTCTTACTGGAGTCCCACCAGTCAGCACCAGCTGGGAACTTGTCCAAACACAGAGTTAAGATGTTATTCCCCTTGCCTAAAGATCAACATAAGATCAGCTGATAAAAGCTGGATCTCTTGGACTGTTTCAGACAGTTTTACCAACCAAACCTTAATGGCTCTGCTTTCAGGATCCAGCCCACATTGGAGAAGGGAGAGAGATTATCTAACCATGAAAGATTTTACGATTTCCAGAGTATAAGATCATATAAAATGATGCCATGCAGAATGAAGCCTGGTTGTTTAAAGTATGTTCTTTCAATGCTGAACTGGAAGCTTTACAAGATCTCCTAAGGAGAGGTTGAGAGGCCCCTCCCAAACCCTGAGCAGAGAGGACTGTCCAGGTGGATGCTGTGGGACACATGGGGTCTCCCATGGCTGGGAAGATTGGAGGTTTCCAGCTCCTGGGAAAGGCGGGGGGCTGTGCCTCCATCCACAGGAGTGTGAGTGCCTCGCAGCAGGCGAGGACAGAAATCTGTGCCTGGGGAGGCATCCCAGCCTCATGGCAGAGCCAGGGCTGGGGGACATCCACTTCTCACAGTGCAGAGCCCCTGCCGCCAGCCTGGCCTCTGAGGGGGCTTGGGCACATCCCTAGACCACTGCTCCACACAGACACCTCTGCCAAGGCCAGAAGAGGCCCTGGTGCTTTTCTCCTGGATTGTGCCACTTTGGGGAAGGGGCTTTAGCTGTCTCCATAGCTGCTGTCAGCAAGAGGCTTTTATAAACACAGGCCCCACTTCAAGAACTGAGGAGTCTGTAAGATCTCATGAGGACAGGTTGAGAGGGGCACCTGAGGGACACTTCACAGTACCTACAAGGAGGAGACGGAGTCATGTTCCTCATAGCAGTGCAGGGTGGGGCGTCAAGAGGCATCAGGTACAAGTTGAAATGAGAGTTTCAGGCTGTGCATAAGCAGAAATTGTCTTCCCAGGAGGGAGGCAGCGGAGCAGGTCAGCCTGAATGGCTGTGCTGTCTCCATCCTCAGAGGGTTTCCAGCTGGTCCGAGCCATGAGCAGCCTGCTCTGGCTCTGGCACTGGCTCTGCTTTGGGCCAGGAGGAGACTGGAGACCTCCCGAGGCACCTCCCAGCCTGAATTACACCACCATCCTATGGAAACCAGTAAGCGTTTTTAAACCAGGACAACTTTGCACCTACAGCATATTATACGGGGCCATTAACCTCAATAAGGCCTCGTGGTAGCAAATTATATAAATGATACAGTTTAATAATTTAACCATCATTTCAGTCAGTGTTATTTTCGCTCTGACTTGGATTTAAGGTAGCAAGGCATTTTCGTTTTTGCAATTCCCTGCACTTGAGGCAAACTTTCCAACATACATGCTTAAGTAAGTAGCCTCTTTCTGACAGTGCTCAGCTCCCATCAGCTGTCTCTTGAAGGGAAATTATTGCCAACTGAGCACTTTGAGAAATTTGGTCCTTTGTTTACCAACCCACATAAGACTTTTGGACCCCAATTTTTGGCACATCTTCTAAAGTGTCTCTGCCACAGTAGCTTCTGTGTGTTCTGAAAAGGTAAATTCTGTCCTCACAAGAAAGATGCATTATTATCATAGAATCATAGAATATGATGAGTTGGAAGGGACCCATAAGGATCATCAAGTCCTGGCCCTGCACAGAACAATGCCAAGAGTCACACATTTCTCTGAGTGTGCTGTCCAAGTGCTTTTTGAACTCTGTCAGGCTGGTGCTGTGATCACATCGCTGGGGAGCCTGTTTAGTGCCCAGCCACCACATCTGTGCTATCATCCTCCCAAGATCGAAAAGAGTGGCTGACCCATCAAAAGTCTCACAGCAAATGAAAATCGATACTTCAAGCACAAACATCCATCTGTTAGTCATCGATTTCATTAGCAGAGGAGCAAGATCCACCATCCTTATCCAATCAGGTATAAGTTTTGCTAAAAATGTAAGGGGAATATATATTAAATATGAGCCTTACTGTGTTTATCTAAAATATAAAATTTTGGGTATGTTCTATTTTTAGTCATATCTGTAAAAGAAAAGACATTTTTTGTTTCCAACTTTCATTTGTATGTCTGTTTTCTTCTCTTTTTGCAGTAAATTAGTCACTAATTTAATCATCTCTAAGATCCATATGCTCGCCCACATCATCCTTCATATGAGTACAATGAGATAAAGATTCTTATTTGCTGCACCGGGGTATAATTAAACTTTCTAAATTTCAATTATTTCCATTTCTTACCATGAGAAATCACATGGTCTCCTGCAATACAAGGAGATAATGTTTTCTTTTTAAGTGTTTCAGAATTTTCTACACTAATCTTGTTATTTAGCTTCCAGTCTTTGATAACAGAGTTTACTTACATCAAATCAGTAATACACTCCACTGAAATGGTTTCTTTTGTTTTGGTTTGTGGTTTTTTCCCTCCTATGGCCATATTGGCAAGTTTCACAGCTGAACAGTGTGACAAATACCATATGTTCACCTTCAGGCCACTATGTTATTTGCTGGTAACTGCAATTCCTGCTGCTGTAGTTGCTCTGTGAAATTAAGAGTGACTATGACACTTTCCTTCTATTACCTTAAGTCATCTTACGTATCTAGGCAACTTTCTAGAGTCACTGCTCCATGAAATGAATTGAAATATGTGTAGATTCACATTTCACATTGGTAAAACACAAGCAACATTTGAATTCTGAACAGAAATGAAAAACATTCCAATTGGAAAGTTGCCTGCAAAAAAATTCAATACTTTTCTGCCTTTATTCATTTATTTCAGCCTATATTGCCTATGAATCTAATGAAATGCTAGGCTAGAGCTCCATTTCAGTATGAAATGACTCAAGGGAGTAGAGTAAATGTCCAACTTCATGAACAATATATGACAAATCTGTGGAGCAAGTCCTTTGATTAGTTTACCTAGTGGCTTATGACTTTGCTTTTGAATAAACAGGGATTGTCAGACTGAGGTAGCAGAAGAGTTTGCTGTGAATATTCATACAAACATGCCTGTCCTAAGTCTTGCACTGTTTAATGGAGCTATTCCTCTGCCTTGCTTTGTTTAATTGACTTTGCTAATGAGGTTTTGTTCATTTTTGTTTAAAGTTTCCAAGAAAGAGGGCACAGAAGAACAACTGACCAAATTGCCGTTCCCTGAAGACCAAAACAGCTGTCAATAGAACTAAGAGTTCAATAGAAAGTCAGGATCGAGCCTCATGTTTCCTAGTCTTTTTTGGGTCCTGCTTCCCACAGGACCACAGAAGAAGGGCTGACTAAGTACGAAATTTCAGGATTCTTGCTATTTTTAATCTTTTAGCAAGCTGTGCAGCCCACCCAGATCAAACTTTACTCACTTCTAAGCCAGTCCTGGGCCAAAGAGTTTCATTCCTTGCTCTACTGCCTCTAGAAGAAACTCCTGCTGGTCCTTCATTATCCAGAACACCAGCTTCCCCTTCTCCTCTTATTGCAGAAATCCTCCTTAATATTTTGGGCTGACTCTTGCTCCTTATGCTCATATCCTTCCTCAGCTGCAGCCACTCACCTGTGGACATGAGGCAGATCTCTAGTTGGCAGCTGCACTGAAGTTTACAAAACTTTATTAGACACAGAGTCTCCCACGTTAGCAACAGTGCTAATGATGTAAGGTGAGGAAAGGTGGGGGGAAATAGATATCAAATTCCAAGTTAGCAAAGGTGTTATTGCCTTAAGAGAATCATTGGCAGGTTTAGTGTGGGATCTTGCCAGTACTTTGCAGGAGCGAGGGGAGAGAGCTAAAGATACATAGTTGGATGTAATCTATATGCTTAAACAGTAATAAATAGTTCAGTCTGCAGTCATAAGGAGGATTTGCAAGGTGTTCTTTCACCCAGTAAGAGCTTCCTTAAGGAGGTGGATCTGGTCTTTCTACAACGTGTGAGGAAAATTAGCATCACAGAACAGAACCTGTAAAGGCGAAAACAAGAGCTGTCTAGGTGGCAACAGAGACTTAAAGAGCTTTAGATCTGCTTCCCTCCAGGCAGTGTTATTTTGGGCTGACTAGAGATGCCTTCATACCTGTGAGCCCCCTCCTGGAGTAAGCTTGCAGAGAAGCCAGGACAGCTTGTTCTCAAAAGAACAAGCAGGTGTTCTCTTTTCATGGAAGTATCTCAGAAAAAAAATCAGTCACTCAGAAGCAGCGGTGGCACCAATTCTTCCTTGTGGCTTTGTTTGCTTCCTCAGGTTCTCCAGCTTTCAGTGAGATGCATGATAATTGCAGATAAAGTGGTTTCAGTTGAAGTGGGAATTTTGATGAAATCTAGACTCCTAAATTCACAGTTGTCCTGAAAACCTCTGGCTTAACTCTTACATATTATTAGTAAAAAACGTGAACAGAGTCTATGTTTTGGGTCAGTGCATAGTATATAGAAATTGAGAAAATTAAGAAGAGTTTGGCTAAAAACAGTGTTCTTCAATGAGGATAATTAAAATGTGGTAATTTTATTGCTTGGCATTGTCAAAATCCAAAGACACTTTGATTTGTGTATTTCGGGACCATCTAGTCCTCGGACCAAGAGCACAGATCAGGGATTTGAATCTAAATTTCTCTCTTCCCTCTCTCCCAGACATGCCTATGTCCCTTTAAAGTTGTGAAGGAGATAGATGAAGTCTTCAAATAAAATTATTTTCTTGTGCTCATTTTGAATGCAGAAAATATTGGTAATAGCTGTTTTCCAGCTAATAAAGCTGAAACCTTGTGAGACCAAGGTGTCACAAGAAGAGATGTTAGAACAAGCTGCTACAATTAAACAGCAGTGTATTTTAAGGAAAACTTGGCTGCTGTTCCACCAAGTATTCTGTGGAAGCACAAGAACAAAATGGTCATGGTGTTAGCAAAATGAACAGTGTTATTTTAGACACAGATCTCAGGGCAGCAAATTTCAGTCTTATCTTTAACAAAGTCTCTGTCGCAATGTGGAAATCATAAACAAGTTTGTCTTGTGTCACTACTGGGTAAGAGGATGAAACAGTAATTAAAGGAAGTTATTAGAAAGCAATAGGAACAGGAAGAGATGTAATATTCACAAATCAACATTGATGCTGTAAAAGAAAGCGATGTTTTCAATCTACTGACACTTTATTGTAAACGCTAGCATAGCAATATCTAAAGCAAAATAACCTAAACCAATTTATTTGGACTTTTAAAAATTACCTTTGTCAAAATTCCTGAAGTAGGGGCTGTTATGGAAATTAAGTAATCATGAGGTGAGGGAATTATGATTAGGGAGCAGCAAGCCACAGAAAAACAAGGACTACAGGTAAATACCCATGCTGGCAAAAGGCCAGCCAAGTCATGACTGCAGAGCTGCACTACGAATGCTGTCAAATACATTTCAAATGATGGAAAATCTTACCTGAAGTGCAACAGAGTGTGAAAAATACCCAACAAAGGGACCTCACAAAGCTAGGTAAACTGGAAGTGGAATGATAGATGGAATATGTCAGTAAATGAGTATCATGGACAATATTGCTAGTTTAAAAATGAAAAAAAAGTCCCTAACCCTCAGGGCTGAGAAGGGCCTTAAAAAATTCACCAAAGTCCACTTTATCTGCAGTGATGGTCAAAGTGTGACTGGATGTCTAAATGAGAATATAAGCAATAATAAAATTAATTCTACATTGTAGATGTAGCATACTTTATTACACATGCATAAGGTTTCTTAAGGCATAATGTGTGGGTGCACGGGTGGGAGTGCATAAGTACATATATGCACTGACATAAAATACTCACCTATCTACAGAGCTGAATTTTTAGAAGCAATAATATTTAATACGATAATCCTATGATTCAGATGTTCTGTGCAGTCTTGTGATGTTGTGCTCCTGACTGCTAATGCTTCAGACATTCTGCCTGTACACATGTGCTCACAGAAACATGTACATGCAAATTTCTGATATACATATAAAATATTTTCCCCTGTTTTACTGTCTTTTATAACATTTTTCTTGCTTATGGACTCCTTACAGAAATGATTAGAAGCAATGAAAGCTTTTCATAGGAATATAAATTGAATAGACAGGGACACCTTTCTTCACAGAGGAGCTGAAGAAGTGTATGATAAATATGTGAAATCTGGGTACAGAGAAAGGCAATCAGGTGGTGTGTTTAAGGAGATACTTGATGCACCTAAAACACAAAAAATATGAAACATACAAAGGTACTCTTATGTTTATCACTGGCAGAGTAAATTTACTACCATACGTAGAACTTCCTGCCGTATGATAACCACTGAGCCCAAGATTCTCCAGCAGTTAGACAAGTGTAACAATGATGAAAAACATTGAACTGTCAAGTAAAAAGGAAATTAATGGAGACACATGGAGACAACGAGGCTTAAAATTATAATCCCTGTAAGCAGTCTGGCTTTCTACAGTGTTTTTAGTGATTTGAGGTAGCTGAAAATACAGGCAAGCATTAGATTGATGGGTAACTGTGATTTGGCGAGGTAATGCCACAGATCCCAATTTGTTATATTCCTATAACTTAAGGTGATCTCAGTAGCTTTGATGACTGCTCTTCCATTGCTCTTTGATAGCAACAGCACATATTATGTCCCAAAGAGTGACCCTTCAGCCTCCAGTTAACCTCAGAACCTCTTGGTCCTTTAAGAATTACAGTTTTGTGGTGCCTTACAGTAGACGCTGAGCTCTATGCAAGATAATGTCTTGCAAGACTGCTAACAGTTAGCAATGGTGGAGTAAATTCAGGGTAAGTAGGAATCCCAAGTGCTGTTTCTCTTGCTTTAAAACTGAAAATCATACAATCTGATCAAAGACAAGTGCATATCCATTTTGGATTCCTGAAATAAGTGTTGAGTTACATGATTTCTTTCAATGCAATTTTTTATTTAGCTCATCTATAGTTTAAGATCAATTTTAATACTCAAATAGAATCATAATAAAGTGAAATGTTAAATATAGAATTTTAGACTGAGGCACGAATCTATGAAGGCCATTTAAGTATCATATTTGCAATAATGTTATACCAGGAATAGAATTTTTCCCTAGAAATTTTCCCCTAGATAAAAAGAAAAATAATGTCCCTATTGTGTGTCTCTAATAGTCTTTTGTCATACTGGCTTTGAACACAATTGTTACTAAGTTTGCAAATGTCAAATGTTAAAACTGGGCATTCACAAGCAGATGCTCTCTACTTACTTATAACACATAGGGATGAAATAAATCAAATCTCTTGAAGTGTCTAACGTGCTCAGGAACTGCTGCTGCAGAAATGGAGGAAGGTTCTCTGGCTAGACAGTCCTTTCTAAGTAATTATTCTTTTTTTTTCTCATTTTGTGTGTTAAAAATGTAATTGGAGCTGGCTGGCTTAGGGGTGGTTACCTCTGCCCAGGGTCTCTTTCCAAGGGTAGCACCGATACTTTTACATCCTGACCCCATAATATTGGCTCAGAAAAATCCAAAATGATAAAATAATTCTATGAGGCCAAGTTCTTGCAAGCACAAGTGCCAACATACACAAGGCTGGAGTCAAAATATCCCCATTCCCATCCATGTCCTCCTGGGCACAACAAGCAGGGCCATTCCTGAGAGCAGCTGATTTTAAGCAATGGAAGAGATCAGATCCTAATAACAACCATGCTGTTCATCCCCACAATGTTTAGTTTTCTTTCTTAATGGAATCAAAGCCACTTTCGCATAGTGCAGGGTTCCATTGTGGAAGGTTCATGTTGTTCCTGAATTGTTTCTCCATGTGTTCTGGAACAGCTTTGCTGCGATCACTGGAGACTGCCCCAGAGGAGGAGCAGGGTGAGCTCTGCCAGTGCAGGGCATAGAAAACAGCACACTGGTTGGTCCTTGTTCTTTTTGTCTTAGATATTCTGGGCTATAGAAATAAGATCCAAGAAATTTAAAAAGCATGCCTGTAAAACCTGTGGCCAGATAGATTAAATCAATCACTCCATGGTTGCTCTCTACAGGTGCGTGAGGGCACTGAAGTGAGAAGCGAAGTGTTAATTTTCTTTGTATTTGTTTGAGGACTACTTTATATTCATTAGGGGATCCTTACCATTGTGTTCTTTCATTTTTCTGCATTTGAATATATATCTTAATATTGCCTTAGTATTTTGTTCCTAATTCAGAAAGCGGGCTAATTGGTATGCTATTTGCCTTTTGGTTGCTATTTTCATTGTGAATTGGCAGCAGGTATCTATATTTATGGACTGAATGTGAGTTATAACTCTCTCCATTATTGTAAAATATAGTTTTACCTTCCTTTTTTTTCCTCCCAGCAGCAGTAAGTTTAAAACATCCCTTCTTGTTCACCCTGAAAACAGCACACTGCTTACACTGGAGTTATTAATCACAGCCTATCATTTAAAATATTGTTTGGAAGGTGAGGCAGATGGTTCTATATCATGTAGGCATTCAGATTTTTCCCCCTTTTATGAGTAAATACTCAGTTGCAGGACAATTGTTAATATCTGGTGTGCCAGCCTCAGAGAGGCTTTAGCAGCCTCTGGGCTGAGCAAGCTGGGCAAGCAGCAGGCGACATCGCTCTCCTCCTCACTCTTGGGTCAGAATCCATTCCTAAGAGAGAGTGGCTTTCTGGCAGCCGGGCTTGGATGTCCATGAAGAGCTGTCTAGAGTGTTTGACCTTTCTTTCAGAAGTGTGCTTACAGGCAGATGAAATAAGGGCTGCCTAGAATCTTTGCAGATCTGGGGACATTGATTTCTCCTCCCGTGGTTGTCAGCTCTGCTGGGGTTGCTCCCCTCTGGTGTCAGTGCGGGAAGCAGGGGTGACAGAGCCGTTTGCCAAAGGGTGAAAATACATTTTAGCTCATTTAGGTCTGTGAAATGCATTAGGCAATTTGTTTCCTTCTTGCAACTTTGCCCTATCTTTCTTAATATGTGTGCTAATTACAAATGTATGCTGCAGTAAATATTATTTACTCTTCTTCTCTCAGGGCGATTTGTAATTCATAGAGGGTTGGGAACAGCTGGAAGGCAAAGCAGTGATCCTGAAATTTTCTGAGACTAAAGTCAATGATGTTTTTATGGTCATCTAATTTTCCTGGGAGTATTTTGTGTAACATTAAGTGGTTGTTATGCACCAATGAGCATGTCTAATAAATGTAGCCACTTCCCTCTGATAAATTATGGGAACAAATTTGAATGCTCATTAACATGTATATATTAACCCTGTGTGAACATTGTAAAGAGTTCTGCAGGATACAAAATTATCACTGTGGCTCACCCTACCATTTGGATCTGGGTGTATCACTTGGCAGGAGATCAGCCTGAATGGAAATAAATAAATTACTTATTTCTAATAAGGGAAACTGTATTAATATAATGCTGATTTAAAAGCCCATACCCATGGGCAGTTCCTCTCCTGTCAGTATTACCATTGAGAAGATATTGAGAGAAATAGCTGCATGAATCACTAGAGTAGTGAGAGAAGAGGCAGGGAGAGCACTCTGTGCCAGTGGCAAACTGAACCAAGTAGAAGTGTCACCTTGTTTTATTTCAGAGGAGGCAGGTGTCCTTGGGAACAGCAACCTGCTCAGGTCCTCTACACGGTCATCACTTAAGTTTGCTTCTTTTATATAATCCTATTTTTCTATAGCCACATACAGATGTTTCTATTGTTGCCATAAGCTGAGGTACAGTCTCTTCTGGGCAAAGGAATATTTTTCTTCTAGGAAAATTCAGCAGGTAAGAGGCTTTTAATCATAATATGCAAAGTAAGTCAAAAGGAGTAATTTTTAAAAGTAGCTTTTGATCCAGTATAGCTTTTTCCCAAGAGCTTTGATCAGATAACTGGTTGCATTAATTGGTACTCGGTGTAGGAAGAGATGCTAAATACTTCTGCCTGTCAATTCACCCAGATGTACGGAATAATCCCAAAAAGCACATGCAGTAACTGACAGGAATGAATTCTGAAACAGTTGACAATCATGAATAATGCAATAAGGTAAAAAAAATATTGTGATTGAGAGGTAGTTCAGAGGCTCCCCTACTAACATGTTCTTGAAACGTATTGTCCACAAATGAAACTTTTCCTAAGACTTTCATTAAATTAGACAGCAAATTATGAAGGTAAACTTACAAAAGAGTGGTATCACATCTGGAATGTTTGAAATAGAAAAACCTGGGGTCTGGGAAGGAAGCTCTATTAAATGACATGTTTGTCATTGTTAAACAAATATTATTTCTTTGCTGTCTGTATGTATAACAGAGATAGATTTCCACTGATTGGGATATAGACATAGTAAAAGAGATGCTCCTGCACAGACTACTTTGTTTGATGAAAAATCAAGTGAGGTCCAGTAGAAAGGGCCGCAGTGGTTTCAGTGGATCTTCATGAGGGAATATTTTCATATTCCCTATCTTAAGCATGTAATTTGAATATGTAGGTGATGCCAGTATTCCCTGATGCTTAAATCAACACATTATTATCTCTTGTTTGACTGTAGTTTTGGTAGAGTTACTATTTCTGTCTGCATACATTTCCTTTTCACCTTTGTCAGCTTAATGTAAGACTGCAAGAATAGAGTGTTGCCAAATGTTCCCCAACAACAGCCACAAGCAGAAGAGTAGAAAATAAGAGTATTTCAAGGAAATTGTGCTACCTTCCCAGGGTGATCTCTTAGCCTCCAATAATTTACAGCTCCGAGATTGAGCTCAGAAGTGGTGACCCTGTTTCAGATGCACTCAATGGGTGTCTCTTTCATAACGTACCCATCCGTACCAGGAACCACTGCCACCCCCATCGGAATGACCTCCACAGTTTATTGTGAAAACTGTCCATTTACTCCTATACTGTTGACCTGTTTCATGAGTTTGGTGGGGTTTGGTTGGTTGGTTGGTTGGTTGGTCGGTTTGTTTTGTCATCCCCAGTCCATGTGGAGATTTATCTAGCTGTTGTTTCCTTTCCCTAAGAACTGTCAATGCCTGAAGATGGCCCGGAGATGGCTGAAAGCCTAGTGAGTGCTCCTGGGGCGCTTTCTGTCTTGTTCACGAGTTTGTGAGGCAGGAATTCTTTCACAAAGTCCATGCTGGCTCTTGATGCCCCCAAACTATCCATGTGTCTCACATTCTTTTCTTTATTATAAGCAGGCAGGCAATTTCACCAGAAAAGAAGTTTAGGTTTTGGGCTTTTATTTCCTCTGGATGCCTTGACCTCCTACAAATTAGTTTTGGTTTCGATTTTTTTTTTTTTTTTAAATAGAAGATATCTTTGCCACCCTCCAGTCCAGAGGGTCATCAAGTAAATGTGTTGGACTACAACAAAATACAATAACCATTTCCCATAATGTAGTCATCACTGTATGGGAAAAGAAGTGCCAGACTGCCATGTCCTGCACATTATAGGAAGAAGATGAATATGTAGATCAACTTTTAACAAAGAAAAGTAAGCATACAGAAAAGTGAACAAAGAACAGTAGCATATACCAAGGCTCTGTGATTCAGCAGCACTCATCAAGAGCAGCCCTCAGGAATGACCTGAGGTTTGGTTTTTACACAGACAGAGTGTGTTTAGAGTTCTTGCACTGTTTTCCAGAGCTCTGTCTACCCTGCCAAATAAAAGATGACAGGGTTTCAAACCCAGTCCGAATGACAGAGACAGGGTTTATGTGTATGCTCTGAAGCAGCAGCCTCTTGCAGATCATGGCTCTCTCGCAAGCAGCGGTTTGGAGAAATCCATACCGGAACCAAGGGCTTAGAGAACAATTAAGCTCTGTGGACAATCAATAGTCAAGCTTGGCCTTGTTTTATTTAAGGGTATAGAGGCACTCAGTGTGATCCTTCTAATAAACAGGGACAGCTTGTAAAAGGATAAGAGAAACAGAGTGATTTCTGAGTAAATAATCTGATCTGGGGAATGATGTAAATGACTAGCAGAGGCACTTTCATGCAGTGTGAAATCATTAATGTTATGTAAGACCTGAAAGCATTCATGTAAGGCTGGTGCACTTGTATCAGGACATGGATCGTGCTCTTACTCACATATAGCATTCTTTTATTCCTGGATCTGGGGTCATTTGGGAATATCCATCTAAATAAATTGTGTTTAGACTATAATATTTTGATGTTAACTGAGCTGAAAATGGCTCTCCTGATGAGCTCCTCAATAAAAAAACAGACAAACCTGAATTTTGGAAGGAATGATTGCACATCTTTTTGGCCCAATTCAATATCATGAAGTTGCATCAGAAATGTGACCCAAGTAAAACTGAAATCAAAATGAATGAGAGCGTTTCTGCTTAGTCCACTGATGCAAAAAGATGTTTGTTTTGGTGGCTGAGAGCTGTAGGTACAAGCAGAGCTAAGGAGGAAGGTAGTGGTGGTGGTGCGAGTGCCTCTCAGGCCAGCACTTCAAGTGCTGAAATAAGCTGTATTGAACACTGACTGCTTTTCAGGCTGAGACTTCTTTCCACTGGCTTTTTTTTTTTTTTTTTTCCCCTCGAATATTAATTAACAATGATGTTTTCATAATAAAGTTCCTATTTCTTGATATAAAATCTTCACTCTTCCTGGTCCAAATGGTAAGCATAAGTTAATTAATACAGGCAAATTTGCCCATGAAGTACAGCTTTTAAAAGCATAGTAGACATGCCTTGTTAACTAATTGAAGAATTTCAGAGATATAAAAGCATATGATTGACACATAATGGGCAGTCAAGGGAAACACTACCCTGAGAAGCTTTCAGCAATGTGAGACTGAAAGCAGCACTGTGCAAAGTTCACATAAAAGAACTAATGGGCTTCATTAGAAGAATCCAGAGCACACTGATCCATCACTGATGAAAACCCAGCTCAAGACTAGCTGGAAACAGGGTGGTTATTTTGTTTCTTTCCTAGCACCAAAACATTTTGTCTGTTAGGTCTCAGAGAGCAGCCTACGCAACATAGGAGCAAGAAGGTGTTGGCTTGAAAAAGATGTGGTTCGCACAGCTCAGGACATCATAGACTCATAGAATCATGGACTCAGAGAGCAGTTTGGGTTGGAAGGGACCTTTAAGGGTCATAAATCGAACTGGGATCTTGCCCTCCATTACAAGCACCATAAAAGACTTTTTCTCCATGTCACAGAGCGCAGCGGCACTCTCACCCAGCAGGACACAGCTCGCTGCCCTGGAGCAGAGGATCTGGGCAGGGAAATGAGCTAGGAAAAGGTGCTGCCTATCTGATTAGAAATTAACACCCTTTTGATAACGGTAGTCAATATTATTATTTGTGTGCAGTTTTAATTCCCTCAGCATCTCAGTAACTGGCCATGTTTTCACCCTTTCTTATGCACTTCGATCTTTTTTGGGGGGACCCTGAAGTAATAGAATTATTTAGGTTGGAAAAAACCTTTAAGATCATTGAGTCAAATCAAGTCTGAGGGTGTCAGGGATTTTTTTTTTTTTTTTAACACACACCTACAGTCTTTTCTGAATACACCTGAGTGAAAACTGTGTAAACCAAAAGGAATACAGCCAGATAGGATACGTAGAGCAGTGTTTATCTCGAAGTAATTTTCAATCAGTGGAGCTACATTTTCATTTCAGGGAGACAGAGGAGCTGTTATTTTGGATAACTTCAAATTTAGGCAAATGGAAATTGCAAATGCTCTTCTGCAGATTCAGACATCTTCAAGAGACAGGCTAAGATTGTTTTCGTGAATACCATTCCCTTTTAAATCACTTGCAGTAGTTAGCTGCAAAGTACCTCTTGGGTACTTTGATATCATTTGTTTTAGAACATGAATCAGGTATATTTACCTAATCCTCCAAAATTCAGCTGTATTATCTTCTTTTATTAGCACCTCTAAACTGCATTTTTACTGTTATATTTTAAAGAGGATTAATATCCTCTAATATAAATCACAATAGTCTCTTTAGTTATGGTGCATCTTAAGGTTTACAGAGTTTAAATTATTTAAATGTTGTTTTATGTTGCCTGATTTATTCTCTTAGAGCTGTTGAGAGAGTAAGACTCATTAAGATTATTTTACTGCTTGATACATCAGATACAGATCTTTTTGAAGAGCTGTTTCTTTCTCAATTATTGTCCAACATCTCAACCAGTCCTTATTTTTTTCTTAAATATTTGAAAACAACTGTAGGCAGATGTAAAATACTAAAAAAAAATGAAGTTGTTAGAAAAATTTGTTAGGTAATAACCACCAGCAGATGCATTCTCTGTATGTTACTGATAAATTGGAAATGCTAGCAAGCCCTATTCTGCCTTCTAAGAACCTGAACTTGAGTTGTCACTTGAGCATATCTGAAACTCTTAGATTTCTTTCCTCCATGCTGTCATTCTGCTATAGACATCTATCTACAATTTTTTTTCTCACCTGATGTGAATTACATGGGACACTCTCACTTCCAGAAACGACTACTGAGGTGACTCTGCAGAAGTTACCTTCTTTTGTAAAATGCAATTGGGGCTGATCTGTGAAACTCTCAGCAGAGGTCTCCTCTCTCCCACATGTGCCCTGTTTACTCTGAATCACAACTTCCACTACAGAGGCTTGGCACAGAAAACCGCAAGGAGACCAGTGAGCCGGCATTGCCTGGGGCAAAATGAGGACATGCATGTTTTCCTTTGGATGGAGATTTTAAAACCATTGCAAGTGGCTTACGTATAATTCCTTGGATTTATTAAAAAAGTTGGTTTTAATAGGTGGGTGGGGTTACGGCAAGAATGAGGAATTTAGTCACAATTTAGCCACTGATCTTCTGGGTGATCTCTTAATAGTCACGTGCCAGGACTCTCAGAAAGGGCCTGGAATCTGGGTGTCCCAGTTTAGAGTCCCATTTCTGATTTTTATTTAATTTACTTTTTATTTATTTAGGAGGAACATTTAAAAATGCTGCCTGGTTATTTTAGGTGGAAACACAAAATAATTCCTTTGAAACAAGCTGAGCACATCTTAGCCCAGGGTTTTGGTGTAGGAAATGTATTTTTACAAATTCCTTTTCTGTTGTTTTCTTATCCGTATTACGGACCCAGCAGTATTAATCAGGTAAAGCTTTTGTTTTTCTATTAAGGATATTTAGCTCTGCCTCATCTGAAATAACTATAAAGCTGTGAAAGCTAGAAGTCAGGCGTTCCTATCTTTTGAGCCTACAGTCAAGAGTTTGTACATCAATTTGCATTTTGAACCCATGCATGTTTCAAACTGGTTCGCAGCGTGCTGAGAGTGGAGGCAGATATGAGAGTTGTCTTAAGGACAGCTTCTGAGTTTGCCAACTGGGTGCTCTTCCAAAGAGATTGCTCATGAGCACCCATTTGACTACACTTCACTGGCAGGAGAAAAGAACATCACAAACCCTTCATCTCACGTGTTGGCCAGTGCTGAGCACTCAAGAACATGACCATGAAGGAGAGAAAGGGGATGTAATCATTACCCCTGAGTCTCTTTGCCAGCCTCACATTCCTACTGGTGCTCCAAGGAAAACGATTCCCTTCCAACCGTGCCTAGTGCAGCTTGGGCAGGGCAGTGTGACAGTAACTCCTCAGGGCATGTCAGCCTCACCAGGGCAGGAACCTCAGAAAAGGAAAAGTTCTGCTTCATTGGTCTCCTGGGTGCATCCTCACCTTTGTTTAAAAGAAACTTCAATATAAAGTTCAATCAAACAGACAGGGACTGTATTTTTATTTTAAACTGCAATAGAGAAAAGGAGAAAACTCCACCAAGATCTTAATGCAGGATTATTTCTTGTAGCCATCTCACCTGCACATTGTACATATATAGATATAGATATAGATATAGATATAGATATAGATATAGATATAGATATAGATGATATAGGTATAGATATAGATATATTCTTCATGAATAATTGCAGTCTAAAGGGGGGGGGTGGGGCTTCAGAACTTCATGATGGGTGTCTAATTCCCAAATTCAAAGACCCCTTAGGTTTAGGTGGGGATTACCTGGTTTGGGGGGATGAACTTAACCCATAATGCCTGTGAAGCAGCTGTGCAACTGGGCACAATTCTGGGCATAAAAGCAGATGATTGGGAATACAAGATTATCATAACGTCACTCCAAGATAGCAACAGTGAAAAGTGGAAACCTAAGACTGGGATTTGCTGTTTGAAGTAAGATTTAGAAAGTGTAGAGGAATGTAGGGTGTTTGGCACCCTTGGTGGAATGTGGAGGGAAACAGAGGCACCTGAGGGCAAAAGCAGGGAGCCCAAGTGATCTGACCAATATGTAGCTCTCCATGATAGGCTTTTACACTTCCTTGTAATGTCACCCACTACTCACCATCAGAGAGATGCTCCTGATCAGATCAGCTGTCTACCCACAAACCAGCTCTGTTGGCCAAACAAGCAAATGTACCCTGGCTCTGAGACCTTCCAGCAATCCCTTCGGTGAGGTTGATGTTGTTTAATTCAGATTCCAATTTAATGCAATTTGTGTGTGAATGTGTTTGTGTGAGGATATAAAATCAGACAAAAATTACTGAGTTCACTTGTTCTCCACCATAGAAGAAGGTACTTGAAAAGGTGTGAGGCTAAAATGAGCCATATTTATAGTAGAGCATTGCAACATTATATAAAGTAATTAATTAGAATAATTGAGAGATCTAACAATTTTTGTGGGTTTTTTTTTAATATGACAAACAGAAATTAGAAAGAAGCTGACGTGAATTAATGGAATTAAAATGAGTTTTACAAAAGGCAGTAACAACCTACTTAAGTGTTATCATAACTCTTGATATTTAAATATATGATCCTTATCAGATAGCTTTGATTAGCCTTTAAGCAAAACTAAATTTTGTTTTAATCAAAGTTATAATGTTAACTGCTTATTTCACAGTTTGACTGTGGTGTATTAGCAGTAATTTCTTTATGTAATGCAAAAAAAATGATAGATTTAATGCTATCTAGAATGATGATTATTATTTTAGAATTAGTTATAATTTCATATGAATTATATATTAGGAATAATTGTATTTATTTATAATTATTAAAGGTTATCTAGATTAATATAGATAGATTAAGTATTATGTAATTACCTCACTTCTTTAAACAGTAGCCGCAAAGGTGTGGTTCACTAATTCAATATTTAAAATGGTTTAATGCAACTTCTGACTTGATTTAAGGGTTTTTTCCCCCTCTTCTCTTGCTTCCCAGCCAAATATTTAGTGGATTTTTAGCATATAACTGTGTATTTGATACAGTTTTGTCAATGAAGGCAAAGTCAAGACTGATTTAGTTATAAAAGCAGTTTGTGGTTATCTGTGGGTGTATGTTTGACACTCTGGATTCATCCTTTACTTGTTACCCCCACCCCTTTTCCAAGTAGGAAGCAGTGTGCTGTTCACTGCACGCCCTTAAATCCATGCCATCCCTTCACGGCTTCACTGAGATGTGGGATCCCACCAGGACCAACTCTTAATGCCTACTTTGAAAATGAGGAGTCTGGACCTTGGTGCCATCTCCCGTCGTGGGTCTGTTGGGTCTCCCTCTAAAAGTCTTAAGTCACTGCAGTGTGTTCCTTGTGTTCCTGTAAACTCCTTTAGTTTGTTGTCTCTCGTAACTTGTCAGTCATGGCTAATGATGTAGCAGATGCTGTGGAAAGTGGATGTCAGTCCTTGGAAGACCATCATTAAGCCATTAAGTCCAGTGGTGTGTCTCTCCTTTCCATTCCATGCTGAATCTATATTAGATATGTAGAAATCTATTGTAGATGGGTAAGCATGAAAAGAGCTTGTCCCTAGATTTTTATCAGAATTTAAAAATAAATTTGCCTTTTTAAAAAAAGCTTGTGAAACAATTTCATTTTTGAGGTAAAGGTGTAGGGAGCAGGGTGAGCTATGAATTTTTGTGTGTGTGTGTTTTAACACAAATAATTTAATCCCAAACAGATTAGAAGATCACATCTCTCTGTAAGCAACCAAAGGGGTGAAGGAGTAAACTCTCTAGGACACCATTTTTAGATCAGTTGCTATTTCCCAACACACTGCTAGAGGTGAGTGAGAGGGGAAGCAGGTGTGTGTTGGATTTGGAGGAATTATTTGTAATGAAGCTAAGAGACACAATAGGTTAAATACAATGAAATGACATGACACTCTCCCTTTCTCTTAATAAATAATCGTTCATAACTGACAAGTTAATTTAAATGCTATTGCCATATAATAGGAGCTAAGATGATTCAAGCTATTTGTCATAAGGAGCAACAATTCATTTCCCATTCTGTTTTACTTGTTTACATGCAGTTCACATATTTCTGTGATTCCAGGTAGTTAAAAGTCAAACACTTTAAAGGAGTTCCTTTACTGAGCAAAGGTTGCAATATTTGGTTTTTTTAAGGCACACTAAAATGACTATTTCAGTTCTCCATCCCCTGTTAAATCACTGTTAGATATTCTATTGATTCTTACCAGTTAAAAAGTTATAGAAAGTTAAAGTGAAGATGGAGTTATGCTGCACTTGTTAAAATCTGCTGGACTACAATGTAAACAGACATAACAAAATGACTGCTTTAGGCTTCTTCATATTTTTTAAAGTCTTTTATGAGAAACAACAATTGGCAGAGATGATTGCATTTTTTAGCAGTCTATAGTAAGCTAAACTGATGTTTCAGAAGTGCTGACTGAAAATAATATAGGGTTTTTCTTGTCTACTAATTTCTAGCCTTGGCTTTTGTAGTTCTTCTCCTTATAATTTGCACAGCATGATGCGTTTTGAGGCAATTACAACACCAGTTCTAAAACAGCTTTCTCTCCTTGACTGGACATAATGCTGGAAAAAGGGAAACAGATTTTTCCTTTAACCTGAAGAAAATTAAAGTCCTATTTTTAAGAATGAAATTAAATATACACAATATATGTTTGTGATTGAGAAAGAGCAACATAGCTTAGACCTGTGCAATACTTAGGCATTTGCATGTATTCAGATTTAAATAGGCAAATATTTGTGTACTACCTTAATAAAGACCCCTGGATTATCACTATAGTCTCAACAGTGTAAGTCATAGCACAGCAGTAAACATATGTATGAATGTATTTTTACTCTCATCCATGACAACACTTCCCTTTTAAATTTTTTTTTTAATCCTTTAAAATTACTGCTGTATTTCCAGGAAGCCCATGAAAGGAGTTAACAGAAATTATCCAATGAAAGCAAGCTTAACCCTACCTTTCCCCTGAAAATCCAGAGCAAATGAAAACGAATTATCCCAGTAATAAAACCAAAGCATTAATTTGTTCCTTTTCTGGCAGACAGTGGAAAATGAAGATCTCAGCTGGGTACAACATGGACCCTTCGGAGTGCAGAGAGTCATTAATCTGTCATTTTATAACAGCCAGGCAGGCCTTTTAACACCCTTTTGGATCAACATGTTAACATTCATTGCAACCTTTCAGTATTTCTAGGGAGACTACAAGAAAGGCGGGGACAGAAACTTTAGTGTGGCCTGTTGCAATAGGACAAGGGGTAATGGTTTTAACTAAAAGATGGTCAATTTAGATTAGAGTTAAGGAAGAAAAGGAGGGTGGTGAAACACTGGAATAGGCTACTCACAGGGACAGTGGAAGTCCCATTCCTGGAAGTTCTGAATGTCGAGGGAACATTAGACTCTAAGTTGCACACTCTGCAAGTTCGGCATCAAGTTAGATTTGAGGCAGAACAGCTGCAACAGGCCCTCTTGTAACAAATCATTGCATACATAGCATTTAAGCTTGGCTAAGGATAAAAATTATAGTAGTATCTATAGAGAACAGATGAAGGTTGAGACTGCCATGGTAATTTTTGGCAAGAACAGACTAAGATGGGGACTTTTCATCTACAAGGACACAAATGTGGATGATGAAATGATGAATCTGCCAGGAAGAGATCCTGCCTCTGAAATAAGATTAGAGCATCTTAAAAAAGCAGTGGAATAACCTCCTGCTGTTTTCCTCTGTTTTGTCTCTACCTCTGTTTTAGGATTTGTAAAGCCCTAAATTAATTGTATTTTATTCATTGTTTATGCAATGTTTACACATTGTTTACACATAGCTTACTCTTGTTTCAGTTGAGTCAGAATAATCTCAAAATAGTCTTAAGGGCAGAGCATGCCATACCAGTGTTCAGCAAATGCTGCCATCTCTTTTTGCCATCTTAATGCAAAGATTCAGCTTCACCCAGCCTGTCAGACTGGCTTTATTCCCTTTACTTGGTTAGAGCCAGTGCTGCTTTACTAAGTTTTAGGGAATAAAACAATCCAGACTTTCTTCTGGAAGCTGTCAGCTGTGCCCAGAGAATTCCCAGGTGTTCCTGGTAAACCATGTATAATGCTGCGGATTGAGGGATGCCACCTCTCAGCACTTCTTCTTCTCAGTTACGCCAATGTGAGAACTCTGCAAGAAAGAGGCAATCTTGTGGCCATTCTTTACATTTCTAAAAACGGTTACAAGAAGTCTATGATAACCAATTATTCCCACATTGTGCCCTTTTTTCAGCTTTTCTTTAGACCTTTTGACCTACCTCTCCTGCAGGAAATTTTACAATCAACTTCCTAATGTTCATGACAAATCTATTATTAAATAGACACTAATCAAATTGCAAATTACAAAAAGATCATATTATGTTCTATTAGTGGTTTCTAATGGAAATAAAAGCTACAACATAAAGCTAATAAAGGTCAGTTGACATACAGAGTCTGACAATTAAAATCGTAATCAATCAGCAGCTGTTACCATTTGCAGTTTGCAGATCCATTGCAATGAGCTCTACACATCTATGTGATATTCCTGATTGATTCTTCTCTTTTTCACACCAAATAGGCCACTAGACTATTATACACACTCCCTGACGTTTTGCAGAGCAGTTTTGTTCAATTATGTTTTTAACAAGGCATTTGATGTTTTTTGGAATCTGTAAGACCTCTTTGACCCATGACATTTCAGTTCAGAGTATGTGCTTGTTTTGCTACAGAGTAATTGTCCAGTTTGTCCTATTCTTGGACTGAGTGCACCCTCTGTGGGTTTGCCGCTGAGCCCAAGCTGAGTGGTGCAGCTGCCATGCCTGAAGGATGGGATGCCATCCTGTGGGACTCTGACAGGCTTTCATGAAGTTCAACAAGTGCAACATGGTACAACTAGGCTGGGGATCCCCAGTATCCATACAGGCTATGGGATTAAAGAATTGATAAAAGCCCCCCGGAGGAGGACTCAGGGGTACTAGCAAAAGAAAAATTAAGACATGAGCAGGCAATGTGTGCTTGCAGCCCAAAAAGCCAACCACACTGCATGACCAGCAGGTTGAAGGAGGTGGTTCTGTCCCTGTGCTCTGCTCTTGTGAGACCCACCTGGAGTGCTGTGTCCATCTCTGGGGTCCCCAACATAGGAAAGACATCAATCTGTTGGAACAGATCCAGAGGAGGACCATGAAGATGATCCTCTGTAAAGAAAGGATGAAAGAGTTGGGGTTGCCTGGAGAAGAGAAGGTCTGGGGAGACCTTTTCGCAGTATAATGATGTATGAAGAGGGGCTATAAGAACACAGGGACTTTTTACCAGGGCCTATAGTGTCAGGACAAGGGGGCAATGGTTTTAAACTGAAAGAGGGTAGGTTTAGAAAAACAGGGCCCAGAAAAATTGTGGATGTCCCATCATTGGAAGTGTTCCAGGCCAGGGAGAATGTGACTTAGAGCAACGTAGTAAAAAAATGCCTGTACCCATGGCAGGGGAGTAGACTAAATGACCTTTAAAGGTCCTTTCCAAACCAAGCTATTCTATGTTTCCATGATTCTATACTTTCCACATGTGTTTGTACCTATCACTAAGGAGTAGGTATCATTTTAGTATTAAAGTAGCTGAATTAAAGTAGCAGATGGGACTGCTGTACAGCAATAAAAATTATCTGAAAGACATAAACCCCTTTTATTTCCATGAATATTGAATGTTAACATAGGTTAATGTAAGCAACACAGCTAAAGACTTAACAGTTTAAAAGGTATATAAGGTAACTCTGCCATCATTATAAAGAAACAAATTTTTACTGATATTTAAAAAAAAAAGCATTGTTATGCTAAAAGAAGAAAATATTTCTTCAAAATTTGGGCAGTCTTTCTCAGCTGTGCATTACTCTGTAACTTCATGCCAACAACATGTTTAAGATTTATTCTTCCTGATGTAATGAGGTGGAATATGTTTCTTTTCCTGTATAGACAGACTCAAATACATTTAATGTCAATGGACTTTGAATATTTCATGCTGTTGCATGAGAGCATGGCAATCTATCACACCTGTACTTTATAGTTCAATGCAGCTTACAAGAACCATATGCAATCCCTGTATTTTGATGATGACAGTTCAACCCTTGATCCTGAAAATGCACCACATACCTGTTTGCACAGCACAGGGAGATCCTTAAGCAGTTGTGCTATCAGTGCTTCTGGGATATTCATAAAGAGTACTGAATAATGATAATTCACTGAAAGAGTGAATTATGGCATAGGAGCAAAGGTTATGCTTGAAGTGGAGTTCTAAAACTAATGCAGGTTGTGTCTAAAAAAATTGTACACAGAAAATAATCACTTAATGCATCTTTACAACTGTTACTTCTCATGTTTTAATCAAGTGTGTATGATTCTTTGAATCACAAAGATCTTTTCTATCCTTGAGGATAACTAGAATAGTTTGATCTAAGGCAAGCAGAGAGGGTTATGTTGGTCTGCAGTCTTGCTGTAAAATGAACAGAGACACATTGAAGCTGCTAATACTTCCTCTACCTGAGGAGAGACAGGTTTACTGGAAAATGTGCTTCAATTGGGAGAAAGGACAAAAATATATGCATGGAACAAATCTATAGACTACTAATGTTTGAATTCTTTGTAGAGCTCTGTTAACAACTTTCAATAGTGTACTTGATGAACTTTGTACGTCTTCCTTTTCAGCAAGACGTGAGGCAGAGAGAGGATCTATGCTGCAGCGCACTGCAGCTGCAGCCCACTTCTACTTTGGAGGAAAACACAAGAAAAAAAAAGAAAAATAGTGATCAGTTTTCTGTTTGGCAGGTCTTTTTGAGAGTTTCGATGGAGAACAGTACTCTGGGCAACTGCATTATTTTGGCCTAAATTTGTCCTTGTGGTTTCAGTCAGAATTGATATTGTGTACTTTGAAATTGCTGTGTGCTGTTGTTGAAGTGCACAGCTGAGCAGCTGCTCCCTCTCAAGACAAAGGAGGCTGCACTTCAGGACGTGTTCAAGTGATTTCTGATTGTAAATCTTTTTGGGGTTCTTCAGAGTAAAAGGCATTTTTACCACTTCTGCTGCTACTGGTGTACAGGGAACAGAAAAAAGTTCCCTCAAGCTGGTACAGATGAAACTTGAATTTAAATAGAACTTCAGTAGTTCTGGAGGTTTTTCACTCTTCTTTTAATCTGTGTTTAATCTATAGGCTGTAATGGCCAGGGCTTATACATAATTCTCTTTAGGGCATGCTCCTAGAGTAATTAGTGACAAAACCTGACTTTAATTAATGAGTAGGATAAGGCTTTAGGGATGGTCATGCAGGAGAACTTCTCAGCCTAATGAATTGATTTCCATTAAATTGGCTATAAATATGATATCATTAATAATGAATCAGTTCATTGTAAAGAAAGGATGAGAGATCCTTATCATTGTAAGGATACCAGTGGACACTAGAAATGAGCAGATGTTACTTTTCTGCCTCAGAAGCAAGTTCAAAGGGTTGTTTCCCCAGCATGTTCTCTAACAATGTTGGCAGAATTGGTAATGGGCAGTGTAGCCCTGTCTTGGACAGAGATAAGGAGGCAGTGGTTTATAGCTGTGATGCCTCCATTTGTAGTTAAAGCAAAGGTCCTGAAAATTGATCATTCATGCCACAGAAGAAACAGCTGAAGGATCCTAAGATATTTTTGCAGACACTGTATCTGCCTGTGAAAATTATCCCTGTGAAGGTAAGGGATGAAGAAATCATCAAAAGCAGCAGCATTAAAAATGTTTGGTGATCAAAAATATTTATTTGATGAGGAGGCTGGAGCTGGCACCAAGCAGATAATTTCAACACTCCCATTGCCCTGTAGACCCCACTGCTCCACACTGGGAAAGGGATTCCTAAAATGCCACACTGCCAGTGGTGTGGCAGTTGCCTTTTGGGAACTGAACATCCTCAACATATTGTTCGTCAGAAGCCATGATTTTTCATTTCTTAGTTTTCTTGGTTTTAGACTACATTCTTTCTAATCACATTAAAAAAAATCTGTAGATGTCTTCATTTGTGTACCGACTTCTAATTAGGAATAGAAAAGACCCCAAAACAATTGGATGGGAAAAAGTAAAAATTACTGTTTGGATTCTCATACATACCTGTGAGCAGCACCCAAACCTCATTCATCGCGTATTCTCTTGCAAATCAGCTATGCTTGAAAAGCTCAAGCCTTGGGAAGTTCAGAGGGCTGGAGCTTCCTGTTCCTAACACAGAGATGACGGAGACTTTGCTTTATGTTTGCACAGCTCAAGGAAAGCTCCAGTTACAGATGGGGAAGAATTAATGCCAGTCGCTCTTATGAACTTTGTGTTCCAGATTAGCTGCAAGCCCACGGTGCTTTACATATGTGCTGACGTGGAGGTGTTTGCATATAAAGTTTATTTTACAGGAATCAGGAGCTGGGGCTGTGCTACCACAGCGTAACACACCCATTGCCATAGCAGTCCAGTAATGCTCTCTTGGCTTCCTCCTTCATTACAAGTCTCGAAACAGATGCCCTTAGAATTGAATGTCCATGTTCCTGATAACAAAATCCACATTTTCAAGTCTAAATACTGGTCTTTTATGTGGAAAGGACTAATTCTCTGAACTGCAGAAAAATGCACAACCCCAGTGAATTCCACTGGATACAGTAAGTGACTAACATTCATGAAAATCAGAACACCTCATTCAGATGTTTTAAAAATAACCTAACTATCTAATATCTAAGCATGCTTGCTCAAGAATGCTGGTCATTAAAATGTGTCTCTTTGTAGGCGTTTTAGAGAAAAAAAGACGTGGGTTTGATTTTTCAAACATGGTTTGCAAGTGAACCAATCTAAGCTGAGTCTGCAATTCTGTCCCAGAAAGAAAACACACAAAAGTTTAGCAAAGGTGAAAAAAATTGCCTTTAAATACGAAAGTCCAATTAAATTCCCTGGGCTCTAGTTGCTTTTAGCAACTGAGAAGAATAAGGAAGAAAAATAGGTTGATTTTCATGTATTTATTTATATTTAGTGAAGAAAAAAGAGGCATCCATCCAAGGCTCTACATTTCTGCTATCATTAACCACACAATAAACACATTCTCACCACATTAAATAATCACTTCAACAGGAACTAAGCCGGCCAGCCAGCTACCTACAGGGAGTCCTGGGGGACAGATGAAGGAAAAATAAATACCTGTGAATACTCTGGGAAAACAGTAAATCTCCACTTTTCAGTAGCACAGCACTCCAGCTTCTAGCCAACATGAAGGGCAAAATGCTCAGTCAGTCTTATGAACTCATTATGATACAAGATGGAATATTCCCTGCCCTGATTATTTTGCCAAGTGGTATTCTGTTATGATGTTAAGTGGACAGTGTTATTTTGGGTGGTGAAGAGAACTTTCTGCTTTGGAAAGAAAAAGAGAGCCTGGTTGCTGCTGCTAACAGTATCTGATCAGAGGTGGGGGATGTGTGGACCGAATGAGCTGTGGAAAAAAACCCAGCATGCAGAACCAAGGGTGTTTAGCAGACATCTGCTTCAGGATCCAAGAAGAGGATGTGCACAAGCAATGGGTTGCATTTTCTACTCACTTTTTGCATATGTGGGTAGGTTTTCAGCCATTATATATATATACTGAATGTATTCATAATACCATACTTAACCATGCAAATTGAATGTTTAGCTTACCAAAACATGCTAATGATGTAAGGGTACAATCTAATGCATCTAGAACTAATCAGTGCTGAACGCTGCAGCAGGAAGGCACAAATGCCATGCACTGTTAAATATGCAACTCTACACTGCAGGGGAAAACTCTGCCTCATCACAGAGCACGATCAATACGTGTCCAAGGCATCAAGACTGATAATGTTTTGTGCATTTACAAAATACATCCTCACATTCTTCAGTTTTTTTGCTACTGAGTTTGGCACACTAAGATATATAGTGTCAGGGAAATGCACCTTTGGTCTTCTGTGCATCAATGCCACAAATGTATGGGTTTTTTTTACTTTCTGGTCACAGTATTTTGAAGCCGTAAGACATTTACAGATAAACCTCTCAGTTTAGAAAGGAAATAATTACAGCTATAGTAACAATTCTGAGCCTTGTGAAGGAATTCTTCAAAGGTTCTATATTAACAAAAGAAAAAACCCAAACATTTTCATGTATTTCTTTTTGCATTTCTAAGTTTTTTGAGAAACTGATAGGGTTTCATTATGGGAAGCAGTTTTTGGATGTTAATTCTCTGCTCATCTGTCTCCCCAAGCCCCTCAGACATTAATTAAACTTTTATAGCCATTCAAACTAACATCTAAACGTTCCAACTCAGAGCTGCTTAAGTACAGCCTCAGGCTATATCTGGCCCAAATCCACCAGAATGGCACTGTGCCCAATCCTCTGTTCCAGCTATTGACTGTTCTTGACCCCTTTTTCCTTTACTTTTATCATCTATTATCTTAAGGGGGCTTATTCTGCCCTGGTTCTATTTTTCCAATGGCATAACAAATCCTTATTTTTTTCTGTACCCCTCCTACCTGTGGCCAGCAAATATTCTTCCTGGTAACACTTTCAGAGCCTTGAAATACCTTGACAGTTTGACTTTATTGAAGTTACACAACGGGTGATGTTGGTTATTTGAGCCTGCACTTCCAGATGGCGTGAGATCAATACATGGGATGTGACTCACAGCTCACTGGATATTTGGCCTTTGAAGCGCAGCGTTGCAGCTCCTTAGTGAGTGTTCCAAGCCCTACAGTTTTGAAGGGAGCTGCTTGCTGGTATTTGGTGAGGGAGAGTTACAAACTGTCACGGCTGAAGAACATTTGGGCTGAGGTTTGCTGTTTGAGCCTTCAGCTTGTCCATATCTCCCAGAGCGTTTTACACTTCCAGCATCTAGACGTGCCATGACTTACACAGATGTCTCAGCTCCTGTTAGCATCAGTGGAGTTTTAGAGAGTGAGTCAGTGGCTTTTGGGTAAGACAAACAGTTATTCAGACACCACTGACCATGGGAACAATATCTCCATTGCATTTATTAGGACCTTAGACAAGCAGCATCTACCTGGGGACACCTATATTGCAGACAGATAAAACTGTCGGCTCTTTTGCACACAGATATGCAAATCTGCCAACACATGACAGTTCCATGAAAAATATTCTTAATTGAAGAACTGAGAAAATGTTTTCCAGTCCACAGAGTGCTCAACTATTTGGGTAATGTTTTCTAGACATATGGTTAGCCGTCATTTTTTTTGCCAGTCGAACATTAGAGAGTTCTTCAGATTTAGTAACTCATTCACAAAAATGTATAGCAACAAAATAATATTACTCTCTGGGACAAAACCCAGTTTTATTAGTAAATAATTCAGGTTTGTGAAAGAAAGCATACCACTTCATGTGAAAAGAAGACCCTGTCTGGCCACCAGTGGATTCCAACAGGAATAGTGAGACAGTTGTGATAGCCTTAGGAGTCATTTGTCCAAGAGTCTTTCTGATTTTTGCAAGTATTAATGAAGGGATTTTTCCATTTCCATTGCTTTATTTTTGACTAATTTTCTAAATTTCTTTTTTGGAGGTGGCAGGAATATTCCTTGTTTAGATGTTTCTCTTACTTAAAAACCAAAAAAATCTCTGTGTTCCTTACATATCAAAGTGTTTCTTAAACTATAAAGCAATAGATGACTGTATCCATAATGGAAGATTTCTGAGGACAACATCAGCTCTTAGCAATATTGAACAGTTAGTTCAATATTGTTATTGAACAGTGGGGTCTTTATTGGCAGTGGGGTCTCAGTCAGTTGTAATTCGAGGTCTGGCATCCCCCAATGGCAGGATGAGGCCGGGCAGGTGAGTGAGAAGCCCAAGGAAGAGCAAGGTCTTGTGCCTTAAGGTCCACCTGCTTTAACTTTGATAGGAAGACAAGTAAAACGTTACTCAGCATTGTAACAACTATGTTTAGAAAAATATTAATGATTGTGGCGTAAATAACATAAAGCAAAGTCTTAGGTATTCAGCAGTTATGGAGAATCAGGAATCCTGGCTGAAAATCTGAAACATGAATTCTAATGCTTCAGTTTGCCTTGGCCCTTTTAAATCAGTTCAAATGCCTGCCTGCAGTTAACAAATACCTGGTGCTTGGTGGCACAGGAGGGAAACTTTGCTAAAGGTAACAATGGTAATTTTGATTGCTCTTCCAGTGTGTAACTATGCAATCATTACACTTCATTAATCACATTCAATAGATGTGTAGTGCTATTTACTAGTGCAGTCTGGGAAACTTTAACAGCTCCACTCTTCAGAGATTATCTCTATCCCCAAAAGCACTATTACCCTTTTTACTCTAGGCTCTTACCAAAGCAGGAAATCTCAAATTTAATGTTTTGTATTTACATTACCAATTACTAGATGTGTCAAGCAAATGCTCCAGTATTTTTTAGTATCCAATATTGCAAGCTGTTTATACACAAAGCTAATAGTTATGATTATGTTTATTGCTCATTCTGAATTCAGAAAAGCTTAAAGAAAAGAGGAGAGAATGACTTTGTGAGAAACCTACTGTCCAAAGTCTTTGAAACCTACTGCCTATGGGCAGCTCTAGTTAAAAGGCTTGTTACCGAATCCTATTTTCTAATCAAGAACAGGATGTTAAATTTATACAGTAAATGTACTGGGGCATAAAAAACTGATTATTAAGATCAGTCTTCTGTTTAGAAGGAGAGGAAAGTCAAAAGGTCTATATCTACAAAATGCAATTTTTATGAGGGTTGAGCATTAATTCCGGATCCTGACACTTTGCAGTTTTGATATATTAAAAAACCTGTTAGATAAATCTCGCAGTTGTCAAAGCAAATTAATTAAGAAAGAAAATGATAATATTTCACTTGTTTCTCATAAAGATGCATGAAGTTATAAAGGGAATGCTGAAAGAATTTCTCCTCCTTCCTAATCCTTATTCATTTTTGTGAAGATTAATTATGGAAAACCTTCCAGAGACTCATTAGGTGCCAAAAGAAATGGCATATATGTTAACATCTCTCCAGGAGCCATGGCTATGTCTCCAGGAAATTAATTTATAATTCATGCTAATATGGTTAAGATTCCTTAGTGTTTGTTCCTAGATATTACAGGACAGGCTCTAAATATCAGAACTTGCAAAAACTATGCAATAAATAAGATCAAGCTGTTCCTTGCACTAGAGAACTAGTATAGAAACTGTTTTTTTTCTCTGCTTTCTTCTGTCATCTTCATCTTGCTTAAAATACACAGTAAGAGCTCTGCCAATTGGGATGTAAAATGCTTTCTTGATTGTAGCATATAATTAAAACTTCCCTTTCAGCTTTTTCTCCACATCAGTTTATAAAGGATCTACTTGAATTTGAGGCAAAAAAAGACATCTGACTTCATGGTTTTGTGTGGGCTGAAGCTAGTTATATTCCTTTTTTAAATATATATATTTGTACTGAGTCAAGCTTAAAATAAAGAACACTCCTTACCCACTGGAATATATTCCTGCATACTGAGAGGTGAAATAAATTCTGCCATGATCACTGAAAATATGCCAGAACCATTATTGCACATTGCGCTGCTTTGGCCCATTACCAAAAAAGATTAAAATCCTACACAAAAAAAACCCAAAAACCCAAAACCCAAAACAAATATCAGATCTCAACAAAAAAAAAATTCAGCCACTCCAAATGCTTCTATTCCATGTCCAGCTTGTGGCTTTAGTTAAAAAATTAAGACAGGTTAAGACTACTACTATAGCTTGTTGTATGAGAGAGAGTTTGTAAAAAAACCCTCCCTATTTTTCTAGAGCTGCCAGAACTACAGGTTTCAAAATGCTGAAAACATTTTTGCTGGGTCAACATCACCACAGCCATGCATTCACAGTGTCCTTGATAAGAGTCATAAAGCTGCTTTACAATGAAGCTCATTAAAAATGATCAATATTTTAAAATTGTTGAAAGAAGCAGCAAACATACTTCTCTGATGTAGTTTTACATGCTAGAAAAGACTGTGCAGTTTTAAAATAGTGACGGAAAGTTTAAAACTCAAATGATATAATTAGAAAAACGCATGAGTTTCTAACATCTAAGCAGGGCAAACAAAGCATCTATCTGACTCTGGTGGCAAAAAAATCCATAAAATGTGGGTGGTAGAGCTGACAGCGTGAGCTGGAACGCAGCTGTCCTCGCAGCAGAGGGGGATGGAGGGGGTTCCCTCGCTGGCCATTGAGCTGCACCACCAAAGGAGCAACATTGGGAGTATTTGAGAGGGATCTGCTTTACTCTAAATCCATTTCCCAGAGTGAAATAAAAAGAAATGAGAAGGTTTAACAGTGCGTTTCAAAGATGGCTGTGTTTTAAGTCTGTCAAACCTTGGCACGCATCAGTCTGGACTGTGTGAATTTTGTTGCTTGGCAAACCCTGGATGTTTTGCCAAGTGATAAACTGGATCTTTCAACAGCCTTTCTAAACTGCTGGGATTGGGATTACAGTCCCTCCAAATATCAAGGCTGGTGGCTCCTCAGCCTCAACTGTGCTGTACTCACAACCTCTGCCACCTCTGTGGTGCAGCAGCAGTTTATCCCATGGGGGATCTGCTAGGGCTGAGACACCTGAGAGATTCACTCAGGTGAGTACCTTGTAGCTATGAGCATAGGCTTTGGATTGCTTTTGAAAGAGATAAGGAAGAGAGCTCTGTTGGACAGCATCATGTGTGGTTCTTGAAGATAGAGAAACATGTCAAACCCCAAACAAGCTCTGAAAATGGCCTTGATGGGGCCTGTTCATCATTCCAGTGGCTGGCAGTGACCCTGAGGGACCACACACCCCAGGGCGAGCTCAGGAGCTCCCCGACACCCCACTGGTGCTGCAATTTGTAACAGGAGAGATGTAGGAATTGAACGTAACGAACCTGTACACACTCCAGTGGAACCCTTTACCAGGGGAAAATCACTTTTCTTTTAGAGAAAGACTGAAATTTATGCTCCTTCACCAAAGTTTTACTCTTATGTAGCTGTTGGTAACAGCAGTGCTGCTAGCTGCTAAAGAGGCACATGTAAAGCAGGCAGATTGATGGTCTCAAACTGGAGCACTCGCAATAGCTACAGTGGTTGCCAGGCAGCTGCTGGCTGTGGGGCCATTCAAGGACATCAGTCTCTGGTGAGCCATGTGGCTTCACTTCTATCCACCCTGTGCATTTTGGTCACTGGTGATGCCAAATGGCACCCCAGCTATGGCCAGAGCTTTGCCCCTCGGTGACAGAGCTCTCCCACCCTGGCAAAGCACGATGCTCAAGCCACATCCACAGCCCCAGACTCGTGGGAATAGGAATTCCATACCGTTTCTGAGTGAAACTACAGCTAAAAGAAAAACGACTGTTTTTCCATGTGGAGAGGTGAGGAACAAAGGATGGAGAGAGGGAAAAAGGTTTTACTTTGTTACCAAGCAGTGAGGAAAGATAAATGACGGCAAATGCATGTCCCTAGAGTAGTGCCACTCAGGTGGGACTGCAGCTGGACTTCCCTGCTGTGGCTCTGTGGTGCTGTGCCACTCCGTGCTGTGCTATTCCTCCATGGGTGGAACAGGGAGCAGGCTGCAGCTCCAGCTTCTGGGCCATGGGGCCAGATTTCCCTTGCACACAGAGAGGATAGGGCTTGGGCAGCTTTGGAATTTTCTAAGGCGTGAAGCCAGGAGATGTCCAGAGCATTTTGTAGGAAAGTCTCCCCAGCTGGCATACTGATGGCAAATTAACCCCAATGAATTGCATGCACACTGCTTTAAAAAGTCTGGGTCTGAGGTGAAAACAAACACACCAGTTTTTATTTCAATCTGTGCAAGGAGGAGAGCAACATAAGCTATACTGAATGATTGTAAATTTAAGCACCTCCTGAATTTTTTAAAACTCCTCTGTCTCCTATCTTGAAGGACATGTTAAGTGGAAAGCATTTCTGATCTCTTTATAGATTGTCATATACAGTAAACCTTTAAATAACCAAGTGCCTTGAGCACATGGAATAACTATATTTTGCAGAGTCTTGGACCTTTACCAAATGTATTCCTCATTCAGGTTGGGGGGCAGTTTATAAAGGCTAACACACTTTTAAGAAAGATTTGAAGTGACAGCTTTTTGCATGCCCATTATCTGAGAGGTCTGAGCGCTCTCTCCTGCAGTGAGACTGACAGACTGCGTGCAGCAGGGACAAGAATGAGCAGGGAAAACCCACGAGAGCTTTATTGCCAGTTCCATTCTGTGTGTGAATACCTGGCTTTCCTCTGCAAAGAAGGGATGATTTCCTTTTAATCTATCACCACATTTTCAAAGGGTTTCTTTTCCGCTTGAAATGTGACTGTGAAAAAATGTCAAGTTTTGCGGAACAAATTCACTCCCTGTGTGGATCCAGTCACATCTGCTAACCACAGTGATGAAGCATTAGCTAGTTCTCAGCTGAAATGTTCTGGCCTTCATCCAAAGTATTTTGGTTTTTAGCCTAAAAACAATAATGTTCAGTTCTAGCGTGTAGTTTTTAAATAAAAAGAGGACACGTCCCCCGTTTTTTTATTTTGGTAATGAAAGTGAATGCTTTTGGCCCTCAGTTTCTGTTCAGTGACAAATACAATTTTTGTCAGAAGCTGGTTTCTGTAGAAAATTTTACCATGCTTATCACGTATCGGCTCCACCTACAGCCAGCAAAGCAATGCAAGCTATTAAAGCTATTAAAAGGAAATTTTTTTGGCTGTTGTGAGTTTTGGCATTAGTTTCTAGTAAGTAATCCTTAGCTGAGTAGCATGAGGGATGGGAAGAGTCAGAAGCTGAGAGGTAGAGTTGGCCAATGTCATGAGGAAGAGCTCTAACAGAGAATTGCCACCTTGGACTCCAGGATGGTCTTCTGAGGAGGCAGCATTTGTGTTGCAGATGATGTGGCACAGCTCACTACGTATCTAGCAGAAATTAAAGCCTACAAGGATTGGGCAAAGTGATGTCCAACAGCTAGAGCTTGTTCACTGTCTACCTGTCTGGCTGTCTGACTTTTACGGTGTTACTGCCAATAATCAGTTGTCGCTGCACATTCATCTTGTCTCAGGTAGCAAGGTTTTCCTGTAGGAATGATAAGGAGTCTTGAATGTTTCCCATAGAATTCACAATTTCTCCCTTGGCATTTCAGTATGACTAAAAAGATTTTTGTCACCAGCTCTGATGAGCATAAGTTTTAGTGTAAGCATTTCCTGTGGACACATCTCCACTTAATCACCACACCAGACAAGCGTGAAGCAAGCAGAAGAGTTCCTCACACAACAACAGATCTTGGCACTGATGCTTAGAGGAAGATTTATATCTCTTCACAAGACTCCTTAACAACCTGCAGATTTGAAGAAGAGGAACAGAAAAGATGGTAGTATCTTTTGTAAAGAAAGAAATATCCCTCTCTGTGGAAGAATGATCTCATGAAAAGCAGCCAACATAGCATGTTCTGCTTCCAGCCCATATCTTATCAGCTCGGCAGATTGCAGATTGCCTGCAGACATCCTGTCTGGACACCCCAGGGAACATGGTAATTGTCTTATTGCATTCAAGCATGCAGCATCATGAAGTATGTGCCTCTGATCATGCTGGAGGTCAGGCTTAGAGGCTTGCTGGCTGAACAGCTCTACCACTGCTGGATACACACATTATGGATGCACCTGGTATTGCAAATTAGGAGATCTTGAGTTCTCACACAGAATCTTGGGAAGGCTAACATATATATCTGCTGCTTATGGAAGGCAGAGAAGTAAAATTCAGATACAATGACACCAAAATACATAGAAGGTACCAGAAAAAGAAAATACGTGTTAATAAGAAATAAGGAATATAGAAGAACCACGCTTTGGCTTGCAGCAGAGATGGAACTATATTTAGGCAAAGAAGATAGGTAGAGTATGGACAAGTTAATTTGGAGGTATCCTACATTGGAAACTACTTTTCTGACACAGCAGATCGGCAGTAATAGCAGATCAAGGAGGAGAGTTCAAACACATTCTTTTTCAGCTGCTGCCATGATGAGGACTCATGGCATTAACACTGCCTCAGGGAGAAACCTGGATTGTGGCAGTGCAGGGCAGATACTGAGCTGGATTTGGGTGCCCTTCATTTCTGAATCATCTCTGGCAAGCTAAGGAGGAGTAGATTGGATTATCTGCCAAATGCTTCTAATACAGTTTAACAATTTGAAGTTTTAAGATAACTGATGATGTGGACATAAAGTTTTATAAGCCATTTTCTGTCAGTTTTTAAGCAATTCCATGTCACTAGAATAATACACTAATAATTTATACAGTTTGCTCTGGCAAATATGACTCAAGAAAAGATTCCTCAGAATGAGTTTTAAAATTGTCATTAGGAAACTTGAGAGCTTTTTCATTCTTCCACCCAACATTTATTTCACTCCACAAAAGTAGCTCATGTTCCTCTGATGTGTTTTGCATACTAGAGACACAATATTGCATGTGGTTACTTTAAAAAGTAACCACAAATACTTCTAACTTCTGAAGTGTTCTCAGCTCTGGGATTCCAGCTTCTGCCAAATTTCTAGCCATCTGATGGTTTTGGTTCATTGTCTTTACAACCGAACGAGACCACAGATTTGCTATTGGCACCAGTAGGAGTACGGTCAGTCAGAACTTGGATGATCGTAGAATGGAATACTAATTTGTATACTGATGCTGACTGATTCTGATTTGACTTTGGATCAGACCTCTGTGGAAAAATATCTACAGCTTGTCAAAGAAATTCAACATTATAGTAAAGTCATTTGTTCACCAGCTGTTAAAGATAAATAGCTATACAAATTATGTGACATAAACTAAGACTACTGTTATGCATGAGAATGTGTCTCCCTTTAATGATTGTTCTTTGTTTTGTGATTAGGTGGTGAATATCCAACAATTACCATTGTTGGTGACATTCATTAATCGTGCTTTTATGCAATAGGAGTGCCACCAAAAATGCTTTCAGGTCTTCAGTAAAGAGTGACTGCCATTCTTCTTCCTGTTATACTTCTTGCAATTAGAAGCAGCAGCATGTAGTTGTGTGCAGCACTCCCACCACCTCCCAGGGAAACAAAGAAGTTTATCACCAAGGCAGCATTCACACTCTATCCAAAGCACACAAAACCTAATGGAAAATGTGAAATAAGCTGAATGACATATAAGTGAAAAGCTGCATTGTCTTGTTTTGATATGGAGAATTTTAAGAGGATAAAAATAATGGGGCTGATCACTTACTTGGTGTCTTTTGATGAAATTCCTTGAAAGAAATCTTTATATGTTCTACCTCTGTGATATATGACAGATGAGCATGTGCTTCCATTTTGTGGAGAAATAAAGTCAAACACACTGAAGCTGGGAGTTAGTTACCCAGCTATGTATTGCAGCATTTGTGCAGATGTGCAACTGAAGAGCAAGACTCTTTGCTTTGATTCAGTAAGCAATATTCTCCTTCATCTTGTTTGGTTTCCAATACAAAATTGTTCAGTGATGTGACTTTAATAAAGAGCCTTCTGTTTGAATTATTTGACAGTCATCTTTGATATTTAAGCTGTGATATGTAACTCTTCGTGATTTTTATTCGTATGCAAAATACAAAGTAGCACAGCTGAAAAAGAGAAATTTTAAAAATAAAAACATCCCACTTTGCAACATTCAAGTACATGCTGATTTTTCCTTATCTGACTGCAAAAACTTTTCTATATCAAGAGCTGAAGGAAGATAGAAGAGGAGGCATTCATCACTGAGCTTTATATACAGACCCAAACTTTCATCAGGCCTTTGGAAAATGAAATTTGATTGCAGGTTTATGCCTATCTTACTGTATGGGATGGATCCATACAAGAAGCTGTGTCATACTGAATAGAAATTTTAAGTGGAGTCCCCATTTTGATTGTTGGTCAGCCCTTGAACCTCTGAGGCATGTAATAGATATATTTGTTCCAAGGGAAAGTGTGAATTGTGAACTGGTTCATCCTGAGAACAACAGAGAAACGAGAAAATAATGAGCTACAGGTGAAATATGAAGGGATTTCAATCAGATGTATAACTGGTTTGATACAAGGCTACTGTCATTTCACTCTGACACACTGGAAGCAATAAAAAAGTACTTGTGCAATACGTAAGGAGGTCAAACAGAAGCAAAGTGTTGTGTGGAAAAACCTGACAATAGTGTACATAGCATTTCTGCTTGGGGAAAAACATGTAGAAACTTGGATTTCTTCTCTCTCCTGTTCAAAGCACTCATTGTTTGTCAAACTGAAACAGAGAATCTTGGCTTCACAGGCATTCGAGAGGATGCCAGGCTGTAATGATCTATGCTTGCTGTATGTACACACAGCATTAAGAGAAGGCAATGTTATTCAAATGAGCCTGTGGTTTACTAGATGAATTTAATTATTTCTGGTTTGTTTTTGCCCCTAGGGACTAGTTTTTGATGGAATAAATTCAATATTAGTACTTAGATGACTTGCAGTATACAAGCAACACTGTTGAGAGCATACCAAAAGCAGTGTTCAATTATAGCTCAGTGAAGTCAGTAAGGACAATGAGGTTACATCTGTTATTCACAACCTTCAGTGGAGAAAACTAGGTTGCACACAAACTGAATATATAGGGAAGAAAAGAAGATGCTGAGATCAAGCATGGATATAATTTTGAGTGGAGAACTATATTCTCAGATTAGTTTCTCCACACAATAATTAATAATATTTTCTCATGATAATAAAGAGAGAAAGTTTACATAATTGGCAAGGTCTGTAATTCCAAATTTTTCACACCTAAGGTGCCCACAGCCAACTGTTTTAGTGGGAATGATTTTTGGAAGAAAGCACTGCAAAAATTTTGTAGAGGAGACTTCTTTCCTGCATCCTACATTAAACCTCCTTAAAATGCTAACTGCTTTTGAAAAATCAACTCTATCAGCAAAAAACAGAGGGAGATAGTTTGGGGTTTAACACAGTGATAGGCAGCGATTCAGATAAATCCTTGTACAGTCATGAATCTCCAGTTAAAAAGAGCTAAAGCATTGTCATGCTTAGGGGAAGGTAAAACCAGTATTTATACAGATGAGGTCTGCAAGGGAGCTCTACTTGGGCTAAAGAGCATTGAGGTCAGTGTTCACGTAGGCTTACAGTCATATCTCTACTGGCACACGCAGTTCCTAGTAATTAAAAAAGATTACATTTCAGCTGCTGCTTTGCCCGAATAGCTTCCCAGGCAAGTGCAGGAATGAGTGGGAGAAGGAGGTGTGCAGCAGTGGGCTTTTAATGCTGGTGGGAGATGGCAAAGCTGCTGTGTGCACACTTGTGTGGTTACCAAAAATAGTAGACAACCCAACTGAGCTAATATGAAAGTGCTCTACTGAAGGGTTAGAGTATCAGGGAGGACAAATGTGCCAAGAAAGGTCCCCTTCTTCCTCCACAGAAGGTGCTGCCACATACAGATGCATGACAGAAAATGCTGACACTGTCTCTTGGTTTCTGTGGGATGTGAGAGAGATGGAGATAAAGTGAGAAATGCATTTCTTATCCTCTACCATGTTTTCTTATCATGAAGCGTCCTCACATTTGGAGGACCATTTGTGACTGAGGCACTGACCAAAAAGCCATGTGGAAGAAGAAGCACTGACCAGCTAAAACCAGCCAGTATGTGTCCTCTGCACCACCAGGTCACTGGGCAGCCATGTGCCTTGATGAAGGAGTGCTTTTTGTTCTCTCAGTCACCTTGTAGATGGCTCTGGGAATGGTCAGTGAGCCCATCACCCCTACTTAGGACCACCTCCCTCATGAAAATGGGGTGGCATATTCCAACACTGCCTTGACACTAAAAAAAGCATAAGATGTAAAAATGACATTAAAATTAAGGTCTCGAGAAATTAGCTCTTCCGTTAAAAGGCGTATAGAGAGAAGTTAAATACTTGTCTAAAATATGTTTTGCTAATGATGATTTCAGTCTGACTTTGAAGTATATTCTGGTTTGTAGATTGACCTGTCAAACTGACTGCCAAAATATCCTACACAGCCCTCCAACACAGTAAACATCTCCATTAACAAATCTGTTACTGAAATTTGCCTTCCTTGGAGTGAAGACAGACTTGGAAGTGAAGTTTTTCTTTCCCTTTACTCAGTTTTTTGGCTGCAAGTGAATTGGCCCATGGAACTTCAAAAAAAACCCCTTAAAATAATTTAATTAATGCAATTGTTCTACTCATTACAGCCTTTCCTCTTGTTCATCTTTGTCAAATATGGTTTCGCTTTTGTTCCTTAATGATACTTGTGGAATCTACCATCCCGCTGGGAGCATACCATTTTAATTGCTGGATAACTTAGTTGCTACAAACCCCATCTTATTTGCAAAATAGAAATAGGCCTTTTCCTGGCAGACAGGAGGGCAGTGCTGAGTTGCATCACTCTAAACATGCATGAGTTTTGAAAATAATTTTTTATGCTGTATAACTTACACAGGAGCCATTACACCGACATCTGAACAAGAATGAAGAATATGGCTCATCAGAAATCCTTGGTAGAAATTAAGTACAAGAATAAGTAATTAAGCATGGAGCATTGCTATGGAGTATAGCTATGCCTGGATCAGATGATCTCTAATTATGGCTTGTAGAAACTCCAAAGTATAATTCCTGTGTGTGCCACCTTTAGCCCGACTGCCATTTGTATGAAGTGTTTATAAGTTTGTCTGGGTTGATCATTAGCCATTTTCAAAAGAGGAATGTTGCTTGTCACTGCTGATGTAATGTGGCCATGCTTGGGCTCCATGCACAGCAATCAAGGTGTGAGCCTATGTGACAGGGATCTGGATACCTGTTTCATATCCCCCAGCAGCTCAGTCACTGCAAACAGCCAGAAACCACTGAAAAGACAGACTGGGACTGGTCCCAGCTTTATTTTGAACAGACCCGACTTGTCAGTCATTGGAAAACCATCTGTGAACTGCTTGACCTTGATCACAATTTGTTTCTCCCAGTTTCTGAGGCAAACCTGTGCCAAAATATGTTGGGGTGGATATAAATCTTCTGGTGGGACATAGCTTCTTGGGTCACAGTCCCAGCTTGCTTACGGTAGAGTGTCAGTTTGTGTTTGCTCAAGGCAGTAAGGAATGTGTCTAAGTTAATAATTACCTGGGACTTCTGTAGATCTAAGTTTCTAAAACAGAAAAATAATGTTAAAAACTTCTGGCAGCACTGAGACTTCTCTCTTTTTCTCTTACATATCCTGGATTGATTCCATCTTGCATATTCACAATGAGTTGTATCTAATTCTGCACATGGGATTAGGTCATAAGATCTTATCCGGCAGGTGCAAGGTTGGAAAAATGCAACTTAAAATTTTCCCCCGATTTTACATTTCCCAGTAACTAAGGAACATGTACAGCAATAGCACTTGTTGCAACTCTTGCAACACACCTGAAAAACAGTTTGCTTGTTTTACCAATCTGTTTACTGGATTTTACATGATAAATAATAGCATATGAAGAATTTTCCTAAGGATGTCAAATGCTTTATATAGCTTTGTTGATATAACATGAGTGCAGAAAAATCACTTGATTTAATGCAAACATCAATACATACAAGTCAAACATAAGCTGAACGTTAAACAAACACATTGCCATTCCAAACAAATCACAGATACAAGATTAGCACTACCACTTCTCTCCTCCAGCTCTGCCCACTCTTTTCAGTGAGCCTGGGACATGCTCAAAGCTCCAGCACTGTCAGTCTGCCCCCAGTTACTTGTCCCTGTCTTTTCTACACCTCAGTTCCTTTCACTAATGGCCAGGACTGGAGATGAGCTTGGAAGGAGAGGAGGGCCCCATTTATCAAGTGAGAAACACTGTATGAAAAGTTCTGACAGGGGTTGTAATTATGATAAACAATGGGAAGAGGACTCTTGCTGAATACATTCAACATCATGGTCTATCTGAATCATGCCCAAACTCAGTGTGTGGGTCTGAATGTGTTGGGGCTTGGGAGGAGGGGGGAGTGTTGGGCTTTTTAAGCAAAGAGCCAGAACATTGCCAGAGCATGTTTTTCACATGACTGCTGGCAAGCCTATACTTTCTGACATGTAAAAGGTTATCTTCAAAAAACTTCTTTCCAAACCTCTGGAAGACCAGATTCAGTCACACCAGTGAACATAATTTTATGGAATACTGCATCAGGGGAGCAGGTTTGGATACCAGCAGCTTGGTAGACCAGTGAACACCAAAGTCCAGTCTACATCTTGCTTTCATGCCTCTGTAACATAGAGCCTCAAGGGAGGTTCTGAGACACAGACCTTCATTTAAAGTCTTAAGTTCAGCATTTCTCCTCTAGCTCCTATTCTTCTTTGTTGTGCACCAAGTGTTGCCAATCTGAAGGACCACACACCAAATAGCTCAGATAGACAGAAAATGGAAAGAAACAGACACTTCTAGGCATTATTCATTTTAACTGTAAGGCAGCCAGTTGAATTAGGTCAGATGAATCACATCCTAGAAGCCGCTGTGGCAGCAAGCAGTGGGTGACCAGCAGAGACAGCCAACTGCACCATAGGCCTCTGGTGTCAGACGATGAAAGTCCTGTTTATGAGCATTGTTGCCAAGACCAAACGAAGCTAGAGCATGTCTAGGTTAGCTGTTGTGTAGGAAAAAAACACCCCTTTCTTACCCTTAAATAGGGTTCATAATATTTTTATTTTTTTCCAAACTGATTTTTCTTAACATGCTGTTTAATAATTACCCTGTGGTATTGCCACCATACTTGATCTACTGATTACTTGGAGACTTCTCTGTATTGAAATGCCATCAGACCTGAGGCACTGACATGATATGCAAAGTTTTATTTTTTTAATAATTCCTATGAAGCAGTAGTTAATCTCCTTTCTAGCAGCACAGTCAAATTGGCAACTTATCAGTGCTGTTCTGTGTATTAATTTATTCAGTAAAGCCTGCCTTTGGCTTTACAAAATGGTATCGACACCTTATCCTTAGAAACCATGTTGCAGCCAGTGGACTGAAATTGATGTAGAATAAAAATAAGAGCTGGCCCCACTGTAACCCAGAGCAGCCATAGAAAGCAGGATGAGGCTTCACCCTGCCTCAGTTTTGTGGCTATCCCTTCTCTTGTGATGGGATTCACCGGATTCAACCATATCTCTATAAAGCTGAGATGCATTACATCGACAGGTGCCTTTTTCTTTCATGACTTCGGAGTCTTGGGTGAGGGGATTAAAAGACTGCACTTGGTTCTTCTAGATTAAATGGAAAAATGTTGGACATAACAGTGAGGGAGGAATTAATTTTGCTGTGAGTTCTAACCCACTGTTATTATGGGTTTAGTTGTTTTTTGTCCTTTTTGGGTTTTTTTGAAATAGCATAGCATCTTTTCCAAGGTTATGGTCATGTTCATCTCAACAAAGTCAATCGTATTAAAAACAAATCCTGTACCGGAATTACCAGTTACATAACTTATGAAACCTTTTATTAAGGACCAGTTGTCATAGCTTCTAGTGTATATATATTATTGTTGCTCTACTGCTTTCAATGTGTGTGCATCAATTCATGCCAGATGAGCATCTGGCCCCAAATGTTCAGTATGTGCTTCTTAAGATGCTATTAAGAGTGTAGTGAGAGGAAAGGATCATGTTAAATGCTAGTTTATTTCATCACTGGTTTGTTCACAAGACATGCTCTGAGAAAAGCAAATAAATTAATGTATTTAATTTATTCATAAATTTATTTCCCTCTCTAGTTCTTTCAGTGCCCCTTTTGCTGGAATTTAAGAACAGGGAAGTCCAGAAATGGCAAACTGCTGGTGCTGAAGGTTGGCTTCTGGGACCTATCTCATTTTGTATCATGTTATCACTAAAATGATCTCATGAATTTGTTCTGAGTAATGAGTTCGACCTCAGCGTCTGATGGTACATTAATACCTTCTTCCATGTCTTACATAGTGTGAGGAGATAGCAAGATTGCTGTGCAGAATAACAGAGAATCTGAAAAATGAGTAATTAAGGATCCAGATAAATCACATGCAACTGGGAGAAAACACACAAATGTACGTAAGTGATCAGATTATCTACTCAAGTGCACGTGAGGAAGTCATATGGGGTAAACTACTTACATCATCCCTCAAATTATTCCACAAATATTCCCTGAATAATCTTTTAGATATGTAAGCCTTTACTCCTCTTTTGGAGATGTGGGAACTAACGCAGTCTGAGTAGCTGTGAAGCCTGTTGAATTAGTGGGATATCTTCAAAAACACTTGCTGAGCTTGAGATGAAAACGTGCTTTTTTTAAAAGTGGCTTCTGATTACAGAAGTCAAATTAGTGGTATCTTGTACCTAGATGAGTTTAGAGAAAATGATCATCTGTGGCCTACCCTTCAGGGTGACACTCACTTTGAAAATACAGCCCCACATGTCCCAGGCTAAATACTGAATATCAGTAGCTCTGTTTGAACAAATGTCTCTACAAGTTGTCTGTTAGCGATTTGCCCATTGCCAGAAATAAAATTAGTTTGAGAGCTAGGATCTGAATTCAGAATTGATGCCTAACCCCATATTTATACTGCACTTGGAGTTTTTCAGTACCCTGGAGTTTTTTAACTCTTAGATCATGTATTCAAACCACCCTTGAGAAAACAGCAATTACTCTTGTTATAGGCCTGTTTAGCTGGAATCAAAGCTTACTTTAGGAAAAAATCCTGTCTGCTCTTTGCACAAGTGGAGATGTTTACCTCATCTTGTGATCCCAAAAGAAGGGCCCAACCACAAATTTGCTAATAGACCAGAGTGTCCAGCTGTCATGTAACAGACCCTGCAGACACCAGCATTTCAACAAGGCTGGTGATGGAACATGCCTCTCTCCTGAAAATTAGGACTCTGAGCTCTCCATTGGCACTTTTTTAAATGGAAAGATACAAAATGGTCTCCATTTCTTTTCTCCATTGTGTGAAAACATGAGTGGCACAATACAGTAAAAACCCAGCAGGTTGCCAGCTCTGCTTTTACAGTGAGGCTCTGGAGCCTTGGCATGGATTTCCCAAGCATGTCCTTCATCCACTGCAGCCACTGCACGGGAGTGATTCTGTCTTCTATTGTTTTGCTCTTCTTGGGGGCTGCAATGAAAGATCCTTATCCTTGGTCATTAGCTTTTAGCTGAAATGATCTTTGTCAAACCGTGGTCCCTTCCAACCTTACAGTGGTTCTGTAATCATCATTGCAGCGATGTTAGCAGTGTTTGTCATCCAGCCGCCCGTACTTCTCTTCTGGAGTTTCTCCCCTCGCTGGGAGAGATGGCATTTCTTTGTAATTTGGTCGGCCAAGGTGAGAGCTGTGGGAGAGCAGGTGGGTCTAGCTCGTTAGAAACGGGGATGCCATTTAACTGACTGCTTTCCATGGTGGCTGCCTTTTAAGGCAAAGACTCACTGGTCTGGCATGAAGCTCAATGACCAGAACCACTGCTTTTTCCTCTTGTTTTGCTTCTCTTCATCTACTTGGACACAGCAGTTCCTGTCACCTGCTGTAGTCTGGGGGTAAGGGCTGGTGCAATTTCCCACAGCTTCGCACAAGCCTGTCCCTCCAGCCTTACTGTATCATCTGTCCTTTCTCCTTCTCTGAAAGAAGCTGTGCCCAGTGCTGTGCTCCTGGAGTGAGGGCACTGGGGGCTTGGAGAGAGGAAGGAATGCTCCCTTGGAAGTGCTCAGTTGTCATCAGACTTTCTCAGTTGAAGGATTTCTTCATGCAGGATCACTGGGGAATAAGTTGTTATTCCTTCAGCAGTTGTCTCACCACCACTGTGTTTAAATTGCAGTGCAGGTTGATAAGGAAATATTGTTTCTTTACATGAAGAAATAGTGTTTCTCACAGGTATTTGTAAGATGTTTAGGTTCTGGAGGTGTAAGGTCCTTTCGAAGTCCTACTTTTCAAAAACTAGAGGCATCCTCCTTTGAAAATCAGAGGTCATCAGCTGTGCAGAGGAAAACTTAGACATACGTTTGTTTTAGTGGACTGGTTTGTACTGTTCATCTTGTGATATTTAATTGACAAATAGTCTCTCTTGCTGTCACTTCCTTTTTTTTGCATAAGCAGAAGAAAGCTTTATTTCATTACAACCTCCAAAGTTATATTCTATTATAAAAATCCCAGGCAAGGCAAAGAAAACAAAGCACAACTATGCCCATCCCTTTTTACAGCAGCAGACGCTGACCCATCATTAACATTAGGCGGGAATCACACATCACGCTTGCTGTATTTCACAACAGTCTGCATGAACATACTTTTCTATATTTGTTAAGGTTAATCTCAAGGCTTGTTTCAAGGTGAAGCCACACAACAGTTTTAAAAATTGTCGTTAAATCATTACAGCCCAGACCACGGGACTGCAATTTTCCCATTGATCCTCCTGTGTCAGCAGCATCGACATGGATTGGTGTGTGGGAGCGTCACGGCCGTAGAACCCCCCCCGTGTCCCCCCATTGCCTCTGGTAGCTCTCAACCAACAGCAGTGCTCGTGGTTCCATCACCAGTCTGGCAGAGGTGGTGGAGCTGGGTGAAGCTGAGCAGGACACCCAGAGGAGGGTGGTGTGCGTGTGTTTGTGTCTGTGTGCATGTCAAGGGCAGAGCAGAAGAGGCACAGATTCACCAACCAGCACTGCTGAGTCCCAGGACTTTGCCACCTGCTTCCATCTACTTTAAACACAATGGACGTCTATGATAACCCGCTGGGGATCTTCACCGTGATTCAGTGAGTAAGCTAATACATCTGTACTTCCCATTTTAAGCGAATGGGAATATCAATATTTAAATATATGCATACTTTGCAAGGGCAATATGGTTTTGAATGCTCACACCTCTGTGGCCTTAATGGTAAGACATGTTTTGAAACGACTTAGCTAAACACTGAAAATAGTTTGACCTTTGAATTAAATGAATCTAAGTAGCGTTTCAACAAGCGGTAACACAGACATTCTAGATAATATATTGAAAATGCCATAGAACTGCAGTGAACTTCAGAAAGTGAAGAAAGGAATCAGGCATTTTCTTTCTGCAAGGAATGCTGACTCTATCAGAAGTTTTAAGAATGTTTTAGTAAGCGTGTATTTATGCCACGAATGGATTTGAAAGATCCTGAAAGTAATGAAGCCAATTCCCATTAAACTGCATGGTATGCCTGACTTTGAATAATGAACTCATACTGTAGATAAATTATTCAAGATTTCACTGTATTGTATGTATGTTGGGTCATAGCATAGGAAATGATGTTTGTTTAGAGTATGCCTCTCTGAATTTATTTTCTAAAACAGGCTGTCCAATACTTAGGAGGGCTGGGAGTTGGTATGCCTGAATTCTGCACCTAGTCCCACCAAAGGCAATTCTTCAGCCAGTCATGTTAGGCTGGGGGTTTTATTTATTTGTTTGGTTTGGTTTTGGTTTTTTTACATTGTTGTTGTTGTTTGTTTGCTTTCTCTTTTTGAATCTTTGGTGTTTTTTCATCTCAAAAATGGGTGTAAAACTAGAATGTAATGAATAAACAGTGTGTCAGGAGAAATAAATTTTGCATAATCCAAATCTTCAAGAGTTGTAAAGCTTTGGACTCATCTGGTCCCTTTCTACTTGAATAGAATTGTCTCTTCCCATTGAATTGGACTGCAGCTGAAACAATTTTCTCTGGATCTTTCAGTTATGTGGCTTTTTTTGTGAATTATTTAACTTGTTTCGCCTCTATTTAATTTTCCACAAATGCAACAAAACAAAATAAGCCCAAAGACATCTGTAAATTTTCATTAACCATATGATAGTCAGATCTGTGTATCTTCTCCTTCTCCATTGTTTGCTTTTCATTACTCTTTGTTAAGTTCTAAATTTATGCTAGAAGTCTTTTTGAATAGGGACCTTGTCTTTGCAGGTCACCAATGAAAAAGCTAGTATATTCTGGAGCACACTAAAATAAACCGCAGAATTCTGGTTAGTTTCTTTATCAACAAAAGTTTGTCTTTCCTCCGTTCCATGAGTCCCAAGGCAGATGGGCCACTGCTGTGGGGCCAGCTTGTTCCCTTTTTCTGGATGCAGAATACAGCTGAATACAGGAACTGGGCAGACCACAAAAAAAAAAAAAAAAAAAGAACAGAGACACAAAAAAGATAGCAAATACAGAACCACATTCATAAATATTTCCCTTTCCTCACCTTCCCTCCTCCAAAGACAAGAAAACAAACACCAAGCCTGGAACAGGCAATGCAAATGGAATACAAACTGACACAGTATTGGGAGCAGCAGAGGGATGACTGCTTTGGCTCCATGCACACGGGACCTGCTCGGGGCAATGCTGCTGCTCTTGGTCTTCAGAGCCTCTGCATCCTTTGCCTTTGAGGACTGCTGAGCCGCTATGTAAAGCAAGGCAACCACTGCCAGTTTAATGGGGCATAGCAACTGAACCCCTGCAGAAGGATTTGCTGAATAAATTGATGGAAAGATAGATTCATCTTTCCATATGCTCCTTCACATTTCAGGGAGGCTGAAGTGTGTTTGCAAATTCAGATTTTTCAATAAGTATTAAGGGCACCCTAACCGCAAAGACTGTTCAGTCGGTGCAGTTTTTAAAGTTTATATGCACTGGAGTTATGCTCAGCAGGCTTAAACTGATCATTGATTTTCTTTTCAAGTGGAATTATTTGAACGTATTACATCAGAACAAAAGACACTTGGAATGAGTGGGCAGTGCTTGTGCAGGCTCTACCATAGAGCCACGAGAAAGAGGCAGAGCTCTCTATTTTGCACATTCCCCTTCAAACATGAAAAAAGCTGGCAAGTCCTGAACAAGCATAAGGAATTTGAAAGCTTAAAAAGAAAGGAAATGTTCAGACACAGTCATTTCAGTCTCAGTCCTTTGATTATCTGGATGAGGAGTGCCAGGATACAGAGTGAATTAAATAAGGATTTTTATATAGTCATCAAGCCCATGTATTATCTGCTACAGGACCAGAATTCAGTCTGAGGTAGGCTGATCCTTTTCTCCAGAGAACCGAGCTATCTCCTGAAGTCAGTAATACAGCTTCCTAACTGCTTGTGGTGTACCCACAAAGCTTGATTAGGCATATGCTCCCTGATGTAAATGGCTGAGTCTTCATGTCTGCAAAAGCCATTTATCTCTATAAACAACTGTGCTTCATTGCATTCAGAATGGAGAGAAGCAAGAAAAACCAAACTGCACCAAACAAAAAAACCAACAAAACAACTAAAAAAACCAACAAATCCCCCCCCCCCCCCCCAAATAAAGCAATATATCTCATCACTTTACTCACACCAGTTGAGCAGTAAGGGTTATGACTGTGCATTGGGGTGTTCTGATTCTCTTTCTGAAACACTCTTCTCTGAATGCCCATCAAGCTCACTGTGAAATGAATTTGCAGGAGTTTAACCAGAGGAATCAGCTTACTGGAATACAGCGTTTGTGGTTTCTGTGATCTGACAGCAGTAAACATCTCCCCTTTGCAGCTGCACAGTGCTGTCCCCAGAGCTCCACTCCTGACCCACGAAGCATTGCAAGAACAGGTGTCCCACCATGCACATGCCTGGAAGATGACAATATCTGGCAGTGATGGCCTGAGACAAAAACACTTTAGGAGCCAATTCATATCAAAACTTGACAATAAAGGCTCATAATGTAAAGGATTCCAAAACCAGTGATTTGTACTGCTCTTTTAAAACTTCTAAATTATAAAAAGGGCAGGTATTTCCTAATTTGAATCTCTTTGTCCTACCTTTTCCAAAAAAGAGGGAAAAATAATTTATTAACTCTTATAGTGGTTCAACAAACTTAATGGTTTTGTGTTTAACTGTGTACAGACAACATGAGCAGCTAATGACGCTTTTATTAACTCTACAGTCAGAATCTCTTCCTATACAAAGGATTTCCCTGGACCGAGACCCCTCCTAAGAGATCCCAAGATGTGTTTGCATTAGCAGTTTAGTTCAGATCAGGAGTGCACTCAGGATGCAAATATCGTGTTCTGTTTACTTGCATTCTGAGTGTGGAGTGGTCCTGCAGCACACACACTGGATGTCCCTCTGCTGACCCAAGTAGATGGGGTCCAGCAAGGCACATTCTGCACTCCAACTTCTCAGCATCCTGTGTAGGGCCCAAACGAGAGATAGTCTGAAATAATATCCCTAAACTGTGTACAGGTTGGCCCTCGGCTGCTCTGTACCCACCATTTCACTCTACAGATCCACTCCAATTACACTGTGCTGCTTGCTAATGCAGAGATGCCCTCAGCTTCTAAAGGGGACAGTCAAAATCAGACTGGCACTGAGCCAGATCAGCTATTAGCTTGCCGGCCTTTGCAGCAGTTTGCATTGAGATTATGGAGAGGTGCCGAGCAGGAAATCTATGACTGCAGTGTGGGTAGTGTTTAAAGCAGTTTTTAGCTTTAGGTTAGATGAGGGTTTCTGAAAGAGTGGTCTTAGTGACTCTTTTTGCTGTTAGATAAGATGTGTTGTTCTCTCTTGGGTTTTTTTTCCCACACTATGCTCATCATCATTATGTGGAAGGTTGTCTCAGGATAGAGCAAGTTCTAACCAATGCCAACAAAAAATGGCAGCAAACCCACTGTCATAAACCATCCACTTGGGAACAAAGGCAAGGTAGAGCAAGTGTCACAAACTGTCAGAGAGATCATCTGGGTGATATAACTGGATCTGTGACCTTCCTTAACTCATAGGAGATCTTTTCTGCTCAATAGGCCACTGAAATAGCTGACTTCTGGCTAGATTTAAATAAGCCACTTGTAAATAATTTTGTCATGTGTACTGGGAGGGAAAAAATCTGGCTGCAATTGATTTTGTTCCTGTACTTTCACAGCATTTTGCCACAAGCCCTCAGTATTGACAGTCTTCCCAGGCCTACAGTGAATTCACAGTGGCTGCCCTAAATATCTCATGCCTGCTATTTTCTCTTTTCCTACGTGTTCATGTTGAATAAACATTGAAACCATTTCTGTCCTGAAATATTTGCATACTGTGGTAAAGTCTCCAAAAAGGCAAATGGATAAAATTGTTCTGTGATCAAATCTGTAAGTAATACTTTACTGAAAAGGTACAGATGGGAATGGCAACCAGCTCACTGTTTATCTGAGTTATGCTATGTTTGCATCCACTGCAAATCTTACATTCATTTTAAAGGGTGGGATATTGAGATTATGGAACCCTTTGCTTCAGTCAGCTGTTCCAGTTTAGCTAAGAGTAGTGTAAGTGATTATGGCTATCATCTTACACTAGACCATTATCCTGTTCTAGTGGAAAGAGGGCTGCCCTGAGACATGGAGCACTGAGCTCTTTTTGGACAGGAAGGAAAACAGTGGTGGTCTTTGAGATGGTGACCCACAGGCGGAAGGTCATCTGGCAATGTGTTCAGTGTTGGCTCTGCTCTGAGCAGAAGGTTGGAAGAGACTTCCAGAAGTCCCTTCCACTCTGAATGATTCTGTGATGAGTTAACAGGACAGCAGACAGGAAATGTGCTAGAAGTAGCTTATGAAAAATAAGTTAATGTGCCTCTCAGAAGTCCTAGAACTTAAATGCAAGCAAAATACTGATGTTGATGGAAGCAGGAGAGCTGCAGGCAATTACAGTACAAGCATGAAAGATTGAATTAGGGAATCAGATACATGGTTAAATTGGCAATAACACATTTGGCTGCCTCTTCTGTGATGTCCTTCCTTCCACCTAAATACCCAAACTTGACAGTGGCACAGTATGCAGTGGTGACTTCAGACTTGACAAAGTTGATAATCTGAAAAGGCATTTTCTGTTCTGTACTGAGATTGGCCATCTATTTGTTGGTCTTTCAAACTGGGAGACCCAACTGAAACAGCTTTCAGTGGTCCTGACAGTTTAATAACACTTATCTGGTGCAGCTGCAGAAGAACATCCCCAGGTTGCTCAGATTCAGTTTGCAATAAAACCTCAGTATCAAGCTAGCTCAGGCTTGCCAGGGTCTGCATGTGGCAGAGCTGTGTGTGCTGAGACATCCTGGTCTTCAGCACAACAAACCAAGGCTCCCTCAGAGCTCAGGGTAATTCTCCTCTGCAATACACCATGAAAACATGTTCTTACCCACCTCGATTCAAGAGCAGGTAGAAATTTTTTTAAAAATAGTTCTCTGGCAACTGCCTGCATCATGAGTCACCTTTGATAATGGGCCTCTTTGAGCCTTGTTTTCAGAGGTATTCATTGCTCGTGCTTCCACTGACAGTGAGTCTGGAATGGAGGGCTCTTACCTACAGCTCTGCAAATCGAGCATCAGATGTTTCTGGTGTTTGACAGCAGAATTGGTGGTCATTTCAGAGAGTTCTTGAGTGTATTTCTGTGATTTCATAGTGGGTTTTACTGCAGAGATGCTGAGAAAGGAAAATACTCATTTGCATTCTGCAAAGCATAGGCAAGGAGCCAGTTCTATGCTATTACAATATCTGATCTCTGTAAGGCAAACATCCCTTTGAAAGGAGCTAATGTTTCTGTCTATTCAACTCTGATTCACAGTTCAGCACTTTTCTCATTCAAACACCCTGGGGAAGAGTTAACTGTATTTTTCTCTTCTCCTTTTATCTTTATTCTTGGATTAAGTGAAGAAATTACTGGTTCATGTTACAGCCCTTTTTTCCCTTTTCAATAAATCATCTGCAATATTTTTTGCTATTGGTATGCTGCATGTCACGTATACCCTGCTCATGTCACACTGAAATAGTTAATTATTTGCATGACAAACATCCAGGTTGTATCCTATGCTTTGCACCATAGGGGGTACGTGTTGTTAACTAATGCATATGTGCTCGTATCTTAAAAAGAGCTTTTAATCAAAAGCAAAAATCTGCTATAAAACATTTAATAACAAATGTTCTTGATTATTTTTCCCTTCTGTTTATGAAGAAAAATCATAATATTTAATACAGTCATTAGTAGAATCTCAGCAGTAATTTCTTACTTGCTGTTCATTTGCTGCCGAAACTTCACAAACACTTCCCAAAAATCAAATGACAAGAGTCACAAGCTGTAGTTTCTTCTTTCTGAGGGGACATGACTGACTGTTAAAAGAACCTTAAATTCTGTGAATACAAACTTTAAAATTATTTTTCTATAAATACCACACAAAATGCAATTCATATTTATCACTTGTATTCCTGCCAGGAAATTTAATTGCTGTTCACAGAGAGCAAGTATGGAGAAAAAATTTCATTTAAATATTTAAACATTTAAACATTTAAACATTTCCTATATATGCTTTATCTGTGAAAAAAACCAAAAAACTCCAAACAAAACAAGCGAAGACCAAACGCACAAAATTCTTATATTAGGAAACACTTTGCTTTTACCAACACAAAGACCAGTTATGTCTTTCTCATCAGTCAGTCTGCTCATGCTTTCTCTAACACAGCAGTTGCCCTCTACCTACACCTGCAGAGTCCGTATGGACCCCTTGCCTTTCCAGATGAACAGACACAGAAGCTAATTATTCTTGAGGTGATCCTCCAGGTAAAGTCTGGGGAGCATTTCAGAAGCACAGCACAAGCCTCTCCCTGCTGAACCAACACTCCCAGCATGCTGAAAATGCTGAATAAATAACTTCCCTCCAAAATCAATGCATGTGATATACAGCTCTTTCATTTAAATAACATCTTTTTTATCTCAGGACTTGGGGGTCAGAGCTGTGTAATGTGAAGGCAAGTTATCCCTGCATGGTTCCAGGCTTCAATTGCAGGCCAGGCTATTCAGGAATCTTTTTCCTCCGAATACTTCTGCTCGGTCCCACTGTGGCTTTGCTGACAAATTCCCTGCTGTGTGAGCGACAACCCACAGCAGCAACAGGTGTGAACTGCAGGCCTTTGCAGGCGGTCCTTCCCTCCGAGGGGAGGCCCAAGGCCGGGCGGGTGCCCCGGGGCCTTCCTGCTGCCGACCCTCACGGAGCGGCGCCTGCGGAAGGTCCGCCACCCTCAGCCCGGGCGGGACGGGGTGAGGGCGGCTCCGAGCTCCTGCTCTGGGGCTGCCCAGCAAAGGCATCCCCGTTTGCTCTTACCCCACTCTCAGCCAAACCTTTCAGCCCTGCTGGAGGGGGCTTGTACAGCAGCTGTGCCTCACAAACCCAGGGTGGGAGCTTCCAGATTAAAAGCTTCAACAGCTCTTTTACGGTGCTACAGCAAGAGCCTTTCGCAGGAGGTACAGCTGCTTCTAAATACCTGTGGTTCCATATATACCTGATAGCAAAGACGTCAGAATTTCACAGCTTGCCTGGGGTTTTACTGAGATCCTGCCATCAGTCCCTGGGATCTGCACTGGGTGCAATGGGCCGCATTTCATTACATGTTTGTGTTTGAAACGAAGCTTGGTTTTCTTTTCCCACAACAGTACAGCGTTAATGTTTTGTTAACGTTGATATATTGAAGCTGGAACAGCACAGCTCAATGGATGTTAATGAGCTTTAAACAAATGGAAAAGACATATGAGTGCTTGCCTAGTTCCAGCCTTGGCCAGCTGCACCAGGTAGCAGGGGAGGCTGCTTGTGGGATATGAATAAGTAGCATCCGTCCTCTCCAGAGAAAGTGCTCAACATCCCTGCGTATACTGACACAGGAAAATATCTCTCCAGCTGTCAATCCTTCAGCCTCCTACAAGAGGAAAAAATTGCTGTGGTTTGTTGTGACTACATATCAGTTTAACTGGCTTTTATAACCAAATATTTTACCCACATAGAAAATAAATTTCAACAGTCAAATATAACAACAAATTGAAAAAATACATGTGCCGCTAGGAAAACTACATCCTTTTCTGTAAAATCATAAGCAAAAGCAGGGAGAAAAATCTCATGCTTTCTTTTAATTTTCAAAGTTGCTATTTACTTATTTCTAAATAGCTAAGGTTGCTTTGAAAGGATAACTTAAAACAAAATGAAGAAGTGCTTTTTTTCAAGATTTGCAGTTTTATACTTGCTGAAGGTTTTGATTTTTTTTCTGTGCAGCACACTGACCTAGTCAGGAAGGGAATTTAAGAAAAATAAAGCAGTATTGAGCAGTCAGTGTATTCCTGAGCATCTATCTAGGAGGAAAGATTTTTTATAAATTAGTATTCCTCATCTCTAAGGAGATTTCTCTCTGATTCATATGGGTCAAAAAAGTTCCTCTCATGAAAACAATCTAGAAAATTCAAAGGTAATCCGGTTCTAGGCTCTCTGCCATCCAGGTGCTTGTACACAGCAGGAAAAAAAAATCTCCTTAATCCTTTTTTGTTTTTATAATTACTTGTTTTTCCTCTTCCCAGCAGTTCTTCTGTTGAGTACAAAAGTTACCATATCCAATTATACCTTTTTGTCCTTGCTTGTGAAATCTCCATGTCTTCTCAGTTATCTATTAACACAAGATAAATCACTTGATTAATCTCAGGTTCTTTTCCCATCTGGCACAGTGACAGCCACCAGCCATTTGGTGGCATGTTCTTAGGTTTTTGTGAAGCCAATATATGTGTGTGACTGCATGGGGGAAAAAAGAGGGTGAATTAGAGAGAAAGAAAGCAAGAACAGCAGTATCACATTTAGCATGGTAAATGCCATGGCATTTTGGAAAGACCAGCTTCCACATGTGATCATCTGATAGATTCTGATCCACATTGTTGTGTATTTCATTGTTTATGTAAGAGAGGCTGGCAGGAAGGGCACTTCTTGGCTGTTAATGATCGCTGTCATTGACCAAGCCAATCAGTCAGTAGCTGGAAATATCTGACCTTTATGGCTTCCTTCCTTTGATAATTCTCTTTAATCATATATTTTTTTAACCTTTCCTGTTGGATCTCAAACTGTGTGCTTTGATATTAATGCGATGTGCCATGCTAGAACTAAGAGATTTTTCTTTCTGAGACTGTTCCTGACAGTTATCGTAACCAAAGGGAAAGCAAGATTTGGTTCTGAAAGCTCCATCATATTTGCACTGTCTTCTAATGTTTTTCTTTATCTCCCTTACCTTTGCTGGAGCTGCTATCACTTTGTACAGTCCACTGCATATTATCTTCAGAGTTCATTTCAGAAAAAGCCCTGAATTTGTCAATGATTGTTTGCTTAAGGCCTGCTACAATATGAGTATTTTAACCTAGGGGATTTAAAGGTTTCCAAAATTGACTTTCGCTGAAAAAAATACACCTTTTGATGAAGACTGTAGCCTTTCTTTGGGAAAAGGTTATTAATAAAGTTTTAGTTTTGAGATTACTTAGGGTTTATTTGGTAAGTCATTGTGAGTTCAAGTGTTGGCATGAACAGAAATCGATTTCCTAGAATGTATCATATTCATAATATTCTCAAAAGAACTTTGCTTTCTAAGCAATCTTGTGAATAGTAGCATTTATTAGAGTAAATAATTGTATACTTTTGGTCAGGGAGAAACATTCTGATTTATTTAGGCACATACGAATATGAAGCAGAATCTCAGATTTACAAAGTGTGTTATCATCTAATGATTTTCTTAAAAATCACATCTAGTCAGTAAAGAGCTGAAGGCCATGTTTAACTTGGTGGCCCTCAGTGAGCAGAGAGCTTGAATCTAGCAGGGGTGCTGCTGCTCTGACCTGCTGGAACCTTGGAGTGAGTGATGGCTTTGTGCCCCATGACTGAGGATTGGAAACACGATGGCTGTATGGCCAAATACAGCACATGTGGGCCAAGTGCGACTCAGTGGCCAAAGTGATTCCCATGGCCATATTTTGTTTTGTCTTCTAGTTAAGCCTATTTCATGTACAGCATAACAGCCACTGTAATTCACAAGAAAAAAGGGACCAGATCAAGGGTACTGAAGGAGACATTTTGCAAAGGGAAAGTAGTACAACTCCAAGGATTTCCATGGGCATTCCCATTAACATAGTGCCTCTAGCTGGAAAGATGCAAGAAGGTTAATGTTTGTTAATGTATTCTGGTCTTCTTTTGGTGAAACTCAGGGACACTCTGTTCTGTCCAGTGTGAAATCTCTGTATTTGACTCAAGCATCACAGAAAAGGTTAGAGTTGATTATGAACTGTATCTTTAAGCAACAGACTTTCTGTATTACAACATTTAGGTAAGTTTGGACAGTATTTCTAAAATGAAATGAAAATTACTTCTCGATGTTTTTTGAATTATTGTTTGTGAAGCCTTTATTGAAATTACTATGCTTCAGTGAGTTGGTGAAAAATTATATATCCCTGAACACCTGAGATACTACAGTAATTTTCTGTATCTAAAACAATATAATATTGGTATAGCATTCTATGAGCATTGTGTCCATGACAGTGGGCTCTCATTTCTGGCACCAAGCAGCCAATGAGCAAAATGAACTGATGTTCAAAACACCAGGCCTCCTCTCACCTCTAGAAATTCACAGAACAAAGACCTGTACTTTGTTCACCACACAGATCCCTACATTGTTTCACTTGGTAACCCCACCCACCCCTGACTTCACCAGCAACAATTACAATGACATTGTGAAGTGCCCTGAGACCAGCTGCTGCAAAATGCCATCCCTGAGATGCTGCTAAACAACCCCACCAAAGCCATTCTCCCCCTTGTGAGGGAGAGCAATACGTGCTGTGCCTGGGTAAGGGGACGCTGGGGAGTGCGCTCCCTTTTGCAACTCAGCTAATTAAACATTAATGAAGTCCTTTCAAAAGAGGGAGCTTTGCTTCACACTTCTGTACGCCTAAATCCAATCTGTAAATGTTTGTTTTCCCCATTTTAGCTTTTTAATTTATTCCTCAATTTTCTAACCTCTGAAATGATAATAAAATGTACTAGATTTGAAATAGAAGTCTCTGAACAGTATTCTGGCAATCTGTTAGGAGCTGGAATACATATGGATCACCCTGTAAATCTAAATTATTGGCACTCAGGAGAGATTATTTCCATTTATTTTGCTTTATTGTGTAATATTTTGCAGATATAGCTGTGGTGCTGTTATTAACTTGTGATAGTTCTAAACCCTGGTAGGTGATTAGATCATTTACTGTGTAAAATTCAGGCCTCCAAAGTAAGGTGGTGCTAATCAGTTGAGCCATAGGAGTCCCAGCTGCTCACCCTCTCCAAAGATTTTACTCCTACTGTATTGGATAAATCTCAGCAGAATTTTATTTTGTAATTGGAAAGAGTTGCTAGAATATATTTTTTATTGACTTGCTATAATAGAGATAAGATACAGAAAACATTGTCACAATACAGGATGATGTTAATTTGTAGAAGTTCAGGACAGGAAAACAGTCTTTCCAGATACAAAGATAGTTTTGCATATTGCAAACAAGCTCTCAACCATTTTGAAAAATGTATTTTTTTTCCGTTGAAGTTAATTCCATTTCATATTAGCATGAATTACTTATGTATCTTGAAAAATAAGATAGCTCTCTATGTTAAATGACAGCTGGCCTTGGTGAAAGATAATTTTGCAACCTGGGCATTTAGGAGATAGGTATTGCCACAAAATCACTGTTGATCCTCAGGCAAGTGATTCTATTGGATTTCTTGCCTGTAAAGTGAGATAAGTCATCCCTCATAGTTAAGGTAGGATTTTTCTTCCTTTTTTCTCTCTCTCCACATCCTTGTGCTTTAGATGGATTAAAATATATTCACTTAAGGAAAAAAAAGTAAACCAGTGCTTACTCAAAAAGCACACGAACAGACTTAATAAAAAAATCTCAAGAATTGGCAAAGTCTAGCACCAGTTTCCAGAGAGAGGAGAAGAGGACAGACAGAGTCACTCACAGATAGTCACTCACGGAAATCTGTGAAGATTTTTTTCTGGGCAGTTGGAACCTGGCTGAGAGAGGTCTTGCACCAAAGCCTTTCTGAGCCCAGCTTTGGACACCGTTGATGCGGGCAGTACTTGCTGTTTGCGCAGTTTCCCCAGCTCATTGGGGTAGCTTGAATTATGAAGGGTTATGTCTTTTCAGAGTTTTATAAATGTAGATTGCCACTGTAACCACATACACAACAAACACCAGATCTCTTAGGTAAGGCAGTGACCAAGATCGAAGAAGACTGGCCGATTCCAAGTCCTGCATTTAATGTGCAATAAAGCCTCTTCCCCCAGACACTCACAATATTTGATTTGAATGTATAAAAATGTGTTACTCTTGCTGTGTTATGTCTATTGGGGGCTCATTTAATGCACTTTTACTGTCCTAGCCCAATTGATTCAGACATAACTGAAATAAAAATATTATTTAGAGAAGCAGGTGAAGCAAATGTTATGTAAAACCAGAAGAATGCCATTCAGAACTTCAATTCCTACTAACTTACACAAAAATGCTGGAGGGAGTGTTCAGCTTATTTTCTCAAACTATCACTTATGGCTTAGGTTTCGGATCATAAGTCTAGGACAGCAGTTAATTCAAATAACAATTAGAACGGCCATTTAGCAGTGAACTGATTTTAACTTCACACCACTAATACACCCTATGCTAGCAGAACATGCAGGGGAGGAACTTCTCTCTTCAAACAGTAAGCATTTGTATTTGTTTGGTATGTTTACAGATTGATGAAAGTAGTTTTCTTTATAAGAAAAAAAAAGAAAAAGAAAATTTGTAACATGAATTGCAACTGAAGAGCAACTGGCCTTAGAAAAAATACAGGGAGACAGCGCAGGGACTCTCACATACTTAAAGCAACAAAGAATGACTTGTCCAAGCATTCTGTCAGCTCTTCAAAATGAAATTCATATGATCTGACATCCATGCATACTGTGGTATGTGTTCTTTGCACATTTTTGTCAGTCTCATCAACTGAGCAGCTTGCTCAATAACGACCAATAAAAAAAATCCAAAAGATAAATTTTCCTTATGCTTTTGATAAAGGCGTTACATTTTCGACATTATCAACATTTGCAGCAACATCGCACCAGTTTGAGATCTCGTCAGAGCTTACAAAAGTAGCTGAGCCAGGTCTTATTGGCAGGGAGATGGCAAACCTCCAGCAACTCCCAGGTGCCGCAGAGTTCAGCAGCAATTAAAGATGTGCCACTCTTCGCCTCCGAGCCAAGACCATGATAGCTTGTAAAGACCCAGAACAAAGCTGGGAATGTCCTGCCAGCTTTTGGAAACAATGTGAAACTGAAGTTCTGGCTCCATGCGGTCATTAAAAATCCCTTCAAGCAGTTGGAAAACATAGTGCAATAACTCCTTTATCCTGGACAGGTGCCACTCAGGTTTATTCCCTCATCTGGCAGCTGATGTTCCTTCTGTGGCCTCCTGTGAGTGTGGTGGTCTGGCTTTATAAACAGGGCTGGAGGATGGGAGCTCTGCTTAATGCATGGCTTTCATTCTCTGCGTGCCAGGTGTGATAGAGTGCTCTTCAGCTTTCAGCTTGTGTGAGAATTCCATCAATGAGAACATGTGGTTAAAGTTAACACGAGGAAAATGGGTAACCTCATTACTTGAGAAGCATTGTTGCACAGGGGCTTTGGGGAATAGTTTAAACATTTACATACAAAACCTGTTTACCATCCCACTCAACCACTTCATTACTGATTACTTCTTACAGTTAAGACCCTTAGTTTTGTGCCAGAGATGTTTTAGAATATTTGAAATTAACCATGCTTTGAGCATGCTAAAGTCCCTGCAGACTGGACTGAAAGTCAAGCAGAATCACAGAATTATCTAAGTTGGAAAAGATGTATACAACCATCGAGTCAAATCCTGAACCCAGCACTGCCATGTTCACCGCTAAATCATGTCCCTAAGTGCCACCTCTACACATCTTTTAAATACCTCCCTGGGCAGCCTGTTCCAATAGCTGACTACCATTTCTGTGAAGAAAATTTTCCTCATATCCAACCTGAATGTCCCCTACTGCAATTTGAGGCCATTTCCCCTCATCCTGTCACTTGTTGTCTGGGAGAAGAGAGGGACCCCTGCCTCACTACAACCTCCTTTCAGGTAGTTGTGGAGAGTAATAAGGTCTCCCCCTGAGGCTCCTTTTCTCCAGGCTAAGCTTCCTCAGCCGCTCCTTACAGGACTTGTGCTCCAGACCTGTCACCAGCTCCTTTGCCCCACTCCGGACACACTACACTACAGCACATCAGTGTCTTTTTGGTAATGAGTGGCCCAAAAGTGAATATTTGCTTCAAGGTGTGGCCTCAGCAGTGCTGAGCACAGGGTATGATCACTGTCCTAGTCCTTCTGGCCACACTATTTCTGACGCAAGCCAGGATGGTAGAACAGCATAAACAATTTACATTGGCATCAATAACAACTCAGTGTCCACAGCCATAGAAATAAAGTATTTTTTATCTCCTGACTGCCAAACTAGATAATGGAATACTGTATGTCCAGCTCTGTAGCTACAACCTGAAACGCGAAAGCTGTGGATGGCAAATGCCCTGAGGTCTCTAAATCACCTAAAGCATTCTTTCCGTAGCTGTAAGATGGTTACAGTCTCACCAACCGCATTACAACCAACACTGTGGGTCCAATTGAAAAACGGGGATTTGGCATTTCCCAGTGCAATATAGCCCAAATTTTGTGCACCTCTTGCATTTTGCATAATACAATAAAACTGTCACTGCTTTCCGAATATATATATAGTGCCCAGCCAGTGCTCAAGGTCAGTATATGTTAGAGAGAAAAGAGGAGATTTTTATGGACTGGTTGCATTGTTGGGGAAAAATATTTAAAAGATCAGCTCTTCAAAGCTTTACAACTATTTTAGGCACATGGTGTGATTCTCGGGGTTGTCCTGTGCAGGGTCAGGATCCCTGAGGGTACTTCCAACTCATGGTATTCTAAGATTCTATGATTTTAGAAGTTAAAAAACATGATTGAGGTCAAGTAGTCAGCAAAACAATTCTGAAATGGTCAAGGGTAAAAAAAAAAAAAATCTATCACCACGATGTATTTGCACTTTGTCATCTGGATATCACCACTGAATTCACAGATTCAGACAGCTAGAAATCCAGGAATAATGTGATAAAATAGAAAAGGGAACAAAAGTTTGGATTGGTATACAATTTATTTTTTTTAAGTTATTTTGAAACCGATGTGGAAGAAATTACTACCTTCTTTTTTTCAGTCATACCAATAACAAACTCATAAATAAATACAAAACTTAAGTTCAGTAGAGTCTGCTTTCCACAGCTCCTGCCCTTGATCCCTGCAAGTACCAGGAATCACTCTACTTGTCTTTCACATGGTCTGATTAAAAGTTTTTTGAAATTCTATTTCACAGCTTTAGTGTTTTGAAAATGTTGTTATCCTCTGTTCTTTTCAATAGACAGAAACAGAGGTCTCCAGAGAGCCATTCATCTCCTCCTAAGATAGGCATCTAAGACAGGTCAGCAAATGGTGTTCTGAAGATGATTATGTTAACTATAAAGGGAGAGTAGACTCAGATATCCAACTTTTAGAAGTCTGTAATTAGACAACATGATTTTCACTCATCTTCACTCACTACTTTTAGACAACTTTTCTTCCTCTTATGACATAAAATCTCAACTTTTTAGACTAGAAAAATACACTGCACCCTTGCTAATTAAAACCCCCTGCATACAGTAGTATGGAATTCATTCTTCTGCACCCTAGACAAATTTTCAAGCCTTTCCTTTTTCCCTCACTTGAAATGCCAGCACACGGATATCGCTTTCTCTGTATTTCTAGGTGTAACTTAAATCAAAAGTGTTTGAAAACTCAAGAAAAACACTGTACTTGTCACATTTTCAGCTCAGGTTTAGAGATTTCCAGTTCATGTATGATTCAAAGGATCATCTAAATAGTAGGATGCCTGTCCAAACTAAAATGAAATTCCAGATGCTTGATATTCAGCTGTCATTGAAGATAATGCTGCCATGAAGAAAATCCCAATTATTCCACTAGCAATGAAGTACTGAGAATAACAGTAGTAAAAATGGCACTTACTGAATTTACAGTGATGCAAAGCTATGAGCTACCAGGAAAATCAACAAGGAATGTGGGAGACATTTTTCATTATCCATAACAGGAGCTATACTCTGCTCCTTGCTGAGAACATACCCCTCCTATACAGTTTGCACAGAGTCAGATACTGTCCACCCCAAACAATTACATGTGTCAGTTCAAATCGCTCATTGAACGGTGACACCTCAGTCATTTCATGCTCCTCACCCTTTTCTCTGTATCATTCCTTTGTTGTGACCCTTTCTGTCAGAGATGTTAGTTTTAAAGCCAGCATGAGATTAACTGCATAATGTTCCCCTTTCAAGCCTGCCTTCGCTTTATCTCCATCCAGCTGAGCTGGACACCAGGATGCACCAAGCCCCCCCGGGAGTGGCCGCAGCTCCCCGTCGCTGTTTGCATAACAACTCACTTCTCTTTCTAACATGACCACAATAAGAAGAGGGGCCACATTGTTTCCAGAAATAAAACAGATTACTTTAATCCTAAACCTACTACAGAGCCAGGATAATAATTCTTTTTTCTTTTTTTAACCTTGTGTTTAACCATTTCTGAGGAAGCTAAAATAGCTAAACATTTGTTTGTACGTTATCCTTGTTTAAGGAACAATACTCAGCTGGGTTTATTAGAGGTTTGTGTTTTCTACTTCCAGTTAAAAAAAATACACTGGATAAATCAAAATCAAAATGATAAAATCAAAACGATAAATCAAAACCAAAAGACTGGACCACTATTGGCTAGTCTTCATAAAACAAACTTATTTAGAATTTTGTCTCAGTCTGTCCACTGTTCCTCCAGCCAACCATTACTCAAAGATATGTTTACCTTCTTTGAAGGAACAGTTATTACTACATTTTTCCATGAAAGCCTGCATCTGCTCTCTTTTCTGATTTACCAGCTAATTGACACCTTCTATGAGTAGGCTTTTTTCATGTTTTTTCCCTGCACGTTTTTCTCTGCGCAAGACATTGATTTTCTCATGTTTCTGCTATCCCAGGCAGTTCTGATTTCTTCCCTTCAAGCCACACTGTAATAAAACAAGAAAAATGCTGCAGAATTCTCTCCTTAAAGAAGAATAAGATTTTAGCATGGATGGTATTTACAAATAAAATTCACCTCTCTTAACTTTATACCTCTATAAACTAAGTTTCTGGTAATTTAAGTCTTTGTAAACTGACCAATTACATTCCCTACGGTCATCATGGATAGAAACTTCCAGAGGGTAATTTATCCCCTGCTAAGATGGATGTTCACAGCAGGCACCTGCAGAAGATATTGGCTCCTATCTCATCCATCAAATATACACAGAACCTTGATGATCTGGTGAAAACAAGAATTGTATGGTTTGGCAGGGTCGAGTTGCAGGAGATGAGATTTGCCCAGTGTGTCTGAAAACCTTTAGGAACCTCTAGTCTTAAAAAACCCCAAACCAGCTGTTTTCATATAATCTGAAATAATCTTCAATTGAAATGAGTAGTGCTGGATCATTCATCACAGTTTAAAATGAAAATGAAAGCAATCACAGAGGACTGAGTTCCAAGTGATTGCAGACTGTTTTTCTTTTAATTTCTGTGTCCTTTTGGAAAGATAGGTGCTCAGAACAATGAGTTAGTAATAGCTTTGATTGTGCATCACCCAATGATAGCCTGCCTATATACTTAAGAAAGTTGTATTTATAATGGTGATGTGATGTTGCTAAGTACTGCTCAAGATCCATGTCTTGCTGAGGAGGGAGAAAGGAAGAAAAGGAAGAGTTATTTTCTCTCACTCTTAAATCTACTTCAATATACAAATTTCATCCTTTCTTGAATAAATTTTAAAATGTCAGCTTTCCCAAAATTTGAAACTGCAAGCTTTCTAAAGCAATGCTTCACATGATATACACAGAGATATCAAAGCTAGTGATAAATATCAGCTCACCCATAAATAGCATCCTGCTGAACCTATATACCTATGTTGAACAAGAAAGTATTGGTAGATTTAGGCATTAAAGCTCTTAATGAATCTGACAAGCTTATTCTAAACATGAGTTTACTTTTGCTTTGGTAGAATAATATAAACTTGCACAGATGAGAAGTATGTGAGGTAGGCTGAGTGATTTTTATTTGCCTTATACATTTACTGCATTGGGTTTTCTTGATGGAATCTTTCTTCTGCCCCTCACTGTAGACCTAAGGCAGGTGTTGCAAACCTAAAAGCCTCTCGAAACAGCAGGATCCCACTTATCCCATGCCTGCCTATGATATTGTCAAAGCATTTCCTAATCTCCATCCCTGTTGCCTTTTGACAGGTGTATGCAAGCTGAGAGGTAAGAGAAGGAAAATATCTTCTAGGTAATATTAGTGGGTGGAACTCTTTCACTGTTTCACTAAAGGGATATCTTTACTTTCAGGTCAGCAAGCAACGAATATAGTAGTTTTAGCACGTAGAGTTTTCAAAAGTTTAACTTGCTTTTGACAGCTGAATTGTTGCAGCACAGTACAGAAATACTGAACTCTTGGTCTTTTATTGAAATAAGATATGGCTCCTGACAGTGAACTGTATTTAGATTATGATACGAGAAAAAAATACTTGGAATTAATCTGATACTATAAGGGGAATCAGCCAGGACTCAACAGGACGAGAGATGCCACCAGTTGTCTCTCCAAAATGGCTTCTGCATTTTTAACTTGTGGTGAGCTCTTTTTTAACTTAGTGCTTATCCCCAGGAAAACGAAATTGCCAGGAAACCTGAATTTATGATGAGCCAATCTAAAGATCATGTAGTCTCAGCCCACTGGAACCATGTTTGTTATCCCTAAGCAGCAATTCAGGCTTCCTGCTATTCAGAAATAAATGAGCATTTTTATCTGCTTGTGTGCAGAATTTATGAAGCATACAGGAAAAGTCCCAGGTCACAACATTATTTACTTAGTGCTGCAAGGGGAGTTCCCTGGCAGCAAAATACATGTGATATGACATGTTCTTAATATTCCTCTCTTCCCATCCTTGTTATGTCCCCCGCAGTACTATGGGAGAAGCTCTCAGCTCTCGTAAGATTCTGGGAAATAAGCACAGTTGGGTGGCTCCCTAGAGTGCCTGTACATTAAATGCCCACAACACGGAGAACAAAGAGGAGGAATTAGGGCTATAATCTCATTGGAATCACAGAAATGTGGTGGGATTGTTCACACAGCTGGAGAGTTATGATGGATGGAGACAGGCTCTTTGGAAAGGATGGCAAGAGGGTGAATTGAGGGTGAATTATGCTGTATGTGAGGGAGCAGCAGAGATGGATGGAGCTCTGCTGTGGGATGGGTGATGAAAGAGCTGAGATGCCGTGGGTCAGGACAGGGGACAAATCAACATGTTGTGGGTGTCTGCTACAAACTGCCTGGTCAGGAAGAAGTTGGTTAGGTCTTCTTCAGACTACTGGAAAAAGCCTCATGTTCACTTCGTGAATGGGGACTTAGAATCAGGGTGGTATTTTCTGGCATGTGTTGACTGAGCGGATGATGATGGGAGGTGCTTTGCTCACCTCATACTTACAAACAAGGCAGGGCCATTCAGGGATCTGAGGCTGGGAGCAGCCTTGGCTGCAGGGATTATGGTGACAGGAGTTCAGAAGCTGAAGAGGAGGGAACAAGTCAAACCCCAGGATTATAAACCTGGACTGCAGCAGAGCAGGCTTTGGCCTTTTTCAGAGATCTGCTTGGAGGAATGCCATGCAATTTGTCCCTGGAGAAAAGAGGGGTCAGGGAGAGCTGCTTCATTACTGAGGATCACTTTCTCCATCCTCAAGGGTGGTCCATACTAATGAGCAGAAAATCAAGCAGAAGCAGTAGGAGGCCTGCACGGATAAACAAGGAGCTCCTGACTCAACTCAGACTTTTTATGTTTCATAAAAAGGGAACATACAGGAGGGGGAAGCAGGGATTTCAATGACATTTATAAGAGAGCTAATCAAATCTCAGCAGTCTCAGTTTCCTAAAGAAAACCTGGTAGGGAACAGGACAAGGAATTTTAGTTGAAGAGAGAAGAAAAAAAAAAAAATGCAGTCTATGCATTTCATATGGCATTACCTATGGGTCTGACCAGGTTTAGTTCTAACTTGGGACATATCTGACAGAAGGTAACTTTTACAGAATAAGAGACTTATTATCCATGGGGACAAAAAATGTTCTGTGTTGTTGGTGTTTTAGATGATGTCTCATAATTTTTCCCAGTGCCTTTATATGGATATTGAAAGGAAAGAGTGACTGATGTAGAACTGGAGGGTCTTCATATCTTTGGCAGGTAAGACAAAGCAGGCCATCAGTCCTCTGATTGCATTTTGTACAGTGGATATTTTCCAGCTCAGTGCTTAACCATTAACTTCTCAAGGTAAAATGACTACTCAGCACGGTGAATATATTGAACATTGTAGAAAGACATAGGAACCTTTAAATGGGCAAGAGTGGGTCATCCATCACTCCAGCCAATGGTGTGTCTATTCCAAATTCTGTCTGCCTGAAATTCAACTGGAAGGAGTCCATGAGCCAGGTGGTAAATAAGTTGGCTGTGCACAAACACAAATCAAAAGTGGTGTGAGGGCAGACGTGACAGAATAATGGTAAATAGCATCTAAAAAAGTTTTAAAAATTTGCATTACTAAGTCTGCATTCTCAAAGTGCTCATTTTTTTCCCACTTTTTTTTTTTTTTTAAATGTAGAACTTAATGTCTACTACCTCACTCATGCCTGGGGCCAGAAAACTATGGAGAGAATCTAGTACTCAAAAAATAAAAACATATCTTCATTTTGCAAAGTTTCTGACCAGACACAGTGAAAAATAGCAAATATATTCAATAAAAAATACATATACTTTAGCACCTCTCTGATCTGCAAGGAAAATTTACAGGCTTCACTTTAAAAGATAGTGTAGAAGACTTTCTTGGACCGTAAAACTTTAAAAAGAGGATTTTTATATGTTTGGTGAAGAGATAACCACTTCTGTTTCATACAAACACATATAGCTATCTATACACGCACACACACACTGATGTATGAAGGTGATATAGTTAGGTGGTATTACAGCAAGGAGCAGTGATCAATGCGCCACAAAGACATAAAGTTATGTGCTAATGGGTTCTTGATGTTGCTGAAGAAAACCCAGGAGTGATAATATTAGCCAGATGATTCAAAACATGTAGTAAAAATAACACTAATGAGAGGTCAAAATTTTGCAAAAAGAACATTGCAAAGCTCTTGGAAAGAGTTCTGGGACTCTCAAGGCCTCAGCTGACTCATGGGGATTATCAAGAAGGATCAGTCTTACCCATCCTTGCATATATGAAATGAGTAAGACAGCTTTGCTGTCCACATTCACAGTATATTTTTTAAGGTCAAGTAGAATCAGAAGAAGTTAGAGGACCACAGAAACATATCCTCCAAAACAGACTTAAGAACTTCCAGACTTCAAAATTGTTACCAGCAGCAACATTCACCACGCTGCAAATCACAATTCCATCCACTGTATTGCTCACTTTTGGACTTACTGTGTCCAGAACTAACAGATAAATTCCTCTCATAGCCATAGATATTTAGACTTCCCAAAACTAATAAATTGAGGTTTGCAGTTTACAACTAATGTGCCCAAAACTCTTAGGATATGATATTTTTTTCAGCAGCAAATTCACATAATTCACTCATTCCATCCACTCTGATTTATCAGGTACTGCTATTAAATTACTAAATCTATAGATATTAACATGTGACACCTAATGCCAGAATTTACCAAGCAATAAAACACTGATGGAGGAACTAATTGGAATTGCTGGAGTAGATGCTATGCTGTCTTTACACTAAAATTAATCCAAACCCTAGCTCAACAATATAATCATAGAATAATATAAAACTATTGTGTAGTGAGTAGGTTCTTATCCCTGTTACAGCAGTTTTATTACAGTCCTCCTTTAGGTGGTATTTGTTTGAATTATTTGACAGTAAATATGAAGAGTGATAAGGGGCTGAAAGTATTTTTAAAGTATTTTCTTGCAATATTACTTGCCATATTATTGTTCTCTGATGTCTGTCTTTATCTGGTGGATTTAAAATTTCACTTTTTTATTATTTTAATTAATTTATAGAAAGCTTTTTGATACACTACAATATAACAAAAATTCTCACAGTGTTACAATACCAAGCTTAATTTTAAAGGGTATTATATTTTTAGTGTTTTAAATCACATTGGTCTAAAACAAATATACAATGAAACACCTGTCTAATCATGTTCTTATAGTTACAGAGAGAAAAAATAAAAATAATCCCAGTGACTCCAGCTTCTTTTCTTACAAACTATCCTATAATTTCAGGAAAAATAATGAAACTATACATAAAGATAGTTTAAATGGGATTTTGGAAATTTTTGTGTTCTTACTGAGGCAATTGACTATCAAAACCAACTCCTGAAAATGTGCATTGTTCAGTAAATGTGTATTTTATTCACAGTAGGATGGTGTGAAAAATATCAGCCATGGAAAATAACAGAGTCTACAGAGATTTTATTACAATGTCAAAACAAAACATCTTTCATGTAAATTATGCTAGCAACAAAATATAAATTATGACCATAGAAGTGAATGGAGAAACTCTCAATCAATTAATATAGAATATAGATATCTTTGCCTCTGTTGTATCAGCATATAACTTTAATAAAGGCTATTTCTATCCTTAAATTGGCATGAAGTTATGAGTCCACTGCTTCTGGAACAAATAAGCTCCAGGAGATTACCTGTGATGTTTGAAATTCAGTCTGGGTATTTCAGGAGGCAAACTGACTTGGATCATTCACCTCAGAAGTCTTATGTTTATTCTTGCAGGTTGCAGAACAATTCAAAGTAATCAGGGTGATAAAAGCAGTGAAATCTCATTTTCCTGAAAGCTTTTACTGTTCTTATTGCAATGTGTTAGTCTGGTGTTCTTAGTCCAATGTGTTTTGAAGTTAAATTGGAAATAGGAAGGTCTTCAGGTAGATGCTAAGGATATCTGCATGGGGCCATAGCAGCATACCCTCTTTTTGGTGAACCGTGTAAACACCAGACATGCAATTAATGCATACAAACTCATAAAAGCTGCAGCCTAAATTAGTGAAGTCCCAAAATAAATTACAGTATAATAGCACAATTTTTTTCATTTTTAAAAAACATATGGACTACTGTCACCCTTTCCTTGGCTTTCAGGTAGGTCTTACACCGACATCCTTAGCACCTCGAAGCTATCATGATTAATAAAACAAACTTGAAAAATCTGTTTCACATTGCTTCCACAAACTGCTGAGTTTCTGTCCACCTCAGCGACCTAAAAGTTGTGACTGACAGATGCATTGTGATTACTTACGAATTCATATGAATAACTTAGAACTAGAAACAGATATTGTGCCTCAAATATGGTATAAAATGGTGTGAAATTTTTGTGTCTTGTTCTGGCAAATTGTAAGACAAAAGGCTATATGCCTGCATTGCTCTGATGGAGAGAAAAAAAATTTTTGTATTTTGGAGGGCTTTAAACTTGTATGAATATTGTTTTCCCTGTCATTCCAAGCACTATGCTTTGTAACTAGGCAACCATGCTATAGAGAACAGCATTATAGCATAACTTTTTTAATTCTCTAAAAATGATATAGTTATTTGTCCACATTGTTTTCTAAATTTTTCTAAAATGCTGCATAAACAGACACAAACATGGGTTTGTGCCTTTGTACTATGTTGCCTTTATTGATTATATTTACCTATCTTGTAGGTGATCTTCCGAGCTTATTACTGTCTTCGTGCCTTGTTAGCAGTTACCAGTCATTCCTTTTTCCACTTTGTGGGAGTGGATCCAAACCAAAAATATGATCAATTGTTCCTCTGACCCAATGATTCTTTTGTGCAGGACACTGTGGAGCTCAGCCTGGTCATTACTCCTTTTCATCTATGAGGTCATGACTGTTTCAAGCTGTCTTGGCACCAGTGGGTACCACAACTCTTAACTTGGTGATTTCTCATCTGAACAGTACTAAGGGCTTTGAGTTTTTCCACTAAGTGGGACAAAATTGAGATTTAAGTGAGAATTTCTGTACCATATTTATTGCAAAAGATAAAGATACTGTCAGGCTTCTAATAATAGAACTTGTATCTGTTTCTCTACCTTACGAATTTCATTATCAAGCAGTCACCCAGAAATTGCAGGGCATTAATTAATAGCGGAGGACAGCAAGGTTTTGCAGATAATTTCCGTGGTGGGAAGTGCAGAGTGGGATGAACCTGGATGTATGGAATTAACATGGTATGAATGCAATATTAAAGTTAACCTCTGACATTGTTGTCTCTTCCTTGTCTTGGGCCAATATAAATCCCTCAAAGCTAATACCTGGAAGCCTCCACAGGGAAGTATGGCTGCCCACTTATTTTGGTAGATGGGCTTGGGATGAGTGTGACTTCAACTCTGCACTGTGCACCCTTATGCAAAAAACCTGTCCCTAGATTAAATTCAAAGTGTTATTTTTGACATTAAAATGTCACTTAATGGATGAACCCTGGTGACATCACTCTTAATTACACGAGAATCAAGATTATACTGAATTACACTGAAATGCAATACACAGCTTCAGGGTTTATACACATTTTTGCTCAGGCACAGGGATGGCATTATGTGTGTGTTTTTGTGTATGTGTTTTTGTGTGTGTGCAGACGATCTCCCTTTCGTTATCATTGAAACGTGGCACTGGAGCTGCTAGAGAGAGGATACTGGGTCTGGAGTCTAATCCAGCATACCAGTTGCTGATTTCCCACTCTCCCAACTCCTCAGCTTCTAAAGCAGAGGCATTAGCAGCGCTATTCTCTGAGTCTTCACACACACACACACACCACCCTCCCCTCCCCCTGCCCCACCCTGCTCCAATAAGATGTAATGTGGTGATGAAATTTATAGCAGCTGCTTGAGATTAGTCCCTGATAAGCTTTTCCCACTGTTTCTATGGAGGAACCTTCTAATTTTTAGCACCAACAAAATATTAGTTTGCATGAAAGTATTGAATAGACTGGTTTAACCAACATACAGTAATAACATTATAAAACAATGAAAGGACAGGTCTCCAAGAAGCCAATTTACTGTACTAAGGAGACACAGATGAGTGCACAGGAATTTGTACTAGATGCATAAGGTGGATTTAGTTGAGTTCATAATGGAAATTTAGGTAATATATTATTTACTTTGCAATTTGCATGCATGCATTTAGAAGAATGGCTGATAGATATTAGAAAACTAATCCACTGTTTCCTAAGTACTGCAGGGAAATAAGAGCAATACTTCTTTATCCTGAAGGCTTTCTGAGAATTACCCTATATTTGTAAAGTTGGTTAAAGTATACATTTTTACATATTAATATATCCAAGGTTGCCAACTCACTTGCTTATTTTTAATCTTATGACATTTTATGATTTTTTTTCCCTTATAAACATTATTTCCTGATAAATAGGATTGCCTAAAAGCTCTGATTTCACTAAATGTAAGTTTCCAGCCCTCAGGCTTGGAGATGAAACCTTGAAAGCATTGATTTGAGAGTTCTTTAAAAGTTTAGAGACCAGAAAGGAAACAAATTATAACGTACAATTTTTTAGAATCTTGTTTTAAAGTCAGTCTCATGATGTTTTGGGCTCTGATCCATCATTTCTGAATTTTTGAGCTGATGAGACCTGCAAGCTGCAGTGTATAGACACAAAGAATATGAGCTAGTGGTTTGTGTCTAGGTCTCCTTTACTGTAAGTCTTCATTCACACACCTTTTTTTAAAAAATTTTGCTGGATATTTTATCTGAATCAGACTACAGAATCTTAAATTCTTCAGGTCAGATATTTTAGCAATCTCTGCAGTCTTTTGACCACAAGCTCTTTCCCTGGTCCAAAAAGTCACTTTTACAATGTAAGTAATAGCCTTGGTAAGCTTCACAGAGCTTCCGAGGAGCTCTTTCATCTTTCCATGTAAAACTGTATCTCCATTTAAATAAAGCAGGACACTTTGATTTGAATTCAGTGACAAATCATTCCAGTTTGCCCAGATATGTCTAGATGTCAAATGCCTGCAGTCTTATTACTACTGTACACTTTATCTCCTTTGCAAACAGGGTTGCAAATACGTTCAAATGAAAGAACAAAAAGGTGAAGAAAAATTTATCAATCCATAGAGGACTTGACCCAAATGGAAACAATGCTTACAAAAGAGTAACAGCAAGCTGGGAGCCAGATAAGAGTGCAAGCCTGAGCAACTGCCAAGAGATTGTGAATCTCTTTGGCAGGATAAAGTGTCTCAAACCATGGTGAGGAATGAGGATAAAATTGCATATGATGGTGTGCACCAGTGGCACAGTGGGGATTCAACAGTTCAAGGATAAACACATCATGAGCAACTGGCTCACGGGTCAGACACAAAGGCTTTAGGGAATGGGGTGACATCAGGCTGGTGACCTGTCACTAGTGGGGTTCCACAGGGATCCATCGTCAGCCCTGTGCTCTTCAACATCTTCATAAATGATTTGCACACAGGATTAGAAGTGGCACAAGCAAGTTCACAGACAATACAAAACTGGGAGGAACTGTTGATTCCCTCAAAGGCAGGGACGCCCTGCAGAGAAACCTCAACAAATTAGAGAGCTGGGCAATCACCAACTGTATGAAGTTTAACAAACATAAATGCTGGATTCTGCACCTGGGACAGGGCAACCCTGGGTGTATGGACAGACTGGAGAATGAGAGGCTGGAGAGCAGCACCACAGAAAGGGACCTGGTGGTCCTGGGTGATGGCAAGTTGAACAGCAGTGCCCTGGCAGCCAGGAGGAACAACTCTGTCCTGGGGGCATCGGGCACAGCATCACCAGCCGGGCAGGGGAGGGGATTGTCCTGCTCTGCTCTGCTCTGCACTGGGGCAGCCTCACCTCAAGTGCTGGGGGCATTTTTGAGCACTGAAATATAAGATAGACATTAGAGAGCATCTAAAGGAGAGCAACAAAGATGGTGAAGGGCTTTGAGGGGAAACTGTATGAGGAGCAGCTGAGGGCACTTGCTCTGTTCAGCCTGGAGGAGACTGAGGGGAGGCATCATCGCAGTCTGCAACTTCATCGTGAGGGGAAGAGGAGGGGCACTGATCTCTTCTTTGGTGAGCAGGGACAGGATCTGAGGGAATGGCCTGAAGTTGTGTCAAGGGAGGTTTAGGCTAGATAGTGGGAAAAGGTTCATCACCCAGACAGCAGTTGGGCACTGGAACAGCTCCCTAGGGAAGTGGTCACAGCACCAAGCCTGACAGAGTTCAAGAAGCCTTTGGACAATACTGTATGGCACACCGTGTGACTCTTGGAGATGGTCCTGTGCAGGGCCAGGAGCTGGACTATGATGATCCTTGTGGGTCCTTTCCAACCTACCACATTCTGTGATTTGATATAACTACTTCTTTTAACACAGCTGACAAGACCACAGCTCTCTGTTCCTCTCTTTACTGTGGTGAATAGTGCAAGCTTCCCTTAACACAGACACTACCTGAGATATCTAAGTCAGGGGCACAAGCAGTGTTGCAGAGATAAAGACTCACTCTTACACTGTCCCACTCCTCCCCACAAAAAAACAAAACACAACCCAAACAACCAAACAGTCAGACCTTAGATGGACAGAAATGCCCTCAGAAAATGCTTGCAGTCAGTCTCCACTGACTTCATAAGGACGCCGTAGAACTACAGTTGTAAGGTGACTTTCAGGTAAGCAAAATTTGCTCCTTTCAAATGCAAACATCTTAAGCAGAAGGTTGATGGGTGTTGCCATGACCCCTACAAAAATTTGGTCATTCATCTGGTGGAGACATAGGAGAAATGGGCCCTGGAGGACAGGCAGCATTTTGGAGTTGGCCTGGTGGATAACCAGAATAATTATTCAAGTGGATGGTGGATGCAACTACATATGTATTTCAAATTTTATATGTTTCAAAACCTCCAGTCTTCTGACATGTTTCCAAACTGTGCTAAGACAAACGAGTTGAGGAATTGTTAAACTAGATGTCATGCATCTCTCTCTTAGATGTGTTTCTTGAGGCAGTCCGAGAACACTGGGTTCTCAATGACTGGCAGCAGTCATTGCAGACTTGGGTTGGAATTTCATGGGGCAGACTTGGCTTGGAATTTCATGGGCATCTGATTAATTTCCCCTAAGTGTTTGTTGTGGTCTTTTTAAGAGGGACCTCTTGGAAGAAGGAGAGGTTGTTCCTTCCCTTAGGGGCACTGAGTGTCCTCAAAAAGAGAAGGCTCAGGAGACTGTAGGATGGACTGAGAAGGTAAGTTAGGGAAAGGGTCTGGACATCATTCACGGTTTGCTTTGAAAGATGACATCAAAGATGATAGAGCAGGCCAGCAGGCTTTGGAGGCGAAGGGAGAAATTTCTAGAGGACTAGAGCAGCCAATGCAGAATTTTCAGCCAATCAGAAATCTGTAAAGTTAGCTGCAATCATGGACTACCCTTCAAAACACACCGGACTTGTAAGAACTCTGGAGAAAATTTATTTCTCTTTATGTCTTCTTTTGTCTCCCTTTTAAAAGCTAAGATTTTAGGTTTTAGTTTTCATTCAGACAAGACTTTTATTTCTAAGCACAATGCAGACATGCAATAACCTAACTTCGAAAGAATCATCCAGGGGGAAAAAATGCTATTGGCATATTGTAAACAAATAGTTGTACTAATCTCAGCAGAGAAATACAAGAAGCCTTTAATAGGACATTTGTATCATCTTAAAACCACTCATAAGGTACTCACTGGACTGATTTAAATCTATAGTCACAAAAATATTTCAGGGAACATAAAATGAGCAGCCCCTTTCTTCACCCCTTCCTTACTGCTCCCCTGCAAGTAAAAGGAAAAATCTCATTTAGCTCTGTGTTCCTTGCTGCACGAAGCCAGCAAGCTTCTTGACAGTTTCAATGATATTATTCTGACTGTTGAGCTCCAACATAGCTCAGCCATTTTATGAGGCCAGCGGTGATTTGAAAATACCAATGCCCGACATTTACATGGAACAAGTCCTGATTTCTTGAGTTTGACTACAATTTCATTCACCTGTAGCTAGAGAAACTAAAGCAATAGGCTGGGCAGTGGGAACTTATGTATGGATGTATGACCATTTTTCCAATGGCTTTGTGGAAACTGTGCTGTTTCTTTTTTGCAGGAGCTAGGAATATCTGCTAAGTATGTTACTGCTCTGTCATGAAACAGAATCACTTTTAATTCCTTTATTATTGCATTTGGATGTAAAATGCTTATCTGTAGAAGATCTGGGTGCACATTACAAAATTTAGATCAGAATTAGGCAACCATTTCTGTGACAACCCCCACACAGCACCAAAATAGCTACTCTGAAAAGGAGTGATATGAGGCACATGATTAAATGTCAGAGAATTCTAAAGACTGTTTCTACTAGGGAGCACAAAGAAAGTGATCTTGCATTGTGCTCTAAAATGTCTACCCGGTAAGCTGATCCGCACAGACTGATGGTTCTTGTGCCGTGCATTGGCTCTTTGACTCCCCTTTGACTCCAGAAGGTGTGCATGTCCATTTGTGTGATCAAGGTGCGTGATCTGGGCTGAAACAGCCTGCCCTGGGCAGTGCTCTGCAGCCCATCTCCTTGCTTTAAACTTCAGGGTGTAGCATGCTGCAAACGGGGAAGGGTAAAACAGGTCCGAGATAATGAGCGTGGAGACAAAACAGGTTATAAATTTCACCCAGACTTAAACTGGTAGCCAAAGAAGGGAGCACAGGTGTGAAGCTCTCTTGTCAATGTTTCTCAATGATCTGGGCAAAGAGATTTTTGTTAGAAAACATGGCATTAGTGCCTTGGCATGTGGGTTACTCAGGCATGTGAGTTACTCAGGCATGTGACAGGCCACGTGCTGATGGGTATTGGAAGGCAAGTTTTCTATTTCCTCCTAACTGAAAGCATTAGGCTTGTACATTATAGTAAGTAAATAGTTTTCTAAATGCGCTGTATTTACAGAATACTTCTAATCAACTGCAGTACTTTTCTAAACATTGCACACACTTTCCTGCGAAAAGTCTGTGAATTTTATGGCATGTTGTTGTCCCTTTCAGCTTTGCAGTCCCCACTGGTCTTTCCATATACCGTATTCCCATGATAGTTATTCTCCAGTATTTTTGTCAAGACATATTAGGGACTCACTTTCTATCCTAGAAGCACCACAGAGCCTGAACAAAAATTAAAATCCTTGGTGATTCTCAGCAGCGGTCACTTGAATAAATAGAAATATCTTGAGCATGCAAGACTCATGTTACTCGGTATGCTGAGCAAGTACATCTTAATGTACTTCAGAACACAGACAGATTTGCAGTCTTCTACCTGGAAAAACCAACATTCTTGATGTGAGCCACATGAAACAGTTGCCTGTACGCACCTTGCAAACACAGATTTACACTGAGAACAACCCCTGATGCACAGACTGGCTGTTCTGTTAGTGTAAGGTCAGGAACAGCAGCTGCTGTGTGCTATAATTTACCTTAGCTAAGAGTAAATCCTCAATGCCTGAGACCTCACATATAATTCACAGGTCTAGATGTATTAAGCCTGCAATTAAGATCAAAAGAACACATTGTAGTGCATAAAATATGGGGTGTGTGATCTTCCAAAGTCCAGGCTGGAAATTTTAAGACTACATGCTGAAGTTTGGCTCTTCAGATACTCAGGCAACTTTCTATAAGCTGCTTGGTTTTCAGAAGCAATCTCTTTTTCATTTGTGAATGTTTAATATTACTGACAAGTAGGCCACCTATGTGTAAGTGCCTAAATATGGACTGAGAAAACTAGGTTTTGGCACCCAGATACAAATGCTGCATCTGTGAAGTTTCTGTTCATTGTGAAAATCTTTTTTTTTCCTCTTTTTTTCTTTTTTTTTTTTCCCCCTCTCCTCTGACTGTAAGCTTTTCGCATTTATGAAATTGCCTTTTCCCCCCTTTGCTCAGATGGTTGCATATACTTCCCAGGAAAATCCATGCAGAATAAAAGTTTACAGTATTTTTTGAGTTTCACCGTAAGATCCCATCTAACAGGAAAAACAAAACAAATACTTTGTGTTCACAGACAGAGAAGCTGGCAAATTTTTAATCCATAGCTAATATAAGAATCTGTTACCGGGTAATAATAATAATAATAATAATAATAATAATAATAAATTTTAAACTTCAGACTAAAACCAAAACCAAATGCTTCCTAACCCAATATGATTCTACTATAACAATCTTGTCCTTAGGTTGTTTTGATGATGTCTTAATAAAAAATTGAATATGCCTCTGATTTTTAAAATTCAACACATATTTGATAATTTTAATCACATATAGTACTAGAAAGACTTCAGTGGGAGTCCTGCTTTTTTAAAATTTTATTAATTTAAAAATGCATACTTTGATCACTTTCTCTGAAGTTGCCACAAAATTTTCAGACCACAGTCTGTTTTGGTTAAAGTAGCAAAAAAGCCCTGATGGCAGAATTCAGATTAGCCTTTGAGAAAGAGAGTGGATAAGATTTTACTTTTTCTCAATTTTCCTTTTATTGTAAACAAATTTTAAGCACATTTACTTGCACAATAGCATTTAAAATGATTTTTTCTGATTCATCTTTATATATTTTCTTAAGATTTGTGAAATCATATTAATTCAAACAACACTTAAACATGTGCTTAAATTTGTGATTGTTTCAAATTATACTTTAGACTAAGTGAAGCCATGAATGGGACTGATTATAAGCACATCCAAGATTTTCTTGCATTGGGTCCATTTGTCAGTATAAGAGCTACTGCAGATAACACTTCTTTCCATATTCTGATTTGAATATTTCATACATATCCATTCCAGAAAAGTGAATCCTTTTTTATAAAGATAATTTTATTGTAAAATAAGTAATGCATTAGTATTGAATAATTGGTATTATTCACTGAAGTAGAAAACGTTACTATCTTCATTTTGTCTAAGGTCCTCTTCCTTACCTTGATCTCATCTATGTATTGCAACATAGGCAAATAATCTATTTAATGGTGTTTTTTTTAATGCTACAGGTTCAATATGCTACTAAACTTTTCAGTTCATGATAGCAATCAGCAGTTTTTGTTAACTGTCTTTATAACAGATCTGCTAATACAGGTTTGACTACTTATGTCTGGCTTCAGCAGAATTGTTGCATCAGTTGAAATATTCTTGTTTATATTGTTCTATGTGATTCAGTATCCTTTAGGCTTCCAGATTTGTTTCTTAACTGGCAAGAAAGAAAGTCTTATCTACTATTTAAATTTTCAACCATCTATGATCTAATTTTGCACTTGTATGTGACGTAGAATACAACTTAAATTAATCAGCAAAATTGAAAACATGCAGGTTTAATAGTCTGCATGGGTCAATAAAAAAATAGGCCTGAAAAACACCTCTTTTTGACACAGGTGCCAAAAATGACATGTAGAAGATAGTGCATAGATTCAAGGTAAGCAGAGGGACTTCTTGATAATGCTGTAAATGTACATATGAAGAAAATATGCAATGATTACTGTGTTTTTATAAAGAACTATATCGTGTTGGTAAGCACCAGGATAAAGAAATGGATTCTAAAAAATGTGTGTTTCAAAGGCTCAAGGCTGAAAAAAAAGAATGTAACAGTTTAAAATACCAAGAGTAGTACAAGACTTACTACATGACGGAGGCATAACCAACTATCTTTAGAAATAACATTCAGTAAGCAGCATATCACAATGACAAAATATCTTCCTTTGAAACTTTGCATCACCAGCTATGTATTAACACCTCCTTACTCAATGGATTTTATTATCACATTTCTCTACACATTGTTGCCATTTGGATATGAGTAATATCAAGCACTGCAGAAAAATCATAGCACCCTCAGCTCTCATCTAAGAAAATCATTCCAACCTGACGGATTTTAAACCATTTTGAAGATGAGACACAGCACTTTAAAGTATCTTTTGAAGATTCCAAATCATTAAAAACCTTACTTGACTAGTCTTAAAAAAACCCTATAGTGATGAGTTTTTATTTCATTGAGAGAAAAACTTGTGAGACTTACAGAAGTATTAAAATATTATGTCTTTGGTTTAGGATTCTACCTGTCCTTATTTAAATAATCCAGGATCAAATTTGATGCATATTGTAAGTGATAAGAAATAATATTGGTCCAGCTGCAGGGTTAAAAGTTTGTGCTGTGTGGTACCCTGGAAAGCCCAAAGCATCTTCTTCTGGGGATTATTTAGTGCCTCAGAAGGAAAAATTAAAAACCTTAAAACTCAGGAACACAAAAATAAGTGTTTCTTCATGTCAATTGTAAAGATATATACATTGCATTTTCACGGCAGACTCTCTAGGACCAAAACAACAGGGTCTTCAAAAAACTAAATCTTTACAGTGATTTTACAGATTACTTGGTTTTAAAGTTTAGATAGTATAACATTCCTGTCCGCATTACATATGTCTGCCATTTCCTTTAGAATAGGGAGCATTATAAAATGACACAGATTCCCTTCTCTAAAAGCGCACGTAGAATTGTCATGCTATATGAAGGTGAGGCTTTTACTGGCCCACGGTCCACACAAGACTACATATGATTATACAAAACATTAGTATTAAGTGTCCTCATCTGATTACTTTGGCCAGGAATAATAGAAATGTAATAGTACATGGTAACAAAGCATCCTCAAAGAGCTGTATTTACTATATTATTTTAAAAAAATAATTAAAAAGCCAGCTAAGAATTCAGACAGGAATTGATGTCAGATTCCTACTTTAAGATTAGGAACTTCATGTTCCATTATTATTTGTTACTGAGGTACTGAGTACATGTTGGTTTGCTGTCTTTGCCTGTCCTCATTCAGTGTTTACACGTACCTTTGTCACATTCAAATGGGTTTTACTTCACCTGACTTTAGTAATCTGGAAGACAGTCCTTTAGTCAAAGGTAGACATATATGCTTCCTCTCACTGGAGGTAACAAAGAAAATAGAGCACCTGCAGAAGGCACTTTATGTCACTTTTCCTAGAAGGAGATGGTTTGGAGTGATAGGTGCCTGTACACCACAGAGGTAGGGTATGACTAGCTGAGGTTGGATCCTGAATTTTGGTAGTTTTTAGGAAGAATCCCACTGTATTAATTGAAAGGTACAAATGTATGTGCAAGAGTTCAGTCATGACACAGTCTAATTGATGTTCCTGCAAATGAAGATGAAATTCCAAAATAATATTTCAATGTACAGTGGATAGCTTCAAAGCCAGTCCAAACTACACATATCAACACTCACTCTTGAAGCAGAACAACGCCCACCACTTTGCTTCTTTGGGTAGGCAAATTTTAATGTTTTACTATGAGACTGACAGTTTTGTATCCAGTTGCTATGACGACAGAAGCCAAAGAACCATGAACCAAAGTTCACTTTCATACCCCAGTCTCCTTCCCCATGTGATTCTCACATTGCACAGCTCCAAAAGGTTACCAGTATTTAGCACAGTAGGAAGGACACTTGTCCAGGTTCTCTTTTCATGTCTCACATCTGGGAGAAAGACTCCTGTGATACCGCAATTAATGGACCTCCAAGATGGTGGCTAGTCCAAGAGCATCTCCACAGTCATTCTGGAAAGTTTGCAATGTTGCAATAGCTTCCCTCTAGGAAAACAAAAATATAAAAGTAGCTAAAAACACAGCAATACTACATGTATCTATTTGGAAAGCCAAAGGAAGAGGAGATAATTTCAGCTTCATTTCAAATTTTAATGACTTTCGTAAAGGCCGATCATTTTGGGTACACTCCCTGTGTTTACCATACTAATGTATATATAAAAAGAATCTTTTTTACCTCTTAATCTTTGTTTTGCAGGGCAAAACCACTTTCTTTTCATAAGACTGACTCTTCATTACCTTTAACACTCCTGCACCTGCTCTAATTTTTCTTAAAAGTACTTTTTGAATAAGCTGAGCATGGCATTTCTGATCAGATCTTATGCTTTCTGCTTTTCTATATATCTCTACTGGAAATACCTCAGCCAGTATATCCTGGGATCACATTTGCCTTTCCACTGAAAGAGCCCAAAACCACAGTAATTCCAGTGATTCCTTAGAATTTCTTCATTTCTGTGGCACTCACCACTATGCTTTAAGGCACCTTCATGTGAGAAGCCTTGGAGCATGAAGTGCTCAAGACAGGAACCTTGTTTGATACAGAACATATGTGCTTAATTTTATATATGGTGTATCATTTCATCAGCTTCAGTTAGCTTTGTAGGATCTTGGCCTATCTCCTGAGTCTATAAATAAATAATGACAGATTTATAAATAAATCAGTTTCTAACCAGCTGAAACTGTGTTATCTTTGTAGCTTTTACCAATCAATAGAGCAGTGTGAATGACAGGCACAGGTTCTGCACTTTTAAAAAAATCTGGTATAACAATAAATAAATATAGTACACGTATGTACCACATAAATATTTTGATGCACTTGCACAAAATATTTCATATGGTGTTTCAGAATATGCCCAAGCTGTTTACTTCTATGCTAGGCCAGCAAGTGCTTTTTAGCTGGCAGTTCAAGGTTCTCCCACTATAAATAGATGATCAATCATTCTTTGTTGCCATTGTTTTAAAGAATAGTTTGAAACCCAATTCACAGTGAAATTTAGTACAGCCTGTTCTTTTTGTTCTCTTATCAATACCAGTTTTAATATTAAAAAAGTGCATTGTTTTCATCAGGCTGCAGGAGTATATGTGTCGGTCTCTACTGCAATTTTCTTAGTTCTTGGTTAGTGGGAGAGTGCAGGTGCAAGCCTGCAGAAGAGACCAAAACTCGGTGAAGGCATGAAGTACATATCAATGTGTTCAGAGAACAAACACACAAACGAAAACACTGAGGTGGAGAAAATCCATTCCCATACTGAGAATTATTGCATTACAGTGCAGAGTTGCACTGTTCTGCTGCTCTGCACTGTTCTCCCTTCCTGTTCTGCTCACTCACAGGAAAATTACGGAGCCCTAAACTCCAGTGCCTCATTTAAAGCCTGATGCAGCACGTAAGTGTAAGGCAGTGCGTCTGTACTGTTCTTGTGTCAGGACACCTGGATTTGCCATTTTTCCACAAGATGTGGTGTAAAGAATGCTTGACTTTAATTATGCTGCCACGAACCGGCCTTGTCATGTTCCTGTCACAAGGAGGACTCCGTTCCTTCAGGTCTCTTTCCTGGCATGGGTGGAGTGGTCACAGGATGGTGACAGAAGCCAGGCAGTGGATTTCAGCCCGGTGCCTGTCCTCGGTCCACCACTGATGAGGACTCAGTGCGAGGGCTGACAGCCAAAAGGGCCTTCCCGAACCGGGGGGTCTACATGGAGCAGTGTGATGGCCGAGGGGAAGAGGGCTCTGCTGTCCCAAGTTTTTGCTGTGCAAGGCCCAGGGTTCTTTTCCCGCACTGGGGAAGAGTCGCCTCCTACTCACCAGGGCTCCCCTTCCCCTCTCGCTCAGCGTGCCGGCCCCTGCCCGGGGAACCGCAGCCGTGCCCCTCACACCCCGACCCGCTGCCCTCCTTCCCCTGCACCGCGGCTCCGGGAGGCCCTGCGGGGAGCCCTGGGCTCGGCCCGGCGGCCGCAGCGCCTCCTCGGGCTGGAGCCGGCGAGCGCCACTCGCCCGGGCCGCCGCCCGCGCCCTCCGCTCGGCACCGGGGCGGACACCGCGCCGGCGAGAGGACAGTCCCCCCGCTACACCCTGCGCTCTCCGCCGTACCCCCGCCGGCCCCCGCCTCTGGGGCTACCGCAAAGGGGCGGCGGAGCGCTGCGCCTCCCCCTCCGGCTCCCGGAGCGCGGGCTGCGGGCAGCCCTCCCTCCCGCCCGGCAGCCCCGGTCCCTGCTCCGCTCCCGGACCTACCCCGGGAGAGCGCACGGCAGGCGGGGAGCGGAGCGGGGCGGGGGGGAGCGGAGGGGGAGGGCTGCGCGCAGATGAGCGCTGGTCCTGCGAGATGCTGCACGCCCAGCTCCCCGCCGGAGGGGGGTAGCAGCCGCTGTCTCCGCCGGCTCCTGCTTTTTTGCAAGGGCTGTTGCTGCCGCTGGACGCAACCTTCTCCCGACATGGAGCTGCTGCTGCCGCCGCCGCCGCCGCCGCTGCTGCTGCTGGAGTGAGTGAGTGTGACGGGCAGAGCTAGCCGGCCGCATGGATGGATGTGTTTAGCTTTGTGAAGATTGGGAAGCTCTCCGGGTAGGTGTTTGCCGTCGCCGCTGCTCCGCGAACCGCGGGCGTCCCGCGGCTGCGGGCGCTGCCCGTGTCCTGCGGGGGCAGGGAGGGATGGGGCTGCCCGGCGTGGGGAGCGCCCGCGCCGCTCCCAACTTCGCTGCCAGCGGGGCGAGGGTCTCGGGGTCGGGGTGGGGCGCTGGGCGCTCGCTGCCCCTGGCTCCTGCCCGGGCCGCGCCGATGTCCCTGCGCGGGATGGGTCGTCGCCCTCTCCCTTGCGAAGGGACGACGAACTGCGGCCGCAGTTGGGCGAGAGCGGTGCCCTCCTTGAGACGCCTGCCAGAATGGGCGGTCAGAGCGCTTCTGAAAATGCAAAAGCGGCTACCGGAGCCGGGGCGCGGTGGCGGTGTTTGAGGGGTGTGTTGGTGTCCGGGGGGTGGTGGCCGCGGTGCGGGTATCGGTCATCTGCCGGAGCGGGGGCCGAAGTTGCGAGGAGCGAGCAGCGCCGGGCCGGGCCGGGCAGCGCCGCCGGGGAGGGTCTCGTCCTGCCCCTCCGCTCCGCTCCCGCGGAACGCACCGCCTCGGGCACGCCGCCTCCCCCAGCAGCCGGATTTTTGGAGAAGTGGTGAGATCGTCGCCACTCGCATCGTTTGGGAGCGCTGCCCCTCCGCCGTTTCGCACGGCGATGGGTGCAGGGGCGCCAGTGGATTTGGCGTCTCTTATCCCTTGCGTGTAAGGCTCCTACTTCTCGTGGTTTAAATGAGTGGTTGATTTGTATTATTTTTCTCTATTTCTTTGTTTTCCGAATAAACCTTTTCTTGAACGGCCTCAGAGTTGTGGTCTCAGCCTGTGGACTGTTGCGTTCGCAGCTGGTTGCCAGGCCTGGAGCTGCATAGATAGATCAAGAGGCACCACAGCCCCTGTTACAGTGTTCCCACCGTAGTTACGCGGAACTGGAGGTAGCCCTTCGCAGTTACACAGGGGATTGTGCTTTGCCTCAAAGATGCAGTATGAAAAGTACTCGAGTCACATTTTTTTTTTTTCAGGGTTCTCGTGTGGATAATCTTCCTAAAGGATTTAGCTTTGATCACTGTAACTAGGAGTGTTTCAAATTCTTATGATTCAGTGGCTCCTACACCATAGTTACCATATCCTTGTCTGTTTATGAGGCACTTATGAGGCAGAAGCTGGATGTTGCACAAGAGGGAGAAAGGCCTTGTTAAGGAAATACAAAAGGTGGCTTGCTCCAGTGATGGCCAGGTAGGGAGCTTGTCAAAATGACAGATGGCCTGTAAAGAACAAATATTGCATGGCTGGAAGTTAGAGTGCCACAGGTGCAGGTATTGCCTTTATCCCCCAAAATTCCCACCATTGCACCTGGCTGTGATTACAGCTCTGCTTGTGGCATGCCAGCACAGAACAGCTGCTGTCATTCAAGCACATCATTGTCTCATCCTGCTCACAGCAATTTTACACCATGTGACAGTGACAATACGAGCAGCCCCCTCGGCTTGCCTTGGCTGGTGTTACTGACTGATACCGCTAGAGCTGCAGCAGCGGAAACTTTGAGGAGAGGGAAAACATGCTCACTTAGATAAGGAATAGGTCATGTAATATGGTATTTATTTCCAGGTAACTGAATTGCGTGACCTTCTCCATTTTTTTGGAAATGGTGTTTTAGAAAAGCTTCCAGGTCTTCACGTCACACTTGATCTAGAATCAAAGGCAGAGAAAGGGATGTGACATTTGAAAACGTTATTATGTCAAGTACATGGCAGTTTATATATATATATATATATATATATGTATACACACACACACACACACACACACACACATACATATACATATATATATATACACATATACATATACATATATATTGTAAGCTTGGGTCTTTCTTGGTGTGTACAAAATCTGTAGCTTTCTACATACTTGAAGACACGGCTCCTACCAGTGCTAAGATTTGTATTTAAGTAAAGACAGATCATAGAAATTCTCCTGAAGAACCTGAAAGTTCCTCTCAAATGAAATTGCAAGTTTCAAGGCTTGTATCTGCCTCCGCTTCATTTAAGGATGTGAAATACTTATGGACTGTGTTTATCTTGTAGATTGCAGTAAATGATTTCTGTACTGAGCTACACTTTTTATTTCTAATTTTCCGGTTGTTAAAAGACCTAATAGTTTACAGAGGACTTGACTTTACTTGCTGTTTCCTAGGTTACAGCCAGGTATCTGTTCCAATTTTATGAGAGCTTCATGAAGATGACAGGTTCCAGCATAAACCCTACATTTAGTCCCTTTGTGCATTTGGGTTGGAAAACTAGTTTGCCCAAAAATACCAGTTGTTTGCTATTAGAAGGAAGGCCTTTCTGAAGAAAATATTTAACTGAGAGAGTATGATCTTACCAGCAGATTACCTACAGAAAATTGTTTTGAATATGGCTGGTGCTGAACTTCTTCCTGAATTTTATTTTGTTGTGCATTCAGGTATCCTCAGTTTAAATTGCAAGTCTTCTATTACAGTTTTAGTCTGCAGCCTTGTTTCTGCAGGCAGTGGCACAGCTACACTGTTATGCATGACTTCTGGAAGGGATGCTTCCTAAAGTCATGATGTAATTTTAATAGATCTGGTAAGAATTTAAATTTTGTCTCGACCAAATAACATATAAAAGTTTTAATCAGGAATAAGCTTAAGATGAGGTATAAAGTCCTAGAAGGTGGCTACTGGATATAAAATTTTACATAGCATACATAATTTTTTACGTTTTAATTATCTGTGTGGGTTTTTTAATGTGATACCTTTGTGCATAGGGTCTTTTAGAGATTCTGCTTCTACAGCTGCTTCAACAGTTGTCCATACTTGCTGGGTAAGTGGAAAATATGGGCATAATTTGAAAAAGGATTATGTGCAGAAATGGAAGAGAATGCCAAACAGATTTTACGACAAATGTGATCTCTGGTAATCTTGTCCTTTCCTTGACTTTACAGGTCTGTCACATTGTGTACGATGCATAAAAATACAGATGCTTCATGATAAGGTTTCTGTTGATTTTGGAAGATTGGAGATACCCATCAGATATTGAAAACAAAAATACTGTGTAGAAATACTGATCACACTTTCCCTGACATAGCCTCTCCCCCATCCCGTTTTGGAAATTCACCAGTCTGGTAGTGTTCTGGAATAAACGCTTTGGTATAAATCTTAAGGTGTCATTCTCTGGAGGAAAAAACCCCAAACAAACAGCCACCTTTTATTGTAATGAATTTCCAAGTGTAGAGAATGACTGACAAGCCTTGTTTAATGGATCAGTGCTCTGATGTAGAGCTGTACAAGGCAAGTGAATATTTCTGTTGTGTGGGCTGAATGAGCAGGAGTGATGTGGTAGCATCTGTAATTTGGGAGGGAGGATTAGTGCAATAGGTAAGGTGCATAGCTGACAGTTTAGGTTGGATCACAAGTCTGTCTTACCTGGTATTCTCTCTCAGTTTCTTTTAGCAGCTACTGGGGAAAGAGTAGAATGAGGACACGCAATCACGAGTGGTGATTCTTGAGCATAAGCACAGGCAGTGGAGGGAGAATGGTGCTGCTGTGCTGAACATGAAACTGTTTTCAGATCAAGCTAAATCTGAGTAAAGGGCACAGCGTCGTTTCTAGGCAGTACTGGACAGATGAGCTATGAAACAGTAGTGGTCAGAATAGTGAATGGAAGTTATCAGGAATTTAAGCCTGTGTTCATAGAGTATATTTTTAGTTGGACTTTTTTTTTATTGGGAATGACTTTTCATCACTTCTGTGATGTCTCTTGAGGTCAGTTCTATTTCAGAGCTTTCATAGCAGGAAGTAAAACTTTGATATGGAAAGATGCTTGTCTGGATATAACCTGAGTGTGACTGAGTGGGGTAGTGACCCTCCAGAGTTGCGATACAAAGTTCCTGTGCCCCCGTTTGTAGCTTTGCCAGGTAACACTAGGGAGAAAATAACATGACTGTCCGCTTGAGTGGCAGTCAGGTTCTAAGCTGTGGCAATACTGCTGAGGGCAGGGTGGACATCTCTGTCACACAGTTACCTTCGTGGGAGAAGTTCTGAGCTCATGGAGTTATTTGTCTCCAGAAAGGTAGTCTCCAAGAAATAGGCCTGCAGTATGGGGGTAAGAAAGCAGACATCTGTAGACCTCATTGTAGCTGTTATAAATATAATTAATGGAGATTTAACCCCATATAACAAGTAGGGGGATACCAGGGAGATTTGGACCAGTCCTTTACAGCGATGCTAATTTGTTGTATGTGGTAGATAAATTTGTCTTACCTGGATCTTTACTTTTCTTCTCAAGTTTATCATTGCTATTCATTATTCTTGAGTTTAAATTTATTCCATTAAAATGGGATGTGAATAGCAATATCCTTGCTATCCAGGCCCTTGGAATTGGCTTTAAAATAATGACAACAAAAAAATCCCATAACCCTGCAAGCTCTTCATTTCAGAGAGCAGTCAAATATGGCTTTTCCCTGTGATTATGCTAAACCAGAGGCTGGGTTTTTCACTGGGGAGGAACTTCTTAACAAGTCCTTTTTCACTCGGGTGGATAAATCTCACATTCTTGTCTTTTGTGTTTATCTTTCCATAGCTGGCCATCTCTGGTCAGGTAGACTGACTTGGTACCTGCACAGATGTTTGGACTTTCGGCTTCTTGCCGTTTATAAAAGTGAAGGAAGCCTAAACAAGTATGGAGCCTTGCGTTTGTTCTTTCCCTTTCCAGCCTTTGTAGCCCTGTACTCAGTTTTATTCTCTCTAGATACGGTCTTTAGATGTCCTGCCAGACTGGTGTGAAAGGTTCTCTCCTACATCTGTCATAAAATGTAATTGACTAGAATCTGTGCCTGTATATCCTGAATACTAAGCTCTATTGTGGTTCTGTTTGTTTGTTTTGGTTAGGTTTTTTTTTTAGGGAATAAGGTTGCTTGACTTCATGGTGTAGTTTTTTTTTATGCAGCCAAGCAGATGTATATTTTTTAGATTTAAAGTTCTAAAATTAGCCAGTCTGTTGTTCAGTGTTTGTGGTTTTGTTTAGGTTTTGTTTTCGGGTTTTGTTTTTTAAAAAAAAATTTAATTAATTGAAGAAGATTTTGGGATGCTTCTCTGTCTCTATCAGAATAACACCTTTCTTTATCTGTGATTTTCCTTGCCAAGTTTTTATTTTGCTGTCAAGTATAAAAAAACCCCATCTTAATGGAGAGACAATTGAAAGTGTGATTAACTTACTGATGCTGTTTTGCATATAATTTTTGGAAAAATTTTTATGAGTACTCTTTGAAATGACAATATCGTAGCTTGTAAGTTATTTTCAGTATTTACAAAAGATTCAGTAAGAAAGCCTATGATTATCCTTTTTATGTTCAAAGGAGGTAATTTAATTTCAAAAAGGATTTTATTATACTGGATGATAATTCAAATAACCAATAATTCATTTCAGCCTTTTTTCTTGAGGACTGCATTACATTTAGTGGCACATTTGCCTAGTCACATTAATACAGGAGCTTTACCTTATATTTTATTATTTGTCTGGTTTTTTTGTTAGCTGACACACATAATAAAGACATATTCTTTAATGCTTGTGATGTTAGTAATGTTGTATGTCATAGTGACCTCAGCAGTTGAGAGATTTATTAAAACCACTCCTTACATTATGAACTGCTGTAAACTTGTCAAGTGGCCAGTGAATGATGATGCAACTCTGCTAAATATGTATGTTCTCTATACAATAGAGATACAGTGCTGAAAAGATGTAACCAGAAGCAACACTGTCTCCAGGAATTTTTGCGAAAAAGAAAGAAAAAAAAAGAAAAAAAAAGGAATAAACTCCAACCTTCTCCATCTTCTACTAATTACTGAAGAAGATGGAATGAGAACTTTGAGAATTGATGCTCTGATTTAGGAAAAATCAAAACTTGCAGGTTCAATATAGTGCTTCTATATTTAGGAAGGTTTGTTTTCCTTTTGATTTTGGTTCTTTTTTGAGAACTTCTATCTGTGATGTAAAATCATTGGTGATATGGTTGAATCAAAAATCTTGGGATATTTTCTCTTATAATTGTAGCCTGCACCAATGTTCTCGTGTGTTTATGTTTAAGTCAATCTGTTAAAATTTTCATATGGTTTGAGAAGATAGAAAAGGGGTTTTTTTGTGGATTTTTCCCTCTGCAATCACTGGTTACAGGATGAGCCTGAGGTGTTTTATAGTTTTTTGTTTAGTTTTTTGAGGGGGGAGAAGATTTGCTTGTTCATGGTGTGATTTGGTTGGTTTGTTTGTTTTTGAGAAGCTTGCTTTTCAGCCTCACAGATTCATGTGGGAAATTTCAGTTAAATTGAAAAGAATTCTCACCATAGCAGTAATAAATAATGAGGATATGCTTCCATATTTTTAAGTATTCTAGGTCATTATGGAAGTGTACCAAGCTGTTCATAGGGAATACAAACCATGACCTGAAATAATGAGGAAAATACATGGCCTCAGCTCTGCTCGTAATGTGATGCAGAAGGAGTATTTTACTGCTCTTGACAGCATTTCCAAGCAGTTATGTCAGATCTATCACAACTTAGTATCTGACTGATGGCATAAAGAATTGACTAAAGCCATGTAGGAGCCACCATCTCTTATTAAATGAACATCATCTGGGAAGGATCTCTTAACTGCTCTAGACAAATAATGCAAAAAATCAAATGTCAGGAAAAGAAAGGTTATTTTGGATTCCAGTCCTACTGTGCATGCACAAGTAGCTCTATCAAATCAGGGAAGACCATCCAGGCACGTGAATTACTCATTTTCATGACTATTTGCACATAACCTATTTGGATCCACGTTATGGAAACTTTTGGTGCTGATAAAGTATCAGTGTTTAAATACTGTAGGGACATGCTTGAATAGGAATTGACTTCTGATAATACCAAACTGTATATAAAGCTGCTTTTTATAGTCATGAATGATGTGATTAGTTTTGTGACGTACCTTGAAGAAGTTGTGAATAGGCTGCACATTTATTGAAGGTTTTTTAAAAGAGTTTTAAAATAATCAGTGAGATTCAGTTTCCAATAATTATTCCATTGACTGGAAATGAGGCAAATAACAGTGCCAGTAGTATAAATTTCAGTTAATAATTGCATTTCAAATCCTAATGAAATCTACACTGCTTAAAATCTAAACTTGTGAAAGTACGTAGGAGCTAGAGATGTAAAGTATTCCAGGACTCAAAAGTCTCTCTGACCTAAATTAGGACCTGGTGTTGTAGAAATTTCTACCAGTATTCCTTTAGTTCAGAGTGTATAGAAACTCCCTTTAATAGGTTGATTATTGGCTACAAACTGCGAAATTAATTTTAGTTTTAATAACCAATATATTAAATAATAATAAAGTTAGTGAGTGGAGTTGTCAGGTATCAGTTTTAGCTATGGGTGTGTGGGGACATAAAGTTCTGCAGAATAGATAGATATCTTGCAAGATTTTAAGAACTGCTGGTAAAAAAATAGATTTATACAGAGAATAGAAAGAAGGTGGTGAAGACTAAAAAGGAATATTTGTATGCTAGAGTCAAATGTTGAGAATGAATCTTATGATCTGGCTCTTGATAGAGTTTATTTTTGGATTTACTTGAAATTTTTGAAGCTTTAAGGGAAAGAGTCTTGGGATATTGCAAGTTATTATGACATTTTTGTATTATAGATAATCAAAACAAAAAGGTATGTTTGTGTGGATTGATGAAAACTACTCAGTGATTAACAGTCAGAAATAGCAAAAAAGTCTCCCTTCTGTCCTTCAGAATTTATTTCTGCATGTGTCCTTTTTGTTTGTTTTTGGGGAGTGGGAGAGAAAAGACATAATTGTTGAAACTTAACTTTGTTTAAGAAGAAAATCTAAAATCAGTATTTGTAAAACCTTGCCATACTGATTGTACCCTATATAGAGTGACGGTTTTCATTAAGGTTTGTGAATGATTGAGTTTTAATTGTTAGAAGAACTGTCAGCCCTTCTCATGTAAGTGCTTACATATTTGCTTAAAATACTTTTCCAGCATTATGCAGCCCGTAAGGTTTTGCTCATGTTGCTTGTAGATCTTGCAGTTTCACTGTTTGCTTTTAATCTTGAATTTGTGATTATATTCCTCTGGATTTGGCAGTACTCATATGTTTGGAAAGCAAAATGCCCATTATTCTATGGCAGTACTAGCAGTTGCACCAGCCATGTAAAACAAGCCAGGCATGTGTTACGGGTCCGAGCTGCCTTATTTCACTCATGCCCTGTGTTTGACTGAAGTAGACCAGCAGAGAACTGGAGAAGAAATCTGGAAATAGTCTATATCTAGGCAGATTTGTAGAGGCAGGACGCTTCATCTTTACCTGAATGCTTGAATGACTTGATATGAATGAGGCTGTGACAAGCCTTGAAGCATCTGTGACAGGAGCCTGGAGAGAGTGGAGATTGCAATTGCATAGAAGAGCCTGCCCCAGTGGGGCTAAAGCTCAACCTTTGGAATTGGACTGGATGATCTTTGAGGTCCCTTCTGACCCTAAACCATTCTATGATCCTATGATTTTTCTTTGCTTGTGATGTTAGACCTTTATCCCACAAAAAGAAATAAAATTGAAGGTTACTATGGCAGTACCTTCAAGGCCTTACCCCCTCTAGAAAGGGGTGGACTGTCTGTGTAACACTGCAATATGTAACAGGTTGCACACCTTTATCACAGAAAAGACAAGTTTCGTTTTGACTGTACAATGTGACTGATAAGTCAAAATGTAGTACATGTGTTCAGGTAGAAATTACCCAATTTCATGGGTTTTTTTACTGGCATTAGGTTTTGGATCATATGAAGGTTGCTATTTAAAGGCATCTGTTTGCCTTGATTTTTATTTTTGACTTGTTGCAAACCTCAGGTGATGTTAACTGAATTTTTAATTTTTATCTTTGAAGAATTTTTTTTCCCAGTGAGAGAGGCAGATAGGTTTCTCATGAAGTTGGCTATCTGCCTAGGTCTTTACTTTGCATAATGTATTGTACGTTACCTGTCATGTTTACAAGGAGTGCCTTCTCCTCTGTCAGGGCACACGGTGAAGGGGGACAGAGAAAAACTGCATGTGGGGAATGATCTGTACTTGACTATTCTGCTTTGAAGGCAGCGTGCGTATGGGCTACACTGTGTAATAGGGGAAGAATGGCAACGGTAGCAAGACAGAAATTGGAGAAAGTAAGTTAATGAATGTTGTATTGGACAGGGGCTAATTTGCCATGAGTGAATCGAGCTAATTGTTCAAGACTAACTGATCTTTATGTGAAGATGAACTTGTATTTTTGCCTGGGTAGGAGTTTATTTGCTGGTTGAATAATTGGTGAGATGTGCTGTAATCTGTGTGACTGCTGTTTGCAAAAAGGAAGAATTCACTACAACATTGGAACAGGAAGAACTTTTTTGTTTTCTATCATCTTTGAGTTTCTTCTTGAAAGTCTTTCTTTCTCTAAATGGTTTCTGATGGCTAAGCTTGAACTAACTCAACACATGCAATAACAAGGTGGTCCTTGACTCCCTGTGTATTTTCTGTCTAAGAGGCCCTTTAATCAGGTTGGTGCCTTTTCTCAGGGTGTAGCTTACTCTCTGCATTGGTTCACTGGTGAGCCCTGTGACTTTTTCCCCCCTTTGAATGTAGATAACTTGACTGCAAAATCTGTAGTTGTTGGGGAATGTGTTTGTTTCATTTTGGCTTTAAAAAAGTCAAAAAAGCATTTGGCTTTTTTAAAATTTAATTGGTATAGGGAAGAATTAGGAGTAAGCCCTGGTACTCCGAGGCACTTTGAGGGGGCACTTCTATAATATGAACTCATGTAACTGTTTATGGCAGAAGACCTAATGAGGCTGTGGGGTCTGATTTCCACTTTCGCTTCTCAGTTCCTCCATTTTGTCCGTTGAAGTCCTTTATTTATGTCTTACACCATGGTGAGGTGCTTCAGGGACTAAAACCACTAGAATTCTGGTTTTGCTTTGTTTCATTCCTGCTGGTGTAGAAATCTAAACTGGCTTGGCAGAGTGACTGCAGCGTGTTGGCTTGGGCAGTGTCATTAAGGTGGAAGGGGCGAAGTGGAACTTGTGGTGTCTGCTGAGCTCTGTTACATTGCACCCCATTTGGTGGTGGGTGCTGCTGTGGGAGAACATGGAGATGAGACCTTTCTTCAGTACCTCTGGGGTCTGAGAAGTGGGGAGGCTACGTGAGAACCCCACATCTGAGTGCATCTGGAAAGAGGGGAGTATCCTGCAAAACATGGCTTGGAGTGAGGAGAAGCTGCTCAGCCCCTCTGAAATTCCTCAGGTCTTTCCTGGTTTCTTTTCCTTCCCTTTTGAACAGGCCTTTGAAGCCTGTTCTGCTGCCTTCAAGTGGCTTGGCTTTGCTTGGGTTCTGTGTGCTAAATGCAGCTTTTGTGTATCTTGCACATCCTGATGTATCAAGGTATTGCACCCTTCTCCCATGCCATGCAGTCTCAAGAAACTGGCTTCCTCTTGTTTTCAAAATCAGATTTCTGATCGTATTTTTACCTTGTTAGGCAGGAGAGGAGTGTGGTTGTCCAAGGGATTAATTTTTCTAGATTGCTTGTAGAAGGTGAACCGTCCAGGAAAAACGAGAGGTTGTTTAATTTTTTTTAAATTTTTAATCTTTTAAATAATGAATATGTGTTCATTCCTAGCAGCAAGTTTGCAGTTATACCCTTTCCTTGGACGTGTTTTCCAGGTTCTGGAAGCTGTCTGAAGAGATAAAAGGTTTCTTTCAAATGCTCTATTTCTGAACTTGGAAAGAACATCTTAGAGAAGCAAGTATAGTATGTCTGTGCTCCTTCTGAAACCACAAAAAAATAACTGGAGAGTATTAATGGCTTGCTTTTCAGATGCTCTTCAATTTTAAACTGGAAATTGGAGTTTTATAGGTGCATAATTAGCCTGAATTTTAAATTGTGCTTTGAACAATGTAGCTTTCTCTTTTTTAACACCAGCAGTAGTAAACTTTGAGGAGTTTCCATACAGCAATTTTTCAGTTCCTTCTGTATGTTCTGCCATTACTTATACCTATATGGCATTTCAGCAGCCCTCTTCCTTGTTGATCACTTTCATGCTTTGCAATCTTTATCCGTCAACTCTATCACATAGTTGAAAATGTGGCCTAAAATAGGTGGTGGTTGTGGGGATCTTGAAGGATGCATCTAAAGGAGACCTCTAAAAAGCCTCATCACAAATTATTCTATAGAAATAGCTTGATTTATAATTACTAAATCTCTTTTACCTTGGCTGTTTTATTGTAAAAAAAAATATATACAGTATATCAAAGGAGGTACTGTCAGGATGCACAATTAAAAATACTGTAGCTTTTACACTTTTTTTCCTAGATGTCTAACACCATGAATCTGCTTGACTTACAGTCAGCATGTCTTACAGAAGACCACTTTATAAGTTATATCCTTTGAATATGAACGGCGGGATACAAGTCCATTTTGCTTTCGTTGACGTGTTTGGATAGAAAACCTTCCAATATTCTTATTTTTGATGCTGAATATATTGTATATTTGTTTACTGAAAACAAAGGTGTGTTCTTTCAAAGCTAAACATTGATTATTCTTCTTCTCTTTAGGCATTAGGTTCCTGTGGCAGGTCTTGTCGAGAAAGGAGTATTCTGAAATGGCAGTGTGGAAAGCTGGCATATTCTTTGCCCCTGCCACTTGTTTCCATAGTTGCCCTGCTGGATTCAAGTTGTCCGTGGTATCTGGGTGTGCTGCTTGGTGCAGTGACTGTTTAATAGATTTTAATAGTTGTCTGCTATGTAAAGGGTAAAGGATGAATTTCACTCTTCCAGATGTCAGTGCAAGCTTCCTTCTTCATCTCAGCAAAAGTACTTTGTATTTTTTTAATGGCAAAATGTTGATTTGTTTTTTGCTGTGTTTTCTAAAGCTTGTCCAGACCTCATAGTGTTCTTTAGCCTTGTAATGACCAGACAAATGTATGTTTTTGGAAGTGTTTCCTTTTCATTAGTGTTCTTTAGCCATTAATGTCAGAGTTCATCCCATTTTCGCATGTTACGTGCTGGTTCTGAAAAAGAGAAATTCTGTTTTTATGTTAAATGTTTTAAACGTTTCTTTCATAGGAGAAGGTAAAGCAACATTCGTTTCAATTTTGTTTTCCAAATGGTTCATAGTTCAGTGCTGCAATGAACAGCTTTCCAGTTAGAGGACACAATACCTGTTCTACCGGTATTATTTCAAAATGGTTGAAGTTTATTTTAGCTGCATAAAATATTACCAGTAACATTTGTATACATTTGTTTACCAGGCTGTAATCATAACAATTGACATTTAATCTACTCAATGTTCAAAACACTGTTATTTTTTCTTCTATAAATGTGGTGGTAAGCAGAAAACAGTTTGTCTCTCAATTTCTGTGGTATGGTTTGCTGCTTTATTTCCTCTCCCCCACCCCCCTCCAATCAGTTTCCAACTCAGCAGCTTTCTTTTGCTAGTTCCCCCTTTTCACAGTGAGTACTTAATGCTGACTCACGAGTTGTCATGTTTGGATTGTTTGGCAGTATTGGCAGGGGCACAGGCACGTGTGTGAGCACTCTGACCACAAAAAAGACACCTCCTTGATCCAGATCTCTTTGTTATTAATTAGCTCAGTGTTCTGGCTTTTAAAGGTGTTGGGGGAATAGGTGGTTTAGGCTTTCATTTATACTTATGTTCAGGGGAGAGCAGTTTCAAGCATTAGACAGCAAATTTGTGGTGATTCTGCTTTTAATGAACAGCAACAGGAAGGTTTAAAGTTTGTGCAGTGTTGTGTGACATAATAAGGAAATTTTGCTCTTGTTTTTGTGTGGTCTTTGCAAAAGCTGGGCAAGTAACAACAGCATGGCTACTTTGTTTTTCAGATACATATTTTTTCTTTTTTCTTTGTTATTCTCTCTTGGCCATTTTCTTCTTCCTGAACTGAGCAATACAGCCCTTGTAAGTAAAATTCAGTGGGTTTTTTTCCTTCCAGCCAGGCTGTGTGCATACTGCATGGGCCAAATAACCCTGTGTACAGCGTCTCTTTGCTCGGTAAATAACAGTGTAGCTTGAATTGCAGCCAAAACTTTCTTTGCAGGCTTTACTGTTGCTCTGAATTCATCTGGTAGGACCTGCCTGTCCCAGATGCCAGTTCAGTGTCTGACCAGCCACATCTGGCCCCATGTACCCGAGCAGAGTTAATGAAGTGCCCTCAGTGCTGCTCTGCAGAACCTACTGCTGTCAGGCTGGGTGAGGGAAGGAAACCTGCTCTACGTATTTCAGATCTGCTTCCCTGTGCTGATGGAGTGCTTCTTAATGTGATGGTTCCCAGGCTTGGCAGACTCTTCCGCAGGGATGTATAATTTGTATTACACTGAAAGATGACACCATCTATTCTTCAAACTGGCAAACTTAGTCCAGCAGCCGTTTTGAATAATTTGCTGAAAACCCGGCGTTAATAATGACAAAGGAGTTGCATGCTTGGTGATACAGGAGTCTGTAAATGCGCTATTGTGTACACAGGCCCACTCAGCTTACCTTACAGCTCCTGTAAAATATGTATTGAGCCTTTGCTATATAAATGAAGCAGTCATTTTCGAGACAAAGACCGTGGCTTTCCATTCTCAAGTTAGACTTTCATAACTTATGGCTGTTGTATGAAAGTTATGGTTGTTTCAGAGTGGAAGAAAAAAATATTATACTATATCACCTCTGAGAAAGGTGTTTCTGCAGTTTAGTGCCTGGTGACCTATTTAGTATTTTTTTACATTTATCCACACATACAAATACTTAGTGATAATGGTGGTCAACTGGAAGGAAAACTTACCTGTGTAATGATAAGGCATTGGGCTCAATGTAAAAATCAGACCACAGAATTAATCTGTCACCTGGTAAAACATGGGAAAGAATTTTGTTCCAGAAAAAGCCACTAGTTCTAGTTGTCTGTTTTGTTGCGTATTTCTTTTGATTTCATGATTGTGGGCTGGGACAGGCCCCCAACAATTAAAGACAATTTTTTATTATTTATTTTGTCCTGTCAGAAAGAACTGGGTGTTTGGTATCTGGTTGTCTATAAGCTAATGAATACTGAACTTCCACATGAGGATGTAAAAATTTCAAGCTGGTTTTTGAAATTTAAAGCCACTTCTGGCATTTCATTATGCCAGGTAGATATTGGGCATTAATTAAGAATTTTCTAAAGGACATGCTATTTCCATGTGGACTTGTCTTAAAACATGCCTTCCTAGTGCATAATTAAAATACGATTCTCAAATTAAAAATGCACTTTTTACATTTTGGTTTTAAAACTGTCTGCTTTCCTCTGCCCCATGTCCCTGTAGTGATTCTGATTGATTACAGTGGCACTTGGTGGTGACAGAAGAGTGCATCACCTGCAGTCAGGATCACTTTTTTCTGGATTTAGCCAGGAGTGTGCTCCCTTGGATGGGAACTCTGGAAGCGTTACTGGTAGACTTTTTTCTTTTGCCTGCTTGCTTGCTTTTTTTTTTTGTTTTTTCTTCTGATTTTTACTTACACAGTTCAGAAAACTGGGAGAAATGCTTTTGCTGAGAATGTTTAGTGTGACATGTCTGTCAGTAGTTTGGAAGGAGTTTTTCATGCATGTTACTGGGTTGTAACTTCTTAACCATTTGCAAAATAAAGCCTTATATTTTCCTAAGTTACTTGTAGAAAACCCATCGACATTCAATGGCAGGATCTAAACGCAGAGTGTTCTGTTCATCCACTGGATAAGGAATGGAGTTGGCAGTGTTTTTTTAAGAGTTGCTTGATTTCCACTGTAGCGGGGAATAGATTAAAAAATATGGTGAGAATCCATGCTCACCTGCAACATTGCAGTAGTTTCAGATACTGTTTTAAAAAGAAGTGTTGGATGATAGGAACAACTTTCACATGCTGGTGAATATTTGGGAACTGATGAAAAAAGGGGACTTTCTCAGAGATACACAAAACTAAGTTTTCAGGTGAGGTAAAGCATGGGTTTGATACTTACCCTTATTTCATCAAGAACTTTGGCCCTCCAGAGCAAATAATACTGTCAAGAGTTGGATTTTTCTGGAACGTTATGGTCTGATTTAGCATAAAGTATGTTAGAATCTGCCTTTTTGTGGCATATAATTTGACTTCTAGCTGAAATTAGGTGAAATTAGGCAAATTAGGTGAAATTAATTTCTAGGTGAAATTAGGCAAAAAGGTTCAATGGTCAGTTTGCTACAGATTTCACCTGTATTTGGCCTTAGTATGGATACGGTGTCATGAGGAGTAGCATTTCGGAAAATGTTCTATTGTATTTGTTGGCATTAACATATTGCTACCGCAAAGAAAACATGAGCCTTAAGCTTTCATATCCTTCATTGGGAAAAGTGTCATCATGTCCATTTTCCATGGGCTATGCAGCATAGCACTTAAGAATTAATATAAGTGGTAATTTAGACGGATATTTAGAATGTAGTAGTCCGTATATGTTGGTAAAACCAAACTTGAATTCTAACACCATTTTTCCACTTAGAGAGGACAAACAGTAAATAAAGTGACGAGAATCTGGAAGATATGCTGTTGGTCTGCTGATGAGCATTTGTTGGTAAATTAAATTATGATGATTTCTGTTTAGATTTCTCCAGATTGTTTGTTTTGTCTTTTTTTTTCCCCAGTAGCTTAAATGTTCACTTGTCCATAGGAACTGTAGAATAAATAAAAAATGTGGAGGGCAAGAGATAATCTACCTACTCTGGAGTGCCCTTACATTTGCTATTTGGTATGCAAAAGTGCACTGCTTTTATCTGGTTTTACGTACATTAACTTGCCTTCTGTGTGAGTTTATAAACACCATTTCTGGAGCTGTCTACAGACCATGCAGAATCATTGAACAAATCATTCCAGAAACTAAAAAGGCTGTATGCCAAATGAGATTTGATAGCTGCTGAGGCAAGTGTGTAGGTGAACAATAGAGCCCCTTTGAAATGATCTAATATATTCTAAAATTTTGGTGACTTCCAAAGCTGCAGAAGAGTCCAAGTAACTTTGTTATCACACAAAAAAAAACATCCTTAGGTAAGAAAATTTACACCACATTCCTGAGGCTATTGAGTGTTCCAGACCAGTTCATGTTGGCTAATACAGAATACCAGATGTCCCTGATGAGCAGATCTGGGAAACCATTTGGCAGGAGCTACTAGAAAATATCATTAGGCACAATGGTGTTGCAGAATTTCTGCCCTTCTTTGGATTTTGTGCATTTCATATCCCCTCTGAAGGCTGGAGATCTGAGCCAACATCTGTCGCTCCTGACTACCAGGCATTAGGATATTCCAGGAAGAAAGAATTCAGCTGCAAATGCAAGAACGAAAATGGAGTAGTGAAGAATATAATGTCTGACTGTTAAGTAGTCATAATTAGCTGCCTCGGAAAGGGACTCCTTTGATTCCAGACCCTTTTCCGGGGCTTATCCAGGGCTTTTATTCTCTCATTCTAAGACAGGCATGCAGAGCAGAGATGAGGCTCAGGGCTCTCAACAGCTAGCAACTTCTGCAGCTTCTCTCTGTCTCATTCCATTAACAATTCCCAAGTCGTTTGTACGTACACAGGTGCCTAAACTATGTTCCTCCCTTCCTTACTCAGCTTTGCCTCTCTTTAGTCCCACTTTGTAGCATATATCCCACATGTTCCTGAGAAAACCGGAGATTATTTTACTTGCTTTATTTTCACCCAGACGTAACATTTCTTCAAATAGTTTTATTAGAGGGTAGTCACAAATTTTCATTTTGTTGTAAAATAAGGCCAGATAAAGTGTTCCAAATCCAGCAAGACTCCAAAGAACATGTATTTTGACAGCTTCTACCAAAATGACTTAAGAGGGCTATGCTACTGGCAACTATAGTTTTCTCAAAATAGACCTCCACTGCAGTACTACATTACGCTGGAACAGTCAGCTATGGTGCAGTTGGCCTTTTTCCCCCCTTCATTTTTCTGTACTTCATTGATGCCAAAGACGGTACAGCTAAATAACCTAATTTCTTATTTTTATTATGAAAATAAGTGTGTAAATGATTAAAATGCATTTGGAGCTTGAAAATGAAAGCCTCTTATGTCAGACACATCCAAATACGAGCCTTTAATGTCACTGGGTTTTTTCCTTGTGGAAGGTGCTGGACTGTGTGTTCTGTTACACGTGATGGTTTTCCAAAGCTAAAATTAACATTAGGATAGGCTTAAAAAATTAGCTGGAAGCTATTTTTGTGCCGTCCTTGGAAGTTGCGTACTTGCTGTTTTGTGTTGAGCAGCGAAATAAAATAAATCACTCTCAGGAGTAGTGATCTGGGTTATTTCGATATCACGTTCCCCCACAGCAGGTGGTAGTGTACAGGCCATGAGTGCTTTCTTTGTGGCTCTGCGTTGTTTTTTGGGGAGGAGGGACTGCAGAGAGCAGTGGCTGTGCTGGGGGGTCTCCGTGTCACCCTGCTGGGGCTGTGCCGTGTGCTCACAGAGCCAGAAGAGGGAGCACAAATGAAGACCTTGTTTCTAGGATGTGACTTAGCTCCATCAGGCGGATCCCAAGCCATGGAAATGCTGTGGTCACACATGTAAAGTCAGAGTGCCTTACTCTGTTAGACTGCATGTGGGTAAAGAATGGGAAATGTGAGCCTGGTGTGGGCTCCAAAGGGGAGGGAAGGGGCTCAGTGGAAGAAATGAAAAGGCTGGGAAAAACTGTGCTTGGCATGAGGACTTTAAAAGCAAAAGCAGACTGTGGTTTGCTATTTAATGTTAAGTCCAATGTATTTGGTTTGTAAGATCAGCGGTGCTTTTCATGACTCAAGAAGAAATTTGTGTGTTGCTGGGCAGACAGGATATGTTGGATAGTTGAGACTCATGCTTTCTACAGCTTTTTCAAATGCAGTTTATTAAATAAAGCTGTAGAGTCTTATTGTAGGTCCTATAGCATGTTCCTAAGGTCTTGTTTTTTATAAGCATGCTGATTTGTAGGATTGCTAGTTTGCAAATATATATAAATTTATACGTACTTTTACAAATTATATATTTTTAATGATAATTGCAAACACTGTGTGATGAGCAAAGGTAGTATTGAAATTAATCACTAATGACAAATATGTAAGGAGACTGAGGTGTTGATTAAATTTTGCAAATTGGTCTCCTTGATGGCAATAGCTATTTTGGTTGCAAAGGCTTGTAGACAGATATGCAACTGCTTCCTATTCAAATTAGGAGACCTTTCAAGAGTATAGTCTTCTAAGTGTTTTCTGAGACTTGACTTTGACTGCATTACCTTATTTGAGGAGTGTGAGACAGGTGAATGATATTTTGAAAAGAATAATTTAAAAAGCAAAGCTGAAACCTTACTAGCCTCTTGCACACTTTGTTTGTTTGGGTTTTTTGTTTGTTGTTGGGATAGAACTCCAAATTTTATGTCTGCATCTGTTTGCTTTATTACTTTAGATGTGCCATTGCAAGTGTTGTGCTCGTAGACTTAACAAGCTAATCTGGGAGACTAAAGCAGAACTGTCATTTTGAAGCTACTCAGCTGAAGTCTCTTTGAAATCAGTGTAGAAAGCTCCAAGACTATTTTTGTTCCCTTTTTAATTTTTAGAGGAGATGTACTGATGTGTTATGTTTTGCTGTTAGTGGTCCCTAGAAGAGCTGCTACAGAAAGGTTGCCTCCTTAAAGTCCACTAGAGGTTAGACCCCAAATGGAAGGGATTTATATTTCGGGACTACACTGGTCTGAAGGCAGACTTGGGATGACTTCAGGACGTCCCTTTTCTTGATAGATTTTTTTCTTAAACTGTATAATACTGAATTTGGTGAAAGTATTTTAGTGCTTAAGTGAGGAAAGAGGGTCCATTCGAACTGTAGTCTGTGCCAACATTGCATGATAAAACAGAAAGGCACCGCTAAATTCGGAGTGCTAGTATAATTCCTCTCTCTTGATGCAGCTTGTTTACTGTCACTCACAGAAGCTTCCAGGACTGTGGAGTATTTGTATGTGCTCCGCCCTATAAAAGCTGTGTTCCCATGGCGTGGTCTCATCTCCTCATCTACTTGGGTTGCTCTGTCAGAGATTAAGGAGGAGGTGATTGAAGCCATTTCTGTTTTTTTGTTTTCCTGTTTTCCCTTGAAGAAGACTGAGGCTATGAAAGATCTGTGGTGGGCTGCCACTTCTCCCTCAGGAATCCTTTACCCAAGGTCCTCATCGTATAAGCTCTTTGAAGTTCACATTCCAGGCAGCATTTGATCATCCCTACAGCAAGAAAGTGCTGAACTAATGACAGCAAACGGTGGTGACACAGGTTAATTTCACATTCTTTAGCAAGCAAATGAAATACATTATAAATCAGAGTATTGTCACAATGGTTGTGCTTGTGCTATACGTAATTTTTTAGAATAATGGCATAATCATAAAATCATAGGATATGCTGAGTTAGAAGGGACCTATCAAGATCATCTAGTCCAATTCCTGGCCCTGCACAATCTCACCATGTGCCTGAGAGCATTGTTGGAATACTTCCTGAACTTTGTCAGGCTTGAAGAGCCTGTTCCAGTGCTCAACCACCCTTTGGGTGAAAATGCCTTTCCTGACCTCCAACCTAAACTTCCCCCAACTCAGCTGCATGCCATTCCCTCAGAGCCTGTCACTGGTCACGAGAGTGAAGAGATTGGTACCTGTCCCTCCACTACAGCATGTGAGGATGTTGAAGACCCCAGTGAGGTCTCCCCTCAGTCTCCTCCAGGCTGAACAGACCAAGCGACCTCAGCTGCTCCTCATACTGCTGCTCCTCCAGACCCTTCATCATCTTCGTGGCCCTCTTCTGGACAGTCTCCAATAGCTTGATGAGCTTTTTTAATATTGTGGTTCCTAAGCCTGCACACAGGACTCAAGATGAGTCCTGTTCCAGTTCCACAGCACTGCACTCCAGCCTCTCGTTCCCCAGTCTGTACGCACAACCAGGGTTTCCCCGTCCCAGGTGCAGAATCCAGCACTTTCCCTTGTTAAACTTCATTAGGTTGGTGGTTGCCCATCAAATGCCCATCATTTTCCATTCATATGGTCAGTGATGGCCGTTCTGTTGAGGTCTCTGCAGGGCCTCTCTGCCCAAGTTTTGGTTGGAAGGGACTGTTAAAAGTCACCTAGGCCACCCCCCTGCAATGAGCAGGGACATCTTTAGCTAGAACAGAGCTCAGAGCTCAGAACAGTTGCTCAGAGCTCTGTCCAACCTGAAAATGAATGTGTCCTTGGATTTTGTCTTAGAAGATTCAGAAGAGCGCTTTCAAGTTTGTGCAGCATGATGGTACCTTCAAAGTACCATCTTACATGTAATTTCAGTTATGTAATAACATTTTGTTTATGAGAATTTATAGGTGTCAAGGTTTGTTGGAATAGAAGGGATAATCAGTGGGCTGCCATCTTTAGAGTGAGCTTTGGCTCCCATCAGGTCACGATACAGTTTCAGCTCCAACTGCTTCTTGAGGGATCTTAAAGGAAAATCCTGGTGTTTCTCAAGCCAAAAGATAAGAATGATGCATGACAGGGAGAGTAGGTTTTCTACACTCTTTCCCCCTTTTGTTTCCAGTGTTTTCTGAGAGAGGAGAGTTGCCCAGTCATTTTGTTCTTAAGGCATCCAAGTGAAGATTCTCTGATGAATAGTAGGTCATGTAGATGATTCAACTGTTCATTCAGCTCTGGGTATAGGAACAAATCCTGTGAACTTTTGTTGTCCCTGCTTGAATATATACTGAATTTAAAGGGTTCTGAAACTTGACAAAACTGCTGACTAAACTATAAACTGGGAATGTACTACCTGAACAGGCAAAAATGGTGTGCAGTATTCTATCTGGGCACTGTGTTCATGCTCTTTTCTGTCTTGATTTACTCCATATGTCCACCAGCAACCTTGTACCTGTTTGTTTTGATGACATCTTTTGATCACCTAATTTTTTAAAAAACATCAGGTTCTTGGATTTTCTAAAGATCAGCATGTAGGTAAGTTCAGCTGTTCTAGAGTCACTGCTTTTATATTATGCTATAAGTTGATAAAACTGTTCCTTCAGGGTAACGTGTTCTTGGAGAAAGTTGGCACAAAGTTTTTAAGTAGTTGCAGGATGTTGTCTTTCAGTTGCAGCTGAAGAAGGCACTGATGCCTATATGGCCCCATATTGCTCGAGGTTGTTGGGCCTTTATAATCAGTGCCAGAATTGGCTTGTGTGCCCTTCGGCCTCCACAGGTCAAAATGATTTGGGTAATTTTATACCATTTGAAAATTAGTTATTTTCTTACTTAATTACTACAGCAAAACCAGCAGAAAGATGTGATAAGATTTTGTAAATCTCATGTAGGTCTCCTTTGCAGAGACCGATCTGGTAGGCTCTTGCAGGGAAGGAAGGATTTGGATTGTTGTTCTCCTCGGCTGCTTCAGCTTGAAGCTGAAAAGAGCTTTTATCTATGTCCTGCTTATGGCATGTAAAGCAGCACTAATATTTTATTTAAATTATTTTCCTGAGAATCTGCAGCATTGCTATATTTTCATTCTCATCTTCACAGAAGAACAGCCAAGCTTATGTGCTCTAAATTTAAATTCTGTGTTTTCTCCATCTCTGAGTTAAAAGTAGAATGTGTGCCTTAAGCATCCATTCTTTGCTTCTCAATCTTATTTTGTAGAATTAATAGCACTTAGTTAAAAATAATTCAGAACTTGCCTGCGAAAATAGCTTGATGTTATGAAAAAGTCCGGGAGTCCACTGGAGAGCTTGCTGAAAGAGCAACAAGGAAAGAGTACGGAGGACAATAGAAAAAGCATTAATTAAGTGCATGCAGAAAATCCTGTGGTTTACGTGGATCAGTATTCAAAGCACAGCTTGCACCACTTGCAGTGCTTGGGTTTTTGGTGTTTTTTTCTTTTTGTTTTTTTTCATCCTAAATATATCTAGTAGCAACATCAGCTGTAAGCAGGCAGAAATTGGACTTAAGGACTGAATTTCCTCCTGAAACGAGGAGGAAATAGCAAAGCAAGTGGAAATGATGAGGAGATAGAGGAAAATGGGCAGTGGGAAGAAAAATGAAATCACTTATCCTTAAAAAGAGTACACTTGTTCTTGTCCCACTTGCACTTACTGGTAGCAACTTCTAAAACCAACTGCTATAAATCACCTGAACTGCGAAGGTTATGAAAAATTGTTCTGACTTTTACAAACCTTCCTTGTGAGATCTTGCCTTGGAAGCATTCCTAGGCAGAGTACTGGTGAGATGTGTTTGTTTGTACACATTTTTCTACCACTTTAAAAAGAAATGTTGGCAAGGCCTGAAAGAAGACTAATTACAACTTTGCAGTGAGGGTCTTAATATGGTTGTGGATGACATTGCCTTTTGTTTTTGGAGCCAAAAATAGAAATTAGTGTGAAGCAAGAAGCAGGGACTGCATTGTTAAAATGACTCTTAAATTATTACTTCAAGAATGTCACTTGCTGGTGATTCAGGATACAGTGATGACAGGGGAGGGTTATTCCAGATGGATGCAAAAGCTTAAACAGCATGCAGAAGAAATGAGAGAAATAAATGCATGTTTGGGAGAGAAATAGCAGGGACAGAATGAGTGTTTAAAGAGAATGACATAAAAATCAACCCGTTCCTCAGTTTTGAGGCCAAGTTGGCACCCCCTTGACTCATTAAATTGTTCTTTTGAATCTAGAAATTGGCTTTACAAAATGTCACCTCATCAAATAGCAAAGGGATCTTAAGAGAGAGGGAGGTCAAGGCCAACAAATTATAAGCAGAAGCCCTAGCTATTTTAGTTCTGCTCATTCAGTGTAGCTTTAAGTTGGAGACTTAATTAATCATCTTTGTGTTTGCTGACGTTTGTATATGCGCTGTATTTCCATTCTTATTTGGCATCGAGTAGCAGGATGGTCATTTGATCTTAGTGTATCCAGAACCACTGAATGGTTGAGGCTGGAAGGTACCTCTGGAGGCCATCAGATCCAACGCCCTTCTCAGGGCCTGTCTAGTTGGGTTTAGAATATCTCCAAGGGCAGACTCCACAAACTCTCTGGGCAACCTGAACCAATGTTCAACCACCCTCACTGTAAGGAAATTTTTTCTTTAGTCAAATGAAGTATCCTGTATTTAAATTTGTGCCCATTTCTCTTTGTCCTGTCACTGGGCACCACTGAGGAAATCCTGGCGTGGTCTTCTTTACTCTCCCTGGCAGGTATTTATGCATGTTGATAAGCCTTCTCCTTTCCAGGCTGAGCAGTCCCAGCTCCCAGCTATCTCAGCCTCTCTTTGTTTGTCAGATGATCTTCATCATCTTTTGGACTTGCTCCAGTATTTCCGTATCTCTCTTGCCCTGGGGAGCCAAGAGCTGGACCCAGCACTCCGCGTGTACCTCACTGGGCCAAACGTGGGGGCACGGTGCCCCCCCTCAACCTGCTGGTGTCACTCTTCCCATTTAGCTTGAATGCAGACAGCCCTGCAAAGGGAAGTATTTTATGAGGCTCTTGGGAGCTTTCAGGTCAGATTTGCTGTGCCATGGGTGCTGTGAGGCAGTGGTTTCCCTTGCGTTTCCCTGCTGCTCTCCTGCTCTGTGCTGACTTCTCAAGGAGCTGAGAGAGGGCAGCACCTTGTGGTTTCAGCTTCTTGTGCTCAGCTGCCTACAGGGAATGGCAGCACTCGGATCTTGTCTTTGGAAAAGGGTTCTGGAGGGTGTGAAGTGGAAGGATGTCAGGGATCTGGGGGAGGTGAAGCACAGGTGACAGTGCTGTGGAGGGAAGGACTTGCCTGACTCCTCCATTTTAAAATTCTAATGGCTTTTATTTTGAGCATTTTTGGCGGTTCTGTCTGTGAGCATATTTTTACTTGTTTCAGAGTACTTGGAAAAGGCTTGAATAATGCTTATTCATTTGTGATTTATGCAGTATTGAGGCTTGCATCCAAAGACACATTCTATGAGTGTCCCTCTGGGTCAGACTGGTCCATTAACTTGCAGTATATTTGCTATAGGCTTCTATTTTCCTTTTTTAAAAAAAATTCATAGCTTGTATGCTTTCCCTCTGAACTCCCACCTTCACTGGGAGTATATTTTACTTTCTATTTTAATTTTAATTTTTATCGTTCAGAGTTCTGTTCCTTTGCTTTAAATCCATCCCAGAAAAAAAAAACAACCAAAAAACCCAAAAACCCAAACAAAACAATAAAACAAACAAACAAACAAAAAAAAAAAACAAACTCCCCCCCCAAACCAACATAACAAAAAACCCCAACCAAACAAAAAACCCAACCAACCAACCAACCAAAAATAAAACCCACAAAACCCCCCAAAAAACAAAAGAACAAAAAAACAAACCAAACAACAAAAAAAACCCCACTTCCAGAAAACAGTTGATGGATTTACAGAAGTTATCACTCAGATTTACTTAGGATTGGAATTTGGGTAAGAAATTTGTCCAAAACATTTCGTTTTATATCTGGAAGATAAATATGCTTCTGTCCCTCCCTTCCTTGTTTACTGAAAGATCTGTGTGTTTAATAGTCGGCAAATGCCTACATTTTGTTACTGGTATTTTAAATCAGGGAAGGAAATATGAGATTAGCATTGGAAGCTAGAGGCGCATTCATTTTTTGAAATCTATAAATTCTGTAGGAACTAATAAACTTGTAAAATACCAGCTCACTAATTTCTGAATGATACCACCTTTCAAAGGATGATATTTAGGAAATCCAGTTTATTTCACTGGAAATTTAAGAAAGGTATGTACATTTTGATAAACATAGATCTTACTTTTCCCATTGTAATCTGCCTTTGTCCTTCTCTTATGCTAATGTTGGCAACTTAAGAAATAAATAGGAATTGCAGAAGGAAGCCTGTGATACTTAAGCTTCAACTTAAAATACTTAAACAAGTTTGTCAGTCTGAGTTAATCAGTTTTAAGATTTGTTCTCTGTTCACATTTTAAATGAGTTAATAAAATAGGAATATTTTGTTTTGCTGTAGTTGAGGTTCTTGTAAATTATATCAGAGTCTTAATTGTAAAAACAATCCTAATACTTCTAAATTAAGATGTCACCTTATTGGAAAAAAACCTTGACTGAAAACTTGTAAAAGTGATGTGAGATCTGATAGCCTTGTTGAGGATCATACAGAAGAGTGCACTTTTGGATGCATTAACCATATTGTGGTAGAAATGAGCACAAATGCACTAAGAATGTGATATGATAACCCATTTTTGCAAAAGATTTGGCTAATATATTAGCAACATTTGTATCTGACACAAGGAACTCAAAGTGATACAAAACAGAAGATCTCTGGCACATAATGAAGACTCTTCTTTTATCCAAAGACAGGAAACATTTGGCAATGGTCTTAAAGTACAGAGTATAAAATATCTAGCACTTCTTTTTGTAAGTCAATTTTATTATGCTATGTTCTCACTTCTGCAATTTTAGACTCCTTATATTTAAAATATTATTTTTTTGAAAACTTTAATTATCTTTTTTTCCAATAAGGAAAAAATAGACTTGGTAGGGAAACTTGGAAGAGCTGCATGATAAGGATGTCAATTTTTTTTCCTATTAAAACATTTTCTGCAGTGCTTAGTGAAAACTAGAATTAATCTGAATGAGGATTGAGCAATTTCTGCATATGTTATGTCAAAATTGGCAAATAGCAATGCAGGGCAAAATGCTGACGGAGCAACTTAGTCTGACTTGAAAAGCCTCATTTTCTTTTTTTTCTTCATGTCATGCCTATATTTCTGTGTGTGAGGTGGGATAGTTCTCTAACAAAAATCAGCTGCTTAATATTTCACTTTGCCCACGTCTCCTCTGTTTCAGAGTCCCTTATTCTGCAGCGTGTGCAAAACTGCTTGTTTCCCAAAGCTGCTGTGTGGCTCACTTATCATTGTATCTACATACTTAAAACTACACTGAATTTATTTTGCACTGCTGCAAGATTCAGCAGCCTTTTATTATCTGTTTACAGAAGGGGAATTGAAGTATGAAATTATTAAAGCTAAACGAACATCTGTGTCTTCTCGTGTGATATGGGACACATAGATCTGATTTTTCTGGGTGCTGTTAATTCGTTTTTTGTAGCCCTCTCCCAATAACGAGAATAAGCTTGTGGGGGCAGGTTGGTTTGTGGGGGGGTTATTTTTAATTAAAAAAAAAAAATTAATTTTTTCTCAGTTCTGGTCTGAAATGTATTAAAAATATTAAAATATATATATTTGAAACTACTTGCTTTCAATTTTTGCAAAAGTCAGAATCCTTTCTGCCATAGATGGCTTTGTGTCAGTGTGGACATCTTTTCTGCTTAGCACTTCTGCAAGAAAAAGGCTCAATTCAGCAGCTGCAAAGGAGAAGCCCCACAGCTGTAGTTTGTAGACACTTTGGCTTAAATGATTTGGAAGACCTTGCTTATTTTGTAGACCTAGAATTTTTTCTTTATTTTTTTTCTATTTTAAACCTGTCCATCTGGGAAAAGCCAACATTTTGTACTCTTGTCTGTACAGTTACTTTGTGTGTTTAGATACAGACATATATATATATTTAAAATAAAAAAAAAAAAGTATTTTTTTAGATGGTTGGTTTGTTTATGTTGTTAAAGACATCATCCGTTATCTGGAATAACAATAATGATTTCATATGTCATATATTAAATCTTAATATTCAGAATTTCAGCAGTTGGCTGTTACCTTCTGTATGTATGATTAAGATAGAAAATGTAGGAGTCTGTATACTAAGCTGTGTGCAGTGAATGCTGTAGTACTTGCTGGGAAGGGGGAGGAGTATGGAAAAGCATGAAAATATTCCTGGCTTTCAAAAATCAACCCTGGAAGCAGAGATATGGTAAGGATGGTGAGAAGCCTGTTGTATTTTGATGTAGGTATGATGGAAATGTGCAGTTAAATATAGACTCTCTAGTGATATGACTGACAAAAGAAATAAGGTGATTCTGTGGCACTGTCAGTCCATCTTCCATCTCATGTTTCCTCCATGAATATCTCAGATTCAGGAAGAGGGCTAATGTAGAATTAGTATTTCCCAATCAATGAAAAGCTATAACAGAAATTTCCTGTTGATTTTGACAGCTGATTCCTTCTTTTTAAGGAATCTGCATTTGTAACTTTAGAATATTGAGTTATTAAGGTTGGAAAAGGCCCCAAAGATGACTAAGTCCAACCTTTGACCAAATATCACCTTGTCAGCTAGACCATATACTACTAAGTGCCATGTCCAGTTGTTTCTGAAACACTTCCAGGGATGGTGACTCTACCACTTCCTTGGGCAGTCCATTTCAATGCTTTCTTCATCATTTCAGTGAAGAAATCCTTCATGAGAGTTTACTTTAATACAGTATTACTAGAAGTAGGACTATGGTGATTTATTATCTCTGATGTTTCTGTAGTAGAAAGAAATATGATTTCAAAGCACACTTCTGAATTACTTGGGAATATGAATTGAATCCAAAAGTTAGCAGTAGTATCCTTTATAGAGCAAAACTTAGTGAAGGCATTTGGCCTTGAGTTAGGTGGCCATGGTACTTAATTGTTGCCATCACTGTATTTCCTCTCACTGGATTAGAAAACTGTACCTGTTACTAGAAAAATATTGCAGCACATACAGTGATGTGTTTTCATACATGTTTAAAAGCGTATTGAAATTGAATACTGCAATCATTCAGTGTTATTCACAGAAGCAGGTTTTATCTTTTATTGCATAAGTATCCACAGATCGCAGAGTATGTGCTGTGACCTTTTGGGGTTATTTATCTTCTTTCTTGTATGCACTAGAGCTTGTGTGCTTTAATCTGTGTTTGCTGAGAGGCAGCCAAATTGCCCCTTCTGTAGCAATCTATCTTTTGTGTGTGCGTGTGTTTGTGTAATCCATGTTCTGATTGATGTATTAAAGGTTTTGTAGAAAAAATGTGAGTCATCTGTCTAAGTATTTGCTTATGAATCATGTTTTATAGTATATTTATTAAATACATGTTAAGACCTTGCGGGCACTCAGATGCTATATGTAAGAATATGTACTTGTTTAAATGTGCTTTAGCATGTTAGGCGTGGGTGAGATGTGTGTTCCTCACGTATACGTTCCCTCTGTTTGTTAATCCGAGGCTTTCGGATCCAACCATATAAAGCATTGACAAATTGATAGAGATTAAATAAATCTGGTTTATTCAATTTTCTTGTGTGTGTAAGTAGGTCTGAAGGACTGAAGAATATGAAGCAAGTTGCTTGGGGTAGATGAAAAGTCTTTTCAAAGACTGGAATAAATAACTGTTTCTGATATGAGATCTGATTATGGACCAGAGAATTGAATGACAAAAACCCCATTGACTTCAGTATCACTAGGGCTTGCATGAATGAAGTCAAGGCCAAGACTGATGACAAAAAAAAATGGGTCCAAATTGTGCTTTCAGGTCTTCAGGAGTGCTGTAAAATCTGAAATTCACAATTAAAATTTTCATATGAGACAACATTCTTCCCATGATTACATTATTAGCTGTTTTAAAACTGTGTTGTGCTTAAGGTTGCACACTCTGCTGTCTCTCCCAGTAATACTAGTGGCAAAAATTAGACAGTTTTATCCTGAGTTTGTGGAACATTTGCCTAGGGATTTTTGAAGCCAGTATTGCTGGTATATAGCTGTCTAGGTCAGGAGGGAAAGATAGCAAGACAGACCAGGTGGAATATATCACTCAGAACAATGATAAATTAGTTTAATTCTGAATTATTTCAAAGTGTAGTCCAGTTGTTAGTTAACATTTTGCATCAAACTTTTCCAAGAGGCAAAATGTTTTATTCTTTGTTAAAATGTAATAAAAATGTATAGTTTAAGAACTGTTGAAATTAGGCAAATTATTTACTGTACAGGTAAGCATATATATATATAATATATATATAATATATTATATATATATATAATTTTCTCTTCTTTCCCATATTTATAGTGGATTTATAGAGTTTTCCTCATATAGTTTGTTATGCTAGAAGCCTCTGGTAGAATCATAGCCCTTTTTTATCATGCTGCACAAATAAATTCATGTTTATAATGATGTCAAACTAAGCTCAGTAGACTAAAATACTGATAAAAAACCTGAGTGTAGTTGGGAACATTACTTTTTGCCTAAAATCTTTGTGCCTCGGATCCCTCATAGCATGTTCCTTTTTTTTCCCACTGCTTTCTCAACCTCTGATTTTGTGCAGGTTGTGTGTGTATGTGCTTGAGCTAAGTGCAGACTGTGAAAACAGTAAAAGGTTTTGGGTCCATACATTGATGTGGGCAAGGCACTGGGATTCTAGAAAGATGGTAGTTTAAGGGAAGGAAACAGATAAAAATAAGTCTAAGAAAAGTGACCTTTTGAGAAGTCTGAATGAATCATGCTTTATTTACTGATGGGAGAAACAAATTTTCATGTATGTAAAAGACTGATGCCAGGGGAGAAGCAAAACTACACTTTTTATTCATAAGGGATAGGACAAGAATTTTAATGGACAGCTAAAAGGATGTGGGTTAGATACTGAAGAAAAAGAAAAACAGAAAACAGATAAAGAATGGGCAAAATAATTTTGAGCGTTGAGAATTGTGAGCTCTGGAATAGATTACTTGGAGACTCTGAGGAATAGATTGGAAAATTCTCTGTCTGGATTATGTTGGAATGGGGCTTGGGCTGTCTGAACTCTACAGGTCCTCCTCTGTGTGGGGTGGTTTTTGTTTTTTGTTTCTCCCATTTGTTTTGTTGCTATTATTGCTGTTGGGTTTGTTGTTTTTAGTAAGGACTTGCATTCCTTAAGGATCCATACCCTATAATATGAATATATGATAATCCGAAGTTCCCGTTTTTATTTACAATAACATTTGCAGGCCAGTAAGCCCTGCTGTACAGTGGATGTATGTATTTTGGTATTTATGATCTCCAAATTAAGATAATCTTTGTACGGTTCCTGCTTCTGTATGCTGGAGGAGTAGCTGTATGCCTAATGAAATAGTTTCCTACAAAGCAATCAAGAAACAATTTCACTTCAGAGGCCAGTTCTGCTTCTTCGCTTAATCTCTTTTCAGATGCACCCTTGAAGTACAGGTGGTGTTAAGAAGGAGATGAATATCTGGAAAATGGCAATTTAGGGGCATGAGATGCATTTACATTCAGTCTGGGAATATACTTGCCGCCTGTGAGTCAGCAGTGTCAAACAACTATGCGGCAGAAAAGAAAATGATAAAAAGGACAGAAATGACAAAATGAGTGCAAATTATGTAATCAATGTTTCTCTTGCTATCAAAATAGTTATTTCAAACCTAAATGAGCTTTGCCAGCTAGTGGTAACTTTTTTAAGTATTAGACTAATAAGCATTCATTGTATTTTGTTAGTATTGATATAGTGTTAATTTTCAGTAATGCTGTGTTAATATCTAGGTGACATTTATCACAGCTGTTAAGTAGCAGGATGACTGTAAAAGGTTAAATATTTTTTTAAAGATATGCATGAAAAGAAAAGCCCTTTTATTATATGAAATGAGATCATATTGGGGAAATGTGTTGTTGTTACCAGATGGAAATGCCTTGCTTCCTTGCAGAAGGGTTGGGTGACTTAAAAAAAATGGGGAATCTCTTTAATGTTGGTGTGTGATCCTGTATAGTTTATTGCTACTTCTTTACTTGTGCTGGCACTGATTCATATGCCCTAGCACTTTTAAGGTCTTGCAGGACCATTACTTAACCAGAGAAACTCTGTATAACATAGGCTTTTTCTGAATTTACGCAGTTACCTTTGTATTAGGCTGGTACTTATCATGGAATACAGCTTCTAGAAGTGTTTGGTCTTCATTTACAGATGTGGAAGATGCATTGCACTATTAACTTCATCAGTAGTTAATGGTCCTCATTGCTGAAAAATGTAATTAAGCTCTATTTCTAATATGAATTTGTCTGGCTTCAGTTTCCAGACATTGCCTCTGGTTTCTTCTTCAGAGCTCCGATGCTTTATTCTTAGTGAGATGTTCATACTCTCTAATGAAGTCACCTTTCAATACTCTTGTTCTAAATTAATCAGACATCTCTTTAACTCTTGCTGTAAGGCATTTTCTATAGCCCTTTCTTGTTACTGTATCGATATGAATTGTTTTGGTTGTATTTTTATTAAAAGGTTTAAAAGAGCACTGCACATATGCTGTTAATGTCTGCCTGGCCAGTGCAATACAACATACTAAAGTCAATAGTCCATTGTTTTCCTGTTGATTTATCAAAAGATTGCTCTGTACTTCTTCATTTCTGTGTCATCATCCTAGGAGCTCAAATTCACCTACTAGCTCACTAGGAAATTTTTGTAGGTGTTCCTCATCAGAACATATGTAGAGTTCTGTGGAATAGGTTAGAATATTTTATGCCCAGCTATAAACTTTAAATTATTTCCCGGGTCCCTCTGGCAGTGGTGGCCTGTATTTTCAGTACCCCTTTGTCTTCTGGTTCATTAGTGAACTGTTAAATAGCAAAGGGCCAAGAACTGTTCTTGGTGGGTCCTACTTAGTTACAATTTCATGTTAAATAATGTCTTTTTAAAATTTAATTTTATTATGTTTGCAAATGACTTGACTTTTAAATCAAAATAATGAATTGATAAACCATTTGTGTTTGAAAATACCAGATACATTCTGTTAGCACTCCTTTCATGTTTAGTATTACATTCACCACTTTTTAGCGGTCGACATTTTTAGCTGTGGACTGTAGCAGAGCCACTAAGTTGATCAGTGGGCTGGAGCACCTCTCATATGGAGACAGATGAGAGAGTTGGGGCTCTTCAGCCTGGAGAAGAGAAGGGTCCGTCGAGACTTTACAGCACCTTCCAGTAAAAGGGCGATGGAGAGGGACTTTTCATGAGGGCTTGAAGTGGATAGAACATGGAGGAATGGCCTTAAGCTGTAGGAGGGCAGGTTTAGATTAGATATTCGGAAGAAATTCTTTACTGGGAGGGTGGTAAGTTTGCTCAGAGAGATTGTGGACTCCTCAGGCCTGGAAGTGTTAAAGACCAGGCTGGATGGGGCTCTGAGTAACCTGCTCTAGTGTAAGGTGTCTCTGACCAAATGTGATCTTTAAGATCCCTTCTTCCAACTCAAATAATTCTATGAGTTCCTGTGTATATACATTAATTTTAATGCGGGCAGGCATATATTTGGATATATTAATATGAATATTTAAGAATTTAGTAACAATATCTGAAGCTGGTTTCTCAAAACTAAGTTTAATAAAGAAATCCTCAGTTTCAGTGATGCTCAGAGCAAAATTTCCTTTGACTTCTGTGAGGCCCATATTGTACATACCTGGGCTTGCATATGTGTAGCCTGTATATCTGGAGACTCTAAATAGTATACATATCCAGTTTTGTTTCAACTTAATAATTTAATTTATTGAACAGTTTATTCAGATACTAATCCAGCAAAATAATAGACCTCTAGCTGTCATGCTTGTCAGGTAATTATGTCTTAAGAAAAAAATTGTTTTGTTAAGTATTTGAATGTGATAGCTGACAGGGGGAGACTTTGGAAAAATGTTTGGCTTTCCTTTCTATGCTGAAAGCTACCTTGTCAGTCCTCCTGTGGTTAGAGAACAAATGCATGTGAGCAAGAGCAAACTGGGTTATGTTAGCAATGGGCAATAGAAGGACATTCTCAGTGGGGTCTGGAACTTACTGTCAGTGCCACAGTCCCTAAAATTTGGGACTTGTCAGGTTGATTCCAGGCAAAGTCATGCCTGTACTGCCCCTGGGGTTCAGTTCTTGCAGAGGGCAGCTTGGTGTTGCCAGTGGAGCTGTTGGGGAGATGGATGACAGCGGGGATGCTGTCCGCCCTTCACGGGAGGCAAAGGAAGTGTAGCAAGAGTCACTTCGTGCTTCTCTTTTTGGATATGAGTTCTTTGTACAGAAGGTAGGTACTGAAGACGTACCACTCTCCCTTAAATGCCTTTGCCTGCAGAAAAGTGGTAGAATTGGGAAAAAAAAAACCAACCCCAAACCTCATTTCTTCCCTTAGTGTTGCAACTTTGGCCATGCTTGTCCTTGGGGTGATGCTGGTTCCATTAGCTCAGCTTGCGCAGTGTGTATTTTGTGCTCTTCCTAATATTTGGACATAAGTACTGTGCTAGTAACATAGAGCAGCACATGAATATTAAGAATTTGGAAGCACAAGTGTACATCAGTATAAAATGAAAGCTACCAGAAACATTTGGCTTGCTAGTTTTTGTTTTATTTTTTTTTTCAGTTGGCCCCACTATTAAGTGTATTGAAATGTGTTACCCAGTTTAGCATTTGATTTATGTGAAAGACTGTTAGCCTCAGGATTCAGCTGCAGCTTTCTGCTGGAGAAGTGTTCACTAAATGTCTGTATTTGGGTCTTCCTTGTATACTGGAGGAGCCCAGGCAGGGAGAAACCTTCCCTATTGTCTCAAAGTAACTTTTACTCTGTGTTTCTCTTCCCACCATATGATAAATTACCCCAGATTGTTTCATTGTGGTATGGGTTTCCTTTTGGGCTTTTTTTTTTTTCTTTTTTTTTTTTTTTTTTTTTCTAATTTTTTTTTTTTTAAATTTAGGAACTTTTGTGACATCATTATCTATAATATCTGGAGGATAAAAAAGAATACCCTTTCCCAGTTGGGAGTAAAAAGTCTGATATGTGCAATGAGATGCCATTTATTAACTTTCACAGAAAGCTCTGTTAGCCAGTTATTTATAAACTCTGACATTAGAATTGTGTTTAAATCTATTTCTCAAGTAATTATGATGCCAAACATACTTCCAAAGCTCAGGATTTCTGCATAGTATGCACACAATATCAGAGCATAATATTTATTATGTTTGTAGGCCCAGAGGGGGAAGAAGGGTGCCAAGTAAATGTAGTGAAGGCTGTCTAAATTATTTCAACGGTTGAAGGATGAGGGAACATTTTAATCTTAGAGGCTGTGGGAGTTTGGGAGGAGTGTTTCTGGGAGGAGAGTAAGTATAGACTGAGATTTGTAGTGATTCAGAATTTTTTAGTAAAAACCATGTGGAGAAATTGCTAATTTTGGGCTGATAGGTCATCTCTGGCAGTTCTTTACAATCTGACAAACTTGTTTCCTGCTAATTGTACATGTTCCAATTATGTTTGAAGGAAATTTAATTGGAGTCATTTCAAAAATCGCATCCAGTAAGGGAGAGTTAGGGAATACAGAGGTTTAGAATTGATATGTAGCAGCAAAAGATAAATCAGGGAATGTGACTCTAGGACAGTTTGAAGTGATATGCCAAGGTAGGCAGTCTGGTCACAGGTGCGGTGACCTCTCTCCAGATTCTGCTGGACTCTGTATATCAGAAATCATGTGTGTCTTTTCTGGGCATCAGGAGGGGTGTATGTATTTTTTAATTTTTATTTTTTTCCCCAATTTGCAAATTCCTCTGGGATTCAGCTGCCCAAAGTGGTTACACTGCCACGGTGCCAGGAAGGCTCACAGGGTTGTACAGGTGCTTGCTCTGTCTGACAGGTGATACAGGAGACCTTGGTTGATTTTTAGATGACTTACGTGCTTGTGGGTGGAGATTTTTAGAGGAAACAACATATTATTTGCAGAAGATCTCTTTGTAAATCTTTTAAAAATGGTTTGCCAGAAGGGTTGTATCTCTCATATGGTTTTAGCAGTCTGGATTCTAAGGTGTTCTGTCCTGTTTAGAAAGGAAAGCACAAACCAGCTTTGTGGAGGTCTGACAGAGGTGCGGGATATCAATTCTGTGCTAAGTAGGAGTTTATTTACTTTCATTAATTTAAGGGAAAGCACCTTTAAATGAACTGTTTGAATTCTTTGTCTTGGTTTTTGATTTTTATAAGATTGGTTAAAAATTAGTGACAGTATATTTAAACTCCCTTGATTTAATGCTTTTTTCAGCAGTTACCACGCATTAGCCAGAAGGCATGGGAGTGTGTCTGTGCTTACCTAACCTGCTCCAGTGCTGTGCTGGTTTTGGCTGGGTAGAGTTAATTTTCTTTGCTGTGGCAGGTATGAGGCTGTGTTTTGGATTCGTGTCGAATGCATGTTTGATAATATGGAGATGTTCTTGATATTGCTGAGCAGGGCTTACACAGAGCCAAGGCCTTTTCTGGCCTTTTTCAAGGTACAAAGGGATATTCCATGCCATTTGACCTCATGCTCAGTATATGAAGTGGGGGAAGAAGGAGGGAGGAGGGGATGTTTGGAGTGGTGGTGTTTGGTTTCCCAAGTCACCATTACATGGGATGGGGCCCTGCTCTCCTAGAGATGACTGAGAACCTGCCTGATAATGGGAAGCAATGAATTATTTCCTGGTTTTGCTTTCTTGGGTGCATGGCTTTTGCTTTCCCTATTAAACGAGTTTCTTTTACCCTTCCAGCTCTCTCCCTGATCCTGCTGGGGGGACAGTAAGTGAGCAGCTGCCTTAGGGCTTGGCTGCTGGCTGGGGCTAAACCACGACAAATGCTGAAGATGAGTTCACTTAAATCAGAGGTGAACAACCCAAGTGCTATGATAAACTTGCTCCTGGAATAACAGGAGTTTGTGTGCCCCTAGAGGATGGTGACTTCAGTCTGGGCAGTCTTGCCTCTTGGAGAAGGTAAATGTCACCAGCTGGCCCATCTGTAGTCCTCCCAAACTATAGGAAGTTGGTAGCAGGTTCATCTCAAGCTGTGGTTCACAGTTCCTTCCTCTGAATGGCACATGGTGAGGATTGGGAACAGTCTATCACAATATGCTCTTTGGAATATGGTTTGAAATTACTGAGCCATCCTTTAAATCTCCCTGAAGCCAAGTGTAGAGCTTCATAGTTACGCAATTTTCTCTTTATGTAAGTTCTTTGCTTTCTCATTTCCCCTTCCTCCTTGTAAACAAAATAGAGAATGATGAACACAATTGAAAGAAATGTGCTTTGGGAAATGGAAAGCGGGAGAAGTAGACAGAAATCTATTTTAAACCCATCAGTATTATAACCGAAACAATAGAGTAAAATGTTAACTTGCTTTTGCAAAACATTGTCTTAAGTTGGCTGCTTACCCAAGAGCTGAATAAGGAACTACCCTATCTAGACAATAAGTCATCGAGTAAGACGGACTTATATGCCATACTGATTTTAGCTGATAAACTGGATAAGCAGTTATACTTTATTTCAGGATTTAAATAGGATTTATGTCTCATGTATTAAGAAGGTAGTTGTTTTGATGCTGTGTAATGCAGTGATTTGCATGGTATGCTTCCTTCATTGCTACTTCTTTTACCTGTTCTTTGCTGAGTTACAAACTCAGATTTTACTTCTATTAATTTAAAAACACGAGACTTATAAAAAAATGTGTGTACATATGTCACAGCTAAGAGTGAAGGCTCTTAGGCTTATTTTCCTTGTACTCTTCTGGTCATACATTTTAAAGGAGCAAGAAGGAGAAAAAGACCAAAATGAAAATCAAGAGGCAATCAGCTAAAATTCTTTTAATGAGAAAATTAAAGTTCATAAACATGCTGTTTATCTGAATTTTTATTTAATACCAATTTCTTAAGTGTAGTTTAAATATTAAGACTAGGTAAATAAATGTGAGACTAAAAGGTAACATGTTTTGTAAACGTGGGTGAGAATATAGTGAATGTTTTAAGAGTGGAGAAAGATAAACCTGGCATCCTACTTGGGCCCAGGGCCAGGTTGAATGGGGATTTGAGCAACCTGATCCCCCTGGCAGGGGGATTGGAACTAGATGATCTTTAAGGTCCTTCCCAACCGAAACCAATCTGTGATTCTAGCATAAATGAAACAAAGCTCTATAATTTTTGTTGTACATTGGAACTCTGAAGGAAATGTTTGAGGCAAAGAATAAAAGTCTGGGAGGTAAGAGCAATAGTGTACCTGAGGGAAGGCAAGAGAGGAGGGGCTAAAGAAATGAGAAGTAACTAATGTTAATTCAGGTATATCTAATGCTGGGAGTGTACCAAAGGAAGGTTAACTCTGGAGAGCTTGGATGCTAGAGGAAGCCTTTACTACTCCAGGCAGTAGTAGAGGAGGACTTGAACAAGGACATTAAAGATGAGAATGTCCAGATTTAAGCAGGTGCATCTCATCTCAACGTAAGGACAGTATAGAACAGTCCTTTGCCTCATTGCTGATGGGGTTGAATCTTCAGCTCATACTGCTGTTGCAAAGCTGGTAGGATGTTTTAATTATTATAATTTTTTTTTAGTCATAAATCAGACGCATCAAAAGCTTCTTACCTGTCTTGCCTCTGTCATTACTTTGAACATTTTACTGCAAGGAGGATGTTTTAACTGTTTACTGCTTTCCATTCTAATAACCTAAATTTTGTGCACATTTTAACTCTACCTGCTACAATTGCATTATATGCTAAGTAATATATTTGAGAGCTTTCAAAGCTTGGAAAATGTTAATCAATGCGAGACCTAACTCCATTCCCAGAGGTTTTTTTTTTTGAAACTTAGAAATGAGTATGAATTATTCTCTTCTATGACGTGTGCATGAAATAAATAAAACCTCACACTTTTTAATGTTAAATATTTTGTGTTACATTCCAAGATGGAGCAATAAGAGGATGAGATCTCCTCTACAAGGAGGATGAGTACATTCACAGCAAGACACGAGCTATATAAATGGCAGGCCACAAATGTTTTTATTGAAAGTAGCACAGGGCTCTCATGTGACAATTTTTCCATTTTTTACGTCATACATCTTCCTAAACATGGAAGTGAAGTATGATTTTGTTTTCCTCCCATAAACTTGAGTAAGATACAGCAGAAGAAAACATTTTCAGAGAAGTTATTGCATTTGCTTTTGTCAAGTTAATATTTACAGATGTTGTCTTAAGTATTTATGGAATTCGGAATGTATAGCAGGAATAGGGCAGTAAACATGATTTTATGTATAAATATGTGTAAAATATATATGCACATTTTCATAAAAATCAAGGTAAAAAAAGTTGATGAGCTGAGATAATGTTTCAATTGTTTTTAATAATACAATTATTAAGTGTTTTACAAAACCAGGTATAATTTAGGTATTAATTGCCAGAAGATGATCAGATGATAACATTTCTAGATGACATACGGAATTAGAATAAAATATACCTTCTGTACCTGCAGAGCACTCCAGCTGTCTTGACATACAGATGCAATTATCTTTAGGAGATATTTGAATTAACTTGTCCTGCATTACTGGACTTGAAGGGAGGTTATGTTGGGTAAAACTCAGCACCTTGTCTTGTTTCAGGTTAAAAGATAATTCTGCTTCTATTTGCTTTTCTTTTTTTCCTATCAACTCACATCTCCTGAAATCTTCCTCCTTATTTTCTGAAAATTGAGCTTGTTTAAAGTGCTATGAGTACTCTGAATTACTTTTTTAAAAGTCTTTTTGGCTTGAACATTGATGTAAAAAGCTCAAAACATCTCTACACCAAGATTTAGTGCTTCCAAGTTAATTAATTTCCTAAAAGGACAAACAAGGTATTTTTACAGTCTGTTCAGGAGTTGATGAATTATGGAGGAAATGTGAACACAGTCATCATACAGCAAGCAGCAGGTGGTGTTTGGAATGTGAACTCACTCACTTGTGCTCTGGGTGTGAATGTGGAGGGACAGTGCCCTCTGCTCTCTGGTCTGATGGCCTGGTGAAGAGCAGAACCACCTTGCTGTGTCCCCCTGGTGCTCAGCATGGCACCTGCTGTGTGAGAGCAAGCCACTCTTCATTCGGTTTGTCTAAAGCTGCAGGCGCTTCTGATTCCAGGAGGTGGTACTGTGAGAGCCTCTTGCTAGCGCCATTAGGTGTCACAAGAGACAGACTGGCACAGTCTTTAGGGACTCCTACACCATTTCCCTGGAAACATTGTGGTCTTAGGTCTTACAGAAATTGTTCTGATTCTTTTTTTGCCCATTTAAGGGCTCTTGGAAGCCCTGGAGAGTAAGAGAACATTGATAATCCTTCAGTGGAAAAGCAGCACGGACCTTTGGTCAGGATAATGATGTCTGCTTGGCCAAACACTGAATTGTGGGTGGAGGCCAGCCATGTAGTCTGCTCTCCCTGTAGCCGTGCCTTTGGTGGCAGATTCAAACTGATGCTGGTGTCGCTGGGACAGGCTGGCTTGGGCAGAGTGCTGTGTTTCCAGGCCATTCCCTGCTTGGCAGCAGGACTGGCTCAACCTTTTGCCCAGTGCTTTTGTATGAAGTTGATCCTGTTGGCCCAGCTCCAGACTGCCTGCCCTCACATCACCATCCTGTGGCAGGAGGTCTGACACATGCAGCCAGCTCCAGCACAGAGTCTGGAGACTTGGGGGAGAAAGCAGAGACAGTCATGGAAACAAACCATAGCTCCTATTTTGGTGTCTGTGCCTCTGCCCCCTTTGCAGCTCTGTGTACCTATGTTGTGCCTTGTCACCACACAGACCAAACGTGCTCCATTATGACATAAAAAAACTTGCACGAGTTGTCCTGGGTTAACTTTACTCAATATGAAGTGAAACCTTATAGAGACGCTTATTCCCTTTCACCATTAGATGGAGCAAAGAGCTGTTCTCCCCCTCTATTCCTCAGAGCTGAGAGGTCTCTGCTTAAGCTCTTCCTGGGAGCAAATGAACTTCCAAGGGCTGTGTGTTTGCTTCAGTTCAGAAAAATAAAGTGCCCAATGCAGAATCCCAGTATGTTTCGCCATCTATTTCAAGCTGAAAGACTAAGTATGTGGTAAATTAATACCATCTGCAGTGAAGCAGCTTTTATGCACAAGCTCAATCTTGCATGCATGATTTCTACTTGAACCCTCTTAACTTGCCTGGAAAGTTAAGCCAAAAGGATGTATAATCAAATACTTCCTTTTAAGAAGTGACTTTTTGCCAACAGGAGGTGAGTATGACTTGTGCTGAAAACTTAAATTGAGACGTGTAGTTCTTGATTTGCAAATAATTTTCCATTGATGCACCTTGAAAAACAACTTGATAAGTTGTTTTGTGTGATAGATTCTTTTAAAAATATACTTCTTTCTCCATTAACTCTTGCTGCTCTTTGTTTAGGTGTTTGTAAGGAGGGAGGGAATGAACATGGAAAGGAGCAGGAAAGGAGCACTCCTTGTGCCCAGCTGTGGTTGAAGTTATATGTGTTTTTCTGTATGCCCATGCATACCATTGTGTTGTGTTTATTTTTAAAGAACATTTGCTCGATCAAAATGGTATTTCTTTCTCGCTGTTCCCCACTGAAGCGTGAGTTGCATCTGGTAAGCACAGAGTTGTTTATGCTTTCAGTTTGGGACTGAGAGCCAGGTTAGATTCCTGGCTAAGCTTTTCCCTTACAATGTGTCGTTAGTTTCTTTAACTGCTCGTTCTTTCCTGTTTGTGCATTTATTAGGTTTTTTTTTTTCCTATGCTGAGCAAGTATTTAATAATTTGATTCTGCAAATATTTATTCATTTGCTAAGCCACTGGAGTCTCATACCTATAGCACATCCTGCAAGAGGACTGATGTAAAACTGGCTTGGGGAATTCAGAAATAAATAATGGTCAAAAGTAAATCTTGCTGCGTGCAGCTTGTCATACTGTGTTTGCAAGTGCACAGTCACACTGTATTGTAATAATTTGCTAGCATATTTTTCTGTTCATATTATGCAGCATTTATTGAGATGATGTTACATCAGATGTTCTACTTTTTTTCATGACGTAAAAGTGTTATGCCTTTTAGCAACTCCTTGGACACAATTTTAAGATGTCCTGCCTTAATTTATAAGTCACTATTCATGGCTATCTAGGTAATTCAGTCAGAAAGGATATGATTACTCATATGGATTTTTTTGAGTATAAAAAAAAGAGATGAGTTGTCTGTTCTTTACAAACTTAATGTTGGCTGAACTTTTTAATGGTTCTGTCATAAGGCATCTCACATAAGGTGGGATCTTGTTCTTTGGAGGGGACAAAGCTGTTTGGTAAGCTTGCTGCTATTGCATGAAGCTCTGTAAATTTGTACAAAGCAATGTCAGGAGAGAGGGTTTTTGGAGAATGGGACAAAGATATTGTGACGGGATTTTGGGCATAGTTCAGTCCTTGGACATAATCTAGTTCATTATTGCTTTGACTCTAAGTGCTGTAGAGAGATCACTGCAGGCTTACCAAAAGTAATGTGATCTATGGATAGCTCTTTTAAATAGAAGCTTCCATTGCAGACTTGGATTTTAAGTGACTTATCATTCCACAAAGATTATTAGAGCCTTAACTCCTCCAGTTTTTTACAAAGCTAAACATTTAAAGAACATTCAGGTTGCTTGCTTATTCATAGGGAAGAGTCAGTTGCCTATGATTCACTGCAGTGAATATTCAGTCTAGTCTTTCCCTCTCATTGTCTTCTCTTGTAGTCTGGTGTGTGGTTTATTTAACTTCAAAATCTTCATGGATCACCTCTACATCTGTAGCTGGCCTCTCATAAGTAGCAGTAATATGTGTGTGGTGATACAAACAGAATATTGTAGTATTGTTATGTGATGTAGTTAATAAAAACTTACTGAATGTGTTTTTGATCTGGTATTCTTATAAATAAAAAAAATTAATTACTGAAGGAAATAAAACATTGAACTGGATTAGCATGCACCACTACGTTAGTCAGCTTTTTTTTTTTTCTGTAGTAAGACCTAGGAAGAATTCTTTTAGTAGGTGAACTGAAAAATCTGGTTTTCTACAGTTTAAAACTACATTTTCTTTTCCTCCCATCTGTGAATATTGCATGCATTTCATGCTGTGGAAACAACAGTCTTGCTCTGTGCACAGTATGGTGCAGTGGCCAGGACACTCATTAAGGAACTCCAAATTCACATTTGTTCCCTAACATGTTCTAAAGCAGAAATATGATAAGCAGTTCTCGAGTGGGTTTTTAGGGGTGAGTGGGGTGGATTTTTTTTTTTCCTTTGCTTTGGTTTTTTGTTTGTTTGGTTTGGTTTTGGAATCACACTTTAGGAGAAGGGGTGAATATTAAGATGTAAATATTTGCACACCTTGATCTGGATTCTCATTAAAGTTTTTAGAGTTACTGGAAGTACATATTTCTTTCAGTGCATTTGTCAAATAGTTAAATGACCTTTCTATCATTAAAAATAACTGTGTTCCCAAGGTAGCTGATAACTCTTTGTCCTGTGGGAATAAGCTTGAGAATACCAAAATGACTTGGCATGTTATCTCTGCTTAATATGCAAGCAATCATTCTAACACTTGAGTATTTTTCTTACAGCAACATTCCATTCATATTTTTGTTTATACCTAATTATTTATGGAATAAATACACTACTACATGAGAAGTTTTGTGCTATGTCTGTGCTATATGTACATGCTGTGCACGTACGGAACTAAAAGAAGTGGAAATTTTAAAGACTTACAGTAACATAAAGGTTCTTACGAAAGGAATAACCTGTTATGAAACATTATTAGAGCACTAGTTATAAGTAGCAGTGAGCTGGGAGCTGTGTTGCTGTTGAAGTAAGGGCTTCTGACATGATGTTTGCTTGCTGAAGGCTCCCAGCAGCCACGAGCCTTCTGCAGTGTGAGGCTTTCCACTGAGGATGGGCATGGGGGGAAGCACTGTTTCCAATGAAGCCAAATAAGTGTCGTTTTATCCATAGGAGGAGGTGTGGATGGCAGAGAACAGTTTTTTGAACAGTCAGAGGACAGACAGTGGATATAGTGTTTATTTTGGTTTAGAGTTTAGGTAAAAGCTAATCTCTACTGCTTGTGACTGATCAGTAAAAAACTAAAAAAAGTGAAACGTTTAGCTGTTCAACGGGCATTTTCTGGCTGCATTCAAAACCTCAATTTCTTTTTAGATAGTGCATTTCTCCGTATGCTTCCTGTATTAAAAACCAGGACGAAAGTTATTACCCCTCTCATTTTCTCATTAGTTCTGTACAAACATTCCCCCTACCCTCACCCTGTAAGGATCTCCACGGGGCCAAAGGCCTTTATCCGCAAGCAGTAGAACTTTCAGTCACCTGTGTGTTGGGTGCCGGTGGCCCTCTGAGCCATTGCTAATGGTTTGACCACAGGGTGGATCTCAACATCAAGAAGCTGAACGTGTCCTTTCTGCTTTCAAAATTGGGTGTATGTGTGAGAGGAAACAGGAGCTATTATTTTGTACTGCTATTGGAATGAAATAAAAATCCCCAAAACCAAACTGCAAAACCAGGATTTTTTTTGGCCTGTTTTCCAAGAAGCAAAAGCGAGAGGTATTGTTGTTTATTTGGTTGGTTTGTTGGGTTTTATTTTGGAAAAAAACATATGTCACTGTGCAGAGAGGGCAAGAAACCTTCCAAGCAACTGAAATTGCTAGTGTGTGCCATTTTTCAAATTGCTCATTAACGTGCTAGAGAAGGACTGAGTGTTTAGGTGGGGGAAGAAGGAAAGTCTTGACACTGAAGTTGGAAAAGCTGTTAATGTTGTGACAGAAGTGACCTGCAGTGTACTCCTTTTACAATAGTTTCTGTACCTAAGGGACGAGGTCAGTAGAAGAAGTGATAGATTTTTAACATGAATGGGCACAGCCATCCACTATAGATCTAAAAACCTGTAGGACATTTTTATTGCTGGCCCCAAGAGTAAGTCCTGGAGTACTACTGCAAATTTCTCTAGAGGTGCCTAATCAAAGAAATCCTTCTGAACCACAAAGTGCTTGGAGACATCGGGAGGTTTTTTTGAGTGTTGTTGTTTTCTTTCCAAGCACTTTAAATGTGGTTTTAACTTTGCAAAACCACCACAAGCACCTTCCAGACCTGAAACAGTCGTGCTCTTTAGGACGAGATAATCTCAGACAATGAAAAAGCGTGAGGGCCTCTCACGAGAGGAAGGATTTGAGTGGCTGAGCCAGAGCTGGCGTGTGGCCCTGGCCGGGCTGGCTCTGCCCTGTGCCCTGCGCTGGGGCGTTCGTCACACGGCGAGGGAGCAGGAGCTGCAGTGCTGCCAGCCAAGGTTCTTTGGAGACAACAACAGCCTTGTGAACAAGCAGGAGCACCACAGAGGAGGTTTTTTCTTTTTCCTTTACCTTGTTGAACCTTTACCTCTATTGAACTTACCCTGTGTCTGGCCCAGCTGCTGAGATGGAAACTGTTGGCTATGGGCTGATCTTAAAAGGAAAGCACGAGGCAGGCAACAGGGCTGGTTGTATTCTGCATGTTACATTAATTTGTACAGAATATTCCCATCTGAAGGTCTGGGCAGATGTACAAGGCTGCATTAACAATGTGTGAACAAAATGTACATGGATTATGTAGCATTCCTTGTTCCACTTGCAGCAGAAGCTGCCTGAGGAGAATGAGACAGTGAGGAAGCGGTGATGGAGCTCAGGGCGAGAGCAGTGAAGCTGTCGGTGAGGCCATGCTTTATGTTCGAAATGGCTGTGTTCTTTGGGAATGGTTTTGCTTTGCTCTACTGGGCACATAATGTGTTTTTGCACACAGAAGCACATGTTGTAGCTTCTGGATATTTTTTGTGATGGTATATAAGATGAGGTGAACTTTAGGGGTCCCCCTGAGGCTTCTAAATGCTCCATTAGCAATTTGTATTGAAGATTTCTGTTCAAGCTGCCTTACTTTGTCATGATGTGAGGTTCAGTGTCTTTGTTTCTAGTAAAGATAGTGCTTTATTTTCTACGTGAAACTTGCTGTGGCTGTTCCTTTTAAGGGTGACAATGTGCGGATGTTCCTTTTAAGGACATTTGTAGGTTTGTAACCCTGAAAGTGCAAGTTATCTTGAGAATATTATAATTTCTTAAGAAAGAAAATGAGTCAGCCTTGGCTTACAAAGCCATTCTTATTGTCAAAGCCCTCATATTGTCTTCCTTATCCCACCTGCAGTTGTGTAGCCAGCCTTGTCATTTCTCATTTCTCAGCTTGGCGAGTTCCAGTTCCATTATTTATGCATCTCAGGACTGGCAGTCTTCCACTGCCATTAAGAGGGTGATTTGCAGATCTGCAAGCACAAAACTTTTTGCATTGAGGACAGCCTCGCATTTGGTTTACAGCTGGTTACTGGTAAGACAAGGAAGATCTTGATCCTGTGACATTGGAAGGTGAAAATCAGTGACGCTGGAGTTTGTGACAGAGCTGTGGTTCATGAGCCTGGCACAGCGACAGCTGAGGAACTGTACTGAGGAACCAAGACCAGCCCTATGTGATGAGCTGTCAGGGTAGCTCTGACAAGAATAATTCTGTTTTCTTTAATTGTTTGGTTTTGGCTTGTTTTTTGTTTGTTGTAGTTTTTTTTTGTTTGGTTGGTTTTTTTTTTTCTGAGGCATTTTTGTCTAATAAACATCGGTAATCACCCCTTCTTTCCGTTTCTCATAGTCTTTGTGTGATGAATCACAAGAAACGTACGTCACTGAAAATGCAGAAACTCTCAGAATTTTTAGTTGTGAAATCTGGCAGTCGAGTTGTCAGTTGAGATTTGTCTGCGAATCACAGTATCATGACTAAAATTATCTTTCATAAATGTAATGAAACAGGCGGAAGTCTATCTTAAACTATTAGTTGAATGGCAGAGCTTATAATGTATAAACATTGATTTCATTGTAAGGTCTCTATAGACTGGGGAGAAAAATGCTGCAGTATTTCTGACAATTTCCCAATATCCAATTGTGACATCTTCTCAACGGATTAAAAACCTCATTTTGTTTAATAGCAGAGTTACTTCTGGATAGCGAAACAAAAGTTTTATCATGTGAGCTGCATGATCAGGCCTGATTCCCCAATTTTTCAGAAGTGGGAAATAACTGTCTTTTCATGAATTTGCTCCCATCTCAGACATGAAATAAATGTTGTACTTTTTCCCAGTTTAAAGACTTGGGAAATAAAAAGAAAAAAGTAAGTGGCCATGATATCCTTTTTTTGTAATTCAGGATCTTAAGCTTTAAAGATAAATGCCAAATTATCACCAGATCTGTAATAGTGCTGCAATAACTCTGAACTGAAAATACTTTTGATGTTTAATTTCTGCTGTTTCCACCAAGGTTTTATAGCATTACAAAATTAATGACTCCTATTTTCTTCTTTTCACTTAGTGCTTCCCTGTAGTATTCATTTGGTTCATTAGTAAATCAGCTCAGCTGCAGAATCTTAGGAAAAACACCTAGGCTGAGGTTTAAAAACACAGATTGCCTCTCAAGTAAAAAAACCAACCCAAACCCCCCAAAAACAACCTAAATGCCACATTTCACTTTTACTCCTTTGTGTAAGGCTTGCCAGATGTCCTGCAGACCTTTGTTAAACATGCTAAAAATAAAATGCATACTGATATATCTGGGATACTGAATTATTGCTTCATGTTGTCCTGGCTGTTTATTTAATCAATATTTTTGTCTGTCAGATTCTCTTGGTATTATTTTGATGGATGTTTGCTAGATTCCAATGTCAGCCAGCAAGTATTTTCCCCAGAAGAACTGACTAGCTGAAAACCTTTTTGATAAGAGGGGAAAAAGTAAATAAAATAATTGACTCCAGCCAATACCAGTTGGCTTCATCGAAGACTATTACTCAAAATGCCAAATCTAGTTTTCTGCCACTGTTGTGAGCTATTCCTTCTGTATAGCACACTTCGCCCTAACAGTTCCACTTTAAAGTCACTGGTTGTCATGACTGAAATACAAATGTCTGCTGTAACCCTGAGTATTTATTTTATTCAGTCTGTAGTTTGTAGGGCAGTTTGGTAGGTATAATGGATTCACAGAATCATCAAACAGTTGGTTTTTTCTGCACCCTTCTTCTAAGGCATCTTTTACAGACTTCTTCCCACCCTCCCTCCACCCCTTTCCCCCCAGCTCCCCAAAAAAAAAAAAAATTTAAGCAGGTATGTTAGAAAATATACTTTATTTTCTGAGCTACTCCTTACAATCGATGGTCTCCCCTTATGAAAGCAGGTTGTATAGCAAAGAATCCTCTACAGGAATGCATTTTAATCTACTGTTAATGAATACTCTTATATAGAAATGAAGGAATAGAAATTTGTTAGTTCCTTCCTTTGGTAATTACGGAGATAGAGCCTTCTAATCTAGTTTCCTGTTACATTAATATAATGGAACCTGTTTCCTCTGGAAATTTACCCTTTAGATGGCTGTTTTAAAAGATCACAGTTAGTTCAGTCTTTTATTTCACATTATTATACTCATCCTCTTGAGAATGGCACTCATTGTTCATATCTAGACCATTACTGTAGGTGCAGCAGTGTTGTCATTAAGCAGAAATCAAACTTGTGTTTTCTCATGAGCTGTGGGTCTAACCTCCCTGCTCAAGCAGGGTCATCCCAGAGCACAAGGCACAGGATTACATCCAGACAGTGCTTGAATATCTCCAGTGAGGGAGACTCCACAACCTCTCTGGGCACCCTGTTCCAGTGATCACACAGTAAAGAAGTTCTTCCTTATATTCATGTGGAATTTCCTGTGTTCCAGTTTATTCCCATTGCCTCTTGTCCTATTGCTCAGCACCACTGAAAAGAGCCTGGCTCCATCGTCTTGGCATGTCCCCTTCAGATGCTTATGTATATTGATAAGGTCTTGTTCCTTTGTCATGTTTTATGTGCAGGATTTCTTGTTTTACTGTATTTTGATGTTGGACAAAGGATTGTTAGAAAACACAAAAAAAATTTATTTTCACAGGGCAATGATTTTAAACCTGTAAGTTTATATTATAAAGCCTGACAAGTATGTGAAATTTTCAAGAGAAGTTCATGTGATGAAAGGCATCTAATCAAAAGTTGAGTGACTTCAAAGAAAGCTTCTAAAATGGTGTGGGACCATGGAAAATAATGGTATAAAAGCGTTTCAGAAAAGGAGTAAATTTCGGAGGCATTCAGAGAAAAACAGGTGATTGGAAGTTCCTCATATGAAATGGAGGAGCCCAAATAAAGTGATAATTTATTAAAACTTTAAACATGCATACCAAATCAGTTGCTATTAGAACCGTTATCTGAGTTGGGGTCTCGTGAGATAGGAAATGTTAGGTTCAAGTTTTGCTGTCTTCTGAAACATGGCAAATCTCAAATGACGGGACACCAGTCAGTTGTGGTAAAAGGGCAGAGCAAAAGGCTGATGGTGCTTTGGAATGCAAATGTATTATCCAAAGAATGTTCCCATCACCTGAACATGCTTGCTTTCTTTTGGAGGTCCCAAGAATTTTGTTTAACAAAGAATGTCACACAAAGAAAAAGTATCCTTTACTGTTAAAAGTATTTGGAAACTTTATTTTTCAATCTTCCTTCCTAGTTGCTTGCTCAGATTCATCATCTTGATTACCTATCTGTTCCTCTCGCAGTCTGTGAGTAAATCCAAATAATGTAGCTAACTGCAGTGCTTTCCAGGTAGCGAGTTAATTTTCTGTTCTTGGCCCTTGGCTTTTTTATTTTTATTTCCAATACTACCATCTAGCCTGTGTTTATAAATCTGCTCCTCTTGCCTGTCCTTCTATGCTGTAGATTGGGCTCTTTTCTTCCTCTGCCTGCCACTCGTGCACTTTGCATCTTGTCCATTATCAGTTTCCATTGGCAGAGGAAGGCACAAAGGCCATTCCATAAAACAGTAATAAATTTGAATATTATTTTTGCTTAGTAAAAGCAAACATTCCCCTTTACTACACTTCAAGTCCAGTGTCCAGTTCTGGGCCCCTCAGTTCAGGAGGGAGATTGAGGTGCTGGTGTGAGTCCAGAGAAGGACAATGAAGCTGGGGAAGGGTCTGGAGCACAAGTCCTGTGAAGAGTGGCTGAGGGAGCTGGGGTTGTTTAGTCTGGAGAAAAGGAGGCTCAGGAGAGACCTTATTGCTCTCTACAACTTGAAAGGAGGCTGTAGCCAGGTGGGCATTGGCTTCTTCTCCCAGGCAACCTAGGACAGGACAAGAGGATACAGTCTTAAGCTGTGCCAGGGGAGGTTTATGTTGGAGGAGGTTTACAAAGAATTTCTTCACAAAAAGGGTGATTAGATGCTGGAATGGGCTGCCCAGTGGTGGAGTCACCATCCCTGGAGGTGTTTAAGGAAAGACTGGATGCGGCACTCAGTGGTTGAAAGGTGGCACTGGGTCATAGATCAGATTTGATGATCTCAGAGGTCTGTTCCAACCTCATTGATGCTGTGATTCTGTGGAAAAAAAAAAGTAACATCAGTCTTAGAGACTTGCAGCTCTCTCTCGTGCATAGTGTGTTATTCCTCAGTATTTGTGAGAAATTAAACTGTTAAATATTTTCAATGAAGTGTTTTTGCATAAGTACTTGATCATATGTGGTAACAGTCTTTGGTCTAAAACATTCCAATGGTTTGGGAACTGCCAAGCTTCAAGTGAGCAATCAGGGTGCTGCAAAAGATGGGAAGGATGGTAATTAGAAAATAAAATGAAGATTATATTTTAATAATAGCAGGCTAAGCTTATTTGCAGTTTTGTTCAGTGAACTGCTTGCACCATGGTTGGTACTGCTTAATGAAAGACAAGAATAGGAATGAAAAAGACCTGTTGAGGGGAGAATGGCTGTATTACACTGTGCTACTGAAGGAGTTTATATGAGGAGACTGAAACTGGGGTGAGTTATAATAGGAGAGTATATTTGCACTGTGTTTAAGACTGTAGCATAATTTCCTCAGGTAATTGGAATGATTTACATCTGCTATGGATTATTTTAATTCTAGCTGTGTTTTCCACAAAGTATACTTCATAAAGTATAAGGGTGAGGCATCAAGAGATCGGAATTAATGCTGTTTAAGTACGAATTTTCTTTGTGATTGCTAAAATGTTCAACCATTTGAGCATACTCTCCCTTTCTATAAAATAGAAATAACTGAAGATACTCAATTGTTTCATAGTAAAATGAAGAGTAGTTGGAGAGAAAAAAAATGTGTGTCTTAATGGGAACATTTTGAACACATTGGTAACATACTGCAGAGAAAACCTTGGCAGTTTTCTCAGTGTCAGCTAGTTATGATCTTTCATGTGTGCACTTTCAGCTAAAAGATCCACATTTTAACAGTGAAGAATCATCCTTTTTCTTACCTTGACTTGCTTTGTTAAGTAAAACTCTTGGGGCCTCCAAAAGAAAGTAAATATGTTCACACGATGAGAACAGCGTTTGGATAATACATTATGTGATCCTCCTGCAAATATCCAATGTTTGTTTCATGGCCTTTTATTCTCAGAAAAACACATTCGTTTTTCATCTGTTTAAAAATAATGAAAATGTTTAATATATACTATATATACTTATACATCTGTATTGAAGGTATCCATAAAGACACCAGTGAAGAGTTGAGCAGTATTTAAAACCTGGTCAGTGGTGCTTCTTTTTCTGCCAGAGATCAGTCCCACTGCTCAGACTCTGAATCCGCCTGGAAGTGAATCTGGAGTTCCCTGGAGGTTTCATATGCCAGTTCAGGGTGGAAAGGGTTTGAGATCCTTCCTTTTGAATTCTGCTTTGTTTTTTGTGCAGCATTGGAGTCTTGCTGATTGCTTGGCAATGATTTCTTTCTTTTTTTCTACCTTGGGGGTTTTTTTAATTTTTTTTTTTTTTTTTTAAAGAAAAGGGACTTCTGCAGTGTGTAATTTCCCTATACTCCAAAGAAACCAGAAGTCTGAAAAAATATTAGTGTAACTTCTTATTATCTCATTGTTGTAGAGGAAGAAGCAAATAGGATTCACCTGCTCTAGAAAGTGAGGCTTGCACTTCTTCTTCTTCCTATAGCTGCAAATAACAGTAACTAAGACAGGAAGCTTTTTCTTCAGCTTCTGAGAAGATCTAGGAAGGGAAGAGCAACACAAAGGTGAGGTCCATACTAGAAATGATGAATTTAAATTTCAGTATCATTTTTTAGGCTGAAGGAACTAGGAGGCACCAGCTTTGTTACTAATGACAATATGCTCTTTGAGCTCTGAATGCTGTTATGAAACTTAAGAAAAGATCATCAGCTTTGGGGACCAAGGCTAAACCAACTTGCTGGGAGCCTGGTGCAGCTGGTGCTGTGTCCTTTGTTCTTTAAGCCTATTTTGTTATAAAAGCACTGAGGGGCCTCCAGGGTGTGATGTAATGGGATGCTGTTGCCTTGCTTGACTCCATCACTGAGTTTGTTTCCTGCAAGTCGTTGCAATTTTCTGTATTTTGTGGCAACCCTAAGTCTCCAGGCTGTGCTGGGTCCTTGTAAAATAATTAGGTTTTGAAGTTAAAGTGTGTGTATGGGTGTAAGAAACACCTAAGAGTAAGGTAATGCTTTCTGTCCTGTCAGGGATTGATCTCTACCTTTGTTATCCAAGGGTATTTGAAACTCCATCCAGATTTATCTCTGTTTCATTGCCCTTACTCAAAACAGGTCTCACAAATAAGGAAGTCAGTGAAGATAGTGTCTGTCTAGTCTGTGTTTATAAATGCAGACTCTGGTGCCTAGATGACACAGTATCTCCCACATCTTGTATAGAGGAAAGCTGAATCTGCTATCCCTCCTTTGTTTTCCAAATGCAGACTTTTTGTAATTTGTTCCTTTTTTTTGTTAGTGACAAACTTCGTCCTCAGAATTCAACGCTATTATTTTTGTTTCTCCCAATGAGAAGAAGTATTAATAGAGAATGTAGTGATTCAGGTATGACCAATCTTCCTTTGCATATAAAAATATAATCTGCATACAACGTAGTGCCATCATTTGCTAAGAAGCTCAGGAGCTGGGACTCTTGCAGAGGATGATGTCTGTCCCAGGATCTCCTGCAGCTCTTCAGCTTCCCAGGGACACATCATGTTGTATCCCTTGCAGCAGTTCTTCCTTGCTCTCTGAAATAGGAATCCCCAGTTGTATCTCTATTTGCCACCTGCACTGCAGGTTTGGGGCAGCTTTCAGCAGCTCATGATCACCTCTAGGAGTGTGTTTGTGTGGTGGCTATTCACCATAACTTGCATTTCAAAAAGTGAGTATGTGTAGTAGAGCTCGGAACTCACCAGTTATGTCTCCATACTAAGACAGCTGAAAACATGTCAGAAATGTCAGTCTTACAGGTTTGGATTCTGCAGGAAAATCATGTTGCTTGGCTGTTAGTTATACAGCAAACTAATGCAGCAGAATTAAACCTGAGCAAAATAGTGGAATCAGATATATTAAGAAAAGAATTACTTCCAAGCACACTGCAATGCAGATGAGAGTTTTTCTTGAAACATTGAGTACAGAGGCTGTTGTGGTGATAATTGTGTGTTATCTACCTTACTATCCAGTCACCTGTCATTTATAGTTTGATTTTTTTCCCCCTAGGAGTTTGTTGCTTCTCTTTGTACTTTTATTAACTTTTATGTGTGATTTTTTAAGGCATTTAGCAGCTTCAGCAAGCCATAGTGTGATCTGAAGAGATTTTTTGAGATGCCTAGGTTGTTAATCTGAATTTAATACAACATGAAAGAGAGTAACCAAAAGAGTTGTAAATAGTCAAGAGAGATTATGTTGAAAAAGAGACGACATTTTTTTGCTTACATGGAAAAGTGTTTTCTGGGAAGCATTTTGTGAGGTTATACAGGTAATTATTTTTCAGGTAGTAAGTTAGAAGAGAACCAAATCTTTGCTTACAACTTTTTTTTGCTTATGTAAACAAGTCCAAGCTTTACCTGATACATTTTTTTATACTTTTGAAAAGTGCAAGGATTAAATAAGAAAATCCAAAGAAAACTGCTCTGCAGAAGCATTACTGTCACTTCATGTGACAGACCAAAACCACTAAAATGTATCAAGTTTGAAGTAATACCAAATCATATATGATGCTGATGAAAGGCAGTTACTACTGTGGTAAATTCCACCAATGCACAGAATTTGACCAGTAACTTTGGAATTGAGAATCCTTTTTCTTTTATGCAGTCTCTTTTTCCTGGAGGGAAGAGAATAGGGGAAGAAAAAGAAAAGCCTGGGGACTGTAAAGTCCATACGAAGCAAATGATGGCTTTTCTCTCTAAAAGCATCATTCAGACAGTAGGAGTAAGAGGTATATAAAGCCTTTGTACCTGGCAGCCATTTGATGAACAGGCTATCATTATTTCTGTTAAACTCTTGCAAGTCTTCTGCTGGAATCTGAATTTGTAATTTTGAGCCTTTGGCAGGAGAGGATGGCAGTACTCTTTTTGCTTCTGAATCCAAACAATGAATGTGGGCATTCAGGAAGTTTTGCTGTATTACGTAAGCGCTTTTGTCAGGCCTTCCATACAGACTCCCCGTCATCTCAAATTAGTTGAAAATACACTGGCATTGCCTATTTCAAGCAAAGTGAAACCAGAGGAAAAAACCCAACAAGAGCAATAAAATGAAACAAAAAACGCCCCTAAAAACACCAACAAAAACCAAACAAAAACCCACTCAGAAACGGGAAGAAACATTCATAACTTTAAGTGGTGAGACGTGGACTGCATGTTTTTTTCTTCTCATGTTGTTGTTTTTTGCATTCCTGTGTGGATACGTGCTTAAAAAATGCCATCAACCTGTGTGCACCGATGAAGTTTGAGTGTATACCTCCTTGCATAGCAGAAACGCCTGGTGTAGACAAGACTGACGATACCTGTTGTTTAAGGATGACTTTTTTTAGTATTTTGAGGTGGGGAGTTTTTGTTTTTTGTTTTCTCTTTGAGGCAGGCATGTCCTACATGGAATGATACTCTTATGTTCTTTTTTTCTTTGCACTTCTGTACATCTGTGCATCTCTGGTATTTTTTTCTGTACGGCATATTCTGAACCCACGAAGGTGAGCATCATCAGTAAAAAACTCTGACATGTACATAACTCAAACTTGCATTGCAGGTGCAACAGGCAGACTGTTTCCATGTGGGGCATGTACAGGGATTTCTGTAACACATAACTAATTATGAGTAAGAGACAAATTTGGAAGCCACCTTGTCTTTCAGTGTGATGTCTGCTGGGTAACACCTCCCCACACCCTATAATCAGTTAGTTGATTGTGTAGTGACTCCTCACTGTTTAAGGTCACAAAAGAGATTCTCTAACTGAAGAACTTAGGGTTATGAACAAACAGTGGTTTAAATACTTTCACCCTTAGGATGTATCTCTTTGATCCAATTTTTCTAAAAAGCGCTCTTGTGTGATTGAAAATGTTCTCATTTCTGGAGTTCGGTCAGTGGTTCTGTAGGTTTTCCCAACTGTTTTCAGTAGCTGCTGTCTACATGCAGCCTGGCTTTGTGGACTGAGACAGAAAACTTATGATATTTGATGGCAGGGTTGTATGCTGAAGGTTTGCCTCTTTCTTATCAGTGGGAGTGTGCCCAATTGGCTTAATTCCTCTCTCAAGCCCTAACAATGGACACTTGACATTTGGTTTAACAGTGACAAAGTTGCATTGGTGTTGGCTTTTGTCTCCATGTCAGCACTGAGATCTCTGTTGTATTCTAATGTTGTAAGAGAGAGACCATTTTTAATATTTTTTTAGACATCCTACATGATTGTTCATTTGTAGCTGAATGTTTCTCATGATGTGATTGCAGTCACTTAAAAAAAGCTTTAAGAATCCTTCCTTTTTTCCCCATCTTCTCTGAATATTGCTGTAGGATATTGAATTCTGTTCCTGTTACCTTAGTAGAAATGTTTGGTGGAGGTTTTGATCAATCATATCACTGCTTTCTGCTTGCCCTCCAACTGCTCACTGTCTTGCACTTGTTTATTTCGAAAACTAGAAATAAAGACCACTGAAATTCCATTAGTAGTGTCCTATTTTTCTCTCCATTTCCCTCTTGATATGTTTACTTTGTCTGAGGATGACTGGAAGAAGTAATTTTGTAACATTTAACTCTTGCATTGCCATTGTCCATCATTCCACTCTTTTCCAACGCATGTGCTCTGCTCCTGCCGTGCTGCCCGGCGGCGCTGGGTCCCAGCCTTCGGGAGCCACAACCTCTCTATGCCTGCAGGATGTGTCATTCTCTTCCTTCTTCATTTTTTTCCCCCCCTTTCTGGGTAATACTTAGAGCTCTGTTTTATTTCCAGGCTGATATTCAGAAAAGCATGCATAATTGAACGGTGCAGTCTAAAAGGTTAGAAGTGCAAAAGTTATTTTTAAGCATCTGTTTTCTGGTTCAGGCTTAATGATATCTGAAGCATGTTTTTCAGGACAGCTCTATTAGGATGGTTTGTTGTGTGGAAAGGCTGATCATAATCTCTTGAAAGTGATGATTCCTTTCATATAACGTTTTCTGTTCAGCAGGAGGGTGAATTATGTAATAGTTTATATAACACTGTATTAAAAAATTGCTATTTTTTTATTTTTGAAGTTTTCTTCCCCTCTTGAGATTTGAGGAAGGGTTCCGCTTTGACTGGTTTAGAGACACTCAAACAACCATTGCTTGTAGACCACTGTTTAATGGCTACTGTAGAAATTAAAAAGAGAGATGCTCTCTTGTTTTCAAGCAAAACCAAACCAAAAACCCCACAAACTGGTAGAGTTGTTGTCAGACATAAGAAATGTGTCTGACTTACTCAAGTTATTTATTGCTGAAAAATACAAATGAAATGTGAATTTCAGTTTTGTAAATTTACATTTTCATAATTACTTTCTAGTATTTTTTTCAGGGGGGTTGCAGGATGAAGGTTTGCCTCTTTCTTATCAGTGTGCCCAACTGGCTTAATTCCTCCAGAGTGTGCATTTTATTAAATTATTAGATTAACAGAGAATTAACAGAGTGTGCATTTTAAGAAGAGTCTGTTTTTAATAAAGGTTACAGATCTGTGGTTTAATGAATTACATGGTATACTTCCATAGCACAGTTTACATTAAAGCTGTACACTGGTGGTTTTCTCCAATTTTAAACCTCATTTACTGAGTAGTACAAGAGTAATGCAAGAGTAGTACAATAATGTTGTGACTGTGACAGAACTCCTACCAAAAATAGAAAAAAAAAAGAAAAAAAGAGAAAAAAAAATTAATATACCTATTTATAAGGAGTGCATCTTGAGAAATTATGATTTTTGTTTTTGGACATGTCTTTTGTATCCAAGATTCAAGGAGAATCTTGCCTTCACTGAATAGGATAAGTATGTAAAATATGTATCAATAGCTGCAGAGTTTAAGGCTATGCTTTCCCCATGACTAGGCTTTTTTGGTTTTTGCAGTTAAAAGTTTAGCAGAACCAAGATGTGAATAGTATGAATGGACTATAAGGGCAATATATTAAAAAATCATGGAATTATTAAGGTTGGGAAGAATCTCTATGATCCCTGAGTCCAACCCTATCCCTGAGTGCCACATTCACACATCTTTTGAAGACTTCCCAGGGAATGCTCTGGTTTCTTATCAATTTGTATAAATCTTTTGCCCCTTATTAAAGATTTTAATGGAGAGGAACAGGCTTCAACAGTGTTGAAGAATATATATTATAAAAGAGACATTCAGTAATACCATCATATAAAAAATGAATTGAATTTGCCTAGACTTTTCTACGGGTAAGCAGAATGCCCAATCATTTTTTCCCCTCAAAATTGAAGTTTTATGTAAATTGTAAAAGTAGGTGCCTTTTGCTGCCAGTTGAGAACCTTTTATAGTTTGAGCTTTGCCTCAGAGTGACAGGAGACAGCCCTGGGTTTTTTACTGACCTCAGAGCTTTGCTCACATGCACACTTGGAGAAGGCTGATCTGGGAGAGATTGAGTGGTTCGTTGCTGGTACTCTGTTTAGCCTTAGCAGGGTGCAGGTAAGGTGATGTTTTTTCATGCTTTGCATAGCCTATTATGGTGATGTCTCCTTGTCTGTCCCTCTGCCACCCCGGGGCTCACACACCACTGTGCCATCAGTGTGGAGGAGGAGGAGCATACAAGCAGTGGATGTAGTGAGCTGTGAGCTGGCCTGTGTGGTCCCTTTTTTGGAGGCTGTTGATAAGTAGTGTGGAAAGAGTCCAGTCTGGAGTTCTGGTGCCAGGCTACACCTGCAGTGGGGTAGGAAAACCCCCTTTAATTTTTTTTTGTTTTTAATAGCCAGGCTGCTTGGTGAAGTTTGGCAAATGAGACTCAGATGACTGGCTGGTTACCTGGTGAGGCATGCTGGCTGTTCTCAGATTTCTTCCTTCAGGGATCAAAGATAATGTACATCTCACTTGGCCAGCCTTCTTTTGTTAACAACTTTTTATTAAGACTATATTGCTTGCCATGCTTGATGCATTTATAATTCAGTAAATGAAGCACTTACATCAGCTTTGTGTGTTAATGCATCATCTAGGAACAATGTGGACTGCTTTCACGGAGAAGTAGTTCTGCATTGTGTTTCTTCCGGGATGAGAATGCTTGTGAGGAATAACATGTTATTCCTTTAATTCAGTTGGATGTAAATTGCCTTGGAAGAAGGAGGATAGCAACAACCTGCAATTGCTAAAGAAAAAAGGGGAAAAATGTGAAAGAAAAATATTTTTAACAAGAATTGAGGATTTTAATACATTTCTCTAAAAATAGGTTAGATAAAGTATGTCATTCTGCTCTATTTCAGTCACATTGGTTTGTTTCATAGATTTGTTTTTAGTCGCAGTTCCTTCAGGCAGAGAAATTTAAGAAACATGAGATCATTGCATCTCTGAAGGTAGACTTCCACGAGGCTTGCAGAGCCTTGGAAACTCGGTTACCATAACGCCTGTATCCCCCATGGGAAAACTTTTGAGTGGTTGAACTAAAATGGCCTGTGATGTGGAATTCATTTCTGACTCTTTTAAGAAGTTAAAATGAAGGTGGAAGGAGGTGGTGGCATGGGACAATAGTCTAAACCTTAAACCAAAGCCAAAGAAAGAACACTCCCACTGATTTCAGCATCCTTTTTTTTGGGGGGGGGAGGATGAATAAAGCTAGAGTAGCTACAAAAAAATGTTGGATTTGCTTTCATAAATTACAGTCATAATCATAAAACAGTTCAGAATGGAAGGGACTTTGAAAGATGATCTGGTCCAAACTTTCTTAGGAATAGGTGCATAGATGAAATCATTTAGCATCCTCTGTAATCTCATCTGGGAAACCATCCAGTGATGGGATGTCTACCACATCCCTGGAGAGAGGCTTTTGCAAGGAATGATCATTCTCACTATATCTTATTCTGAGGTGAAACCACTCCTGGCGTAGCTTGTACCCTTTTCCCTTTCTCTTCTCCATGTGGCTTCTTCGAAGAGAGAGCCTCCATCTTCTTTGTAGCTCCCCCTTACATACTGGAATACTGTTGTGAGGTCCTTCCTGGGCCTTCTTTTCTCCAGGAAGAAAAGGCTTAACTCCTTCTGTCTTTCCTCAAAGGGCATGTTCTATAGCCCTTTGGTCATTTTTATGGCCTTTCTTTGGACCCTCTCTGGTCTGTGTCTTTCTTGAATTGTGGGGGCAAGAACTGGGTATGGTACTGCAGGTGTGGCCTGAGAAATGCTGAGTAGAGTGTGATGCTCACATCCCTACCTCCACTAGTAATGCCCCTGTGGATGCAGCCCAGGATTCAATCCCCTGCTGCAGTGACACTCTGCTGATTCATGTCCAGCCTGCTGCTCACCAAGACCCCCAGGTTCCTCTGAGCACAGCTGCTCCCCACCCATATAAATCCTATCCTGTGCTGGGCTCTTTGGTTGTGTTGTCCCAAGTGCAGGACCTTGCATTTGTCTGTTAAATGTCATACTGTTCTTGCTACTCCACTCTTCCAGTTTGTCCAGCTCTCTGTAGGATGGCTCTCCCTTCTGGTCTGTCATGAGCAAACTTGGAGAGGCCACTTTTAATCCTGTCATCCCAATGATTTATGAAGGTGTTGAACAGCATGGGGCCTCGTATTTATCCCTGAGGGATGACTTGTGACAGGCTGCCAGCCTGAGTAAAAGCCCATGATCACCACCCTCTGAGTCTGACCTGTGAGTCGTTTCCAACCCATCCTGCAGACAGCTCATCCCATCTGTACCTTGCCTGTTTGTCCAGGAGAAAGCTGTGGGAAATGGCACTGAATGCTTTGCTGAAGTCCAGGTGAACAACATCCTGTTCTTCCTGTGTTGGCAGAAGAGATTATTTTCTTGTAGAAGCTGATCAGGTTCATCTGCATAGTTTGCCCTCAGTAAATCCATGGTACCTTTTCCCAATCACTTGCCTCATTAGGTTCATTACATCTACTTGTTTTGTGACCAAGCTGAAAGCCCTCAGGTTGCACGATGTTTACAGTAAAGGGGATTGAGAAAAGTTAGCTTGGAAATTAAACTGTGAAAATTAAAATGATTCAGGGTTGGTAAGGTTCTTTAACCTTCCCTACAGTTCTTTTTTTCTTTTTTAAAGCTCCTTTATAAAAAGAAAAGAAGCTTTCCAGGATGTGCTTGATACATAAAATAGACTGGCTAACCATGGAGTAATGCTGTGTGGCACCTGCTTAGCAGAAAATAATGATGTTTCAATATATCATAGGAAAAGATTCCTAGATGTTAAAAGCACAATATTATAGGTGTTCTGTAAAAAAGGGACTCAATAGTGATATTTTGAAAAAAAATCCAAGTGATTGCAAAAAAAATTCCTATTTATTATAAAAAGCAGTTGTCTGGCACACAAGGTAATTTAGCATTCAAGTCAGAGTACTTTTAAGAGAAGCACCTGCATAAGAAATAGCAGATTTACAAAAAAGAATCTTTTAAGGCAAAGAGAAGCTACTTAAAAGATGAAAGAGGGAACCAAAGTAACTGTCCATAGTGGATAGAAGATCTTCTTATGTGTTTTCATCTTGGACAAATGAAATCTTTTTAACAGTTACTGTGCTTTAGTATGAATACAGGGATATATATTAGTTTATTAGTCATTGTATCTCTTGTTTTTGTTCTTTATTCTGTCCCAGGGAGTTAGGAAGAATACTTTTTATTGGCTAGATGAGGGACTAAATGAACACAAACTGTTGTTCTTTTTTTCTTTTCTTTTCTTTTTTTTTTTTTTTTGAGCAAGCTTGTCTTCTTGGCAGACTTGACTAGATTCCATATGGGAATGAAACAAACCTCATTGTTTTCCATTTGGTTGAGATCTAATTCTTGTAGGATAATCAGCAGCTTTTGAATAAAAGTCTTGTGCAGAGAAGTTTGCTTTTCAGGCAAAGGAAAACTGCAAAGCCCTTTTCCAAACACCAGATGCGCTCAAGAAGTGGAGTAGTTTTCTTTAACTTCTAAAGTGAACCATCTCTATATGTCTGAGGTATGTGGTTCTGAAGTTTGTCTAACTGGGTTTGTTGAAAATTGGTCTGGTGTCATAAGACCCTGTTGTGTTTGTTGGGGAGGGAGTAAATTCTCTCCACAGCCATTTTCCACTTGGTTTTTATGTTCCACAGGAAATTTTGGTTTATTTTCATTAGGGGCTTGATAAAGATGCCACTAATAACAAATACAAATTCATAGTTGAAAATGTGACACTGATAATATTTTGGAATTTGTTACTGCCATTCAGAAGGTCCTTTACAATTTTTTCTCAGCTTTGTCCTTGTTTCATTTAGGTGAGCTAGAGAAATTCTTTGTTCTTTATAAACCTTTGGTAACAGAATGGACAAAATATTTAGTATTCTGATGCTCCTCTTCCTATAGACTTTCTCTAGTGAGAAACTAGACTAGTAAGTGAAGCAAATGGGACTTCGAAAGAAATCCCAGAATGGGTTAATTTGAATCCTGTGCTCTACTTCCCAGGATATAATGGTTTTAGAAATCTGCTGAAGAATTGTTCCTGAAAAAATAAAAATGACAGTACATTCTCAGTCTTTGTGAAAAGCATCTAGGGGAGGAGATAGCAATGCTGCTTCACTGTAAACCTCCAACAGAAAGGCTAATTAATTTTCCAATGATTTGCAAGAAGTTTTTCTGGCTATCTCTTTTTCCTGGGAGTGATGGGTAGGATCCCTAGGGCAGAGAACGTTAAGTGTCTTGGAAGATTACACTGAAAATATTTTTGCAAACATTGAGAAAAATCTGCATCTATTTATTTCATGTATTGTTTCATTTCCAGCTGTAATGTTTTATGTTGTATGAATAATATCATAGTTATAAAAATAGGAAGAAAACAAGCTTGTTAGAAATTGAGTATTTTCTAGAGTTTAAAATAAATGACCCTTGTTTTCCCTTCAAACTTCTGAAAAGGTGTGCAGTGACTGTTTCTGAGACAGAACTAATAATGGTCCTGCAACTTCAACAGAGATGCAAAATAATGTGGTCTAAGATGATATATGGGATCAGATTTTAATTCTCCTCCTCACTTTGTTCCAAGAAGCAGGTATTTAGTTAATATATTTCTTTCATGTGGTTAGTGATACCAAACTTGCAAAACTTGATGTTCTGTTGGTGATAACTGGCTGGTTCCTTGAAAAGGTGAGTTGTGGGAAACCAAAGCCTCTGTATGCTACAGAGATTAAGTAGTGATTCTGTTCTTTGTGATGATGAGGAACTCTGTTAGTTCAGTCTTACTGTGATTTTTATTGAGCTCCGTTTGACGGATTTGCACCTGCTTGAACATGAAAAGAGATTTTGCATTTACATTGAATTTTGTTTTACATAGTCCCTGTTGTAGCAGGTTCTCTTTTGATCCTGTAAACCACATGAATTATAATGGATTATTACTTACTGCTCGGTATTTTGGTGTATGCCAAAGTCCTGAACCTAAACTGAGTTTGCATTTTGAGAAAATACCTGATATTACTGTAAGATTACTACTTGTGATTGTGGAGTGCTTTGGCTTTTTAATGGTACTCCTGTATTTACTCTTCTAAATCATTCTCTTTCTCTCATCATGTGCATGTGCTCTTCCAAATTAACTCAAGGGTACTTATGAGAACTTAATTATGAGATGCATAACTCTGAAGGTAGCTACTACTCTTGTCTAGTAGCTAATAGCACTGCAACACACGTGCCCAGGAGTGGCAGAGCCACACTTCCCTGCGAGAGCTTCATATGGAGGAGTGCCTTGTGACTGGACCAAGGTTGCTGCATTTCCGTGGCTTTGGGTGGGCTCCAGCTCTCCTGTTTCCTACACCTCTTGGTCTGCAGACACAAGGGCCTTACGGGGCAGGCAGTCAGAGACTTTTCTCACCCATGCCCAGCTGTTCAGGCTCTTCTCATGCCAAAAGCACATCCTAACCTGGAGCTCAGGTGTTTTAGCACCTAGTCTGAGGTAGTTTGTCTAGTTTTCCATAGTAATGGGTTGAATGAGCTGTTAGCAAAGGATGATCTGTTTTATTTCCTATGTCTAGTGCCCATGACTGTCTCTCTCTTTCATGTAAAATGGAGTTCAGGAAGTTAGGTTCAGCTAAGTGAATCCCAGCCCCTTCGTCCATGTTTCTGTGCTCCTTTAGGCACGTGTGTTACCTTTCAAAGCTGTCAATCCTTGCCTTCAGTGGTGTCAGAGAAATACAGATGTAGACAAAGCCATAAAACAGAAGTGGTTGTAGGACAAGAGACATGCAAGGTCCTTTCAGTGATTTGCAAAAGAATGGATTTTGTCTCAAAGAGGCGTGATGCCAGTCTTACTTAAATTAATTGGGTTCTCCAGTTCTGTGTGGGTTCATTCTTTACTGGTCTTTGGGCTAATAAAACAATTCCCAGATCCTATTTTTTATGTGGTTGTTTTCAAGGCTGAAATCATATAGTGTAGCTGGGGCTGTAGTTTTTCTTGCTTGTTGTTTTTACATCTTTCATTTGTAATAAACTCCTTAATAATCTGAAAAGATGGCAACTATCTATGTGTTGGATCTGGGTGTTGGATACTCGTGAAGGGAAAACAGGAGCTGTATTATTCTTAGCTTTGGATTTTCTGATGAGCCAGTGACACAGAGTATGAAAAGAACCAGATCTACAGAAAGAGTGGAGGAATGTGGGGAATACGCAAGGGGAGGAGAGCTGAGAGGATACCTGGTGAAGTAGCATGGGCCTCAAGAAAACAACTACAGGTGCCTGCTGTTCATGTTTTTGCTCCCTATACCCATGGGAGCTGGCAGAGCAGCTGTTTGGCAGTCTGGGGGCACAAGGCTGGGTGGCAGTTCTGTACAGAAATAGAAAGGTGTAGCTGATGCTTTTCACTTTGGCGACATGCTCTGTGAAACTGCTCTCCAGCAGAAGTTCTAAAAGAGGATAAACACGTCATGTGTCACTGGAAGTGGCAGTATGCTTTTAGCATGAGCTGTAGAAGTTTTCTGAGGAAGAGAAACTTGCCGAGTTACCTGGGCTTCCTCCTGCAGTCGGTTTGTGTATCAAATAGTTAGGTGCTGTTTCCGTGGGGCAAGAGTCAGCAGAGCCCAGGCTGGTGTTGACCGAAATGAGCTGTCATAGGGTCATGGAGGGTGGAGAGGGAGCTCAAAAGGACTCTAGTTCAACTTTCTGAAAGCAAGGTTGGTACTGAATTTGAGATGCTCTAGACTGCTCCAGTTTAGGTTTTGAGCAATTTGTTCCAGTGCTTCACCAGCCTTATAATGATTTTTTTCCTCTTGTGTGGCTATAATGAATAGCTCTGTGGCACACCCACGGTGTTGGCAGTAGCAGGCAGTCCACAGTGATAGCAGAAGAGCATATGCAACTCCTGTAGCTCTGACTGTGTAGAACTAGGGGCAGGTGACGCTGTAAATTGCAAGATCATTGCTGAGATCATGTTACAGAGAAGTCTCACAAAATAGATATTGATGTCTGCACAACTCTGAAGTAAAAAGCTTGTCTCTGTAAACACAGACTTCATGTGCACAAAGATTTTGAGGTGTCAGTGTCCTAGAAAAATCTCCCAAAATCTATACGACTGATGTAGATGCCAGCACCTGGCTCAGCTCGTGGCTGTGGCTTGCTGCTGCCTGGCAAGCAGCAGAGTGAGCCAGGGCACCTTCAGTGCTGAGAGTTGGTTTGGGACAGAAACCTACATCTGGAAAAGTAGTAACATCTGCCGTGTTTTGTTCTGCTAAATGTAATTTCCAGAGGAAAAAAAAGTAAATATTCATTTAAATATGCATCTCAAAGGCTTTTGTAGAGAATCACAGCTGGCCTAGTGCCTTCAGGAAAAAAGTGTATTGCCATTGGTTTCTGTACATTCATCTTTTAGCTGATTACTTTTTTAAAAAAAAGGCCTTAGTATGCAACCACTTGTGTAAGTACTGTTCAAATGTTGCTGTCATCAGTATATTTGCATATCATCTTTATTTATACTGTGTGATTGCTGACAGCTTCAGTTTTTCTTTTGATAACTCTGTTGGGTTAACTAAGGCATCTTCTAGCAAAGCTTTTCTTCTCTTTGATCGAGCTCTCACCCTCACTCTGTTGGTCAGCTATAGATAGCACAGGGCATGCAGGGCAGGCAGAGAGAGAAATCCTAGTTAGTGCTCTTCCCATTCCTTCTGCTGTTTCATTTTCTCTTGCAAAACAATGCTGCCTTTTAACTTTTTTGGTTTTTTTCTGAGTGCTTCCTAAGTGTAGCAACTTCCACAGCTTCCCCCCTCCCCCCCAATGATACATTTACCTTTTCTAGTCTGAGACAGCACGGCTACAACTCTTGATTTAGAGAACTTTTTATTATCAATTTGTATTAACTCTCCTCAGCCTTTTTTTCTGACAAGCTAATGAGGTTATATGTTGTGGTGTGTTCATCATAAAATGTATTTTTCAGTTGCTTCAGTCATTCTTGTCATGTTCTCGGAACCCTTTTCAATATGTGGGCACTCAAATTGGATATTATTCTCTGATACTGTCTTGGGGGAGCTGCTGCAACAACAGATGTCATACAGACTCAAAATTTCAGATTATATGAGATTCAAGTTTACAACTTCGAATTTGATTTTATTAGTTTTCCTGATTGTTTTTCTAGGAAACTTGTTTGGTTTGTTAGGTCTAAATGATCCCTAACTCTCGTTCATAGTTTTTTTAGATTGCAGTTCATAATTAAGTGCAGCCTTCTTAATTTTTATTTTTAAAATTTTTAGTAGATCTCTGGTTCTTTGCTTGAGCTTTATTGTTTGTGGAAGTCAAATTACTGTCTTCAGTGAACCATACCTCTGATTTTCTTGACTTAATTATTTATTATCTGATTTTGCATCAGCAAGTAATTAAATTTTTTCAAGCACTTCAATGAAAATACTGTAGATCATAGCATGTTGTCAGTATAGTAAGTCAAAGGTGTTGTGTTGGTAATCACTGCTGGAGAGCTATTACCAATCAAATTTCAAGTTTTGCAAAAGATTATTTGAAATTGAGTTGACACAAAGTTTTGCCTTAAATCCTTACTGTGCTAGCTGTATTTTTCTTGGGCAGCTAAAACTCCTTGATGCTAGTTGCTTTAGCTACTCATTTTATTATATTAATACTATGTTTTCAAAGTTAAAAGAGGGCACCCAAATGTAAAAAAGTGCTACTTTTAGATTTGTATTTTTTTTGTGTTACTATTACAGCTCCATCACTTATTAGGGAATCTGGATACTAGTGTTGTTTTTTGTAAAAGCCACTTCTCCCACCAAGTTGTTAGACTCAAAAGAGGTAGGTTTCTTTTTTGGCCTCTTGAATACTTTGTAACTTGAAATTTTGTATGTAACAGAAGGGCATGTTGATGAAGAATCTGTTTATAGATGTCATGCTTGACTGAGCACTTAATTTTTAAGTAAAATTAGTTGGTTTTAAAGGATGAAGAAAACCTTTTATTTTCCCCATTCAACTCTAGTACAAATCCTTTTTAATACCTTTTACATTTCTTTTTTTTACAGCTATAGTTGTTGAAGCAAACTTTTTAAAATTTTGGTCTTTAAAAGCCTTCAGGGGTGTTAGAATATAAGTAATTTTCCTTAAGGCCTTGTACTTTCAGTATCCCGAGATGCTGTAACTTTTACGAAGAGTAGTGGTGAAACTGCCCTGTTGTTTAGTGCATTTTTTATTGTTTGCAATAACCATGGGATACAATGAACTTCTACTTTATTAACAGTGTGGGTAATTTGTTTCAGACATGTTAATTACTGGGGAAAAACCAAAGATAATTTGACAGAGTTCCTTAACCTCTTGTACACAGCTGATTCTTCGTAATTAGGCTTTATGCATTGACTTCACTTTCCAAACATGAACCTTTTGTAGAAAATTTATACTAAAAAAAAAGCGATTCCAGTCCTCCTTTTGTATTATGCAGCCTCTCAGTATAGGCTTTTATGTAAAAAAAAAAAAAAAATTCTCCAATTCCTGTGTATACCTTTAGTGGTATTATCCCTTTTTGGTAAGCATAACTGTGTTCCATGTTGAGAGAATGAGCTTGGGTAGGATTTTCCTTGCAGTAGCCTATGCTTTTTTTCCTTCCTCCTTTGGCTTACACTATGACATGCATCTCAAAGAGCATGAAATGTATTTCATAGTGACACAGTCCATTCAGGAGTGTTTTGAATTTGCTGTGAAACAGATGGTGGAGCTGTGTACTTAGAATCCAGAAAGATGGACACTGAGAGGTGGACTGACCTTGCTTCTTCTTGGGTTTTAGCTGGGAAAAAAAAAATGGTCTCAGGGAGGAATCAGATTTCAGAAATGGAAGACTTTGGGGTGAGGCTTTGGTTAGCACATTGTCAGCTGTCCAGCTGGAGTTGGGGTCTGGCTTACTTGGTGAGGCTTTACTTGCCTTTGTGTCCTGAGGACATCTGCTGCCTGTTCCTCCCTGTGGGTCAGTCAGCTGAAGAACATGGATGTCTTAAGAAAGCTTAAAGGACTCTGGGTGTGTTTTGTGGAGACAACTGGTCTCATCCACCGGCAGGTAGAAAATTAATCTTTCCTTAGTGTAAATAGTATCACTTGTTATCTAGTTTACAGGAAACGGAGTAGAATAAAAAATGTCTGTTGAATGTTCTTTAGGTTAATGTTTTCCTTTTGAGGTCCCGACATTTTGCCTTCAATTTCATTTTGCATTAATGATGTTCAGGGAGAATGTACTGAATGTACAGAATGGCTGAATTCGGTTGCCATTCCTATGACATTTTGCCACATTAAAAGTCCATTTTCATTCTCTTAATAATCAGATATTGAATGTGTCTTTTGGGAATTTCAGTAACAAATAAATACTTTCTGAATCCTCAGAGAGTAAATTTGTGTCTCGCTGAGGTAAGTGTGAGTTTTATATTGAGTGTGTCACCTCTGAGCAGTGTGGTTCCTCATGGTGGCTTAGCCATATATAGCACATGGAGTCAGCACGTATGTTACCTCTGTTCCACAGCCACTCAAAAACGGGAGGTGACTTGCTGAAGGTCACCCTGCAAGCTGTTGGGCAAGAGAGAAAGCAGCCCACAGGTTTTCTGTTCAGCCACTTTGTCTAATTTGGTGGAGAGCAGTTTCATAGCAAGTGGCATGTAGGCTATTTGACAAGAGGTAAATAAATCTGCTCCTGTATTGTTAGATTTTGAGTTTTAAGGTGTCAGTTGTTAGTCATGAGTTCAGCTAAACCTGAATTTTTAACCAAGCAGAGTGAATCCAGAAAGACCAAAAAGCAGTAGAAAGTGTCCTTGAGCGTGAAGTCTGAATCACTGAATATGCTGAAGTGGAAGGGACCCACAAGGATCATCGGGTCTAACTCCTGAACCTGCACAGGACCATTTCCAAGAGTCACACCATATGCCTGAGAGCATTGTCCAAATACTTAAACTCTGTCAGGCTTTGTGCTGTGACCACTTCCCTGGGGAGCCTGTTCAGAGCCCAATCACCCTTTGGGTGAAGAAACTTTTCCTGATATCCAACCTAAACCTCCCTGACACAACTTCAGGCCATTCCCTCAGATCCTGTCCCTGGTCACCAGAGAAGAGATCAATGCCCCTCCTCTTCCCCTTGTGAGGAAGTTGCAGACTGCAGTGAGGTCTCCCCTCAGTCTCCTCCAGGCTGAACAGACCAAGTGATCTCAGCTGCTCCTCATACAGTTTCCCCTCAATTCCCTTTACCATTCTTGTGGCCCTCCTTTGGACACTCTCTAATAGTTTAGTATCTTCCTTATGTTGTGGTGCCCACAACTGCCCCCAGCACTCGAGGTGAGGCTGCCCTAGTGCAGAGCAGAGTGGGGCAATTCCCGCCCTTGCCTGGCTGGCACAGAATCGACACAGATCTTTTTTAAACTTCATACAGTTGGTGATTGCCCAGCCCTCTAATTTGTAAGCTTCTCTCTGCAGCTCCTCCCAGTTTTGTATAATATGCAAACTTGCTTAGTGTCCTTTCCAGTGCTGCGTCCAGGTCATTTATGAAGATGTTGAAGAGCACAGTGCCAAGGATGGATCCCTGCAGAACCCCACTAGTGACAGTCACCAGGCTGATGTCACCCCAGTCACTGTAACCCTTTGTGCCTGACCCATGAGTTGCTGCCCACCCATCACATGATGTGTTTATCCAGCTGTGGGATGGACATTTTGTCCGGAAGAATCCTGTGAGAAAAAAATATTGAAAGCTTTACTGAAATCCAAAAAGATTACATCCACTGGCTTCCCTTGATCAGCTAGTTGGGTTACCTTGTCATAAAAGGAGAATGAGTTTGACAAGCAGGACATTCCTATCAGGAAGCTGTGCTGGCTGTGACCAGTGACTGCATTGTCTTTCAACAGGTTCTCAGTACCTCCCAGAATAATCTTTTTCCACAGTTTTACCAGATACTGAAGTGACAATGACAGGCCTGTTTTTTCCAGGGTCCTCCTTCTTGCCCTTCCTGAAAATCAGGATGATGTTTTCCAGCTTCCTGACATCCATCTGGGATGTCTCCAGATTCCCAAGAGGACTCAAAAATCATCAAAAGAGGCTTTGTGATGACATCAGCCAGTTCTTTGAGGATTCTTGGATGAATCCCATCATGTCCCATAGATTTGTAGGGATCCAGCTGGAGCAGCAGATCCTGCACAATTCCAGGGTTAACTGGGATTTGATCATTCTTGCAGTCATGGTCCTCCAGCTCAGGGCACTGAGACCCCCTTGATCTGTCATCCATGCTGAAGGCAGAGGCAAAGAATGTGTTAAAGACCTCTGCCTTGTCTCTGTCCCAGTTTGTGAGGTGACCATACTCATCCTGTAATGGGTTAATGTTATATGAATGTTTTGATACTGACATAATCTCAAGAATTACTGCTAAAATGTTATTTTTTAGCAATCCATTTCATTCAAATTGCCACCATCTTGGCATTATCTTGAAACTACGATAGATCTGGCTAGATTTAATAATGATGCTTTTTTACTCGATAATAAATCTGCAACATGATCCAGAAAAACTTGTAATTAAAATAAAAAAAATGCAAGTGTATTCTTCCAGATTTCCTTTTTGAAGAATCTTTTAAGTAGGGGCAGGCACAATCATGAGGGAATGATGCTGATGACTGTTGCAGCTTAATTTAAAGTCTGTTTTGAAGAACTGAATGGTGTGATTGACATTTCAGGTAATATACTGAGCTATAATTCACTTTGTTGTATTTAAATAATGATTTCTGCTGTTTAAAAGGAGATATTCACATCATTAATCTACATGGATTGACAGTGATGTCATGGCTGTGAATGTAAGTTATGTATCACATTTATTATTAGGAGCTTTGTCACTTTTATTGTGACAATGAAAATGAGGAAGAGGCCGGGATAAAAAACATAATGAAGTCCTCAGAGACTGCTTGTGCATGGTTTGGGAATACTCTTCAACCAAACACCCCCTTGGCCATATAATATTTATTATGACTTCTTTTTCTTCTATCAAATTTCATTCTCTGAACTGTTGGGAAAACTTGCCTGCTGTGATGATACTAAGGTCTTTGAATATTAACTGTATCCTAAATGATTTATGAGCTTTTGGAATAAACTAACCGCTTTTGGTTTTTTTATATAGGTGGGAATGGATCGATGTGATTTCAATAAAAAATATGAAGTCAGCATGAAAGACCCCAAATTAAGTGGATTGTTTTATTGGTACTCTGTATTTATTGTATCTGGGACCAGATGAAACATGAAGCTGATGCCACAGAAAAGTCACACCGTGTGACTGCAGTGTAACCTCTGAATGTCACTCTTTTGGAGCTGATTAGGAGCAGACAGTGGGAAGGGACTTGGGGTTCTGGGAGGATCTGCATTCAATATAGTTGGTCAGGGAAAACAGTGAGTATGGAAATCAGGCACTTTGTAAGGTTGCCATGTAATTACAAAGTGTAAACACTCTAAGTGTAAGCAGAGCTTTATGTAAGACATGAAGAGTATTTCTTTTGTTCTGTTCAGCTTTGGTAAGATATTGTAGAAAAGATGTGAACCATTTTCAATCCAGAAGGAAACAAGAAAATCAAGCTGGAGTCTGAGAAACATTGCCTTATATTGGACATCCTCTTAGGAGGTTAGTGTTATTAACCCTAGAGAGGGGACGACCAAAGACGAACATAAATTCTCAACAATATAAAAGTGCCATTGCATGATGGCTGTGTATTTTGTGTTTCTTGTGAGCATCCAATTCAATATGGCCAGTATTAAAAAAGTCTTCAGCAGCTCTGTGTTTCAAAGATACTTGTTTCTGAGAACTTCCCCTGCTGGAATGTGGACAGGAAAGGAATTATTTTCAGGAAAATGGGACCTATTGCATGGCAATGGGCAGAGACTTTGGGCATCTGCCCTCTTTGAGGTCATGAGTCTACAGGAGAGGTTCCTCCCTGTTGTACATGTGTGCTGGCCTTTCAACCTCGCCTGTTCTGTGCAGCCAGCAGCTCTCACTGGCCAGCTGTCTGCTCTGTGGGGTTATGGAGAAGGAGGGAAAATGGGATCTTTGGTTATTTGAAGTGGACAGCTGTACCTGCCCTGACAGGGCAGGTCCTGGTTCCAAACTTCAGCCCCACCTCGGTGACTTGCTGTGGTGGAGCGCAGGCAGCCATATGGCTGGGCAGAGATTGTGGAGGTGGATAGCTTGCATGCAGGAGTGGAGCAGGTGTGGGAAAGAAGGTGGCACAAGATGCAGGATAACAGGATGGAGGATGAAGGAAAGATCCTGATTTGCAAAAATGGAGAAAACTGCAGTATGGTAGAAGTAACAGAAATAAAATCTTGATGCACTGGTTGGAGATTACATAAAAGGGAAGGTGAGAGAGGAAGGGACAAATGCGACTCTTCTGATAGAAGGAACGAGGAAGAAGGAACAGGGCTAGACAAGGGGACTGGAGTGTCATGAGGGACCTGACACTGGGAACTAATGTCTGCTGGCCGGTGAGAGTATGAGTGGTCATGGAGTTTACTCCTACTGACATGAAATCAGGGTAGTTCAGGAGCTTGCGTATGCATTCTCTCACAGAATTGTTTATACTTTATTTCATACTTTATTTCATCCTTTCTCAGATTGGAGCAGGTAATTAGTCCTCTGGTTGGCAGGACTATTAAAATATGTGCCCTCTCCTTTGGTTTCCGCTTTAGTATTGTTCAGTCATAATACCTGGAACTACTCTTGGCTCTCCTTAAAAATGCAGTATTTGGGATGGCTAAAATGGTTTGGGGAAGGGAAACTACAAAAAACAAGTTTGTAACAGTCATTAGTAATTAAGTATCTCTGTTTACCTGCCTTTTCCCTTTAAGTTAAATATGTACCAGCATTCCTCAAACAACAAATGCTGGAAGAGAAATATTTATTGAACGGATATTTTCTGAGCAGAATTATGAGCAAAGAGCAAAGGAAAGTTCAAAAGACATTTCATGAATTATGTAGAAGTTACTTAGCAAATTTTAGCATTGTTTTAGTGTTGTTTTAGAACTAATTAAACTAATGTATGTAGCTCATGGGCGAAAGAACTAGTAGAGATATCAAGGGGTTAAAGTATTCTGTCCTCCTGTTGGAAGGCATAGTGTTTTGGAAAAAATACCTGTCAATAATTTTTGTGAGAAAAATATTGTGCTCTCCCCAGCCTTGGTTTCTGAAAATGAGTTATTTTACATCAAGGTCTCTGGAAAACTCAAGTTGAGGGAAGGGCTGTTTCTTTATAGTAATTGCTAGTCGTGGCTGTGTGACATTGCCAGAGCTGAGCAATTGCAGAGGGAATTACGGTGGGAAGCACTGAGTATCCCTGGACAATGGAGAGGGCCCATGGTCTATACTGAAGTAGCTTTCTTGTTGGATGTATATGTGAATTTGGTTAGATGAAACTCACTTCAGTGTTCTGAAGTTCTGTCTGTTTTTTCTAGTTATGAAGTGAAATTGTCCTTCAATTTTAATAGTAAGTATTAAGGTTTGAATACCTATTTTCTTATGCAGGCCACAAATCCTCTTCCTTTTAAAATTACTGGCTAGCCTGCTTTGCACAAGGCACCCAGAGTAAGAAGGGGTCTCTTCTTGAGCTTAAAAAGTCCTTAACACAGTTCTGATATCAAGTTAAAGAATAAACTTACTTTTTCCTGGGGCAGCTTAGGTTTTTGGGGTTTTTATTTGGTTGGTTTTTTTCTCTGATTTGAGAGGAAAAAAGGTCAGCACAACAATACTATCAACACAAAAATACTGTCAACACAATACTGTCCAAGCCATAGTGGATTGTCTCTTTACGCCCACTGCCTTGACTAATTGCACTGTGCAGGCTGCCTACACCACAGAACAAGGAACACCTGAAGGGTACAGTTTGAGGGAGTTCAATAAGAGATCGCTCAGTAGAGAGAGGAGGCAAAGTGAAGGCAGTGTCCGAGCTCTGTCTTAGGCTTGCCTTTCTACTGATGTGTGAAATGTTTGCCATTCAGTTCAATGGAAGCAGAAGCTACTGGCAGTGAGATAGTCTCTCATCCTCCTGTGGTGATGACACTGCTGTTCTCTCTCTTGGGTAGTCTTTCAACAGCTTCTCCTCAGTTCAGCTGACTTTTCTTATGGCTGAGTGAAAGATTATTAAAAAGGGCAGGCAGTGTAAATTGCATATGAATAATAGTAGATAACTTACCTTAAATAAAAATTTATCTGATCTTTTGGAAACGTGTAAAAAGAAATTGATAACTTTTTTCCTTCTTCCCCTTCAAACCGGGAAAAAAAAATCTGTGTGGTTGAAACGCCCATCTATTTCAGTGTAAATTTTTATTGTAATATCTGGAGAACATCTTCCTGGACAGGTATGATTCCTTACAGCTTTTATACGATCTCTTTCTTCTCTTACTTAAAGCAGTACAGGAGCTCTGTATTTGTGTGTGAATGTTTTAAATGATTGACATTGTTTTTTTACCTGGGGTTTGTTGCCATTTGGGGTCGAAAGCATTCCATTCCATTTTCTTTTGGGTCTGTAAGATGTTTTGACTAATATTCCCATCCTGTGTCTTATTTTTCTGTAACTGTTGAGTGTACTGAAGTATACAGACAAGGTGTATAAAACTGAAGGAACCATCCTTAAAATAATTAAGGATCAATTGAGAAGTTCACAGTCATAGAATCACAGAATCCTTTGGGTTGGAAAAGACCTTTAAGATCATCAAGTAGCATTAACCAAAATTACCAAGTCCACCACTAAACCATGTACCCAACTGGCCTACCTACATGTTTTTTAAATACCCCAGGGTCGATTACTGAACCACTTTGCTGGGCAAACTGTTACAATGCTTGACAAACCTTAGGGGAATAAATTTTTCCTAATATCCAATCTGAATCTCCCCTGGTGAAACTTGAGGCTGTTTCCTCTTGTGGTATCCTGCGGGTTTTGCAGATTAACCGACCCTACTGTTGGCTTGTTTTGAAAGTTTACTCCATCTCAGAGGAAATTCTGCAGGTGCAAGAGACACAGTATTGTGTGTGTTCTTTGATTCTCCCTCTGTGGTCTCGGTCTTCAGTGTGCTGGCTGCTGCCAGCTATTAATGATGGTTTTCCCAGAATACAAATGCAGGACACTATTGTCTACTACAAGTAACTTGTGTGTTGTAGTTTGGTTTTAAGGAAAAGTGGAAAGTAGCTTTATCTGAAATGCAGTCTCATTTTGTGTTTCACTGTTTTTTCCCTGGGTACACATAGAGCTGTGTCTAAACACTGGAGCAGTAGTAGCACTTAGGGAAATACAAATAACTCTCTAATAAAATGTGTAGTTGGAAAAGTTCAAACTCATTTAAGAAAAATGATTGACCCAATAATAAAGAATTAAGTGGAGAGTGTTGACTGACAACTAGCATGCATCTGCTTTCAAATTTCAAGCTTACTCTTCCAACAGACAATGCTTAAAATGACTATAATAACACAAAATTGGATGAAGATAATGCTTCTGTCTTTGTTCATTTATATTCTGATTTTGCAGCACTTTGGATATAGCCATCCTGTCCTTTTATACTCAGCCAATTTGTCTGTTATTGTTTGTGTGAGATAGGTTTTTTCTTCTTGTGGAAAAGCAGGACATAATGTTTTCAGAGGAGAGAGGGAATATATATTTTTTTGAAACCACCATTAGTCATAAAGGGACAGGATATTTGGTACCTTGAAGTTATTTTTGAATTGTTACCTTTCAAAACTGAAAGGTTTAGCAGGCAGGCCATGATGGTCCATAACATCTATTTACTGAAATTCCAAACAAGGGGAAAGTAGCGTGTGGCAATTTAGAAGTCAGTTTTGTGGAGCTACTAAATATTGCGTAGCTGAAGTCCCTTTTTACTTTCTTGTACAGACAAGTTCATACATGGGGAAAAGCTGCAGGACAGAAGTCTGCAGGTGGCATGAACTGAATCAGTTTGACCAGCTGAAGCATTTCAGATAAACTGATTTGGATTTTATCTTTAGAAACAGCCATTTGCATGAGCAGAGGAGATTGAATCCTGCACGAGTATTGAATGGGCTCTGTTAAAATATGTATTTACAGTAATAAATGTTGCTATTTGTCATATATTAGAGACAAAAGAGCTATCTTCTAAGCGATGAAACTGTAAGTTAGTGTTAGAAATAATAAATAAATGAATAAGGCCTCTTACTTTTTGGATGTTCTGATCATCTACAATATATGAGCTATGTGCGCCGGTTTGACACATTTTTACAGATTCAACATCTGTGTTCTGTGTCTAATTTTGGGTGTGTTTCCACCCTTTTAACCTGCACTCATGTTTTTGTGTGAAAAGAGCAGTTGCAAGATCACAGGATGGTGGGGGTTGGAAGGCGCCTCTGGAGATATCTCGTCCCACCTCCCTGCTAAAGCAGGTTCCCCTACAGCACCTTGTGCAGGACAATGTCCAGGCAGGTTTTGAAAATCTCGAGAGAATCCACAGCCTCTCTGGACAGCATAATTGCTTAATATTACCACCTGGTAAAAGACTTTCCTAGGCTGTCTGCAGTGCACACACATCAGGGAATGTTGAAATATTGAACTGCTGGAACAGATTTGACAGAAATCAAAGCCTTTTTTCTGGTAAGAATTTTTTTTTTTTTTACATCAGATTAAACAAATTAGGGCAGAATATAACTAGAAAAGTTTGGGAACTGTCTCTTAAATATGAGTGAATCTTTAACGTAACAGATATATGTTTTTCTAGCAACATAAGTTGTTATGATGGTACACATTTTTTCTTGAAAATTTAATTGCATATTCATCAAGGAACTGATTTGATGAAGCACTTAAGAATAATCTTAATTATAAACTTGTGAATAGTCACACTGTCAGTTTTATTTTAAGATTGTGTATTTGTTGTGCCCAGTAGTTTTGTTGATTTTTGAGGCATGGAACACTTTCCTATTGTACTTAATTGTTTTTTCTTCTACAGAGAAAAGTTTGTGGAAGTTAATCTTTTTTGGGGACTAATTTTTTGTGGATTCTACTAATTTCCCAATTTTTTTGTAACAGTGGTGTTACTGAACTGGTGAGGAGTGCAGAGGGGAAGGTGCCACTCTCCTGAGCAAATATGACATCTTAAAAAGCCAAATGTGCTGCTTTGATACCTCACTTTTAGCATTAGAGCCAGTTTAGGAAGATTTTGTAAACAGTTCTGTTGTGGGGTAGATTTTCAATTGCAAACACTTTGCCTCTAAAAATCTCAACAAGTTTTTTTTTGTGTGGTTTTGTGCTTTTTTTTTTTAATGAGCTCATGTCAGTCACCTTAAATGAATCGTGTCAGGACATGGGACAATATTTCCAGTGTTTCACAGCAACAGCAGTAGAACCAGATAGTCTGAAGCCAGTACCTATCTCTGCTATTTTCAGCAAAAAATGCTTGGTAAAGTGACTATATCTTTGAGTTGAAATAAGATTTTAGTTCTGAATTAATCTTTGCTACAGAGAGACTTGGCTTTTTGATCTTCCTAAGGAACCTCTTTAGAAGTAAGAGAGCTTTGAATTCTGACAGGTGACTGACAGACAGCGAAGAGACACAATGAAGCATATGTTTCAGAGAAACATAGTCATCTGAAAGGTCAGCTGAATTGAGGGTGGGAACAAACATTTTCCTGCTAATGCATTTTTAAAACATAAGTGATGTCAGCAAATAGTTCTGGAGAAATGTATTATAGATGTCTTGAGGTGACTCATGACTCATTATCTGATGCCTCTTTCGAAGATAAAAAGGCAAGAAAAAGAAATGATGCTGCTTACCATGTTCCAAAATTCAGAAGATTAGATGATGCCAGGGAAATGGCATAAACACTGGTTGAAAAAAGAATTTTTTTGCATCTCTTTCCTTTACATAACTGGAAATGCTGCTTCAGAAGTTTGGGCACATTTGTTGTCAGGGGAGTCATTGAGATGATGAGTGTACAGATGCTGCATGACAGAGCAGCAGGGGGTGAACCCCAGCACCTATGGACAGTTTGAGGTGGAAAGTCTGGTGTGGTATCCAGGATAGTGATTATTATCTCTCTGCTTGCCATCCATGAATTTCTTAGGATTTCAAGTAATCCAGCACATCATATGTTGTCATGAATCTTCTATGTCACTTCCGCATCTAAATTGATTAGGGCATATACTTACAATAAAATAAATGCTCTGTTATCAGGAGTTCTAATTATAAAACTTTGACATGAAAAGTTTTGAGAGTACTGTAAACCTAGCCCAGTGTAAAATCTTCCTGGGTATGAGGGCAAATACCAACTGTTTTCCACTTGGAGCACTCTGATTCAAGAGATTAAGCAAGCTGGCCAGTGTGATGGCCTTTTAAGAAAGGAAATTAAAATAAGGAAAGAAAGGAATGGATCTCAAATTCATTGTTAAAAATGAAACCAGAACATGATTTCTTTCACAGATAAGAGTTTATAGCCTGTATCCCTTCTGTGTTGCCCACGTTGCTATCCTTCTGGTTATGTTCTTCAAGCTATCTGTTGTAGTGTCAGCTGAAGAAAAATACTTTCCTTCTCTTATCTGTGCTCTCAAATTTGGCATCAGTCTGTTGGGGCATTTATGCTCAAGTGACTTTGATTGTTATGCAGCTTCTTGTCTTGGCTATTTTTAAAGCCCAATACCTTGTTCTTTTTGCAGGCTTCACGACTACCCAGCTTTACACAAAAGAGACTGTTTCTTTGTGATGCTGCCGCTGATCCCTGACAGATTGTGTATGTGTTTGTGGCCAAGTTTAGCTGAGTAAAAACCTGGCCTACTTTCTAAAGATTTTTTTCAGGCTGTAATAAATGTGCCAAATTTGGAAGCAGAGAAGATTGTTCAGGATGTCTAATTTGCATGCCAATACTTTTGAGTGGATTTGAAGATCATTAGGGCTTCTTAGCAGTGCTGGAATGTCTGGGTGAAATTCTCTCAATGTCACCTGCTGCTTCAGGAGAGTCAGTGTCATAAGGGAACTATGAAGACTTTCCACATAACTCTTTGCACTTTTGAAACTGGGAAAAGTTGGTTTCTACCATAGAATCATTAAGGCTGGAGAAGATTTCCAAGATCATCAGTTGACCAAGTACCACCATACCCACTAAACCATATCACAAAGTGCCACATCTGCTTATTTTTCAAACACTTGAAGAGAGATGGTGACTCTAACACTTCCCCAGGGGCCTGTTCCAATGCTTAACCACTCTTTCAGTGGTTAAGCTCAATCATACTCACTTGCAGAGAAGAAAAGTAGACTCTTTATGCTTTTGTTCATATATTTTTTTCAAGTTAATTTTTAAAAACATTTGTTGCACTCCAAAAAACAAAAGTGATATTTATGTGTCTTAAAGCAGTCAAGAAGCACTTCTGCTTCAGATCAGATGCCTAAAAGGCTAGAAGTGAGTCATGGGCCAGATCCCTAGTTCATGTAAGTTATCACAGTTTGAATGAAGTCAATTGTGTGATGATAGATTAGACTGATTCTATACTCTGTGCCGATTTTCTTTTAACTACATGTAATCTAAAAAGTCTGTTTATTCCAGTGTCATTCCCAACAAGCGAGATGAATGAAATCTTTTGAACTCCCCCAAAGGATTCATCTGGTGTTGAAAGCTGTCTAGTTTCATCTGTGATGGATAGTGTTATCAGAAATACCTTTTTCTGTAATGACTAATCACACATTAGAATACTCACTCTGCAGTCCTGCTCTTTTAAGGAAATAGGACAGTCCTACTTCTTGTTCTCAAACAGTGCTGAAAGGCTTCTAAAAATTCTTCACAAGTTTTTAGGAGAATTTCAGAATTTTCGGGTACAGCCCATTCTAACTTTTTGCTAAAAAAAAAAGGTGTTTTTGTCTTTGTAATGTGTATCTAATGCACCATGAAAGGAAGATGTGATCTACACAGAAACAGCATAAAACTTTTATAAACTTTGATTGCATTATGGATTTGATGTTGGTTGCTAATATGATTCTCAACTGCATTGTAGCTTCTTTTTTTCAGCATTTAGTATTTTACTGTATTAATCCTTAACTTATGATTTCTCCTCTGTAATTATTTATTTTTCTGCTTGATTTCAAGATTTTCATGTGAGGTACATAAGATGAATCATATCAAATTAGTCATTAAAATAAAACAGTGCCACATCACAAAAAAATAACTTACTTGAAATTTGATAGAAATAAGTATGATGATAAAAATTTGACCTCAGCTCATTTTAGAGGTAAGTGTAGATGGACAGATTGTATTGGCAAAGTTTTAAGTGTCTGTACTTGTCAGCATGTAAAATATGCTAGAGGGGATGGATGGCTGTGTCCTTAGTTTATGGTTGCCATCTGGTACCTATTCTCCTTTGTTATTTCTCCCTACAGCTTTATCCTGTGCCCTTCAGCAGCATAACAGCAGATCCAGCTCCTTGGGACATGCTTTCCTGCCACAACACAAATTCCCAAAAACATGTCATTGGGCCACAAAATTATTTTGTGTTTAATTAAAGAAATAAGTGCTCTAACATTCACACTTGACAGTGATACTGACTATATCAGTGGACAAAGGAAGGGCTACAGATATCATTTATCTGGACCTCTGTAAAGCCTTTGACACAGTCCCCCACAACATCCTTCTCCCAGAGCTGGGGAGAGATGGATTTGATGAGTGGTGGGTAAGTTGTTGGATGTTTGCCTCCAGAAGGTTGTGGTCAATGGCTTAGAGTCTTGTTGGATGTCAGTGACCAGTGGTGCCCTCAGGCGTCTTTAATAGGACCAGCGTCATTTAATACCTTCATTAATGAAAAAGACAAAAGGGTTGAGTGCACCTTTGGCAAATTTGCAGATCATACCAGGCTGAATGGTGGGGTTGGTGCTCCTGAAGGGCGGGATCCCTCCAGAGGGACCTGGATAGGCTTGAGAAATGGGCCCATGGGGATCTCCTGAGCCTTAAAAAAACCAAGTGCAGGGTGATGCATCTGGGTTGGGGCAACGTCCTGTGTCAGTACAGGCTGGGGGATGGACAGGTGGAGAGCAGCCCTGGGGAGAAGGCCTTGGGGGTGCTGGTGGGTGAGAGGCTGGACATGAGCCAGCAATGTGCACTTGCAGCCCAGAAAGCCAAACATGTCCTGGGCTGCATCAATAGCAGTGTGACCATGGTTTGTTCAGCCTGGAAAAAAGAAGGCTTTGGGATGGCCTAGTTTCAGCCTTCCAGAACCTGAAGAGAGCCTACAGGAAAGCAGGAGAGGGACTGTCATCCAAGAGCATGTAGTGACAGGACAAGGGGGAACGGCTTCAAACTGAAAGAGAATAGGTTTAGAGTGGATACTAGGAGGAAATTCTTTGCTATCATGGTGGTGATGCACTGGAACAGGTTGTCCAGAGAAATTGTGGGTGCCCCATCCCTGGTAATGTTGAAGGCCAGGTTGGATGGAGCTCTGAGCAACCTGGTCTAGTGGAAGGTGTCCCTGTCCCTGGTTGGGCGATTGGAGCTAGATGATCTTTAGGTTCCCTTCCAACCCAAACCATTCTATGATTCTGTGATTCTTTGCTCAGGTATAAGAATTAGTGCATGTTAGGAATTGTTTTCTTACGCTTTTTAGATCTTTTATGGAATGCTACTTTACTCAGGTCTATATCTTAGTATATCTTTTAGTTCTGTTACAATATATCGCAGAAAGATGAAATGTACCAATAAGGTCCATCTGGAAGCTTTTTGGCTCAAGATTTGTCTGAAGGTTGGAGTAGGAGATGGGGAATTTTTCATGTTTGTCAGTGCTGCACTGACTGGGGTTAGGAAGGGGATTGACCTTCAAGGAGTATGAGCTGTGGGGACAGTGTCTGACAGATGTGCAGAGGATGCTGATTGGTATGGAGCACAGCACACCAGGCTGCTGCTTGACTGGGAGCTGTCTGAACGAGTGCTGCTTCACCAGAAAGTGCACTGTGCAACACACAAATTCAGTCTAACACAGCAAACCCGTTTCTATAGTCTGACTATATGAATCATAAGAGTACATATATATGTTTATAAAGATTCCTAAAAAAATGACTCATTTATTAGTGGTTGAGAAAAGATAATTTCAAATAAAAAAAAACAAACCCAAAAACCATAGTAAACTATTAATTGTATTTCAGTTGTCAGACTGTTGCATCTGGTTCTTGGTTTGCTTTACCTTGAAGTGTTAGCAATTGCTTTTTAAGAGGGGTTTTGGTAGTGGGGTTTGTTTGTTTGATTTGTTTTGAGCTGGGTTTTGTTGTTGTTGGTTTTGGGGGTTTTTTTTAGAAAGATTGGAGAACTTTGGTGTGTAAATGGTGACTTTTCACTTTTCACTACTTAGTCATGTTTTTCATAGTTCCAATCTTACTGTTACATTCTTTATTTGCGGAAGTGTTTGTATATCTGCCCCCCAGTGCTGGTTTTGATTGGCAGGTCAGCTGATATAAAAAAAAGTCATGAAATGCCTGTGTTGCCAAGTCTTCTTTTTCCTCCTCATTTTTACCATGCGGGGATGACTTTCTGTTACTCTTGACATTGTGTTCATTGTGTACATTATGTTCACCTTTGTGTAATGCCTGATATTTGGTGCCTTTGTTAATAACAGGACCCTTTAAAAATCTGTGTTTTTGTTACTGTGATTCATGTGAGTTTTAGTATTTGGAATTTCTTTATTAGGTTGCTATTGCAGAACAGTCCAGAACTTTGGCTTTTTTGCAGCTCGTTATTTCTTTCAGGAAGGGGAAATGAGAAGGCACTAGTGTACTGTTGTCTTGAACTCTTTACAAAAATTCAGCTTTGAAGAAATAACTGCCTTGAATAGACTACCTACTTAGCAGTATGGGATAGACCTATCCTTTAATGCTATGAAATTTCATGAAGCATTGCTTAGTTTAGAAAGTAGAACACAAACTGTAGTCCACTTCTTCAAACTCAAAGTGATGATTACTCTTATTTCTGTTGTGTGCCCAGGAGAGTGCAGCTACTTCAATTGTAGATGTTAAAAAACCGCTTGCTGAATCTGTCCTGGAAACCACATAGCCTTTTGAAAACACTGTTCTCACAGGCTGTGTGCAGATTTACGCAAGGTTTTGCAAACAATCACAGGCTTTGCAGAAATCAACTTGAGTTGGGAGAGCGTTAGTCCTACACAGGAAGTCCTTTGTATGACATAACTCAGTATCTTCAACTGCAGTTCCAGAAACAAGGTATAGTGCTCTTACCTCATTAAATACTAATTCTCAGTCTAAAACGTTTTCTTTCTTGACTGTTCTTAGACTGAGATGTGTCTCAGTTGTAATTTGAGGTGGACACAATGGCTTATTATCACTTTAACCTATATTAGCACATTTTTGAAGCATCGCATTAAACTGTATCTGGAAGTGCCACTGAATGTGCATGTACTGAATGAAAATTCACTAGAAGATAACCTCTCATTTTACCTGAAGTAATGGTGAGACTGACTTTACATAGTTTGAAAGTATTGGAAATAGCATATGATGGTATCACTTCATTCCCTGTTTAAAACTTTCTTTTAAAAAATTTTTGTTTCTCTGATACATACAACATTACTGTAATCATTTTGCAGCATCTCTGAGAGGGGTGGGAAAAAGGCAAATGCTGCATGCATTGATCCTGAGAAGTCTTTAGTCTGAGGTCCAGGTAATTGCAGTTTCTGTCTTGTCATAGGATAGATTATTCATTATCTTATATATGAGCATTGCCAGTCTTCCTAATTAGTACTGATCTGTTCTAGAGTGTGGTGAATTTTTAATTTAGAAAGCAGACTGAAATTCTTCTGACGAGGGGATTAATAAACTGTGTTTGGAGAAGAAAAGGCATTGTCATTTTCATTTTTTTAATAAACCAACCCCCTTTTTATCAAATTCCCTTCTATTTTTTTTTAAAGTGCCTGTTACTGAAATTACGATCTCTATTGCTTATACGTTTGCCTGGATATGGTGCTTTAAATTTTTTTTTTCTGAAGATACTGGATTAAAATTTAACATTTAAGAAAACAGTTTCAGTTTTGTAGGTTTGTTTTGGTTTTTTTTTCATTGCAGTCGGCTCTGGTGGCCAACACTGGCTTGAGGAGAATGTCCTTATGGCATTTCCCAGGTTTCCTTGTGTGTAGTGGTATTTTTCTCACAAATTTAAGACTCAGGAGCAAGACAGTTATAGTGGCACACTTCAGTGGGAGAACCGGCAGTGAGAAATATGCTTCAGAAAGAAAATTTACTTTGTATCTGGAAATGCACAGGGGGGACTTTGATCCCAGAATCTGTGAAGAAGGAACATCTGGTAATGATGACAATGGAATATAATCTCTTGGGGAAGAATTCTGCAGGCATTACAGTGTGTGTCTGTCTACTGACTTCTGTGAAAAACATTTCAGAGTAGTTGAACCTTTTGTTATTTCAGGTAGTTCTAAAATACTTATTTATTTTAGATGCTTCCTGAATACATATGAATTCTAAACATCACTTTATTTCCTACTGAAGCTCTCTTTGTAGTCCTCAACAGTGGAAACGAAGGACTACTTTCTGCTGCTTTTCAGAAATACAAGGTTTTCTTCTCTCAAGGAATTAACCATTAAATTGCATTTAATCAATATTCACTAACATGTTGGGTATCACTGAATTACTTTTCAGAGTAATATAATAAACAAAAAATATGTAGGCTCTTGGTCAGAAACCCACTGCTGTTTTGAATGCCCAAAGCTGGAGCAGGGATTACTGAAAATTAAAGAATAAAAGAGTGGGAAAAATGAGTCTTAAGTTTTTGCTGCACTAAGCCTGGTGAAATCGCCCAAAGCAAGAATTTAAAGCTCAAAGTTTAATTCTTTCACTAGCATGCAAATAAAAATGCTACACTTGGTGTATTTTCATTGGAAAAAAGAAGGAAAGGTGCTGGTTCTGGGTCTTTTCAGGAATCTTTTGAAGAGCAATTCATTTTTCTTCTCCAAACATTAAGCTGTAAAAGCACTGCAAATGGTACAATCTTTCAGTGGACTTCAGAGCACAGAGATGAGTAGTTGTATATGCTGACTAAAAACTCTTTTTTAATGGATCTGCAGGAGATGAGGATATTGGTTTTTCTTCATGGTCTTGGAGCAGACAATAGAATATTACAGCTATTGGAAAATGCTGTGTAACAAAGCTTATGATTCCGTACTGTCTGCAGTATTTTTCGGTAATGCGGAAAGAATTGCTGACCTTCACAAAGACAAATGCATTCCATTAGTACTATGATGCTTAGGCCCTCTTCTTCCAAATCCTTCAAATACTCCAGTGAATGTTAGGTAAAATAGAGTACTCTGTGGAAGTGAAGAAGTCATTACTGCTTCTGGCAGTATCGTGGCTTCCTTTTAAAGCTTCTTAAAAATGCATAAAATTAAAAACCAATCTGAAAGTGGTGCAAGCACAGCTTTTGTATGCAGAAAAAGAGGAAGTAAAATGAATGTGAGAAAAGGTGCACTGCATATGAAATGCCTCAGTAATGGATCATTTTGGGATGTATGACAAAGGAAGGCACAGAAGTATATAATGGCATAGATCATAAAAGGAAGTGAAGGGAGATAGTTTACAGAAGGTGACACAAAGTCAGTCAGCTCATCTGTGGAGAATATCAATGCAAGGAGTATTTTCCAGGTCACTGCTAGCCATACTTGCCTTAACAGCTGTAGGTAACTTCAAATACCAAATTGTATGCAGAGGCTGACAGCTGAGACAGAGATTCTCGTGATGGCACTGTGTGGTGGCTGCCTGTGGAAGAGAAAGATTTACTTTGGAGGATAATACAGCTTTTTAGAATTTCCCATTTTCCAAAGCCCCAGAAGATTGGTAAGGGCCAAAGAAAGTGTGCAAAGGAATGAATATAATTCTGCCTCTCCCTTTCCTTGCCTCTTCTGATTTGGTTTGGTTTTGTTTTTGTTTTCACCCTTTCAGGGGGAATGCAGTCTGAAGGCTTGACTTTCTTTGACAAAAATCCTGGGGGAAAATAGTTACACTATTTGAAGACTCCTGCAGGAAAAGAGTTTCATCAAGAACAAATCACACTAAACCAAGTCAGTCTATCACTGTGTTTCAAAAGAAAATTGGATGCAGTAGATGTTTTCCTCTCTTAAATCCCAGTATGACTCTTGCTATCACGTAATGAACATGGCAGGGAAACCTGGGTTAGGTGACACAAAGTAAAGCAGAATGCAGCTGGAAAACCTCCCTCCAGTTGTCACCCATTTACTTGTGAATTTTTAAGATTTGCAGAGGTCTGATAGGTCTGATGTAGCCCTGTGAGCGAGCTGAGTGGTGGAGTAAATGCACCCTATTACATTTCCAGGTGACATTTCCTCCTTGAGAACAAGTTAGACAATTGTCAGAATGATATAGGCAGAGCTGATCCTGTCTTGAGGAAAAAGATGTATGCAGGAACCGTTTCCAGTTCCACCCCATTTCACCATTGCTGCCTGGCACCAGCCAGCTTTCTGTCTTGAAGTTTAGGAGGGGCAAAAAGGTTTTATTTGTTTTATTTATTCATTTTTTCAATATGTCAACATTTCCAGGAAATGCGAAACATCTTTTCCTATATTTTCGCCTTTAAGCAGAAGGCAGCTTTTTTGTACTAATCTGGGCCCCTTGTAACTTCACTAGAAGTGACTTAGTTTGGTCCTTCTCTTCCATCCAAAGTGCAGTTTTGCTTTTCTAAGGTCTCCTCTCTAGCCTATGCATTCCAATGCTGAAGACAGTTGAAATAGTTTTATATAACCTGATGTAGTATTGTTTTGTTGTGCTAGAACACTGTGTTTTATATACATGCTCCATAAAAATTACATGGTTGTGGTCTGGGCTAGAGGGTACTAAAGAAATATAATTAAACAGTGTAATTTTCATTGTCATTTGAGCATGTTAAGTCTTGCATAGGCTTATTTTCTAACACCACTCTAAGAAGAAACACAGTGTTTCAACTGTGAGTCTGTCCCCTCCAGCAGAATCAATTCTGCCTTCTCAAAAGGCCATAAAAATCCCCACTAAGCTCATGGACATTGTCTTTTGAAATGCCTGGCTATATCTTTCTTCAATTCTACAAATATTTTGGTCATCATTGCTTGAGAAGAACAATGGCAGTAATTAAAAATGGGTTAAATGTACAAGGTACTATTCCTTAACTAACCATTTATCCCAAAATATAGGCAAGCATACAACTGTTGCTCTTCATAAGGTGCATGGTACAGTTTTAGTGATTCCATTGGTCCATTTCAGCCTGGATTACAAAGAACAAGATGACCTTTCTCCAACTCTAAATAGATTAGGTTAGTGGATTCCCACCAGCTTGGAACTCTTCTTCCAAATGTGCTGTCCTGGTCCAAGCCATATGCAGGCTTATATCTTTATTTACTGTTGCATTGAAAGTGCGGAAACAATTCAAGTTATTGTACATTTCTTTTCTGAGTGGTGGCGAGGTATTGCCATCAAATAAAAAACCAAAACAAAACATACCTTGAAATTCTAGTGAAAGGTTGCTTATTCCTAAGTACAACTCTGCGCTCTCTTCCCATCTGAGACTTTGGTGAAAGGCACAGTGTATAAATAAGCATACATTTTATACTCAGGCTAGCAACAATCTTCCTAGCCTCCCAGTATATCTCCTCTTCTCCTCCAAACCATGCCATCTTATGGAAAAAGCATATCATGAGGAGTCTTGTATTTTTATGAGGAAATTTCTTCTGAGGAAATTGGTACAAATAATTTTTTCCACTATGCCAGTGCTTTGTTTATATAGTGCCAGAATATCTCTGTTAATTTTCTCACTTAGAGGTGAGAAATAGCGAGAAAATGAAGAAAAACAATGGAAAAACAGGTTTCAGCATTACTCAGCAGAAGTTCAATGACTGATAGTATGAGGAAGGTTCTTTTTTTTTTTTTAAAGGTTGTAATTTACTGGGTATAGTAAATAATTGTAGCTGTGTTACAGCTGTCAGCATAAGTGAGCAATATACGCTTGGCAGTTTAGAATCCATTTATGCTGTTTGTTCTGGAACTTGTTCACAATAATTTAATAATTCTATGTTGGTCTTACTAGTATGAACTGAATTATTGAAGGTCCGTTCTACTGTATATTTTAATCAAAAGCTGACAAGAACGTGTGCCTCTTTCTCTGTAGGAGTTTCTTGAAGGGCAGCTGTGAAACTTCTTCCAGGTTATCTGAAAGGTAGACTATAATTCAGTAGCAGGTTTTTATCCAATCATTAGATAATGATATAAAGGTTTGAAAGTTGCCTTAGCCTTTCCCCTTCTCCTTTAAGTACCAGTTTCACAAATGATCTTAGCTCTGGTTCTTCGTGACAGGAAATTGGTTTGGTCTGTCACATAATGCTGCAGAGGTGAGCAAAACCAGTGAAAATAATTGTAATATAAAAATATTCCAGTACCTTTGTTCCTCTTTCTTTGTACTTTGGAAAGCAGTGGAAAATGCTGGGGTGGAGGAATCATCCTCTGGAGGAAAACCCCTGAAAAATGACTTTGTATTTAAACACGTTTTGCCTCAATTGTGTATTTTTAATTTCCAAAAACTATGTTAATATATATCATGTGTGTTTGTAGAAGAAAAGCTAAGTAAGAATTATTTACAGAAGAATCTAGTTCTGGTGTCAAAGGTCTTCTCTGAAACTGGCTATCCATGGTGGTGTACTTCTGAGAGCCTTGGCATTTCCATTTGAGCCTGATGGAGATGGAAACTTTTTACAGGCGATTGAGACAAGATTTATTTTTTCTCTGAACAAAGGAAGAATAAGAGCTCTTCTTGTTTGCTAGAGCCTCTCTAAAAACCTGACCTATTTTAATTTAAAAAGAAAAACAACCAAAAATTAGTTTTAGGAGAATATCCATGGCAACCATAAAGGTGGTTAGTGCAAGGACAGTTCCTATTTAGATGGTATTTTGTGGGCTTAGATTTAGATTGAAGTTTAGGTTGCTTATGATCTTCATGCCAGAGCAAATATATGTATAAATATTGGTGAAATATTGTATGTTGTAAGCATAGTCTGAGAGGACATGGTCTCCATTGTCATGCAGGATAATGCTCATCAGCTGTGCCCAGAAGCATAAGGATTTGACAGATGAATCCAACTGAGAGAACAAAATGTTAGAACTGAAGCCCAGATTAGGAAAGGACATTTCAACCTGGTTACTGGGAAAGAAATTCTCAATGTTCAGTTTAACTGATCACAAAATATCGTGGGTGGTGTTTGGTTTTTGTTTGTTTTTGGATTTTTTTTGTTTGTTTTGTGGGTGCTTCTTTTGGTTTTTTTTTTGTTTTGTTTTGTTTCTTTGGGGATTTTTTGGGTTTTTTTTGAGGGGACTTGAGTGTGTGTCTGTGTTTTCAGAAGCTGAAGTACTATGAGGTACTTTTGTGGTGGGGGATGTGAAGACATGTTTAAAGAAACGAGTAGAGGAGGCTCTGCACAGATCCCTTATGATAAAATCTGCTTAATTCTGAGATATACACACACACCAAGTGGACATGGATATGAATACACCTGCATTGCTTTGCAAATCTGATTTTTTCTTTGTCTTTTAAAACCTCATGCTAAAATGAAATAGCTGTCTAAAAACATTGCTGTATTTGGATATGATAGATCACATCGTGCATAACTAGTTTTCTGGAACACAGATGAAGGTATCTGCCATCTCTGTTTTACTATTGCTGTGAGAAACGTGCACTATCTACTTCTTTTAGTCATGATTTTGATTAAATTTTCTGCTTTCACAATTTATTACATGGCTGTGTAACTTGGATGAACTGCTACATTTCCAAGTAATGTACATTCTGAAATAATAGGATCTTTCCTCACTCTGCAGTCTTATATCTGAGGGTGCCAATTTCTTAATAATTTCATAATTTCGTTGATTGCTGGATAGTACTAACTTCTCATTTGCACAGTGAGTCTATCCTGGGCAAGGACCCTCATTTTAGTAGCCTCTGTACAATGCACAAAAAAAAGGTACTTGGTCAGCTAAACCTTTAAGGAACTGGTTTATGTTTAATAGCTCATGTTTACATTATTAGTTAATATAACATATACCCTTAAAGTCAAAAAAAGAGCTAAGTTATAGATATTATGCCGCTTTACTTGAAAGCTATGTGTGTTACTAACAGACTGTTTCAAACTTCTACTCAATAAAACTAAGAATCACTGCAAAAAATTCTGAAGCTCAATTCTAAAAGCCACCTGTCCTCAGTAAACCTGAAACAGAAATACTTACTGATTACAAAAGTACTGTTATTTTTGTAGATTCACTAGCTTTCTTTCAGAGACCTGAATACAGATGACAAGGATAAAATATTGCACTTTTCTCCTAATCCACACTGCAATTTTGCTATTAAAATGCTTCATAATGGGTTTACTGTCATCATTGTTAAATTCAATGGATTAGCTGAATCATAACTCACTGAGTGATTGTGGTGCTTGTATTTCTAGCTCAAACCGTGCTGTTATTTCTATGAGCACAATGCTAACCTGTTTCCTTAAAAATGAAGCCACAGTGTCACTAAATGGTTTGGTTTCTGAAGTTATCCCTTACTGTTTCATTCAGGCAGAACCTTTCTTTCACTCCCAACCCTTTTTAACTCTCCTAAGCAGTATTTATTTTTGTCCTTTCATTTCCTGTTAATTAGTCTTTATAAGAATTGCGGCTTTGTTTTATGGGAATACTAACAAGGTCAAAGTTTCAGATGTATTATTTTCTTGCCAACCAGATCCGCTTTTCATACAGCAAACCAGTTGCTTTTCAATTCTGAAATAGAAATGACTTTTAGCCATATAATTGAGCTAAGAGGAAGACGTGATGGGCAGGCTTTTTCTGACTTGAATCACAGACTGGTTTGGGGTGGAAAGAACCTTAAAGATCATCCAGTTCCAACTACCTCCTGCCAGGGGCAGGGACACCTCCCACTAGACCAGGTTGCTCAAAAGTTGAGTTGCTATCTGTTTGCACTTCTGTGCGTATTTTTGTCTGGGAGGCAGTTTGCCATCCCCAAAGCAAAGGCAGAGCGCAGCAGGATCAGACAGGTGTCTCCCAAGGGCTGGCCTGGGCAGGGAGGGTGGGAGCCCTGCAGGAGAGGATTCATCATCCCCTGCGGTGCTGGGACTGGGCTGGGGCAGGGAGCTAAGCAGAGCTCATTCCTGTTTTTTAGATTCGGGTAGGGTTGTTTAACATGTTGGCATTTGAAGAAAGTTATAAAGGAAGCTACCCTTGGGGATTAGTACTCAGTTCCTGCCTGTATTCCTGTGTAATTGTCATTCTTTCAAATAAGTGGAAGGGTATCAGTATCTAGACAACTGACTTCTGTAATGCTTTCAAAATCCTGAGCCTTGCTCATGCATCTGTCACCTTCTGTGGCAGTGATTCTTCTCTGATGTGTGAGGTTCCATTTAATGTGTTTAATCCTCATTTTCCTTTTCAAAGAGCAGCAATTTCAATACACAGCTATTACACTTTCTTCAGTGTTCAAATCCTAGGTGTGAGTTAGGGTTTATCATATTATTTTGTATAAGAAGTAGGTTCAAAAAAGTGATTAGAAAGCAAACACTTAATAGGATATTGAGTAGAGAAAGCAGTAATCGGAAACTGTCAAAATGTTTTCAATGTAGAAGCATGTATCCATCACAATTTTATTGTTCCACAGAAAGGCAAACTAAGGATGTTAAATTCAGAACTCAAAGAGAATGACTTAATGAATAATATTTTGCTATAAAATAAAAAATATATTTTTATTCGAAATACTGTTATAAATGTCAATGTTTCATAATGTATTTTCGTGTATTATTTCTAGAGATGGTAATTTTATGAAATATCTTTGTGGCAGTCTTTTACAATGACTAAGTCACCTAATCTGCAACACTGAGTGTTTTTAGAGATGTATTTCCATAAATTTGTTTAATGACTTGTTCTGTGTTAAAGATTGTATCGCAAAGGGAGTTCAAAAATTAGCTTCCTAAAAATAATACTTAAAAATAGCTTTTTTTTGTTGAGTATTTTCTGAGGTCACAGTTATGCCAGTGAAGGATGAGTGGTGATCTGTCTTTGTGCAAGCTGCATTAAAACTGTAGCAGTTTTTAGAGCTCTTCCTTTTTAAATTTTAGAAATGGTTTCTGAGATGACTTATCACTAAAGCAGAGATGGTTTCACTGGTGCTGGGTGAAAGTGTGTGATCTGTCCATGATGGTGTTTGGTGTTCTGTAGTAACCCACATGCTGATGTGAAGAAGCAGCTGCAAACTTGTAAAGGCTGTCTCATCTCTACAGGAAGTGTAGAGTAATTTTGTCTGCTGAAATAACTGATGAAAAGATCATTTTTAATTCATAAAGCAGTGTTTTGGATTTTTTTTGCTGTAATACCTAATAGTTTTCCTTAGTGAAAGGGAATTTCTTATAAACCAAATTAAAAATCAAAATACAGCATTTGACTTGCAATCACAGTGTACTTTCTTTGCATAAGTGGGGCAGATTTTTTTTTTTTTTTTTTTTTTTTTGCAAGGGAGGGGGGCTATGCACTGCAAAAGCTCTAAGGGCTTTAACATACGGATTTTTCCAAATCCAGTTATATCTTTATTATTCAGTCGGTCTTGTATACCATTCATTAACCTTTCAAGGGACAGGAGCTTCAAGCTTACAGTAACAAAGATGTTCTTAGACATATTAAAGTTCCAGACCTCTGAGACCGGGGTGCTGTGCCAGAGGGTGGATTAACAGGTGCGTTTAAAGTGCAGATACTCAGGCCACTGCAGCTCCAGTGGGATTTGCCTGTTCCAGGCTGGGTGGTGGGGGTGGTACCTGTCCCTAAACCCATCTTCTCCACATTCTTTCATTTTTGCAGGCAGTAAATGTTTTTTTCCAGTAAAATGAGATGGAAACTACAGACAAGTTAAGTTAAATATGTTCAGTGATATGGAAATTCTGCAAAGGTTTGGGGACAGATGTCAAACCAGGAACCAGGCTTTGCTTGCAGTGAAAAGAAGTCGTTCTCGTGTGTGTAGAAGACTTGTTCCCTCTAGCTGTTTGTGCCCTTCCCTTTTCTCTCCAGCTCGGGATGGAATCTTGTTTAACAAGGTGGAAGTGCCTGGTGACTTCTTGCTGAATTCTCATGACTTGCTAAGTAAATGACTTGCTAATTAAAGTATTTTATGAAAATAAGATCTAAGGTAATAGGAGACTAAACCATAGTCCTGCAAGATACAGAACTTAAATTTATCCCACATGATACTTGATATAGGAATAAAACACATGATAAAGTAGTATAATATTACTTAGCTATATAATTATGGTAAAATAATGGGCATTGACAAGCAAGGTTTCTGAAGGACTATTCTGTTCTTATCTAAAAGTATGTTCTTTAAATCATTGCAAGGAAGAAAGCAAAATCAGAAGTTACTATGGAACGGAAAACAAAAATAAGTGTCTTGAGATGATGTGGATACCAAGCTGGGGTTCTGTAAGAGGAATGTAGGAAGTGCATGAGGGACTGACAATACAATATTAAGGTATGCTAGAATGGCCCAATGCAGGATTTTATAAATAAACTTGAGGAATAAAGATTAGACATGTAAGCATTTTCTACTGATCTTTTATTTAAAGCAAAACCATTTGGAATTTACAATTCTGTAGGTTTCTGTGCGAGATCTTACTTCACATTTGGTAGCCGTAGTGGCAGATTTGGATTTGACATAGCTTTAGGATGAAGCAAAAGGGTGAAATAAGTCCACCTCAAGAAATATCTCTACCTGTGTTATTCTGATCTGAAAATATTGTACATTTGGGGCTTGACTGTGACTGACTTGATCTGCTCTACTTAGAAAAGATGATAAGGTATACTAGAAAATAAAGCATTGCCCCAGTTAAATAATTTATTTATTTCAGACTGTTTTGTAAAATGAATTCCTTCAGTGCTTCAGTTACATTCCTGGAAGCTTCCTGGTGGCTTCTCTTTTATACTAAGGAAGCTATAGTTTTGTGGCTCATCTGAGCTACTAAGGGCACAGTGACAAATTTGTATTTCAACATTTTGCCCAACCTTGTATGTAATAGACTTCAGACTCCTCTGTTTCTGTGTCTCAGACAGCTGAGAGTTATAACATCCATGTAGTTGATGGAACATTGTAACTGGCGCGTTCCTGAGATCAATTTAATGTTATTTATTCTATCTGAACCTTCCCTACAACACTGCAGTGATAGATATTGTCCTTTCTTTGTGAGACTTTCATCCTGTGAGAATTCTGTCAAAATGGGGGGGAGGTAGATTATGATGCTTTGCCTGTTCCTGTATCTGCTGGGGGGAAGCAGAAGGGAGGACTTCCTAAATGAAGTATGCTGGATTAATGCTTGGATGTTTTTTTTTGTTTTGTTTTGTTTTGTTTTTGTTTTGATTTGGGGTTTTTTTCATTGGTTTGTTGGGTTCTTTTTAAAAAATTTCTGCATCCTTAATCTTTGTGGCCATTTTTAGATGATGATAACCTTTGAAATCAATCATCAGAATCTGAAGCAAGGATTGTGATGGATTCTGTCCTTGCAGTGCCCCAATATGTGCTGTTTTGAATTCAGCATTATGTGAACAGATGGTTATTACAACTTATCTTTCTGGTGCTCTTAATAGTACAAAATTATTGGAGTATTTAAAAAAAAAAAAGGCAATAGGATTTTCCTTATTTCCATTCCTGAGTTGGATGAGAGGGAAGCAGTGGCAAGCAGAGGTGGTTTTCTCTGCAAAGCAGACTGCAGACTGAGGAGCAGCACGGGGGCAACGTGGTGCTCATGTGCACAATTCCTCTTGACGTTAATGGCCCTTATGAATATAAAGTGAGGCTAACATGCAGTGATTACACATGAAGAGCCAAATTATTATTGGTAATGATGATGTGTATATGTTTCAGTGAAGGCTGGATTGCTTGTAATGGGTTTTGTTTTCAATTCCCGTGTTTAATGTGAGGTACTTCTGGCTCCTGGGTTCTTGTTTAAAATAGGATTCCCATCTTCTGCTGTCTGTGAAACATGATTTCTGGTTTCTCTCCATTGATATATGCACTTTTATCCCTTTCTTTGAGGGTTTGTTTGTTGGTTTTTTTGGTTGCCAAGGTGTTTTTTGTTTGTTTGTTCTTGAACTGTCAAAATAAGCATATTTTCACAGGTATAACTGGCACCTTATGTAACTGCTGAGATAAGAGTATGAAATTTGGTAGAAAATAATCCCCCTTGTGTTCCAACTAGTCCTCAGACATCAGAGGGGCAGGCTGCAGCTGGGCTTAATGTCTGATTTGTAACCAATTCAACACTACAGGTCTGGTTGCATTCAATAAGAACTTTCACAATCACAGAATCAAAAAGTGCCATTTGTTGAAGCAACAGGTTATAGATTATTGTTAGATTGCTGGTGATAAATTCACTCAGCCTAAAAAATAGGAGAATATAGTCCTCTGTACAAGTGTCCTTGCGTGTGCTTTGATGCAGTCAGAGGTACAAATCTTACCCAAGAGGCATTCCTGCTTTGGAGGGCAAAGAGAGGAGCAAGCTTGTCAGTTTTTCTGTGAAGTTTGTTTGTGTTCTTGTCCTCCATAATGGAGGATTTCAAGTATAAATTTCTTACTTTTTTAGAAAAATGGAGGTGTGACTCTAGTCAAAAACGATTGCTTACCTGGTGCTGCAATCAGAGGTAGTGGGGGTAAGATGTTTTTTCATTTTCATATTGGTCAGTGTGGTTTTTTTAATACATAAATGATGTATAATGAGAGTTTTTGGTTACCTTCAGTCAAACTGAGTTTCATAACTTATGATTGAAACAAAGAGAGGATAGAACCATAAAACCTCAGTATCCTCCTCCACTCAGCTGAGGTGGCAGTGAAGGCCCTCAGACATCTGCCAGAACTTATTCATGTTGGTAATTTGCTTGAAGGACCAGATTTATCATAAGATTTCTTACGAATGGATGAGGGAGAGTGTGGCTAATGGCTGGCACAGAGATAGGGGTGCTCTCCTGTGCTTCACAGAGATAACACCAGGCTGTGAAGCCTTCAGTTCACCCCAGACCTCATTCACCTGTTAAACCTTGCTCGAGCCCAGGTGCAGGATAAGCAAGTGGCCCAAACCATGCTTTTTGCAGATTTCACAATGTCTGTATCTTTACAGGACAAACCTGTTGATCTCCCACAATAACCCAGGTAAACTATGAGGGGAGGCAATGCACAGAGGCAGCAGGTAATGGTGGGTTGGAAGCAAGGCAACTGGGATTTTAGAGGAGGGAGGGAATAGGAGACAAAGCATTCCTGCAGCTGGGGCTGACCGTTCTCAGGCTGTTGGGAAGGTGTGACCATGGCGAGGGGGCTGTGATGGGGGACAACTGTGAGGAAGGATTCTGAGCTCTCATTCAGGTAATGAGTTAGGTGTTTTTGGTCAGTCTTTCCAAGGGACTGAGCCCCAGCATTCTAATTATCATGAAAATGAAATTTTTTTAGAAGTGCTGTTGGTGAATCTTTGTGATGCATATGGTTGAACTTGTGAAATGGAGCTTTCAAATGAGAAAATAGCCAGAAGAGTTTATCAGAAGGAAAAAATAGTGTGAAATTAATTGTTTGTCCCAAGGAACCTCCAAAAAGTAGATGCTTCCTCTCTTCATAAGTAAGAGGAATAGGAGATGGTCATTTTGAACAGAAGAAGCATTTTTATATTTTGTGTTACTTGGTAACTTTAGTGCATGCCTTCTGACAAACCAAAGGAGGAGCCGAGTTGTTAATTAAGCTGAAAACCTCATCTCAAGATCAGGCATATGAGTAAACCTAGAGGGAATTGCTCCCCAAGACATATCAGAGCAACTCCATTGAGTTAATGTCATTTATTTCCGCTATGTTAAAGTGCTTCATTTAAAATTAAGTGAGATTTAGCTCAGGCAACTCTAGTTTTGTGCAGTCATCACTAGTTTATCAAGCATGGCCATTACTTTCCAAAATATTTTTATTACAGCTTTAATACATAATTTCAAGATACGTCATAATTTTATTTGCTATCTCAAGACTGAGCATTACTAGTGGCCTTCAGGCAACTGCTTGACTTATCCAATGCACGTTATGGTATCGGAAAAGTGATCTCCATCTCTGGGAAAGGAAGTACAAATTCAAGGCTAGGAATAGCTGGCATAGCAGTTGGTTTATGCTGATATTTTACTTTGGCAATCACCAGCTTTCTGACAACATTCAGTGTTTGCAGCTGTCCCTATTAAGACATTAGCTCATATGCCTGCAGTAAAGATTTCCTTTCTTTAGTTACAGTAGAATGAGACAAATGTTACATTGCATTTATTTGTTCTTTCAGTTATTTCTTGCTTGTGCTAAAAGATGTACAAACAGTGCAGGAGAGAAGGATATTGTAAACAGAAGTGGGTGGGAAAGAATGGGGCCTGCACAACTTGGGAAAGAGATCCAGGTTTGGCCAATGGGGCAGAGGGAGATAATTATGGCAGGAAGAGAGAGGTGTGAGACAGTGAAAGTATGTTGGATTGGGAGCTCCTTTGGGGTTAGGAGAAGCAGAAGGTTGAATGCATCTGCTCATGATGCACAGAGTTTGGCTTTTACCCATGTATCTTAAAGGTCCTTTTTGACAGAGAATTGGATTCACTTTCAAAATACTAACTTGCAAAACAACCCACCCTTTCTTATTTTTTCTCTTCTGAAAAGTGGTTTGGAGCTCTGAGTTTCTTCCAGGTACCGTGTTGGCAGAATGTGAATCCTGAACCTTTAAATCTGCAGCGCAGACCTGTTACAGCAGGAGGAAAAGAAGTGATTTTGATCATTGTGGGGACCCAAGTGTTAGAAAGAAGCTTGTTAGTGTTTCTTTGTATTAAAACTGTTTGGTTGGCAATGGCACTATAATAGAGATCAGAAGCCGAGTTTGAGCTCCAGGTGTGAGAGGGGTCTGCTGTCTGTCAGCTCCAGATAAAACAGTCAAAAAAGAATTACCTTGAAGGATCGGTCCAAGACTCTCTTAATTTATTGGCTTGGCAACAGTTGCATAGAGCTGCTACATGGGTGGGATAAAATTTCTTCAGTTTATAGGGAAGCGTAGGAAATCTTGTAAGTAAAAGGCGTGTGGGAACCTGGAAGCATGGTTAAAACTCTCTTAAAAGGAGGCAGAAGCGTAGAGTTTCTGCCTGGCTTCTGAAAGAAAGATGAAGTGTGATCTAGTTGGAGTAATGACATTTAATTAAAATTGAGCATTCATGAGAAGCAAAAGTATGATTTTATTGGCTTTTTCTTTTTTCCTGTGGATTTTCAAGAAGGAACATATGTACAGTCATTGAAGCATTTTTATGAAGCTTTCTAGTATTTGGATTCAAATGGGTGTTGGTAATGACACTTAAAATTAAGGGAAAATATATAGGATACTATCACATAGTTATGCAGCAAAGGTACTACTTGTCTTTTTTTGTTTGTTTCTTTTTTGTTTTCCTAGTTTCTTTATTTATTTATTCAGTGAATGTTGAACCCAGGACCAATGAACAAAATATTGGCAACTACAGAGCTTAACTCAACTACTGAATCAATCACTCTCAGAAATGAGTATTTGTTGCATTCTCAAGTGACCATTCAGTACACCAAATTAACATCTCTTGCCTGGTGTTCTTGTAAGGATGCCTCAAGGAAATGGCACTATAGATTTCCTAAGGAATAACAGAGCTTGCATGCCATGTGTGGATAAGATATGCTTAAGTCCCCCCATGTTCATGGTGTTAAAACACCAAGCCACGTCTGGACTTCATACTTCTTCTCTTTTTATTTATTTATTTATTTAATATTAATTGTATAGTTATGGTATTGGAGACCTAGTAGAATTAGTGATGAACATTTTATGGGGAAAAATATGTATTTCAGAAATCACGGTTGATTAATCTAAATCCAGTGTTAATAAGCAGGCAGGAGGTAAATGCTGGTCCACTCATTGTAATGAGTCAAAGGATACTTCCTCCACACACCCCAAGTTGCCCTGTCCCAAATCTTCCAGCTGCACCAAATCTTGAAAATCAGTGAATTATTCAATTGCTTTTTTAGTGGCAAGGATCAGATTAACATCTGCCTTCTTGAAGGCAGAAGTTGCCTTCTTGTCCAAACAAAGTTTGGTTCATCGTGAAGCTGGCTTCAGACAGCATCCTCCAGGTAGAAGCAGATGGGTCACTCTTCCAGAGTCTTGGACAAAGGTGACTCTTATCCATTTCTTCAATTAGCATTCTGTTGGGATAACTCTTGAAATCAGGCTAGGAAAAGTTTCATAACTTGTGTTGTACACGGGCAAGTATTACGATATTTGCTCTGGTTATGTGAATTCCAGGTCCTGACCATTTTATTATCTGTATTTTTGCTTGAATGATAACATCAAGATTGAAACTTTGTGTTGCTACTAAGTAAAAGTGTAATTAATATAGGGCTAATGCTTTGACCGGGAAAAAAAAATCTCCAAACCAGATGCTGTTATTAATTGGACACTGAATTGCTTGAAATCATTCATTAGCCTGTAGGTACAGTGTTCCCAATCAGCTGCAGTTTCATTTCAGGCAGAAAGTGATAAGATAATCTTTTTTTTAATTAAGGTGATATTATAAATTAACCTGTCAATAAATGGCATTAACTTTTTCAACAGTGCAGTTACAAGTGGATGGATTCATGGCACTGTTCTTTTACCAAAAGACAAATACTGTATCCAGAGCCAAGTTGTTAAATACTAATGAATAATTTATTTAATGAATTTTGTCTTTCTCTGTTCAGAATATGACTGACAGAGCACCAGCTCCAAATGATCATCTCCAAATGATCTGTTCTCCAGAATTACTCTGAATTTTGGGCCTTACTCCTTCAACTTTGCTACCCAGGATGCTAACTCCTTTGCTTGGTTTTGGACTAGATAAGTACATTATGTGTTAACTTCCCTGATCCAACTGAGAACTATTTTATATTATAGGTTTGGTGGGAAAGCATGTTGGTAATTAATTTTTAAATTCAGTTTCTGCAGAAGGTTAGCACATGTGTTCTGCTGTAAACCTAATTGTGTAAATGATCATGAACGTGAATCACAGTGGCTCAGACATCAAAGTGAATTAAAAATATGGTGAACTGCAGAAATATTTTATACTATATCTGGTCAGATCCAGGTTATTATTCTCTTTTAAAAGATTATTAGGATTTTTGGAAGAAGACGGAACTATCTCCAAAAACATTACTTGAAGAAAATTGGCTTACTATGGGCATGTAGTATAAAGTAACATGTAATAAAATTATTCCAAGGTTTGTAAGTGCTTGTAGGTCCAGCTATTTTTTGCTGAACTGTTGGTGCTGAAGCACCTCTTTAGAAGATGGTCTGTATGTTTGATATCTTTTGACGCAATTTAGAACCAAAACAGTGTGGCATGTTCTGGTTTAGTATGCTGCAATAAAAAGGAAATCCAGAGTCGCTGGAAGTGGGACTGTGTTGGGATGTGGCTTAGGCTGGAAGTGTTGCAGAGATCTGAAGAGGTAATCCTGAGGTGTATATGGTGAACATCATTGCTGCTCCTCTTCATGGGCAGCTGCTGCTGCTGCATTTTAAGCTCGTGTGCTGCTGCAGCTGGTTTGTCCCATGCCCTGTATAATCTGGTTTGCAGGAATGCACTTGACATTTTAAGATTTTTTTTTAGCATATTTTTTCTTTTTGTCATCTTCTGACATCTGCATGCCATTTAAAATATCACTTCTATTCACTACTACCACATCTTCTTCTTGAAGGCTACCAAATATCCTTCTGTTGGAAAAGATGCTGTGTCTTTTTTCTCCTGCCCTCTTAGCAGACACCTTGGGGGCTCTTACTGAGGGCTGGGGAGAACGTTTTCCCTTTCTAAGTGTAAAAGAGGGAGGCACATGCAGGAGCTGAAGTGCAGTCTTGAACAGAGGCAGGAGAAATAGGGATTTGGTGTTCATTGCCAGAGCTCTGCTGGGAGCACTTGTGGGACGGAGGTCAAAATATTTCAAGTGCAAATTCAGTTTGTTTAGTCCCTGAATGCAGATCGCACATCGTTTGGCTTACCTGGTCTGTCACAGGCAATAGCTTTTAACCAGTCTTTAAAATCAATTGGTGTGATTATGCTTATGGCACAGTGGCTTTTCCTGTAGGAAACCAGGACTGGGGTCCTGAGCATAAGTGCTTTGAGCAGTAGTCAATTATTTGATAGCTGGCTTTCTTCCTGTTATTTCCATGACGTTATATGTGGTGTTACCCTAAGGCTTACTGGGATGCTGAATTGGAACTTTTTTAATTACTACTTTTGATTGATTTGAGAGGGCATGGGGGGTTGGGTATGAGGATCTACTAGTGAAAATTTAAAAAAAAAAAAAAAAAAGTAAAAGGAAAAAAACCCCCAAAAACCAAAGCAACAGAAAACCTCAAGGCACAAGGCACTGAACAGTGTGATTCAGTTGCATTTATTCTGCCTTTGCAAAACATAATAATTACTTTTTAATTATTATTTCCTGTCTGAATTAATTGCATTTTGTACTCAAATATGTTCTTCTGAATTATTCTCTTCTTAAGTGACTTCCTGCTTAATTGCATTTTTAATTATGTGCCCTTCATAGTAACAGAAATGTTTGTATTTATCTCCTGTTCTCTAGTTTTTGATATATTTCCCCCCACAGTCCATACATTTCAGTAGTGCTTTGAGCTCCCACTTTGTTTTGCCTGAGTTCACTGTAGGTACCAAAGGCTGTTGATTTTCTGTCAGTTGGCAGTTTCACCTATTTTAAGGAAGACTAGGCAAATTCTGTGTTACTGTACAATACTGTAGCACTAGGGGCAGGAGAACTGATACTGCTCAGAGGCTTCCAAAGGATTCATAGCCTCGAGCAAAATGTGAGAAAATATAGCTTAAATAAAAGAAAATTTTGATTTTTTTTACATCTCCGGCAGTGCTGTGACTCACCAGGAGGCAAGAAAAGAAGTTGATTTTCTTTCAGCCTCTTGCAGAGACTATGTACACGCATTTCGTAGGTTGTTGAATGATAAGCACAAAATTAAAGGATGGCCATTGTGGGATTTCATCCTAAGTGGAGGAAGCTCCTCTCAGCTCAAACAGCCAAAGAGCAGGCTGTCTTCTCAGGGAGGTACAGGGAAAATACTTGGTTAGATTTTGTGCTTAGAAGGGAGCAAACCTAGTTGCCCACTCTTGGGTTAGTTTGAACAATGGAGTATTTCAGAAAATACTGCACCTGAGACAGTGCTCTTCTTTTTCTCACTGGAGAGAAGATATTTTTGATTTATATTAATAGCATTTTGGCATGAGAAAAGAAAAGGAGTTCACACTTAGTTGTGGTACTTGCAAATATGAGTGCAAAAGTCTTTTCTAAACAGCAGGGATGGTTTTCATGCTGTGTGGAAAGGTAACTCTGTGCTGGTCTGCCACCAGCTCCTTTCTCATTGGCCTGTTGCTAATGACAGGCCAACTGTAGGAGTCTCCATTTCGTCTGATTTAAGTTTTCAGATGTTCGGTTTCTCTACAAATCTTAATCTTTAAACTCCAAATCTTTTTAGCAGGAGAGCTGGAGTGTACTTTAAATTGTCTAAGCTTGAATGAAGGTCTGTGGCTATGGTGGATTGATGCTTTCTGGCCATTCATGATTGCTTTAGCTGCCAGCCTGGAGCTATTAAATGAATGGAAATTCTCTAAGAGGGTGACAGTGCCAACAGACAAGTGGCTATTCTGAGCTTGCTCGTTTTGCCCGACAACAAAAATGTTGTGAAGCTGCGTAACACTTGCATTGTGATTAGATGCATCACTTATTCATGTTCTGCAAAATAAACACATTTAGATGGCTGACCATGACAAGCATTTGAAGAAGTAATGGTCTTTAGGCATCAGCAAAGACATAATTAAGCTGAATATTGAAAAGAGCTTCACAGCTGTGAGTACAGTTAATCAATGAAATGGGCTCTTAAAAAAACCAGTAATGTTCCACATCAGCTTTCAGGCCTACATTTTTTGGATCCAAGAATAATGTCATTAATACCCTACAGAAGGTGATGGAGACCAGCCTCCTGTACCTCAAAGGGGACAGTAACCATCCATTCACACAGCACCTCCTGGGGAACTGCTGCACTGTAACCCTGCTGGGGATGGGGCTGGAATGGGCTGATTCACAAGAGGAGATACTTGCATGTCAATTAGAGGAGGAAAGATTGCTAATAGGAAGTTGGTTTGCTCAGCACTGAGATAGTGCACAGTGCCATGGCAGTCACAGTACAAATCCTTAGGCTCTTCCTTAATAAGAGGAAATTTAATTTTCCACAAGAAGAAATTTTATGCTACTGCGTTTCACCTCTCAATGTCTTGGTGATCAGAATATTCACCGTGAGCCTAGAATTATAAAAACACAGAATATGCTGAGTTGGAAGGGAGCCCATCACGATCATTGAGTCCAACTCCTAGCCCTGCACAGGACACCACAAGAATCCCACCATGTGCCTGAGAGCCTTGTCCAAAGTTTTAAGTAGTCCTGCAAGGGGCAGGGAGTTGGACTGGATCATTATGAGTCCCTTTCAAATTGAGATATTCTAAAAATCTCATTCTTACAAACAGTAAGGAAAGAGGAAAAAGTCAAGTTGGCAAAGAGTGAAGTATAAGGAACCACAAAGTAAGATGGAAAAGAAGAAATCAGACAGCAGAAGGAGAGGCTGGAAAGCCTAGCGGAAGTGGTGGAGAAAGTTATTAAATAATGCAGGAAATTAAAGGTGAAGAGAAATGATGCAACTAAGTGAAAATCAGAGAACCTGACTGAAAGAGGAGGAAGAAGGCAGTGATTTAACAGTCATACACTGTATTAAAAATGCAGTTAAAATGGCAGTGATAAGAGAGTCTGTCTGTAACAGCTGTGCAAACATGCAAACCCCACTATTGATTAGATTTCTAGTATGTATATTGGCAGATGGATTTGCTTGGAATGCTCTGTGTAAGCCATAGGCTCAGTTGTGTCTTATTTAGTGGCCCTTCCTTTTCAGAGATAGGCAGGGGACAGTCGTCTGGCAAGGTAAGGGTGATGGGCTTGGAAATCCTTTCTCCCATTTTACATTACTGCTGATGTACAGGTAAGCTAGTGGTCTAGGTAATGAACCCCTGGCACAGATGCAAAGATGGATGTTAAAAAAATATGTCTGCATAAATTCCTGCAAGTGTCTTCACACCCCCAACACTCCTTCTAAGTGGGACTTTCCCCAAACTTTTGCTTATGAAATTTTGGCTGGGTTTTTTTTCAGACTCCAAAATCTGAATTTTTAGACTTTTTTTCCCAGAGAGATGGAAGACCAGAAAAACTTGTGTCAGAAATAAAGAAAGGCTGCATTTTTATAGGTAAATTAGGTATAGAATTTTAAAAACCAACCAACCAAACAAAAAAATCCCCCAAAAATGAAAAAAAAACCAACCCACCCAAAACACAACCTCCTTCCCCCAAGAACTGGGCAGAGGAAGAGCCAAGTTCCAGCATACTCAGTGTTAAAGGGGAAAATCCTGGTGTATGTGAGTTATTGTAGCTCCACTGCTGGCATCTTTATGATCAGGAATATAGGAAACAAGTCTGTTGTATATCTTGCTTTTCAGTTGATTTATAACTACTTAGCACACAGCTTCACATCTCTATTGGACCTATTACTCTATTACTCTATAGAGTAATCTCTATTACTCACCTTGGGTAAAGTGAAGAAATAGAGTTCATGCATTATTGTCTTGTGGAATTACAATGTTTCTAAAGATGTGTGTGATTTGGATAGGTAGACAGTGGTACAGTGACTTCCTGAATAGTTCTATTTATTGATAGGAAAAAACACTTGGAAGTTAAAATCTGCGGTGGTTCAGAGAGTATAATGTCTTGGTCCTGTTGAAATCCGGTGGGATTTTAGTGACTGAGTTAGTTTTTTAAAAATTTCTGGTCTTAAACTCATAAACAGACCTGTAAATGTCCCCTTGCAGTTCTTTATTTTGCATCAGTTTTTGCTGTCACCCAGTCTCTTCTTGTTTTCTTGTTTTCAATCATCCCATACTAAATCAGAGCTAAATAGACATATACCCCTAGATGGAGAACTTCTATTAGCTGTATTAGAATTAATCTGATTAATTTAGATTGACAAAGTTGTGACCTTACTTTTCTCTGCTGTCTTAGGTTATACTTTTTATTGCCTTTTGAAAACTTTTTTTCTGAGATCACCTCTTTAAAGAGCTGTTTACATGTGGCAGAGCACTCAGTTTAGCAGTGGTTTGGTGATCTTCTAATTACAAATCTCTGTGTACAATTGATATTTTGGGGTATTCCTCTGCCGCATGAAAATTGTTTGAATTTTCTTCCCCTCCCCCCACTAGCTATATATGTTGTCAAGGTTTCTTATGATTCATCAGTACATTTATTCTGTGAGTTTGTTTTCTTGTCAGCTGGATGGTGACTCTTGGCAGTCAGCATGATCTTTTGAGTTTTTGCAGACAAACATGCGGAAACTGCTGTGCTGGGTGGAACAATTGGTTGGTACAAATAGGAACCTACAACCTACAATCACTTACTGTTGGTGCATGGGTTGGTATGTGACTTGAAATGGAACTGCGATATGGCTGGAGCCTTCTGCAAAGAACCAGCAGAACTGGTCTGACAGAGGTTGAAAGTGCTGATGTGGTTCAGTCCCTGTTTTACTTACATTTGAGAGTTAATAGCAGAAAAGAGGACTTTAAGGTCCTCACTTGGTTCAAGTGGGGTAAATGGAGGTTGGCATAAGAGAACAACTCTTGGATTGTGCACATGGGAGGTGCTTCCAGTTCTCTCTCTCTGAATATTGCCTCCTTACTGCACGTCTGTGTTGGTTGTGACTAAAAGTAAAGCAGTTGAAATGAGGAGTTTCCTCAGTAGGCAAAACAGAAAAGTCTTGATCTGAATACAAAACACCTGTTACTTTTGGAATTATTCAGTGAGGGACATACTAGAAAGGGGGTCAGTTCTTAGCTCAGAATAAAAATGAACAAATCAAATATTGACATTCTTTCAGCTCTTAGATTTTCCCTTCTTACACATGTTATCTCATATCTGTAATGTTAATTAAGTTGTATTGTGGTCAGTAGGTTTCAACATATCTAATTGCCATCAGGCAGAATGTATGTCCTTCAATCTGCCTGCCTTCTATTTCAGATAGGAAAGAAGGGGTATTTTTATTGTCTGAGTTGTTTTTGGTTATTTGTTTGTTTGGTTTCCTTGTTTTTCTTTTGTGTGTGTGTGTGTGTGTTTTGGGTTTTTTTCTGTGGAAGGTGGGCTGGTTTGGTTTTGTTTTCTTTCTCCTGTTGCTTTGGAGGCACAGAAATTTGATAAACGGATGCCTTAAGCTTTCACCCAACCTCCATAACAAAAAAAACCCTCAACTTCCCTCATATTTGAAGAGGCAATAATTACCTTGCAGCACTCTGTTTTGAATAGGAACAAACGTGGAACTGGCTGATTCTGGAAATCACTAATAAGAGGTAAGTGTTGAATGAGCAAAAACCAGGGTTTCTGTGATACCTAGAGGGCCTTCAGTGCTCTGTTTCCCCACCAAATGCACATTTCCTTGAGTATGAAGGTACAGTGCACATGGAATCAACACCTCTGCCAATACAGAAGGAAAATATTTTCATTCTTCATTGCAAGTCTGAAACTGCAATCAATAATACAGGAGAGGAAAAAAGATACCAAATGAAAGTGCTGGAGGACTGGTTCAGCAAACACTTATGCATATGACTATCTTAGGTATAACTAATTAACCTAATATCAGCCTTTGCCAACATCAGCATGTATTGCTTAAAAACTCAGGATGAAGCCAGAAGGTAGAAAAATTAAATCTTTGCTCACGCAAGAATAGTTGATAAGTTATTACTCTGTCTCTCAATTTGGAAATGTAATATTTATGTCTGTAAATTACAATTAATGTAATTCTCTTCAGAGCATTAATTTGCCACAGCTTAAGTTTTCAAAATTATGTTCTCAAATTTGAAATTTTTCTGTAGTATGGTTGCCATGTCTTTGTCTTTCTCTGCACATTGCATCAAGCATTAAACAGAAAGATATGAGGTTCCTGGTCTTTATTCCAAAAAAGGTAGATTGCTGTCTTTACATGATGTCATCTTTTTTCCATTAAAAGGATAAGTAGATAATGGCATGGCTTCAACAATAGTAGATAGAATAGGAAGACTCTGGAAAAATTTCCGTAATACTTTCTTTTTATCGTCTCACTCCACTGCTCAATGCTTTCTAAAACAAATTTGGTTGGAGTTGTGTGTCTTCCTACTCTTTTGAAATTACCAACAGTCATGCTTGATAAACTGTAAGGATCATCAGGAATTTAAACAGAATAATTTTGTTACACTGGGCGTACTGTCAGTTGGGCACATGAGCCCATAAAGCCCCTGATGACTTTTGTGATAACTCACCACAGCATTCCCTGTTGTATTGCAGCTATTAAGAAAATCTAGCTTCCAGCAGTGCAAGATCTTTCTGAAACTCCTGCCCTGCTTTGTGGGGTTACATTTGAGGGAATCCCTCCTCTGCAGGGCTGAGCGATGGGGGCAATAAGTCCAGAACAGTGAGCAGAGATACGGAGTGTATATCTCCTTTCCCCCACCCCATACCAAATAGTCGGACACCCCAGACAATTCCGGGGGTTAATCCTGCAGCGTAAGTGGTGTAAAAAGACAGTGTTTCAGTAAAGGCATAGTGATGGCATGAGAAATACAATGTTAATAGGAGTGCATATGAAAAGAATAAAGAGAAACAAGGAAATGGGAAAAGCAAGGAAGATACAGAACCCATCAAGATGAGTTATATTTTTAAGACTTCATTTTATTGAGCTTTTATTATTTTATCAAACACAATAGTGAAAGGTATTGCCATAGATAGTGCTTTTCTCAAACTTAATATTTCAAAGAGATTTTCACTTAGAATGGCAGCTTCTCTGTCCCATTACATGTAACATGCATTTTTATTATGGCTATGGAACTGAATTTTAAAAATAATAACTTTCAGCTTCCTCGCTGTCTTGGAATGAATGATCTTTGCAACAGAGACTTCTTTCCTACTGGTGTGGAAAGAGATTACCTCGTGGAGAATGCTCCTGAAATATAAATAATGTATTGATAGGAACTGTAGAACGAGGTAGGTGGAGCACTAGAAAAACTGAACGTTTGCCAGGCTCATCTATTATTTATCAGAGCTGGTTAAATCTAGTTGTCACAGCCCAAGATACTCACAGATCTTGGTAAAAGCCATTCTTTTCACAAGTCATATTTCTTTAACCAGAAATTGCAGTTGCACTAGTAATGTTCTTTAAAGAGCTGCAGGCTCTAGGAAGTTCATTATGCTCTTGTAGTTTTCTGTTTATTTTTTTGTTTTTCCTTTTTGTTTTTTTAATACGGGTTTTAACTCATAATATTTTGTTGACAAGTTCAGAAATTATACATTTTTTGTCATATGGATCTCTGATACAACAGAGAAAATAACTATTTTTAATTAAAAACTTGTTTGTAGTTTAATTGAACTGCCAGGATTTTCTGTGAGGACTACAGAGCTACTTTATAAAATAGACTTACCTTTAGGCACATTTGAAAATTCAAGCCCTTAATGCTTTTGGAAGCCAAAACAGTTTTTAAATCTGGTTGCTAATAGCCAGAAAGTTAGCTGTATGGAATACTAGCAGCATATATTTTTTATGTCATTGCTGCATATTATCACTTGGATAGGTTTGATTATTTTTTGAGTAGCTCCAGTGTGATCATAAACACGTGTGATAGATGGTGTGTGTGTATATACCAAATGTAAATACAAGTGCACAGATAGTGTCTGGCCATAAAAGAAGTAGAATGCTTTCAGGCATGCTGACACATGCCAGGGGAGAAGAAAGAGAGCCCTGTAATAAAATCTCATTGAGGATGCAGAGAGAATGTTTCAGCATTAGGCATTCTCCTCATGTTTCACATAAATGCATCCTCCTCTCATGAGGGGATGAACAGTGCATTTGCACCGGCTCATTCAAATTGAATGTTGGTAAAAGAAGAGTCTTGAGCAAACACTGAAGAGTCTGGCATTTTTTAAAGACAGGGGAAAGGTTAAGCTGGCTGCTGTTTAAACTGCTGTTTATTGGATATTTATTTGCTGACCGTGTTTATTGAAGGTGGTGTTGAAAAGATCATTGGCAAGATTTCGGATGACTGCATAGCACAGGTCAGAATTCTATTAAACTAATGCAGTTTTTACAATGAAGTTTAGATCTTCATAGGTGACTTAGTAAGTTATTTTTATATCTGAGGATGGTTAGATTGTATTTTGCTGGAAGATAAAAGAAGGTTGGATGTGCTTTCTCTCTATCATTTCCCTTTCTCTCTCTGCCAGCACTGCAACTTTAACTTTGCTTAGAGCTATAGTAAATGAGAAACTTCACTAGATACAGCATTTACAAACCAGAACATTTCTTAAGAATAATTAGACTTCACTGTGAATGTTTTGGTTTTATTATTTTTGTTTGCTGTCTCAAAAATAACAGAGCTCTCTGAACCCGAACTTGCTAATTTTCTCTGTAATGCACTGAGGGGCTGTATGGGGGAAAGTCACAGTCACTCTTTTGGGTGAAGCACAGGGTCATCTTGCAGTGCCTTAGGTATATTTAAAAGCATCACTGGTTAATTATAGAAAGAAAAGATAAGGCTGTAAATGCCACTAGATCTGGTTGTGCATCGTTCTCAAAGTGAAGAGATTTATAAGAACCAAGGAATTTTTATGTTATTCTAATTCTTCACTGGTTTAACTCTCCGACCTTGCAATAGACACACACACACACACACACACACACACACACACACAATCACCACCTCTCTATGTAGCTGAATGTCAGAAATAAATTCCTTCACTGTTTCAGCCGGGCTTCTCTTTAGTGGTGTCTGAAACATTAGGGGAAGTCTTGTGTTACCAATGTGTTTCAGGTGTTATTTCCTTCTTTCTTTGCATGCTTATGTTCTCTGGTTTTAATTTTTTGTTTTGAAGGCACTCTTTCCAGGACTTTTATGGTGATTTTTGTTTTTTAATTATTTAATTTATTTATTTTCCCCTGCCTTTACTAGGGATAAGATAAGAGGTCTGCTACAATGGAAGTTTGTGTTCCTGGTTGTGAGGTCTTGCTTACGTAGTGAAAGTAATCGTCAATATTTCCTCAGGGGAGCTGCTGCTCTTGGAAAATATTCAAAATAGCAGTGTTTTACTTTAAAAATGCATGCATATGTATGTAATTTATGAATAAAACTGTATGCTGTATGTGTCCAGAGCTGGTATTGAATTGTCTACGCAAAGCAGACATGTATAGTGTTTATTAGTGGTACTGACTTCAGATTGTTTAGACATTGGGTGTTCTGGATTAGAGGTTCCTAGAGGAATAACATGAACTCACACACAGCTAATCTTGGGGTTGACTGGCTCTGAGGATGATTTACTGTAGAGAAGCTGTAAATATACATACACATACACATGTTCTGTATGTGCTTCCTTGGACAATTTGGTTGCATTAGTGGTGTCAGGCGAATGGCAGAAACCAGGTGGCCCTGCTGTCATTACTAGGAGTAAATAAGGCATTGATCAATAAGCTTATGAAGCCTTTATAGCATTTTGTTAGTGAAATGTGGTTTTCTTTTTTTGCTTGTTTGTTTTTGGTTTTTTTTTTTGTTTTTTGTTTTGTTTGTTTGTTTTCTGGGGTTTTTTTGTTTGTTTTGTTTTGGGGTTTTTGGTGTGGTTTTTTTTGTTTGGTTTGGGTTTTTATTTTTGTGTTTTGGTTTGGTTTTTTGGGGGGGGTTTGTTGTTTGGTTTTGTTTTGTTTCTGTTTTCTTTTGTACTAGAGAAAACAATCTTGCATTGGGCTGTGTGTGTGTATGTACTGCAGTGACACTTGAAATCAAAGTAAATCTGGAATCCTAAGACCGTAAGGGGTGCTCCAGAGCCAGGTGAATGCTTCCTGTTTCCCACATATCTGTTAAATAGGCTTCCAGACCTTATGGTTTGACTGTATGTTTGAATAAAAGTATTCTGTGAGCAGAACATGGCTTACTCAGTTCCACAAAGATTTGTTTGAATACTACCTATCTTTGTTACAGCAGGTAATTTTGGAAACCCTAGATGTGATTGGTTTGGAATGAAAGGGCCTATGATGGAAAAAGGCATGACATGAAGCCTACAGAATTATTATGGTCCATGGGATTGCTTTGTTGCCCCCATGGTTGTCACATGTTCTGGATTTGACTGTATTTGTTGCTAGGCACAGTGGGGAATAACAGGCAACTCTGTGATATACCAGCGTTTGAGAGGGGAAAAGGTAATGCATGTTGGGACTTGCATCACTTTTAATATTGGTTAAAAGGCTGAGGGACACTAATCCTTCCTGGGCTGGATAGCTGTATTTGGTTTGGGTGGCCAGGTCATGGTAGCAGGGGAGCTACAGGGGTGGCTTCTGTGAGAAGCTGCTAGAAACTTATTCATGTCTGGCAGAGCTAATTCCTGGTGGCTCCAAAATGGACACGCCCCTGGCCAAGACTTAGCCAGTCAGGAATTATACTAACGCCTCTGTGTTAATATATGTAAAAAGGAAAAAAAGGTTATTGTGCAGATGTAATTGTGGCCAGAGAAGAGCAGAGTGAGAACACGTAAGAGGAACAACTATAACTAGTGAAGGAGGGGCAGGAACTCCACCAGGCACCGGAGCTGAAATTCCCCTGCAGCCCATGGTGCAGCCCATGGTGAAGCAGCTGTGCCCTGGCAGCCCATGGAGCACCAGAGATCCAGAGATCCACCTGCAGCCAATGGAGACCCACAATGGAGCACGGGGATGCCTGAGAGGAGGCTGTGACCCCGTGGGAGACCCTTGGAGAGGGGAGCCCACACTGGAGCAGGTTTTTTGGTAGGACTTTTGAGCCAATGGGGGACCCATGCTGGAGCAGGCTGTGCCTGAAAGACTGCACAGCATGGAAGAGTTACCCGTGTTGGAGCAGTTCATGGAGAACCGTTTCCTGTGGGAGGAACCCTGCGCTGGAGCAGGAGAAGAGCTGAGCAGCATCAGGATCTTGTGATGAGCTGACCATAACCCCCATTCCCTTTCTCCCTGCACCACTGTGGGGGGCAGGGACAGAGCTGGGAAGGAGGGAGGCATGGGGGAAAGGTGTTATTTTTAAGATTTATTTTACTTCTTCTTATCCTGCTCTCATTTCGTTAGTAAGAAATTCAGTTATATCTCCAATTTGAGTGTGTTTTGCCTGTACTGGTATTTGGTGAAAGATGTCTCTCTGTCCTTATCTTAGCCCATGAACCCTTTGTTACCTTTTCTCCCCCCTCTCCAGCTGTGGAGGGAGTGATAGAGCAGCTTTGGTGGGTGTCTGCCATCTAGCCAGGGTCAACTCACTACAACAGCCTCTTGCTATCCCATACACACAGCAGGTTTTGATTGCACTGAATTTTATGCTATTATGTCAGTGTTTGGGAGCTGTGTATTGGATTTTTAAAAAAAAAAAATTATTTTAAAATCAACTCATTTTCCACTATTTTTTTTTGAAAATGGGGAGTCAAATCCCAGCGTTATCTTAAACGTTAATTAACTTTCAGTACCAGAAGATAGCTTCTTGCTTTTCTGAAATATGATGATTAATGCCTTTGTTTACTTCTAAGTGATACATTGTTTGTCATGTCACCACTGAAGTCCTGCTCGTTTTCTAAAATTGTTGTTCTTGGCTTTGCATGGGCGAATGTTTCATTTTTTCTTGCAGAACTGCCTTAGCTTCTTGTCCAGAATCCAAATAGTGAATGGAGTTTAAAATTTTAATTAACCTTAGAACAATATTTTGTAATTAAGTCTTAACATCAAGTTTTATTGAATCATTTAATGGTTTGGGTTAGGTCTAAAAGCTCATCTATTTCCAACCCCCTGCCACGGGCAGAGAAAACTTCCACTAGAGCAGATTTCTCAGAGCTCCATCCAGCCTGGCCTTGAATACCTCCAGCAATGGTGAGTCCCTAACTGCTCTGGGCAGTAAGTTAGAGTTAATCCTTCTTTCTGACAGCCTGTAAGAAAGATGAGGGCGATGACAGCCCATTTTCTTATGTGTAAACAGGATGCTTTCTGTACTGTTACCTAGCTGTTTCTGCTGAAAATTTCTGATTCTAATTCTACAAAACTTACCAGTCATTTGGCAGCTCTGCATGTCCATTGTTCACTTCTGAACATTTTAAACATTTGTTTCTAGGAGAGCTGTCAGCCAGTTCTCAATCAATATTTACAGTATTCAGATTTCTCAGAGAACATAAAGAATCTCTCTGGGTATGTTATAATCTACACCCCACCTGTGTGTGAGTGCAGACTTTCCTTGATGGTAGAGAAATGTCAAAGGGGCTGGGTGGTTATCTCTGTGTTGTTTCGGGATGGCAGTAGAAGAATTAGCCCTTTATTGGAGGATATGTCTGAGCTGTCCCAGGGAAGATGTAAACTGGTACATTAGAAGAGATGGAAAGATAATCAGAGTTTGCATTTTTTGGGAAAGTGTAACTTTCCAGCTGATGCCCATGAAATTGTCTATTTGTGATATTGTGCTTTCACAGGAAGTGAAAGTGTTGGTGCTTGTGTGTTAACAGAGTAAATGCAAGTATCATGCCTGCTTCTGATGGATGTCCACTGAATACAAAGGCAGACTTTGAGGTAAAAAGTACTCTTCTGCTAAATTTAGTTGGTGGCTTACTAATTTTGCAGGTGGGGGAAAAAAGTCTTTTACTGGGATATTGAGGATTCCTAGCAGCTCAGATGTTTTCAGATCTCTAGTTCAGGAAAAATACAAATATCTCTGGAAAATAAAGGAAAGTTATAGCTTACAGAATATTCCTAATGTATGCTTTTTTCCTAGCTAAAATTTAGTTCAAGAAGGTAGATTTCCAAATTGAGATTATCAAAAGATACTGTATTTGAAGCTACTTTTTAAGTTCAAGCTGTAGTAATTCAGGAAGGCTTTGGCCATTTTCACACCCATCTGAGAGTTGCAGAGAGGGAAAAGGCTCAAAGTTGTTCTCATGCTGTAGGAAGGACTGAGCTCAGCCATTCCTGGTGACTGGTTGGTCAGCTTGGAAGTGGACATGAGCTGTTCTCATAGATACAGTCACTCTCCGAGATTTTTTAGGGAAAGAGAGGTAGCTTGATGTCTGAAGAGAAATGCTTTTGTGCAAGAACTTTGGTGAAAAAATCTTCCTTTCAGATCCTGAAGAACAATTTTGAATTGTAAATCCTTTGGATTTAGAGTGTTACTATTAATCTGTGAAGAAAGTGTAAGGTCCTTGAATGGATGCAATTGTACTAAACTACTGGGTTTTGTATTTGGTTGAGTATATGCAATAAACATCAGTCAGATTTCATTGAAGGGGATGCTGCAGCTGTTGGGGAAAATGCTGTGAGTGAAATTAAAGGGTAATTATAACTCAGTATTTTTTGCATACAGTTTCTAAGAAACTGACGAGTTTTTTGCCAATGAAAACAGTTCATTGAAGTTAATGCTTTATGGACATCAAAAGGGATGATGAGGCTATAAGTAGATGAGGCTGTAGTAGGCTAGTACTTTGCAGAAAGTAGCAGCAGGACAATAAAGTCCTTGCTACAGATCAGGTGGTCTTGTCAAATATTTTTAGTCTTGAAAATCCTTTTGCAGTCGTGTTTTTTTGAGACTTTTTTTGCTAGCCTTTTGCCCACTCAACATTTAAGATGCAGAAAATGTAAATGTCACTTCCATATTAAGGATTAGCTTTGGGCTTGGAGAAAAAGGCATACAGTTAATTGGAAGGTCATAAATAAATCAGTGCATTTCTCATGTGTGTTTATGCATATACTTTTAAAAATCTCTTTGTAGAAAAATAAATCATTAGTTTTAAAGAAGATATGGATAAACTTCTGCTTGATGATCATCTTAGCAGCAGTCTGTAGGATTCTCTAGTTCTCAGTTAGTTGAGAAAACTGTTACTGAATTTCAGGAGATGGCTGTATTGTTTCAGAAACAAAAGAAGAGATGCCATATACCCTAAACGAAAAGAAATAATTTTAGCACCTGATATAAAATACTTATTAAAAGGAAAAAGAGAACAAGAGAAACAGCATTTCATGAAAAATTTTTGGCTGTTTATGGTGCCAGAAAAGTTTGATTTCTCAGTTTTAGTGAAATGAAAAATGCCTGTACCATCCCTGGAGGTATTTCAAAGACCTGTACATGTGGTGCTTAGGAACATGGTTTAGTGATGGACTCAGCAATACTGTATTTATTATTCCGTGACTCTATAATATGATCGTGCAAGTTAATATAATTAATATAAACTTAGGAGCATGATAATTAATACACATCTGTCATTTTAGAAAGAAGATTTCCAAGAGTTTTTAGCATGTTTTTGCTATTAATTAAAAATAAAAACTTCTTCAAGTACCTATTACAGTTAAATTGCTTCAAGAGTGCTGAACAAGTGATCGTGGAGGCTGAGAACCACATGAGAGTACTGTGCAATCCCTGGCTCTGTGGCAGTGGTGGACAACAATGTTGTGTAGCCCTTCTGCTTCAAAAGCCAATGAGTCAGCAGCTGGCCAGAGGCAGAGAACCCTCTTTTGGCTGGGGCAGTGGGGATGTCAGTACAGATTGTGGGAGCAGCTGGCACTTCCACTGAGGTGGGGCGCAGAGCGGGTCCAGCCATGGGGGAATGTCAGTAAAATAACCTTGTGCCACCTCCTTCAGTCCCTTGGGTCTGCAGTGATGTCAGTGTAATACTTACAGTTGTGTGTGGTCACTCGAGTACGTCATTGGGCTTGAGTGACTTGGTACCATTTAGAGATGGAATTTCAAACTTCATAAAGCTGAAGGCAATGCAGAGGTGATGTGGCAGAGCACTTAGGTGATGTGAAGGTGCTTTGTCAAAGCTGCACCCAATTGTTGTGGGTTGACAACCTTTTAGATTTTGCAAAGTATTTTGTATATGATATACTCCAGATAGCTGTATTTTAAATGTGTAATATGAAGCTGAGTGGAAATTTTATGTATCTTAGTTATCAGCGTTCTTAGGTTTTTTCAGAGCTTTTTCATATGCTGTTTCCTGGTGGAGTCTCTTTCTGTGGTTTCATAGTTTGATAGTAGTATGTGTAAATTTTTGCCTTGTTCCTAATTTAATAATTGTTAAAAAAATTATATATATACATATAATCATAGTCTAATGGGGATGTAATGGTGGTTTGGTTTTTTTTGTTTGTTCCTCTGTGTTGGTAACTGTGAAATTAATGCTGAGTGGATGCTGTGCTCAGAAAACAAATGTAGTACATAATTCTATTTTGAATTAAGGTGGCACCATACTAGTGTGTATATCATTACTGATATTCTCTTGGGCCCTGTAGAGTACATATATCAATGTTTTGGACTGCAAACCCCTTTACTGGGATACTAGAAAACAGTAATAGGCAATATATGAAAATGATGAAGTGGAAACTGGCTTTTCTTAGTCTTTTAGCCATTCCTGTTCTAAGTAGGTAGCTGTTACACCGAAGAAATCACTGCTCTGCAAAGCTGGATTTTTGAAATATTCAAGGTGGTGTCTTTTTCCTGAAAATCTATTCAAACCATTTAGTTGAGAATGTCTGCAAAACTATTAGTAGTTTGTACAAGGTTATGGATTTCCAGCTGATTTCTGAATTGCCGTTGTCATAAGTTTTTCTTTCATCTGGGCACCTGCTATATACAAGGTGAGTTTGGTGCTTATTGCCTCTTTCAAAGGATGGGCTAAAGCCATGGTGTTGGCTTTGATGTAGAAACAACAGCCAGCTGTTCTGCTCCCCTTTTCTGAGGACTTCATGGGAAATAAAATTGCAGATGATGAGGATAATGGATTCAAGGAAAAGGAGTCAGGGAACTTCTTAATATATGAAAGCAGAGAGATGACAGAGACAGCAAATGCTAAATGAGAGAGAAAATAATGAATCCAAAGAAAGGTTTCTATTCAAGGGCTGGTGGCATAATCAGAGGAAGCCAATATGCATTTGTGACTGAAACTTGTGTATTGTTTGTAAGCTGTGTATTGTCTGACTTCTGGTGCATTTCCATTTCAGATGAAGAAAAATGTTCTTTCACGTGGGTTCTTGGGAGCAGAAAACAGGTTCTTCAGAGATGAATAAGTATCGCAGGATTGCTTTTATATATATTTTACGAACATATACACAAACACAGATGTGTGTTTGTTGTTGGGTCTGGGTATCATTGTATTCCTCAAGTTTTAAATACTTAATCTGTGAACAAAAGTCTTCTCTGGAGCCAGGTGGATTTTTTTTTCATATTGATAAGCTATACCTCATAACTGTCTGGCAGAGCTCAAGTGCAGTTGTTTACTGTGCTTGTATTTAATTTCTGATCTGAGCCAAAGTGCTGAACCATAACAAATCTACAGTTCAGAACATTTCTTTATAAAGATTGAGAACGGTAATTTTACAAACTGGAATAGAGTTTATTTAACAAAGTGCTGGGGAAAAAAAGAAATAGAAATTCATCAGCTTTATTCCTATCCCACTGCTGGTTGGTTTCCAGACTTGGCAGAGTAGGGCTCCAGCTCTCTAATTCAGGAGCATGAACTTTTCTTCGGATAAAGGCTGGGTGTATTAAAGCTTCAACAGGCTTCAGTTGTGCCCTGCAGTGACCCCCAACAATTACAGTTCTCCTCCTGTGAACCTGATGCATTGTGTAGAGTTTTAAAAGCTGTATTGACAAACACGCAGTTGAGATAATTAGCCTCTGGAGGGTTCACTGAGAGACATGAGAAAGCAGCTGTCTGGTAGCGTAAGGAGGTAGGGTCCTTTGCAGCAGCAGGGATGTAGGGCTGAAGGTCAGTTCCTTTGACGTGACATGGGATGTGTAATTGCATTTTTTTGTCTTTTATAAACTACTTGCTGATGGAAATGTGAATATTTGATACACTCTGCAGAACGTGACGGAGGATGGACTTTCCCAGTAGTGGGAACAGCAATATTTGCTGATGCATCTCTTTGGTTAGCTCTGGGTCATTAATAATTGTGAGTGGTACTTGAAAACACAAGCAAAAAGATCTTTTTAGATGGGGAGGGCTTGATGGGAGTGAGAGAAAGAATAAAGCATTTTTCTGTGTGCTGTTGTATCTTCTGAAGAAGGGCAGGATCTGTTTGCGATGTGAAAATACGACTGCAGTGTGTAACATGGCAAAACATTGCTTCCAGCTTTTTTAACTAGATTGTTTTTCAGTGTACAGAGTCTGACATGGCTTGTTCTTGTCCATCCATGCACATGAATGTCTTTTTTAGAAAAGAATAAAAAATGCCTGTCAGCAGCTGGAGTGTTCCAGGGATCCCACTTCAGCAGTGCCACAGAAAAAAAACTTGATGAAATATGGGAGTGAAGCTTGCTCATCTATAGCTTTGCCTGTGGGTAGGATAACACTTTTTCATTATGCTTTTTTTCGTTATTTTTGATTAAAAATTTAAAACTGTAGTGATATTTTTGCTGGTTATAGCTTCTTTCTGTAAACATTTTGCATCTATTCTTAGGTATTTTGTACTGAAACATGAAAATTGAAAGGAAGAACTTGCAGAAAACATAGATGGCTGAACCAGACTTTGAGTAGTCAGCTTTCTTGAAACACTAAAAAAAGGTATAGGAAGACATTAAAGCTGATTTTACAACTTTTCAGCTTAGTTTCACAGCTTATGCTAGTTTTTTTGGTTTTTTTTTAACTTTGACAGAATTATTACTGTTCGTTATAATTATTGTTTAAGGATAAATTTTCTAAAATGTTACTGGATGCAAGAGGAGAAAAAAAGAAAAAATTCCATTGCAATTTCCAAGAGAATTTAAATTTGAATAACAATTTTAATAGTGTATCCTAGAACTTATTCTTAACTGAGACGGCACTAAAGTGCATGGGAGGATAAATAATTTTTAGCTCTGAACAAGTTTCAATTTGGACTCATGCCTGTTACATATTCAAAGTGCAGAGCATGGGATATGTGAACAAGAATTTGGGTGCAGGAGTGCAGAAGAGTGCCATATCTGTGGTTTGGAAGGAGCAGTTGTCTTCCAAAATGTGCAGTTTTTTAAATTGGTGATTGAAATCTGAGCGTTGAATTCCTCTGCTGAGCTTTCGGGTTTCCAGAAAAGTGTTTTGGTTTGCTCTTTGGATGATTTGTGCTTGCAGACAAAAAGAGCTGCCTGCCTGCCTGTCTGTGAGAAGTAGATGAGAAATAAATTTTTTTCATTTTGTTTGTTTTTTTGTTTGTTAGCTTGTTTTGGGCTTTTTTGTTGGTGAATGAAATTCTGTCGAAAGTCAACTAAAAATCTGGAAAACTGAAGAATTCCTCTCTTATCTTTTTTGATTTGTTTTAGGACCTGTTACAGGGTGACAGCAAGTAAGTCATTCGTGTTTCCACAAATTGTGTAGGGTTTTTTTCCTATACTTGGCCATTTTAATATAAAATATAGGTGTCTGCACAGTGAGTATATAAAAAAAACATTTTTGGTGTGTTATATGTGCTTGCCCAGGCTCTACAGCCCTTGCTTGTAAATACAAACTATTGATGTAAATACAAACTATATGATGAAGTACCAACTATAGATCATCATGTGTATACATGTATGCAGATATGCTTTCTTTCAATATAGAAACTAAACTCTGACCTCTCTTGCCATGTGTTGCCTTGATGACTGGCAGCCTCCCATTACCCATTACTTCAGGGTAATGTAATAAATAACTATGATTTGTTCCTGAAAATTTTATGATTGCAGAAAAATTACAGGGTAACACTCAGTGATTTTTGTTTGTTAGTTTTTGTTTCGTTTCGCTTTGAAACTTGGTATTATTATTTTCTTTCAGTAGGCGCCTGGAAAAGGAGGGTCTGAAGACAAGAGTCTTGAAAATTATTTATTACAAGCAGAAACAGCAATATCCTACCCAAGCCTCTTCACTTCTGTATTGAAAGTAGTTTAGAGCACTTTGCGCTGGGCAGGTGAGCCATGTGGTGCAGGAAGCTTGCCAGCGTGGTGTTTGCTACCTTTGCAGGTGTGCGTGCTTGCCTTCTGGAAACACCAACATCCAGCCTTGGCAAGGACTGCAATCACAGCATTTCTGCTCTTGTTACTCCTGTGACTGACCCATGCTGCCCTATTTCAGCTGTAGCAAACCCTACCCTTACCCCTTCTTGCTCAAATTAAATAATACCTTGGTATGGAGAGTGTGTGAGTGACAGCAGCAACAACTGTGCTCTTTGCAGATGAGGCTCGGTCTGCTCGTGTTGTGTTTACAAAGAAAAAGAGAAAGCAAAAATCATGTCACAAGTTGTGGTGTTTTACCTTGGCTAAAGGCGACCTTGACAATGAAGAAACCATCCTGGTTAGGGTCGAGTAGTTCTCCCTCTCAAAGCAGGTCCATATGTGTGTTTTCATTAGCCCAGCATCTGGAATCTGCCAGGTTTTTCTGCAGCTACCGATGCAAGGCCAAGGTTCTTCAGTGACTGCAGCGTCTTTTATTTAGAGACTTTATAAACCAGAACAAAACCTCAGCATTGTTGAATCCAACTCCTGAAGTTACTGGTTGCCATAAAGCTTGGATATCATGAGTACCTCTAACAAATTTTCCAGTTTCTGTTTGGGAGTAGTGGGATATCTGTCTCCTTACCTAGCCATGAACTGTAGAGCTATAAAACAGCATAAAGGTATTGATAAAACCCCCTATACTGTAACTGGTGGGGGGTCAAGACTGTACCGGAGAGAAGTGCAATATTTGCTCTTAAGTTTTCTGAGCAAAGTATATTATTTTAGTTAATCTGATAAGTTTTGTGAGACAGATATGTGAAGTCGTGTGCTGGTTTAATGAAGGCAGATGAACTGTGGTCTTGCACGAAATCAGTTTAAATATCTTCTTTGCCAACTTCCAGGGCTCTGGCTCTCTTTTCTCCAGAGGTTCACCTCCGCTAAGTACAGTGTAGCTTTTGTTGTAATAACGTAAAGGGGTAGTAGGAGTAGAGAAGGGACCATGTTGTGCTGGATTCTGGCAGCAGAGTAACAACCAGATTGCAGTATTCCCCTTGCTGCTTAAAGATCGGCAGTGTCCTTATATATCCTTTCCAGTTTAAATTTTTAAGCCTATCTGTGGCATTTATGGCATATTTTGGTAGCCCATGTGAAGTCACCCCAAGCTAGAGAGTTCTTTCATTCTTCCTCTATTTAGGGAGCATTAAAGGCAATTTGTGAGCTGGTTTTATTTCTTCTAGCAAGAAGAAACTGGATGAACCTTTTTTTTTAAATTGTGCTCTTGAAAAATGTGGAAAATACGGGTGGAAGTGTCACATGGAAAGGAAGGGCACAGAACTTGCTATTGTGAGTTGGAAAGTGAAATTTCTTGCTAAAAGACATGGTGTAAGCTGGTTTTACTCAGACGAAAAACTCAGTCTACAGAGGAATTCTCATGGGAAGGTTGTCACTGGAGGAGGATGAGAGAAAGAGAATCTTCAGTCTTCTTAGGATATTTCAGAAGGAAAATTGAAATAAATTATGCATTTCCTTGTTTTTCGTCTCAAAGAGCTCAGTAAATGTCCGCCTTCTGCTATTTGCAGCAATGACATCTCACCTTTACATCAAGGGTAGTAAAGGAACTTTGTTCAGAGTGGTGTGTGAGAAAGGTGGTGTCAGAACATACAGGTCTACCAGCATGTAACTGGGGTTTGTCATCATTTCCAAAGTGGATAATATAGCTAGATGAAGAAACTTTTTAACTGCACTTGTTTTTTTAGGAATCTGTGTACTGTTGTTTGTTCTTACTGCTCTCAGTCGTCGTGGTGCTGTCGTGTAAATCTGTGGCTGACTCGTCTTTCTCATTTATGATACTTGCAGCAATTCATTAGCTCTGTCTTATTTAAAGGACTTTTATTTTTAGCTTTAGAGTCCTTTAATGTGCATCTCTCTGGCACTGACACATGACTGTGAGAGAACTCTCAGATTCAACTTGAAAATGCGTTATCCTACACGGAATGAATAGAGTGGGAATTTATCCAGTTTGTCCAGGAACTTATATCTGATACTTACTGACATGTTCTATGAACCTGGACTTCTTTTGGAGTAATTTCTATAGTGAAATTCTGCACTATGGGAATAGGTGCTAATGACTTGGCAGACAGAATAGACTTTGATAGTACATTTAGATATACTTTCTCTTACAGTCTAGTAAGCTCATGATATAATTTTAAAAGCGCACTATAATACTCTGCAATGTGGGCATCTTGCTTACAAGAGCTGCTAAGCTTCAGCAGTCTCCGTTTAAGATTCTCAGTGACAGATTCTGTCACAAACTAATCTTAATTATGTTTACCTGTCTCCTCTGTAACTTAACTGCATTATGAAAAGCTTCCTTATTTTTCTGTTAGTAGCATGTTATCCAGTAATAGCAGACTTGCACGTGGCACTGATGAGTAAGTATCATTTAGGTAAACTAAATATGTTTTGAGACACCTTTCATAGTTGTTAACATGCTATATTTAGACAGCAACAGCTGAGTGATGGATTTAGGTAGGGAGGTGTAGGAGAGTATGGCTGGAAATTGAAGTGAGGAGTCATCTGTAGCAGTAGCTAAAGGTCTACAGTGATGGTAATGCACGTAAAATCCTGCAGAGAACATTCTCCCTGCTCTTCTCATAGTCAGGGGAAAGAAAATGGCTCTTCCAAAAGGGAGTTCACTGCCCAAGACAGATACCAGCTTCTGCATCCCACTCCTTGGAAGAGTCTCTTTTTCTGTGTCAGCAATAGATCAAGCTAAAGGGGACAAGCATCACTAAACCGAAGACTGCTTTTCTGATTACCTCCCACAGGCTCTCTGAGGGCAACGTTCAAGTGAAATATGTAAGAAGCATTTAAGATTTCTAAGAGCTGTCTGCTCTCTCTGGGTTTGCTTGGATTTCAGAAGAGAGAGGAAACAGTGCAGTGGAAAAGTGCAAATATAAGATCAAGTGGGGGGAAATGGAATAAAAAAAATTATTCCTTTTTTCTGAGACTGTCTGTCTGGTCTGTAACATCCTTCTCCATATTATCTATGTATCTGAGATTGTTCAACAGCATCGAAAACCTGGGTTATTTAAAAAAAAATCTTTAAGGAGTTAGAAATTGATTGTGTGTTTAAGAAGCACAAGCATAGGGAAGGAAAAGGAGGGAAGTGGTGGATGTATGTGGATGCTGGAAGCAGGATTGCAAAGCAGGCATCTCTGTGTGTCAGGCTTCTGAACAGGAACCTTGGCTGAGGTGAGTGGTGGTTGGGTTAGACAGATGTTTGCTAAGAGAAATGGTGTAGTGAGGGGGGATGGTACATTTAACTGGGCTGGGTGATGGCTTCAGGATGACTTTGGTTCCCTCTGTTTTCACATAAACTTTTAGTGCTTAACACTGCTTGTGATTATTGGTTGCCTCTTCAGTAAATGAAATGCATCTTTGTGGCCCTCTTAGTTCAGATAAATAAGTTTCCAGAGTTTTCTATCTGAGTATTCTACCAGCTCACTTCACACTTAACTGTGTTCACATTTCCCAAGTTGGAGTCAGCAGCAGCAAGTGTAATCGGGTAATGTTTTTGTCCAAATTGATTGGATTTTCAGTTTCAAAGAGGTACCAAAACAACTGTAATAAAGAAACCCTTCAGAATCACTTTGGATATAATAAGAATATAACATCTCTGCAATCTGTTCTTTAGTGATAACTCAGATCTTGTGAAAAATTTTTATGACACAGGTTTGATTTTTTAAAAAAATGTTAGTATTTTGTTTTAAATGTACATTTTTTTCTTAAGTTACAGAGCATCGAGCATATTCTTGAAACCGCTCTCTTCCTGACCAGTGTGTTCTGTCCAATGGTAGATCAGAATCAGAGATGTAAATGGCTTCTATCCAGCACCTGTTTTTTCTTTTCCCCAAAGATGGGAGCAGCTGCTCAAGCAGTGAACCTCCCTGCCAAAAGCCAAATGTCAACCCCTTTAGCATGGTTTGACAGGGATTTGGCAGCTGCAGCCATCAGTGGGACCTGCAGGGTAGGTAGGGGGCAAGGAAGGTGAGAAGCGTTGCTCTCTGGTCCCAGAGACATGAAGAGCTGACGGTGTAGGCAAAGATGAGACTCTTGGTTCTGAGGGGAGAATGGACTGTGGGGAAGTTGCTGCACACTGGGATGTGCTTCCTGTGCTGCTAGAATTGTGAGCATCCAGATTTGAAGGGGGAAAAGAAAAAAATCCCAAATATCGTTAAAAAGGAAAGGTAGGTGTACTGTCACATAGTAGATAGCCCTGTACCTCTTGATTTTTCAGCATAGCTAGAGATTTTATTCCCTGCTTCATACAACATGCCTGGGGCTCATGGCCATGTGTTGTTGAAATTAAGATTTCTGTGAGATGGCTCTTGCTACCACAGTGATGCTGCCACTAAGTAGTTGCTCCCTCTGACATCTGGCTTGTTCTTTTAATTCCCAGTTTGCTCACAAGCCTCTGCCAGCTGGTGGCCTGACAGGGGAGGTGTCCAGAGGTGAGGCTAAAGTGCAGGGTGTGACCTGAACAGGTATGTTACTGAATGTCTCCCAGGAAAAAAATAGATGGAGACGGTCTTTGATGTAAGCAGTTGTGCTACTTTGAAGCTGAGGCAGATGGGTGGCCCTGGTGCCTCTGGTGCTGAGGACAGATGAGGTAATCTGCTTATTTAATAATTTCTCACCAGAAACTTAAAAACTAGAAAGCAGCAACTAGTTGCTCACATGGATGCTTAAAACAAAGAAATATTATGGTCTGCAAGTCCAAGTATACTGATGAACCAAATGGCCTTGTCTCTGTAAAAAGCAAAGCAGGAGAAAGCAAAGAAAAAGGTTAAATAAAATTCTGATATTGCTGATAGAGGTTGCATCTCTTTCACTACAAGGTGTATGTAGGGGGAAAATATATTTAGAAGAATTTATGATCTTCATCATTCCAGTCCAAGAAGCTATTAGTTCTCTGCAGCCTTCATAGGAGTAGTAGTATTTCAATGTTTCAGATGCACTTTTTCTTCCATCACATGCCATCCACTGCCAGATTTACAACCTATGCCAATGCAAGTGACTAGGTTCTATTGCTTCTCACTTCCTCCCAAAATGTGTATCCTAAATTTGCCTTCTGAAAAACCTTGGTGCTACAACTAAATACGTTGAAACAATAGATATGAAAGGAACATTTTATACCTGGGGGAACCACTTAGCTCACCTATTTATTTGGGAGTTATGCTCTCTAGTCTTTCTCATCTGAAGCAAGCAGACATTTAGAGCGTGTTCCTCATTCAGGTGTGAAATAGTTCTTCCAGCAAGAGGGGGAAACCAGGTTTGTTATAATCCAGTTTATCTGGTGGATTTAGTTGGGTTGTGTTTCTTCTTTGTCAAAAAACACATGAACAACTTAAGCAAGAGGTGTCTGGGGATGGGTGTCTTCCATAGTATATTGTAGTGTTTCATAGATTGAATAAAACTGTTATCTGAGAAAAACAGACACGGAAGGTTTCTCCTTAGCAAATCAACATTTTGCATGCACAGCATTTCCTTCAAAGATCAGTTTTTTTCAACTACCATCAGTTTCAAAACTGATAATATGAATATAATTCATCAGGGTAAGTCTGTTATATGGGCAAACAAAAATAGAATTGTGCCTTATTTTACTTTGTGGGATATTCTGTGGGCAGAAATGAGAGTAGGAACCAGCAGTGTCTTCAGGAGCTGTACGCTCAGGCATTTGATCAGTGGGAAATGGTACATTCAGGCATCCCTGAAATCCATTTGTAACTTCTCTACTAATGAATTTGCCATGATTAGACAATTTCAATTGACCAGAAGGAAAAAAAAATGGGCTACAGTTTCTAGGAAGCTATTGTGTTATGCTGGTGACTTTCATTACAGTGAAAAGCCCTGCATCAGGCTGTAGGACTATCAGAGATCTTTCAAGACTAGATGTGCCTACAAAGAAAATATATAATGAGAGATGAAATGACTAGTTTAGTTTCTTGACGGAGCTCAATTTCCTTTTCATGAAAAGAAATTTTCTTCTGTATTTGAAATACTATTGCAGCATAGCTATTTGGCAGCTTGGCTTGTTCTCATGTTATGAGAATGATGCTAATAATTCCTGTTGACTGCTGTGACCTCTGCTGGAGGGAAAAGAGTCCATTTCCTTGTAGCCCTTCCTCTCACAGCCTGTTAACATATTCTTAACTTATTTATTTGCTACCTGTTTGTTCCCTGCAGCAAATTTCCTTGCCTGCCAGGTGGCTGAAGTAATTTGCATACTTTGTCATTTATCTCTTGTCATAAATGTAGTTCAAAAACAAACATCTGATGAAATTTTTAACCTAATAGGCCTTCAGCTCTGTGGGTGTATGCTTTGTATTCTTTGTGGGGCTCAATTTAACTTTTCCTGTGAATGTCTGTCTTAACGTTTACATCCATAGCTACATTTCTGTATTTGTACAACGTGTCTTAGTTCGAGCATTCAGAGATGTCAATGTGTAAGTCCAGATTGCATCACCTTTCTGAGTGTGTACACTGGATCTGCAGTCACATCCTCTTAGTTTGAAGGCTGTTCTAGTTCTGCCTCCATTTAGTTGGAAACTACTGACAGTGAAGCCATTTCGGAATAACAGATCTTTGGCTTCAGACTGTAAGAATAGCCACGAATTATGTATTTCTCGTTCCTCAGTGCTGCAAACATTGGCTTACATTTTGACTTTATGCTCCAGTTCACTAATTAGATTCCTCTTTAAGAAGATGCATGTTCACTGTCATTGTTTTGGAAACATTAATGCGTTTGGTGTTTTTTTGTTTGTTGGGTGGAGGGTTTTTTGGGGCGGTGGTTTGTTTTAGGTTTTGTTGTTGTTGTTTTTGGTTTCTTTTCATGGAGGACTTTTTGCTGTACCTAAAGCAGACCTCTCATTGGCTTCAGATCTAGAGCTGTCTTTGCTATGCTGGCTCTGCCCCAGAGGGGTTGTGGTGTGGAGCAGCAGTGAGCACACCTGTGCCTTGTTTTTGCAGGGACTCCACGCAGTACATTGTAGCCCTGTTGTGTCAAACAGCCCAAACTTTTTGAGCTCTGACCCAAAAAGCTTGACTCAGAGTTCTGCCTGCTAGCTCTCGGCAGCCTAGGAGGAGCTTACTAGAGACACACGTAGGCCCACGTGGTGTTTGTTCTCTGCACATTTGTGGGCAGTGTTGCTGTGTTTTGGTTGTAAAAGCAGCCCCCTCAGATGGGGAAACAGGTCAGCAGAGTGCCAGCTTTTGGGTGCGAGTGGGAGGCTTTCAGAGAGGAGTGTGAGATGGAGTTCATTGCAGCCTTGGAGTCTCTGCGTGCTCCTTTCTTCTGGTGGAATGGCGTCTTGGTGTGCCAGCTTTGCCTGTGGTGAGACATGCACACAAACCAGGTGTTGGAGGCACAGCTGCGACACTGGCAGGAGAGAAAAATAGCTGGGAGGGACAAGCCATAGGATTCATGTGATGCCTTGGGTTTGTGTGTGTGGGAGGGTGGGAGCTCAGGGTTTGCTGTTTCTGTCATGTCTCTGGGGGCTGGAGAGGCACCAAAAGTCGATGCAGAATGAAGCATGAGTAGAAGAATCCTAAAGTGGAAAGTTCTGGGAAAAAGGAAGACATCTGCAGGGCATAAAGGAATTTGGGAGGAATAACAAATGAAGGATAAGCACAGTTTTTTTCCGTTCAGTTTAGCCTGTGTTCTAGCAAACAGCAGAGAGGAATCAAAACCTCCAATATTTCAGAAGGTTATAATCTTAACTACTGTACTGGGCAAAACCAAAATGGTTCCATAAGTGGTGTTGAAATTCTGTTTGTCTCTTGCTGTTTGGATTATTTAAAGCTGGATATCCTCATTCTTTAGGATCTGCTCAGAGGGGCTATGTCTGCATCTCCATCTTCTCTTGTTTCTTGCAAGAGAATGTATTACCAGGCAGATGTTGCCAGGCTTCCTTCTTCATGTCTAAAGCTTTGAATCTTAGTGAGGGAAAGCAGCTTGAACTCTTGGAGACTACCATGACCATAATGTTGCACTTGGAGAGGAATTTACATACCTGGAGACTGTGGTTCTCATCTTCATTCACAGACAAGAATTAATTATAAAAGAACTTATATTCCATTGAAATTAAAGTTATAGAAGCAAGCTCCAAAAGTGGAAACAAATATAACAGTTTAAAAAAAAAAAATTTAAAATAGATGAGTCTTAGAAATCCAAACTTTGGAATCAGTTTTGGGTTTTTTTTTTACTTTTTCTATAAAACCTTTATCCTTGTTCCAGGGAAGCATGGAATTTGAACACAGTGATATTTACATAGTAAAGTGGCAGTTCTTTCCTTTTCCTGTAAGATTGATTTAATTAATATTTCCATTATCTGAGGAAAAAGGTATGCCTGCCTACTTGACATCTCCTCATCTCCTCTTAAAGCTTCTGAAGACCTTGTGACAAGAGGCAGTCTTTTGAGACTCCTAGGTACCACTTACCGATTATAAGATTCATTCTGCCATGAACTTCAGTAGGATAAAAGAAATAAAATGGTTGGTGAAATTGGAATGGTGATACTTAAATTACATCACCTCCACTGCTTTTTTGGGGAGTGGGTTTCTTCCTGTAAGCCAGTCTCCAACATTCATACTGAGACAGCAGTCTTTGTGTAAAGTATTTAATTATTCCTTCATTTTCACGTGAGTACTTCCCCTTATGTAGAAATCTGAAATGCCACCGAGTGGAGGAGTCCTTACAGCATCTATAGGAACAGATTGCGACTGCATTTCTGTTGCTGGTGAAAACCTGAAATGCTGGTGGATGCAGAAGAGTTTGGATCACCTATTCTTAGTGTGCTGCTAAAATATCTACAGGGCAGCCAGTGCGAGTTTAGTAGTGCAACTTTAAAGCATCTTTTAAGAGCCAAGGTTTTGGGTTTTTTAATTATTATTTGCAGTAGTTTCTCTTCGTGTGTTGTGATATTACAGACCCAGGCATGCAATCACTGAGACTCTAGTGCTGCCCACTCTTCTCCAAACTGCACCTCTATGGGAGTGGTCTGAGAAAGACACAAGGAGGACTTTCTTCTTGATGGGGGAGGACTCAGTTTCTGTGTTATCACTGCAATATTCCTTAGTTCGTGTTGTAGTTGGAGGAAGTATTTCCATAGGTCCCATCTCGCAACAAGGAGTCATGGTAATCTTGACTTCCAAAAATGCTTATGTACTTCAAGGATGAAGGGATAATATTTCTCATGCTTATTTGTATAGTTTTCATCTGTTCATTTGTGTGTGGGGTTTTTTTGTTTGTTTTTTTGGTTTTTTTGGTGGGTTTTTAAAAAAAATTATTTTATTTTTAATTGGGGTTTTTTGTTTGGGTTTTTTTTTCTTTTTTTTTCTCCCCTCTTTTAGGATAGAGTTGGAAACAACACAGCCTAATTTGCTTTGGTTCACCTGCCAAAATGTTCCAGTTGAAGGCTTTCTTCTCTAGAGGGTAGGGGGAATGTTAGTAACAAAGCCTGATAGTATAGCAATTTTCTGCTTATTAATCCATAGAAGTAAATTCCCTTTTTAAAGAAGACAGCAATCATTTATTTAATTATTTTTACAATAGGTTCAATTTAAGCTAACTTCATTTGCCACTTCATGCCAGGAAAGTGGGCCCAAAAGATAAATTTGTCCATCCCTTCTTTAAACACCTGTCTTCTGTGATCTGGACAATTAAGTCTAATGCTTACATCTCAAGTGTTGCTATGGCTTTGAGTGAACTGATACTGGACTTGCAGCTTCTAGTTAGTTACCGTTGCTTTAAGGCAGGGAATTTGACCTCTTCCAAAACTGAATGGTGAGTTGCAGTTTGACAATGGGACTTGTCAGGGATAACATGTTTTATGCCCAGTTCTCAGGCAATGACAGATTGGTTTATGTTCTCCCCCTCACCTTAGAGTGCATTAAATAATGTTGTACTATCGCCTTCCATTCCTTGTAAGATTATTTTTTGGCTTCATCAACAGAAAGGTCTTTTGTGGTGATTTTTAAAGAAGTGTCTAACTGAAGTTGGTTGGCTTTGTGGCATCTATTAAAACTAAGTTTCATTCATCGACTCGAAATAACCAGCATGTCAGAAATTATGACCCTGAACCTTCAGCTGTTAGCTAGGACTTCAGCAAGCATGACATGTGATAATGAGCACTGAAGGAAAAAGTAATTAGTGGTTCTTGAATTTTATTTATGAGAAGGATTGCATGGAGCAACCTGATTTGAACCTGCAGGCTTTCATTTTTGTTTCTATTAACACTGATTGATATTTTCTTTACATTACCTTAATCATAGCTGATGAGGGGGGGGAAATAATATAACTTGCTTGTATTGCATCAGATGCCTAACTCCCACCAATGTCTGTATTAGATTTGTTTCTGTTGCATTACAGCTAAAATGCAAATCAGTAGATTTGACTAGAGCTTTTTTCTTTTTAATTTTTTCTCATTTTTCTTTAACTTATATCTTGGACTAAATCAATTTTAATGAATGTGGAAGATGTTCATTTTCCAAATAATGGGCTTGGTAGTGGGTAGTATTAAATGAATTTTTATAATATTTCTAATGTGGGGAAAATATGCTACATTCTCTAAGATTACATTTTCAACTTTATGGTAGCAAATCTGCAATAACTTTTTAATGCTGTTGAGCTGTTTATATTATCTCTTGATGGAACTGAGTAATAGATAAAACTGTCCCAACAGAAAGGCTAAGATTTTTAGCACCTGCTTCATCTTCTGTGTTTAGGCATAAAACAAATTCTGATTCTTTTTATAGCAGTGTATTTGAAGAAGGGGGTTAGAGCAAATCATGTGCTGTGGTGACACCCTGTATCTTTCCTCCATCATGTTCCTCCAACAAAAAGAGCATATTTTGACTGTATGGTCTCAACAGTGCCAAGCAGGAATGGAGAAGGAATTCAGGATGATATTCCTGTTGGGGAATGAAATAAATGCACGGACTGGAAACTGAGATTTGGTTAAACTAATTTGCTGATATGGAGGATGTATGCATGTGTCGGGGTGACTTCTTAGCCTGGTTTCCAAAGAGAAAAAAAAAGCTTATATAACTTTGCTTCCTGTTTCTGTGCCTGTCACACATTTTAACTCATTGTCGAATGTGTTTCAAGCTGGCCAGATGGGTGGTGATCTCAGTGGTCCTAAAATAGTCTACCGCAGCCTTTAGCCAAGAGGACCTACGATCCCTTCCCCAGCACTTGTCTCTGACCCGCTCGGGAAGCAGAGGGGCAGTAGGCGCTGCCTGTGGCCCCGGGCAGCTGCCATGTGGCTGAGCAGCCGGTGCCCATGCGGGGCTGGATTAGCCCCAGGTTGCAGTGCTTGCACTCCCTGCCTCTCTCTCCCAGCTATCAGATCAAATTAACCTTGGTAGGTGACCCCAACCAGTTTTTAAGTATTGGATTGGGGGGAGGTTGGCAGATGCACACGCAGAAGGCTCCGTCGCTGTTCGTGGCTGTTTGCCTGGGCTTCATCGGCAGAGGAGCGTGGATGATCTCTGCTGGTGGGAGGATGGCAGGCTGGACACCTCACTGATTCAGACCCATCCATCCTATGAAGATGCCATGACAAGTGCTGGTGGTTTGTGACTTCACCCTCTGTGGGATGGGGTGTGCTGTTTGCCAGCCAGATCAGTCATCTGGGGAGGGCTGCTGCTTGCCTGGAGCCTGGATCCATGGTGTTCCAGAGAGGCTGCCACAGCTTGTCTGGCTTTCTGACTGCCTCCTTGGCAGCTCGTTTAGACAGGCATCGGGGAAGTGGCCAGGAAAAGCTTTCAGCAGATTGAAGGTGACTGCAGGGCTCTGGGGGCAGAGGTAAGAAGGACAGGTGTCTGAGTGGCAGGCTCCTCAGTCCTCCTATGTAAGATGTGAAAACTTACTGAGAGCTCAGGAAAAAATAATCCTACTGTGCAAGAAGATTAGGGACTTTTAAATAAGACCCACTTGACAACGAACTGCTTTGGGAACTAAAATTCAGAAAGGCATAATGCAAAAAGGGGAGCCAAAACCAGCAAAAGTAACAAGGAGGGATTCTTAAAGTAGATTGATAGCAAGAGAGGTTTGGGAAAGGTGTAAATTCAGTGATGAATAGAAGAAACCAGCTAGTATATAATGGTACAGAAGTACTAAATGCTTTATTGGCCTCAGGGAAAAGCCCGTTCCTCTGCCTCTGTATTTGCCAGCATTTTTTTGAACAGCCAATATCTTTGAGCAACAAATTAGTGGCCACTTAAAGGAGCTGGATATATCCAGAAAAGTGGGATTGGATGGGAGCTGTTGAGCATACTGAAGGAGCTGGAAGATGTGAGACCCCTACAAAAAGCCTGGGGGAGGTCCTCAGTGAAAGAGAAAAGCCTGATGTGTTATCTAAGAAAGACAAGAAGGAGCATCTAGGTAACTATAGGCGGCACAGCCTCATCTCATGGCCTGGAAAGATCATGGAATATATTCTTATTTCCAAGATCATGGAGTATATTCTTATTTCCAGACACATAAAGAGCAAGAAGATGAGCAGAAGCAGTCAGCATGGATTTAGCAAGGGCAAATTGTGCTTGGCTTGCCTTACTGCTGCTCTGGCTTAAAGGACTTGCTGCAGGCATGAGGGCAAGCAGAAGATCCCTTGAATGCAGTAGTGTTTTTGTCACTGTCTTCCACAGAGGTTTCATTTGGAAGCTGAAGTAGTATGGTCTAGGCAAGTGGAATTTTAGATGGGTTGTGGATTAGCTGCTGAATTGGTCCTTAATAAGCAGGGTACTCTAGGGAGTGATGCTGAGGCTGACACTGTTAGGGTTTTCATCAACAGCCTGGGTCATGATGCAAGAGGCACTTGGTGCATATTTTCAGATTTACTAAATCACATTGGTAGAGCTTCAATCCAGAGAGAGCACTTGGTGCAAATTAACCCCATGTATTATGTTGAATTGAGCAAGAGCCTTAAATGTGCCATCATTGCAAATAAGGTAAATAAGGCACTGGGCTGTACTAGAAGCAAACCCTCAAAGACAGTTTTTATCTCTATTTAGTGTCTGTAAGGCTGTCTGGAATTCTCCATTCAGGTTTGGAGGCACTGCACTTCAAGAGGTAGACAGAAATTGAAGAAGGACCATTTGGAGGTCTAGCAAATGGTGAGAGGCTGTGGGTGTGAGGGAGAAGTTGACAGTTGAGTTTGCGTAGTCTAGAAAAGAGGAATCTGAAGAACAATCCAGTGGCATCCTAAAACTTCTTGAAGGGCATTTACAAAGCTCTTAAAGCTGATTTCTGTTCAATAGTGACCGATGGCAAAAAGACAGATGTAATGGCACAAATTGTAACTTGGGTTTGAACACTAGGGAGAAAGTTTTATCTGCAGGGGCAAAGCAGCCCTGGAAGAGGATGGCCACTGAAGCAGTTTAATCTCTGTCCTTGGAGGAGTTTGAAACTTGTTTGGACAAAACTGTGACTGGCTTCATCTGCTGTTAACAATGGTTTCCACCTGGGTAGAAGTTCATCCCAGCCAGCACTTCTTTGATTCTGTGAAGTCTCAGAGACACAGAGGATGTGGAGACAGTTTGGTTCAAGTATGGTGCAAAAAGATGTAAGAAATCAGCTTCATTCTGTAGAACGTTTTGATGGACCACTTGGTGTTTGCTGGGTTTTTTTGTTTCGTGTCATCATCCCAGATGACACGAAATCATCCCAGATTTCACAGATGACTGGAAAAAGAACTTCTTCACTCAGGGTCTTTTAAAATGCCTTAAGGTTATATACAAAAGGATAGATTTGATACTCCAGTACCAATATGCACCCCATACAGAGTGCATCTCTAGTCAATGTTACCACTTAAGCTGAAATAAAGCAGCACAGTATTTTTGCATCTGAACTTTAATTTGAAAAGTTCACATTCACTTTTTAATTGGAGACATGGATACTTTTAACATTGATAGTTTGAAAAACTGAGTGTTGCCCATGTATTCTGAGTTCATCTTTTCTGTCAGCATAGCTTAGATAAGGTCTAATGTCCTGAAAGAGTGCCCCATTTGATAAGTACTCTCTGGATTCAGGGCACCTGATGAAAGCATATGTAATTCCAAGGCTGACTGCCTCCCACTGTGCAACTGCTTAGTCTCATGGTCTGCTGCAAAGAAAGCTTTTTGAGTTCAATTGAATGATGGTCAATACTAGTATTTTTATACACTTTATCTTTGGGAGACTAAGGAGATAGTCTGAAAGTAAGTGTACTGCTGTCTTTTTGTCCTTGTTCATGCTTTGGTTCTGTCTGCGCAGAGTGCTCTCTCTGTGTGGTTGCATGCCTGTAATCAAAATTTTAGTGCCCTGCTCATTTTTCTTTTTAACTCCTCATACCTTCACTAAAACACTCTTTGTGCACAAGAAATGATTGGGTGTATGCCAGTAAAATGTGAGCCCAATAAATAGAGATTTTCCCTTTAAAAGATTAAACAAACTGCAGAACTTCCTATCAGTTTATCAGACTTATTGTTTAATCTCATCACGATGCATGAAGTCTGTTTACTGCAGTAGCTTTTATTAGAGGTTATGCAAATTTTGTGTTAAATCCCATCAGTAATAATCAAGATTTTCTTAGCCAGGAAGTTATATTGCTTGGATTTTCCGAAGCCATTTTTTAATAGCTGGGGAGTGAGAAGTATCTGAAATACTCATTTTGAGGTATGCCTAAACTGTAGTCACGCCTTTTAAAATATCACTGAACTAGTTAGCCTGGTTGACAGTAATAATGCAGGTGGTTATTGTTACAGGTATGGAGTTACTGTAGAGGCCCAAGGAATACACAAGTAATGTAGCAAGAAGCCTAAATCGAAGGCATGAGGTGTGCAGGTTTTATCAGCTCTGCACATGTAGTTTATGACCCTGGACTGGGAGGTGTGATGTGTGTGCACTGACCAGATGCACTGTGTATCTCCATAATTAACCTGGGGACTTGGGGAAAGGTTTCTCTCTTGGTCTTTGCTTCTACAATGCTGAAGGGAAATGTGAAATATAGGCACGCACACCATTCACAGGTGGTTTTGCTGTACCATTCATCCTTGTACCATGAGACCAAAGCTGTGCCTGTCTGGGAAGTGTTTCTATCTTGGGTGTATCTACATGAAGCATAATTACCCTTTTGAATGCAGGATTGATATTCCTGAAATAGACTCTGGATCTGACCTGAAATGTAACTGGAAACTATAAATGTATGTGTTCAGATGGATTATTAGTACATGATGTCTGAAGTCCTAAACAGCTGCAAAATTTGATGTTTCAAATTATCTCTGTTTATTTTTTGAGCTGTATACCTAATGGGAGAATTTGTAATGCTGACATGGTGGCTCAGACTGCATGTTGCTAATATTCTTAATTACTCTGCTTCCACGACCAAGAAGGATGACAGCTCATACCTATTTCAGTAGTGATTTGTTTAATTTTGGTGTAATGTCTTTATGAATCAACTGATTTTGCAAAGCTCAAATTTTTCAGAAAACAGCGGTGAATTGCAATGGCTTCTTTCTAACTGTTGTGCTTATTTGTGTGGGAAGCTGAAGGAGAGCACTGTCAACTTTGAAAATTAGTGTTATCCATCTTCTGTAGAAGCCCATTGTGAAAAGCTGACTTTTTTCAGATGCTCATATTTCACATGTAAACCAAAATGAAAATATGTGTTCTAGTACCAAAACAAAATTGATTATCTTAACAATTGTCTGTTGAGTACTGTTTCACGAGCTATTAGTAAAATTGGTCCACACATAGCAGTGGTTGCTACGACAACTTGCAAGGCACAGTATGCTTGATGGCTATCTGTATTGAGGAAAGAAAAGATGTAATTTGATTTTAAGCTTACGTTTTCATGTATAAATGCTTTTGAAAGATAGGTTGGTTTTCTGCTTTTCCTTTTCAATTTAACCATCCTGTTGCAATTCATAAATAAGACTCAGTAATGTTATAAATGTCTGAATCACTAAGGATCTTAAGTGTTAAAAAAAATTTAATATGTGATCTTCTGCTACATTAAGGTGTTTCTTGGAGTATGATGATGTTACTTGTGTAACAAAACTGTGTTATTTCTATGAACTTACATTCAGTGCTTTAGCTTGAGCTGTATGTGGCTGGTTTCGGTATTCACAAAGAAAAATAATGGAATTACTCTGAGTTTGAGGTTAATGATTTCAAACACCCAAATCTGCATATGAATAATCTGGAATGGTGTAGTCCATCTTGGTTTCATGTTCTGGGTTGTATTTTGTATTTTTGAAGTGATGCACCAGTTACATCATTTTTCCTGGGTAGTTATTTGATGTTATCATCTTATAAACATGGATTAAAGCTGCATACTATTAATAATTAAATCTTTACTTGGTAAGATCTTTATGCATAACATCAGCTTTTACAGTTCTCATGGTTTTTTATGATCGTCAGGTTTTGTTGCAAGTCTCAGAAGGTTCAGAGGATTGGCAGCACTGTGCAGCTGGAGGGCACTGAGTATCATTTTGTTTTCACTTGTGCTTGTTATCTGCCTGGCGTTGTACCTAAGTGCCTGCCAAGGAAAATTAACTGTAGTGAAGTCCATAGTAGCAACTGACTTTGAATCTCCTCTGACTCCTACAATGACTTTTTAATTTTGATTAATATTTTTATAATTTTAAAAATTGGAAATGGGAGTCCTGTACAGGAGATGATCACTGCATACACAAATAAAATTTGTGAAGTTCAGGCTTTTCTGTCCTAAACAATGGAGAAGAACTGCCTGTTGTCTACAAAAGGAATGATGAATTTCAGCAAATACAGAATTACTTTCTGATTTTATTCCTGCCCACAGCAAGGGTTTGGAACAAAATGTTCTTTAAGGTCCCTTCCAACCAAACCACTTTATGATTCTGTGATTTTCCTCAGTTCATGTCCTTTTTCATATGTTTTGCTATGTTTGAAACTGGAGTTTGAACTCTGATTCATTTTCCTGGGTAGAGGTTGATTGTTATCCTGGGGTAGTCACTTGGGTGCCCTGTGGCTTTATTTTCCCAAATTTTGCTGAATGAAGAGCAGAGCCGTAAGAAGCAGCAGTCTTTGAAAACAACTTGGACAAGATCTGGAGTACAAGAATGCAGAGATGAGAACAACAGGTTTTAAGCACTCAAGTGGAGCTGGGTTGCTGCATGATGACTTCTATAAGACAGCAGTACAAAAAAAAATGTATTCATACTCTCCTGTCTCTTCTTTGGGTTGCATACATCAGCATTGTCTGAGTTAGCAGGTGTTACTGATGCCACCTAATATATTTTACAAAATTATATTGAGCGCATGTATGCGGAAATTCATATGTTGATGTAGCTTTTAAGTCTGTAGTAATATTAAAACACATTTTAAACTGTTTAGAAAATAGGTTTTTTCACCCTAAAAAAAGGGACAAAAAGTCTTCCTTCTTTTGTCTTGTCCAGTTTAATTTAGATATTTTCCTTTTCCTTCCTTCATTAATCCTTATGAGCATGGAAAAAACTAATTATTCCAGTGAGCTAATTCTGACTAAATCCTGCGATGCAGAACAGCATGTGAAACTGCTTGTACCCTTCTATTACTCGGGTCTGCAAGAGAAAAGGAAAAAAAAAAGAGCATATATATAATGGATTATATTTTGCTTCAGGCATTTTCTGACCTACTGTATTATGACTTGGCAGTTCCATAAAAAAATTAAAAGCTATTTGGGTTCTTACCAAATACATTTTATAAAAATAGTAAACATCAGTAATTCAGACTGTAGAATAGCTTTAGATGGATGATTATTCTGAAGATTTTAATAGTCCAATAAGAACGTAATCTAATTCCATGTTGAAATGAAGTTAAATATTTTCCAAATAGATTACAGAAAGGGGTTTGCATTTTGTCAGTGTAGTACAACACCCTTCCTTCTCAGTGAGCACACACATTTAAAACCTATATAATTTTGACTAAACAAACGTGTCCTAAAGGAAATACATATAAACAGGTAATGATGATAACCATGTCACTCACTTAATGAGAGGATCACCAACTGCAATGCAAAGCCTTGTCAGAGCAGCTGAAAGAGCCAGTTATCTCTCTGTTTCCCACTTACAGAAATGTAATGGGCTCGAGGCAAGTCCTCATCGGGTTGAAAGATGGCCCAACTATCACAAGTTAGGGCTACATTTGGGGCAGTTGCAGGAACATTGGCTGGCCCCTTTGAGCTCGCAGTGCGGGGCTGGAGTCAGTAAGGACAGGGACCCCAGAGTCCCTTCTGCTGGGTGATGGAGCCTCCAAAGCAGTTTGGTGCCTGTGAAGCAGACCTTGAAGGACAAAGGGCTGCAAGAGTGGTCAGGGATTATCCCCAGCATCTTTTTGGACCCTAAATGAAGAGAACTGGAAGCAACAATTCAGGTCAGAGCTTTTTGGTTACAAGATGTCTCAATGCAGCACCTGGCTTTCAGACGGGTGTGATCTCCTTGATCTTGTCTCTTCTTTGGCAATTTTAGTTCAGTACATGAAGCCCACACTTCTGATCTATAGGAGGAGGTTAGCATACTTGCTGGCCATTCAGCCTCTATCTATTTAAATCTATTATTTAAATATACTATTTCTGTTAGATAAGTGATTCTACAACTAGAAAGGGATTAAATGAGATACTCAAAGGTAGATGCTTTACAGCCATTAAGTATATTACTCTCTCCACATCTCTCCAAATATAATCATAAAATAAACATTCACGTCTATCAAGAACTGAGTTCTGCAAGATTTTATTTTGCATAGGGGAAAAAGAAAAAGCCTAAGCTTTTCTCCCATTTGAGTATGAAGTACAAGCTAGAAAAAGGCTGGGGAAGAAACCACAGCAAGAATGAGTGCAACCTTCCCTGTGCATTTGTATAACACTCTCCTGATCCTTTTCTTCTGATTTAATTTTGTGTTATTACACTTTGGATAGCGTGTTATAGTTTACACAGTGGGAATAAAAACTTGTTTTGTTCTGTGCCTGAAATGGCCTAAGGGTGGACTTTGACAAGATGCTGAGAATTGCTGATCCACATGCAGCCAGGTGCAGGTGGAGCTGGTTTGGTGCTTTCATGCTCAGCACTGGCTCAGCACCCAAAGTGCCACCAACACCACAGGAGTTTTGATGAATGAATTTAAGAACTTCTCTGATACCCATGTTCTGAAGGTGTCGTGAGAAGAACTGCTGAAATTGAGCGTGAGCATTTCAGGCAGGGAGATGAGAGGGCAGAAAGTGAGATAGGAATAGTTCTCTTCAGGTGCCCAACCTTCTGCATTAATAAAATGGTAATTTAAAAAATCTGCAACCCTGATGGATTGGTTAAATGCAATATATTGCCATGATCTTTAAATACTAAGATAAGAAATAGCTTTACCTCGATGATTTATGCATAATTTTTCAAAATACTGCTTGGACAGAAACACAGTTTTCTGAAAATTCTTTTTTTGTCATTCTTTGTTTATCTTACCTCTATCCTGGAAAATAAAATGGGAATGAGAAAACAATTAAGTTTCTTTTAATTTTTCTCTTTTTCCATTTTACCAATGTTCTAAGTTTTTGGCTACTAAAATGATGTCTGTGGCCCAAAAACCTAGAGAAAAGAGGAAAATTGTGGAGCAGAAAAAAAGAGAAAACCTTTCTTTGCTTCATGTGACCAAAGGACAAATACAATTTTCTACTATTCGGTGGTTAACTAGAAGTTTTTCTTAAAGCTGCTTATGTAGGATTTACCTTTTTCTTTAAAGTTCCAAAAATTTAAGTTGCAGGAATGAGATGGAAGATTTAAAGAGGATCTTCCAGCCTGTGATTTTGTGCCTTCACCTAGAACTTTTCTGAGTTGGTAATATTTTTGGGAGGGTAAGTTTCTGTATGCAAGTTGTATAGATAGATAGAGTGTTGCCAATGTCACCATGAAGGTACATTTCACCATTAATATACAGAAATTAAGAAATCTGTTATCTTTGTTGTCCTTGACTGATGAACCTACTGTATTGCTTCTATTCAACATATACCATAGGTATTGCAACAGGTGTGTTAATATAGCAAAATAATTTTATAAATACTAATTTAAAAAATGTTTTCATACTAGCTGTCAATGAGTGTCATTAATCTTAACATCTAAATACTCAAGTGTCTGTATTACTTATTAGTCTGTTCTCATGTTTTGATTTACCTCTGCAGAAGAATCAGTAATTTAACCAAATACCTTTCATTAAGGAATAAGGAGTCAGAGTACGTCAGTGTAGAAAAACGCTTTTATGGAGTTGTGCAGTTATCAAAAAATACTGGCATCTGTTGTTTTATTTTAGCCATACTTATGTTCTACAAATTTTGTTGTTTTTAATTTTTTTTAAGAAATAAGATACCAGAGTTAACCTACTGGCACCTAAATTGTGTCTCACCAAAGCTGCTTTTATTCTTTTCCCATGCCTTCATGAAGAATGAACTCATTTTGCGTGGTTAAAAGTTCACTTTGTGCTAGGCCTTTGTTTTTATTTAATGGCATGTAACACCTTCGACATTCCTCTTGTGTTAGAAATTTACTGCCTCCCCACTGCTGCAGGTAGCTGAGGAGCTGCTTTAAAGGGCAGTTCTCTGCCTGCTGCCCAGAGTGTGTGCTGATGGGAAACCTTGCACATAGGAGTAGTTTCTGTTTCCCAGTCACCTGCTAACCCCCTGGTGACTCCATTGCATTGCAGAATTCAGAAGCACACATTTGCCTCCATTTTTAATAGGGCTCTCGAAGATGACCAAGATATCTGTTCTGCCACGGGAGAGACGCCTGAGGATGTTGGTTTCTTTTGTAGAAAGAAGGACTCTGGACACAGCCATAACTGGCAAAGTGGCTGAAGAATGTCCTTTTTCTCCCATGTAAGCTTTAGCTTCTTGGGAAAGGGTTTCAGGAAGATATTTTCTTTGAAGAGGAAGAGAGGGGTGAAAAAATGCCCGTCAGATTAGGGTTGGTATTCTTTCTTGGTCTCTTCTGACAAATGATCTTGATGTCATCCACAGCCAAATATTTAGCAGAATTGCTGACTGCAGACCCAAGAAACATCTTAAAAAACATCCACTGAGTTATTTTAAAATTCTCTGGGGCTGGGGAATAAAACAAGAGAAGTTCACAGATACAGATAAAAGATTTTGTTTATTCTAATCTGAATCCATAATTAATGGATTCAGATTAGAATATAGTAGTAAGTAAAGAAAGCAAATATTTTCATAGTCGTGTGGAACTGGAAACGGTGTAAGATGAGCAAGTTTTTGTTGTTCATGCATATCCTCTGTTTTTACTTTTCATAGAAAAATGTTCCCTAGCCCCTCACTGAGGGCCAAGCAGGACTTTATATATTCTGTTAATCATAGAATCATAGAATATGCTGAGCTGGAAGGCACCCATGAGGATCATCAAGTCCAACTCCTGGCCCTGTGCAGGATACCCCAACAATTACAGCCTATGCCTGAGAACATTATCCAAATACTTGAACTCTGTCAGGCTGGTGCAGTGACCATTTCGCTGGGGAGCCTGTTCAGTGCCCAGCCACTCTAAGAGTGAAAAACCTTCCCCTGATATCCAACCTAAACCTCCCCTGTCTCAGCTTCATGCCATTTCCTTGGGTCCTGTCATTGGTCACAAGTGTGAAGGGATCAGTGCCTGTCCCTCCACTTCCTCATGAGGATGTTGAATACCACAGTGAGGTCTCTCCTTGGTACTAAGATTATGCAAATTCACATGATCGTACTGCAGAATCATAGAATCATTTAGTACAAAAATAAACCCAGCACTACCAAATCCATGACTAAACCATGTTCCTGAGCAGTTCACCATTAGCTTACCTACTAGTGCAGATACCCTGTGTGCAGATGTGTGTTGTTTACCCACAGTACTGCAGGCACGGGCTGTAGATTCCCACATCTTATTAAATACATATTAACCATAAATACTGAGATTTTTAGTTTTAACTGGAAGCAGTGAAACAACCTGTTATTATCTAAATGACATAAAAACTAAAACCACATTTTCTTTCATCAACAGACTGCAGTATTAAGAGTGTTCCATTTGCAATTAGTACTTTTTTATGTCCTTCAAAACTGATTGAAGAAAAATGCTGGACACTGCAATATACATACAGTATCTAATGAAATCTGGCACTTCCTGCCTAAAAGGTGCAGCCATATGGTGTAATAAGGAGAAGTTAATACATGTAGACATGCTTGATTGCAGGTTTTGTTTAATGATGTGCAATATAAATGCAAATATTGAAAAAAGTGAAAAAAATTTCTATTTGTGACTATCTTAAAAGTTTTCCTACTTTCCAAACTGCCTGTTCAAAGTTTTTCATATTACAAACTGATGGCAAACAAACATAAAATTCTTCTGTATCATCAGAAAAAACCTTTTTTATATTCTTAAAAAGAAAACAAAAAGTAAACAATGAAAAGAATACCCTAAGTAGAAACCCAACAGAATGCAAGACCCCCTATATAGAATAAATGGATAGTTCTTTTCCAATTAGTTGAGGTTTTTTATAAATTTAGGTTAAAGAACAAATGCAAGAAAAATAATAAAGAATCCCAAAATGACCTGTTGGCTCAATTGCTGGGGAGCAGTGATAATTCTAAAATTATGTGCCACTAATCTTGCTTTTTGACATTTAAATTGTCTTTCCTTTTGGGGCATGAAAATTCATTGTTTTCCTTTAACTTCTCTGTAAGAAAGTGGAGAGGAGTAGCACTGAGTGCTGGCACGCTTGAGAGAGCTGGGGAGCAGTTGTGGAGCAGTAATCAGTCTTGCATATTGCAATATCTAAGTGGGTAATGATGATTAATGTTCAGCAGGATGCTGTGTGCTGTAGAAATGATGCCTCTTGCGTTCGATCTGTATGCAGACAGAGTCCTGCAAAAGCTGTAAGAAAGTCAGGACGATTTGCTTTGGCATAGCCTTGTTAGCACCAGGATTTCAACCTTGCAGGTTGTGTACCACTTACATATTGGGTTTTTTAAATTAAATTTAGTTGTTTGGACCCTTGATTTGCTCCTATTTTTGCTACAAAGTTATTGATATTTTGTATCAATTACTTGAAATGTAATTTTTGGTCTTTTTGGTTTGTTTGGGATTTGAGGGATGTATGGTGTGGGGGGATTGAATATGGAGCGGAGAGAGCTAAGAAACTCCTGCAGCTGTGTGGGTTAATCCCCAATCTAAATGTAACTCGGTCACATTCAAAGATGACTCATTTGAAAAGAGGGAAGGCTAGACTGTGTGAATGCTCTGTTGTTTTGACTTTTTAGAGTGTACCTGTATACCTCTGATTCTCTCCAGTATGAAGGATCACAGTCGCAGGTACATGTGCAATCTGTCTAAAGTTCTTTAATGCATACATGTAGCTGGAGGGATTAGTTGAAAGGGGACATGGCTGCAAAATCAAGTTTTTAGGAGAAATCTTTGCCCCTCAAAAAGCAGATTTTATGATGTCTTGTTGTGTTGAACATGGGAGTCTCTGTCTGTGGAGATCTAAAGAAGCTGGAGCCAGCCGTGGATGGAAGGAGCGGGAAAAGCTCTGTCGTCCATGAGTGGGGAACCCAACATGATGCAGGAGCCTAGCCTCGGTGGGGAGACTTGCGTGAAGTTACTGCTTAATGTCCTGATCCCTGTGACAATATACAGTGTTTGGCTTTGAATTTACTCTGGTGAGGACTGTCAGCGAGACTGGAACTTTGAAATGTTGCCATGCCATGCCATTGTTCCAGGCTGCAGCAGCTCAGCAAAGATAATTTACTAGTCTGTGCTGCTGCGAGCTAATGTGTGAGTTACCTGAAGGTGACATATGATCACTTTTAGGAAATCATAATGTTTTAAGTGAAAATTGTTTTTCTCTTGATGTCTCTAAACTGTGGAATAAGTGCAGCAGCCGCATGACAAGAGCACCCTGTTAATCTGCAATAGCTAAGGCAGGAATAATAGCCTGATGGGACTTGCTGCTTGCAATAAATATTCAAAGTTGTATAATAACAAACAGCCTGAGGATGAGATATTCAGGTGTTTGACAGTTCGAGAAAATTGTTTTATACTGTCAGTAAGATAAGTAACACCATATTGCACTGTGTGGATTACAGATTGGTTGTTCTAAAATCACTCAAGTAATACAATGATCAGTTAGTCAATTCTTTTTAAATTTGGGGAAATTTTGAGGCTATTTAGGCTGTTCTGTAAAACCAGGTTATTAATAGTGGGAATAAAAAAAAAACTTACAGTTTTTTCATATTTTACCTTTCTGCACCTTAAAAAATAATTATATTGGTAAGAAATAAACTAACTCCATTTATTATATTCTCTCTGTAAAACCTTTGCTTTGAACTACCAGTGTTTGAAATAATTCCATTAGCAGTGTGGAACACAATGAACTGAAAACTGGCTAACTGTTAGTTTTCAAAATAATAACAGAAATAGAGAGCTGGAGAGGGGCAGGTGGTATGAGCCAAGAAATGCGCTGCTGGGTAGTCTTGGCTGAGGGAGCTTGCTAGCACTGGTGTGGCAGAACAGTCCCAGAGGTGACAGGCTGTCCCTGTGCTATCTGTGCAGGCTGTTCCTGGGTGGCCTCAGTGTCCCAGCACTGATTGCAATGAGATGTGCTTGCGCACAGCAGGCACAATTACCCCCATCTTGGAATGAAGCACATTGAGCACTCTTATTTCATCCACGGAGCCCCATATTTCATAATACGAAGACCAAAGGGACCTTTAGACCTTGTACTTTTATCTGCTCGCTGCAGGCTGTTTAAATAGGCTGTTCCCTCACCGTGTCCCCTAACGCGTGTGACTGAGACCTGCCTGTTTCAGGAGCGTGTTTGTTCTTTGCATTCTTGAGAGATGCCATGGTACTTGTACTGCTTTTACTCTTGTATTATAGATGAATGTGAATGAATACCTTCTCTCCTTCCTTTATGTGGATTTGTCTGACTTCAGTGTCAGCTTTTGTCTCTTGTTGTTCTCTTGCGCTGTGAGATTGAAGTGCCTTTTCCAGACCTGCTGTTACTTTGCATTTGAGTCACATGCATCTGCCGTTTGTTTGTGAATCCAGTCACAGCGTCCGAATCTCACAGACCAGCTGCTTCTCTCTTTTCTCTGGATACAGTTTATGGCTCTCTGCTACATCTTGGAATATGGAAACTCAAGCTAGACCCCACATTTCAGCACTGATCTCAGCTCTTCCCTCTGTAACTGTGGGTCACTCTTCCATTTCGGTGCACCTGGGCCTTGCAGTCGTACTCATGAGTTCATTTTGGGGGGAGGTTCATGTGGAGGTCCTGTGCTGCTGCAGCTGATGCCCACAGAAGGCATTTTTCCATAACTGTCCTGTATGTCAGACTTTAATTCACCATCCCCACATGCATTACCTTTTGTAATAATTAAAGATTTCAGTAAACTGTTCAAAAAGAGTAGCCAGCAGGTTGAGAGAAGTGATTCTGCCCCTCTATTCAACTCTCACGAGACCTCACCTAGAGCTCTGTGTCCAGCTCTGGCATCCTCAGCGTAGGAAAGACATGGATCTCTTGAAGCAAGTCCAGAGGAGGACCATGAAGATGATCAGAGGGCTGGAGCGCCTCTTTTACAATAACAGTTTGAGAGAGTTGGGGTAGTTCAGCCTAGGGAAGAGAAGCCACTGAGTTGACAGCAGTCTTCCAGTTCCTGAAGGGAGCTACAAGAGAGCTGGAGAGGGACTTTTTACAAGGGCATGTAGTGATAGGACAAAGGGGAATGTCTTTGAGCTGAAGGAGGATAGATTTGGAGTAGTTCTAGGGAAGAAATTCTTTACCGTGAGCATGGTGAGGCCCTGGAACAATTCGTTCAGAGAAGTTGTGGACTCCCTACCCCTGAAAGTGTTCAAGGCCAGGGTGGATGGGGCTTTGAGCAACCTGGTCTAGTGGAAGGTTCCCTGCCCACGGCAGTGGGGTTGAAACTGAGTGACCTGTATGTTCCCTTCTAACCCAGACCATGCTGTGATTGTATCAAAAAGCTTGGTTTGAATGGCCAAAATAGCTGCATTTCTTCTGTCTTGACCTTCTCTTTTCAGCTGCTTCATCCATTGCTTTCTCATCCAAAAATTTACATCAGACCTCTGTACCCTTGTGGTACTTGTGCTTGAAACACATTGTGATATAAACCAGGAACTAAAACTGTTCTTTTATGGTTTTGTTTCCATTGAACCCAGTCAGTGCTAAAGGAGCAAGACAGTAGTTCAGTGATTAATTTGGCTTTTATTTTTTATGGTGAATTCCGAAGTGAAACCAATCTGGAAATCATTACCTTTAAAGAACTGGTTATTTTTCTCCTAAAATTTAATTTTTTTCTTGTATGCACACACCTACGCATGCACAATTAAAGTTTTGTACGGATTCCAATGGTAATTTTTAGACAGAATTTTCAAAGTTTTGACATTTTAATTCTGTGGTAAACAAAAAGCCTTCATGCTATCATATAAATGAGGGTTTTCCAAAATAACATTTTGTCTGGAAGGCTTGTGAAAATGAAAACTATTTTCAGGCTTATGTAATGGGAACAATATAATTAAAAATAGATGACTCTATTCTTTTTTTTATTTGTTCAACATGGTATATTTTTAGTTTTCAGTATTTCTTTTAAATACTTCCATGTTTCTCTCTGTAGAAAATGTCAACAACACTCTAATTAATTGTTCTACTGTGTAAAGAAGAGTAGGCTTTTTATATATGAGCAGCACCAAACTGCTACTATATATTTACAGAAAATCAATGAGAAAAATTTAGCTAGAATATTGTCACTTCCCAAAGGTAGTAAAATTTAATTCTCACCAATCATAATGTCAGCTTGATGAATGTATGTAAGACTACGTACACCAAACTGCAGAGTTCATTATACTAATATAAATTACAGAGTAATCATTATGTTAATTACATAATGCCTGATAAAATAAATTTGACGGACCTTAATAATTCAGCTTTATTTGAAAAAGTGATTATTTCCAGTAGCTCCTGGGTTTTAAAATAATACTTACCTGTTCAATGTTCTCTAAAGTGCACTCGAGGGACTCAACTCAAGCATTTGTCTATTCTGTGTCTTTATGTCCTTTTCCATAGGTGAAAATCTTAATTCCTTCCAGGTATTTCTCTGTAAAATACACTCATATTGTGACTCCTTCTACTTTGTCCTTTTCTGGCTTAAAATACTTGTTAATGAGTTTTTATTTGGGTTTTGTTTGTATTTTTTTCATTCCAGAACTTGTGGAGTGTGTAGAAAACATACATTTTGTCACTTAAAGCCTTTCAGTTCACTGTTCAGTACTTTTCCTCCTCACATGCATCTCTTGGCATCTGACAACTGAGAAGCTTTCTCCTAGGAGCTTGGTGCCTTCCCAAAACCAGGAGAGAAGCAGGAGCTTGCTGCAGCTGACAAACCACCCATGTTGCCCTGTCCAAGCAGCGATGGTTTGGCCATCACAGCTTCTCAATTTCTCTCATCTCCCTTATGGCCCTCTCTGGTGGAATGGGATGTGGGCCTGTCTACTCCCAAAGCAGGGCTGGCTCTGGACCAGGCTTCTCAGGCCTTGGACCAGTTGGAGGTTCATCCAGGGATGGAGATGGCACAACCTCTTGGGCTGACCTGCTCTGCTGCCTCACTGTCCTTAACGGGGGGTGGTGGTGGGGTGAGATTAGGTCTCTGCGTGTTCCGAAAGTGTCTTGATTGCTCAGACAGATACTCTGGCCAGTGCATCCGACACCGTGCAAGCAGACCTTTTCTCTCACCCGTGCTGGTGGATAGCACAGTCACACACACACCCCAGAGCTTCTGATTAGCTCATGTGTTACCAGAGACAAAGAACTCAGAGAGCTCAGACACGTGGAGTTCCGAGGCAGTTTATTTTCGAAGGGGTCCAGCAACGAAAGAGGAAGAACCACTCTGAGTGACCACAGATATAGGGGTCCAGGGCCAATAGGGTTGGGGAGAAGGCGGGGAGGTAAAACAACAACCAATGGGAAGAAGGGAGGGGTGGAGGGTGTGATACAATGAGAACCAATGGGGAGAAGGGAAGGGCGGAGTCACGGACCAGGTCAAAGCCAATCAACATAGGAAGATTAACATAACCTTAGGGAGAGACCACCCAACCAACGCTCAGAGGGTATTTCACACCTCAGAGTTGTCCCACCAGCATGCTGCTGGCTCTGGGAACCTCTTGGCTTCTCCGAAATGGTTTCAGCCACCGCAACATGTCCTCACTGAGAAACACGTTCTTTCATGCTGGACTGTGGTCTGATGTGTGCTGTGCAGAGCGGACAGTCCCTTACCATGATGTCTGAGCTGTGCCCCTGTTTGTGTGTCCCAGGAGCTGCAGAATGCCTTTGCTACCAAGGCCCAGTGCACACCATCGCATCCTCCAGGTCATTGATAAGGATGTTCCAGGTCTCAGGACAGACCCCTGCAGTTCTGCACTTGGTGCTGGTCTCTGGGTGGGCTACATCTCACTCTGAGCCTGCGCATCCAACCACCTTCTTACCTGTCTAGTTTAGTTGAGCACCAGTCTTTTCTCTTTCTCTGCCATCCTCTGAATAATGTGTAAATTCTTAATAGCAATTTTAGTTGTGCTGCTTTCCCCTCACCCCTTTTTTTTTCCCGCCAAAAGAGATCCTGTCCATTGCAAAGCAGAGAGAATGGGAGTGACATAGTAAACTAAGATTTACTCAAAAGGTTTTTCTATACTGTGACTCCCATGCTTGTCTTCCCCAAAATATGAGCTGTTAGTTGCCATAGAGTAAATAGGATAATTAAGTTCTTTCTGGGAGGACAGATCACTGTGATCACTCTAAGATCCTGCATTGCAGAGTTGAGCTTCTGGAGCTGTAATGAAGGTTAACAGCTTTTATCTCCACAGTGTGTTCTTTTAAGCAGATATCACACAGGCTTTACTGAATTGGTACTTGGCTTTCCTTTTTCTTGTTTATCTGCTGTGGGACTCCCACGTTGTGTGTTGAGAAGATGGAGGAAGCTGTTAAACGCTCTAAGATGACATGAACTTACTCATCTTGGGAGAAATGCTGTAATTTCTGGTTTTTGACAGTACAACCTGCAGTATGATTTGCATGCTACTGACACTGCCTTTGAAAAGGTGAGGAAAGGATGGATTTGGTCCTGTTTCATTAGCGCCTGTTGTGGTTGTTGCATTGGTATTAAAAACAATATAAATGGTCGTGCTCTCGTTTCATTATTTTGGTTCCTCATTTCTTGAGGAAATGACTGGATATAAAAACACTCTGGTTCCATTACAAGAAGTAATGGAAATAATTTGCTTGACTGTTGAAGTCAGAAAAATTCTATTATGAAAACCAAGAGAAGGAAAACCTAATTTTTGTACAGTGGTAAATGTTGAATAAGGGTTAGATTTATACAAGGTTAAATAATTTTGTCAACACATTAGCTATAAGGATAAATGTACTGCTCACTTCAGGAGGACCAATCAGCAGCCTGCCAGCAAGTTATGAAGAAGGCAGAACTGAGCCTTTTACTGATGCATGTACCTGAAAATGACAGATTATAGTAATAAATTGAAGAAGGGGAGGTTCAGACTGGATATGAGGGAAGAAAGCTTTATCATAAGGATAATTAAGCAGTGAAGGAAGTTGCCCAGAGGCTGTGCAGTTTCCATCCTTTGATGTGTTCAAGACTAAATGCAATAAAGCCCTGAGGAGAAACCTGGTTTGACCTTACCTTGGCCAGCAGGTTGAACTAGAGACCTCAATATATCCCTTACAGCCTGAATTACTCCCTGGGATAAGAGTGTTCTTTATGCAAGATTCATAGGGGCCTGGCTTTAAACTGCATGGCCGTTTGGCCTGGGTGAGTTCTGCAGTTTATGCCCTTTGAAAAGACCCTTTTCTCCACAGCCTTTTGTCAACTTTTCCTCCATGTTTAATAGATGCCATTTTCCACCAGCCTGGGTGTACTTGGGTGTTGATTTTTAACTTCATGGTCAGAATTTAATTCTGCCTCTCCAAGGGTAGTTCAGCTCAAACTCATTTGGTACCAGGGATTAAAGCTGTGGTTGCTGGGTGTATAGTCACAAGATTACAAAAGAAGTCAGACCTAGATGTGATTACTGTGCAGTGAAATGAAGCAGTGTCTGGGGAGCCAGAGGATGACAGCGATTTCATGTTGAGCCTCTTCTGAAGATATTGCAAGAAAAGCTCAGGATTTGGGGGCTTTGGTATGTTTGAGAAGCTCACGTAGGAGGATGTGGTGCATGTACAGGAAATGCTGCTCCTCCCTCCCTGCTTTAAAAAAAAAGTTTGTTTGTTTGTTTTTACTTGAGGAAATACAGCATCTCTAGGTATCAGGGTCCAAGCCTCAAAGACAGGAAGCCTTGCAACATTCAGTAGCTTCAAGCAGTATGTTCAGACAAGCAGTACAGCTAAGTGCATAAGGAATTAATTGAACTGAGTAAATTTGCAGAAATGAATTATTCTGAGATCTTTGGCTACTCCATATTGACACTGATTTACTTCGATAGACTTTAAACTGTTATGTAATGGTTAGTCTCAAGATATAATATATAGCGAAACAATTAGTCATTATTTTAAGGGATAATTTCATTTTGAATGCTACAGCAGTTCATTTGATTCTCAGGAGGTATCAGTTGTAAATTTAGAATTCATTCTATATGCTTCTTTCATTGGTTTTACACAGAGTGCATCTCTTTCTCCATATTAACCACGTCACAGGCTATGTTTTCATCTCTTTCTGAGGCTTCCTTCATTGTTAATTTTAAGTACAGCTTTGTGCTTACTTGTTCCTGCTAGTCTTTCTGCATAATTTTTCACCTTTTATTGTACTTCCCAGTGTCTAGAGATGTGATGGTAGCAAGTTTGTCATCATTCAGAACAAAGAATTTGTTGACAAGAGAAAACAAACTCCTGATGCTGTCATTGTCTGTGAAACTTGTAGTCCTCAGGACTTTTATTGTAAAGTTATCATCGATCTTTTGTCATTACTACTATTGTTAATAATACCTTCTTCCTCTGCCATGAGACAGGCTTCCTCAGCTTTTTTTTAATATCAAATTCTCATGCAGCTTTCTATGTTGCAGGAGCCACTTCTTTATACCTGTTTCGTTTTGATACTTGTTTTGGTTCACATTCTAAAAGGAAATATTCTTTTGCATTCTTTTGCAAGTGATACTTGATAATTTTATCCCAAAATTATGTGCCTCTAAGGTATGAAGCGTAATTTACCCTCTTAGTGCACATGCTTAGTGAATTATGGTACTTCTATCTTGATTGGGGGAAAGGATCCTGTACTTTGACATTTTAAAAATTTGTATCTTGAAACAGTTCTGTTTTATCTTGCAGAGCTGGAGGTTTATACATAGAAGGAGTCAGGGTGGTGGGAAAAGTATGAGTTTGGGGAATTCCATAATTAGGGCCTAGAGTTAACCCTGCTTTGGTGAGGGCAGTTTACTGAAAGCTTTGGATTGAATTAGGATTTCGTTGTTTACACTGCCATCAGTCTGTGCCCTCATTCTGACTTTTTGCAGGCAACATCTTTCCCCCCCTGATTTTTTAAATACCCCCTGAACTGAGTGTTAGGAATAGGTTTGCATATGCATGTGCTCTCACAAAACCAGACTGCTTTAAACTGAGGTTAGATCTGAGAAATTTTAGCATTCCCATAATGTGAAGAATTTCAAAACAGGGAATCAAATCTTTGCAATCTGGTTAAGATCATGGTGCCACCTTCATGCTATAGTTTTGATTTTACTAGAACGTAGAGTTTTGTTTGGCTTATGGGCGGACACATTTCCTTTGAACTGTGTAAAAGCTTACACCATGTTTTTTAGTTAAAAGACTGCCAGCAGCCTGTTCACATACTAATTTTTTTTTCTCTTTTGCTTTTGGTAGCTATGTGAATTGCGAATTGCTCTGAGGAAAATATAAATGAGTTTTGAATAAATTAGAACTATCATTCTGGCTTAAGGAAATATAGAAACATAGCCCATAATTGTAAAGGATTTGCAGGTTGCAGAAGAGCTCATTCCTGATCATCAAGTGTTCTTGCACAATATAGATGCAAATGGCTCATTATTCCCTAAGTAATATGGAAATTAATTTTAAAAACATTTCAAGAGTGAGAGTTACAGTTCATCTAATTATTGATATATTCCAGCTCCACATCTTACAACTTAATTTTTTTCTGAAAATATGCTAATTCCTTCTCTAGAAATTCTTGCTTTGTGGCAAAGGTTTTTATGCTATAGCAGTTGTCTTGCCTAGTGGTTCGATGATGCTGCATCCTTCACTAGTTTCTTCTTGCCTATCTGCCCTCCCCTTTTCAAAGGCAATCACTCTGCCTCCTGCTTTTGTTAGTCACTTTGAGCTTTTCCATTTTTCTTGATGGGATATAGTATAGCATTAAAAAAAAAAAAAGCGCTTTTAAATTATCACCGATAAGAAGGAAAATTACTGATTCTAAGAAGGAAATACTTTGTGGCCATCCTGTAGGTGCTTCAAAGTGCATTCAGGTAAGGTTGGCACTGGCACAGAATTTCTGGTCAGACTAAAGCAGATGCCATGATTGCAGCTGACGTGGAAATCGGCATGGTTGTATTGCCCCATTTAGTCTGTGTAAACGCAATTATAGATACTTCTGACTATGAAGGCGGATCACAATTCAGGGTGCTGGAACAAAATAATTACATAATTTGATGCTTCCTTTTTATTATTTCTTCATTATTTGTGCTTGTGATGTTGGGATTTGTCACATTAATTGTTCTTGCAGCAGTAAGCATGGCTTTAATTGATGTTCTCAACGTGTATCCAAATATTTTGAAAATTGCCAAGCATTGCCTCATTTATAATCACTGGATTTTATTTTTACGCTAACTAAAACTTAGAGGAAGTTTGCTAAATACCTTACGCCATTTTCTTTTTGAATTATTCCCTTTCAAGACCTAAGATTGAATTTTCAGTATTCTGCAACAAGTTTGTAATTAAGAAGAGAGGTTATTTTTCCCCTCTTGCAAAAAGTAAATTCCTAATTTGGTTTTTGAATGCTTAATTCACAAGTCTAATGTGCTGAATTTGTAGCAATAGGTCTCATTTGATGAAGCTTTCTGAGAACTATTTTATAAATGGGTAAGGATAATGACACGATGCTCCCAGGTTTGAGTCCCAGCTCGTTAAATGGATGCCTTGGAATCCTAGCTGGGCTATTAATTTTTCATGTATTTATACAGTATAAATGATTAATGTGTGCTCCTGCACTAGAGTCTTAGATTTTGAAATGGGGAATAACAGATGACACAGCATACTTTCAGCTGTGAAAATGTTCCCCAGGGGAGCACTGAAACCTGAAAAAAGAGCGAGCAGACCAAAAGAAGAGTTAAATTAAATGCTATGCTTTAGGTTCTTGTCATTTGAAAACAGATAACAAATATTGTAACTTCCCATGAACATTATATTGTTACCTACAGATGTATGAAAACCAAGGTATTTAATGTCACATCAGATAAGATACTTCAAAAAGTATCTCAAATAAAGTATAGGTGGGGTTATTTAGTTAGTTGTCTTTGCAATCAAATGAGTTTCAATGAGAATTTACACAGTTGGTAGCAGAGGAGTTACTTTACCAGGAGTTCCCTGCTGGGAGTTGTTTTAGCAGGAGCTCTTTGCTCCCATTGCCTTTGTGGAGATGCTGTTCGGTCTCTGCCACTTGAGGTGGTGCAGGGAAGCAGCAGGAGGAGCTGTGTCTGACAGAAGTGTGCTCCACTTGCAGGCTTTTGTGGCACAGACCATGAAATACACACACCTACAGGGCCAGAAACCAAAGCTGCAAATAAAGGAGATAGCAAGAACTGGGATGTGCTAGGGGCTGGGTTGTGCCCTTGTGCCATTCATTTTCCACTGCTAATGGCAGTTTAAAGTCGCTCTGTTCAGAGATATGTGAAGTGTACCACAATGCAAAGGGCACGAATTTGTTTATTTCACAAAGCCATTACAGTAAAGTTCCTTTCACTTGCTTTAGTCCTTCACCATTGTTTAAGATGTTTATGTTTTTACAAAATCACGGCATGAATTTTTAAAAGTTGTGAGGTCTCTCTTGACTGTACCTCCTGTGAAAAACTTATTAGATGATACATGCTGAATGACGTTAGATAGCACCAGGCCTGGAAATGATTCTTGCACTTCATTGGAAACTGCATCAACTCCTGATTTTAGAAAGACCTTCTTCTTACACCAATTTATTTGACTGCATTTTTTCTGCAGGAGGTGTGTGCTCTGCTGTTACCATGTTTGCTTGTAGAACATTTTTACTTTTTCAGGTTTTTTTTTTTTTTATTTCTAACATGACAAAACACAGAATCTTGGTAAAAAAATTAGAAACTTTCATGCACTTAAAAAATACTGTCACTGGTCTCCTGACTTTCTTATTAGAGGTTCTCTTGAGATGCTTCTCAGCATTGGTTAAATGAAGGGGCTTTCTCAGCAATGTGCTTCTGGAGTGCTGCCTTGTAGAGTGGAGCCTCTTTGAAGCTTTGAAGCTGTTGGACCCAAGTGGGAAACTCAGTAGTGTGTTACCTCCAAAAACTGAATTATATTGATAGTGTAAGAGGTTTGCAACCTTGCTTTCTCTCATCAAGGCTTCCTTCCTTTTGAGGGGCTCTCAGGAGATGCATCTTCCCTCCTATCCTGTTTGGTAGTAATTCCTCTTCTGCTTCTGTGTTCAGTGCACTTCCTGGCAGTCCCTGAATTGCAATTGTAGCATAGAGTAGTTTCACACACAAACGTACACAAATTTGTCTTATACTACTATGAAATATGCCGACTTTATATATGTACCAAATACATATCTATTATTTATATTTCATAGGATTGAACTTAAGAATCCCAGGAATGGTTGAGGCTGGAAGGGACCCCTGGAGGTCACCTTGTCTAATCCTTTATTCAGGCAGAGCCACCTGGAGCTAGTGGCTCAGGACTGTGTGCAGTTGGGTTTTGAGCATCTCCAAGGGTGCAGACTTCATCATATCTTCATGTGAATGAAATCTAATTTGCCCTTTTAGGGTATTTCAGTACTAATGAAGTATTTGGGATGCATCTAGGTCAGTAAATGTTTTCTTTGATATTCACAACAAATCCCGAATTTGATCCGTTGTAAGGCTGCCATGATATACATAAAAGATATGGGGGTTCACTGAATCTAAGTTGCTGAATTGTGTTTCGTGGCAGTGTCAGGGGTTTGTTGGAGGGAAAAGAAGTTGGAGAATTACTCAGGTTTTGCTTATCTTTAGTAAGGACCTCAGGAGAAAATGTAGATGAGGATGCCTTGGTGTGGTACGCAGAGTTGTGTTCTCTTCTGGAAATGGAGACGTGGGGAGTTGTCACAAGATGCTGCTCCTGACTGGCACAGAAAGCTTTTGGGACATCTTGCAACTTAATTTCTCCATGCTGCAATCTTTCACCTATGAAGCAGATGTGGACAAATTTGCATTAGCAAGTGTTTTATGAGGTTGAATATTTTAAGGTTGTTAAGCTGTTTTGGGATCCTCAAAGTGAAATTACAGTATAAGGGGCAAATAAATAATTATTTTTTGACCACTTCATTTTCCAAGACAACTTGGTTCTAAGCTAAGTAAACTTCAAAGCTGACATGTCATTAGGAAATAAAAGATGTCTGAAAACTAAGGAGGTTATTGAGCCAAACTGTGATTAATTAACTGAATTAGTATGAAGTAATGGCAAAATATCACCACATTTGTAATTACTTCTTTAAAAACATGAATGATTACAAAATTGATGTTAAAAGTAGGATTTTTACCAAAGAATCTCTTTTCATTATTTACATTTCTTTACAGGAAAATAACTAGTGCCCCAGAATTTGATGAAAATGTATTACTATCAATGCCTAAAATACCACAAGAGGAAATTGAGTAAAAATTTTGATGTGTGGGTTTTATTCTCTCATAGTCATATAAATTAATTTTACAAATAGAATAAAAATACAGATTTACTGGTCATGTGTATTAAAGTTATTTGTCCTATGAGAAGTTTGGCTTTTTTGAGTATTCTTTGAGATAGAGGCACCAAGTTATTAATCATATGTTGCCTCACTGATAAGCAGGTGTATATTGACTAAATGTCATGCTGGGACTGGCTACAGTAGAAAATACATTGAGTAAACGAATAAAGAAAGTGCAAAGAATAAAATTATTGCCATTTTTACAAAGTTAAAGTTTTTGCAAAATTATTCCGGTGGAAGCCAAGGAGCCATCTTTTCCTGGCAATACAAAATTTCCTACTGAGCTTTTAATTTGACCTATCAATATATAAGATTATCCAGATTGAGACGGGTGATTAAGTCTCCAATTTCATTTCAGATGGGAAAAAAACAAGGCTGTGCAGCAGAGCCTGAGGAACCATCCTCTGGTGCACTGTGTGTGGTCATTGTTTTTTCAATCAGCTTTTTAGCTGCAGCGTGTGCCCTGCTTCTTCTTCGATGTGCTGGAGGAAAGCTAGTTGTGCTGTGTGAGAGGAATGTAGCAGCTTTCAGCTGGTGCTCATTAACAGGTTATTTTTTTTCTTTCCAGTCGCAACATGTGTAAATACAAATTTCTGGTGCAAGTTCCTAGTAAGAATAGCAGTCAGATGCAGGCTACCGTATATATTCTTTTCTGTCTGTGCGAGAATGAGAAGCAAGGTGTTGCTTCTCATCAGCATGTCAACTTAATATTCATGGGGAAAAAGTGTGTAGAACCTGCAAGAACTGGCTGCTGTGCACAGAATCTCTGTCTGATGATATTACTGTAGATGTCATTTTATGGTACTGCTTAACAGGAATTTTCATAGAAATGGCTATATCTGCAAAAGAGAAGGGAAATGCTAAGAGCCAGTGAGGTTTTACTGATTGCTTACTGTGTGGAGGTAGTATTGAATGCTATATGATTGCCCAATTTAAAGACTAAATGGATAGTTCCAAGTAGAAATTAGGTCATGCACATGTCAAGAAAATAAATGTTAGTCTCTCACTGTAGATGAGCTTTAAACAGCCTCTGCTCTTCTGAATATTTGCACATTATATCTTAGTGCTAGACAAATGTATTTACTATTTCTCCATTATTATTATTATTATTATTATTATTATTATTATTATTATTATGTGATTGTACAAAAAACTGTCTGGATTTTATAGCCTCTGACTGCTGCCAGCTCTATTTGAATTAGCTCTGTCATCTCTATCGTACATTACTTGAGTAGAGGATTCTCAAGTATTGTAGCCTCTCAGGACTATTGCTCGTTGCCCTCTCCCAGTATTCCCTGCAGGTGGTAGAGATGCTGTACCTGTAGGAGGGTTTTGGGGTTATTTTTCCCTCTGACAGAACTTCTGCTGCAATAATGCTGTATTTATACTTCATGGTGATAGGCACAGTCAGAACATCAGTGTTAGTTTTGCATCCTAACCTCTATGGAGAGGGCCCACTTCTGTGTCGCAGATTAATTCCCAGAGCTAATTAAACCTCATGAACCATGTTTTTCAAGCCCAGCAAAGCTCTACAATTGAAGATAGAATTGCTTTGGCTGAGTGACACAGCTGAACCTTGTGAAGCATCCAGCATCTGTGAGCACACTGTCTTTTGTGGCTGGGGAGCAAATTCATTCCTGTTTTTCAGGAAAGGGGCTGTAAGAAAGCAGTGTGCATTTGGTGAATTATTCGTATTCCCCGAGGTGCTGGGGTGGCAGTGGTTGACGAGAAAGACTATTCAAGTGTGGATCAGAGTCAATGCCTGAAATCTTCCAGAGATTTGAAAAATGTCTCTGTCAAAAGGTTTGTGTCCCATTCAACTCCTATGGCTTTCCTTTTCAAAACAGGTCAGTTTGAGGGTAAATGTTAAGGCTTTCATTCTCATGATGACATCCTTTTGAAGCATAAGTGAGATTTGTATAACCTCTGCTGGATGTATAATACTAATTTTGCAGAGTATACAGGTAGCTTTCATCTTATAGGGAGTTGATAATGCTTACAGACTAATTGCTTAAAAATGGATTCACATCATCCATGAGAAACACTAATAATTCATTTAGCCGGAAGCTCAATGCACATGATCCTTCAAAACTGTCTAATGACTCAAGGCCTTCTTTGAATTTTAACTGGTTTTTTCTTAACCAGATAAGGATCTTAGATAATATGCTCATCTTGCCTAATTGCTTTATTGCAAGAAAAGTATTCCTGGAGGATGTTCTTTTCTTTTGTTACTTCAGCTTTCAGTGTAATCCTATTTCTGCCTCTATATCGAAAATAATATCGAGGACTGTTTTCTTATGACATTGACAAGACACGACTTTGGCCTAAAGAAAAAGCCTTATTTGCTGCTTCTGAGAAGGCAATACTAATTGCAGATGCTGATGTATTCTTCCCTCCTACATTCTTCAATTCAGTCAAAACTGAATATATTTTCAGATGACACCTGCAGAATGTGCTGTTCTTAATTTCAGACCACAAAAAATGGTGCTGTGCAGCCTCAGATCATCTCACTAGTGAGCTTCTCTTCATGAAGATACTTTATTATGCTCTCTGAGCAGGAAGATTTAAGAGCACTTTGAAAACTCTCATCAATGGTTTTGGTTCCTGTTCTGTTTGGTATGGGGTAGTGTTAACTTTCATGTTTGATCTACGAGGTTCATGAGTTGCTAATGTGAAACAAAACAAAGAGCCAAATACCCATGATGAATTTTAATCCTGGGAGCCTGGTCTTTGTAACGTCCCTCCATAATGAGTGGAGAGGATGTGGTAGCTCCTCTAGGAAAAAAAAAAAGGTGTTCCACCTTGCTCTGCTGGCTTGCTCCTGGAAGAAACTTCAGTCTGTCCATTGAGAGTAGGGAAAATTAAAATTACAGTCTTAAGGCTAGTACTTTTGGATATTTCCCAAAGAATTACTTAATAGTTAAAACAAATGTAAGAAAATAGTTTTAACAACTCAGTGTCAAATCAGTGTGTTGAATATCTACCTGCATGCTGATTGTTGTATTGTAAATGCAACATATTTCAGCCAAAAGAAATTGCTTATGTTAAACAACCATATTACTACAACTTAGAAAAATATAACACATGAACAGACAAACTACCTTTTCTTACACAGGTTTCAACTAAGATTAAACTAAAATTATCACTGTAGAATAAGTTTCATCAAAAGCAAAAGAAGCAGTAATGTTTTTTGGTTCTCTAAAATATATGTATAATAGAATGACCAGTTGTCATTTGAGGAATTTATACACAAAACTAGTGTATTACCAGAAGAATGTGGGAATCTATACTGTAAAAATTTCTGATGATTTCTTGCTCTTTACTTTTAAAAAAAAAAAATCAGTGAAAGATGTGTTGAATTATTCATGTAGTCATATTAAACAATGAAGACTATTGGCTTTTCATCATACAATTTCAATAATTACTGTTGGTTTATTTTTTTATAAAAAATAATCAGTGTCTTTGCAGACCAGAGCTATATTTTCTGTTATTGTTTTTTCCTTTAGTTGCTGTCTTATATAAAATCGTGTATCATTGCCAATGTATTCCAGATTCTGCATGTCAAGTGAAAAAGAAGCTGATATTTCTGTGTATTACAAGGGGGTTTTATATAGCATTTCATTAATAAGGAAAGAGTGTATAATGACACATCGCATTAATTTGGAATAATTGCATTCCTCAGTGGTGATGCACCTGGAGATCATCTAAAGCACCTATTAAAGAAAGTTTCATAACTCTAGAAATTAGGAAGTTGTTGCCTTTGCTAGAACTTACATTAGAACCAGAAAAAAAGTTAAGTTGTCCCAAAATAAATTGCATCTTTTTGATATAAGACAATAACATCAAACAAGTATGTGAAGTGAAAGCTTCACAGGGAAAAATACTTTCATCCATATTCTTTTAATTGCAGGTGTTTGAAAGGCCTGAACTTATTGAAGTAGTCTTGCCGTGATAGTATAGAAATGTAATCAAAATCCTCATTTAACAGTTTATAGCATCAGGGTTTTTCCCATTTTATCACATAAATAGTAATGTATATATTGTAGAGAAGTTTATTAATTTGCATAAGTAAGTTCTTCTGGATTGTGACTGCATTGTGCCATTGATGAAGAGACATATGAATTTGCTCTGTGTAGGTCAGTTTGTTTTGGCCTGATATTTTTTCCTTGTCTCACTGTAATCCCATTATCTCAATATTTTTTCTTCCATAGACAATGGAGAACTGAGAGAGTATAATATTGTAAATAAGTGTTCTTCATAAGAATTTGATTTTAATGCAGTTTTTGTAAGATGGTGGATGAAGGCCAAGAAAGTATTTTATTTCTTCTTTTTTCACAAAATCCAATGTGTTACTATTTAGTTTTCCAATTGAAGTAACAGCCTAAGTTGTGGGTGTTGTGAAGTACATACTTGATCTCTCTTTTCTCTGCTGCTCAGAACTGGACAATAAACAAGTTATTCTTCATCCCCATAATTACCAAATATGCTGGGAATTAATGCCTCGCAATAAGTACCAATATTTGATTCAGTGCTAATGTGCCAGCTTTCAAACTCAGAGATGCTAGATGCCTTAATGTTTGGGGGTCTTGTTTTTTCTGATGTCAGACTTAAAGATGGAAATGAAGCATGGTAGGCTGGTCTGTGCTGCTCTTGATCAGTGCAACAGTTCATTTAATAGTCTCTAGATGTGAGGCTGCTCTTTTGTTTGGGCTTTGTATTTTTTAAAAAATAATTTTGAATATTTAGCATTAAATGATAGTATTTTGCTTGGAATATTTTTGACTGATTTCAGGGTAAAAGGTAATGTAAGGCATATCTGAATAAAGATTATTTTTGATAAAAAAAGAAGTGTAAAAATGCTTGAGACTCAGCTAAAACAGGTATTGTCTCAATGAACACAGTGCTTGGTTTATTTTCATGACCATTTTAAAATTTCTTCCCACTATATTGATTTGTTCAAATTTTGTGAAAAATAGTGAAGAATAGGTGCAGACTGAGGCATAATGTCTATTATATGATCATCTGAATTTTAACAGTAATTTTAGAGCATGAAGGCGTAACTAGTGCAGGAACATTATGAAAGCTTTCCAATGAGTTGACAAATGTAGTTTTTGCAAAATTATTAGAGTAAACCTATGCTTTTTATCCAGATGCATTAGTGCTGTCAATACCATCTTTCTTGAAAATATTGACTGTGCTTAGAATATAAAAAGACATTATAAAAAGTGACTGGAAATCCACAAGCTTGTGTGTGTTTCTGTGTAATGGGTAGTGTTTGTGTATTGACATTAAGGGCTTCATTGTGCTGTACTATAAAATTCAAAATCACTTTGCTTCTAACTGGTTTGCTTTATACAAGATACAGTTCAATCCTGTGGGTTTGTCCGATTTCTAGACAGAAAGTAATTTAGAAAAATTTGGGCTTGCATGACAGATCTGAAGAGTTTGGAAAAAGTCTGACATAAATGTTTAGATTATCATTTTTTTGGATGATCTTTTTCTGGTGGCATGGGCAAGGTCTATTCTGTCCTTCAAAAAAAGCAGACTATAGGTAGCCCTTGGATAAAATTTGGCAATGTGGGAACAAGCAATCCTTGGATTCTTCAGTGCAGCCTCTAAAATTTTGTTACAAATTATATGGAGAGAAAAACTGGTAGTCCATGAGTATGGTGTTTATATTTGCAGCCATTCTATAACTCTGTGCCTAGAAGGGGGAAGAATCTGAACTGAACTGTCTGTAGCACTGCTTATGAAGATTTATGATATATAAATATTTTGAGATTTGAAAGATCACTGAATGAGGATTTTCTTATTCATCCACCATCATATTCTCTCTATGTTCCCTGTCTAAGGGTTTTACTTAGGAAAGACTAGTCAAGCCTATTTCTTTTTGGCAGCATAGTGGAACTTCAATTTATCTTCCACTTTATTCCCTTTTGACTGGTCCATAATTCTAATAGGAAAATAATAAGTCTTCCTACTATTCACTGTTTTTTTCATACTTCCCCTGGAGCCAACTACTAATTTGGGAAGCTGCACAATTTTTCAGAGGTGCAGTTGTTAAATTTTAACTCAGATTAGATCTAAAGCAAAGACTGGCCTATTTTCCATAGATCCATGCTGACCTACCTTAAGAATGTCTTAAATCATCTTATCTTCTTTTTATTTAAGCTGTCATGCATCACCTGCTAAGGTTTGTGAACTACTTCGATCTTTTAATTTGACTTCTTTTCCAGCTAAAAAATTTACACTCATTGATTTCTTCATGGAGCCTATATTTTCTGTTTTACCTATGCTTTTTTTAACAACTTCCAGCTTTGATTTTATGTCTTGAATTGATTCCCTAATTACCTGTTTTATAATGATAAAATATGACCCCCATTTTTCATTTTAATTCTTCTAGTGATCCCATCCAGCGATTAATTCTCATTGCACTGTTTTCTCAGTAGATAGAGATCTGACATAAGTTTCTTCAGGAATACGTTTTTACTTTAAATTAAAAAAGAAGGGGGGAGGGGGAAGCTATGGGCACTGCTACTTCTTTATCCATGCTTAAATCTATCGTATTTTTGTTTTCATTTTAAACATATGGTAGGATGCAAAATAATTAGGTGCTTTAGAACTTTTGCAGTTCTTGTGATTATTTTATTATCATTTATTTATTTTATTTGACATGCATCTATCTGCTGAAGGTTGCAACACCTGCCACTCTAAACTCTTGTGGAGGGTGTTGGGGATGCATTATCAGTCAAATTATTTTATAATGTGGAGGGAGTTTGTAATTTCTCTTCCACTATCTACCTCTCATTTCTATCATTCGTGCCACTATAACAAGTTTAGGCCCAGCTAAACCAAATAAATCCTGCTGTCTGATAAAAAGTGAAATGAGGAATGTGGTGCCTGAAGGAATATTTCAGCTTGTCATTCCTTTCCAAGGAAAAATGTCTCCTTGCTTTACCACTACTCCAAGGAAAGAGAAGATTACAGAATACCTAAGATTAATATCTCTTCTGGTGCATCATTCAACCGTTTCCCTTAACTTAGGAATGAAAAATTTGTTGGTGGTATTTCATGCTTGCACTGCTTTTTTTTTCTGTGCAGCATCTCTGCATGACTTCATGCAGCTGAGGGCAGCAGCTAAATATGGGGCTACAGGCTGGTAGCAGTGGGGGTTTGATGCATTTTAGGTGTGCGTTGGGTATCATTTTCAGATGAAAGAAGAGTTTTAGAAGAGAAGGTTTTAGAAATCTCAATTAGAAAAATATGTATCTGTTTATAGAAAAATGAAAATTCTTCAAAGTGTTTTTATATTAAAGCAGCTGCCTTTTGTAATCAATACAGAATTGACTCAAGAGTTTCAATCATGTACCTTTTTGGAAAGTAATACAGTGATGTTACTGTGTTTGATATGGTGTGGTAGTGTTAAAACTGGACTTCTGATCTTCTATCCAGCAAACTGAAGGATAAAAGCATCAAAAAACATATCTGGAAGTAAAAATGTTTCATCCAGTATAAGACAAATTATCCTTATCTTAAGGTAGACTATCTCAGAGTAAATTACAAATGCAACACTGTACTTCAGTGCCCTTTTATTTTGCAGAAACCTCTCTGTGGGCAATCAGGGAAGAATAGGTCTGTGCCCCCCGGGGGGTGTGTGGGTGGGTTTGTTTTATCTGTGTGTGTGTGTTCATTTGTATTAATGCAGCATCAAAACCTTCACATCCAGTTCTTTACCTTCTGCCCCCAGACAGTACTTGTCCAGGCCATGCCCCGTCCCCATTGTGATTCCTACACCTCTCATGGCTTGCCCGAGGCTACCAATGTGTGACCACCATGAAGAGAGGTCACTGTTGGTGCCACTCGACTGTCACCAAGCCTTTCTTGCTAGGTGTAAATAAAATGTGTTCGGCTTCAGAGATGTTTTAAACCCCCTTGAGTAGAAATCTAAAAAATATGACTGTCTGAGTCCAAGAAGCATTTGGACAACACTCTGAGGCACATGATGTGAATGTTGGGGTGTCCTGAAGAGGGCCAGGAGTTGGACTCCATGATCCTGATGGATCTGTTATTGCCCAGCAACATTAAAAACTGGTTAATTAGTTTGTTCTAAAAGAGCACACAAATTCAGGGTATTAAAAATATTAACCCTGAAAGAATGACACTTAGTAACAATGGAAGTACATTATAAAATAGTCTTTCCCGATACCTTTAAAATCAGTAGTTTCAGGCTTTTTCTTGATTTTCCTCTGACCCCAAGCAGTGACTCTTGATCCCATGGCCTGGGGCTTGCATCCATGCTCCAGGGACAGTCAGCGGTACCTCCTGTCAGGGGGCTGCTCCACTGGTCAGGTTCTCACCTGACAGCTTTTCACCTGGTCCATCAGCCCCTGCTCCCAAGATTTTGGTGTTTTTGGGAGTGAAATTCTAACCCTTATGATATCATGAAAAATGAACCTAGGTGTCTCACAGTGGTGAGGATGCAAACTACTAACACACATTTTCATAACAGGCACTCTTACTGAGCTTGGGTATTGCAGATTTTGGAATACTTTTCTTGGATTTTACTTTACATCCCTTCCTATAAATGGAGGAATATATGATACACCTGTGTATTCCCTACACCTCTTTCTTTCTCTCTAATTAACTTTGGTCCAATGATTTTAAACTAGATCATCCAAGTTGGTGCTAGGAAGTAAGGAGATGTTTCTAATGTGTTGGATTCAGTGAAGGTACAAATTGGATATTCTTCTGGCAAAAGCTGTTTTCCTGCTTTTTCATGTGCTGATAGAGGATTCAGTTTCCCTCCTCTGCCCAGTGCTTCCAGGTAAATGAGTTAAAAACATTTTAACTGGGTTGGCCTTGGTAGGAGCAATGTGCACTCTCTCAGGTATCTTAACAGCTGGTAATATTACATTTCTTTCTTATGTGGGGTCAAATGTGACCCAGTGATACAGCCAATGGCATACTTAGAATGAGCATTGGGATTTCACTCCACCAACCTTTTTGGGACTCAAGCTGATTGTTATGTTCCCAAAGCAGTGTATTTCCATTCCTGGCATTTTCTTTGCTTATGCATCTCACACGTTTACTTACAAGGTAAAGGAAAGCTACTGACTCAATATGTTATAATAAAAAGTGAGGACAGTTATCCTTGTTATCTGCCTACTTTGCAATCATTTTTACCCTGTTTTGCTTGTTTCTCAACTAGAGATTAAACTGGTGTCCTATTTGGGCTTTCCAGACGAGTACTGAGACTAAGTAAGCAGCAGTCTTTTCCAGCTGAACCTAACCTAAGAGGTGAGAGGAGTGTGGGGAAGTGTGGGGGAGTGGTGGTGAAGGATGACAAAAGATGTCCATGGGATACTCCCAAAGGAAGCAGAGCATTGCGAAATGAATGCATGCCTGGTTCCTGCTACATGAGAATGGTTCCAGCTGTGTTAGGAATCAGTAGAAGAGATTGAGTCAAATATGATTAGCGTGGCAAAAGGGGAGAAATTGGTTTAAATAAAACCAACTGAGAACGTTATGAAAGAAGCCAAGATTGCACTAAGAAAAAGAGCTTCATAAAGCACATAAACAGAGCAAGACTGTGCCTCCAGGCATGTGCTTGTGTTTAGTGGAAGTGTTTAGCTCCAGCGCCTTGGGCAGTGCTAGGGGAAGAGTTGTGCCTGGGAACTACTCTGTCTTTTCCTTGCTCATGGCCCTTTGTGTCTTGAGGGAAGAGGCTGCATTTCCCCACAGAGAGGAGTGGTGTGGAGTTTGCTCCCTGGCTCGATGCTTCTGCTCGCTGCTCCCAAAGCTGGCTGTAGAAGGGAGGGAAGGAGCCCTGAGCTGGCTGGCCCTTCAGAGCTCGTGGTAGTCGAGCTAGGTGAAGGAGGGAGATGAAAGGTGGGTGCAAGAGCCAAGAAATATATTCAAGGATCATCGTGTTATGCATCTGTGCAACTGCAAATTGTTTTGTGCACCGAGTGAGTAACGAAAGACCTAGAGGGGTGGCAAGGGAAATTTGGTGTCAGACTAAGTTTGTATTGTTTGGATGGAGAAAATGCTTTATGTTTTATGACTCCATGTGCAGCAAGGCACATGAAGTAAATATGCCAATAAATTGAGGAGCACCTTCCTCCTCAAAAGAGAGTAAATATTAATGAAGATACAGGTGGTGTGCACAGCGATGCACACGCAGAAGAAAATATAAGAGGAAGTAGAGCAGTTATAAAAAGCGAACTCTGGAAGAGTTTGATGGCTGCTTTCCCAGAGGTTTCTGGTGGGGGGAAGGTGGAGGAAAATGCAATGGCAGCAACAACAAAAGAAAATCATAACAGGGTTTTATAAACTCCTGAGGAACTGGGAGACAAGACTGAAGGGAAGTGAGCAGCATCCTCTTCTTAACAGATAAAAGGGAATGTGCTGTAACAAGCAATATTAAAGTTTGATCTCTTTGCTGGTGACATTTTTGTGATTGATTTAGGGCAGTCCCTATGCACAAGCTGTAACAGGCCATGCTAGGTCCAACTACAGCATCTTGCTGCAGCTCTAGAGAGGCAGGCCCTGAGCACTGGCAGCAGGGGAACAGTTTTTGCTGTGATAAAGACAGCTCAAAACTTAGTAATGGAGCTCAGGGCTAGATGTCAAGGACAGCAAACATTTCATGCTTATAGCCAAATGCCTAATGCACAAGTCTTTAACAGAGGGTGGTAACCCAGAGACCAGAGCTGGGTGGGAGGTACTTTAATTTAATTTAAACTCAACGCTGCCAAACACAAACTCATGTTTGGCTTTTGTGGGGATGAAAGTTCTCACCACTGAAGTGAAGCTCCTTCAGAGCAAGGCTAAAGCTTCCCACTTGTGCCTCACTCCGCTTCTTTCCCACTCTCAGATAGGGCTCAGCCCATGCCTCACATGACTCTTGTCACCTTGCAGGGCTCATGGCAGAAGAGCCTTTGCTCATCGTGTTGAAGGAGAAGGGGAAAGGTTTGAAGGACAGTCCTGGCTTGCTCTCCCTGTTGGGAGCCTCAGAAGGATGCAGCCAGAGGAAGGCTGACTCCAGCTGTGCTGTGTTTCATGGCAGGTGCTGGGGTGCACAGAGAAATGACAGCAGAGAAACTGTGCAGCTCTCTGCAGCCATTCCAAACCATCAGCAAAAAGTGTCTTCTGAGGATTGAGCTACTTCCTCAAGATGTGATTGCTAAGGTTGCCTCTTTCAGAAGGGTGGTGCTTTTTGTCTCCCTGACCCTTTCCATCAGCATTTCCACTTGATGTGATAATGGGGTGCAGGAGTAACACAAATAAACAGAGCCCAACTACAAAATGATGTTGTCTCTACTTGAAGTCTTTCATGAAGGATTCTCAGGTTACTTATATTTCAGCTATTTACTTGTATACTCATTACAAAACTTATCTTTTAGAAATCCTTTGGCATTACCAGTGAGATTGACTTGCATAAGATATAAAAAAAAAATTGTGTCTGGATCTGAGAGAGAAGTTAATCTAGACACTAAGTTTTGAGATCTAGGTTTCAAACTGAGGAAGGATCACACCAAGTTGCCACAGTGTCATACTGCAAAAGCTGGTCTGCTTTGCTCTTTGGATCCTTTGTTCATCCAGACAGTAGAAACTAAAAAGTGTCCACCTTGGAATCTGAAAAGAAATCAAGGTGTTTGTTGCTTTGAGTAGGAACCAAAGGGAACAACTATAAGATGTTTGCTACAGGGGAATGAAGCAGTGCCCATGCTGATTTGCGAAATAAGTAGACACAAGTAGTTTCTTGAAAGAGTTAACACTTTAAAGGGCAAGATACAGAAAAAAAATCACAATTTAAGAGGGCCAGGGATTTTGCTTGTGTTTCAAGGTGGCTTTTATTTTGCTGCCATGTTGCAGAGAGGGCTGATGTGTAACAGAAGCAGGGACTCTGGCAGCAAGGTACTCAGGGTGTGGATTGGAAGAAGAGGAGCCTTGAGCAACATAATGCTGAAGAGATTGTGCACATTATTAATGTGAATTATTTCTCCTTCAATTTTATTCTGTCTTTATATTTTTCCATTGCTGTGTAAGTGACGCAGTGTTTGGACACTCTGATGCCTTCGTATTGTATACTTGAAATTGTATGTCTTCTGTAAAATTTATGCTAAACCTCTAACAGAGTCTAGGAAAATAATCAGCATGTTTCATTTGCTGTCCCTCTGTAAACAAAATATAGAAGGACTTATTTTTTTGAAGCTTGTGATTTGGGGTAGTAGAAGTAGATTTTTTTAATATTTGTGATTAAGAATAAGTATGGAAGGACAATTAAAAATCTGTCAGATCTCTCAGGAATAGATGTCTAAGTATAAAATTAACTCTTTCTCAGACAAAACTAGGACAGCAGGACTTGTATAAAAGTTTTTATGCAATTCCTCTCCTGCCTCAGCATTTCATAGTTAAAAATTTTCCTTCTCCACTTTGAGTCCAGAAAACTTCGTTTTATACCTGAATGGAAGTTACCATTAAATAGCAAGATTCCAAGAAGTTTAACTAGAAGGCAAAATAATGAAACTTGTAATAAAATCAGAGGTCCTAGCTCTAAAACAACAGAACTGGGGGGGAAAAAGCTACAAACACACAGGTGAAATGAAACTTGGTAGGAAAGCAAATTACTTTGTAAGATACATATTTGTAATACTTCATGCATACATTGCACATGTATATGTATATATATTTGCATGTCTCCTTTTTCTTCTTTTTACTTGCAGCTAAATATGCTGATCCTCAGTTGATCGTAAAATGGGTACAGAATTTAAACCAATTTTGCAAATGTAGCATTTGGTATAAAAAGAGGTAAATAAATCATGTTTACATATTTTGTTAGGAGTACAATCTCACGGCATCCTGTAAACTTGTGGGCATCAAAATGTTTGTATTAATGACACAGTAGATCCCAAAGACCAGTTTAAAAAATACTGTTTGCTACCTACTTCAATTTCAAATGTGCCTATGTGTCTGCCTGCTCTGACAGAGCTGGTGAAAGGAAAAAATTGCCTTGTGGTAACTTAAGAAAACAGGCTTCTTTTCTGAACTCTCTCCTAAATATTTACTTCTAGGGAACAGGGTGGTGGGGGGGAAAGTGTATCCTCACAGATATATGTCTTCAGGACTCTGAATCAAATGTCTTTAGGCCAGCAGCAGTTAAGGCAGTTGCAATCTAACTTGACAGTCTGTAAATATTTACCGTCCAAACCACCCTGTATTGTTTCATTGTGCTGTCAGTTCTGTGGAGCTAATTTTGTGCTGGTGAGATGCTAATGCAGACAGGAACGTTTCTGGGCATGTGCTGCACTCCGGTCTCAGCACACACCTGTCGAGAGCTTCAGGAACCTGCCTGCCGGGCAAAACAAGGACACCACTTGTGCTGTGGAGTCCAGCAGCTCCAGAGTCAGGTAGCAAGGGTTTGCTGTTGATCATACTCCAGGGATAAAAACCTGACCCTATTTAAGTTAGTGGTAAGAGCTCCAGCACCTTAGATTAGAATTTCTGTTTATCTTCAGTAAGAGTGTTGTGAAGCTATAGTCCTCATGTGTGTACTGTCCTCCAAAGTCAATTTTTAAATGCAGCATATTCTCATTTGGGAACAAAATATAATCCTCTTCTTTTAATTAAAAATTAGAATAACAACTTTAATGTCAAAAACCTAGGCATATCTAAATTTATTCTTTTGTTGAGGTTGGTGATAAATGGAAGATTAAAATATGTTAAGGCGTGACCTTTAAAATTAAATTAACTAAATAATTCACCAATACTGTATTTGTTGACATACTAATTTATTTTAATAATGCCTGAGACAGTCTCAAGTTAACATAAACTTGAAAATATGTTTATAAAACTTGAACCTAGGTTGTTTTGAATTTAGATTTATCTTTGTAAATCATTGCAATCAGGCTTTTAAGGATTTTGAAGCATCTGTAGGTTCAGGTAGGCTTCAGTAGAATCACAGAAAATGTACACTAAATAACTCCTGTTACCAGGCACTTTTTTTTTGCCAGTTTTATAAATAACTAGGCCCTTATGAACACATGTAGCATTTCCGAATGTCTTTACAGAAAGTAAGCTGTCAAGTTCTGGCTCTGAGCTTCAGAAAATGGGTGGGAGAGTTAATACATTGAGAAAATAAAAATAGCTCTGTGAAGTATAATGGAGTAGTGGGTGATAAAATCAGCCTGCTGACCTGTTGCTTGGGGTAAAGCTTGCTGGCAAAGGCAGTGAAACAGCAGCACTTGGTACTCATTCCAAATAGGCTCCGGCATCCTCCTGGACTGTTCCTTGGGGTGTGAAACTCTGCAAGTGGCTGGAAACCTCAGATCTGGCTACTGTGCCAGTAGTGCATCCCTGGGGCTAAAGCAGCAGAGAGCTCAGGATATGCTAGGTCCCTTTACATTGATCTTACGCCAGCCAAGGCTTCAGGCTAGCCGAATTGGTTTGCTTTATCCTGTCAAGGAAAGAATCTATTTCTAAACAAATTTGCAATGCTGGAGGAGGGAGTGCAAAAGGGCAAAAGTTAATGTGTGACTCTCAAACCAAACTTGGTAAGAGTTTTCTCAATTGCTTCCGTCTGCAGACACTGTCTCAAGATACATTTGTGCAGGACAAAAATGCAAGGATTGCAAGAATGATTTGTTATCTATTTTCTTTTTCTTTCTTGCAACTCAGGAAGATGACACATTGTTTTATTGTGAAAATCACATATTCTCATTGAATAATTTTTAAACCTATGGCTCACTAGTTCTAGAATATCTGTTGTGCTGAGACTATCTCATGAAAGCCTGACATGATCAGCTGGTGCTGATGTTGGGACCAATTCAAAAGAACAATATCCCTGTCATTCCCTGTCGGTATGAGGGGACCCAATTTATGAACTGTGTTGTGAAGTTATTGGGAAAGAATACAATAGTAGCTGGAGCAATGCATATATCACCCCTTAAATGGATTAAACCCACATGTGTGGCTGAGTGACTCCAAGCATTGCAATAACAGTTTCTGCACTGAAAACACTGACGTTTATCTCAGAATTGCATTGACTATTAAACTCTAGTGTTTCTGTATGCTCTCACTCACATTTTCCTGTATTGATACTGTGCCTAATTTAATTCTTCTTAGCAACGCAATTAATAGCAAGCTCTGAGAACTGCAAATTTAAAGAATGCATAAAATCAAAGAGCTGGCTTCCATCTAAATGTGTGTGTAGTTGCACTCCTTGATTGGAACATGCAGTTACAATCTGCAAACAGATTCATCTATATTACTGCAGGAAAACAGCCAGAAGCACTACAGCCTCCTGTCAGAGAACAATATTAAACCTGTAGAAGTCCCAAAGTCCCTCTAGTTTTCTGACTGCAGGGAAAGTTTCATTTTCTGTTGCAAGATCTTTAGGAAGCTGCTTGTCAGTGGCTGTAAGTAGGTTAGCTCAGCCGGCTGTACCTCTGTCTGTATCATTTTCTTTAGCTATCACTTGCAGAAGGCTGACAGAGTTTTTTTGGGGACTTTCTAGTAGCTGTCACAGTAGCAATGCGGTTGTAGCTTGCCAGGACATACGCAAGCATATGTACCCAAACTCCTACCATGGTATATAACCCAGGACTGGGGAAAATTGGAGGATGAGAGATTTAGGTTACAGGTTGGGTTTTTTTTTTTTTGTTGTGTGTATGTGTCATTTCTAAGAACCTGTTATTAGAAGAAATTTATGAATCCATTTACCTAGATATGTTACTAGATGGCTTCATATAATGAGATGTTAGGGATTTAGATAGCTGGAGCATTGGTATTTCAGGAGCTTTTCATGCAGCAAGATTTCACACTTATATTTTGTCTTCTGGTTGTAAAGGTACTGTCTGCCTTCAGAGTGTTTTTCAGGTCATAAATAAAATTAAAGAAAAAACATGCATTTTGTGTTACAGGTTTTTGTTTGCAGATTTTAGGTTTAAAAATCACTGGGTTAGGAAACACTGACAGGGAAAGAACGGAATATAGACCAAAAAGCAGCAAAGAATAGAATCATCAAATTTCACTCTTTTTGTCTTTTTTTAAATGATTAATGGGATAGGCACATAAAGTAATGTAACACCAGGCAGCTTAGTTTTCAGTGTAATACCTATTTTTCATATTTTTTTATGCTCAAATTCTTTGAGTGGGAAATTGGAGGAGCTGGCTTTGTGAGGTCCCTCCCAAATGGAGTTGTCCTGTGATTCTGTGACACGTTCAGGTTGGTAGCCTGCTGATGGGGCATGAGCACTGCTGCCTCAGAGCCCAGCAAGAGCTTTTGCTGTTGACTGTGTAACATGAAAATGGGCAGAGGCCCCAGTGCTTTGGAGCAGTGGTACTAGAAACAGCATTCAAGGTAAATGCTAAGCCTTGCTGCTAATCTTAAAGGCCAGCAAAAGGAAATGGTGCAGCCATGTGACTTCAACAAGTGTGTTGTAAACTGAATAATGGGTAAAAAGTGATTCCAAGTTGGCAGAGAAGATTAGTGTTACTGGTGCTCCTTGTGGTGGTTTTCTGGGATAGGTGAGGTTCTTGTCGAACATTGCAGTTTGCCCTGGTTCTGTTTTTCTTTTTTTTCATTTCTAACCAAGGAATTTCTTCCTTTGTCTCCCGTCCTTCTTTTGCAGCTTTACACATTTGTAGAGATGAATGCTTTGAGATCATTTGTCTCCTATTTTGAACTGCATCTGCACAGCTTCTGTTCAAATCTTCAATAGGTTCCATTAGTTAGTTTTCAAGGCACCTCGTATTCTTTGATGCATTTAGTTATATATTGCACTTGGCCCTTAAGTATGCAAGTTCTAAAATACATTCGAAACATGAGACTTTGGTTCCACTTTATTTGCTCACACTTTGTGAAGTCACTAAGGCTAAGGAAAAAAATTTAACACTCCACCCCTAAATTATTCTTTCTCCTTTGTTAAAGTTGTACACATGCCTTGGTTTGTGACATAATTCTGCAACAGAATGTGCCAAGTGTTGGTGTTTTCCTAAGAATGAAACTGCTTCAGATTTTCTCGTGTTTATGTTTAGAGTGCTTTAAATCACCTCCTGCCTGGATGCAGACTTCTTACCACTGGTGAAAATGTCTGACTGCTACATAAAATGTCCTTTACTTACATTATTTCTCAGTACGTTGCCATATGAATCATAGTTTTCTTTATGGAAAAATCCAAAGAACTCAAAGAAAAGAACAAAAAACCCCCAACCTTGTAGTATGATAGCAGTAGAAATACAGGCTTTTCTGCATATATTTTGAGAATGCAAACAGATTGCCCAAAACAGGTTTTATCTGGTCCTTTTCTGAAGTTTTTTGTAACTTTTGCAGGGGAACGAAGTGTAGAAAAGTGCATAGTGCAGTTAGCCTTTTAACAGCAGGTTAGCTATTTCATCATATATTCCCAGTTTTGAGAATTTTGGTGTAAAGCCAGGTGGAATATTAAGGTTTTCATTTGTTTTGTTTTGTTTTTTTCTCATCTAGAAGGTAGAATAAACATGGGTGACATCTTTATAGAAATAGAAATAATCTCCCAAGAACTGTTTAAAAAATTACAGTGCTTTTCTCCTGTATGATTGTAAATTTGGCTCATGGCAGGCAGGTTGTATTCATATCTAAGTATTGAAAAAAATGCATAATTTATTATGCATAAAAATGAGATTTCCTTTTGCTTTTCCAAATGCAGTGTGCATAACTGAATTTCAGTAATTATATACACCTCAGATTTTTATGGCATAAAATGGACAGTTGTGTAAAAGGTGGTAAGAAATTATATGCTGTACTGTTATTTTTATTTAAAATATGATGCAGCTTTACCGCATCATATTTGCAATTCCAGTGCTCTACTCTGTACTACCATAAACTCTTATTATTAGTAACAAAGAGCTAGACTGCATTGCTATCAGAGGCTTTATGGGACTTTTTTTCCATAAGGCAGAAATGGCAAAATTCCTGTTCTTCTCACTGAAACTTAATGGTGAGGCATGACTGCATGTTACTGCAAAACTGGTAAAAGGAGAAATATTCATTGAAAGCAGAAGTAACAACACTTTAAAGCAAGAAAAAACCCATTAAAATAGTATGTAGGCTAAAATTCAGCATCTGATAATAATTGTGATATTGTCAGGGATTGCATATTATGAAAAATTAATTTTCTGCCTGGTCTAGGGATATGCTACATATCATATGGTAAGATTTTCCAGCATGTACTAGGTTGAGAGAGAAAAACATTAAAAGGTTTTTCTGATGATTTAGAGAGAAATATCAATAATCCATTTACTAAATGAGAAAGACAAAAATATGCTTCAAAAACTTTCCTTACTTTGTTTTGTTGGATTTTTTTTTTTTTTTTCCCTCCTGAAATACTGAGTAGGCCTGAGAAAGCCTAAGGTCAAAATCCCCATTTAAAACACAGAACAGCATCTCTTACACATCAGCTTTTAGAGAATTTCACCTTCTAGCGCACATCAGCATGCAGCTAAAGCATCCTAAAAAACAAAATGTCAAAGAGCCTTTCACAGGCATCCAAGTCCCAGCCATTACTTTCTGCTTTGGGTACTTTCTGGCTTTAGCAATACAAAACTCTGAAGGTGAAAGCAATTCCTTCAGGGCTTGGATCTCTAATAGGGTCAGTGTCCTTTAAATGAAAAGTCCTGGCAGTCTAAAAGAAAATATGATGAAGACTTTTGTTTTCTATGAAATGGGGGCACATCTTTAATAATAATGGGTGTAAAACATAGAGGGAGAAGAGACAGGGAAATGAAAAATGTGACCTGTATCTGATATTAAAAAAAGCCCATGAAACCAAACAACCAGAAAAACCCAGAACAAAACAAGCAACAGACATAAAAGTGCATTAACTGGACGGCAATGACTGTAGAGAATCAGAATATGTGCACATTTTTTGCAAAAAGGAAAAACTCACCTTACATTGAACAGGACAGTGGAAACAGCTACATCAGTGATGAAGAGTTTAAAACTTTGTGTGGAATCAGAGACAAGAAAGGAAGCATTCGGGGGCAGGCAAGGTGCCTCAAGGAATGACAAGACCTTTACCATGTCCCTTTTCCAAGGCATGTGGAGGTTGTTAGTGCCTGGAACAGACCAGCATTGCCTCACAAGGTTTGTTTCATCCCTTGTCCCAGTGTCCTGCCTGTCCCTTTGATAGTTCTGGGCCCATAGAGGACAACAGTGACTCTTTGGGGCGCCACCATTCAGTGCTGAGGAGCTTTCTATCTAACTGAAGGCAAAAAATGCATTCCACAGGTGCAGCTTCTTCACTGCACTGTTTGGGTACTTGTGTCTTCGGACACATCAGGTAGAGAAGAGAGAGGAAAGCAAAACCGCAATTTTGGAAGATACTTTGTGAAAAATGTTCTACACAGATTATTAGAACAAAACTTGTTTGGAGGTAACGTCATGTTGCAGTTTCAGACTGAGAGGAACCATTCCTTGTATAGCGAGTTGTGTAATGGGTACAGTGCACATTTTGAACAGCCTGTGGTTTTGTCCTTCATCGTTCTGTCCTGCCTGTGATACAGACAGGAGTCTGGAATAGATGCTGAAGTGGCTCATAAAGTCCATGAATAGACTTTTCTGGCCATGTGAAACTGCCCTTTTACCCCCCGATGAAGTGATGGGCACCTGCTGCTGTATTCCCTGCTTTTGTGGCAGGAGAGTGGTACAGAGTGTTCCTCAGAGTAGCCATGGCATCCCTGATTTTTCAGATCAGCTACAGAGCATGGACCCTTGCCTCATGACTGGCAGTGGGAGCAAGGACTTCTGGAGGAGGAATTCCTTGGAGTGTCTTCTGTTCTCAACCCAGGCATAGTTTGCCACTTAGAAATCTGTTTTAGGCACTGAGGCGATGGAAGGTAATGAAGTCTGTGACAAAAACAGTCTGACAGGGTTTTCTAGAAATGGAGCTCCTCTACAATTGTGAATTGCCATAGAGGAGTTCAATATGACCTCTTGGGTTGTGCTTGAGGTTTTCTCTGCTCCACTGAAGGACTTAAAGGTTGAGTGAAGCCCTTAACATCATTGTCTGGAGTAAGAATGGGTGGTACTTGGTGAAATTGTGAATAATTCAGAGCATTTGTGGTAGAAGGTGGGGCCAGGAGAAAAAAAGTTTGGAGTTTTGTTTTGCTTCAGCCAGAGTTTGGGGAATGGTTAATGCCTATGAAAGAAAAACTTGGAGCTGGAAACAATTTCTGAACATCTGGTGCAAGGCAGCCTGGCTTTATTCACAGACCTTACTAGAAAAATAGAAAAAACTAACACAAGCTACAAGAAAGGGGAATGCCTTTATTTTCTGAAGAGCATTTGCATTTTTCTGATGATGCATGATGGAGGGAGAAAATTTCAGACAAGCCTGAAGAGTACAGTAACATTATTCTGCCATTGTCCAGAGTATGGCTGTGTTGCAAAATTATTGAGATGGACAGGTGTCAAAGGGTAGAAATATTTTTGTAGCATTTTGTTTTTATGATTAAATAAGAAAAACAGTCTTATTTAAGACTGTTTAGAAGAATTAAGGTAGAATTTAGAAGAAAAGGTAGAATTAATGATTCTACCTTTAATGTTTGGTTAATTACAAGATTGAAACCCTAAACTGATTTGTGGGATGATGCTCATCAAATTTCTTTTAACTCACACGCAAGTTCAAAAATAGCACACAGTTAGATGAGGACTAAAATGCTTTTGCTTTCTTACCCATCAAAAGATTTGAAAGCATGTGGGTTGTAGAAGATGAAGGATATCTGAAGTCACTAGGGTTCCCTTCTGTACTTACGTGATTTAGTAATAGGAGATCCAGTATGAATTAAGTTTTTTAGCACGGCATAGTGCGTCTGGGGCGGTTAATTTTCTTCTTTTGTGTTTCTGGTAGGACTGCTTTTCTGGGGGTTTATAGGACTCATCTCTACAGGAACAAGAAGTTTTTCAGTGTCCTTGATCTTGCATCCAGAAACTATTGTCCATCATGTCTGTGTGCCCCTCAGGAGAGTTTCAATAGCAGGGTATGATGATTGATCATGATAGTATCTCTACAGATTCTTTAAAAATTTAATTTCTCATTTTTTTCAAGTTCAAGTGGTAGGATAGAAGTAAAGTTATTGTGGTAGTCTTCTGGGACAGAAGGTGAGAACTGGGTTGAGAAAGAAGGGTTTTATTCCTGAGGCGGTGGAAGATTAAATATCATAGAGAGACAGTTACTGAACTCCACTTGTGTCACAATAATGTTTCGTATTCCCAGACAGACATGCCCTGCAGATACTTCAGGTGTGGTGTTCTTACTTTAAAAAACTGATAATACAAAATGTTTTATCTCTGGTGTTCCTCTCAGTGCCTCCTTGGGATCATTGTGGCTGAAATTGCTTCTTTGCTGTGGAGCTGTGCGTCCTTCTTAAGCAGCTCCTGGGAGTGCAGTGTGGCTTTTGTTCAGGATGTCTTCCTTTTGTGATGGGTGGGAGAGGGACTAACTTATGTACTGTTATGTGAGAAGCAGTGAACTGGCTTTTGTACCAGTGGAGAGTTGAAATCAAGACAGGCTACACGGCAAGACTCAAAATTCAGAGGGTTTTTTTCCATATGGTGACATAAAGGAAAGCCATTGTATCAACAGTTAGTTCATTGGCAGTGCTGAGTTGCTGGTGTTGGGTGGTTGACCTTGTGTGAGTCACTGATGCCTTTGCTTTCAGGAGCAAAATAATTCCTGTATATGAGGAAGTACTGTGAGAAACATGATGTTAAACAAGATGGTTCCAAGACATTAAATATCCGAATGGTAAACACGGCATTATAATGTGAATTCCCATAATAAACATTCTGTAACTTTAGCCATCCACTACAGTTGCAGCAGTTCAAGGGGTTGCTATAAAAGAGGATTAGAACATAATACTTCCACTATTTTAATCCAAAAGAGGAAATCCAAGGTAGATGCTTAAAAAGTTATTAATAAATAAAGAGAAAGCATGCATAGAATATTAATATTTCAAATTATTTATATTTAGGAAAATCATAGGGCTCCATACAGTTCTACATACAGAGATTTTACACAATTATGAAGATTTTTTGTTAGAAACTCTGTGGGTAATTTCAGTTTTTGATAGCCTGTGAGCTAAAAGATATTCATCAGCTAAAAGCAGCACTCGGAGAAAATAGGCATAGGAAAAAGAGCTAAGGGGTTTTTTTGTAATTGAGTTGGGGGGTGGTTTTCAAGGGGAGCTGCTTTGGTGGGAACATTTTGGAAAACATGCCCCAACTGGAAAAGTTTTCTAGTGACCCTAAACATCAGATCACAGAAGCAAATGATAACAAGTTGATAGATGGTATCTAGATTTTATAGTAAATGAGTTCATTGATAAATGTAGTATAAAATTTCTCACTTTAATGGTGCCGGGAGCTTGGAAAGTGTTTACACTTGTTTTGGTGCTTCTAGGTGTTTTGCAAGGGGCTACAGAATGGGGAATAAATAATAAAATTATAAAAATTGTTTTGTTACAATTTTTTTGTTACAATACAGCAGTTTAAAAATAAGGGCTCGCTATTTGTTGCAAGGGATTGTTCTGAGAGTGATACAGAATTCACCTCCAGATTTTTGTGCTTGAAATTCAAATTTTGGTCTATATAAAGCTCCAAATTACACCTGATGGAGAGCTACTCAATAGGCATAGAAAGCTTGCTAATTCAGAGGTTGTTCTTTAGAATAGAGGTGAACTTCTAGCCCCTCACTGAGTCTCCAGACCCAGAGATGGTGTTCAACTACATCTTGAGGTACTTTCTGTATTTCTGCCAAAGAGGCAGCCCATTGCTGTGAGTTGTAACCTGAGTGAGTGCCCAAACTCCTGTCTCAACAGAGGCATAGAACTGGAGGGATTTCAGAGAAAGCCAATGAGAATGATCAAGACTGTGAAAATCTTTTATAATAAATAGCTGTATAGGTCAGGAGTCTTTAACCTGCAGTGGTGATTGTTAGAATTGGTGGTGGGATATGTTAAAGATCTACTGAATTACAAGTGGCATTACAAGTGGTGAGGGTAAAAAGGGAGACATTGTTCACCACTGCAAGTGTGAGAGGGCATCAAACAGAAAGTGACAGGCAGCTTTGAGAATACAGACAGATACCTTTTTTTATACCAGTGCCAATCAGGGAAAGTGATGATCATGAAATGAGACCTACTAAAACACAAACACATAAATAAAATTCTTCCCCTTCCCCAACCAATAGAGGAATGCAAGAAGCAGGAATGAAGGTGACTGTCGCCAAGACTGACCAGGTTTCTGCCTTCTTCAAATTATAGGGAGGAAAAAAAAGAGAACTGGAGGTTTTCAGGGTTGCTACTTTTTATTACTTTTTATTACTATTTTAATTGCAGAATGCAAGCTGGGATTCCTGTGCAAGGCAGTAAGGGTTACCCTAGAGATAGGACAGACTCCCAACTCCATATGCAGTATCATTCCTAAGGAATAGTGTTCCTTGTTCCCAGAGGGTGAAGGTAAAGGTGATGTCCATCTTTTGGGTGGGTAGGACCACTAAACCTGTGTGCTGAATGTTGTGACCCATTAGACATAAATTATGCTAAATACAGTGGGGACACTGCATTTCAGTTGAGGGCTTTCTGTCTTCTCTTTTCCTAAGGAATATCAGAAGAAGGAAGTTTTTGTTTCACCATTCATTTTTGCTGCCATGTGGCCATCTGTGAGGCCATGGAGTAAGCAGAGATGAATCTGAATGGAAAAAAAAAAGCTGCTAATTTTAAGGTGAACCAGTTTACTTCATTGGCACAGGAGCAACTGTGATGTGAAGCAGGACTGTCTGATGCTGGGAGAATAGGAAAAGTGCTTCTGTGTCAGTGCCAGTTTATGCTGTTTAAAAATTACAGCCTGAGAGCTTAATTTCCACTAGTTGGGGGAAGTGCTACATTTAAAACAAAATTTACAGACTTGGGCTACAGAGGTGGCACGGTTAAGTCATCTGTCAAGATTTCTATAGCAAAACCTGTTGAGAGGAGTCTCCAGTTGCTGGTTAAAAAAATAAGTTTGGGGCAATATTACATGCTTATTGGCTGACTCTATAGATGCTTGTTTTTGTAAAATTGAATTTTTCAGCTTATGTAAACATTTGTTTCTTCCTTGTTTGAAAGAAGAAACTATGTTGCTTTCTGCTATCATCATTTACACCTCCTGAAGTGCTCTAGAGATTAGGCTTTAATAGTATGCTTTAAAAACTCAAATTGTTCTGGTTCTGATCTTTAAAAAGGAATTGGACAATACTACAGATCTACACTTCTTTTTAATGCATGGTTTATGCTCAGCATATCACTGATACAGCATGCAAGACCTTACATATGATCTCATGTTTCAGCCTTTAATGTTCCTTCTGGCATTTATCTCCTCTTTGCGTTCTTTTGCCCTTCATAGGGGCTATTGAACAGAATCCTTGCAGACAAGCAGAATGATACTCAACAAGTGAAGGAAGGTGTAGAAAAAAAATGCAGTTCACGTGCTCCTTTTTTCAGACTGTACAGGCAGCTGGGAATCCTAGTCATCTCTGAGTGTAGAGACCTTGCCTTATTGCTAGGATGTGAGTATTTATTATTGAATTGTACAATAGCTATAGGAAAAATTATGGGTTTTTTTTTCCTGTGGAGCCACTTTGAATTTGTGCACATCTAATATAGGTGCATATAGTGTCCCGAGTGCTGATTTGTATCCCACTGATTGCAAGAAAGTCTGGAGGAGTAGATTAGATGTAGACATATCTATATTTGAGTAGGACAGCTATTGCCCATCATACATGATATGGTTCTGACACCATTAATGTTTTAAGGTCTCAAAGAAAGCTTTCAAGGGAATTAGATTTACCTTAAAAGCCACTAATGCTATAATCCATACAAAGATGAGCCCTTAATTTGAATGCAGAGAGTTATAATATTGATCATGATCACTGTCCTGTGATCCTACAAATTATCTGATAATAGAAGTTTGATGTGCTTTACTTGGGAATTTAAATGTCACTGTATCCATTTAACAGATGGTGAAACTATAGCACAGAGTTTGTGAAACACATCTAATTAAACTGAAAAGTGTTAAATGGATGGGTATCCATTTATGTAGAATTGATAAAAAAGGTTACGTTCTAGTGTATTTAGTTAGCTGCAGTGGTTAGGATTCAAAACACTCTAAAGTGTAATTGAAGTCTGTAGATGTAGTTAAGCTGACATTCTTGCATTGTAGAGTGTCTCATGTCTAAAAGAAGGGACCACCCTTTGTTTGTCCCTCAAGCATATGGAGCAAAAGGGATGTTTACTCTCAGCTTAACAAGAAACTACAGGAGAGATGTTGAAAGTATTTTGGATTTTTTTTTCTTGTATGATGGTTTTTAATCAATTCATTGGATCAGAAATGGATTCGTTGCATTTATCTGGGATAACGCAGCATATCTGATGTTTATGTGTTTGATTAACAATGCTGAACTGTAATTTTTTTTAGAGTTTTAGCATGTTCAGTATTAGACCTAAGCCATGCCCGATGGCAAATACCAGTGAATATGCTAACAGAAGTGTTTTTCTACTCTTTGAAGATAGAGTAATTAATGTAATTGGTAAACCAAATGATACCTAGCACTCCATTGTAATGCTCTACTTTACATGTAAATTATATTTTGAAGCACCATATTTTTTCTCAGTTGTGATTAATCCTTGAAATAAAGGGGGAGGGCGAAGTAGCTAGTTTGTTTTTAATGATACATTCCTCCTTTGGGAAAGATTAACTATGTACAACTTCGTTGAATTTAGCGATTTACAATGAATTGTTGAGTTGTCCATGGAGACCAATTCTGTTCCTTCAGGAGAGTGTGTGAGGTTACGTTGTGCTCTGTTTCTCTAAAGGAAAGAAGTTCTTATGTCTCTATCTGTGGCAAGAGTTAGCAAATTCCTTGCTACAATTTGAACTAAAATAAATCTAGCACATAAAACTAAGCTGTAATATATTTGATGAGTGGAGTAAAGATTGAGATGGAGAATACAACTAATTCCAAACATGCTCTTATTTTGTGTGGGTTTTTTTTTCATGTCAGAGTTTCAGATTTGGTTTGCATCTCAAAATTTCATATTGTATTCAGTGTTGTGTGCTCATTCCTATTTGCCTGTCTCTCACATGCTCTTAGCTGGTCTTTAGCTTTGTTGGTTGCCCTGCCTCCTCTTCCTGCTCTTTCCCTTTTTCAGATTGTACATAGATAGTAATGACTTGATTAATTTTGCTGAAAGACTGTTTGTTGTCTTTGGAGCCTCTTAAGTCCCACAGGAGAAAGTGGGAATGTGTGGGAACATAGCTTAATCGCTGCAGGTGAGGGGAAAAGCATCAGTGCAAATGCTGTGGCTTCCTATGGGAAACTATGGTGGATTCTTGCTAGCTGAATCTCTTTTTTTGTATAGAGTCAGGAGAAAGCTCACAAAATATTTCAGACCTAGTGGGGAAACACTGTCACTTGGGAGTGCTGCTAGGCCCTTTTTTGGGAGTGGGAATACTAGATGAGAGTGCTGGAGCAGTGGGATATAAGTGTGTGGGCTCAGAGATGCCGCAGCCTTTTAAAGGTTATTTGGTGGAAGAGCTTAATGGATAATGATCAAGTGCAGGAACATTTACATATTCAGTCAATTTAGCGTTTTATGCAGCAGTGTCATGGCCTTCCTTCCTTCCAGCACAAGAAACAAAAAATGGTTTCCTAGCAGTGAGAATATTGATGCTCCTTCTCATGCCAGGTGTTGTACCATGTGTGTGATCTGCAGCGATGAAGTGGGTGGTTTGGTTTGATGGATTTTTTTTTTTTTTTGGCTAAAACTGTACTGAGGGCTGGCATTTGAACAAGTAATGGTGATGAATGAAAATGCTCCCCATCCCTTTTATTAAAAACTACTGAAAATTAGTATTGTGTATGTGGGATTGATGGGAATGACAAATTCACCAACCCAAGGTTTGAACTCAGACTGTTATAAATGACTGTATCTTTCTACTAACTTAAAGAATATTATACATGTAAGTAGATCTGTGTTCCCTTGCCTGGGTTTTGATTCTGTATTTAACAACTATGAAAGTATTTGAATGTCAAGTGAATCATGTGAAGTACAAGAGAGAAATAACTTTTTATTTTCCTGTCTCTTCCCCTCCACTTTTCCCAAAATTACAGCCACAGGAATAAGTCTTCAGGCTGGCCTCATCCTTCAGGGACCTGGAGCTTGAACCAGGGGACACCTTATGGATGGGAGATGACGGCAAACAGAGATGGAAGAGACTACTTCATCAGGTAAGCGGGCAGAGTGAGCTGTGCACGTGGCACAGCACTGTAGCCCTGCTCTCAGCTGTATCCTATTAGAGTCCTAGTTCCTGCTTCCTACACCATTAATGTTCCCTGGTTTGATTTATGGCACAGGGATAGCTCAGGCTGTACTTTACAGCACTTTGCTTTGGTACTTGGTTATTTAATTTGCTCAAGAGAATGCTGATAATATAAGGACCTGTAATTCTTCGAAGAATTACAAGCAAGGGCATTAACAAAAAAAAAAAAAAAAAATAAAAATGCCTTGTTTAAAGAATGAGGCGGAAGGTCATTTCTGACTGAGACTTCCAACTCTCCAGCTCTGCCACGTGAGGTCTTTTGGTTTGTCTAATATGTTCATTATACTGGTAATGAGAAAATGTAGGTTTTGATCCTGTATAGTAAATGTACTAATTCTTAGCTTTCCCATAGTTCTTTTAGCTCTGAATTGAAAAACAAATGTCAATGTGTATCATATAATTGTAAACATAATCGGCTTTTCTCTTCCCATTGAAAACTGTGCATAATTATTATTTAAAATCACTGAGGTGGCTTGGATAAAATACAGCTCGCTGTTCTAGCAAGTGTACTCTCAGATGGCTGTGGAACTTCTTCACTAAAAAGGGGTGATGGTAGTGAGTTAGCAGAACCATTGGCTACTTGGCATTCATTCCTTTAGCTTACATTTCATTTTCAAGGTTAGCATTTTGATTCTGTTCTTGTAAAGGTTTAAATTTTTAAAAATTATTATTTAATATTTATCAACCTTTTTAGAAACTTTCAGGTGCTTGAAAAAGTAATGGTGAAAATTAGAATTCTTTTAACACACAGTAGAAGGATCAAACTTATTTTTAATTGTCTGTTAAAAGTCCATAATTCTCTCAAGAACCTTCATCTGCAAAAAAATAATTGTACAGCATAAAAATGAAGATCCCTGTTACTGTGCTTTGCCTTCCTAACCATTTTGTCCACAGAGTGTTCCTTGGCTTCCTAGGAGGCATTTGCTTTTGGAGCCAAAGCAAGATTTGTAGCAGCCTGGTGACCTGCAGGCTTTCAAGATTTAGAGCAATTTCAGACCTGTCCAAATTGGAACAAATTTTCTAGGTTAATGAGGGCTCAGAAGCTGACTTTGAAATGTTTTCTTGCTTCAACAAATATTTGTCATGCTTTGGATGTCTGAAAGATGAACAACGTGAAGCTGAATGCCAGGCACAATATAACTGTATTAGCATAGGTTTTCTGCCTGAGTTAATTAGGCTTGTCAAGAAGTATAGGTGAGTACTGTGCAGATGTGAGACTGTTGTTTCTGTTACTGAAGTTAGTGAAGGGACCTGCAGGTCTCCTCCTTATTTTCTGCAGACTGTTGGTATGTTCTTCTCTGTGTGAATGAGATTCATTTGAAGAATTAATATCCTGATTCTGAGGACAGGCACTACATCTGATTCCTCCTCTTTTCTCACTGGTCACATAATGGGATGCTGCACTTGTTGTGTAGCTGTCAACAGCTGTGGCTTGCAAAATGCAGTGCCTTAATACTCATTCATTTTGCACTTTGGGATTCTTTACTAGCCCTCAGTAGCTAATGATTATTTTGTTTATTTTTTGGAATGCTTTTAGTACCTGAAAGTGTACCATATCCCTCTCTTAAACTGAGAAAACTGCATCTAGGAAAAAAAAATCCATAACAGGGAGTGCCAAATTATGCCTTAAGTAATATTAGGCCTGTGGTTGTTTTGTTGTTGGGGTGGTTGTTTTGGGTTTTTTTTCCCATTCTCTTACAAGGTGCTATTTTTCCATTCTCTTTTGAGTCTGGTCTTTTTTCCATTGTCTCTGCATGTGGATAGTTAGACTATATGAGAAAAAATAGGCTGCTCTGAGGGGTAAAGAGAATGAGGTCTCTGAAGAAGTGGATCTGTAGAAGCCTTTGATGTTTTCCAACCCCCCCAGAATCTCTGAGCAGTTTAGGTGCAAGTTGAACACTGCTACGTACCCATACATTGTGTGATTTATTGTACGCATTCCTGTAGCGAATGTTTTAAAGCAGCAGCAGTGGCTGTAGCATGTGCACAGATGTGCTTCCAGAGTAGTAGTGCATCTTACATGAAATGACACTCCCCAGGAATGCATTAAAAGCCAGCAGTGCTGGAAACAGAGTGAAGCCAGGAAACCATTTAGAACCACTCACTGCTGCCCCGAACCACCAGCCATCCACCATGACTAGGGAACGTCAGCCCACATAGCTACTGTGGTGTGACTGGGTAGTTCCATGACGTATATCTTGGTTTTAGAAGAATGACCGAAGACTAGACAGAACCAGTGGCTTGCCAGCAATTCCTCTGTGGAGGTGTATAGAGTATCTGTCCTTACAGTGACTGTTAGTTGGCAGAGAAGCTCTCTCTGGCTTTCAAAACAACTGCTTTTGCAAATACTACATGAGACTACATAAATAAAAACAGAATTAAATTTTCTTTCCTTCATTTTTCACACCTAGATTTTAGGAATGATATAGTGAGATGGTTGCTGGCAGTTATACCAATAAAGGCAGGAGAGAGATCAGTGAGATAGCATTTCTTATTGTCTCAAAGGCTTTTTATAGCCATGCAGATTAACAAATTGCATCACACTGAAGGAGAAAAAGCAATTCAAATACTTTGCTTGGTTTTGATTAAAGATGTATAAACCAGGTATTATCACAATGAAATGCGTGCATGGGTTCTGTACGAGGAAGTAACATAATTCATAGCGACATTAACTGCTTTTTAGTTAAATAATTTACTTTGTGCCATATGCACATATCCATTCAACTGCAAGCAGGCATATTGTAATTTTGAAATTGTGGGAAGAACAGAGAATCCAGGAGAATCTTCTGGTGGAATGAAATGTAATTATATAGTGTTGGTGCAAATGCTTTAAGGCATGAAAGGGAAGAGATGTTTATTCTTTCTGCTGAAGCAAATTTGATTTCTTTCAAATCTCTGAAAGCCCTTATGACATGAGCTAATCAGAGGCAGCTTCCATCGCCAGGCAGTGCTTTTGTAAAAGTGTGAGAAGAATCTCTTATCAAAATATTTTCAGATGTTGTTATCAATTCATTATCTCTTCTGTACAGATGGCACAACCAGGGTCATTTTTCAAACCTCTAAAGTATTTTTTCTTAAGTTTAGGCCATGGTAAATTAAAGTTTCAGAACTTCACCCATTCCCTTTTAACTTGACACTTTTGCTTGAAATAGTGTTATAAGTAATACGTTTCAGTTCAGGAAGATGGCAATCATCTAGTATTCTTCCAGCATATTTCTGCACTGCACAAGCTGTATTAAGCTGGACTTTCAATATGAAATAATTTGAATATGTTGTATTTAACCACTTTAAAGGCCTAAATGTTCTATTTGCATTTATTAGATATGCTGTGTAGTATATGATTATGAGAAATTCTGTAATGTTAATTTGAATAAAAGCATGACAGTTATTAAAAAAGGTTTTGGTGTGAATATAGCCTTTCAGGAAGATAGTATGTGGAGCAGAAGGTTTTGGCTGATTTTGTATACAAAAGGTTTAGCCTTATGGCAATTTTATCTCCTTATTTTTGCCACTGCTATGATCTTACTGATTTTTGGACCTGTACATTTTTGTCCTTTCCCTTGTGGAAATCTTGCTGCTTGTCAGACCTGGAGGGAAGTTGATAGAAGGAAATAAACTGGCAAAAGCTAATAAAAAGTCAATCTTATGGAGAAAGCAATGAATTTTATGTCTGTTTTGCTCTGAGTCAGTCCTTTGCATGGCCTGATGAAGTTGCAGAATAGTTTAATATGGGACAATCCTCTGAAGGTCATCCTGTCCAGCCTCCTGCTCAGACCACAAGGTCAGAGACAGGCGATGAGCAGCATTGCTGCCATACTGAAATACCTGACTGATTTGAGAACAGGGTTGCAACAGAGTTGTCTTGGCTTAAGCTGCCCTACAACTGCACTTTAAAGTGAGAGTTGAAATTTGCTGCCTTCAAAAGTCATACCTTTTTGATTCCTATTGCTGTTTAATTCATAAGGAATAAGGTACTTTGGGGTTTTCATGGATCTGGTTCCTGTCATTCAAATAAAGACCAGAGAATGTGAAATAAGATTAGCTGAAAGAAAATGTAGCCCTTCTCATGTGGACTTTAAGCAATACTGGTTCCACTGAGGTGTAGTTAGTTATTAGACTCTCAAGATAGAGGGGTCTGTCTGGTCAGCTTATTGCCATATCCTTGTTTCCAAGAAGTGCTATTGGTCGTGTTTGCTTTATTTTGCTTTATTGTTCTTATTGGTTGTGTTTCTTACACTTACTATTGCCTGGGAGAGGGTGATGGGGTCTGTCTGTGTTTCCGCTTTGGTTTGCTCCCTATTTCACTCCAAGGACCCTGACCATCTGTACTTTGTGCATATTAGCTTGCTGCTGTGCTCCAGTCTGGAACAAACTGAGCAAACAGTTGGGATCCCAGGCAAGAAATTAAAGGAAGCACGCCCAGAGATCAAAGCCTGCAGCATTATTACTGCTTGGCTTGAAACCACAGGTCAGTCTCCAGAGTGCACAGCAGAGATGGGAGAGAACCACTTGTCAGAAGTCTTTCTGAATCTTATTTATGTTAATATGATGGGGTTGCTAAAGCAGTTGAAATAACCAGATGAGCTGCCTAGTTGTGAAGGAAATTCTGAGGATGTAGGCTACTTGCACTTCAGCAAAGTCTTTGATGCTGTCTCCCATGACATTCTCATGGAGAAGCCGGCAGCCCACATCTTGGACAGGTGTACTCTTGCCTGGATTAAAAACTGGCTGGGTGGCTGAGCCCAGAGGGTGGTAGTGGATGGTATCACATCCAGTTGGAGGCCAGTGTCTAGAGGGGTTCCTCAGAGCTCAGTACTGGGGCCAGTCCTGTTTAATGTCTGTACTGATGATTGGGATGAGGGGATCAAGATCACCCACAGTAATTTCACGGACAACACTACATGGGGTGGGATTGTTGATCTGCTGGAGGGCTGGAAGTCTCTGCAGAGGGATCTGGGCAGGCTGGATCAATGGGCTGAGGCCAGCGGTGTGAGGTTCTCTTGAGGAATACCCTCGGTGCTGGTGGGAGCTGCAGGCTGAGCTGTCGGGCAGGAGCCAGGCTGCAGGCAAGAGGCCATGAACTGCCAACCCTTTGCATAACAAAGGAACCTGTGGCTCAGCCAGGTGACAGGACACGCAGAGGCACAGCAGGAGCCAAGGATCCTGGACTTCCCTGTGCTTAGTCAGTAAGGGTATAAAAGCCCAGGTTTCATTTTTTCAGAGTGCCCCCTCAGAGGCATCCAGCTTGAGCCATTTGTTATTGCACCATGATTAAATGATGAAAAGTCAGACCTATGAGACTGTTATGGCAAACTTGGGGTGGAGCTGGCAAGGAAACCTGGTCTGACAGTGAGTGTGGGGTGTGTAGCTGTGAAGGGGCCTTGACCCCAACTTGGGTGGTGGGAATGTGACAGAGTGACTCCTCAACAGTCAGGCAGGGACAGTTGAACAAGTCCAAGTTGCCGGCTCCTGCACTTCAGTCACAGCAACGCCATGCAGCACTACAGGCTTGTTGGAATGCGGGCAAGTGGAAAAGGACCTGAGGGTGCTGGTTGACAGTAGGCTGAACATGAGCTAGTGTATGCCCAGGTGGCCAAGAAGGCCAATGGCATCCTGGCTTGTATCAAAAAGAGCAGGACCAGGGCAGTGATTGTCTCCCTGTACTTGGTGCTGGTGAGGCCACACCTTGAATCCTGTGTCCAGTTCTGGGCTCCTCAAGAAAGACATTGAGGTGCTGGAGTGTGTCCAGGGAAGGGCAGCAGGTCTAGAGAGTGAATTGTATGAGGAGCCGCTGAGGGGGCTGGGGTTGTTCAGCCTGGAGAAAAGGAGACATTTCTGCTCTTCTCAACTACCTGAAGGGAAGTTATAGCAAGACAAGGGTCAGCCTCTTCTCCCAAGCAACCAGTGACAGAACGAGAGGACATAGCTTCAAGGTGCACTAAGAGAGGTTCAGGTCGGATATCAGGAAGAATTTCTTCATGGAAAGGGTTGTTAAACATTGAAATAGACTGCCCAGGTGGAGTCACCATCCCTGGAGGTGTTCAAGGAATGACTCTACATGGCACTTAGTGCTATGGTCTAGTTGACAAGCTGGTAATCGGTCAAAGGTTGGACTTGGAGATCTTTTCCAACCTAAATGATTCTGTGATTCTGTGTCACATCATATTTTGGTATCTTGAGTGCCTTGTTTTTTACTAGTGCTTTTTTATTTAGTAACAAAAAAACCCTTCTAGACTTCTACCAGGTGTATCTGGTAAGCTTAATTCTTTTCTCTAAGGTATTTTATTTCACATATAATATCAGCTCCATGATTTTTGGCTTGTGAGATCATTAAATTTAGGTTGTCCTTGTTTGGCTTAGTAGCTATGCTATTCCTGAAACATGAAATCTTTAAATGTCAGCTTTTGCCCTGCACAGAAAATAGAGGTAACATGTTTATGTTCTTTGATAACTAGTGTAGGTCACAACATCCTAAATTGTCAAAGCATGCACGGTACAATATTCTTCTGCAACACAACAATGTCATGACATTTTTCTATACTCAAATACCTAAATTTTCTTTAGTAATCTTCATCTTATTCTTTCAGTGCCTGCTGTGCTTAGAATAGGGAGCTCAGTTGTGTTTCCTGAAAGTGCACTCCTGTGCCTGTTGCATGCATCCTGTCTGGCCTGTGTGCTCCTCCTTGTACACCCAGCTCTCATAGCTGGCCAGCAGTGCGGAAAGACGCAACACAATCATTGATGATATTAATGGCATATCAATCAAGCATCCTGCTTATTAAGGACCACTAATTTATACCAGATGCAAAACTGAGGCTCACAGCCTGCTAATCAGTTTACTTCAAAATAAATAAGCAGAGAAGATGATCAGACCATTCAGCATTTATTTAATTATTATTCTCTTTTGTTATGTCTAGCCTACCCCAACCTTCTTGTACATGTGTTCTGTAGGAGTTTGCTCTGTTGGAAGGTTATGATAACCATCAAAGGATATAACTAAAATACAGTGAAAGCCTTGATTGTTTTTACTGTGTTGTTAATCTTCCTGGGTTTTGAAAAGACTGTTGTTATTTTACCTTAAAAGTAGTACCGTAATGAAAGTTGAAGTCACAGGAGCCACCTTCTGCCCTGTAGGTATCACTTTATTGAGCACATTGCTCTCCTTCATCTCTGAGTACAGAAACAATGCTGACTGGATTCACGGGGGATTTCTGTAGTATTCACAAAAATCTGAGCAGCACGGCTGCTGCTGCTCCATCCATGAGAGCACCGGTGGTTGTGCAGGGCACCTTTCCTCCATGTGAGGGCTGTGAGCGGAGGCAGCCCCTGCACCACTTTAGTGTCCCCAGCCAAAGGCTGACTGCTGCGCGCCTCCTCGGGCATCTCTGCTCCCAGGTGAGATGCCAAGGGAAAAAAAGGCAATGGAATCACACTCTCTGGCCCACTTATTCGCGTGTCCCTAAAAGGGACATCCAATGAGATTGAATGGCAGGCAGTTTAACAGTGATAAAAATAGTACAACCTATATAATTAACAAATAGAACTCTCAGCTACAGGTTACAGTAAAGCGTAAAATGCTTCATAGGATTCAAATGTACATTTGCAAAGTACATTTGTAATGAGACTTTCGCTATTAAATTACATAGGATTAAAAGAAAATTAGAGCAGATATAAAATCTTATGTTTCAGACAAGCGGGTGAGTCAGCTGCTGACTGCCTAGGGCTAGGACGAAACTTCCTGTATTAATCAGGTTATTCTATAATTACAAGGTTTCTTGCACCTTCCTCTGAAGCGGGTACTGAGTGCTGTCAGAGAAGGGATACTGGACCAGGAGGACAACAGGTCTGATTGGTATGGCGATTCTTGATTTTTTTTCTCTTTCTTTTATGTTTTTGTTTTTTTTTAAATTCCTTTGTCACTAATACGGACGGTTGATATGAATAGTGTGCTCTTAGAGAAAGTGTTACTCTGCTCTTTTCAGACTGCATACCAATTTGCTTTCTGTTGCTAAGGGTTTGACCTACTCAAGGACAGGATCATATGGTGGAAGGGGGAGTGGGGCTAGAAGAGACGAGCAGCAGCAGGGATGCACAAATACAAGTGACTGTTTAAAGCAAACCTGAACAATTAGAAAGAAGGAAAATTATATAGCAACCTGTTTATGTCAGTGGTTTGCCTAGAGATTACTTGGGTATGGTGAAAAAGAAGGTACTGCTAAATCAGCTCAACCTCTGGAAAAGAGAGGATGATTTAACAATTGTCCTTCCTTCACAAAGAGATGTTGCTCTAGCCATAAATATGGTAGTCATAAATATGACAGACAAAGTGATATTAATACTGGCTGGGATAAATCGTTGTTATAATGGAGGGAATGATAGCAAGGAGATGATGGTTTTTGGGGTTATTTTATTTTAACTAGAGCATGGAAAAACAGAGAGTTCATTGCATTGTAAGGCAGCTGTACCTAAGCTGGTGAGTGTGCTGTAACTCAGGAGCTAGTCACAGCAGCGTGGCTCCCTCCCTCTTTTCTGGCTTGCCATTTTTGAGTCCTCTCTGCACACACATAGAACCCCCACTGGCAGAACCAAGAGTATTTCTCACACTAGAAGGGTGAGGGGGTTATACAAGAAGGTGTGAATGTGGGTGAGACTCCTCAGAAGAGAAGCTTTTGCTCAGTCATTTGCCTTGGGTAGCCTTGATGTGATTATACCTAAGTGGAGTAGAGGGAATCATACTGTGGGCCTCTGCTACAGCAAATTCAGTGTTTCTGAGCTAGTCCTCTGTGTTTTCTCAACACAAGCTGGATGGGGACACCATGTCATTACGAGAAGCATCCTGAATACTGTTACTGTTGCGTGTTCGAAGGTGGGTTAGGAAGGAATAAAACTTCTGGCGCAGAACCTGTATAGAAAAAAAAATCAAGGTATCCTAACCCAGGATCACAGTGTACATTAACACAGAGGGGTGCAAAGATTAAATCCTCATTATTGTTGGAGTACACAATGTTCTAGGTATTCCACAATGTTTCACATAGAATAACAGCATCTCATTTGTGCATTGCAGCATGTAAATGCTTTTGTAGAAGCTTTGCTTTGGTATACCAAGATACCCTTCCTGGGAGTGTGAAACAAATTAATTCTTGTAAACAGTTTGTATGAGAATGATAGCCCCAGTTGGAGTCTGCTTTTTCAAGCATCTCTCTTGTAAAACAGTGTGGTCCCTAGAGAACTGGGATTAAAAGTGTCAAGTTCTGGTTCTGCAAAGCCATGCAAGTGGTTGGAAGTGTGGTAGTGGTTTGTAAGAAGCTAAGTCTTATCTTGGGTCACATGCTGGTATCCCCAATGATGCAAACACAGTGGCTCTGCATATGAAATAAAACCAGGCTACATAAAAATAAAGAGGGGGATACAGCCTGAGAAATACCTAAAAGGTGTTTTCTGCAGCCTGTACACTGGGAACTTAGTGACCATGAGCTTGAAAAATTAAGTAACACAAAGCTGTCTTATACTTGATGATGTAACTGAGACCTTTCACTGCAAAGGCTAGGTGAAAACTTCTCCCAGAGCTTCAGTTACGACATTGAGAAAAAAATGTACTGGAGCTAGGTTATAGAGCAGAAAAAAAAAAAATTATGAGAGTTAGCACAGTATATTGCTGCTGTTTAAACAGCACAGTTGAAGTTCGCCAGTTCATCATGGTGTATGTACAGAATTTTAAGTGAGTTATCTAATGTGTTATGCCATGCCAGGAAATACCATATTGATGATACCTTTAAACCAGACATTCATATACTAAAGAACTGCATGCTGAGGTATATGGAAGCCAGCACTTTAGAAGCCTAATTTATCCTGTTGGATTAATTTCTCTCATATTAATATATTTACAGTTTTCTGTAAAGAATATCAAGTATAAGCCCCCTGTGAAAGGTTCTTGTCCGGATGGATATTGTAGAACAGGAAGATTATTTGTATTAGAAAGACAAGATGATGCTACCGAAAGCTTACTGAATTGTAATTCTCATTTAGTTTTTAATTGCCCTTCTTACAATAAAATACTTCCTAATTATACTCAAAATTCTCAGCTCCCAAATATAATTCTAAGAATCCTCATATTTTGTATATTGTCATATATGTATAAGATTCAGGTAAAGACATAGTCCAACTGAACTCAAATTAATCTAGTCACTGACAACATTATGACTCACTGCAATATTTTGAAAGCCGTTTATCTAAAGTTCACTGGAATCCTGGACCGTTCCACAGAAGAACCTCAATTTAAAATAAACCAATCAAACTGTGTGGCTGCGCAATTAAATATCTCCATGGTAACAGGGATTAAGCACATAAGGTAAAGACCTGCTGACAGTGCAGAGATTATTTCAAATTTCTGACTCTTCCAGCAGTAGACAAATGGATTTACATTTTCTGTATCGAACATTGGGAGACATAAAATGAAAGTGATTGAGCTACTTCTCTGGCATCTTGGGACTTCAGACAGTATTTTCCTGACAGGGGAAGTAATTTGCTGGAATTACAAGTAGGAACTTAGCAGACAGATACAAATAAGCATTTGCTCATGGGATTTATTTAGCGTTTCATAATTAAAACCTGGAGAGGCATATTATTTAGGATACAAATAGCACGGAAAAATCTTACCATAGTTTAACAATTTTAACAGCATAATAACACCATTTTGCTTTTAATTTTCAAGTGATCTTAGGTTCACTTAGGAAAGGTTATTTGCAGATGTGCTATCAAGTAATATTTTTAATATGAAATATACTTCTGAAGTTATAGTGCAGGTAGACACACTGATATTCAGTGAAGACATAGGATGATGCTTTAATCAATCTTAACGTATTTCTGTTTCTCTCTGATTCTATTCCTGTTTTTTTAATGCATATTTATGAAAACTACTGGAAATCCACATCTGCTGGCATGTGCAGTTTTCAGCTTTCAGTGGTGTGGCTTAGGGTTGTTTTGTTTTTCTTTTCTCAGGCTGGGTTTTGGTTTGGTTCATCAGGCCATAGAATCATTTGGAAGGGACCTTAAAGATCACTCAGTTCCAACCCACCTGCCATGCACAGGGACATCTTTCATGTGTCCAACACTAGACCAGGTTGCTCAGGGCTCCATCCAGCCTGGCCTTGAACACTTCCAGGAATGGGGCATCCACAACTTCTCTGGGCACCCTGTGTCTTCCAGTGCTGCACCACCCTTAGAGTAAAGAATTTCTTCTTAATATCTAAGTCTAGTCTCAGATTAAAACCATTGCTCCTTGTCCTGTCATTGAGTGGCCTTGCAAACTGTCCTTCTCCAGCTGTCCCATAGGGCCTCTTTAGGTATTGGAAGGCTGCTCTAATGTCACCCTGGAGCCTTCTCTTCTCCAGACTGAGCAATGCCATATCTCCCAGCCTGTCTTGATAGGAGAGTTGCTTTTCTGTCAAGCTGTGGGAAGTGGAAGTGAGCTGCCCCCAATGTGCATCCTGTGGCTGTTCATCCTGTATTAGGCAGGTGTAGACTCTGCAATGCTTCTGCATTCTGAATATTCTTTCAGTATTTTGAGCTCACAGTATGTTGGGATGAAAGGTGTATGCTTCCCACCACTAGTGCTTACTAGTTTGAGATTAGTCTTGGCATCATGCTGTTCTCATTCTTTGAGGCAGGCTCAACTTCCCACCCTTGCACAGCAGGTAAGACACTTGGAAAACATTTTATGAAATCAGGTTTTAGATGGACCCACAACTGCACCTTTTCAGTTGGAATCAGAATTTACCAAACCTGTCAGGCTACATTTTGTCTGGTTTTGATTATGGTAGTCTAATACAGTCTTTGATGTCATTGGTTCCCTGTTCATTTCAAGCATAAGCTTAGGTCTCTGTGTGTAACGAGACAGGCTTTTTAGCTGTGCTTTTATGAAGAGACATTGCTTCAATTGTCCTAATTGTCTGATACTCAGTTTCCTTAGCTTTATGTTAGAATGTCCTTCCTTGTGCGTTGAGATGCATTTTTTTTTTTTTTTTAAATCTTGGGATGAAAAGCTTTTGTTAAACATTCATAATAAATACAGCAGATATATCTAAAAGTCATTGTAACTGGCAAGTACCTAAAGGAAGAGATTAATACTGAGGACATTTTATGGGAAGGAGTGTAGAGAGTGGTTATGGTGGTACTCTTTAGCCATTCAAAAAAAACCAGAAGCCCATGTTAAAGTTAGCTCCTGGCATAAGCATCCAGCAAATGTAGAAGGAAGAAGTACTGAAACATTGATGAAAACTTAAGGTAAAACCAGAAAGTCTGGGATATATGGGAGAGGTTTCTTAAGAAACAACTTCAAAGATAAAGAGAGAGTTTCTGAGGAGTGCCGTATTAGATAATACATGCTATTCCTGGGCTTGATCAGGTGGGAGCAACAGTTTTACCTGGGGTCTAAAGAGATACTTCATATTTCTGTTCCTGCTTATAATCCCTCTTCTGTTTTCTTCTTGCTGCTATGTTTATTGGTTTTGTTTAATCCCGTCAGTGCCTTGAGCTGGACAGAAGAGACTTGGCAAAAAGCCATACTGATAAAAGACATTTTGGGTTGGACCACGAGGGGCTGATCCTGGCAGTTCATTGTAATGACATTTAGAGGTTTTGTTGCATGATTCCTGTTGCCAACATCCAATGAAGATGCAGTTCCAATTTTAACAGTGTCCTGTGGAAGTATGAGCTAATGATCTACCTCTGAGAAGGAAAAATGAGCATAGCATTGGTGTTGCACACTGACAAGTTGCAGCTTTCCAATCAGGAATCTTTTTAGTTAAAATATACGTATAAAAAATAGGGGTTTCAATGTCTTCAGATATAGGCAAAAATTGTGGCTATGTCTGGAAAAAGATTGGGTTCCTGATTGTCATACTGTGACTAGCCAGAAGTTTCCAAAAGTCATTGAACAGTGCCTGGTCAGAGGAATCCCAACATCAGTATCCTCAAACTCCATTTGAGACAGTCCTGTTAGTTTCCCTGACTAGAATTAATCAAAGCAAGTGCAAGCTAATGGGCAGATCATAGAAACAGCTGCTTTCATGGCATGAGCCTTCAGGAGCACTGTTCCTGAAGGAGGAACCCTATCACCTGAACATAATGTGTAATAGCTGCACAGCTGCTTTCTCAGCCTTGCCTCTGTGACTTGCATAGGCAATTGAGCCCTGTGCCGAAAGCCTGGGCACCGTTAGGGAGAGTGACAGGACAAAGCTTTGTGCAGAGCTGCTTGGAGGGGGAAGTTTGGTTGGATGGCTTGTTTTTTTCCATAAGCTGCTTTTCCAGCAAGCTGTACTCAGAGTGAGCTGGCATATCCTGGACAGCCTTAGAAAGAAAGGCTGTCATGACTGCCCATGCTCAAGATTTGGCAGTCTAAAACAGCCTGGCAGCAGTTAGCTTAATGGTGCTATTTGACTTTGAGCTCAAATTTGAAGAATTGATCAGCTGAACCTCCAGAGAAATATGCTCAAAAAATTTTGGTTTTGGTCACTGGGTTTCTTTTTTTGTTATTATTTTGTTTGGGTTTTTCTTTATTTGTTTCGTTTTCGTATTGGTTTTTTGGTTTTGTTGTTGGTTGTTTGTTGGTTTTTGGTTTCTTTTTTTGGTTGATTTATTGGTTTGGTTTGGTTTTGGGTTTTTTTCTGTTTATACTACAGGAGCACAGGAAGTCTACCACATAAAATTGGGATCCTCATGTACTAGGTGGTTACATTTTAATTAGCAGATGCTAGAAAGACATTGGCATTATTCTCTTTATGGGTTACAAATCTGAAGCATGAAAAGATTAAGTGAATTTTTTAAGGAGGGATTTACTGTCACCCTCTCCTCCCCAAATCTCTGTCAAAGCTTAAGAGCTGAATATGAATTTTTTCATAACTACCATTCAGTGACAAATTAAAAAGCTAAGTGATCCGCATGTTGCCAGGCTAAGTATTGTGCCATATTTGAAAGTCATAATGATGTTTTAATGTGAATATTAATGATAGAAAAGTGATTTTCTGTTGAGTCTTTGGCTAGAATTGCATCGAGTACAGCACAAATGCTGAATGCTTCTGCTACATGGAAGAGTAAAATTTACGTGCTTGCACTGACCAACCAGTGTCATGTTCCCTAACGTGCTTTTAAGTTCTTTGGATTGTCTGCCATTCTTAGACTATCATAAAGCTTAGGATGGAATATCTGAAAATTTATTTGGCTTCTCAAGCAGGTTTTACCACTCAGACTGGTCTTTCTGCCACAACAGCTAAGGTGCTACTGGCACCTGACTTTGCTACTTTAAAATTATTTTGGCACAGCTTTGCAGGACAGCCCTTGAAAGTGGTCTAATGGCTGCATTATAGACAGGCTACTGCTTTCAATAAATCTGAAAATCATTGTTTTTGCTGGAGAGCTAAATGTGGATATATATGAGACCAAGGGGGATTCTCATGGAATAAACTTGTAGGGAGAGAAGAGAGAGGCAGTGGAAGCCAGGAGTGGCTTATTCCAGTACCGGTTTCAAGAGTCAGCATGATGGTATAGAGTAGTGTGTATGAGAGACATATATATGTATATATGCACACACACATACATCTCCTGCACTTGCAGAGTGGTTCTTGCTGATGCAAAGAATTGTAAAAATTGTGTTACATATTTAAAGAAGACATTTTTAATCATCTGGATTTACAGTCTAATTTATAAAATCTCAAATCTTCCAGTGATACGCATGCACCTGAAAACTGATGTAAGAGAAGCATAATTACCTGCATAACCACATCCATAAACATATTGCAAAAAAAGTGACAAATGTGTAAGGAAAGGTTAAAAGGACTGACCAATGTAGAGAACTTCTTGAAAAGCAGAAACTAGAGGGCTGTAGTGAGGTTTGTAAAAGTGTAGCACGAGTTAGCTCTTACAGTGGCTCTTTATCCATACAAAAGAGGAACGGAGGACCTCTGTGTAAAGAACACAGACAAACATAGTAAAATTCAAAGATGTGGTTGAGGATTGATAACAAAATCTTCACAATGATATCAAAATAAGTGTTTGAATGACTGAGGAGAGGAATCTTGATTTATTGGCTGATTTGCTGAGGGACATCCATGTTCTGTCATTTGGGTATGTCACTGGAAAATGCTTTTGTAGACATAGGGAAGTATTATTTATTGCAGCTAGACATCTTTGAGAGGGGGTATTCAAACTGTAACAGATGCAGAGGTACTGTTAGGATGGTTTTGGTGAGGGAAAAAATTAGGGGAGACAAGAACAGAATACAGAAAAAGTGAGATCAAGAGGGAACAAACACCAGGAAGAAACAAGAAATGTTTAAAACAAAAAGTAATTTGTGGCAGAAAACTTAAAGGCGATATACATTCAAATTGCAAGAGAGAAGACCCTTAAAGATTAGAGCAATGGAGTTCATTTCCAGGTTTGCAGTCGGAGCCCTAGATTGAGTAATCCAATATGTTTACACTGATTATTGGTTAATATTTAAAGGAGGATATAGGACATAGTTCATCCGAGAGAGTGCAAAATAGCAAGGGATTGGAGATGGTGGCAAACCAGATCATTCCCATTCCTATTTTCCTGGGAGTCAAGTGACACTTCTTTCTTTAGCATGTAGAACATGAAATCCAAGCAACACATTTGCAAAACAGACTTAATCCACTATATGCCCTTAGAACCTTTTGCAAATATTAATGAAACATATTTAATTATCTCTGTTAGACAGATTACTCAAGGCAATTTAGATTGCCACATAAAAAGAGGAATACAGATCCTTGGTTTTAGTTACCATATGGATAATAAAAATACTTGAATGGGATGATATTCAGGGAGATGATATCATTTGACCAGGCTTTTGGATAAACGCTCTTTTCTAAATGCTGTCACAGAATGATGAATAAGTCTATTTTAAGAAATGCTTTCATTGAAAGATAGGAGAGGAAATATTTTTTCCTGAAGTGTTTATACACAGTATCAGCAAAATGTTTTTCTTTTTCTGGAAAACGGACATTATCATCAATCTTATTAAAGTATAAAACATGGAAGTAGTCTACAAATATAAGGACAAGTTAAAGGACTATTTCTCTCTGGAATTTTTGAGTTTTATACTGTTTTCTGATAACAACCAGGATCAGTTAGTAATTTCATCAGGATGTGCTGGCTGTCCTCTTCTGCCCACCTATCTAAAAAAGTAATTGCTAGTATCTGATATAATTTTTTTGAAACACTGTTTAGGGAATCCTCTTGCTTGCGTGAACTCCTGCCTCACTGGGGTAAATATGTGTGGTATTTTTGAGTGAGCAGACTTTTGCTGCCAATAACATAAATGGTAGTGCTTTGGAAGTGTGCTGGTTAGACAGCTCTTCAGAGAAACAAAACCCAATGAATTGAATTCATTTGGCATGCATGGGGCATGAGTTGCCAAAGCCTCCATAGTTTAGGCAACCTATGTGATAATAAACTTCCTTAATCTAATGTTACAAGTTACCTTCACACAGGTTGTTAGTTTTGGGTTTGCTGGTTTTATTAGGTTGTTTTAAAGACTGACTTTGATTTTTAGTGTTCAATATCAACAGCACACTCTTCTTGGCATTTAGAGACAACAATTTCCTTGAATAGGCTATCAGCAACTTGCAATGTTGCGGCACAGACCCTACAGTACCTACCCCAACTACCCAATACAAGGAAATATAGATATAAAATACTGTCAAACAAGTGTTGGCATTGGAGCAAGGCAACTGGCTACGTATGTCCAGAATGTTCTGGTGGATATTTTACATGCTTCATCCAATCTCCTTTCTGACTGGTCCAATGCCTCTTTCCCTCCTTATCCTAATGTATAGAATGCTAACGCTCTTTATGCCTTCTCAGACATATATATGTTCTTGTTTCAATTAAAGTAGAATAACTAAAATAATGCTAGTCAAATGTAGAAACTGTATTAAGAGAGGACAAACTGGTGGCCATCTAGATCAGCAGGGATTCCTCCCATCCTGGTCTGATAGCCCCAGGCTGCTGCAGTTCCCTGCTGCCGGGCCCAGCTCACCATGAGGCTGAGCATGCAATCCCCATGGCTGCATGCAAACACGCTCCAGACTGGCACAGATGACCACCAGGATTTTGCATACAGGCAACCAGTGCCTCTGCAGGCACCACATCAAACCAAAGAGCACACCCACGAACAAGACCCGAGCACACAGCCTAATCCTGTTCGTATGCATCAGCAATCGGATCTTGCACGCTGGGCGCTTGCTGTTGGGTCATGCGTACACATGCACACACAGCCTCCCCATATTTGTGCAGGAATGGGTCTCACCAGTCGCTGATCCACACCTGTGGTCTTCCCCAAGAGCACACCCTTGGCTCTGGTCTCGCCAGTGCCATGCTCCAGATCACTTTTCCCCATTGGTTCCACATAACATCTGCACCTAAATTTGGTGTTTGTGACACCATCACCTAGAGGCCACAAGCCCTGCATTGCAAGACCAGTACAGTCCCCTTGGCACTGTTGGCCTTGCAAGTTCAGTTCCCCAAGGACTGGCTGGGCTTCTTTCAAACGTGGTGATCTTCCACATGGCTCCCTCTCGGCTGCCCATGACACCCAGCCAGCCCTTCCTGCGCTCTCTGCCGCTTGTGGCACTTCTCTCTCTGTTCTGTGTCACAGCTGGCTGTTTCTTTTGATGTGCATTCTGGTTTTTCTTGGTTGATTAGCTGCACCTTAATCTCTGTGTACATAAAAAACCACAAAAATAAAAATGATCCATTATGAAAACAGAAGTTGCTGTGTTTACTGCACAGTCCCAAGAACTGTCAATTCCAAATTCTGTCAATCAACCACTGGGAAATAAAAGGGAGCACAATATGTCACAAGTAAGAGCAAGAGTTTTGTTCTCCCTTTTCCAGTGATGTTTAGATTCTAATTTAGCATTACAACTATTTTAATTCTTTCTAACAGTACTTCAGGAACTCTAATATTTCTTTTTTATATGTGCTTTCTCTGCAGTAAATGAAGATTGTTGTCTAAGCCAGATATTGTAGATTTATAAAAAGCTATACTGCTTTATGTATTCCAAAACCTTGGAAAAACTTGAATGAAATTATCAAGTTCTTCATGATCTCGTTTCTTTTACAAGGGCTGCTGAATACCTCTCATCAGCAGACTCTTTTTAGCTATTTGCAACTTTATATGCCTTCCTTGACTGAGATGAAAAGTTTTGTTTCTTTCTCTTTTCTGAGGCTTAATTGGCATTTTGAAAAACATCTTCCCTTTCCTGGAGAAACAGAAGTTGTTTTGTCAAAATGCATTACAAAGCTTGGTTTCCAATGTTTGAGACAGATGTTTGAAACATGACCCACGCATCCCCTTTCAGCCAGGGATGTAATTTCTGTTGTTGCTGTGAAGTTCTCCCATGTTAAGAGCCTTCTGAAAATTTTGGAAATTGCCAGAAACTCAGAAGGAGCAGTAGTGCCCATGCAGTGTGTCCAAAAATCACGTGGCTAAAAAGAAGTATGCTAATAGTGACTGCTGGGCATCAGAATGGAGAGCTGAGGAGGAAGCTAGGCAAAAATATGGACAACACAATTTGAGGAGGAACTAATGTGAGTGGTAAAGTTGGTGTAACTTCGTTTAATGGGGCAGTCATTAGGAACTGTGAGAGGAGGAGGATTAGGTGGAGAAGAATTGGTCTCACAAGGAGATGGGAGCAGGAAAGATGGAGGACAGGGGAGGTAAAAAATTGCATCTGTAATTTTTTTGCAACACAGTGGCACTGAATCATGGTCCAGTTATGACCTGTAATAATCCTTGCTGTTGTTCTGCTGATTTTATTATAATTTTTTAGAGTATGAATTCTCTGTATTTATGCCTGTCAAGTGGATAGGAACATTAAGTCTGCAACATGAATGTTAATATTTTGTTTTGTCAAATGCCCAAAACACTTAGCCCTGTTTTATGTGCATATATATATTGTTTACATTATTAAAACATTTTTAGAGTTCAGGAATGACATGAGTTAAGTATTGCAGTTCTTGCTAACTGAATCAAAATTTGTCTTATATTAAAATTATATTATTTAGTTGTCCTGAAATGTGACTGCTAGTAGTTAGTTTTAAAGTGCTCATTTCATGCTGTGTTGCTGCTTTTCACAGAGGTGTTATTAGTATTTTAATTATGTATATCATTGCCACTGTCAATATGAGACCACAAGATGAATACAATACAGCTCTCCTGCACAGACTACATTTGTGTTCTGTGTTACTGTAGACCTTTAATTACATAATTCTATAAAATCTGCTGTTGAATTTAGACATTTGTTGTCATCATAGGAAATAAAGAGCCAGATTCTCTGCTATAAGTCAGGTTGGCTTCATTAATGCCAGCAGAGCCCCAGTGATTTACACCAACAGAAATGACACAAAAGCACTTTTTATATTTTACTGCTTCTCCCATGAGTTGTACTATTGCAGTGTTTCATGAGGCTTAGAATAACAGTTCTTTTTCTCTTTTTTTTTTCTCCATCTTTTCCTCTCTGTGCTTTCATTGTTTTATCAGCCACTTGAGCTCAAAAACATCCTTCCTTAGCTTGAGTAAGTATAAAAAATAGTTTGATATTGTAGTACTTGTCCGTAGCTATCATAGAGGCATTTCAATTTTTACTTTTTCATTAGAGATAATAGTCAAAGTGTGCTTTGGGCTTTTGTGAATGGGAAGGTGGCTGCCTGTTGGTTTAGATTTCCTGGGATTCGCAGAAGCTGGCAGAGGAAGCAGGCAGGAGAACCCAAGATGGCGAAAAGAGAGACTGTATTTACAGAAACTTCTTTATATATCCATTAATAATCTGGCAACTATTGGTCAGCAGGGAATCCATCTCCTAAAACCATTGGTCACAGCTATACAACACCTAGTACCAAACACAGAGATTAAGAAAGTACAAAAAATGCAGCTTATCTCTATTCTCCATGAGAAGGAAGAGAAAGATTTCTAAAACAGTGCAACTACAGCTGCCTGTAGCTTTTCTGACTTTGTTCTGCAATCATCCACGTATAAATGCTTATGGGTGTGAATGGATGTCCTATCAGCTCCATAGTAGAACCCAAACTGCCAATAACTGAGCATAATCCTCACTTAATTAGGCCTACTGAGTTCCTCATGGGGACCTTGATGCATTTCTCTTAGGTAAGTGTGTTATGAGGTCGTTCTTCTGGATCAGGGTCTCAGTTGTGACTCAGGAAAAAAAAAGGCCTAGTCAAAAACCATGGTTGTCCCTGCACTGCAGTCACAGCAATGGTTGCTGTGAATCCTGTGATCAGTGCACACCAGTCAGCCTTCACTGAGCTGGCACTGGTACCAGTACAGACCTTGCTATGGCAGCCTCAAGTTTCTGCTGATGTGAAGATGGGCAGGTTAAACCTGTGCTCTGCTCTGCAATGCAGCAGCTGGGCTTCCCATGGCACCCGAGCACACTGCCTGAAAGCTGTCTATAGATTTCAGACTGCATAGATTTCAGACTTCTCGCAGCTCACTACTCAAGTATTCACTTTTACAGATAGTTGTCCTTAGTGATGGACTCAGATTTTCAGCCTGACCTGTCTTGTGATGGAAATACTCTCTAGGGATGTAGTAGTCTTTTCTGCATGGGAGAATCTCATATATTTTGTTGCAGTTAACAGGCTCTATCTTGTACTCCTGGGTTGCATCAGCAATAGTGTGGTCACCAGGACTAAGGCACTGATTGTCCCCCTGTACTCAGCATGGGTGAGGCCACGCCTCAAATCCTGTGTTCAGGTTTGGGTCCCTCACTAGAGGAAAGACATGGAGATGCTAGAGCAAGTCCAGAAAAGGGCACCGAAGCTGCCGAAAGGTCTGGAGTACAAGGCTCATGAGGAGTGGCTGAAAGAGATGGGATTATTTAGCTTGGATTAGAAGGCTGAGGTGGGACCTTATCACTCTCTGCAACCACCTGGAAGGAGGCTTTATCCAGGTGGGGGTCAGTCTCTTCTGCCAGGTGACAGAGTGAGAGGAAGTGGCCTCAAAGTTGCACTAGGGGAGGCTTAGATTGCATGTTAGGAAAATTTCCTTCATGGAAGGCATTGTCAAGCACTGGAACAGGCTGCCCAGGAAAGTGATTGTGTAACCAACCCTGGAAGTATTCAAAAGACATGTAGCTGTGGTTTAGTGTTGGGCTTGGCAGTGCTTGGTTAATGACTGGGCTCAGTGATTTTAAAGGCCTTTTCCAACCCAAATGATTCTGTGATTCTGTGAGAACTTGCAGCTTTATTCTGTGAATAATTGTTCTTTCAGCTTGGGTGCTATTTTGGATCAAATAAAATGTAATGTGTGTTACTGTTTCTTCTCTTCCTGGTTGTTCCCTGTCTAGAACAAAAAGTACTCTACTTCTTCAGTAATTCACATTTTTCTACACAAAAGGGCCCGTTCAAAGCTAGATTCACAAAAATGCCTGAAGATTAGAAACTGCATTTGCTTTTCAAAGTGATTCATGGCTTTGTGTTGGTCAGTTTTGTCATCTACCTGGTGAGATAAGCTCATGATTCCTGTTCCCCACACAAGATCATCCAGCACTCGGTATTCCTGGCCGCAACGGTACAGCTTCATGTTGCATAAATGTGGATTAAATGCTCACTGAAGCAGAGCAAGGACCAAGTGTGACACTTGTCAGATGACTCATTTGGCCTTGCTTCAGCTTGCCTGTGGGTAATGTTTTGATGAGATTTAACTGATGGACTTTACAATACAGCCTTATGCTGAACGGGTGACAGTCATTCTCCAGTGCCATGGGAGCTTGCTGGATGCCCAGACCCTGGGAAGCTGAGGAAAAAGCTGGGGCTTTTTCCAGTCCAGGAGACTGCTTCTTCTGGGAAGGAGTGAGCCCAGTTCGAGTCCCAGATACTTCACTCCTGTGATGATTTGGAGTTTTTTACTTCAGCAAGTAAAAAGCCTGTACCAGGCCCTACAGCAGTTAAAGCAGGACTGGCTCATTGCTTTCCAGGACTTTGGTTTTATGGGGTAACTGAGGGATTGCATCCCAGATGTCCTTTCTTTTATACTCTCTTACAGGGAATATTAGGAGGCAGAGAGCAGCTGTGCCACTTTCTTTATGGATAATGACAAATCAGGAAAAATTGGTGTTGTGCACATGTAACTAGCGTGGAAATGCAGTAAGATCTATTCTAACCTCTCAAGAAACCTGCTCTGCTACAAAATAAGCTCTTGATCTTCAATATATTTCTTTGAAAGCTTTCTTTGGAGTTTAAATAATTATTTTTCCATTCAGTAAAGTGGAACAACCCCATACCTTGTAGACTGAAGGCAAGAAAGGAGTCTGAAATAGTTAAAAAAGTTAAAAAATTAATTGCCTTGCAACACACCCTACTTTATTTTAATAAACCTTCAACTAAGTTGCATTAAAAGATCTTGTTTTGAATTTCTTATGCAAAATCACTTAGAATTTGGTGATTTATTCTGTGTATATCCTCAAAACATTTTTTCAGAATCAATGTCATAGAGGTCTTTTTACCCCACTCTATCCTTCCTTTTCCACATTTGACAAAGTATTTTTTTGAAGTAAACAATAATTTTGTATGTGTGCTATAAGCCTTAAAGAGGGTGGTTCAGAGGCTGGGAAAATATGAAGTGTTTAGTGTTTATCCTTAGAAAAGAAGCATGCATTCCTAGACATCTGAAAAATCTGGATCTATGGTCAAGCATAGCTTAAATGGTGAACATGAATAATAGTAATAATAGTTTTGGGTTTGTTTTTTTTTTAGTCCAATTATATGGCTAATGGCTAACACGCATCATTACTTTTTGTTGCCATTATCATGTCTTTTCTTAGGGGAAATAATGTTTGAGAAGGAAGTCATATATCCCCCATGTGATTTATGTTCGTATAAGTATGTGTATGTATACAGAAAGCATTGCCTTTCTTTGAGGTATAGTTAACTATAAAACTAATTTGCCACAATTCCTTGTTTGGTCTGTAACAAGTAGTAGTGCTTTACTCATACACTGCCACATATTTTACCTGTATTATGTGATTTGTTCCATTCAGCTTGGTTTCTTTCCTAGAAGTACTTTAGCCTGTGTTATTTGGCATGTACAGAATAATGCAAGCTATTTTAAAAATGTTTATCTAAGGTTAGTGATTAAAATGTTATTAGATACTATAATGTTTTGTTTTGCATTTGCAGTAAGGTTGTATTTAGAAATTGAGGGTTACCGGCTCTTTGGGAAGGCCATGATGGAAAGGCAAGGGAGAGGTGTCATCTTTTACATGAAACACCAGCTGGGAAGTAAAGAGCTCTGCTATGGCAATGGGAGGTGAGGCGGATCAGTGTGTATAGCTCTGGACTGGCAGGTAAAACCCACATGGGTGATGCTGTAGAGAGTCACTGTCGTGGTTTAGACCCAGCCAGCAGCCAAGCCCCAGGCAGCCACTTGCTCACAGCCCCACCAGGGGAGAGGATCGGAAGGGTAAAAGATAGAAGACTTGTGGGCTAGGATAAAGACAGATTAATAAGGTGTGCCTTCTTTGCTTCAGTCTTTTCTGGGCTGTATGAATTACAGACCCCTAAGAGCAGAGGGAAAGTCTGGAGCAAATTCCTGTCCTTTGAGCAGGGTGATCAGGTTAAGGAACGCTTAAAATGGATGCAAACAAGTCTGTAAGGACTGATAGATCCATATGTGACTGTTGAGGGAACTGGCTTATTTCAATGTGAGGCCATTCAGCTATCCTGAATGTTCCTGAAAGTGGGTAAAAAACAAATATCATGTCTCTCTTCCAGAAGGGCAAGGAGTGGGATTTGGGGAACTCCAGGCTGGTCAGCCTCACCTTGATTCCAGGGAAGGTGATGGAGCAACTTAACCCAGAAAGGATTTCCATACACAGGAAGGACAAGAAGGTGATCCAGAATAGTCATCGTAAATTTACAAAGAGTAAATCATGCTTACGCAATCTGACAGCCTTCTAAAATGATGTGACTGATTTGAAGGGAAAGGAGTGGATGTTGTTTATTTTGACTTTAATGAGGTTTTTAACAATCTTCCACAACATCGTCCAAGATGAAGCAAGAGTGAAACAGGTGAGGTGGATGGAAAAGTGGCTGAGTCGAGAGGGTTGTGATCAGTGGTGCAAAGTCCAGTTGGAAGTCAGTCACAAATGTGGTACCCCCGAGGTTGGTGCTGAGCTCAGTATTGTGTAACATCTGCATTTATGTCTTGAAGGATGAGGTAAGGTGCACTCTCAGCAAGGTTGCAGGTGGTGAAAAAAAAACAGCTGGGAGGATTGATTGGGTGTGGTGCTGTTAAGAGACCTTGAGAGGCTGGAGAAACAGGCAGGCAGGAACCTGATGAAGTTCAAGAGGGGGAGATGCAAGGTCCTGCACTGGTGGAGAAACAACCCCATGCACAAGTATAGGCTTGAACCTCTGGAAAGCTGCTTGGCAGAAGAAGAGTGTTTCTGCTGTACTCCAAGCTGACCATAAACTAGGAATACACTCTTACAGCAATGGCAGCCAACAGCATCCTGGGCTACATTAGGATGTCTGCTGCTAGCAGGTCAAGGAAGGTGATTTTTCCACCCTGCTCAGCACTGGTGAGGCTGCACCTGGAATTCAGTTCCCCAGAGAGGCTGTGGAGCCTTCATTGTCTCTGATTGTACTCTGAATCCATCTGGACACATTTCCGGACAGCCTGCTCTAAGTGGCCCTGCTTGAGAAGGGTCTGGACTAGATGATCTTAAGAGGTCATTTCCAGCTTCAGTTGCTCTGTGGCTCCATAGCTTCCCTGACATACCTTCTCATCTTCCAGCAATCTGTTAGTAGATTGCTAGTGCTTCCTGGGCAGAAGTTGTGCTCAAAGAATGTTTGCATTTTGACCAGAAATTTTTTGATGGTTGTTAGGTGTATTTAGAGGGCCATGTTTATGAATCTTTCTAGACATGATACTTCTATTAATGTGTGTAGAATGAGACACAAGATGATGATACACTTAACACCCCAAAACCTCTGTTATCACCATTTTAATTGTTGCTATCAATTAATTTGCACTAGAGCTGCTAGACACTTTCTCAAAAAGATCCTATTATTGTAGACACCATTGAGAGAGAAGGCTTTGTAAATTAAGTAGTAGTGTATGATGTTTTTAGGGACAAGAATTTGATGGGGCCACCAGATGAATTATTAGAATGGTCCTTGACGTGCTCATGCATGTGCGTCTTAACACTTTCCAAATAAACTGTGACGATGGTTGGGATTTAGCATAATCTGTAGGGGTCTTGTAGCCCCCACAAGACATTTTGGACATCATGCCTTCTGTTGTGGAGGTTAAGAGAATAACGGCAATGAGAAGTACTGTGCAGTAATAATGTTAGCATAGGCTGCTCTGTGCCACTTGCTTTCAGAGTCAGTGAACAGCCTCTGGCATAACTAATTTATTGGTATTGCTATAGTGACAGAAATGTTCCAGGCCAATAGTGCTTGCATATTACTGGGAAATACATAGAGGAGAGGTTGGGGATACTGGGAGTTTTTTAGTCCATTTGCAGAACAAAATCAGTTATCTGTTGAGAAGGACCTCAGAAATTATAAATGAGGAAGTGTTGGAGAGCACTTCTATCTTAGTAAAGTTCCATTTTTATTTTTCACTGTACATGAATATCCATTTTTGGCAGTTATCCAGCTGGCAGAAGTTATTTTTTGCCGAAGGAGTATTTTTTTTTCCTAGAGAACCCATGTTAAAGAAATTACTTCTCTTCAAGGCTTGGTAAAAGATACTTTAAACACATGCTATGTAAACTTGAAAAGGTGCACTATGTTGTCATTGAATCTTACAAAATGCATGAAGAGCAATGTTATTACCAAGCTGCTTTAGGCTTTGCATTGGTTAAGAATTTCACTGCAGCCGTCAGCTGCTGTGGCCATCAGCAAAGGCAATGCCAGTCAATGACAGGCTTTGGCAGGTAAGAGCTGCAGTGCTGATAGGAGCAGGTATGCTTTAAAGAGAGATTTCTCATCTGAATGGCAGGGAGTCAGTGAAGGGGTTTGTTACCAGGCTTGATTTATGTGCCACAGTATCTTGCTTGGCACCTTATTGTTATAATGAATTATTCCTCTATAGAAGGCCTTAGGAATTCCTTTGAGATCTGCAAGCACGTGTTGACTCTGTATTAAGGCTCGTGATTAGTTAGTTATACCATATCTTTGATAAACAAGCAAAATAGCAGGACTTTTCCATGGAAGTTTATCCCTGTCATTGAGGCAGAAAATGTCTTCTGGTTACCTCTCAGTTGTTCTAAGGAGACCCAAAATATGTCTGTCTGGTTTTGATTGTTGTGAGCAAGCTTGTGGCATTTTAGACTTTTTATATGTAAAAGTCACCAAAGCATTGATAACACCACAGGTTGCAAAGCAAAAAGGTGCAGAAACTTCACCTGTCCAGAAGCTTCAGAGGGATGCATAGAAAGCTTCATCTACTTTCCACGTATGATTTATCATGATCTGTAGCTGCCTTACTGAGCAGAGCAGCCAAGCAGTATTTTCAAGATGAAATGTTCTGATATATATGGTTGAATTTAATCTGATCTAAGATAAGGTAGGGAAAATATGCCTATACCCAGCATATTATCCACTGTGCAGTACATTAAAAACAGTCAGAGAAACCCTCCCTAAGAACAGTGAATAAATTTGTGCTGGGAGTGTTTTTGTAACTGTGATAGATCTAGAAATAGAACTGAGGCAGTGTTGTTAGCAGAGATAGTACCTTTTACTGGGATGACAGAGATAGTTTGGGGAAAAAAACAAACCAAACAAAACCAAAACCATGCTTTTGGGCAACAAGGTCCTCTGGTTAAAAGCTTACTTGTTTTTTTCAGCTACGTAAGTTGCTCTAATAACTTGCTATTAGGCAAACTGGGACTCAAAGTAATTTTTTTGTTCCTATAAGCTTTCCTTTACTGCCATTCTTACAAAAATACAATCGCTGCCTAAATAAATAGGCACTGCCCTTATAGCCTTGCTGAAAAGCAGCATGCCTTCCAGTATGCATGAATTTGTTATGACATCCTTTATACAGCATCCATTAAGATCATTAGGATCTGAGCACTCCCCAGAAGTGCTCCCCAGGCAGTCTCTGTTGGACCTGGGGTCTGCTTTGCTGTGTGATTGCTCACGGGTCAGGCACATGCTGGGGAGTGTGTTTCTGGTGCTGCCATTGGTGCAGCTGAGCTGTGCTTCTGGAGCTGGCTGGACTAGGAACCTGATGTGCTGAACTATATCCAGATAGACCCAAAAATAATTTTACAAGTTTCCACTAGTAGAAGACACGGGCTAGTCAGAAGATGCTTGCCTTACAGTGTCTCCTTAGTGGGTGTGCTTTCCCACAAATTGAAGACCTAGCTCCCAGCCAGTGAGATCTCAGCCTTAATTTGAAAATACTCTGAGAGCTGGCAGCTAGAGCCCAGGACATCAGATCCCTGGCATACCAGACTTGATGCTCAGGCTTGGAAAACATTGTGCAGTGTGAATTGAGACTTGAGTCTGAATGCAATGGGTGCCTTACCTAGGCTTTCAAACTGATAAAGGCAGTCCTCAGAGCAGCTGTCTGCCTTGTCATCCCCTGCACAGCTGAATTCAAACTTTGGAATGGTGCTCTGAGCTCATCAGCATGAGTTCATTCCTTCCTGCAGGACCACTGTCCCTCTGATTATGGCACAATTGAGTGGTGTGAAACTTTGTATGGAGCAGGTGATGATGAGAGCAGCATGTTGGATCTTCATTTGCTGGTTTTGGCTTTTGTTGATACCATGAAGTAAGTCTTCTCTATATTCTTCTAAGACCATAAATAATTTAGGATGGAGGTAATTTTCTTTCCTGAGATCAGGTCATTTGTCCATGATTTCACTTTTTTGGCACAGAAACATGTACTGCACTGCTTAGCATGCTTGTACCAAAGCTGAGCTTTCAGAGGCTACTCCAAAATTAGGAAGGACAAAGTACTGCATCAAACCTCGTTGCCTTCTGATCCAAGCACATAATGTACTTACAAAAGATTATTAGTATGCAAAACCTCCAAATACTACTTTTTTTAAAGTTCAGTGTTATATTGAATGTAGGACAGCACTTTACCATATTTAGTAAACACTGTCCACATTGCTTTGTCGAGCCAGCAGCATCAGTCATAGGATACAATTATACAAGATAAGCTTTATTAACAAATTCAAATTTATATGATGGATCTCCTTGCTTTGTAGACTCATCTGCTTTGAAGTTTCTTCGGATCAATCATTAGCATATCTATACCTACTGAAGAATTCTCTTTTTCATCTTTTAGAGGATATGTCTTTCTGGCTAAAAACACAGCCATTTCATTTCTTTAGTTTCAGTTTTTATAGTACAGTCTGCCATCCAATTTAATATTTATCAGTAGTAATAACTGACTGCCAGGGTATTTTCAACATTAATTCCGGGTGTCTGTGCACTGGAAAGTCCTGCATTCAGAATTACTAAGCAGACTATGCAGACAGACACTTTGGCTGTAACTTGTTTGCTCATTTATATACAGAAGAATGGAGATGAATAGCTAATTTTGCTGCAGAGAGTTGTCTGCTTTGAATCCCAAACGCTCCGTATTTTATAACTCCAGGAGCCTGGTCAAACCATTGTAGCAGTCTCCCAACTGGTAGAGGGATTAATTATTCCAAGCTTCATTTTTTTTTCTCTCCCTGCAACTTTCACTAAAAGAGAATCTGAATCATTATTTAGAAAGCAAATTAAATACTTCCAGCATGACTGATTTAAATTTCTCCTAAGAATTACACTGCAAGTGTAGTCTAGGCTGAAGATCCATAAAGGAAAGCACATAGAAAGGCAAAAAAGACACACTGCAGCAGAGGATCTGGATATGCAGATTTTCCCGACCGGTTTGTGCCATATTGTTTCAGTCTAAGGTATTGATTTGACCCTAACAGCACATAAAATGCAGGTTTATTCACAGCTGTTAGGTATGGAAGCTGCATTGCAGCCTCAATTTTACAAGAGCTATGCAAAATTGAAATGAAAATCCAGTCTTCTGTTTGCCCTTAGTTACAGCTACGAGGAGATCTAAGAGGAAGAGACAGTTTTTGTTCTTGTAGAAAACATTCAGCTCATGCTCATGTTTTATTTCATCTGGCAACATGTACACAGCTTCAGGGTTGGATTAGTGTTGGCTTCTCCTCCAAGGATCTAGGCTCCGCTGTTGATCTCCCAAGCAGTATAGTCACAGTATCTGTGAGAAAAGAGGATGCTGATGGCCATGCACTGGGATCCCTACAAAATGGCTTTAACTGGGCTTGTGTGTGCTGGAGTAATTAGAACTCTTTAAAATTAGAAGTTGCTTTAGTCTCGTTACTGTGAATTAACAGTGCCTCACCTACATTTTACGGGGAAATGCAAGAAGAACAGGGAATGCAGGTTGGTGGAGTACACTGAAGATGGCAGTGCAGTGTTTGATGGATGGCGAGATGATAATGTTTTCAAGGCTTCTCAGTGTTTTTCTACTTCCCACAAAGATTACTTTTGTCTTGCCTGTGCTGAGTTTTATTTAGGTGTTACCGTAAGTCAGGCTGCCTGTGGATTCAGGAAGGAATGAAGTCCTGATTGATGTTTGAGCTAAGCTTTAAGAAACCATCCTGGTAGGAGAAAAACAAGTGGGGTTTTCTTCTTTTTTTCAGTCTCTGGGTGGAATCTGGAAGAAAGTTATGGAAGTTATGGAGGTTTCTAGAAAGTTTTCCTTGTAATTTTTCCTACACTAATAGAATGTAATGTGACAGGTATAAATGGAGTGTTCCCAGTGGTCCAGAAATTTGACTGTGAATTTTGTCTTGGCAGTAGCCACACTTTTCCCACACTGCACGCAATTAAGAGGAATAGAGGAGCTGCTGATGAATGGCTTCTCCTCTGATGTCATCTCTACCAACTCTCCTTTCCTTCCCATTTCTCCTTCTGTTGCATGGTTTGACTATGAAAAAAGGCAGCCTGGACTTGGTGTGCTTGTGTTCCTTGGGGCTTTTTTCCTCTGACATTTTTACTCTTTAAAGAATGTATATGTGGCCTGGGGTTTAGCTGGATTTTGGTTGCTGATTTTTTCCCTCAAAATGATGCTAGTGAGGATGGGATTCTTCCTTCTTACCTGGGTATTCTGAATTGTTGCCATGCATCTAGCTATTTTTTAAAGAAAAAAATTTGAGGTTTATTTTAAAAATGGTTTTATTTTCCTATCCTTCTGTCTTAGCAGAACAGAAGAGGAGAAATTTCATTGAAGAAGTGTAACAGAAAGATTTATTGCAGATTTTTTTTTATTTTTGCTGCAGTTCCAAGTTTTTTTTTCTGGTTTGTTGTGGGGTTTGTTCTTTTTAATAAACTATGTATTTGTATTTGGATTAGGTCATAATTGGGAGGTAGAAATACATGACTTACAATTGGCAAAACAGCAATCTGCATAACTCTACAGAATGTGGATGCAGATGCTTAAATGTGACTTCTTCTAAAGCACATTTTGTTCCTACTGTTTCACTTATAACAAAACTATAATGGACACACATAAGGTCCCCTGAATTGTTGATGCTTTAATTGATCTTATTCTTTCTACAGAAGAGAATAAGTAACCATGTTCTACGAGGATATGAACTCGATTTAAAATGTTAAAATTTTTCCAACATTTATTCCTTATGATTATGAACATAAGTAGGAGAGAGTAGAGTTTGATAGAACATTGAGTAGGTTAATTGCCCATCACTGAAGAAGGCTTGTTGTTTTCTCTTGCCAGATGTTTTAATTAATTTTAGAGAATAGTAGGGTTTTGCTTTTTTTAAATTCCAGTTGTTTTAAATCAATTGTGAGAATGTATGACTCTTGTTTCAAAACAGAACTTAGAGGGTAATTAAATTTCCTGATATGATAGTTTTTTCTCTCCTACCCCCAAATGTGAATTATGTAGGTTTTGAAGTTAAACTGCTTGTCAGAAATGAGTAAAAAACTTCTCCAATTAATCTTTCTGAGTTTTTGATTTCTGGAATAACAATTTGATTTGCATATTTTGTTAAACAAAAATATGATTAAATTATGAAAATGTGTTCCATTTATAGACTAGACTCTCTGTGATCCAAAAATATAAAGGTTGGTTTGTTGAGTAACTAATGATGGGAAGGGCTGTCTTGCTTTTGAGGAATTTTTGTGCTTCCTACATAGACTGGCTTCTTATTCTATTAAAAATTGGTCTACTGAATGTCCAGAAAGTTATTCCTTAGTTTTACTCATAGGCTGTGACATGACCAAGACGTGCGTAATTTCTGGATATGTCAAGCAAAGATATTGTGTGTAGAATAGAACCATAAAATCGTTAAGTTTGGAAAAGACCTCTAAGATCTTCAAGTCCAACCATTAGCCGAGCACTGTTAAGTTCACCACTAAACCACGTCCCCAGTTTTGCACATCTTTTAAATACCTCCAGAGCTGGCTCCTTGGACAGCCTGTTCCAATCCTTGACAAACCTTTTGGTTAAGAAATTTTTCTAATATCCAGTCTAAACCTCCTCTGGCACAACTTGATGCTGTTTCTTCTAGTTCTATTGCTTGGAAGAAGTGACTTACTTGGAAGAAAAGGCTGACCCCCAAGTTACTACAACCTCATTTCAGGTAGAGAGTGATAAGGTCTCCTCTGAGTCTTCTTCAGACTAAACACTCCCAGCTCCCTCAGCTGTTCCTCATAAGGCTTGTGTTCCAGACCCTTGGTGAGCTTCACTGACCTTCTCTGAAGTCAGACAGTTTGGTTTGGCTTGGCTTCTCATTCCTTGGTGGAAATGCTCTTTACCTTTATAGCAGACATTTAAAACTGATATTCAGTATGCTTTGTATGGACACTAAAATGAGGCCACACTGTATTTTCTAACGAGTTGAGGTTTTTCTGCTATAATTAGGCAGACATTTCCCCCTTTTTCTTTTTTTTTTTTCTCCCATGCGCCATGCCATGTAGTTTAAATTCTACTCTATGTTTTAAGGGCCACTATGGTTTAGTGATTCTCTGTGAAAATTAAAGCACTTTGGGCCAGGAAGTGTTATCTAACTAGAAAAGCACTGTTTTATAGAATGCCCTATGTAGTGGAAGTAATTTAAGCAATAGTTTGGGGCTTCGTCACTGGAATGTTTCCTACAAAGTTGATTTATCCTCATGGTGGGGACTGCAGCTTAATGGGGCCTAAATTTAGCTACTGCTATGTAATCAGATCATGTCATGAATGATGTTTAAATAACTGTGTAGTTCAGCACTTATCTTGGTTTTGTGGTAGTTTTATTTAAAAACGAAAACAAAACCCTTGTTTTTATATGGCTACCAAATACCACTTCTTCTGTGTAGTCTGGAACCCCAGATCAGCCTGAGCCTAAGCAGACCAACACTTACAAGATAAAGTAATTTACATTTACTGTCAATGGCTCCGATCCGTCCTTATTCTTAGGTTTCAGAAGATAAGAAATTAATATATTTCAGAATGTTAGTTGTGGCTTATTTTCTTCAAGTTTGGCGTGTTCTGTCAATCTGACCTGTCTATGCACAGAAAGAGTCATGACAGTTTGCAGGCTGAGCACTTGTACTGCAGGTGTGTAGTATCAGTAACTAAGATTTTGTTTTAATTATATTTGGTTTTTTGAAAGTCTGAGTCTGCAAAGTCTTTGTTTCAGCTCTGTATTTAATGTCAGAATTGCACCAGTGTTGTTTTTCATTTTAAAAAAATCCAAATCCAAAAATTCTAAAATATTTTTTGTACTTTCTCAGTTATGAAACCTTGAAGGCCTTTAATTATGTTTTACATGAGATGGGGCTTTGCAGAGTTTATCAGCTTTAGCTTTCAGAACAAGAGTGACATGTCTGTGGCTTAAAAAAAAAGCAAACCATCTGTAGAATTGTTCTGAACTCCAAAGTGAGGATTGTCATAGTTTGGAATTAACTGCTTGCCTTACTAAGAGCTTCTACTGTTTACAGTGAATTGGGATTTGTTGAAATAAACAGGGAGATTTGATGTACTGATCAGCCTGGCTGCAACTTCCATCATAATTTATTTTTTTGTGCCCAGGTTACATAACACTTTTGTTTGACCTTCTTCTTCACCTGTAAGTAAGGGGTTTCTATCTGAATAGGCTTCCCTAGAGCAGCTCTCAATCCAGTTTGACTCCAATACATCTGTTTTGAAATGCTGGATATTATCTTTTTTCTCCTTCACCTCTTGAGGAAGCTTGGCAGTTATGAATTCAAGGAGGCAGTGATTCTTGTACATCATTGCCATGCACAGTGTCTTTAATAATATTTATATAGATACTACCAAACATAATGGATTGGTAGTTGGGCAGCTTCTCATATGTAGGAAAATAGAAATTTCCCACAGGCATTGGGAAGAGCTCTTTTGATGTAATGAAGCTGCAATATGATCTGGAGCACCCCTATTTCTAAGATATATAAAATATCCTGTGGTTACCAGAAGTGTTCTCACTTAGAAAGGTTGGTTGCTTACTTTGGAATGAAAAAGTAAGCCCAGAAAAATAATTTAGCCATTTATGCTTAACTATAGAGAATAATGTATCGGGAAAAAACCAAAGATCAAACATACCTGATTTTTTTCTCCTTTCAATATCCTATGCTTAATTTTTGCATGACAGCTCTATCTGGCAGCTTCACATCCCATCAGTGCAATCTGTCATTCCAGATTATTTCAATGAAGTTCTCTTTCTCATTTTTCATTTGCTGAAAAGTCATAATGGCATGCTCCCAAATTAGCAGTCAAGAAGAGTAATCCTCTCTATTTGTATTTGTTAAAAGAAAGGAGAAAGGAAGAGATGGTTTCTTTGTTTCCTCTTTGTCCTTAAGGCTTTCTCCAGTTACAGAACTAGATTTGCTTTGAAGACTAAATGTGAAGACTTTGTTATAGATCATGAAGGCTTGATTTTGGGACCTTAGTGAGGTATTATGAAAATCTTTTCAATTCATTCTATTCACCTTGGTTACTTGCAGATCCCTTTCTGTCTGGTAGCTGGAGAATTAAAGGTTTTCCTTGCATTCATTATATCAGTGCGAGAGTTGGACGTCCGTATAAAAGCAACTTCCTAATCTTTCCTGGGCTTGAATTCCCAGTGAAGGGAACTCATACCCAGCATGGGGAACTGGAGACAGCTTATTGTACTGATGTACAGACTGTACTGATGTACAGACTGCTTCTCTGTGTTACCCTGAACTCGGACAAACTCGGTGTTTCTATCTGGGTTGTTGTGTTGCCCTTTCCAGCCTCCTTCTGGGTGCAGAGCTGTACTGACCAGAGTGATACAGGGGTTTATATCCCTGAATCTTTAAACACTTGCTGCTCAATAAATAAGCAGCTGCATATTGAGTACCTGCAGTTAATCAACTAAACGCATATGTTGGTATTTCACCTGTTCTACTGCTGCCAGCTGATACTCAGTTTCCACCTGAGAAAGGCTGTGCTTTGCTGAAGAGGCACTAGGTGAAATGCTAGGTTGTTGTGGTGCCATCAGAAGGGCTAGTTTGGGTTCAGGAGCCCTCCACTGTAACTGGAAAGGAAGGAAATGAGTAGATAATTCAGAGCCCGTTCTGTGACCTGCTCATCCATTCAATTGCTGAAGGAATGAGGAAGATTAAGTTCAAAAGAGAAACAAATGGGGTTTACTCCTGCTGTAACCGCTTCTCTCCATATGCTCATAACAGTACTGAGTTCCCAAGAGCTAGGCAGGTACAGAACTGTTGAAGCAGGGGCTTCAGTATTTCAGCTGTTTGTTCTGCCAAGCCCAGCTGCACCAGGGGGTTACAGCGGGCACATTAAATCTGGATTCTGTCTTCTTACTGTGTTACCAGGTTACCCACACTTAGTGTTTACGGAGACTGACATGTGCATGTTGGAGCAAGCTTCCAGCATTGCACCAGACAAGATTTTTTTAGTTAGTAGCTTTCCTAATCTGATCAGCACCTTAAAAGCTATTTCCATGCTGCTTCTCCTCCCTCGTTCTTTTTATAACATTTCAGTTGGACAAATTGTTCGTGTTGAGTTGGAGATGGCAGCTCCTTTTCCTCGCTGGATGGGAAATGCTGGCGCCCCTCAGCACAGGTCTGTGCTGTTTGTTGCAGAGCTGGGCCAGGCAGGGCTGACAGATTGCTCTTGATGGGGTTCGTGTGAAACCTCTAAAGCAGGATGAATAGGAATTGTTTGTTCTGTTTTCCAGAGGACACTCTCAGCCCAAATGGATTTATTGTGCATTTGCAGGTTGGGGTTTTTTTCATTTTTCTATGTCTGTAGCTGCAACAGCATTTATTGATGCATGTGCAGAACATAATGAAAAGCTGCACTTCAGATCATCTTTAAAGGCCTTAAAGTAGTTCTTTATCCTAAATGGAGTAGCTCAGATGACATTAAGAAAAATGCTTTTTGTGGGGATAAAACCAAGGTGTACTTCAAATCCTAACCCAGTAAGTGTAAGAAATTCCTGCCCTGGAGGAAAGCCAGTGATTCTGATTCCTAGCAGAAACATCTTGCACAGTTTCCTTCCTGGAGCACCTTGGCCAGGCAGGTGGCCAAACTCCCTGCCTCCCTGGGCTGTACCACCAGCTCTTGCATAGGCAAGAGTTGTCTTGTGGAAAGGCTCCTTTCAGGAAGGAAATGCCAGTGACTTTGTGGCATCCTAAATCTCTTTTCCGGGAAAAGGCAAGGCCCAGTTGGTGGTCAAACCAGCTAATGTTAGCCATTTGCCATTTCTGCTGCCTTGCTCTCTCCTACATTTTGGATTACCCTGTGTCTGCACAGCTCCAGCAGAGGGCTTGCCCTGGAATTGCCTGTGGGAGGTAGTTCATCCATAGCTTCATCCATGCAGTCTAGTACATATGAGTATTTTGTGAGCTTCTCCTGGCTATGAAAACCTGCTTAAGAATGGATCGCTGAATCTCCTTTCATTTACACGCTTTGAAACCAAGAGTATTTCTGCTGAACCTGGTGTCACCCAGGTGGGAAAACTTTGCTGGGACAGAAACTGGGTGCAAAAGTGCCGTTCAGCAGCATGTGGGAGCATAACTGCGCGTTAGGGGGGTGGGCTGTCAGGTGCATTATGTGCTGTATGTGCATGGCTGCAGTTCAGACTTACTCGTCATTGGCACAGCCATGCTGTCTGTGCATTTTGGGCACTGAATCAGACAGGCTGGCATCGTGCTCAGCTTCCAGGGGAGGCAATTCCAGCATTCAGGCGGCCCTTTCTCCACCAATTTTCACTGAGATGTTGCTGTGCAATTTCTGCTATTTGGCTGATGCCTGTAAAGTCCCATCACAATACAGATGGCAGGAAATCCAATGTTCATCGTGCACAGAACTCTTGAAATGTTTGTGGCCATCCTGAGAGAAGAATAATTTCGAAAGAGAACCTCTCTGGAAATCTGTAGATGCAATACTCAAAGCAAACAACTGCTAGTCTGCAGTTGGGGCTTGAGGCTTATTTCCATGTCTTTGTGGGATTCAACTATAGAAGTTTGTTTTCTTCCCAATATAAAACATTCATGTATAGAATAAGGCAGAATGCAGGAACATTCACATTTTACACATGTAATAATAGGAGCGCTAATTGTCATTGTGATTTACATTTTCAGTGTGTTTTTTCCAGTGCCTGTCTGAAGTTGAGCATAAATTTTTAGCCCCCTAAATTTGTATTCATGTCAGTTTTATTCACTGCAATTTTGGTTCACTTTGCTTTGCTTTAGATTGCAGATCATGCCCAACAGTGGAAGAGTGGATTCTGAAATTTTTTTACGTGTCAGATTTCCCTGTATCCAATTTTATCAAAAAAGCTGTCACCAACTTCTTCTGAAACCAGCAAACCTTTTTCTTTCTAATTACATTTTTACCATATGTTCATCCAGATGGCATATGCCAAACATTTTCTGGGGTGTTATAAAATGACCTGACTTTGGAGGATTTAACTGTTGAAGAAGCTAAAAAAAAAAAAAAAAAAAAATTAGAATTGACACTGGGGCAAAAAAGTAGTCCTAGAAAGAAAGAAAGAAAGAAAAAATCTCAATAATATTCCCAGTTGCATTTGTGGCGGTGATACTGAATTCTCGGTATATACACCTGCAAAAAAACAGCGAAAATGTAAGTAATGTTTTCTGGAAGTGTTAAAAGTTGACTCCTTTTTGAACCACTGAAAATAAAATTTTTGTCTGTTGAATATGTCTAAAAAAAATTCTGGAGCTGTGAGCGACTCTCTGGTTTCTTGCAAAATGGAGCAAAAAAGAGTTTGTCAAGCCACCAGATTCTCTGTAGGAGCAGCAGTTTTACTGAGCAATGTAATAACTACTTGTGCACTTTTTTCTTGAAATATAATTTTCAAGTAAAAGACCGTGGATGCATGATTTTCACACTTGTGTCCTAGTTCTTAATAATTCTTGGGGGATTTCTTAGAGAAAATAAATTAACTTGGGATATACTGAGAGGTGCCAGGAAGAAATGAACGAAGGAAAATATTTTTCATATTTAGCTACTAGTTAAGCTAAACAAATGAAGATCAGTTTTTCATTTTCTGGAGAGTTTGCATATTTCTTTGTCTCTATGACAGTTCTCCTTTAACTGAAGTTGTTGTTTTTGTAGTATTTCCAGATTATCAAACAGAAAAATATAAAATACCTGCATGTTGTTATCAGTTTCCATAAAAGTGTCTCAAGTCTCAAACCATTTTACTTAGTGCTAATTCCCGAAGAATGGTGATTGAATGAGAATCAAATTTACTTTCTTGTGTTCTACAGTAGCTTTTTCAACTCCCAGGAAATTTTGAGTGCACAACCCAAGACACTGGAAGGGGTATGAAGAGCTGGTTCTGGGCCAGGATGGGCAGAGGCTCATGGCAGGGATTGAGATGGACCCTTGTAAATGAAAATTTGTTCAGTGTCCTTAACTTGCACAGATCCTGTTGAAAATCACAACTGCAATCAATAAAGCAGGTTCTCCACCTCCTCCAAATTAATGAGACAGGATTTTAACAGTGCTCAACAATTTGAAGTGGTTTTGTTATTTCTGAATTAAACCTCTGATAAAAAGTCCTTATCTCCATCCTCCTTGCCCACTTCCACTCATCAGTGTGAGTGGTTTGACATTTCCACAGACTCTTCTCCATCATTGACCAGGTTTACACCTGCTGTGTGTCAAGTGAAAGAGAGTCTGTTTTATAGGTGAGTCAATCTGCATAGCAGAGATATTGTAAATATTTGAAAGCTAAGGATTAAACACCCCAAAATCGCAAGCTGGTGTTAACCTGTGAAGTAATTGAAACGAAGTGTAATAGGGGAATACAAAATACCAAAAAGCAGCATGTCTCCACCCTGTCAAAATATGGTGTGACCGCCATTTGATTACTGTTGTTTTAGAGGTTGTGGGTGTGCACCTGTATTCAACTCAGCTTGAGGTATCACTTTTTCTGCTCTCTTTTTGAATGTTACTGCAGAATGGAGCTGAATTCGTTCAGGTACCTTCGCTTCTTATTTCTAAAATAATGTTTATCATACCTGGGGTTGCTGGGTTCATGCCATAGTTTTCAGCTTCTTAGAAGAGTTTAGCTCTAAGCATTTTTCTGTGGAAATGCAAACTACTGCACAACAAATTTCAGCCTGATGTGGGCAAGCTCTCTTAGCTACCATAGACAGAACTCTCAGAATTAACTCACTAATCCCTCTGTGTCAAGGAATTACATGTCAAAATCCAAATGCTAAAAAAGCATCGTACTCAGGTACTTTGCTTTTAATTACTAGTATGCATTTTTAAATCAAGCTCTAGACTGCAGTCTTTGTTTCGATATTCCTTGGATTATTCAGCCTGTAATTTAAATAAGGACAATGCTAGAAAGGTTTCCATGGAAAATATTACCAAGTTAATAATTTTGAAGGTAATTATGTGAAGATTCAAAGTGTCAGCCTTAAACCACCCCTCTGACTAAGGCAAGCATGAATTTGGGTATGTACATGTTAAGGTAGGCTGCTCATAATGTCCTGGGCATCTGAATTGTGTTTGCAGGTGCTGGCTGCCGTGATGCAGCTGATCAGTGCTCCCCAGGGTGTTTTTCTTTCCTAATTTTCTTCTTCCTTTGCTCACTGTAGGCCCCTTTGTAAGTAACTGTGCTCATGAATTTTATACCACCCTGCAATGTCTCTATTCTGCTCTGTGTGTTGGTGCATGCACGCTCAGATGCCTTCTCTCTCATTCCCTATTACCTTCTCTTTTGAGTAGAGCAGTTGCCACAGAGAGTTTTTGAGAGTAAGTGCTTATGATTGCACTTCTGCTATGATTTTCCATAGCTGGTAGTTTATCTCTCAGAAGAGTCTAGTATATAAAATCTCTGTTCAAGAAATCCTCTCAGAATTACTGTCCTTAATATGGCAGCAGTCTCCCACTGCTGACAATATGAGGGCATTAGAGAAGATGGCCTTTTGTAAAGCAGGGACTAATCTCAGCCATTGAAAATGAGAGGAAATGAGTGTCTCACTTCAAAAATGCAATCTAAAGGCAGCTTGTGTTTGTGTACGTGGAAAACACAGTTCATATTTAAAATCTCAGGCCTTTTCTTCCATTTTTCCTTGAGAAAAGTAAATCTTTAGGTATGATGTAAGAACTGTACCATCTAAACACATTTTTTACTGTGTTTGAAGCAAATAGCAAGTTCACAGTGTTGCAGTTATGTTTCACGGTGTAGGTGATGTTCTGTGCAGGGTTCCCCAAAATGTCTTTTTTTAGTCCAAGCTTATTAGATTCTGGTTTAGAATTCTTAGCATAGTTATTCTGAAGAAGTCAACATTTTCCATAGCTGAGATGGAGATCAAATAACTTCAATTAATGCAAAATTCAAATTAGTCTTGAACTGTGGTGCTACGACTGGCATCTCAATAATGAACTAACCACAGGAGGAAGCGGATTTGTCAATGTACCATCACACAAAGCTTTGAGTGTTCATCTAATCTCTTCTGGGATCATATTTCTATGTCTTGCTGCTCTCTTGAAATACACCCCCAACATACTGAATGACACAAGAATATCTGATGCAGCAAGCTGTGGAAGCGTGAGCTGCAAAGTCTTTTTAGTTGATGTATTTCAAGGTGGATAACCTTAAAAATCAATAGTGTCTGCTGCGCCACTCAGAATGATGATGGACTGTTCCTCGCGGCTCCTCTTGCTTGGGCTTTGAATAACTGATGCTGTGCTGCTGCAGATCCTCAGCACCACCTGAGGCAGGGGCTGGAGCATCCAGCAGCAGGGCTGCTCTGTTGAAGAAATCTCTGCCTGCTTTTAGAATTTGTTGTGTGGAGTGCAGCTGTTGGGGGATGGGGGAGTTTTGGGGTTGTTTTGGGGTTTTCTTCCTTTTAAAACAGACTACACAACTGCTAGAAGAGAGAGTATGTACAATGAGAGGAAAGTAGTTTTCAAAGGCTCAAGCAGTATTTTTGAGTTGCTTGTAAATATGGCATTTTCTCTTTGGAGACAAAAGGCACTTTCTCTTTGTGCTTGTAGTGCCCCAAATACAAAAACGGAAGTAGCTGTTAGGAAAAAAATTATTAAATAAATTACCTTAACTTTGTGGGAAGTTAACGTTGTGGGGCTGCCATCTAAGAGAGGTGAAAAATGCAGAGTTTTGTCTTCTCTACCAAAAGAAAGTTCTCAAGTTGAAATAGATAGTTTTTTAAATGCCAGTGACACCTCAGAAATTGTCTCATTAGAAAGACAAAATGTTGAATATCTAGAAGCACAAATCATAAATAGGAATTTATGAGGAGGAGGTGCCTGGGAGGTCTTGAAGATAGATTTCTTAAATGGTCTGCATATAATTCTCTGGGTTTTCTAACAGTTTGTTTGAAAAACACAATAGAAAATTACCTAAAATAAACTGACAAAATCTGGAGGAGGAGGAGGAGGAGGAAGAGAATGAAGTATCAGATGTGATGCTCTAGCTGGTAAAAAACAAGTACTTTCTTTGCTGACCTCACCTTATGCATATAGTAAGAGAGCACAGAGATATTCTCTTGCTCTCCTATTTTTGTAAGGAAGTAGCTTCTGCTGCCTCTGATCATATGCATAAAAAGACAGCATGTAGCTGTCATGGCAGACTGAATCTAGTGATAGGGATAGAGAGCTTCTTTGAAGGAAAGCCCTAGAAAAATCCAGTAACAGAAATAGACTCCCACTGAGAGTTTACTGAGATTTTCTGCTTTTCTTTGTATCAGTAATGAAGCAGACCATGGAGAGAAAGTAAAGTGATGTCATGCCCAAGGTGTATGTGGTGGGGAAAGATCAGAGAAGTTTTTGCATGTCATTGGTGCTGAAAATAGATCTCTGAATGATACCTTTCTCCTTATGGACTGCCTGTTTGGAGTTCTTCAGGGAATTATATTTGCAGATGGAAAAGAGACAAGTGGTGAGAGCAACAATGCTGGTTGCATGGTATGTCGCTTAACTCTCATGTTATAACATGTTACATGTAAAATTATCAAAGATATGTCAAAATTACTTGACTTGCATATTGTTAACTAATTATGAGGACACCAACTCATGATACTGCCTGGTGCTGTAGGGACATCTGCCTCCCTGGTGTGCATTTCAGTGTTCTTAGGTTGGGCACTTGGTTATTACTTTTCTCAGAGCCTGTGCCCTCTCTGCAGGTGGGGCTGGGACTTGGCTCCCTCCATTTTTCTGCTGCATTTATCTACCATGAGCTGGGGTTAGTTCAGCACTTGCGCAGTTATGGTCTCTTGAAAGTAGTAGGAGAGTTAGCTCTTGGCCAGGCAACTTAAAACAATTATTATCTGAGCTCTCTGGGGGCTGCAATAAGTTGATGCCATGAGTGAAAGTTTGTCTTTGTGCTGTGCTGGGTAGGTATTGCTTGTTGCCTGCGGTGGCAGTTAGGTTTCTTGAAGCACATGAGTTCCATGGATGGTGTTTGGGGTATGACAGGGGAGTGGTCTGTTTGTCTGTCTGATTGGCACTGGGAATTGGTAGCTGTGAGTCGGTGGGGAGCTCCAGGCACTGGGTAGAAAATGCAAAGTATGTTTTGGTTCTGACTGTGTACAGCATCAGCCGCATTTCAGTGTTTATTATCATTAATTTAAAATCTTTATGCTTTTAAACCATTACCTATTTCATGGATATGTGATGTTGGATAGCTTTCATCCTTTCTATTTTCTGCTTGGAAGATCAAGATCTTTCCCTCCAGCCATGAAATTTTTTTCTTCTAGGTACAATAAATAGGCTTTGTCATAACAGCGTAGAAGAAAATAAAGTATTTTAGTAATTCCACATAAATATATTTTCTTGATATCTTTTTTGTTTGTTTGTTTGTGCCCTGGAATATTTTGAAGTGATTTCAGATGGTTTATCAAGTAACAAATACAGAGCTGTTACCTGTGCCTTAGGAATAGAGAGGACTCACGTCAGAAATTGGCTTAACATGTTAGAATCCCAAATTTAAATGTGTGTCTTCTTTTTAAAAAGGCTGCGGACTCTAATCATTGTGGTTTATGTTACGAGTAGGTCACTACAATTACTTTTCCCTTCCAGAAATTGAAGGATGAAAAATTCAAGCACAGATGACAAAGGCTTTATTGTCGGGTTATTTTTCTCTCATATATGGGGTATGATTAAATGTGTGCTGTCAAAAAGAGGCCTCTTTATAGCCTGATACTATTGATTAGTATTTGAGACCTGCCAGCAGCATTATTACTTAATGTATAAGAAAATCTAATAGGAAATTATTAAATTGGTGTTTCAGTTCTTCTAGCGAGAAGGTTTCGGGTATTCATCTCATATCGTTGCACAAATTGCTTTGCTCAAGTAGATACCACAAAATCATGTTTTAATGATTTTTTTCCTTTTTCCATCTTTTATTTTTTTCACAGTCACATGACACAATCAGCCACATTTGAAGACCCTCGAATAGAGAGCTGCCAAATAACCCCTCCAACCCCTCGGAAAGTGGAAATGAGGAGGGATCCTGTGCTAGGATTTGGGTTTGTGGCTGGTAGTGAAAAGCCAGTTGTTGTACGCTCAGTAACACCAGGTATGTTTTCCCCACCTGACCCCAGAAGCAAACTTCGATTTAGCCTATGATGAAATGCAGCTACAAATTTGAGCACTGTAGAAATATTCAGGCAGACAAAATAATCATAAATACTAGATAGGATTTTAAGCCTTGTATTACCCGGTGGTTTCCTTCTTCTCACTCATTTTTGAACATTACATAAATGTGTTAGCAAAAAGCCAGTTTGGAATTATTGCTCTGAGCCATTACTATTGTTTGCCTGATAAAGGTAACCCATTTCATTCAAGGAAAGAAGGTCTTCTCCCTGGTATCTTTATATTGGCTTGCTGTCACCTTCATTACCATTGAATCAGCGTTTTCAAGAGGTATGTTGAGTTGTGAGATTAAAGCTTGCATATTTTTCATTCTTATCATTACCTTCCCAAGGAGAGCTAGGTTTCTAAAAACAATACTTCTTTTTGAAGAAGATGTTATTGCTGGCTTTTTTTTTTTTCTTTTTTTTAATGAATGCAACTGTATAACTGTATGGTTAAAAGCCAGGTCAAAATATATCCCTAAACATCTTTTCTGCAGTAAAAATTAGTGATGTTTGTGATATTTTTGAGGTTATGAGAGACCAGACCTGGGACTAATCCGTCTCCCAAATAGCAGGCTCTCTATGCTTAAAAGTTCAGCTGTTATGTAAAAGTGCCTTGGAGCCAAGGGCAGGGATTTGACTTTGCTCTTGTTCAATACGTTCTCCAGAACCCCCACAGAGAGCAGAGGAGAGGCAAAATCGACTTTGTGAAGTTCTGATGTCATTTACCCACGTGTGTGCATTGATTGCTTTGTATTACTTTCATACGAAGTGAGCAGTGTAACTAATATTTGAACTAGATCCAGACAGCTTATTTCTCTCAAGTTGGCATTATTAATGTAGTTTTATGTTAAAATTTGGAAAATGTTATTATGTTCTGTTCCGAGTGAATAGGAGGAAATACAAGCTCAGGACAACATTCTCCTACATCGATTTGTATCCATTTTTGCAGGATATGGAAACGTAGTAATGTTTTCAAGGCAAACAGAGGAAAGGATCAGCTGTAGCTCAGCTGTTGAATGAATTGGTTTTGATGCTGAAACATCTTCTTTTAAGACTTTATCTTCATAGTTGTAATAATATTCTGGTTTTTATGTATCATCATTGCCGAGTTTAAAGACAAAGACTAGAGAGGATATATGTTTTCATTAGGAACTGTGATGTCACATCATCTTCTGGGCATGTAATCGTGCTGAGAAACAGATATGTGCATTTTATAAAGTACAATGCACTCAATGTGCATTTCAGCAATGTCAGAATCCAAACCACATAGACATATACATGACTGATTGTCTATACAGACTAATGCTAAATATTCATGTCTAACTGAAAGTAGCAGTGCTTTTGGATGTACCTATTTTCAACAAGTGGTAGGAATTCAGCAGAGAAGAGACTCAAGAGGCTGGAGGTGTAAAAACTTACTGTCTTCAGTTGAAGAAAACAGGTTTGTTTTGCCTAGAGCAGAAAAGTCAGAGGAGAAACCTGTGAATGACATTCAAATATGTAAGTTTCATAGGAAAGAGGAATAAGATGTTCTCTGGTGTTACTTTGGCTGGGACAGGAAACAAGGTGTTGCAACAAGGAAGATCTGGTATACTTACCACGGAAAAAGTCTTCCTGATCTTAGCAGTACATTACCGGGATCATTTGTTCACAGGAAAAGGAATCCTTCTCAGGGAGATCATACAAAATATCAGACAAACATTGGTCAGGGATGAGTAAAATATGATTGATCATGCCTTAAAGGGTGCATTAGTCCACCGCTTATGGGTCCTTTTGGCCCTTCAGAAAACTGAGGTTTTTAGGTGGTTTTAACTGAGGTTATTTTAGGTGGTTAGATACGGGTTTAGAACTTGAGGAACTTCAGTAGAAGCTGCTAAACCACTAGCTTTCAAGATTTTCCTGGTGAGAGAGTACTAGTAATGTCAGAAATAGTGTTAGTGTTAAACATGTCATTAGCTGAAGAAAAAATACACTTATAGTACGTGAACAACAGTGTGTCTGTGCATTTACAATGGTCTGCTAACCTGTGCTCTTCTTTTTTTTTTTTTTTTTTTTAATTTGTCTGCAGGCGGCCCCTCTGAAGGAAAGCTTATACCAGGGGATCAGATCATAATGATTAATGATGAGCCAGTCAGCACTGCTCCGAGGGAGAGAGTCATCGACCTTGTCAGGTAGTTGATGTCCTGTCACTTAAACTACGAACCCAGTGACTTATTGCCTGTGCATTCATTCAGTAGTACAGCAAGTCTGGCCTTCTTATGGCTGAGAAAAGAGGAAATAATGTTACTTTAGTTATAATGAAGAATCATGAATTATTTTAATATTGAAATGAAATGTCCTCTTAAAATGTCATCTGGGTAGCTGGAAAAGAATAAAAAAAATCCAGAAGAGTTCCAAAATACTTGGGTATCGAAAGAGGAATAGTATTCTCCTTATATTTATTTTGGTATGGGTTGTTGTAAAGGTGATTCCCAGAGCATGGAAGCTCCAGTCACTGATGCAGTACTATTCATATTCCACATGAAGAAAGTTAAGTCAGGTTGGTCTTATGTGAAGAACAAAGAAAACTTGGTATGGTGATTTTTGAGAGCTAATGAATGCATGTAAATATGTAGAGAAGCTCAAAAAGTGTTTAGGTGGACTGCAGGTAGGTTAATTTGTGTGAAAAAAGCAGGCAGGGAAGAGAGAAGAAGACAGAAAATTAGACAAAAAAGTGACTGTGGATAGCACAGGAAAGGAGAAATGTCTGCATCCCATTTGTAATGGGATGTAGAAGGAAAGGAAGAAGAGTTACTGACAAATGCTAAGAATGTAGAAAAAGATGTATCATGGTACACATAAGAAAATTTGCTTTTGGAGTAACAAGAAATGTTAGTGCATTGCACAGAAAAATGGCAAGTAACTAAAAAATTAAAAATTAATAATTTAAATTTCAGTAGCCTGGTTGCTCTACTCCAGTTTTGTTTCTGTATTCTCCTTCCCGTTGGTGTAAACTCTGAATTGGTGGGTCTTGTTGATTTCTGAGAGATACTCAGGTTTTAACAGTACAGGTACCTCTCCTCAAAACTTGTACCTATCTGTTTTCAGTGTTACCCATGTGATTTTGGAAAGTCACATTTACTTACAGAAATTTGGGCTGGAGATGTACTCCTCTTGTAGGTGATAAATTGAGCAAATGGATGCTTATTTGCTGGGGATTCAGCTGTAAGGAAAACTTGTAAAGAAGATAAAGAAATGGCATAAAAATGCCAGTGATGCTGATGCCTTCGTCTGTTTTAGGTGGGATTAAACAAAATATATTTTCAGATTTTTTTCAGAATTATTAACCTGCAAGTCACCTAACAAACACCATTTGCTAAGAGCTTCTTGTGATGAGTAGACTCCATGAACTGAGGGAACTGTCCTGCTCCTAATAAAATTCTGTCTTGTGCTCTGTTGACCACCAGTATAAGCCTCAAAAATCAGTCTTATACTCATTTTTGATGTCTTTGTTTCTCAAAAAAACAGTAATACTGCCTTCTTCATTCTTTCCCTGATTCTTTGATATTAAGCAAAGTTAGGATCTTGATCTCATTTTCTGCTTCCAGCAATATGTAGTAATAGCAGCAAGGAAAATAGACTGATTAGACCTGAGACAAACTGAATTGTATAGCTGATTCTCTGTCTGCCTTCAAATGAGAAACTCAGTGAGAATGTCAGCCTTCCCAATTACATTGACTACATAGGTAGTGTCAAATTAAGTGTTGTTTCATTCCAGGGAAAGCTTTAGGTGATGCTTTTTTTACACTGTAATTCTACCTCTGCTCTCAAAATCTCTCTGCTGTCGTGATTTTGACATAGACTCATTCTTTGATGAGATTTGGAGTGAAATATATTGGGGTTGTATGTTACAGCATTTGAAAATAAGAGTTTTCATGCCAGTGGGGACGACTGGAATGATTAGACACTGTCAGTGTGCAGTCCTGACACCACAGCAGAAGCAATTCTTTACATCAATGAAATAGTGAATCTCTTCTGTATAATTGAAGGTTTTCATATGGGTTAGATACATCTGCAACTTTTCAATGAATCTGCATTTTTAAATATGCGTGGGAGAAGTTTTGAAGTCTTGTTTTCCTGCAGGTGGCAGCATGTCAGTGGTCAGCAGTGCTGTGTTTTAAATGCATAGGTTATGCAGTGGGAATAATCAGAAAATCGTAGAAGAACTGAGAGGAGATTTCTGGTGGTCGTCCACTCTAACCTCTTGCTCCGGGTGAGGTAGTGTCAAAGTTAGATGTGGCTGCTCAGCACTTGCCAAATCAAGTCTTTAATATCTCCAAATATGGAGATTTCACAACCACACTGGGTAGATGTTTCGGTTCTTAACCAGTGGCCTTTCAAAACGACATGAGCCAATGTCTTCATCAGCCTTAGATGCATCCCATCAAGGCCTGTGGACTTGTGTCACTCTTGCCAAAGCAATCCCTACTTCAGCCTTTGTCTACCTCTGTTCCCTAAATTCTGTCACTGAGCTCAGGGAGCAGGGTGGCAGACCTTGCCACTGAAGGCCAAAGCTTTTTCAGTGTCCTTCATCAGGTTTTCCATTCAGTTTAGCAGCAAGTTCATATTTCCCTTGGCTTTCACTGCTGTGGTAGTTGTAGAGACCCTTCTTGTTATCCTTCATCCATCCTGGATCAGTTTCAGTGCCAGCTGAGCTTTGCAAACCCCACCCCTGCCTGGCCAGGTGCAGCTTCTCTGTTTCTCCTGGGTACCCTGTCTCCATTTCCATGTCTGATTTCCTTCCATTTTACACTGGTCTTGTTCAGGCTGTCCCTGTGGAGCCCCACTGGTGTCCTGCCATGCCTGCCTGCTTCCTTGCAGGTTGGAATAGACCATTCTGCACCTGGAGAAGGATCTCTGTGAAGGCCACCCAGCCCTGCTGGGCTCTGGCCTCTCAGAGCTGCATTCCACAAGACCCTGCTTTACCAGTGCCCTGAGCAAGCTGCAGTCTGATTTTAGACTGGACTCCTCTTCCTGCTTTCCTTTGGGATCTTACGCTGTACCATCTTGTGGTCACTGCCGCACATTAATGAGAAATTGATATTCCAACACTGTTTTTTCGGTGATTACATGGTCTCTTGCTGATTAGGTATAACAGGGTATATTTTATATTCATGATGTGAAATTCAGTGGCTGTTTTTACACAGCTTTCCCTTGAAGCTTTTTGTAAAGTCAAGAAACAATTTGTCATTGCAATTACAGAGAGTGTGGAAAAAATAAATCTACTTTCAAAATACTAACATAAAGATCACCACATGTCAAATAGAAACAACCCCAAATTGCATAAGAAAATAAAAAGTCAGATTTCACAACCAGGTAAGCATCAAACTTCACTAGGATTGGGAAAGCCTGAAACTTCCAAGCAAAATGTACACAAATGTTAGATGTTAAGTCAACCTTGAATGCTAAACAGAGTTTTTAATGTAACACAGTATTTAACTGTATTCCAAGAAAACATTGTCAGAACATTAACTTATGAAAAGAGTTATGAGATTGAAGGAAAAGAAAATGGAAAAGTTAATTTCTGCTGCAAGTGATCTCAAAAAAAAATTCAAAATGTCCACCAAAAAGGGTATCTGAAAAACATCAATTAAATCTTTTTTCATTAGGAAAAAGCATGTCCCTCAGCAATAAATTTTCTTTATCTCTAAATTTCCCACAAAATAATTCAGAATAATTTCTTTTCAATCATTTGTTTTTCTTCAGCCCGTTTCCTATCAGCTCCAAACTCATTGTCTAACTGTTACTCCTAAAGGATTAGAAATAGATAGACTGGTCTTTTGAGAAAGTCTCTTTTTTGTAATGGTTTTGCTACAGGAAAATGCAAGAAGTTAAATGCAATGCACAATACAGAAATTTTCCCATTGGCTTTTTATTGCATTGTAATATTTTAATTATGTGTGGGTTTTTTAAACACTCATTACTGAAAATAATCTTCCTTAAGTAGAAAACTGTTACAGCCATTTCTGCTGACTCCAGGGGCTACCGAGCAGGAATCTGGTGAAAGATTTTGGTTTGGGATACTCTTTTATCCAAGGAAGTCTCAGGCCTGGAGATTATGGGGGATATTCATTATAAATATCCCCTGTAGGTCATTCTGATCCATTGAATTCTTTTGGCTCTGCTTTACTGGGAACACTTAATTAGTGTTCGAGTCGTCCTTTGAAACCCAGGGTTGCAGAAATATGAATACAGTGTGGTTTGCAGACAGAATCCATTTGGACTCATTATTTCTGGGTGCTGTTCAATGGCTTTTACACCATATTATATTCTCCTGAGCTATTTTCAGCACAAACTCAGAAGTCATGTTTATGGTTTCCCTTACAAAGAGAGGTCAGTTTTGCGAACGTCACTTATGGCTGTGGTTGAGACGTGTTCCATTCAAGACAGAAAGTTACAGAAGTTCAAAAAAGAGGAAGAAACAAGATCAGTTTTCTAAATGTAGGCTTATAGTCCAGGCAAGGAGCAAGCGAACAGAATACTAAAGATTTATTTGAAGTACAGTCAGTTCAAAATTTATCAGGAGCTATTTTTGTTGGTTTTATTTTACTGCTGATACAGATTCTGTGAGCTAAAGCTTTTCACACATACTTAACAATAAGTGCTTTAAGATAACATTAAAGTCACAGCAAAATGGAGCAATTTTTTCATTATTTGAAGGTAAGCAACAATGCAAAACTGACATACTAGAAGGTATATTCATGTACAGTATCAATTAATTGCTTGCTCAGAGGTGCATGTATCTGATTATCATTGATTAATTTTACATTTGTAACTTTTTAAAAATCAGTTTAACCAACCTTTTTTGTTGAAACAAAGCAATGCATCTAACAAATAATTTGCCTGAATAGATGTTTACAGGCAATTTCTGTAACATGAATGACTTATTTATCTTAGAAGGCACTGAGTACGCATTAGTCTACAAGGATCCCAACATATGTAAACTGTCTTTTTATTTAGCAAGGTATTTTACTGAAATTTTAAGTGACACACAAATGTACTGCTTGCTCAGTAAACCAAACAGTGAGTAGGGCATGGTGGTGGTATTTTGTTCGCACTTTATTTAAAATAGTTATCCAGGCAGCCATCCAGGAGAAACTGGCATCTGAAGAGGGTGATCCATCTGAGATACTTCTTTTGGAAAAAACTACCCTGTTGAGGAAAACTGTATTTATACGTTGACTAAAGAAGAAGAACAGAAAATTATTTTAGAGTAGAAACCTGACTCCTCGGTTGCTAAATTAGGCTGCTTTAGTCCATTCCTTGCAACTGTAACAGCAGTAAATTAGTGTTTGATGTCTTGTGGAATTCCACTAAAAGACTTAAATTGCAAAGTGAGAAATTAAAAAGGTGAAATTCATTAAGAGCTTTTCTTTCTTGTTGGCTCTATTTTCTGTTTAAGAGAAATTACTCAAAAATATCTCTGAAATAACTATTGTTTTGGCAAGTTAATGTCACAGCAAGTTTTCATCAAGAGGATCTAGAGGATTCTTTCAATTCTGCAGTAGAATTTATGTTTTAATTGTGTATTGCCATAAGACTGGAGAGAAGAAACCCCCCAGGATTTTAGGCTGCTTGTTGCATTTTAAGTGCTAGCATGAATTTAACCAATACTGACCCTCCTCACCATCGCTGTGAAATGGATGAGGATTCTGTCGCTCCCATTTGACTCTGTGTGTGTCAGGGAACCACTTTTCCTACTTTGCATCCTCAGAGCTAAATGCAAGTGTAAAAGGGAGCTCAGTGACAGGGCCTGTCATCATCGTCGTCTCACAGTGGCTGAAAATGACGCTTTTCAAATGTTTCTGGATCTAGTTTAGACAGTTTCTTCTATTGGATCATGTAATTTTGGTGGACTTACTATTAAAGATATTCTTTCTTCATCAACATCATAGAGAAAAAACAAGCATATTAAGCAATTAGCTATGATACTGCTTAGCAACCATGAATCGTGAAAACTGCCTTTTCTGGAAAGCCAGTCATGCATACATTTTAATTTGAAGGTACTCCATTATACTCCCAGTTCAGTGTATAAATCTGGAGGCTGTACCCACTTTTTGTCAGGCCCTGATTGATGAATTGCTAGTGTTTTAGGTTTCAAACACAAAATGGTGAATAAAAGGACAAAATGTTGGACCAAGTGATCTGTAGGAGTTTTACAAGTGCCATCAATGGAGATAAGTTTTCTGCCAGGGCATTTAATTAGCTGCATCTGATCAGCTAGCCCATGTGGGGAGCTCAGGACATCAGAACTCAGTTCCTGTCTGTCTTGAGGGGTGTTGTTAGATATGTATCTTCTACCTTTTGAGGTGTTTCTGCAATGTAATACAGAGATAACTGAATCACACTTCAAATTAGCTTTGAATCTGTGAGAGCACACATTTAATATTGTCTCATTTATCTCTTTTGGCTGTTGTGTTTCTTGTTCTTGAGCTAATATATTGAGGGCTAATTCAGGTCGCTCCAGATTTTAATTACTCATCTACAATAACGTTTCAGAAATGCCTGCCCACCTTTTCAAAGGTCTCTAAGAGCTGAAAGATATATAGAGATATTACTTGTTATTGTTAAAATCAATTCCAACTGTGGACATTGTTCTCTTTTAAATCCGTTGTATCTCTGAATGCATGCAGTGTCATATCCTTGCTTATTCTTAGCAGAAACTTGACTGACATGGTTTAGAAAGGTTTGGCCTTGATAATTCAAATGTTCCAAATGCTGAGACCTTAATTTGTTGTTTAAACTTAATTTTCTTTTTGTGTTAACCATCCTGAATGGCCCCTGGAGTTAGCAAGTGTAGGCCCTTTTTGAAATTTCAAGGCTTGATGTGTCATCTGGTTGAGATGTTTTGTCATCATCTCACTGTTCTCCGATAGAAAAGGAGTCAGCCATGATGAATTTCAGGTCAGCTGTTCCCTTACAAGTTGCCTTATGGTAACTGAACGCAAGGGTATGAATGGAAATGTGGAACAGCTGTGCCCAAAACACAAGTAACTGTACTGAATGCCTTCTTCAGATGTGAACCAGCAAATTTGTTCTCATTAGCTTGTTCTGACAAGCAAGCTTCTCGCTTCTCATCTAGTTAAACAAAAGTGTTGGCTTGTCTGAGTGGAAGATTTGCTCTAAAGCCGTATGTACTGATGTGAATGTTTCAGAGTAATTGTTTCCATGTGAAGTCATACAAATGAACACCCAGCTTTGAGTTTGTTATGAATTAATGCTTCCATGTGATGGATTGCCTCCTTATTGTATGCTCTGCAATAGATGTTTCTCCTTCTTTGTGCTGTTTATGCAAGCCCCATGCATCAAAGGGTTACATCTGGCTGGAATATGTAGCAGGAGGTACCTAAAAATCTCCTGTCCTGTGTTCAGGGCAGGGCAGGTTAGAGAGGAGGTGTCAAACTACCGAGATCTCGTGGTTTCTCTTTCCTGCATTATATGTCTCTTTTGAAATGATGCTTCCAAGTGATTAAAGACAAAGTTGGGCAAGCCAGACCTTTACGTTGTGATATTTGTACTTGAATGTTCTGCAGATGCCTTGAAGACAATACAACAGGACAGCTACACCAACACAGGTGTATACACTATGAGATTTAATCAGCAGAAAGTAGAAACCAGGGAGAAACACAAGGCAGAGACAGCTTCAGGAGCTTGTTTGGGTAGCGACAGTCTGTGCAGAACAGTTTCTGGGACTGGAGAAGCAGTATTGGCTGACAGGAGAGGATAGTGCCATGCACCTGGGGCTGCCAGCATGGAGTGGCTGTGAAGTATGAAGAAGACAGAGATGCCTTCACCACTGCATGCACAGAACTCAAAAAGCAGCTCTGTTCTTCCAAAAGTGTCTGTCTGCCCTCACTGGGAAGTTTACAACTCCCTTACCCTGCCGGTCAGTTGCTGACTGATTCAGCACGTACACGTCAGCTAATGAAGCTATTGGAAGGGGAAAATGTAGCCATTTTTGGGAAGACAGGATGGTTGTGGGCCTGTGAGACTTTGGGAAAGCTTTCACAATGTGGCTTTTCACAGTGGTGGCATCAGCATTCCCCTTCATCCTGAGTCAGTGCTGGCTGTATGAATCACAGAAATTAACTGGTTTTTGTCTGCTGCCTAAGTAGCTTCAGGATGACAGAGAAGTACTTCTTTAAAATACTGAAATGTAGATGGCATTGTCAATAAAGTGGCTTGGTTTTGCTATGAATTATACCAAAATGCTGTATTTTGATAGAAAGATAGCAAAGGTGATGTCAAGAGCTGAGAGGCAAACACGATATTTTTATGGTTTTGTAAGTTGACACTTGGAGATTTCTGTCAGCTACAGGTGCCTTGTATGAGGGAAAGGAAGAAAGATTTAAATTGCCTCTTTTCAATGAGTGGTGTTTTGAAGGTGGCAGTTTTACATGCACCAGTGTCCATGGGAGGTAAAAGGTAATTTAAGCTGTTAAGAGAGAAGGGTGAAAGGACTGTGACCAATTTGCAATGTGTTGTATATTTCCATTAATTTGAAACACTTTTAGTCTTCCGTTGTTAGGCTTTTTCCCTTGTCAAAGTGGAAGCAGCACTCCCTGGGGTGGGAAGGAGATAAGGAGAGTGACTGTGAAATGAGTAAAACTGTACTCAGAGTAAAATGTCATGGAGAGGTCTTGGTACTTCATGGTCCATTGCTATAATAGTGTAATATTAATGAATTGTGTAATAGGAAGCTGACTCAGGAGTCCCTGAAGATGACAAGATCTTTCTCTAGCTCTGTGGCATGCTGATGCTATGTATTTCTGGCTTCCTGATTCTCAGAGTTAGTTTTTAGTTTCACAATTCTATTTACTTCCCAGATGACATTTAGTCAATAAAATAAAATAAAATAAAATAAAATAAAATAAAATAAAATAAAATAAAATAAAATAAAATAAAATAATGGTGCCCCCTGAAGCTGTGTGAGTCCATAAGGTGGCTGTCCCTCAGAACACTGGTGTCCACTTTCAATGGCTACCTCTACACTTCCATTTCATATTCCTGGTCTGATGGCAATGTTGCCTTTGAAACAGCCAAAGACATGCAAGGGGGTGTCAATGCTTGAAACCTGTAACGTGTAGTTTGTCTAAGGAGTTGGAAAATCACAAAAAATAGTAGAAATGAGAAAGAGATCTGACCAGGAAATACATCCTCCTTGATTTGTTGCTTGTTAACAGTGAGGGTCTCATGAGCAAAGTGATGATTGGTCACTGTCTTGGCCATAGCAACCACAAAGCAATTGAGTTTAAAATCTCTGCTCACAAGAGGAAAAGTGCCAGGAAAACCTCAATTCTGGACATTAGGAGAGCAGACTTGAGGTTGCTCAGGGAACTAGTGAGTAAAGTCCCCTGGGAAAATGCTTTTGAGGGTGCTAGGGTCCATCAGTTCTTGTCACTTTTTAAGCCCTCCTAAGGGCCCGGGAACAGGCAATGTCAAAATGTTGGAAGTCAAGTAGGCAAGGCAGAAGGCCATCTTGGCCTTCTGAGCAGGGATCTTCTTCTGACACTAAGGCAAAAAAAGTAAGGTGTATGCCCAGTGGAAGCAAGGCCATAGGAGGAATACAGAGATGCTGCTTTCCACTTAGAAAAGAGAGAGAAAAGCTGTGCAGCCAAAGCTCAGTTGGAGTTGAAGCTGACCAGCACTAAAAAAAACTTTTTTAGAATACCTAGATGGCAAAAGGCAGTGTAGAAATGTCAGCAGCCTGTTACAGGAGGAGGATGATCCCCTCACAAACAGGGACATGGACAAGACATTGATATTCAATGCTTCCTATACCTTTGTCTTCAACATCGGTGACCGGCTAAGCGGGTCCCAGTGCTCTGAGCTGAAGGACCATATCTTTGAGAATGATAAACTGCCAGTGGACCCTGAACTCATGTGGGATCTACTGCTCCAGCTAGATCCCTATGTCTGTGAGGCCTGATGGGACTCATTTGAGAATGCTCCAAGACCTGCCTGATATCAATGCAAAGCCTCTTTCAATGATTTTTGAGCAGCCTTACGAATCCAGAGAGCTCTCAGCTGACTGGAAGCTGGCTAACATTGTCCCAGTTTCCAGGATGGGCAAGAAGGATGATCCTGGAAATTACAGACCTGTCAATCTCACTTCAGTGACTGGAAAAATTGTAGAGAACATTATTTTGGGAGCAATTGTAAAACACCCGAAGGACAACACAGTTATAACTCAGTCAGCATGGCTTCATGAGAGGAAGTTTGTTTATCAAACTTGATTTCCTTTTATGACAAGGTAACCCACCTAATTGATCAAGGGAAGTCAGCTGATGTAATCTATTTGGATTACAGTAAATCTTTCAAAATGGTCTTCTCACAGGATCCTTCTGGACAAAATGTCCATCCCACAGCTGGATAAACACATCATGTGATGGGTGAGCAGCATCTCATGGGTCAGGCACAGAGGATTACAGTGACTGGGGTGATATCAGCCTGGTGACCTGTCACTAGTGGGGTTCTGCAGGGATCCATCCTCAGCACTGTGCTCTTCAATGTCTTCATAAATTAGTTGGAAGAAGGACTGGAGGGTCTATTAAGTAAGTTTGCCAATGATGCCAAACTGGGAGGAGCTGTTGACTCCCTCGAAGACAGGGATTTCCTGCAGAGAGACCTTGACAAATTAAGAGAAATGGGCAATCCCCAGCTGTATGAAGTTCCACAAGGGAAAGTGTCAGATTCTGCACCTGGGATGGGGCAACCTTGGATGCATGGACAGACTGGGGAATGAGATGCTGGAGAGCAGTGCCACAGAAAGGGACCTGGGGGTCCTGGTCCATGGCAAGTTGAACATGAGCCCGCAGTGCCCTGGCAGCCAGGAGGGACAGCCCTGTCCTGGGGGGCATCAGGCACAGCATCGCCAGCTGGGCAAGGGAGGGGATTGTCCTGCCCTGCTCTGCACTGGGGCAGCCTCACCTCGAGTGCCTGGGTCACCACAATGTAAGAAAGAGATAAAGCTATTAGAGAGTGTCCAAAGGAGGGCAATGAGAATGGTGAAGAACCTTGAGGGGAAGCCAAATAAGGAGTGGCTGAGGTCATTTGGTCTGTTCAGCCTGGAGGAGACTGAGGGGTGACCTCACTCCAGTCTACAACTTCTTCACAACAGGAAGACAAGAGGCAGACATTGATTCCTTCATGACAGGACCTGAGGGAATGGCCTGAAGTTGTGTCAGGAGAGGTTGAGGTTCATATTAGAAAAAAAGTTCTTCACCCTGAAGGTGGTTGGGCACTGGAACAGGCTCCCCAGGGAAGTGGTCACAGCACTGACCCTGACAAAGTTAAAAAAATGTTAGGACAACACTTTCAGGCACATGGTGTGACTCGGGGTGGCCCTCTGGAGGGTCAGGAGTTGGACTTCAGTGGTCCCTGTGGATCACTTCCGACTCAGACAATTCTATGTTTCTATGATTCTGTGAATACTAGTCTGATAAAACTCTCTCCAACCAAACTTCTTCTTGATGGAGAGATGTCTCAATTTAATTGTTTTGTAAAATAATTGGATCTGGCTCTCAGTGCAACTGGCTTTTAATTTTTCTGACTTTTTCATTGTGTTTGCAAGGCCTAATTTTTAGGTTTTTCGAAGCTTTTTAAAAAATCTGATCAAAAGGCTTAAGACTGTTACTAGCAAGTCCATTCTCTTTCCTACTTCCCTCCAATAAGAATAATTTCATGATTCACAGTCTCTCTTAGTAGTTGATAGATTAATATAGTTGGAATAGGAATATTGTGGGGACTTCTGTGTTGGTTGATGGACTAGAAAAGTTAGAACACAGAATTAGATCATATTTTTGATTTAGCAGTATTGCGGCCAACAAGGACTCCCTAATCTGCCAGGAAATTGAGTATATACTTCTAACTTTACCTGACATGCCCAATCAGAAGGTTAGTTAAAAGGGAAAAAGAACAGTTTTACATATTCTGACTCATTAGTCCCCAAAGTGAGATTTTTCAGTTAAATATTACCACTGATTGGGGTGACTCTGGGTCACAGTGGAACGTCAAAGCAGAAAAACAGTTTCTCATTAATCTGAGACAAAAACTAGTAGAAACTAGTAGAAAATAAAAATAGCTACAAGTAAATTCACTTTTAAAAACATTGAGTGCTTCAAAAGGCAGTTTAATGTGATAGATTTCTCTGGGATTTATTAGTCAGCTTTTCCTTGATTTCTGATGTGGCAATTGATCATCTGTAATTTATTGCAGGCAACACATGGAAAGTAGTGTAAGAGAATTTTAGCTTCTGCTTTAGCTTTTTTAGACTTTTTCCTGTAGATGTCATTTTCTGTTTGACTTTTTGCTTGACTTTTAACAACCAAGCCTTCACAGACCTCCTGAAAGCAGCAACAGGAAGAGGGGAAAGACGGATCATGTATTTCAAAGGAGGTGACTTCCAAATGATGTTGGTCTTAGTCTTGCTTTGGCTTTGTTTGAGAAACAAAGAAGCTGGCTCTGAGAAACCAAGAAGTTAAAATATCAAACTAGAGCCTGCAAATACCAAAGGAGAGACTGCAGAGATAAAACCAGATTGCCATCAGCCTACGTTTCCCCAAAGGCGTATCTCTTACATATTATGTGCTGAAATGTTAATTGTTCTTTTAGCTCCTATTCCTCCTCATACAGACTAAGGCTTCATATATTTTACTTACTGCACAAGGGAAAATCCCTGCAGTCCACTGTCTATATTGTTAAATAAAGTAATTCAGTTTGATTGGAGGTTTAGTTAAAACCACATTTGTTCAGCTTATGAATCAAACAAGACTCCAGGAGAGGCAAAGGTCTTGTCATCTTGTATCATGGAACTTACCCATTTTATGATGATCACTTCAGCTTTTCAGCAGCTTTGTTACTCAGAAAGCACTATGTGAAAAAAGCAGTTCTTTTGTAGAAGAAAATCGGTTGCTACAGCAGTTTAAAATCCTTTAGGTCATCTGTATTTCATAAAAACCGTAGGAGTCATGAGGTTTAGTCATTACACAGAAATCTGTGTTCCATACATCATGTTTTCTGCTCGTTATTATTTTCTTTGTGTCCTTATAGTGTGCCAGAGACTTAAAAGGAAAATATCATCTGCCTGAGTTTATCAAGAGTAATAGCAAAACCTCTCCATATTGGAAGACAGTAAAAAATTAAAACAATTCATTAATTGAGTTTTCAGTCCAGTTTCTTTTTAATTCTTTATCTTGTTTCATTCTCCTTAGTGCTCAGTTTTACAAGGAAATTATACATTTGTGATCAGAAATACCCTTTTGTTCTGCATTTCATCTGAAATTCTATTTGTGTTCCAAGTCTTTAATTAAATATTAGGACAACTGCGTTTGTAAAGATACTGCTTCCTTTTCCCGTTAAAAAGTATCGAAATAATTTCTCAGTGTTCCACACCAATTACAGTAATGTTGCAGTGTCCAGCAGAGTCTTGAGTTCATTAATAATTCATGCAAACTGCCATGGGTTTAAGGAAGGAACCGTACCACATATTGACATATGAGAGAGAAAGAAAATTCAGCACACACTTCTGCAAGCATGTGTTTTTGGAGGAAGAGTAGTTTGCATTTATGCTCCCAGGTGTATAGGCTGAGGATACAATTTGCTAATGTAAGTCTTTAGGGCTGTTTATTGGACAAATAACATGACGTAAGCATGCAGAATGTATTCTACATTTGTATGTAGGCATTTGCACGTGTTTGTATATATGTGCAGAGAGAGAGGAATATGATTCATAAAGCTCTAATGTAATGGATTTGGCATGTGTGCGTTACTTAGAAACAAGATCCTGAGATTCTGCAGCTCATTTAACCCAAAATCTTGTCATGACATTTTACGTGGTTTCTCATGACCATTTTACGTGGCTTGTACAACCAACCTGTTACAAGGAGAGTTGCTAGACAGTTTTAAAATATTTCTCTGAAGCATTTCCTTGATAAATGAAAGATGCAAATTCTGTCATGTCATTGTGATTCTCTCCAGTAGAAAAAAAAATTCATGTTTCATTTCTGTTTTACAAGGAAAATACACATTACAATAGAGAAAGATGTGAACATAGGGGATTTTTATAACATACAATTTTATGAGTATTACTAGTTTTATGGGTTCATAGCAAATACAGGTTACCTATGGATAGATAGACAGACAGACAGACAGATAGATAGATAGATAGATATGCTGCATACATTTTGCCAGAGATATGTAATACACTGAATTTAATCCCTTTGGAGATTTTCTCACGTGCAGGAGAGGCTGTTGGTGTCATGAGGCTTTTGTAAGTAAGGCAGCAACAGCTCAAACTCCATTTTCTGTGAGATGCTGAGGGCAGAGAAGGAACTCATGGCAAAGCTGGTACTTCAGGATGGCAAAATAAGCATGTCATAGAACAGTTTGTGTTGGAAGGCACCTTAAAGATCATCTAGTTCCAACCTCCCTGCAATGGGCAGGGACATCTTCCACTAGATCAGGTTGCTTAGAGCCCCTTCCAATCTAAACTTGAACACTGCGAGGAATGGGGCATCCATTGCTTCTCTGGGCAACATTTCAGTGCCTCACTGCCCTGACAGTAAACAATTTCTTCCTTGTATTCTAAACATATCTTGTTTTAGTGTAAAAACTCTTGCCCTATTGCAGCAGGCCCAGCGAAAAAGTTGGTTGCCATCTTTATTAGAGGCCTTTTTTAATTTTCTGGAAGGTGCTATAGGGTCTCCCTGCAACCTTCTCCTCTCCAGGCTGAGCAATCCCAATTCTCTCATTCTGTCTTCTTAGCAGAGGTGCTCCAGCCCTCTGATCATTTTTGTGACTCCCTCTGGACCTGCTCCAACAGGTCCATGTCTTTCCTGTGCTGAGGACTCCAGAATTGGATGCAGAACTTTGGGCTGGGTCTTACAAGAGTGGAGTAGAGGCAGAATCACCTCCCTTGACCTGCTGTCCATGTTTCTTTTGGGCCATAGACCAAATACCGTATCTGCCATCCATACAGGGGCCATCTTCTCATCCTCATCTCACTCCAGCCCACGGCACTGTGCACTGGAAGTGCAGCGTTCGGCTTCTAATCAGTCAGAACCTCGTCTCAGTTGAGTGCTGACACCAGGACCTGCAAGGGCACACTCTGCAGCCCCTGTGCTGAGAGGCTGCATGGGCATGGTGCAGAGGGGCCTCTGGGGAGTGGGACTGTAGGATTAGTGAAGAAAGACCAACAATGGGAAAAGGGAGGTGACCGAGCAGATTGTGGGAGAAGGTTACATACAGAGCAGGAAGGTTGATATGCACAGTGCACAGTCCTGCTGTCTGTTGTGCATTTGGGCTGGGGGATGGCAGTCCTGCACAGTCCAGCCTTTGTGGGCTCACGTCCTTGCAAGCTGTTGATGATGCACAGCATTTGGTAGAGCAAGCTCAAAGAAACCCTGTGATGCCTGACACCTTGTAGTTAGCTGTGTTGGCACTGCAGTAACCTCACGCCGGGTCTTCCCACCTCTAGCTGATGGAACCTCTGTCATGTGGCAGCAGCTAGTCAAATTTCAGAAGTTCAGAAATTTAGGGAAAAGAGCTTTGAAAGTCGTATGCTGGCATTACAAGGGAGGTGCTATTTCCCAGTATAGGGTGTTGAATATGGCCTGTGGTAGTAAAAACTTTGCTTCAGGAGAAGCCTGGCCAAGGTGAAAGGGGGGGTGACTGTGCCTGTTGCTCAGAGCAAGTGGAATAAAGTTGGTATCGAGACCATTCCTCTCTAGATCCCCTTGGCTCACATAATGAAGCTCAGCCTAGGGTGAACCTACCAGAGACTGCAGCATTTTGTGCCTCAGCTTGCCATTGCATTAAATAATTCATTGAATCTGACCTTTCAGAGCAGTACACTGTAGCTAATAGAATGAATATAAAATGGATATAAAAAGGATAAGAATATCAAGTGGGAGTAGGGAAGCAATATAAATTTTATATATAACCGTAGAAGGTCTGCAGTGCTGTCCGTTCCTGAAAGTGTGCTGGTAATTGGACATAGTTGGGGAAGAGCAGCAAAAATTAGCCACAGATTTCCCCTTTTATGAGAGTCATAAGAAACTCAGCCTAGTTGGGTTACTGCAGGACAGATCTAGACAGGTTTATGTGGACAAGGACAAACTGGGATAGCAGGTACCTTTTCAGCTTGGTAAAAGAGTCCAGTCCAGTCCTAAGAAGCCACAGCTAATAAGACTGAGAGATGAGAGACAGAGCTGTGGTCCTTCCTCACCATTTGAAGTCTTTAAATGATAACCTTGTATCTGTTTGGAAAGATGTGCTATAGCTCAAGCATAACATAAGGCCTTCACAAAACATCTGCCAACAATACTTAGCCAGGCAGTTTGTGTTTGGATGAGGTCAGATAAAAGTTGTGTGTTGGTATTGGATCTATGAGTGCATCAGAGCAGTAAGACTGCTCTGTCTCATACCTGAATCTGGACTTTGAGGAGTTGAAGAAGCTGTGCTTACTCCCTTGGGACTATCAGCCTCTTCTGGGAAGATGCGACTTTTCCAGGAAGGTGGAAAAGTGAGTAGCCCTCTCTTAGAGCAGCAAATTTCTGCTCTTGAGCTCTCGTTCACTGTCACCCACGCCTGTGTTCTGTCTACCTGCACTCATTGCTGCACAGAGCCTTTCAAAGGCTTGCCCTCAGCTGGATGTCTTCTGACTTGCAGCCTCACCAGATACTGATGCGATGGAGGACATGACTTTCTTTTTTCTATTTTATTTCTTTCTTTCTTTTATTAGATTGGTGTTTTGTTTGGTTTTTGGTTTTTTGAGGTGTGTGTTATTTCACTGGAGCTCATGACCTGTTTTTTGAGTGGAATTCAAATACAGTATGACATGAAGCTGTTTTCCTGGTACACTATGCTGAATAGACACAGTTTACAGTGTATTTCAGTACTAATTTTTTTTTTCTGCACTGAAATTCAGTTTTGGCAATTATAGCCCTGAATGTGAGAAACAATAAGAAGAAGTAATAATTTTATTTGGTTCTACTGTGGTGAAGATTATGGCATGACTGCCTTAATCTGTTAGGATTTACTGGTCTAAAACTTAGTTTTTATTTAAGCAACAGTTTATTTACAGTAGGGATTTATTACTCCTAATCCCTTGATTAAAAAGATGATGTTTGATCAAAGGGCAGTGTGCAGTAGCTTCTTTGAATAGCTACTGTACTGCACATTTTTAAGATATATTCATCTTATGCTTCATATATTCCACAGACTAAACAGTAAACTTTAGGAAACTATTCTAATATGTGCTTATATAAGTATTTGATAGATGCTTTTGAACAGTTATATTGTCTCAAGCAAAGAATATTTGGATTTTGAATTGTCTGCTGTCTTCACGGTACTCTTCTCATGACAGATTACCAATATCTCGATGAGAGTTTTTCTTTCAGCTGCTGCTTCAGAATAATTACAGTACTTTTGCATGTATGTCATTAACAATGAGGACAAAAAAAATGCTCTTGTCAAGGCTGTTCACTTAGGTATCTGATGCATGAGGCAGGATACCATGAATTTCCCAGTAGGTGCTCATAGTGCACCACCAATGGACTATTTTGTTATTTCAAAGAAGGTAAGACCATTATAAAAATGGACTTTTGTGACTAGCCTAATTTATAAAGACATTTGTTATGATAGTTGTTTAGCAATACTCTTACTATTGCAAATGGAGCAATAAAACACAGCATTTTGCAATTATTAAGCTGGATACAGTTATAGTGTTGTTTCACCCTATCCTGTCACTGCCAGGTCTGTTAAAACTCCTGTGCATTAAACAGTCAAGTGCAAAATTCTACCAAATAAAGCAATTCTGCAGTTTTGTGAATTAACTATTTTTTGTTTACCAAAGATAGATGGCAGATATGTTTTTGCTGGCACAAAGAATAATGCGTGGGTTTTTTTGTTGAGGGACAGCTCTGAACATGATGAATATTTTGTATGTTGGACCTATAAATGATGTGTTCATAACTATACACTCTAAAATACATACTGCCTGCTTCTAGAAATACTTATGTTTTGCATTCTGGTAAGAAGTCCCTATTTGCTTAAGGCTTTGTTAAGGGAAAATTTGACAAAGATATTTTAAAAGTGACAGGAAAGGTGTTGCTTGGCTGCCTGTGCATTATTTTCCTGGGGACTATGGAGCAATGTTCATCCTCCAGCAAAATGAGTCTGATCCAAGGCCTGCTGAAGATGATGGTAGTCTTTTGGTGGATTTCAGTGGGGTTTGGATCAGACTGTTTATTGATTACCCCATGGATTGCTTGTAGTGGTTCTACTTTCAGCCTGCTTATTTTAAGACATAGCTGACAAATGGCAAAATAACACACTTTAATAAAATATTTCCCTATTTGATCTAGGGTAATTCAAGGGGTGGCTTTGTGACAAGCCATTCGCAGTGATAACTCATGCCAGCCTATGCAGGTCCGTTTCCCATCACTCCCCCTAATTCTCTCCATTCACCTTCCCATCATTCTCCCTTCTCTGAAACTCTGTGCCTACTAAGGCAAAGTTTGTTTTTTTTCAGAAAACACTACATGAAAGTTGGATATTTCAAGTTGACCAGACCCATTTTTAAGTTATTACAAAACAAAACCATAGAGGAGAGAGACACTGGAGGAGTTTTTAGAGCATTAGGTTTGATGGCTATAGAAATGACAACAAATGACAGTTGTAAATAAATCATAGAATGTCCTGGGTTGGAAGGGACCCTAAAGATCATCCAGTTCCAACCCTCCCCACCACGGACAGCTACATCTTAGCATTAGACCAGGTTGCTCAGAGCTCCATCCAGCTTGGCCTTCAACACTTCCAGGGATGGGGCATCTGAAACTTCTCTGGGCAACCTATTCCAGTCCTCACAATAAAGAATTTCTTCCATAAATCTAATCAAAATCTACTCTCTTTCAGTTTGAAGCCATTGCCCCTTGGCTTGTCACTACATGCCCTTGAAAGAAAGTCTCCATCTTTCCTGTAGGCTCCCTTCAGGTCCTGGAAGACTGCAATTAGGTCATCCTGAAGCCTTCTTTTCTCCAGGTTGAACAATCCTAATTCCCTCAGCCTTTCCCCATAGGAGAGGTGCTCTGTCCCTCTGATCATCTTGAGGGACACTTCTGGATTTGCTCTAACAGGTCCATGTCTTTCCTGTGCTGGAGACCCCAGAGCTGGATGCAGCTCTCCATGAGAGCAGAGGGGCAGAAACCCCTCCCTCACCCTGCTGGCCATGCTGCTTTTGATGTGGCCCAGAACACATTTGTCTTTCTGGGCTACAAGTCCACATTGCCAGGTCATGTCCAGCCTCTCATCCACCTTCCCCCAAGTCCTTCTTGGCCGGGCTGCTCTTGATGATCTGTTCATTCCCCAGCCTGTAAAATATAGAGGTTTAAAATGTTCTGTGCCTCAGCACAGACTTTCCTACCATTTTGTCACTGCCATCATGTTTGAAGCGATTTCACATCAGCATCTCTGAGGCAGGATGCAGAGGCTCATGGGCTGCAGTAGGGAGTTATAACTTGCAATAACACCTTTCAACATCACTTGCTAGCTACAACTGAAAAAATAAGAGTGGATTTTTTAATGTAGGAGCTGGAAAAAAATCAGGCAGTTTGAAGTTGTTTCTTTGTGTTTCTTTCATGAGTCCAAATTAAGCTGTTAGGTACTTTGTTATGAGATACAGTATTCATGTGAATGGACAAAAGTCCCAGTGTTGTTTAAGTGGAAGAAAATTGTCCTGTTGACTGCAGAAAGCATAAAATCATGAGCTCAGAAAGACCAAAAATGCAAGAACAGAAGATAGAAGTTTATCGTAACTGACGTCATGGCTTTGAAGTCACGGTAGGCTTTGATACACCATTATTTAATGCATGAGTTTGACAGTACTGAGATAAAGTTTCTGATATAAATCAGTACATCTTCTTTTCCCTGAGGCTGTTTTATTATGAAAAGAGGTTAGAGGGGGAGGAAAGGGTGATCGTGCCTTTGCCACATCTCTCCTACTTTTGTCTTCATCCTCTTCCTCACAAGTGTTACATTCACTTTAACCATTTATCTGATGGATTGTAGCAAGTACCTTTATCTGCATCATCACTACCATCTTTTCTGTAATAATGGGAAAGTTTTTGAAACCAAGTGTCATTGCTTTTCAAGTTTCTGTTTTACTTTCCTTTAGTTAGCTGGTTTAATTTTCCAGATGTCAGTACAGTGTTAAGAAATGAAAATACAAAGCAAGCTGAATCAGAAATGTCTCTCTGTTTCAAATTCTGACCTATTAAAATAAAACTTCAATAAGTAAAACAAAATACATGGTTAATCAGTAACACCCTTCTTTGCAGCATGTATTATAATGTGGTTTGCAGTGAACTAATTTTCTTTCCTGAACTGAGCATTTTGTGCAGAGAAAGTTCATTATATTCAGAACTTACAGTTACATTCTATATAATGGATACCTCAGTGCTGAAGTTCAGGAGAATTTTGATGAGTAGCAAATGTCAACAAAAAATGTCAGTACTGTCTGTACTGGGTAACCTCTGAATGTGAGCATTATCACAAGATTTTATGAAAACAATTAATCACTCGGAAGGGGAAAACAACCATTTAGGAACTACCGAGCCAAAAGAGATCCAAAATCCTTTACTGCTACATGTTGTATTTGATAGACCCATCTCCAGTTGTTTCAGAGAAAAAGTCAGACCACAAAATTACTTTTGTACAGAATAATCTTTCTTGGGGAAGATTTGTTTCTACAACCCCTTTAATAAGAAAAAGCATACGCATTTTTTTTTCTCCCTTCATGTTTACTGCACTTTCTCTAACAGTCCTGAATTTTTCTTAAAAGGCAGCACAGTAAGAACCTAGTGGTTCTGTGAGTTCTTTCCTTCAGTCTTCCTGTCATTGGCTGCAACATAATCAGACCTCCTTAATGAATATATATGATTTGAATTCTTCAGTGGAAACCATAGACTGATCATTGTCTTTCCATTTCCCTTGGAATGGGAATGACTGTGTGGATCTTACCCTTATTCTGCAAAGAGAAAGGACTCTTATGTTTCCAGAGTAGTACAATTTTCCAAATTACTTCCTAATAATTGGTAGACAGGCAGGCATATAGTAAATGGCAGATGCAGTAAATGGCATCTGAAGCAGCTGGAGTATTTCCCAGCCTTAGACATGGGAAGAAAAAATTGCAGCTTGGAGAGGAGTCATTCCTTCTTCCTGTGCTCCCCATAGCAAGCTCACGGCTTTCATTGCCTCTCCAAGAGCCCTTTGGGAGTGAGACAAAAGCAGTGGCAGGTCTAAGGCTGGTGTCACACAGCTGTAGGGATCTGTAAGCATCTCCAGTGGCTGGCTTTGTGCAACCAATGACTTTGTTGTGTGAGCCATTGAAATACATATAGCCTTTTGGGACACCTGGAATTTTTTCCTATGGACAGAAAGAGGTCTTTGGGACTCTGCTCATGCAAGACACTGCCACCATGTACAAGGTGGCAGCAGCAGCACTGGGAGGGAGGTACAAAGTCACCACCGCATATTCCAGAACTTTGAGGTGTGTCAGGCTTACTGAATAGGTTACTGAAATTGGCAACAGCAGCATGCAGAACAGCAAAGCAAAAGTTAGATATTTGGTCTCAATGAATGGATGAATGAAAGAACTAGAAGGGTGTATGGTTTATAATTGCCTTTTAAAACCCAAATAGTATGTTGTTCAAATGGTGAACTTACAGATTTTGAGGGGAAAAGATCCCCTCCACAGGTGACCTTCCTGAAACTTTCCTTTTGAAGTTCAGATCTTTAGAAGAGCCATGGGGAAGGTATGAACTTCGAACAATTCTTGGGAAGCTGCAGCTGGGGAGAGGGTAGAGGGAGGAAAATAAACAAAATAAATCCTCTCATACCTCTCTGATCTCCTTCCTCCACTTTTCGTTTTAATGATTAGCTTTGAGACTCTGATTCTATAAGCATGCTTCTCTCCCCTGCCTCTTTTCTTTATATGCTTTTGTGGCTGTTGATCCTTTGTAGATGAAGAGCTTTTGCCCTGAGGTTATCTTTTAGTTAGGATAGGACAGAATTAGGAAATGAAAAGTATATTGAAAAAAAAAATTAAAAACAGATTTGCAAGGTTTAGAAGATTTTTAGTTGTTGGATTATTTTCTGTAGAATCACAGATTAATAAATTAGAACTATTTTAAATTATTTTTATTATTCTCTTGCCATGTGTGACATAAGGAATTAGTGAAATGCACGTGGGCAGTTTGGTGTCTAATTAGGAATTCAGGTGACAAAAATGCATCATCACTGTCCTGTGACCTCTCTGTTTAGATCTTGCTCTTGCTCTCACCCTCTTTTTGCTGACCTAAAGGCCAAGTTATACCGGCAGATGGACTCATAACTGTTCTCCTGACTTACATGTATGCAAAAAACTGCTGACTTGTAGATGTGAAGAATCTTCCACCCAATACTCATAATCTTGCACTTTGCATTAGCAGTAAATGTAATTTTAAAATAATTATTTAATTTGCTTTTTTAAAATCACATTTGTAGTCTAATTAGACCCAAAAAATTACTATGTGACTACATAATGAAGAATATTATGTCCATTGGAACATAGAGATACAGTTACAGTGATTTTCATCAGACTCAATTGTGACAAGTCTGTTTTTAATCTTGAGGTTTGACATATAGCCTTTAAAGAACATATATCCTTGCATGCTAAATCCGCTGCTCTGTCCCCTTTGAGAACTGAATTTTAATGCACGTCCTTGGAACAAGGAATTTATTCTTACACAGATAGATTGTTGTCAGTGTGTACAAGCGAAGCAGATTTTTGAAGTGCTTTTTTTTGTGCTTATCTCATGATTGCAGCTGAAGTGAGGGATATTTGTGATGCCTAAAGTTCATGAATTAGCTTTAAATGAAAGTCCTCAACATACTATGGATGAAACAGAAGTACAAGCTGTTCAAGAGGAGAATGGGATGTTCATCCAAGAGAGGAGAGGTTGCTCTTTACAGGAGTTCTTCTGTAGGAAAAACACCTTCATATTGCGTACTTTTCAAACTTGGTGAAGTTGTTTACATGGTTAATATAGGATACATTTTAATGCAGCATACCATGAGTTGGGTCAGACTACAAGAGCAAGTCTTGCAGCATCCAAAGCCCCAAAGCAAGGTGGTGGAGTCAAGGTGCCTGAAACCCTGTGTGCAGCCCACAGAACCTATTGTGTTTGTGTGTATGACAGGCCAGAGTGATTGCTGAACAATAAAACTTCTCTCACACCTGGCTGAAAATTCACCTCCATGAGCTCCAACTGTTTAAAATTGGGCCTTTAGCCCAAACTGGCTGCCTATAGTCATGCCGAGGATGGAGGAAGCTATTTGCAGCTCTCCCTGATTTCAGAAAGCATCTAGAGAAAGGCTTTGAGCTGTGGTCCGTCATGCCCTGAGACAGCTCGAGGCGAATCTCCTGTTTGGATGGCTGCAGCGGGTTTGGATCATGCTGGTGGGACTGACAGAGCCCCTCGTAGCAATCTCTCACCTCGGCTCATCTGCACCGCACGGGTGAGCGTCTGTGTGCTCCATCCCAGAGTGCAGCCCCCGCTGTCAGAGCCGTCTCTGCCCGGGGGAGATGGTTATTGACAGGTTGGTTCGGAGCAGCAGCCAGCGGCAGCAGCGGTGCCGTGCCCTCGCCCCTTCGCTGCCATGGCTCGTGCTTAGAGAGGGCTTGGTAAGACGGCTCCACTCACTTTGCTGTTTTGTGTCAGATAATCGCTTGATTCGGCGGCGCAGCGGTGCCTGGCGGGCAGGGGCTGTGCCGAGGCAGGGCAGCTCTGTCCCCATGGGCAGAGCTATCCCGGGGCAGGGCTGCTCTGTCCCCACGGGCCGGGGCTGTCCTGGGGCAGGGCTGCTCTGTCCCCACGGGCCGGGGCTGTGCCGGGGCAGGGCAGCTCTGTCCCCATGGGCAGAGCTATCCCGGGGCAGGGCTGCTCTGTCCCCACGGGCCGGGGCTGTGCCGGGGCAGGGCTGCTCTGTCCCCACGGGCCGGGGCTGTGCCGGGGCAGGGCTGCTCTGTCCCCATTCCGCCGTTCGCAGCCCGCGGTGCTGGGGCACGTCTCGCCGGCTGCAGCTCCGCGCCCGCGGGGCAACCGAGCGCCCTGGAGAGCCCCAGGGGACGGAAGGCTGGCTGAACAAATACAAGTGTGCCAAATCAATTATTTACCAAATACCTATTAAATTAATTTAGCAAGTCCCATCCAGTCAGTCTCTTCTTTTTCCCCCCATACCAGTGTGCATCTTCCCTCCTACCACCTTCTGGCTGCGGCTATGTGGTGAGTTGTGCATTCATCTCCCCCAGGAACAGCTTCCCTCCTCCCCCTCACTGTTTTCCTGAAGAGCAGAGAGATGTTTTACTGTCCTTCCTTTCAGTGCTGTTACTCGCAGCTCCTAAAGAGCAGGAGAGGACAGGAATAAACTGGTTAATTTTCTCCCTTTTTTTTCTTTCTTTCTTTTTTTTTCCGTGCTGCGGCGCAGAGCGCGGCGGCGCTGCAAAGGCGGTGGGCTGGGGCGGCGGGGACACACACGTGTGTGAATCGTGTCCCCAGGCGAACTTTAATCTGCCTGCTGCGGATACCGAAACATCGGCTTGGCTCGGCAAGCGTGGGCGTTTTTTAAGTGATACTGGAGAGACTGGCATCGTATTTTTACTGCTGGTGTTACCCATCTAGACTAGAGCTCGCATCTCTGTGTCTGACTGCACTGCAATTATGTCTTCTTTTTCTGTGTGGATAGAAGAATGCAAGCATTCGGCATTTTATGCTTGGTTTGTGTCTGCAGGGTAATTTTCTTCTCCCCTTTTCAAACATTACTTCCCCCATTATAATTTACAATGTATTTGCATTTATCAAGGAAGAATTTCTGCTTAAGTGTAATTTGAGTTTTATCTTAAGGACCACGTTTATGAGCAGCATACATTTGCTTTGCAACTTTTCAGTGAGACTCATATTAGTGATTCTTTGTCCAAGGAACATGTAAAAAAAATATGTAATTCTAGTGGTACAAAACAAGGGGGAAAAAAAGGGCATAACAGCGTAAATGCATTTTTAGGTTAACCAGCATAAATATTTAGATGTATGAAATAACAATTAATGATATGATTTTGAAAATTTGGACAGAGCTTAAAAGATAATAGATTTTTTTAAGGCATATCTTACTGATTTTAGTACAGTAAATAATTTTTTCCTTTAAATAAATTTTAAAAAAGGGGATGAATCTTTGAAATATTCTGGATATAGGGTATATATTCATGGCAGGACATTTTAATAACTAATGCAATTTAACAAGAGCAAGTGGTTAATTGTCTGGCAGAAGTTCTGTGTCAATTTCTTCTCCTATGTCTACTTCTTAAATAAATCAATTAATGTGTGAGGATACAAATATAACCAAGGAGTTTGCACTTCGGATCTGCTATCTGAATTACTGTGATGTGTGCATGGGAGCTTGAGAAGAGTAGCCTCTTTGGCAGCTCATCCAAATCATTATAAAATCATGTTTGCCATCATTTATACTGTTCCAGCGGCACATGGGTATGTCTTTGGCATCTGACCAATCAATTTTCTATTCCAGATGCAGTCAGGAAAAATCATTCTGCATTAGTCTCTGCAGCTCAGTATCCATCAATTGTCTAACCTTGCAGATACAATGATAATTACAGTAATACTAATAATAAAACCCACAAAGCTCAAGACACTGACTGCTGAAACTTTTCTTAATGAGGAATTGAATGAATCTTGTTTCGTTCTAACATTTACTTCTTAAAACCATTTCCAGCAATCTGTAATTATTTAAAACATAATGCTAGCATTGTGTTCCATTACAAAGGATAGAGATGCTCTTAGATTGGGTCAGATAGTTTGGTCCCAAAAAAGCAGATAAGACAGAAAAGCAAAAGTAATGGTGTTCTACTATCTGAAAGAAAAATACCATCACTCTTTGAATGAATGTGTTTTTTTAAAGAAACAATGATAAAACCAATAATAATGAACTGAGAACAGTATATAATATAGTGCTTGAAAAGACAATATTCTTCAGAATTCAAGAGCTTTATCTCATTTCCAAATGCCTCTTCCTCTTCTTAATTTCTTTTTCTTTATTGGCTGAATTACTTAGAGGTAAGATAATGCTGTGAAGGACTTCCGACACAAAACAGCCCTAAGTGAATGTTATGCATTATTAATGAAAACTCAGATAACTCTCTAAAACAAGATGATCCTAAAGCATTTAACATTTAATCAGCAAAATTTATCTCATGTTCTCCTTTTTGAAAAGCATTAAGGAAAAGAAAAAATTTAATAGCTGCAGGAATGAAGGATGTGTGTGAATGCCTGACCTTTCATTACTTCATGCACAATGCCCAAATGTGAAAATGAAAATGCCAGTGTCGTAGAGATTATGAATAGCAGCTGTAATGGTTTCTAATGCCACAGTACAAATGAAAATGAAGCTCTGATCATAAAAGATTATGGTTAATTTGTCACATAGTAAAAATATCTGTAAGATTTTCACATCTTTAGTGATCTTTCGTCCTCTTTAACATGTAACTCCCATAAATCTCTTTTACAATTGTACAGATACCGGCATTGCACCTCTACAGTTTCTGACATCTTCAATTATCTTTTTTTTAGTTTCTGATTTCCAGTTTGGAGTATAATTTTAGAATACGTGATTTCCTTGTTTCTTGGCAAGGAACAAGTTATCTTAGTGTTTATTTGAATTCACTGCTGTAATTATTTAAGGTATTTGACATTAGATAATGCATTTTATTAATAATTGTTTTTATTGATCTCTTAATTGCCGCAGTATCTAGAATATACTATACAAAACTGTACAAAATTCTGCGTCAGCATGTATGGTAGATCTTCTCTGTCCAAAGTATATCCACCTATGACAAAAATCAGAGTAGGGGAGAAACTGTTGGAGGAGTAGAAGTGCTAATGAAGCAATATTTGCATTATATTAATATCAGTATATCAACTGCCTAAGTTTTGTCAAGATTAGGCAGGCAAACAAGCTCTGCTAGAGGCAGGGTTTCATTGTAGAAGACAGCAGCATTAGCATTGTTTTTCCTGCTGCCAGAAGATGCTGTGACCATCCCAGCAAGCAGACATTCCTCAAATCCATAAGCAGTCACTCTCCAGTCCTGCTTTGGATTGATGGCTTGTGACAGCAGAGCTGCATGTTGCTTGTTCAATCATCAGTGCAGTTTTAACCTGGGCACAGGGTTAGAATTCTGCAAAAATAGCCATTAGATATGCCGTGAAGTTTTTGTTGACTTCTGGGCTAAGTTTATGCTGCTTTGCCACTTGAAGTGAAGTGACTTAGCAGAAATTAACTCAAAACTTTCCCTCTCATGGGGCATGAGATACCTGCTGCATCCAGACTAGAAAAAAAAATTATTGAGTAAAGCGATGATTGTTGCGTTCTAACATAGTGTCAGCAAAAACACACATTGAAAATGAGCCATTAGAAGACAGAATTTCTTTTCTAAATGAAAATTTACATAGCATCTCTTTGAAAGAAAGAAGAGGAAACCAGCAAGACTTCATTTTGTGGATAGTAGAATTACATTTACTCCCTGAAACATCCTTTTCGATTGCTAGATCATGTTGTTAAATCTCTGTGTTACACTGAGATAAGTGAATGGAATGACACCAATTTCCAGGGTTTGAAAAGTTGCCTCATAATATCCTTCAGTCTTTAACCTTCATTGTTTTGTCTGTATCCACTATTGAAATAAAAATTCAAGAGGCTGTGTAACTGCGTCAAGGTGTCTAAACAAGTGCTGGAAATTCAGTAGACCATAAGAAAGCTTCTTTAATTTAGATAATGTAGAGGAACATAAGAGACCTGTACAGAGAAGTACTCAGGATGTTGTATTTCTTTTCTTTCTCCTGAGTAACTGAACTCTGAATTCAGTTTGAATTGTTTATGTGTATTTACAAAAATTTAGAAGTTGTTTTAGAAAATAGAAGGATGTTGTAATTACATTTAGCATTTTTAAAATTAAACTTTGTATGTACATGTATGCTACTATAACATAGAGTGATGGCTCCATTTTTGAAGGTTGAACATAAGAAATAATGAAGTAATTGGAATGTATTTCATAACCATTGCTAGGTCTCTGGTGGCTGCCTCAGAGAATTGGTTCATGCCACTGTTTCAAAGCATAATCTGTCATATCAGCATTGGGTTGGATTTTGTGGAATGATTAGAATTTACCATGTTGTGCATTTTGTTCTGCAGCCTTGGTGTTTTGTTACAGTCCAAGTTCCTGGAAGTCCTCAATAAGAATGTCAGTGCAAAGGCTGAGTGAAGCCAGATTGACTGCTTGTGTTTAACATACCTGAGCACTGTGGGCAGCGGGCAGCTGTTGTGTGTCTGCTGGATCTGTGCATGGATAGCTGCAGAATGGGAGAACAGAATTGGTCTTAGCTCACTTAGAAACTGTCTGAAAGAGCTTGCACAAAATGCCCACAGAAATGCCATTTAAAAGTCATTGCAGTCTGTTGGAAACAGCAGAGTCTGACAGATAAAGATGAGAAATTTTCGGGATAATACAACTGACCTTTCCATGGTGAGGCTAACCTCTTCCGTAAATATTTTACTTTGCTAGTATTGTATTAAAGCTCCATAGCACTGTTTCTGAAGATGTGTCAGCAATAGACATCTTGGGGCTGGCTTATATTACATTTTGTTCATTACACTGTGAAAATTAACTTTTCCTCAGAGCTTTTGAGACTTTGGCAGTTAATGACAGAAAAACTAGCACTGGAATGTTGGCCTGGATGAGTGACCTGAGAGACCAATATTATCCCATTTTGTCTGCCTTTGATCCTTTAAAGCTAATGTGTAGAAAGTCTAATTAGAAGAGGACAGCTGAACAATTAATTAATAGGGGAATAAGCACTACATTTTTCTCCTTGGCTGTATGGCATCTTCATGCAGTGTGAAGTAATTGATGTGGTGATGGGTGTGGCAGTGGCATGCCAACAGCTGGACTTGGTGGAAGTTTCAGTCCATCAGATACACACACATGCTCTAGGTTGTTTTTTATACACTGACCAAAATGAGCAAATATTGCTTCTGTTGGATCAGACAACTACAGTGTTAGTAGCTCCTAATATGTTCTCTGTTCTGTCTTGAAGTTTAACCCCAAGTGCTCTCAGGGGTTGGCAGAGACCATCTTAAATCTGTGTAAGTAGGAAAATGATTCTTAGGAGGACACCTCAGTCATTGTCAAGTTTTCTGCATATCATTGATACTGAGGTGCACTCAAGAATTAATTGCAGGCCAGTGTAACAAGGAGCAGGTAACATTGCTCAGCAGTTTGACAGCAGTGTGCCATTGCTGTCAGTATTCAAGTGGCTTTGCCAAGGCTCTCTTGTACAGGACACACAGGTATTTACTGTTTGACCAACATTTTGGTAACTCAGTTACAAAGGTAACAGTAAATTAAAGTTGAGAATATAAGCAACTGGAAAACTTAGAGTATTTGTAGAGAGGAGGGTTTATTTTGACAAGAGGTAAATATAGGTCAGCATACAGCAATGAAATTCAAGAACAACTTTATAAGCTTACCTTGCCACAGTGCTAATACAGGAGGAAACTGTGTGAATTTGGTACATGTGAAAGCTTGACAGATGAACAGCCTTAAAGAACAGGAGGAGGCTTTTTTATTCTCAAAACCTTTATTGCAGAGGTATGTAAGATGGCATCTCCTGTATGAAAGCCCACCAGTGTGCCACAGCCCTGATCTGAAGGGACCACTTCTGTCGGAGGACGCGAGCGTAATTCAGCCTGCAGACACATTCACTCCTTGACCCTTTACGGAGATTGCCAACAAGGGTTCCAATTAGTGCCAGCGGCAGACTGTGACAATTTTCAAGATTGACTTTCACACCATGCTAGGCCTTTAAAATAAAGAACATTTATACAAAACACAATTTGCTTTGACAGTAATTTTCAGTATGCTATTATTGAAGTTATTTATGTTTGAATCAGAGCATCTTTTCACTCAGCTGTGTTTCTGCTGCTGTTTGATCCTGCAGTGTTGTAATAATCCCATCCTTATGTGTTTTATACTTTATGTGACAGTGGTTCTTTCAAGCATCCATTACTTACACAGTTTTTAGAGCTCAGACATTCAAACAGGAATCTTGCAAAATTCCCAAGTTCTTGTGCAGATTGCTTCTGCTGTTGCGAGCCCTCACATATTTGATAGCAGACTTAAATTTTAATGACTTTGTGAAGCAGCAGGCTATGCAAATTAAACTGTAGGGTTCAGGAGTTCACAAGTTGAAGTTGCTTAGATGTCAAGAGTATTTCGCTGCATTGACAGCAAGGATAAGGACAGGTAATATCATTAACGCCAGTAGACAGAGCAGCCCCGGCTTTCCAAATGTGATTGTGATGCCTCTGCCTTCTGATCTCAGGGATTCCAATGCACTGTCCTGATCTCCAAAAATAAGACCTGAACCCCATGATCTTTGTGTTCTGTGCTCTATCATCCCCAGAAAACTGTTCAAGCCGACGCTCATCTCTTAAGTTGTTCTTCACGTGTCTGAACACAAGCTTGGCACCGTGGCCTCATGGCCTCTTCTGTAACTATATACCATGCAATGTTACACATCCTCCCTAAACTGGGACCCCAGACCTCACCTCAGTGGTGATGTACCTTATTTCATGAGCTTCTTGCTTTGCTTCTTGCTTGTGGCATTCCTGCAACTGTCTTCTGAGATGGCTTTGGGATGTAATGCTGCATGTGATATACTCTGCCTTGCCGGCATGGTGTGATGGCAGGAATGCCCGTCTCTCACTGTGTATGGGATCTTCAGAGAGATTTCCCAGAGCTCAGCTGAACAGGCAGTGACTGAAATCCTGTTACCACTCTTCCAGCAGTTGGTTCTGCCAGGTATTGGCACCTTTTGTGAAAGTATAATCATCTGTGTTCTCCTAAAAATTTTATTTAAAATATCCTCTTTCTAGGCTTAGAAAGGTCTGATTCTTCACCTGCTGCTAAAACAGTGATTATATGGGTTGATGTAATTAAGAGACCGAAAGGGATCTGCCCACAGTGGCATGGCTTCCAGCCTGGTGTAAGCTGTTGCTCTTGTCAATTAGTAATGGAACCAATGCCTGTAGTTTGTGTGCTGAGGGTTACCTTTGGAAATGGAAAGGGAAGATCCCCACATGCCATGGCCCTTGCTGGAGGAATTGTCTGGTGCAAAGGGCTTTTAGCTTGTGTGTTTGTGTTTGCCCAGTGCTGCTTCTCCTGTGACAAAAACAGCCCTGGGAAAAGGTGTGCCCTTCTTAAAGCCTCTCTCCCTGGATGCCTCCTCACTGTTTCATGGGTGTCCATGAATACTGAGTTTGGTAGCTAATCAAGGTTCCTCATGTCAATTCAGGCAGGCTGGTGTCACTGCAGGAGCTCCAGGCTCACTGTGTGTGTGTGCTGTGTGATAACAGCTGAGAATGAGGAAACTGCCTTAAATTGGGTCTACTCTGAGCCACCAAGGTCCTCCCAGAAGATGTCTCCAGCCCTGGAAATAAATCTACCTGGATCTCTGGGTAAAATTCTTCCTCAGGAACTGTTGCTCATGAGAAATGCCTGGGGAAGTGAAATTTATAGCTTCCCTAGGTGAAGATAAATACTGCAAAACAGGTTTCATATAAAAGTGTATCTAGAGCTCAAATAAAAATGATCATTAGTTGGAACTAGATTATTTTAAGGTCCCTTTCAACCCAAACCTTTCTCTGATTTTGTGATTCATTTTGTGAAATAATTAAAAATGTACTACAGTAGAGTGTCTTTGCAAACTCTTTGCTCATTAATACTGTGTTAATATTCATAATACTGAAAGACATCCAACCACTGAATGATTTTTGTCTAGCCTAGATGCTAGAATTTGAAGATAATTTCCATTTTCCTTAGCTTTGAATAGGGCATTTGAGGTAACCTGTTACATTTTGTAGTCAGCTTTTGACACATTGATTTCCATTTCCTTACTTTAAAAATGTAGTGTGAAACATACTGCAGATCATGGCATCAAACACCACAATTGTGGAATTCAGACCTTTCTCATCAATAGTGAGACCCAAATTGAAACAGATGATTTTAAAATAGCAGAGAAAAAGCATTTCAAAACAAGAGTTTCAGAATTTGATGTTCATTGTGAATGAAACAGCTAAGTTATGGTTAGGAGATTATTCTGAATTGCATTCCCTGAAAATTATGTTATTTATTATAGCCTTAATTAATTTGTTCATCTTCAGTGGGAAAGAAACCAAGTACTCCTCTAGTATGTAAAATTGCTAAAAGGTCTAAAATTAGCATAAACAATAATTCTTCATTCTTCCTTCATAAGAGCAATTATGTATACTTTTTTATTTATATGCTATGTTTGCTGTAGGATGCATATGAATAACGGGCCCACTTATTTTTTTTGGCTCAGATCCTGGGATTCCCCCACGTCCCTCATCTGCCCTTGCCCTTCCTGTCTTTCAGCTAGCAAGAAGCAGAAGAGAGGCAGTGATTTCCAGCCTCAAGTTCGCAGAGGCTGGCATTGTAGCTGAATGTTAACGCCTCATGTAGCTCGAGATGCCTGGTACTTAGTAATGCAACTTTAACCTTTATAATAGACATAATTTGATTCTCAAACCATCTATATTCTCTCCTTGTAACAGCCTAAGTAGCTGTGAGGAGTAGTGAGAACGGACAAATGTAATCACCACACAGGACACGGAGAAGGACAGAGAGATGAATCACAGATTCCCATCAGAGTTTTCAGATTTTAGCCTTGTTATCACTATTTGATTCTAATGCCAGGAAATGAAAGAAACATGATAATATTTTGTTGTGATGTTGGTGTTAGCCTGTCAGATGGCAGAGCATTCAAAAATCAGCAGCTTGTTTTCTAAGCTGGTATTGCAGATGTTTGGTCTTGAGTGATTCTAAAAGAGCACAGAAATAATTAGGTAGTTGTTAATGAGCATGAAAGGTAATAAAATAACTGTAATATATGCTTTTCTCTTCTCTTTTTTTTTTTTTTTTTTTTTTTTTTTTTTTTGTTTTTAATTTAGTCACATTTTAGATGAGGAAAGACATTTCGGGGTGAAACTAAGACTGCAATTGGGTTTTTTTTAGCCTTTGCCACTATGTTTCAGGTGTTGTTTGAAAGAAGTAGCTCATGTTTAAGTGTGGTGATGTACCTTGTTTCTGTAAACTGAACTGTCTGTATGTTCTACTGTCACATGTGGACATGCATTTGCATGTATGTCCACATACATTTAACCTACAAAATGCACAGATCACATGGTCAATGATTCCATTGTTTTTCCATTCTTGTGGCGTATACAATACATGGTACAATTGACAGTCTCCACTACTGAGCAAGGTTTATCGTGCAGATTTATAGGATATGCTAGCCGTACTGGAAGTAAAAAGAGATGAGCTGTCCTGCAGAATTTTGTCATCATTAGTTGAGAAAGTTTTAAAACAAGTGGTGGAGTTGTGACTGAGTACTGCAGATCAAAAATCTGCTGATTAAATACTTTCTTCTTTTGTAACTGTGCTGTGCTTTCTATGTAGTACGAATTTTATAGGAAATATTTGCTTTAATGATGGGGGATCTGTATGTGGTGCTTGACACCAACTTTTTGAATGTGTTACATGCTTTTATTCAGATATTCCCAAGGGTCTTATTATAGCCTCAGATGTTGAATGTATGGTGCAGAGTCTAGCATCCTTCCAATGCAGGTGTTTATCCTGTAAGAAAGTCTTATCCACAAAATATATATTTTGACCTTTCAATTTAAAAAAAAAAAAATCCGCATGCTAATCTAGGATGAATCTTGCCTAGCCTGACACCTTTACAGGTTTAATCCAAGAATAATGAAGAGCTGAAAAACATTTTCAGGAGAAGCTGATTTTCATTTTTAAAGACAACTCTCTAACATAGCTGAACTGCAGGAGGCAGTGATGGTGGTAATCATACATGGCATGAGAAGCATAAAATAGTGGGTTGAAAGTAATTGAAAAGGGCAATTGGGCATGATGCAGCTATCCCAGGGCTGCAGTTCATCCCCAGCTAACAACTGTGAGTCTTACTGTCTGCTTGTATGCCTAGGTTAATAGAGCACTCACAACTGGATTGTTGTGTACGGTCTGGCTTTCCAGACCAGTTTTCTGACTAGGCCTTCAGTCTCTCCTCCATTTTTTTGCCTCTTGGCTTTTTAAGTTGCGTATCTGAGGCATGAATACGCCTATAAGGTGACACTGTATAAGACCAGTACAGTATGATTTTTTTTAATGTAGTTCCGCTGAACAGGTCAGGCATGCAAAATCAGTTGCATGTCAATCTAGCCAGGCAGGAAGTCACATAAATAAGGAGTTTGTGTTTGAAAGTAGTAAGACCCAAAGAAATTCAATTCCATCTCAACAAAATGGCAACTGACCTTTTCTTAGCTAATGTCATCCACTGCAACCATCTGATCAACAGGTAATACAAGAGATATTGACAGTTATTGGCTTTTCTTCCTTCTTCTGCCACTCTACCTTTACTTTTCCCCAGTTATCCACCACCCCCAACTACCCACCAAGAGTCAAAATACATGTATCATTGGTCTAGACCACTTGATCACATCAAGATTCCTAATAGTTTCCTCTCTTTATCCTAGGAGAAATTTTCGAGCTGTTCATATGTTTTCCATTTACTAGTTTCATCCTGAAGAAGAGCTCTTTAAATTGAAAGAAAAACCTTTCTTTAGCCATCTTATAAAAGTTTTAAAATTCAAATGGGGATATTCACCAAATATTAGTCTTTTTCCACCCATTAAAAAAGGTGAGCTAGAGAAGAAATGGGGCTAAGTTTTGTCCTCATTTTTGTTTTGAAAAAACACTGTTGTCTTCAAATAGATTTGGCTTGAAGTGTGCAAGAACTAGATGGTATAAAAAGTGACTTGTAAAGTAGGTAAACGAAATCTGTAGACTACAGATTCTGAACTAGTACTATTAATCAAAAGTTATTTAATTCTTGCTGGAGACAACCATTATTGCAGAATGCAGGTTTCAGTGATGAAGCAAAAAGTTTGTAGCATAAACTGCAAAATTAGGGCAATCAATTTGTTAGATTGAAAAAAACTTACTTCTTGCTATCTATTGTTATTTTGGCATATTATTAATCTCTGTACTGCTCTGTTATGTCATTGTAATAAACGTTTTGCCATATTACTGCAGTTTTCTCCATTAAAAAGAAAAGCTGGTTATCTGCAGTGAGTAAAAGCATGAATCTTTACTTGATTTTACTGTTTTTTTTCTTTTTATAGAAGCTGCAAAGAATCGATCCTCCTTACTGTTGTTCAACCTTACCCTGTAAGTATTGTCAGTATTTTCTGAATTAGTTTCCTAGCAACATAGCAGCTTCTTTTTCTGCCTATATGCTGTTAGTGTCCCTACTTTATCTGTGCAATAAAAAGAAATAAGTGCAATAAGGGCAGTGTCTATCAAAGGTGATGTTTAAGACGACATTACTGTGTCCTGTACTCAAAGGCTACATTAGTATGTTAAAAAATAACAGTGCCTCTAAACTCATACCAGGAAGAGTGACAGAGCAGAATGCTGAGTTCTGCTTCAATTTCTGATTTCTCAGCCATGCTGCAGGAGTAATTCAGATTCAGCAGGTCCATTTGGCTCCCTGTTGTCTAGCCTGATACACAACAGTTCTCATTAACAAGGGATAATTTCATCCTTTTCACCCAAGAATAAGAGACAAGGTGGATTTGACACAAAGACATGAAAACAAGTTTATCTGATGAAGCTGCCGAAATGTACATCTTGTAAATGCAGCTTGGCCCGTGCTGTATGTCTTTGTAATAGTCATTAGTCTTCCTGGTTAGTTTGGAGGGGGCCGTGCAGCTTTACTTGTCCTGCACCCTTTCTAGAAGCCAGTCTGCACTGCACCTGATTCGTGGGGAAAAGCATGCATTCCACAGCAAAACCAGGCAGGGGATACCACCTTGCAGCAAGACCACTGTCAGGAAGGTGATCTGGGATAAGATCAGTCACCTTAAATGAGAATACAGGCCTGGTCTGACTAAATAAAGAAATCTACCTGTCTTTAAATCTTGCTGCTTTACAGACAGTGGTTTTGCTCACAGTGAATATATATCATATGGTGGAAAAGAAATCCCCACCCACTTTTTTATGCAGGTTTCATCCATTGACAGACTTCATTCTTGTCTATAAATGTCAGGTGAAGAAAGGGCATGTGCTGTGTGTGGTACTTAAAAGTGGACAGCAAAGTGTAGTACTGTGTCTGAGAGGTGCTGTGACCTGTTATCATTACTCTGCTGGTCTGAGAACAAGCCTGTATGTACTGAATGCAAGGGAAGCTAAAACCCAAATAAACTGTGCACTCCGTATTCAATGGAAGACCTTACAGCACAGCTACAGTCCTTCTCCAGCCTTTAACCTGGAAAAGAAGGGAAGTCATGACTTGGTCTCTTTATCAAGGGCAAGTCCTGCCTGACCCACACAGTGGCTTTCTATGATGGAGTGGCTGCATCAGTGGACAAGGGAAGGGCTACAGATGTCTTTTATCAGGGCTTCAGTCCTCCACACCATCTTTCTCTCTAAACTGGAGAGAGATGGACTTGTTGGGTGCACTGTTAGGTGAATGAATAATTTGTTGGATGCTCACATCCAGAGGGTCAACATTGCCTGTTGGACATCAGTGACCAGTGGTGTCCCTCAGGGGTTTTTAATGGGACCAATGTTATTCAATATCTTCATCAGTGACATAGGCAAAGGGATCAAGTGCATCCTCAGCAGATTTGTAAGTGACACCAAGCCAAGTGGGATGGTTGACGCACCTGAAGGATCAGAGGACCTTGGACAGGCTCAAGAAATGGGCCCGTAGGAATCTCCTGAGGTTTAACATGACCAAGTGTAAGGTGCTGCACCTGGGTCAAGGCAATCCCTGATATCAATACAGGCTGGGGGATGAACAGGTGGTGAGCAGCTCTGCAGAGAAGGCCTTTGGGGTGCTGGTGGGTGAGAGGCTGGACATGAGCCAGTAACATGCACTTGCAACCCAGAAAGCCAAACATGTCCTGGGCTGCATCACTAGCAGCATGACCAGCAGGAAGAGGGGGGTGATTCTGCCCTTCTATTCCACTCTCATGAGGCCCCACCTGGAGCACTGCATCCAGCTCTGGGATCCTCAGCACAGGAAGGACATGGACCTGTTAGAGCAAGCCCAGAGGAGGCCACCAAGATGATCAGAGGGATGGAACACCTCTCCTATGGGGAAAGACTGAGAGAATTGGGATTGTTCAGCCTGGAGAAAAGAAGGCTTCAGGATTACCTAATTGCAGCCTTCCAGGACCTGAACAGAGCCTACAGGAAAGATGGAGAGAGACTATTTACAAGGCACGTAGTGACAGGACAAGGGGCAATGACTTTGAACTGAGAGTAGATTTAGACTAGATATTAGGAAGAAATTCTTTACTGTGAGGGTGGTGAGGCACTGGAACAGGTTGCCCAGAGAAGCTGCAGATGCCCCATCCCGGGAAGTGTTGAAGGCCAGATTGGATGGAGCTCTGAGCAACCTAGTCTAGTGCTAAGATGTCCCTGTCCATGGCAGGGGGGGTTGGAACTGGATGATCTTTAGGGTCCCTTCCATTCTATGATTCTATGACTCTATGGTCTACACCTAGTTGTTCAAGCTCTGTGTGAAGTCTGACAAGGCAGAATCTGCTCCTCTCATTATGTAGCACCAAAATCTAATCAATAACTGAACTACCTCTAGATGTCACTGAGCTAAGGAGGGCACTGAAACACTTTTCTGTCAGCCATTTGGACTGATGTGGCCATTTTATATATTAATTTGTATTGCCCCACTCAGGTATGTCTAGCAGTCCCTCAGCTCTACCTCAGCAAACAAAGCACTTGTGGTTTTGGGGGTGATGGTTGTTTAAGCTCATGTAGGCATGAGGATTGTCTCCCCAAGAATGTACACAGACAGTTAGAGGGTGAGATTGATGTGTGCATGTTGGTGCAAGCTTTAACTACCCATTTTTAACCCAAAGTTGGGATGCTTAGTGGAATGAGCTGATAGGGAGGTCCTTGACTGCAGGACTGTTGCACCTGGCAGATCTCTGTTTGTGCAGTATTACTGTGCCTCCCTACCTGTCCAGACCAGGGTCTTACTGATTCATAGCTTCCTTCCCTTACCACTTCCAACTTAAGGTTTCTCTGCAGTGGAAACAAGGGATGTGGAGCAGTTGGGATGAGGCCAGTGTGTGCAGCCAAATTGTTGGCCCTGAAGCAATGCAAGGTCCCACAGTTTATGCTGCAAAGTCTCCTGGGTGCTCCTGAGTCACCTCGAACATCAGGTCCATGCTGGCCCTCAGACTGCTACACATTGCTGTCAGCAGTGCCTGAGCCTGTTGGCATCTCTTTCAGCCTTGCAACCCTGGGTGTTGCTGCACTCCAGCTGTGTGCCTGTCCTGGTCTTATGTGCAGGGGATCCTCTGACAAATATGGTTTACCTTACAGTTTGGAAACAATATTTATGTCTTAAAAAATTATGATGCATGTGTATTTTCCCCATTTCTTTAATTTTGCCTCCTCCGTGTTTCCTTTTACTATTTTACCAATGAAACTGGAATGATGAAGTAGAAACCAGACAAAGGGAAATAAGAGCTTTTAAATACAGACTGAATTTCTTCCCCATTCTTGGCAGAAATGCATCATTACAAACATTTCATTGATCTCTCTTCTTGACGGTGATTTTCCTTCTACCATTGCATAAAAAATATCTGCCAAGATGGATTACAAGAGTGCTATTTCTTAATTTGTTTTATTTGGGCTATTTAGACTGTGTCTTGATTTTGCATTTAAGTAAACATCCTTTTTGATTGCAGGTGAAAGTAGATGTAATCTAGATTTGTAGTACTCTGTAGTTCATTTAGTGCTTTTTGAAAGCTTTTGCAGATAATTTTTGCTTAAATGCATTCCATTTTGTTTAATGCTTAAACACATTAAAATTTCATTTTAATTATGACCAAACCAAACCATTAGCCTTTTTCTTTCCATCAATCTACAAACCTAAGCTAGGTTCTTATCACCAGTGCTCATAAGGAGGTCACTGAGCAGCTCCAGCAGCTGAAGCAGCTCAGTGTTTTGATTTCTGGAAGTATGGCATTTGATTATAATTTCTGACTATTTTATTCTGTAAATGAACTATCGTTATGATTGTTGCCTTATTAAGTTTTAAGCATTACTCAAATCAAATAACTTGCCTGTTTGATATCTGTTCAGATTTTATGTACAGAGATCATTTGATAGGTTCCTTTCATGATTAATCTCTTAAGCTCCTTGGATGAAGTCCAGACCCAGCTGAGATCTGTGGCAATTTTGCTGTGCATTAAGTTTTGCAACAGGCAAAAGATAGGATCTTCTGTTTTGAAAGAGATGCTTCTTGTTATAGTATGGCTATACTTTTGAGACACAACAGTTGCAGAAGAACTACAATAAATAGCATCTGTGGTTCATAATGATTGTGGCAACAATCATGTTGAGAGTCTGTGGGACTAATGATCAGACTGTGACTACCATCTAAAAATGGTAAAATATAAATAACGCAAATAATAAAATACAGTTGTCTATGATAGATTGCCAACTTTGGAAGAGCAAACCCATATCTGGCCACTATTCCAACAATTAAAATTTTTTCAAGAGTTTAACAGAGAAATACTGCTGGTGATGATCTGACAGTGCCATGTGGTTATCACAAATTACTGTGTGGTAAAACTTTTCCACATTATTTCTTCCATGCCCCTGCTTCCTCTTCTACAGTGCTCTTGTGAGACAGTGTAGTTGTTTCAGCCTTGTTCGCAGCTATGAATTACCATATTTAGTTTGCCTTTGGGCATTATGTCCTGTTCCACTTAATAAATTTAATTCTTCTTCTTACTCACCTTTTATTTGCTTGTTAAATTTTGGCACTTGTAATTGCTGTTAGGGGTGAAACAAAAAGTCAACATATTTTTCCACTCATGCAATTTTTTCCTCATTTTCTAGCAAACTTAATATTTCATGTTAAACTAATGACTATTTTCAAGTAACAAGCTTAAAATTTATTGCACATATACACTCTATGGCTATTTAAAAACTACAGTATTTCTGTAGTTTTAAGTGTAGTTTGATGCTTACTGTCACAGGACAGGTTTTCTTTTCACCTTGTGACTGTCCTATACTGCTGTCATTTTATTTCTGTATGATAGCTCAGTACTACTCTGTGCCCTTCTAGCTACTAAATCCTTCTTTTTCTTGAGCATGCGTAATGGTTTTGTTGTTGCAGCACCTCTACTGGCAAGAGCACTCAAAGGTGCTCTCCCAGCAAATAAAAACCACTTTTCTTGCAATCTCCCCCAAATTATAGTTTACCTGCAAAAGTGCATGAAGCACTAGACATTATTATTTTCATCAGAAAAGTTGCCCTCAAAATGTAGGATATTGTTTCTAAGATCTCTCAAAAAGTGACCCACTCTAATGCTGCTGACAAATATAGGATGTAATTTTGAGAAGTCTAGAAAATGAGAAAGCAACATTTTCCAGAAAGTCTTCTCTGCAGTCTTTTGGGTTTTGACCCTGCTGATGGGATGTCCATTGATTGCACTTGCTATAAGCAGGGTTCAAAGTAGGGTCTAGGTCTTTGCTATTATTTCCTCCAAGTAAATCTCTGTGCAATTCTTCATTTTCTTGTTAGCAGTTTCTCTAGGTAGTGTTGAAATGATCAGCTGATTTTTTCCTTTGGATTCTGTGTAAACAAGTAAAAATTATTTAAAACCCTGATAGATTTGAGCCTTTAACAGGAAAAAGGGCTTAGGTCACATAGAGTAAAGTCTGGGGGGCTTTGAGTTATTTTGACTCCTTGTTAAAATGTGTGCCCTCATTTTGCAAAAGTCACTCTAATTAAGCTGTTTTTGTCTGTGACAATGCAAACACTTTACTTTCAGTGATAGATGTTCTGCATTAGTGTAAACAACTCCTGCTTAAGGTCATTAACTGAGGATAATGGTGTCCATTTGACTAAAACACAGAGCATCAGAAACAAATGAACCTGGCAGTATGAGAATCATTAAGTGATAGCATTCTTCTACAAACCTAAAGCCATTAAAATGGAATAGAGCTGCACATCATCTTGCTGAAGCTTTGTTAGACAAGCAAGTTCTGACAATCAAACCCAACTGTTTTCCTAGGTATTTGCGCATCCTTTGGAAACAGTTCTTTTCTCAAAGAGAAAATGTCAAGTGTCAAGTTGAAGCAGAGGTAGAAACAATGACATTGTGCAATTAAATGCAAAAACTGTGCTATTACTCAAACCTTTAACCAGCAGCAAATGTTCTCCCAAATACCTGGCTCAGCTGTTTCATTTTCTTACACCCCTGGTTTATAGTTTGGAGCTTTCTGGAAAACAATCTGCTCCAGGTTCACCCAGAGTGCCTGGCAAAGAGCCAGAGTCCTTCCCATGTCTCCACAGCAAAAGTGGAAATGGAAGGAAGCCCCATGTTTTATGGTAGACCGTGGTGTGCTCCCATCACTGTTCAATATGTACATTAAACCCCACATCCCAGAAGGGTTCTTGGGAACTCACATAAGTCCAAATCTTTAGTTGTCCTGAACTCTCCTATTGCATTTTTGCAATAATGTAATTTCAGTGTTTATGCCTCCCGCAAGTGACTTTTGAGGTTGTAGAGAGGAAAAGGAAGAGGTTGTAGAGAGCGACAGGGACACATAGTGGTTTGCCAGATTTGCTGTATGGGAATAACTCTGCAAGAATCCAGAAAAAATTGGCAGTCTGCCTGTTAAGAGAGGCCAGCCTGGTGACTCGTGTAATAAGAGCAAACAACAGTACAGAGCTTCTTACAGCAAGAATAGTAAGTGAAAGCTACTCTTTTCCCCGTGTCCTTGCAAGGGAAATCCAGTAGCCTAATCTTGCAGCTGTGCTGCCCTGTGGCAGTGGAATCAACAGTCTGCAATCTGTTACCTGTGTGCCAAATAAGACTGTTCCCCTTACACACTGCAGAGGGGGACTACACGGAGAGGAGGGAAATTAGAGAAGTCATCTCTTAAGTTGCTATATTAATCATGGTACTGTTTTATGCTGTGTCTTTCTAGGAATTCAGCTCTAGAGTACAATATGTAAGCTGCTTCAGCATTTCCATGTTGTCCCCTCTTGCTGAAGAAGTCAACAAGGTCCCCCGCCCTGAGACACTATTTATTTTATTTTTTTTAACCTTTTGTTTTTGGTTTTGTTTTTTTTTTTTTTTTGGGGGGGGGTGGTTTGTTTTTTTTTTGGTGGTTGTTTCAAAACTTCTGGGGACCTTCCACTTTTCAGCACTGCCTCTGGAAGCTGGGCTTCGTTTGTTCATGGGGTTGAATTTTCTGTTATTTACAATTATTGATTATTGTGTGGTGATATCTGCTAGAGAGGCAAGAATGAATGAACTGTGGAAGTGAAGAAGCATTTCTTTTTGTTTCTTGATTCTGTTTTGTGCCTCAGGAATTATTGGGAGTCTCTGATATTTCCTGGGAGAATGTGGCATTGTGCGTTCCTTGTTCACTGATTGATACTGAGCCTATGGTAATAGTTACCATGTTTTCAATGTGATAATAGATTAGAGGCATGCAGAAATGAGCTAGAGACTTCTTCCTGCAAGTTACTAGAAACAAAGCTTCTATGCTAGTTACTAAAAATAAGGCTTCTACATCACAAGAAGATAACTTTTTAAGTGGTTTCAGCGGAAAACAGAGACAGAAGCACATGTAGTCTTGGACTATTCCATCATTCCTGCAGATTGTTAGTTAAGTCAAAATTAGAGTGATGGCAGCAAGACTTCCCATGTTTACAAGGACAGTCTCATGTCACATTGATCATCACCACTTGTGCCTCTGCTTCTCACAGGCAAACCAACGTGACTTAAGCCTTTATTCAAAACCAGTAGGGCCACTTCTTAGAACTTAGAGTAAGATTCTGAAAATCTTAATTAATATTTTCCTGAAACAAATGGATGAAAACCTGGCCCAAAAGAGCCCAGTGATTTTCAGACAAAGTGAGAAAGTCTTCCATTGCCCATTATCATGGTTATGAAGTGAGGCAATGCAGAAGCCCTGCATTTGTAACTGGCCTGAGAATAAACCAACCTCGCTTCTACTGCTGAAAATGGCAATCCCACTGACTGTGAATATTCACTTTGTTACTAAAAAGGGGTTGTTAGTCAAATTTCCCAAGTGAGGAGATTTTTTTTTCCAGGGGCTGAAAACTTGATCACAGGTGAACCCATTGCAAAATGTAGTAGGTAAAAGTTAAGTAGGTCCCAGAAGAAAATTTGGAATGCTTCTAGACCTCCAATGCATGAAGCCCTACAACATGCCTGCCCTACTGAAGGCACACCTTGCACGGGGTGTGTTTAGGGGATACATTCAGGGAAGCCTGCCGGCCTCCAGGTGCCTCTTGGTGATTTTCACCCGTGTTTTGAAGTGGACTAATACAGTGAGATGCCACTGCATTTGGAGGCTTCCCAGGCACTTTTTTGGCAAAAGTTTTGTGTATGTCTCTCCAGTAAATCAAAGATTATGCAAAGGTTTTCCATTCAGTGTGTGAAGGAGGGGTCACTGGTAGGTCAGTGGTCAGTGCCCATTCATGCAGACAAGTTTGGGTGACAGCAATCATTGTGGCAGCACTACAGGAATTTGTCAGTACACCAAGAGCCCTTCTCATCGCTCCAGTCTAACAGTGGGATAACCTTCCGTATGTTCAGCATGCATTGGTGTTTCCTTATGTGTATATACATATATATTACCACAGGAGGCACTATGGTTTCATTTTATTTCCATTTTTCTGTATGCAAAATGTTGCTGTATACATGGAGTTTCCAGTGTATAAGATACAGGAATAAGAAATGGGGAGTAACTGAAAAAGAAAAGAAAGGTTTTAATTTGGAGTTACATGATATATCTTGTCATCATCTTTTCTTCCAGTCTCCTAAATCAGCTTTTATTAGTGCTGCAAAAAAGGCAAGATTGAAGTCCAATCCTGTCAAAGTGCGCTTTTCAGAAGAAGTAATTATCAATGGCCAGGTGTCGGTGAGTACTCAGCAATTTAACCTCAGAAGGGACTGAGCATTTCATCCAAAGGTATGGCTCAAGGCTGGAAAGGGAGGGAGTTATACGGTAGAAACAATGGTGACACACTTGCAAAGAGAAAGGTTTTTCTGTTTCTGAAGTTTTCCAGCGATCTTTTTTTAAAGTTCATTAGGCCCATAATTTTATGAAAAATTTGTCCCCTAAACTAAAATTAAGATGCTAGTGAATCCATTTTGTGGCGATAGCACATCTGTTTGTCTTTTTAGCCTTGGTAATGCTCGCTTGTTTGTTGTTTTTCCCAGATCAACTTTGTTTTCATAAAATCCATGAGCTCAAGAGAAGTACCATGTCAGGAAAATTGATTAAGATTACCTTACAGACCCCTTTAAAATTTGTCTTCTTGAATTTGTTGTTTCCAGACCTCAGGCAAAGTCAGCCTCCCTTTGAGAGGCACTGAACTCCTCCTTAGACATGAGCTCCCAGATAATTTTCATAATTCTTCAGAATATCTTTCCACATTGATGTCTTTAGCCAACTCTCTTCCAAACCTAAATTGATATTGTGTTTTTTCTAAAGCAATTTCTGCCTTTTAAAATAAAAAGAAGCAAGCAAACAAAAACCCCAAGATATATTTCTGTTTCCCTTCCTTCTTCCTCTTTATTTTTCTATCCTTGTTATGAATCATCAAATTAAGTAGCAAGGTTACATGTTGCTCTTCTTAAATTATGAAAGATATTATCATTTAATATCCACCTATAATGAAAATGTAAACCACCTTGATTTTAATCCTTACTAACAAACTGTAGTTTACATTTTTTGGATTGAAGACACTAAATAGCTCACTATATTCAGAGAAACAGTAATCCCTTTTTCTGTTTTATTGAAAATGTTTCAACATCAGAGGCAGTACTTGTTGTCAGAGAGATAGTATTTTGGGAAAGACAGTACTCCAAGCCAGACATAAAGTGTGTGTGAACAGTTATATTTTTCCGGGACAGAGACCTATAGAGGGCAGCTGTAATGAGCACAGATAGACCTTTGCAGGGCATTGATATTTCTGCTTTCAGTTTGGGCCAACAGCTTCCTTTTCAGCTGTTGCCTTTCCATCAGAATGGAAATGTTTTATATGTTTATATTTCTAACGTTTATATTTCTCTTGTTGCAAGTTGTAATCTGATTCACTAATTTGCTTGACAGGAAACAGTTAAGGACAACTCGCTTCTTTTCATGCCAAATGTTCTAAAGGTGTATCTTGAAAATGGACAAACCAAATCTTTCCGTTTTGACTGCAGTACTTCAATAAAGGTAGGCTGGTTATATCTTGGTATGAGACCTTCAGTAACAATCATTTACTTGGAATGCTTTAAGAACAAAATTACTGGTGTGTTCAGTTGGGGCTGGACCCTTAGTTCAGAAATAATGAGGATTTGGTCCATTTTTCTGCTGCTGAAACCGTATTTTATTGTCAGAGAAGAAGAAGGGATCATTTTAATGTGCTTGGAACACAATCAAAATTGTGTGGTTGTATCGTTTTGATATGCTGCCAAACACTAGCATGATTTGTCAGCAAAAGTCAGGAGCTAAGAAGATTAAGATGTTGGTTGCTGATTGAATATCATCTAGCTTATCATTCAGTGAACTTAGGATGGGATATTGTAGGGTGATGTCGGTGATGAATTACTCACCTCAGTGCAGTGCTCTTTACACTTTCCATAACAGGTTTCACATGCAGAAATAAAAAGGTAAAGCCTTGGCACAAAACTGAGTCTGCCAGGGAATGTCTGTGACACTGTTCCATGTGGGTTCCTAAATCAGAAGCATTGTCAGTGTCAGGAGAGCCTTGGAGTAGCACAGTAAGCAGCAGGGCTAGCGCTGTTGGGCACGCTGCTAATCTCCCAAGCATTTTGGGAGATGTTTACTCAAACTCTTGTTTGAGTGAGCTAGTTTTAAGATGGATTGGTTACCAAATCTAGCTCACTGGGGACAGTGTTGCCTGCACATTTGGGACACTGAGACATGAGAGGTGCATGGGTGGGAATGATGGATGAAGCCTGGGGATGCATTCTCAGCTGCATTGCCAGCCTTTGCTAGTTCTAAGGGATTGTAAAACCATGCCTATTTGAAGAAAGGCTGCCTTTGTGCTCACTGTGATACAGAAGCTTGCTCAATCAGTTAGAACAGTACAGAGAGTTACATACTAAGGCAGACAAGAAATTTATTCCAGTCTGATGGTAAAACAGACACTAAAGTCACACTTAAAAATGGGCTGCCACGTGTGTTAATAAATGTTGTTAGGCATCTGTGAGGCAAAAGTTGAATGTAGATACATTCCGTCCATGGGACACATCCATGAGATACTGAATTCCTTGAGTCCATTTGAGAATTTGGTTAGGTGAAGAAATAGGAGACATGATTCATGTAGGTACTGAGGTCTCCATACCCTTCAAAGGCCCACAAGCCCACTCTCTAGTATTTTCTGTTATGAGCATATAAACAGCCAACCTATTCCAGGATGTTTTACCCCTGAAGATCAGTCTTTGGCCATCACATTACATTACTTTCCAGTAGTTCTGTCATGGATGTGTCATGTACTATCAGACCAAATGTCAGGTCTGAAGTCATTGACACAGATACCGATGTGGGCTCAGTTACCTAGCTGCATTGACATTGTAAACCTGCTTTGACCTTAGTCATTTTGACGGTTTGTAGAAATACTAATTCAGGCAGTTATGTATTCTGAGGCCTGCACAGCTATAAATGACATATTCTTGCATGTGTATATTTGTCACTGTGGATGGGTGGGTGTGGATTGTTGCTTCTTTGCTTAACTAAGCAGACATGCCCCAGGTGAGTCAAGATAAACATAGGTTTTTTCACCTCTAGCAGTCCAGTAGTTCACTACTTAAAAAGGAGGGTGCAAGCGGCACCTAACCTGCAGTCCTCACTTTCCTTATTGTGGGATTGTAGCACCTGGGCTGACTCGTGAGTTATAGGATGAGAGGATATCTAGCAAAAAATTTTGTGCAGTGATTCAGAGGCTGTGTGCCTTAGCCTCATATTTTAAAAGGTCCAAGGGAGCTAGTGGTGGAAAACAGTGCCATTATTACCCCTCTTAAAAGCTTATATTTAATCTTACGCTGCTTCATGTTACTGTTGTGCCCATAGTCTTTTAGCATAGTTTAGGAGTATAAATAAAAGTAGATTTAATGTGTAAGCAATAAATTCCCCATTAGTCAGAATAGTATAATATTACCCTCCATTATTTAGAGTGATTGCTTGCAATTCATTAATAATGTCCTAGATTCTTTGCATTGTAGAGAACTGTCCCCATCCTCCTACATATATTTTTTCATCCTTCCACCAGTTTGGTCTTGATTTTCCATAAACACACTGTAATTGATCAATTACTCCTCCAAAATTATGTTAAAACACTTGGATTACAATTTGTCATGATCTCCTTAGTAACTCCTATCCATCTGGATACTTACATATCTCTGAAAATCTTTTGGATGGAAAGAAATGTTTTAATCTTGTCACCAATATAATGTGAAACTTTCTAAATGATGGGTTATTATATATTTCTTTTTCCTACAGCATTCACTAAAGTAAAGATACCTCCACAGATGATATTAATAATATGCATACATTTACAAAGCGTTATATTTTCATAAATTTTTTATAATCGTAAGTTAGGGATTACTTGAATGGCTTTGTGAAGAAGTTTGCTTAGCCGTTGTTTTAGATATGGTCCTTCTCAAATTAAATATCCTTTGACATAATTCAGTGTGAAAAAAGCTTGTCAGGAGTCTCTAAAAATTTATATGGTCCATCAATTTGGAACTATTGTTCTACATAGGTATCCATCATCACTGACTTTTCTGTCAGCATTTAAAACTCAAGAAGTGAAATTTAAAAAAAAAAAACAACCTTTGCCATAACAAATAAAGGCCTTTCATCTAATTTTTTTTGGTTGAACATATAAATTTGATTTATCTGCTTGACTGTGTGGCCCAACAAAGTAAAGAGAATAGTGGTAAGACTGTCTCTCCTTTGCTGATGAGTTTTATTTCCAGGGAGACAGAGATGATTTAAGGGCCACCAATATAATTTGCATGGTAAACCACAGCAGAATGTTGTCCATTCCCAGCAATCCCATTTATGTATTTCTCACATTCATATCTGGTACTGTCTCGGGGATGTTTGATTATAGAGGGGCTAATTTTTCACAGGATGTTTGTGATGTCCTGTAAACTTGTGCAAGACAGGCACAAAGCCTGGGCTTCTGCCCTGTGCTGGGTTCATGCAGGGTGTGTGGCAGTGAAGAACTGGGTCCCAAGCACTTCATGAATTTAAGCACTTTTTATAAATCCTTTGTTAATTAGGATGTCATCTTAACACTCCAAGAGAAGCTTTCCATCAAGTGTATTGAACACTTCTCCCTAATGCTGGAGCAGAGGATTGAAGGATCTGGAACGAAACTCCTTTTGCTACATGAACAAGAGACTCTAACTCAGGTTTGTGCAATCGTACATGGAAACAGATATTAATGAGATGGATTAATCAGTAAATTATCCATCTTTTTCATTACTCAAATGAGTTAGCTGCAAGCTTCATCGTTTGATACAGTCTATCAAGTTGCAAGGATATTTAGATGTGATTCTAGGAATAAGGTTCTCACAGGAAACATATTTTTCTGTTATACTAACATCATTGCTTCATTGGGCCTTTCAAAACTATTAAGGATTTAAAGATCAGACTGAAATCTAAAAAATAGTTATCAAGCCTTTTGGTATCATATGAGGCCCAGCTAGTAAACATACTAAACAGTTGGCAAATCCATGGTAACACTTCTGAGAACCACAGTCTGCCCAAATTTTCTTTAAAAGCCTTATTTTGATTTTGGGTTCCAATTTGATTATACAGATCTGTATCTGGGTGACAGGGGATACTCTTCTTTCTGGTGAAGTCAAGTTTGGCTTGTTTACACAGAGATACATTATGTCACTTCAGTAATGATGAATTGTGACATAGAAAATGTTGATGTGACTTTCTTCCTTTGATTCAGGGAGGTGTGACTAAAGCTAAAGTTGCTTCACAGTTACCGGCAGAGTACCCCCATTTTATCTGCTTATCATTTTGCCAAACTGTTTAGCCTGAAATTTTCTATTACATTTGTGTGTTTCAAGAGAACATTAGTATTTTTTTTAATTTCAGTTAAATTGGAAAAAGAAAGAAAAGGGAGAAATTAATTCTTAGATGGGGAAAAATACTTAATTTAAATGACAGAATCCCTGTAATTATAACTAGAGTCTGTGTAAAGGCATGAAGGAGCTTAGTTCACCAGCTAACAGTCTTCTTAGCATTTTCTAACCTTTAAGCACTTGCTTTTGCCATGTTAACATTCTTTCCTTGCAGATGGAAGCTACCCAGTGGTTGCACAAAATCCAGAAATACTCAATACTTGTCCTCCTAGTCTAGCCATCTCCTTGAAGTAATTGGTAAAATTCTCACTGAAATCAGAAATATCAGAATTAAACCAACATTGTGAGCTTTCAAAAATCCCATCCAGAGCTTTTATTTGTATGTACAGAGTATGTCTATATACTTAGGAAAGAGGTGAGACAATGTGAGATAAATAGACCTTTTGAAAATTGTTTGAGCAAGACAGATACTTTATTGGAGATTTTATAAGAAGAGTTTTGTCAAGTAAAGATCTTGATTATAAAGTACCCTAACTCTCTAACTGCATTAGCCTAATTGAATAAATTACATAAACTGCATTAATTCTGAGGGTTTCTTCTTTGAAGTTCCTGTAAAATCAGCAATACTTTAATTTGCCATTATAATGTTGCAGCTGGCCATGACTTACAGTGGTGGTTTTGGATTGTTACCCTTTCATCCAATTATTCATTAGCTATGCAGTGGTCTCCTGTGAATACACCCAGATTACAGAGGTAGATGCTTGAAAAAGTTTTGCTGACCAAAACACGAAGCAGACTTTTTAATTTTTTAATGTATTGGATCTCAGTCAAAAGTTATGGAGTAGATCTCTTAATCCAGAACCACCCAGGAAAAAGACCTAATTTCTTGCAAATTGCCTAATGGATTAAAGCAAGCAAGAGAAAGTGAGAGCAATGACTGCCAAGTTGGGTCTCATCTGTGCTCTCAGACTGTCTAAGAAACAAAATGTGAGCCCTCCTCAAAAAACTCTCTCTTCTCATTTATGAGTATTTTAGTCCTGCTGAAGCTCAGTTTGCCTTTCACTTGGATGATTTTTGTTAAGATCTGTTTTCTCTGTCCTTTCACTCTGGTTTTGAGTCAATTCTGTTGCCTTGAGGATGGGTTGTATCAGGCAGTCATGCCTGTATGAGTCTAAAAGTCTTTCCACAAGATTATATGTATGATGTTTGTAGGTGAAGAACTTACTAAGTAGCCCACGGCAAAGCTCTTTTTGGGGCAGAATGATTTTTCTTGCCACCACAGGGCTCTGGTAGAGACTTGCCCGAGACTACAGACCATATTGCCCAGCCAGGGCTGCCAAGCTCTAATATTATTATTGCACTGCCCTAGGTGACCCAAAGGCCAAGCTCGCATAAGATGAGATGTCTTTTCAGGATTAGCTTTGTCCCAAAGGATCCCATCGATCTTTTAAGAAGAGATCCAGTTGCTTTTGAATATCTCTATGTACAGGTAAGTAAAAGCACAGCCATTGCTAGTGTAAAGGAGATTTAAAAAAAAAATACACTTCGTATATATATAAATTTACATCTTCACATAGAAAAGCATGGTTGCAGTAAATCCTGGCTTTTATTTCTGCTGCATAAAGCCAATGAATGCACTTGGGGAATGTGCAAATCTCTATCATCTGCAAAGTCCTCTTTCTTCATAAGTCTCTCCAAATACTAATGCTTTGATATCTTTCCAAAATATATTTGGCTTTAGAGAAGAGTGAAGCTGAATTAATTGCTAATACTTATTTATGGTACTACAATATCAGACAGAAATGATGTCTGAAAAGGAACTTCCAGTAAAGTGGATGGGAAAACTGACATACAAACAATGTGGTTCTCCTGAGTATCTCACCAGGTAGAATCCTGCTATCCTGAGTCCAGATATACTGATATCCTCCCAGCGCTCTTTGTGATGGAGGATTACTCTTCTCTCCAGGAATGCTGAAGAGAGCTTAGGCATGAAACAATCATGCCTTTTGCTCTTTGGCAGAAATACTGGTATTCTTCATTAGTGCCCATATCGTGAACAGCTGGCACCTCTGAGAGCAACAACATGGTCCTGCTTCTGAGTTAGGGATTAGTTTTCATGGAATGTTAAAGGGAAAAAAAAAAAGAAAAAAGGAAGAAAACAAAAGAACGATAATTTATTTTTAGAGCAAGATTTTTTAACGTGATGCTCCCTCTACTGGTTCTTTGGCAGAGCTGTAATGATGTGGTTCAGGAAAGATTTGGACCAGAACTGAAATACGACATTGCCCTGCGGTTGGCTGCATTACAAATGTATATTGCAACTGTGACCACTAAGCAAACTCAGAAAATCTCCCTCAAATACATAGAGTAAGTTGAGAATGCTGTGTGTTCTTCAAAAGTGAAATGTTAGGAGTAACTTGTAGATTCTTTACGGTTGTTTCTTAAATGTGTCGGTATGCATGCACCAATTTTATGTTTATTCTTTGTCACTGAAATTGATTCAGCTGTGTTAAGAGTGGTACATTTCGTCCTTTTGGTCCCATTTACCTTTTGGTCATCCGTTTGGGCATGTGAAATAGATTATAAATGTAAATAAGATTAGCTCATTTGCTTTCAGTGATTTAAGATCTACATTTATACGGTCTGTATCCTAAGGTTTTAGTAGAGATTATTATAGAAAGATTCAGATTATTGCTTGCTTCAGAAGGCAGTAGGTCATATATTGGAGTTTGTAATATTTCTTAAATGCAGAAGTACTCCAGTAGGCATGAATCATATGTTAGACACCATATACATATAACTACAAAGAAAAAGAAATATTGGAAAGTGCAAATGTGTGTATATCTGCTTGGATTTAAAAAGAAAAAGGCAAAAAACTCCACAACAAAATAAAAAATAAAAGACCTAAACTTCTGTTGCTGTTGCTTAGTTTATTGGCAGAATGGAAATACCTGTTACACACTCAGTGTTGTAGAGTTTATCCATCATATTGTAGACAATGTTATATTCTATCCTATTAATGAATCTGCAAAAATAATTACTTACAAGTGAAGAGTCAATCTTCTGCCAAAAGGGATGCTTCAAGCAGGAAAAGAATTCGGTAAATGGAAGTGAACTGGTTGCATTTGGGGAGGACCCCACGCGTCCCCCCCCCCAAACAAAAGAGTGACAAGAAAATCACTCTGGTTTCCATGTTCTAAAAGAAGCCTATACAAGAAAATTTAATCTGACATCACAATGTTAAATTATCTGCTGTTTTAATTCCGTAATTGCACTTGCCAATGTAATTAAGTGGTGTTTAACATAGACTTTTGGTATCAAACTTAAACATTCTTATCTGAATGACATGACAGAAGAGATGGAGGGGATAGAAGAGAGATTATTTATCATTTTAAAATATCTTTTTCATAAGGAATAAATTGTTTAAATTTTAACAATAATATGTTATTGCAAAACTCTGGACTTGATCAACTCTCCTTCTATTTTCAGGTAATCATTCACTTGGCATCATAGTCACCAGTCTTAGATAAATAATCATCACAGGAATGTGAAATTAAATATATGCCTTTTATTGCAGAAAAGAATGGGGATTAGAGACTTTTCTTCCATCTGCTGTGCTGCAAAGCATGAAAGAAAAGAACATAAAGAAAGCACTTTCCCACCTTGTCAAAGCAAATCAAAACCTAGTTCCTCCAGGCAAAAAGGTATTACATTTGCATCTTAATGGAAAATATGTTTTAAGAATAGAAAGGGTGGCGTTCATGGGACACATTTAAGCTAAGCCTTCGGAGAAACACCTAGCCACGATATTTTCAGAGATTTAACTTTGGGTGCTGGTGCAACATAGCCAAGAACTATTAAAAATAATTAATTACACCCCAGCTAAACTATCTTCTTATCTTGAGAATGTCAGAGAACTGGTTATTAATATCTCATGTATGATAAACATACATATAAATATATATTTTAATTTATTTAGTGCTTTCTATAAACGGCAGATTTGCTAGGAAAGTTTTTGTTCTCTCTCTGATGCTCTCATCTGACATAAATGCTGTTTTTCAGATTGTTTTCTCTTACACTGTAGAGAAAGACTTTTTGCTGGCCAAGATCTAACGGGATAGATGATGGTCCTTACAGTAAATGATCCTCCTTGCTGTTGTAAAATGCTTTTTTTAGCACTAAGCTTTCACTTCAGCTGGAAGAAACACGGATAAGACAATGTCTCTGAGAAATGCCTTTGTTACCATACATGCAGCTGAGAATGCTTTTAGACACCGTAATGTGGTTTCTTAGTGCAGGTCATCTTCTGTCTGTTTATAGTCAATGGAGAGAAAGAGGCACTTCTAGGGAGCAATTCATCCCATCCCACATTCGGAACCAAAAATAGGTCAGGTTGCTTGTGTCCTAGAAATGCTTATTTCTCTTCATGGACTATAAAAAGAACTTAAAAGTGACTAGCTGAGACATAAAATGAGCTGAGTCCTGTTTCTTGACACTTTGTTTCTGAACCAAGAAACCTCCAAACAGCTGGTGCCTGAGTTGAGGCTCATTGTGATCAGCAGAAATCCTGCCTGGAGGTTTCAGAACACATCATGACTGTGAATGTGGCTCTATATGTTTGTTTGACCTTAGGAAGAAAGGCAGAAGCACTGCATGTCTCCCATACTTATGAAACTAAAACTAAATTATGCCAATTGCTTATTATTTATCCTTCTAGTGTAAATCTGGGTTTGTTTTGGAAGCCATCACTGCTGCAGGCCTTGCAGTGATGTACCAGTATCAGTTCTTGGTTAGAAGAGATATTGCAACAGTCCCCTCCTGCCGCTAGCAGACTTAGTTGGGTTTGCTTCATTCTTTTTGATTTGAGCTTTTTAAGCCAGTAGGTCTCAGAAAGAAAGCATCTGAGCTATTCATCACCTCCTGTCTCACTTGTAGGTACTAACACAGGAACTAACTAATTTCTTTCTGGGGTCTTGTCTTCCTTCACATTAAGGGAATCTTGTCATTCTCAGGATTCTCCTGGTTTTTTGCAACCCTCCACCAAATGAACAGCTGGTGAAGCAAAGGGGAAAGCATTACCAGCAGTTGTTCTGCTTTGGATCCATTTCCTCCTTGTTGTCTAGGAAAGATTTAGGATAGGGGCCCTTAAAATGCTCTTCAAGATCAAGTAAGGTTTTGAATTAGAAATCTTGTGACTGGAATGAGACTAGCAAATGATGTGAGACTGTTTTATATTATCTTCTAAAAGTCCAGATATTATAAGGATTTACACCAGGGAAATTTAAGGTTTGGATTCAGACTGCATGAAACAAACTGTTTCTTGTTTTGCTTCTGTCTCATAAAATATTTCCAAGTTTTCTTTTTTAAGTAGATAGTTTAAGCGCAGAGGTAAAAAAGAGGATACAAATTATGACATGTATTGCATGATATGATCATATGTGTTGATATGCTCTATTTAACTTTCAGATTTATTGCCTACTAAATATGGTGGAATAATATTATTTTAGAAAGTAGGAAATGCAGTAGCAGGCTGGAATAATATGCCAAACACCACAAGTACCTAGCAAAATGTAATATACGTAGCTGACAAATGCAAATTTTTGTTCTCTTTCTCTGTATAGGTACATAAACATTTAAGAACTGGTGGAGTTTATGAATGGAAAGCTGCTGTCTTAGCCTTGAAATCCCTCAGTGAACAGATGTTTAATCTGAGTACTTTAACATTTTCCCTTCATTAAAGCAGTTAGGATGTTCTTGAAGTGCTCTGATCTGCCCATTCCCAAGTCCTCAGTGCATTTTAACTAAACAAGCAAGATACTAATTTTAAGAATGAAACTGTTTCTTCTCATCTGAAGCTCAAGCATCTCAAGATTTAGTTTCAGGCTCCAAAGAGCTGTTATTGCAGACCATTCTCTTTATATTACACAAATACATTTTCTTTCTGAATTTTATAATGTGATGATTTCCAGAACTACCTCTTACCCCTGTTTCTCCTTCCTCAGCTCTCTGCTCTGCAAGCCAAGGTGCATTACCTAAAGTTCCTCAGTGATCTGCGGTTATATGGAGGGCGTGTCTTCAAGGCAACCCTAGTGGTAACTTCTCTTAAAATAGTCTCTTCTCTTGATTTATTTTATCTAATGCCTTTTTTTTTTCTTTTTTTTTTTTGAAAGCTGGATCATATAATTTTCTTTAGAAGTTTAGGTTCTATTCATATGTTTAAAAATAATTTTAATTTAACCAAATCACTTTTTGTTTCTTTTCATCTTTGCCATAATAAAAATTTTACTGGGACTTTGGAGATAGATAGCACTTTCTTAGCAAATAACACCATCCAATTATCTATTGAATGCTAAAATTGTTAGTCTGGAAAAATCTTAATGACCGAGTTTTTCTTTTAACAGAAGCAGAGTCCTTCCATCGTCTGTCCATCTAACTATCCTCCTAAAAACTAGAGTGCAATCAACATCCAGCAAGAAATTCCTTTACTTTTTTTTAAATTATGAACCAAGTATGCTCTTGTGTATCGTATCTTCCTAGAAAAAACATAATAATCTTTAATGTAGAAATGCCATGCAAATGTAACTGTATGTAACTGAAAGAAGGGAGTGGTGATTTCTGTCGCTGTGCAGTACCTATCATGTTTTTTACTTGGGCTTTTTTTCTTTTTCTGCTAAAGCAGGGAGAAAAGCGTTCAGAAGTGACTCTGTTAGTAGGGCCACGGTATGGAATCAGCCATGTGATAAACACCAAAACAAATCTTGTGGCTCTCCTGGCAGACTTCAGCCACGTGAACAGAATTGAGATGTTTACAGAAGATGAAACCAGTGTTAGAGTTGAGCTGCATGTCTTAGATGTAAAAGTAAGTTTTTTATTGATTTGTGTTGGTACAACATCTTTAAATAATGTTTTTGTCTTTATTTGAGTATTAGGTCGAGCTATGCTGTTCTGAACATTTTCATGCCAATAGTGCTCTGAGAATGCATTTTCAGCTCTTTTTCTGGTCACAGTGCATACATACTACAGGTTGGTCCTACAGTGTACCAGGCTGGGGTCTTCCAGTGCCTGCAATCTATTTTGATTTTTCTCTCATCTGACCCTCAGCAACTTGCTTTGTTGTTGTCTTCATGGATTTCCATGTTGAGAAGAGCTGATGATGAAATTTGCCTTCTTTTGAAGCTCCTTCTGGTGTAATATACAGTATTATTACCAGTAAAGAATTGCCAGCTGCATTGGACCAATGTCCCTTGTAATCCAGTGTTATATCCACAAAGTTGACTGCAAGTAACCACATAGCAGTTGTCAGTTAAATAAACTGTTAAAATGCATGGGTTTTATTCTTAGCCTTTATAATTCCAGTTCAGTGCTTTGCCCTACATAATATATTCACAGATGCTCATCATCTGACTCTAGTCATTTTATTTCTTTTAAATCTCCCTTAACACTTTGCATCCGTGGCATCTGGTGGCAAAATGAGTATTTTGTATGTTATACCATCCTGGTTCTTCTTGGTGTGGTTTCTATTTGGTTTTGAAGTGGAAGGCTTCATAGACTTTCTAGTGCATTTACCTGAATAACCAGAGATTGAAGGAAGAGTTCTCATTATACTTGAAACGTAAATATTTGATTAAAATAACTAGAACCTAACAGTTCTTTTTGCTTACTGAGCTATACACAAAAGCACACATGAGGAATATTTTACTAAGCTTTTGCTTTGAATGCTTTAGGTGTATTGACCTGGAACTGTTTCCCTGTATTTAAGGTAATGAAAAAAACATTGTTGTAAAGTAATCTAGATGTTCTTTGACAACAACTTAAGATAAATTTACAGGTTGGTGAACACAGCATCTCTTTCACCTTACTTAGCGATGGTAACCTCTGAGGATCTCAGGCTGCTTTGCCTGCTTACTGTGCTAAATTCATAGCCTTCTTGTAAGAAAGCTATTATCACCTTTTGACGGATGGAGAAAGTAATATAGCAATTAAATCCTTCCCATCTTCCCATATGTAATATGCAGCACTGTATGCCATAATACTATGTATTACCATGGTTTTATGTTGTTATATATTATAATACTGTTACTGTCCTATTTCAAATTGTGCATATCCCCATCTCCTTGCACATGTGATCTTAAGCCCAGAGAGACTGACTAAAAATAAAAATCTAGGAAGGTGTGGGTGGAATTTGACAAAAAATTGCCTCTCTGTGGGGCACAAATAGGGGTTATGACTATGTCCTGCAAAGGAGATTCAGGTGCACACAGGTAGGTATTCTCAACTGATGTTTTCATCCTTTGACTTACCCTCAGGTAGCAGGTTTATATATCCAGGTCCTGAATGTACCAGTATATGTTATATATGCCTTTATTTTCTTAACGAGCAGACAGTTTAGATTTTTATTTTGTTTTTGTTTCTTTAAATATGTTCTGAAGCATGTTTCACTTGGCAGAAGCAGACAATAAAAGTTTAGCTGTCACAGGACTTTTCAGCAGATTAACAGTACTTCACAGCACTGTTTTCAGCAATCTGAGATTTCTGTGAAGTTCATCAATTTCTGCCAATCACTGCAGAAAATTTGAGATGAGCATAGCATTTCAAATGTCACTTTTTAATAGTTTCTCAAAAGAACAGAGATTAATTAACCCACTGTAGGTTTAATAATTTGTAGTAACTCTAATAGTTATAGTTGAATATCTGAAAGAAACATGTACTGAATAGAAGCTCAAGCTGTAGCAAAAAATAGGTTAAAGAAAAAACCCTCATATGTTTTTCCAAGTTGCTGAAAATAGTTTATACAACATTCAGGGCACCTGGGACATTTTGGCCTAAGATGCTGCAGCACAGGCTTTTAAAAACTCATTGGACCTATTGTGGGTTTGGTAGTAAGCTGTGATCGTCAGCTATGTTTTGGCCACAGCTTCCATCAGAATCAGTTGTCTTTTTGCTAGTAAGGGGCTGAGTAGGTTGGAGAGCCATCCTTGTTGCATGTGACATTCCTCCTGGAATGAATGATGCAGGTCCCTGCATCTGTCTTGTGACAGTGGGCTCTGCATGCTAAATTGTGATAAATTGTCACAAATGTCCACACAGCTATGAGTCACTACAAACTGGGAGTGATAAGATGGGTAGTCTATGGTCTAATTTCTATCTATGCATCATGGTAAGGGCTTAATTTTTATTTCCTGTCCAGGAGTTGTAGAGGCAAGCCACCTTAATAAATTACATTTGAGGAGAACAGCTTTTGGTATTAAAAGCTACGGAGACAAGAATAAATTTTTTAGGCAAGGAAATCCTGGCAGCCACAGTTTTTCAAAGCTCTGAGGTCTTGCGTTTTTGTTAGGACTGGCTTTTTTTTTACAGTGCTGCGTGTTTGTTTTCTTTGCTGATCACGATTCTGGGGATCTTTCTCTATTCTCTTTGTCTGTTTTTCTGCGTATTTTTTCACCATTTGTCTTTTCAATAACACCAGGACACAAACGTTGAAATCTTTTGACCTGTCACTGTCCCTGCTGTGTAATGATAGCTTTAACCTGACTGCTGTATTTTACGAACCTCAACTTTCCCTGATTGTTTGCTTCCCATGCCATGCTTCTTTGCATATGCTTAGTACCACATTTTCTGGGAAGCAGCACATTTCCATACAGCTGCAAGACTCCAGCACCTAATGTACCACGTTCTTAACCTGTGGTAGACTGAGAGTCTTGAAATAGTTAGCTTCATTCAGAAAGAGAGCAGTCAGTTGTTAAGGTGTCCAGTTGGACTTCTACCTTACTACAACCCCAGTCTTTACTAAACTTTTGATACTGTTTGATCTCGGAAGTGAGGAAAATAAATTCTCACATGTATTATTGGTATTTGGTATTGGTATTTGTGATGTAATTCCTTTTGCTTTGATGTAGTAGTATTGTCAACAGGCAAACAAATTGATGAGGAGCAGCCTTAACTTGATTGTATTCTTCTTAGCCTATTACTCTTCTGATGGAGTCATCAGATGCAATGAATCTTGCTTGCCTAACAGCCGGATACTACAGACTGCTGGTTGACTCAAGGCGTTCAATATTTAACATGGCCAACAAGAAAAATGCAGGGAGCCGAGAAACAGGTATTTATCTTACAGTATATTAACAATGGTCCAGTGTATAAAGAAGAAGTCAACTTAAGCCAAAGCACCTCCAGATAAATAGAAGGCTTTGTCAAATGAAATCTGATTGCTGGCTCAGACCTAGCACCACAGTGTATCAATTCGGCTTTATAATGTTCTGATACACAGCCTATGATAGCATCTTCATGGTAAAATAAACCATGTGATGAACTTCATACTCTAATAGACAGATGCATACTCCATGTGAGTGCTGTTATTTTATATGCATGTATCTTTTGTCAGAATACATACGGTGTTGGAGAAACAAGCTGCTTTTGTGTTACTATGCCTGGAATAGCATTTGTACCTAGCTGAGGTTTAGTTTCGTTCTAGAGTACAGAAGTACCAATTAAACTTTAGGTCATTAAATCAACAGGTATTTAACTTAGAACAGAGGTGAATTTGAAAGCGCTTTTCTGAAGTATTTGCTAACTCAGCTGTCCTGTTCAGTGTTTAATACTCAGCATTAACAAATGACTGTTTACAAATTACATGACTTTGTTCTTTGATTTCACAATTTTTGTTTTATTTCACCATGCTATAGGATCTGAAAATAGAGGGAAGCATAATATCCTTGCTTCTGACTGGAATTGTATAGCAAAAACTACCACTTTCCTGGCCGAAGGAGATCAGGAGGCTCAAATGTCCTTTGCTGATCCAAAGCAGAAGACTATAGATGTTTCTGAAAGTCTGTTATGTCAAAAAGAACACAGACATCTGTACATAGAAAATACTTATAATTCAGGGGGATTTGATCAGCATCTGGCCAAGCAAGGTGACCCTGCTGAAACAGAAGAAAGCAGAAATTTTAACCAGCCTTCACTGCTGTCACTCTCAGGTTTGGAATCTAGCAAGAAAGCACAGGATTCTCCCAGGGGAGCAAAAGTTTCCTTTATATTTGGAGATCCCAACTTGGATGCTATCAGTCCCCAGACTCTTGGCTATGAAAGGCTTTTGGATGAAAGTCCAGAAGTACTAGAAAAACAAAGAGCCATTTATCTTAGTAATGCCAATGATATTAAAGGCCTGGAGCTGTCACCAGATGCTGAAAGCATTCAATTTGCTACAAATTCTGTTTACGCAACTATAAGTGATGGTAAAATATTTGGAGCTGCGGAAGGCATAGAAGAGCCTTTGCTGCATGATATTTGTTATGCAGAAAACACAGATGATGCTGAAGATGAAGATGAAGTAAGCTGTGAAGAAGATATTATGGTAGGAGAAATCAATAGGCCTACTCTTCTCAGCCTTTCTGGTTCTAGTGATGACATTATTGATTTGACTTCGCTTCCACCTCCGGAAGGTGATGACAATGAAGATGATTTCCTTTTGCATACCTTAAACATGGCCATTGCTGCTCCTCCACCTGGCTTCAGGGACAGTTCAGATGAGGAAGACTCTCAGAATCAAGCGACACAGCCTAGAGAAAACAAGGAGCAAGACAGTAATCTAGGCAATGATGACATTCCAGTGTCACTTATTGATGCTGTCCCTACTACTCCAGAGGGAAAGTGTGAGAAGGGGCTAGATGATGCAGTAGTCTCTACACTTCAAGCACTAGAAGCTTTGGCTGCTTCAGAGGAACAGCAGACGAATGACAATTCAGGTTCTTTCACCATAGTTACATTTATTCATTGAAAATCATTCCATCTCATCCATTTAGCTTTGGAAATACTCCATTTCATGAGGGTTGGTTTGGTTTTTTTTTAGTTTTCTTTTTATTTTTTGCCATCATTTTGCATACATCGTATTTCATATTTAATGGAACCACCACTATTGTTAAACTACCTGTCTCGGGAACTGTGCAATAAAGTCAGAGTATTCTTACAAAGAATATTTTTGTCTCTAATACACCCCTTTTTGCTTGTCACTTATCCAGGTGCCTCAGCTACTGTCATTTAATTGACTCTTATTTTTTGTGGCTTGCAGGTGTAGCTATCCTGCGAGCATATAGCCCTGAGTCATCTTCAGATTCTGGCAATGAAACAAATTCCTCTGAAATGACTGAAAGCTCTGAACTAGCCACAGCACAGAAACAATCAGAAAACACTGCACGTATGTTTTTGACCACAAGTGAAGGCTACCAACCCCTTGTGGAAGAGCAGACTGAATTTCCCATCGCCAAGAATCAGGCTGGAGGGCCAGGCATGAAGCCCTCACAGCCTTTGGCTGGTGGTCAGGCTGCAGAGCTACAGTCAAAAGTTGTGCCTTCAAAGCAGATTCTTCATTCTGATAACATGGAAATGGAGCCAGAGACCATGGAAACAAAATCTGTCACTGATTATTTTAGCAAATTGCACATGGGATCCTTGGTATATTCTTGCACTAGTAAAAGGAAAAATAAGATGACAGATAGCGAAGTAAAAGCATCCTCTGATGGCAATGCTACTGTGAAAAAGCAACAGGGAAATAAAAAAGCAGAGTCTGATGAAGATCTAAAAGCTAAATTTGGAACTCTTTCAGCAAGAGACAGTCAGCGCCTAAGCACTTTTAATGTGGAGAGAACTGCCTTTCGCCAAAGATGGTATGCTGCCGATGATGGGGCAGCAGATAAGCCAAGCCCAGAAACAGTTAATGGGAAGACTTTTCCAAGAGTTCCTGTCCTTGGTAAAACAGAAACTGACTGTAAGGAAGAAGTGGATCCTGAGGTGGATCACGATGATACCTCAGGGCTTAGCCAAGGTGAAAACTTCCTGTCAGATATGACTCCCGTGTCTTCAGCCAAAGACCTAAATGATGCAGAAGATACTGATTTATCTGCAGATGACCATCCTTCAAAGCTTCCAGAAGCTGAGCAGAGTGTGGCTAGACTTTGTGAATATCACCTGGCTAAGCGCATGTCATCTCTGCAAAGTGAAGGCCATTTTTCGCTGCAGAGCTCTCAGTGCTCGTCAGTGGATGCAGGATGCAGCACAGGCAGCAGCCCGTGTGCTACCCCCGTTGAATCCCCTCTCTGTTCCTCTGATGGTAAGCACATCATCTCTGATCCATCAATGAAGGGCATTGCCTATGTTCCAGCAGATGAAAGAGCCGCCATTCTTCCAAACCACGGAACGACATTCAAGGACCTGCACCAGCAGCCCGAAGCCGTGTGTCACAGGATGACGGTGCCTGTTGTGCATTCAGCAATTAATGCTGAGCCACTTTTCGGCACTTTGAGAGAAGGATGTCATCGGGTCCCCAAGATAAAAGAAACTACAGGTACAGCAGTAATAGAGTGTTTCTTGTGTTTGTTCTTAAAGCTGCGAGTTCATGTTGAGGCCTTGGTAAGACATTTCTGTTGTCCTTATCTGGAACCATGTCATCGAGCTGCAGCAGACAGTGAGATTAGACCTTCAGTTTATCTGTTCCTTTTACTTGTACATGTTGAGATATTCTGATGAGCTGCATGCAAAGACACACTTTTTAAAAAACCTCTTACTACAGTTAAAATATTTGGAGGGACACTGAGGGAGAGGCCGCTCTTCCACTCTTTGGAAGCCTCTCCATAATCCATAATCCCTTGAGTTCCAGGATACTTTTAGATTATGAAATGAATTCAGAAGTTATATTAATCTAGGGGAGCAGAACCTTTGATTCATTTCTTAGGTATCTTATATGCTAGTTTTGCAGGTTGTCAAAAACATGACAATATAAATAAAAAGCTCTAAATGTTAAGAATAAGAAAATGTCACTAGCTTATTAAGCATGTATTTACTTCACAATCCGACAGTAGGTGTTTCTTTAAAGTTATAAAAAATGCACAACTTTTCAGAGACAGCATTGAAATTCTTTCTGTGGCATTTTAAGTATTTCCCTCTTCTTGGGTTGCAACCCACATGTAGCCATAGTGTGTGAATGCATGGAAACCCAAAAGTGGAACAGATTAGGAGTTAGAATGAGAAATAATCTTTCTCTGCCAAAAAACTGCCACAAAACCAAACCAAAATTACCATGAACCCATCTTTCCATATTCTTTCAGGTGTAGTTAAAGGAAGTATTTTAATCTGAAAGTAGTAATTTGTTAATAGAATATATGCAACCCATTTATTAGGGGAGATTTAGGATGTTTTGTACATGATTTGCTATTCCTTTCTTGAGTAAGTCTTCTGTAGTGAAATGAACAATTAGTTATTCATAAATTATAATAAGTTGTCTGATTAAGAAAGACATTTTAATAAAATAAAAATGACTGGTAATGATTTTTTTGTGGAGTATTTTGAGGAACGGAGACCATTGGGAAATACCAGGAGACCGTTTGTCCTGACTGTTAAAATATATTTAAAAGTTCAGTCTATGAATATTGTCAGGGTGATGCTTAATTATTCTGTCTGCTCTTCTACTACCCCTAGTGTAGCTTTCACAGAGCCTGAAAAGGGAAGACAAGGAGGCATGCCTACAGCTTTTCCTAGACAGCCTCTAGCTGACTCCATCATGCTATCATCCACGCTATCAGAATCAAAGGTGCCAAGTCAAAATGAAGACTCTTGTGACATTCCCAAAGTAAATCAGGCTTGTGGGGCAACAGTTAGTTTATGGCCATATGACATGATAGGAGGAAGCCTCAGGATGCCGCAGAGCAAGAAAGTGCTGAGACGCAGCAGCAGCAGCAACAGCATTGGAAGATCTGCAGGCATTGAGATGCTGTTTGAGAAGAAGGCAGCCATGGCCAGCTTGAAATGCCTGGACATCACCCAAAAGGATGAATCCAAATCGGAGAGAAGGGTGGAATATTCCCTGGGCAAAAAGCTGTCAAAAAGTTACTCTCAGAGTTGTGTGTACGTCAGCACTGATAGGAAGGACACTAAGAGGTTTTCGGGCACAGGCACCAGTCAGAAGGACTCCAAGCCGGGTCGAACACTGCCCTTGCGAAAGCTGAACACCAGCACCTGGAGGTGTCGGGGCCCCTTTAGCTATTGCTTCCTGAGCAGAGGAAATGATGACAACGAGGAGGAAGATGACCGAGACAGCCATCAGCGCTCACATCTCTCCGAACCACAGACCCCAAGTGAGCTCGCAGAACCAGTTGCTCAGTCGTTGTCCAGTGACAATGAGCAGAAAGTTTTGGAGTCCCCGAAAGCTGCTGAGCCCCCTCATGATGCAGTCAATGAGCGTGAGAAGAGCAGTGCTGACACCCAAGGTGGCCAAATTGATGTGAATCTCAACGATGTAGCCTTCGATGCACGAATCACACGAATAAATGTGATGAAAGAGAAGACTTATGCAATGCCTGATGGATTTATTGCAGCACAAAAGGATGCCAATGAGCTACTCTCACTGGTCCGAGCAAGTATGGGCAAGAGAGAAGATTTACGTCCAGAAACATATGACCTTAAACTTTCTAAGTACAAACAACTGTTATCTTTGGAATCGAGACAGTTGGGAAGTGCCTGCAGGAAAATGGCCATGGCTGATAAAAGCCCTGAGGAAATGCTTTTAGCTATGACTTCCAGCTTTCAAGTACTCTGTTGCTTAACAGAAGCCTGCATGCGTTTAGTTAAAGTCATGAACTCTGAAACACAGCAGCAGGAAATTATAGCTAAGATAGACGAGGTTGTAATAAACTACATTTGTCTTCTGAAGGCTGCAGAAGCAGTGTCAGGCAAGACCTCTGGTGATCCTAGCATTAAACTCTTGGCTCGACATCCGAATACCATGGCCGCTATTGTAAGCACACTAACACGTTCTCTTAAAATGCTTTTAAACAAATAAAATACAAAAGTCACTTCATAATCTACCTTTGCAAAGCCATACATAAAAAACTTTTATTTACTGTATGTGTATGAACTAATGTAACAAACTCAGCTTTCTCTGTATATTTTGTTATTTTATATAAAATAGGTATGAGATTAAAAAAAGTTGAAATGCTGAACATTGACAAAAGTGATGACTAGATCTGTCCTTCAGTTTATACAAAAACAAAAGCCAAAAAACCCTCTCCCCAAGATCAGAAAAACAAACAGAAAAAAGTCCCATATAGGAGCAAATTGATGTTTGGCTATTTTTCATATAGTCAAATTTATGGTTGTATGAAGTGAACTTCTAAAGCCTGTTATGTCAATGAAGTTGTTTTCTGCTTCATCCAAGTTTTAACTTGGAGAATGCTCCGTGTTTAGAATGATGAATTAAATCATAATGTATATAACACAATATTTAATGTTTTAAAATTATAATTTTTAAGCATTGAAAATAGCAAAAAGACATTTAAAATCCAAGAGACTATTATAACTTACTAGAGAATATATATATAATAAATGACTCTTTTGTTCATATGAACTGAATTACCTGATTCTTCTTTTCTAGGAAATTCTGTATTAAAAAAGAAAAAAATGTATTGAATATATGAATATACTAGCTTCAGAGGGTACCTGATGTATTTAACTTTAGTGTTGGCATTTTAGACAGTGAAGGTAACAGTGGAAGACTGAGGACACAGAAACCAGAGTGGTGGTGGTGTTCTCTCTGAAATGAAAGATTGATGCCATGATGGTCAGACCAGAATGTATGAGGCAGGTCTACACACCCTTTTCCCTGATAAATGACAGAGAGGACCATCAGAAAATTCCTATGCTGTTTACTGTTTCATCATATATTTATGGTGCATCTGAACAACACGGACTGCATCTATTTTGTTAAATATTTTATACTTCATATTTTATGATTCTGAATGTTTAACTGTAAATAAGTTAGAAATAAAATGAAGTTTTCAGAATACAATAAATATCTCTGAAATATTTCCAGCTAGAGACAGTTCTTCTCTTGAGTGATGACAAAGGCAATTTGTGAATAATCTCCTCCATCTGAACCTTTCTGGAAAACATTTTGTAGTCTTGTGTTTGAGAGGCAGTCAAATCAAGAGCTCTCAGTTCCGTCTGGCAAATTAGGCTTTCACAAGAGTGTCTGGTGAACTTTTCAGTGACTGAGGAGCAGCAGCCTCCATTCTCCAAACTGATGTAGGTAATTTTCACCTGTTTCTCGTAACACCGTGTGCAAAGAGTATTACTGCTCTTGTTTTGAAAACTTACCCTTTCAGCTGAAGCACATGCGTATCTGTCTGTGCTGAACTAGGAAGACTAAACCAACAAAATTAAGGAAATATTTTCATGCACTTCATAAAACCAAGACATGCCTTTTCCTCTGACTGCAGAGAACACATTCAAAAACACAGTATCAGAAGCTTAATCTGTTGTCCGTAGTAGAAAAATCTGATTTCTGAGGCCAATTCACTCAGTACATGATCGCCCTTCAGAGGGCGGCTCAGAGGTAAGCTGCAGGCTGAACTACACTGCTGGTGAGTGACAACAGCTTGTGGTGTCACACTCGGTGCCCTTGTTCTGGCAGCCCAGAGAGTGGGGCTGTGAGTGCTGCTCTTGTGCTGCAAATACTATGGGGTTTGAGTATTTCAGAGTGGGGAAAACAACTAAGCTGAACTGTTGCACTGGTATAAATTTCTTGATTATTTTCTGAGTTTATAAAAATGTCATCAGTGATTTGGAAATACTAAGCTTCAAAAATAAATTTAGGATTGTCAAAACTACACATTAACATAGATTGTAGGAATGTGTCGCTTAAAGCATTTTTAGTCCAGTTCTTTTGTTTGCACTTCATTTCAGTTGATCTAATTTTATTTCAGAGGTAAGTGGATTTTTGTACTTCTTACTGTGCACAAACTTTTCTGATTGTAAACATGCCCATTTTACTCCTTAAAGTTAATATGGTCTTCTTTTTTCTGTTTGTTTTTGTTTCTGTTTTTGTTTTTTGTTGTTTTGTTTTGCTATGGTTTTTTGTGACAATGTTTTTTGTGTTTAGCAAGGTGCGGGAGGGGGAACCTCTCCTTTTTAGTGTGTTTTCATAGAATCGTTGAAAAATTTGGACTGTAAGGGTCCTCTGGAGTTCACCTAGTTCAACCCTTCCTCAGGTTTAATCAGATCAGGTTGCTCATGTCTGTTGAAAGTGTTTATTGGACACTCTCCAGGAACCGATGCCCCACAATTTCTCTGGCACCAGTTCCAGTGTTTGACAATCTTTATGGCTAAAAAAATGAAAAATTCTTTACGTCTAATCAGAATTTTCCATGCTCCAGCAATATCCATTGCCTTTCGTCATATCACTGTGCATCCTTCAGAAGAGTCAGGCTCTGTCTCTTCTCTATCCTTTGATCGGGCAGCTGTAGGCTGAAATAAAGTCTCCCCTAAGCCTTCTCTCCTCCAGACTGAGTAAAACCAGTTTCTTCAGTCCTTGCTCATATATCATGTGCTCCAGCCCCTGACCTGCATGGTCACCCTTCACTGGACTCCATGGTGTGATTTCATAAACCACCACCATGCTCTCAGTTTTGATAAATAGGATCATCTAGCCAAGCTCTCTGAGGCATCTCTTAGAAGGCAGTTTCTCCTTCTCCCAGGACTTCAGATATCCCCATCTGGTACCATGTGAATGTCTTTTTCATAATGTTTCCACACGGATTTATATGCTTTGTACAATGGCACAGCTGCTGGAAATAATTTATGTACAGTCTCCTAGAATCACATGTATTCACAGGCATATTAGGTTAGTGTCTCACAATCATCCTTTGTCAGAAAGTATTTTCATCTTCTGGGCTTTGGGGAGACCTTATTGCAGCCTTTCAATATTTAGAGAAGGCCTATAAGAAGGATGAGGACAAACCTTTCAGCAGGGTCTGTTGCAGTGTGAAAGGAGGTAATGAGTTTGAACTACAGATACATGGAAGAATTTTTTTTATATTGAGGGTGGTGAGGCATGGAACAGATTGCCCAGAGTGGTGGTAGGTGTCCCATTCCTGGAAACATTCAGAGTCAGGTCAGATAGGGCTCTGAGCAACCTCATCTTGTTGAAGAGGTCCCTGCCCATCACAGGGGCATTGGACAGGATGACCTTTAAAGGTCCCTTCCCACCCAAACTGTTCTGTGATTCTAAGATCCTGTGATTCAGCTTGTCCTGTCCAGCTGAGGAGAGTCCTGGATGATAACAGGCATAACTGTTATTAATTCTGGGGCATATGACCTTGCACATCAGTTGCTGCTTAATTATAGCCTATTTCTATTAATCTTCAGCATTAAGGTAACCTTGTCTTCCTGTGTGGTATCCTGATTGATTCCTGCATTAATTGTACGTTTAAACTTTGTGACATGAGGGAATGCCATCAGTATGTACCTACCTGCACTAATGCAGTGAAGAAATGCTAAATGGTGTAATGCCATCTGAAATATGGCATACTTGTATAAACTCTTGTATATACACTGTATGTTTAGTGATTTTTAACTTGGCTAAATGACAGGCATCTTCATGTTTCAGTCTTTGAGTTCAAGCTGTTTTATAAAATAATTGGGCAAAGTCTGCCATTTTGGCATTAAGAAACAAAGTTGCCTACCTACACTTTTTTCCCTTCTATTTTATTAATAGCCCATCAATTCATGATCACTGAAAGATCCAGAATGCTTCATGATGTCCTCACTGCTCACCAGGCATGTGAAATAATCACACTAGCACATTACTCAAAGCTGAGAAATGGATTCCTGAGTAACTTTGTCACACAGTTTATATCAAAGAGAGGCCTGGTTACTGCACTAAAATCCAGTTAAATTTAGTAGTATTTTATCAGGGAATAATTTGGCTCAGTAGGGTACAACCGTAGCATTGTAGCAGCAGATGTTAAAAGCCAGAGCCTCATTGCAATAAGCACTAAACTGTTACAAACTGAAAACTTGGTTCATGTCACAAATAGCTCAGTGATGAACATGTGGCACTAACATTAACCAGTCTTTGTAATTTGCCACTCAAAGTTCAGCAGTTGTTCTGCACAAAGAGAAGGTGATCCCAGTCTTCCACTGCACTATTTGTGGAACAGCCCTAATATGTTTTCAGACCTAGATTTGGCCAAAGCCTTAGAGAGCTTGAACTTCGTTAAAATTGAAACTAAAACAAAACAAGTTAAAATAAAAAAATAGTAAATACATTTTCCTATAGGTGTTTGAAAAGGAAAATCTGCAATTTTCTGTCAGTGCTGATGGAATTTGGAAGATGCTGATGGGTGGAAATTCATGAGACTTGATCAAAACTCTTCCTTTAGAGCCTGTATACAATGGATTCTAGGGAGAGTGAATTTTGGCCCCTGAGATCTGGGAGCAAATCTTTTATATTAAAAGGGGTGGGAGGGAAGATAAGCTAACCTAGCACCCTGTTGTACTATAGTAAATGTAAGAATTTCAGTATTGATTCTGAGGTGTATTTCTTTTATGAAAAGAGACTGTGGCACATTTTTTATGCAATAGGACATACATAATTGCATTTTAAGGCTCATTTTTTCATTCTGAAAAAAGCAATTATTTACTCTGAGCCTGAAGAGTTAAGGAAGCATAAAAAGAATGTATTATGTCTTCTGCTCTGCTAAGAAAATATTCTAAATTCCGTTTTTTAAGTTAACAGGTTTTTAAAGTTTTTTAAGTTTAACAGTTTGTCCTGTTACACTGAGTTTATGTGGATCTTATTGCTCAGATTTCGGGGATGTTTGCTCCTTATGGTACCTGCATTTGCAACTGTCTTCTCTTATTCTCAAAACACTTTTGACAGATGTTACCTATTTCAGTTTTTCTCAATGACCAGCCAAGTTATTGTTCATTTTTTTCTTCAACCATGCCTTCCTACCTTTTAGCCTTTTTGATCAGAGAGATTTGAATTATATCTTGCCACCTGTTTAAGGGGTGCCTCTACTGCCTCAAAAGAAGGCACACACTTCTGCGTGTGATCCTTCTGCCATACTTTTAAAAGTGGAATGAGAGGGCATCCAGGAGTTAATCTAGTAGCCTAAGAAGCCTGTTCTCATCTGTGAGGCCAAAACTGCAAAACACCAATATTGACCAAGCTGGAATGCTTGTCACCTTCTCACTGGGGAAGGCTTTCATTTTGACACAGACAGAAATGGTTGTCCTTAGACGTATGCTCCAGGTGATGCTTCCCCCTTTCCATCATGTTAAGATGAAGCAAGACCTTTCCACCTAAGGGATAAGGATTACAGGATAGAGAAAGTCCCTACATCAGCATTGCTGTTCCTTGAAGTGTGAGAGCTTTCTCTTGTGGTGGCAGCAGCAAGGCAATTTCCACTGGGGGACGGTGCTTACATTTTGCCAGCTTTCTAGAAAGTGGCACTAGATATGTTCCCTCTGGTTTGACTGTCCATTTGGGCAACAGGATTAAACAGGGACTGGCCAAAGGACCGGAAGCTTCACATCCCTATCATGGAGTTCCAATTTGTCTGAACTGCAGGAATGGCTTTCCATCTAAAGTTGTTGACTCAAGGAGGACTTCACCACTAAACTACTTATTTTGAAACCTGATAACCTGGAAAGGATGTACGTAGGTTTGCTTTATCTCTTCCAGTGTGTAATTAGCCCTTAGCAAAACGTCATAGATAACTATATTAATTTATTAGTATTTCATCTACCAGGTTCTCCCCAAAAAATACCTGTTTGAACTCTATCAGTGGAGCTATCAGAAGCAGATTGATGTATCAATTACTATAATCAGTTGTGTCCCACAGTGCTAATTTTCCTCTATCTTGAACACTCATTCATGTGTTTTCAACGCTTTCATGAGAGTAGTTGAATTACCAGGCTGCCTGTTGGAAAATTCCCTGATAGTGTGGTTGAAACATATCCTCCAGGCCCTGTGCCCTCCGTTTCAGTGAAGGTAAGGTGGGGTGAAGGATGCAGAATTTTAATATCAAGACTTTCCCCTTTTCTCAAAGAGACTTCTGCTGCTACTCCTCTACCTGTTACTGTGGCTATTTTTCTCATCTCATTCTAGAAATGCTTTCCCCCATGCTACAGATGGAGGAAGACTCACTTTTTCAGCACTCCTGTTTCTCTTGTGCCTTTTAAGTAATGGAAGGGAATGTGAATTATTAACTAGATTAGATTTTTGGGTTGATGTTTTTGTTGGCCTTCCCATCAGTTCAGTCTGTTCCTAGTTACCTGCTCAAACTGACGCAGTCTGGTATTTTGTTGCATGTTTCTTACCCGTAATGAAGTGAATTTACCATCCATCACAGCCTTGAGCTGTACTTATCAAGATATCTCCCTATGCCAGGCAAGTGACTTTCAGGAATTTGAATTTGGTTCATGAATTTGGCTTCATGTTCTCATGGATTCTCCTCCAAAAAAAGGGGCATTTTTTGTTGTTATTTGTTAGAAAAATCAGGCAAATTCACACCCTTGTGGTTCCTTCTTTGACCTTACTCTTCAAAGACAGGCCAACTCTTAATATGCAGCCATTATTTTTGCTGAAGGAAGTGTCTTTCACATCGCTTATTTGTTTATGTTTTCCTTCACCTTCTCTTGGGCTTCTAAGAAACATGCTTTATTTTGTACCTTTAATAACGAAAGAGCTCTCTTTGCATTTGCAATCCAGGCTATCTCAGATTGCCTGGATATACAGGCTGTGTATATCTCTGACAGATCCAGCACTTACCTAGATGGATGGTTGGTGTCTCAGTATTTGCTATAAAACTTAAGAAGTGATACTTCCAACTGAGTGTACAGCTTCTGTGAGACAGCGAGTTACTGACCCGCAATATATCCACCTCTCTCTCCCCAGGCACTGTGCCATCTCTGATGAGCTGCCTCAAGAGCTGCCACAGCGCTGGGGAGAGTCAAGAACCTCTGGTAGATAATTTGTGGCAGTTAATTTTATAAAAAGTTGCACGGTGTGAGCAAATGTGGATATTAATTTGAGAGTTAAAAAGGAAAGAAGCTCTATTAGCTCTATGAGCTCTATTAGCAGGACTTGCTTCAATGTTTCAGACCATGTCTGTGTGGCTGACCATGAAAACAATTTATGGCATGATATGGGGGGTGTTATGCTGTTGTGTCAAAGGTGATGACAACAGTGTGAATACATCATCCATGGTTACTGCAAAGGAAAAATCCCTTCAATCTGGAGTGATAAGGTGTAGGTATACTCTCAAAACAGATTTATTCATAGACTGTGCATCCTAAAGACTAATTACTGTTATGTTTCTTTCTCAAAGACCAGTCTCTATTCTCTGTTCTACCTGTGGATTATGGGACAGCAGTCTGTATCAACAAAAATGGAATTAAGCTTATAATAATAAAACAGATTATTGTTGTTTCTTACTATAAGCAGAGGACAAAAAAAAATAGTTGCCTCTAACAGAGATACGCAGAGAACTGTTAAAACTAACACTACCCTCCCATTTTTATGTAATGATTTGATAAGGGACAACATTGAGATGTTACATAGTGGTAATTGTTTTTACAGTGTTTTTTGAGCTGCTCTTCAGGGAGAAAACATGTTTTCTAAATCCTTTTTGGCAGTGCAATGCAAGATTTTTCCATAGTGCTTATGCCTTTCAAATGACAGAATGGAATGGCAGTAAATGTCATCAACAGCTTTATCCTTGTAAATCTTCTTTTTCATATGTTTAACTCTGAGTTTGTATATAGGACAGGTTTGAAAGCGGTGTATCTAAGTATTCTTGGTAACAACCTGAAGGCTTAACCAGTGTTCCACACTTTGGTTTCAGTAGAAGTGCTGAGTTCCTTAATATAAATAAGTCTTTCAGTGTCCATGGAAGGAGGTGATCTTAGCACTTTATGAGAAACCCATTTTCATGATGCTCAGAACTGTTTTTTTTCTGAAAGAGATGCTGAAGGATCCAGTTTTACTTTAAATCTTAGATTGCCAATGAAATGGTCACGGATGCAGCTGAGGATCCAGTCTGTCCCTGGGTTGGCAGCGCAGATGGCATGGATGACTGAAGAATTTCCTGATCTGTCGTTTTGCTGAAATGGATCATCCTGTCATCCTTGCAGGAATTTCTGACATGAGCTCCTCATGAATGCCTGACAAAGAACTGACAACCTTGGGACAGAAGAGCCCCAAGAGCAAACTTCTTCAAGGGCATAAACCCAAACTTATTTCTCCAGCTTATCTTCAGCTGCTTTCTTCAGTAAGAGAAGAAAACTGCTTGTGCTCCCTCCCCTAGTTCTAGTCCAAAGTCAACGTATTTTTGTGTAAAGTTTTAATGTTTTGCAGCCCCAATGAATACGTATTGTAGGGCTTCTGCTACAGGTCACTTCTATGAGCAAATAATAGGCACAAATGCAGTACTGCTAATTGTATAGCTGAGTTTCTCCTTATCACTGCCTGAAGCAGCGAGATGTACCTTATAACTCAGTCAAGTTTCAACAAGTGAAACATTATTGCCTCTGCAGGACATTACTTGGATTAGACACTGCAATACAAGTTGTTTATCATACTGAATTTTGGCTTTTTATAACTGTGATCTCAGTTTTCTTTCATACATTTCAGATACTTATATTTTGCGCTTGAAACCATGACTTAAAAAGAGATGTATTAAGTATGTTTCTCATCAAGGATGGCTCTCTCTTCTCATTAGGATTTTTGCTTTTAAAAGCAGTTCCTACTTTCCAAAAAGTAAGATGTTTACTGCAGTGTCTTCTCTTTAAATCACTGAAAGAGAATATTTAAAAAATCTTTAAATAGATGGAAGAACTACGAGAGCAAGGCAGCTCCTGGGGGAGTCAGGAAGGGTAAGTATTCACCAGAACAAGTGAGGATGTACCTTTCAGCTGCTTCATTTGTACACTGATAGGGCTTCAGGTAAAATATGATGTCCAGGGGAAAAAAAACCAAACATTTGCCTTGGAGATGCTTCTATGGAGCTTCTTGCCAATATGTCCTCCATAAAGACAAAGTTGCATCTGGTGGAAAGGTTCAAGGACCTGCACTAAAACCTGAAGAATATTGTGAAGAGCCTTGGACAAGTGTTGTGTCTCTGTGGAAGCAGCCTGCTCCGCCCACATGGCTCTGCTCGTGGCATGAAGGTAAGATTACAATTTAAATGCTTTTTCACATATTATAAAATCATTTTCAAAGCCGCTGTTCTTTTTTTTTCTGACTGAGTTTCTCTTGCCAGTCTTACTGATTCAAAAAAATTAGTTTTCAATGTTTCTTCTCCTCTTGCTGTATGAAAGACCACATAAATGAGTAAATTTTAAAAAAAACCTGGATGATGAAGAGAAAAGAGATTCTACACAAAAGCTTGCATGTAAAACAATATATCAGTACAGTCAGTATAGATTTGAGGTCTCCTATAACAATTGCAGCATTGTGAGTAAAAATTTTTAAAAGAAACTTAATTTTGTATAACGGAGTTACCCACTGACAACCTATTTAAACAACGTTGGATGATATTGTAGTCTAGCTTTTTTTATTTGCTGCTTTTTAAGCTTTATTTTTCCTTCCCTGGTTATTCCAAAATTCAGGGAAATGCAGTTCTCTTTGCAAAGCTTGAAAAGGAATCTAATTTAAAATTGCATTAGTCTTTCTGAGCGTCCTTATTTGTACTTCACAAGTTACACATTAATAGATGGGGAGTCTTTTTCCTTGCAGAAAAATTTGCACTGTTTATATCTCTTATGTCAATAGGACCTTTGCATTGAAAGGTATCTTCTTCTAACTGAGTCTATTTGTGTTTTCTGAGTGCAGACAGGCAGGCACAAGACCCATCTAAAAAGCACCTGCGGTTTTCATCGTCTTTCTTTGTAGATGGCTGTTCCAGGACATCACTGCTTTTGATTTCTTACCAAAGCCTAGAATAAAAAGCTAGTTCTAATACATTTTTTTGTTTAAATAGTTCTCTTCTTCTACTGGTGCTTGTACATCAAATTCCAGATGAGATCTGACCCATCTTTTTATAGTGGTAATATTTCTTCTCTGTCTGTGGAAAATTTCTTGTCTGGCATACCGCAGAATGCCTTTTACCCTTCATGCCTGAAGCACACTGGTGGCTTAGAGACATTCTGTGAATTACTGGTATGCTGAGTTCTTTCTCCTTAATCAATTAAAACTGATGAACTCCTAAGTTACCATGGACTTTTTTTTCTTTCCCCAGGGCAGAATTCATCTTTCTTGTCTGAACGCTGGGTATTGGGTATAAATCACATAAACACTCTCCACAGTCAGTGCAGGGAGAGAAACAGACATCTCCAGAGGCACATTCAAAGATGTCTGGGATAAATCACCTCCTGGATGTGTTTTTTATTCTCTTTCTGTTGACAATATAGAGAGCCTAGCTAACCAGCTCATCTCAGTGTTGAATATAGCAAGATGATGATTTCTGCCCCTCTCTGCTCCTGCTTTCCCTTCACACTGTACCATTTTAAATTTTAACTCACACCAATAAGTATTTGTCAAGGTCGTCTGCTCCTCATTTTTTCTAGTGACATCTGATCATCACTGAATTGATGATGCTTCCTATCTTTGAGTCAACAAAGTGCTTTGAAAGGCACAAAGCACATTACTTCTCCACAAAAGATGCATTCAGATCAAGGGATGTGCAGCTGTTTCCAGCATGTTTGAGGATGTTGTTTAGCCAGTTAGAACACATATCCCAGCTTTTTAGATTTTTTTTCCTCATTTAATTGTTTGCCTTTTTCATACTCACATTTCTTAATTTTTGCTTACAAAGTTTTAATGCTCTGTGAAAATTTGGAGTAAAGTTTCTCTAAAGCTACTGGAGACATTTGTGTGATAACTTATCATATTTTTCATGCGAAGTTATTCTGAAATTGGTTTCTTTTGTTTGATCATCCTGCTGATTTAAAACTGAACGGAGTATTAATTCCACCTAAGGTGCTTAAAAGTGAAGCTACAGCTCACTTTAACAATGAACAGTAAGAAGCAGTCCCAGAACTAGCAATGTTAAAGATTTTCTTTGAGTTGCTAGGGCTGAATACTAGTACTTAAATGCATTTGAGGTTCGTGAATCAAAATTTCTTTTATTTACTGGATCATTAGCAGAATATGGTTTTGAAGGAGGAAAAATTAGGTTTAATTTAAACAACTGGAGATGTTTTTATCAGATGTCTTCAGATGTGAGCTAGTCGTGCTGGGCTCCCTTTGAACTGGAGACAAGTAGGCAATACTAGATGCTGCTCATATCACTTGAAAGTAAAGATCAAAAATTCACATCTTGGAAATAGCCATTTCTCTCTGATCAATTATTAAGCAAGTCCAAGCTGACCAGCTCATATGTTCACGTTTGCCTTATAGGTGCTTGAAGTTGTTTGCTTCTAAAGTCAGCAAATGAAAAAACTCAGCTGAGAGGTTATAAGGATATTGAATTTCATCAGTTCTGAAGGCCTATGATGCTTTCTATATTTTCCTTTTTTTGTTGTTGTTGGTTTGGTTTGGGTTTTTTGTTTGTTTGTTTACATTGTCATTATATTCCTAGTGTTTTCCCTTCCTTCTTTTATATCACGTCATCCTGTTAGCCCTTTTGAAAGGCATATTTAAGCCAGTAGAGGACAGCATGGAAGAATAACTTTGATAATATTCCACAACCTGGTATTGATTTTGGCACCATCATGTCTGTACTAATTTGATTTGGGATGTACCTGCCTTCCCAGGCTCTCTGAGTGCCCAGGGACCAGCGCTGTCTGCCAGAGCTCCTTGTACACGTGCACTGGGCTCCCTAAGCCCTTCAGACCACCAGTACTGGAGATAAAGCAGCGAGCTTTGATAGCCTGAAAAGGAGGGTCTAGGTGCTGTATAAATCTCAATATTTTATTTTGCATCCAACTTAAATAGGAGTAATTAACAGCACTTCATATTTGTTCACAGTTTAACAATAGATCTTTCTGAATCCTAATTAGTATTTGTATAAAAATTATCATGAATTGTATTTTGCAAGATTTAGAGTGGGCAGAATTCCCAGCTATATCTTTTCTCATATTTCTAAATCCTGTTTCAAGTAAATTGCGGGTCAGTATAATAAATAGCAGAAAAAAGGCAGATGGAGAATGTGAAGCATAATTTCAGGAATAATGCCATAGTTATAAATTAGAAGTCAAAAGACTGTTTCTCTTTTCTTAGGCAAATGCCACGTTTTTTCTTTGAGCATATGTTGTTATTTTCTCAGAGGTGCACAAAATCCTTGTGTAGTTCTTACATTCAAATTCAAAAGGCCGAGGTTTTCTACAAGTGAATCTCACAATCTCAGATGGGCCATTTTAGGGGATGGTAACAGCTGTCTGTTTACACTGATTGTTTAGGATGCACAGCAATTCCCATGAAACTACTCACATTGCATATTCACAGCTTTCATTAAATCTCTTTTTCAGTTCAAAATGGCCAAGTATGGTCTCTGTCTGAAGCTTAAATTGGTTTAAAAGCAGTGAGTTTGTTGACAGAGCAAAGTACATTTTGATGATTTTAAAATATTCTGCCAACATTTCCTCAAAGAACTACATCAAAAGCAATTCAGACCTCTTCACTCTTTGCTTTGAATGTGCATCATCAGTGATGTCAGTGGGACCCCAGTAAAACAGTTGTTAATTAACTTATGTCCCTTCTCACGGTGCTGCAGAATAAAAGCACAAAATGTTGTAGGAGCAACCTGAAGAGCAAACATCAGTTTGTTTGTTTCTTTATTAATAATTTATCATGAAATGTTATCAAATTCTCTCAACCTGTGGCGACATTCCCAGGACTGGACCCCATCAATCTTGCCCTATCCTGATGATTACAATATGCGAGTTACTGTAAGTCTTGCTCCTGCAAACACTTCTTGACCCAGCATGAGTTCAGATTTGGTTGGCAGCTTACAGTAACAGTGTCCTTTTGAATTACACCTTTGCAAACAGAAAAAAAGAGGGGCTGCAAACCTAAAATGGAATTAATTTAAATTAAACTTAAGTTATTTTATGAGCTGTCCTGCAAATAGTCAATCAGAGCGTAATAGCAGTTCTTATATGAAGATCAGAAACTAAGAGAGACCAAAAATCACCCAAACCCTAGTTCCTCTTATCACTGTTTTCAAAGTTGGAAAAAACATGCATGGAATAAACATTGAAAAATTGATATTATTTCAACATCCTTAATTTATTAAGGCTTTGTGTGTGGATAATTGTTCCTTTAATTTAAAACTATGGCCAGCTCTTGCCTCTTCAGATATCCCTATTTGCTCATTTGACTTAGTCAAAAGTGTTGACACTGAGATTTGTATTTATATCAGGCAAAACCACAGACTTTTTTCTCTTGTGCTCTTCAGGCAGAATTTACAAAGAATGCTGTGAGCCATCCTAGAAACAGCAACATGTCAAGCTTCTCTGACAAAGAGTAGAATCCAATTCTGTACAGCCATGTCTGGTTCCTCCCTTCTTCACATATCTTTCCCTTCTACATGTCCTGTTTCATATACCACTGGCATCCTTGTGGCTGTGCAGTGAGTAGGAGTGCTGTGGAAATCGTGCATATGGGAAACAGCAACATAAATTTTGCAGAGGCAGGCAGGTTTAATTTTGAAATGTCCTGACTTTTGAGTGTTTGACTTACGACCTTCCCTGATATTTTTAGTTAATTTTTAATCAAGTTTCTAGAGTTAGAAACCCCAAACAAATCTCTCTGCATGCTGTATTGATATTCATACAGGTTTTGTACCTGTTCCTCCTGGATAGCTGTTCTGTAATCTCACTCCTTGCACAGCTAGAAACTTTTTTATTTCCAGATTAAAACAATATTAATCTTTTTTTGCAACTGGGGCCTTTTAAATGCTTCTCTTCCAATCTGTGATAGCATCTTTCCATTTCACATAGAGTCACATTCCCTCTGATTTTCTTTGGCTAATCAGCAAACTCTTTTACCATTTAGATACAGGAGATTCTTTAGAATCTACTTATTCAGGCCTTTGATAATCATCTGTCTCTACTGACAGTACATACTCATATGTACATACTATCATCACATTTACATTTTTCAGTATCAGCACATCAGTAGCTCTTAATCATTCTGGCACTGATTAGTGCCAGAGGTTAAGGTTGTTACTATTACCTGTTGACACTACGCATTCATCCCATTTCTATCACTTCTAGTCCTGAAGGATGTCAGATTCTTACTAAATTTTATCTTGACCTTCCTCCCCAAACCAAACCAAACCAAACCAAACCAAACCAAACCAAACCAAACCAAACCAAATCAAACCAAACCAAACCAAATCAAACCAAACCAAACCAAACCAAACCCAACATAAAAAACACCAACAGAGTAACAGTGCTATAAAAATGTTGTGAAATCAGTTCACTTGGTGTAAAGATGTGAAGAGTGAAGGTTTCATTTAATGAAAAGTTTAGAAGAGTTTTAATTGAGATCCATGTTACAATGGAGTTCAGTTATACTTGAGACCCAACAACAGGAATGCCAAACAGCTGTGCTAGGCCAAGTGAGAAAGTCACTTGTCATGAGAGTCATATTGATTGTGGTTTTAAGCTGGGGCATTTCTGTTTCACAAATGGCAAAGAAACAGAACAATTAAGCCCATAAACCAAGAACCCATCAGACACATGAATAGCTTCCAAGCTATTTCAATGTTTCATAGGAAAACAAAGATGTAGAGTTTAGGCACTTCTCAAGGAGTTGGGCTTTTTCTACAATGTGTCAAAGCCCAGTCAAGCAAGCAGAGATGGGGAGGAATGGTGACATAGATTAGAAGATACCTGAAATCCGAAGGAGAGAGTTCCCAGTGGAAGCAGAAAAAGAACATGAGCAGTGTACTAGCAAGGAAAGTTGTTGTCACTTTTTATTATTAAAAATAGCATGGACTAGGAGCCTTGTCAGTCCCAGCAAAGCAAAAGTAGTGAATACAAAGTTGGGGTTTTTTTCAAGCAGATGAAACATTGGCAAGCCTTGGATGGGATGTGGGAAGAGCAGACAAAACTGAAAAGTAGGATGAGAACTTCTGATGTGGGGGTGGGAACTCAGTACCATTAGAACCTCTTTGTGGCATTAAATTCTGTGGCCCATCCAAGTAGCATATCTGATTTTTCCAAGCAGGATGGGAAAGAAAGTGACTAGAAATGGTTACAGTATTACATAAAACCACATGCCTTTTTTCATTAAAAGGTGTGAATTAAGACTAGAGGTTAAGTAGAGGCAGGGACAGCCATTTTGTTCAGATTGAAAGGTCTAGGGTACTTCAAGATCTCTGCTATACTACAGCAGTGTCACCAGAGAGCACGGGCTACTGGATGGTGACTATCAATTTTAAAAAGTATCTTTGAAGATAGGCATTTAAATTTTTTTTTTCATTAAAATGTCATCAGGCGATATCAAGTTATTTTACAGACATACTGAGACTTTTATTTGATTCTCCTAGCCAGACTCTTAGTTTTAGTTCCCTTATACATATGTACCCTGCAAGTAGAATTGGAGACTGTGTGTGACAATTCTTTGAAAGAAAAGTAAAATCCTTTTTTACAGTCATGCATTTAAGCAAGATGTGTTGAAGCATTAAATGAAAAATATGTTTTCTTTCTGTCTGCTTGGTCAGGTAGTATTAAAACTAGATAGCTTCTTATTACAGTTAGTCTACTACCTTTAGATTTCAATGCAGGGGAGAAAAAAGAAACAGTGCAGTGGTTTAGAAATATTTCTAATAACACCCCAGCTCTTCCAGCAATCAAAATGAAATCAAATATTTGAGTACAGACATTTTTCTCTTTTCTGCACTTTTATTTAGAGCATGAGAAGAAATTAAATGGAAAGAGGGAACAAAGAATGAAAGATAATTTGAAGTATAAAATGATCAACAGAAAAAACCCAATAAGAAATAAATGTCTTGTATCCACCCAAGATTCTATACTGTTGTAAAAGTGAATAGATATTTTTATGGATTTCAAAAGTGCATGTTTGTGCCTCTAGCTGCAAATAAGTTTTTCCAAGACACTGATTTCAAAGGATGTGCTATTCTACAGTCTCATCAATTGTGTAGGTCCATAAGGTCCATTAGACTAAAGAAGGGAGAGAGAAAGAGAAGGAAAAACAAGCAAAAAGAAAAGTTGATTCTTTGCTTAAATATTTGTTTCACTGCTGCCATCTTAAATTAGATGTACCTGGTTCAAAACAAGGGAAAACATATAAGCTCTGTTGTTATTTTCTGTATATACAGTTCACAGTAATGGATTGCTGCAATATCACTCACTTCAAAAGATAAAACTCCATCAGATCAGTAGAAGGACATTTTAAGTCATAGTGCATGACAAAGAAATAGTTACAGATAAAAAAATTCGCAAATTTAATTTTGTGAATACTTCTTTTTATAGAAGGAAAAGTTTACTCAAACTAGGAAATGCATCTTATCTCTGACATATTCAGATTTGAAATTTAAATCATGACATGACTTAACAAAAAGCTCACAGGAACTAAGAAAAGTATACTCAAAAAATTATTTTGGGTTAGTTATGTAAAAAATAAATCTCTGATGATAGAAGACTAGAAAATAGAGATTAGGTTCTTAAAAGTTGCAAAAATCTAAAGTTAAATTGTGGTGCCACTTTCAATTGTCTTTTCTTATTCCACATTATCTAAAGCTACCCAGGAAAAGTAGATGCTGCTCCAGTTTGAACAGTTTATCATGTCTTGTTGGATGTATTTTTTGGCTTTATTGACATCTCTTGAGTATATACAAAGTGTGGGGGGAGAACAATTAATCATTCTGGAATACATCCTAATTAATTTTGAAATTAATATTCTCTTCTGTTTTTTCTGTGCAAGCACTCAATCAATATTTGATAGCCTGGTATTTCTAGAGGTTTGTTTACATTAGAGTAGTCTTGTCCCAGCCTGTCACCTTAAGCTTTTCAATTATTTTCAGAATCTCAGATAAGCTTGACTGAAAGACCTAATCTTTTAGTTCATGTCTTCATTAAAGATGGCATGAAAATCAATCCTTCATTAAGATCTGTTGAACAAGGCCAATGCTGTTAGAGAAATGCTGCTACATTGCCAGCCAGGGTGAATCAAGTGCTTAATGAGACTATCTTCTGATTGCTAATGTCTCCTTATTAGCAAATGAATGAAAAAAAATTAATCTTAGTGCCTTACCAGGTTAAACAAGCAAATCAGAAGGGGCATATTTATTTTTCTTCCAAGAGCAAGAACAATTGAGAGAAACAGCACATAAATCACTTAGGGAAAATCCCAGAATTAATACTGTGCATGCAAATTATGAGAGTGACGGGAAGATCTGAAGATTCTCAAAGCTCATAACTTTGAAGATTCATAACTCTGAATCTGTTCAGATAATTTTAGCATTTGTTTTGTATCAGCCTAAATGGAGATGAAGTGGAAAGCAAATATTTAATATGAGCAACTCAGTCTCACAATAAAATACAAACATTTGCTATAGATAATTTAAACTGAATATACCTTTAAAAATGTGGGATAAACTGACTCTGCTTATTCATTTTGTTACTTATTCTACTGCCACGTATGGACCAAAAGAGCCTCATTCTAAATTTATGTATGGATCTTGTCACAGTACAAGGCAAGGAGATTTGGTTGTTGTATTTCTTTATTTTTAAACAGAACTCCCAACTAAGTTGTTTTTGTGTTAACTTTCAGTGTGGCATTTATCAGACAAATACTAATCATTTCACCTTCGCTTTATAGGCAACAGATAAACAGTAGGCAATTCTGCAACAGAATTCCTCTCATCTTGAAGAAACTGTATACAAGAAGCCAGGTTATTTGTGCTCAAGAAATTCTGGGGTTTTTCCTCCACCTCTCGATGGGAACTATGTAGAGAGGTTGGGAGGCTAGTGCAATTATGGAAGTCTAGTTTGTAAAGGTGTAGATATTGATGGGATATATCCTGCCAGTAGTAGAGTTTGCTGCTCATTTGCAGGAATTTCACGGCTTTATAGTCGAGTTTTATTTGAATGGGCACATCTTGAAATCTTTGGCTGCACCTTAGCTTTTACGGAATTTTCAGATCTAGGAAGACAGGAAAAAATCTTGTATTACAGCTAACAGCAGAAAGTGAAAGCCTTTAAAATGTGAAAAAACATATAAATCAAACAAAGGAAAACAGAAAAACAGGATTAATGCGTAAAGTTTTGTTCAATGTTGTTACAGGCCATTAAACAGATGCTACTCCCTGTGTTAGGCATCTATTACATGTTTGAGGTTAACTCCTATAGTTGTGCAGATTTAAACATAGTTAGACACAATGCTTGAATATTTCTACTGACTTCAAGAACTCAATGCAATCTTCTGATTTCAGTGCCTCATGTCTTGCAGGTCTCATTTTTCTAGCTTTATTTCAGCCTCTATTTTTAAGTGCCCAGGCATAAGTTCATATGGCCAAATTCAGCAGAAAATGACTAAGTACTCTACAGTCGATTCTTGATTATTTTTGGCAGAAGTGGTATCTCTCATTAGCTGTGCTAAACACCTCTTCCCAGGTCTTTGTTAGTGAAAGCTGTGAAAAAAAAAAGATCCCTTTGACTTTCCAGCCATTCCCTACAAAAAGCTTTTCCTCTCTCTGAGACAGTGTCTGGCATTGTCCTGCCCCACTCACTGCTCATGGAAGTATTTCTTCTCAGCCTTGGTAATAACTTGGTCACTGAACCTGATTCAGTGGAAACATCAGCAGCTTCATAACACAACCATTTACCTCCACCAAGCCGAGCTCTACCATGCTTGCTTTCCCTGAATGTTCTTCTTCAGCCTCATTGTCTCAGTTAGGTGGAGGATGTTTGTCTAAGCTCAGACTTTTCAGGTGGAGGAGCCTTGCTGCTCTGGTTAATTCAGTTCTTTAGATGCATCTAACACTGGAAAAATATTTCCCTGCCCTCCATTCCAGGGGCTGCTATTCAGAGCCCTATTATTTGGGTGGCCTGCCCCAATCTGTACTCTCTGACAGGTGTGAAAATTGGGACCCCAGCCAAGACTGAAAGTGGTGGTATGTTCTCATCCCCAAGGAAAGAAAAAAACCCAACCAAAGAATTTAATTAACTCCCACCTAAATGAAAGCACAGAGAAATATCTTTAGGTATGTCTTAAAAATTCAAAATAATTGGAGTAGCCATTTTAAAAACGATATTTGGGAGCGAATTCCAGATAAAGAAACTAAGAATCATTTTTCATCATGTAGAAGATAAACGCCTTGGCTAGTATTGACTGGCATTGCAAAAGGAGAGACATAGGTGGTCATAAAAACTGTCCCTAAATGTTTTTCTAGGCCAAGAGCAACATCCTATAACCTGCCTGCAGTTAGCCAAGGAAAACTGTGGCACCCTGATATCACCAAGACTGTCACCTAATGCCCCCTAATTAGGAGAACCCCACAGTTTGCTTCAGCTCTCTTGACCCATGATTTTGAGGTCTACCTGGAATGAGAACAGTCTAGAGAATGTTTGTACACAGAAATGTTGAAACCTCTGGCTGGCAGAGGCAACTATCCTGGCTACTCTTGCTCCCATCTGTATTTCATAACCACCAAAGGTCACCAAGTGGGAACTGAACGGACTAGAAAAAACCCAAATCCCCAAATAACCCTGCTGAAAGGAAGATCTTGTTCATCTCATATGCTCTGGTTGCTAGCCTGAGCCAACAAGACAGGTCTATCTTACCCAGTTTTTTCATACCCTAATAGAAGAGACCACATACAGAAAGTCATTGTAAGAAGTGAGGTTTAGGGCAGGGATCATTAACACCAGGCCCCAGTCTTCTCCTTTCTCTCATAAGGTCTTTGATCTGGCAGTAAGAAACAACTGCCTTTTGGAAACATTCAACATGAAAAAATTTGACTTCCAGTGTATCCATGTGCTGCAGCTGCAGGGAAGTTACTGCCACCTCACCAATGCTATTTTTACAGCATCAACAGAAGCAGAAATCACAGTGCCCAGGCCCTTTGGAAACTCTGTTATTGGCTGCAGAAGTGCAGGACTACATCTTTAACCTTGCTCTGCTTTTAAGTATGTCCCCAGCAATGAGCTTGCTGTGTCATAGCCAAGGTGTGAAAAGCTGCAGTGGATCTGGGTATGTTGTTTTCATAGACTCATTTGAAATTCAAATTTCAATTGAGTAACTGGTTTAAAATAAAACATGTTATTCTGCAGTGCATTATGTGGCAAATAATTATGCGACAAATAATTATGTGACAATTATGTGACAAATTTCAAGTTACAAAATGTAAACATTTTTGATTGAGAACTCTGAGGAGGTGCTTATATTTTGTTACAGTGAAAATATTTATTTTACCACCACCTGACCTGAAAGCAGTTAATGGAATTTTTTCAAAATATTCTCTGTAAAAATTGGGTCTGAGCAGATTCCAGATTCTAAAAGTGCATCTCTCATAACCTAGAGGTGGTTTCGAACCAGGTTTTTTAACAATGTGATGCCCAGTTTTCTCCAAACAGGTCAGCTATTAATTACTTTCAAGCTGTGCAATGGGATGCAAGGGAAGAGTGCGAGCATGTGCATATGGCAGGAGATGTTTATCTGGGATACTCTGATAGGAAGCCAAACCCTTGAATACTATTGGTGTCCATTCCTGATTTTCCCACTGACAGATTGCATGATCTTGAATAACTCATCTAAACATAAAAAAATCAGAAGGCTTTTAAGGATTTAAAGATTTTAAGGATTGATAGGCAAAGGCTTTAAATAATCCTTTAAAGGAAATTTTCAGTCAGTTCATGCACATCCAAACAGAAGTCTGAGCAGGGATTTGGCAGTGCTGGATGATATGCACGTGACGGAAAGCAAATAATCCACATTCAGTGGTACTGGATGATTTCCTTATTTTAGAAAGCCAACCTTTTTAATAGAAGTACAACCTATATGATTTAATTTTATTTCCTGTGAATTCTCTTCAAATTCCAAGAAAGAAAAACTATTTATATAATGAAGAATGTATACAGGGGAAATGCTTTATTCTGGAGAGACATTTTAAGCAATAGTAAAGAAAAAGGGAAGAATTATTTTCTTCCATAATTGCATTTAATTTCCCACAGAATACTTTGTAGCCAAATGGCAGGGGCCATAACCTTAATTGTTCAAAACTGTTAAGCAAATTAATCTGTGAATTTATTTAGAAGTACATCAGGTTCTCTCTTACAGTACTGGGCTTTGAAAGTTCACAATAGGTTTCACGTGAGAAGCATGAGACTGATGCTGGCAGTCAGTTTATTTGCTTAGGTTGGGACAGGAGCAAGAAGAGAAACACTGCAAATGTTTACTCTGCATAAAATAATTTAATCACATCCATTAAGCTTGCAAGACTGAGTCAAATCACAGAGCCTGTAGCATTGGTGAATTGCTAGTTATTCTCTGCAGAATTATGGGAAAACATTAATGACTAACATTTTATTAATGCTGTTAATAACTTCAAAAAAATATAGGTCAATAAGAATTACTGCCTGTAACACTTAGAGGAAAATTAGTTTGAAATTGCTTTGTGTGATTCGTATTTTGTCCTGAAGATTCTCAATCTACTGTAAAATCTGCACAGGTATAAAAGCAGTGGGTGATTATTTAATACATCAGCAGAGCAACTCAGAGAGGGATCTATGCTGTAAAACCATCTTAGCATGCATTCCCTGAGAGATTGTGCTGTGCTCTGAGTCTGGGAAGTGCAGACAATTCAGTAGGTGGCCCCATACCTAGCCAAGGAACAAGCTTTAGGGGCATATCCATATTATTCCCTGATTCATCTTTTAAAGATGTCAGTTCTCTTAGGCAGAATTTTTCTGCTGTTAAAATGTCACTCTTAAAAATATTAGTTTGTGAAAATTGTTTAATTCTGACATCTGAAAGTACACACCCTCTCCTTTCTGAGATTCTGGTCCTTATTGCATTTTTCCTTTGCTGTATTTATAGTCAGAGTTACATTCAGAGAAAAACAAAATAAAACAAACAAACAAACAAAAAAAACCCCACAAAACCACAAAAAATCCAACCAAACAAACCAAACAAAAACCCCTACAACCAAATCACAGCACAAAAAGAACAAAACAGACTACATCTTCCCCACACCCATCCCCATTCCCTCAGTCTTTTTTCCTGAGAGAAAATCAGAATTAAATTTCTCAATGGAGGTTTGAAGGTTTGTTTTCTGATTTTGAAATTTAAATAAGTGTACATACCTTTTTTTTTTTTTTTTGCTTTTGCAGCAAAAACAAGCAGAAGCGTGCATCAGTGTGTATAAAACTCAGTATTTGCAAAAAGTAGTAAATTGACAGCACCATCTTAAAATAATTTGTTTTAATAAGGGTCAAATTCTCTAAATAATTTTACTGAGAAAACTGTTTGGGTTTAGCAACAACCAAGCACCACTGACTATAAGTAAGCAGACTTTTCTTCGTATTTTGTAATTCGGTGGTCAGAGACATCATGAAGAGAAATTCAGATTTCTTGTGAAATTTCAGATTGTTTCTCATGGTTTTGATGATTTTGAACCTACTTTGGGTATAACCACAATATGTGCCCCACCAGTAGTCCTGTCACAGCAGTTTTATTTAACACTGCACACTTGAAGAGGAGTCTCTAGGATAGAGGATGGGCCGTTATATCAGCTTCAAACACATATAAGGATTTCATTTACAAAATAAATTTGTTCTGTTTGCCCCCATGTTATGTTTCCCCATCCTGTCCCATACGATATGTCCCTTGGGCAAAATACTCTAGATAAATAGCACTCTGGAATATCCATGTTCTTTCTTTACCGGTGTTCATACAGCTCATTTGGTCATCTGAAACCATTTTGGGTGTAAATAAGGGCACAAATGAGGGCTTCAGAAGCAGTATTACAGAGCTGGGAATAATCTTAATTTTCAGGCCTTGGTTGCAATTTGCTAGATCTGAAATTAATAAATATGTGGGAACCTGTGAGAGAATCAGGCTAGACTTTTATCAGCATGTTGTTTACCTCCGAGGAGAGATCTGGGACCCAGAGTGGAGCACTGGGCATTCTCTGTTTGTGTCTCACCAAATCCATTAAAAAAATTAGGGATGATAGGTAAAATTTGCGTTCCTTTTTCCTGCTTATCTTGCTATTTAAGCCCTGAAGTAGCTAATTTTTAACTTGCTACAATAAATAAGCTTGCTGACTAATTTTGCTTTTAACAATCCCTTTAGGCTCTCAGAAACCTTTAGGTTATCAGTGACTGAAGATAAATTATACAGGCGAGTTTGAAAATCTTGTTTATGTAATCATTCTGCTATTTTGTGATCCAAGCAAGTGGTCTGCAAGTAATTTTTGAGAATTACAGACAACCCTTTTCTCTTGAAACCTAGGCATGGAGGCTTCAGCAGCATTTCTCTTTCCATTTTTGTTTACTTTTTTCTCTTCATGTATTTTAAGAGTGTCTTTTCCTTTCCTTTTTCTTTTCACTCCTTCCTCAGTCTCTGCACCAGGTTTCATGGGTAACAGATTTACTTCAATATTGCTTTTATTTTGTCAAATGTGATGTGAACTGGGTACTACTTGAACCTGAAATGACCTTTGAAGAATAACAAGTCAGTATGTTTGAAATGGGTCTAAAAGGATTCTCTTGATGATGATCCAGACTTTTATCATCTGAATCCTAAATACTGCTTATTTTATAATATCACAAAGTACAGTGCCAGAACATCCTAGAATGACAGTGGGATAAAAAGTAATTGTGCCATTCTAATCTGGCTGCAATATAATTATATAAATAAAAATAAAATTTAAACATTATCATAAAATAAAAACCAGGTAAAATAATACAGCACCTGAAACTGCCTTTGGAAAACCATGGAAGATTTTCTCCATGTCCACAACAAACTAGATTAAGCTACTTCCTGCAATAAAATTGGATTGACATTTTTATATCTTAATTTTCCATGCATGAGCATAAGGCCCACCTGCAAAAAACCAGAAAGCAATAATATTTTGCTCTCATGTATTCCAGAGGCTTTTGAAGGACTGATTCATTTAATAACTCTAGAACGCTTTTTTGCAAAGGAGAAAAGTAGAAATTATCTAAAAGTAGAAATAAGTTATCTAAAAGTAGAAGTAAAAGTTATCTTTTTTGATAGATCCTCTCCCACATCTTACAGTTTTCTGTATGCTTCATTTCTATAGAAGTGAGACAATTAGCAACAACTCTACATACTTTTTGCCCAGTGGCGTTTTGCTGAGTGGGTCTGGTGATTGGAGACAAAGTTCTCAGGTTGTACAGAAGCAGGGAGGGAAGGAATGCGTCATCTTCCCCTTCTTTTAAGGAGTTTGGGAAAAATAGTATTTTATGCTGCTTCAGCACCGTAAGGATTATACTGTATTTCAAGGAAATAAAATTGAATAAAAGCAAGCAGGTGTATAAAGCTATCTAATAGCATCTTCCACTCCTTCAGGATCTAAAAAAAGCTGGGACCAATTCTTCCTACAGAAAAGCAAGGTACATACCAACCTCAGATGAAACACTCTAAGAAAACAGATATATTTCCTACTCCTAAGAACACAGTGGCCTCTCCTTAATGAGATCATTGTTCTGTCCATGTCCATTTGTGGAAGTATCCATGTGATTTTCTGTCCAGGAGAATGGGGGCAGTAAGAAGCTTAGCTACATAACCTTTTGTATGAAATCCCATAGCTACTCTAGAAGAAAATAATGACATTCAGGTCATGTGTGTTTTATATGGTGTCCATGATATACAACTTCTGTATTATTTATAAGGGGAAAACAGTAGCCTTTCCCCACAGGCCTTGCAGTCAAGAATTTAGCTCTGAAACTGTGAAAAATGGACATGTTACCAGTGCATTACATCAGGTGGCAGTTTATTTATTAAATGAAAAAAATCACATATTGCCTTGCTTATCCATCTCTGTTGTGGAGTGCTACTGAAATGGGATATGCATGTGGCTGAGATCAGACCCAGCTGAGAATACAGAGCACCAGGCTATGTGAAAGGGAAATGAGAAAAATGGAGGAAAGGCCACACATAGTGTGAAAGTGAAATATAGTCGATAATATGAGAATATATAAAATATTTAGAGCAACAATTAGAATGCCCACACCTTCCCAAGGTAATGAAAGCCTGACTGTGCTGTTGTACTTGTGCCCGTTTCCAACCTATTCAGTGATGTTCTTCATGGAATAACAATGTGTTCTCTCTTAAATTCCATGTAGAGGTCAGGTTCTCTCTTTTGCATGAATGCTTGAGCCAAACAATAAGAATACTAGGGCTGAAAAGCATTAAGTCACCTTACACTGAAGAAAACCATGTACAGTTTATTTTTATTCTGATCATTAAGAACAGGACAAAGAATGGTAACTTAGAACTAGGTTTGAAAACTGTGTAAGACCTGATAGCAGAAATTGAAATTTTGTTGTACACAAGCACTCAGATCTAGAGAGGGAAAAATCATTCCTTTTATCTGTAGTTTTACTGTGAGACTGTGAGCATTGGGTAAAATTCAAAGTTTTTGTACCTACAGAAAACAGCCACACTAGCAGCAGTTTTGTTCTGCCCTTACTAATGTAATTCTGAAACACCTGTCATTGTCAAAGTACTTATATGCAGAACATTAATTCTTTAAGTACAAAATCTAAATTAATGGTCCAATTCTAAGTCCTCTGCACAGAGACCCTTCCATACTCTATAGGTGATTGGAACTATTGGAAATGGGTATAAGATTTCTAATGAAGTGTAGAACAGTGGCTGAAAGGTTTCTCTCTTAAGAAGACAAACCCCTCTGGTTGGTTTTAGACTAAGATTTATTTCAAGTGATGACAGTGAAGCCCTCTAATTTTCAGGCTGTTGGAAAAGGTTATTTTTCCTCATTCGACATGTTAGGCTTGTCATGGCTTCACTCTTGTTTCCACTATATTCTGACAGGTACAGAGGAGTCAGGACAGGAATATCAAGGTTTTACCACCTTGAAGCACCTATTTTTGTGTTATGATTTGATGTGACATCTACTTCAAACTTGGGAAAAAACCACAGGTTTCCACTGCAGGCAAGTTAATAGTTGTCTGAGAAAGGAAAGGGATGGCTCCTCCTCTCAGATATGTAGCAGATCCAACTCTTGATTGTCTTCAAAATCAATCAGCACTTTTTTGTAATTATGGATTCATACATGTTTTAAGGGACATTTAAAGTTCGGTTTAAGAGTATTTTTCAGATCTTTTTGAAGTAGATCAAATTAGACTGAGTCGTTCAGAGTCTTGTTGACTTTTGAATGTCTCCGAGGATGAATATTTCAGAGCCTCTCTGGGCAACCTGTTTCAGTGTCAGACCACCCCATGGTGAAATAGGATTTCCTGTTTCCAATCAGAATTCCCCTCTACCTGCCTGCATCTGTTGTTTCTTCTCCCACCATTGTGTCCCTTTGAAAAGAGCCTGGCTTCACCATCTCTGTAACCCCTGAGAGGTGTTTGGAGACAGCAGCAATATCCCTGTTTTTCCTTCAGGCTGAACCAGGCTGAATCTCTTGCCCTCTCCTCTTCCTTCATGGTGCTGTCCCTCTGACCATCCTGGTGACTCTATCCTGGATGGAAGCACTCCAGCCCACCAGTGTCTTTCTCATACTGAGGAGCTCAAAGCTCTGCCCAGTGCCCCAGAAGGGTGAGCAGAGCAAGAGGGAAACACTTGCCTTTGCTTGCTGGCCACACTCTTGCTGGAGCAGCCCAGGTTGCCATGGACTGCCTTTGCCACAGGCACATTCCTGGTTCATATTCAATGTGTTATCCACCAGGAACCCCAGGTCCTCTTCTGTAAAGCTGTGTTGGTCTGTCCCCAGCATGTACTGGTGCCTGGGCTTATTGCTCTGCAGGTTCCTCAACATTTCCCTTTGCTGAGGTTTTCATGAGGTTCCTGATGGCATATTTATACAGCCTGTTGAAGTTTGTCTGAGTAGCTCCACTGCACTCCAGCCTATCAACAACTCTCCCCAGCTGAACTTCCTGAGTGTGCACCTCTGCCCCATTGCAGGTTGTTACTAAATAAAATAAACAGTATTAGCTCCAGTATCGATCCCTCAGGCATGCAGCAGGTAGCCAGCTGCCAGCTGAACTTTGTACAGCTGACCACAACCCTTTGGGCCTGATGAGCAAGCCAATATTTCATGCACCTCAGTAGCACACAGCTCGCATTTTGGCTATAGGACACTGTGGAAGACTCTGTCAAAAGCATTTCATTTTCTAGGAATGTTTACATTTGTCTATTTGAATTTCCTGCTCTATACTCTTCTCTACTCTTTCTGTGTAGAACAATAGGTTTTAACCATTAAAATTAACTATCAGTCCTGACACGGAACAGAAATGCTTTTTTGCCCTTGGTTTCCTTGAGAGTTAGTGGATACAGGCACTTCCATAGGATAATCAGTTTGCCAAGAGCAGAATTAACTCCAGGAGTTTTCTTTTTTTGGTAAGAAAATGGGAGTATTTTTGTTGTTTGATTCATTGGTTTTTTAAATTATTTAATTTAAATTGTTATGTCCCTTAACCCTTTTAACTTTATCCCCTTGTTAATCCCTAACATTGTTTTCTTCATACTTATGGAGAGATGTCGTTGTTCCTTGCGTGATTTTTCCTTCATTCTCACATTGTTCTAAAACTCTTGGTACAGCCACAGTAATTTCTTATCTTTGCTTTTTGTCTAGCACCAGAGAGGTTTGCTGTTCTTTCTCCACTTATAAACCTCTTCAGTTAATGCTATCTTCCTGGCAGTCTTCTGTCACTTAAATTAAGTTTCCAGAAGACTCCATCTGCCAAGTCCTTGGTTTATTTTTCTTCTAATCCCTTGACTCCTTCCTCTCCTTATGATAATGAACTCTTCTCATTCAATTTCACCAAGCTTGCTGTTTTCAGTCACCTTTGTGTTTTCAGTCATTTTCTAGTGCCAATCAAATTGAGAATAGCCACTTCACCAGTAGCTTCTAATTTGCATGGTTGGGAAAAGGGAGGGTTAGAAGGGGGACAGGGCAAGGGAGAAATCATTACCAGAAGAATTTCCTGGAATAACTGCCTGTACTGGGAGATTTCAGCATGCCTGAGGGTACTGCTGACCTTTAGAGCATGATCCTCTGTGCTAACAAACTGTTAAACTGTGCCCTGGTGTGAGCTTGGCCCTTCCTAACTTGTGCTTTCCCCAAATACTTCTTGGGGGCAGTTCAGTTCATCATCATTCTGGGGGTCATTACCAATAAGTAGTTTGCACACAGACACTGATTCAGAGCTAAGAGATTTTATCTAATTACACAATATTTTGCCTCAGTGCAAAGAAAAATTTTTGGATATGTCTTATTTGCTGGTATATAAGATTGCTGTACCGTGTACATCTGCTTTCCTAACAAATTTGATGACTCCGTGTGTCATTAGATTCTGTCTTTTGTAGGCTTCTGCAGACCATTTCAAAAAACCCTCCTCCTGATTAATACTTCACTGATTTTGGTGGTTGAAAAGGCCTGCATCTCATTTCTCCATGAGTTTCTCAAACACTATATACCTTCTTGGCATGAACCTTAACAGTATTTCCACTGTCTTGCATTTTTGCTGCTTAGTCAACAGGATGCATCTATGCCTTTTCCAGGCAAAAGGACCTTTTAACCATAACCATTAATGGAGAGCTGATTCCCAGTTTCTTTCACAGCAAGTGAGATTTTTGTAACTGTGATTGTCTCAAAGGCAAGAAATGGCTTGAGGTTTTTAATTTATTTCTTTTTTAAAACATTTGCACCTTGTTTTCCTTTTCTTTTGTGAGACAGCTCCTTAAAAATGAGCAGGAAGCAGGAAAAAGCTGAGAGGACTTGAGGAAGAAAAAATTAGAATACGTAAATATTTTTAAAGGACTTAAATATTTCAAAGAAGATTTTAAAATACAGAGTCTTGGAGAAATACAAGGAGTCCTTTAAAATACAAGGAGCCTGGAGAATGATTTGATGAAAATGGTCCTTGAACTTAAGGCAATAAGTATATGCACATATGAAGATATACTTTATCCAGATCATGAAGTTCCTCAATGAATGCATTGCCACTGTCATCAATTTTAGTCACTGATATACTTCACAGAATATTAGGGCAGAACATCTTGAGTAATTTAAAGTCAGGATACAAGATGAGATCCAAAATCAAACCCATGTAGTACTTTTAGGATCCGCTATTATTATTCCATTATGCTGAAACAAAATTATTGAGGACTTGATACTATTTTAAAATTATTTTAGAAGGAAGTAGGCACTGTCATATTATATTTCTTCAATATTTCTTCCTCTCCACTTAGCCTTGTAATAGAAGTGAACATTAATATGTGGCTAGTTTGAAGCATGTTTGTGTCCACACACCTTTTTTCACCCATTTGTAACTCTCATTTTCTTTTACCTTTTTTTCCCTCTGGTAAAGGCTTCAGATTTTTTAACATGATAAATTATCTAAAGTCTTTGCATGACTTCATTGATGGAGAATTTTTTGGACTGTATGACATTTAGTTTGATTTGTATACAAAGGCAGGCAACATGAAGCAGCATTTTGAAGGTGGAGTGATTTATGGTGAATTAAGGGTACCAAGTCCTGTTATGTTTAATCTAACTTTTATTTCTTGGCACTTGTTATGCTGGTGTTAGTGAAACTTGATTTGCATGCCTGTCACTTCCAGTGAAGAAAATATTTCTCACACCAGATTTGAATAAAATACACAACTTATACAGCTGTCTGAAATAATAACACTATGGCGGAGTTGATTCAGCCTTCTTCAGAATACTTATGGGAAAATATTTTTCCACTCTTTGCCAAATCCTTAGTTCAATTCAAGAATAACTCAAATACTTATCAATTAGAAAAAATATATAGAAAAGTAAAAAGTATTTTCTGGGGCTTCCCCCCCCCCCCCAATATATTTTTAAAAGCTTTAAAGAATCTTCAAAGGAGGAATTTTTTAAATATCAAAGAAAATTCCTTATTTTGAGTTTGGTGTGTCTATTATCTTTATGTTTGTAGCAATATTGTAGGGATACTTAATTTTAGATTCAGGAAATTCAGTTCTACTTTTTTAATATTCTTATATTTTTGTTTGTTGTTATATGAAGGCTCTGTGCCAATTTCTAAAGTAACTAGCAGCATGTAAGAGGAATTATGCTATGGGAAGATGAAGGGGAAGGGAAGTTCTGACTCAGTAACAGATGGGCTCTTTTTCAGTGCTGTTTTGTCTCTATAGCTGTACTCCAGATCTCTTCCTTTTGGTGTGTTTGGCTTTTGTTATGAAGAGGTAGTTAATAGATAATTGTCCACTTGCATATCTTACCCTGACATGGGACCTTCACTCAGATGTGGAAGCAAGGAAGTCTTCTTGGGTCTCACTGCACAACCACAGACAGAGAAACCATGAGACAATTCCTACAAACTTTCCACGGCAAGTTTTACTCAAAGCTAGAGAATGAGCATCACAGGCATCACAAAAGCCTACCTGCGACTTTCAAAATAGACTAAGGGCTGTCTGCTTTCATTGAGACTTTGCTTTAGTTTGGCTTGGTAGTCTGGATTTTTATGCTGTCAGAACACAGGGATAAAACATCAGAAAAGCCATACCGGGTCAGAACAAATCTGAGAGAGAGAGATACCTCTGACTAGAGTCAAAAACACATGCCTATGGTTGTGCAAGAACAATGTGAAAGAGGGCAGTCTCCGATTGTGATCTCTTTTCTTCTCTTGTTTGCCTCTCTTTCCTTATCTTTTTCCAGTCAAAAATGTCCATACAGAATGGTTTTCTTTTGGAAAATGTGATTTGACAGAATTGACACACAGCATGGTGATGTGTTCACTTAGTAGAAGATTAAAGAATAAGCAGACAGGCTTGCAGGCTATGATGGAGTCCTATGGCTGCCTAGACTTAGAATCACGATGCATAAAAGACAAGCTAATATGTTCTAAATTAACCTGAAGCAGAATGCACAAGCTTCAGTCTTACAAAAGAAATGGAAATCTTTGATCTTTTATCTGGAACTAGGCTACTTTTAAGGGGTTAGAAAACATTCTTCTGGAGAGTCTCGGTCTTCTGCCTCTGATACCCAAATGGATGAGATGTAACAATCTGCTCTATCCTTCTGCCTTGTCTTAGCACTGATGGACTTCTTCCTCCAATAATGCAATCCCTAAAGCTGGTGTTCTGCAAATCAACTGCAATATGTTTATATCTAGACTTATGAAGTAAATACTTAATTCCAAGATCAGTCTGCTGTTTTGCCTATATTTACTCACTCATGTGGTAACACAGACATTGAAGACTGGTGGTTGACTAAATGGGGCAATCAGAGGTGAAAGGCCTGGCATTACGTTAGAGATGCATCATTCAAGGATGAAGACTATGAGCTACTTTGTATTTCAAGCGGGCAAAATCACAGCAGAAAGGGAAAAAACAAAACAAAACAAAAAACCAGTGAAAAGGAATCAAAGAAAGAGGTATTACAGAAACTGGAGGTAAACACTTGGAAAAAAACCCTCCAGCATATGATTGTTTTCATAGAAAAAGTTGAGAAATTATCTAGTAATAGGAACTAAATATCTCCAAAAATTAAAATGTTTCATGATTCACCAGGAAACCCTAATGGAAGGATCTTAGTCTAAACTGCTAGGACAAAACAATAGCAATACCTACACTACCTACAAAAATATTTTCTGTTGAACATTTTAGCTACGGTTATGTGGCAAAAAAATTATGCTTGGGACAAACTACAGATCCCAGATAGTACTTTTTTAGATATAAGAATTCTGAAAGGTACTTTATTTGGGAAAACTGCAGCATTATGAGGTGACACATATTCATAAGTTTTGTAATTGTCCTAGCTACAAGAACAACAGAATGATTGCTTATTGCAGTTGAAACACATCCACCAAAGATCAGACTGGAAAAATAATCATGAGTTTTCTGGATTTCTCAGCACCAAAAGACAATTTTCTGTTGCTCAGTTAAAGGCAGCTTAAGAGAAAATCTGTTAGAGCAGCAGAAAGCATCACTGTGTAGATAGGTAGGGGGCTAAGAACAGTCTAGACCATTGATGTGAAAATATCCAGATAACAAAGCATGCACTGAACACTTAAATTTACATAACTTGCAGTTTAAAAATTCTTTTTTTCTCTCTGTTGATCATGATGCACTCCGTTGTACAAGATGCACTTGTTAGATGATGATTAAAGTCAAGAAAGGTGTGTTATGATGCACATTAGGAGAAATTTATGAAATGTATTTGGCTTAACATCTTCCTTCAGAACAAATGTAAGAATGGCAATGAGCTGTTTTACAGAATAGTCGGTGAGACAGTAGGAGTCATATCTGCTGACAGAGAAAAGTGGAGCTAAGTGATCAAAGAGATTTCAATAGCAGCTGAATAGGACATCACAGAGCTGTGGATCTGAAATAGAAGCAGCAGCTGAAATATTCAGTATTCAGAAAATATCCAGAGGTAACATTAGAAACAATCACTGGAAGCCATAGAGCAAAGCCAGGAGGCACTGGGGATTTGGAAGCTGGAAGGGAGATTACTGGAGCTATGTGGAAGTTGGGAACATTGAGGGGAATTTGGAAGCTGTGGGTGGCCAAGATCATGAAGAAAATGCAAAGTTATTGAGTTGTAGGAACTACTCTAGGGGGTTTATGACATAACTTTATGCTTTCTCAGTAGGACTATTCATTTAACAACTTTTTATGTTTTTATACTTGCAGGATAGAACAAGCTTTGGGAGAACCAGATCAGCATTTGAAAACAATAGAATCACAGGTCTCAAAATGCAGAGATAATATGTTTGGACAGATGTGACTGTTACACTGTCAGCTGCTGCTATTCCATATCAAGGCCTCTAATATTTGCTGTTTATTCCTCAAGCCAAGGCCTGTGGAGACAAGTGATTAGGAGCAAATATTAGCCGTTTTTTGGGGATTTTTTTAAGGGAGATTCTGAGAAAATCTTGAAATCATGACCAAAAAAGTACACTAACAGTTAAAAATACACACAACAAAAATAGCCTGCAACTGTTTATTTTAAATCTCAGATTTTTTGTGATTGACTGTTTCGAGACCAGAGCAATTTGCTAATGTGTGATAATTAAATGATGTAACTGAGGGCAGAAATTGGTCAATGGACTCTTGCAAATTATGACTGTGAAAGGAAGGAATGAAATAGCTTGATATTCAGATTGTATTTCCAGAGATCCAACAGGGATCTTGATCAGTTCTTTTAAAAGTCTGGAGGTTTTTTTTCTACAACAGGTATCCTCCCATAAAGATATTTTGTAATTGGAAGGAAAAAAAATAAACAAACAGCCCCCCACCAAACAGTCAGAAGGCACTGTGATACAAAACCTACTAAAGCCCTGAGTTACTTTGACTTTTTCCAGGGTGTAACAATTTTTAGTATGGGAACTGTAAAGAGAATCATAAAGCGAGGTGTATGCTGATTTGCAAAACAGCAGGGCAAAGAAGTGAAGACGGGCAAAAATTTTTCAGTTTTATGTAAATCAGAGTCTCTCAGTACTCCGATTTCTGCCTCTGATATTTAGAAGTCTTTTATTTTTCCTTGGCTCTCACACCCCTGCTGGAAGTGCTTCCTGTTGCAGGAATTGATTTACATATGCTTTCTCAGGTAGTTGTTTCAGTCTTTGTCCTGGCTAAACTGACCAATATTTAGTGACAGCTAATTACCAAAACCAGCATTTTCTTATTCTTTGCTGATTATTACAGCCTACATCAGGCAAGACTGTTTCTAACCACAATGCAATGATAAAAGGAAAAAAGCAATTTCCTGTTGAGAGTTTTACTTTCTGCTGTTCCCTTATCATTCTCATTTAATCCAAAGAGAAGGAGTGGGGTATTTATTTTCTTTAGAAAAGTACAAAGCTTCAAGTGGGGATGGCACTAACTTTTGAATTTCAGTCTGCTATTTTAGTCTATCACAACCAAAGGAAAGACAATCAATCACACTCAGCATGTCAATCACCGTTATTTCTTTCACATGACAGCCTCCATGACCAGTTTTAATGATGGTAGTTTCTATATTATAGCTATGGATAAACACTAATTAGCTGTTGGGCACAAAAGTCTTCATGGGCTGAAAAGAATTGTCTGGATATCCCACTAAGCCAGCAAATAAAGGTATATATAATACTTATGAGGACAGGGGTTTTAACTGGATGCATTAGGAAAAAAAGAGTGGGTCAAGACAATCACCAATATCATTGTAAGGTTCAGGACTGCCAAACATATATTAAAAAACTATCAGCAGTCCAAGTTGTTTTCAGTCCTTTTTCTGGTCCTGCAGACCATTTCAAAAGTTCTGGTGTTGTTGAATTGACAGTGAAGTATGGTTTTCCTTTATTATGTTATTTCGAAGTTAAATTGCCCTTTTCTGTCTAGCAATGCTTTTAGCTCTGATAAACCTGAGGTCATACCGAGAAATTTTCCTTTTCACAGGAAACCTGCAGTCTTAATGGCAGCTGTGATATCCTGTCACAGAGTCTAAAAATTTTAGACTAATCAATACTAAAAATCACAACAAAGTCAGGACAGTGAACAAAATTTGGAATTGCAAGTAAATCAGAATAAAATGTAGCCTACAAAAGTAGTCTTTGAAGAAGATGTATGAACTGGAAGAATCACAAGTTTGACTTTGAGATGCTTTATGAGCCTATGGTGCTGACAGTTAAACACATTTCTTTTTCATTGTGTAAAGAGAAAATACAGAGAGGGCAAGTGGGGGAGTGGGCCAAAAAACAGTCTTTGTATGCTGAGGTATTGGCAATGTATCAAATACCGGAACAGGTTCTGGAATTATGCTGTGATAAGTCAAAATACTTATTTTTCCCATTCTTGTCCATAAGATGCACCCCCTATTTATCCCTCTACAATGATGAGATAATTAGCAAGAAGTGTATGTGATTTGTGCAAGTATCTGGACTGCTGATGAACAGGAATGATAGCAATCCAGCCTATCAATCTGCAATTCCCCAACCCAAAGTATTTATTACCCAGTTGTTGGCTAAAACATTCAATTTTGTTTGGATTTTTTTTTTTTTTTGAGGAAGTTCCTTACTGGAATTCAGTGTTCAGTTGAAAAATTTGCTATGTAACAATGGGGTTTTTATCCTTGAATTATCCTATGGATAGAACATTAACAACCATGTGTTCAAGACCCCGCTGCTTGAAGCAAACACTTGCTTAAGGCAGGAAAACTGCGGTGGTTCTGAAGTCACTTACCCAATGCAATCTATTTATTTGTATACGTACAAGTTCAAACAGCTCTACCCGAAAGCTAAGACCTTTTTGTCTTTGTCAGTTTTCAAACAGCACTTTGCTCATGAGCCTATTCCTAAGCAACAATCGAAAAAACCATGCTAATGGAAAACGCGGAGTGTTTATACAGAATCGGTTGCGGGTTATTTAAGGACAGCTCTGGTAAGTAAAACTAGTTAGATACCTATCTAACTCATACACACCTAGCTATAGCTGTATTCCGGCAATTGCTTTTTCAGGTGCCGGTGTCACCATGGGCAGCCGCTGCCCAACTGGGGGAGCGAGGCGCGGCAGAGCTCTGCGCGCCTCCGGCGGCAGGACGGCGGCCGGGGGGACACGGACCGCACCGGGCCGGGCGCGGGGAGCAGGCGGCGGCCGAGGAGGCGGTGGCAGGACCGCCCCGACCGCCACCCCGTGGCCGCGAAGGCGCTACCTGCGCCCCGGGCGCCCCCGGCTCGCCCCGCCCCGGTCCCTCCCGCTCCTGGCGGCGGGGCGGGCCCGCGGCGCTGCTATTTGACCCCGCTGCGCGCTCCCCGCGCTCCTCTGCCGCTGTCGCCGCAGCCCCGACTCGCCCGCCCGCCGCGCTCGCCCCCGCCATGCCGAACATCGTGCTCTTCAGCGGCAGCTCCCACCACGACCTGTCCCAGCGGGTGGCGGACCGGCTCGGGCTGGAGCTGGGCAAGGTGGTCACCAAGAAGTTCAGCAACCAGGAGACCAGGTGCGTGCCCGTGCCCCGGCTCCCCCGCCCCGCTGGCGTCACGGGCGCACCCCGGACACACCCCCACGCCCGGGCGGCTGCAGCGGCGGGTCCCGCTCCGGTGTCACCCCGGGCCGCAGCGGCGGGTCCCGCTCCGGTGTCACCCCGGGCCGCAGCGGCGGGTCCCGCTCCGGTGTCACCCCGGGCCGCAGCGGCGGGTCCCGCTCCGGTGTCACCCCGGGCTGCAGCGGCGGGTCCCGCTCCGGTGTCACCCCGGGCCGCAGCGGCGGGTCCCGCTCCGGTGTCACCCCGGGCCGCAGCGGCGGGTCCCGCTCCGCTGTCACCTGCCCCGCTGTCACCGCGGACTGCCGGCGAGTCCTGCCAAGGCGGCTGAGCCGTTGCGGGACCCGTGTAGGCATGGCTCTGTCAGGTGCAGCCCCGGGGACACGGCGTGGTCTCGAGTGTCCTGCCCGGTAACCCTTCCTGGTTGTCCCCCCGTCCCTTCCTCCCGCCTGCGGAGCAGGAGCACCGCACCGGAGGTGTCCCTGCCGGCTTGTGCCGGCCCAGCTCGGGAGCGCTCCCGTCGGGAGCTCCTTGGCAGGAGGAAGAGCATCCTCCTTAGCACAGCCCAGGCCGGGTGAAGAGCATCCTCCCTCCTGTGGGGTGGCGATGGTGTTTGCACAGGCAGCCCGTCTGCGACGTCAGGTGCATCCCACTGCTCGCAGATAGTTGACTGTGCAGTTGATCAGCTTTATCTACCCAAACATAAAAAATCATCTTGGTTTTATAGACTGCACAATGTTATGAAGTTTTGCAAGTAGTTCTGAAAACACGCAGATATAAGAGCAGGATGGTGATGATGGATTAGACATTTAAAAAAGGGCCTAGGTCAAATCACTCTTTCAGAATTTGTTGCATCTAGTCTTTATTTTGTATCAGCAGCCAGGTGTCTTTGTGTGGTGGAACAGTAACAGCTCCTGTAGGGCTCCATTCTGTAGTCCAAGAATGATGGTCATGCGTGAGGGTGATACAGTTGTGCAGGCCTTGGCTTACTCCTGAAAGTGCAGTCATCACAGATCCCTGGCCAGCCAAATACAGAAGTGACTTTGGTAGCAGTGCAAAAAATCCTGTGTGAAACCATGAGGACAGCTTGCTCACCTGGAGTCTGAAAATGCACTTTCCAATGCTTTTTCCATCAATATTTTCTATCAATATTATATCAATCTTTACTAGTGTATCATCTTAACTTTCTGACCCACCTATTTAATTTTTCTCAGTTTTAATGAAGAATTTTAAATTGGGGTGAGAGTGGTATGCTCATCCCATGAGTTGGTAAGACTGTGCAACAGGTTCTCTGTATAGGTGTGTGTCTAGGCTGCCAGCTGATTCTGAAACACGAGTTCCTGCTGTAAGTAGCTGGCTAGTCTCCGAGGTTCTTGTATGTTTATTTTTATCTGTTCTTGTTCTGAATCTCCTGAAAAAGTGTGTTTTCATTGCTTCCTTTGAAAGATTATCATCATGTATTCTAAAATTGCTCTCACAAAGCTTGTCCTTCTTTTCTGTCTACATTTTTGCATTCTCAGTTCTCAGCTCTTGTTCTAGTTATGCTCTCTGGCACTGCTATAAACCCTCTTCCATTGGTGTTTATGCAATCTAATGTTTGCACACTCTAACTCTTCTATTCATTCCTGATTAAATGGAAGCTTAAATCTTCTCTCAATTCTTTCCAGCCCCATACTCACTTTATTGCTCTTTGATCTCTTTTCTGCATGATAAAACTTAACGTGTATTTGGCTGCATGACTTTCTTGCTAGCTTGTCTAATTTTTTGGTAATGTTTGTTCTCCAGAGACATTTATCTTAATCTGTGCTCAAAACATAGCAAACAGCAGAACTAAATTGATCTAGATTTCATCCAAAGTAGAAATTTGTCTCCAAAGTTTGCATATTTATTTTATAAGATAATTAAAAATTCTAGGTTTCAGGATATGATAGTCTCAAGACTGTCATTCCACCTATTTTTACAGGTCGGGAATATTCTCTCTTCCATTAAAAAGGAAGGTAGTGGTGACTGCAGTATGTCAGTGGTTTGGCTAATATAACAGTAACGGTTTATTTTTTTAGGCAAATAGTGAGGTAATGTGGTACAGATATGAAGAAAGTATTTATTAAGAAAATTATTTCTGATTCTTCTGTTGCAACATTGCAAGGTTGACATTATCTTTTTTATTTATTTTATTCCCTGAACAAAAATGCCTTAACATTTTAAACCTTTAAGTGTTTGAGTTTTGTTTGGTTTTTTTGTTTCATTTGATGACTTCCTCCTTTTGAGATTCTAATATTAAGTTCTTGTTTCCTCTTCATCAAGTAAAGTTGTATCCACTATATAATATTTCAAGTGGGTAATTTTTCCAATATTCTTAGCAACTTATTTCAGGATGTTCTAGACTAATGTTCTTAATTAAAAAAACCCCAAACCCAGCAATAGTAGACAGATATTTGAACAAGGTATTTGAAATTAAACTACAGGTAAAGTTGATACTTATGCAGAGTATCCTCTCCTTTTCTGAGACATCTGGATTTTCAGTCTGTCTATACGGTAAAATTGTGCGTGTATGTAAGCAAGAATTTACTTCTTCCAATATAAAGTGAATCCAGCACAATCTTTTTTTTGTTTCTTACTTTTTCATTGCTCTTTGATATCTTACTTTCATTGCATTTTAAATTTATAAACAAGTGTACTGGCATTATGAAATACACTTGCAGTATTGCAGAATATTAGAACCTGATAGTTAAAAAGCTCAGAGAACCTTAAACCTTCCAGTGGCCCTCAAGCAAACCCCCCTGCAAACAGATAAGCCTGGGCCTGAGGGTCAACAAATTCTTGCTTTGTCAGAACTGTTAAGTTAGCGAGTTGCAGAGAAGATTTAGCTTTTCCTAAAAACTCTGTTTTGCTGTTTGCTGCATTCTCTTAAATATAAATGATGCATAAATTGATAACTGTGCAGCCCTAGGTTTAAATCCTTGCAAAAGTTCCTAGCTGGAAGCCTTTCACTTGACAGTTGTAATTAGTCTGGCTTGCAGAACAGAGTGCAGGGAAGAGTTATTAAATATTTTGCATTATATTTCAAGTCGAACAGGCTTTAGGTTTCAGTCCAAGTTCTCAGCTGTTGTAGGTGGATTTGAGAAACTGATGCTGAGGTTAGACAGGCATAGGACCATCACTGACAAGCAGTGTGGCTAAATAGCCACGTATGTTTCCAGCTCCAGAACATTTAAAATGGGAAAGGCTTCTTGTTTTAACCTGTACTGAGACTGGTGTATCTAGCACTATCACAGTTCTCTTCTGATTTAGGCATTCAGTATTCTTTCAGGTTCTGTAGCTGGTAAATGTAATGTTTGTTCTAGAGAATGTGGGGGAAATTGCTGTCAGAGTCAATCACTGCTCCATTTTTTCCCTCCTTCCCTTTAAACCGTAAGGAAATGCTTTCCTCAGCTGGCTCCTAAAGTCAAGCAGCAGTACCAAATGCAGTGACAGGGCTCCTCAATAATATCTGGTTGTGGATGATAACTCTGTTATTATTCATAGCTTGTGTGTCAGTTAAGTGCCGGCCACAGTGTCATGGCAGGAGCTTGGGTGGCACCACCTTCTTATTTATCTGCAAAATGATAAGGGCTTCAGTGGGGGCTTAGTTTATCTTCTTCAAACCCCACAAGCCAACTGTCGTCAGCAGGGTTTTGAGGCTGGAGCAAGAAGGAAGGAATGGAAGTCCTTAAAGAGGGATGGCTGTTGTGGTTTCAGCAGCATGAAACTCTATTTGACAGACATGTAACAGATGCATACAGATATTAAACAGTGAAGCTTTTTGCAAAATTGTCTCTAAATACACTGAGGTGGCATTTCATTAGAGTTGATATACAATTAAACCCCAGTGCAGATATTTTGGCGAGTCAATTGAAAAAATACCATTAAATTTATCACTTTGTAAATAAATTTATTTTCTTACAAGATATGGTATTCTTCCTTCTCTAAAGACTATTTATTTTAATTCTGCCCTTGAAACATTTGTTATTCTGAAAATGGAGAAACTACTCATGGATGGCATTCTTTTGCACACATTTCTCCTGGTGAAAGTAAGTGCTCCCACCCATTCCTCTGAGCTTCCTGGCTTCTTGCTGTCAGTTTCACTGGATGAAGTGAGTCTTGCAGGTTTTCGTGATCCAAGAAGAAGGGAATTGAAGTCCTGCCTGGCACGTGTGGATTTGAAGGCTCCCTACAAACAGCCTTATTCAGCTGCTGAAGCTGGGGTGTTTCAGAAACATCAACTTAAAGCATATGCCATTTAGATTGTACAGAAGGAAATACAGAATGACTACAAAGGGACATTGTCTGCTGTATGGGAAAAGCTGTGCTGTTGGTATGAGGGCCATTTTCTTGTGAGTAAATTGAGCTGGATGCTGTGGGGTGATTTTTGATCTTGGAAGTCAGGAAAAAGTAGCTGATGGTTCCCTGGAGAATTCAGGCAAGGATGGGTTTGAATCTCTATTTCACACAAAGTGGGGTAATGAAACCCCAGTTTGTTCCATGAAGTAAATAATTGAAAAAAATCAAGAGCAAACCTGGAAACTTTTATCTTAGGGATGTACAATTTGGCACCTGGCTGTAAGTCTTCCTCCTTATCTCCCCACCAGCATCCTTCAATTCTTGTACTGCAGTAGTCTCAGACGACATGTCACCTCACTACATCTCATGTAACCTGATTGCTTTGGGTTCAGCTGATGTGGAGCCATGAGCTGGATCACCTTCACTGAGTAGATGGTTATGGTGTTTGCAGAGCCCTAATCATGGAGCGAGCAAGCTCAGGTCATAAACTGGTGTTAGAGCAGCTGAAGGATTAGAGACACGCTGGGATGTGAAGTGTTTCTTCACACTGGCCTGCTGCTGAGCAAGTGATTCCCAGCTGGGCTGGCTGTGCTCTGCCTCTGTCAGGGGACAGCTGTGTCCCTCTTCCCCAGCTCGCCTGCACTGTCATGAGCAGAGGGAGACTGGAGAAACAGATTTTACCAGCTTGGCTGAATAAGGTGTAAATTGTTCCTAGACTGAGCATTGTATGTGTTAAAGCCACAACAGCTCAGTATTTTGTATAGGGAGTTGAAGATGAAGCAAATATGGCCATGTATTGCATTGTTAATTCCTCTGAACTGGAAAAGGCCCCAAATCCTTTAAAGCTTTTGGTTTGAGACTTCCAAATTGACCTTGCCATACATTGTGCACTTTTGTCTTTGTGTAGATGCTAAATACTTGAAATTTAAAAAAAAAAAACGAAAACCAAACCCCAAAACCCCCATTAAACAAAACCAAAACCAACACCAACCAAACAAAAAATCGAGAAACACAACATCACCTACACCCCTCCTCCCCCCAAAAAAGCCAAACAAAAAAACCCTGACCTGTGTGAATAATGGATTCCAGTCCCCTGTCTCCTTAGGTGCAGAGTTTGGTACCTAGCCTTTGAAGAGTTTTAGGCTTGTTAGACCTTTTTCCCCAAATTTTTGATGGTACACTTTGGACTGCATGTGGCTAAACCCACCACTTGTTCAAGAAAAGGTGTTTTCCTCTTGTGGTGGCAGGCTGTGTGCCAGAGTGGAGGGTAACAAGATGTTTCCTACCTTCTGGTGTTTACCATACCAGTGCCCTGCATTAGAATTGAGCAGTTGTTAATGGAGATATAGCAGGGATTTGTCTTGGAGCTGTCAATCAAAGTGGAAGAGCTTAGAGTTGAGGGGACACCATAGGTCCCAGGTGATATGGGATCCATATAGACTTAAAACCAACTCTGGCATTTTTATTGTTTTTCTTTGTTGTTTTGGGCTTTGCTGGTACCCACTTTGTCATGTAACATGACGCCAATTGAAATATTTGCCCAGTAAGTTGAAACTCTTGCGTTAAAAGACTTTACTCTGCGAAATGTCCCAAAGGTAAGAGGTCAAACACACCCTGCTGCTCAGTGCTTGCCATTGGCTGGGTTTCAATGAATTGCAAACTCAGCATGGGGATTTTTTTATCACTTCTGAGCTATTGATTCCTTTTGCACACTGTATGAGGACTCTAGACCTTCAATTTTGGCTTCTTCTCTGGGTATTAAAAGGGCCTGAAGCATACATCTACTTTATTGGCATCTAGTTTGCTTGAGAAATCTTACTTTTTGTAAGCATGGCTAGAAACTTAATCTGCTGTAATTAATTAAAAAGGTACATGGAGCCCTTGTGTAAGTAAGTGTATGATTTGAACAGCATCCTGGTTATGTATTTACATTGTTTTTCATCGTAGTTTGGCCATACACACTTAGTTCCCTACTTCCCCACAACTCTTTGGTTTTTAGTTAGGATGTATGTCATGGTTTGACCCTGGCCAAATGCCAGGCACCCACAACGTTGCTGATGTTCTGGGCTAAGCAAAACAAGCACAACGTATACATTTCAAATTCCCATCACTAAGATCAGTTGGGAGTGCACCATAAATCTAGCTCAGAAGGAACTCAGTCTGCTCTTACTCCTGATTCTGATTTTTGCCTAACGGATGCTTCAGCCATTGAAATACATTTGTAGCCTAAGTGGGTTTTGTGCCATATCCTTAATTCACGGATATTAGTCTGTTCAAGTTTCTACTTATTAAATTGAACTCTTAGATCAGCCTTTGCAAGTTGAAGGCAGATGCCAACACTTAAACTTGGTGTTCCTCATGTCCTGTCCTACACCTCTTTCCCAGCTAGAGCCTTGTGCTTCTGGATGCCAAGCAACTGGCTCAGGGTTAATTACTTTTGTGGGATATTGATTTCTGTAAATTTCCCTTTTAAACACAATTATGTGGTGTCAGGGCTTTTAATGTACAGGTTCTGTTGACTCTTCTTGAACAGAAATTTGTGTAAACTGTTACCAAATAGCTGAATTTGATTAAATTGCATAAAACAAACAGAACTTGTAATCTTGAGGGAAGAGCTTGTTCTTGTGTCCTTCCTCTGTGTCCTGACTATGTGAAATTGTTTAAATAACCTCACAAACAGTTAATAAGGTCATGATATAAATGGGGGAATTTAGTAGTAATGTTAATAAGATAACTGTCACAAAGTTTGACTGCTGTTAATTTAGTATTGTCTAATAGGTATTTGAGATGCAACATTGAAATACCTGATTCTATAGTTTACAGTCTCTTATTGGTTGCCTGAATATATATATATTAAAAAAAAGAAAGAAAAAAAAAGGGATGGGAGTCAAAAAAAACCAAACCAAAACAAACCCAAACTGCCAGTTCCCCACCCTGCCTCCAGTAAAAAAACCCCACCACCCAAACCCCCACCAATGTGGTTAGTACAGGCTATATCTGATGGAATACTTGCAAAACAGTGCTTGGTTACCTTTTACTCTCTGGCTTGGGGAAGGTAAAATAGGCAGCTGTGTGTGTATCTGTTGGTTGAGTCTACACAATACCTCTCAATACCAATCTTTGAGAAGACAGATAATAACAGATATTGATCTGTTGCACAGCTCTCTCTTCTTGACTAGGAAATGTGCCTACTCGCATTTCTGTGTGACAAATAAGTATGTCATTCTAGCCTTAAAAACACAGCTAATTTTTTTTCCAAATGCACTGAGAGAAAGAAGTAGCATGTTTATTTTCTAAGTTGTTTACAAGATGGTGTTTATTGGTAGCTCAAGATCACTTGAAAAAAATACAATTAATGACAATGGAAAAATCATCGCTTCAGGTCCACTGTATTAACCAGACCTATATTTATATGAAAGTATATTCCCCAACCTTCTGAAAACTGTTTTGGCTTTTTTATAGTGATGTGCATAGAAATGACAATTTTTAAAAGAGTAAAACAATTCCGAGTGTTATAATTCAGTGTTCTTTCAGTATATAGTGAACATTAAGATAATTTACTTTTGTCACTCAGCCAATTTTTTTTCCCCAGTATGTAGTGATAGACTGTTAAATTAGCTGTTCCTTTTTTTTCCCTAAGTAATAAAATAATTCTTCTTTGGTCATATTCCAAAGGTGTGGTATGCGGCAACACTCATTATAAAGCAGGTCTGTGTAACTGCTGAGTCAAGGTGCAATTAGAATTTTCTTAAGCTCTCATGATAATGACAAAGGTATAATAATGATTGAGGCCACATCCATAAACTAATGAGTAGATTCTTCACATGGAGCTGGATTTGTGCTCAGAAGGGCTTCTACTTAAGCCTGGCTAGTTTTTCCAATCATGTATCACACTTGGTATCTTGCTGAACAAATGTTGTGTTGACCAAAACTTTTTCAACTCCAGAAAGTGAAACAAACTAAGGAAATATTTTGATCAAAACTGTTTTCTGTGAACAGCCTCATTCCATTGATCAAAAACTTGGAGAGCGAAGTAACAGTTTTATGACAAAAAAATTGTGTCTTTGTGGCAGGATGAAAGCCTCCAAAAATGTTTCCTGACATATCTGCAGATGACACTGTCCCTGACCACCTCTGTCCTTCCAGAGACCTGGTGTTTGTTTGATGGTTTGCTTTCTTTTGACTTTAAGGAATCCTGCTAGTAGTATTCTTAGGCAAAAAATGTATTCACTTAAGCAGAAAAATTAAGACAGGATCTTTATATAGCTTGTTTGGGACTGCAGAGGACTCAAATAGCGGAGCTGAGAGCATGAGCTCAGCTATCTTGACGGTGATAAATCAAATGTGTGCTTATCATTAAGATGTTTAAAAGCAGTAAATTCCTTTCTGCAGAGAGCTCATGAGTCTTACACAGCACCCTGAGAGCTGAAAAACAAAACTTGTTAGGACTGTGTTTGACTAGAACAAGCCTCAGCTTTGAAGTTCCCATCAGAGAAATTATTTTATCCACATCTGGGCTATTTGGATCATTTCTAGTCAGAAATTTGCTTATAAAGATGCAACCTTTTAAATGTTCAATATATTCTAGTATTTAATAACGAAGACTAAAATAGTAAAGCATGGGTTTGCAAGGTCTGATCACCTAATTATTTCAGAAGTCTGTATGTTTCATGTACGTTGTATGTGGATTAAGGGAGCAATGAAGGGTATTCTGCCATGTTTATATATAAATTTTGGAGTAACAGGTGTGAAAAGTTAATGCAGTTCAGCAGTAGATGTCTTTTGCTTGGATCTAGAATTGAGAATATACACACTCAACAGTGTTGTTTTATTTTTCTTGTTTGTTTTATAAGCTATATTTAATTTTTTACTTCTGCGGTGTGGGCAGTGGTTGGTCCCAGAATTTATCTTGTAATCTGTGGAAGAACAAAAAAACTTAGATGTTATCATTAGGAACCAAAGCATGTAAGCACAGAGCAAATAGAACAACTAACACAACATGAGAGCTGAGCCATGGTAAGCTGTTGATTAGCAGCCCTCTTAGCTTTTCTGTAAGATTTTTGTGTTTTAAACACACCTTACTTGAACATCGTGGTGCAGATTTTGTAGCTGTAATTACGTGTTGGTTGGTGCTGACCTGATGAAGACCATATTGAGGCTAAAGTAAATTTTAGACTGGCTTATATTGAAATAGACTTTGTGTCAAGGAGGCAGTTACTGAAATCATTGTAAAAAATAAAATTCTACTCTAAATGGGAAGTTTACAGGAAACCTATGGAAGTTTGTTAAAACACAACTGGATTTCTTTCTTGCTTTTTTGTTTTTAATTTTTAGTAATGCTTTTCCAGTAACTCAAGTGTTGAAATGATCATCTCCTGCTCTTTCAGTGTAGAGATTGGTGAAAGTGTGAGAGGGGAAGATGTGTATATTATCCAGAGTGGCTGCGGAGAAATAAATGACAACTTAATGGAACTACTCATCATGATCAATGCTTGCAAGATTGCATCAGCCTCCAGAGTGACTGCTGTAATTCCATGTTTTCCATATGCCAGGCAAGATAAGAAAGACAAGGTAGGTAAGAACTGTGTCATTTTGGAAGGCTTTTGCTCAGCTTGCTCACTTGAAATTTTTGGAGATTAATAATTTTCATAAAGATTAAAGTGATTTGAAAGATTTGATTGTTCTCCCCCTCCTTTTCTCTTGGTAAAATGTTCAGTTATTTTATCTGTAAGTGAATCAAGTGAGACAATAAATTATTTTTTTCCTTGTGTTTTGATAATTGACATAGCTTCAGTTTGCAAAAGTAGGTATATTCTCTGTGTGGTATATTACAGAGTGCTGTAATTGAGTACTTATGGCTACCAAACCTCATTTTATGGGGTTGTTTATCCTGCTTTTTCAAAGTTTTTTTTGTTTTTTGATCCCTGTAAATGTAGAGAGTACAACTTTTTAAGCATTTTCATTGCATGGAATTAAATACTAAATTCAAAATGCTGTAACTATTATGTCGGTAGGTTTTATCCTACATGGTTAAACAGAGCAAAATGGAAGGGACTGATAAAATCCACAATACATAGCCGTAATTAATAAAAATGTTACTTTATGCTGCCAGACAGGTTAAAAATAAGTTTTTATATCTGTAATAATGGTTTTTTTTTTATTTATAAAGACACATAATTGTACGGAAACCCCATAAATGCTCTATTCATTTTAGTGCCCTTTTCCTGAATTTGTTCTGTCATAATTGATGAATATATCAGTTCAGCCAAGTTGGTAACACAGTAACAAACCCTCTGTGGGAAGTGGGACTGATTTAAAAAAATAGAGAACTAGTCTTTCTATCGGTATATATAAAAAAACCCGTTTGATAGGTTATATGAATGGTATTTTACCTAAACTCACTTGAAAAGAAGTAATAAGAAATGTGAATTTGGCTTTAAAGATTGGATTGCAATGATTGTATCTTTGGAAAATTGTTTTTCTCCTTTACTTCCTGTAAATGGACTGCCCCCTCTCTTTCACTTTGGGCATCAAGCAAACCATTCTGAAAGCTTTCTGTTGTTCTTTATATTCTTTTATATAAAAAACATAACAGGACTGAAGTAATGGAGAAGCTTAAAATAATATCAGTTATTACAAAATATGTAACAGTCAGCCTGTGATGTCTAAGAACAAAACTAAAAAAACTTGTTTTCTTGTATATTAATTCTTTAAGTGCAGACTCTGTAATACCATACTAATACTACAAAGGTCTACTTGTTATACTTCCAAAAATGGAATACAGGAGTTAAAAAGTAATACCCTATTCTTTGCCTACATCTCCTGGTACTTCATTTTTGCTATGTCTTGTATTAGATGATGCTTTCCCTTGATCAGAAGAGGTGAAATGCTTTATAGCAAAAGACCTTGAAAGGGTACCAATAAGCATTTTGTTGAAAAGAAGGGAAAGCATCTCGCTATGTTTTGATTTCCCATTTCATTTTGGGAAGTTCTGCTGTACCATCCTCTAGGTTCTTGGTGTGGGAAAAGGATGAGTAAATTCCAAATTTTCCATGCATCCAAATTTTCTTGTCAAGGGTACCCAAATTCCATGTGGCAGACTTCCAGAGACATTTTAACCCCGCAGTGTGGTGGCACAGCATACCATCCAGGAGCACTTTGTATTTTGGAAATGCTATCTCAAGATGGATAGCCCAGGAAAGTGATTTTGGTTAATACAGATTTTAAGATTTTTTTTCCTGACTGTTCTCTGTGTGTCACTGAGTTCTGCAGATGTAGGCAAAATATTTTTTTGTTGTTTGTGGTTTGTTTTTCCCCCTATGTTTTGCAATTGAGAAAATGTTTGCCATCTTTGGAAATTAGCCTTGGTAGTTGACCTCCATGTTGCAAAATAAGCTATAATATAGCTGTCAACATTGGGCAGCTTATTGACAGGGACATCTTCCCTCCTGCTGTTGGATTGCATCAGATCACTTGGTCCTTGACCCGTGATGAGTGCACAAGCTTTGTGTGCTGCCTGAAGTGTCAGGAAAGTGCCAGCCATTTTCTTCCTATGATTGTACACAGATTTTCTTCTATGGTGAAAGACATTGCTGTAGTTTGCTTGACTGTGAACAGAAGCAGTATAATCTTCACTAGATGGATGCTGTTTTTTGGTTTGAATTTAAGCTATTGACTTTAATTCATTAAGAACTAAACAGGCTGAGTCCTTGCTGCTTAAAATAACCATGTATTTTGTCATACCACTGGTGCAGTTATGATTCCTGAGAACAATGAAAGTGCTCTTCATTCATTTATGTAAGGAAAGGGCCTTGAAGTAAAAATCTTAGTCTGAACAATCTAATCTACTCTGAAAATATTAGCACTAAACCACTATCTTTAAATGAGAAACAGATTGGGGAAAAAAAAAAAAGGCTTACTAAGAATCATTACAAAGTCAGTAAATTAATTTAGACTCAGTTGAGTGGCTGCCCTAAACTAAAGTATTTCTGATGCACAAGCTAGCTAAACTTAAAAATAGCTCAGGTGTTTCTGTGTTTTGACCATAACTGTACTTATGCATCCTCCAATTATGCTAACCTTCCAAGCCGTGGGCAGGACATATTTATGTGGGATGCCACTTGTCTTTGAGATAAGTTAGAAGTACAGTGACAGGTGAGTTTGGTGTTCTGCAGCTCATGTAACTTTGTTTTTTTGATTTGTAGAAGGGGTCCATGGAGCGTTGGGTAGGTATCTTTTTTTTTTTTTTTTTTAATCTAACACCATGCATTTCCACTAATATGGCCTTGAAGGGTGAAACTTACTGGGTTACATTATGTATAACTAGGAACATTTTCAGTTTCACTTCTAGATTTCAGTTGTGTTTCACCTAGGCCATGACAGTAATCCTGTGGAATAGTTTGCTACAAGAATACTCCTAGTTAAAAATTTATTTGGACATTCAAGATAATGGCTGTCAACTTCTGAGGCTTCAAAGCATATCTCATTTTTGAAATGATAAATTTGGGTAATACATCAGTGACCATTCAGTATCCATAGACTTCACAACTGGCTTTCTTGGAAGTGAAAGTTCCAGTTATAAATCTTTGGGGATTCTTCGATTTCCTTTTTTTTTTTTTTTCTGTTCAGCATGCATGTGATGAATATTGAGCAAGACAATGTACTAAGATGCTTAAAGGCAACAGAGCTTTGATCTTGATGGACAACTTTTACTTTCAGCTATGTGTCCTTTGCACAGTTACTCTTGTGAGGCTGTTTATATTAGCCTTTTGAATTCCCCTTGCCACTGGTAATTCAAGTGATTTTTTTTTACAATTTAGTTTCTGTATATAATCTAATGCTGCATTTCACACTAATAATTCTGAAAATAATCTAAAATCACATCAAAGAATTGAGCAATGAATACTGTGAATCTATGTTCTTACCTCTTTCTCAGAAGCAAACCTTATAAACTACATTATAAGGAAAACCTTGAGTTCTCATCCACCTTTGTCATCCAAGTTTCTCAATAATGAGGCCAGGTTATCTGAGGTTCCCATGAATATACTTTGATTTTAAAATAATCTAAAATTTGGATCATATTGTAGCACAAAACTTACTTTCTGTGCAAGCAAGCAAATCTTAAGTGTGTCATTTGTGGGTTTTTTAATGCACAATTTTGTGTAAAAGAAACTGTCAGCTGCAAATTTCTTTTGTCTTAACCTTCTATTAGCCAATTCTTGAGAAACAGGTACTGGTGTCTGGCTATCTTTCCTTCCAAGACCCTCTGTCCACCAGCATGTAGGCAATCTGTGGTGTGTGCATATCTGCTAAAACAAGTTACCTAGTGGTAAAACTTCAAGTTCTTCCTTCTGGGAAGGCAGCCTGCAAGGCCAGCAGCTGAAAGAAGTACCAACTGGTAACGTATGCATTAGTATGTGATGCAGGAAAATATTTTGTCTGTGGGGTTTTTTGGTGGTGCTCATGATATTAATACTAGACAAACGGAATGTATTCACATTGAACAGACATGAAAAAATTAGACAAAATTCAGTGTGCTGGATGGAGTGGAAATGGCAAACCACACTCTGAGAAGAATGTAATTTGCCTTTAGCTGCTAGCCTGAACTAGTTACCTGTTTTTACAAGTGGGGGTGGTCCTGGTTTGCCGTTTTCTTTTCCTTTCTCTTCTAATTGAGCTGACTCACTGTGCTGCTGGTTCAGACAAGCCCTACTATACAGCACAAGGGAAGTGTCTAGCCTGGAAAGATAGGATAGTACAAGCAGGAGAGCAAGCCTCTCATTTCATCATCACCTGTTAGTCCAGCTTAGTGGAAGCATTAAAATAGGTGTTTGCAAAGAGCTGTAAGAGAACACTGCAATAGAATGAAAAATTCTAAATATTTCTTTTGCTAGATGTTGACAGAGATTTGACAGTATTTTGAAGTCAAGCTTAAAAATGCCAGATGCTAAGATGAGCTGAAGTGATCAGGAATTCAAATGGCATGAACAAAAATTTTCTACTAATAATAGAAATATCCAGAAGGCTTTGGACAACTTAAAGAACTGAACTTAAATGAAGAGCAGCATTGTCCTCAGAAAGTGGAAAATCAACTGTGCTGAAGCACTAATGATGATAAACTCTTCTGGAAGCTATATGCATCTTCATCACAGAGATCTAGGGAAGTGCTGGCTGTTGCATCTGCTCTCTGTCTATCTTACACGGACCACATAGTGGTGATGTTCTGTGAAACACAAGACCCAAAGGGGATGGTTTTCATAATGAAGAATTTCAGTAATGGTGGTAATAAACTTGATCTAGCCATAAAACAAGACTGCAGTATCTCAGTTTCAGTTCTGGAACTAAATTGTCAATCTGCAGGTTAAAGCAGAGAAATGCCAAGTTTCCACCCAAACTAGCAAAAGTTTTGAGGAAAATATTGTCTTCTTGATAGACACAGATGGAAAAGCATCCAGGCTAAATTGTCAGTGAGTCAGCTCGTTGTCACTTATGCCCTTGAGCATCAGTGGAAGGAAAGCAGAGCTACTCTGTAATTGTGTAGATGGGGTGGAAGGAGAGGAGGTTCCTGGGAGGTGAAATGAAGCTGTTTGATAAAGAGATGTAGCAGGAGAGATGTAGCAGGAGAAAACAGTCTGATATTGAGATGGAAACTCTGACTTGCAATTCTGCCTTCATGCTAACGTTATTGCCAGCTATTAGCCTTATTTAAAGATTAGCAAAAAGGAAGCAGGAGGTTTTCTTTACTAATTCTATTAGAGAAAGCTGTCTAGGGCAACATAGGTTTTTACAGAGCTTAAAAAAATGAAAAAAGCTTGGGAATAACTAAATAAAAAGTTAGGTTATCCTCCAGTCATAGTTTCAATTTTTTGTTTGTTTGTTTGTTTTGTTTTGCTTGTTTGTTTGTTCTGCATCCTCAATGCTTTTAAAAAGCTCTTGACATTGGCATTAACTTTGCTAATAGGACTTTTATTCTTCCTTCATTCTTTATACTTAGGATTTCTTCATCCCCTCTGTCCCTTTTGGGAATTGTAGGCTCCTAATTGTGTCCAGGAATTAAACATAAATTAACCAAAAAAAAAAAAAAAAAAAAAAAAAGTCAGGGTAGAAGACCCCTGCCAACAAGAATCTGCTACAAGCTTTACTATGTCATGCAAAAATGCTTGATACTAACATTGTTTTAAAGCAGTGTTCTCAAAAGTTGGGTTCATTTTGCCTTTGATCTTTGGGTTTTGCAATGTTTCTTAGAATGAGATAGAGTTAGGTGTTTATGTAGAGGCTTAGAGAAATGAAGATTGTCTTTCTGCTAAATAAAAGCTAGCTGAAACTTTTAAGTAGAAGAATTGGAAAACTATATCCAAAATTTTCTCTCTTTAATAAAAAGCACTATTAGGCAGACTGTGCAAACTGATTTAGATATTCCTAAATGTTTCACTGAGTTACAAAACCCTAGCAGCAACATTGACAGGCTAGTTTGACTAAAGTTCTGGAGCTATTCATGTCTAGATTCCCAATATTGTAAAGGAAAAAACAATGAAAGTAACTAATCTTCTGACTCCTTGCATCTAGTAGAAATATTTTTAAAATGTAAACATTTGTGCTTTATTCCTCAGAGCCGGGCACCAATCTCTGCAAAACTTGTTGCCAACATGCTGTCAGTGGCAGGGGCTGACCACATCATCACCATGGACTTGCACGCTTCTCAGATCCAGGTAACTGCTGATTCATACCAGTGGAGCCTAGAAGCTCTACTGAACTAATGTGACAAGCTAATAGTAATTCTCTAGGTTTTTGTCATTGTTTTGAAAGGCTATGTACAGAACTCTCAGGGTTCAGAGGAAGTCTTGCTACCTGTTTCTAATTAAATTCCCTTTTAGAAAGAGACCAATCTTGATTTAATGGGGTGATTTTGCAGTTACTTCAAATATTTGTGTATTGGAGTCTTCAGTAGAATTTGCCAAATCTAATGTAAGAGCTTCCAGAACCTAAAATATACTGGCTTGGGGCAAGTTCTCTTAATCTTAGCCTTGTCAGAGATTATAGTGTTGCCCTAGGTAGAGTTTTGTTGTTACAGCCAAGGGTACAATATTCTCTTAAAAGAAGTGGAAACGGAGCCTGGCAACCCTTATCTGGCTTACTGCTGAATCCAGCAAATCACAAAACCTTTTCCTCAGACCCAGAGCACATATCATTTGTCATTCTCATGTGTACCTTGTTTCAAGAGAACTTATTTTTATAGAAAATATGATATCTTCCAGTTCTGGCATTCCATTTTAATCAGAATTTCTTATTATGCTAGATGGCTGTCACATAAATAAAAAGGTCTAACAGAGATTTCTTGTCTTTACAACTTGCACAAAGATTGCATTTTAGCTTGAGTCTTCCCCACGTTGAAATACTGCTGTTCATGTCAAGCAGGTGAAATTTATGGAAGTTGAGTATTATTCACTGGATTTTTTGAGAGCTTTTCACTAGCATGAATTTATTTGAGTGCCTGAAGGTGATAATATTTTCTGATTTTTATATCAGTTAAGAACATCTGTTTTCTGTTTCACTACTCTTGGGTGATATTTTTTAGAGACCTTAGTATTTATTTTACTTCAGCAGTGTTTGACATAGCATCAGATGCAGAACTAAGCCAGTGTAAAATACTAATTGAAGTTTGACTATTCATGAAAGGCAAAGGTTTGATTCTTTCCCTTTGTCTTCATTCCAGGTAAGATACAAACACATATTCATGAAACTCTCTTTCTCTTTTGGACTAGGGCTTCTTTGACATTCCAGTAGATAATCTGTATGCAGAACCTGCAGTCCTGCAGTGGATTAAAGAGAACATTCCTGAGTGGAGAAACTGTATCATAGTCTCACCTGATGCAGGTGGTGCAAAAAGGTACTATAGAAGCCTAAAACTATTAGATGTACATATAGTTAGTGGTTAATGATCTAGTTTGTCTAGTGTTCTGTATTCCTCTGTGAACTGTGCAGGATAGAGTGTACATCACTGATTAGTCCAACTGCATCATAAAAACAGAACAACTAGTTCTTCCAATGTTGTTCATGCTTGAAAACATTCAGGAGCTTTCTATACTCTAAAGAAGATATTTTTCTCTCTCCCTGGCTATGGCCTCGTTAGCTGAATCCCTCCACCGGAGGGAAGAGATTTTTCCTGCTGCTTGCTTCTTTAGTCCAGTTGCTGCACCTCTTCCTGCTTCGCTCTGGAATTGCCTAAGCTTCCCTTCTCTGTCAAAGCATGTGGCCTATTCCCACTGTACCTGCTGGCATTTAGGTAAGAGCTTGCTTGACTCATTTCTTTTTTCTTTACATTATTGCCTTACAGATGTAAACCTGTTGACCCCAAGTTTTGCACTATAAATACTAGAAAATGGGAATGAAAGTTTGAGTGGTGAAAGGTAAAAATAGAAAACTTAGTTCATTGGAGTCTCTCTTCATTCATAGCATGTGTTAGTCATTTAGCAGACTCTGTTTTATTTGGTATTGATTGAGTATAAACCAATGCCAGAGCTCAGAATCAGACTGGCTGGTGAGGGTATAAAGCATGCCATTGAGGCAAAATGCTTATTCTCAGGTTTTACTGCTCATGCTGCTGCTGCAGAGGGAACCAAGACAAATGAAGTAAGAATCCTGTAAGCCCATAGCAATGTAAATGTCTGAAATGTAGTAAGGGGAAAAATGTGGAAGATTGTTACAATTTAATTTAAGTCCTTGAGTCGGTTGTGAGTGTTCATGTTATGACTATTAGGGAAATAAGACTAAGTATAACTCCTAGTTCTTCCTTTTTAGATTAATCAAGTTAAGGATGTGAAGAACATAGAAAGCATTCTAAAAGATCACTTAGTTATATTTCTTTGCTCATTCCTATCAGGATACTGTTATTTTGCAGGGGTTTTTTTTGTTTTTTGGTTTTTTTTTTTTTTGAGGGGGGGGTTTGTTTGGTTTTGTTTTTTAAACAAAATACAATCTTTGCTCAGAATTTGAGTCAGAAGACAGAATTTTTTCCCCTACCAAATATTTGTGCATTATGAAGTTAATCAAAAGAGTTTATTTTTCAAGGCTCACTCTCACTGCATTTAATATAGATAGATAGTCTTTCTTTAGTATCTTTCTGTTGTAAGGCAACCAACCAGTTTCTGGTGAAGAAGGGGTAGATGTTGCTTTCAATAAATTCATGGCTTCTCCTTCAGCTCCTGTTAAAAGAAAATCGTTTGGCCTTCCCATTTAAAATATGTAAAACTTCAAAATAAAACTTAACGAAAAATTAATAGAAAGTGAAAATTGAACATGAATTATCTTAAAATTTAAATCCGTAAGTATTAATTTAAAAAATCCATTTTCTTGCACTCGTTTAAAATATTTGAATCCTCTTTTGTTTCTTACCATTTGCTTGTTTTTCCCCCAGCTTATTAAATGTTGCAGCTGAAATAAGGCATGAAAATTATATTGATATCTTAATGCCTCTGTGGTATTGAGACTTGTCATGAAATTACACTATTCATAAAAAATGCCAACGATTTTGGATTTTTTTATCATCTGTTTGTTGAAATATAGTAACAAAAAACTTCTTATTTAAGTGGTAAGGAAACAAAACTGTGTTCTCTATTAACCGTGCATGTTAATAAGCTTGTAAATAGCGTTCTAAGCATAGTCTAAAAAGACAGGCTACAAGGTTGCATCAGCATTTAGAAAAAAGCATACAGTTTTTTCTTCCTGTGTATTTATACCTAAGAGCTCTACTATATTTTAAAAAACTGAAAAAAGCCATCAGAAGTCTGCAACAAGTTAAGTTTATTATAGGAAGTTTGGCCACCAGAGGTCACCCCGAAGAGTTTTAAAAGATCTTTGTCAAGCACATGTATGCTAAGGGAATTATTAATGAAGTAAGCTACTTGATTACTAGTCAAGTACTGTGAAAAGAATTATTAATCACTATTAACTTATTTTTTCCCCTTTGGCTTGGTTTCAAATCCTGCAATGGTATTTTTCAGTTAGAATGTTAAAGTGCACATTCCCGTAGGCTTAGAATTGACTTCCCTCTACTTTAAATTACCTAGTGTGACTGGTATTGCAGCAGCTTAATAAAAGCTTGTGAATAGCTGAAATGTTTTCAAAGCCAGGCACTTAATGACAGAACACTAAAGTCAACTCAATTAAAAAATTGATTTTTGGGGTATAGCTTAAGACACATTGGTTGTATTTATTAACGATGAATTAAGATTGTTTTTACCTATCTCATTTCTTGCAAAAGTTTTTGCTGTGGTAGTTTGAAAGCCAGAAGACAAAAATGGATTTTGTGCAAATACATATGTATGACTGTTTTTTCTTTTAAAATTTTTCTCTAAACATGGTGTATTTCTTCCTGTAACTTAGGGTGACTTCAATTGCTGACAGACTGAATGTGGAATTTGCTCTCATTCATAAGGAAAGAAAGAAGGCAAATGAAGTGGACAGAATGGTCTTGGTTGGTGACGTGAAAGACAGAGTGGCAATACTTGTTGATGATATGGCTGACACATGTGGCACAATATGTCATGCAGCAGACAAGTGAGTATTATTTTGGTCTGGTCCACTGTCTTGCTGTACTGTAACCTGCAGACAGCTGGTGAATGCAGTTGTCCTCAAAGCCTATGACCCAACCTCACCTCTGTAGCATGAAGTCATTCTGACCCTTGAGTCTATAGGTCGCAATTCTATGATTAAGCTGTATCCTCCTTTAGAACATGAAATTGAGAAAATATTTACAGAAATATCTGTACATAGGAAGAGCACAGAATAATTAAAATGTCATATAACTTGAAAGCACTTGGGCCATCTAGTGCACTTTACAGTTCTAAGGCAGAAACAACAGCTCAAAAACCATTCCCTCCTTGAACCTCATCAAGGAGCCTTTCCACTCTCCTTGGGCAACCTTTCACAAAACTTTACTGAATTTAACACTGTAAAGTATTTTCTCCGTAGTGTTCAATGCAAATCTAATATTAATCTTCAATGAACATCTTAAGTATAAAACTACTTGTCCTTTTCACCTGGGGAGGTGAGAATAAGTTTTCCTGTCTTTTGTCTGAAAGTTAGTTAAAGAGTTCTCATTTCCCTCTGGTCTTGAGTAACTTGAGTTTGTTCAGTCTTTCCACAAGGTTTGTAGACTTGAGCTCAGTTATGATGCCTTCTGGATTCCTTCCAGCTGGTCCACTTCTTGGAGTGGAGCCTGTGAATGTAGACCCACTGTCTTAACTAAGGCTCCAGCAGAGCTAAGTAGAAAGGATTATTTTATCGTTTTCCAGCTGCGTTTATGCTGCTTCATTTCAGGTTAGCAGTAGGGCTGGCTCATGTCCATCTGGTTCTCAATCAGCACCCCAAGGTCCTTTTCCACCAGGCAGCTCTTCAGCCTCTCTTCCCCAGGCTTGTAGCACTTCCTAGGGTTGTTGCGACCAAAGTGCAGGACCCAGCACTTGGCCCTATTGAACCTCATACAAATGGCCTTGACCATTGATTCAGCCTGTCCAGAGAGCCCTCTGAAGATGCAGAGCCTTCCTGCCCTCAGACAGATCAACACTTCCACCCAACTTGGTGTTACCTGCAAACTTAATGGAGGGTGCCCTCAATCCCCTTGTCCAGATCGTTGATGAAGATGGCAGATGGGATTGGCCCCAGGAGAGCCCCAGTAATGACTGACTGCCAGCTGGATGTAACTCCATTCACTACCACCTTCTGGGCCCAGCCAGTTTTTTTACCCTGTGAAAACCCAACCAGTTTTTTTACCCTGTGAAGAGTATACCTGTCCAAGTTATGATATGCACATTTCTACAGGAGAATGCTGTGGGAAATGGTATGAGAGCAACATGGTGAAGTTTAGTGAGCTAGACATCGTCTCAGTGGTTTGATGTAGAGATAATCCCATGAGTTTACAGTCTTTAGCTGCAGGCTTGCTGTTTGCACCTAGATAAAGGATGTCAAAATCTCATGGAAGAGGGATTCATATAGTCTCGTGTTTCTTTTCACTTTCATGGAAATTCGATGGAATTTTGCAAAGAGATGTTGTGTAGTTGTTTCCTATCTGCATTCTAACCTACATCACACCTCAAAGTATTCTTCTAGGCTGTGCCCTTTGCAGATCAAAATCACAAATTGCCTAGCCAACAATTTTTTTTGTACTCCTGTGCATAGAGGAGGTTAATTCCTGTCAAAAAGACCTTTATTTCTTCCCTGTTTTGAAAGCACTCTTTATTTACTTACAGTACATTTCTAGAAACCAAATTCTAAAACTGTCAATCACCTTCAATGTATCTGCAGTGTTCACTAAGAAAGATGCTTTTGCTTGAGGAAAGCTGCCTTGTATCATGTTCTTGGCATGAACTAGTACTTTTCATTAATGTCAAATCCAGGTGGGATGCACTTTGTGTATAATTAGACTTGCTCACCAAAATACTTCTAAAAACTCTTTTTATCTGAGGCAACCTAGGTGCATATCAAGCAGATGAACTAAGAAATATGTTTTCAGATATAGCAGATCAACTTGCTTAAGTACAAACTCAAGTACACGCGCTTGGTACACACTCACCCTGTTGTAATGCATACTCCTTGTAGGCTGCAGCTACTAAATGTATTGCTGAGAATGACCAGAAAACTTCGATTCTGTTACGTCATTCAAAACTGAGATGATGTTTCTGTGGTTTTGTCTTTTTTCTTCTCTCTTATGCTTCCTCCTATGCCTTTGTGGTGATCTGATAAAATGTCATTCCTCAGGGCCTCTGTTTCTAAGACTAGAAAAGCAGGTAGGACTGAGCATCTGGAGGCATTGAGGCCACTAGAAACTAAATTAGGATATTTTGACTTATTCACAAGGTGTTCTAGTTTTTTGATTTATACTTTTTTCCTCTTCATGCCTCACTTCACTGTGCTTGGATCAGCAGCATGTCTTCCCACAACCTTGCAGTAAGCTAGGCTTTTAATCATTAACATTTCTTCTTCCTCAGAAACTTCTTCCAAGCAGAACTGTTTGAATTGCAAATGAAAATAGAGGTGGACAATAATGGAGGCACAAGAGAATTGTGAAAATTGCCATCCAAACTACTTAATTTTTTGCCTGGTTAAGATAGAAAACTTATGCTGGCATTCATGTCTATGTTGTGCTGATATGGTCAAGAGTGCAGTATTTTAGATTAGTATCACTGCTGAAAATAAGAACTTTTAAATTTAATTACCATTTTTGTTGGGGATTTTTTAAAGACACTTAATTCAAACTTTTTCAGGTTACACAAATATCTGAATTACTTTGTAGATATATTATATGTAGGACTTTGTAAATAAAATGTATTTCAGAGATTTGTATCTGGCTTCATCTATAGCCATGTGTGTTAACATGCATCACAGCAGGCTGTTTTTGTGTGTTCTACAGGTTACTGTCTGCTGGAGCGACTAAAGTTTATGCCATTCTGACTCATGGCATCTTTTCTGGTCCTGCCCTCTCTCGGATTAATAATGCATCGTTTGAGGCTGTTGTGGTAACTAATACAATCCCCCAAGAGGAGAAAATGAAACATTGCCCAAAGATACAGGTACAGTGGTATTTTTGTGTCATTTCTTTAAACTTGGGACTTGTATTTTACTGCTCACTGGTGCTAGAAATTGTGCCTTGAGAGGAAATTAATATTTTTAAATACAATTTTTGCAAAGCATTTTGCTAAAACATGCTAAAAAACTGTTTTAAGGGGATTCGGGTAATAAAAGAGAGCACCATAAAATATTTGGTATTTGCCACACCTTGAGTATGCTTGATTTTGAAAGAGTGAAAATGTAAAATTGTCTGTTGTTGTTTGTTTTTTTTTTAAATCAATATTAATCATACACTATTGGCATGTAGGAACTCAGTTATTGTGTTGAGGAGGCCACAGATATTTTAGCTGACTTTTCCTTGAAAAACAAATGGAATTGTTCTGGGAAGTCATGTGTCCCATTTGGAGGTTTTCCTTAGTACAGAGTGGATAAAAGCATAAAAGACTGAGGTTTTAAACACATTATTGGTTTTTTTAGAAGCTTAATATTTATTTGGTATTTATTGAAACAAGGCAAGCACTTAAAAAGGTGTACTTACTTTCAATGTATTTGTGTCAGACACTGCCATCTGATGGCAAGAATAATGGGGCTTTTTGACAACATGCCCTTTGTCAGCAGTCCTCAACAATATGACTGTTCAGTGATCCTAGTCAATGCTTTCTTACTTGGTATTATTGCAGTTCTTATGTATATGTTCAATACCTAAAGTTTTAATGTTATATTACTTCCTAGAAATAAAAGACAGCACAAAGGTATATGGAATGTTTGGTCATATGTTTATAAACTGCATAGTTTATTGCTTTTGGCATGCCATAAAAATTTCTTCTCAATTTTCTTTCAGTTTATTGATATTTCCATGATCCTGGCAGAGGCAATTCGAAGAACACACAATGGGGAATCTGTGTCTTACCTGTTCAGTCATGTTCCCTTGTAACTGCAGGGGATTACACTGCATCTTTGCAAAGGTCTCTTAAGCTGGCACTGTTTTTAACAACGCACATCAACCATGAGAAATTACTATCTTTGTACAATTCAAGAGCTTGTATGTTTAATTATTATATTTGTCCTGTAATTACCATTTGTTCTTTGTAAATGGGCAATAAATCTCCATCTTGCAGAAACCTTATGAATTCCCTTGAGAGTCTGGAAGTCTTATGTGTTGCGTAAGTTCTTCTGTGTGCCTGTTCTCACTTTCTGCTAAACTGCTGCGTCAGATCCATTTTTCTATACAGAAGTACAAACTGTCCACAGAACTTAATGAGTTGTATATGTGTAAGATCATTTTCTGTGTTAAGCTAAATGCTACAGACTTGAGTTTCTTGTATCTATTAATCTGTTGGGCAAACAGCTGGGGTTTTTTGTTTATGTTTAAGTACAATGAACAGTATTTTGTAAGCCCTAACAGTATGTAAAGGTCATGTTAATTTTGAGGAACTGTTGACATATATATAATATTGACTGATACACTTAATATCCATTTTTTTCCCCACAAGATATTTGGGGCTGCTGTTTTCTTTTGTAAAGCTCTCATTATATTAAATTGTTTGCTTAACAGCTATTCTGTACAATTGCTGTCTTCAGTTGTGAGATTAGTGTTTCAGTATTGCCAGTACTATGAATACCACTTGTTTAAATAATAAGGTCCAAGCTTTAATCATGAGCAGTTTCATTTAAATTTCATTTTTTGATTGTGATGATAGGAATAATTTTATAGCAGTTTTGCTGTTAATATTATAAAGGGAGTTATGAAAAACACTTTCATTACATCACCGCACATCAACTCTCTCACATCACCCACAGGTCCTCCTCTGCTCAAAAACAGGGCACTTTCCCTAGCTGGCTCTCTCACCAGCTGTTTCAGAAGGTTATTTCCACACTCCAGAAACCTCCCAGACTGATTCCTCTCCACTGTATTGTATTTCCAGCAGATATGTGGTAAGGTGAAGTCTCACACAACAGCCCAGGAGGGGCTGGTGATTGTGAGACTTCTCCAAGCTGTTTATGGAACGTTTCTTCTGTCTCTTTATCCTGTTTGGGTTCTTTTGTATCAGACTTCCCAGTATGATAGCTGGCTTGTTGGTCTTTCCCCTGAATCTTACCATAAATGCTTGACCCTTTCATCACTGCCATCAAGCTCCAGATGGTCAAAACACTCTCTAACATGGTGGTGGTTTTGGCTTGGCCCAGTTTTTGCCAGTGAGTAGGGTGGGGTACAAAGATGGCTCCTGAATGTCCTGAGTAAAGATTCTGGAAATTTCTCCACCATGTCCAGCAGAGCCAATCTCTGATGGCTCTGAAGATGATGGACATGCTGCTGGCCAAACCTGGGTCAATTAGAGATGTTAGTTACGCCTCTGTGAAAACATATTTAGGAAGAAATCAAAACAATGTGAGCACGCACTTCTTTGTAGCCAGGGAAGGAGGAGGAGGAGGTAAAAATATGTGAGGGAAAACAACATGGAGACACCAAGGTCAGTGGAGAAGGTGGGGGAGGAGGTGCTCCAGGCGCCAGAGCTGAAAACCTTCTGCAGGCTATGGTGAAGACCATGGGGGAGCAGGTGGTCCCCCTGCAGCCCATGGGGTCCAGGGGGTGCAGAGAACCTGTGGGGAGGTGCCCATGCCAGAGGAGCAGGTGATGCCTGCAGGAAGTTGTGATCCAGTGGGAGTCCCAGAGACTGAGAGTTGCAAAGGCCTTGCAGGAGAGAGAAAGGCCTTGCTCCCAGGATGGAAACAGCCTGGCCTCGGCTTGGAATTCTGCAACCTGGACAGAAGGATCTCGGACAGCAGCAGATTTCGGGCGGGTACTGCTCGTGAGATTGGACCCACGCCAAAGAAGTTCGCGGAGGACTGCCTCTCGTGGGAGGGACCCCCATGGCTAAGTAGAGGATTCTTTTTCCCCTGATGGACTGTCCCCGACCAAAGGAAACCCCCATACCCTGCCCCCATCCCAGAGCTGTTGGTTAGAAGGAAGGAGGGAGGGGGCGAGCTGAGAAATGGCCTTAATAGGGAGAGGGGTGAGCAGAAAAACAGTGTTTGTAGCAGAAGAATTGTGGTGTTAGACTGACTAAGAGAAGCCACATATCTTACCCCAGCCCGGATCTGTTGGTTGGATGGAGGGAGGGGGCGAATAGAGAAACAGTGTCTGCAGTAGAAGAATTGTGATGAACTGACCTAAGAGGAAAACCCCACACCCTGCCCCTGCCCGGGAGTTGTTGGTTAGTTGGAAAGGAGGGAGGGGGTGAGCTGAGAAGCGGTGCCTTAAGAGGGAAGGGGGGGTGAGTGAAGAAACGATGTCTTGAGAGCTTATTTTTACCTCTGATTTATCCTCCGACTCTGTTAGATTAATAAATCACCTTTTTTTTTTGCAACTTTAAGTTTCCCGCCCGCTTTTGCCCTGAATCTCGTGCATCCTCCTTATCAGTGATCCTATATCAACTCATAAATCCAGTGTTTTGTGTTAGTTTTCCCTCTCCTCTGCATAGCTGCACCAGGAGAGAGCATAGAGAGCAAATGTCATAGGTGCCTGGCCAGGGTCAGCTGCCAGGGTCAAACCCACGACACATACAGGACTACCTCACTGCCTCTCCTTCCTTGCCTATCCCTTCTGAAGAGTTTATAGCTATCCACTGCAGCATTCCTGTTGTGCAAGTCATACCAGCAGGTTTCCATGATTGCAACTCTTATCACAGTTTTCCAGCTGCACAATGGCTCCTGACTCCTCTTTGCTGCTCATGCTGTGCACATCAATGCAGGTGCACTTCAGCTGGGCTATTGATCCACCCACCTGTTCTTGGGAACAAGTCCTAATTCCTATGTGACTGTTCACAGATACTTCTGTGGTTTCAAAGAGAAGTATTATCTATATTGGATAGACATTATCTGTGTGTAGATATGTAGAGAGAGGGAGAAAGGAAATCAATCCATAACAATTGGAACCATGACATTAGAATCAGAATCATAAAATGGTTCAGGTTGGAAGGAGCTTTAAAGATCATCTAGAGTTCAAGTCCCCCTGCCATGACCAGGGTCACCTCCCAAGAGACCAGGCTGCTCAATCCCCTACACAACTTGGCCTTTAACACTGCCAGGGATGGGGCATTTGCACCTGTTTTAGGCAACCTGTTCCACTACCTCAGCACACTCCCAGTAAAGAATTTCTTTCTGTATATCTAACCTAAACTTCCCCTTTTTTACTTTAAACCCATTCAGTTTGAATCCATTACTCCTCATCCTGACAGAGGACTCCTGACAGAGTCCTTCTCCTGCTTTCCTGTAGGCCCCTTCAGACACTGGAAGGCTGCTATGAGGTCTCCACACAACCTTCTCTTCTCCAGGCTGAACAGCCATGACTTCCTCCACCTGTCTTCACAGCAGAGATACTCTAGTCCCCTTATCAGCTTCATGGGCTTCCTCTGGACTTGCTCCAACAGTTCCATGTCCTTTTTAGCAAAATAACCTGTTGAGTGGTAGCCTTTTCCCATAAAAATGTCATGCACAATTCTTGAAAAAGCAGTATCAAACTGTATAATAAATCAGAATATTGATCAACACACTTTCTTGTTTAATATGAGCTGTGTTACAGTTGCTTGTCTGCCCTAATCTTAAGCCCTTATTTCATATGGCGCTGCTTTCCTGCTCTGTGATTTTTTTGGGTCCAGCAGTGTCTGAGTTTCATGCTGTTCTGCCGAGTTTCAGTGCTCCATCAGTGCTCTTGCCTGAAGATGACTTCATAAACCATGGCAGGATTACCTGTATGAAACTTTTCTAATCAGAGTGGGCCTGCAGGCTAGTAATTTCAACTCTAAGAAGTAGAATTTGAGGATATCCCTCTCACAAGGGCCAAAATTCCTCTGAACCTGTCAGTTTTATCATTTGCCAGCAGTTTCTGCATTGCCATGCACCCATCACTTCCAGCATTACTGCCTTAGCACTTCTCCTCCTCGCCATCCCCCAGAGAAAGGAAGGAATCATGTCTGTGGCTGCTCTATCTTATCTGCCTCTTAGGAAGGGGCAAACAGAAGGGGCATAGTTGCATTGCTGACCCTGGAGAGCTTGGGAAATAACTCCATTTTATTTCAGGTATTTCTGGATGCTTTCTGGCTCCCTTGAAGGTAACTCACTTTCAAAACAGGAGTGCTGGGCACATTTGCTTTCAGCAAATAATTTGAACTTGCTGTAAGCCAAACGGTCGGTCTTGGCACTGAGGTAGCCTGGGGCAGCTGAGCTTTCAGGAAAGGCAGAGTCTGTTTCTGTGGTATTAGTGGCCATATCTCAGTGCCCTGGACAGTTTGGGTAAGCTGTTAATGCAGATCTGTCAGGCTGTCCTCCTTCACCAGAGCCCTGAGTGCTTCCTCTGCCCTTGTTGGAGGCCAGTCTCCTCCAGTGCTGTCTTCTGTTTATTGTTTTGATTATTTTTAGTGCCTGCAAACACATTTCCACAATGGCTATCAGCAAGGATCTTACATTCCATACACAGATCATACCTACAGAAGCTTTAAGGCTTCTGCAAGTGATTTTGTTATCATTTCCTCAATTTTGCTATCCATTTCTCTTTTTGGTTCTTTTCGAACATCTGTCCGCATCAGTTTGAAGAGTCAGCTTATCTATTTCCAAAACTGAGCAAGATAACTGGTTTTCTTGAATAATTTCCTGGGTAAATTATGCAATGTTACACTGAATGCTGTATTAACTATTAATAGGTGGGGTTATATTCTCATTCTTGAAAGGAGGGTCAGTACTTTAGAGGAAAAACATAGCAGCAAGACTTTAGGACTATAAATAAACTATCCAGATTTAAGATTAACACAGTGGAATCCTGATTTTGATAAATAAGCTAAAGCAACTTGCTCTAAGTTTTCATTTGGAAGACAAAGGAGAGGAAAAGGAAATGTGAATTCACCAATCTGATCACAAGCCAACTGACAATCAAACTCATAGATGAAAGATTAAGGCAATTAATGACTCCTGCTTTATTTTAAATTATATTCTTCACTCACTGCAGCAGCAATATACATTTTCTCTTACCAGTGGGTCCTCCCTTCACATGTGATACAGTAGGAAGTATTTTTTTGTTTTTCAGTTACTTTATGTTTCACAGGAGGCAAAAGAGATTTTGTGCCACTTCTGAGGGAAACAGAACTTTTCAAATCAGTAAAACACAGTGACTCTCTGTGCCTCTAAAAATCAAACTATATTCTGAAGTTCTGAACTGTTGTGCATTTAGGGAATACATAAACAAAATACATTTCCCTTCAAATCTTTTGAAGGGAAATGTATTTTGCTTCCAACATTTCATAGGTTTAGGGGAAAAAAAAGCAACAGAAGTGCGGTCTGCATTTCTATTTGTGTTTAGCTAAAGCTGCAGTTTCACTTTGTACAGAATTGAAACTCCTGTGCTTTTAGAAGGGTTACAGCAATTTTCTAATATAAAAAAATCAGACTTATTCCAGAAGAAAATGCTGAGTGTCTGTCCAGTCATTAAAATATCTGAAATTTGTGGGTTTGGACTGCAAGGGAAATCTCCAAAGACACTGTGCACCTGCCAAAAATTACAGGGTTGGGTGACTGGACACTGATTTAAAAAACCTACTTGCAAAAAAAACAAGTGGACATTAAGCATCTCATGCTCTGGTGTCACGTACCAGGGACGTGTCTGGATACTCGAAGAAATCAACATACACAGTCCAGCTTGTGTAAAGTCATTCTCTTCTGTCATAATTAGTTAAGCACATTATCTTTGCCACAGGGTTAATATTTATAAATGAGTGGAAGCTAACTTTCCTTTGTGGTGACATACACAAAGTGAAATATCCAGAGTGGAATAGCTAGTGTACAGTGTTTGCTAGTGTAGAGTGAAGGGTTTCCTCCTACCAGAAATGTGTTGAACAGCCTTTCAACACACAGCAGGATTTTAGTAAGATTTCTGCATTAGTTATGGTAGCACCCAATGAAAACCTCAGTGCATTTTGCATGAAAAGCAAAATCCAGTTATCAGTTAAGGGCAGGAGAATCATACTTCATTGCAGCACTTTTAGTATTCAGGCACAAAGGTGAGAAATGTAGTCCTAAATTAATATAGTTGGGAATTAATAAGCCCTTTTCTAGGCCTTGACTGAAATGGCAATGATGCTGTACAACTTTCTTGTTTTTCCTGGTTATGTCTATATCACTCAGACACTAAACACAGGGAATTTGAAAATATGATTACAAATTCTTTCCCTGTTCATTCCTCAGGTGCCAGTAAACTGAAATTAATTTCTCAGCTCCACCACAGTAATAGAAATTATGAATTGCAATTTAAAATGTAAAGAAAAATATGTAGAGAAAGAAGACATGAAAAAACCCCCACAAACTCCACCTTATAAACATCCTAACCATCGAACTACTCTGTTCTGCTAAGCATGGAGGCTTCTAAGTATAAAACTGTCAGAGAGACACCATGTTCCATGAAATGCTGGATTTTCATCAGCTTAAGTCTATCCATGTAATTTTAAGCTCTGGCCCTTCTGCACTCTTTCACATAGTTTTGACTTTGCTGTATGCCATTTCCTGTGCCCTTGCCACTATCCTTTTTATCCTCATTTGGTTTGTTTCCCTTCCCCAAAATCCCATCTACTTAATAGACATTTCTTCCATAGTGTTAAACTTAGAACTCTCCCAGTTCTCGAAGCTAGTTACATCAGGAATGAATGCCAAATGGTAATAATTTTAAAAATTACTAAACTTCCAAAATGGAACTGTTGTTAACATCAATTACCAACTTCTGTATCTCTATTCATGCAGCTTACATTAAGAAGAGAGGGTGGGGGAAAGGAGGAACTTGAGCTTCTGCAAATCTTAGTTTGTAGTCTGAAGTGACTGATTACGCTTATGTAACACATTTGTCTTCTTGCTGATTGATCTTAAACTTTGTGGCCAAACATTTCACAATTGTCCTTTGGAATTCCCCATGGCTTGGATGTTGGACCGTATCTTGGGGTAGGTCTTATAGCTTTTAATGGTGTGACACTGTATTTAGGTAAAACACAGTTTGAAATGAAAACTGTGTTCAAAAGTAGCATAGAAGAGAGCAAGTTGCAGCATATGGGAATAAAAGCACGTGGACATATGATTAATGTGACAATTTGTGTAAAGGGAAAAACTAAGAGTACTCAGTTATTTCTGTGGGGGTGGAGCAGGAAATGAGGTGCTGTTGTTTTAAGCACAAATGTTTGAGGAAGTAGGTTGCAGCAGTTGTTTCACATTCAATTATTTCTCAAGTTGCAATTGAGGTGAAGAGTAGTGACAGAGTAGTGATTTCTGCCATTGTCTTGAGTGAGTTATGTCATGTTATATTCTCCTCTGCATCTCAGCTGAACCAGTGAGGAACACTTTTATGCCGTTTTCTTCTGCTCCATTTTACAGTCTCTTCCAGCATCAAATCTTCCAGGCCTGGAAGCACACAGGAAATGGTACGTTAAACTTTCATTCTAAATTTGCTCTTAGATATCTTTGACTGTAACTGTTTTGGAAGACTTTCAAGAACATATTCTGCTTTTCTGTTTTCTAAATGGTTCAATTTACTGTTATGGTTAGAAGCTGCAGAGCATCATGACCAGAAAGAAAAGCATTAATTTGCACTAATACTTGTTGTACAGCAGTGCTACAGAACAAGTAAATAATGTCTTATCTAAATGCTCTAAATTCTGAGGTGTTTATTTTTCTCTACATTTTCCTTCTGTCACAACTGAAAATACATGTGGAACCCCAGCAGAAAACTTTCCTTCAGAAACACATAGCTGTAGTGTTGCTAAATATTTAAGAATACTCTAAATCATTATGGGTTGGGGCATGTGCTAGTTGAAATCAGATTAGTTCTTTCTGAACTTCTTCTAAAACCAAGTGTAGATCACAGAGAAAAGAGCAGCTCACATGCATACGCTAGCTGCACTTTTAAACAAGCCTCTCATTGCAAAGACATTGCACAAAACAGCATTGCTTCTTGCTCTTATTTAAAAGTATTTTTTTTTTGTTCTGTTGCTATAATGGTGCAAGGTTTTACACATGCAAATAGCCAGACACAGCACCAGAATGTAACTCTTTACAGTTAAAATAGCTAATGCATCACAATGATTTTTCAGGAGAGGGAAGACTATAGAAAGAAATGAAGCACAAAGATGATAGGAGCTAGGCTGGCTCTGCAACAACACTTAGGTTCCTAAAATATTGTAATAGATGAGAGTTCAAAACCTGAGCATTGCAAATGACTCAAGAGATCTTTTTTGAGTTCTTAAGGAACCTACAAACATATTCATGAAGACTTTCAAAGCCCAGATTCACTGCACCTAATTTCAGGCACCTAAATGTGCAGCATTAATCTCTTCTTGTGTACTCAGGCAGATCTCCCTCTATGTTCAAACCGAGCAGTTCCTGCAGAAAGGCCTCTCTTTCTCTCTCACTCTCTCTTCTCTCCCACTTTCTTGAATTTCAGTGCTGATGAGGTTGATGACAGTAAATTGAGGAACTTGGTTAAGCACCTGAAATTAAGGGCCTGAGTGCAATGGCTGCATATGAGTTCTTGTACAAAGTTTGTATCTTCAGTCTAGTGTGCCATCACACTTTGCCCCATGCCCTGCTCTAGTGCTTCAACAAAGTGGTTTAATCTGGTTTATCAAAACTTTAAAGCTGGAGCCTAATTAACTATCCCTTCCTTCATTGAAAGGTAGAAAGGCTGCTGGGCTTTGATGTGCAGCAGCTGTCAGTATTTGCTTCAGTGACTGCAGATTCCATGTGCGTGGCTGGTGACGGCCAGCACTTCATGGTCTGCTGTGGGTGTGCGTCGACAGATAAAGGTAAAAGGCACCCATGTGATGGAGTAATGTTCTAGAGTGCAGATAGTCTTTATGGTTTCCCTACCAGCTCTCTGCTGTGCTCCATGGGCACTTGCCTTGGCTAATGATCCCAACCTGGGGTCCATCCGTCTGCTAACACAAGAAATGGAAGCTGGCAGCTGCTGGGACATCACAGACCATTTCATTAGGATAGGCACTCTTTGTTTTTTTCACTAGTCTCATAACGTCCTTTACATGCATAATATGCTGTGTCCCCTGGGAAAGAAGGAAGGAAGGCAAAACATTTACAAGAATATGTCTAGATTTTACTTTAGCAGTGTCCCTTTTCACTCTAATAAAGACCTTCAATATTCAATGTAATTTAATAGCAATGACATAGCCCTTCCGTCTCCTTCCCACATCCCTGACCACATTAGTGGAACAAAAAGCGTTCTAAACAAAATCTGGGTGTTGAGAGGAAATGAATGCCTTTTATCTTTTCTAAATTCACTCCCCAGTTACTCTGATTATTCTTATTAATCATTTTTATCCAAGTGCTTTACTACATGAGGAAATCAGAAAATTAATCCTCCTTTAAAGCAGGCTGGCTAGACTGTGCTGAAAACACTGATGAACTCTCTTACCCAGTGACCTCTGTCTGGGTGAATTTCCAAAGTGCATTCCAATAAGCCAAATGATGGTTCATTTGATACCTAACAAATGAAAACACAGGAGATGGAGATAATGAAATGTGAATACAAGGCCTGGTTAGTCCATATGAGTAATTGTATGAGTGACAGTTGTGGCTGCCAGCTGTGGTATTTAGCCACCTTGCCTTTTCCAGACGATCTGCAAGAAAGAAGAAAGCACAGTAGCACTTCCAGGGAGTGGGCCAGGAAATTGTGATAGCATTGTAGCACCATATCACTGTATCAGGTTACACTGAATTCAAGGTCTACAGTGGACTTTTACACTTTTCCTTCTATACTGAGGCTCTGTAATTCCAAAGATGACTGAAGGAATTCCCAAAGTGATGCCATTTGGCTGTTGAGTGAAGACAGCAGAAATGCAGTGCTGTGTGAGACCTGATCTGGCTTCTGTCACATCTCCTGCCCTGCAGGTCACTAGAGCACTCTTCCAGATACATGGATGCAGAGGTAGATTGAGCACAATTCTCTAAGGTAACACAGAAACACAAAGTTGTACAGGGGACACAGTGCTCAAAGTAAACAGGGCATACAACAGGAAGCGTCACTTCACCTCCAAGTCCATGTCACCTGCAAGGCATGCCTTCGGCAGCACTCAACAGGGTTTACACAGGCTGCTTGAGCAGCTCTCTCTGTGTCTCTCCCACCTAAAGAGAAAAAATCATTTCCACATATCTTGACCATTTTACCTAATCATCCAATTTTCACCTGCTTAACTGTGTTTTGACATTTATCAATATTATGCCACATGTAAGTAATCCAGGTTGTTTAAGAGCCCTCTGTGTGTCGTGCAAACCTCCACCACTGAATTTTCAAGGGAGAAATGAGGTTGGTGATTTTCGTGGGGTGTCTTGTCTTTAAAACTCTTGTCCAGCACCAGACACAAGCAGCTAAGATGCTGGACAAGGCAGCAAGATGGACATGGCCCCTCTGTCTGTGCCACACAAGCCAAGGCTGGCAGCCTGCCAGCCAGGGTTTCCTTGACACTGACTGCTGCAGAGGAATTACTGACTAAATAACTAGTAGGTTATGAAACATTAAAAGCTGAGGGCTCTTCCCATAATACACCCAAATCTATAAAGTCAGCAAGACCACAGAGACTTGACAGACAGAGAAAGCGTTTTGGAGGCTTCTTGAAATGCCTGTGGGATTTTGGCTCAAGTTATTTAGTCTGGTTATTAGTCTTTTATGGAATATGCCCAATTTCAAACCTGTCTTTGATTTCCATGTTCCCATATCACATCGATACATTGTTTTCTTGTCCCTCTGTCCTAATTGGACAACAGAAAATTGAAACTAGTATTAAATATTATGGAAATAAAGCCATTGACTAGCTTAGATCAGCTCTACATACATTCTGACGCTTACTAGAGGAAGAATATTTATGACAATGTTAAAATTTATTTAGGAGCTAAGTCACCTGTTGTGCAGTTTTGAAAGTTTGCATAAGCTTTTAAGTAAGTATAGATTTTATCCATCTTGCATATGATTTGAAAAAGTAACTGTGCTCATCTAAGCCAATGTGCAATGGTAATCTGGTGGATTTTAAAGCATCCCTTGTTTCCCTTTAAAAAGAGAATATTCACAGAGACAGAGACTTTAATCACTCCTTGTCACTTTTTCAGAAGATTTTTTTTTAATAATTAATTTCTTAGAGAGTGATATTTAAATTAACATTACAATTCTTGGTGATAACAAAATTTAAAAAAGCATTGCAGGAAATACCAACACATGCCTCCTGAAATGTATAATCCTACTCGCACATCCATTCCTGGCCAGTGTGAAACAACAAACCCAATTTACCTGTATGTTTAGCCGGATCCAGTGTGCAGGTGAAATATTGCATTAAACTAATACCTCTGTATTTCCTTGGTTTTAGGTACCTTGTGCAAAGATGTCAAATGCATTGCCATTTACCTTGCTCTTCATATTTCCAATGCTGCTTTCAGGAGCTTGGTTTCCCAAAACGTTACCCTGTGATGTTGAGTCTTCAGAAGGAAGTGTGACAGTGGACTGCACTGACCGGCGCCTTACGGAAGTCCCCAGAGGAATCCCTAGAAACGCTACCAACCTTACCCTGAGTATTAACCATATTCCCCATATCTACCCAACATCCTTTGATCATCTTGAAAACCTCCAGGAGATTGACTTCAGATGCAACTGTGTGCCTGTCAGACTGGGGCCCAAAGATCGTGTGTGCACCAGCAACCTGACGATTGAGAATGGCAGTTTTGCTGCCCTGACAAGATTGAAGTCATTGTATTTGGATGCAAACCAGTTGGTGGAAATACCCCGAGGACTTCCTGCTGCTTTAACCCTGCTGAGCCTGGAAGCAAACAGTATCTTTTCTATCCAAAAAGCCAACTTGTCAGAGCTAGGAAACATCGAGGTGTTGTATCTTGGACAGAACTGTTACTACCGCAATCCATGCAATGTTTCATTTGAAATTGAGGAAACAGCCTTTCTGGGGCTGAAAAAACTAACAATACTATCCCTGAAGTCCAACAACTTAACACGTATTCCACCCAACTTGTCGTCTACTTTAAAGGAATTGTATATTTACAACAACATGATTCAAGTGATTCAAGACCAGGATTTAAGGGCCCTTGCCAACCTAGAAATTCTCGACCTAAGTGGCAATTGCCCACGTTGCTATAATGCCCCATATCCTTGCATTCCCTGTCCCAACGGCTCGATTGAGATACAGTCAAAGGCTTTTGACTCCTTGGCAAACTTAAGAGTTTTGCGACTTCACAGTAACTCTCTTCAGAGCATCCCCAGCAGCTGGTTTAAGAACACCAAGAAGCTCCAGGAACTTGACCTCTCCCAAAACTTCCTCATGCGGGAGATTGGAGATGCTCAGTTTTTGAGGTTTATCCCCAGCCTTGTGCAGCTTGATCTGTCCTTCAATTTTGAACTGAAGGTGTACTCTCCCTTCTTGAATCTTTCTAAGACATTTTCTTCCCTCTCTAACCTGGAAACCCTGAGGCTCAAGGGTTATGTCTTTAAAGAACTGAGAGCACAAGATCTCCACCCACTGCTCCCTCTTAGGAATCTAACCATGTTGGATCTCGGCACTAATTTTATTAAAGTTGCAGACCTGACAGTGTTTGAAGATTTCCCAGCTCTTAAATTCATTGACCTCTCCGTGAATAAAATCTCTCCTTCTTCAGGGGAAAGCAACTTCTATGGATTTTGCTCTAATCCTGGCATTTCAGTAGAGCAGTACAACAGGCAAGTACAACAAGAGATGCATTATTTCAGGTATGATGTGTATGGGCGAAGTTGCCGTTCCAAGGACAAAGAGGCTTCTTCCTACCAATCTTCAGTTAAGGGAGATTGCCTTAACTATGGAAAAACTCTGGATTTAAGCAGAAACAATGTGTTTTTTGTTAAGGCCTCCGACTTCCAGGGACTTAGCTCCCTCAAATGTCTCAACATGTCAGGCAATGCAATAAGTCAAACTTTAAATGGAAGTGAATTCTCTTACTTGTCTGGATTGAAATATCTGGATTTTTCTAATAACAGGGCTGATTTGCTATACCAAACTGCTTTCACAGAACTAAAACTTCTAGAAATTTTAGATCTGAGCAATAACCAGTATTATTTTCAGGCTGAAGGTGTTACTCATGTGCTTAATTTTATTAAAAATTTATCCCATCTGAGGAAGCTGATGATGAATGACAATGACATTTCTACCACTATTGATAGAGGAATGGAAAGTCAATCTCTTCGAATTTTAGAATTCAGAGGAAATCATTTAGATGTTCTGTGGATGGATGGCAATGACAGATACTTGTCCTTCTTCAAGAATCTGACCAGCCTGGAAGAACTGGATATTTCCTTCAACTCACTCCGTTTTTTGCCTCATGGTGTTTTTGAAAAAATGCCTCCCAGTCTCAAGATCCTCAACTTAACAAATAATCAACTGAAGAGTTTCATCTGGGGAAACCTCCCCTCTCTGAGGAACCTAGTAACTCTGGACCTGAGCAATAACCTTCTGACTACTGTTCCCCGAGAACTGTCAAATTGCACTTCATCGCTCCAAGAACTGATGCTCCGAAACAATCGCATTCAGCGGCTCACCAAATATTTTCTCAGACGTGCTTTTCAACTGAGATATTTGGACCTCAGCTCAAACAAGATTGAAATCATTAAGAGATCTAGCTTCCCTGAAAATGTCATTAACAACCTGAAGATGTTGCTTTTGCATGGCAATCCTTTTAAGTGCAACTGTGAGGCCGTGTGGTTTGTCTGGTGGATCAATCAGACACACGTGAACATTCCTCTTCTGGCCACAGATGTGACCTGTGCTGGCCCAGGGGCACATAAGGGAAGGAGCGTAGTTTTCTTGGATCTGTATACCTGTGAGCTGGACACGTCGAATTTGATCCTGTATGCCCTGTCAGCTTCAACCATCCTTGCCCTGATGGTGTTCTCCGTGATGAGCCATCTCTACTTCTGGGATGTGTGGTATAGTTACCATTACTGCACTGCCAAGCTGAAGGGCTATCGGCGCTTGTCTTTAGCAGATGAGTGCTACGATGCCTTTATTGCCTATGACAATGAAGATCCAGCTGTGAATGAGTGGGTGCTGCAAGAACTGGTTGAGAGGCTGGAAAACCAAAAAGCCAGGCAGTTCAACTTATGCCTGGAAGGAAGGGACTGGCTCCCAGGACAGCCAGTCTTTGACAACCTTTCCCAGAGCATTCAGCTAAGCAAAAAGACCATTTTTGTGCTGACCAAGAGGTACGTTAAAAGTGGCAGCTTCAAGACAACATTTTACATGGCTCATCAGCGGCTTCTAGATGACAAAATGGATGTCATTATCTTGATATTTCTGGAGAAGGTTTTGCAGAAGTCCCGTTATGTCCGGCTGAGGAAGAGGTTGTGCAGAAGTTCTGTCCTGGAATGGCCAACTAATCCTCAGTCTCAGCCCTACTTCTGGCAGTGTCTGAAAAATGCCATAGCTACGAACAATTCACTGGCTTACAACAAGCTTCTCCAAGAAACTGTTTAGTTCTATCCTTTCCCTTAAATATTGTTATGATACACATGTACCTTGCTCGGCACTTTTTAGTGCACAGCACAAGATGATGCACTACCCCCTGGAAGTCACCGGTGTAGAACATCACCACTTCCAGCTTTCAGTTCACTAGAGGCCTCCAACATCTCCTGTGGCTGGGTCAAGTGTCCGTTAGAGACTTGGTCAACATGCTTGAGTACACAGTGTACAGGAATGGGCTTGACCATGCCTAAAGTTGCTGCTGTTCAGACATTGTTGGAATAAATGTTATTTCAATATAAAGTTATAGTTTCTCTATTTGCTGTATTTATGAAAATCAAGAAAAGCAATTGCTGACATATTTGTGTCAGAGAATAGCTTTAGAAAAGCTCATTCTTTCATCTTAGCAGTTGGGAAAACCAAAGATTATTTATCTTTTCATCTTGGGCTTACAGCTTCTGAGTCTACCATTTCTGTCTGAGTGAGTAAACTGGGGAAATTCTGCTGGGACTGCCATCAGGGGCTTGCGTCTGGTACAGGAACTCTCCCATTGTTGCACTGTCAAAAAGCTTACAAATCTGAAGAGACTTTGCGATTTGTGTGTGGACTAAAATGGGAAGATATGTGAGAAATGAGTTCAGAAGGTCTTGTAGGCCGTAGGTGGGAAGGAGTTACAAGATAAAGGGATTCCTTGTGCATGGAGCTGCTGCATGGGTGCAAGGAGGACAGCAGAGGGAGGGGCACAAGACAGATGGAGAAAATCAGTTAAACTAAAGAGACAAAGAACAAGATGATCTTCCAGATCCCTCCCAACCCAAGCCATCCTATGATTATATGATCACGGCTGCCTCTGGCGGTCCCTTGCCTAGTTTTTCTATCTCGTCCTTTCTTTAAATAGTCCCTTTTTGGTTTAGTTGTAGGCATGCAGACAGACAAGAATACTTTTTTTCCCTCCAAATTATCATAGTGGTGTTATTGATTTACAACAGAAGCAGGAGAAAGATCAGGCCCTGGTTGGAAGAGTGGATATTTTATGATTTTATTTTAACATCGGAAGGAAGATCTGGTCAATTAAAGCCCTGTCAGCCTGACATCAGTGTCAGTGAATGTCATGGAGATGATCATCTTGAATGCCATCATGCAACAAGTACAGGACAACCAGGGTATAAGGTCCATCTAGCATGAGTTTATGAAAGCTGGGTCTTGCTTGACCAGCCTGGTCTCCTGTAACAAAATGATCTGCTTAGTGGATGAGGGAAAGGCTGTGGATATTGTCTGTCTAGATTTTAATAAAGCCTGTTACAGAATTCTTCACAGCATTGTTTAGCCTGGAGAAAAGGAGGCTGAGGGGAGACCTTATCACTCTCTACAGCCACCTGAAAGGAGGTTGTACTCAGTGGAGTCCATCTTTTCTCAGGTAGAAAGTGATAGGATGAGAGGAAATGGACTGAAGTTGCACCAGAGGAGGTTTACATTAGATATTTGGAAAAAAAAAAAAAAGTCATGGAAAGGGTTTTCAAGCAATGGAACAGAGTGCTCAGGGAAGTGGTGGAGTCGCCATCCCCAGAAGTGCTCAAAAAACATGCGGGTATGGCACCTGAGGATATGTTTTAATGGTGAACATGGTCATGGTGCTAGGTTGACAGTTAGACCTGATGATCTTAAAGGCCTTTCCAACCTTAATTATTCTAATAAGCTATGTTTTTTTATGTTTGTGTTTGTAATCCAATGATTTGAAGTTCAACCACTTTGTGCTCATTGTGACCGAGACAGTCGCCAGTCACCACTTTGCCCATGACTCCCTCTCTGTTTCCAAACAACAAATCTAGGTGGACTCCTTTCCTAGTCGGTTCCCTTAATACCTCCACCAAGAAATTACCTTCGGCATCCTTCAGGACTGCTTGTGTCCATTGTATGGTGTTCCCAATTGATGCCTGGGAAGTTAAGATCACCCGTAAGGACAAGGACAGCTGACCTAGTGATATTCCTTAATTCATTATAGAATAATTTCTCAGTGTCATGGTCCCAGATGGGTAGTTGATTGTATACTCCCACAACAACACCCATCATCATCCTTCCCAGAGACTCTCAACCATGTCATCACCAGCTGCAGGCACTATACATTTCAACCCCTCCCTCATTTAAAGACCCATCCCCTGACTTGCCTGCCCTGCCTATCCTTCCTGAACAGCCTATAACTATGTTATAATGCAATAATGCAAGGAATCAACAGTATTGTTTTATTTGGTAAAGAAATTTCTTAAATGTCAGATTATTTAACATACCCCCAACTTTGGGGGGTTGTTAACCTCCAACTCTGGGGCCACATAATTATGCCAAGTTTACACCTGAGCACTACACAAAAGGCATGCAATACATTTAATGCATGGTATCAGTTCAGTTGCTTTATACATCAGATCTTTGTTTCAAATAAAGTGCTGGATTGTTTGCCTTCCCTGTGCACAAGTCCTGTAAATAAATTTCAAAATTACTTGTGCCAAGAGTTTGATTGTATTTCTATTCTTTTGAAACTCTGTTTTTTTGGAGACCATGCCCTGCACAGGTCAAATAGGGAAGAATGTAGTCATTGACTCTCATGCAAACCTTGCTCATAAATCATGCTCCAGCTGTCTTGATCATAAGGATGAACTGTTAATCACAGCAGACTGGTAAGCATCTTCATAATAAGATGTCCTTCTCCTTATTTTTATGGTCTGACAGAAGGGACACAATGTTTAAATTCCTTTGGGAGTCTGAGTTGCATTTCAGGTGCAGTTGAAGTTTGTGTTTCTCCAATTGTTGTAAGCAAACCCACTCAACTGCATTTAACAGAATGAGATGGGGGAAAGAGCAGAAGGAAAATTGCAGAAGTAATCTTACTGTATGTGCTGCATTTTGTGCATCCAAAATGCTTATGAAGAGTTACAGGTGACTTCCAACAGCTCTGTGAAAACTGCCTCTCTTTTGACAGAATTAAAAGCCATGGGAACAGAAAATGGTGAGGTGTTTGGTGTTTAATGTTTATGCTTTGTGATCCCTGCCTGGATTCTGGTCTGAAGATCAGATGACATTTCAGCCTGGTGGGAAACATTCCTCTCTCAGCAGCATTCTTTTGAAATAACTGAAAATACACCCCATTGCATAGCAGAAGTTGAGGGATTTTGCTCATATTTTTCTGTAAACCTTATTTGGGCTCGTTCCACTGCCCTAGTGCAAGTACACATTTTTTGCTTTCTTGGTAAGAGTACTTGATGTTTGCAGCCTTGCTGGAAGCTCTTGTCATAGACTCCATGGGTTTTAATGTCGAATGCTCAGAGCCTGTTTCTGAGGCAGTGGACTGCGGGGAGTGAAACCTGAGCATGTTCTCACTATCCAAGTCCCTCTCTCAGCTGTTTGTCAGGTGTCTCTTGTCAGTGCTGCTGCTCTGCGGTCTCTCCTGTGCTGTGTGGTGGCTGTCCCTGCCTGGCAGCCAAGGCCCCACCCATCCAGGCTGGGGAGAAAATCGGGAGGGCAGGCTCAGAGCAGCTCTTGGGTCAAGCCACGCTAATTAGTAAAGGAAAAAGAAAAGCAAATGATGCAAAAGTGATCCCTTACCACCTCCTGGCAGCAGACCAATGCCCAGCTAGGCTCTGAGTGATGGCTGTTTTAGCTAAATCCATACTTTGCCACCAGCCCACCCCAATTTTATTGCTGGGCACGGAACCATAAGGGCATGAGTTATGCCTTTGTTAAGCTGGGTTCTGTAGCTGTGGCTGTGCCGCCTCCCAGACTCTCGCTCACCCCCAGCCTGCTCACCAGTGTGAGAAGCAGAGAAAGCCTTGAGGCTCTGCAAGCTCCCCAGCAGGCATGATGCTGGTGTGCTCTCAACACTGCTTTGGCCACCAGTCTGTACCAGAGCTCCATGGGGCCACCATGGAGAAAACTGGCTCCATCCCAGCCAGACTCACTACGGTTGCTGTGAGTGGCAAATGAAGTGTGATTGTGGATATTTGTCTCTTTTCTTTACAGGCCTGTGTTACACTGTACTTGTAAGAAAAGGTAAAGGGGGAAAGAATAAAAGAAATGGCACAGAACAGGCAAATCATAGAGAATTTCTGAATTCCCTGCTCAAATTAGGAGTTGTGCCCCCATGCATGTACATCCACATAGATATCTGCTCTTACTACCAGGATCCATAGCGGATGGCTTTCATCCAACACTAAGGGAAGAGATCATCTTTGGCAGAATGATGATGGTGCTATATTGTAGTTACAATGAAAGCATTTTTGTGACAGGATAAGTATAGCACATAAATTATTATTAAGACACCACAGGATTTCTACAAACCAAATCAACATAGAACAACCTATTGATAGAGTAACACAGAATTTAAAATACATTTTGAACTTATAATTTCCAATCACCTAAATCTTAACTTATGATAGCTAGTGACTAGCACTCTCTGCAGATTGAGTCAAATCTTAGTCCATGGTTTGCTCTCTCAAATAACAAATATAATTAGACTCCCAAAACATATAAGAGAATGAGTCACTCCCTGCATCCTCAGAGGACACAAACAATGGTGGAGGTATCCCTGCTGCTGGAGGTTGATGGGTTTCACTGTCCAGCAGCAGCTCTGGTTCAAGTCCCCCCTTACACCTCATAACTGCTTGGATCTCTAGGCAGTGCTCCGTGGGCTGCTGCACTTTGTTCCCTCTTCTCTGGGGACCTGGTGGGCTGGGACCCTCCAGGGCAGTTAGAAGGGGAGCGGTGACCGCGTGCCCAGAAACCCTGAGGATGGGACAGAGGGGGAAAAAAAAATTGTCCAGGTTTTGTTCACAGAACCTTCAGGGCCTGAGAATGAGGTGAAGGGGAATGAAGATGTGATTTGCGCAGTCACAGGTGATGGCTGCTTGCCTCATGAATTGGCATTAAGTAACGCCATGAGCAGGGTGTCCTGGTGGCAGTGGCATGCATCGACACTTCACTTCTAGAGCTGCTTCTTAGCGAAGGTGAGAATGAGGTTTGCGCCCTCTGAAGAGACTCCTGGTCCCACCAAGGCTTGCAGGGGTAGGGTGCAGAGAGCAGCAGGGTGAAAGCACAGGGAAAATCTGGCTCCAGCACAGGCCCCGGGGCAGCCGGGCAGGAAGCTCACAGGGCCGGGAGTGGAGGCCTGCGCCATGATAAGGCCTTAGGCCTCGGCCAAACAAGTTAAAACACTTAGAACATTGTGCTATGATGTGTCTGCAAATATATTTAGATGTATACAATATTTACACTATGCGATATACATTTCTATAGCATATAGCTCTTTTACGTACATAATAGCACACATTGTAAATATGTATGTACATATGTAAATATATATAAAGAGAGGGAGACAAGCAGTCAATCCATTTCAAGTGCAGTTCATGACATTAGAATTAAAATAACTTCTATTGAGTAGTAACCCTCACAGATAGAAATGTTATGCACAATTGTTGAAAAGGCAATACCAAGGCCTAAAATAAATGAGAATATTATGTCTCACGGTCTTTAGAGCTCCATAAATTGACATCTCTGCATGTTTAATATGAGCTATGTTACAGTTGCTTGCCTGCCCTGCTCTTACCAGTGGGTCCTCCCTTAACACGTGATGCAGTAGGAAGTACTTTTTTGCTTTTCGGTTACTTTATGTTTCATAGGAGGCAAAAGAGTTTTTATGCAACTTCTGGGGGAAACGGAACTTTTTAAATCAGTAAATCAGTGACTCCCTGTGCCTCTAAAAATCAAACTATATTTTGACATTCTGAATTTCTGAAAACTCCCCTGCATTTACCCTGCCCCCTCCCCCCCAACCCTCTGAAGGGAAATATTGTTGTATTTTGCTTCCCACATTTCATAGCTTAAAAAAAAAAAAAAAAGAAAGTGCTCTGCATTTTTATTAGCACTCAGCTAAAACTGCAGTTTCACTTTGCATAGAATTGAAACTCCTTGAGCTCTTAGCTGGGTAACAAGAAGTTTCTAATCTTAAAAAAAAAATCAGCCTTAGTCCAAAAGAAAATGCTAAGTGTCAGTACGGCTATTAAAATTTCCAGTTTGTAGCCATAGATTGTGAGGGGGCACCTGTCAAAAATTACAGGGTTGGATGACTGGATATTGTGTTTTAGAAAACTTACTTGCAACCAAAGCAAGTGGACATTAAGCATCTCATATTCCATTGACATGTACCAGGGATGTGGTTGGTTGGTTGAAGAAATCAACATTCACATGCCAACTTGTGCACACTCTTCCACATAGTTTTCATCTTTCTGTATTCAGTTTCCCATGCCCTTGCCATTATCGTTTTTGTCTTGGTTTTGGTTCCTTCCCCAAGTCCCATTCACTTAACTGACATTTCTTCCCTAAAGTATTCAGCATAAGAGATTTGTCTGCTTATATTATCACACAAGTGATTCTTAGTAAGATCTGAATCCTTGAAGCTATTCGCTGCAGAAATGAATCCCAAATAATAATTAAAAAATTACTAAACTTCCATGTCAGTTAACAATTTTTGTCTCCCTTCATGCAGCTTACAGTAAAAAAGGGGGAAAAAAAGGAACTTGAGCTTCTGCAATCTTTGTTGCTCATATGAATGTTACCCTTTCATAAGGCATTTGTCTCCTACCTGATTCAGCTCATGCTCTCTCGTTAAGGATTTTGAAGTTGCCTTCCTTTGGTGTTCAGATGAAAAGAAAGAAGATATGGTGTAGATTACTGTTGTCTTGAGTGAGTTATGTCATGACACATTCTCCTCTACATCTCAACTGAACCAGTGGGAACCACTTGTACGCTGTTTTCTTCTGCTCCAGTTTACAGTCTCTTCCAGCATCAAATCTGCCAGACCTGGAAGCACAAAGAATATGGTATGTTAAACTTTCATTTTAAATTTGCTCTTAGATATCTTTGACTGGCAGTCTCTCCAGAACATATTCTGCTTTTCTGTTTTCTAAATGATTCTGTTTACTGTTGTGGCTAGAAGATGCAGAGCATTGTGACTGGAAAGGATTTATCTGTACTCCTATACTTCAGAATAATGTGTTACTTGCTGCAACACCTGACGTGTTTCTCCAGCCTTTTCCCTGTGAACTGTTTACATATATATGAAACCCTATCAGAAAACCTTCCTTCAGAAACACATAGCTGTATTGTTGCTAAATATTTGAAGAACACCCTAAATCATTATGGGTTGGTGCATGTGCCAGTTGAAATCAGAAGATTAGAATTAGAAAGAAGAAAAGAATTAGAAGATTTCTTCTAAAACCAAGTGTAGATCACAGAGAAAAGAGCAGCTCGCTTGCATGCCCTGGCTGCACTCTTAAAGACATTGCACAAGACAGCATTGCTTCTTGCTCTTATTTAAAAGTCTTTTTATTTGTTCTGCTGCTATAATGGATGCAAGGTTTTACACATGCAAATAGCCAGACACAGCACCAGAATGTAACTCTTTACAGTTAAAATAGCTAACGAATTACAAATTAATTTCAGGAGAAGGAAGAATATAGAAAGAAATGAAGCACAAAGATGATAGGAGCTAGGCTGGCTCTGCAACAACACTTAGGTTCCTAAAAATACTGTAATAGATGAGAGTTCAAAACCTGAGCATTGTAAAAGAATCAAGAGGTCTTTTTTTGAGTTCTTAAGAAACCTACAAACATATTCATGAAGATTTTCAAAGCCCAGATTCACTGCATCTAATTTCAGGCCCCTAAATATACAGCGTTTTTCTCTGTTTGGTGTGTAGCAAGCCAGAACTCTCTCCATCCTCAGAGCCAAGCAGCACCTGGAGAAGGGTCTCTCAGTCTCTCTCTGTCTCTCTCTTCCTCCCCCCTTCCTCTCTTGAATGTCAGTGCAGCCTAGATTAATGACAATAAATTGAGGAACTTGGGCAAGCACCTAAAATTAAGTGTGCAGTGGCTGCATACCAGTTCATGTAGAAAGTTTGTCTCTTCAATCTATGCTGCAATCACAGCTTGTCCATGTCATGCTCTAAGGCTTGGACAGAGTTTATTTTGGTTTCTCACATCTTTAAAAGTTGAATCTAATTAAGTTTTCCTCCTCTTGCATTAAGAGTGTAGCAATTTGGCAGAAAATAACCTCCCACGGTTTCCAGCTGGACCTCAGAGATCAGAGGGACTGGGTGTGTCTAGACTTAATTTCTGATTTGAGCCAATTTAGTACTACTAAATCTAGTCATGTTTCCAGATGCAGCAATACTCTGGGTTGTACTACAAGCCTCATCTCATTCGCAAACAGAGATTCACCAATTGTGGGGATTACTGATTCATGACTATCAGTCTGGTCGAGTTCAGTAAGAACTTTCATGAACACAAATTTGCCAATAGTGCAGTTTATTGGGTAATTGGTAAATACAGTAGACTTGCAAAATACAAACATACAGTGCCATGTAAGTTCTCCCGGTGCAAATCTTACCGAAGAAGCATCCCTAATTTGGAGAAGAGAGAGAAATAAGTCCACATACTTTTCTGTAACATGGCCATTTTCTCATCCTCTGCCAACGAAGATTTCAAAGGCCAATTTATATTTTTTGGGAGAAGTGGAGGTGAGACTGTGGTCAACTATTCTGTTAGTGCTGTCAAGGGGGATAGAGAGCAGCCACTTTATATGTAAATGAGGGATATCGAGACTGACAAAGAGATTACAAAGACTTTGGGTCTTGCTCAAGGAAAGTACAGAATTGTGACATTTTAGCATGACTTCCTCTTCTACCTGGCTGACTGAAGTAAAAGGGTTATCCGTTTCTGCCTGATTATGTGTCACCCTTCAGCATGTCATCATGCCCACAGTAATCCCTTAGCCACAGATCTCATGGAAATCCCTTTACCACATGAATCATGGCATATCTCATGGCTGTAGGCCTTATTCCCACACCTTCCTTGTTTTAAAGGAAGAAAGGCTGCTGGAGTTTGATGTGCAGCAGCTGCCAGTATCGCCTTCTGTGACTGCAGGTCCTGTATCCATGGCTGATGACAGCCAGCACTTCATGGTCTGCCGCGGTGTGCATTGTTAGATGCACAGTAAATGGTACCCATGTGATGGAGCGAGCTGTCCTGCAGTGCAGAGAATCTCTATGCTTTCCCTACCAGCTCTCTGCTATGCTCCATTGGCACTTGCCTTGGCTAGTGATCCTGGCCCTGCGGTCCATTGATCTGCACTAAAACATGGGCATAGGAAGTTGCCGGGATATAATGGGATATTTGGTTAGGATAGACATTATTTGTGTTTTTATTAGTCTTGTGACATACTTCGCATGCAAAATATACTGTGCCTCCTGGGAAAAAAAAAGAAAGGAAATGCCAACATCAGCCTCCTGAAACTTATAAATCTACCTGGCCATTCCTGGCCAGCGTGAGGCAACAAAACCAATTTAGCTGTATGTTTGGCCGGACCCAGTGTGTAGGTGAAATATTGCATTAAACTAATACCTCTGTATTTCCTTGGTTTTAGGTACCTTGTGCAAAGATGTCAAATGCATTGCCATTTACCTTGCTCTTCATATTTCCAATGCTGCTTTCAGGAGCTTGGTTTCCCAAAACGTTACCCTGTGACGTTGAGTCTTCAGAAGGAAGTGTGACAGTGGACTGCACCTATCGGCACCTTAAGGAAGTCCCCAGAGGAATCCCTAGAAACGCTACCAACCTTACCCTGAGTATTAACGATATCCCCCATATTTACCCAACATCCTTTGATCATCTTGAAAACCTCCAGGAGATTGACTTCAGATGCAACTGTGTGCCTGTCAGACTGGGGCCCAAAGATCGTGTGTGCACCAGCAACCTGACGATTGAGAATGGCAGTTTTGCTGCCCTGACAAGATTGAAGTCATTGTATTTGGATGCAAACCAGTTGGTGGAAATACCCCGAGGTCTTCCTGCTGCTTTAACCCTGCTGAGCCTGGAAGCAAACAGTATCTTTTCTATCCAAAAAGCCAACTTGTCAGAGCTAGGAAACATCGAGGTGTTGTATCTTGGACAGAACTGTTACTACCGCAATCCATGCAATGTTTCATTTGAAATTGAGGAAACAGCCTTTCTGGGGCTGAAAAAACTAACAATACTATCCCTGAAGTCCAACAACTTAACACGTATTCCACCCAACTTGTCGTCTACTTTAAAGGAATTGTATATTTACAACAACATGATTCAAGTGATTCAAGACCAGGATTTAAGGGCCCTTGCCAACCTAGAAATTCTCGACCTAAGTGGCAATTGCCCACGTTGCTATAATGCCCCATATCCTTGCATTCCCTGTCCCAACGGCTCGATTGAGATACAGTCAAAGGCTTTTGACTCCTTGGCAAACTTAAGAGTTTTGCGACTTCACAGTAACTCTCTTCAGAGCATCCCCAGCAGCTGGTTTAAGAACACCAAGAAGCTCCAGGAACTTGACCTCTCCCAAAACTTCCTCATGCGGGAGATTGGAGATGCTCAGTTTTTGAGGTTTATCCCCAGCCTTGTGCAGCTTGATCTGTCCTTCAATTTTGAACTGAAGGTGTACTCTCCCTTCTTGAATCTTTCTAAGACATTTTCTTCCCTCTCTAACCTGGAAACCCTGAGGCTCAAGGGTTATGTCTTTAAAGAACTGAGAGCACAAGATCTCCACCCACTGCTCCCTCTTAGGAATCTAACCATGTTGGATCTCGGCACTAATTTTATTAAAGTTGCAGACCTGACAGTGTTTGAAGATTTCCCAGCTCTTAAATTCATTGACCTCTCCGTGAATAAAATCTCTCCTTCTTCAGGGGAAAGCAACTTCTATGGATTTTGCTCTAATCCTGGCATTTCAGTAGAGCAGTACAACAGGCAAGTACAACAAGAGATGCATTATTTCAGGTATGATGTGTATGAGCGAAGTTGCCGTTCCAAGGACAAAGAGGCTTCTTCCTACCAATCTTCAGTTAAGGAAGACTGCCTTAACTATGGAAAAACTCTGGATTTAAGCAGAAACAATGTGTTTTTTGTTAAGGCCTCCGACTTCCTGGGACTTAGCTCCCTCAAATGTCTCAACATGTCAGGCAATGCAATAAGTCAAACTTTAAATGGAAGTGAATTCTCTTACTTGTCTGGATTGAAATATCTGGATTTTTCTAACAACAGGGTTGATTTGCTATACCAAACTGCATTCACAGAACTAAAACTTCTAGAAATTTTAGATCTGAGCAATAATCAAGACTATTTTCAGGCTGAAGGTGTTACTCATGTGCTTAATTTTATTAAAAATTTATCCCATCTGAGGAAGCTGATGATGAATGACAATGACATTTCTACCACTATTGATAGAGGAATGGAAAGTCAATCTCTTCGAATTTTAGAATTCAGAGGAAATCATTTAGATGTTCTGTGGATGGATGGCAATGACAGATACTTGTCCTTCTTCAAGAATCTGACCAGCCTGGAAGAACTGGATATTTCCTTCAACTCACTCCGTTTTTTGCCTCATGGTGTTTTTGAAAAAATGCCTCCCAGTCTCAAGATCCTCAACTTAACAAATAATCAACTGAAGAGTTTCATCTGGGGAAACCTCCCCTCTCTGAGGAACCTAGTAACTCTGGACCTGAGCAATAACCTTCTGACTACTGTTCCCCGAGAACTGTCAAATTGCACTTCATCGCTCCAAGAACTGATGCTCCGAAACAATCGCATTCAGCGGCTCACCAAATATTTTCTCAGACGTGCTTTTCAACTGAGATATTTGGACCTCAGCTCAAACAAGATTGAAATCATTAAGAGATCTAGCTTCCCTGAAAATGTCATTAACAACCTGAAGATGTTACTTTTGCATGGCAATCCTTTTAAGTGCAACTGTGAGGCCGTGTGGTTTGTCTGGTGGATCAATCAGACACACGTGAACATTCCTCTTCTGGCCACAGATGTGACCTGTGCTGGCCCAGGGGCACATAAGGGAAGGAGCGTAGTTTTCTTGGATCTGTATACCTGTGAGCTGGACACGTCGTATTTAATCCTGTATGCCCTGTCAGCTTCAACCATCCTTGCCCTGATGGTGTTCTCCGTGATGAGCCATCTCTACTTCTGGGATGTGTGGTATAGTTACCATTACTGCACTGCCAAGCTGAAGGGCTATCGGCGCTTGTCTTTAGCAGATGAGTGCTACGATGCCTTTATTGCCTATGACAATGAAGATCCAGCTGTGAATGAGTGGGTGCTGCAAGAACTGGTTGAGAGGCTGGAAAACCAAAAAGCCAGGCAGTTCAACTTATGCCTGGAAGGAAGGGACTGGCTCCCAGGACAGCCAGTCTTTGACAACCTTTCCCAGAGCATTCAGCTAAGCAAAAAGACCATTTTTGTGCTGACCAAGAGGTACGTTAAAAGTGGCAGCTTCAAGACAACATTTTACATGGCTCATCAGCGGCTTCTAGATGACAAAATGGATGTCATTATCTTGATATTTCTGGAGAAGGTTTTGCAGAAGTCCCGTTATGTCCGGCTGAGGAAGAGGTTGTGCAGAAGTTCTGTCCTGGAATGGCCAACTAATCCTCAGTCTCAGCCCTACTTCTGGCAGTGTCTGAAAAATGCCATAGCTACGAACAATGTGCTGGCTTACAACAAGCTTCTCCAAGAAACTGCTTAGCTCTACTCTCCCTGTAAATAATATTATGATGCCCAAGATAAAGAGATCCTGAGCAAAAGATCCTGAACTTCATTTGCAGAAACTGTTGATGCATGGAAGATAAACCTTTTTGATTTTATACCCCAAAAATAAATGCACATTTAGTTCCAAATCCAATAATTCACTTTTGCTCTGACAAGTTTGAACAGAAACTGTTGCCAGAGCAGATGTTGGGCTAACATGCACCTTGCTTTGCACTGATCACTTCACAGCAAGGGAAAATGCAAAAATGGGAACATTTGTTAGATCAGGTTCAGTAGGGCTTGCAGGCTGCTGTGTGAAAACAAGGAGGGGGGGCAGGACAACAGAGAGGCAGAGGAATAGGCACAAGGCAGATGGAGGAAATTGAGTAAAGCAAGGAGGAACTGAGCAGAAACAAAGAAAGGAAGGTAAAAAGAAAAAAGAGAAAGTGGAAAAGGTGGTAAGAAAGGAGGAACATGCAGCTATTCTAGAGTATGGTAGAAGTTCAGAAACATTCACTGCTAATTTCCAAATAACTTTTTCTCTCTGCCTTTCACCTCCCTTCTGGACTGTTGGCTGAGCTGGCTCCTCTCTGAAAACTGAGGGCTCCTCTCCAGTGTTGTACTCTCAGTTTGAGGAGTTCAGCTCCTCCATTTCCTCCCAAGTCCTGAGTGACCTCCCCTTCTGTATCAGCTGTGTGTTAGCTGCTCCAGCCAGGGCTGGGGCCTGAGGATGTACCTCCACCTGCCCAGACTTTCTCCAGAAGTAAACCTAGATGGAATTTGGAAGTGCAAAGCATAGAAGATCACTTCACACAAGGAAAGCATCTATCCCACTGTTTCTTTAGCTGTGCTGTGGTGCTCCAGAGCAGCCTTAAGCCTGCCTTTATCTCCTTGTTCCCCAGGCATGTCCCTCTCCCACTGCAGCTGATGGGGCACCACTAAACACTTGAGATAGAAATGGGTCTGACTAGAGACATCCTGAAAAAGGAAAGAAATAATGCTTAGAAACAAAAAACACCTGAGTCTGTTCCCCACTCTGTTTTATAGTACATACTCATTGAACACATGACTGTATTTTAAATGAAACATTTTGTAATTGCAGCCTAGACCTCTGAGCATGGGCAGGTTCTCAGCTTTATGTGATCATGTCTGTCTTGGGAGAAGCAGCACGGTCTCACCTTGCTGGGGACTTCTGTCTGCAGCAGTCTGGGCAGCTTCTCCCTGCTTGCTCAAAGCCCTTTTTCTTTTCTGTCAAATAGTCTTGGTGACAGCTCTGGCTGATGGGGCACCGTCACTGTTAATGGCATTAACCTTTTTTATTTCAGATGTGGCCTGCTTTTTCTCACCTAAGTGTTCTGACTGGTCCTTTCTTTAAATACCTCATTTTTTATTTATTTGTAGGCAACAAGACAGACAAAAAAAAGAAACACAAATAAAGAAAGTGAAACTTTATATAATGATATTACAGATAAGAAGGGTTTCTTTCCTCTCAATTTGTCACAACATTTTTAGTGATTGAATACAAGTAGGAAAAAGATGAGGGCCTGGTTAAAAACTGGGAGTTTTACAGTTATATTTTAATAATGTGTATTTCTGTTGGTTTTGTTTGTGAGCCTAAACAACCTCTACCTCTAAATATGATAACATGAGCTGTAATATGATTCTCTCCTTAAGCTAATGCTTGAAACAGGAACCTCTGTTCCACACTTACACAACATCTCCCTCTGCCTCCCCACAAAATGTCTATTTGTAGCAGATCCCCTTTTTCAGCCTTGTTGATTAGGGCAGGAACACCAGGTCACTTAGCCTTTCTGAGGTTGAGGGGAGAGGTATTTTCTCCTCTTCTGTTGAGGAGAATGAATAGGATGGGTATGAGATGAGTAGATATTGATAAGGTACTAAGGGAGCTGACTAGGAAAGGTATTCTCCTTGATTTGTCACTTGCTAACAAGAAGGCCTCAGGAGTGAAGTGGTGATTGGTGGGCATTTTGGACCATGAAGAAGTTGAATTTAAAATATCTGGTGACAGGAGGAAAATAGCCAGCAAAACTCTGAATGGGAAAAGAGTAGACTTCAGGCTGCTCAGGGAACTCATTTGTAAGGCCCCTTGGGAAAATGGTTTTGAAGATGCCAGGATCTACCAGTGTGGGCACATTGTAAACACCACCTGGTGTTTAAAAAAGCTGGCAAGCTGTAAAATGGAAGGTTTCATCTTTTGGTTTCTAAATATTTTCTTTCATTTTACAAGCTAAGTTCTAGTGGTATTGTCTTAGCTGTGTGGTTTATCTATGTCATACTACCCATAATAATATCTGCAACTCTGGTATCATATATCTTCTCAGTATTTTATTAACATTCCACAAGAGTGAGAACGTCTGGAAGTATGGTTTCTTGAAATCATGTATGCATAATCTTGTCTTTTCCTACAGGCAGAGTAGTTTTCAACGAAAGAGCAAAACTGTCAATGAGTCCTTTGTGAATATGTCTCCTTTTACTCCCCTAATTTTTTATGCTTTTGCTTAGCTAACTGAAGAAATAATAGAAATCTGATTCCTAACTGATCTCCCACAGTGACAAATTGCTTTCAGTGCAGAAGAGCAAAGGAAGATTTCCTGAAACATGGAACACGAGAAGTTTTAGCTTATATTCTTGTTTTATTGTTTGTAGATGAGTCTTTGCCATAATTTACACAGAATATTTGAGGTTCACAAGTCTATATGGAAGGATTATATTCATACAAGATTATGCTCTTAAACATTGCAGCTGAATCTTGCATTCTGTTCATAATAAAATTTCTTTACCTAATTCCCTTAGTCTAAGACTTACTTTTAGTTCTAGTATTAATTTAGGAAAAACTTAATCACTAAGCTGTGTTCTTGTTTATCTACCCTGAACTTCCATTCATGATGTGAAAGAATGAACTTCCAAAGTAAGAATTTTATTGACACTAGCTCCTTTGGAAAAAAAAAAAGTCAAACTACTTCCCTGTAGTTTCTCACCTTCCATGTTCCTCTCAGCATCACGATGACAGAGTGTGTTTTAGTGTCCTAAAACCCATCTCAGGCAGCAGCGGCATCAGCTCATCAAAATCACATAGCTTGATTATTGGTCTTTGAAAATCAACCAGAAATTTGGGCTGCTGCAAGAAGGAGAAGTGATGTACAGCCTGTACTTAATGCCAGAAAACTTATACAGCAGTGTGTCAAAGGAGTGATGAAAAAGGGAGCAGCAGCTAGTGGCTTTAGCTTCCACCCTTGAAATATCACTGAAACCACCTCTTCTGTTATTCCACTCTGGGTGTATTTTGCAATTATACACAAGACCCATTCTAGCATCTGGCACAAGAAAAGAAGAAGCCCCTCATGTGGGTGATAAGTTGTGTAATATTTATCTTCCACCCTATACATCCTATTTTCTCACGATCCAAGTAAGAAAAAGAATCATGTTAAAAGCATGGGCAGTGTTTCCTTAACACATTTTTAAGGGCCAGGAACAATGTCCATAAGATACTCCTCAGACACAGTTGCCTCATGCATTTAAAGAGTAAATCAAGGACAACAGATTCCCTCTTAGTACTGCTTCCTCCCAGACACTCTTCTTCAGCTTCTCATGGATGATTGTGAATAACAAATACCAAACTAATTAATAAATCTCACAGAAAGACTGTGGTTTACGTATTGAAAGGGAAAAAAAAACCGCCAGGAAATGGCACTTCTGAAGCAAGCTAAATATATAACTAGCTCTGAAGAAAGAGGAACCTAAGAGCACAAAAGAAATGTATTTTCTCAAAGGAGTATTCTATTGTTAGGAACAAAAAAATTAATTGACGATCCCAGTCTGGCACTGTTCTTATAAATTGTCTTATATTAGTGATTTTACACATAATGAGTGAATGTATATTGAGAAAATATTTCATTCTCTTGGATAGGACAATTCTTATTTTCCAAAAGAAAAATAAAAGATCTCCTTTTCTAGTGTCTCATGGAAAGGCACTTCAAATAACAGGACTGGAGGAGCAATAAGAGTAAAGAGCAGATGCTCCACTTGCCCACTCTGTGGGCAGCTGACCTGTGAACCAGAATTAAGAGGGAGATGCTCAGAGTCCCATAACCCAAATCCTGCCACAAGGAGCTCCTTCTTAACTAAGAGGAGCCAGGCTGTCCCCAGGGAGTCCCAGGGGAGATGCCCTTCCTTCTGTATGATTCTGCACTTAGGGTTGAGGGAATGGTGCTAGAAAAGGATAGTGTGAATGCTTCCACCTTGTCCAGATCTCTAGTTTAGACTGTCCTTTCATGAGACAGCCTGCTGCCGACTCACAAATGCTATCTAATATTGTTTCATAGGGAAAAATAAAGCTCACAGCTCTGACCTCCAGGCTCAGCCATTTTCTCATGCCTACCTACACAGATATTTCTGATTCTGTTGCAGGACAAAGGGCTCAGACAGAACTTTAATAACAAACTTGACACAATAGAGCCTAAGCCTCATTGGCAATCCTCCTAACTAGTCCTCTTTGGCTGGAGGTAGGGATTACATTTCACTGAGTGCAAGCTTGAGAAAGATGACCAGAGACAGTGATTGAAGGACCAGGGAAATTCTACAGACCCAAAGACCACTTAGATGAAAGATGAACTAATCAGGATAACACGCAAAGGGCACTTGTGAAAACACCTCATTGCCTTGTGAATTTATTAGGTTCTTTCCCTCTCATTTCCAAGTCTTCCCCTAATTGTCCTTAACTTTGATTTGTTGTGATTTCTTATATACTGAATATTGTGCAGGGGAAAAAAGTCTAAAATTATATTAACCCCTATTCCTAAATTCCTGATAACTGCAATAATTTACAACTTCTCTCTCCTTCTCTCCCTCTCCCTCCGTGTCTTGTCTTTCCATGCCAATATGTCATCATGTCTACAGCAAAACACAATAGCTATTGCACCTTAGTTATACAATGCAACTGTTTTTCAGGAGGAGAATTTGAAAATTTCTTGTAGTATAACTGAATGGAAAATGCATGTTGGATGAACGAAACAATACAAATTGGAGCATGAGATGAAGGGGTTGAGTGCACCCTTGGCAAATTTGCAGATGACACCAGGGTGAGTGGTGTGGTTGGTGCCAGGTGCTGCATCTGAATCAGGGCAACCCCCTGTATCAATAGAGGTTGGGGAATGAACAGATCGAGAGCAGTCCTGCCCAGATGGACTTGGGGGGCTGTGATTGAGAGGCTGAATATGACCTGGCAATGTGGACTTGTAGCCTAGAAAGCCAAATGTGTTCTGGGCTGCATCAAAAGCAGCATGGTCAGCAGGGCGAGGAAGGAGATTTGGCCCCTCTGCTCTGCTCTGATAGAACTGGGATTGTTCAGCCTGGAGAAGAGAGAGCTTTGGGGTGACCTAATTGTGGCCTTCCAGGACCTGAAGGGAGCCTAAAAGAAAGATGGAGAGGGACTTTTTATAAGGGTGTGTAGTGACAGGACAAGGGGTAATGGCTTCAAACTGAAAGAGAGCATATTTATTTTAGATGTTAGGAAGAAATGCTTTCTGTGAGGGGGTTGAGGCACAGGAACAGGTTGCCCAGAGAAGTTAAGGATGCCCCATCCCTGGAAGTGTTCGAGGCCAGATTGGATGAGGCCCTGAGCAACCTGGTCTAGTGGAAGGTGTCCCTGCCCATGGCAGGGGTGTTGGAACTAGTTGATCTTTAAGGCCTCTTCCAACTCAAGCCATTCTGTTCTATGATTGGAACACTGGAATCTGAGATTGTTGTATTCAGTTCTCAAGGAAGAGTATTGTTGAGAAAGTTAGTTCTTCCTGAATCCTCACGTTCCTCTGCCTGCTCATCACCACATGCCCACCCACACATCACATGGACATAATGATTTTACTTCTTATTTTTCATAACACATTTTATTGTTCTCCTCTCTTATTTCACTTTCACTTCCCATTTTATGGGGAAATTTTTCTGCAGAGCAAACAAACTGACTCAACACTAATCTCAAATATCTATATTCTCTTTAGTCATTATGTTTTGTTTTCATTTTATATGACAAAATAGCTCATGCTAGCTATCTAGTATGAGATATTTTGCATTAAATAAAAGCATATCCAGGAAACACTTCATGCCATTCTACAATGATGCTGAAGACACACACCTGTATTGCATATTCAGACCATTTCTTCATCTCACTCCAGTAAAACCACTGTATTAGCTGCCAGTATTGCTTTGTCATTTTTACAAGTAAACAGCTATCTCCTTCAGCATAAATTCATATTGAATCTTTTTTTTTTCTTAATTATGTTAGTGGTTTGAATAATTTTTCATTTGCATGGTTAGGTGTCACAGTGTCATGTAGAAATACCTATGCTAGAGAATTGTGTTATGTTTCAGGTTTGTTGCTGCCTGTGATCCAGATGTTAAAGTAAATAAATTTTGAATTATCAGTGTAGAGGATTTAATGACATTTTCATCACTGAAGTTTGTCCTTCAGGCTGATTTTTAACCTACTGGAGAGGATTTGAAGGCTTGTAACAGCTAATGCCAACACTTTCTACAGGTTTTATTCATGTGAAGGTGTTTGCTCTGAAGCAAATGACCAGAGTGCAATCTAATTTCACCTTGGTCACTTTAATACAGATTATAAGCATAGTGCTTGGTCTGCAATACAGGATTAATACCTTATTTTAATATGTGAAAAGTAGAATCAACAAGCTGTGAATTCAAATCAGGCCATGGGAGGACTAGAGAAAGAGTGCATCTTAAAATCATGACTTTTTGAGAGGATTTTAGCAGTTTTGAGAAAATTTAGATTTTTTTACTGGACTGAAATTGGTATATTAATTGCAAAGAATGTAATCAGGAGAGGTCTTCAGTTTATGTATAGATTAAATGCAATTTTCTCAAGTTTAAAAAGGTTGAAGGAACTACATCTTAATGACAATGATTAATGGAGACAGTACCTAGATGTCTTCCACCTACTTTAGCCCATAAGGGCTCATATTGATCAGCATCTTTTCCATTACAACATCTCCTCAGTCTTGAAGGAAATTGGTGGGGGTTAGAATTGGGACTTTAGTGAACCCTATGGAAAATATCTTTCTGCAGAACTTGGGGCTATTCTGCTCCCACCAACCCAACGATGTTGTTACAGTCCTGCAGTAACCTGACCTGGGTGCAATCCTCCCTGCCTGTACCTCCACAGCACCTTGGTCTGAGTCAGTGCCTCAATTGCACTTCTCCACTTGAACTTTGCTCTGGAAAATCTCATGTTCAAATGCATCCTTAAGAAAGCAGACTTTAATTCTGACTCCACAAAATACCTGCTGTATGCTTTCAAAAACTGCTAGAGCTGTGAGCGAATCCTTTTGCATCTGATTTCCTCAGGCAGGTCATAGCCTCTGGAGAGGTTGTACAGAGTTAATCTGCTCTGAAAGAGCAGGATTTATCTTACAATTACCAGAGGCAAATCCAGTCTTGGTATTGAAAGCACTCTCAACACTTATAATCCCTAAAATCATTGTACATAGAGGAAGTTATCACTGTTGTTATTAACATTATATGTCAAAGAGTAAACCCAAGAATGCACAAACTTCTATTTACTCTCAGAAAGCTAAATGTTCTTGATCAAGGTCCAAACTTTAGAAAAGCTGACATGTCTGCTTTTGAGTAATTTAATAACATTGTAGATCTATCGCTGAAAGAACATTAGATGTTTGCACAAAGGAAACTGTATTTTTTTCTTAAGCATGTGAAGAAAAGACAATTTGACGGATTACCTTTGCAGCCAGAAGTAGAAAACCAAGTCATGTGCATCACTAACGTGTTCTGATCAGACTTTCTCCAGCCAGTTCTCCTCTGCAAGTAGAGATGGTGCTGGAAATAGGGCTTCAGTCACATTAGTGACATTGTGGGTAAGAGTTCATAGCAATGAGCTTGGTGCAGACATTGGATCTGATGCAGAGCAGTTCTGTACACAATTTAACCATCACAGCTTTAAGCTCTTTTGAATCCAAAATTATCTCTTCACCTTTGCAGACCAATCATGAACCACTACACTAGCTTTCAATTTATCATCCTTTTCTCTCTTCAACACTACGATTGTAAAATAATTGACTCCTGTTTCTTAGTTTTTGATTCCATCTACTTTTTAATCTTTTTTTTGCTGCCCAATTCAGACTTGTCCAATCACATACCCTTAAAAATAGAACCAACCGACCAACAAAACAAAACCAAAAAAAAAACCAAAAACTTGTCCCCTTATTTATTCTGCAGGTGACTTGATACAGTTATGTTTTAATTAATATATTTGGTTTTGTGCCTAGGACAGCTAGAGGAGATTTTGACATTACTCCTTGTCATCAGGCATGCATGTTTATTCCTTTTCCAACATGTTGGAATATTTCACTATAGGTTTAAATACTTTGTAAAAGATGTAGTGGTGTTTTAAAGATATGAACTGAACAATTCTATCAGTGTTTTACAACAAAAGTTTTCTTTTTGTATTAAACAGATACTGTCAAAATCAGAAGGACAAGTATTCAATTTCCCATGCATTGCTGCTAACATTTCCATCCTTTTTTTGCAATGCCTTGAGAGAACAATTCAAATCACAGAAACAGAGACAGAAAAGGGCAGCAAAGAAGTGTGCAACATTAATCTAAATAGAATCCTAATAAAGTCAAATAGTAATTGCTCTGTGACTACAACAGCTTTGAATCAGATCCTTAGGGGTAGCTTCAAAACGTAATGCAGGTGCCAGCACTTTCGTGGATCCCTCTTGATACCTATCTGCACATTTAGATAGCTGAATAGTAGTGAAATTCTGCACTATTAGATATCCTTATGTCTCAGACAAGGTCAGATGTATCTACTACTGCAGTCTGTGTTACAACTTTCTGAAGCTATTGGGCACCAGCGCTTTACATAAAGTGATTATGAGAAGTCATTAAATTCTTCCCTGAAAGTCAGAAGGCAAATAGGGCTCTTGAACCACCCATCACTATTTCTACATGAAAGGCAAACGCAGCTCAGGAACTTCAAAGTACTTGGAAATAGAAATTTTGTTGAGCACAGTCCTACACAGGCAGGCGTCTCTGCTCGCGTGAGTGGGAGATGATGGGGAGGGAGAGAGCTGGGTGGTGTGAGAAAGCCTGTAGGACAAGCCTACAAAAGCAGCAAGGGCAGCATTGTGGGATGGGGAAAGGCCAGCAAGAGTTTTTGCGGTTCCAGGCCAAGAGAACCCTTGTGCTAAGAAAATAAAAATATTTACAGTGGCTGAGGCAATAACTTGTCCATTCTTATGAACAAAAGCTTGCAGAGCAATCAGAATAAGAAAAATGCTGGACTCAAACCTCAGGTTTTCCCATTATTTGGAGTATTCTACAAAACTTTAATGTCTGGCTAGCTGTTTGGATTAAGATTTGCATGCATTGTGCCAATGTAGTGTCTATTTGTCCCATCCATTCCTTTTCTAGCAGCTGTTGTGTCTTTATCTGTGATACAGTTACAGTACACTTCCTTACTTTTTTCTGAATCACTTTGGAGATCAGCTATTGCTATTTCATTTTAGTCTTGGTGCTCTTTATACAGTTAATCTGTCCAGTTCCTAGATCTTTACTGAAACATTTGCTTTCAAGCTCATTTGACACGTGCTTCTGCCTTCGGTGTGTTCCCAACATCTGCATTCGAACAGAGGACATGGAGGCATGTTCTGAGATCTACACTTTGGTCTGTAGTACTGTCTTCTCTTCATGGAAACTCCCTGGCCATATCCTGAATGCATAGGAGGAGAAAAGATTTGGGTACACACAACATCTGCACACTGCTGGGTTCCCACTGTGAGGAACTCTGAAACTGCAGACAGATGGGGAAGATTGGTGCCCTCCAGCAGGTGCCAGACCTGGGAGGGAAAAGTACATGGTACATTCTGAAGCACATCTTTTCCTTGCTCTAGGGCCAACTGGGACACATATGGTCTAGATTATTGGTGATGAAAATTTGTTTAAACTGCTGAAGGCCAGGTACTGCTTTGGTACTTGATGACATTCTTTGCTTAGGGTGTCTGCCCTTGCTTGGCATCCTCCTGTGAGTTAGAGGTCATTATCTTCATGTCATTGTCCCCTACTGTGATACAGTGGGAGCAGTTGCTCAGTAGGTTCATTTTTGGAGGATTTTTTGTTGTTGGTATCTTTGTCTATTTTTGTAGAGAGGGACAGTCTTTAAAGCTTTTGTCTATGCTTGTAATTTAGAAGGCTAGACCTGACAGTATCATTTTGGTATTCTGGTACAGTGTTTTTCTGGCTTGCCATACTTATTTCATATAATTTTAATTCTTTTTTATTGTAATAAAGTTAGTGACTGACAGTGGGATTTTGAATGAGTGTATGTTTGACAGGAGAGTTTCATTAGCCTATTTATGCAAGTTCCCATTTACTTTAACTGTTCAAGCAGAACCTTGGCATAAAACTTTGATGAGGTTCATGATTTTTGTTGGCATGCAATAGACCTTCAAGATGTTCCAAAGTGAATTGCACTGGCATCTGTCAAATGCTTCCATAAGCCCAGATAAATTTAAGTCTCTAAATACTGTTTGAAATCTGCCCCTAATTGAACTAGCTCCACAGTTTCTGGATTTTAAACCTGCTGTCAGGTTTTTTCTTGATTTAAAACCTGCCATATTTAAGGGCATACAATGACTGCACTGGTTGGACAATCATTTCTATTTTCATCCCATAGCTCATGTCCATATAACCCGGGATCACCTATGAATTGCAGATGGATGGGTCACATGAAATCAGAGGCATTTCCTGCTTTAGCCTGGCATATACTTTCCCCAATCCAAATGACGAGTACTTATCAATATAGGAAAGAGAAGACAAACTCAGAAATTTTAATGACACCTTATTTTGTAGCATAATTTGCAATACTAACCCCAAACCCAGAAAAAATGCAGAAGTAAGCTCAAGATAAAAATCTCTTACATTCCTTTTTATTTTCTGCTTGGGTAAAGCATGGCTGCTGAGACACTTCTGTTGCCATAAACATGCCCCTCACATAATGCAATCCTTAAACCCATTTTCATCCAACTGTAGCTCATGTTCAAACCTGTCTGATTACATCAGCAATAACAATATTTTTTAAGAGTATGAAAATACTATCCTGTGCCCATTGAAAGCAGATAAGTGCTAAGACTCCTCCCATCAGAATGCAAATACAGTGGAACTGCTCTGAGATTCTGCTTCGTTGTGACTTCCCTAATGTTCTCTGAACTGAAAACATATGGGAATGAGCTTGGTTACCATAGCAGCTGAGTATTTGGTTAAGTATTCAGAATTTCTATCTGCACATCAGGTTTATTAACTTTGTTCAGTAAACTAGAAGATGCTGAAGATAAAAATTTGAATGAATGAAAACATTTTATTGTGACAATTTTGAAATTGAACATTCCAATTTTTCATCTTGAAAATGTCTGTACAGAATGGGAAAGTAAACAACTCCTGAATTGCTGTTACCATTCCAGTAAATATGTCGTATTAGATTACTTGGTGCAAAGGAAAGCAGAAGTAGCTGTTCAGGAACAATTCCAAATATCTGTACCCTTCGCTTCTGAGAGCTGAGTGCTGATGCACACATATGCAGAGGAAGGAACTGCATTCTGGTCCCCACGACTCAACTATCTCATTGGCTCTGTTACTGACTTCAAATGCTAAGCCTGAACTGAAATAAGGGGAAGTGGATAATTTTCTACCTTTACTAAACCAAGTAGCAAGTTTGAATCACCCAGAATACCATTTTGGTGAAAAAAACTCCGACTGCTCAAATAGATAAGTCTGCACTTCTACATGAAATTTTAAATAACTTAATGTATGTTAATGATTTTTTTTGGGCAACTGTTATTCTTCTTTTAGGAAAATAAAAGTGTACCATCCCACAAAGAACAGCACTGCTCACTCCTTGCCATTCACACAGAGGTTGGAATCGCCAAGTGTGACAAACCATCTGAAGAATGATTTGCCCAGAACAGCACTTCCTCCTTAAGACAGCTCTGCAATTGTCATATGGGAAAGATGTTGTAGCCAGGAAAAAAAAAAAAAAAAAAAAAAAAAAAAAAAAAAAAAAAAAGAGAAGTCTACCACCACACTACTCTCCTAAAATGCAAAGTGCACCAAGTGCATAGAAGCAAAGAGAAAAAAAACATGACACTGCAGAGATTCTTGGTTCTTGATGACCTCGGAGAGGAGTTCATCACAGAGATGGTCTGTCAGTTGAGGCAATGTACGTTCCTGCATAAGATTTCTTTCATTCAAAATCTGAGATGCCAGAGGTGCATTTGAGAGCGGGGAGAGATTATTTTGGATCTCTTTGCTGAATTTGTTGCTTACATTACCTCTGCAGTTTAAATGCCCACTCATTATGCTGCTCCCTCTGAAAAGTAAATTTACATACCTTGAAAATACTTTCAAGTATTTGAGCCCAAAACATGATCCTTTAAATCACCTCAGATTCCTCTTGCAAATCTTGACTCATATTCCTCTTGCAAAAGATTACAAACATTAATATTGTTTGAAATATTATTCAATTCTTCTATCTGTTAATAGAAAGAGCTGCAATTTCTGTTATAAAACTCTCTAAACAAAGTTCTGTTTTCTAGCTCTTTAACAAGACTAAAATATTTGAATATTTTATGTTTATTATGCTGAATATGGAGTGTTATCTCATTAAGTCCATCAGAGTTTTTAAACTTCTGATTTCAATCTCAACAAACCCAAGTACTCAGAATGCATCCCAGTATTTCAGGTGTTTCTAATCATGGCATCAATAACTATCCCAAAATAATTTCACTCTGTCTCCACCGAAGCAGGTAACACAATGTGGAAGTCCCCTTGGTACATACAGTTCCAGAATGTTTTGAACTTTCTTGAACAGGCTTCGGAGAAAGTCCTAACAAGCTATTTCTGACTGATGTCCAGTTCAGCTAAATGAAATACCATGTTCTTGAACATAAAGGAATAAGGTAAAGCTTAAAATATTCCACTGGAGACAATAACTTAATTATTGCTCTGCTTCAGCAATTTGTGTCCAGCAGATAGACATCATTCCCCAGACTAGGCATGCTACACGCAGCTGAACATTTTTAGGGCAAGAAGCCACTAATATGCCCATTTGTTGTCACAGGCTGTATCTGCAACAGCACATTTCTTTAGATATAGAGTGACTACAACTGAAAGCAACTCTCCCCTTTGTCTGACCAGCTGTGCTTTGGTTCATCATGTGAACCATGATTTTGGTTCACATGATGGAACACATCCTCTGGATTCATCTTAGCTGAAACAAAGCTGTAGGACATTATGCAGAAGCACAGCTAATGGCCATTCATTCAGTCTAAGGACCAGACTATGACATCTCTCTAAAATGAATCACCATGAAAACATATAATGTGGACAGTGAGCCCTCACCACCAGCTGTTTTGCCCTCCAAATCTTTCCTCTTGGGTCAGACTACGTGCTGATGTGACCAACTGGTCAGTATAAGCAATGTTAAACACTGCTCACAGAACCAGCCCAGGATATTTGTTCCTTTAATGCCATTTCTTTAACCTTGGGAGAGGAAAACTTATTAAACCCATAAACAACTAGAATCCATGATATTTATAAAGTAGCTAACAGTTTTTCTTGTGACCTTTTCATAACTGCATGCTTTGTGTAATTAAAAATGATCTAGAATGTGATTATTAGAGCTATAGGACAAAATTATCATATTACTGGTTTTATTAATGGGCCATTTATCCAGCTGTTCTCTCTTGAGAAAATCTGTTCAGACTGTTTTTCCCTTGAAATAAAATGTCTGCATCCAAGACTATTGTTCTGCTTGCTCTTCATGATCCTCATGGACCAGAAACCTTTTATTACCCCAGAAAACTACCATGTATTTTAGAAGCAGAAATCATCCTTTTCTTTATAGTCTTTCACTGAAGCTTGAAGATTTTAATAATAAGCAGAAATAAATGATAATGCAGTCACTTTGATATTTGCTTATATTCATACCCAGGCAGTTTGTGATGACATCTTTCAGAAGTTCACAAGTCTTAAAGAATAACCTTAATCATAATGTCAGGGCATTCCTATCTCTTTTTTTTTTTTTCCTTCCTTCAGCTTAACAGAATTAGGGAAATTACATCTCAGTAACAAGATGCACAAAGTATCAAGGATTTTCATCTTTCATTGCATCACTAGGACTAAATGTCAGCAGTGCTGTTCCCACTACCAGGAGTTTGCTCTGACAATTCTATTTACAGACTATTTATATTCTATTTATTGCTCTTACAGAACTGTATGAGCAAGAACTGCTACTAAAGCAGTTAAATCCTCATGGAAAAAAAAAATTTGATTCAGGAAATAGGGCTTTTGCAGGTCTCGCTGATGGAAACGTTATTTCTTCTCCAGCAGCTTTACCAGAGTATCTCTCCATCTGTTCTCCACAGGAACTGAATGTTACCTCTGCTTAACTAAATAAAGAGCATTCGTAGATGGGATTTAAATATACTGTTTAATATGGAATTTCTTCATTCAAGCAGGCATTATCTGAGGTGGTATAATGCTCATTTTGTATGTGAGCCCTGCATGGGTAACACTTCAATCCAAACACTTGCTGGATTAGCAAAACCTTTAACAAATTAAACACTTGAATTATTACCAGTCCTTCCCAACTGTTGTATCTGCCATCTGTTTTCATAGCTTGCCCCATTGAACTGTTGTACAACTTACATTTAATTATTTCAGGCAAGAAACAGCTTTTGAAAAATTCTTGCAGAGTTTGACCTTTCTGGATGAAGTTACTTTTGAATTTTGAGAAAAAAATTTGGCTGATGGTATTCAAACCTTTCAGTCTTTTTCTTCTCTAGTACTTCAAAACGATAATATCTTCCATGTTATGTTTGAAGACCTATCTGACAATCACTCAAAAACTGTTTCCCTAAAATAGTCAGCTTTTCTTTTTTTTCTGGCATAAACTTTATAAAACAACCTAACTTCATTATTTTTCAAAGTGTTAATAATCTCACAGAAATTAATTCACAAGGTGCCACCTTTAGGACAAGATAAGACTGGTCTGTTAGACTGAATTGGTGAAAACATGACTATTTGACCCTTCCGTGCACTTGCTAGGACAAAAGCATGGAGTATTTATTTTAACTGCTCTCAGACCCCAGAGTACCTGACCTAGAAAAACACTGGATCTGAGCTTCAAAAGCCTCACATTCATTAACTCACATCAGTTTAAACTCAGATCACCTAATAAGCTTTGGGGAAATTACCTGATTGAATTTGTCTATGAATTTCAATAGTCAGGCTGTGTATGGCACTCAATTCAATCTATGTGATTTCATATATTTAAATCTGTCTATCAAACAGTATATTGGATTTTACTTTTACTTTTGCAGTACAAAAATATTAAAAACCTAGAACTACTCGAGTTGAGTGACAACAGGCAGGATACACATCTCAGCTGCCATTTACTGAAAATCTTCCTTCCGTGAAGGTTTTTAGCTCATGTTGGAATGCATTTTCTACATGTAGAGACTGCCATCTAAGCAGCATCTAATCCTCCTGAGATAACAGTGTGCTAACTAAAGTTATAGATACGAGAAAGACATGCATTTTTAAAGAATACCCATAACCTAACACATCTTGGTATATCCCACATTGAACAGGTAACAATCCCCACTGAAGCATTCTTACTGTGCTAGGCATGAGGAGCAACAAAGTGAAAGCATTTGTCTTAACACCCTTCAGTGCATTTACTCGTGTCAAGCCCAATGAGCAGAGTTTTGGCTTTATTGGCTGCTGCTGCTTCTCCCAGAGATTCCTAGCTCACTTCACTGATAAGGCTTAACGGGATTTCAGAGATTTATGCAGGATGTGCTGTTGGAATAGGATGTCCTTGGCACCTTGAGCTGAGTTTCTGCATGCTAACAGAGCCAGTCACCCTGCGGGGCTTGAAAAGACACGGACGGAAAAGGCAAATGGACAAAATTATGACCGCATCAGATAGACACAGCCTGCTACCCCCTTTATACCACAGGCAACAACAACCACCTGAACACCAGGCCAGGATGGTCCTACAAGGCAGTCTATTGCACATGGAGGAGATAATGGTCCATGTGCAGGTGCCCTGAGCGGAGCAGGCCTGTGCTGAGCCCTGCTGTACTACAGATGACTTGGCTTTGAGGGCTGTGCTGTGCTGCCCACATCCCTTACTGTACAGTAAGTGCAGCCAGCTCGTCAAAACTGAAGAAGAGCCCATAGGCAGCACCCATTTGTCACTAGCCGTGATGCCAAAAGTATGTTCCTGACTTTACCTTGAAGTGAAGCAGCATGTTTTCCTACAAACATTTCTTTTTTTCCACAGTAAATATGACAAATAGAATTGCTTTGCTTCTAAGAAAACCCTGTTGAAACTGAAGATGGCAGAGCTGGTGGACCTCATCACAAATGGGAATTCTCCACAGTGTGCCATGGCATAGCCAGAGGTCTATCCTGTATTGTATCAGTGGGGGCTCCCAGCATCAGAGTGGGCATAAGACCTCTTATAAGACCATAATAACTTGCTATCCCTTTTGTGGGATATTAATAACATGGTTAACTTTCCTGATAGTGCTTTTTGCCTTTCTTCCTGGGTTTGAAAAAGATTCAGCACCTCCTGCTGCCAAAGAGACACTATCTGAGCTGGTCTGTATCAGCTTCATGGGATTTCCTGCTTACTGTTATTAGCATTATTTTGACAGAAATCACAAAACATTTCCTGGGATGCCTGTTCTGTCTACTGCTCCTGCCCAGAAAAGGGCCTGGCTGTGTGTTCATGGCCACACAAAAAACTCCTGATGACACAGGTATTGTGCAGGACACCCAAGAGGCAGTGCTGACTGGGCAGAAAGCACCAAGCTTCATCCATCTTCAATCCTGCCTGGACGGAATGGGAAGAAATGGGTCCTGCTGTGCCTAGAGGGAAGGTCCTGGGGCCCAGGTACAGCTGGCCAGCAGCTGGGTACAGCATGTCCAGGCAAAAAAAAAGGCAATGCTTGCCCAACGTTTGGGACAACAATGACAGATGCTGCTTACCAGATATGCAGAGAAAGGCATTCGTTCTCTTAAAGTACAAAGAAATTTCTGCTTTTAAGAATGTTTACTGCGTATGTGTAGGACATTTTTTGGCTCATTCTGTGACCCAAGTGTGTGGCGGTCCGCCCCATGCTGCCTCAGTCTTCCAGGCTGGCGCTGCCTCTCTAGGGAGGAGCCCTGCCGTGGGAGGACCTTGGGGGTTGGAGTGCCTGGGTCCGCCCCTGGATCTAGAGGGGAAGGCGTGCCCAGGGCTTGGGATCCGCCCACCCTTCCAGCACCTTCTTTGCCGTTAGTGTTGTCATTGGTTAATTTGAACTGTACTCCTCCCTCTTATGTAATGATTGGTTCATGTATGCTTGTCTCCTCCCTCACCCTCCTTCCCTATTGGTTGTTCCTTAACCAACTGCACCCCTGCAGTCACTGCCCTTCTCCCTGCATCTCTCGCAGGTGCACGAGGGTCAAGCAGCCCTTCCTTCTGCACTTCTTGTGGTGTTAGGAGGATCGGTCGCGCTCTTCCCCTGCTCTCCCTCCCGAACACCTCTACCCCTTACCCTGAATAAAGGAGAGCATGGGGGAGAACAACTCCCAACAGCCTTTTGCCTGCCAGTGTCGCCTTTTCCCACAGACACAGCAACGCGTGTTTAGTTTTCGGAAGACTACGCAGGTGTACTTTCCAGGTCTCTCCACCCTTTGCCTTAATCATTTGTGCAATGTAGATAATGGGAGTTGCTTTGCAAATCATTTTGCATCTATAAAGTGCTTTGAGATAACGAGATGAAAGACACAGGGAGCCTCATCTTGCCAAAAGGAGATCTGTCAGGATCTCCCAGAACAGTGCCCTGTTAATATTCAAGCAACTGAGATATTGCTATTGAACATTTCAAGTGATTATGTCCTTCTCACACTGGCTGCAAGCAATTATTGAGATCATTTTCCCAGATTTTCTCTCCCTGCAGACTTTGGTATTCAGCCGGATCAGTTTTTGTCTGTCTCTCTTCCTTTGGTAAAGCTGTCATAGAATTTGGCTTAGAGATACCCAGGCACAAAAATAGTTAATGACTTCCAGCCCACCTGAGGGGAATCCTCCAAGGCACCTAGGCATATAAGCCTCAAAAGACAAAGATCTGTAAGGCTGCAGCCACCTGTGGGAGATAATTCACAGCCTTCAGCCAGGTTTCTCTTACCAGGCATGGAACAGAGAAAGGCAACTTAAGGTGGAGTTCCACTCAGGCAGCACATTGAGGGGAGGAATCCCTATGCCAAGCAGTAGGAGATGTGCCCTAGGAGACAGAAATGCTGCAATCCTGTCCTGCCATTTATACATCTAACCACCAGTCTGAGCAGATGATGGTGTGTTTATGTCTATTGAGCTGAATACAACAGGCCTATGATTAATCCTTCTCCTCCTGTCAGTGGCAAAAAACAATGAAAAATTTTTTACTTCTTTTCTGATTGGAGGGTGGGGTTATGGTTAGTGAATTACAGGTAATCCAGAGTGTGGGGTTTTTCCATATTTAGTTCTTGGTCTTTTTCTCAGAACCTGTTGTAGATCCTATGAATTCTGAATTTGTCCTTAAGTTCGCAGTTGTGCCTAGCAAAATGGAAGAGAGGTTTTTAACAAAACTTAGAGGTTTTGTTCAAATTCACGCTGAAATCTGAGTGCAGCTTGCCTCACAGAGTAACAAATTATTGCTCTGATTATAAGGGAGGGAAGGAAACAAATATTCACAGCAGAAAAACCTTGCACATGCCCTACTTTCAGGGCAGTCCTGGAGTATTTCACACAGTTTTTGGATGTGAGGTATTTAAACACCTGGAAGTTGGACAGTTGTGTCTCTCTATCCTTTATAAGGCTTTTCTAAACATCTCAGTGAGAGGCATCCTTGCTGATGGACTCACTAAAGATACAGTCATTTTCAGAGTCAGTGCTGTGAAAATAACTTCATTATTATTATGAAGATCTAACATCTTCATAACATCAAACATAATCATAAGCACTATCATTTCCCAAATGCCACTAAAATCAAAACCGGAACAAGTTTCAGCCATATAAGCATCTGAGCACTTGCTTTCTCTTAATAGCTTGTCCAGGGGAAGGAAAAGAAAAGGAGCTGTTAAAGCTCCCTGAGGCTGGAGGGAACAAATTACGCAGCAGTAATTATCAAAAAGCTACAGGATTTGTACATAAAATAAATAAAAGTTATTTATACTTTTATTTATAATATTTATTATGGACATTTCAAAGTCATGCTTATCTTATTTATTATCTTATTGTCAGCATTACCTTGGAGAATAATATTTTAAACAATCAGTGAAGTTTCTAGAGGTGTCCATTGCAAACCCTATTTTTAAGACCAATAAGAGCAATAGACATAAATGTTCCATACATGATAAAAGCTTGGGACTGGAGTTTATGGTGCCATATGTATATATATATATACACACATATATATATATATATATATATGTACATAAATATTTAAGCTACTAAGCAGAAAGCATGGAGATGTGTGGGCACCATGCTCACACAATTTCCTCTCCTTTGTACTTTTCCTCCTGAATAGGTCACCAGCTTTGTGATCTTTTCTGGCATAACAACTCAACGTGTTGCTGTGTCCCACTCAGTCATCTTTTGTCCTTAGAACTTATATTCCTACACCAGATAAGTAAAGAAATTACTCTATTTAAGTCAGTGTAACTTCCAATTAGTCCAGAGAAGATGCTAGAAAAACACAGACCACTTCTGTTTACACACTGGCCCCTCTGGGTCAGTTGAGCAGTAGATGACAGCTTCCTGTTTTGCCATTATTATGCAAAGATAATTTTTTATGTCAGAGAGATAAAGAGGATGAGTATTTCGCTTTTTATAGCAAGGACAATACTGCCAAGAATCTGAGAGGCTGAGTCTGCTCTTCCTTGACACAGATTTCTATTCGGGGTAGAATGTGTATGTGTCATTGTCGTGGGTTTGACCCTGGCTAAATGCCAGGCACCTACGACGTTTGCTCTCTATGCTCTCTCCTGCTGCAGCTATGCAGAGGAGAGGGAAAATTAACACAAAACACTGGACTTATGAGTTGAGATAAGACCACTGATAAGGGGACGCACTAGATTCAGGGCAAAAGCAGGCGGGGAAACTTAAAGTTGCAAAAAAAAGTGATTTATTAGTCTAACAGAGTCGGAGGATAAATCAGAGATAAAAATAAGCTCTCAAGACACCGTTTCTTCACTGACCCCCCTTCCCTCTTAAGGCACCGCTTCCCAGCTCACCCCCTCCCACCTTTCTAACTAATCAACAACTCCCAGGCAGGGGCAGGGTGTGGGGTTTTTTTCTTTAAGTCAGTCCATCACAATTCTTCTACTACAGACACTGTTTCTCTATTCGCCCCCTCCTTCCATTCAACCAGCAGATCCAGGTTGGGGCAAGATATGTGGCTTTTCTTAGTCAGTCCAACGCCACAATTCTTCTGCTACAAACACTGTTTTTCTGCTCACCCCTCTCCCTATTAAGGCCATTTTTCAGCTCACCCCCTCCCTCCTTCCTTCTAACCAACAGCTCCGGGGTGGGGGCAGGGTATGGGGGTTTTCCTTTGGTCAGGGTCAGTCCATCAGGGGAAAAGAATCCTCTACTTAGCCATGGGGGTCCCTCCCACGAGGGACAGTCCTCTGTGAACTTCTTTGGCGTGGGTCCAATCTCACGAGCAGCCCCGCCCGATTGCTGCTGTCCGAGATTCTCTCCAGGTTGCAGACTTCCAAGCCGAGGCCAGGCTGTTTCCATCCCGGGAGCAAGGCCTTTCTCTCTCCTGCAAGGCTTTTGCAACTCTCAGTCTCTGGGACTCCCACTGGATCACAGCTTCCTGCAGGCTTCCACCTGCTCCTCTGGCGTGGGCACCTCCCCACAGGCTGTGGGGGGGTTCTCTGCACCCCCTGGACTCCATGGGCTGCAGGGGGACCACCTGCTCCCCCATGGTCTTCACCATGGCCGGCAGAGGGTTTTCAGCTCCGGCGCCTGGAGCACCTCCTCCCCCACCTTCTCCACTGACCTTGGTGCCTCCATGTTGTTCTCCCTCACATATTTTTACCTCCTCCTCCTCCTTCCCTGGCTACAAAGAAGTGCGTGCCCACTTTGTTTTGATTTCTTCCTAAATATGTTTTCACAGAGGCGTAACTAACATCTCTAATTGGCCCAGGTTTGGCCAGCAGCATGTCCATCATCTTCAGAGCCATCAGAGATTGGCTCTGCTGGACATGGTGGAGAAATTTCCAGAATCTTTACTCAGGACATTCAGGAGCCATCTTTGTACCCCACCCTATCCACTGGCAAAAACTGGGCCAGACAAAACTACCACAGTCATTGGAACCAATCTCATAGGTTCTGACTGGAAAATCATTGTTGTTCTAGAAAAAAATGTTTTATAAAAATGTATGCTTTTTAGTATTATACAATCTGGGATTGCCTTATGAAGTCTCCCAGGTAATCCTGTAATGGTGAAAAATGATAACTTTCCAATACTTTTAAAAAGTATATTTGTTTGGACAACCGTGCATTTTAATCAAATACTACGGGCTGACAGCAATCCCGTTTTTTGGATGTTTTTCATCTTTTTTCTAGACTATTATAACTCTAATATATAAGTATACAAAACTAATACATTAATATACTATTATTTTATTAAATATATTTATATGTTTGGTTGTGCTTGGTATTTAAAAAAAACAAGTTTTATTGCATTTTAATTGTAGAGCACAATGTTTTCTATGGTCAGACCAGTTAAACAGCTATCATATTACCACTTAATCAGAATTTTAATATCTACATTTCGATAATAGTCCTTTCATTTCTTTCATCTCACATTCTTCCCTTTTTCTTCTTTATATGTTTCCCTGTCTGAATTTTATCTGCAACATTTTAATAGCTTCTTTCGAATCATATGCTTGTATTATTTTGCATAACAATTTCCTTAAACATTTGTTATATTTTTTTGTTTTGTCTTTCCTTATAAATGTTCTGTATAAGTATTATTGTGCTTCAAAATATTACCATTGTTTTGAGACTGAGAGAGACATATCTCTTTCTATGGTACTCAATCTTCCTTCCAAAAAAAAGGAAAGGAACAAAGCTGACGAGGGAAAGAATGATGCCTGAATGCTGGTGCTACAAGCCTGATCTCCCACATTCAAGGTGAACCTTCTTCCTGTCTTCACCTTTCTTTGGAATTGTATAATGGCAATACAAACACACTCCCATATGCAAATATATTAAAGTAACAAAAGTCTGATCGGCTTTTCATATGGATTTGTAGCATTTTCATCTACCATAAACAATAAATCCTATTTCTGTTAAATAGTCTCTGTTGTCTATGCTGTTGGTATTTATTTAGAGTGGCATCTAATTTCTCTACAAAAGCAATGAAAATCCAGATGAAATTCACAATCCTTGCTGTGCACAGTCCCTCCATGAATTCAAATTCAATTGCTAGCTTCCCCTTTAATTTTTTTTTTAAATAACAAAACCAAGGTATATTAATATCATAGAAAAAAATAGTCCATGAATGTGTGCATTTATGTTATGACTTTTTTAAAGCTAGTGGTAAGTACCTGTTAACAGGGAAAAAAAAGTCTCTTTTTTTTTTTTTTTTAAGGAAACCTGAATGACTTAGTCACAAGTCTGTTATTAATTGTACTTTGATATTTCTAAAACTCTGGCTGAATCCAAGTAAACAAATGCTTCCACTTACCATTGTAATGAACAATTCCTCTCTCATTCTTGGCTGTAGTACACATCACCTGAAAGGTGTATACATGGAGATGTAATTGAACTGAAAGTCTCAGACAATGGCAAGAAAAAACTTTTAGAAGATTCTTTTCAGGGTCTGAACAAGCTGATGAAAATGAATCTACACAGGAACCACTAACCAAAAGCAATTGAAATGCCTCATGATTTATGCAAGAAAATGGTGAAAACTGAAGATGAATCTTTTGCTAGCTTTGCAAATCCTAGGGAATTGCTGGCTGATGAAAACCATTTATGTAAAGTACCAGCTGGGTTTCCGTTTCCTTCAACTACTCTGAGAAATAATTGCACATTTTCCATCAGCAACATTTCTTTCAGCACTTACACAAAAGAAGAACTACTTGAAGGAGAATCATCTTTACAATAATCCCTGAAGAAAAGGAACCAAAAACCTCAATGGACCCCAAAACAAACAAAACCCTCTGTAATCCCAACCCTTTCCTCACGGAGCATTGTTCCTTCCACACCTTACAACCCCAGGACCAGCCACTCCCTGGGCAATGCAGGGTCTGGCGTGGAGGTCGGGGTGAGGGTGCTGCTGCCCAAACCTTGCTGATATCCAGGACAGAGCAGACTTTGCATCTAAAACCTGCTATTCTTGAATTCCTCCACTCAACAAAGATAATGGCCTGGGGTGAGCTTTTATTCCATGTTATTTATAGCTTCTTGACTCATCTTATAATCACAGAAGAAAAATGCAAACTCAGGAGTATAAACATGTATAACTCGTCCTGTAACCTCCTTCTCTCCAGTAACTGTAGTGAAGAACTTTGATGTTCAAGGACTTTATGATGAACAGCTTAAGCCCTTCAGATATCTGTAAAATCTTCCTAACTGCAATTTTGGAGTCTTATTTATTACACAAGCTAATTTCAGTCTTTCACTAAGTAAAATACAATTTCTTTGTCTGGCAGCAGACTATCACCTTTATTACCACGTAGTGACAACAGTGCTATTAGCTGGAAATCAGTCAAAACCTGATACAGGCCTGGAGTAAATACATGCCCTTGCCAGATGATAAGTCCAGCAATGATGTATCTTTGCTAATAATTCAGTGCAACAGTTTTGATAAATCCTTCAAAGTTCAAACTGTGCTTTTCTTCACTGACAAACAGAGATTTGAAGGTGTTTAGAGGATATTGTCTTTGAATTCGTCTTTTAATAGTATTAACCAAGCTCTGGATGGTACCAGTTTTATCTTCAACCTAATCTGTACTACTTAGACTTCTCCATTCTTAAACTGGACTTAATTTCATTATGCTTTTCATGAATGCCTACTTTAGGGGCATTGGACCTTGGTGAAAAAAAAAGCAGCACTTCACTGTGGCAGGGATACATAAATTGAGTTTTATATATCCCTCTGTTTTTAAGACCTTGAAGAAAACTAAACAGGTTTTAAAATTTAAAGAGGTCTACTTCAACTGTATGCACATGAATAATGAGGTGACAAGAGGACAAAATGATGGTGGAAGCTCTCACACTTTTTTTGGAAATCCAATGTGGATGTGTCTCGGAAGTACTATACAGTAATGTTCCTGGACTTGCTAAAACAGAAGAACTGGTCAAGGATGTATACGTCAGGGGCAACCTTGGTTGCTGTGGCAATGAGATGGTGAAGATCAGGATCCTGAGTGGCGTATCCTGCAAAAAGTAGGGCTGCAACCCTTGTTTTCAAAAGCAAATCCAAGGGTGAAATGGTTTGCCCAGAGAGGTTGCTGAGTCTGCATCCTTGGAGACTTACAAAATCCAACTGGATGCAATCCTGAGCAACCTCCTTCAGCTGATACTGTTTTGAGCAAAGGGGATTGTACTACATGACCTCAGTGGTTCCCTCCAGCCTCAGCTACTCATCAAATTCCCTGAAATTTTACACTCACAGAGACTATTATAGTTAACAGCTCTCTGCAAAAGCTAGAGTTAGATGGAAACCACCTCAGCTAATTATGGAAGATGGGGATAAAAGTTATGTAGATCAATTATGAGATCTTTGTAGTCTGGTGTATTTTGACATATGCCACAAAGAACTTCATAATATTCCCCACCAGAAATTTCTTGATTTTCCACAGCATTAATCCAAACTATTTACAAACAGCAATAAACTACTATGCTTTTTGATTGGGAAGGACAGACTTAAACCCTCAAATAAGGTATCTAAGATGAAAAGCAAAATTTTAGGTGTAATAAAAACAAATGTCATATAATGATAGTGTACATACTAATTTTTATTGCTAAAATATACATATAATCATCTTGAAAACAGCCTTTCTGTCTTTCAAGTATTTTTACTTCAATGTAAGAAGCTATTTCGGCTTTATAATGGACTTTTTTTGTGAGGCATGACTAATTTCTGTTTTTACAACCACTTTCATCACATAAAGCAAACAACCTTCCTGTCTAATAAGTAAAATTACTTAATACATTTGGTCTACAAATGCAATCCTTGTGACAGTGCAATTACCAATTTCTCTATAGGGAAAATGTTAATACGAGCATCCCATGACTGGCAACTAATCTCATCTATGCAATACCAGAACATTAAGCAGGTTAGAGCATAGTGAACGCAGACCTATGTGCCCAAATGGGGTTTCAGCACTGTGTGGCTGCTTCTCTTTTTTTATTATTTTGACTGCCACAATAGCCCTGCCTGACAAATTCTTCAGCTCTTAATCCATGGCCACACAAAACACTCCGTCCAGCACACATTGTGTAGGACACCCAAGGGCCAAGAGTGACCAACAGGGAAAGCACCAAGCTTCAATTTGGCCTGGAGGAAAGTGAGTCCTGCCACACGTGGAAGAAAGGGCCTGGGAAGTGGGAAAGGCTAAAGGTCTTTTCTGGCAGTCTGGAAACAGCAGGGCTCACAGAAAACCAAAGCTAGTACAGCAGATTTGATACAGACTTCACTGAGTGATGGGACAGAAAAATCAACCTTTGCCTTAGAAACCGTTTTATCAGTCTGGAGAAATCACCTCAATAGTGAAGGTAGCTGCAATTTCACTGGAAAATAGTTCTGCAAAGACTACAGAAGTTTGGAACAGTCAGAATCTATAAAGCTTTGGCCTGATTTTATGGGAAGTGTGATAATATTACATAACTTGGAGTTTCCATTCATAAGTGTTATACTGATGATTTTTGGGGAATAAGTGTTATGGATTTAAACAGCTTAAATAGTTATGATCTCCCTTGCCAGGGGAATTGCTAAGTGCTTTTTGTCTTTGCTAGAATTCAATGAATTTATTCCTCCTCTTTCATTGTTCATTTTGAAATAATTTTTTACAGTTCAAATCATTCATTGTCCCCCAAAAGCACTCAACCACCTGCTCATCTTTCAGTACATATTCCTGTCTTGTGGAAACTGGATTTATACGTTCTCTTGTTTAATTCCCCAAAGGCAAAAAAGCAGTGGTGGAAGTCCAGACTTTTCATGGCTCATATCACCAGCTAAATATAATTTATTTAAAGTGATTGAAATACAGCCATTTAATAATAGACAAGAAACACAGAGGAAGCGCACAAGAAGGCACTCAGGGGCTTCCTCAACAGACATGGATTTGCTCCTTAGAATATTAATTGTGTTAGAGGAATACAAATTTTCTCTTAAGGGAGACATTCTGTCTTCCCCAAAGATATTAGTATTCATAAAAATAATCTTTTTTTCCCTCTTTCTTGATGACAGTCTTATGGACTTCAAAGATTAATTTATGGGGAAAAAAAATCTTTTCCAAATAAAATCAACTTTTTTTTGCTTGTCTTCCTTGATCCTAGTGGAAAATTTGCCTGCAATTGCAAAGGCACAAGTAGATTAACTGGGACACATTCATGGGTATGTGCTTTTGGAGAGTATTTAAATTAAATAATGCATATAACATAGGCTGCTGCTAAACTATTACACTTCCAGAGGGGCTTTAATTTTGTGCTAATTAGAATAATTATGTCATCAATCTCTTTTTCACAAGCAGCAAATGTTCTCTAGTGGCATTGTAAAGGCTTATGTTGGCTATGCTGGCACCTCTGCAGTCAGAGACAAATTTCCTAAAACCTCCAGACCCTAATGTTTGTGACCATGACCGTCTCCACTGACTATAAGGGGCCCTGAGAATATGGGAAGCCACCCTTGATCTTAAAACCAGTGAGTGAATATTCCTGCTGCCGCCTCGCTGCCTCCTTCAGATCCTTGAATTATCTAAGGTGTTGTCCTTTCATCTCCATCATCTGTGGTTCATTCCCAAACCAGGCATAAGGAAAGAGATTTTCAGTTTCCTGCTTTCCAAAGGCTTCCTCAAAAAATGTAAACCAGCCCACACAGAGAAAATTAAATAAAGATTGGGAAGGAATTTTGAGTGATTTTGGAGTGATGAAATAAGGTACTGAATCCACTTTTTCAATACTTTCCATATACGTGGAAAGAAAGTCATGCAATTGGAACTGGAATTTATAAAACACTTTGAAGATTTGTTAAGAAAGTTAATGAAGTGTTATCCCTGCTATTTTGCTCCTTATAAGTTTAAGCAGTGAAAAATCAGCCTTCTACCTTGCAAAAAAAAAAAAAAAAAAATCTGAAATATTAAATAATTATTCCCCCCAAAAATGGAAAACTTGTAAAATCCTGGATCTGGTATAAAAAAGTAACTAATTTATCATTTAACTTAATTTTAGATCCAGTTTTTAGAAAACTTTTAGTAGAAGAAAATGACTAATGATTTTTAAATAAAATTTCAGTTTGATATCAGAATGTGAACTAATCTAGTTTTGAAAATTTCAGACATATCTCATGTCCAACACCAAGGCTTTTTTCTAAATATTGCCAGTAGAAGGACTAGTCAAAATTGCAGCATTTTCACTATCCATTTTCACTGTCCATTTAAATTTAACAAAAAGCCCATTTCAACAAAGAAATTAACTGTTCCACATTCGGGGAGTTTCCACAGGCAGTTTCATATTTTATTTTCATTTCCTTGCTATTAAAGACGTGGCAAAAATAGGCCAAGTATTATTACGTACATACTCTTTCTATATTTAATTCTGGTGACACTCAATGAAAGCTTGAGAAATCAGAAAATTTCTGAATAATCTTTGCTGGGAGGTGTCACTACTTGTAGCTGGGAGAAAGAGGAAACTCCCCAGCAGTGATGGTTGCACTTGCAATCTGCAAAGAAATCCCATGTTCAGTTTTATTCAGTGTTGATATTTAGAGTAAAGTGAGTTAAAACTAACATGATTGTGTATCTTTGTTTAATTATTGATCAAAATGGACCACTGGATTGGGGATCCTTGAACAGCATTTGCTCCATGATGCCATTAGTTATAGTAGGCTAAGGATGAGTAATATGTTTCTCTCAAAGTATTTTGTCTCCTTTCCAGTGGGGATGTTGTCCTTCTGATAGACTTTCTGGAGCAAGACATTGCACAAAATCCATGCTCCTGTGATTGGCAGAAAGGTCTTCTTGTGACTGATTCTTTTAATTTCTTATTTTTAATTATGGTTATAGGGCAGTTCAATAATACATGTTACCTAATGTCATCTTGTGACACTAAAAAATGTAAAATCTATTTCTATAAGCGCTGCTGATAGCAACCAAGTAATGAAACAGGTAATAGAATGATCCAGGCAGATAAAGCCATTTTCTGGATGGTACTGCCACGTTAGCCTTAAAAACCAGAACTGTGCTGCAGATTCTACTCGTCCTGTGCCATAACTTGCAGTTTTCTTATAAACTTTTCTGCTAAAAAGCCAAACAGACTTCTGTGCTTTTTAACAGCTTTTTTATGAGCAGCAGCTTGGGAGAAGTTAATATTTGAAACATTCAGAAGGTGTTTTCATGTACAAAACGGTGTGTTCATGATTTCTGATCCATAGTGATAAAAAATTTCTATTTCCAGGTAAAGGTCCTCTTCCTATGTTGCGTTTACTGTCTTACCATACTTTTAAAGACAGTGAGATTTTCAAGGACATAATTGTTGGTCCAGATAACTTATAAAGTAATTTTCACATCTAAAATCCCCCAGAATACCAATTTAGCAAATATAACTACTTCTGACTTGCCTTCCTTGTGTTTTGCTTGTCCCAGAAACAGAGTTTCACCCTCTTTGAAAGATTATTTTGACTACCTTTCTGTTTTGTGAACTCCCCATCTCTCCCTCAGCCACTCAGAACAAAAATGTGTTATATTTAAGGGTATCAAAGACTGGAAATACTCCACAATTTCCTAGACTTCCAGGGTTTATGATTTCAACATAAACCCTTTATCACTGGTAAAATCATGTAAAACAAATCATTAACTTATAATTTCCCTCAAATATACTAGCAACTGATCAAATAGCATTACTTACATTTTAATGTGACAAACACCCATCAGAACAAATCATAAAGTCAGTCAGGGGAAATTCCCACTAAAAATGGCATAACAGCTGACTAATTTCCTCACAGCATGGGCCTAGAAGTACACAGCTAGAAATAGTATAAAGAAACCAAATTAGAAGGTGGAGGTTAAGCCTTCGAGATTTTGAAAATGCCAAAATTAGAAACGGCTTCACAGTTTCAGCTTTGCTTGTGCCAGGCAGCATCGCTTCTAAGCCACGTGGTGACATTTCTGTTCCTCACCTCCCAGTCTCAGCCACCCTGTTCCACCGAACCCCAGCACAGGGTCCTTTCCCACCTCCAGCCCCACAGATCTGCCCTTTTGGTGGGCAGGTCACACTCTGCAGCTCTGGCCTGAGAGAGGAGAGTGAGGAGGAGGAGAAAAAGCACCTCTTGCCAGAGGGAGGTATCCACAAGTGCCTCCAGCACAGATCCTAAAGCTGCCCGAAGCCTGCAGCTCTGCCCCACAGTCCCTGATGCTGAGCAGGATGTTTGTGAGCAGGGCTCGTGCGGCTGGCCAGGAGTGAGGGCACACCTCGCTGGAGATCCTGGTGGGCACCTCCCACAGAAGGAACCTCCGTGGCCTCATGGCAGCTCTGCAGCCAGGGAAGGGGCAGCAAAGGCTGTGGCCAAAGACAAAACAGTCTCTCTACTGGAAGAGAACACTTCTTTAGGGGCTATAATATGGAGGAAGTCAGGAACTGGCTTCAGGGTGATTCATCTGACAAGCTTCAAATCCCTGCCAAACGGGAGAGTGGTGACAGATTCTCAGCTAAAAGACTGCATCATATATCAGCTTCAACCCGAATCCTGGGTATGAATAGATTTACCTGCCACTTTTTAAGTTCACAGCCACCAAGCTGTGAACACAGTGCCTCTAAAATGCCAGCCAGAGCCCTGCCACTTGGTGCACTTGTGGGAAACTGGAAAGAGAACTGTACAAAGGAAAGCGAGCTCCTGGCAGTGTTAATGGAATGCTGCTGCTTCCGGCTGGAAGGCACATTTCTTGTGCCAGTTCAGCACTGTCCCTCTGAACACAAGCAATTCCTTTCTTCCCTGTTAACCACTGCCAGGTTTAACCACCAGAATCTGCAAAACTACTGCTGCTGCTACAGATGAGAAAGGCAGAGAGGGACAAGGAAAGGTTCTCTTAGGAGTGAGGGCACAAGAGCAGCTTGGCCAGCAGAGGACACGAACACGGGGAGCAGATGATAGTCACGATTGCCATCTAATGGCCAGGAACCAGAAAATAGAGATGAAGGAGAGATGATAGGACTAGAGAAGGGGAGGGGTGAAGAGGGAAGTGCAGGCTTGGGGCTGGAGCCCTACTAGCTGCTCCCATTTCTAACTGGAAATTAAATTTGTGGGATTCGCACCAGGAAATGGCAAAAGGTGTTTAGATCTTACACCAAACTTTCTGCTGAGCCCTGCAAATAGCGTGGACAGCTTATCATACAGTTACATGTTCTTTAGGGCAGGAAATGTTGCAGAATATCTACATACTTTTGGCTATTCTTTAGAAAGAAAGAAATAGAGAGGGGAAAATAGACCTGTTCCTACTTATCCATTTATAAGGATGCTGCAGACAATGCACATCCTTGGTTATAAAGTATTAACTGCTCACCAGAATCTGTGTTTCTTTCCCAAGACCTTTCTAGATTGCCACAAGCTAGAGGAAGAGTTTTCGCCTGCAGAGTGCAGCGTTTCCCTAAAAATATGGCAGCATGAATGATCATTGACATCATAAAAGGTACTCTCCCTCTCTGTGCAAAACCTGGTTTTTTTACTAAAGACAGCTTGAAAAAAACAATTACATTTTCTGAAAGAAGGTGTTCTTAATAATTATCGTGCTAATCAGGGAAATGATGCTGTAAGGTTCAAATATGCACAGCTATAGCAATCATGACACTTTCTGGCAGCAAATCTGTGTTTAACAAAGTGCCTAAGTATTACGTTTAACATGTGAATAGACAGTGAGACTAACTGTGTACTTCAAGTCAAGCAAATTATTAGGTTTTTTGTAAATCACATCATACTTAATATGCAAATTACTGCCAGGATGACTTACTTAAAAAAAAAAAATCTAATATTTGTTTTTTAAAAAAACTTACTATTTTGAAACATACACCTACTTCCCTGGAGGAATTTGTTTTCTCTTGTTTACCCAGAGTGTCATCATATTGCCATTCTAGTTTTCTCAGACAAATTATGTTGGGATTAATTCTTTTCCTTTTTTTAAGAAAAGTTGGAGTGAGGACAATGGCTATAAATTTCCTTTTGGAAAGAAATACTACCTATTAATCATGCAGCCAAAACACCTCTGGAGCAATCCTTCAGGCAAATGGAATGAGTAAATACAGTCAAGAAAATTGAAGAAAACCACATTTGTCCTCAACTATGGCAATGAATTCCACATCCACTTAACCTGTCATGTTGTAATTTAGTAGGAATACTGCTTGGACCAAATCCCTACCTTTGCACCTTGCTAAAGCGCATATAAGAACCCTGCTTAAGAAGTTAAGACACCAATAATATCAGCCACACTCACCAAAAGATCAACCATTTTATTTCTGGCAGCCCTTCACCACTTTCAGAGTGGGACTCCATTTCTCCCTAGTGTATTGAGTGGGGGGTGCACTTCTCTTAATTTTAATGAGTAAATTGGGCTCAGGTTATAGTCGGCAATGAGAAAGAGATACTGCCAGAGGGGATTTATCTGACTGCTGTAGACACTTACCTTAGTCTTAGAGTCTTTGGCCTTTGGAGGTGCACATTTCCCTCCATGGCTGCACAGAGGGAGCCTGGAGTGACTAACTTTGGATGACTAACTATTTAAACAGCTGGCTTTAAGAAAATAAACCCCAACCATATATTTAAGAGTACTTCCCACCCCCCCCCACCCCCACCCCCAGGAACTACGTGGCTTAGTGTGCATGACATTCCTAAAAGGGGAAGGGGGGAGGCGGGGAGGGGAGGCCAAGGGGGAAAAGAGAAAAAAGAGAAAAAAAAGAATAAAAGTTCTTTTGCGCTCTGTACTTCCCTTTCAGTTTCTTTCTCAAAACGGATGTGGGGAGCCATTAAATGTCAGCTCAGCCAGCCTGGCTCAAAGCTCAGTGTGACAAGGTCATGCAGAGGTGGTGAATGAATGTGCTATGAATTCAGCAGAGCACTGCTGGCTGCTGCAACTCTGAAGGGGTCATGCAAGCAGGGAAAATGAAGGGAAGCGAAAATTCTGCACAGAAATGGAAAGAAATAAATGTGTATGTGCTTTATATTTCATACCTTGGTATTTTTTAGTTTATCATTATCTTTAAGCATCACTGTACTTTCAAACCTGGTCTGCTATTATTGTTAGAAAACTAAGCAAGCAAGAACAGTCATGCTGGCAACCGTATAAACAGTGACAGACATGCTAGAAATTTTTCTGTGGGCAGAGGAAAAATCTGGCAGGTACGCAAAGAAAAAGGAAAGGGGCAGTTAGGAATGTGTGAGAAGGCTTGGAGAAGTGCGGGAATCAAGCAAGGAGTGGCACCCATGAGAAAAGATAAGCTGTGCTGTGTTTTATTTTATTTTATTTTATTTTGCACTAAAGCACACTCATATATGCAAATGAATGTGCACATATACACTCATAAAACTGCATGGTATGTTCATGGTTTATTATATTGAAACTTTTGGCTTTTCATGACTTGAAGAACGTATTTTGTAACCTCTATAGTAAACTAGGATTCACTTTTTCTTTTCTCATGGAACAACAAGATATAAAGAAACTCCTTTCAACAGAGGCAGATATCCATTGTTCCTACAATAATTATACAAAACGTTAAAGAACACAACAATATGCTTTAAAAAAAAAACATTCTAAAGTTCTCAGCACCTTACAAAGCATCAGCTAATATTCAAACAGGTGTGAGTGGACTACGTCAAGATTATGCACTCCATATCCTGTCCTGGGAATCATTTTCCGTCTTCACAAGACAAAATTAAAGATTTAACTACCATTTTCCAACCTATTAATCTGATTTTTTCCTGCAACAGGATCTGCCTGGATGACACCATGAGGCAGGTGTGCTGATTTTAAATGCAACTTCCATCAGGATGTGGAGGCTTTCAAGGATCTCAGTAGCAGCAGGCTGTCTGCCTGAGAGAGCAATTTCCCCTTACAGCTGGATTGAAAAAATACAGGAATATGCTTAGGCATTTGTCTTCTTATTCAGTCACGACATAGGGTTTACGTATTTTACATAGGGTTGAAGTATTTTGTAATGGAACAACTAATTTCTTCATTGTTTCAAACACTGCTGCCAAATACACAGGAGAAAGTGTATTGTCCTATAAGAGGCTGTGAGTAAGCTTTACAGTATGGAGATGTAAAACATGTAAGCATGGAATAGATCAGGGCAGATGCTTATATTTAAACATGTAAGCATATGCCCTGATTGGTATATCTTATGATGTAAGTTTCTGGTTGTTCCTTTGTCCATAAGAAAATTACATGATAATTATATTATGAAGCAAATAGGTTTACATACTGGAGCATTTTTGGCCAGGACAGACACCACAGAAAGTCTTTCCTCAAAAAAAGAGGGATGGAACTTGGTTTGACCTTTGGACCTCAGTTGTGCAATCTCACTCCTGATCTGTGATCCTTGCACATGCTGTGATTTCAATCTCCATCCAAACGGAGAGGAGAAGCCAATCCTTTAACCCAATTCAGAGAGCTGCTTGTGCCTAAAATCAGTCATTGCATCAACACTAAGACTTGTCCTCTGTCTTCACTGAAGATCTTGGTGGTGGCAGGGTGATGGTGCAGTGGTACACAAGTGCCTTGATGCTGCCGTGAGTGGAGTGAGAAGTGACCGGGGCTGTGGTCACAGAGCGGTAAGGGCCCACACAGTGGGGGTGTGAGTAGGGCTGTGCGCTGGGCTCAGATGTGCTGCCAACCAGCAGGAATCATAGAATCACAGATTCACATTGGAAAAGACCCCCAAGATCATCCAGTCCAGCCATTAACCCGGTACAGCCAAATCTACCATTAAACCACGTCCCTTAAGTGTGACATCTATATGTCTTTTAAATACCTCCAGGAATGATGATGCAACCACTTCCCTGGGCAGCCTGTTACAGTGCTTGATTTGGTGAGGAATTTTTTCCAAAATTCCAATTTTTTCACCAAATTCCATTTGGTGAGGAATTTTTTCTTATTATCCAGTCTAAACCTCCCGTGGTGCGACTTGTTGCTTGTGACTTGGGAGAAGAAACCAACCCCCACCTGGCTGCAACCAGGTAGAGAGTGGTAAGGTACCTCCTCAACCTTCTTTTTCTCCAGGCTAAACACCCCCAGCTCCCTCAGCCAGTCCTCATAAGACCTGTGCTCCAGACCCTTCACCAGCTCCATTGCCCTTCTCTGGACATGCTCCAGTACCTCAATGTCTTTCTTGCAGTGAAGGGCCAAAAGGCTTGATTTATTCCAGACCTTAGAAACCCAGACACTCTACTCCTTTGAGTGCTGTGGGTTTAGGCTTGGTTGGGCTCAGAGATGAGATGTGACAGAAATTAACTTTTTTTTAAAAGAAAAAAACTTTAAAAATGGAGCGGAGCATTGAAAGGCTGCATGAAAAATCCTGTGGGGCAGCAGAGGTGTCTTTCCTGGCTCTCAATGCATAGAGTTGTGCTGTTCATCCACCTGTTTTCATGCCAAAAGGAGAATTATCCTGATAATTCTGCTATTGCAGAATTATCAGGATAATTTTGGAAGCCACTATCCCTCCAGAATGTCTATAAAGAGTCATATATAAGACAAAGAGAAGCATTTCCATCCAAGGTTTCTTTACATTAAAATATAATTTTTGGCTCTTTATTTCACAAGAAAGGCTTCCAGTAATATCATTGTGACCAATGTGGAAAGAGGATACTCAGGCAGGGGATCAGCTTTAGTTCCATTGATTTCTCTGTGCAAATTGCAATTCTTTCCACTCAGTCATACAGCACAGATTGTGGCCCAGGCTTACACCCAAAGTTTTAAGGAGTCCTTAGTGAGCCCAGTGATTAGCCTGGAAAATACAGGAACAGACAAGAGTATTAAGACCCCATAAAGCCAATCTCATGAAGGAACCTCCTCAGTCAGCAGACCCCAGGTTAAGTTATCAGACCTACTTAGTGTTGACTTTAAAGGGAATTAAGTACCCAAATATCTCTGAGAATCTGAGTATTTCATTGGTTACTAGAGGTCTCGCCTTATATTAGCCCTCTAAAAGTTAAGGGACTATTAAGGTACCTATTAAGAGGTAGTCCTTCTACACTCTCCTAAGGTCAATGGGATGGCAGTGAGAGGAAGCTGGAGAGTGATTCATTTCCTCAACCTCTATCCTTGGATTGGCTGAATCACCTAAGATGGTTGCAGTGATTGTGGGAAGAGTCCGGGCTACAGCTGCAGACTGACTTTAGGTAGGATGACTCGCATCCTCTTTGATGCTTTCAGCAGCAGTCAGGGCAATCAGGGACTGTCCATTTTTTCTGTAAGTGAGACTAAGTTTTCCAAGTCAGTTCTGGTTTTTTTGAAAAATACTGGGTCCATCAGGCTGCCAATAAAAATTCCCCTCTCAAACCACCTCTCACCTTGATAGAGGATTGATTGATGATTCTTCCTTTTAGTGGACATATTTTGTAGGGGTTTCCCATCCTGGCTGTATTTCCTCAGTTTGGTTATGAGAACAGGAGCGGTCTCACGGGCCCTAAGGGAGTCAGGATATTTTACACTTATTGCTTTCCCATGATCCAAAGAAAGAATTGGATTGACTTCAATCCTTCTTGGCAGTTCTTTATCATTACGTTATCTTCTGGCTATTTAATTTTTTTCTGAGGCTTGAAGTTAGGCTGTTAAGTCTATTATGACTCTGTGTTTCTCTATTCCACCATTTGAAAATGGGTGTAGACTTTGACCTTTACAGCTTCTCAGAGATCTCTCTTGTCTCTTCCACATTCTTTGAAGAACCCCCTAAGTTATTACTTTGATTTGCTCCATAAATATCTTGTCAAATTTCATCAGAATGATTCAGCTTGGATACATTCATCTCAACCTCAGTGTCTAACTCAATCTTCCCTTAGCTTGAATGCCACTCCTGTGTTCATCTGTCTAAACTAGTGTGATTAAGTCCTTCACAGAATTTACCTTTTGGCACCCAGAGGTGTAAGGTATTTTCTCATTTTGCTTAAAATTTCTTAGGGAGGCTTAAGTTTTAGCCACTCATTTGCTTGGGAGTTTTTATTTCATGATCGTGGATACTTAATGTGTCTCACCTCATATTAAGGCAGATGGGCATCACCATCCAGAATGAGGGAGTGGTAGGGAATAAAACCATCTGAGACAAATCCTAGGAGGTACAGCGATTATCTGGGGAATGGGAGATCCTGTGGTTTCAAGCCATGCCCCTTGCACTCATGCTTGTGCAATGTTTTCAGCCCATCATCGTCCGTGGTGAGGGCTGAGGTTCAAGATGCTCTCCTAGCATGTTAAAATTCTAACCCCACAGGGTCTGAGTAGCTCCATCTACCTGGAGGTTGCCCCATCTTTGACACCAGAGCGCAAAGAGCAGGCACTAGCACATGCCGCACCTCTGCTCTGCTGAGGGCCAGGGGACATCATGAGCGGGGGACAGAGGGGCTCAGCATCCCCCTGAGCACCTGTGGAAGGGACCACCTGTGGGAAATGCCTTTGGTCCCTCCACAGCCAAATCCAGGAAACACAATTACAAGCAGGCTACATCCTCCCCTGCAGCTTCCTGAGCTCCCATTGTAGAATAAATGTGGTGGCAGCATTAAGGCAGATTTGGCTCTTTCCCCTGGTCTCCAGGCTGCACACTGAAATGTTCAGTGAAGCATTGCCTGTGTTGGGCATCTGGATTACGGCAGGCTGGATTTCATCCATCTAATGCTGATGATGTATTTGTAAAATCTCAGAGGAATACTGATATTATGCAACCACACGAGTACTTTAACACATCATTTGAAAAGTGGCAGATTTATATAAAGTATTTAAGATGCTGAAAGAAGAATTAACCCAAATTCCCGTTTATATATACAAAGTCATTTTACAGTGTCTCCTGAAATCTTGCCCAAAAAAGGCTCGGGTCAAAACTTTGTGTCAGAAAATAATTAATCAGTTCTGTGAGGGAGACTGACCAGTCTCGCTTTTTACTTCATTCTTTCTCCATTACCAAATCCCTCCTTTATCTTTCATTCCTTTGCCCATTAATTGAAAACAGTAGCTTTCTCTCCCCAAGACAATTTTGCCAAGAAGTATCAAAAGTAAGTCTCTGATGTCCCCACCTGAGCTGATATCACACATTCTCAGCCCTCCTTTTAGTCTGGGGTAGTAGGGGGTGGCCACCAAATTGACCTATTTCGGCACCAAACCACAGGACAAAGACAAATGTTAATGGAATATTAATTTAGATAATATCCATACCATGTCTTAGTTGGTGCAAAAGAAATAATGGACTCTTTTAAGGTTTTAAATTCAAGGTGAGTTACTATGGATGCTGAGTGCAGGTGGGCAACTACCCAGATTAATAAATATAAATGATTTCTCATGCCATCTGATATTCTGTGTTATTTTCCCTGAATCAAAAGGGACTTTGGATATTCAAAATATTCAATGGCTGAAATAAAAAGAGCAGCCCCATATGTGACTTCTTTGTCTGTGTCTAGTTTCAGTTATTAAAGTAAGTGAACTGCAGTCACCTTGCTTTGCTCTGTTCTCTGCCTAGAAAACAGAGAGGCAGTCTCAAAAGCTATCACAAATATCCATCTCAAGGGAACCAGATTGGGCTGCACATGGTTACTTTTAAAAGAAGACAATAAAAAGTATCCTGATGAAGATTTAATAGAGGTAATGAATGACACATAGAGGAAAAGGAATAACTGGATGTGTTTGTTTATCACTTGCCCTCATGTAGCCAAAGCAGACCTCCAGTGAGAGTGGAACACCATGCATCTGCTGTTGGCAAAAGGATTTCTCATACAACTAAAAATTCACTATGTGAATTCCCACTAGATATCAAGGAGGAGAGTTTGGTAAACCTCATGAAAAGTGCTATGAAACAAACTCACAGTTACGGTCTGTTCTCCTGAAGGAATATAAAGCCTCATGCCTCACTCCAAAGCACACTGGGGTTCTCACATCAATAATAGATGTGGAAGCATCCATATCACAGTCTTTGCACGGATCCTTGCAACTCTGCCATGTTGATCACTTACTGTACTCAGACCTGAGTATTTACCTCCAGCCTATTTTTCCTGCTGTTTCTAATCTATGGCACTATCTAAGTTCAGAGTCTCCATAAAAGATGTTTTCCATAGTTGTTTTTTTTAAATAAAGCAGTTACCTGTTCTCGTTTCTCTGTTCTACTTGTCCTTGCATTCTAACGTCTTTGGAAGCATCATCTTAATATTTTTCAGAAGCAATATTAACATATCATAGAATATTTTCTGAGCATATGTTAAAACTCCAATTACAATTCAGCTAATGAAGCCATACAAATGTTCAATTAAATAAAACAGATGCAGTGCAATCTACCCACCAAAGTACTTGCCCAGCAGTTGACTGTAATGAGATTGTGGACTCCTATCAGATCTGCTTCTTCAAAGCTTTTGGGGTGACTTACTGAGTTAGAATATTGCCAATTAAATTGAAAATGAGTGAGAGCTCCTCTCTCTGACTGTGGGTTGTTCATCACTGGGTCACTCATTCTTAACCAAGAACAGGAAACTGAAAAGCCTCAGCATTTCCTCTTGACTGACTCCCTTCATGCTTCTTGCTCCTCCTCTCTTCCCTTAGGAAGGAAAAATGTCATAAATCATAGGTTTCTTCTTTGCCTTTGTTGTTTTTAACTTTAAAAACTGAACAAAACTAGTCTGCAAAATCTTTGCTTCATCTTCAAAATAAATGATCTTATTTTCCAAGTACAGTGTAAACACCAGCTATTGACGAAGTCAGCAAATACAAAGCAAGTTATTTATGGAGCACATAACCATGGATTTGGAAGCCCATCTATTGTAGATGGATGGGGATGATGGATGAGCAATTATGCCCAGTGGTATGGGCCGAAGAAAGACGTTTGAACAAACACCAACAGAATCCTTTATTTCCTGTTGAAATATTCTATGGATTAATTGAGACAGACAATTAAGTACCATCCTGCTGCTACTAATAGAGTTGCATTTCTATTTTTCTGATAACCTGGTATTACTCTGGAAGAGGATATATAATTTTAGATTACTCATTAATTAATTTTAGAAAAGAAGCATACTACCTAATTATTAGCAGTATTCCCTTAATGCTCAGGGCCTTCCTCATGGCAGCTGGAGCTGCAAACACAGAACAAAATGATGGGTTTAGACTCACTATAGGAATAGGAACTGTCATTTTGCTCACCAGCAAGTGATAAATGAAGTTCCTGCTATAACTCTGCCCAGGCATCAGCAGGAGTCTCTTCAGACCACTATAAATCATTACTCGCTCAGCAATGAAATCACCCCACATTACAGAGTCCTAGTCCCTCACTGTTTTGAAGAATTTGAAGAAAATTTGAGATTTTTCAACTTCACAGCAAAGATGGTCATAGTAGTGAGCTGCACGTGAACATTAAGTTTGTGTATGAATCCACTGCAGGGCTATGTTTCAATTCAGGAGCATTTTTAATGGGTGGAAATGTGTGGCTGGGTGCTCCTGGGATCCAGATGGGAGAGCTGAGCAAACTGTGGGCTGTGCAGAACATATTGCTACCCTCAGTGTAAAGCAGGGGCGGGATGCCACAGGATGATGAAGCTTTTCATGAAATGCATTTTGTCTGAGGAGCCTGAATTTGTCCCCTTAAATAATTTTGCCCCTGTCAGTAACACAGCCAAACAGAGAAAACTCTCCATTGCCCTGCTGCTTTGCTTTCATTTCAGTGCTGTGTGAACTGGATGTGCAACATTAACCCTTACTGCCTGGGTAGGGTATTTTCCAGCAAGGTAAAAAAGGTTAATCTGAATGACCCTCAGGCAAAGAAATATAACTAAAAACATTGAGTCAACATAGCATAATGCAATATAATTTTATAGGCATATTATATTACCATATTGCATTAAAAATGTGCTATGATATTATGCTGCATTTTTATATTGTATATCATATGTATCACATATTCTATATTCTATGTTCTATTTTATTGTATATACATTATATATATGTAAAAACAAGTATTGTATATTGTATATTACACATAGATATATATATATATGTATATATGTGTGTGTATATATATACTGTAGGTACATATACATATATATAAGGATTGTCATCACCACAATCTCTGGCCGCATTTTCACAAAAATGGTAGAAACAAACACATTTTTGAAGAGTCAAGCTTCAGGCTTCTGGTGTGTGTTAGTCTGGTATGACCAAACATTAAGGAATTCTGAAGTGATGCAATTTCTAGATCTTTGATAAACTTAAGAGCAAAGTGTGGGGTGCTCAAAGCAGCTTATGTGCCTGTTTAAGGGCACGTATGGATCTTTTCTGCTGAAGCTGACCTGCAGTGTCTAAAGCCTGTGTTTCCTTGAGTAGTGATGTTCAATCTGCACAAACCCATGGCAGTCCCCAGTAAAATCTGAACCCTACAATTCATACATATACAATTGCACTCCCTCCAAATAACCAATGTTAGGACTAGCACTAGCAGATGCAGTGTAAAGTTTATTGTGTGAAAACGAATCCCTTATGGAATTTGAGAGTGTGTCTACATGAACAGAGTTAACATCTATGCTCAGTGTGTACCGCAGAGAGAGAAACCAAGCTTTTCATCTAGTACATATCTCCCTCCAGCTGTCCTGTTCAGGCGTGGCTTGATTTTAGACCGGGATTCCTGGAATGTCTTAGCTCTTATGACAAGCACCGCGGACGTGTAGCATGGGAAGTGTGTGTCGATACAAACCACAGCCCACTGGTGGCAGCAGTTCGTTACGAGTGGACAAACGCTGCTTGAGCAGCAGGGTCTGCACACAAACACGTCATTTGTGGGCAGAGACAGCCAGCTCTCACGTCTAGTTCCATCTACTGGGATGCTCCTCTTTCTCATCCCATAATTTGGCTTTCATGAACACCACTGCTGCGAAACAAAACTTAAAATTAAAAGTGAGGGAGACTAATCGTCCACATACAACGAGGCTATGCGTATAAGTTGATATGTGCTCCCTTTGGAAAGTTTGGTACCATCCCCAATTTCACATCCATTCTGTATAAGGCACAATAAGTAACTGTAATAAATGGAAGTTGGACTCAATCCCATCCTTATTAATATCAGTAGCAAACAACCATGGACTGAAAGAAAATGGAACCTACATATTTTTACTCTTTCTCCTTCTGTGTGATAGCTTGCATTCAGGTGCAAAGCAGCTGTACACCTCTCTGCATAAATGAGCTCTGCCTGCCTGCCTGCAGTGACATGTTTTGGCAATAATCCACTATGTCAATATGTATTAGTGTTACTGTTGTTGTTTTTCCTGAGCATGTGTGCAGTAACTTCCTACCAACCTTAAAACATGCCAGGGAATGCTTTTGTTTCTGTTAGACATAAACAAACTTGTATCTACAATAATGAGCATGAGGTGACACTTGAGATGCCACAGACCCTGCTACCACCAGAAGCTGTGAGTAAAGCTGAGGGTTTGTCCTCCTGCTAGGACATGCTAGCATGGACACTGCTAAAAATGGACACTGCTCCATCTGCTCCCACAACTACTTTTTCTGCCATCAACCATGTCTGTGGGTGCACGCATCTAAGCCTGAAAATTTAAACACAAAAATCACAAACTTCATCAATTTTTAATGTCTAGCACTGGTCCCTTCTGTGTGTCATAACTTGAACAGTCCTATGGGCAAAGTGGTGCATTCTTGAGGCCCCTGCCAGCCTGTCTTAATGGCCCCAAAGGCAAAACTAGTCCAGGTGAGATTGCTTGAAAATGTGAGACATTGAAATAGCCTGAGAAAATCCTAAATACCTACCAAGCACAGGGTCCTTTTCAACCCACACAACCTGCATGTGTGACTTTGCTTCAACAGATGTCCCTGCCAGTCCGCACCTCTGTTTACACTTGGAGATTGTAATTCCCCTCCAACTTAAAAGAAAAATGTGAGAGAAAAAAACTCAGAAGTTTCAGGCACTGTGTGGGTGCCAAGGACACACATTTGACAGGTGATAAGAGAGCTGTGAGATGAGAGATGCTGTGAGAGGTGTGCCTTTCATCCTCAAGAAGGTTAAGCCCCCAACACACACACATAGAGACTCCTAGTCCATACCACCTGTGGAATACACCTGAGACAACTAAAATCCATGGCTGTGGCAGCTACAAGGTGCACTTTTTCTCCCTTGCTTTTTACAAACAGGCACTATGAAGAAAGCATCACATCAATAAAGTCTAAATGACTGGATGTGCTTCACCTCAACTCCTCCATTCCTTACTCCCTACCCTGGTGTAAGATTGAATGTCAAGGATGTGAGTCAGGTTTTGAGCAGACCTCCTAGCTATTTTGGTATCTTCTTGGGTGCCAAAATTAGTTTCTTCTTTATCTTCTTCTTTTTTCTTTATTTTCTCCTAAAATTAAATTAAGAAGGCAGTAGTGTTGAAAAATAAATAGATAGATTAGATAGATAAACCCACATATAAACTTTGAAAAACCTCACCTGCCTACAATCTTACAAGAGACAAAAGATTGTTGCATTTGTATGGTTTTGGGGAGCTGAAACTAAAGGAGCTGGATAGATAGATGATTATGCTGAAGATGGTTTTAAAGCAAGTGCCTCAGATATGGCTAGCAGCATTCAGCACAAGCGGTAAAATCCACCCAAGAAAATCAACACAAAGCAATAAACCTGGGGTGAGTTCCAAGTCGCCATTAGTTTAAAGCCAGCTCAGAGATAACTACTTACAGAGCACACAGCGCAGGTGTGGCCTCAAGGGTAATGCTGTTTTTGAAGGTAAATAAATGAGTCCTGCTGCATGCTCATAGTGACTTACGCTACTCTATCATGCCAACTTGTCATGAGAATACTGGCTGTGGAGGCAGGGAACCCCACTTTGGAATGACATAATTCCCCTAATTAATGATGCTGGGTACATTTTGTTGCTCTGAAACTCATTCATGAGTACAGTATGCAACGTGGGTATCCTGGGGATGGTCTCTGGCAAGTATTTCCCTATTTCTGTGCTGTTTCTTAAGAGCAAGTGGACTGGCAATCCTCAAAGGGGCTGCCAAAGCCCATACAATAGCCTAGGCAGTTTGACGCTATTAGTCATTGTTTCATTCTGAGTGTTTACTTCGGTCATTCCTTTTTCAATGGAATTCTGATAAGAATAGCTGCCTTGTCTTTTGTACATATGGATGTCTTTGTATGTCGAATAGACACCACAGTATTTTGAATGCCTGTCTAGCTTTACCTTTGAGTTGAAAGAAACTAATATTAAATGATGGCATAAAAATCCAGTCTTTTCGTTTGCCTGAGATTTCTGTCTACAACCTCTGTTGGCACTCATGCACATGCCATAAAATTAGCACTTTCCCTTAGGAGAAACCTAGCATTGCAGGAACAAGGGGCTGCTGAGTTGCACTAAGAGAAATGATTCATCATGCTTTTGTGATGCATAATGCTGATGTTGTCACTTACATGCTTTCAAAATTATTATTTTTACTCAAATAAATGAGAGGAAAATTGCTGCAAAATTCAGGAAGTGATGGCAAGCACTTGTGAAACTTTGGCACAGACATTCTTTTCTTCAGGCAGGAGATATACTAGGCTATTGTTTTCAGTTCTCTCGGGTGCTTTGCACCTCAATCACTGTTTCTAGAGATAGGTTTCAAACATAGTGTTTGCATATAGAATCACAGAATAACTGAGTTAGGAAAAGACCTTTAAGGTCATGAAATCCAACCATTAACCTAGCACTGCCAAGTCCACTGCTAAACCATGGCCCCACGTGCCCTGTGTGAAAAGCACAAGACAAGTAACTGGAAGTTTGATGGTTCCCTGCAAACTTACAGAAATCTTTCTGAAAGTTTGAGATATACTTCTCTTGCTTCTTCTCCATTTATTAAAATTTTCAGAGCATGATGACAATAAATTCTTAGCATCCCTGAAAAGCCAGAAATGACAGCCGAAGGCCTTCTCATTTTGTTTGCTTTGTTATTGATGGTATGCAGGCAGCCTTCCGCTTGCAGTATTGAATAGCCTGGCTTCCAAACTGTTGCATTGCCACAGCTTTCTGTGCACATTAAATAAAACATCAGCACTCTTCATTTATTGTTTACTGGTAAAGGCAAGGGAGGAAAAACAGTCAGGCAGATTGGTGTGGGAGAGGAGCATCTGCTACTAGAGGGTATTTAGCTTCCTGTGCAGCAATCTGAGCTTCTCTTCTCTTCTCTTCTCTTCTCTTCTCTTCTCTTCTCTTCTCTTCTCTTCTCTTCTCTCCTCTCCTCTCCTCTCCTCTCCTCTCCTCTCCTCTCCTCTCCTCTCCTCTCCTCCTCTCCTCTCCTCTCCTCTCCTCTCCTCTCCTCTCCTCTCCTCTCCTCTCCTCTCCTCTCCTCTCCTCTCCTCTCCTCTCCTCTCCTCTCCTCTCCCACTACTTTCTGAAAGTCATGACCTGTTGCAAAGTTCCCTTTTGTCAAGCACAGTAAAAAAGGAAATGCCACTTCTTGTAAAGCCAATTAGCACCAGAATCTGTCCAGCTAGGACAAGCATTTTGCAATCCCTCTTCTGAAATTAAGTGGGGGCGGGGGGGGATGGGAAGGTTCTCCTTTTAAAAACATTGCTCGGTGAATCAATTGCCCTTTTTTCCTTTTGGTTGTCGGTAGCAATTGGTGGAATGTGACACACCACAAATATTGTGCTCTGGTGTTTGAACAACTGAACACCCAAACCCTGATGTCACTGTCAACACCCTGCTGCTGCTGGCAGGGATGCAGTGCAGCAAGCGACTGCCCAAAGGGATTGTCTCTTCACTTACACTCTCGGGCTCACTGCCAGCTCCTGCTTCCTCCAGCAGTATATGGAGTGAGAGAAAGCATCCTCTCTCAGAGAGTCAAGCATGTGAAAAGAAGATTTCACATGTGAAACTGAGACCTGGAAAACAATCACTTGGCTTCCCTCTCTTTAATTTATTTCCCATATGATGGAGAAATTTGCATAGAGGGTTTATTTTTAGCTTACTAGTCACTTTATGTGCCTGGAATCCCATTATGAATAGTAAGTTGAGATGGGAATTAATCTTGTGTGCTTTATCACATAGATGTTGCATGCTGCTTCACTTTTTTTCTTTTAAATAAATGTGTAAACTCTATGGCAGAATTAGCATAAGGTTAGAAGATTTGTGCTCCTGATCATGTTTCAAAACATTCTTCAACTAGAGTTCAAGGAAAAGTCCACTGAAGTAAATTTGAGATACACACACTTCCACTGACAGCTGCTAACATCTGATTAAGTCCCTGTTGCATGGCCTTGAGCAAGTCTCTTATCACATTTAAACAAACAGGATCAGTATGTACTTACCTGGAAAAGAAGTGTTCATGCTTTTTATAAGGCTTCAAACTTGAACATACAAATAAGATGCAAGAACTATGGTTTACCACTTACTACCTTTCCTTCAATGTGAATTTCCTAGGAGGCAAGAAAGAACTTGCTGCCTTGCTCTAGCTCAAGCCTGGAAGGTGTTAGCCGAAAACTTTGTTAGCAAGGGTCCAATTTCCTTCTTGCAAATGGAATCAGCAATGTGCTGAAAAGTGTTTTCCTTTAACATGCAAATGACTGAGAGAGTGCATGTCTAGCAGGGTACCACAACACCAAATATTTGTTGACTTTTTCAACTGATTTGTTCAATTTTTTTTTAAATAATCACAATAAGAAACTACTGACACAAAACTCAATAAAGCACTAAAAAAATTATCAGCTTATTAATATCCAAATATTAATATCCAAATCAAAGGCCATCCTTTACAGCTCATGGCCTGGGACATTTATGGAGGATATCAGCTCTGTCCCATCCAAGTGTGCTTTGTTATCCTCAGAATTTACTTGATGTGGCACAGTTTTGCATGAACCTGTACCTTCCTTGCTTTTTCCAAATAATAACAAACAGAAGCAAACATAAAAAGACAAGGAGATGGGAGCTATACCACTAATGCAAACTGTTATAGGGAAGATTTACTTCTACAACCCTCATTTTGCTTCAGCAGAACAATCCTGCCTTCACATGGAAAGTACACATAACATTTCTAAGGTACTGCGATTACCTCAGTATTAATCCACCAGAAAGAAGCTATAGGAAGGCAGAGAAACAGCAACAGTGTAAATCTTTTGCCACTGTATCTCAGAACTGTAATTGAATCTAAGCTGAGCAGCGGACTCTGGTTTGTAGATAGCAGCAAAGCTCCAAGGCCGTGGCTTACACTGATTTAGGGGATCCATGGCTCTGTTCCAAAATGAGCAGAAGCAAAAGTAGGCAGTGTTGCTACTGGACAAGCAACTTCTGAAAAAAAGCCAGACCCCAGTCATACAAACATTTGCTGTTCTTTAATTTCAGAAGCGCATTTCCTGCACTGAAGTCAGGGGACTGCTGACTTGCTTAGACACATCTGTGAGAAACTAGAGCAACCGAGGAGAACATTTATATTACAATTACTCTCACCTAAAAATCATAAATACCTTTGGCAAAACTGAAAAGTCTGAGACTGTAACATCCTTGGAGATGCTTATTAACTGATCATCAGGGAAATTTCACAATTCCTAGTCATGAGGTTCAATGCCCTAAAGCGTCAAAGCAGTAAAAGACCATAAACTCATTTTACAGAGCTTGCTCAAAAGCTAGCAGAGTTAGTGATATCCAACACAGAAGATCCCTTGGGAACATTTTTAATACCATTACTATGAAAATCTGTAATATATCCCCAAATTATATGATATATTCCTGGTCATTTCTTTCCTGATTCCTTCGGCCTTCAGTCTTGCACAATTCCTGGCTCACACCATGTTCATTTCAGTTTTGGAGATGCTCATGAACTGCAGGAGGGAACTAGACTTTATACAACACATCCCCAAATGCAAAGGAGCTCGGCTTTAGGAAGACTGTGGGCTGACTGGAAATCCTCGTTCACTATAGAAAGTATTATTGGGATTGCCATGGGGACAAGATTTTACCTTCTTGAAAATACAGCTCTGGAAATGCTATGAAAAATAGCCAGCCGAGGGGGAGGGGACAGCCATGAAATCCTCAGGGAATTTACTGAAATGTATTTACAGTTCTCCTTGCATGTATTAATACCGTTTGTGCCTGAGGGCTTTTAATTCACCAGCAATCACCCTCCCATCGAATACCCTGCTGCAGGGCAAGGAGCAGGGAGCAATATGCTCCATGATTTCCATTCAGGTACCCCAAAAGGAGCAGAAATTAAATGAATTCCCACACGCCTGCTCCTGTACCCCTTCACACCTCGAAAGCGAGCGTGCCTTTGCTCCCTTGCAGGGCTGCTGCCAGACAAAGGCGCAGAGATTTCCCCGTCTCCCTGTCAGTCAGCCACAAGCACACGCACACATACTCCCCCCGGCGTCTCTCGGCTCTTTCACGTGAATAATTCAGTTTTTCTCCCAATGCCGTATTTGCAGAAACAGGAATCACGCGTCCCATACACTCCCTGCTTCCCTCCCCTTCAGCAGCTGCCCACCAAGCCAGATGATGCTGCGGCTGGGAGCGATTGCTGCTCGGCGCTGCCTGTTTGAATCCCCGAGCCGAGGGAGCCGCTGAGCACATCTGGAGCAGCGCAGCGCGGGCAGGCAGCGGCCCTGACCCGGCCGGGGGTCCCCTCGGCCCCAGCCCTGGTGCCAGCCCTCCTTCGCTCCGGGCACACGCAGCCAGGGCCGGGCGGGCGGTGCCAGGCCGGGGCCGCCCCCCGCTCGGGAGCGGGGCTGGGAGGCAGGGCCCGGCGGCATCTGGCCCGAGCCATTGTCTGCTGGCCCGGCACCAGAGTCTGGCCTGGGGGCGTTGTGGGGTGGTTCCCTTCTTCCACTGCAGCAGGGTTGCAGGGACAGCAGCAATGGGATTTTCCTCTCCCTGCATCGGGATGCAAAGGCAGCGGGGGATTAGAGGGGGGGTGCGGGGCGCGCCGGCGGCAGCTCCCGGAGCTCTGAAGGGACGAGGGCTTCGTTTTTCCTTCTAAATGCCGACATTTGACTAACGTTATCAGCGAGATGGTATTGCTCATCCAGGAGAGCGGCTCGCAGGGATGTGGAGCACAACCACCGCCCGGCTCCAGCCGAGCACAGCCCTCCGCCGCCGCGGGAGGCGGCCGGCGGCTGCCCCTGCCCTGGCCCCGCTCCCTGCCTCTGTCCCGGTCTCAGCCCCCGGCCCGGCCCGCCCCGGACACGCAGCAACCCCGGGGCGGGGGCCCGGCAGTCAGGGGCAGAGGCCGGCCCCCCCCGGCCCGTCCTGGGGCTGCCTCCCGTCGGCCGGGGCCGGGGCAGGGATCGAGGAGACCGGGGCGATGCTCGGCTCCGAGCCGAGCTGAAAGTCGTGCGTGTGTCCGTGTGTGTCTGGAGCTTTGTGTGCGTGTACGCGTGTGCGCGGGGAGAGGAGGGCTGGGCAAAGAGGGAGGGGAAGGAAGCAAGGGGGGAAAGAAGAAGAGAGAGAAAAACGCGGAAAGCGGCAAAGTGTGGTGACATCACCGTCATTTGCATAGGCGCGGGGATAAAACCGCCCCGCCAGCGAGCGCCCTTTATACTGGCGTGCGGAGCGGCGGCGGCAGCGAGCCGGGCACTGAGCATCACCGCGCGGCGACACCGGTGGGTCCCGCCGCGCCCCCAGACACCCCCCCGGTCCCTCAGCGCGGGCAGCACGAACCCGGCACCCTTGCCGGGGGGGGTCGTGGGCAGGGCAGGGCGCGGGGCTTTTGCCCGGGGGGGTAGGAGGCAAGGGAGGGAGGCAAGGAGGAAGGGAGGGGGCCATTGTCCGCGTGGGGGTATTGTCTGAGGGCGCGCTGCTGCAGGGCGGTGGCGTGCGAGGCGCAAGGCGGCTTTGTTGCCGTCCCAGGGCTGTATTTTTAAATTATTTTTCCCTTAACGAGTTAAAAACGCGGTCAGCGCCGGGTGCGTCCCCTCTATTGTACTCCGCAGCGCGCAGATAGTGGGAGCTGCCCCCGGTGGAGGCTGGCGGCGAGCCGCAGTGCCCGGGATGCTGGATTAAACAGACACTTTTAAAAATTACTATTATTTTAAAATATGTCGGGGGTGAAGCGGGTTTTTTGCAGCGAGCTTGAGCGTGCGGGTCCCGCGGGTCCCCGCGTTGGGCGCGGCGGGCGCGGCCCCGCGGGGGCGCCGGGGGGGCCGGGGAGCCCTCGCCGGGGGTAACGCGCTCTTCCCTTCCCCTCCGTGCGCAGAGTCACCTGCCAACATGTCCGACAAACCAGACATGGCTGAGATCGAGAAATTTGACAAGTCCAAATTGAAGAAGACAGAGACGCAAGAGAAAAACCCGCTGCCTTCAAAAGAAAGTGAGTGCGGGCAGGCGGCAGGGAAAAGCACGGAGGGAGGCAGGCAGGGAAGGAGGGAGACGGGCAGGGAGGGAGGGAGGAAAGGATGAAGGGAGGGAGGCGGGAGGAGACAAAGAGGGGCGGCAGGCGGGAGCCGGGGGTGCGGCGGGTGCGGGGTGGAGGGAGGATACACGGCTATGTCTGTGCCAGACAGCGAAAACCCGAACCCACCGCCTAGCAGCGCTTAATTTACAATTATTTACACCTTGTTTTGATCTGTAGCTAAAAATATGCATTTATTTTAGCAATTTATAGCAATTGTCATGTGAATGCATTTCAGGTTCTCGATCTTCATTTTGTTTTCTCTCCTTTTCTGTTTTTTCTGCCTTTTTAGCAATTGAACAGGAGAAGCAAGCGGGTGAATCGTAATGAAATCTGCCCTTCCAAATTATGCACTGTACATTCCACAAGCATTGCCTTCTTATTTTACTTCTTTTAGCTGTTTAACTTTGTAAGATGCAAAGAGGTTGGATAAAGTTTAAAATGACTGTACTGCCCCTTTCACATCAAAAGAATAGAGAGAACTACTGACACTGAATGAAGGCGCTGCCTTTCCCTCTGCCTGTCTGGCTTTGGTCCTGGTGGCATGAAAGAGCTTGCATGTTGATGAAAGAAGAACTTGGGTGGGACTACAGTAAACTAGAGTAACACACGAATAAATGCAAAGCTGTACCAAGGTCCTGCGAGCTGTAAAATGCAGTTAATCGAGTGCCATTTTTTTTTTTTTTGGTTCAAATGATTTTAATTATTGGAATGCACAATTTTTTTAATATGCAAATAAAATGTTTTAAAACCTGGATGGTATTTATGTCCTCTCTTTGGAGAACTGTATCAATGGATAAGAAGCATAAAAGCCGGTACTGAGACACAAGACACTATAAAACCTTTGGAGATACTTCAAACATCAGTCACCATTTTCATTTTTTTCAATATGTGTGCTCAGCAATAGATAAACTTGTGATCCTCGAAGCTAGTTTTTCAGACAGATTTCAGTAAAAAAATGCATATTTTATAATTTGTCACAATGTGAGTATATCCCTTTAAATATTTTTTTAATGTACAGATTGATAAAGGCAAAAAAATGGGGCCGCATTTATTGCTTTGCCCCACCCATAGCACAGCTCTTTAATTAAGAATCATTTTGTACTGTTGCAGAGATGCAGCCTCGGTTGTATAAATCCGTAATTAGTTTGTTTAATGATTAAGGCTTGTTACTCTGATATGGTATTTAAAGGAAACTGTAACTTGAATTTCAAGTCCAAGATTGAACAGAAGCTTTTGAGTTTGGTAAAGCATTTAGTGGTTGGTATCCCATGGAAATAAAAATAATTTTGCTACAAAGTTGCTCATGTTTCCAACAATATCTTTTAACAGTCTCCTTGATTCTAAGAACATGTTTCAAAATTTAAAAAGCTACAGGCTATTCTCTTAAAATGGACCTTTTGGGGACAAAAACGTTGTGGTAACTTATAAAATAAAGATCATAATCAATTTGGCATGCAAATAGCCACACTCCACATTGCTGGTTTACGGTAATTCTATCAGGCCTGGGACAGCTTTTGGTTATTTTTCTTCAAATGACTGCAGGTAAAACCTGTGATCCAGGGAGATCAGTAGGAGTTGACTTTAGTAGTCATGAATTTCATCAGAGTGGAGTGAGTAATGAACATTCTGGGAAAAAAAAAGGCTGTCAGATAACCTGTAGGAGGGTGGTGAGCGTGCTTCTGCAGTGCCTTAGTTTTATCTTATGGATTTGAGGCTGCATCAATTTCAGCCAGTTCCTACAAAGCAAAACTAGTCCCTCCGGGGACCTGAGTTTTGCTGAGGCTGCTGACTTGGCAGGGTCACATAGATTTGGGGTTTCATCCTATCACTGCTCCCTGGAAGCATCTGAGTGCAGCAGCAAGCTCTCCTTGGTTTTACACCGCTGAGGGCAGTGGGGCTCCTCTCCTTGGAGGTTTGGTGGATGTCTGTGCTTCTGGGGAAGGTGGGAGCCAGGGGGTGCCACATGCTTGTGGGCACAGTCCCCAGGCCACCAGCAATGGAAAACTTGCAGAATTGATAAGAGCTGATAAGAATCTCGGTTCAGGCCTGGGATTTTTTGATGCAGTCCATGGGAAGATTTGGGAAGTCCTGGTGGCATATAAAGACCTTCACAGTAATTTAAGGTGATGAGTTCAGGAAGGAAATGAACCATTTCTTGTGCTTGTTTAAGCTCTGATTTTATTCCCTGTGTATAATGAGAAAGATGGGAAACTTACAGCTGAGTTTCTGAAAAGTCAATTAATCAACTCCCAGCTACTGATCTTAATCAGGTAAGATGGGATGTGACACAACTCCATGCAGAAGCGTTCAGTGTGAGCTGCACGTGCGCAGATGAGTGGAAGCAAGCGCTTAATTAGTGTGGATTTATTGATGGAAAAAAAATCAGCAAGGTATTTCTGAGGGAGGCAAAGCATGAGGTATACAGAGCTCTGCGTAAGTCAATGGAAGTGCATGCTGTAATACAGCATAGTTCAGCAAAAATCTAATGAGCTGTGAGGTCTATGACTTCAAAACTGCAAGTCCACAGCGATCAGTGCTGGTCAAAGGGTGCCACCAAATGCAACACGAGGTGGTAAGGCTCAGATCTGTTTTCAGGAGACAAGGCAGTAAGCTACTGCTAGTGTTATAGAAGCTCTGTTTCTGCCATCAAGGACCGAATAAAATTACAAAATCAACTGGGAAGTGAACCCTCCAGGTCTAATTCAGGGATTACTGACTGGAGTCTATCATGCCCTGCTTTGATCCTTGTTCAGCTCTTTGCATACATTCAAAGAAAATTGTGGAAGGCTTACGCCATGCTTTGCACAGGCAGTGTTGAGGTGGTCACATCTGACACCTATTCCACAGCAATGCAATGGACGGTGTGAAACATGAAGGCTTGGACGAATTGATTGTAATACTCAGGTCCGTGTCTGCACTGGTTGTTGGGTGTTGCTAGTGAAATCAGTCTCTTCAGCTGTCAGTCTAGAAACTTTCATCAGCCACAAATAAGCTAGAAAAAAAAAAATACAGCCCAAAACCTGGTTTTGAAAAAGGGTCATCAGAAACAGAAACATATGGATTTTGATCTCACACTCTGTGCATGCACAATCTGCCAGCCCTATGAGACTTACAGTGTCTGGTATTGCTGCTGCCCCACCCCCAGCCAAGAGGCAGCTCTGTTGAGGTGATGTGGTGAGAAGCTCTGCCCTCCAGTACTGAAGCAAATTCTTCCTTTCTCTGTATTTCTCAGAAGGTTTTCTCTCCCTTTCATGCATGCCCCCAGATATCATTAACTATACATATATTGGACAGAAAGCATATGCTAACCATATTCAAAATAGACCATTGTGGTATTAATTACAGAAATGTGGAGACTTCAATGCAAGCGTTTTGGTCTTCTAGGCTATTTTTGTGCAATGTTGAATGTGTGATAAAACACCACTTCCCCTAGTAACCCTTTACTTCCCTAGAAACTGTAGAAATGAGCAGTTCCTATTGTGTATTGTGATCATATATGGCTGCCACATACAGCTGCTGCACAGCAGAATTTTATTAATAAAGAACCGCGTGCTGCTCCAAGCATCATATAAAACACAATGAGCACATGATACAGTGTTCAGTGCAGTAGTTCCACTGTGCTGATACTGAAATGGGTGTGAAGAAATAAAAAATGCAGCTCTTGTTTATTTGTTGATATACAGTAGGATGACTATGCAAAGTCACCTATGTTGGGCTTGTCCTTTCATGAAATCCTCTGATGCGCCAGCTTCGTGCATTTTCAATTCAACAGGCAAGGCAACCAAATTCTAATAAAATGGGCTATTTTTTTAATTCACAGAAAAGGAATAGCAGAAAACATTTGTCCATTATTTGTGTGCTGTCTGGCCGATTCATTTGCTAGTGTCTCTGTGATACAGTGATTTTTTTTTTTTTTAATGCCCTGCCCTCTACCATACACGTGTTTCAAAATTCTGTAGCTTAATGGCAGGATTCTATTTTTCTCTCTCTTTTCAGCTGAAATTAATGACCTGAATTCCAGTATTGCTTTTATTGGGTTTTAAAAATGTCAGACACCTCTCTGACTTCCTCTTCTTCCTGCTCAGAAAGAAAAAAAAAAAAATCAAACATAGTGGGTTCTCAGAGATGCTTAATTTTGCCTCTAGGTTAATGAGCTTTTAGCATATTGGGAGCAGAGCAAAGATAATTTTTTCTCTTGTTTCTACAGTGATGAGGATTACAACATTTCTTTTTTTCCTTGTAATCAAAAACTGGAGTTCTCGGGAAATTTTTCAGTCTCATGGAGCTTGGGCTTTATGAAAACTGTCAGGCACGACAAGATTGATGCAATATAATGAGAATTGGCAACAAGGAGATTCTGCAACCACTGCTCTCTCACAGTAAGCGGATCCTGATGGCAAAGCAGAGTCAAATATATGCCTATAGCTTTAGTTTTGCCTTAGTTTCAGGCCATAATATGCAAAGAATGGCATAGTGACACGACTAAATAAATTATTTTTTTTTCAATTTACAATTCCTCTGACCTCAGGTTTTCTGATAGCTCTAAATTTATTTTTTGCCTAACACAGATTTTCCATTCAGCAATATTTTGGAATTGGGTGAGTGGATTTACTCCAATTTAAATATATTTCCAGCATATGAATACTCCCCAAATATTCACCACATGTCCAATCAAAACACTGCCTTGAAAAGATATTCATCATTGCATTGACCAAAGACTTCTCAGCGATGAAGAAAATTTTCCCCACTATTGTAATTCTCATCATTTTATCTTTGGCATGTGGTCATGGGCTTGAAATTTGGGCCTGGAAAAAATCTCATGTGATTTTGTAGACATTGCAGATTCCATGAACAGAGATTTGCAGTGCTCTTTGTTTGTGTGCTATGGTCAAATATTGAGTACACTTACAACACTTAGCGATATGTTTGAAAATAAAAAATCCCCAAAAGTCAAAACATCTTCCCCCCGACCCCAACCATCAAACCAAGACAAGGAATGCATTTGTATGTTCTATAATATCTGTCATGAGCAGTTTAGTTATTCTTAGCATCTTCTAGTGGTGTGAAACTGCAGCAGTAACATTCAGGTCTCTAAAATAAGTCAAATGAACTAGCTGAAATCTACTCTACAGACCAAAAGTATGAAATTCAGGCTCTCAGATGGTTCAAATTTTACCTAATATATTTTACAAATTTCCATAGATATTATTTTATGGGGGTTTTTTTATAATGGTGCTTCCTTTCCATCTGACATATAACTATATGTGATATGGTTTATATTAATCAGGTGTAGCATTTTTAAATGTTTTGAAATGGATAAATACTTCCTCAACCATCACTTGAAATTTTGGAGTTTGTCTTTAAGGCCCTCTGCACAGCTAGGTTTTGATGTAAGATAATGTAGAGAATTTTGGAGCTACATAATTGTCAGAAAAATCGCTTGCTGGATTAATTTTTCATGCATCTTGGCTCACCTCACCTGCTCTTTATCATGTGGTCTGTACAAGAAAATTGAGCCAACAGAAGGATATTCTTCATCCCTCTGCCTTAACTGGGCACTGCCTGTGAGAAATGCCTCTGATGCCTGTGCAGTGTGAATAAAAAAGTCCGTTCTTTGCCTTGCATCTTTTTCTTAATGTTTCACGTGAGAACCAGTGGTGGGGAAAAAGAGGCCATTGCAGAGTGACATCCTCAGACAGAAAAGTGGACATGGCCCTGAGCATCCATACTGCCAAAGTGGAAACCATCTTCAGCACGCTGAGCACCCTCCAGGCTCACTGCAGGTTTATTCGCACCCTTTTGGGCTCATGTGAAGGGGGGGCTTCTTGGCAGGCTGCCCACAGGGTCATCCTGTGGTGTGCACTGCTGGCAGCATCACAGGGTGGGCTCCCAGGGGCAGCCCCAGGCCACTCCCCAAGGCAGCAGAGCCTTTTTTATTTTAACATTTCAATTCAGCTTTTCTGTGACTTCTGTCACAAAGTTTCAGCCATACAGAGCAGTAACACAAAATGCTTGAGCCCTGCTAGTGCTATGCTGGAATGCAGACCAGCCATTACCTTATGGTCCAGGTTAAGTGATGGCTTTAGGGCTGCTTTGCATCTGAAGAATGGGACAAACGGCTCATATGTAAATCTATTACTTAAAGCAATTAATTACTAGCTTAAAGATACTACAACCTGTGTGAAGGCTTTTGCTGATGGAGAGTCTGATGCCTGCCTCTTCAAAAAATCTTGTCCTTATATTGCACCAAAAGCTAGAAGGTCCCATGAAAAGTTGTCATGGAGGTCATAATCAAATGACTTACACAAGAAAGCAATGAAAGATGAGCTTTATACAAATATTCCTATTGCCTAGCAGTAGCAAACAAAACATTGCAAGAAATTGAGTTGGTGAAGGCATCAATGATTTTGCTCCAACTGTATTGTTTCAAAATGAATTAGGAATAAGAAATCTCCTAGCAGCTGAGCTATACCCCATGACTCTGACATGTTAGGGCAGGACAGATGGATCCCAGACAATCTCATCTCCAGAGCTCGCGACTACAGAAGCAGCTGATGCTTGGATCATGCAAAGAACATTGCTCCTGGGAAGAACTTCACATTTCTTTAATTTTTTTTTATTTTTTTCTAGCAACTTTAATTACCACTCTGAGACACATAAAAAAATCTGCTGCCTGCTTTACTCGTGGTAGCTGACTTGCCAAGTGGAGGGGGGAAGGGGAAGCCCTGAAAATTAATGAGGCTATAAATGACACCACTTCTCAGCATGAAGAGTGAGAATGATGCCAAGAGGAATACAGGTGAAATTCTGGGAGACATGCACCCTTTTCAGGGGGGCATAGACCATACATATCCATACACGTCTGCTTCCCTGGTGCTTTGCTTGTAAAGTCATCCCTGCTGTGTGTGGGAGGTGTGGGTTACACTGAGAAATGCCAAAGTCTCTCTCAAAGTCCTTGCTGCATTTTAAAGGTTAAAACTAGGAACAGACTGGCATTTTCCTAAAGGTCTTTAAATGGAAGAGCTGTTTAATCACATGCATTGCAGCACGAGCCGAGCACTGTCTCTTCTATATTGTTTTCAGCTGGAATTTGTGAGCTGATAGGCACAGAGTCTGTTTTCAGCAAAGACAGTGCTGTGGCATCTACAGTTTGCACTCTCCAAGATCATAAAAAACCAGCAAATAGTGTTTTGAGACCAGGAATGGTTTCACACAGTTTTCAATTTGGTAGCCTAAAAGACTTCTAAAATGCATATTTAGGGTCAATGGTAATGGAGCAGTTGGATGCTCACAACTTCCAGTGAAATTTCCCTCCTTGTCAAAGCAAAGTCCCTATAAAATGTCAAGGTCCTGAGCAGGTGTAGTTGCCTTAATTTCAGTGAGTTTGCTAGAGATGAGGCTATTTTTAATTTGAGTGTCTAATTAAGGGTAATAACATAGTTTTAGTCCCTCGCAACTCTCCCCAGTTTATGATATTAGCTTGTGTGGGGCTTCCTAGCCTGGGCTCTGTTGCAATGAGCACTTCTCAGAAGGAATGGGAGTATCCCCTCTCTTTGCACAACACATGAAGTGCAATCACATATCTCAAGGTTTTCTCTTCCCACTTTCTCCTTCCACATATTCTTATTTTTCAATGAGTCCTGCCCTAAATTTGATCTCATCCCTCCAGATAAGCACCCTAATTATACCACCATTATGTGCCCAAGAAGTTTGGTCTTCTCCTTGGTCCTCACTCATCAAACCCAAACTGTGGGTGTAATACCCCTGTCAGCAACTACTCCCTGCTTCAGATCATATGTGTGACTCCACTGTATGGTCTGATAGTCTGTCAGATTGCTTCGTGTCTCCGAATTGCTCAGTCTCAGCAGGAGACTCCTGCCAACTTTTTGACAGTGGAACTCCATCAAGCACCTTTTGCCTGAGATGGCTGTGCCTTTAAAATACTCCCAGCAAAAGCTTTACTCTTTCTTTTCCCCTCTATATGGAGTGACCAAATCTGGTCCTCGGGCCCAATCCAGCAGAGGAAACAGTTGCATGCCAGCAAACTGCAAGGGTTAGGCTGTGTAGGCTGCAATCAGGAAGAAAGGGCTCCTCTCTAACCTTTATACAGTCCTTCCCCTTGTTTGTCTCGGCTTCACAACAATAAGTTTCAGGGGACTGTAATGAGCTTGTTTATTTCTAGTGCTAAATTCCAAGACTTATCCTTTTTCATGCTGCTAGCCAGCAGTGGGAAGGTTAAAAATGCAGTCAGTTACCAGTGGCAACATACCACTGTTGTAAATCCTGCCCACACATCTTCAGATCTACTGACATTTGAAACATCTAGGTCTTTTCTGTTAGCTGTGCCGGTGTAATTATGTCTTGGTATAGCTTTTTTTCCTGCGTGTCATCCTTCAGGAGTGCTCAGATAAGTATGTATGGAGGATATAAATGGAAGGAGAAAGAAAGAAGGAGGCTGAAGTTATAAAGAAAGAAAGGAAGCCATTGCAAATAGTTCACTGGGGTGTCTGAAAAAGCAGTATCACGTATTAATAGTTGCAATTTAATAGCAGATTACTGATCCCTTTAAATTATTTGAGATTGTTGCCTGTGAGCTGCAGGACAGGCTGTGCCAGTGAAATCAATTACATTTCATATCAGTACCGTCTGCTTATCTTGCACAGCAGGGATGTGGAGGTGCTGTATGTCCTTCTAGTCAGCAGTGCCGTGAGCTAAACAGGCTGCATGGAGTGGAACTGGCATATATGCCGAGGCAAATGTGTGAAATCTCCATGTGAAGACCACTGAGTCATTGCTGCTTCTCGTTAGAGTCAGCAGGGAGAGGCGAGAGCTTTGCTGCTGGTCAGGATTCAGCTCCACGCAAAACTGGCCTGAATGAATGTGAGAACCTTTAGTTTATAGCACACACACACACAAACAAATGCAATTTCCAAAGGGAGCATGTTTCCAAATGCTGAGAGAAAAAGGCCTTTCTACCCTGATCACTGCCTTGCTCAGTAAACAAGACCAGTGCTGTGTCTGCAGGATTTTGTGAGAGCCCAGCCCAGTACAGGTGACAAGAGAGAGCCACAGGTGATGGGAAGGGCAGCCTGACTTCAGCTGGATATGCCCAGGGAAGCAGCAAGCCTCAGCTAGAGCCTGGCCCTTTGTTCTGCGCAGCACTTTAGAAGAGGGCAGGGGGAGAAGGTCACCCCCTCATGCCCAGCTCTGGCAAGTGACCTTGAAAAGTCTCATTTTTGTTACTTGCTGCTGGTCCAGAGACAGCAAGGATGGACTACCTGGAGCACTGGTTCTTCTGGAACAGAACATCTCACTCACCATCCTTCACACAGAACAGTATCCAAATATGCATGCGGAATTAAGCGCAGACAGGAAACTGGAGTACCATGCAGTAGTTAACACATTTTAAAATACCTTTTTATTGATCTTTTTACAGAAGTAATATAGCTTGGATCAATGCTGTATTATGGGCATCTTAATTACATGTGTCTTCAGGCATGGTATCTTTCTAAAATGTTATTGTTCTTAAAAGAAAATGGGCTCCAGACCGAACGAAGTAATAAAAGCTTACAATTATGAAGCAATCACTAGCAGTTTACCCCCTTGTCCACTCCTGTGTGCAGGACTGTTTATGGGGTGGGCATGCTCCAAGCTGAGAGAAGGTGGCAGTAACCAGCGGGATTAACCACAGGAGTGAACACCACAACAATGAACAAAGATTTGGCAGTTCTTCTCTGTGCAGATAAATCAATTAATTATGTGATCAAGGGCTGTGCTTTGGTCTTTGCCAATGTGAATTATTTATAATACCATGCTGAATTTCAGCCATATACACTAAATTCTTCCAATAGATGTAATGAAGTCTGAGAAATTATTCTTTGTGCTACGAATGTATGTTAGTGGGCACTTACAGGCTTTTTCTTCCATAGATGCACACTATAGATTTTTAATCTGGTAATGGACTGTCCACTGCCTTCAGACACTATTCTTGCATTTGACAGTAGTGAGGTCATTATTAAAAATTCAGCACAATTTATCCACAGTTTATTGCTTGCCTAGAAGGGGCATATCACATGCAGACTTTCCTTCCTAATATGCAAACCTGTATTTCCAGCGAGGTAGTCAAGCATACTTTTGCCCTTTTGAACATTCAAACATTACGGTACTTGATAGATGAAGAAATATCTCCACTGTAAATTTGCAGTATCCCATTTATTAGTGTACACTGTGCACTTTAGGAAAATTATAAATATAGATGAAAACTGTCTCTTAATTTGCATATACCATTCTTGATAGTATTTTAAGAATTACTATGTATTTGACCCAGCTAACAAATATTTTTTATGTTAAAACATGCTTCGGTTTTATCTCAACAAACAAATAAATATGCAGCTAGCTACTTCAGACATCTCTGTTGACATTAAAAGGGAACTTTTCTGCTAATTTTGGTCTTTCAAATTGCATGAAAGTTAGAAGACCAAACCAGCCTAATAGAGACAATGTGGACTCCCTTATAACACGAGCCTGTTACCGCACTCTTTGTTTTGCAGGTTACATTTCAAATACTCTTGCTGGACCGACGGTGTGGATGGCTCTGCAATATGAGCTTGGAAGAACTGGAAATTTACATCCACACTGACTCTTGACACATCATTTACTGCCTGATATTACTAGGTTTGGTTAGGAAAAGAAAGATGCCTACACAGAGAGATTTTTCCACAAGCAGAAGGAAAAGAATGTCCTTTCGGTGGGAATAACCATCATCCACACTCCTCATCGCCATCCCTGTCTCTCAAGGTGGAGAAAGCTGGTCCCTGCTCAAGAGCAGTCCTTTTCCTCATCCCTCAGCAACCCACCACACACTCACCAATAAAAGGAGGCAGCCTGAGGCTGCACTATTATTGCTTAGAGAAATATTTAATTTATAGTTCAAGGTTTGTCTGGAGCTAGGCAAAAGTTAGGAACTCAACAGACGCATAAGGTGCCACCTTTTATTTCCTCTAAGTCCTACTGTGATAGTTTTGCATTTTAGACACTCAATCATACATGCATTATCCCTTAAGACAATGACAATTTTTTTAAAAACCCCCCACTTTTAACTCTGTCAGTAGTTAAATTGACAAGAATATGCATACTTTACCACCTTCAGAAAGCCGGTATGAATATATGAGGATTAAATGGAGATTAAATGAAGTGGGCTTACTATTATGATATTTTTAATGTCTTTCTCAGTTGTGACCTGTGATTTTGTTTCACAATAGGAAGTCATATTTCAGCAGCAAAATAATAGTGCAGAAAATTATTAACTGCCCTTTTTCAGTGCTATCTTACAAGCCTCTAATTTCACCTCACTTTTATCACTTATCCTCTTCTGGGTCTTCTGCTTAGTTTACCTTAATGGTAAACATTTGGTCATTTTTAAGCAATAGTTAAGCTTACATTGTACAAATGTACACCTTTCTTATGCCATATTCTCTGATTTACATTCTTGCTATAATTTCAGCATGTACAGATATTAGCTGGAATTTCCATCATTTAGAAGATAAAATTTGGGACAGGGCACTGCCTCGTTTCCTCTCAAGAAAACTGCAGTTTATGGATGTTATTTGGTTGATTATGACTTAAGAGTTCAGGGCCAAAGCATAGAATCTTCTTCCACTTTAGGCAAAACAATCTTAGTAAAAACATTATAAAATATGTATCTCATAAATCCCCCATGACACAGAACAAATACCAAGGGCTGTTACTGTCGTTAACTTCTTGTTGTCTTGATTTTCTTCCAGTAACTTAAAAGAACATTAAAATGTGTGAATGGCTGATCTCCCATATAAAGAGGTCTAACTGATAGTTTTATTTGGCTTTTTTTCCTAGATCCTGGGCAATTGTTTTAGAAAGGGTATTTCATATGTTGGGTGAATGCTGTATTTAGGAGCACATGTATGTTATTCCCACAGAGTGTTAAAATTAAAGTTCTGAGTACAGACATTCATAGTTATGTGAAGCATTTATAGGGTATTATACAGCCTTATATACCCAAGGTAACATTTGACTAGCCCTATTGCCCTTACGAATATAGTTTTTCTCTTTCTTTGTCTTTCACTTCTTTTTCCCATATGTTTCCTGATTTACAGTGTTTCACACTCTGCTCCTTTGTGTTAGTGTGTAAGGACAGACTCCAGTGCCCGTGTGAAAGTGAAGGATCCCAGAGCATCCACGCAAACAGACTGAGGGAGGGGACTGAGGCGCACATCTCGTAATCAAGAAATGTGCTCCAAGTGTCAACAGCATTGACAACTGGTATTCCTTAAAAAAAAAAAACCCTGAATTACACTGCCACTTCTCTTGTTTAGACTGCAAGTTTCCCTGAGTACCGGGACTATCTTTTACATTACATTTGTGCCAGCTTTTGGAAATCAGTTAGAATGCACTGATGGGCACAGATCTGCATAGGCATCCAGTTCATTTGGACACATGTGTGCATTGAAACCCTCACTTTTGATAGTAGCTCCAGTTGTTCTGTAAAGTCATCCTTAAAGGACTTGGCCCTTAAAAACTGGGCTCAGGACAAATTTGGAAAAGCAGACCCTATGGAGTCTACCACACTCTTTCAGGTGCAGTGCGAGCTGTAGGTATTACGGTGGCTTGGGAAATAAACATCACCTCACCTCTTTCAGTAGGTAATTCAATATTGGCTTTTTTTACAGTGTGTAGCTAGGTCAATTTTTGTCTATTCTGGAGGTGCTCAACTCATTTCTTTATTACAGGGCATTGTCAGATCCCTTCCACTTTTCCCCTTTGTTCACAGTTAGCAAAACTCCCAGTTACTCTAGGACATCATTGTGTTACTTCTGTCAAAACCTAGCCCAAGCAGTCCCATTTCTGATGAGTTTTTACGTGAAACTTTCCTATGAGTTTTGTTCTCATTAGCTGAAGCAAGAGAGAAGTATCTCCATAGTAGCTAGGGATTGATTCAGTGAGGTGTGGGAGAGAAACAGGGTGAGAAGGACTGGGGCCCTGCAGCAGTAAGAGAAGCTGGAAACCCTGTGAAACCAATGTGCCTGCAGTGCTACTGAATCGATGTCAGTTGAATGGGAGTTTCCACTTTCCTCCTTACTTTGTTCTCTGAAGGTGCTAAACAGTCAGCAAGCTTTTTGTCGTTTCGGCTATTGTTAAGATGAAGAATCTGGGACTCTAGTCTTGCATAAATAATGAGTATACTTATGTAAGTATACTTATAATAAGCAGCAGAGAAGGAAGAGTGGCTGCTCCTTCAGCCCATATTGTTCCTATATGCTGCCTGCTGGGTTCATTGTTGGATGTAATGTCCTGCTCTGCCATAGCTGAAAGAGAGGCTAAGTATGACAGATTTATTCTCAACCTCCCACCAAGACACTAATTCCAGTTTCAGCAGCTATTTGTTCCCTTGCCTTTGCACTGTTCCTTCCTAGGTTTACCATAGGTTTACTTCCCGCGATGCAGGGCTCCACTCCACAAGGAAGGAGAGGGGGCAGCCTTTGGGAGGGAGCATATCTGACTCCAGAACAGCGCAGTTGGGTATGTTTTGCCCCTTCTCTGGCCTGCTAAGATGTAATTTTGCACCCTCTGAGAAGCGGTTTCTCCTCGAGTCCCACTCCCACGTACCCAGCGAGAGTCGATGCCGTGCGGTGCCCGCCTGAGTGGGGAGCACAGGACTCAGAGTACTCAGCTCCCTGCCGGGGGCAAAGCGAGAGGTGCGAGCTGCAGGAGGTGGAATTCAGAACTGCACCACTCACGAGAAACAGCAAACCGAGCCTGCCTTAAGGCAAGCAGATGGATGTGGTGCCCTTTGGTTCTTTCCAGCTACAAAAGTAATTCTTTTTTCTTGAGTCATGCCTAGCAATGGTACAATTATTTTTGGACCACCACCAGGGCAGCACTGATATGACGGTTGTTTCTGTGGTAAAACTGCTGGCCATTACTTGTGGCAGAAGTATGGAACAGTGTGTTTAGACCCATTGCTTTCTATTTTTAGATGTTTTTTCCAGCTCAACTTAAAATTTTCTTATTGTCTCGTAAGACAGTGCATGACTCTGAGTCCCCAAACTGAAACACATTAATGGACTCTGAACCTTGATAAACACCATAAAGCTTGTCTGTCAAAGATAACCATGTAAGTCTGGACTTAAGTGGGACACTCCAAATGCACTTTTTTCCCAGTACCTTTGTCCAGACACCTGGGTATATTTCATAGACATTGCTGCCTACAATTGTGTACTTCAAAAACAATTACTTGATTTATTATTCAAGTAGTAAACTGCTATGGAGCTCATCAATATTGATGTGATGATGATTTTTGCATTATTTTTATGTACTGATTGTATTATTATGTTAACATTATTAGTTAGTATCATTATGTTAGTATTATTAGCATTTTTAGAAATAGGACTCTAGGATGCATCTTGAGTGACACTATTGGAATGGCTGAGTGAGGTCCCAGCACTTCATTTAGCTGAGGTCAGGGGACTAATTCTTAGCAGAGTGGTGAGTACAGAGCTGAGGCACTCCATCCGATTAACAGCGAGAAACATTTTCCTTTAACAGACACAAGTCTAAGTTTTTCCATTACTCTAGGCCGTATATAACTGCTGCCATCTCTCCCATCCTCGTGTACTCACCTCCATATGGGCTACTGCTTGCATCCTTACCTCCAATTGAAGTTTGCTGCTTTAAAAGTGGCCAGTGACACTTCTCTGCTTCTGCGGTCTCATGTGAAAGTGATTTTACTCCAGAACAAGCCATCAGGAGATGTTATGTATTGTGATGACTTTCATCCTTTGAGAGAACTTATTTGCCTGACAGCTGATGACAGAAAATTTGCTTGTCCCTCTAAAATCTACAGCAAATAGGAGTCAGTACAAGAGGCTCTGGTGCTGATTTTCAGGACACTTGAGCAGGATTATAAAGCTGTATTTTCCCCTCTTCCCCTTGACACTAGCCATTGTGACATATGGTCAACATTTGACATGGGCGCAGCTGAGCAGCTCCCCATTTAGATCTGGGCTGCATCTGCCTCCAGAGACACAGGTGGAATGTGAGCCATCTGTCTAATGCTAACTGCAGAGACAGCCCAGGGATTGTGCCCTTATATGACTTTTCCTTTTATTTCCTTCAAATAAATAGATTAATCATTCTTGATTGTCTTACAAGTTTGAAAACAATGAAGGGTTAGAAACTACAGCTGGGAAAATGTTTTGGGGGGGCTCCTAAGTACAATAAGGTCATTGACATATGGGAGCAACTCCTTTGGAGAACAGCTAAGGACTGGAGCGTATGGTATAAGAGGAAAGACTGCAAGAGCATCTGGGTTTGTGCAGGTTGGAGTAAACCCAGCCTTAGCAGGATGTTATAGAGAAGTTACAACCAGTCTTTCCACCTACAAGTTACAACTGCTGTATATTAGGAAAAAACGCATGATAATCAGGATAGTCAACATTGGAAGCAGAGGGAACCTCCGTCACCAGAGATTCTCAAATTTCCAAGGGCTCTGAGCACCCAAATGCAAGCTTGGCTCTGCTTTGGGTGCAGTGTGGGAGCAGATGACCTGCAGACCTCCTTCGCAAATGAAATGATTTGATGGCAATTTAGTGCACACCATGAAGGCAGGAAACTAGCAGCTGTATGCTAGGGGATAGCATGAGCACAGGGCAGCTGAAGCCATACATAATTTATATCATGTGGTCATCATGGCATGAACTATTTCCCTGCTCTTTAGCCAGGTGTGTTACTAGACTAGTGCTATCAGATCGGGTCAGTGCTGCAGCGGTTCTTGTAATGCATTACTTGGTTATGGCTTGCAGTCACTCCTTTTCTCTGAGCAGTGAGATGAATATTGGCAATGACTACTTTGGCATTATTTACACCAGAAAGTCAATGCTCAGTCACAAACAACTGCAGTTGTGTTCATATCTTGTTATGTGTGACTGTACCCTCCTGCAGTGACTATGGGCACACCAGCCTCAAAGACAGCTGAGCAGTTCTTCAACTTCCAGCATTTAAATCTTGTGAAAATATTAAGGCAAACACATGCATTACTTGCATTTCAACTTTCTTACCCAATGAATTAGCAAGATGTTTTGCCTGTGCAGACCCATGATGACCATCAATTCACTGCCAGTGGCAGGGACATCCTTCTGGCTCTGATGTCTGAAACGGAGAAGATCCACCAAAGACCTCACATACCCAAGAAGCTAAATACATTCTTTCCTGCTTGAGGCCACAAACCCAAGCCTGTACCCGTATCAGCCAGTGTCTTCGACCTATTTCCTTCCACAGATATCCTTGTCCCACAATGCTGTGAGCTTTCAGAATCACTTACCATTTGATCTTAATTTAAGAGACATTTGCCTGGAGTTTACTCCCTCTCTCTCTCATGACCTCTCAAAACTCTTTCCAGCCCTGCTTTCCAGAGTTATGCAGAATAAAATATAAACCAAAAATACTAGCTCTGCCAGGCTGATGTTTAAGGATTAGGTTTAAGAGTTCACATACAAGAAGGACATGAAATAATGGAGTCAGAGGCCATGAAGAGGGAACTTTGGACACACTGGGAGAAAAACACATATAATCTATTCATTGTAAATGCTGGAAGCCTGTAGTGACTCTATAAGCATTCAGACATCTGGAGAACTACATGTGTTGCAAAGAATATTGAAATCCTCACTGAAAACCAAAATTTTTTGCTGTCAATCTGGAAGACATTTTATTGCACATGACAATGACAAATAAGTTCAAAACCCTTGACCTGGCAGTCTAATAAAACACCAGAGCTGACACAGTATCAGACAATATATAAAAGCTGATAAAAAAGATAAACAGGAAAGGGGCATGGCTTCATAGAGACATGAGTCATGGGTAATTTAAGGGACCCAGGAGTAGTTTCTGCCAGTTTCATCAGGCACATCATCCAGCAGCACCTTAAACCCAGCCACTGCTTCTGGCCAGCTGGTTCAAGAGCTCTTCTGCTGGGTGGGAGTCAAACAGGCATGGAACAAACTCGTCCCATTGGCTGCATTTAGTGACATGAGTCAGGCTTTCTCGTCAAGAAGAACTTCTTCTACTTCACCTCATTTGTTGCAAGGGTGAGGGTGAGGGGGTGACATCTGGCTGGGCAAATGGTTCTGTGAGCACGGTGGGGGCCATCAGCACTGCTTTCGAGATGAGTGAGATGCTAAGGGATAGGTGCTCGGTGAATTTCCCCTACACCCACAGGCACCCCTGAGCCTGTGGGTGTAGACTTGGGCCACCAGGGCACTGTCACAGACAGGGCACTGCAATTGAGTCACCAGCTGCCACGCAGAGTGACCGTCAGTCCACCAAGCAATAAACTGAGTAATATTTGAGATGATAAAATAAAAGCAAAAGGCAACACAAATAACGCATGGCTGTACCTGGTGCTCCCGGATCACCTTACCCTTTAATTCCACCAGAAAACCTCCATGGGTGCTATGGTCAGGACCAGGCTAAGGTGAGCCACCCTTTAGGTGATTGTAAGACTGCAAGATGCCAATAACACTGAAAAGTCTTTGCTTTTAACCTTTTGTCCCTGAAAATGCTGCTGCTCATCTTTTAGGTGCTTATGGGATGCAAACAAAGGTTGATGGTTAACCTCAGCTGTCTAATGCTCATGGCAGTAACCGCCAGTGACATTTGTCAAGAGTTTTGTTCTCAAGTACAGGGAGCACTGAAGTGTGACAGGAAACAAGGAGAAAATGTGTGCAAAAACAGGAAAAGGAGCGGAAATTGGGCATGAATTTAAGAGGTTGGGGCTATGCTGAATGAGGCAGAAGACCAGACTGACAGTGGCAAAGGTGAGGCGGCATATGATCTCAGATAAGATGCAGGGGGTAATGGTACAGGCAGCAGTACTACTAACTACTAAGAGTATTAATTAGTAGAGTAACTACAGGCAGCACTCATGCTGTCCTGTCCCTTCCATCAGCTGTGCACTTCTCCCTGGCATGAGGGTGCCACAGAAGTTTGTGAGGAGGTGGGGCTGGGAATCTTTATTTTCATCCTGTGAAAATGTTTGAGATTTCAGGGCAGGATAGCAGCCAGCTGGAAATGGAGGAAAGAGCCATCTGCAAAGTGACTGGAAGCTCCTAGCTTCAGTACAGGAGTGACCTTTCTCTGTAGATTGCTACTAGGAAAAATGAAGAATTCAACATTTTCTCAGGATAAAGGGTTTGCCAGAAAATATTGTCCTTCTTTCCTCTGTTCCTTCTCATTCTGGGAACTTGGAGAGGACAATCCTTACACCTTCTTCCTGGAGGCACAGCTCTGGTCTCTAGCAAAAGCTTGGGCAGGGCTCTGGAGCATTGCATGTGGCCTCTGAGGAAGCCCATGAGCATCTGCAGAGGTGGGGAACCACCAGCCTTGCCCTATGATCCATCTGCGGTCACCGAGTACTGATAAACCCCAGCTAAATCCCAGGGAATGGGATAAATCCCAGGGAAATCAATAAGCTCTAATTTCCCAGAAGCTGTTAATTTAAAAACTAAGGCAGATGAGGCTAAAAGCTTTTCAGTGCAGAGAATGATGAATGCAATCCTTTTTTGCTGCTGCTGCTGTTGCTATTATTACTATTAATGAAGAATCACTCTTTCTTCATGATAATTGCATTTGAAATGTTTCCCTGGTAGAAGCTGGATCAACTTCTTTCCCGGAGATGAGGATTTTTCTGACTCCCTGTGCTGTGGTGTGCCAGTGCAATGTAAGGCATGGAGCCCCTGCCCTGCTGACCAGCAATCAAGGGAGAAAGGTTATCCAGGCTTCCTGCCCCCATGGCTGCTCTCACCAGTGCTTCTCGTGTGCCTGGCAGGCAGCACCACCAGCCTGTGACAAGGGCAGAACCAGTCCTATAGATGGGAATTCTTTCAGAATTCTGAAATGAGAAATGCAGCACGCACACCCGCCAAAGCCTCCATCCTGTGAGAGAGAAGAAAGCCAAAGTGCCCCAACACGTGTGGGGCATGGTCCTAGGGAAAGGGATGGATTTCCTCTTGCTGCAGACTTCCTGCTGCACTTGTAGGGCTGTGCAAAGGGAGGCACCACGCAGCCCAGGACAAGGCAGATGAGCAAAAAGGCCACACGTCTTGGGCACATTGCTATCGGATCCTTCTCACTGCTTGCTTGTCCTTCTAGGGTAAGGTGCGTTGAAAGCAAAACCACTGATTTCCTGCAAATGCAGTCATGCTGGCATTGTGCTTTGCTGGAGGCATTGCTTGTGGGGCAGGAGGCCTTCATGGGGGACAGGAGGTGTATGGGCACCCAGCCAGGACAAGAGAGACATTGCCTCCTCAGTAGCCTGTGGGACATTGCCTAGCAGCCCCTTTGGCATCCTGCAGCCCTCCTTAGATCCCTGCAGTTCAGTCTGAAGCCTGTTGTGGCTTACAGCCCTTGCTCATTGTGCCAAGGAGCATGAAGTTTTCAATTCTGAGTGCACTTACTGGGCCCTTTCACACTGGAAAACCCAAAGACAGATGTGGTGGAGGTACTTGCACAATCTTCCTGCCTCAGCAGTGAGTGACACCACTTGGGCCCTGGGGTGTTCATAAACATGCATAGGTGCCACCTTCACCAAGAAAAACACTCATATGAACTCTGCTCCCAAGGTGGGAGTCTAATAGGAATTCTTTGAGACACTGACCTTTTATGAGACAGAAGAATGCCATAAGTAACAGCTTTGATAGCATTTAAAACTGTCCTGCTAGTAGTACACATCCCAGCAGAGCTTACTTGAAAATAACTGTGTTTTCATTTAATTTTCATGTAGTGTGCTGAAACAACAGTTTTTTAAGGCACTCCTTTTGCTCAGTGGTTACTGCTTTCATGCTCCATGCTTAATCTATTTCATATCCTAGCTAGTTTTTTATCAATTGTGGTATAAGTTCACTTAGGCAGGGGCATGCAAGGTGCTTTAGTCCTTCCACCTCTTTGCTCACTAAGTGCCTTGAGAGCATTTGCTGAAGCTTGCAGGCATTTTAGCCAGTTTCAGCTCAACTGCAGAATCCTACTTTGTCAAAGAAAACTGTTGAGACATGTCTGAATCGGCTCAGCCTTTTGTTTTCAAGAAATGTAATGTAGAAACCTATGCATCTTCCTTTACCAAAGAGAAAAAAAAGGGCAGGAAGGCAAAAGAGATGCTTGAAATATTTTCCTGAACTACACAATGATGAGTGCTTCCGTGTTTGGTGCAATCTCTTTCTCTGGCCAAACATGGTAAGGAAGTGACTCTGCTCCCCACAGCACACGCTTGCAAATATCTCCTTTCAGCAGCCGGAGGAAGTGAGAGATGGCTGCGTGTCTTTGCTGCTGTGAGCTTGAGTTCAGAGACAGCCAGCAGTCTGCAGAGACACTGTCTTTGTGTCAAATAAAGGAGGAAGTGATTAAAAGTTATTTATTTCAAAGATACACACGGATCATCGAATTGTTCTTTATTTATCACAGATATGATAATAAAAACAAGATCAAGGTTAGGATTTCCACAGATCCATAAGCCCAGAGCAAGCAATGGGGTCTTATCAGCCTACCCTAACCCAGGGCAGGGATTCAAACACCTAGAGCTGGTGGCAACCTCTTTCTGGCTTCTGGACTTTGCCTCCACTCCTGATTACAGGAACACAGCACCTAAAACTTGCATAGAACCACATCCGTCCTTGTTTCTCACCTGGGGCTCAGCAGCTGCTCTGACCCTTTACGCTGAGGCTGCACCGTCAACCCAAAACCAGCATTTCACCAGGGGAACTGCATTAGGGCACGTTATCATGGCAATGTGCCCTGGGGTGTTTCTCACCAAGGTCTGGCAGTGCTGTGGAGAGGAGGAGGGTGGCTCATTGCTGTGGCTTTTGACCTTCTCCTGTCTGTGGCTTCTGCTGCCTGTGGCCACCTTTGCAGCGCTCAGCTTCATGCCTCTGAATTTGGCCACCTGAATTGGTAACTTCAGTCGTGCTAATCTGTGAACTGGATCCTCTCCCTTTTGTCAAATAAATGAATGGTGTGTAATTTCAGTGCATGGTGTGAAAAGGTTTGCATTCACGCATTTTCACTGCATTCCCTCAATTTCTGGTGAAACCTGCCCTGAGTAGAGTTTTGGAGCCTCAGCAGCTCACAGCCACTGCAGGAAGGATAGGTCTAGCTCTTGGCTGGCTCCTGGCTGCAAGCACACCCAGGGACACGGTGAGGGGATGCTGAGCTGGCAAAGGCAGTCAGGGAGTCCTACATCTAGAAGTGACCTATGTTAAAGTCTCTATTTGCTTCAATAAAATCCAGCTACCTCTGAAAAGATTCAACTCTGGGCAGGTTTCCTTGACTGTAAGCATTTAAAGCCCTCTCTGCATCAAATTACCAAAGGTGTCATCTTTTACTAGTCACAGAAGAGAGGTCTGTAAAAGCAGGGGGGGATAGAAAATATCAGGAGCAGTAGGCTTTATTTTGCTTGACAAAGCACTGTCTGAAGTGCTGCAATATGAAAATAATAAAGAACTAAAAGAGAAGAAGGCTGGTAAGGGAAACCTGAGGGCTACTTGACAAGAGGAAGGCTGGGGTCTGTTGATTTGGACCCTGTATTTCAGCTGGGATCTGCTCAGAGCCACCCTGCCTGTCAGGGAAAAGCCCTAAGCAATGTTTCTGAAAGATAGGGAGAGATATCTTTAGGGACAAGGAAAGAAATACCCACAAAAGTCAGCTCCCTATTTCTATCCCATATTCAGAGCTGCCAAGCTTCATACTCAACTAGAAATCTATTGCTTTCTAACCATAAAACTGCCTTTTTGTGTTTTAATAGGAAATTATCTGAGAATTCCACTGAATGGCATTTTCAGATGATTTAAGAAAAGGCTGTTGATTGTAGACTTCCATAAGTGGTTTGGTAAATAAATATAAAACTGAACAAAAAGATGATTTGATGTTTCCAGTGACAATTTGGTGGCAATTTTCAGAGATACAATAGTTTTGCATGCAAAATATATTTCTTTTTATGTCCTGGCTGGCAGGAATCAGATATCCTACTTTCTTTTTTTTTTCCCTGCAAATTCATCCCAGAAATGTTGTGGTTTAGTATTAATAATGCTGTATCAGAAAAACTCATTGACTATGGCTTTTTGTTCCCATTAATAACATCTTCTGGAGGTAGTTCTCGATAACTGCATAATGTATTGCAAACCAGATCACTGCCCCAATATTTTTAAAGATAATTTATGACTGTAATATCCTGTGAAGATTAGCTGTTTCAAAATTCTCACACTTACAGTTTGCAAACACAATTTATTTCCAAGTCTTACAAAGAGAGTGAGAAATAAAGGATGGGAGAAGTTCCAGTAAATATCTGCTATACAATTTCCAAGGTGTTATTTAACTTGTAAGTCACACATGGTAGGTGCACAATAGCAGAACAATATTTTTGCCAAAGTTACTTATAAAAAATACACTGCACTCAGTTTTTTCTATCTAGTTTTTTCTTTTCATTATTTACATGTTACTTACTATTGCCATTATACATTTAAGAATGCATTCTTCTTCTTATTATTATTATTAATGTTATTGAGTAGAACAAGCTCAGCTTCAGTCATTTTAGAGTGCACTAGAAAACAAGAAAAAATTACATTTATACATCCTAAGTTTGCATCTTCTGATTTTTAAATTAAAAGAATTCAGATAATACACTGTCCAACAGCCTCACCCTAGAACACAAGAGGAGATCTTGCCTTCATTATTACTTTTTTTCAGAAGCAAAAGCCTCTGGTTTTAAACCAAGAAGAATATTTTACTGAACACTTGTTTACTAGGTTTTCCGTGAATAACTTAATGGACCTTGAGCACTACTGAAATTGTAATTGCAATTATTTATGTAATGGCGTGAGAGGGTTCCACACAGGAATTAGAGTGGGGAACAGGTGAATGTGTCACAGGGAGCCAGGATGAGTGAAGTTATCAATGATGTTCTTCAGGAATGCATTTGGAAACCAATGCAATTCTTTCATTATTCACCTTGGTGCGAGAATGTGGTCTAAGCTTAAGACATTTGTCAGTAATATGGAGTGGCACAGGGTCTCTGATGCTAAATAGGATGGAACATTATTCATCAAGGAGGACCAGAGGACCCGTCAGAGCAACAGGAACAAGTGAATTTCAGAAGCACAAAGTGCAAAGCCATGAGCATGGACTCACAAGAAACAGGGTCCCTATGTCAGAGGCAGCAGGGAAGAGACAGAGGGGGGATGTGGAATGGAAGCTGAAGATCTGTGAACCACTAGTGTGATCCTGCTGGGATTCAATCTCAGGGACTGTGAGGAGCAGGTCTGAATGTCTGGGGTAGTCCCAAGTGGTCCTTTTCCAGCCCTGCATTGCTCCACTTCTATGATGCATCCATCCAAGCATGTTCAGCAGAAAAAAGGAAGCTTTAGTACAACAATACAAGGCATATGTATTAATACCTGGAGAATATCAGAGCCCTTTTATATTTGAAAAAAAAAAAAAGATATTTTAAACTCAAATGGGAGCAGAGGAATTCTACCAAGGTGATGAGGAAACTGAGAGTAACAAATGAGAAGAGATTATTGGATCTTGGCTTACTTATCTAAGCAGAGAGAAAGTTAGGAAAGAATAGGATTACTTTTCTTGGAGAGTGTATACTAAAGGGAAAGAAGCTTGATGGAAAGTGGAGAATAAGGATAGTGGTACAATCAGGTCTGGATTTAGAAACTAAACCTGTTAAACACAACATGCCAACTACCTTCTTAATGAATAAACAGTTTTGGGAAGATGTGTGAGGGGATTTCTACCTTTGTCTTTAGCCGAGAGGCTGGACACAGTTAGGGATGAAAAGGTGGGAGAGCACTGCTTGCAGCTGTTTTGGCATGCCTTGCTGATTTGCTCAAGGTTAGACTAATTACCTGGACTGGGGTCATAAACCAATTTTACCCACCAGTTCAGGAGAGACTTCTGGGAGAGGGAAAATGCAAATTTTGCAGAAACAGAGGAGAGAATTTTCAACTGGTACTTAATAAACTCACTAACAAGGCACCCAGAGTGGTAAAGCTGGACATTGATTTCTCATTTTCTCTGTCAACCTGTAGGACTGGCCCTTGTATTCGAATGAGGATGCTGAAAAGGCTTCTGTGGCTTGTGGAGAAGGCAATGATGAGGCTGGATTACAACTTTCCTACCCACTACCTGTGACTGTGGGGTGTTGGTCAGCCTCAGACAGCGTTGCGATCTGGGTGCCTGGTCCTTTGGAAGAGTTACCGTGGTTGGGACGTCCTTGGGTTTTGTGAGAGAAGCAGCTGGGGACCCTCATGTTGCTCAGGAAGAATTGGGTGAGGGTGTGCTAGGCTTGGTGCAGCCTTGGTGATCCTGCCTGCCTGCTGGTCTGTAAGGAATTAAAGCATGCAAAGACAGGGCAGTCCCATAACAAACAATGACTTACACTCTCTAGAGCTCTAGGGTTTTCTCAAAGGTATCACAAGAACTGAACTGGCCCCATCCTGCATAGTTTATAGGATGAGCTCATGCAGGGTAATTGCCAACTTACATGCGCAATAGTAGGAGAAGCACTCAAGCCCTTTTCAGGGCATTTACATTTCAGACACAGATTAAGGAGAGATGTTTGATAATTTGTCTTAACAGACTGGGAAAGAACTAGACTTTTTTCTGTAAACACAAAAGGATGAGTAGAGCTTGCCAGCTTGAAGAACTAATGTTTATAGAATTGAACTGACAACCGGTGTACGTTAGGAGCTTAGGAGTGTACCTTAGGAGTGTAACTTAGGAGACCTGAGTTGTTGCTCTGGATCACCCTGTTAACCACCTTATTCACCATGCTGCTTGCTCTTTCTCTACCTCTCTCTTCTTTCAGGAATTCAAAAACAGTTCGATGTGTCTTTAGGCATGATATTTCATAAGAAAAAAAAAAAAGGCCTTAAAACATAGTCCATTCCTTGGTGAGGTGTGACTTACCTTACATATGTCTAGCAGAATAGCTAGGTGACTGAAATATGTTATTAAGAATAATTGCTGGTGATGAGCAATTGCAGACTACCTTTTAAAATGTACCCTTGTATGGAATAATAATGGCTACAAAAATCTGGGGGAAAAAATGCTTCATAGATTTTTTTAATGAATGCACTCAGTACAACAGTACAGTACATACATATGTAATAAAATGGTATTTTACACTAAAAATTTAGTCTTTTTTGAACCTGCAACATATCATGCTATATTGCAACAATAATTTACAATAAATATCACACTGAGTCTGGAAGAATCATTTATATGCTAATATCAATGTGGCTTGGGCTTAATTCATTCTATTTCAGCTTAGATTGAAAAGATTATTTTTATCAGAATCACAAGCAGACGAGCTCATAAGAATATTAAACAAAATTCACAGTTGCCAAAAGGAAAGAAAAGATAAATGCAGAAGAAAGAGTACTTTGGAGTGACTTGCTGAATCTGAACTTCTGTTGATAAGTGTATCCATCTTCTGGGTGTGCCCAATGTGCCTGATATTTTTTAAATTTTCCTATTTCAGATGCTTATATCTGTTAAAAAATTAATTTATCCGTAAAGCTCACAGTAGAGTTGAAATTTTGCAGGCAAGCACTTATCTCAGGATATATCCATTGCTTTTTAATCCAATCCAGCAGCATTTTGTAGTGCTAATATTTCAAGTGAAGTGTGCTCCTTTGTTTTAAACAGTGCATTCAAAGAAGCAGCACATTAAGTAGGAAAAGTGTAAGAATCTCCATGACCTGATGCTTTTCAGTGCTGTGCTTAAATTTAGTCACTGGACTCATGATTTCAGGTATTGTTCCTTGACACTTGCTGGGAGAAAAAATTCCTGATATCTTTCAGGACTTTAGATACAAGCAGTGATAATGTGGAAAACTGGAATCAAGTCTGAGGGTGGATTTGAAAAAAAAATACGGGTGTCTGTGCAAAGCACCATTTCGCTTCACAGTGAGATTTTATTAGCATGTTCTGAATGATTTAGTGCTAGTGTGGAGAATTTGTGATTGATAAATTTCAAGGGTCAAGTAATGTATGCTTGATATGCAACATTTTCAAATAGCCCAATTTTTACTGCATTATCTGTTCTGTAAATCACCATCCTTCTGGGCACGGTGGAATAACCCAGTGCATTTTTTTCTGAAGAGGATGAGGAGAAGGTAACACAAGCCCTCTTTCTATGCATGCGTGGAGTTCAGGGAGTGATCTTCACTTTGGAGCAGGGACAGGCAGTCAAGGCAGTGCCATTTTCAATCAGAACAGCTGTTTGCAAAATGAACTTCAGTTCTTAGACTTGTGTGTGCTCAGCAACATGTAATATAAAGGCTGAAAAATCAGAGGCAATGGGCATAAGGGGTACGCAATGCAATGGGCTGGATTTTGTCAATCAGATCCTCAGGCTGTAGGTATTTTTACACTGGAAGTTGAAGAAAAAGCCACAATTTGCAATTTATATTGCTGTCTTCCTTTTCTGACCATGTCATAGTAATCCAGCACCAGTGCTTTTTTACCGAGGGTGGATGGAGACTGAAGAAGGCCGAGGAAGGCTGACCCATCTGAGTCACAGTGTTTTCATCCTCTGAAGTTTGTCCATCACTGCTCACTCCTTTGCAAGTTTTTCAGCAGTCTGTACCTGACCTACAGAGGCAAAGAAAGGGTCACTGGATCAACAGCTCAGGGCTAATAATAGCTGCTGACTAACCTTGAGAGGCTGTGGTGTACACCTACCCTATATCACTGTGTCACGCATCCTGCCTGAGGAGCCAGGCAACTTGAAAATCAACAGCCCCTGCCCCTGCCAGCCAGATAATCCTGGAGCTGCAGAGGCTGCTCTGCAGTGGGAGGCCCTGAGCCTAGTGCAGCTGGAGCAGCTATGGGACCCTGAAAAAAAGCTGAGCAGTATGGAAATACATGGTGGGCACTGGGAGGTGCAACCTGACAGGAGTCTGTGGAGTGGGTTCAAGTGTTAGTTACCTCAGGGCACTAAGGATAAAGTAAAAATGTTCAGATATGATGTTTTCCCCAACTTTTTTCTCCAAATGACGGAGCAGTGCTGTACCTGTCTGCTAAAAGAGGGTGTTGAGCACACAGTGGTGAATGAAGGCAGACATGCTGCTCCGGTACCATGTGTGACAGCTGCCTGCCTGCTGGGCTCCCTCTCCTTGCTCACAGCCCTGGCCAGGAGCTGAAGCCATCCCTTTTGCAGCTGACAGCATTGGTACTTGGCCATGGCATGCCTGGGAACCAGCTTTCTCATCCATCCTCCTGGATTTATGCAATAGTCCTTTTATATCTCTGCCTGTGCAGACAGCGAGCCTTAAAGGAAAGAAATCCAGCTCATGGGGGTCACTGCTTTTGTCTCTCTTTGTGCAGCTGGAGAAGTTCTCACACATTAAACTCCCCAAGTGGCAAAAAAAGTGGGACTGTATCGTGTTAATCTGTGTGGAAGCCGGAAGCAGCCACATCTTCACACTTTCCTCTGTATGCACACATGAGAGCAGGGAAGAGCAAACCCCAAGAGCTGCTCTGAATATTAACTCAGGAAGTGCTTAAGCACGTGCCTAACTTTAACTGCTCAGATAATCCTGTGCTTAAACTTGCTGATTGTGTTGTCTGACTGTGGTCAAAAGGTCCTTGGAAATCTTGATGAATGAGGACTTGGCGTATTGAAGGAGCCGAATAGAATAGGTTGGATCCTGCTTACCTAGTGCACTCATGTCATTCCATTCATGGTTTGACTGCTCATATAAATAAAATGAATAGAATCTGACCCAGGCATTGCACCTAGTTGGAAATAATCCCTTTTATGGTTTTTGAGAGCAGTTTCTCAGACTGCTTGTATTTGTTTGGCATCTGAGCAGATGGATTGCCTCCAAACCTTATCGAATTCTAATTAAATTGTTGCGTGGGAGTCAACAGGTACATATTAAATAGGCTGTGAGATTACCTTCCATCCTGAATGGCACACCATACGTAATTAGAAAAAGAGAAATGAGGCTGGAGGAACATGACACAGAGCTCTGGCAGGAGTTCAGATAGTTCAGAGGAGTCCCTAATGCAGTCTGCAGACCTTTGACCAGAGGCTTCAAGGTCTGCACTAAGGACTGACTAAGCTGCATCTTTTATTTTCCTTCTGTCTCTTTCTCATGCAAATTCTGCATGCAGAAGGACTGAGCAGGGGGTGGATCCTTAATGTAGCCCAAGCAGCAATAAGAAAAAAAATTGTTTTAAATTAATGCAACAGCTGTAAGAGGATTTTGAGCTGGAGGATAAGGAAGTTCTGAAATCTTAGAATAGGAAGGAACGCCTGTGTTTTACTTGCTGCTGGTTGTGCTTCCTGTTGTGACCCCACTGCAGTGTTTCATAACACCTTGGGAACTGCTCAGTCTGACACTGTAATGAGGAACAGGGATTCCCAGTTCCTCCATGCTCTCTGCCAGAATTCAAGGTCTCTTTGTCTGGCGATGATAAAAAATAGCAATAGGAACTGAAGAAAAAAAAGGTAAAATTCCCCACCAGCAGAAGAAAATTGCCAGCATTGTATTTCCAGAGCTAGGTCTCATGTACCTCAGTGCAGGTCCTGAGTAATGCTCACGTGGTTCCTGAATGGAAATGGCCACACTCATTGTCAAAGGGCTTTGTTAAAAGTCATCTGCACAGCCAGGCTGTGAGCTGCACTGACTGTCAGACCAGAAAAGCAGGGACAGGATGGGAGGCTGCAGATGGGAAGGCAGCTCTGAACCATCCCAGGGGCTGACATCATCTTGTGCCATCTCCTTATGGGTTGCTCTGCCAGAGCAAAACAGGTAAACTCCCATACACTGTAGTTCTGTCTCCAGCGCCTCTAATAGGTGACCTTTACTGTGCCCTTGAGCTGCGGTGAGTGGAGGTGAGGAAGGGATAGGAAAGAGAAAGAAGGAATATTTCACATAAAGAACCTTTGTTGATATACACCATGGCTATACATGTGCACACAAACTCAGAATATTGGTTAAATTCCTTTTGGACTCATTTATTCAACTTTCCAAACATAAATAGATACCTAATTCTCTGCCTAGGTTTTTATACTAACTGGGCAGGAGGAAGGGGCTCCAGCCTAAAGACCTGCAGCTCTGCAAGAGGCATGTGGGTAGGAACATAGTATTTGCACTTTGATAAGGCAAAATAACTTACTGCAGTTTAAACTTACAGCATTTTAAAGTAAATCTAGTTAGGCTGTGTTCGCTAGCAATACACCCACACAACAAATACTATGGTAAGTGGCAATAAGATAAAATCTGGAAAGGCAGCTGTGAAGCAAAATAAAATATCTGTAGGGATAGGCAGCACATAAGTCATACGAACAGTTTTGAATTATTTTATTGCTGGAGACACATCTTGGATGGCTGTACTTTGTCATACAATACCAGTGAGATAAACAGCACACACAGAAAAGTAGTGAGCTAGTGTCCAATAAGGGGATAATAAATGATGTCCAAAGAAACTGAGAAGAATTTGGTGGAATAAAAAAATTTTAGAGCACAGCTTGTGATGTTTACCAATGTATTTGTTCCATTGAAAAGCTGTGCTTGAACTGAACAATGCTGTTTGACTTAGGTACTGAAATTCCAAAGCAGAACAGAACAAACTTTTATTTTCACAGCACAGTAATTTTATAAGTAATAAGTCACAGTCTCCTACATTTATCAGATCTCAGCCCTTCTTTCAATTTTCTCTTATTCTCTTTCACCTTGTTTTGTTTGGATGGTTTTAGGAAATCTGAATTTAGTTCTGTCACTAAAACAAACTCATTCTTAGATGAAATTTACCCTCGGTATCTCACAAACCTTTCCTGATCTAAGTTATACTAAAATTAGTCCTGCGCAGTAACTGTTCAGTTTGCAAGGAAAATGTATTTCTCCACAGACTAGCAATATAATTTCATCAGAAGAAATCCTGACCTTCTCCAGTTTATATGCTGTGAAAAATCTTTATGAAACTATGTGGAAGATGGAAACTATTCAATGAACAAGTTTTTAGCAACATGTGGTATACAGACTTCCCAGGGCTACTCATCCACCTTTTCCTGACCTGGATGGACAACCTGTCATGATCAAGACCTCCAGCAAAATTGCCAGCGCCTGCAGGGGTTGGGTAGTTATGGGTTTTGGGCAATAGAGAATCTTTCCATCCTGCAACTGAAGCAGTATCTTTTTTATGGCTTCTTGGAGACTCTGGATAGATCCCAGCTAGTTGGAGGGGCAGAGTCTTGTGGCACAAGAACAGCAAACATATCCCGTGGCTAAGCTCAGGTACGGAACACCCCACCTCCCTTCTGCTGTGCTGGAGCCATCTTAATGCCACCAGTGTGCTCCCTTGAGTGCTCAGGACAGCTCAAAGGATGTTTATAATGCAGGTGGAGATAACATGCTTCAATGGTATCAACTGCTGTTAAAGCCACTGTATGTAAGGGGAAAAAACTGAGATTGTGAAATATACTGCTCTGCATGGACAAAAAAAAACTAGCCAAATTTTTGATCTCATTTACACCTTCCATGCATACTTATTCGATGAAATAGAAATTTTAAAATAGTCTACACATGGATAAGAAATCAAGATGGAAACTCTCATTTCTGGTGAAGATTTGAAAGCAGACATGACTACTTGGTGTGTCTCAAGGGCAGAGCCAGAAGTAGGTTTTTACCTACTAGGCCAAAAGGAACTTAGAAATCTGCCTTTTTCTAGCAAAATTTTGGGCTTGTTATCTGCATCTATTCTAAGTTAGAAGGGGAAAATTTGATGTAAGAATTTTGAGTCTGAGAACCAGGGCTTGACTGGGAAAGTGCAACTATATTGTAGGGTTAAACTCTCATTCACCTCATTTAGCCTTTATACCATTCTAGTACTGGAAAAAGTAGACAAAGGGAAATTTAAACAAGATGAAAATTCAGAAAGCAAAGTTTAGAATTGGCATAAGAACATGAAGAGGAAAATTAGTAGAGACTTTCTATGATAAGAAAAGTCCAATGAAGAGCTAGAAAGAAAGGACAGAGTTGCTGGAATGTGAAAACAGTCCTACTGTACCTACTAGGTCTTGGAGAAAATTCCTTTAATGAGGAAAGATAATATCTTGGTTTACCAGAGCCTCTTTTTCAAATTGAGTGTGAGTTATATTACAGTGATTCAGTTCCTGGCACAGAGTGAGAGAAGTAAAAAATTAATGGTTCATAGGAAGTGTGGCGCTTATGGCAGAGAGTGCAGCCAAGGTCAGCCCAGCAGCTGCACCAAAGGACCAAGCATCACCACCTGGATTTGTCCTAGCACTGGCTCGCAGCAGCAGGAGGGTCTGGGAAGCTCCACAAGCCTTGCCCCACACAGACAGATCCATTCCACCTCCAACAGGAGCAGCACTTAGAGACACAGGGGCACTGTCCAGCTGAATGGTGGTGCTTTGATTTAGTGCTTCTCCTGCAACTTCTGCCATCAGGGCTTCTGTGGTGGCTTAGCCATGACTGAAGCTGTGTGAGGTGATCTGCATAGGTGAATGAGAGCACAGACTTCTGTGCTTCCCCAAGGAGAATGTTACCAGGTAAATAGCATCTAAAACTGGCACGGGTTTGTTGAAAGTTGGCTGAGATGCTACTATCCTGCACTGCAGTCTGCAGTCAACCCACCATTTAATGCTGAATCCATCCATAAAATGTTTCCAAATGATTCCCAGCTGGGCAGTGTGTAAGAGGCAATGTCCCCAGAACAAATATATCAACAGGGCTGTACAGCTGCTTGACAGACTGCTGCTCTGTGGTTTTCTGTTAGCTCAGGTGGTTTTCTTAAAGGGATTACCTCCAATGTCTGCAACAAAGGACCAGTCAGCGCCTTCTATGAAACATGTAGAAAAGTCTCAATCAAAACTACTGAAAACCCATTTGTCGAAGTAGATTTGAAATGTTACAGGTTCACCATCTTCTTCTCCATGTATATAGAATGGCTGAGATATAACTGTAACTTTTAGAAGACTTGAGAGTGGGGGTTGCACATATATAGTCAATAGAAAGGAAAAAAAAAAAAGAAAAAAAGAAAAAGAAAGAGAAACAATGGAGTAAAAGCTTCCTGGCAAACACTAGCAGAAGGATGTAGCTGCCAAAAGAAGAAGCTGCCTTTGATTAACCTTTCCATGCAACATGTACTCGTGATTCTTTTCATTTGGGTCTCATTGCAGCAAATGCATAAAAATCCCTGATTAATGTGATTGCTTTAAAATATTTTTTATTTGTAACAGCCTCCAAATATAAATCTGCATATTCAGAACATCCTGAGTGATGGTTGTCTTCCTGTCCTTCCCATAAATACCTCATGGAGGCTGTTTTCTCTGGCATGGGGAGCAGCGTGTTCTGGTCTGCAGATGGGGCAGCAATGCCTCTCCTCCCTCCAACAGCTTTGCTTTGGCAGCTGTATCTCCATACATGCCCACTCATGGTAACAATTGAGCAGGTACAAGGATGGAAGTGTGAGAGCTGTGTGATGGGAAGGGATTTAGAGTGCCTGGCTGTAAGTGTGACTGCCAATGTCAATGCGAGAGTAAGACGAGAGGAGAGGAGAGGAGAGGAGAGGAGAGGAGAGGAGAGGAGAGGAGAGGAGAGGAGAGGAGAGGAGAGGAGAGGAGAGGAGAGGAGAGGAGAGGAGAGGAGAGGAGAGCACATGACACGACACAACACGGCACGGCACAGCACGGCACGACACGACACATAACCCTTCTTTTCTTCTCTCTCCTTCACCCCATCTTCATCACCTTCACCACCTTTCCCAGACCATTAATCTCTTGCTCTACTCAGAACATATGCTTGCTCAGCCAGGTGCTGGTGGCCCTGGAGCGAGTGGGAGCTTGCAGTGGGAGCAGGAATGGGCAGGGTGCCCTGTCTGCCACGAGCCCTGGCTCAGCATGGGGCAGCGACAGGCTCTCTGTTGCACCCACACCAGGGTCTAATTGCATACCCAGAGTGGTATCCTAAGACTCAACATTTTAAGGTAGCTGCCTAGTCTCAAGCAGTCATCTCAGTTTCTTCTTTGGTCAATATGGAGAGTCTAATGGAGGTGTCTAAGATGGGAGAGGTGGCTCTTCCTCTGGAGTTGTCTGCATATCTGCTATTAAGTGACCTTAGACAATCAACTCTGACTAGATATCCAATTTTCAGATAACTAGAGCTGCATAATAGAAATACCTCTCTAGGGCATAGAGATGAATGGAGGATAAATAATTCAGATGAGTGGATCATAAATCATTTACCCCCTGAGAACTCAAGGTCTATCAGCTCTTTCCACCAAGAGTTTTGGGGCATTTTATTAATTTTTCTCAATGGACACATACTGTACCCTTCTCCTACAGGTGTCTGAATAAAGTACATCATTTCCTGATATTATCATCTAATGGAGCTATTCCTGTCCTAAATACATGGAGGCTTGTATTTTGGAGCTAGAGGCTTTGTAGACAAGTCCCACGGACTGTTCAGTGCACGTATTGCACAAACCCTGAATGAAGTTTCTCAGCATATGATGGGCTCACAGCATATCTGACCCCACCTCAGCAACCAGGGCTGTGATGGACGTTAAAAGTGCTGAGTGAAGTGCTGGAGCCCAGACTCTGGCTAGAGCAGTGGGAGTTTTTTTCAAGCACAAGTGGCATGGCAATTCAGGATTTGTTTTACTGAAAGGGCTGTGGTTGCACCTGGCTCCTGCAATGAAATGCTGACCATTTTCAGAAACACTGTAACTAACTGTACTAAGCCTGGAAGATTTAACTGGAAGATTTGTCTGGCTGGCTGCTAACTGATGAAACAGAGAATTTGTATTCCAATCTTTGATTACTAATCAGGCTCAGATGTCAACCTGTTCAACCAGGTTAGCAGCAAGGCACTTCTAGGCATGCTCAGCATTGCACTGCTAAGAGTGGAGGAATTTAAACCAGTAAGCATAAGGAAAAATATTCCCAAAGAGTCAGGGCGAATGGTTTCATTTTGGGGTTTTTTGTTTTGGTTTTATTTTCCAGTGTAATTTTGGATGTAGGTCCCTATGTCCTCCCTAAATGCGAGATGTATTTCTTCAGAAATGGTCATTGGCCAGTAAAGCATTTTGTCCTGACAGTTGTATTAAAAATCGTATTAAATATGTATCAGATTTGGGATCTGAAACTCACTTGTATGAGTTTCTCCTCTTAGCTGTGAGAAACGGAATTGAGATGCATCACGTATCCAACCAGAGTATTTCCCAGCAAGATGAAATAATCATGACATTGAGCCAGAACTGAGACCATATGAGATTGGGACCTGATGTCCTACTTTCGTCTGCCAAGCAGAATCCTTTCCTTTTACAGCCCCTGTTATGCAGTAACTGTTGTCACAGACATGGGGGAACTGCTGATTGAGGCCCAAAGCTACAGTACTAGGACTCTAGCTCTGGTATGCCTCATGCAGCCAAACTGCATTATTTGTTAGGAGTGTGCTTCTGGGAAGTGCAACTGCTAGTGGTATGGTGGACAAAAATGTAATTTTTATCAAAATGTTTGACATTACAGAGAAGAATGCATGCAGGGACTACGAAAAACACACAATGCAAATGCAAAGGGCAATATATACATTTTGGAGGACACAGGAACAAGACCATTAACAAGAGGAGAGGCTGTCTTCTCAGAGCAGATAGCCAATGCGAAAGACCTTGATGGCTTCATCTGAGACTGAAGCACCAGTACAAGTCTTTTAGTGTGGTGTCTCTTGAGACCTCTTTTTGAGCACTTACATTTTCTTTGCATCATCATGCCTGAGATGCATTAGAGTATATTGAATGTGCAGGATGTTGGCACACTGTGACGACAGTGACCAGCAGAGCAGGTCATTAAGTGACTGGTGGCGGATCTCCAAAACAAGGGATGGCAAAAGGGCAGAGAACTGGGCATCACTGCCCTGGAATTTAATGATATACAAGAAAGAAGATTTTCTTCTGATGAGTATGATGACTCAGTGAAATGAAAACCAATGAAAGGTTTGACAGCTCTAATTTTAACCACGCCAGTTATTTCTTCCTTGATTTCAGAGCACAATAACAGCACATTTAATTGTGTGGTTACAAGAAAAGAGTAAACACACTCTGCAGTTTGTGTCAGTAGAGCCCATGAGAAGTCAGATCTCCACAACGAATGTCTGCGAGTGTGTGTATTCCTCGAGAGAGGAATGATTGCCATCAATTGCTGCAGGCAGGCTTGTGGGCAGGGATGTACGGGCAATGGGGAGATTAGCTCGCTGGCATCTCCACACCTTGACAATAGAACTTAGCCTGGAACAACTTCTTGGGTGTAATCTGTTTAAAAAGACAAAAGACATATGCCTTATTTATGCAAAGAAATTTTGTATTTAACCTATACTTTCAAGTGAAATGTGCCCTCGAGGAATCTCTCTAGTGATGTCAGATGCTCACATGCCTCGCTTCTACAGAGCTGGTGAAAAAGGAGCAGAAAAAGCCAAAGCAACTGGGAGCCTTCCCCCTCACACCACTGTAATTACTGCACAGAAGGCATTACATGTTTGTCTCCTCTCCCTAAAGCACTGCTCCATGGCACTCTTCACATGAGCAGTGAATTTCCATAAGTGAGTGGTGACCTACATTCAAGGCAGAAGCCTTGCTGCTTGCTTTCGGGAGTGTGCCCTGGCTGCCTTCCAGATCAAGCCTGAGATTCTCAGCATTTCATTTCCTGGCTCATCCCCATCGGGTTTTCTGGGGACTGAGTTCACTGAAGAACATCTGCACAGAAAGGTCACTGCAAAAAGAAGGGTTGGAATGAATTTTTGTGGTAGCCTTAGACATTACTCTGACAGAAGTTATAAAAATATAGCCTATGATGAACACAAATGAATAGGTAGTTAAGAAAGCAGCAGCCTAGTTAAAATCTGGGCTTATGAAAATCAAGACTGATTCAGTCATAAAGTATTTTTTTCAAACTTTGTCAAAGTCTTACCATTAAATGTGTTCCTGAATTAAAAGTTTAAGCTTTGCCATTGATGATTTGTCCTGCTGTGTACCTTATCACTGATAGGAGAAGCTACCAACCTGTAAAGTGGTTTAGGAGTATTGAATAGAGTAACAAAAGTGCCATCATAAACCTTTTGCGTGGACAGAACAAGTGTGTGTGTAAACTGAGTACATGATTAATTTTTTCATATATTGCACCAGCAACCTGGCTGTGAACTTCTTATTTCTGGTTTGGGTTTTATTCTGCAAGTAAAGCAGTGGTTTGGAGGGCTGCAGAGGGCTGTGGTAGGAGCATATGAATCACTGACCTCTTTCAAAAGAAAGCTCTGCTCTAAGTGTGGCTGTCCCAGTGGTGAAGTGACATGGAGACCAGACAGACCAAAACCAAAGCAGAAATTAAATTTGCTGGATCTGCTCAGAGATAACCACTTCTAGAGAAATTTAGACCAGCTGTTCTTTTGGATTCACAGAGCATAACTAGACAAATACTTCAAAATACGCAGCACCAGCTTCACTAACATCCTCTACAACTATGAGGGTAATTGAATATTAGTATTTGTTGCTTGGGCTCCAGAAGAGAGTTCACTCTTCCAAGTTATTTCTCCCTAATATGAAAAGGTGCATGGGCTAAGGGAGCACATTGCTGTCTGCTCCAGCCTATCATGCTACATAACCACATAAAGTGAAAGGGGAACAAATAAAAAGATCAAGTCAAACTATCCATAAAGAAAATGTCACCAGACTTACAGCCCAAATACTGAAAATTCTGAAAATCCTGAAAATCTGGCAAACCAGGGGGAACTTTTCTTGGCTCATGAACAAAGAGGGAAAATATGGGAGTGAGTCATTAGGGTCAGGGCTAGTTCAGACTTCAGATCAACTGGAGTTTGTTTCAGGCAACTGACTGTTTTCTGTGACACAGACAGAGGAAAGGCTGACGAGGCAGAATGAAAATAACAAATGACCGTGACTTCACAAGGATCCTCTTTCCCAGTTAGCTGGCTAATTGCTGGGAGGCTACTGACTGTGTGGAAGGGCTACCCTATATTTGTTTCAGTTTCTTAACTTCAGCCAACTGCAGTAACCGTACCTGAAGCTACTTCGGAATAAAAATGGATCAGGAGTGATAACAGCAGTGATGGAAAGCTTTGAGACTTTGCATTCTTTGACCCAGGGCTATTTCTCTTAACCAGGAGGGATTTCCCACCTTCTTTTGCAGTAACCTCACTTTCCAGAGTGCTTCATTTAGTATGGCTCTGCCTGAGCAAGGGGAGTAGAGCAGGAGTGTTTCTGGCAGCTGGCACAGCAGTGTCCTTAGCTGCAGCCATGAGAGAGTCCTCTGCTCTGGGCTTTGGCCCGGAAATGGTACAGGGCCTGAGTGTGTTATGGCTGAGAAATGCTGACCCAGTGTGACTGGGGCTGGTGCTGAGTGTCCCTTCAAAACACCCCCTTTCACTTCCATTTCTGCTTTTGTGCTTGCAGTGCACCACTGTGTTTTACTTATTTCTCTGTCTTGTGCTGTCTGCTTTTCATTTTCTTTTTTCTCCCTCAGTTCTTTTCTCTGCTTGTTCTTGCTTCTCTTTCTTGTTCAGTGTGTGTTTCCCCTCTGGTCTTTTTCAAAAATTGCTGCTACCACCCTCCATGATCAACACTCAGTGATCCTCACCCTTCTGGAACACTGAACAATGTTAGGAGCTCAACCACCGCAACAAACCTGGTGGATGAATTTAACCCTGTGTATTTTTCTGGTTGCTGTGCTACAAAAAAGGCTATCTTGGGCATGAAGATCTAAGGCCTGCCAGCTGTGCTTTACCTGGAGGAATGTAGCAGCCAAACCCACACCATACCAGCACTATCTTCTAGGTCCAATACTAACACAAGCTGCTGGGTCCAAAGCTAACACTGTGCTGAACCAGGATTTTAATTTGCGAAAATAAACAAAACTGCAGAACTACATTGTTTGGTGAAGAATTCAGTGTTCTCATTTTTCGTGAAAAAGCATGGGAAACTGAAAAACAGCACTCTGCCACCAGGCTCAGCATGAAGCAAGATAAAGACAGATGAATAATACTGGGCTACTTTCCTTACCTAATTGCCTGGGGAAATCACCTTAGGCAAATTTGGGTGCTAAAAATGTTTGCAGGGATAAAAATATTGAGCAATTTTCAGTTACAAAAAAAAGATGCCAATACTCTGAAACTTTACTATTTCCTCAGTGCTTAAAAGTGAGTCTGCTGAGGCTCCACCTCTCCTCTTGGTAATGTGAGAGTAAAAGGTTTTCTGAAAAAAACATGTACTTGTGTTCTCTCTCACCATTCAAGGAATGCTTCTCTTTCTAAAGTAAAAGAGCACCCTTACCTATTGCTGTAAATTCAGAAGTCATGCATTGGTATCAGCAATCCACCCCTTGCCATAATTAAACTGTCTATTTCCTTCCTATCCAGCCTGCTGGACTGAAACACAACTCTAACATTGGCATCCCCTCATCACACTTGTATAAACTGGAAAAAAAACCACTAAACTGAGAGCAGGCATTATATATAATTAATAAATATAGACCACACTAGGGCATCAGTAGAAAACTCATCTGACGATATTCCTTATAATAATTCTTCCTTTCAACTGCTTTCACTTTTTAAAGAAAAAAGAAAAATCTAGTTGCCACTTTGATTTTTTTTAGGTTGTGGTTCTTTTTGATTAAAAATCCCAAAAATCTAGTCGGAGTGAGAGAATATGAGATAGACCAATTCTTCTTAACCTGTGGAGTGTAGAATAGATTTCAGATAGATGAGGGAAAATCCATCTCACCTTTATTTCCATTCTTTCTTCCCTGGTCTTTGGGACCCCTTTCCACTTTGAAGGCCATAGGATGAAGTGCCAGAAAGAGGACATGAGGAAAGCTCAGGTTTTGTGTAGTACCTCCCCTGTGAGGTGGCATGGCAAGGTGAGGTGGGGGTCACAAAAGCTGCATCTGCCTACCACTTCAGAAGCAGCCCCATGGGAACTTGCCCAGGGGAGGAGGCAGCCGGTGGGATCAGGTGAGAGTGCAGAGAGCTCCTGCCAGCAGCAGGGATGCGTGGCACAGGGGGCCAGGGCACCAGGCTGAACTGGAGTCAGCCTCACTTTGGTAAAGCTGGCGGTGGAAGGAGTTTCAAATTTTATTCTTTAATATGGACTTGATTTTTACCTGGGAAAATTGTGAATTTTTATCTCATTAGTTAATTGGTTTAAATGGATTGTACAATCTGAAGGAAACAAAGATGCAGGCATGGGCAAGACTGCATGGTGCAAATCCATATTATTTCTGAAATGGGGATTCACTCTTCCTCCTCTTCTTCCCTCCCTTTGCCAGCACTCTGACTGCAGGGTGCTAAGCCAAGCCCTTTCTTTGGTATGGTGAATATTTCATTTGTTCCATTCTGTGGGGAACCAAGGCACCCAGATGCAGGGAGACCTTTACTCTCAGCAGTGGCATGTGTGGACCAAGTCAGCTGGCCTGCAAAACTCTACCCATGTCAAAAATGACAATCTTATTGTCAACAGTCTCTCTTCTTGGGTCTGCAGGGGCTGTATTACAGACAGAATTAGTATGTATTTCTTAGTTTTTGTGCATTCTCATAAAATCAGTTACTACTCAATACGTTCAAGGAGATTGGAGATCTAAGCTTGTTCAAAAAACCAGAAGGAACAGATCTTTTCTACCACTTTCTTGCCTACTCCTTTGTGCAACTCAATAACCTGGCTTAAACACTGTGATAATGATTTAATTGCCTACACACTACCTGTCAATGCTGCTTTAAAAAACCACATCCTTCTTGGGTTTCCTGGATCTGAGTAGCCTGAGTCGTGGCCTCAGAAAAAGAAAGGGAAGGTTGTTTTTTTCTTTTATAAAAGGCGCATTATGTTGGGAGCTGGACAATTCTCAGGGACTCAAGCGGCCAACGATATGTAAAAGCAGCAGTGCAGGGTCTTACTACTAACACTGTTTGTTTGGATCCTGCTTCTCAGACGGAATTGCAATTTTGTCTGTGTGTCTCACTGATGTGTACAACATCTGACTAGCCAAGCCAGGATTTGTGCATGCATGTTCCCGTTGCATGAGAAAATGTAAAATTTACTCAGACCTAAGATTTGTACCATGTGCAGCAGTTGAATTTCTGCACTATGGTAAAGCCAGGTTTACATATGACGTTCCTTAGTGTTTTGCAGACTAGAAAAATAAAACAATACTGTCAAGAGCGGTTTGGAAGATTTCAGAGCAAGAAATTTGGTACCCAATGATTTAAGAAACACTATTGTGCACAAAAAGCCGACAAATGTGTGTGGGAGGGAAGGAAGGTCAGCCTGTTCCTTGTGCAAAATCATGATCAATACAAGCAGAGTGATGGCTGGGGTGCGAGAAGGGGGTTATGTTGCAAAGAACTGGGATAAGTGAGACAGCAATAGCTGCAGTCACTATAAATCAGTTCAGATCTTAATCATCACTGTATACCACAAGGGCTGGGGAGGAAAAAGGCTTTTTATCTCTTGTTGCCTCTCCCTCCCAAACTGTCACCAGCTGCCCTACCCTTCTGCTTTAGGGGCACAACCCCTGCAGCCTCTTCTTCCCTTATCAGATTTCACCACGGACTGCCTTTATCCTGGCATACCATTTTGTCTACATCGTACTGCTTGCACCCTAGTGTGACTACACAAGCAAGTGGTGCCCATCCTCACTGCCAGAGCCTCATCTGGTCTATGCCAGGCCCACCAGATCCCCCACGCCTTCCCTCAGATTTTGAGTGCATTCTCTACAGTCCACTGCTCTCTAGTTGCAGGCTCTAGCGCAGCTCTTTGAATGTGCCTTTAAAAACATCTTTGCTGTGCTGCCTACAAACATCTGAATGACAAGGAAGCGATACCTTCAGCTTGCTGTCCTGTGCAGTGTTGCCTCCTTTGCTCTCTTACTTGATCATCCATGTCCATCTTCCTCACACCTGCTGCTTTATGAGACCAGGAAAAGCCTTTAGTAAGCTCTCTGGTTGGAGCCATGCACAGCAGAAACCAGAAGTTGCTGGGCACTATATCCATTAAACCTGTAAAAAGCAGAAATACAAAATCCAACATCAATAAACATTTGGGCTGGTCTGTCTGGATTGATCTGTTTCCATAAGCAGTGTCTCAGCTGTTCTGGCTCTTCACAGTTGACTCAGAACATGTTGCCAGAGTGCTCAGGCCCCACATGCACCAGTAAAAATGTAAAGTATGCAATTATGACCCATGTTACAGGTTAGCATTTATTCAGGAATCAGTGAATACGCTCTTTAGATTTCACTTGTGATAATCAAATAATGAGAGGTCAGAGATTGGGAAAGCATTCAGGGGAAAGAGTTTAGATTCTTGGCCCAGATTGCTTGTTCTCATGTTTCCTTCCCAGTCTGTAGAGTTGTTTTCTTCCTTTCACAAAAACAGTTTCTATTCTATGTCATGCAGCTACAAGTCTTTCTGGGGTGTGACGTGTGCGTGTTCAAAACCTGCTGGTGACAGTAAGCAGAAAAAAGGCTCAAGAGAGCCTCTTCCTGTCAGCCAGCTGGACACCATCATGCAGGTACTGTGGCTGTAAAGCCTGGTGCATTTTCCATGGTGAGTTTTTGCTTCCCTGCTTGCAAAGGATTTGCAAAATCCCCTCTGCTGGAAGCAGAGTGTGGTGTTTGCAAATGAGAAATCCTCCTTTCCCCTTTTCTCATCTATGATCAGTGATTTCTGGTGTGAACAAAGCAAAAGAAACCCCAGAGAATAAAAAGCTCTGAAAATGCTGCTTTAGACCACAGAAGTATTTTGCAGTTCCTGCCTGTCAAGTTCACAGCCAGGACACAATCTGTATTTGTGGTCAGCCCTCATCACTTCCTCAGCAGCTCCCCAGACACTTCTGGTCATGCTGGGGCTCATGGGGGACCAGCCCACGCCATGCAGGGCTCTGCAGAGGTGCTCAGGAGGCACCAGGAGCAGGCTGGATGGTTAGGACCTACATGCTACTTCACTAGAGATCCTGGGTGGACTTTCCCAGGGGTTTAGCCAAGGGAGGGGCTGGGGACCGCAGGTGGCGGGAGGAGGAGGAGGTGCTGAGAACTGGAGGCAGAGCAGGCAGCTGCCCTCAAAAGACAGAGGCAGTGATGCCAGTGAGTGGAGCTTGCCGAAGGATGTCTTATCTACTGTTTCAGGAACTGACTGTGATTTCAACAGCAGTTTTGACCAAGGTTGATCAGTTACTTCCAGCACAGCCCTGGCTTTTCGCTCTGCAGCTAACTCAGCTACTGTCTGTATAGAGCAGATCTGTACAAAGACACAATGACACAGGACTGACAATGCCATAAAGAGGGTGCCACAACTGCTGGAATGGGAAATCAGAGCCCCTTCTCCTTGTCTCTAGGTACATTGGCCCCAGTGTACTTCAGTTAATACATGGAACTGCATGGAGCTGGTGTACTTGGACCCTTATATCCCTGTGCAGGGCTGCTCTGGAAGACCACTGTGCTGTGGGTGGGAGACACAGAGGGGAAAGATCCCAGGATAAACAATAAGTTTAGGGCTGTCCAAACAGTAGAAGGCAATGTGGAAACTAAGCTCCCAGACCACCTCCCAGTATCTTTCTGCAGCCTGCTTGAGGAAAGCAGTACTACTCCTGCAAGAAGCAGTGTCAGATACACTGTTCTCTACTGGAACTGGAGATGACTGCAAACCTGCAATGACCTTGTTTATGATCCTTTTTTAAAGTATTTCTTTCTGGATCTTCTTGTCAGCCATTTAAATGCCCACTCCCTGGGTTGATTTAGAGGAGTGTTCGGCCAGTGGTCCTGGGAATAAAGCAGTCTTAACAGTGTTTTGCATTCAAGTCAATATCCTTTCTTCTATCATCATCACCTCACGATTACTTCACAACCAGCAAAAGACAAAAGCCTGTGACAAAAGTGATGGCAGCATGTCCCAGGGGCTCCTCAGCTGGGCACAAGCTTGCCTGTGGAGTGGGGAGTGAAGGGGCTTTCTCCCATAGAGTAACCCAGAGCCTGGGGCATCCCAGAGGATATTTCTGCTGCAGAAACACAGAGTGGGGCTGGGGGCTTCAGTGGCTACACTGCTGCGAGGGCAGTGGTCTTGGCTGACTACTCCTCTCTTCAGGAGAAAATACTCAGCACCACCAAGCGTGTGTGTGTGCCCAACCCTGCATGCACTGCCAAGGATCCATTTGAGAAGAGATCAAATGTATTTCCCTGACAACATTCCTGCAGCTGTGAGTCTGCTACACTCCTGTGTGGAGAGCCCTCTTGCTAAGTAGCACTAGGAAAGCCATTTGCCTGTTGCTGATATTTCAAAAAACTTCATCTGTGATGTGGTCCCTGCAAATTTATCCTTAGCACTTTCCTTGTGCTTTGCTCTCAGATAATATTTTCCCAGCGCAAGGGATCTTGCTTCATTCCCTCTATTCCACAGAAATAAAGCATAAACGAAAGCACGATATAAACATGTGGGTCTCCTGTGTAAAGCTCCATTAACCAATGTTCCTGCTCAGGGCTGGATGATTCACCCTGAGCAGGGCTGCTTCCTAAGCACACACCGTGTGTGCTTTAGAGAAAAATAGGAAATACCTGTGCTTCAGTCTTATAACAGTCGTGCTTGAATCAAAGCAGATGATTCGTAGCCAGGGTCAGGTTCACAAGAAAGGGCGAGGTTGCTAGAAAATCAAAATGATAAAGCTTCCTGTTTTTGGAGATAAATTTCAACAATGATTATTGCTGCCTCTGAGAAGGAAATGGATGCCTGCTAGCTGAAAAGTACCTCACTATATCTCCTTGCCAAAAAGGCACAAACAACAAGTGAATTGTGCTGGAAATGAAAGGAGGCTTCCTTTTGGAGTTTTCACCTACAGTAAAATTATTACACACTTGCAAAATTAAGGCTGCTCTGGTTTTTGCTGTTATGCAAACGTTAGGCTTTCTCCTAGGCAACGCAGAGTGCCCTTAAGAACTAGAAGTGCTCAGTGTCTTATGACTTTATTTTCCTTACATACACAATGATTAAAACAAAAGACAGCTGTTAATTTCAGGAAAAAAGCCACCATGCAATAAATCTTTTGTGCTGCACCATAATAACACTGCTCTTCAGGCAGACACAATTGAGCATAAGAGCCATCTACATTTGGTGCTACTTACCATAAGAAGGTATTCTTTTATTTCCAGATATATGAGAAAGTTGGCTGCACATCATAGAGCTGCTGATCATGATACATACAGGAAGTGAAACCTCATTTTTTTCTTCTTAAGTGATACTTCACCAAAAGCATGACGTGCTTTCTGTGTTATAAAGGCATATAGTTATGGAATGCTTTGGGGTACAAGGGACCATAAAGGTCATTTAGTTGCAATCCCCCTGCCAGGAGCAGGGATGTCACTCACTGGACCAATTTGCTCAAAACTCCATCCAACCTGCCCTGGAACATTTCCTGAAATAAGTATCCACTGATTATTTTTCACCAATGTCATCATGTGCTTTTGTGATAAAGGCGACTTCATGTTTGCTGTGACTCACTTTAAGTCATTCAACCAGAAGGGTCTGAATCACCTCTTTGCCACAAAGGCTTACCTTTGCAGTGCTGACAGGAGCAAGGCAGGAAGAGGCAAAGCACTGAGTGTCTTCCTGGTTATACATCCCAGAAACCATTGTACTTTACTCCAGATGGGAAGGCGCAAAAGCAAGTTTGCATGTCATCAGCTTCTCTTCTCCCTGGCTGTGATGAGCATATGGTTTGATTCAGCACCCGAGAAGCACTGGAGATGGGCTCTTTCCCACAGCTAGGCTGTCATGTAAAGTCCAGGCTTGTCCTTCCTGAGGACTTAATTTGCACTACGTGTTTCATTTTGAAGGGTAATTATAAAACTGCCTGGACACCTATCTTTGGAATAAGATTGGGTTTCATTCAGTATGTCCTGGTTCTGACCAGAGCAGGGTAGCTATTCTTAATGAATTAGAATAGTTATAATAAAATTATCTTTTTTCAAAATGAGACACCCACCATGGGACTTCTGGTGTTCTTCCACCAGAAGCTGTAGAAGCATTTCTTCAGTCAGTGTCTCCCCATATAAAGAGCATTTCGTGTTTGTGTCTTCAAGGCTCAGGGTCATTTGAACAGCTAAAGCCCCATCAAGTGTCCCCCAGCTGCAGCCGAGCACACACCCTCACATGGCCACAGCACCACACAAACAGATCCATAAGACAAGCTGATGAGCTGCTGCCGAATGATGGAGCCTGGATAAACATCTTGAGGCAGAAGCATGCAGATTTTCATTGCAATACTTAGATACAAACTAAAATGTTCAGATGCAGAGGGGATCCTGCCTGGATGCATTGCCTCCTTGACAAAGCAAGCTCTGCTTTTGTTTTGAATCACTCTGAACAGTGCAATAGCACAGAGTTCACATAGGTAAAAAACACTGAGTCAGCCTGCTTGGTTTAATAATTTCTCAGGCTCTGCAGGAAAGCTCCATTAATATCTCTGTGGATTTTGAGGGAGATAGGATTTTAAGTGCCAGGTGCTGTAGAGGATTTAGTGATCCTCTTGATTTCAACAGTGATACAGAAGGTGGTATGAACAGTTCTTTTTCAAGTCCCTCCTACTTGTCTCTGGTTTTGGAGGCTGAATATAAATTCCGTGTCTCCTTGAATCTATTTTTCAGGGTATTTGTTGTACAGGTAAGTATGTAATTGGATACAAAGAATAAAGTAAGTAATTTGCATAGATTTGATATTTTAGAAACAAGAGTGCTTATGAAATGGCGTGTGAATTCAGGGTCATGGTTCATCTTCTGGAGTCAGTTCTGAAGTTCAGATTTGGAGCCAGGTGCACTTTTCAGACCATTTGCTAGGTTTAGCACATGACAAATATGGTCATTGATAAAACATTTAAGAAAACATAACAAGAAATCCCAAAAAGTTTTTTCTGGTTTATTTGCTTTTTGAAAAATGTCTTCAAATTGGGAGAACTCAGACTGGCTTATGAAAAGTTTCTCTTCAATTAGAACCTATTCCAAATAAAAGCTTATGTAAGGATGAAAACGTATGGCTGCAATATTTGCTGCAACTGGAGAAGTTCTGGGATTGTGAAGTGGACCATTTCAGGGCAATGTGTTTTATGTTGGAAATGAATGTGTGGTCAGCTGTCCTAACAGCTGTGGGAACTCTTAAGGTAGTTTAAAGCAACATTTGCCTGTTCAAATCCCACAACAAATTCAGCAGCTACTTATGAGCATGCTTATAATGCTAAGTAAAAACAAAGCAGGGAGGACACACAAGACTGCACCCTCATTGCTTGCCCTGTCCTAACCCTGGTTTGGGCCATTCCAACAGGAGATATTTCTTCCGGAGTGGAACAGCAGGCTCGGCTTGGTGGTGAGAGACAAGCCCCTGGACTTCCTTTATGCGGTCATAAAGACACAGCGTCTCAACCAACTTGAAAGACTCATCCATGTAACCTAAGCATATTTAAACAAAGAAACAAAAAAAATATTAATTTAGAATACTTAAAACTATCAGTAAAACTGTAGTTCTGCCGTACAGGGAGCTGGTCTCTTTAGCTGAATACCGTTCAGCTGGTCCATGGGGCAGAGAACTGATCTAGGAGAAACACACTCAGTTACTTTGGAGAAGATTACCTCCATAAGGACTGGATGCCCTTGATGTATTCTCTCCAACCTCAACTATTTTGTGGTTCAAATGTCTGTGAAAATCTCTTTGTCCCAGACAACTTTATGGCATATGCTTGTCCATGCCACACTAATTCTGCCCTGACAATTTCTTTCTCACAGCTGGAATAGCAAGAACACAGAACCAAAAGAATGAGGTGAACACTTTGGTGGGAACCATGCCTTATTCAACAGAAGTGCCATTTTATGACCAGACTACATCCAAATCACACATGACTTCTGGTACATATTTCTGATATTGTTCATCACAGGATCATATTCAACAGTCAAATGGGAGTTGTAACTTTTCCTGGCAAAGTCAGCCAAGGCCCCAAAACAAAGCAGCCAGCCTGCTCATTCTTATAAAATACCTTTGGTTTTCAGCTATGAGCCAGCAAACTGGATTTTCTGCTGTGCTCAGCACTGAATTTAACTAAAACTGACAGTCATCCCATTGCTGCCACTTTCTGGCCACTGGACTTCAATAACCTGTCGATGTGTTCTGGTAAGGTGGACTGAGGGCTCGTATTTTCAAGACATAAGATTGTTTCTTCTAAACTTGTGGCTATGAGCAGACACGTGCACACATCAGGAGGCCAAGCCTCACTGAAGAAAGAATAACACCAAAGATATTCATATAATCATCAGTCTACCCGAGTTTTTAATAGACCATGACCCTTGTTTAGAAAAAGAAAATAAGCCCTTCTGCAGGTGAAGCACATACCTAAATACAAACCTGAAACTCAAGAAGTTTGGGTTTGGAACAGAGCATGTTTACTTGACAAAGAATCCTGGAAGCCTTTGCGGCAAGGTGAAGTGAGATTACATTTCTCAATAGTCTTCTTTAATATAACTGAAAAGAGACATTTTTACTCTGCAATATAAACACTTCAGGAAAAAACCAACATAGGCCTAAAGCGTGCATTGCAGGCTGGGGCTAAAACCCAATTAAAACTTGGGATTCACTTCACCTGGGATTTCCTAAAGATCCTGAATAGCAATAATGCCCATGTATTTCTGATCATGTGTATCAGCTTGCTAAGACTGTGTTTTCATGAGTTAATGCTTTGAAACCAGCAGCAAAATTTGTAGTTACTGCCTCGTTGTGACCTGCATGCTGGTTCTCTAGAATTGGGCAGGACCAAATAGCTCCCAGCTGACCCGGCACAAGTGTGAAGAATGTGAGGAGAAAATATTACACTGGGATTTTGGAATAGTTCTATTGAAAGGAGTTGTACACCAATGGTATAAATTGTATTTAGCATCAGCTAGCTGGAATGAGCCTAGTTTGCCATGCACAATCTGAGTTGTGAGAAGAATGGGAGGCCATTAACATTCACTACATCCCTTCTTTTTGTATTCTGAGTTATTTTGTCATGAGATTCTTATGTAATTTTACATGTAAAAGTTGTTTTGTAGGTTTGTTGGTTAGTTTGGCTTATACGTAAATGATCTTTCACAAAAGCTACTTTCCTCCCCTGCACAGGCTGGCTATTTAAGTTCACAGTTTGGTTGTACTTTTGAGTAATTGTTAATTCAGGATATTAACCATTTTATAGGAAGAACATGCAGAGGTTTCTCAGTCATTACAAAGAGTGTATTGTGTGTATGTCATAGCCCAGACTCAACAGCAGGGACGGTCACAACTTCAGCTAGGTGGAAAATAGCTTAGATGTCTAATAAATGGGAGTAAAATGACCACCTAGCTAGCCCAAGCTAGTTTTGGTCTGAGCAAGAAACAACACTCCCTCCCTCCCCAAAAAAAACCAACCCAAAACCCAAACAAAAACCCCTGACCTAAAGGAAGAAGAAAGATGTCTGAGGAGGTCTCCACCAGGATTCCTGACAGACTCTTCTTGTGTGGGCAAAAATATACCTGGGAAACCAGGTAGGTTTGGAAGCAAGGCCAAAATGAAGAGGAGCCTCTTCCAAAGGGTTGCCTGAAATCCCAGAAGGGAACCGCCTTCGTTTGTGACAGACAACAATCTAAATTTAGAATTAGGACATTTATTTGAGAAGTAAGTAAATAAAATACTCCTCCCAGTCATTAGCTAATTTGGATTAGGGAGAGAAATACTTTAAATTCCTGTCCAGCTGCAAGCCCCCACTAGGAGAAATTCAGAAAATTTTCTTGTCCCAAGAAGAAGTGCCACTGCACAAATCACAGTCTTTGGACTATGAATTAAGCGTAGGTTGCCCATCGGATACAGGCCAAACAGAACATCATTTATGATCTTAATTTTAAAGTGCCCAACAATGGATTCTCACCCAAAATTCCTGCAAATCCTGAAGTTACTAGAGCTGCATAATTATTCACCTCACAAGGAATTAGTGGCAACAGGAACTGATTTTCAAGTAATGAGAATTTGGGGTTTCTCATTAGTTTTGATTTATTATGGATATTTATCTTTTTAAAAATACTTCATGTGCAGATTATTTTGCAGCAAAAGCAAAACACCCAAGCACTAACCAGGCTCTGAACTAATGAGCAGTTTGATTTCTCTTCTGCTTTTTAGGGGCCTCTGGGATTGCTTTTACTTTTCAAGAGGCAAAGTTGAGCAACTGTTGCAGGGTATTCATTCCCAGCAAGCAACCTGTTTTTAAAATTCAAGCAAACATGAGTCTCCCCCAGTGTCTATGAATTCCAGACATCCAGCTGGGTGCTGCTGATAATGAAAAGGAACTGACAGCTATGTCCCAGCTGTCCCCACACAGAGTTAACTTCTCTATTTCATAAAGAAAAAACCAGCCCCAAGTCTTGCCAATATCCCAAGGTGGAGCAGGTTGATTGGATATTAGAAATGGGATTTGGCATGGGTAAAAGTAGAATAGTAAGTAGTAAAGTATGAGAACTTGCACTTTTATGAGTGAAAAAGAAGCAATAAGCTTTTCAATGTTGAGTGAAGTATGAAGCAATCGATTAATTTCACAGGCAATATATTTCCTTTCCACTTGCATCCCTGCCCACTGTACTCTTCTGAACCAAAATACCAACCCTGGGGCTGGATGCACCGCGGGGCACCATGATGAGAGGATGATTTCTGTGGACACACAGCAATACCTTTCCAGCAGCACCAGGCTCCAGCAGCAATGTGTATCCGTGGGTGTCACTCTGAGCATGTACAAATGTGGCTCTTGTTCCATCAGCTGCTCTGCATGTGACAGGGGGCTGTTTCGGAAACAGGAGTTCCTTGTTTATGCTGCCCCGAGGATGGAGGAATATTTACTTCCTCAGTAAGATATCCTCACACTGAAAGTCCAGCTTTTCAGCCATGAGGTGTTAAAATTGACATGGCTTTTCAAAAGAGTTAGCAATTTTGGCATTGTGTTCTTGCCCCCTCCCTCCAGTTTTACTGAGTAGTTTATGCCAGCCCTGATGTCCCTCAGTGCTTTTCATTCACCAGTGCATGGAAACAGCAGTGTTTGGTACAGTGTGTGGTGCTGCCTGCTTTCCTCCTTGCCAACTGATTGCTGCTCTTAAGGCACACAGTACAAACCTGCTAATCATAACCTTCCTGCACGAGCTGTCCTCACGAGCCAACAGGTTACTGCTGGGGCTGCAGCATCCGTCAAAGACATTTGCAGCCTCAGTTTGCTGTGCTGAACAGTTTTTCTACACGAGTTATGTCTTAATTTTTTCAGCTTCTAAAAAGATCCATTTTTTTTGCATTTTCTGTCTCTAGTCTGTGACCCTGGTGGAGACATTTTTGCATGGCCTGATTGTTTCTGTTTCCTAATAATTATTTGGCAATTACCTGTTGCCGGTGAACGTTTGCTAATAATTAGCATGGTGGTAACTAAGAGTACACTTCCTCCCTGTAAGAAGCATGTCAGATATCTATAGTAACCATGGAGTAACATCTGATCTACAGAAACCTCTTGAATTAAATACTAATGCAGGTTAGGGGTGGTTTTAAATGATCTGCACATAGATTTTTAAGAAGCAACTCAGCATACCTGCAATCAGAAAAAAATACTTTAGACCAAACCCTGAAATTTTCCATGTCCAATTTGTCTTTCCTTGTTGTCTTTCCTTGACAAATGACATTGTTTCCAATAGTCTCTACTGCTTTAATGTTATTCTGCTTTGATACCTGCTATTAGCATGTCCAGATGAATTAAAGCAAATCATTCCAACGGCACAGCATGTTCTAGAGGGGAAAGGTGATTCTATGGGGTGTTTCTACAGGAAAACCACGCCACTGACAGGCATACAGAAATCTGGGGAAAACTGGCCAGGAGCCAGGGACTATGTTATATGGCCAGGTCTCCTTCCTACAGAGGCTGGTGGCTGCACCATAACCCAGGATTAGTCAATGTGAGCTGCTCCTGCAAGGTGTCTAGTGCAGTCTTGTCAGCTGGAGCACAGAGGGAGAAAGGTGCAGAGGGCATTTAGAGCAGGAAATCCTCCCTCCGAGCATCAGTTTAGCCTATGTACACACAAAAATGCTTTCGCAATTCTGCCTCACCATTACAGATGCCTGGTTCCTGTGGGGCAGAGGGAGGAAGTAGGATTTATTGACTGTGCCTCAAAAACATGGTTAACTTTTGTAGCATTTTGTCTTTACTACCCAATGGTGCCCATTGATACCAGAGCACTGCATTCACTTCTGCTGTACACACACTAACATGGGATTGAAGGAAACATCTCTGTGTTCCAGGCCTGTGCTTTTCTTCTCCTCCCCATAACAATTTCAAACCCCATATAGTCTGTGGTACACAAGTCCATCTCCTTGGGGGCAGGATGCAATACTCTGAACACGAATAGGCTGCCCAGGGAAGGGGCTGAGTCACCATTGCTGGAGGTATTTAGAAGATGCAGATGTGTTTAGGGACACGGTTTAGTGGTGGACTTGGCAATGTAAGCATCACAGTTGGACTCAATGATCTTAAAGGTCTTATCCAACCTAAATGATTCTATGATCCTATGATTCTATGTTGTGCATAGAACATGCACATGTAGATGCTGCCACTGCTGACATAGTCCTTTCAGACCTTTGAGCCTAAATTAAGACTGCAACTCTCATGTCTTTTGCTGATTTCTTAACAATAATCTCCTTTATCTTATTTTTCTTTCCACTGCCTAACCAGTGTACCAGAGCTGATGCATTGATATCAGCATGCACAGAGGAGCAGATTTATGCCACAGAACATTTCCTAGGCAGTACTGGCGTGGTGACCAGAGGAGTACAGACGAACAAAGAAAGCTACACTACAATACAAAGATCTGAGCCTACCATCAAACTAATACCTACTTTCATTGAAGATATTCTACAATACATCAAGAGCAGGTGCAGACACAACATGAGTGAGGAGGAAAAGAAACAAAGCATCACTACCCTGGTACAGCCAGGACCAGTGTGGAGATATTTGGACATAGATTACCAAAACATTTCACCAAAAGACAGAGTGGAGCACTGCTAGGATCTTAGGTTAGTGTGGTGTGAGGACTAGTGATGAAAGCTGTCAGGCTGGTGGGAATGACCACAAGCAAGACTTAGAGAAAGATCTCTTTCCCCACAACCTGCTGTCTCCTATTCCCTATCAGCAGTACTGTGCCTTTGAACTAAAACACACTATACATTGGAATTTCAAAATGGGAAGAGCAGTGAGATCCTACATGGATCCTCCCTTTCTAACAAATCCACCTCAGATTCATCAGTATTGAAAATAACCCAAGGGAGAAAAGGAAAAGTGAAATGATAGGTGATTCTAATCACCTGCCTGAGAATGCTTTACACAGATAGGGTCAAGGTCACACTGCATGTGTGAAAGAAGAATCCAGGGAGACATTAGTGTCAAACATCAAACACTAGGGGGAAATTTTAGCAGGGGGTTGCACTCAATTATGAATGCATACTTATTGTCACGGAGACAAAACATTGCTGAGCAGGGAGGGGACAGAATTTCTTCTGTATCTGTCCAGAAGACAAGTCACCCAGATTAAACACATTTTTACACAGAAGAAAACCCAAGTTAGCAAAAGTAGTAATGTGACTTTTTTATCTAGAACACTAAAGGCCTTTTTTTAATTTTTATATTATGATTTCTGTGAATTTATGCTTCACTTGAAATTATTGCAAAAATAATTTGGATACACAAATTTTACTTTACTTGCTTGGAAAAATAGTTCTTACATATGGCCTCTGTTGAAACAGCAAGGTTAACAACCCTGGAGAATATTTAATATATTCCTTGAGCAGATGAGATAGACACAAACTGGTGAGATAAAACCTTTGTGCAAATATGACCTCATATTCAAAATGTTATTTTGAATACAATTATTTATTTACACAAATATTTACAGTGCTAGTGAATTCTGCAAAGATCCTGTTGAACTAAAATCTACTTCTAGATTTGTTAATGAATAGCAAAATAAAAGTGGTTTTAAACACTGCCTCAATTAATGAGCTGTCTTGTTTCCGGTACTCAAATACCATATTGTTACATTCACCAAATGCATTTCAAGGGTAATAAAAGTGATTAATGAGCTATAGCAAGTGACTTATTAGAAGGAACTAAATATATCAGTCTTGCTGACTCGAAGGGAGCACCTGCAAATATTTATACAGGAAACTGTGAGTTCTTAAATCTGATGTAATGCTGAACAAAGGTTGTGCCCACCAAACAGCATCACCGAGGTTGACAAGGTGTCTTCTGGATCACCACTCTGGTACAAATGAATGTTGATAGTGGTGCCAGATTTCAGTAGGTTTAAAGGAATTATTAGTCTGGTTCTAGTTCAGGGATAAGATGGTAAAGAAGAGGAAAAAACCCTGAAGTTTAATGGCAGAAAAAGTGTTCTTAAAGGCACCCTCTATGAAGATTCTTCCAGGTGAAGGAAAATTCCTGTCTTTGGGGTAAATAAAACAACTAGAAGGTCTGTTGTCTGAACTGTGCCTTGACAGCAAGAAGAAGGTGAAAACTGCCAAATATTTGCTGATGTCCTCTAGCTCTAACACTTTTACAATTTCACTGCTTTGCTGTGACATACAACAGTCAAGGTTACTTCACACAGGCAGGCAGAACCTCAGCTTCAACATGATGCAAAGGTTCTTAGAAGAAGAAGAGGAAGACACTATACATTTTTCATGGGTCATGTCTGTGGCTCCTCTCCCTTCCCTGGACTATTAAGAGCCTGCAAAATGAAGGCTGAATTCAAACCTTTGAAAAATATCTAGGTCACTATCTAGCAAGTGCAACAAGCAGCTTCTGAAGAGAAGCTTAGTAAACTTTCTGCGTCACAAATTTAAGCTGCAATGATGATGCAGAGAAAATGCATGCCTGGAGATGGGAGGGTGAAGAAGGAAGAACACATTCACTCTCTCTTATGTTCTCCACTCTGAATTTTATATTTTCATGGATTCAGGTTTTCTAGATGCATAAGAGTCTCCTCCCCCATTCTCGCAAGTCTTGTTATTGCCTATCCTAGAGCTACAGGCTGTGATGGCTCCTTCCTTCCTGTTCATTTTCAGCTGAAACAGGAAAGCAGGCAGAAGTATGTGGCTGGCACACAGAGGAGCAAAGGAAAACACTTTTATATTGTGCCCACAGCTTTTAATTAAGGTTCCAGCAGGATCTTTCTGCACAGGGACCGAGACCACCTTGTGCAAAACTGAGAGGGTGGGATGTGGGGAATAATGAATCCTAAAACACACAAAACTGTATTCATGAAATCAGTTTGGGCTACTGGGAGGCCAGGGAGCTTTATGGAAATGAGGCAACCAGTAAAGCAAAGTCTAAAGGCTGCAGGAACAATGGGCTCCACTTTCACAATCCTGTCTGGGAGGCAGAAATGAAGCGCAGGGCCTCGGTGCCGTGGCTCCCGCGTGTCCCTTGCGCTGGCGCAGCAGCTGCCCCTGCACAACAGGAGCTCTCCTTCGAGCGGCTGACCCAGAGAGGAAATTTCTGCCTGACTGAGCGTGCACACTGCTGGGGCTCTGGCAGTTGTGTTGTTGTTGTTGTTTGTTTGTTTGTTTGGGGTGGGATTTTTGGGTTTTTTTGGGTTTTGTTGTACCACCACCCCAAATGGCTTTGGACTGCCAGGCTAAATAACTCCTGCCACCACCCCCCCACCCCTTGTCTTTTTACAATCTCATATTGTTGTGGACAATTACCAGGGTTTGCCTTGTCATTGTTTCACCAAACATAATGTTAACACATATTTTGTGCTCTGCAGTTTTCTACACATGTCATTCACTATTCACTCTACTTCTTGTTTTTTTTTCTTCAGAACTTTCTCTCTTTTGTCTGAGTACTTTTCATATGGAAGCATTTAAAGCTGTGTGCAATAATGGTACCTACCATAGCAACTGTAATTTGAATTGTGAGAGTGGGAAACTGTTAAATACTTCAACATTAAATTCATTATAGAGTATCTTAAATTATGCTCTAGAAATCATTTTGGACTGTCTTGAAGCAGTAGACCCCAGGTGCACTTCCCAGTCGCCAGGTAAAGATGAACATAGCTAGCAGGTCCCGCCTGAATTTTAGACTGGGACCCGGATAACCATGATTTTGGTCCCACTAGTGCTCTTTGTACCTTGCTTCCCACAGAAAGCAGCCCAGGGCTTTCCCACAGATCTCCCAGTGAGGCCAAGCAAGGGGGCAGGACTGCAGGGCAGAGGGGCTTGCGGGGAGCCTCACTTGTGGAGGGCTTGCAGGCTTAGTGTGAACTGAAAAGGAGGAAGGAAAATAAAGGGAAGAAGACAAGGTTACAGCAACACATCTCTGGGTGGTACAATGTTGGTGGGTGGCAGAACTTTGGAGCCTAAGCTAAATTTTTCTCATTAACATGATGCGTCTGGCTATTGTCAGAAAGCTTAACTTTGTAGTGACTGCTGGCAAAATATTTGGGAGCGTGGTGGAGAAGAGGAAAATGCTAAACTCAAAATCTAGCACTGGAAAGCAGAGCAGGATTTGAAGCAGTGTATAACAAGTGGACAAAGCATAGTATAGGACAATGCCTCAAAAATAGTCTTAGAAAAAGAGATACAAAATACAACCTTGTTACCTGATTTACCCTCAGCCTTACCCTCACCAGACATGGCCAGGACCAGAGATGTTTAAAATCTAAAAGGCAAGCCTTATTTAAGGGAAGGCAACAAGGGCAATTTCAGTTGTGCAACTGCACAGTTGTATATTGAAGCTATTCTCAGTACTCTCTCTTGGCTTGATGGCAGGGGTAAAAGCAGAAACAGGAGCTGGATGTAGCAATTTCTAGCTTCCCCTCTTGCAATGAATTCAAACTTTTGACTGGACGGAAGTGTAGAGGAGACCAAGGCAAATGTACCTCCTGGTATCCCTTGATTCTGAGTACTGCATTTCATTTGCAGATTTTCTTGTCAGCTCTGCCTGTGCTAAGCTTCAATCCTATCCTGTTTTCCCCTCCATCTTGCATGCCTTGTATGCAGAAAACTGACTGTTGTTTGAGAAAAGCATGAGAGGGGTGAAATAATGCTTCAGGTCTTCCCCAGTTCCTCAGGTTTTCAGTTCCCTTCTAAAAATACGGAAATGTTATTTTTACTGTCTTTATTGGAAAATCCAGATGGGAATTTTGCCAAGTTTTTCCAGTGCTGGAAACCAGAATTTTGGTTCAACTCCAAAAGTGAAAACAGTTTTGTGAGGTCAGCCTGGGTCCCCAGAGACTTGGTTCCTCCTGCTACAAACACAAAATAAAAAGTTGTGATCTTGCTGCAACCAAGATCGCGCACATGTTCCTACATGACTTAAATGAGCACAGCTTATCACAGTTTGTGCTAATGCTTAACCTTTGCAAGCAAACATCTTGGATAAAATCTTGAAGTGACTAAAAACCAGGATGTAGCCAATGTGTGTCTACCCAATATAATCAGACTTATTATTCAGGTAGTTTTATGAAAATCAGTTTCCCATAGACTTTTGTCCTCTGGCTGATTTAGATCTACTGAGGTTCAAGCTCTGATCGAGGGTTGGCTTTGTGTGGGGTTTTCACAGCTTCATCTTCTGTGTATTCACCCTGCTGTGGCAGGGTCTGACTTTAAAAGCCCTGACTGCAGCCTTCCCCTGTGTCACACCACGGCCTTTCTTCTCCACTGACAAAGAGATTTCTCCTCCCCAGCCACTGGCTTCCATGAAACATATTTTGTTGACACCTCTGCCCCCTTTCAAGTTTTGTTGGCACCTGTGAATGGGCTCAGATCTCAAACAGTCAGGCAGAGGCAGACGGAGAGTTACACACAGACAATGTGGTTGCACAAGTGTTACTTCCTTTGGAAACCAGACAAAAGAAGAAATTCTCTCAAAATGCATTTTACAAGCCTACCTATTTTTACTCTTTGACTATTTGAATCCTTGGTGTCCAACCTGAATAAAATTTATCAGCAATCCTGCTTATAACTGCTCTGTTTTGCTGGCAGGGACCCTGTGCAAACTACCATTTAGAGCAGAGTACCATAAGGGTATCTTCATCTGTGGGAGCTAAGTATCAGTAGGTGTTAATCCACGCTTTACTAGAGAAGCTTTGTTCAGTAACAGTGACAAACACAGATTGGAGACAGCCTCCATGCTATTTTTACAAGACATTATTTTGATGCCTTCTTCACTTAACAGTCAAAGAGGATCATAGGATGAGTGTTGATATATCCATAATAATATTATGTCATGTATTAAATCCTTGCCAACCAAACTGTGAAGTCAAGCATTACTATTTCAGATGACTACTAGAAAAGTTAGTAATTCTATCTTGAGTACTAATGGCCTTTTTTCCAAACAAGTTAAACCTACCTATGCTTATTTTTCCCTAAATAAAACAAAGAACAAAAAAAGCCAAATAATAAAAACCAAAAAACCAAAAAAAAACCCGAACAAACATTATTCCCAATGATACCAAAATCAGTTCCTTTACTTGATTGTCTTGCATTTTTGCCAGATGAACTTCTTTGACATTAGCGTTCCTGTGAAGCTAATAGAATCCTTCCTTTAATCCCTATCCTTCTCTTAAGTATTTCCATCCTTAAACCGTGCATACCTTTATTGAAAATCTGAAAATTATGCAGCCGTTTCTCTTAGGAGACCACCAAGAACATGCCCTTTACTTGTGAAAAGAGCTGGGGAACATGCTGTGTCAACAGCCCTGTGTAAACAATCTCTATTATTTTATACAGCATCTTTTTTCTGCTCTGGTAATAACAATGTGAGTTTTGTTTGTGACTGTGGCAGGATTTTGCTTGTTTATGGCTTTTTTTTAAATCACAGCACTTCATAACAATCTCCAACTCTGCATTTTACTCCCCAGCACTTTCATCAAAACCTCCAGAGAGTGCGCTGGAAGTACTTTTCCCCACTAGCTTTCTTTTTGATTAGAAATTCATGCTTTCAAACTGAAGATCACCTATATTCACCAGAGGAAAGAAATAATTTATGATCAGGTTCATTTAACAGTGGCTTCTCATAATCAAAGATCAAACATTTTGTGGAGGAGGGACTAAGGCTGGAGTTGCTCTCCTTGGCGTTTCTGGTCAATGCCAAGACTTTGCTAAGAGCTGAGCTGTACAAGATGCCCCTGCTGCTTTTTCCAGAGATGCTGGGGACCCAGGGCATGCTCTGCTATGCAGCACATCTCCCCTCAAGCTCTTATTTTCTCATAAAACCTTTGGTTATGAAAGGAACCCAAAAGGGTTCCCAGGGCAAAGCAACATGGCCACAGCACTGTACAATGTTTGTCCAAGGGCCCCTTCCAGAGCCCTGCGGGTGCCTCCAGCACTGGGATATATTTAGTCCCCGTCTTCTCTGCAGAAATGTCTCCTGTTTTGACTGCTGCAAAATGTTTGCTTTTCTACTTCCTTTATTCTTTGGGGTCTCTTTAGTGAGAGGATCTGTTTTTATTCCCGGAGTGGCCATCCCTAGCTCTTATTCTCCAGGCTGTGAGGCAATGTGTCTCTCTCAGCATCTTTGTGAAGGACTATTGCATTGCAATAGTGCAGTCCTTGAGATCAAACACTTCAAACACTTATTCTGTTTTGAACTCATGTCTGTCAAATGAATTCTCCTAAAAAATGATAAACAGTCCTATAAATTTCAAATACATCAACTGTTTCTTCCTTCTCCCCCATGTATTGTTGCTGCCCCAGTAACACTGAGCTCATATATCACCTTAGCGATGACAGAGAGTGACACTGTCCTGAGTTTCACTTGTTTATGCCTGGCCCTCTGTGGCTTTTCCTTTGATGTCACTGTCACAAGGATGACAGTATCATGGACCAACATCCAGCTCAAAAGGAGCAAGAATTTGAATTGGTTTTACACTGATAGCCCAGGCATCTTCTGATGCAATGTAATCCACTGGTCCCAGGCAGAGTGCCTTAGGGGTGACGCTGCTGTCCTTGCCCCAAAAATACAGATCCATATACAAAACTTTATCAGTAAATGAGGTCTCAGTGTTTTCATGCAGCTGTTGGTGTCAGCTGGGTCTCCTGACAGGAACTGTGCCAGTCCCTCCAGTTCACCATCTCAATTCTCCAGATTTCAGCCCTTTATGAGCATTCTTTCCAGCTCTCTGTTTAAGGATGAATTTCTCACAGGTGTGGAGCACACCACGGGTGTCCATGGCACAGCCTTGCACAGTCTCAATGGAGCTTTTTACCAACAGATCCAAATGGCTGTGAGAGTATCCACTACAGACAAGGAAATGAAGGAAAAGCAAAGGGACTTGGCTGATCCAAGAGTGAATCCTTCGTTCACCCCACACTGCTGCATTCCCTCCAGGCATGTCTAGGACAGGAATGAACCACAAGTTTCTGATTCATTGCAAAACCTCTCAGTTAGCTGATACTGAGGGATTTGCCTTCACCCCAGTGCTATGCTAACCTCCAGGCAAAAGATGCTCTGATCCCAATTTCTGCTCGTTCTGCTCACGCCACATTTTTTCCTGTTAGCCAAACAACAGAGTGAGGCAAATAGGCTTCTTAGTGATAGTATTTTCTGTTTTCTGAGAAGCTGGTAGTACCTGCCTCAGCCTGTTTTGTGTGGGAGGGACCTGCTGGTCCTGCTGTGAATAACCACCATGGGTTTTGTGAGGCTGAGCAGAGTGCTGGAAAGCTAACGATGAGAAATGTGCCTCCCACCTAAAAGAAAAGGCACAGTCTCTGGCATCATTTACATAGCTACCTTCAGAGGTGATCTTGACTGTATCTGTGCTCAGTTTTTTAAGTAGCAGCACCAGAAATGTGTTTACATAAGCAGAATACAGAATATGCTATCCAAGAATAGCCAAATCTGAAAAACAATTAAATGTAGTTTTTTGATGGGAAAGTGTATGTGTATACAGTTCATTGGAGTTTGGAGGACAATTTGCCTCAGAAGTCCCATAAAGAAAAAAAGCAGAGCTCTCTACCATGAACTTTTTGTGCAATTATATTGTTGAATGATCTTGTTGCATGAAAATTCAATTTATGCTTTCCACATAATTTATTTTCCATTTAAATGGCTTTTTAATTACTCTCTAGGCAGTAAGCAAAATCAGATATAATTTATGGCACTTTTGGTAACAAATCCATTGTTCATTTTCCTACAGAGCTGAACATACTAGCAAGGCAATGTTGAAGTAGTTTTTATTCTGACAGCTCTGATGTTTTCTAAAGAAAATGTGTGCCAGGCCCACAGACTGAGTGTGAGAATCCATCTTTGTTTTAGGGATGATTCACGCACAAACACATGAAACGCCCTCTCAGACAAAAGGAAAGGTGCTAGCAAGGCCTTTGGAGAGACTGCACAGCACAATAACACAGCAATGGGTATTTCATTTTGCAATGTGGGCTTTTACTCTAAAGAGAAACTGCCAGAGTGCACCAGACATGAATAAAAATCATCATGAGTAAATAGCAGACTATTTATTTGGAGGTCATACTTCCCTACCATCATTCAGCACAATGAAGTTACATGTAAGTTAAATAAATTAAATACATTTCTCATTTGTATTTTTATGCCTAACTCCATAGTCCCTGATGCCATGCAATCATGTAATGAAAGACAGATGCTGCTTTAAAGATCTTGCAGTTGAAACAGACTGCACAATGAAATGGGAGATGTAATAGAGATGCTGAGTTATCAGATCTTATTAATTTAATGTTTGGGTTCAAAGCCATCCCAGCAAAATTTTATCTGAAGTGCTGCAATTAGGAAAAGAATCACTAGGGTCCCATGTAGAAACAGTGGAGAAGGATAGTCCTTGCAGATCAGCTCTTAACCGCAGCTCAGATCAGTCCTGAACAAATCAGAGGTGGATCCAGCCCTGAGACTGTGTGCTGAGCACAGCAGCAGGATTGGCACCAACCGAGTCTGTGATCCCAGCCCGTGATCCCAGCCCGTGATCCCAGCCTGCTTTCTGTGTCATTTCCACTCTCCCTGCAGCAGCAGGACACCTGTGCTGCTGTCCATCACCAGCCATGTGTGATCTCCACCAAAACCTCTGCTGGGCACTGATCCTTGTGCACCCGACTGCAGAAAAGGCCAATACACATCAACTTTACAAGAGGTTTTGTGTGTTATGTTCTGCTTAACACTGAACAGTTGTTGCATGCCATTGGTGCTATATTTGGTCGTCTTTATATTTTCCTTTTTCTGCTGTTTTTGGTTGATCCTATGGAAAATTTTCTGAAACATAAATACGTCACTCACTGCTCTTGCTTTGTGCCCCGTGGAAGGATTTTTATCTAGAGCTCCATTATACTATATTTAATAACAAAATAGCTGTGTACCTATCATAGCACTATAGCCAGCCCACAAGGCTTTTATCTTGAATAACATCCAGAGTTCTCATTTTTCCAGTGGTCTTTTTGATTAAACCAAGAAGTAACAGATTTGCAGACAAAAACTTTGCTGCTTTTTGACATTTTCTGTAAAACAGGTAACATTCAGCTATTTTGTTCAAAGATATGTTATTCATCAAAATTATGGTTTATAGGAAGGCAGAAACTATTCCTAGAATTTAACAGATCTTGTGATTTCTACAGCTAGAAAATGAATACTCAGAAAAAGTTAAAAAAATGCTATTCTCAGTACTTTTCGAAACAACATTTGGAGTAATAAGTTAATAGTAAAGGGGGTCTAAATACTAAAAACTGAATTTAACATTTACTTTTAAATCAAATAAAATAATTGGTTTCTACCAAGCACAACCTAAAAAACTCCTCACTTCTAAAATAAAGGCAATGCAATTTAAAAAGTGTTCTTTAGATATAATGTGATTCAGCCATCAGACTGAAAAATGCACAGCTCTGGTCTTAGTTTGTGCATCAACAACTGATCTAGCCTCAAGAATGATCACAGGAAATCTTGGCTTCTTAGGCCCTGGTGTTATAGAAGTGCAGTTGGTAATACAGTATCCAAAGAAATATTTCAGTACAGACTACTCTGTCTGGTGCTGCAGAAATACTGCACAGAAGACATACAGTGCTTGTTAAAGCTATAGAAACTTATTATATAAAGCTTATAGAAAGCCACTTATTCCAACCCAAACCTCAGAAGACTTTGCAGAGGATGTCTCAGATGAGCACAAGCAGATTGGGTATTGGTAATTTGTGGTCTCCTTTAGATCTCAGACAAGCTTGTCTGCAGTTGGAAATGGAACCAAATAGTAAAATCACCAACACAAAATGGAGGAGGGGGTAAAAAAGAATTAAAGCTGCTCCACAGACGTCACAATGCCAACTACAGTGATTTCACACCAGTGTTGGGGCACCTGGTGCTGCCTGCAGTGGGAAACTGGGTACCAAATAAGGGAGGTGACTCTTGTACTGCACTCCATGTCTTCCTCAAGTCTGTGTCAAAGTCTTGGTGTGAGGACCCTCTTGTTTGTCAGACAAGCTTTGCCCAAGCAATAAGCACTGTTGGTGACATCTGTGACTTCCCAGTGACAAAAGGACAAGTCAAAGCCTGGCATGTCCTGAATTCCACAAATTCTTTTTTTTTTTTTCCTTCCTGCTGTAAAAAATGGGGAAAAGGATGATGGTATTGACTCTGGAGGAAATCGTACAGACCAGTAGTCTGAGGGCCACCAGCAGGCTATGATCCACCTATTGAACTGAACCTTGTGGAAACCAAATCCAAAGAGGATCCACAGGGAAATGAACTCCTGAAGCGAAGCACAAGTTGATTTTGGGAGTACATTGCTCCTTAGAGTTAATATGACACTGCTATAGGGTGCAGACAACCAAGGTTCAAATCACTGCACTGTCTTTGGTTCTCACAGCTACATCCCAAGGTGCTCTATCTGAAATGAGTGCATGCAACTGCCTTAGTTTCTCGTTCTGGAGATATTCTCTTGAGTGAATAATTTCATATGAAGAAAGGAAAAAGGAGTCTCCAGCCTGCTACGAGCTGACATTTTACTGCAATTGGGGTGCAGCTATCTATGTCTCTCACTCAGATTTCCATCAGGGAGACTGAGGTCTGGAGGTGTACTGAGTCTCTGGGCATCTTGACCATGAATCATTGACCATCTCAGATGGGTAGGTCCCAACTCCTTTTATTTACCAAGGAACCACTGGGCCTTACAAGCTACTCCTAATATTGTCAGAGTGGACAGAATTTCTCAGTTAGCATAGTATTTTCTGATGGAAAGCATTGCAATTTAAATTTAACCCAATAACTCAAACCCTGAGAAACTCTAGGTATGCTACATGTGTGTATTTGGTTATGTGAAAATCACATGTGGTTGTTTTTATATAAAAAAGAACAGATCAAAAGAGTGCAGCATATCTCATGAAGATGTAATTTCAATGAATTCAACTGGAATTTCTTAATAAACTTAACTGAAAGCAACATGGAACCACCAGTGCTTCTTTTTACTTATTCTGCCACTTTACACTGTTCAGTTCTTACAATCAAAGCTTATTCCTACCGTAGAAATAAAGCAATGGAGGACTTCATTTAGGCTCAACTCTGTATTAAGAGCTCAAAAAACTTCAACTTCATGAACATGCCAATCATCTGTTATAGTTCTATAACATCTGCTCTAGCTATTTGCACCATTTGGGATAACCAAGGCAAAGTGATAATTTTTAAACAAACCTCCAAGAGTTAGAGGAAATTTTTAGAAAGGTGTTAGGCTGACAGGCTTTCCCACATTTAAAAACATAAAACAAATCAAGAAACAGTCTTGCAGATTGCCTCAGGGTGAGCCATGCAATCCCACTGCATACAGTTCTCCAAAGCACCCAAGTACTGCACTAATAGAAGGGCATCCCGCTCCTCCCTACCTGGGGTCATTGGGTAGGTTTTGGAGGGAGCCCTCAGATCACAAAGGGAACTGATATCAGTCACAAGATAATTTTTCATTTCTCTTTTTGAGTTTGTTGTATCCTTTCCTACTTTCTAAATAGTTCCTGAGAGAGAAGAAGGCCTACCTAGGTATAAATAAAAGTACACACAGGGAATCAGCAAAATTATTTTTTCCTACAGAATTAACTCAGTTTTAAGTAGCAGGCACATTTGGTTTTGTTCTTGCAGCTCATTTACCATGGCTGTGCAGGAATCTGGGATTTGACAAGTACAAGAATAATCCTATCCTGACATCTGGCATAATAAACCACCACATTTCTGTGGTATTGCAAAATATGTAAATAATTTTTAGAGTCTACTTTAATTATATTTTTTTATGATGAAATGTTGATGACTTATTATTCATAATGTAAACTGAGTTGGGAGTCCAAACATCTACCCATAAAATTCAACAGTCTCCACATATTTTAGAGAGCACAGAGGCCAAGGCTGAGAAAGCACAGGCAAATATTGCCATCAGCACTCGTGGATCCTGTTGCTCACTACCAGCCAGGAGACTACTGTCCGAAAAGCCATTTCACTTTCTCCCCTCCAACTGGAGACAAAAAAGCCTGGCATCATGTTGGAAGGGTCTTGCAAACACCAGCCTGAGGAAGAGCCTGATACAGCAAGCAACATGAAATGTGGTTATATTGCGGTTCCAGTTCCCACTTGGCTGAATTTCTATTCCAATGGTTACTTTCTGTTTGCTTATGCTTACAACCATTTATTAGCTCCTTAGTCTTTCCATATTTTTTCCCTTCTGTCTCTTTTTTTTTTTTAATTAATTGTACTTTCACATCTACTGCTTACCTCCCATGAAGATATTTGAAATTGTGTTATGTGTTTGACAAAAAGCTGCCTGGCTGCCTCTACCATGAGGGCTCTGTGACTATTAAAGGCAGGAGGAAAAAGAGAAAACTGCACAAGGAGCTTCAGTGTCCAAACCATCATTGCAAGCAGGCAGGAAGTCCCTCTCAGCGGCATGCCGCAGGCTGTTCCCCAGAGAGCTTGCACAAGGTCTTCAGACATTAGAAAAGAGCATCATGTGCTTCCTGTGCAGATTTGAAACTGAAGAGGCACTTTGCTACCCCAAACTCCTCCCCTGAGCTCTGGCAGGGACTCAGCCAGTGCAGCCTTCGAGAACTGGCTACACCTCTGCAATTGCCCCTGCTTCCACTGGGCTTTCTTCAGTACATAAATACACTTGGGGCACTTTCTGGCCCTTCTGCCAGGAAGGTTTTTACATAGTTTGAACTATTAAACATTTAGACAATTGAACTGTTTCATCTGGAAAACTGGACCTGATATGCTGTGTCAGCATCAGTTACAAGACCTGGAGGTCTTCTTATATCAAGCTTTATGTTTTTCCTCCAGTCCTTCTAAGACAACATCAAAAGCAATGCAATTTAAAATAAAAAGACTTCTCTTTCATTATTTCAGTTTTGGGTTCTTCATTTTTCAATTTCAGTTTCAGTGTCTGTCATGATGGAAGCAAAGATATCTTTACCATTTCTGATGGCTGATGAAGGCTGAGTTTGGGTGGGAAGTATGCAATTAGCAATTCTGCAGAAAATACAACCAAGCGGCAGAAAAGTGAGCCCATGCATACAGCTTTTTAGCTGTTTAGCTCCTCGGTTTGCAATTCAGAAGGAGCTGGCTTTCAGATATAAAACTACTTTCTCAGGTATTCTGCACTTTCAATAGAAAGACTGGAGCCAGACCTCAAAATATGCCAAATCCCCTGTGCTCTTAGCTAATTACATTCATGGACACTTGCATATAGTGTGGCAATGGAAGATGAGCCTATTTGAAAATCTGTCCCCAGTGATAGGACTAGGCATTGTAAAAAGAAAGACTTAACAGAAAAAGAGTTTCAAACACTAATTGAGAAAACCTTTCTTTACAATCGTGTTTTCCAGAAGGAACCCCAGCTTTTCACAGTTTTCTTCTGTTTGTCAGAAAACCCCGAAGCCCAAATTGTTTGTCAACAAGAATCCCAACTGCTTTTCAAACAAAAATTCAGTAACACTAAGCACATATATGTGCTATAAGCATACATAGCAACATGAAAAAACTGTTATATGTGGTTCCAATCTGTTTCATTACTTTTCTTCCCTGGATAAATAACATTCCCACAACTTAAAAAAAAAGAAAAAGAAGAAGACGCACTGTAGACTCCCCAAACCATCTCTTCATAGCCATTCTAATCTCTGCTATCAAGACTCATTTTTAACCCTCAGTAAGTAGCCAAGCATGACAATTAGGATGTAATGCATTAAGAAAGTCTCTTTTGAAAGTGCCCGTCCCCAGGCAGTACTTCCCCAGCTTAGAGAGATTATGGCAATTATGGTACAGACTATTGGCTGGCAGCAGAGGGTGAGAGGCAAGCAGGAGTATTCATAATCCTTAGTCCTTTCTTTGGCCTATGTGGAGTGGGAGGAAAGGTGGATTTGTTTCCTTAGGATCCCAATGGATAACAGTGAGGAAAGAACTGTCAAATCATGAATGTGCAGACTGGGAAATGCAGGTCCTTGGTGCACCCCTAAAGAGGTTTCAGGCTACTCCCCAGAGCTCACTTCAAATTTAATTTTGAGACAGAAGAGTTGATCCTGGTTAATTGCAGTGAATCTCTTTCACATGCTGGACAGGAGCCGTTCTGATAAATGTCTCACTTTGAGAGCTGTGGTGCATGGCTGCATAATGTCCCCAGCTGCTGCTCCTAAAGCAACTATACGTGTTGGGTTATTGCAGGAAAACCCACGCAGGTTTCCTGTTGCTCATGCTTCAAGATAAAGGTTGCACACAGCGTGAGCTCAGTTCTTTACAGCAGCTGATTTCTGGTACGACTACAGTGGAGGATCTACAATTAACTCAATTCCAACCAGTGTATAACTTCTCAGAATAATTAAAGCCATTTGGCACAAAAACATCATCCCACCACCTCCTAAAAAAAAGAAAAAACCCCAAAAGAGCAAAGATATGGGTATCTGTAAGGTCTAGTACAGCCTCACTAAAATTATGAACAGGGCCATGCTTCAGATTAGAGCAAAGGCTGGGAGCTAGCAGCCACAAAAACAGAATGTCATAGCAGCATAGTAATCTTTCCTCTGTGGTGGATTGCATCCCCTGCACTATCCTCTCATGATGGCTTCTGTTCAGTTTGTTCCCTCTGGACACAAGGACCCCCTGAGGCATGGGACGGAGAAGCAGACATGGGTCAGTGTGTGCCAGCAGCACAGTGGGCACCTGCCTGCCCTGCTGTGGATGTGCAGGGGCAGCCCCCAAGCAAACTACCCCAGAGGGGCACCTCTGGCAGAGCAGAGACACTGTGGGCTGGGGACAGGAGGGACATGGCCTGCACGGGGATCTGCATGCTCATGTTCACCAGCACAGGGATCTGCTCTGCAGCGAGATCTGATGTTCACCTGTGTAAGCTCATGCCCAGAGCTGACGTCAGGGAAGTTGCTCTGATATAAACTGACTTGGAGATAAGAATCACCTTGTCTTCCCTCATGAAAAGTCCCGCTGGGGATGCTGCCACCATGGCTTTGAGGTCTGCGTTTGTCAATGCTTCAGGCAGGTGGTTCAGAGAAGTGCAAGGAGGCTGTATTGGTACATACAATTTCAACATCTCCCCTCATCCGACAGACCACCCTTCAAAAAAGGCAGGAAGGAGCTGGCACTGCTTCCAAAAAGTGCTGTTCTGAGGAGCTGAAGGAGACAGCTGATGCTTGATGGGGCTACAGCACCCCTGTCACCTTTCTCAAGCAGAAAGTAGGAAACAAAGCTGGGACTGGATCACTCAAAATTTGTGTCACCACAAGCTTCTCTGTTATTTTCCATGACAAGACAGGAAAAAAATACTAGTTTATGGAGTCTGAGAGTTAAACATACCCTGAACTGCCAGTGTAAGGGAAGTGAGACTGAGCATCTGTGTGAAGCATTACCTACCTCTGCTAACAAGAGAACAGAACTTACTCAACCACTTTTTCTAGTCTTGATCACAGCACCCCCAAAACTGAGACAAGATGCATCACTTGAAGCCATTACCAAATGAAGCCAGCACTAAGAGAAACATGAAATGTTGATCTCTGCTTGTGTGGGAGGCAACCACATTCATTTAGACACCACTAGCAGTAGTGGTATGTGGTAGGTCTGCCAGCTGTTTTAACCTCTATGGCATAAAGTCCTCAAGTTAGACCTAGAGTTTACTTTGGGCTCTTGATGCTTAGTTTCACCCGCAGCATCCTTCATGGGTTAGTGAAGGAATGCATACACTTCAGTGACTCTCTTTTAAATGTTTAAATCTTTGAAACAAAGTCCAGAAACTCTTGCTCAGCCACCTCATAGCATAGAGGATGTTAAATTTCACAGATACTTTGCTCTCTCCCTGTGAAATTCTCCAAGTGCTTCAAGTCTATCTCCCTCTCTCCAGAAGTATTCTAGTCCTGATCAGACTGAGCAACAGGGCACACACCACTTCCCTAAGCCCATTTTAGAGTCAAAGTATTCCTTGTCATTCTTCCCTTGAGAAAGTTGGGTCAGACAGGTTTACCTTGGACATGCCTGGTGTTTAGCAGCAGGATCCTTATGGAATTCAAATGCTTCCTTAATTTAAAACACTTATACAGCAGCTACTACTTCCTTTTGTTATAATTTCATGTGCTCTCCGTGTGCTCAGGAACAGCTTCTACCTGCTTTTCCCAGACATTTCCCTTTCTCCTCACTGGGGTGTATACTGAGGGGTTTCTGATTTTATCAAGTTTTTCTTCGTTCTTGGTGAGAGCTCAGCTACATCTGCCCCAAGTACCTGGGCACTTGCGAGGTTAGCCCAGCCTATCGATAAAGACTGCCAGAGAGCTGCAATGGATGTCCACAATCTGATGCACAGAAGCTGCAGAATCAGTGTGCTCTGCACCTGAGACATTTATGGCAGCCTTTTCTCATATCCAGTTTGCTCCTTAGCCTGAGGGAACTCCCACTCTCCATTTTTCAAACCCCAGGTTATTCAGGAGGGGACCTGCTGATAAAGCAAGATCATTGCAGAGACTAAAATGCAGAGGGTGTGACATAGATAAAGTGCAGGAACTGAACTGAGTCTGCCTCATTCAACACGCAACCAGCCAAGCCTTTAGTTATTTAAAATAGCTGGTGGATAGGACATCAACACACTGTAATTTGCTATTGAGGCTTTATGTTTGATGTGAGAGTAGTAGCTTCGTGCATAACTCATGCAGTCTGGTCCTTTTGACTCACTGTGCACCTCTCCTGCAGCCAGAACAGATAACTCCTGTCACAGGTCATGGGTGGCTGTGCTGGTATGGCAGATGATCTCTGCTAAACCTGTCCCCAAGGCACAGGGGCACTCCTACCATGTGAAAGAACTGTCACCAGGCAAGATGGAGGCTACCTGCAGAAGGTCATGGGACAGGTTCCTATTACGTCTGCTCTTGGGCCAAGGCTGCAGAGCAGGGAGCAACCACAGAAAGCAGGCAGCAGGACTGACCACCCTTCACCTAATGCATGCCTGCTTGTGATCACTTTTGTGGTAACCCTGGCAAAAAAAGAGAGCAGCCATTATCAGGACAGGCCAAAGAGGGATCTTGGCAGATCAAGCCTGATCCAAAATCAGCTGGGTGTTAATTTAAAAAAAAAAAAAAAAAAAGTGAACAAACAGATCACCTCCAGATGTAGTAGTTTAGATGCTTGTTAAAAGTGGCATTGAAGTAAGTTTTTGGTTTCAGGTTACACCTAACGTGATAGGAGAGAGAGCTACTGTGGAAAGCAACTATTCTGCTCCTCCCTGGCCCCTCTTGCCTATTCTGGTGTGTGTTCCAGACCTTGCAGGGTGAGTCAGTTCAGCTGTCCAAGCTGACAAGAATCAGCTGTGTGAAACAGCAGGCAGGGAGTCAGGGGATATTTTTCATTAGCTCAGCTGCTCATCCTCTCTCCAGACAAATGCTAGGTCCAGTTTGGGACAGAGGGAAAGGCCAAGAAGAAGGACCATTTGGGAGGTCTCCTATTTAGCTGAGGTGTAATACAAAACCACATCCTTAGGAGCCCGGGTAAGGAAATGCAGGAGCTGAGGCTCAGGTACACCAGTCTTTCTGCCAACCTGTTGTGGGAAAGTCACCCTTGCCAGCAGAGCAGGCGCATTTTAGATGTCCACAGCTGTTCGCACAGTAATCCCCTATTATAATCTTCAGTTTCTCATGTGAGCTCCTTTTAAGAGGTCATGGTTCAGCTGACGTGTCAGGCCCTCAAGTCCCTGCAGCAGGAGATGTTTTTCAGTAGGCGGAGGGTGGGTGTTCAGAGAAACAGTGTTTGATGTACGCTTCCTTGGACTGATCACTACATGATGCTCTGCCGAGGAGAGGTTGAGGTTTTTAATAAACACAAAAGTACATGCCTGATATATCTCTTAGAGGGTAGAGGCCAAACCCTTCACTGGGTTGCACAAGAGGTGGGTTCCCTGTCCCCTCAGAGGTGCAGGAAGCACAGCCCTAAATCCTAGGGCCACAACTTAAGCAGAGAATGCAGAAAAATAGTCCATCCAGAACAAAATCTGGGGCAAAACAGAAGTTCTATAAGCCTTCTTGGAGGCTTCCTGCAAAATGCAGCCAAATAACAGTGATGATGAAGAAAGCTGTCAATGTATGCTGTTTCCTGATTAACCCATTCTACTCTCTGCAGACTAGTGCAGGTCCTTTTGTCCTCCAAAAGCCATTTTAGTAGCTGGAATTTCTTTTGTACCACAACAGAATTTTCTTTGTAAAGAGTGCATATAAATTGGCTTTTTAGCACTGATAGGCACACTCCGTGAATGTGTCTTTTATTTACATATATTTCAAAATTAACTGTTCCTGCCATGAGCTCTGACACAAATAGATTTCCCAAATGTTAAGGATAATCCAAAGTCACTAATCACTGGCAAATCCTGGCTATAATGGTACCTGATTTAAAGCCCATTAAGGTCCATAGAAAGAATTCCAGTGTCCTTCAATTACACCCATAAAACACGCATTCATGTCTGTACAAGTTACACAAGCACAGGGATGACAGAACAGGGTGCAGATGGATGCCAGACTTTTCCCATAGAATGTTGTCGAAATATTGCTGCTCTTGCTTTCAAATCACAAGCTACTCAGACTCTCTAGGTTTGTGTGTTTCTGCATTCATCTTTACTCTCATTGATGGAGACTGCTATTTGTTTGGCACAGTTTTCCCCCATACACAGTGTCTAATAAAATCACACAGATATAGGTAATGAAGGTGTCCAGCTGCACAATGTTGCTTGAATTCTAAGGAAAACGGTGGGAAAACAGGAACAAAAGAATAAAAGCTTGATGATCCCCTTCTTCTGTAACCCTGCCCTATCCTCATGGGTCCTAACCATTAAAACCAAATTGACTTAAACCAGAATTTTCTGTCTAGTAGGACATTTCACTTTGTCTCTACACCCAAGCAGAAACCAGTT